>CM061466.1:15409166-18112500 GCA_030770085.1 Oryza coarctata
AAGAAGCTCTCATACTGAGTGCCATTTAAAGCATTGTAGACTTCATCCCAATTTTCAATTTGCTCTGAAAGTGGTCTGGTGTGTATCTTCACGTGTCGACTGATTAATTTGCTCCTTGGCACTTTGAGGAAATCCAGGACATCAAGAAGTTTCTGCAGGTGCAAGACAAGGCAATACACATAAATCAACGTGATGAGATGCAACAGCTACACATTATCACTCGACAGATTAACCACAAAACTCAACTGTTCTATTTCCGATGAGATCCTCATAGTAGATAGTAATGTGGTTGACACTCCTTAGATTTTCAAGAGCATCACGAGTGTAATCATCTAGTTGTTTCAGACTCTGTATTAATGATGTTGTGTTGAGTCTGGGCTTATATTTTGCAAGTATATTGGCCTGCGCAACAAGGTAGAAAATGCATATCAAACTCTGACCAGGGGTAATACAGAAATTTGCAATCCAAGATTTGGCAAGTACTACCTCATATGCTGTGTGAACATGGGCCTTGTGCGTTCCATTCAATTGCTTAAGGTATCTGTCATGATTATTCGCAAGTTGAGATACCAACTGACGGAGGAGGTTCCGCCTGAAGAGAAATATTGCAGAGACTCCTCTTCGATTGAAGTAGTCAGCTATACCCGCATGATTTGCCACAAGACCCTGAAGGTATAATATCAGAAGAATGCATGTTCCGCTTTGCCATCATTTTAACTGTGTGCATGATTAATTAGTTTGATTTGTCTACGCATAAAGCATTTATACCGATATCATGAAACCCGGAAGATAATGTATTTCTAGTCTTCTACATAGGATGATGGCCATTATGGACATTGTAACAGTCTATGTGTGTCCAGATCAACTTAAAAAGTTATAATTCAAAACTATCACATAACACCATACACACCACAGTTTGTTTAAACCAGCAGGGTCTTGACTACCTCAGTTTCAATAATGACAGTGTCTTCAGGATAATAACAGAGAGCATGACATTATCACAATCATATTCATGTGTGATCTCATCCAGAGTTTAGTACATAAAAAGGAGTAATATTTGAATGAATTAACAGGTAACAATAACAGAAAAGGGGTAGTACTCTAGCCGGTGTAGAAGGATTTCATTTTCTAGACATGACTGGGAAGTGGGAACTGCCCTACAACACGAATAGGTTGTATTTCCCTATGCTCCATCAAGCATAGTTATGGATAGCAGAAGCAGGATTGTAATTGTATTGTGTACATAATAGATGTTACTACATTGGGAATGAGAGTTATTACTAAGGGGGGACCAAGCTATAACACCTATACTCAATCTCCTTGAGACTAGGATGCATAAATCAAGAGATCGGTTGCATTCATGATTGCACACAAAGAGTTTATTCATGGCAAACAAGCTGGCAGTTACTAAATTACAAGCAAGGTCATACTTGCTACATGATATTTCATAAAGCATACCTAAATCACAAGCATCTGGAATGGAACATGCATTTGTGTCAGCAGCAACCAACAGTACTGGAAGAGATTCTTGCCCAGTCATGATCTTTGAAATCCAACCGTACAGAACAGAACTACAGAAAGCTATTCCGTAGTTTCATAAATTGAGCAAAAATGTGGTCTAATATTTAGTTAACTTGGGGAATACTTTTGCTTATCAAGTAAAAAATAACAAACTTCGTGGAAGGGCAAGGAGGATGAATTTTAAAAAAATGTTAATCTAGATTGCATTTTTTTTCTCACCTGATTAAGCATCCACTTTAAGCCAACAGCAGCAGTGCATTCGTTCTTGGAAGCACTACTATTCCAATCCAAATTGTACACCTTATCCAATGTCTTTGTTATAGATGAGATGTTACTTCTCCTTTCTTTTGAAGAGAAAATTTCACCATTGGAGCTAACATTCATATGGCTGTTAAGAAGAGTTTCAAACCAGCCACTTCCAGAACGTTGTGATGAGATAATTGCGAAGAACCGGACAGGTGTACACTTGCATTCACTCCTAAGAATGAAAATTTGTGTCAGACATTACACAATTGAAGTATATAGTATAGCGTAAACCACTGCAGCACAATTGTCACCTGCTATAAGTTATCGGTTGTGGGTAATGGACAAAGTGAACCTCAGATGGCAGTATTGCAGACTTATTGCATAGCTGTTCTGCAACTTTGATCTTCACTGTTATAGACAAGTTATCACTTCCTAGTTGCTTCATACACATCGTGCAGATAAATATCCCGCAGATCATAGTCATAGCAAAAACAACCATTCTCAATGCCAGGGGTGATTTCTTTGAAGACTTCACAATCAATGCGTCCTGCCAAGAAGTTCCAACCAGCACAAGCTAATCAGTACAAATAAACAGAGCTACTCATATCTATAGGCACATCACAGCTAACATTTGATTTCTTTTAGTTTTCTGCTTCAGAGCTACAAGTTATAATCTATACAGATAATCAAGAGTATAACCATATAGCTTGCATATGACCTTAGAAGCATCAATTTTGGCATGACAGAGAAACAAACAGGAAAGATTAGCTTTTGAAAGGTAACTGGTCCTTCATAACCTGAACTGCCCAGGTGTTACCCCAAAAAGAGGGCAAATGGCCCATGTACCTGTCCAACATCATATTCCTTAATCAATAATGGATCACAAGCCAAAAAAATCAAAAATCCCCCTTTACGCTGTACTGTGCAGCACGACCAAATTACCAATCTTTAAGTGTTCCTTTCCTAACTGTATTACTCACTTACTGTACCCCAGATTTATCCCCACTTGTCTTTGACTGGGACGGAAGAAATGCAAGAATTGACAGGCAAAATGAGAAATATTTGACCTATGGGAAAAAAAGGAGAGAGAAAAAGCATACAGTTAACCCAAACAAAAATTGCACATCAAACGGGCATGAACGGTAAATTGCATGATTACATGTAGCTAGTAGGATACCAGAAATGAAACAGGAGAATTATAGATTCCAAACGTGTCCACCAATAGAAACACGGTCTAGCAAACTTGACACAAAAAGAAGAAAAAAATGTAAGAAATTCACGCGGTCTGAAGAACAATTTAGGGACAAACTGGTATTAACTACTGTACTCAGATGAGAGACAGAAACGGAGAAAGATTTAAACAAGATATTAAAGTTTGAGATCAGACGGCTGACAAATCGAAAACGTTCCGCATTTAAGCAACTCGACAGGACTTTATTATCCTCTTTACTCTCCTAACGCGGCTCTCACCAAAAATTTGCGATCTTCTAAGTTTTTTGAACAGGGAGAAAACGATGAAGTTAACAAAGGCAGCCGCGAATGCAGGCAGAAATTGGAACAGCAATGACAACAAAGGTAAAGGTTCAGGGGATTTGGACTCGAAGCTAACAAAAACCATGGGAAAAAAATACAACCAAAATCAAGAGGAGAAGCAAAAAAAAAAACCCACCTTGTTCCCGAACTGGTAGCACCAATCCTCGCCGGCGCCAGCGGCGGGCTTCTCCTCCGCCTTGGAACCCGCCATCTCCCCCAGGAGCCGCCACCCCCCAACCTTCCCCTACCGACAAACGGGGCGCTCTCGCCTTAAACACGCCACCGCCCCCAAAGACTCGCTCGCCGACGCCGCCTCACGGGCGCATTAACTCCGAACCCCACCGCCGCCGCGCGCGGAAGGAGGGGTTGTAGGGACGCACCCCGCTCCCGCGCCCTGTCGGCTCTAGCGCCGGTGAGGCGGAGAGGAGGCAAGGCGGCGCGGGGCGATGAGCTGTGCTCCTCTGCCCCGTTGCTGTGGAGACACTGCGCGTCTCGGAGGCTTTAGCTCCGTGTTGCGACTAGTTTCGGCTTGGCCATGGGGTAGAGGGAGAGAAGCAGTAGGAGTAGAGCTGACTATTGCTGCCGACCTCGAGCGAGTTCGAGAGTGACAGATTGAATAAAATTAATTTATTAACGTAAAAACGGCCTAACATATAATTAATTACGTATTCGTTATTTTAAACTTAAAAATTGGTTTATTTATTATTTTCAAGCAGCTTTTTTACATAAAATTATTTAAAAAAACATAATTAATTATGAGTTGATAGTTTATCCCGTTTGTACGAGTAAATTGATTCACTCTAACTAATGCTGAAAAACTCAGCTGATCCTTTTTACATGTTCGGATGCTAGCATTAGCATTTTCTAATCATGTCATTTCAGTGTTGGTTAATGCTAACTGGTAGGATGAGATAATTTATTAATGTATAATTAATAAAGTGTTAATTATTATGAGTTTAAAAATAGATTAACATATTTTTTAAAAAAAAAGCTTCTACATTGATAATCTTATACAAAATACTTGGAGAAACGTGATAACGAAAGTTGCCATGAAACGGAGCGTTTTTCTTTTATTCATAATATACGAGATAGTGAGCGGGTGATGCGATCGAGGAGGAGAAGGAGGAGGCCGTTTTTTCTCGATTGCTAACGTAGCGTAACGTACGGGACGGGGGTGAGGAGTAGTTACCGACGCGACGGGACGGGACGGCGGCGTCGGTCGGCTCGCTACTAGTACTAGTTGCGTTCGGCTGGTCGAAACCCAACAAGTCGGTCGGGTCGGTCAAACACAAACGCCGCGGCAACCTGTGTGTCTGCTGTACGGTATGGCACGCGTATAAAGTACTCGCACGTGCCAGGGATAGGACGATGCGTACGGTACGGGCGGTACGATCGATCCAGCGCATGTACACGTACAGGTTACCGTCGATTGATTGCAATTTACAGAACTTACATGTTCAGAGTTTGACAAAATTTGCTACGGGGCGCTCAAAATTTATGGTATTTACGGTTAGACAATGGATTAAACATACCTAAAATTTATTGGATGACGCCTAAAATAATTTTATTATTTTCAGACTAAATAAAAAATATTTTAAAAAGACAAGTTTACTCCTTGAGCTAGCTAGCTACTTGTGTAACCCCATGGGGTTTGTTTTGAAGCAAACACAAGCCATATTTCTTTTCTCAATCCCCTCTTCACACCTTATAAATTGGAGACGGCAACTATTAGCGATGAGAGCAGCGAGTTGTGGATTCAAGCACACCATGTAGGCATCGATGTGCTCTTTCCTAAGTTACTCACCATCTTTCTAAAAACCCCTAGTAGGCAATGAGCTCAAGTAGAAAAGGTGGCGAGCGATAGTGGAATGAGGTGGAGTGAAGATGCATGGCTAGTTGTATGCAGGGTCTTTGTTGTTCTTGTGTACTCGTCGCAATGGTGATTTGTCTCGGAGAATTCATTCTATAGCCATCGATGCCACCTAACTTCATGGCTATATTGACATCACACACACCGCTTCATCTCTCTCATTGTTGTTTCCACTGTTGTTGCTCGTTGCCGATCATCTCCACCATCTAATCATTGCCACCATCCTCGCTGTTGCTAGGATTTTGGATATGGGGGAGTTAGCGTTATGACAGAGTGTGGCTAGAATCTAATTATACATGATGTTGGTATAAGGGGTATTTATGTTTTTTTTGTGTTTTTTCTCCCTGTATTTGACATGTGTATAATAAAATAATGGTAAATTATTAATTTTTTTCTCGAACCTTATCACACTTTTTATGTGTCTAGCAGCAAAGATATAAGCTTTGAGTATTCTGTAGCAAATTTTGTCTAAATTAATTATTGTTCTTCTTTCTTCTCTTTTTCAATAATTATAGGCTATAGACATCCAGTATTAGTAATTGTACTATCTTCATTTAATTGCCTCCTCTCGATATAACTTCTTTTAACAAACCATGCTACCTACATTAAATACATTGAAAATTGGAAAAAAAATAGTTAGTAAACTTGTTTCAGCAGAAATTATGCAGCAAATAAGGGCAAATGAGAAAAGCAAAAAAAAAATCTATTCGCCAACAGGGTGCATCACATTTTACAACAGGGTGCCTTAAAAGAAACAGAAACGTACGTACGGAGCGGGTTTTTGGCCTCAAAATTCTATTCGCCAGTATAGTTCTTCAAACAAGGGGTGTAGAATGTTGCAAGCAGGTCACGTGGTGGTGAGTTGTTCCGCATTTAATTAAATGGTCTAACTATTAGTTTAATTAAATATCATGGTCGTGGAGTCTGATTATGCCGTTCCAAATGGATGGGCCACTGCATACCATCCATAGGCGATTTTGTTTTACCCATGCGTGTTTTGTGATCATGCAAGGTTAATTATGGAGTCGTACCAAACAGCAGCCTGGTTGCAGCACACTTGGACGAATGAATTAATCATGCACATGCAGGATGCATCAATGCATGTAGCTGATGATCGAGTCAAAAAACTTTAGCGAATCCCAGGGGCGTCTGTAGATAGCTTTGGTGGCTTATCAACCGATCGATCCATCCATCTAGTTTTATTTATTTTGGTGGTCGTTGCTGCATTAGTAACAAACAGATCACGATCCAGTAGTTAAATTAATAAACTAACAAAAGGTCCACGATCGATCTGTAGTGCGTAGTGCTAGCGACGGCATCGATCATATCAATCAAAAGTCAGACAGTATGAACTTAATTAGTACTCACTCCCATTTTTAATGTAACATACAGTTGATTTTTTTACATATATTTAACCATTCGTTATATATATATATATATATGTAAAAATATAAGTCACGTTGAAAATATTTTTAATAAAAAAATCACAATAAAAATAAATGGTAATTATATTTTTTATAAGAAGAATTGTCATACCTATATTCAAAATAAACAGCGAAAGAAGTACCACACTACTTCCAATATAATCCGTGTTCCTTTTTGTTTTTAGGACATCACGCAATACCCTATGCATGTGTTTTATTTTTTTATCAGACGTACTTGTCAGATTTTTATTTCCTGAAAATTTTAGATTTTTTAGTTACCTAAAATTTTCACATTATATGTTACGTCTAAAATTGCAAGACTATACAGTGTAACTTTAATTTATTTTACTATAATTTGTTGATGGGTGTGGATTTGCTTTAGTTTGAACTAAGTTTGAATATTTTTTATTTGTTATTAATAGTATAAATTTCACTTACATCTGGATTAAAATAATAGATGGTTTAACCTTTATTAAAAAGTGATTATGCTTAAGGCTTTTTCAGTTTGGAGGGAAAACAAAGGATTTGAATCCTAAGCATTAATTTCTATAAGCGTCATTAGTTTTTTAGAATGAAGTATATAAAAATAAAAATTTTCTTTTCAACAAGCCGCGGAGAAAAATATAGAAAATTTTGCATCTTTGAAATTTTTTTATAAATTAATATGTATATGTATTTCCTCTATGTTGCAAACTGAATAAGTCCTAACTATGAACGAGGAGAGTGATCAAGGTGGTTAGATTTTGACCTAATTAGAGCGACTGAAATGAAAGTTAGATAATCCCTTTCTCCAGTCATATAATTCATAAAAGTGACTTAGAAATAAAGCTTCAAGAGTATTTTCGTAATAAATCTGCTAGTATCACCTTTAAAGATCAAATCTTTATATCTTACTACTCCATTTATAAAAGACAGCGGTACTTTCCTGACGCATAGCGCGAAATAAGGTCGTTGAGGAAAGCAAGTTGTCGGCACGAGTGATCTATTTTAGACATCAGGCATCTATCTCGAAATGGACGAAGTATTTTCTTGTGTGTAATGAGAGAGAGAGAGAGAGAGGAGGAGGAATTGAATAGTGACGCATATATAGGGTAGCTTCGAGGAGAGGTTTGTCTAGGGGAGAGCACACTATACAGCACTAGCTTTATGCTAATTACTCCGTACCAGCTGGGGGCAACGGCCACCGGCGCGTAGAGCGTGCAACAGCGGCCTTCTCCCCATACGGGCCAGTGAGCCTCACGTGATGCCCTGTTTTTTTTTGTATGGTTGAGACGCAGATCTTATTTTGGTTTGTACTAGCACGATTTTTTAAATTATTTCGTACGAAATGTTTATAGCGTAATTTCATATAATAATTAAAACTTGCTTTTTCGTTTTACGTGTCCTAACTTTATCTTTCAACACCCTCTCACTTTAAGAAGCTTATTCCACCAAAAGGATTAGACATGATCGATTGATACACATCCATTATAGTAAATTAATTATTAGGAAATATTGGATACTATAAATATCATCGGTATAGCTAGGCTACATTGGTTTGTCCCGGAAGAAACATTTATATACTCGTTTTTCGTATACACGTTTTTCAAATTATTAAACGCTATTTTTATAACAATTTTCTATATAAAAATTACTTTAAAATTATATTAATCTATTTTAATTTTTAAAATAATATTTAATTAATTAACTGCAAATCGGTTACTCCGTCTCGAATGGCTTGAACTGAACGGCGGAGTAACGAGTCGCCTCCCAACAACAAAGGATGCAATTAAGCGGGTCAGCTCACGGCTCGTTTAAATAGCCTATACGCGGGTCTACTTAATTACATTCCTAGCCCTAACCGCTAACATGATTTTCACTCGCGTGCGATTTTACTGTCCATCGCCTAGCAGTGTGTACATGACCATGCTGTGCAACTAATCTATCGTAATATTACTTCCGGTCTATTTGAAAAATCCCTTTATCTAATGTAATATACTATCTCATACAACCATGAGAAACATATAAATAACAATGTGACCAGTTATGGAGTCAGCTCCCACACTGATCGGGCGACAGGGACGAACCCAGGCCCTGGGTACCATGTGCCGTGGCCTACTGGGGTTGAAAGCCCATAGTCCAGGAAAAATTTTAACCATAGAACATCATGGAGTCATTTTTATCATGGTTGGTGAATTACTCCTCACGCCACTTGCCTCTCCCTATCTCTACACAGACCCGTCTGGGCGTGACAGAAAGGACAGTGTTATCTAAGCATCCCGACCGATCAACGATAAAAGGACTGTTACAACCACAAGTTCTATTGCTCTAGAGGGAAAAAAAGTCTATTCAGTTTACTATAATTAATATACAAGTTCTATATGTAGATTTGTGCGCATGTTCACCTATCTAGAAAGCTCAGATTTTTATTGGAGGCTAGCTAGGGCTCTCAGAACAGACGCTTCTTCTTAAGCATCCACGTAATCACATGTGTACAATTTTATATGACGGAACTCCTCCACATTACATGAGCTAATTCTGTAACTTAACTGAATAAGTGGAGCAGGTTTAGTAGTCCAACCGCACCGGGCCTCAAGGTAAAAAAAAAAAGAAGAACAGCGCTATTCAACAACCCACATTTGCTGGGTGGATCGATTACAACAAGAACTGATAATTAATTCAATTATCCTGTTGTTGTATATAGCCAATCCCATAAAAATAACTACGCGTGAGGGAAGAGGAAAACTCAGCTATTAGACATTTCGATGTTTCATAATAAACATACAGTTAGCAAACACCTCCTTACCTTCTAGATTCGTTGTTTTTAAATCCCCTCCTCAAGATTTCAAATCACATTTGGTGCATGTATTGTATTTATTAAAGTGATTCAAATAAAAAGATGACAATAACTATTTTTTATCTTTGCGTTAGTGGTGGTTACATCTTATATTTTAATTTTTAGGATTGAGGGAGTACACGCATCGGTCCTAGTTAACGAAACCAGAGATATTCCACGTCAATTGGAATATCGTGGGTGAACGGAATGGATATAATTAATAAGTTGGTCGTCTACAAAAGGCTGGTGATCTCATGGAGTAGCAGAAAGTGCATGCCACAGAAAGCTGAGAAGAACACTACCCTAGTAGCTCAAAGATGAAAATTCAGATGATATATATCGCTGATATCATTTGACATTAATTGAATTGATGTGCTGCTGCTGCTTTTCTCCACGACTTTGCGTAATTCTCAAGTAGATCCCATGCACTCATATAGCAAAAGTGCGATGATGCGTTTCCGTTATAAACTAGAAACTATAACTAGTACATATAATGAAAGCGTGCACAAAGCAGGAGGAGCTTTAGATTATTTAACCTCGAAAACCATTGATTCTTAGAGAAGCAGCAATAAGCCAAGAACAGGTAAGCTTCGCCATTATTATTTTTCTCCTATTATGTATTGACACATTAGTTTTTCCCTTCTAGTGTACATGGTGATCATAAGAAAATTGGCTTGTTATAATGCTGATAGGGCATTATAATTTAAAACCGCATATAAAAAATCAATTTTGGGAGATGATTTCTTAAGAGAACCACCTAGCAAAATATGATTACAACCACTTATAAAAATTATGATTTTTAGAAATAGTTAACCGTATGTGAAAATAGACTTAGGACGTTCCTTTTTGTTTATCTATATTAAGCCGTTCTTGATGGCATGTAGTTGCAGAGTGAGCGACAACATAATGCGTGTTACTTGTACTGGTTGATGGTACTGGCACCATTGCTTTGGATCGGATCGTATTCGTAGGAAGTACCGTTTATTTTGCTTTCGTTCAGCCAATAATTATCATCCTGTCTTCTTAATCCAATTGCTCCGACGCAAAAACTGTTCTCCACGTGATATTTCCTGAGGAGGCATTCCTTTGAGCTTGTTTTTCACCGGTGTCAAAAGAAGCTTTCACAAACTACATTTTTGCATCTATTTCATCAAACAAGAAAACAAACTCACACGTTTCAAGGCCAAAATTCAAATTTAAACAGCCAAGCCGTTCGCTTCAATAATCAGTAGCAATCAAGCGAGACACCGTCTCTTTTCTCTTCTGTGAGGGAGCCTCCTGCAACAAATGCGCAGCTGCAGCTCTGGAGCAACAAGTTGAATCAGTAGCAAGAAAGCATAGCATTTTGGATCTTGGCACATACACAAACAATTCAGAAAAACATAGATGGATATATCTGGCTTACTCACTCGTGACTTAAGTCCCAGCAACCACACGGGTATCATTCACCCCGTGATGATGATATCTTTGATGTGGGTCGTACATAAACGCATATGCATACAGTACTTGTACATCAATTTCCAGTCCTGCACAAACTCAAGCAGGGTTGGTACAGGCAAAGCAAATATCCATTGCAAGGATAATGTAGTAGATGGTAGCTAGGATTGGTACAAGCAAAGCAAATTCATTGCAAGGATAATGTGGTGAGGCACAAGAGGAGACCAAGTTTGGCAAGCATGATTCCTGGCTGGCTAGCATGGTGTTCTACTGCTAAGTGAATGTCAGGCTGGCATCATTGCATCTAACTCGTGATCTCATGGCTTGCTCTGTTGCTCAGACCATCCTGACCACAGCAAGAATCTTCAACTTCGCACAGTTCAAAGTTTGCTGAAAGCAAGAGCTCACTCCAACGAGCAGCTCCAACATGCACGCCAAAAAAGAGGCTAACTTGTGGTCTGGTATGTCGATCTCCAGGATAGTGCTCACTGATCAGCTTCAGTCTCACACCAAAAGATCCTTCTGAATCAGACTTCAACATAGTTAAGACACGTAGTCTTTGACAAAAATGACCACACTAAGCCTCAAGTTTAATATCTCTAGCTTTCCTGTATTCAGGAATAGATTGTAGGCTGATTGGCTGTTCATCTATGAGGAACTATAAGATGATTAAGCGAACAATCTGCCCCAAATACTGGAAACATTTTGCAGCTTCCTTCAAGCACAAATTCCTGTCCTTCCGAGACCAATGCTGGACAGTATGACGGATAGACTA
Source organism: Oryza coarctata (assembly GCA_030770085.1). Lineage (NCBI taxonomy): Eukaryota > Viridiplantae > Streptophyta > Magnoliopsida > Poales > Poaceae > Oryza > Oryza coarctata. Next base: position 15,420,788 of record CM061466.1, read on the forward strand.
ATCAGATTACATAAGCATATAACTTCCGTGGCAAATACCAGTTTTAAGCTTAGAAGAAAACACAAAAGTCATCGTGAGGCGGTTACCTTGCTAAGTTCGTTAAGCTTCTCCCTAGTATCTTTTAGCAAAAGTTCTGCATCAGTATCCCATTTGTAAAACTCTAGTTCCCTTCCTTCCAAAATTTTCTTGGAGATCTATGACATTTCAAATTAATACTTCTTCAGAGAGCAATTAAAGAAATTATGCGCTCAAAGTACTTACAGAGATGTAATAGTACAAAGTAAACTTGCTTTGATACTGAACAAAATATCTAGCACGTTACCATGGCAGTGTAAGGGAGAAGAGGATTTAGGGTAAATATGAATTACGAAAGTTTAAGCAGAACATATATTTCCCTCAAAAGGTTAAGGGTGCATGCAGGTTTGCTCAAACCCACAAAAGAGATGGAGGGAGAACAAAGCAACTTTCTCTCTTTTCTTGTTTAAGAAGATTCCTTGCTATTCTAGGGCTGTTTGGTTGAAGCCAAATGGATGTCAATGTCTGGCCAAAATGTTGGTTGGCAAATCCATCACCAAAAGTTGGCAATGCCAAATTTTGGTGGGTTTGGTAGCAATTTTGGCCACAAGCCAGTACATCAAAGTAAAATAGAAACCAAACTCAGTGTTTAAATAGTCTCGTGGCAGCGTTGAATTCAGTATCTTCATTTCAATCTAATGGTTTATATTTTAGTTCATAGTTTAATAGACAGGTAATGGATATTTAATTAGGTATGTAATGAGGTAGTAGTTCCATCAACAGTTGATTACACAAGTTAATGGGGACTTAATCAAATATGGAAAGAGCATTACCTTGTTACCTATCGCCACCCCTCCAGTTGTATGTGCAAAATAAATATTGTAATAGTGGGAAAGGAAGGCTGGGGCATTTCTCTCAGCAAGTTCAGTCAGATAAGTTGCATATGTTGATCCAGCAGTACTCGGCTCTGGAATTGCAATTCCTTGCTCTCCGAACCACTCCAAATCTATTGCTATTCTAGCTGAGCGTTCCAGACCACTGTTCCTGAAGTAAACATCTGAATGAAAATTACATAAATGATATGTAAGTAACTGCAGTTTCTGTTGCAGTGATTGAACAAAGTTCCTTGCAGAGGTATCATGTGCTGAACAATTCAATTTGGCTGGCATTCTAGGCAACATGGTTGGTGTGTCACGCTAATTAAGTTGTCAGACAAAAATCGATGCAGAGATCTCTGCCGAGATGCACAAGTACATTATGATGCATAATGCCATCAACGTGCTTAACTACCAATATGGTCTGCCATCTATACTCCAGAACATCCTAAAAAAAATCATTTCTTTCATGGTGCACCGCTTAAAGGGATTCAACAGTAGGATGATTGTGGAACACTCAGAACATGTCATTGCGCTAAAGTGCATCTTACACCATGTGGCAGTAAATGCCTTCCAACATTGAAACCCATACAATTTTCATGTCACATCACATCTTCACGTCAGAATCACAACCTTAAATATTGCCAAAAAATTGCAAACCTTCACAGCATAACCGAGTGAGCACTAAAAATGGAATTCCTATCATGTAGCTTGTATCACCAAATATGTCCTTACCGACGCATGTTACCATCATACCAACAGTCATATACTCTAAATCTATAATTCCTGAAAAAATTAGAAAATTCTAATTGCATTGCGAACTGAAGACTAAGCTAATTAAGGAACGCTACTACGCAGGGATTGGATAGGAGGGATCGCACTCACAGGAGACGTCAGTGGACTCGGCTACGATCCGCTCGACGGTGTCGAAGACGAGCTTGCTGTCCACCAGGTACTTGACGAACCCCTCCATGCTCGGCCTCCACTCCTCCTCCAACCCCGCTCCATCCTCCTCCTCCTCCTCCTCCTCATCATCATCATCATCCTCAATCACGTCGTCGTCGTCGTCCTTCTCCTCCGACGCCGACGCATCCTTACTCACGCCATCGCCCACCTCCTCCTCGGCCCCGGTATCGTCCTTGAGGGTGGTCCTCTTGGGGTTCCGGAGGCGCATGGCCACGAACCGCATCTCCTCGGCGACGCCCACCGCCTCTCCTGGGTACTGCCGCGGGTACCGCCGGGGCCGCGGCTTCGCTGGCGGCGCCTCCGCCGTCGCCGCCGGGCAAGGAGAGGAGGGAGCGCAGCAGACCACCGTTAGGGCTGCTAGGTCCTTCGTTAGTAGTAGCCGGGTAAAGGAGCGCAAGGGCCGCGCTCTCCAAGGAGGCGGCAGCGGCGCGACCGCCGAAGCGACGGCGGCGGCGAGCGGCATCGGAGTTCGGGCGTTTAACGGGTCATCCGCTCGGGAGGGCAACGGGCGTCCTCTGCATCCTGCACTGTGTTGTGTTCGCTGTGGAAACGAATTATATGTTTTCCGCCTTCGCGTGGCGTTTACGTATATGGACGGATGCACTTCTTCCGGTGCGCGAAAGCGTAACGGGATCTACGCATTCCAAGGGGGATCCAGATTGGGCCCACGAGATATGATGGGCCAACATGTTTTGGGCTTGGGCAATTTCGTTTTTTTCCTGAAAAGATGATTTAATGATTTTAATGGACTTTGTCCTCAAGACCCATTCTGAAGCCTAGGTACATGAAACCATGAGTAAACCATGTTGAAACAAATCAATTTTTAAGCTCTCTTAGAGTATCTCCAATAGTTGTCCTATACTATTCCCAATCCTATAATTTCTTGTTTTTAAGCAAAAATCAGCCTTCAACAGTAACCCTAAACTCATTCCCAAAAATTCGCATTCCCTTCTCTTTAAATCTCGCTCTCCACGAGTCCAGAGAAGCCTCGCTTCCAATCTCCAAGTTTGTGCATACCAGGAGGAGCCTCACGAGAGAGTACAGAAAGAAAGAGGATTGATTTTGTTTTGGAAGTTTCTCATCGTGGTTCACTTTTTTTTGGCTTTTGGAAGTTAAATTTGGTTATCTCTTAGAGTGAGGATATTTTTATACTTTAAATCCCATCAGATATTCATATAAAAAAGATTTAGGGAATTGAATTTTGGCAGTGAGTTAGTGATGCTCATAGGGCTCCTTTGAATTGAATGATTTTCATGGGATTTTGGAAAGATTCAAATCCTTTGAATTTTTCTGGTGTGGAACATATAGGAATGGAGGTTCATAATTTTTTTTACATTCCGATCATGTTTTTTAATTCAAATGTTTATGAAATCCTAAGTTTCAAAGAGCTCCCTTGGTCCATATACAATCACGAATTCCAATACAAACGTGTAAAAATATAGAATAGTAAGGGGTGTCAATGGGACATCATCACATGTATAATTTTGGATGGTTGCAAACATTATTTTTGTGCGACACACAACAACATTTTGCTAGTTTGTAATGATTCCAAAGTTATGCAAGATCCCAAATGATGGGCAAATCAACACTAGGTACAAACAGTCATTATATTACTTTATTGGTCTATATATATTTTTTATTTCTCTTTCCCATCTCAAAGCGGTATATACATAGTATAAAAAAATAGAAATACTCCCTGTGTGTGCATAGCATGTGTATTTTATAGCACAAAAAATTGTGATTGTCGCCTTTACAATGTCAGTAGTTTAGATGGCGACAATTAATGGCGTTAGATCATCTAATTACTTCCCTCCATATATATATATATATATATATATATATATATATATAAGTAATTGCTTAACCCTATATCATCTCAAAGCAGTTGTAACATATTAACATTTCAATTTTAATACAACACTTTTAACTAAAATCACTAAGACATTCCTACAAAAGCCTCCACCAATCTCACTATCCTGCTAACCTGGGCTCAAGCTAGCTCGCGAGTAATAGCGGTTTCTGTTTAAATCACCAACAGCATCTCACATATACATACATCATTTGTCAAATTCGACAGCCCATAACATTTGAGTGAAATTAAATGTGACAGCCTGAAATCACGCTCTTGTCTCCAAAAAATCGCAGCCGCATCACTCCCTCGCTCTAATTAGAGATTGTCAATATTTTTGTCAAGCTTAGAGATTGAATTTCAATCCATGTGGTACTGACTTCAAGGTAAACATGATTTTATTTTTAAGATTGCATTTTAGTTTACAGTATATGTACACACTGTAACTACGTAAACATTTTTTTCCCAAGGTTGACAGCTACCAGCTACCAGAGCATCACCAACCTTTAAGTGAAGAATAGACAGATTACATGGCATTTATTTTTTGTTAAATATTAGTTACACATGTTACAAGATCCCAAGTTAATTTATTTATTGAACGTACTAGTTCCACAATATATATTGATGTATTTTCATTAAGAACAATGTAAACATATTATTATTCATCTAATGTAAAGATATAGCTGTGGTTCTATTCAGTGAATTTCTGATTTTTCTTTAATTTTTATTTTATATGGACATAAAAATGAGGCTTAGTTTCTTCTCGGTTGCAATGCTTTATTTCTTGCCAGCATGGATTCCATGTACATTATTGTACTCTGATTGCATGCTCGGTGGGGTGGTGTTTATTTTTCATTTTCAACTTCAATGGAAATTACAATGAAGCTTGATTTCTGTCTAAAATGGACATGGAATCTTGTGTCTGCACTGCTCAACCTAGATGTAATGCAGAACATTTTTTGCGGACGAATTTCAGTGGTTCTATGCTTGATTGCCGGTACCGATAGGTGTTTTATTTGCAATATTAATTTTTACCGTAGTGCTAGGACGAACATATTACTATATTACTAGTCAACTAAATGAGCTATTTTTTTTTGACGCCTATCTCTGCTACTAAGCTTAGAAGCTCTTGTCACGGAATAGTAGCTCTGTCCTTAAATGTTTCCCAGTTTAAGTGCTGATGCATGGTGCGAGACGTAGCATGAGTAGAATCTAGGGGGGCTTGTTAGGTTTAAATGAATTTTAACCTGTACAAATAGGAAAAGTGAATGAATGAGAATACATGCACATATTAATTTATAAAAAAATTAAGAGGTTTAAGTGGATGTAAGTGGATGCATTTTTTTATTTTTTCTCTCTACAACTTGTAGAAAAGGAAAATTTGTATTTTTGTATAGCTCATTCATACAAACCGAATAGCATATATAGGGATTAATCCTGAATCATTTGTTTTGCCTAGAAACCAAACAAGCCCTAAACGGGTAAATTAGAGATGAACTCAAAAGTAGGCACCTATGCAAATAGGATGGCAAACCTATTACCTTTATCATTTCAATATCCACAAGCACTTTTAGCTTTATTGTTGGTTCTGTCGCTAGACCAATCGATTTTCCAAAAGAGGGCATACATCGTGAAGACAAGAATTGTTTTTTTTAAGTTCGTTCAAAAAAGAAACATTTTTTTCACAAGATGCATTTTCTCTCTTTTTCTTTCTTGAGAGTTGAGAAGTGGATTGGTAGGAGGAAAGAGAAGGGATGCCATTAGCATCAACCCGGTCTTTTTCAAGTAGCAGTGGCAAATATATGCAAAACGGACAATTTCAATCCCAAAACAAGGACAATTGATGACACCAAGTCACCAACGCTATAATTTCCAATGCAAAATACAAAACCACCCCCAAATAAAAAAACACTTATGATATATTGATCCAAATACACACAATATTCTTTGTTAATATTTTTATTCGGGCACACATAGCTATAGTTAACATTGGTTTTTTTCAACATGGCAATAGACGTTATCACAGCCTTTAATTTGTACTCCCTCATATTTTAAAATGTAAAACATATTTTGTTTCATTATGATAAAGTCTTACCAACAATTTCTTTATTATAATATATTTTTTGTAATATTAAATTGAATTTATTAGATTTATATTAAAAGGTATTTAGTTATGATTATGTTTTTCTATTGTATAAATGATATTATAGTAGAGGAATTATTCATCATTGTGACATAACATAATAAAATATACCTTATATTTTAAAACGAAAGTATTATTTTAAGCCATTTTTCTTTATAATAATAATAAAAAAAATAATCCTGACGGGTAATAAGCTAGTGTTAATCTGACAGCTCCATCCTGCCTTCCCTCCTGTCGCGCACGTTAAGCTCCCCCTCCCCGCGCTTCCATTCCAATAACGGCTTTAACTAATTCCTCCTCTCTCTCTCTCTCTCTCTCTCTTCTTGTCTCCAGCTAATCGATCCCCACTTAATCCATTTTGTTTTCCAATCCCCAAATCTCCCGTCTCCTCTTCCTCCCGATCGCATTCGCTGCCGCCCACTCCGTGCCGCCCTGGTCGCGCTCGCCTCCGAGATATAAAAGCAGCGGCTTTCTTGCGCCGGGTTCTGCGTTTCTTGGCTTGCATCAATCGATCCCGTCCCAGTTTCGGTGGATGCCATGCCGTTTCTTGGATAGGTGGCGCAGTTTTTTGGGGGATCCATGCTACGTTACGCGGAGGATTGCCGTTCTTTTGCCATTAATTTGGGTGGGATTCGGGTGCCGCGTGGAAAGGAGAGGTTTTTCTCGTCCAGTTCGGCCAAATTTCAGGGTAGCTCCGCCATTGCCATGGTCTCCTGTTTGCGTTTCTTTCCCTGTATCAGATTCCGTACCCCCTTGCAATTTCTTGTAATTGGGGGGGGGGGGGGGGGTGTTGGAATTGGGGGTGAGAGGGAGCTCGATCGATGGAGGTGCAAGGCGAGGTGGATGGGTCGGGGGTGCCCCTGGCCGTGCTCCTGAAGCGAGAGCTGTGCAACCAGAGGGTGGAGAAGCCGGACATGCTGTTCGGCGAGGCGAGCAAAAGCAAGAAAGGAAAGGACGTCACGTTCCTCTTGCCCAAGTGCTGCCGCCGGCCAGGTCCAGTTGAGGGTGACGGTGAGAATGCAAGCGGCGGCGGCGGTGGCGACGACGACACCATCTCGGTGTTTGCGGTAATGCCTCAATGGCTGCGTGCTCATGTTTCATTCCTGCGTCCAATAGCATTGACCTGGCCGGCTTATTGCTCTCTTCCTGTTTGTTGATGTTGCGTGTTTGTTGCTATAATGCCATTGATTTGAGATGGACTGAAAATTCTGTTGGAAGTCTGTTCATAATGCCTAACTAAGATAGTCAATTATTGCATTATCTTGTTCAGCTCCCCCCCGCGGGGGAAAATAAAATGTTTGTTTTTTGGGACTATCTAAAAAAACTGCCACAAGTTTTTTAATTGAAAAACTTTTAAATGTAATCATAGTCTAATTATACTTTAACTATATTATAACTTATATATAAGTATTATTAAAAAATTGCATTTAACTTCATACATAAGTTTACACTACAATTATACTATAATTACATTATAGTTACACTATAACTATACTATACTATAGTTACATATGAAAGTTTTTTATCCAAAAAACTTGCAATAGTTTTTTAGCAATTCCCTTGTTTTTTCCCATCATCAATTTCTGTGCCTAACATAGTGCGTTAGTTTGTTGTTTGTCTCTTGCATAGAGTAGCATGATTGATATGCCAGCCTGATTTTGCGGTGTGTTTGCATCAAGTCACATGGGGGACACTTGTCAGCTAATATTTTACTTGCCTTAACTGTTTCTGTGTCAATTATTTCGGTGGTCACAAGATCAGTGGTTTAGGAATATTCAAAGGGAGTTTTATTGTGCATAGATTATACTATAGATCTTTCAGGCCTCCAACAGCTAGCATTATAAACTCAGTCCTACTAACTTGTCTATCAAATTGACATAGCCTTTTTAGATAAATCATTGCAGTGTAAATGGTAAAATTCAGGCCACAATGCAATACTATTTGATAGTGCTGAACTATGTACCTCACTATTCTGTTTCCAGTTTTAAACTTGCATTATATCAACTAAGGTGGCCATTGATCTTGAATTATTTATTCTGTTTTCTCTTCAGATCTTCGATGGCCACAATGGATCTGCAGCTGCCATATACACCAGGGAGAACCTCTTAAACAATGCTTTGGCTGCTATTCCCCCAAATCTTACAAGTGAGGAGTGGACAACCTCATTACCGAGGGCACTAGTTGCAGGTTTTGTTAAGACAGATAAAGAGTTCCAAACAAAAGGTATTATTCTTTCACTAAGCTGATAAGATTTACCAAGGTTATTTATGTACTTGTGCATGTAATTTAGAGGCTTGTAGTTTTCTCTGTTCATATTCTCCCCTTTTTAGACAAATGTCTTTCCGATTTATGTACACATGATCAGTATTGTTATGCGCTTGCACTTCAGTGTAAATTGATTGTTACCATATTTTCAGTGGCACACTCAGGGACTACTGTAACTTTTGTCATAATAGATGGATGGGTTGTCACTGCAGCATCAGTTGGTGATTCCCGCTGTATCCTAGAATCTGTTGAAGGTTCAGTATATTTTTTGTCAGCTGATCATTGCCTGGATTCCAATGAGGAGGAGTAAGTCATATGACCACGCTTAGTGTTATGTCTATAATATCCTCAGGCTTGTTATTAACCTAATTGTGCAATTGCAGGGTAGAGCGTGTAACAGCAAGCGGAGGTGATGTTGGGCAAATAGATATTGCTGGCGAAGAAACAACAACAGATCCCTACATTCAAATGAACCAGTGCCCTTAAGGTGTGCTGGTTCATGCCATTGATTAGACCCCACACGAGCTCATACTTGCTTCATTTGGCAAATAACGGTCATGAACCCCTTTTAGTTCAAACCTAATTTTACAGGTCATGCCATACGGTAATTGACCATAAGTCTATTTATGTTTTTGGCAATCTCTCATGTGATGCTTCCCTCCCTTGTTGATTCTTTCAATACGTCCATTTCTTTATTTTCTCTTTTTAAAATGGAATTGTACATCCAATTCTTTGCCCTGTGTATATCCATGAGGCTCACAACTAGCATACTTATTGTATTCATAAAACAATGCTATAGCCGTATCACTGCATGCAAAGTTTCTAACGCATATTTATTCCCTTTTTGGAAGTTTTGCCTTCCTTTTTTGTAGTTCAATTATTACTATTGAATTCTAATATAATTCTAAAGTTTGTACCGATCATTTTGTACATTTGCCTCCTTTATTAATGAACAGCATGCGGTTCTCCTGCATGGTCTTAAAATAAATCCTGGAAATCGAAGAGGAAGATTTTCCAATATCCCCGTATATAGCCTAAATGTGGTGAACAACAAAATGCAATCAAACTTCTCTGCAGAATGAACGTGGTCAAATGGAAAAGAAAGAAGCAACTGTCACCAATAGGCAATAAAAATTATACTGAACAATAAGCATGAAGGGTTTTAGTTCCAACTTCGATTCATTATAATTATCAAAGTGAAATGCCAGCACAGAAACACTGGTAACTGCAAGTACACCTTTTCCTGCTTTTGCACATTATCCAGATGTTTCTGCCTGCCAACTACAATATAAAAGTAGTAACTCTGTATGTCAGTAGTACAATAATGAGGCTACGAAATTACCAGGTAATAATTTTGATGCCCAGCACTTTCTGGGCAAAGGTAACAAGATTCTCAATCTCGAATTCATCTATGTAGCCGTTTCTATCCTTGTCAGTCTGATGAAGAGCCACAATACTCTTCCACCAAGCGCTAAACCCAAAACCTTTGCTGCGGATGGCCTCATGGAGCTCAGCTCCACTTATCCGACCATCATTGTTGGTGTTGAACTTCATGAGCCACTTCTTGAATTCATCAAGTGTCATAGGAGGAGGACGACTGATAATTGCTCTGCGTTTCATAGCTGGTGTTTTTAGAGTTATACTTGGTAGCACCATGGAGTGTAGATTGAAGGTTGCAGTGGCTCCTTTTATACTGGTTTAGCCCATGTATCAAGAGAGAAGAAGGCTTACTTCTGGTTACCCATGTTCCTTTCTATCTTGAGAAACTCCTTCAAATGTACATGTGTGCATTGCATATTATTGGAACCCTTTGTTCCCCTGAATCATCTAAATGATAATGTTATTGTATTTTCCTGACCTGGAGTGAAGTCACCTGGCAGTTTTGTGTCATTGGATTCTTATGCCTGCATAAAGCTGCACATGTTATCAATTTGAGTATTATATATATCTTACCTTCTGAGGTGATTCACAGTCCTAGTTTTATAATTCAGTATCTAAAGTGAAAAGTATTAGGCTTCAGTACGAACTTCTTTTTCTTATTTCAATGAGAATGGGGATGTTAACCAATGACCTCAACCACCACAACCTTTCGTTATATCATATGTTGAGTTCTAATATGTTTTTTGCATATAGAAATAGGGATTTGGAACTTCCAGGACACTTTTAATTTATGGCTTGACTAGTCCAAATTATTGTCCATACTTCAATTAGAAAGGTTGTATGATGTGACAAAAACTGGTAGTAGTTCACTGAGCTATAACAAAAAAAAAACTTCCTTTCTGGTGACATTTTATTATGGTAGCTTCTCATCTCGCCTTAATAGAACTGAGATCACACATATTAATTCTGAAGATAGACTGACTTCATTTGCTCAGGGGCTCTGATACACTAGTTTACTATAGTTCAGTTACAGGATTTTATTTTGGGAATCAATTCAATTCTCATACCGAGTATATATCAAGCAGACACTCATATTATGTATAGTTTTAATTTTTGTTTATGTGCATTCTTTTAAAAAAATACAGTTAAACTAGATACAAATACGGGCAGTGGTGAAGAAGTGTGGTATGCAATGAGTCCTAGGCACTATACAGCAAGTCAGAAACGGTTCATACTATCCTTAGGAATGGGAAAAATGAAACGACAAGGATGTATTCATGATCCATCTGTTCAGTATCAGTGTTACACAAAGTTGCGTGTGTTATTATGACAATGTAATTACAACATAGATTTATTTCCTTTGGTCATGGTATTGTGCTTGACAAAATAGTTCATGCATTGCAATTATTGGTTTCAAGCCTGTTATAGTTCAGATTAACACACACAGATGCTCAAATATGCAATTTTTTTCTTGACTGTCCAAAAAGGTAACTGAGAAAAATTAGTTGATGGTGCATCAGACTGGTTTTATTTTGTTGCAATTCTCACGCGGACTGAGTAAAAAAATTGTGGTTGGAAATTTTATTTATCCAGTTTCACATATACACATTTGCTGTCTATAACAATTACTTCATTCTTTTCTGAATAATAATCAGAGTTCCTGAAACTGTGTTAATTCAGGCCATCTGAACTTCTCTGATTGACATGTGCTTGATTATGAATGTCTCCTAACAGTTTTACTCTCATGTAAATATTCAAATATATTGGAATGCTTTGGCAAGGACTATGGGCCAATTCAGTCCTGTTATTATGTGTTTGTTTTTTGTTGGGATAACTCAGGTCCTGCTGTTCCAGGCAAAGTATATAACCAAGAATGTTCCTCTCCTTTCTTCTCACCCATAGTGATGGATGAACTTGAAAATATGCCCCTGAGCCGATGCTGTGCTTTTACCTTGATCTGCCTAGTCTGCATCATATTCTAGTTTTTATTTTTGCACTTTGGTATCATTAGCATTATGCTGTGTGTCCCAGATAAGAATGGTACCACAGAAAGTGCACTGATGCTTGTCTTGATAAACACCATTTTGGTAGGGTAGCAGATTCTGTCTTGACTGACCTCCCAAAAATATGGACACATCTTGGTTCATTCTTACAGCAGACTTGCAGGCCTGTAGTGTTTCTTCTAACATGGATAAAAATGTTGCAGACTTGCAGGAAACAATTCTGCAATCTGGATGATCTTGTCTCTTTATCCAGATCTTATTTGTCTGTACTAAATGTTTAGGATATATCTGGTTTTCTTAAATAAGTAAAAACCCGTAAAAACTGAACATAAAAGTTTTTTATATTTTAAAAAATACTACCAATAGATATAAACATGAAATACATTCTCATTAGTTCAAACTCAAATTTAATTTATTTGGAAGTAACAATAAAAAGATAAATTTCGGATGAATAGTAACAAGATACAGAAATTTGTCATTTTTGTTTCTCTTAAATGAAGTTTAGTTTGGATTTGAGATTTTATATAAATGTATTTTATATCTATGTCGGATAATTTTTTTATAAATTTAGAAAACTTTTAGGTATGGTTTTTATGAATTTTTATTTATTTGATAGTTTTCATTTAATATTTCCTTCTATGTACTATGTACAACTTTCCTTTTTACAACAGTGTTTCTTCTGCTAACAGAGAGCTCACCTAAACCAGTAAAATTCAAAAGACCACTAAATTGTCTTTAAAATATCTGTAAAATGAAGAACCACAATTGAACTTGAGCAAACATAATAACTTGAAGATCCAAGCTTGCTTTGACTTGGACAAATACATAAAGAGGCATTCTGCTGGTCTGGTATTGTAGTGCTCTGTAGGTTGAATGACTTGGACTCACATGTTCAAACTTCAATGTTTTTTCATAATTGACAATTTGGGTTACAAAAAAAAATCCTTGCTTTCATGACTAACATCAGAAATAGACAAACATATTGCCTCCGAGGTTTGGAAAGGAAGGACCACAAAAAATATCATACAAAAGCATGCCCTCACGTATCCACACCAAATGACAGGGTTGTGGAAAATAAACTTACATACTCAACACACCATTTACAGCTTGCAACAATGTACAGTAAGATATGCCTATACAGGACTAATCTTGTACGCTTACGTCTGTGCCTTTCTAGACAAAAGGCTGGACATTTGTGGGAAGAATGTTTTCTTTTTCCTCAACTTCTGGTCCGTAACAAAGTCATCGATGCTACTATTCGACATGGGCGATTTTGGTTGAGCAAGAACTGCATCATCTTCCTGGTAAGAGCCCTTCTGTTGAGGTGATCTTATAGGTGGATCACTCCAAGGATTAACTACATGTTTTGCGGCTTTCCGACGCTGCTCAAGCTCTGCTCTCCATTTCCTCAGTTCCTGCTCAGCACCAAGCTTTCCATCCTTTGCCCTGTCAGCCCTCTCCACTGCGATTTCAAGAGCATCCTTCTTCAGGAGCATCTCTTTGGTTGCTTCTTGCAGTCTCTCCAGAGTCCTTGTTTCAGACTCTTTTGCCAGCTCTATTTGCGCCAATGCTGCGGCAACCCTCTCGTTTGCGAGCTCTTCGGCTTCACAGACCCTCTTGCTCAGAGAATGATATTCACTTATAGGAAGGGTAATGGTTCTAGGAGAATCCTCAACACTGCTTGTTTCCTCGCTCTCTTGCAATGCTTGAGCTGCCACAAGGGCAAGCTTCTCGGATGCTTTAGAGGCCTCTATTTCTTTCAGAACGGCGCGTAACCTGATCTCTGCCGTCACGCCGGCAGCCTTGGTTTGCTCGGCTTCTTCTTTTGCCTTTCTCAGTTCTTCCTGTGCAGAATGAGCTGCCACCTTGGCATCTTCTGCTTCCTTAGCTGCTTGCTGCAGCATCTTTGGAAGCTCTGCCATTTTTCCACGGGTTTCTGCTTCCTTGATGTGCACCATTTCTATCTCTTCTTTTGTCCTATTGAGCTCAGCTTCAAGAGAAGAAACGGCTATGGATGCCATACCTTCTCGCTGCTGCAACGTAACAAGTGAAGATTTCTCCTTATCCAGCTCTGACCTAATTGATTCTGCAATAGCTCTTATTAAGTTGGTTTCGTCTTTTGCTTTTTCAATATTTCCTCTAACCCCTTCAAGCTCCTTTCTTGTTGAAGCAAGAGCTCGCTTGATTGACCTGCTAATTTCTTTAGCCTCGTCAGAACCATCCTCCTCAATCACTCCAGCTTCTTTGCTCAGTTTGTTTTCTGTATAGGCAGCCAGCTCAGTACCGAGGCTTTGTAGCATGCGCATATTTTCATCAATTTTGGACTTCACATCAGTTTTTGATACAAGTTGCATGTTGAGTTGCTGCAACTCCTCTTGTGATTGCTGCAGTTCCTTCTCCCAAGCCAGGCAATCCTGCTCTTTTGCCAAAGCCGCCCCAAGCCTGTGTTCTTCTGCTTCGTGATGCCCAGCATGGGCCGACTCAAGAGACTCTTTCATTGCGATAAGTTCTAAAGTGAGTTCTTCAACTCGCTTATCAGTCTCCTTCGCCGCGAAAGCAGCGTCCTCAGCTCTTTTGGCTGCTATGTCCCTTTCGCTAGCTAAAACGGTATGTTTTTCATGTGTTGATCTCATCTCCTCCTTGACCAACTTCAGTTCATCAACAGCCTTTTGATGTCTTTCTTTAGCAACTGCCAATTGTGTTTGGGCTATTACACTGGCTTCATCATCAATACCCTGCTCCATTTCTTGTGCCCTCAGCTGCGCAAGTTTGGAATCCTGCTTTGCCTGGTCCACATCAATCTCTCCTCTCTCCAGCTTGTGTTTCAGCTCCTCTACAAGTCTCCTAGCTCTCTCTAGCTCCTCAACCACTTGTAACTTGGCCATCTCAGCAGCTTCTGAACCTTGTCTGAATTGTGGAATCTCTTGTTGAGCCTTTTCAAGTTCAAGTTGCATGACCCTGCGCCTCTGCATAAAAAGCAAATTCCTTAACAACAGCAGTCTATATGATGAAATTTTGACCATGCTATTGATTGAACAGAAGTGAGCAGAAGTATAATATGCCCTCTATTTTCTCATAAAAACAAAGTATATTTCTGTCATGGCACGGAAATTAATTAATATGAAACACAACAAAGTTGCATCTTTAACCATAATCTGATCCATTTGCAGCGTAAAACAAATCAGCATTACCTCTAGTGTCTGAGATCTGTATGCTTTCCAATCAATAATTCCTCCAAACTTGGTGACAGCCTCTCTGACTGACTCAAATGGTGCAGCAGTGTCAACAAGACCTCTGTATGGACTTCCAGGTCTCGCGTCTGTTTCTGCCTTTTTGTTTGTGGTGGCAGCAATGTTCTTGTGATGATTCATCTTGTCTTCTTTTGATTTCAATTCATCTGATAGCATAATGCTCTGGTTGGTCGAACCATTTTCAGATATATTGTTCACTTCAGTCTTCCTTGTTGAAGTAGGAAGGTCTGTCTTATCTTTCAAAGAATCATCAGATTCCTGAGCTGGTTCCAATTGAGAAACCATATCTGGTGATGGAGGTACAATATGACCTGTATGAGCCTCCCCATTTTCTGTCAAATTGTGGATTAACTTTTTCTCTGTTTCCTGCGATGAATCAGGATTCTCAACTGGAACTGATGCTGTCTCTTCACCATCCTGTGCTCTTGCAGTTCCATGATCATTGGTATTAAGAACTTCCATGGTAGCTGAATGAATCGTTTATTTCTTCCTGGGCTATTTTGTTCAGCAGGATTAGTCTACTCCACCCCCAAAGCTTAATTTGATCACGATACTTCCTCCTATAAACAATATTTTCAAAAAGACAGTGGATCAGCTCAGACAACTTTAAGACTTATCATAGATATAAATAAAATCAAGAAGAATTTTCGCCTATAGAATTATAGTTGACACCTATCCATGATGAGGAATTAGCCTTTTATTTCCAGCATAATATGAAGAATCAAAAGCTTGCATTAGTCAATAGGGATGGAGGCATAACAGCAAGCGCAAGGGAAGTATGACCTGCTCATGTATTCATTGATCATTGCCACCGATTGACACAAACTCGCTTTTCATGGCTGCAGCTACTGAGCAGCCACCCTACCAACCAACCCTAGTTTTCATAATACAGCCAAATCATATTTGACGAAAATAAATGAAGAAAAGCAACAAATTTGCTACTTTTCTTCTTCTTTTAAGAAAAGAAACGCATCATGATTAAGTGAGGCTGAGCCAGCTAGCTCAAATTCTTGTCCTTACATCTTCTTAATTTGCCCAACCAAGAACTGAAGAAACTACCAAGCATTGCATGTCCTGGTGTCTTTTAAGTTTTTTGGTATCATTGGAGTACTGGAATTTTCATAAGGGTCATTGTAAAGCAAGCAAACGGCTTAGCAGAACCTCTCATTAAATCCTGGTCGATAAATGACGCAAAGACTGGATACACCAGCTGTACTAGTAACTGTTAAAGCAGAGGATTTCTCAATTGCCATCATTTTCATCAGTAGTAGTAATAATAACTAATAAGTAGTAACTGCTAAAGCAGAGGATTTCTCAATTGATATTATCTTCAACAGTAGTTATTACCGTACCATCTACAGATGATTGATCGCATGACTATCATATTGAACAATCCAGTTTCTGAATAACACATACAAATAATAAAAACAAGCAACTTTGTCTCAATCTCAGACCACTAAAAATAAAAACGAGCCCACAAGATGAATGAATAGTTGAATACCAAGTCAGTCTTCTCCGTGGACGACGACTCGATGATCCAAGAAAGTGACACCAATCCGACCCAAAAACCCCCCCAGAGAACCCTCCCAATTCCCCCAAGAACACAAGCCCCAACTCCGTACAAGGCAAAAACAAGAACCGATCATATAATCTAACACAGTAGAGACCAGCTCTGCTTCGATGAACAGACCAAAATTAAGCTTCGGGCTGCAGCGGGGAGAGAGGGATTCATACCAGGCCTCAAGGCAGCGGATTTCCTTGCAGGCGAAGCAACCGGGAACTTCTTTTTTTTCGCCGATTAGGAGCCCTCCCTCCTCCTCCGCGATTCTTTTCCGCCTTTTGCCGCTTTCTTCTCTCTCTGCGCGCGTCGTCTTTCGAGAAGAGGAGGAGGTGGAGTGGGTGTGTCCACCGTGTCCTCGTGCTGTGATTGCGTCGTGTGCTCCTTGTGCTCGCGTCACCGCGCAGGCGCAGCGGTCGTCTCCCCCTGCGCCGCCCTTAGCTCGGGATCAGCGGTAAGCAGCGGAGGATTAGGTTGTGTTTTGTTTTGGGTTTTGCGTAAACACCCCTTGGATTAATGAAAATTTGTCCAAGTGCTTCGTCTTATTCCTGAAAAAGGAAATAGTAAATTATGTCCATTATAAAATTGGCTTATTTTAAGATAGAGAGAATATGTGGATCGCAAGAGTACAGATTTAGTCACTATATTTATCATGAACTACGGATTTATAAAATATTGCAAAACTATTATTACAAAGATCTTAATACTATTATTTTTTTAACGTTAAATTGGTAGTTTTATAATACTCATCTTAAAATTAATATTTAATTTATAATTTTACGATACTTTGGTTAAAACATACTTAGTCATGTGAAATTAAATCATAACCGTCACGAACTACTCGGGCTGAGCGGAGCTTAGGATGGGTTGATGAGCTGTACCAAGCTGTTGAGTTATAGCCATGTTCTTAAATTGCAAGTATGGAGGGAGCAGAGTGACTTCGGTTACTGTGAAGGACATAAAAGGAAAGGAAGGCGATGGCCGGGTTTGAGCGTGACGCCGTGCTAGCCAGCTCCAGTTCTCCACAACTTTCCTCTGTCTACTTTTACGTGCCAGCAGGCAGCGGCACAATATGATTCCATTTTTGTTAGAGTGCGAATTCCGTTTTTAATATTTGGCATTAGAATTATTTAAGTTTAAACTTTAGCATTTTTCTTCTTTTTTTAAAAAATAAATACTCACCAAAAAAATAAATATTTTTTTAAAAAAAATATTTGGCATTAGACCATAATCGACACCGTCGTTTAATTGAGATTGGATGGAGTACATTATGTCGTCACCTCACCAAAAATTGGTGTGCTGGTGAGATATTTCAATGGTAAACCCTTAAAAGCCAGTCTTACGAGAGAATTATTATCATTAATATTAATATTAATGACAGTATGGTTTGTCGGTAGTACTGCTCTAGCTCATTGCTTTCTCATTGTGGGTTGGATTTAGGTATGTCTTGTCTCCATAAGTTTACCTTTTTAAAAGTTGCATACCTTCCTTGTCTATATGGCACTTTGGATTGCGGAAACATTGATGGACAATTATAATGAGTCATCAGGATAAATGACTCAACTGATAAGTTGGCTTGGTGTGCATGGATGTACTTTTCTCCATAGACCTTGGATAACTTCAATATTCTTTCAATTAATTTAACTTTGTATTACTATCATTCTTACTATAGTGCCATTTGTCATCTACTTTGGATCATTTCTGGTTTACTTGACTTACGAATTTTTTTCTTCCATTTGGAAACCACGAGAACTGGTTTTGTTGCATGAATAACACGTGGTTTATTTTGTTATACTTGTTGCATGATTGACATGACTCAAAGACATTTTTCTATCAAACTTTAAAATGGAATTTTGTTAATCCCAAACCTTTTGTGAATTCTGGCTCACTACAAACGAAAAAAAAACTGTGAGCTTTGTAGCTGCAACTGCAATGGAAAATCCTGATATGAAACCTTTGTAGGTACAATATAACTAGAATTAAAATCAAGCTAGTCCATATAGGACCTCGTAAAAAGGTCCATATATTTTTAAAATATGGGGTAGAACAAATAAGAATTTCAAAATTGATATTAATCAATTGATCATCTCCATATATTTTTTAAATAGAAAATTGCAACCAAGCAATCTAATTGCTTCTACCAACATGCTATTTTTAACTCATCAAACATTATCAATATTTGGCGTAGCGTCGACATGGGGTGAAAGGCCAGCGCTTGGCGGCGGCAAGGCGGCTAGGTAGACTAGTTCTGCTCCCCCTCCCCGCGCCTACAGCTAGATGCGACAATGGCAGGCAACAATTGCGGTGACTTGGCTGGATCTGACATGGTGCCGACGACTTTGCTACTAGTGGCATCAGGAACGGATGAAGTGGCAATGGATTGGAGCAGGCACAGAAGAGTGGTCGCATGTCTATAGTGGCAACAGGATGGAGTGGCAGTAGTGGTAGGATGAGTTAGTTTTGCATCTCCCCGCTCTCCTTCTCATGCTTGGTCGCCTATGGTAAGAGAGCTCTATGAAGGTCGGAAAGTGTCGGTTGTGTGGGCTTCTAGGTGGATGGAATGCTAATAAGGATTTGCAAAAGTTTGTGCTGCTTCTCAAGATCGCCTAAATGAGGTATTGTGTGGTATGGTTCGTCAAGCAAAAAGATAATTCTGACGTCAAAGTTTCTAAGTGAACAAATGGGGTGCCAATTGGTGCTGCATAAAAAAGGAGCAAGTTGAAGCGAGGTAGAAGAAGATTGAAGCTTGGTATTCTAAGATTTTTCTCTCTTTTTTTATATCTCAGTAATGATACTAGGAGTTTAAATACTCTTATAACCTTTGGCAATATATATCCACAGACTAGATTTCTGTCCATTATCTAAAAACAATTAGTTCTATCTGAAGTTCAACCATACATCCAATTCTTTAAACAATGCCTCTGTTAGATGATTTTTACAAAATCAATTCATAAAATCAAAACTTAGATAGATTGGTTTGAACACTACCACTTTTAAAAGCATGGTATGGCCAAGCGAATAATACATATCATGGACTGACCTTGTACTATGGAACAACACCTGTTGCAAAAACAACACAAAGCAAGTTAAATCATGGCAAATTGATAGCATGCTTATCATGAGCATGTGCATGCTGCAAGGGCTACCCTCGCTGACTATGTGCGTAGGCATGCAACTACTTGGGTTCGCCATGGCCGCTGTCCCAAATTGTTATTGCTTGTATGTGGCACACTTCATCTATTAAGAGGGAAAGCAAAAGAAATCTTATGCCATTAGGCTGTGATGTTCTAAGTGTGCACTACTACTATATAGGCACTAAAAGGACCTTGATGTCGTTTATAGAAGAGTAAATAGGTATTTCTAAAAATTACTTTGTAGCGGAGGTTCCAATCACACCAAAACTTTAGGTCTTCTTAGTCTTTTTGATAGAAGTAGCTGACCTAAAGTGTCGATCCCCTTGGTCTGTTCCCTCAAGGAAGAAAACCCAAGGGCAAATCTCGTGACTAGTAGGTGTACAAGGTAGAGTAAATAAGCAAGAACATGTAGGGAAGCGAAATACAAGAGCAAGACAAAGAGGTCACAAGAATTTTTCACCGAAGTTTGGATCTCAATGATTTTACTCTCCATTAAGGAACTCTAAAGAGTTAGATCTTGATTGATCCCAAGCTTCACTAAACTATCAATCATAAGAAAGCTTTAGCCTCCAAGCAATCACTGAGACTTATCAAGTTTTCAAGCGGCTACCTAGGTCCAAGCTTAGACAACGAGTACCCATCTTCAATGAAACTTGCTCTACTAAGCAACCTTTTAGAAAATAGCTCAATTTTCATTCACCGAGTATTCTTTTACTTGTGAAGGTAGAATAATGTCCTCACAAACTTTCTCACGACTCACCACAAGTTTAGGAGCTCGTTGGGCGACACCTAGCCGTCTAAGGGGCTTAACCTCCAAGAGTAACAAATACAAATGAAGATTTGCTTACTATGAACTTAAGTGCTCAAATGATAGAGCGAAGCTCATAAGCTCTCAACCTGTTAACTTTCAACCCAACTTTTCTCTCTTCTCAAATCACTCTCACAAAGAACTATCATCAAAGTAGGGATTTAAGAGGGGCTATTTGGCTATGGATAGGTTTACTCTTGTCCAAACTTAGCAAGAAAGGATGGAAGGGATGAAGGGATTTAAATAATCGAACCTCAAAAACTAACGTTACTCACAGACTCAACAACCGAAACTTTTAGTTGAAAAGACCTGAACTTTAGGTCCGAACTCACTATCTCAGTCTAGAAGAAGGATCAAAACTTCTAGTCATAAAGACTTGAACTTTTGGTCAGATTTTCAAGGTTTAACAGAGATCGTGGACTGGAACTTTTGCTCCCAAGGATTAGAACTTACGCTACTCCTTGACAACACTCTACAAAAACAATCATAACTCTTTGCTTCGATATCCGTTTTTGACAAATTTGGACTCTATGGAAAGTTTATTGAGAGTACTACTCAACCCAACCAAAGACAAGCTCTAAAACCTCTCATAGGTTAGGCTAAGGATTGGATTTCTCTCAAAGTAGCACTTGGATAGCTCACTTTGAGCACCGAGATATAAACAAACACATCAATGTTACATCTCTCTTAATAGTACAATATTTCTATACTCAAATGCAAATAGAAAAACTATACTAATAGAAACACTTTCACACCATCTGCTTATTTCACCTTTGAGGGTTGCCAACATCGAGACTATTCATCTACAACTCTTTAAACACATTAGTCCTAAATCAAGTATATCTTTACCTTCATTAATGTCCATCTTTGCTTGGCTTGATATTCATCAATGAATCACCTCCTCTTAATTTTTGGTACTTTATTTTGCACTATTCAAATAATTAATGTGGATTACTCATAGTTTCAAATGGCCTCACACGGTCTATCATGACAAATCATTCACTCACTCCTCACTACTGGAATTGGTCCATCAACATCAAATCCTTTGCTTGCCATTTACCCTTGCATGGTCCATCGTAGCTAAGCCTCACTTCATACCCCGCATTTTTAATCTTTTTACTTGATTCTCATATATCAATAATGTTCATCTTCTAGCTTTTTATACTGTCTTTATATTGATCATCAATTTACTTTGCTTCTCTTTTTCATCAACATATTCTTCATCGAACTAATTCTCTACTTATATACTCAATGAGCATATTAGTCCCTCTCTGATTATTTGTCATCAACTAGTCAAAATCTACTAGGGCCCTAGATGCTCTTTTAGGCACCCCTCTTACATAATGACCCAATTGATACAAAGCCGGTTCTAATAATTTTTGCATTTTTTATATGCCTGTGCCTACCCAAAACATCTTGGATCTAGGCTATCCCTATGAGCACCTTCAAAAAACTATGTCAGCATATCTTGAAATTGATGAAGTCACCAGCAGCATATCGCCTAATACTAAAAGAATAATTAATCATAAATATGAACACTTGTGTCAAATTTAGGACTTGAAACCTAGGTGTACATATTCAATCATAAGGAATTTAACCAGTTGATCTACTCTCACTTTGCATTGTGAGGAGTAGTTTAGATTGATGGCTAGATTTCTTTAAAAGTGAGTATTAAAGATGAACCTATAGGCATAAATAACCTCCTTTTATTGTAATATTCTTATTGCTTGTGATTTCAACTCAAATTAACCAAGAAATGCTACAATTTTAAAGTTGTTCAAGGCAATCTTTTATATCTCTCTTTTTTAGGGCAATTGGATTGGCAAGATCAAAAGATCATCTTTTTGAAAATATGCCATAGAAAGGCTTCATTCAATACACAATGATACCATCCAAAAATTGCAATGTTTAAAAATTTGATATTCTATCACCTTCTTTCCATGCTTTTCTATTGCCTTTTGTTAATTTAATATATTTTCCTCACATTTGTGCTCAGCTCTATTCCTATCCCCTTGCCCTATGCTACCATATCCACCCCCACACTGATTTCCACCACATACCCTTAATCCCAACTTATTGTTGCCAATTCCTGCCAGTCGACGATAGTTGATTTTTACCTTATTTGTTTGATACCAATGTTACGGTGGTACATACGTTGACAATAGCAAAATCGTTCTATTAACTTGAAGCGGTCCACATTTGTTGTTCATGAAAGTCAAACTCCATTTTTAATGATGATTAATTGATTGTTTTCCGTTTAATTGTCAGAATAATCGTATGATGTAAAGTAGTCTTTTAAGATTTTGTTTTACTTATTTAATACAACTAAACATGTCACTGTTTTGTGTACAAATACGGTGTTGGAAATTATATTTTAAAATAATGTTAAGTTATGGTTGTTCAATTAAAAAACAACATCAACTTATTCGATTTATATAGTTGCACGCATTTAAATCTCTAAGTATATAATATTATAAAATATACACATATATTTATGAATGTTAAATGTTCACATAATTTCAATTAATTGTCTGTATTGTGATTAATCAATAAACGACACCCTTTCTACAACACTATTTGATACCGATTAGGTCAAACCTATGGTATCCGTGATTGATTCTAGCTACGACACATTAATTCCCGCCACTGTATGTCAACTGCTACTACCGCATGTCAATTCCCACCATCACACATTGATTCGTACCGATGCATCTTGTCGATCTACTACTAGATTGGTTGGAAGAATGTGACAAAGATGTCTAGAATTTGTTCAAGCTATAACCAGTAAATGACAAGACATGACAAATGTATTGTTGCTCTTCAAAAAATTTAGTGTCTAGTTCAACGAACAAGCAATCATTGGTTCAAGAACCTGCGTACGGTAGTGGTAGGATTCAAAATAGGACAATAGATTTCAGCATAGAGCAGTAATAAGGGTGGAACTACAAGCAATTCTTCTTTATAAAAATGGCACGTGAGATCTAATAGGGAAAAAGGTGCTAAAAAATATTAGATCTAATCAAAAGGCCATGCAAACATTTCATATCTAGATAACAGTGTAAACAAATATAATATAATTGACGAAATGGTAAATTTCTATTTGGATGATATTATTTTATACCAAAATTTTGAGATGATACTATTTACGAGGAGTTGATGTTTGGATGTCGTAAGTTAACCCGATCTTGCCTTTTTGGGAGTTGGCTCAGGTTCTTCTCTCTTTCCGGTTTCAGTTCTAGGCCACCTGGCCGACCTGGCCGCGTCCAACTCCAGCCAGCGCGCACCGAACGCCGCAAGGGGCCAGCAAGCGACTTTGAGATTCGTGCCGCCGTGCTCCTCACCCCCCCCTCCCTCTCTCTACTCTCTAGGGCTCCCTCTCTCCCTCTCCTTTCCTCCTCCGGCCCGACACCGACTCCCCTCCAAATCCCCCACGCCACCGCCGCGTCGTCGCCTCCTCTGCGGCGCGTCTCCTCCTCGTCCTCCGCCACCACCTACCGCCCCTCGCGGCCGCGTGGGTACGACCCCCCAGGGCCCACGCGGGGCGTGGCCCCTCGCGCCGGACCTTGGCTGCGGCTAGGGTTTCATGCTTCCCGCGGCCGCCGCAGCCGCCGATGTCGCACCCCGGCAAGTTCGTCTCCGTTAACCTCAACCGATCCTACGGCCAGCCCGAGCCCTCGCACCATGGAGGAGGCCGCCCCTCGCGCCCCTCTGTCTCACCCGGTGGCGGCGGCGGGGGCATGGTGGTGCTCTCCCGCGCCCGTGGCTCCTCCGTGGCCAAGCCCCAGCCGCCCAAACTCTCCGTCCCGCCGCCGCTGAACCTCCCGTCGCTCCGCAAGGAGCACGAGCGCTTCGATGGCTTCCCCGCGGCCGCCTCCGCCCCAGTCCGATCCGGCGCGCCCACGGCCCGGTGGACCAAGCCGGCCCCGGCCACTGAGAAGCCTCCCGCTTCCGTGCCGCTCCCTGGCAGCGGCCCCAGGCTCCCTTCTTATGGATTCCCGGAGAAGGCCGTCGTCTTGCGTGGGGAGGACTTCCCTTCCCTGAAAGCAGCCGTCGCACCGCCGCCTGTGCAACGGCAGAAGGATGCTGATGGGGCGCGGGTCGCCACTCTCGAAGCACGGCCAATGCCGCTGGGCATGCGATCACAGGTGACGCCCTCTCGTGCCGCTGAGCCCTTGGCTTCTACTGGTGGCACGGGTGCTGGTGCTCATGTATCTGCGGAGAAGGCACAAAGGAATGATTTTGGGCCACTTCCACTTGTCCGGCTTAGGTATGATTCCGACTGGGCTGATGATGAGCGTGACACAGGGTTGACCCTCCCAGAGCGTGACAGTAGGGAGAGGGGATTCGGTAGGAGTGAGGCTGCTGTTGCAGGCCGTGATCTTTATGGGGGCATGGGGGATCCCTTCAAAAAAGAACCCTTTGGAAAAGATTTGATTGCTAGCAACAAAGAGGGTGGCCAGGATGCAGTGTGGCAATCTCCTATGTTGAGCCAACAAGATAGAGAACGCACAGACGGTCGTCCATACAGCGCAGGGAGAGGAAGCAATGTGATATCATCTTATCGTGAAAGCATGAATGGTGGTGCTTCCAAGGATTCCTGGAATACAAGTAGGGAGCCAGGTGTGCGTGCATATGGACAGAATGGGTCAGAACCATATAGGAATGCACGTGTGGGATTGACTCCTGGTGAACGTTATGGTGACATTTCAAATAACTGGTACAAAGGGAATCCTTTCCAGAATAGTTTTGTTTCCAAGGTGCAACCTTTCCCTGGTAATAAAGGGCCTTTAAATAATGAGCCACCTGCAAATTTTGGCTGGGAGAAGCGTCTCACCGGAACCATTGCGAAGCCTTTAATTGAGGATGGAGGTTTTGATAGTATTACAGCTGTTAATTTAAGTGCAATAAAGAAGAAAAAGGAAGCAACCAAACCAGCTGATTTCCATGACCCAGTAAGGGAATCGTTTGAGGCAGAGCTTGATAGAATCTTGAGGTTACAGGAGCAAGAAAGGCAACGGGTAATAGAAGAACAGGCAAGGGCCAGAGAAATTGTTCGGAAACAAGAGGAGGAGAGGGAGAGACTAATAAGAGAGGAGGAAGAGAGGCAACGGTTGGTGGAAGAAGAGGCAAGCCATGCTACTTGGCTTGCAGAGCAAGAAAGATTGGAAGCTGCTAAAAGAGCTGAGGAGCAGAGAGTTGCTAGGGAGGAGGAAAAAAGGAAGGCCGCTATGGAGGAGGAGCAGCGTAAAGAGGGTGCACGCAAAAAACTCCAAGAGTTGGAGGCAAGGATTGCTAGACGACAAGCAGAATCAAACATTAGGGATGGGAATCTTTCTTCATGTATCAATGATGAACTTTTTCCTGGAGCCTTGAAGTATAAAGATGTGCCACAATCTGCTATTGCTGACGACAGACATGATTTTGATAGAATGGGTGAGCGCATCAATACCTCTGCATCATCCGAGAGTAACAACAGGTACAATGATACAGTTCCAAGAGTGCAAACTTTGAGAGATGGACACTCATTGCTTGTTGACAGAGAACATGTACATTTTGGTGGAAGGACTTCATTTCAAGACCGGGAAAGTGCTCACTACAGTCCACGGCGTGAAACTTTCTCTGCAAGGAGGGGAAATTACCCTAAGAAAGATTCTTATGATGGATTTGAGACTGTGACAGTCAGGCCATCTTCGAGAGGTCGGACTAATGATTCACCATGGGCATCAGAAGACTATCGTCATGGAAGGGTTCCAAGGTGGGATGCACCAAGGGAGAACGATAGGCTTGACAAGCCTTCTGACTTTGACACTGAGTTTTTTAGTAGTGACAGATTTGGAGATGCAGCTTGGCTGCCCAGTAATTCACATGAGAGCCCCAATGATCACCAAGGAGAGAAGATATTCTATAGCTCTGAGGATAATGAGTTCCCTTTTACAAGACCCCGTTACTTGATGCGGCAACCACATGTACCCCCACCCCCAGCTGTGGCCAAAAGTATGATTGGTTCTTCCACTCAACATGCCAATTCTTCTTTCGTGGAAAGTGGGTTGAGAGAGAGTTCCAGTAGGGAAGAACATACTATGCAGAGCGAATATGGATGTGTATACCAAGAGGCATCTCATCAGCATGGGACATCAGCTGAAGGCATTGGTCTCCATGAACAGCAAAATGGGGACAGGGAAAACCCTATATTGGGCTCACAATCTTCTCTGTCTGTTTCGAGCCCTCCTAATTCGCCTCCACATGTTTCACATGATGAGATGGATGTTTCTGGTGATTCACCTGCGTTGCCAACTTCTGCTGATGGTGATCGAACTGTGATGTATGACATTGACCATGTGGCTTCAACCTTAGACGCAGCCAACACAAGCAGGATCAATACCTCAAGCACAGTTTCTCACTTGGAGGATGATGAATGGCCAAGTGAAAACAATGAAGATCATCAAAAGCAAGATGAGTATGATGAAGAAAGCAATAGCTACCAGGAAGATGGAATCAATGAAGGTGATGATGAAAATATTGACTTGGATGATGATTTTGCAGAGGGGCATAGTACACATGTAGAAATGGAACCGGTTATACGTGGATTTGATGAAGGTGTACAGGTTGAAATCCTTCCAAATCCGGAGGTTGAGTTAGTATCCATGAAGAACACTCACTCAGGCGTCATGGAGCAGCAGGTTGGCAGTAGTTCAGTTTGTCCTTCTGACTTTGTTACTGAAGCAGAGAAGGCATTGCAGAATTTGGCTCTTGATCAAATAAATGCTTTGACAGATGAAACTAACACTGAGTCATCCAATAGCTTAGTAGCATCTGTGCCAGGCTCCAAGTTACATCAGGCATCTTCCACTGATCCTATTATGCCACCAGCTTCAGCAGTAAGTGGCCGGATTGAAGTCCCTGTCAATCTCCAGTTTGGTTTATTTTCTGGGCCTTCTTTGATACCAACTCCTGTTCCAGCCATTCAGATTGGTTCCATACAAATGCCTATAAATCTCCACAACCAGATTAACCCTTCCCTATCTCAAGTACACCCTTCACCAGCTCCATTGTTCCAGTTTGGCCAGTTGAGGTATGTGCGCCCTATTGCCCAGAATGTTCAACCAATTTCTCAGGCGATGCCCTCAATTCATTCATCTGCACCAGCTCCTTGTATATTGAACCAGTATGCTTCAAGTGGTGTCCCAAATGAAATTAATCAACACACTCACCAGAATATCCCAAGAGAGGCATCTCCGTCCAGCTCTATTGAGAAATCTGTGGTACCTGCAGCCAAACATCCCTTTATGTTGCAGCATTCAGATACTCAGAAGCTTAGTGCACCTGCAATCAACCAGATGGTTGATGAAGAGGGGTTTCACAACCTGCTGGTTAGATCTTCCCTTGGGGAAAACATGTGCAGAGTTTCAAAACCTGAAAGTCATAGGAATCATGATATCTCTCTGAAGAGGAATTACAGACCTACTTCTAACAACAGAGAATCTTCTCAAGTCAAAACTGATGCAAAAATTGTGATTGGTCCAAAGGCTCCAGGTGCTGTACCTGGTGGAAGAGGGAGAAAATACAGTTATGCTGTCAAGGAACCTAATATAAAGTCGACAAGTTCAGTTGACCATTCTAATAAAGATTCAAGAGGATTACAGAAGAGGTCTCGTAGGAACATAAGAAAAACTGAGTTTAGAGTTCGGGAAAATGTCGAAAAGAACCACATTCAAGATGAGGCATTTAGTCATTGTGAGCAGAACGAGAAGCCATATCCCAATGGAACAGCAAGAGAAATTCCTTTGAGAAATCCAAACAGAAGGGAAGGTGACAAGCTATTTAGGGTTAATGAAGCAAGCAATCTTAGTGCATGTCCTTCATCTACATTTGCTAATTATTACAGTAAGACAGAGAGAAGTACACACAAGGCTCCATCTTACGAGAGATCTCATAGTGGGAACAAGAAATCTAGAGTAGGTGCTATCCCTGAAGATGTTAATGCTTCATCACAGGCTGGAGTTGCACATGTTGTTAGGCAGCAGGGCATTGAAGTCCCTGTTGATGCAGATGGTTTTATTGAAGTAAGGTCTAAGAGGCAGATCATGAGTGTCAGGAGAGAGCTGAGGGAGAAAGAAAATAGATCCAAGATGAGGATCGCAAAGGTGCCCAATTTTCATCTTTCACATACTTGAACTTGTACCTTATAATATTTTTGTCTTTCTTAAACTAATGCTTTGGTATTGGTTGAACCAGGCTCCCCGCAAACAGCATCAAGTTTCTCTGCACAGTTCTACTAGTCCAAATTTGAACAAGGGAACTGTTTCTTTGGCAGAACCAGCAAAGAAAGCTTCTTTGGATTCTGTCATGGCAGTTGAAAGCAGAGTCATTGACCCTGCTGAATCATCTGTTACACTGAAGGGTGATAAAGCTTCCATGACGCCCATAGGGCAACCTTTGGTCAACGCAGAATCTCATACAAACTACTATGCAAAGAAGTATGTCTCTTAATCATGTCTATGCTATTTATTTATCAGGATTCTTGAGGTTTTTATTCACAAAACTTTTACAGGCCTATCCAAAGTCAGCCATCCTCAGATGTGGTCAATTCTAGTGCAGTAAAGATTGTGACAAGCCTATCTGAAGAAAACAATAAAACGATGCCCATTAGCACTCCATTTAACATAGGCACCTGGGATAATTCACAATTAAACCAGCAGGTATTTTTTTTTCACAATCCTATTCATGTTTCTATGGTGCATGCCGTTATTCTTTTTTAGGAACAAACATTGCTTCCAGTTATTGATCTTCACTTCATTTGTTTCCATTAATCTCTTTTGTTAGTTTAAATGATAACAGTACTTGCCACGGTAGTTGTACTACTCTTACTTCTAGTTGAAAAATGCACCAACTTTGGTCTCTACCATTAAAATTTTTTTGCCCTCTGCCATGTGTTGAAGACTTGGAGGTGCAAAGTTTTCTAACAAATATTGATTTCTCTATAAATACTGAGTAGACACACTGCATCTTGGTTTGTGAAAATTTTGTTTTCGCCTCTAAGAGATGGCATTCTCATCCTTTGTCCATCCATCTGTAGAGAGATGATTATTTTTGCCAGTCCATCTGATCCCTGGGATCCCTGTTAGCACTTAGCGTGCTCAGTGACGGCAGTCAGTACCAGAATACTCCCTGCCCTCCTCCCCAATTTACTTCCTCAATGATGCCTCCTGTGCTCCTCAAACTCCCACATGACCTCTTGCTATTGGTTTTGTTTCTTTTCTTGGTCTCCACAGATGTGGAGAGGAGGCAAATGAGGCCTTCCGTCTTGATCTTGAGGTGGCCAGAGCTGAACTAGGACATCTTGCACCAAGAAAAGGCATTACACATATGAACTGATGGTGATGATGGAAACATGGAGAGAATCAGAGTGGTGATGCCACAACAAACCAGAGATATAGCTGCCTTTTTAAGAAAAATCTAACATCTTAAATCTGGTTAATGCACATGAGCTCAACAAGATGCTGTGGAACTAGCAAAAAAGAGAACTGCACTAGAGAAGTGATGGCAAAAGAAACTTTTGAACTTTTGAAAATATATTTTTATTTGTCTTTTGCATACTTGCCTTATCTGTTCTTACTAAAATGTGGGTGTTTTATAATTAGGTTGTATACAAAATATTTTTTTGACCACTTGTGTATGCTAGGTTATGCCATTAACTCAAACTCAACTTGAAGAAGCTATGAAACCAGGGAAGTTTGAACAAGCTGGTTCTGGCTTTTCTTTGGAGCCCAACAATGCTTTGTCTCCCACAATAGCTTCTGAAAAAGCATTCCCTTCATCTGCTAGCCCTATTAATTCCCTTCTGGCTGGGGAGAAGATTCAGTTTGGTAAGCACTTTGTATTAGCTGTGTAGAATGTGTCCTGTTTGACTGATGATAATGAAATAAAAAACAATATTCAGGAGCAGTTACCTCACCGACTGTACTGCCTCCAGTCAGCCGAACTGTTACAAGTGGGCTTGGCCCTCCAGGTTTATCTAGGCCTGATATGAAGATTGATTGCAACTTGCCTGGTGATAGCAATAGTACTGTCATTTCCTTTGATAAGGAGACCACTACTGCAAAGGAACCATCTCCAAATTCTGATGATGTTGAGGCTGAAGCTGAGGCTGAAGCAGCTGCCTCTGCTGTGGCTGTTGCAGCTATTAGTACTGATGAGATAGTTGGATCTGGAGCTGATGCAACGACAGCTTCTGCTTCAGACAACAAACGTTTTGGCAATAAGAATATTGCTGGATTAACATCAGGAGGTATGATCTTTCGGTTGTTAGTTATTTGAATTAAAAGTTTAGCCTCTGTGCATGCAGATGTATTTGTAGACCTTTTTTTTTTATAAAACTGAAGCAATTGCAGTTCAAGCAGGTCAATCATCCGCAGATGAACCACTCAGCGTTGCTCTTCCAGCAGACTTGTCAGTTGAAACTCCATCAATGTCCCTGTGGCACCCTCTGCCAAGTCCACCGGCATCAGGACCAATGCTTTCTCAATTTCCTGGTGCACAGCCATCCCACTTTTCCTGCTTTGAGATGAACACAATGTTAGGTGGGCAGATTTTTGCATTTGGACCAAGTGATGAATGTGCTGGTTCTCAGGGTCAGCAGCCTCAAAGAAGCAATGCTTTACCTTCAGCACCATTGGGAGCTTGGCCACAATGCCACTCTGGGGTTGAGTCATTTTATCGTCCTCCAACTGGGTTTGCTGGTCCTTTCATTAGCCCTGGAGGGATACCAGGCGTACAAGGTCCTCCACATATGGTGGTCTACAATCACTTTGCTCCTGTAGGGCAGTTTAGTCAAATGGGACTTGGTTTCATGGGAACCACTTTTATTCCTGGTGACAAGCAGCCTGACTGGAAGCAAAACCAAGGACCTTCGGTTGTTCGTGTTAGCCAGAGTGATCCAAACAACCAAAATATGGTACCTAGTCAAGTAAGCTCACCCAGTGTTCCTACTCCAGTACAGCATCTACGCCCAACCTCCATCATGCCAATTCCGTCTCCACTGACCATGTTTGATATTGCTCCATTCCAGGTATAACATAATGGTCCTACATTCCATGCATATAGAACTGAGTTAATTCATGCAATCAGGCTTTATGCTTGTATGCTAGATAACTATTTACGTAAGTAAAAGATACATTACAGAGAGCTGAAAGTGTATGCTACATTATTCAGAGTTGAAAATTTATTGTCACCCTTCTATTTTATTTTTCCTCTCTGCTTTTCTTTATGGCAAGAAAATGGAAGTTTTATATCTATCAGTTTGATGGTTAGACAATTCACATAGTCATTGTTGATAAATTTAAAAAATGTGAATTGCTATCCTACTGTAGTTTGTTAGGTACAGATGGTCAAATTCGCGATTCTTTCTTTATATATATATATATATAAAGCTAGATGTCACAGCATTCCTTTTTCCATTTGCATTTTGAACTAACTTCAACACATTGCCATGCCAGTCATCTACAGACATACAGATGCAACCTTGTTGGCCACATATGCCTGTAGCACCACTACACACTGCCCCATTATCAGTGCCACTACAGCAGCATCCAATGGACGGTACAGCTGCAGCGCAGTTTGTTCATAACATCCAAGTGGACAACAAAGTGAGTACGAATAACCGGTTCCAGGAGCCCTCTGCTTTTGTTGTTCCAGCTGATAACAGCAAGAACATTCCAAATGCAACCGCTCCTCATTTCACAGATGATTTAGGTCTTGTTGAACAGCCAGCCTCCAGCAGTTCAAGTGCTCAAACCGTTCAGCCTTCGTTTGCCCAGGCAGGCATGATCAGCAATGAAGTCCCAAACAGTGCCAAAGTTATGGGTAGGTCGAAAACACCACATGTTAACCCTGGGATTGCTACAGGGGTGACTAGCAACTCAAATGGAAGTCAGGTTGCCAGCATGCCTTCCAAGCCCCACCAGTCTTCATCATCATTGGGTCAACGGTACCAACATCAAGTTAATAATCAAGATCGTCGGGCTCGGATGAGCCTAAAGACTGGAGCTGTCAATGAATGGCAACGCCGTTCAGGATACCAGGGAAGGGGTCAAAATTCTGGTTCTGACAAGAACTTGGGCACTGGTAGGATGAAGCAGATCTATGTCGCAAAATCATCATCAGTAAGTGGCCATGCCCCATCTGGTTAGAAGCACAAATGCTTTTTGCAAAGCCTGCGGCAATCAGGAGGCCGCAACATCTAGACTCGAGCATATTTGCACCAGACAAATGCGAAATATGTTCTCGCTCCATGTCTGTCTATCCTTTTGTTTTCGTTGGCGATTATAGCCTGTGCTGATCATTTATCTATTTTTGGTTCATTATCTTGCATAGATATAGAGAAGAAAAAGGGAGTGTGGTTGCAGTGTCAAACTTTATAGTGATATCGTGACATGCCTGGATACATTTTGCAACCTTCAAAATATGCTGTTGTGTAAGTCGATGGAGTGCTATCTTGAATTGTTAAAAAACCTAGGAGATGCCTATAATAGGGATGAAACATGCCTTGTGAATGTGTCCATATTCCCATTCGATGCTATTTTATATTTTAATCATGTACTTACATGGTATCCTACTTTTAATCACATTGCAACGAGATGATAAATCTTCCTTTAGATCCCGTTTATGCTTTGTCCCGCATAAGGGCTTGTTCGGTTAATCCTTTCCTAAGGATAGTTAACTTTATGAAACAATTTCTTTCACAGCACAGGTTATGAGGCAAAATTAACATTCTGGAGCAATTCCTCGCAGCACAGAATACAAGTATATACACAATATTGAAGGGTCCAGGCCCCAGCCGCTGCTTTTGTGTAGTCAGTGAAATCTGAAATCCATGTATTTCCAATCCTGGTCGTGCTTGTTGGAAGCGGTAGGTAAGCGATCTATGCGTTGCCTTTCACCAAAGCTTACCAAGCTGTGTCGAACCAGCTACATCATTTCTACACAAAAGGCCGCACTGCATTTACCTTGAACAAGCTGCGGCTTTTTTTTTTCTTACAAATTTGTGCCGCTAGCTACTGAATCCTAAACCTCACACGGACCAAGTTCTCAGTCCTTGGGCTTTTCCAGGAGGGTGAACAATATCTGCGTCCAGTAATCCAATGTCGAAATCTGATGAGCTGCCACTGTAATATCCTTCAAAATTTTCGTTTCCAGGTGGTGTAACCTAATTACACCATATATCTAAACATGTTAGCACTTGTTCACAGAGAAAGCCATGAAGGACGGCAACAGGAAGAAAAATACTTGGAGACAAATGTTCCATTACCAGGCCACATGCTATGCTTTGTCCCCTTCTAACTTCAGCCTCCTCGTCACTGAAGTTTTGGTCTCATAACTCTGAAGAAAGACAAAGGGCAGATATCTCTAGTAAGCTACTGGTGAGAAGTACCAAATGAGAGAGTGAAATCGTGTGTCGGGCTGGCTTATACAGGTATTACTACTGTTTCACATAAAATGATATCTTCTCGGAACAGAGCCAGCAACTGTGTGACAAAACGTACCAGCTTAACTCCTATAATAGTCGCCATCTAAGAAACCAGTAAAAACCTTACAACAGTCCACTAACGAGACTATAGAGAAAAAACAAAATGTCTTTATCTTTGTTAGATTCTGTTAGTGAAAGGGCCAATAGCCTAGTGGTTGCAATGTCTTAGTAGCACCCCAGTGGCTCAAGTCCGACTGCCCATGGGAGCAGATTTTCAAGGTTGGGTTAAAAAAGGACCCCTCACCACCCTTGCTGACTTCAGTGTAACACGTGTCCTGCAGGCACGTCCTGAGCAGCGTAGAGGGAGTCTTCGGGGTCTTTTCTCGGTCCTGCAGCGAGAAAACTTCTTCTACAACTAAATACCTCCGGGGAGGTCCTCCCCTAGGGCCGAGTTTTTTTTTAATAAAACACATGACAGTTTTTCCTATGAAAATACTCTTTTTCCTTTTACTGAAATGAAAACAATTAAAAGCATTGTTCGCAGAAACATCCTGTAGAAGGTAACCTACCTGTTGTCCAAGAAGAAGATTGTCCATGCCAGTGGAAACTGGAAGCAGAATACGCTCCATGGTTCTTTTGTTTTGCATGGTAACTGATTCTTTCTTGTCTTGGCTCAGTAGTTGATGCATCATCACCCATAAAATAGGATTTGCTATCTTCCTGATGCTGATAACATGAAGCTGATCTGACACACCCAGCTTGTGATGCTCTGGATGCAGCTCCGTCAATCTATCCATCCCCCAGTATCCCTGATTTGTCAGTTTGAAACAAGAGAAATTTTCACACATCGCAGATACTGCTATGGAGTAAAGCTCAGTATTGCCCATACCTGAGCAACTATTGTATCTGTATGATTTCTTTTACAAATATCGTGCCCCCATATGCTTGAAGACTGGCAGAACACCCCTTTAGAGTTGACTTCACCATCATATAGTTGAGTAACAAATGATTCCTCCAATGAGCTAGTATACAGCATGTGCTTTTCGTCTGTCCATCCAGTTGATGAACCAGCGCTCATTATGTCCTGGTGGAAGAAAAAATAGGAATAGAATAATTAAATTGATCCCTAAAAAATTGAAGTACTGAACAGGATTTATTCCCATCATTCTGCTCCGTAATATTAATACCCTTTTTTGAGATTGAAAAGAGCACACATAATGCATAAGATAGTAAAACAAGCAGGACTGCAGGACAATACAAGCACACCATGATGTAAGAAATGTATGTACACATTTATTTGATTCTTCAACTGAAATCATGTCAGGATTTATATAGGTAATGAGAAAGCAATGCCATTGTCAGAAACTTCAGTAGTCAAGATTATACAAGGGTAATTAGATGAGACAGCTCACAGGAACATATCACACTTGTCTGTTTCACCTCAGTTTGCAAACTTCTTCATGATCGACATTGAAGCCATGACTGGTGAAGAGACTAAACTACAGTTTTTGGAATGTTGAGATTTTACTACGAAAGCAAGATGATCTACAAAGAATGAAATATCAAGATGATCAAGTCTTGAAGTAGTATCAACAAAGAATGAAATATCAAGATGTCAAGTTAATGCCAAAAGCCAACCGTGCTTAATAGAAGGCATGACTCTTGTAACGTTTCTATATGAAAATTTCCAAGACTGAAGGAGTGAGTAACTTTGCAGAACAGTGAGAATTTGAATAATTTGGGGATAGCAAACTACTGGGAGCGACGGAGCACGTATATAAACTTTATTCCAGGTAAAATGTAAATACTTGATCAAAATCCTTGCCATCATTTATTATTAAATTCTACCTGGAGTCAATATCCCTTTTTCCCTAATCAAATTTTGTGGCCCATCGTTGCTTACACTTATTGCTAATAGATGTTCATGTCCACACTCACAATGTAAAACAAAGGATAATACTTCCAACTTCAAGCCAGTAGGGCCTCCAAACTAAACCATGTCGACAGTGTCTTCCGTAAAAAAAATAAATTTGGAGCCTATCCACGCCGGACTCATATTACGCTTGTATATTTTCGGCCACAAGCCGCATGAACAACACATCACCAATTCACCATCATTTGCGAGTAACATCTATATGATCTGCAGCACAAAACTCTAAACAAAGGAAGGGCATGTGTAACTTCGCAAGTGAGTGGAAACCGCGCTGGTGCTGGTGTAACCAAGCAGGCAGCCACAGCAACAATAAGCACCAGAAGCGTCCGTCCCACTCTTGGACGCCATGACAACGTCCTCTCCATTATTTACCACCGTGATAAGTAAACTCAGCTCATCTCATCTCTTCCATCTGAGTATCCACGCTCTTGTGTCACCTTCCCCCATCTCCATCTGCAACCGCCTCGGCCTCGCTTTTGACGCCGGCTAAGCTCAACCTCGTCCGCACCATCATCAATCATGAACAAATACTGACGAAATCACCGCCCGCTGCGACTAAGCGGGAAGCGACGAAATCACCATCCTTTGGATTACAGGTCACAGAACAAATACGATCCCACCTGAGCCCCCCATACAACACACACACACACACACACAGATAGAAGAGAGAGAGAGGGCCAACTAGGGCAACAGGAGTGAATAATGGATTACCCCTAGTCCCGGCGGATCGGGCGGCAGCCTCTCGCCCACCATCCCCGCGAGGTCCGGACCAGCTCGCCGGCTCAAGTACGGGTCGGCGGCTCTTCTCCTCCTCGGCCGCTTCGAGGGAGGAGGAGGAGGGGGGGGGTGCAGATTTCTCGCGGTGGCCGGAGAGGCGGGGTCGGAATGGAGGAGAAGAGGGGAAGCGACGCGGCCTTTTTTTATCCAGCGTGTCATGGTGGCTTTTCCACGTGGACGCCCCCCCCCCCCGGCGCGGACACGTGGCACATAATAATATCTGCTGCCGCCTGGCCGCTCGCTCGGAAGGGTCTCACCGCAACGCGGTGGGACCGGACTGGAGGGGCACTTCCACAGCAGCGGCAGTCGCATCAACCCCTCTGCGCGTGTAGGGGTGGAACCGTGGAAGCAAACTCGTTGTACAAAAATATTGGTAGGAGGAAGGCTCGGCTCGATACGAGTAACGAGTGAGGGGTATGATTGTTTGCCCCTAGAAAATCAGCAGTGTTTAAATATAAATTTTAAAATTTGAAGTTAAATTTAGAGGATTTTTAACGTAGTTTCTTTTTTTATATTATATTTTATTGGTTTTAAGTTGCTAAGTACATTTTATATAAAATTTTTTATTTCGGTTGCTAATAAATCTTCTGTTTTATAACCGATGCGCTTTGAAGCTTAAGCTTAAGCTTAGTTATTTTAAGATTATTTACTAAAATAGATTATTTGCTTCATATTTTCTGAAAAAAAAACTTTCTTCTATGTTTTATTATTTGTTAAGTTTATTAAAATATTTAATTTACCTAATAATTGTAACAATAATCTTATAATCTAAGTAGATAAATTATAACAATAATCTGTTTCAAAACTGAGCCTGGCAACAAGTAAACTAAAAAAAGCAAGCAAGCAACGGTTTAAGGTATAGAAGCAATTGAGTCGTAAGTTTCTTCGATAGTTAATCCCAAAGACACAAATAGACAATATAGCAATTAAACTTATCATTTTCAACAAATAAATAATCGTACAAAATTACTATATATGACAAACGAGCTTATGAGCTCGTTTCAGATATGAGTAGGCTTCGCTCATTTGGCTTTTAAGTCGAACCAATCCTGAGCATTTTGTCCACCCTAGCTAGGATTAATACGCATCAACCAAAGTTTTACTTTAGATGATTCATGATGTTTTTTTTAAAAAAAATTGAATTGGACAAATATATTTCAGAAGCTTTGGTTAGGGGAATAGTTAGCAGGGAATGGGAGTTAATGGGTTAGGGCTATTCAATCAGGTGGTGGACATGGGAGTGTTATGAAAGATTTGAAACAGTAAACCCTAACATTTTTTATTTTAAATACCTAGGTGTGGGGTGCAAAATGAGAGAATTTTAGTGTAGCAAGCTAAATCTAGGTCTTCCATCATCACTTAGAATTCTAGTTCTCACTAGAACTTTATGTGATTCTCATCTCTATTGTCAAAGAATAAAATTGAAACTGCCATGACCAATCCCTGTCAACCCTCTCTTCTAAAATCACAAATTTTCCTTCTCCAATATTGTCAAACAGACCATTTGGATAAACTAATCAGCCTTAAGACTTAGTACAATACCTGAGCTTACTACGACGGGTCCTAAGTTTAACACTAGCTAAGTATAACAAGTAATAATTATTATATTCGATTTATATTCCATATTGATATATCTTATTCTTAAGTCTTCTAGAAAGAGTACTGGTGGATCTAACTCCGAACCCAAGCCTAACTAGTCATATTGTTTGCTTGAGATTAGATAATTACAAAGATCTAACCATGCCTCACTGCTTATTAGTGTACAAACTTGCCTAAGACCCAAACTTCTACACTAACAACTATGTTAGTGTGAATACTAAATACTATTAATCGTGTTCAGTCGTTGGCTTAAGAATAACAATTTTTGGTCATCGGATCTAATTAAATACTGATTCAATTATATTTATGTTGGTAAATTAGCGGTATTACGGGGAGGGCTGATGTTTGAGAGATTTCTCATACAATTACAAACATCTGATTGTGGTGGTTCGGTGTCGAAGAAGATAAAGATTGCTAAGAAATGTGGCTATCTGATCAAGGTTGGAGCCTATGTGCGTGTGAATGCCAAAAAAAAAGGGAAAAGGAAAAAGCATGGATGGCACACACTGCTAGCTCTTGAATCATTCCACAGTGAGATTACAATAGAGAAAAATGGTTTGGTTGATTATTAGATGACTCAGTAAGCCCAGCCTATATAGCATTTCCACATGGATGTACATGGGTACGATCTGGTGCTCTTTTCTTTTCTCAGCATAAAAATGCAACAGTGGCAGTATCTCCCTTTTTGTTAGGCCGAAAGCGCATGGCAAAATATCTCTCATGTCTTGTTGATTTGTGTGGCACAGGTTTATGGACATATATGGTGAGCTAGCTGTTTGTTTATTTTTAGACTCAAGATTATTTTATAGATTAAAGATAGAGTACATAGAAAAATCCTTATACATCGCCTAAAAACAAAACATCATACATCACAACACCATCCTTTCTATAACTGACATAAGAAACCACAAAAGTAACCAAACAGTAGTAATTGATGGGGTTGATAGGGACTTGCCGCAATGCCGCAACAACTATATCCACATGCCTCTACTAAAGACGTGCATACCGCTTAAAAGACTGGTGACCCTTTCGGCTGCCTTCATGGTAATGACACAATTAGAGATTTGTTGCTGAGTCGTAGATTTTCTTTTTGCTTCATTAGGCTCAACAAAGGATTGCCATAGAGTTTTTTTTATCAAATCTAAAAAGCATTGACTACAATCTTATCGATAGAAGTCACACAGGTGGTCCACGCTCAACCAGAACGGAAACCTTGATATGAAAACTACTACAGGTAATAGAAGCAAAAGAAGTTTCCAAAGTACCATAAGCCTTAGACTTGGGAGAATTAGAATGGTGGTGATGGAATTGTTGTCTTCCTAATTCAACAAAGGAGATTGAAGAAGAAGGGGTATTTAAGGGCTTGAGGTAAACTAGTGGCAGAAACCATTGAAGGGGACGACCGATCATTTTAGGATGATGATCCATTGCTCAATTGATAACAACCACAGCAACAGAGAACAACCATCGACTAGGTGCAACAACAGTAGTAGGCGACCACATCGAAGCTCTAATGGCCTTAGCAGCAGCTCTAGCAGTCAACCATCACTATAGGTAGCTACCGAGAGATCGAGCCAGCATCACCATCGAATGGCGTTTTCCAATGGTCTTCTCGACAGTAGCACTAATAGTCGACCATCACCGCCAGGCAAAGCTAGTGGGAGGTCAAGCCAGCACCTCTGCCAAACGTCATTTTCTAATGGCCTCTATGGTAGATCTAGTGGAAGCCCACTGCCGTCATGACCATCGAAAACAAATCCCCATAGGGGGAGATGAACAAGCTTGCACCATTGATGACATACATTCTTCGATGACCAAAGTAGCAACAGATGAACGAGTCGGGGCCATTGCAACAATCCTTTGCCACCAAATGTAAGCTCAAAAAACCTCCATCTTCTTTTACATCCAACATCAATCCTCTTCAATGAAATGCAACTCCCTTGAGCCAGAAGTGGACCATGGCTACCACTGTCAGCATTGCCACCTCAAAGCAACTTCATGGAGTCGGCTCCAGTAGAACCAAAACACGGGACTCGCTCGATACGCAGGAGCACCTAACTATAGGGGAAACGAACGTAACTATCCTATACTAAACTACTAAGCGAGGAGGCTTGACTTCTCTTCTAGCCGTCGTCGACAACGAACTGCTAGAATTGAGGAGGGAAGAAGGGTCAAAAGGGCATTTAATGTAGAAGCTGCTTTTGCCTTATGAGCTCTACGGAAGGGGTAGGAAGGCACCGACTTCTTCCTGAGCTAGCTGTTTATTACATAGAGCTTTCGTAGATATGCTAGGCTTGATGTTAACATCCAATCCGTTTGTTCTTCGTTCTTCGTTGCTTGGATGACTCCTGCCATGTTAGGACATTCACAATGCACCTAGGTAGCATTCAACCCCAACCTATCACCTAGGAGATTCCCACGTAACTACCACACCCCTAGGAAGAACCTCGTCTTCCTAGGAGGAATGAGTGGCCTTGTTAGAGTAGTGCACAAAAAGTAAGAGAGGAAGTAGAAACTAGGAGAGAGAGAGGAAGATGGATTTGGTGAAGTGAAACGAACAAAGAGGCCATTGTTGCCAAGCTCCATGTTCACTGCTATTGAGCTCCAAGTCTGTCACCGCTGAGCTCCAACTCTATCGCTGCTAAGCTCCATGTCCACCGTTGTTGTCTCGATCTGCACCCGCTTTGGAGGGGGCAACAAGATCTGCCCTGCTTGTGCTGCCTCAATGATGAGTAGGGGGACAGTGGTGGCGTTGGAAAGTGGGGAGACTTCCTTACCCCAAAGAATCCAAAGAGGGGATAGGTGGCAGTAGCTGAAGATGGAGGCGAGTAGGGAGAAGGGGAGAGGAGCTAGTAGGAAGAGGGAAGGGTAAGGTGGCGCTGACGCCAGTGGAGGGAGGAGGAGAGAGACGGTGCCGATGTCGACACCGGTGCTGGCGAAGAGACGAGAGGCGAGGGGATCAGGAGGGAAGACCAGTGAGAGGAGAGGGGATCGAGAGGGGAATTTGCTAGGAAGGGAATCGGTAGGGATGAGTGATATTTTATATTATTTCTAGATTTTATGGTGTTAAGTGTAAAATGTTATACCACTATATAAATTTAAAAACAAAAGAGGCTAGAATGCAATAAATTTGTCAATCCCACCATAAGTTGCCTGCATTATGGAGAGGGTGGATTCAAAGTGCCTCATCATACGTGGTACTCTGAGGTCTCATAGTTGTGTCTTGTACCGTAAGTGCCCTTACAACATTGGACGTTTCCATCCAACTTGCCAAAAGGAAAAAGAAAGAGAAAAATTAACGACAAGGCAATCATGGTAAGAGAGAGCTGTCCTTTTTTCACTAGGACGGCGGAAGGATGACGTCCAAATATCATTAAACTTTAAAAGAAATTTAGTACATAAGAACTAGGTAAACTAGAATCGTCAAGGCAACACCACCTCACGGAGCTAAAATACTAGGAGCTACACTTCTCACAAACAAAGCTAGACTACGCTAGCCACCTGCCAAATTCACCACTTGTGCGCGATCTCAACGGCGAACTATGGCATCGTACGCTAGACTCTGTTAAAGATACATGCATTGCTCTCCTGCTAGATCCACCAAGCAATCAGGATCACTGCTATGTCAAACAAGCAGTGGCTAGCCTTAGCGAGCACTTTTCATGTGTAGCACCACCAATCTTGGAAGCCATTGCGTGGTTGGGCGAGGATGGTGAAGCCAAACTCATCAAGCGCTCTGCACCAAGTGTTGCGAGAGAAGCTACAACTATTGAGGAGGTGTGTGTAGGTCTCTGGCTCGGTCGTGCATGGCAAGCAGGTCAACTCATGTGGCCACCCTCTTATGGCGAGGTTGTCTACAATGAGACACGCGCCTCGAACTGCCAGGTACATGAAGAACTTACATTTTGCCGTTGTCTTTGACTTCTAGATTGCCTTGCCTAGAAGCAATATTGTCCTCCCTACGAACAACGCTTGATAAGCTGAGGAGGAGTAGATGCCATCTCTCAAGAACTTCCATCGGATCATGTTCTATTCCAATTGCGCCAATGAAACTTGTTGGATTTTATCCCAAAGTTTGAAATACTCAAGTAGGGCATGGGGAGATATCCCATCCTTGATGTCTAAGGTTCACCTATTGCCTGCTAGTGCATCTATCACTAATCGGTGCTTAATGCGAATGAAGGTGGCTAGGATAGGGGTGCAATTAATGGTCGCACCATCGAAGGATAGGCAATCGTCTGTCCAGAAGGACATGTGCTTGCCATTGCCAAGGCATACCGACATGATCACTGCAAAAGCATGAGTTAAGGTGGCATCCTTGGCTAGCCAAAATGTAGTCCATGGCTGCTCGGGGCGTGTCCACCACCACCATGGCCACCACAAGTACAACGCCACACCCATGAGAGAGAGGTTCTTAACATTGTGGTTGTCCATGTCGATCGGGGCACACATCTTGTCCCAAGCGACTAAGCAGTGGCCGTTGAAGGTTGCCTTATCGTCTTTCCACAAGAAGCCACTGCACTTCTTGTTGATAGCTTTGATAGCCCATTGTGAGAGCTCCATCACTACCATGAAGTAGATGGGAAATGCCATGAGCATCGAGTTGACTAAGGTGAGTGCCCTATCAGGGTGAGCATCTCTGGCTACTAACCGCCCATCTTCTTTGAGTATCTGTCCAACAGGAGCTAGAGGAAAATGTGGATCAATTTTTGAAGCCAAAGAGGTAGGCCGAGGTAAGTGATCGGTAGATCCTTGACACGTCCCAAAGTGGCGATGAATGTCAAAGCATCCTCCTCAGTGTAGTGGATAGGTGAGATGGAGCTCTCTTGTCAGTTCACCCTTAGCCTGGTTGCATCGATGAAGACTAATAGGATGAAATAAATTGCACTTGCATTGGCATTCTTTGGGGCTGAGGAAGATTACAACGTTGTCGGTATAGAGGGATGTGCGTAGGGGAAACTTGTGGCCTAGGATTACCAATAGCGTGTTGCAAGCCACTGCCTTGTCTAGCAATGTGTTTAGCGCCTCCATGAAGTGGATGAAAAGAAGACGGGACAAAGGGTTGCCCTACCATACACCCTTGGCCAAGCTGATCGACGGCATCTCCCGACCATTCACGACCACTATCGTGGAGGCAGTGTCTAGGAGTGTGGAGACCCAGTCCCACTATTTGGGCCCGAAGCCTAAGTGTTGGAGCAACTAGAGGAGGAACTCTCAATCCACCATGTTGAAGGACTTTGAGATGTTGACCTTGAGGAGCATCAGTAGGTGCTTGGTGTGGTGATGGTGTCGTACTATGCCTTTGATGTAGGCGAAGTTCTCGTGGGTCAAGCGGCCACAAATAAGCCTACACTAGCTCGACAATGCTACCTATCTTAGTTGTGAGCCGCAAGGGCAGAACCTTGGTGAGGATCTTGGTGAAGCTATGCTAGAGACTAATCGGGCGGTAGTCTCCTAAGGCGGCTAGGTCCTCCTTCTTGGGCAGCAATATGATAGTGGCTATGTTGAGGCGATTCAGGTTTGACATGTTCCCTGCCATGACGTGTTAGATGGTGGCAATCAAGTTGTCCTAGATGATCAAGCAACATCACTTGTAGAATTTTGAAGTCGGGTCCTGGAACCTTGTTTTTAGGCATGGCAAGGATTGCCTAGTGCACTTCCTCCATGATTGATGCATCGAGGTCTTGGAGGTTGTGATTACCTAGGCCTAACTCTCTCAGGTTTAGTTGCACCGATAGTGCTACCGGCGCCCCTATGATGCTGCGGAAGAAGGATTCCGCTAGGTCCAACTTGTCCTTGTTAACACCAAAATTTAGTAAGCCCACAAACATATTTGATTAAGAATTGACGAACCTATTAGTTTATGAAAAAATATCGATTGATAGATAAAGAAGCCAATTGGATAGATGAAAATGTTGATGGTCTCGAATATGGAAAGAGCCAATTGGAAAGATGAAGATGGATTTGGTTCAGTCAATAAATGAAAGATTATCTAAATGAAATCGAATCTAGAAAAGAATCGTGGAAACTACACCATGGTGGTTTTGTATCTATAAGATATCTCTTGTAATTGGGCAGGAGTAGTTAATTTTATTATCTTCTTAGATAGTTTCCTTTTCTATTTAGAAAATAATATCCAGAGGTTATTTATAACCATCTTGGACTCGTGTAATCCTGAGGTATAAATACAAACCCGTAGGGACCTTGTAGATCATCTACACATATCAATACAACTTC
Organism: Oryza coarctata; assembly: GCA_030770085.1. NCBI lineage: Eukaryota > Viridiplantae > Streptophyta > Magnoliopsida > Poales > Poaceae > Oryza > Oryza coarctata. The sequence goes on from CM061466.1 coordinate 15,465,046, forward strand.
GTCGCATCGCCACCCTAGTTCTTCTAGGTTTTTACTGGCGAGTTCTAGATCTCGATGCGGGGCTATATTGGTTAAGTCCGATCTCTGGTGAATGGGTAAGTCTCGCTATTATCTTGGTATATCGGTTCTGTCTAAGGCTGCATGTGTTGAGTCCGACCACTTAGTCCGATCTGTTATATCACATCTTCCCCGTAGGTTCTGGCTCTCGACGTGAGACGGCATTGGTTAAATCCAACCTCTGATGAAGAATTAAGTTCTACCATTATCTTAGTATGTCAGTTCTGTCTAAGGCTGCATCAGTTAAGTCAAACCTCTTGGTCTGATATGCTATATTTCATCACATTTACGTGATATATATTAGCTTATCGAGTTCCTTTTATCATCATTAGTCTCGTGCTACATCAGTTAGGTCCGACCTTCTACACTACTGATAATATATTAAGCCTAAGTCGGTGGGTTTTTATACAACGTTTCATCGAAGTAGCTAACCGATGAGTTATCTTTACATTGAGCTTCAAGCTTAACATATTGGCTTATCACCCGATATACATAGATTGTCTACAATCAGTCTACTAGTGTTTGATTTGGTTTTATCATATCCAATCTTATATTGTCTCAGTTTGGTTCGATCTATCAAGGTTATTTTTAATAGGCTAGCATCGTGATCTAGTAGGTTTCATTTCTTCCATCGGCTCAGCTAGCCGATGAGTTTACATGTTTATATCATGTTCTATGATTGCATCGGACCATTAGCCGTTGTACAAATAAGCTATCTTCATACCATGTTTATATGCATACATTGAACTCACAGCCGATGACTATCTCAACTCTATCAGCATATCTAACCGTTAGTAAGAGTTTGTATCGGCTAATCAGCCGATTGGCTTGATGATTCAACTCTATTTATCTTTTTTGTTAATTAGAGGTCAAATTTACTATCATGCTCTTAATCCCAATAACCAAAAGATGCCAAGAAGCTTAAGGACCTATATGGAGCTAAGCAAATCTTTCAGACCTTTTTATGTTTAAGCATATCAGACCAAATTTCTATCGGCCAACCTAGTGGACCGATTCGGCTTGAACAATCCTGCTCCGCCATGACTAAATTGGCATCGCTAACCAAGGAACGTATGGTTTTCTTATGGCAGCCGGAGTTGACCTTGGCGTGGAAGAACTTGTTGTTGGCATCGTTGTGCCATAGGTGCAGCAACCACCGCTGTTGGCGGATGTAGATGAGCTCTAGGGAGGTGAGTGCTAGGCAACGACCTTTGAGCGTGGTGCACAGTCAATGCTCCACATTTGCTAAGTGGCTGGCTATCTATGGTGGCGTCAAGGTGTAGAATCACTTTATGGGCAATTGGTAGTTGGAGGCAAATGGAGCTAATCTGCTTATGCCCCTAGGATCGAAGTTTCTTACCCATGGTGACCATTCTCCCATGGAGCGAGAGAATGGAATCAGCAATGGCCGATTCCCGTGCCATGCTTGGTCAACCTACTCCGTGAAGCCGTTGACATGGAGCTAGAAGGACTCAAAGCAGAAACGATATGTGCGGTGCAGAAGCTTGTCACAGGTGAGCAATAGCAGGTAGTGGTTTGACATTGAAGATGAAACCACTTAGAGATGGCAGTCGGGAAAAAGGTTGTCCTACCCGTTGTTGACAAGCACCTTATCAATCTTGGTCAACGTTGGATGTGCCTATTCTCTACTTCAGGTGTAGCGCCGTTTGAAGAGGTACACCTCCCGTAGCTCCAAGGCATTCATGGTGGAGTGGAAGCAATTTAGGAGCCGCTTGTAAATCATTTCATTGTTTTTATTGGTGGTTGCTGCAATAATGTTGAATCCACTGACCACCATCTAACTGCTAGTCATCCCAATGACGAGTTGGCCAACTACCTCCAGCTCTTGGAGAAACAACACCGTGTTGTCGTTTCCTTAGGGGCTATAGACACAGGTAAGGGCCTATAGCGCGTCACCCTCTAGGTTGGTGATAAGGAGTGAGGGACCACTGGTCGTAGTGGATGCACGACGTCGAGAATCGGCCAAAGCACCATGCCACAATTATGCCCCCTCGAGAGCTCGCCGTTAGCAAAAAATCAAAAGCATCCATGGATGTGCCACAAGGACTCGCTATTACTATACCTCGTCAATAGATGATAGCTTTGACTCTTGGATATAAAGAAAGGAGGCATTCATACTACGAACAAATTCAAAGCTAACATCCTTCTTGGCGGTGTGATTCAAGCTACGTTCATTCTAGATAAGAAGACTAAAGGTAGACATGGGGATACAGGGTAAAAGCTACTACTGCAGTGCTCTGCTCACCTACTGGGGCGGCATGGTGGCAATGCCATCAAGGACCAACAATTGGATGTTGCTTAGGGCCACCAATACTACAATGTGGAAGGGTACAAGGGGTGCCTGAAATAGCTCCAAGCAATGAAGCATGTTGCTTTCCTCCACGCTATGGATATCATGGATCACCCTCCAAGGACTTCATGGTGACTCAATGCGCCTTGGTGATGGTGTGGATAAAATGGCCACCATTCTTCACTAAGGCGGTCCCTGCACCTTGGGGTGGTGGCCTAATGTAGTGGCAAAAGAGTCATAGTGATAATCAAGGTCCTAGGATCGACTTTGGTGGTGAGGCAACTATTGGTACTATGAGCTCTTGTAGCCCCACCTATAGGGACGTCGTGACTGTCATGGCACCCACCAGCTTCCCTAGCCCTGAGGCTTGTTGGGTCACCGAACCAGTTGGTCGATGGGCTTCTAGTGTCACCATGTCTAGGCTTTCCTAGAGGATAGGAAGAGACATGCTCATACTTAGCCTAGCTATTGATGTGCTAGCACCTATTGCAATACCCCCTATGGCAGGTGGGGGCCCCATAGGTGACGAGGTTTGCAACAGCTCGCACGGGGGAACGGGCATCGCCATCATCGTTAGTTACACCCCTAGAGCTGCCAGCTGGACCAAGAGCAGGTTTGGGGTTCACCCCGTTGGCCTTACCCCAAAAGGGATAGTGAGCAGCTCCTCTTTAGTAAGGTGAAAGCTTGCAGCACTCTAGACCGTGAAAGTTTTAGGGCCAAAGAGTTGCAGGGCGATAGGGGTTGCCAGCCTGCCGAGTAGTAGAAAGCTGCAGGGCGATAGGGGTCACCAACTTGCCATCCTACCTAGTCATTTGAATCGTAGTTCGCATCTAGATTCATGCCGAGGCATTGAGAGTCATAAAATCTAGGGTGAAGTATATTGAAGATGAACGCAACGAGGTAGGCCTAGGAAATGGTGATGAGGCTAGTGTCAGAGTAGGTGGCAAGGCCAGTGTAGGCGCTAGCGGCACTAGTACGAGTAAGGTCGGAGTAGGCACAACCGGTGGGGCAACTCGTGGAATGGCTCATGGCGAGGAGATGTGCGTCTTGGGATGGGTCAAAGGCTCTCTTGCCAGCCCTAGTGGTGGTCCTACCACCGGTGCAGGGACATGTAGCGGTGTGATCCGCGAGGTCACCGTTGACATGGCAACAAGCGGTGGGATGCTGTCAGATGCTATGCCTTACGCTACTAGTGGCATAACCACGTGACTACACTGCTTAGGTAGTCCCTGAACTATGCTGTGGGGAAAGCCTCTAATGGACTAGTTGTCACCCATCGAAGCACCAAGACCTATGCCGTCGACGTATTTGAGAAAGAAGGAAAGAAGTACGAGGGTATGGCACGTCGTCATCATCGTCACTGCCCCTAAAAGGGTTTGGCTAGGGGGAGAGATCCAGAACCTCCGCAACATGCATTGTGATGTCAAAATCTAGGGTGTGCTTCTAGGAGGGTAGGGACAGTGACACCTCAGCACCATGTCATTGAAGTCAGAGTCGAAGTCACGTGGCTAGTACGCCCGGTTCCCTAGGTCCAGGAAGAAGATGCACATCTCCTTTAGGATACTGTTTGGGTCACATGACCACATCAAGAATTCGAGGTAGCATGTGTCTGCCACAGGGAAAGAGCTCGACCAACTAGCAATCTAGCTTGTTACAAAGCCTACTTATTGCATCCTTCATGCAAGCATGCGGCGGGAGCCTGCTGAAAAGGACCCTCATTAGGTTCTAGATGTGGGAGCTCATCACCATCAACATAATTAAAATTAAACCCCATCCAACGGGGCTCCCTGCGGGGGTTAGGGGTGTACGTGACAAGGCCTCTGCCTAGCTCGAGGAGGAAAGGAGGGGGGATTTTTCTAGCCAGAACAACACAGTGCCCGTGCGACGGTAGGAAGGGAGATTTTTTCTGGCCGGTGCTAGCCAGAGCGGCAATGTTCTGGGGCGAGGGAGATGAGCGCTCGTAACGCCTTGGTAGAGCCACGGTTGAGGTTTTTTCAACCCCTATTGTATCTATCAAAGTGTAAGATTTACCAAGTTCCTAATGTTTATAGAAATAAATTTGTTTATAACTCTTTTGTCTGTTTTATTTCTTTATAGATGGTGATTAGGTTGCCGATGTTTCAACGGAGGTGCCCTAGGGTTCATATTGCCAACTTTTTGTGACGTTGAATTTCTGATCTACCAAATAACGGAATGACATATATACTCATTCGTAGGATGCAAATGACACATATGCTCGTTCTTGTACTTCTGCATGTGTCAAAGTTTATTAATCAATTCGTCTGCCTGCATATCTTTTAACTTTTAAAGATATTAATAAATACTCTTTGTTTGGTAGGTACTGTAACTTTCTTTCACAACAATACATATACTGTAGGGTTTGTTTGATTTGAAGCTATTTTTTTATCCTACCAATACTACCAATATTTTTTACAACAATATTTTGTCCTACCAAATTTGGTATATAGAATTTATACTAGTGTAAACATAAATTGGTAGCAAAATAAACATCCACATGATTCTCTTGAAGTTGACAAAAATTTGATAGGGCATAAAATTGGCTTCAATCCAAAGTCCGGAGTCGCTTTTCTTCTTCGATGTATAGGCCCTGTTCGACTGCCTGGTGTCGTTCACCGGGCTATCTGTTACAGCAAACGAAGCAGGCGACATGCTGCATGCAAGCTGCGTCTTGCGAGGCAGCGCGCCTTGTAGCCAAATATGCCCATAATATGACCTGTCAAAAAAACAAAAAAATTAAAAATTATTCTAAAAAGCGAAATGAGTGGGTATTTCTTAGGCCCAGATTTTAAAACTGGTTTTAAGGTTTTTTATCATATATTATTTTTTAGAATTTATTTTTAAATTGCTATATATATATTTTTATTCACAAATCTATTTATTTTGCTAATACGCCATTATAATCGGCGTAAGCGAAACGGTGCATTCTAAAATTTCTTTATCTTATGTATATTTTGACTGTTAGGCTCCCGTTCGACTCTGCTATAAGGCTGAACAACTTCCGCATATTTTTAAATGACTAAATGATTTGTTTTATATAAAAATTTTCTATATAAAAGTTTTTTTAAAAATAAAATAAATCTGCCAAAAAGTCGAACCGCCGAGACGAACTCGGCTTTAGTCATGTCGACAGGCAGGTGGACCCACAGTGGAGAGGCCGAGCAGCTAGCGCGGTCCGTTGCGGTCCCCTCTCTCTGCCGGTCATCTTCCTCCCTCGCTTGTATAGTCGTTCCCCCGCAGCTTCGAGCACCTTCGTCTAGGGTTAGGTTTCCCCCGCAGGCCGCAGCAACACCCCTCGTCCTTCCAGAACCTTGCGGACGAGGAGGAAGCCCGCGATGTGGCACGAGGCGCGGAAGTCGGAGCGGAAGGTCCACGACCTCATGGACGCCGCGCGGCGGAGGGCGCAGCGGCGGGCCGCCTACCTCGCGCGCCGCCGCGGGGACCCGCACCAGTCCCTCCAGGTCTCCGGCGCGCGCTGCCGCGTCCACCGCGACGACGCGCTCTACCAGGCCACCGAGGACCAGCAGGGATTGTGCGTTGCCCCCGCCCTGTCTATCTCATTCGATTTCCCCCGTGCCTCTCGAGTTTGATTTGATATCATGATGTGGTGCGGCTGTGCGATGCGTAATCGTAGTTGCAGCGGTGCGCTGGATTTGGCTGGCCATCCGATACAGTGTGATAGATGCATATCTCGTTTCCTGATAATGCGACTCGTTGATGCTTCTGATAACTGATCATCAATTTGTGGTGATTTTTCTATTTGTTGGGTTTGGATAGGATCTGTTTGTGTGGGCTACGCCATTGTATGAAGGGATGGGAATTAGTTCATGTTATTTACCGTTCCAGTTTGCAGTTGATTGCTTTGTTCAGTTGGTTGTGATTGCGGGCTTATTCCCAATGTAGTTAGGCTGCTAGTGATTCTATTTCTGCGATGGTTTTGACGGTCTGCTACCTTTGTTTAGGGTTTCATCATTATAGGTTCTATGTATTGCATAGTTGGTGCAACAACTTAGATGTTGAGGTTATAGTTCTGCAGTTCAGTTTCTTACACGTAGCACAGTTTCTTTATCTTCTTCGTTGCTTACATGGATGTTCAATACAGTGTTTGCTTTGGAGAATATCTTGGATGCATATCTGTTGAATTTAACACAGTTTTCGAGGATCACTGGTTTTTTAGACCAGATTTGCCAAGATACCATCGCATACAAACCATATCGTGTTGCAATAAGTTGCAGCATGTACTGTGATCCAAACACAGGATTGACAGGTGCTGCAGAAGTTCTGGAAGTGTACATGTTTCTGACATTTATAGCACAGCATACTAACATGGCATTAACACTGCAATTGACATGTTTTGGAGGAGTATGAGAGAAAATGTTTTGTTTGACATTAGCTCACAGTTTTGGATATACCAATTATATTAATTCAGAACAATACATATGGGTTAACTCCTCTCTTTTTTTTTTCTTGTTTCATTTCCTCAATTGTATTGGAATTATCTGAAAGTGCAACATCACTGTGTTGGTGTTTTATCACCATGTATTGATGCTAGTGATTCGATTGATCTAGGAAACATAATACATGTTTCTATGGTGCTTATATTGTCTTCCTACTTGTGATATGACTAAAAGTATGAAAGTGTTTTGATGATGTGAAAGGAAGTTTACTACCATCACGTTTCATTTGAATGGTAATAATTATTGGCTATACTCTATACGTTGCAGGATACCATGGAATGGAAAACAAGATGTTTTGATTGACAGGTACTTTTTTCTGTGTCACTTAAATATTTTAGAACAATACAATTGATATTATTACCTCATAATGGCAGATTTGATGGCCGTGCACTACTTGACTTCATCCGTGACTCTAGCTCTCGGCCTTTCGGGGTCCAAGAAAAGTCTGAAGAAGAGGAAGAGTTAGAGGAATTTGTTAATTTTGAACGTTACCGGGATTTGATTAAGCATCGGTGTAGAGGATGTCGGTACCTTTTTGGTTTCTCTGCTATATTGCTATTATTGTAGGAGTTTGCTGTCTTTGTCCATTTTTTGTGCTTATTGGTTTGTCTTGGTGCATCTCTCTCTCAATTTTCCTGTTTGCATGGCCTTGTCAGCTCCTAATATTGGTTCCCTAAGTATTTACATTTCCTAGTTTTCATCTGCAGTTTCTGATGAGGCGGGTTTGCAGCATGTTGTGCAAGAGTTGGAGGCAAAGGCTATTCTTCCTTTTAGCTTTGAGAAGTAGGTCTACTACTCATTTTATTATGCTTTACTTCTTACTTGCATTTCTTAAGGCTCATAACCTATAATTGGAAAAGTTTAAGTTAGAGTGCTTCTGTAAAGAATGACAAGTCCTAGCGTACATGTAGTTACTAATGAGTGATCGAGTTGGTAAAGGCCATCCCTGAACTCTTTGATGACAATAGATGGTGATTATTTGTTTGTACTTTGTCAAGCTTATTATCGTCTCTTCCACAAAAATATTGTTTAGTAATTTTTTTGTTCTGCAAGAGCGTGTGTTTTGTTTGACATATTGTGAACTTACAAACAAAATACACTGGAACTTGATGATTATATGTGGTGATATCCTTGCAAATTTCTAGGAAACTACAATGTGAAAGGTGTAATTCTTGTCAGAATATTTTTCACATCTCATAGGACCAGACTAATAGATGCACAGATACCAGTTTTTGTTATTTGTACAAATATGAGCATAATTCTCTCAAATTTCCACGATGTGCCTACTGCCCAGTGTCCAACTATTAGGACTGTCAAAAAAGCCCAAGGCTCACAAGCCACTCGAGCTCAGCTCGTCATAGACTTGATTCGAGCTCTTCTCGAGCTCCAAACGAGCCGAGCCCAAGCCCAACCTAAAGCTCACAAGCTTTGCCGAGCCAAGCTCGAGCTTCTAATGAGCTTGAGTGCATATGACTTTTATTGCTTATTTGATAATTAAACTATTAGATCAAATATAAATTAGTATTTATGTACACAATGAATTAGCATGTGTTAGCAACATTTTTTCTCCTCTTTAATCAATGTGATTAGCTAGAAAATAATTATTGTAATCAAAAGATATCCTCAAAATATACGTTATACTACTCACGGCCGAGCTCGGTAGCTGAGCTCAAGCCAAGCCTGCTTAAAAGCTTGAAGGCAGAATAGGCTTGGCTTGAGCTCGAGCCTAGGCAGATGAGCTCGCTCGAGCTCGGCTCATTGACACCTCTACCAACTATGAAAGAATTGCCTTCTTTTGATAATTTTCTTAGTATATTGAATAATTTATTAAAGCGGTATTAACATTTCATATAGTTCTAAGTTAATATGTGACTACTTGCCTGAACATGGAACATTGGTATGTTTAGTCCAACTTTTGGAATTAAAGTTGACAGTCACATGTGGTATAGCATTTATGACACCCCTTGTATGCATAAATTTCTTACTGTGCTTAAGCAAGGAACCATGTAGGCGCTTATTTTCTGGTGCCTTGACTATTGACTAGCATAAATCAACTGTAGGCACATCAGCTATACATGCTTAAGCTAGGAGCTAGGCAAGCACTTGTTATGTAGAGGGTTTCTTTGGGATGCCCTGCAGGATTTAAAATGGATATGATCATAAGGTTTGATTATAGAAAAAAGATTGGCAAACCAAATAATCTCAATTATTAGTAGTTGCACATGCCAGCAAAAAGGCCAGTAAGTTTATCTTACAAGTTACGGTTCAAAAGCAGGCAAACATTTCTAATTCATGCTGAAAGTTGCAGTTAAGTAAACCAGATTCCTTTATAAAGGCACATAAGAATTGTAAATGAGCTTGGAGGCTGAATTATTTTTTTACTTTCACCATTGAATATCATTAATATACTGCTATCATCATATGCACTGCTTTAGATAGATTTTTTTTTCAGGTCCAGAATTTCCGTCAATTGATTCTATTTTTGTAGGCCTTCATTCAATTTATGTTTTTATACCTACAATTTTCATTAATAGATGCAGATTTTTAGAATTTGTCGTTATTTAATTGATTCTATTTTTCTCGCTTTTTTTCTGGCAGACCTCAGTCCTCACAGCCCCCTGCTAGCAAAGGCAGATATTCACAGGTTGGTTACTTGTATAAACGGGGTGGAAATGAAGAATCTGAAGATCTAAACAGTGACGAGGATGAAGAGGAAGAGGATGATGACGATGACGATGAAAAAGACTTAAGTAGTGATGACAGCAGTGATGAGCGAATGGAAAGTATAGCCAAGGAATTTGGTGTAAAACAATATAGCTGGCTTGTTTACTTGGACAAGAAGGCCAAGGAAGAGGAAAAGCGCCAGAAAGAGATTATTAAAGGCGATCCTTCCATTGTTAGTACGTTTGTAGCTTTTAAATATAGTATTTGCTTGCCTGTAGTGAGAGCTGACAAAATGCATTACACAGAAAAGGCTGAGCCGCAGAGAAAGAAGAAAAGTTTCTCAAATTGAGAGCAAAAGAGAGAGGGAAGCAGCACGTTCTGTTGGAAGGGCATCTTATCGTGATCCTTATAGGTAATGTTGTGTCTTCTCTATATAATTGGGAAGATGAAGTAACAGAATGGCACTTATTTTTACTACAAAATTCATATACTCAACATATTAAATTAATAGGGAACGAAGGAGGAGTCCGTCATATGATTCATATTCAAAGGGCAGAAGGTGTGCACAATTTTCACTTTAATTTTTTAGATGAAAAATCCTTGCTTTGCTTGACCTGCAAATATTTCATGATGGCAGATCAAGGTCACGATCAAGATCTCATTCACCTTCCTATTCTAGACACCATGGCCGTGGTACACATGCTGAAAGCAACTACCAAAACAAGCCAAAGGCTCCAAGGGTAGAATACATCACTGAATTTGGAGGTTCAGATGACACCAGTGACCTGAAAGTTGCAGGGATATCTCCACCTTCATCTCCAATACGAGTTGGCATACCTAACCGGTCGGGGAACTCGACCTTTAATATTTGCAAAGATACATTGGGCCATCTTTCTTTGCTGCAGCATATTGCCATGGTCCTGGTATTCTAATTGCTGAATATGTCAAAGAGTAGAATAGTTGAAGACAGGGTCAAGATGGCATTTATATGCTATAATCTGTAAAATGATATTGGGTTTGTAGGTAGACATGTGAAGCAATAGGTGGCATATGTTTACTGAGCAGGAAGATGATTTAGCCGTGTGGAGCTTCTGGCCTAAGTTTCTTTGTTCTTCCAATTCATTTTGCCTATAATGCCCCTTCTCTCCTGCAGGTCATCAGGTGGCCAAATTCTTGAGGCACTTCACAGTGATCCTGCATCTTCTTTGTCTGTGGAGCAGGAAAAAAGTACAAAAATTTTGAAAGCTCTCACCAGGTTTGTCAGCATGATTACAATGACATGAAAAACAAGAGAGAATCCCTTATTTCTTACAGAACTGAGTTTTCTCTGAGTTATCATACAACTGTCTCTAGTCTGTTTTAGCTTGAGGATGTACCTGGTACCAGGGTATTGTCCTGTATCTTCATCATTTACAAATGCGTTTACTAACTTGTCAACTATTTTCTGTTGACAGCACATCAGCACTAGTCAAACTAAGCAAGGGCAATGCTGGAGGACCTGGCAAAACTGTCCAGACTGAAAAGAAAGAAACGCCACAAGAACGACTTAAAAGAATAATGAGCAAACAGCTTAACAAGCAAAGTATGTTTGTATTCCATTCTTTTGTATGCACTAATGAATTTGAACAATGCTATCCATCTCTTACTCCATGCATGCAATGAAGCATACTCAGTTTTTGTTTGTCTGTACAGTTTGAAAGGACACTGCTGCTGAGATAGCAAAGAAACGAGAACAGGAACGCCAAAGGCAGGAAAAACTTGCGGAGGTAGGTCGGTACAGGGGTCGAAGCAGGAGCCTTAGCCAATCTCCACCAAGGTAATTGAATTGAATCAGTGTTCATCACATCAATGCAATCTTGGATGATGAAACTGTTGAGGGCTGTGACAAAATCTGCTTGCTTCCTAAATAATTCAAGCTGTTTCACAATTCACGAATGACGAATTTGCCAATATGATATTTGTATTTTTAGAATACTACAGATTTACTATATTTTGTTAGCAAAATATGATTTTGACACGGACACCTGATGCTGATTGATACGTCGTCATATAAAATATCATGGTACCTGGTGCAGAAGGCGACATTATAGCAGAAGCTGTAGTAGGAGTAGAAGCCCAAGGAGGTATCATTCACGATCCCGGTCTCCAAGGTAATTTAGCAAGCATAGCTATTTTGAATCAGATTCCGAACATCCCTGCTACTCATTAGATAGCATCTGAAAGAATGATGGGCTGATGGCCCTGCAGGTACAGAAGCAGGTCAAGGCACTGAATGCGAGCTGCACGCCTTCACCAATGAAGTAATCCGTCTCTGTACTCTATAGACTCACCTTGTGGTGTCTTAGATTTTATTTCCTTTTGCATCGCCACGTTATTGTGTTTGAATTTTTCTTAACTGGTAGAAGCGCCCTGGATCCCTTTCAACCTTGCATGCAGCGTGTAGAATTAGCCTATTTTGCCACTGTTGTTATCAGCAACTCAACTGCATTGTAATTTTCGAAATCTGTAGTAGCAAAAGAAGTGCATAAAGCATAATGCCGTGGATCTTGTTCATGTGCACTGGCATCTCTCTTGTATCTTTGTTTTGAGTTGGGCTGCTCACTTTCGTGCAGCTACCGTAATAGACGAAAACTGTGAACCGTGCAGCCGTAGCAGTGCGCCTGGCTTGGAGAGCCATGGATACCTACTTCCAAGCTCAAACCCTAAAACCTCGCCCTCTTGGTGCCACGGGATTCTTTTGGGCGAAAATTTCTGTTTTTTCAGGTTACGAAAATTTCATCGAAGTTCTCTAGATGAAAATTTCCGAAATCCCTGAAATACGGATAAACTTGTATGCATAAAAAGGGTGATAAAGAAATATAGGGAATTATATATTTATGGTGTACGTAGCTGTATCGCTGGTAGGGGTGGCTAACGAGCCAAATTGGCTCGACTCGTAAAAGCTTGTTAAATTAACTAGCTAGGTAGGCTCGACTCATTAAAAACCTAAGTTGGCTTATTAATCTCGTTAAATTCATTATATCGAAATACGTGATTAAAAATTCTCATGTAAATATGATTTGTGAGCTTGTAATCAAAGGTTATAATTGATATGTCATTTATCATGACTCCTAAGGTTATACTATAACGAATAATCGTGAGCTTATGAAGTTTACACCTATAGACTATAGACAATAAACTCATTTTTTAATATATCATGAGTTGGATGAGCTAATCAAGTAACTTACGAGCTAGCTCAAGTTGGCTTGTTTAACAAACGAGCAATGAATTTCTTTTTTTTAATACGTCATGAGTTGATGAGCTAATCGAGTAACTCACGAGCTAGCTCAAGTTGCTCATTAAGCAAACGAGCAGAACTTTAAACTTTCGAGTTTTAAATCCACCCCTAATCACTGGTTTAAATACGAGGTCCTAGGGCTACAAGACGCATGGACTTGTCACTTATCACCTTAATGGTACAGCTTTTTATTAAGTATGAGACGTAATTTTACAACTTGGAGTTAATATCATAAATAACTAGATGGGTACCCATGCATTATTGCGGAATATTTATGTTCTTATAGCATTTGCTAAGGATTTATTTTTGAGCACATTTAAAAAAAATAGCTCATATAATTCACTACAGAAATGGCCGAGAAAAAATAATATAATTGTACTGTTAATTAGAAAAAAACCGACGAAAACCCACACAAAGGAATTGGGCGGCTTGCCACCTCAGGATTTCCCATGCATTCAAGTGTTATTCTTGATTTGAATATGAGAAAAAAAATGCAAAAGGGACGGAAAGGTTTGGTCCAAAATGACTGATAGGACAAGGGCACCTTCAAAATTGAACATATGGTTTACACCAAAGAAAACTGAAATAAAATCACCTACAAGGATGTGAGATATCCGTGCTGTAGCGATGTGTAATTATGAGTTGGAACTTGCACAACATGCGAACGGGATTATCTAAGGTTAATCAAAAGCAAATACCCACACATTTATCCTAACAAAGTACCAACCTATATAACTTTGCATTTGTGTAACCTCAGAAAGTTAATAGTACAGAAGCCAAATACTTTTTGGCATGAAGCTGCAACAAACTGAAATCTGAGGCGATGATTGGCACCTGGTACTTGAGATCCATATGAATTTGGCAAACTTTACCATACAGATGAGATCCATAACAGTTTTCAGCAAACTTGGGCGACCATCGAAGGCTAGGTGGTGGATCCACCGGTGATTGAGATGAGGTTTACTTTACCATACAGATTTGAGTTTAGTTCGATAACTTTACAAATTTGCAGTAAGTTTGAGAATTCATAGAAAACTTGGAAAAACCTTTAAATAATGGAGTAATAGTCTATAATTCTTAACGTTTTAGATAAATTTGATGTCAAACAATTAAAACTTCAACTATATATATACGATGTATAAATTAGCACTAAAAAGTATTTTAATAAAATTAAATATTTACTTACTTTTTGCATGTATAATAATAGAAATCATACTTAAAAGATATATTTTAAAGATGGTGTTGTCATTTAAAATGTCAAGAATCATAAAATGAAAGGGAGTACTGTTAAGATCAAGTACGGTAACGAGCCATAAGCCACCTATAAACATACTTATAAATAAGAGCTAGTTTTTTATATGTTTTAAGATAGATATATTAAATATATAGGTGAAAGAAAGAGAGAGAAAAATAGAGACATATTATCTAATCTATATGTTCTCTAATATAAATTTTATAGTTGGTTGTACTATTAAATTTCTCTAAAACAAACAAATAAATAAGGGTGTTGAATTTAAGGGCGTTGAATTTGAGGAGAAACACAAGTATACATGGGAGACCGTAGTACGAGCAGGGAGTGCCTTTGTATCTACTCCATTCTTCTTGCGCCGTTTTTTTTATTGTCCTGAAGTCATCAATATCTCTATCTGGAGTTGGGAGCTGGGACCGTTGATCTCGAGAGGAGTGGTCCCTGGATTTAGATTAGAGTTAATTAGCTACGGAATCATTAACTTAACTATGATATCCACAATCCTGCTTGCAAAGTTCCAAATCTCCAGACTTGGTTTTGTAGGATACTCTTGGCTTGATACTTACTTGGGCAGCTGGCTGGTGGCAGCTAGACAGCAAAAAAAATTAATAAATCGTACGGACGGTTTCATCTTCTTTTTGTCTTGGGAACCTTGATGCAATAAAATATTAAAATAATATTTAGACATCTGAATTGTAGCCGAAAAGTGGTGTTATTAGATATTTAAACAGAAAATGTCAGACCTAAATTTATAGTGTTTGAAAACTAAAGGAATCAAAGTTAAAAATAATACTCACTTTAAAATTTATAGTGCCAAAATAAGCTACCATTTAAAATTTATCTCAAAATAATTGACCACTTTAAAACAATAACAGTCTTATGAACTACGCCTTTACACTTTTAGAATGTATGATTCTTAATACATAAAAATAGAATAAATACAAGATTAAAGTGTGTAGCACTTTAAATTCTATGGATTGTAAAACTGTAGAAGAAAAACTACAGGAATGACCGATTGGATGTTGCATAAGAAACACATAAATTAGAAGAGAAATAGATATAAATAATTTTTTTAACCAATCCAAAGGAATTTTATAAGATTTTTAGATGGCTATTCTTTAATCCCAAGACCACATAGAAAAACTTTTAATAGGATTGAGTTACTTCAAAAACCCAATGTTGTAGACAAATTATTACTCTCAACTACTCTCACACTCCCAACCCCTCTCTCATTTAATAGCAGCATCTAGCTCATTTAATGGAGAAAGTAAATAAATGCATGAACAGTGTTAATAAATATTTCACCGGGTGGGTTTAATAAATATCTGTCTAAATATTTATACTGTATGAGGAAAAATCTCTAGATGTCATTCTAGTTACACCTAGATCTGAGACGAGCCCAGGTGCCCAGGCTCGAGTACTGGTTTACTGTTCGTATTTTTTTAATCAATTTTTGTAATATTGAATTTATCCATTTTTTCTATCCCGCTACTTCATCTTTTATATTGCTAAATGGGCGTCATCATCCCCATGATTATAGAGTCAATATCCTACGCTCTTCAGCACGTGGAGATGCTTTGAATGCATACATTCAACATATAAAACTGTTTATTTTTCTATAAATATTTACTATCTCCATTTCAAATTACTTACTAAAATAAATTATTTTAGTTTTGTAGTAAGTCAAACATTTATATATTTGATCATCAATTCCTAAAAATTCATATAATTTAACACAACATAAATTATATATTATAAAAATATTTCTTATGGTGAATTAAAAGAACATAAACTATATAATTTCTAAAATTGATGGTGAAATATACTAATGATTTAAGAAAAAACAAGAATGAATAAGTAATTTAAAGTAATTTAAGACGGAAAGAGTACTACAAAATTCTTTGCATACATAAATTCGACAATATATAAGTTGCACATTCAAAAAAGTCTTGCTTTTCTGCATGTACGTGAAAAGAAATTCACCCTGTTTCCATAAATCACCTGAGAAGAATATGTGCTCCCAAAAGGCGTGGACCCAGGCAGCCTTTTGAGTTTAGCTGGGTTGAGAGCCAAACAACACAGCGCCGACGGTACATCACGGAGTCCCAGCACTGTCAATGCATCCATTCATCCATCAGTAACTACACGGAAGACAGGCCACTAGCCGACACTACACCAGCCTTTGCTTGGGGTGAATCAAAAGCCCCCTTTTTGTTTCGTTTCGGTTTTTTTTCTTCTTCTTTTTTTTTTTTTGGTTTTACAGCCACTTTATCTCCCTTTTGAAAAACATCCTTTTGTTTTTACGCTTTCTTGACTAGAGTCTGCTCTGCTAATTATTCCGTCTCCATCTCCATGACACGAGAGGGCCCACCACTGACCCAGCGTGCGAGACCGTATCCCAAATCTTGTACTACTGGGAATAGTTGACTAATAATAATACAGTCATTTATTAGAGTTAGATCGGGTTTATCACAGGTAAGTACAGTTGACGGAAAAAAATAGGTCCACGCGTAGACACGACTAAGCACCTTGCTCGAAAAAGTGTTTTAGACATCAAATTACTTCGTCACACCTAATCATGTTATGTATAGCACGTAGTAGTGCCCAGAGATGCGTCACCATACAAGGTAAATGTCGCCAAACAAAAACACCCAGGAGTAATCTGTCACACGCACGTCGACTTGTCTTAACCTTGACAGTATATTCTCTAATACCGTAGATACAAGAGATAATTAGCAATTGAGTGATGAATAGGTGTGGAATACAGCAAGTAAGAAAAAGGAAAATATAGAGTATAAAGGTAGGGGTAATAGATTATTTTTTATGATTGATTGATGTTGTTTCAATCGGTCCGTCAGGGGTGGTATTAGACTCTCTTCACGTTCTATTATATTAGGTTTACAAATCAACTATTCAAAAAACCTTAGCCCTAAGCAAAGAAACATAAGAAATATTAAAGCTAGACTTAAACTCAGAGCTAAAGGTCGGACCGGCCGTATAACTGCTTGTTAGTTGGATCAGCCATATACCTACAATCACACCGCAATTGAGTTATTGGTTGGATCTCTCATATACCTAAGGTCGAAACAGCTTCATACAAGGTTCAAAACTATTTTCAAATTTAGCTAGACATTGCTATACATTATCTTATTGTCAAATTTAGGTGTCAACAAGTACAATAAGCCAAGTGATTAGTTGGTAATGGCCCACTAAAAGTAACCTTTTGTTGGCAACTCTCTAACATGGGGGCACGCCAAATCAAATGTACTACCATCATCCCACAATATCATTCTAAGTTATTTAAGTATAGATTAAGGTTTAAAAATAAAAAATATAGTATCCTTATTAAATGATATATGGTTACAAGTAAGAAGATGGTTGGAGATAGAGTAGAAAAAAATTTAAATAAGTTGTAATTGATGGGACAAGTAGTAATATAAAGTGATAACTATTTTAGAACAAAATTTGAATCTTAGAAAAACAACTATTTTGGGACGAACAGATTAAAGTTTAAATGAGCATGTTTCTCTTTCAATCTATAGCGCAAGAACCCAAAAAAATACCACATGCTCCCTCCATCCTAAAATAGTTGTCTTTCCAGAATTTAAAATTTATTTTAAAATAGTTTTCACTCTAGAGTACTAATTGTCCTATCAATTACCTCACATTCAAATTTATCTCTATTCTACCCCCAACCATCCTCCACTCTCAACCTTACACCTTTTAATAGGGATACTGTAGTTTTTCTTCTCAAACGTTAATATATGTTAAACATTCTAAAATAATAATTATTTTGGAATGGATGCAGTAAACTTTTTGACTTTCGATTTATAGCACAACCTACATGCATCTCTTCGGTCTCTACCACTTTTGTTATAGCTACCCTTTAGGAGGACGATTGAGCTATGGTTGGTACAAGTCCAAAATGCCCTTAGCCATCACACATCACCAGGTATCAATAGCTTGAAATGTATGTACCGCTCCAATGAGCATCATACCATATAGAGCGCAAGAGATTTAGAGGAAATAGGGAGAATGGAGAGATATGGCAAGAGGCAAGGCAAGGCATCTCACTCTTGGTGATCCGCTCATGCAGGTCAAACATCCACCCAAAGTCACGGCTTGGGGTTGGCAGTCAGCACTAGGCTTGGCCCACTGGCCTTCATCACCTACCACTCCATGTCGCAACCGTTCAGCCGATGGTGGATTATCTCCTCCTCTTCCTCTTGCTCCCAAACACTCATTGGCAAAAAGAGAGGAAAGAGGAGACCTTCATTTGCTGGTTTAGGGTTAGCATGGGAATGTGAAAATAGATGGAAGAGATGGGGAACGGGAAAGAGAATGATAGGTGCATAAGCGAGACGAAGGATAAATTAGTCCAAGTTAACATAGTTTGGGGCAATTTCAACAGAAGTGGTAGAGACCAAAGAGAAAAAAAAACAGTGGGATGCGCTATAGATCGAAAGTGGAAAGTTTATATTGTATATTTTTGGTATCTGTGTGCTTTTTGTGCTATAGATATGATATATATCAAAATTTATCTCCAGTGTTTTATAGAATTTACTCAAACTACATCTAGGTTGCATTGTTATTTCAAACATGTATGGTTGGTCATGAAATTTTTCTTGTTTTGAATTAATAGCATCTAATTATTTCATGTGAAATTTCACTACAACTCTCATTTTCTGGAGTGTAGACAATGCACTAAGGCTATACTCCTATGTTCTAATTGGGTCATTCGGGGAATTCAGCCGTATATTTACTTTGGAGAATTATAGATTCTACTACATTTTGATTTATATATGATGCAAAAAAATAGAATTGAGGTAAAGACACAACGAAAAATCACTCAAATCTCATAGAAAACATGTTCAAACTTGCTACTACTAGAACGAAGGAAAGAACGTATCACTACATCAGCATCCTAGTGGGCCCAAGCCAAACCCCAGGCCGACCCCACCAGCCCAGTGACTCAGGCCCCACGACGCTGAAACCCACACACTATTAACGCCCACCTTGCCCGTCTTCCGCATCCCTTCCATCCAAACCACATCCAACTCTCTTTCCTCGCCACTGACTTCGCCGGCGCGCACGAATCTCGGCGTGTCCCGATGGTCGACGTCGACCGCCGCCCGCCGCTGCCGCACGGCCTCCCGCGCCCGCCCTCCCACGCCGCGGGCCTCCGCCGCCTCTCCACCCGCGCGTCCGCCCCCACCACCCCGCGTGCGTCGGCCACGCCGTCTCCCTCCGCCCCCGCGGCCGCTCCCTCCCCATCCGCCGTCGTCTCTCACCTAGCGGCGTCCGGGGTGTCCGTCCTTCCGGGCCTCTCAGACTCCGAGCTCGCCCACGCCGAGGCCGCGCTCGGCGGCCTCCAGCTCCCTCCCGACCTCCGCGAGCTCCTCGCGATCGGCGTGCCATCCGGGGACGGGTTCCCGGACTACCGCTCCCCCGCCGGGCTCCGCCTCCTCCGCTTCGCCGCGGAGGAGATCCCCGCTGCAGTCGCCGCGGCGCTGCCGGTGCTCCCCGGCCGCCGGGTAGGGCGTTGTTCGTCGCCTCCGCCGCCTCTCGTCCCGCTGTATGGGCGGCATTACGTGCCGGCCGTGCCCTGCCTCGCCGGGAACCCGGTGTTCCACGTCTCTGACTCCGGGGTCACCGTCTCCGGCGCGAACATCGCCACCTTCCTCCTCCGCGCCTTCACCGCGGAGCCGCCCCGCGGCGCGCCCCTCCGGCGCCAGCTCTCCGCGCCGATGCCCCCGCTGGCGCCGTCTCCCGCGCGGCCGCCGTCCACCGCCCGCCGGAGCCTGGACTCCGCAACCGGGAAGGCCTCGCGCTGGATCGAGTTCTGGACCGACGCCGCGGCCGCCGGCGACCGTTTCGTGGAGGTCCGAATGGACGCCAAGAGCACCGCCCCGACCACCACCAGCGCTAATGCGCCGCGGGTGCCCCAGTGGCTGCGGTCCTACCTGGAGTGGGCGGGCTGCGTGCTGCGGCGCGGCGGGTGGAGCGGCGGCGAGGTGGACGAGATGACAACGGGAGCCGGCCACAGCGGCGGCGCTGAGGCTACCGCATTGGCGCTTACCGTGGACCGGTGCTGCGGCGAGCTGGCTCGGGCGGGGTGGGACGCGGAGGAGGTGGTGGAGGCGCTGGGGGCGCTGCTGGGGCCGAGGACGAGGAGGGCGGCGGTGGCGCTGCCGCCGGACGTGGCGGCGCGGGTGGGGAGGCTCGCCGAGGCCGTGTCGCGTGCGGTGTTTGCCGGGTCGGGCTCGGGGTCGGGCGGCAACCCGGAACCCGCCAAGAGGCGATTTTGAAAACCGGGAAAGCCTCTTTTCATCTTTTCTTTCTCTTCTCCTCTCCCTGTAGTTTAGCAGACAGCGGTAGCTAGCTCTGTGTTCTCTGGAATTGAATAGTAGTGGTAATCGTACAAGAGGCACTGTTTGCATTTGCCTTTATTACTCAGTACTCACCCTTCCCATGTTAATAATACACCAACCCAATCTGAAATAATCCTGGGTGTTTATTTACTCTAACAGTTCCAGAACCAAGAGGTTCTCAAAGGTTGTTTGGGACCCTTCACAATCACAAAAGGCTTCTACAGCATTTCTCTATAAAAGATGAGTTGTGATATTAACGAACGGCAAAGTTCTGCAGCAATTTAGTATTACAAGTAAATAAACAGAAGCTTATATCATATTACACAAACTAAAAGGGAGAAACGGTAGCCTATTAGCTAGCTCTACATAAACACAAGTTGTGTCAACTGCCAAAGTGGCATAGTGCTCTTGGGCCAGTGCAAACGCCCAGATAACGAGTGTTTTCAGGAGCACTGCACCTGATGCAGCAGCAAACCAGCAACTCTTTATCTCAGCTCTTGACACGTACCAAGATGAACTGACACTTGTACAGTACACCTCGCAATAGCAACATAAACAAGTTAGTGGTACTTGCTCTGAACTTGGCACAAAATCCACCAACCTAATAAGAATCAATCGCTACTAGGGTCAAAACAGTGGCAACGCTGTATTATCACCAGTGAAACGCAACACCCTGCTTGCCATGCATGCCATGCGTTCCGATGTACCTGGCCAGCAAAAAAAAAAAACATCTCCTACCAAAGTTGCTGCGATCTTGGTCAGCAGCGTACATGGGTAATCTGGTCTCCAGACAAGGAGATAATCAAGCACATACTCTGCGCATGTGCCACTGTTCCGTTCTACTGCCTTGATAATTTTCAAACTATGGGTAGTTTGGACATGATCGAGAGAGAGAGTTATTTAACATCAAGGAACGGTACGGATCACTATAAACCTCGAAAAATCAAATATATAAATAATTTTTTAATAAGATAAGTTATGAAGCGGTTTAGAGAGTAGAAGAAAGAGTTTTTATTGATTTAGAAAACATGATATTAAGAAATATTATATAATAGGATTTGGAAAAAATAAAGTTCTAATAAAATATATCTCTCATACAATAATATTATAAATAGTGTTAGAATAAACGATGGTAATACAGTTTGCTTTTCAATATTAGTAATGGATGAAAGTTACAGAAAACATATAAGAGGATATCTCTTATTATATTCTCTTTGCAGATGATATAGTGTTAATTGATAAGAGTCGTATAGAGCAAATAAAAAACTAGAGTTGTAGCAATAGATTCTTTAGTTCAAAGGTTTTAGAGTAAGTAAAACTAAAATTAAATATTTGATGTGTGACTTTAATACTATCACATGCAAGGAGGGAGATATAAGTTTAAGAGACCAAATAATATTTAAGAAGAATAATTTTTGATATCTAAAATCGATGCTACAGATAAATAGAGATATTAATATAAACGTCAGTCATAAAATCAAAGTGAGCTACTTAAAGTAGCATAAAGCATATAATATTCTCTGTGATAAGAGAGTAACGTATAAGTTAAAAGGCAAGTTTTATACCATGACGATTAGACCTGCTATGTTTTATGAGACAGAATATTAGCTTGTAAAAAAACGTCATATTTAACAGCTAAGTGTTATAGAAATACATATACATTTATGGTTATATAAGAATTAATTGAATTTAGAACGAGAATATACATAATCGACTTAGAATAGCACTAATTAAAAAAATTGTTTAAAGTGATTTAGCACAATAGTTCATTATGAAATTCTAATAATATGAAGAAAGATAAAGAAAAAAATAAAATTAATATAAAAAGAGTAGTTGAAAGAATGAGATATATACTTAGTAATGATTGAAAAGTAATTTTAACGTGACTAAATCATAATTTAAAAATTCTCAGATTTTAACTCTAACCTACCCTACCTAATGTATTAAGTAAAGTTGAGTTGATGAATTGTTTGAACATGGCTGTCCCCCGTTGTCTGGTAGGCACCGTGTAAATGAAGGCAACTCACTCAACGCAGTAGTAACAACCACCAAGGCAGGCGTCAAATGAATTTCTTGGATTCGTAATCTCAAATGAAGCACATGCATTGGTAATTTAAGGTAAGAAGAACAAATGCTCTACCAGTATGCATACCTTCAGATATGGCCGGAGAAGAGCAGGAGCATCGATGTCTCACTGTCACCCGACTCGGGAGGCGCCTCTTTTCGGCTTTGCCTTGTACCCGCTTCTTCCATGCAGAGTTCCTTCTAGCTTGTGCTGCTGCAGCTGCTTCTATGCAGAGTTCACCCATAAAACGTCACATCGGACGGCCATGGATAAGACAAGTCGAGACTACAGGGAGAAAATCACCACGCGACCGATCGAGTAAGCATCGTTACTTCATCAGGAGAGCGAAGTCCATGAGGTCATAAGATCCAAAAAGGCCTTGTTTACATGGCGATCAGGCATACGCTGACAGTTGTTCCAACGATATATACGGATACCATCTCACCCTGGACTCGCATGTGCTGCCATTGTTCTGAATAGCCACTTGAAGTTGCGTGCGACCTGCGGTGGAGGGTTGAACGATAGTCATTCGAGAATGGGACGATCTTCAGATTGGAATTCAATCAGCGATTACATTGATAAGCCATTTGGTCATCAGAGCTGCACCAAAAGAATAAAAGGTGGTAGTTTGTAAGCAGAAAAGAGCAAATGTAGAATTTACCTCGAGCAAGAAGATGCAGATCATCAAACTCTCCCGGTCCCCAAGACAGTGACCAGTGATTTCTCTTGAAGCTCTCCAGAATCACGCGATTACCAACATAATACCAGAAACATGATCCTCTGTTTGGTAATATTGTCTGATACTTCAGGCACTATGAGCTATTATCTTGGTTTGCATTAAATCCCCTGCTTGTATGGTCCCCGAAACTGGTAGCTGTAATACTTCGGTTCCCATGGCTAATTTATCCAGGGAGCACCTGGGCAAATGAAAAAATTTATAATGACATTAGTAGCTACACCTGTGATAAATGTAGCCAAGAACGCGAGAAAAGGTTTCACCACTATTTTTAAAGCTTGAGCTCATTATTCATAAACAAAATTAACAATTATAACAAATAACTTTCATCCTTCTGATATTTAGGTCAGGTTGTGGATTACCAGATTGAGTAGTAAAGCAATCCTCTTTTCAACACTTGATATAACAATAACAAGGATGTGGTACTCCAACATCTTCAGACAATCACTTCTACTGTTCTGCACAGTAGTATTCTACATTGCAAATGCAAACAAACAGTTCCCATCATACTTGAGGGGACTGACAAATACATGCATTTTTAAGAACTGTCCATAGGTTACACCTCAATCATAGATGCCATACATTTATTTTGAGGACGTAGAGATTGACTAATATAAGGATAAAAACAAAACTATAACGGATAATAGGCCTACTCCTAATTGTTTAGAACCAATGTTGTTATTATATATCAATTTTTTAACTGAAAGAAAATCTAGTATACCAATATATCAGTTCATGGTTAGCGGCTAGCTATTGGTGTGTATTGAATTGATAAGATTGAAGGTATCTTGTATCGTTTATATTTTTTATAACTTATCATTCTCTCCTCCTGAGACTTTATATTTATACTCTTAGATATTATCTAATCTAAGTATAACTATGTGAATATAATCAAGTAGTTCTGGTCGGGTGAACTCTATATTTTTTTTCTATTAAGGACTTCTTTTTTATCTACTTTGAATTTTTATCCATATATATGTGTTTATTTCTATAAAAAATTAATATACGGTGATTCCACCAAAGTAAATACACATGCATCACATATCCCATATCTAAAACACTAACAAGAACTTACCTCTCACCTAAAAGAAACACTGATGTGTGCTAGTTTGTAACAATTTTTCATATTGTGCTCCTGTACAACCTGATTGTGCTTTCTTAGACACATTTGTCCTATTGTGTTATAATGTAGAGCCTTGTAGAACAATTCAACATGAAAAGTTGAAAACATCTAACATGGTATTGGACATTGCAATTTCAAATTACATAGCTAAGATCCAGGATACGAGATCAACGTGGCAACTAGCTCACTTAGTTGCATATCATATAGTCATCAATGCCCCATTGCCAGCAAGAAGCAGAAGCATCTCCATTTGGGCCTGTCTTCTACCACAGCAAGAATTCTCTATAACATGTGTTCGCACCGGATCTCGCGTGCCCCGGCGCGAACATACCGACGTCTAGAATGTCTACTTAGCTTCAGTGCAGATCGGTCGGCTTCTCTCTGTGGCTCGAGGTACGTGCGCCGGGGGCTGTGGGGTTCGATTGGCTCCGACGCAACGGTACGGGTACGGACGTGCCAGTCAATTTGACCCTACAATTGATAAGGAGATAAGACGAATAGGTCCATCGGACGGTGGGCTGATACAGACACTCGCTATCGGTTGGCTGTCGATAGAATCGGGATGACCATCGGCCGCGCCCGAAAGACCCTTCGCTATCGGCTATTTATCAATAGAAATCGGAAAGTTCTTCAATCGGCTGAGGAGCCGATGAAGGCATGGACAGGTACCGATGAGGGATCGACCGCAGAGCCGATGGAGGAATCGGGGTGTACTCAGAGGATAGCAAAACGCACAAAATCCCTTCGGATAGTTGACGAAAGCCATAACGGTCGTTCATCGGCTAGAAAACCGATGAAGGCACATGCGGACTGGCAAGGAATTGTATTAAAAGGCACGGGCTGCAAAGCCGATGCACTCTAGATATGATAGCACGAGACCCGTCGCTCGCCGTGACAGCGCCATTAACACCAAAACTCAAATATCGGAGCTAACCGAGAGTACGAGGCCGAGACCAAAAGCGATAATATGGAGGACGCTAGATCGGCTGTGCTGAAGTAAAGATAGGAACGAACCTATCAGCTAGCTGAGCCAATGAGGGGACGCCTCTCTAAAGACGAGCGCGTATCGACTAAGAGACCGATGCGCTCGACGTGGCGCATCAAAGGAAACCTCTAAAGGCCTGGCGCGTATCCACCGATGAGCCGATACGCTGGGCGTGAAGCTCAGAGCATGGATAACTCATCGGCTAGCACTCCGATAATACGTCGTGCAGAAAACTATAAGCCTGAAGCTCAATCTGTCGTCGGCAGCCCCGTAAATTGAACCTAACCGATGCAGTACGAAATTGACGATGGCAAAAGAAGCTTAACAGGCCAATAGGCCCTGCACAGATATGATGCGATATATCTGATCGACCTAAGAGATCGAACCTAACCGATACAGCTTTAAACGGAGCAAAATATATCGAGATAGTGACAGAACTTACCCCTTCGTCGGAGATAGGACCTAACCGATGCAGCATCGCGTCGAGAGCCAGATCCCGCCGGTAAATATCTAGATGAACTAGGGTGACGATGCGCCGAGATTGTATTAATCGAGAGATGAATTTACATGTCTCCAGGGGTCTATATTTATACTCTGGGTTTACAGAGTCCGACACGTTTTCAGCAACTATCGGACATTATCTCTTTACATAAATAAAAAGAAAATATTAAACTAACTAAACATTTCTAATTAGATAAGCTATGGTTTACAAAAGATAAAATACACTGCCGTGGGTTCCACGGCTCCTCTACAATCTCGGTCTTATTTGGATAGTCTTCTATTCCGAGACCGAGTCTTTCATTACTTTAAGCCGATCGGCTTCTTTCCTATAGCTATCAGACATCTCCTCAGCTGATCGGCCTAATCCATCATCAGGATATCCAAATTTTGACGTTAATAATATATCACATCACCAAAACTATGCATGATACAGTATTTGGATGTCCTGCAACAGTTCTCATCAATAAGGATTAAGGAGGGGATGGCATTGTTGCAAAAAGTTCTTTTTCTGTCTTCTTTAAGACTAGCACTTCATCCACCAATGAATAGTTAAGTACCTGCAAGTTGCCATGGAAAACAGAATTTGAAGTGGAACACCAAAGCTATACCCTATATAATATTTGTTGCTTTTGTACACTCGTGGTAGTTTTCATCCTTAGAAAAAGTAAATACAACATTAAGACTTAGCCACTTAGGTAAAAGGTTAACATAAATTTATGTGACAGACGGATAACCCATAACAAGAATAAATTCAAAGCCATATTGAAAATATAATTGATTTGATCAATGGTTTCATATTTAAAGCCATAGAAAGTGATATATCAAGTTGCAATCTGAGTGGGATTTGTGCAATTCATAGGCAGCAAACAGTCAAGAGAGGATACACCTTGGGTATGAAGTTGCTCTCCTCTTTTGTGGGTTCCTAAGAAATGAACAGATCTGCCATTGTTGCTTTCCAAATATGACATGTAAATTCCTCGATTGATTTTGTTAAATTACGCAGTAATTGTTGAAGCATTCCTTCACAAACATATACCATGCAGAGCCAGAAATACATATTGATTCAGCAGAAGTTAGGATTCTTCTATTCTCCTGAATCAATCACCTGCAACATCTCAAGAACAAATAACCCCAAGCACAATATGTGACAAAATTTCAAACAGAGTAAGAAATAATAAGGCATGAGGAAAATATGTAATCTACCTCCAACTATCTATTACAGTAAAATCTTAGTGTACAAAAGCAATTCATTTTTTCATGTTTCAATACCAGAAGTGATCCAGATTAAACCTGGTAAGAGAAGTCTATGACAGAATTTGTTATTGAGACTCATTGTCCAAAAAAAAGGGTACAATACGTGACCCAGCATTAAGCCTGCCCACACTTTATTTTTCAGACTTACTATCGTTAAGTAACAACAAAGTTTTCAAAACATTAAATACTGTCTTTGCAATGGAAGGAGTTCTGCCTAGTTAAAGAACTAAATAATACTATCTACCTTATCTACCTTTTGACACAATGAGTCTTTTTCAATCCATTCCTAAATCCCATTAAAACAAGTGATAGCATCACACTTGATGACTAAGTCGACTCAGCTAGAGAACTAGACAAAAATGTTGTACAGGGGAAAGATTGTATAAAATTTTACCAAAAATCCCCACATGAACAGTAACCATCTTTAAAGTGGTGAAACCGATTTGAATCCTGGAAAATGATCTCCCTCTCAGTTATTTTTTATATATACTTGGTAGCAGTATGCCAAGCACCACATACCCGCAAATTCTTGTATATATGGAGCAGAGTTCTAGGAGTATTTATAATGCCAAAGGCTATAGCCAATCTCTCACTATGATTATTCAATATCTGTTCCTTTTCATCCTCCTCCACATCCTGTAGAACAAAACTATAGTAAGGAACATAACCTGGACTTCTCATCTTGGCCAACAGATCACGTAGCTCTCTCTGGATCTCTTCATGTTGAGGGTGGATGTTCATCTGGTTGC
Organism: Oryza coarctata; assembly: GCA_030770085.1. Lineage (NCBI taxonomy): Eukaryota > Viridiplantae > Streptophyta > Magnoliopsida > Poales > Poaceae > Oryza > Oryza coarctata. The sequence goes on from CM061466.1 coordinate 15,492,863, forward strand.
CAATGTAAAATACATTCACTGATCTTTTCACCTCAATTGAACTCCATCCAGGGGTTTTTTGCAAATTCTGACATCTGACCAAAGATCTTACTTCATCAACTCCATCCCACTTCCCAACCTTTGCATACATATTAGACATTAGAACATAATATGCAACATTCTCTGGATCAAGTTCAAACAAGTTTTGTGAAGCCACTTTTCCCATTTCAACATTTCCATGGATCCTACAAGCACCCAGCAAAGCGCCCCAAATAACAGAATCAGGTTTAATTGGCATGTTCCGAATGAAATCAAAAACGTCATCCAACTGGCCGGCTCTTCCAAGCATGTCTACCATGCAAGCATAATGTTTTGCAATTGGCGTAATACCATAGGCAGTTTGCGTCATATTAAAGAAATTCCAGCCTTGGTCAACTAAGCCAGCATGACTACAAGCAGCCAATAGTGAAACAAACGTGACATGATCAGGATTGATTCCTTCCTGCTGCATTTGTGAGAAGAGACTGAGTGCCTTTGCACCATGTCCATGAACTCCAAGGCCAGATATGATGGCATTCCAGAGGCCTGTACTCCTCCTAGGCGTTTGTTCAAACAAAAGCATTGCCTCATCCAATTTCCCACATTTAGCATATAAGTCTATCACACAAGTACCAACATATACATCCAGGTTTAATCCAGTCTTAATAGAGAGTGCATGCATTCATGTGCCCTGCTGCAAGGCACCAAGATGTGAGTATGCAAGCAAAACACTGACAAAGGTTCCTTGAATCGGCTTCAGACCCTCATGCCTCTGCATATGGTCGTATGCATGGATTGACTCATTGGCAAGTCCATTCTGCATATATCCTGTGATCAGTGTGTTCCAGGACACAGCATCTCGAACTGGCATGCTGTCAAACACTCTCAAGGCAGCCTCAATCTTTGATGGCTTGGCGTACATATCAACAATAGCATTTCCTGCAATGATGTCAGACACATCTCAACCCCGCCTTATCATATAGCAATGCACTGATCTCCCACCACAGCTATTCCCACATTGAGCAATAGCAAATTCCAGGCTCACAAGTGTTAGCACATCAGGGGAAACCCTAGTGTCTCTCATACCACGGAACATCTTGACGGCAGAAGCAACCTGCCCGCCCTGCTCCTGCCCTGAAATGATTGAATTCCATGTCACCAAATCCCACGATGACATTCCATCGAACACATTCCGTGCCTCCTCCAGCATCCCCAGCTTCCCATACACATCGATCATCGCATTACAGACGAACAATTGATTATCCAGCCCGTGCTTCACCGCATACAAGTGCATGGCCAGCGCAAGCGCCCGGTCACCCAGCAGGACATGGGCAGCACGCTGGAGACCGTCACCGTGTCCCCCGCGACGCCCTCCCCGACCATCCTCCCGAACAGGCGCACCGCCTCGCCCACGCGCGCGTTGCCGCAGAGCCCGGACACCATGGCATTCCACGCGGGCACGTCCCGGTCGGGCATTTCATCGAACACCCTTTAGGCCTCGTGGACGCGGCCGAAGCGGAGGTAGGCGTGCACGAGGCTCCCGGAGACGAAGACGCTGGCGCGGAGGAGGCCGAGCCCGAGCGCGCACGCGTGGAGCTGCGCGGCGGAGGCCGGGACCGGGGCGGCGCGGATGAGCAGGGGGGCGGAGGAGGAGCGAGCGGGCGCGGGAGGAGGAGGAGAGGAGGAGGTGGTGGAGGAGCGGGAGGGCGAGGCGGGGCAGGGCAGGGAGGCGCGGGAGAAGGCGGAGATGAGGGTGTTGGCGAGGAGCAGCGGGGGCGTCTGGAGGTGCGGGTCGAGGCGGCGGAGCTGGCCGGAGGTGACGAGCACGGCCTCCACGCCGCGGGGGAGCGCGGATGTCCGCATTGGTTGGTGGCCGCCACCGCGCGGGACGTTTTTGCCTCCCTTGCTGCTTCTCAAATTTGTAGATCGCTGCTCGCTTCAACTTTGGTACAGTGGATATTTCCCTGTGAATAAAATTACAGCCAACCTCAGCATCTATCGCAGATGCACATATAAAAAAAAAGAAAAGGAAAACCTAAAGACAACACGAACGTATCATAATGCCTTTTAGGATAACTCTTACAATCCAGACGATAACACATATCTATAAAGGAATTGATATATATACTCGTCAATATTATCAGTTAGTGATATATTTTCATCCATAAATATCCCTAAGACAATACCTTCAATAAAAAAATGATAAATAGATATTGACGTTATTGAATCTATAAAACCATATAAAAACTTTTACCCTAGAGGCAATTATCAATAGAAACACCATGCCACTTGTTTGCAATAAAGAGAATATGTAGTAGCATTCAACCACTTACAACTCCACCCACTAAAAAGAAGACAGCAAACCGCACACGATTAGTCATGATCACCAAGCCACATCTTGAGATATCATTGACTAATCTTTTCGACCATAATAGAGGACACCACTCGTGTAGCTCCCATCGTAGGATCGCCATCAGCTTGTAGCCCAACAAGGAGAATCGATTGACCACTTGACAAATTGCCGCTCTTGTAGATGGACAAACGAGGTTTGTCATTGAAGAACTAAATCTCCCCATGTTGAGGCAGGGAACTAGCCAGCACCGTCCGGCTTGAAGTGCCACCCTCGTCGATACATCTCATTGGCGAATAGGAAAAGCCCTGCTATTAGGAACTAGATCAATGAACGATAACGAGATGTAGAATGGTGCCAGCGCCATGGCAGGTCCACTCACCAATCTCTTGCAACCTCGCTGGACCTAGCCATGGGGGGAAGATGGGCCATAAAACCCTTGAAAGAGAGGAATGCAAATGAGAGCCATCACCATTAATCCCGCCCTTGTATCTTTTCTGGATCCAAGAGATTGTCAACCTAGACACGCCCATCACCAGCATAACGGTTGTGGGCCTTACCAAAGCCTTGCCGATCTGACAGTTGATGCCACCAAGTTATCGTCAAAGTCACCACCGATTCACATGCCAACCCTCAGGCGTAGACGCAACACAACATCAACAAACATGCGTTGGACAGTTGATCTACACCAAACATACCCTGGAATGTAACGTACAGGGCCGTTCTCAGAGTGGAATGCTCATGTCTAAAAACAGTTCTAGGTCTAACTCAATTTATTAGACCACATGCACACTATAATATACTGTGTTTTCGTTACGTAAAAAAAATTCGAACTGGTGTTACAAATGTCAGGCATCCAATCCTTGTAAACTACTCAAATCCTCTCCAAACTATCGAGATGGAACTAAGGAAGCTTCAGCTGCCTGCATGCTGCTGCTTGCTCGGTCGCCAAACTGCTGCTGCTGTTGAACAACTGCTGAAGCTGCTGCCCGGCCTGCTACTGCTTGATCTGTTGCTGTGCTACTGCTGCTGGTCGCCATGGTCGCCTGCTACTGCCGCTGCACTGCTATACCACTACATGCTTGCATGCTAGCCCGAGGAGGAAAGCAGCCCACCTGCTCCTCACGTTCTCTCTTTTTTTAATGAATTATTTCAAGGTGTCATACAGAATATAATCACGTGAGATTTTATTACAAACATTAAATTGATAGTATAATCGGATTAAAGATGGGATAAATAATTTAGAAAAAAAAACATTTGAAGCCATTCAGTATTTAGAAGATGCGATGTGGCTGCTTGCACATGCATTCCTCCTAGCGAGTCGGCTGCTGGTTGTTGCTCTCGTGAGCCCCATCAGTGCAAGCACCCACGCAAGCCTGCTTCGGGTAGGCAATTAGACACCGTCCGGACGCCCGAGGGGAAGCGTTCTCGCGTCCTCTTATCAAGGGCTTCCTTTTTTTTTGCATTTTTTTGGAATTTGTGTTTACTTTTAAATTTGCTTGCAGCCCCATGAACTCCAGCATTATAAGTTGGTTCTAACACAATATTTGTAGTGCGAAAGTGGCAAATCCAAAAGGCTTAGAGCCTAAACAAACTCCAATAAAACTAGCCGTATGCAGCATGTTCATCCTCTCGCCGTGCGTTGGACAGCTGGGCAACTGCCCATGGTGACAGGGCATTGGCTCCATCACTATAGTACGTATGGCAATAGTGATTTAGTACACTATTGCGCAAAATGGGCCTGTACGAGCCAAAATTATCGACCAAAGCTAATCCTAACCCCAAATACCAAAAAACAAGTGTCGGTCAGTCTGAACGGCCCTAGGATCGATCTGATAAAGGACTTAATCTCATTCCTCAATTAAAATAATGAATCATCGTGATGCTATATATCATTTACATAATACACAATATTTATTGGTGCTTTTACATAACAATAACACACAAATATAGAAAGAGCTTTCGAAAACAATGATACAACATCAATATATAGAATAATTAATACACCATGTGTCAAGAACACTCGCTTAGGCGCCATCTTCAAAATATATATACATATATATATATATATATGTATGTATGTATGTATGTATATGCACTTCACGATCAAATTGTAATTAAGTAGAAGAATTCTCAAACAGGGACTACGTACCCTCAAATCATCATCTTTGTATTTAGTAATAAGTCGGTGCTTGATCGTTTCCCCTATGCCCGGAGGATGGGAGCACACTACCTCAGAGTCGGTACAAAATGTCGTCAAGGGCTTATATATGCATATATATCCATCTTTCACCGGCCGGTTTGAGGGCCGCCGCCGTCCTCCTCCGTTGACGTCGCCGCCGGTGGCGCGGCCATCGTGCGTGCATGGATATCTCTATCTTTTCTGTAATCCTGTCAACTAATATATATCTATCTGAATCATGTTATTATCCAAAAAAAAATATTGCCTTCACGAATGAAGTTTTCCGTGGTTTAATTACCGTATCATTACCCTACAGTATATTTGTTAGGCATTTATGTGCACAAAACGGACTTTACATTTAGATTTAGAGATAGATAGATCGGGAAGGTGAAAGTTATGATTTTTTTTAAAAAATAGCAAGATAATTAATATGTAATATATTACGATATAAATATATAAAGTTTAAATTCGATCTTCACAAATATAAATAAAAATTAAATTCTATGTGCTTATAGCTATATTTTTTTATAACCTGTAAAAGATAAATTTAAACTTATATAAGTGATATATTACATATTAATTTATCTTAATATATTTTTAATTTTTTCATAATTATTGAAATGGCATTCTATGGTTTAAAGGAGTTCCCAGTAGCAATAATGAATGATCAGGTATTGCACGCATGTATACTAGCTCTGAGTCTCAGAAGGCTCACTTGTGCTTCCTCTTTTGGAGGAACCGCTGCAGCGATGCCTTCCTCGCGATCGGCATTACGCCGCCGGCGGAGAGCCCCGAGACAGGCGGCATTTGCGGCGGCGGCATGGGCTCCGGCGGGGTCGTCGTTACAACGACATTATTATTGCCGCCTGCTGCAGCCAGCAGCTGCTGCGTTCGCCGGATCAGCTTCTCAGCCTCCTCCGCCGTGTAGTGCTCGAACACCAGCACCTGCCCGCCGTAGACAATGGTCAATGGCGCTGTCGCCGTCGTCGTCGTCGTCGTCGTCTGCGCTTCCGACCTGTATATACACGATCGAGCAGCATCAGATGACGGACGTACTATACGATCGAAGGGAGGCGGGGGGGGGGGGGGGGGGGGAAGCTAAGGCACGCGGTGCTCTTGCAATGTTCACCGTCGTCGTTCTTGGGTCGGCGGCGGCGGCGGCGACACGACGACGCCGGCTGATCGCGTGGGGAAGAGCTGCATGGTCCGGGCGTCGACGTCCATCGTCTCCCGGGCCGCCTCCGCCGCCGCGGCCGGCCATAGCACGCCTCCGCCAGCCTGCTGCGGCTGCTCCCTCATGTACGGTGGCTGCTGGAGCCCGCGCGTGGCGGCGGCGAGCATGCTGCCACCGCCAGCGGCGCCGACGGCGTCCATCGATCTCCTCCTCCTCCTTGAGCCTGCGTGCGTACGTACTATACCTAACCTTCCTCTTCGCGAAGCTGCCTGGCCTCCGGGGATGGAGACTGGTGGCGCGTGCGAAGACGTACGGGTGCCGGGGGCTGCAGTGGAGGTGGATTGTATTCGCACGTTTTTGTGCGCGCGCGGCTCTCTCGCGGTCCAAATCAAACCTTGGCGTGCATCATGCATGCATGCGCGCGTTTTCGATCGGTACGCGTGTTGGGCCGCAAGCGGCGGCGAGGCGAGGAAAATTGAAGGCGCACGTGTGAAGGCTACGTTTTTTTGGTACGGATGTACTGGGGGCAGGAATGAATCCTCCGCGGAAAGCTGACCCATTTTTCTGTTTATTGTGATGCTTATTTATACCCAGGAAAAATTCTATTTTACTCCCTCTAAACTATTTCATTATATTATTTAACCCTTTAATTTTTTTCTTATTTTACCTCTCAAACTATTAAATTTGATATTTTGTTTCTTTTTGTACGAGCTGAAATTTTTTAACACAAAAATGACACAATCATCAAAGTTTTAAAATATTTTCAAAATTTCCATTACTATTTTCTTGAAATTTAAAACCTCGATATTAAATAGTACTTCCAACATATTTACATAATGATAAAAAATTCTAAAAAAGGTTAAGAGTTAGGTTATAGTTCATCTATTAACCCTACCAACTTCATTGTAAATTATTTAACAGCTTGGGGTGTAAAAAGAGGAGGAAAATGTTTAGAGGATTAAGTGCTTCAAAATAGATTGGTAAAGTAAAACAGATTTCTTTCTTTATACAAATATGAAAGCACTCTTATATAAGAAGTGCATGTTCACTTAATTAATTACATTTTATTTTCTCCATTTTCCAGTGTCAACCATCCAGCTGATTATTTGCATTTTACCAACTGACATACTTATAAGTAGCTAACTTCATTTCTAGAAAATACCAGGTAAATACCATCACTGTCACCCTTAGGTTTCTATCAATTCTATTCTTTTAGCCTGATCCTTTTTTTTTCTAAATGTCCAAAGTATCTCTCTACCATAACAAACCCAAATCTTGATTCTTCTATCCAAATCAGCTAGTCAGCAGGTGGTGGAGGAGGGCGCTATTCAAAGGATGATGGTGATAAACCTAGGACAATAGGAGCCACTACAAGACGGAGGCTTTAAGCACCCATGCCGCATCGTTGTAGTACAGGCCCATGCCGTCGCCTTTCTCGAGCCATCGCTACACTAGGAGCCACTGTTCGGCTTCGAGCGCTCACACCGCATCATTGTAGTCCAGTGCCGCGTCGTCGCCTTCCTTGAGCCACCGCTACGATGTCGTCGTGTACTTGTCAAAGTGGCCATCGTAGCCGTCCTTGCCATCAGAATCGCGTCATCGCTTGTCTGCTTTAGCTTCGACAGCTGGTGAGTTCCCCCGCTGTCTTTCTCTCCTCCGGCCGCCTCCTCACCCTCTTTCTTAGACTCTTTTTTAGACACAAGCGACATGGCCACCACCAAATCCAACGCATCCTCGACAGATATGAGCTAGACGGCCACACACAACCCAATAGGGTACTGTAGCATCCTCATTAGCCTGGTCTCGCCTACAGTGGCAATGGTGTCGTTAGAAGACAATACTATAAAATCTATTTTTTAAGTTGCAAAAATTAGTTTTCGCAGGTAGCGGACCATATATTTTAGCAAATGGGATAGCGGCCACCTATGAAAACCAAAATTTACGGACGGATCCGTCTGCAAAAAAATCATTTTTTTAGGCTGCTAAATTATGCCATCCGTCTGCACAGATATTTTTCAGCGAAAAAAAAATCACAGCCGGGCTCCTCAGCCGGCGACAGCTTCCTCGAATCCAATCCCAAACATTCCAGATCCACACCAAATCCGATCCCAAACTTCCAAAATCCACACCAAATCCAGCGAGAACAAATCCAAATACTCCAGCTTGCACAGCAGCTCCGACGTGGTGGGCGCCGCCACGATGATGCGCCGCGCAGCCGGCGAGACGAAGCATTCCTCGACTTGTCGACGAAGGCGAGCAGGGAGTCTTCATAGCCGTCGATGTTGAGAAGGCCGACGGTCTTGTGGTGGATGCGGATCTGCGCCCAGGTGATGACCTCACCAGGAGCTCCTCCAGCGTGCCGTAGCCGCCGGGCAGGGCGATGAAGGCGTCGGAGTGGCGTTCCATCTCGGCCTGGCGCTGGCCACCGGCTTGAGCTCGCCGAGTGCCTCGCCGATGAGCTTGTGAGGCAGCACGGCCGGTCGCCGCCTCCGTGGACGGCGCGGGAGACGAGACCCATCAGCCCCACGCTGCCGCCGCCTTACACGAGGTCGATGCCACGCTCCACCTGCATTCATCTATTCAATTCCGATCGAATTAACACCCATGCATCATTTGATTCCGATAGATAGATAGATGAAGCAACAAGAACATTCTAATTACCAGGTGGTCGCCGAGCTGGACGGCAGCGAGGTGGTTCCGGCCTCCCGAGCTCGGCGACGGCGCGGTGGCGGTGGAGGAAGAAGGGGAGGAGCTCCCGAGACCGCCGGCGGATGATTCGCCTCCCCCGAGCTCGGTCGCTGCCATCGATGTCGTCGTCGCGTGCGGTCGCGGTCGCCGTTGCCTCCCAAGCCCACCGGCTTCCGATGCGGCCTCCCGAGGCCCGCTGGCTACGGGCGTTGTCGGCGGCTAGGGAGAGAGGAGAGGAGGAATCGAGAGAGGTGGGAGAAGGGGTAGTAGCGACTTAAGGAATTCCATAGTCATTTAATCACGTAAAATAAATAAGATAAGTTAATAGTATATAATTAATTATATGAATTATTTTTATTTTAAAGCAGTTTTTTAAGATTTAAAAAACATAATTAATTAAACGATAATAATAAGTAAATTAGTTATACTCGTCCTAAATCTCTAGTGGCTTTCTCAGCCGATCCGTTCCCTTTTAATCGGGAAAATATTAGTAAAGGCGTGATTTTCACATGCAAAAGCCGTTTATAAAACGGATAATTTAGTTGATTGTCTTTCAAAAATAATTTTTACGGACGGTCGGTTGCTGGGGACCTTCAGGGCACTTTTACAAGCAGTCATAGGTCATTATTTTTCTCGTCCGACTGAAAATAAAAAAGAGGTGTCGAAAAAAAATGGTTTTAAGTTGTGGGACGAGGCTGCCGCCGGTGCAGCGTGGAGCGGCGCCCCGTTTCTCGTCGCCTTCTCCCGATGCCGCAACGGCCGCTTGGATCGAGGTCGTCTTCGTCCCCAGACCCCGAAGGAAGCAAACCACAACTGCTGCAGTGATGCACTCATGCACACATGCAGCTTCCTGTCCTCCTTGTGTCTTGCCCCGCGGGGTGAAATCTGACACCTTTCCATAATTAACTCCTTTTTAGGAACAGTCCATAATTAATTTAGAATGGTAACAACCCATCAGATGCTATCCATCAACGCACGAAGAACGACTGGAACCTGTGCACTGCACTGTACACATCATTAGAGTCTTTTGACATCAGTTAAAAGTGTATAATGGATGGAGGGATAACGGGGGTGGCATTTTTTAAGATAAAAAGACATGTATGATGGCATTTTTTAAAACTAGTGCTTATACGTTTATCATGAGAAAATATAGAATAAGATGCTTATCGATAACATTTCTTATATTTTCTCCACAATTTTTTAGGCTATCTAGTTCCCTAGCAATTTGTTTCTACGTAAAAGTGTCACAAAATGATATCACATGCATGCCACATTTTGCTAAATTTGTTTTGGCAAAACGGAGTTACCATTTAAACAACCACCAATCCTCGACCATTTGGCTCTTATCTAGCCCCGATCATTCGGCTCTTATATAACCCCATGAGCTCTATCACTTCTCTCTATTCTCACAATATTTCTCTCTGTTGGAGAGCAGGGGTGGAGTTTTTTTTAAAAAAAAAACTAATAACCTTTTATTACACAAGACAGTTTCTGAGGAGTAAACCGCCATACATATTAGCTGAAAGCATTGAATCATCATCACGGAAGGATATGCTAACTGAATTAAGAAAGCAACCTTTCTAATAAAACCAAACAGATTACATCCTTAACCTCATTTGACGTGCACACTGCTTGACAGCTCCCACCACGGAAACGGCACATAGTAGAGATTTATTGCTGAGTTCTAGATTTTAGAGATTTTAGTGTGAGCTTCACCGGTCTCAGCGAAAGATTTTCACAAAGTTCTCCGTTGAATCTTGGACTGCAACCCTGACAACCGGGGTTGCACAGGTGGTCCCCATGCTCTACCCAAACCCAGACGATGAACCTGCATGGTTACTGCTAGTAGAGAACCATAGTAGCAGGAGAATTCAGATGGTGGCGAAGGAGCTATCTTGTTGCATGGTTGAGGAAGAGGTGACGGACAATTTGAGGCTTGCTGTCCATCTCACCCGATTTTGACTGTCACCCCCAAATCGACCGATTAGGGGGAGAAACGGGGCGAGAGCAGCACCAGGAAGACGACGAAGGGAGGCGCGAGGAGGAGGAGCGGGTGAACCTGTCTGGCGACGGCGGCACGAAGGAGGTGCAGGTGTAGGTGCGGTGGGGTCTGCGCCTGCTTCTTCTTGTCGTCGAGCTCCGGGTCCTTGACCACCACCGCCTGGAACGACGCACAGCGCATCAGCGACGAGCCCATCCGCATCAGCTTCCCTTCTCCTCCACCGCCGTCTCCCCATCCATGCCCGCCCATCCCTCAGCGTCGCCGCTCCCCGCCAAGCAAGACCGCTCTACATCTGATGAAACGGACTTTCCCCGCCGTCTGCTTTGAGTCCTTGAGCCCGAAATCGAACCATCATCCTTGCAGCATGCGGATGCCACAACCACCGCCAGCACCTACACCATGGCCTCCAACCTCCATGAGCTCCGGCGAAAAAACCAAAACGGGACAAACCCGACTTACAGGAGACCCTGAACTATGGATAAACTCCGACCTAGACTACTCTAAACTAAAAGGAGGAGGTGGCTTGACCCTTCTTCTGGCCGTCGCCGGCGGCGAGTCGCCGGAAACAGGGAGGAAGACAGAGAGGGGAAAGACTACTCTAGGCCCAAGGTCGCTCTTTCTGTCTCTGGAGAGGCCTGGAGAATTCTCCAGAAGGGGTGGAGTTCGGTTGCCTATACATTGGATGGCTTGGCCCATCCCACCGAGCTTGGCTCACGTGAATTCTCCAGACTTGTCTGGTTAGCTGAGTTTGCTCAGCCTGTCTTCTCAATAAACTTGTTTTGCTTTCATGCCTATGCATTTTTATTGTGAACTAATATCTAGGAAAAAAAAGTCCTTTCCGAACCATTTCATGTATGACTTAACCGCTTAAACTATTTTTTCTTTATTTTATACCCCGAACTTACTTTGTTTTCTAATACTTTTTCTCTTTCTTGTTTCTCTATATTTTGCACTGGTATTTTGTTAATATGATATATACATTATAATTTACATCCCAATATTTTTATTTAAATTTCTCTCACTGTTTATATAGGTTAAAGACACTTAAGATTGTTTTAGCATCATAAGTTAAAAAGTCAAGCAAACAATCATAAAAAATTATAAAATATATTTAAATTTTAGTAATGATGTCATATATAGCTGTAAAAAAATTAGTTTAAAATATAACTTGTATAAAGAGTAAAAAAGAAGAAATGTTATGAAGTAAAGTAGTTATGCGTAAAATAAGAAAAAAATATATTAAGTAGTAAGTAATTTAATAAATTAGTTTGAAGAATATCTAAACGGGAGGTCACTTCTTCCAGACTCAAGGCAACCAGGCCACTGTGAACACGAATTTGGAACTCGTTTCCTTAGGGCCAGTTTCTCCCACCACTGGGACAGGTCATGGACATACGCAAGAAACTAGACAAGCAGAATGCACGGTATATCACGGTTGGTATAATGTTATCTAAGATATATATGATATATATCTATTAGTTTAACTCTTAGAGACATTAAAAGATTAAAAGATTAGTTGAGAGAAATTTTTTAAAGTTTCAGCTTGTATTTCTCAAAAAAAAATCTAGGAGCTATTATAACCTAAAATTACTCTTATTACTTACTTTAACAGCTTTATTCGTATTAAATTCTTGTATTTACATATTTGTATATTGTTATCTCATATAAGATATTTTTGATTAGAAGATATTAATAGCAATTAAAGTTAATAGAACAGTTAGGTGTTATACTTGACTTTCGCTTTTGTTAAGATTAAGAATACTAAATGTTGGTATTGGTTTCTAAAGTGGTTAAATGATGCAGTTGTGCGTATAAGGCTAATTGTATGTCTTATGTTCGTCATGCTAACATTCCATAGGCTATTGAGTATTTGAGTGATAGTAATATGAAAAGGTGGTATGCATAAGAGTGGCTAGATGTTTATAGTAGATAGTGAATGTATCACATGGGTGTTAATTTTTAAAAACAGTTTAAAAATAAACTTCTTATGGATCTTTTTAAAAGCCCTGTGCCTATAAACAATAGAAGAAATTCAATAAGTTTTGAAAGAGATTGGATGAGTTGATAATGAAACCTCCAGAAAGCCAACACTGATAAATAACATGGCTCTTGAAGCTCTACTATCACTTCCTAGTGATCATACTATGAGAAGAAAATCGGTATTTTAGGTTAGAAAATTTTTATATTGAATTAAGAATGAGCCAAGGAAGTAATGTGTCTTATTATATGACGATGGTGGTGTTATGTTTATCATAGTTATCACCAATTTAGCTAAAGTTTACAATTAGGTGATACATTGTGTAAAAGGGTTATCGTTTATTGTAATTGTTGAGTTTATCATGTATGACACATGTAAATATTTTAGAAATCGTTACAAAGCAACTAAGGCCTCTATGGTATTTTTTCGATACAATGATGACAAAGTACTTGGAAAAAACATAAAAGACTTAAGAGCATTGAGTCATATCTCAAGATACACAACACGCAGACTCAAAATCTTATATGTTGATAAGGTTAAGTATTGAATCTATAGTAAGTGTATCCTATAGGACGAATGGGTCTACTTATGCTTGTGCCAAAAGACATTGCTATAGCACAAGGCATGTTATCATGTTATTACCGTGAGCTCAGAGTGTAGAATACTAGATCGTCATTTTATGTCATTTGATTTTAGGAAGGACACTATTTTGCATACTTGGAGTTACAAGGTATCTGGCGTATTAGTGTATTTCATATCTCAACAACCTAAAGTTTTTTTATATTCTAGAAAAAAATAAGGGATAAGACAAGTTGTCATAAGACTAGATGGATTTATAATGACATTAATAAATTCTAAGCAGTTGTAAGATTCAAACGGCGATTAAAAGGAACATACTTATAAGAAATGTCCAAATGATACAGAGGTTTTGAGTAAAGTGAAAGCTCCTTCATTAGAAGTTAAGGCCAATAAAGGCATCACTTTAAGGCTAAACCGACCTAAGCGTTTTCATGCATCTAGTGGGTTAGTCGTGTAGTGTAAGTGTATATATTATTGTATGAGTAGATGTGTACCTTAACTTTTTATAATTTAGAGTCCTAAACATTTTATTCTAAGTTGTTAACTATATGTATTATAATGTATTATAATGTTGTTTATTTTAGGTATTAGTAATGGAAATTATTATTCATTTTTTTATAAAAATATGTTGTCAGAAGTGTATATTATGTTTTTATTTTTTACAATCATACAAACTTTCTTTTTTAATGTAACTATTGTATACTAGACACTGGAGCTAATAGGCTGTGGGCATGATCGGTCACACTACTCATACTTACTCATACTTACTCATATTTCTTAGCACTTGAGAACGCTGTGCTAATCACCCTCCATCCGTATCCTTCGCGACACCAACTGTCTTTGGACCTCTGTTTTAAGAGATATGATGTACCTTTAAATATGTTTTCTGGCCAATAATAAATACATTGTCTTGTTTTTCAAGGTCATGTGAGGTGACAGTACATGAGAACTACCTGACAAAGCAGTGATTCATAGACCGGTCTCTTTTCGCAATACTTTTAGACCGTTGAAGGTCAGAGATGGACACATTTCATCTGTTGTGCGAGAAGATGCCCCTACGCTTCAGAGCTTCTTGTATCTTCTAGGTTTTCTGTTTGTGAGGATGTAGTAGGTCAGGTTGACGGACTCTAGAGATGACACGACGATAATATCTAGGTGGGTTTTACTCATGTTCAACATCTGTCAGTCTTGTTGCTCTAAGCGCATTATCTCAATACACTGCGGAGGATCATACTCAGATGTAGTTATTTAAGTTTACGGCTGTGATATTATGTGCATACTTAAGTCTAATTAATTATTTATGAAAATAATTATAAAAATAATGGGAAAAGCACACTTTTAACATGGCGTAATCCCAAATTTATCTCCCCCCACCGTAGCGCTCGAGCTCGCGCGCTGCCAGATGAACTCCTTTCCGCAAGGCTCGAGCCACCAAACGAGCCGAGCCAGACGCGTTTTCACCTCTCTTTTCCACCCCTGTCGTCGCGCTAAAACCCTACTCTCCCTCTCCGACTCCTTTCTCCACCGGCAAAGCCACCAACTCCCCCCCTCCGGCTCGCCGGCCTCCCCGAGCCCAGCCTCGCCAGCAGCTGCCTTTTATCGTCCCTCTAATCTCTGGTGCTCGATGTCGGGGGAGGCGGACGAACTGCCGCCGGCGATAAGGAAGCTGGGGCGGCACTTCAGGCTCACGGAAGTGCACATCTGGTAAGCCTCCCGCCGGAGTTCTCCCCTCCGGCTTGGTCATTCGGATTTGCTAGGGTTTTTTTTCTGCTGGACATCCCCTTTGTTTTTGCAACTTAAAATTGTTGATTCGGTCGCTGCAGGGATGATTGATACGCCACCGGCGCCGACGTGAGCCACAGGATCTGGCGCTCCGTTGATACCGACTCCGGCGTAAGATTCTTACTTCGCCTATTTCGTCTTATGCTTTTTCGAATTGGATGGTTTACCCTGCGTTGAGCGTTGTGAATGAGGCTTATGCTTCGTCAATTCGGTCCAGTATTTGACTAACATTGTCGAGTAATTAATTTGTTAGAACAAAGACAGATGTTTTGGTTACTCTTTAGTCATTTTGAGGTATGTGTAAATTTGATGGATGGACTAGAACATACTTGAAATTCACCAGTGGGAAATCTCAGCTGCAGGAGGAACACGTCAACGGAATACTTCTTCAATGAACTCTAGTCAGCACAATAAATTTGTTTTGCCTTGTAAATATTGGACCCTGTTTTACTTGTCCGGCAGAGTATTCTTGGAAGTTTGCTCCAAAAGAGTGTTTTATCATGTTAAGTTTGCCCAGGAATATTCAGCATAGCAATAGCGTATATCACACTTTGTAGAGAGGGTGGATAAGCATGATAAAGTTTCACTTAATTTTAATAAGGGATGAATTTGAACATTGCAAAAGGGTTCAGCTTGGTGAGTGAGACAATAAACATCTGCTCTAGAAGTACTATTGCTTACTAATAGAGTGTGCTGCATACAATATTTAGAATTATGGTAGGACACATAACCCCTAGACCCTTATAGCATTGTTGTATGAGCAATGCTGGTGAAATTTAGTTATGTCCTTGCAAATTATCTCCATCTTTTCTGCTATTAATATTTGAGTTGCTGGTGGTTGTGGCTTCACCTTGAAGAGCATACATCAGTTAAGCATTGTATGCATATATGTGTGACCTGGAGGATCTTTTGTGAAACATGAGACTATCTATATGTCTTGTGCATCTGACTCATGACGTGATTCCCTGTGGCTTTTATATAGGATGCTATGCGGTTTTCCAATTGAAGGATAATTATTTGTGCTTGGTCAATGATAAATCTCTTATGATTGCTTTAGTTTTTTGGGGGAGGAATTCAAGACGCACATCTACATGGGGAACTCAAAATTTTGTCTTTTCTTGACAACTTTTGGAATCATTTATGGAAGATTAGTTGTGAATTAAGCATCAAGTCCACTTAGCTTCTGCTTTGATTTCTGATAGCAGTAGTTCATCGAAAATCTAAACATTAATGGCTGGCCTTGCAATTGAATTTCTAAGAAGACCAGTCAGTGAACTGTGTTCATCACTAGAATACCATCAGGATGCAATTGGTTAAATATTACATGTATTTATCATAATGAGTCTTATCTTTTTTTTTCTGACAAATTTTCAAGTTTTTTTGTGTTTAAATGGGACAATTCAAAATATTTAAAATTTTAAATGCTTTGAAAATTGTGTCATGTTCATTTTTAGCTTGTCGTTTATAAGCAATTTGGGAACCTTTAATTGTGTAGGGCTGTTGTCAAACAGATGAAGTCCAAAACAAGCCAACCAAACAGACAGATGAAGGTAATATGTATTCCTTTGCAATCCATCAATTTATTTACACTGTTCTTTTTTTTTTCTGTAAACTCCCTGCTTGTACTATCTGCTTGCGTTAAAAAACAATAACATAGTGTTATTTTTGTACATAATGCAGCAATTTCTTGTTGAAAGAGATAGTGATTGCAACCATAAATTGTATTGATCGGTATTACGAATACATATAGAAGTGTACAAGCTAGGAGATCCACAAAATGTGGTCACTACATGGCAGGAGATCCACGTTTTGTGGATCACTAGCCAACTAAGACTAGGTCTGGCCGGTTGAACACACCTGGCATAGGACTCAGTCACACAGGCCAAATATGGCTGTCTAACACGTCCCTGCAGTCAAATCGTCGGTAGAACAAACATTTAGATTGGACCGAAATTCCGTGAAGACTGACGAAGGTAGCCCCTTGGTGAAGATATCGGTGAACTGAGATGTCATGAGGACATGGAGGACACGGACATCACCAAGTACAACGCGCTCCCGAATGAAGTGGAGATCAATCTCTACATGCTTGGTGCGCTGGTGTTGAACGAGGTTCAAAGACATGTAGACAGCCTGATGTTGTCATAGTACACCAAGGTTGTCTTGCGCAAAGGAGTGTGCAGCTCAGACAACAGTTGGTGTAACTAGGTGGCTTTTGCGACGACGTTGGCAACAGCTCGATACTCAGCCTCAGCACTGGAACATGAGACGATGTTCTGACGCTTGGATGACCAGGAGACCAGGTTGTCACCAAGAAAAACGGCATAGCCGGAGGTTGACTTCCGTGTATCTAGACAGCCGGTCCAATCAGCATCAGAGTAGACGACCAAGTCTGAATGAGGACAGGGGCGTAGAAACAAGCCCATGTGCAAGGTGCCATGGACGTAGCGTAGAATGCGCTTGAGGGCGGCAAGGTGTGGTTCCTGGGGATTATACATGTGAAGACAGACTTACTAAACTGCATAAGAGATGTCTGGCCTAGTGAAAGTCAGATACTAAAGAGCACTAGCAAGGCTGCAGAAATCTGTAGGATCATGCACAGGATCGTCATCTGCTGAGAGCTTCGGATTGACATCAATGGGCATTGAGCATGGCTTGCAATCAGCCATTTCAGCACGCTTAAGGATCTCAATCATGTATTGCCGCTGAGAAAGGAAGAGACCCGAGCTTGTGTGCTGAACATGTATACCTAGGAAGTTATAAAGAGCGCCAAGATCCTTCATAGGGAACTCCTGCTAAAGGGCACCAATGGTACGTCGGAGCAAAGCGGTTGAGAAAGCTGTCAGCACAATGTCATCAACATAGAGTAGGAGGTAAACGGTGTTCGCTCTATGCCGATAGACAAATAGAGATGTGTCGGATTTGGCTTCAACAAAGCCGAGCTGTAGAAGGTAGGAAGCAAACCTGCTGTGCCAAGCGCGAGGTGACTGCTTAAGTCCATAAAGAGAACGATTAAGGCGGCACACATAATCAGGATGAGTGGCATCTTCAAATCCAGAGGGCTAAGTGTAGTAAACCGTCTCTGACAAAGTACCATGCAGGAAGGCATTGTTGACATCGAGTTGATGAATAGGTCAGGAGTGTGAAAGAGCCAGAGAGAGAACAGTCCGTACAGTAGCAGGCTTGACGACCGTACTGAATGTCTCAAAGAAATCAACACTGAAATGCTGGGTGAAGCCCCAAAGAACCCAACGCACCTTGTATCGCTCAAAGGATCCATCAACTTTGAATTTATGTTTGAACACCTATTTGCCTGTCACCACGTTGGACCGAGGCGGCCGAGGAAGAAGATCCCACGTGTGATTGGACAGCAGAGCCGAGTACTCGGCTTCTTGTTAACGCCAAAATCTGGACAACCCGATGGTGCTAAAGCCGATCGGCTAAGAGGTGTCCGATGACTACAGTGAAGAAGCCAATCGGGTTGTAGCGAAGAAAGACTCGGTTTCAAATTGAAAGACTACTCAGATAAAACCGAGTTTGTGGAGGAGCCGTGGAATCCACGGCAGGATGTTTTATCTTTGTAAATTGTAGTCTTATCTAATTAGCAATGTTTAGTTAGTTAGTTAACTTCTTTAGAGATATTTTCTTTTATTTTTGTTAGAAAATAACGTCTGATGGTTGTAAATGCGTCGGACTCTGTAAATCTAGGGTATAAATATAGACCCCATGGAAACATGTAACATATCTCTCGATCAATATACAACTTCGGCGCATCGCCACCCTAGTTCATCTAGGTGTTTACTGGCGGGTTCTGGCTCTCGACGCGGGGCTGCATCGGTTAAGTCTGATCTCCGGCGAAGGGGTAAGTTTCGCCACTATCTTGGTATACTTTGTTCTGTCCAAGATTGCATCATTTAGATTTGAACTCTTAGTCAGATCAGGTGTACCGTATCACGTCCGTGTAAGATTTATTGGCCTATCAAACTCCCTCTGTCGTCGTCGGTCTCATGCTGCATCGGTTAGGTCCGACCTATGGGTCTGCTGACGGAGGGTTGAGTTTTAGGTCTATAGGTCTCTCTACGGCGTTTCATTGGAGTGAGTAGCCGATGAGTTATCATAAACGTAGGTCCTCATCGTCGTACGACTGATGGGTTCAGGCGTTAGGCCTGTAGGTAGCCGATGGCATCCCTCCTACCTCGTCGTCATGTTCGGTCCGAGCCCCCGCCGTCTCGGTGTCGTTAACCTCCGGCTTCATACTGTCTCGGTTAGGTTCGATCTATCGAGGCTGGCCTTAACGGCACCGTTATTGCTGTCGCTTGCTCGCATGGCCTCGCGGGGGATCGACTCCTACTCCGCGTATTGGATGCGGGTAGCGCCATCGGCTCTTTAGTGCGTTACACGTGTCTATCTCTTGCACTTCCATCGGCTTTTCAGTCGATGTGCTAGCATTCTCATCTCTATCGGCATCCAGCTGATAGGGAGAGTCGGACAGGCCTTCCGGCCAACCGATGTACATGTCTTATCCCCTTTTTCTTATCAATTATAGGGTCAAATTGACTGGCACGCTCGTGAATCTCGAGGCTTAAGGACCTGCATTGGAGTTAAGAAGACCTCTCAGGCTTTCGCGTGACCAAGCCGCAGTCCTTCCCCGGTCGTGGGATTTTCGGTGGTGAGCACTTCTATAGCAGCTCGCCAATTTGGATCAATGAGGGCGGCACAGTAGGTCCTGGGGATCGGAGACAGTGGTGTGGCTTGGAACAGTGTTGGCTGACGAATGCCGTGCTTCCTGAGGGTAACCATGGCATGCTGATTTGCCATGGGAGGGATGGGCACAGCACCGGTAGGGAGGGGCGCAGTTGGCGGTGTGAGTGCTAGGACGGGTACCATGGCGCGCGCCATGGGCGTGGGTATGGGGGGTGACGCTATGGGTGGCTGAACTGGCATCGGGGGAGGATGCCGGACATAGACAACGTCGAAGCACCAAGGAGGCTGCGGAGGGGCCGGCGGGGAGGCCGCCTTCCGCTGCCTGGAGAGAGCGGCGCTAGACCGTCCGGAGGCCTGGGATGCTGCTTGGGCGCTAGAGCTGCGCGACGCAGCTGGCGATGTGGTGGAAGTTGGTGCAGGGCCCGTAGACCATGGCCCGCGAGGCGAACGCGGCGGCAGCCTAGCAGGCGTTGAAGAAGGCCCACCGACAGAGCGCGGGCATGGAGCAGGGAACCGGGACGGCTGCAACCTGACCGGCAGAGGCGCTAGGGGTGGTGAGTCCGGGGCGCTAGGTGTCGCACATGGCTAAGCGGTGGCGTCGGATGCTGCACATGGCTGTGCGGTAAGAGGTGTCCCTATAGCAACAAACATAGTGACGGTGCCAAGGGGACCGACACAGGATTAGTAAAATCCTCTAGGAAATCAAATGCTGCTCGAGTAGGAGAAGGATCCTTGGAAAAAGGAAAGGACTCTTTGAAGACCACATGGCAAGAGATGATGAGATGGTTTGTGAGACAATCAAGGCAAAGGTAGTCCTTGTGGTGGAGGGAGTAGCCAAGAAAAACACACAGCGGAGCGAGGGACAAGTTTGTGAGCGGCGGTGGTAGAGAGGTTGGGATAGCACTTGCAACAAAAAATGTGTAGATACTCATACAATGGCTAAGTCCCCAAAAGGGAGAGATGTGGAGTCGAAAAATTCAGCGTTTGGGTAGGAAGTATATTCAGAAGATAGGTGGCAGTGCTAAGAGCCGTAGCCCAAAACGTGGGAGGAATGCTAGCCTGGAACAGGAGGGAGCGAACGATATTGTTTGTAGTGCGGATGATGCGTTCAACTTTACCGTTCTGAGACGAGGTGTAGGAGTTATCAAACTTGTGGCCGTTGTCGCATTGAACCCCCTTTGTTAGAGTTTATCTCTTTCTCTGTTTAGGTTTATCTCTTTCCTTGTTTAGATGGTCCATTTTTATATTTAGGTTTATCTCTTTCCCTGTTTAGTTGATCCCCTTCTATATTTAGGTGGCTGGTGGTTGAGTCTTTCTTGTGTAGCCTTTCCTTATGCGCCTGATCTCCCGGATCCCTTCCTTGATCTTGATTCCATAAATCAGGTAGAGGAAGATCCTTGGTAAAGCTCTATATATTGTACTCCTGTTATTCAGCTGAATGCAAGCGATATTCACGCTATCACGGTATTAGAGCTATCCACCTTCTCCGCATCCGGGGTAGCCACCTCGTTCTCCTTCCCGGAGTCCCCTCCCGTGAGAAGGCCCTCCAGGATCTGGTTGATGCCACCGATGAGGCCGACAAGGCTGCCGCCGTTGCCGCTCAGGATCACGTTTGCGCCGCCTAGAATGTTCTCGCGAAGGAACGCCGGGCTGCTGCCGATCTGGAGCGCACAACAATCGCCACTCGCAACATAGCCTTTCCACCTGGCGACGGCGGCACCCATGACAATGCCAGTGCCGTCAACGACCTTGACGTCCACGACTACAAGGTCGCCACCATCACCAATCTTCACATGCAGGCGGCGGGCATCCAGAATATCCATGCCCTTATGCCTGTGGTTCTGGTACTCCTCTCCTCCCATTACAACCACTGGCACGACCTCGTCCTCCTCACCCTCGAGCGATACACCCTTGTCAACCACGTCTTCTCCGACGCTGCCTTCCCCGTCGTGTCGTCCTAGCAACGCATGGACGTTGTCGTCCTATCGTGGGTGCTGGGCACACTCTCCCTTGAGCTAATAGAGTCCGCCTGCACCCGCAATGGCATAGCACGCCGCGCTTGGATCACCGTCGAGGCGCAATTCCTCGGTAACCGTGAAGCTCATGCCCTTCGCCTTGACGTCGAATTTCATGTCTTCGTGCAGGGCAATCTCTCAATCGACGACTACTGCTGTAAGATAAAGGGGATGGTTGACGCTCTCGGTGACCTCGACGAGGTCATCCGCGACCGTACCCTCGTCCTCAATGTGCTACGTGGCCTAAATGAGAGTCGCCCACATAAAGGCCTACTACAAGCACTCCAAGCCATTTCCCACCTTCGATAAGGTCTGCAACGACCTCATTCTCGGGGAGATCGACTCCAGCGCGCCAACAACACCTTCGGCGACCACCCTCGTCGTTTCTCCAGTACGGCCTTTCGGCGGCTCTACCCCCTCTGTTGGTGGCCTGGCGGCACCTTATGGCGGATCCGCCCGCTCCACAGCGCCCTCCGGAAGCACCGGTGGCGGCTCTACCGGTGGAGGTTGCTGGTGCCATGGCCCTTGATCTACAACCCATGGACCGGGCCAATCACCATGTGGCCTAGTCTGCTACAGCGCGATGGCCAAATGCTGTGTGCGCCTCCGCCCCAAGCCTCCCAGTAGGCCCTGCTGGCTACCCTGGCCCACTACACGCTTCCACTGGCCCACTTTACCCAACTTGCCCCTAGGCCATTCCTACCGACGTCGTTCGAGCAAGCCTAGTAGCAGCTTGGGCCACCTCCGTAGCCCACCATGGTGCCTCCTGCCTCGGCTTACTAGGCCTCACCATGGACACCGTGGTCTAGAGATTGGGATCGGTAGTCCCTCGCCAGCAACTTTAGCACCATGACTCTCAATCTTCCTGGTGCAATTGATTGTTTCATGGGCTCCGGTGCCTCCAGTCATATGACTCCCAACACTAGTAACATCTCCTTGTTTCGCCCACCACGCTCCTCCATTGTAGTTGGCAATGGATCTACTTTATCTGTTACAATGTCTGTTCACTCCGTCTTATCGGGTCCCTTTCATCTCAATAATATCTTTGTTGCCCCTGATATCATTAAAAACCTCATCTCTGTTCGTCAGTTCACTATTGATAATAATTGTTATGTCGAATTTGACTTGTTTGGTCTCTCTGTGAAGGATCTCAATTCCCGGAGCGTGATCGCTAGGTGCAATAGTTCTAGGCCCCTTTACACTCTCACCGCCCAGTGCTTGCACACTTGTTGCAGCACCTCCCTTCACCACTTGGCATTGTCGTCTTAGACATCCTGGGCATGAGGCTCTGCCCAAATTCGCTAGTACCTCCGCTATCTATTGGAATAAAAATACTAGTGACTCTCTTTGACATGCATGCCAAGTTGGGCATCACATTAGATTACGTTTTGGAATCTCCTCCTCACAAGCCCTTAAGACTTTTGATTTGGTTCATTGTGATATGTGGACCTCTCCTATTACCCGTGTGTTCGGTTACAAATATTATTTTGTTATTCTTGATGACTGCTCGCACTTCTTTTAGACGTTCCTGCTTCGGCTCAAATCCGAGACATTTCTCGCCTTGGCTAATTTTCTCTTATATGAAGACATAGTTCGGTTGCACCATTTGGCGCATTTAGTGTGACAATGGCCACGAGTTTGATAACTCCTCAACTTGCATCTTCTTTCTCACCAATGGCGTCCTGCTCCGGATGTTGTGCCCCTACACATCCTCTCAAAACGGTAAAGCCGAGCGTATGATTCATTCCATTAATAACATCATACGTTCCATGCTCTTTCAGGCCTTACTTGCCCCATCATATTGGGTCGAAGGTCTTCACACCGTCACATAGCTCATCAATCGACTACCCACAAAAACACTGGCACTATGCACCTCCCACTTTGCCCTGTTTGGTTCCCATCCCTCTATTCGAGCCGGAACCCAGCGTGAACACGCCGACCGCTTGGGAGGTCTGCTTAGCTCCAGTGCAGGTCGATCGGCTTCTCTCTATGGCTCGAGGTACGTGCGCCGGGGCCCGTGGAGTTTGGTCGGCTCCGGCGCGACGGTGCGGGTGCGAGTGTGCCAGTCAATTTGACCTTGCAATTGACAAGGAGGTGAGGCAAACGGGTCAGTCGGACGACGGGCCGATACGAGCCCTCGCAATCGGCTGGCTGCCGATAGGATCGAGTTAGTCATCGGCCCCATTCGGATGGCTCCTGCTATCGGCTGGTCGCCGATAGGAATCAGGACGCCCTTCCATCGGTTGGGGAGCTGATGTAGGCATAGGTGGATGTCGACGAAGGATACGATGCCTTCAGGTGTAGCAGACGCGAGGCCCTGACCCATCGGCTGCAGAACCGATAGAGACATAGGATGGAGATGGCAGCACGAGACCCGTCGCCCGTTGTGACGACGCCGCTAGCACCGAATCTCGAAGATCGGACCTAACTGAGACAGTACGAGACTGAGGCCAACGGCAACGGGATGGTGGATGTCGGATCGGATGTGCTAAGGAAGGGCGAAGCGAATCCATCGGCTAGCTGAGCGGATGAGAGGACGTTTCTCTGAAGACAGACGCACATCGGCTGGAAAGCCGATACGCTTGGTGTGGCGCTCAAGGGAAGTTTTTGAAGACTCGGTGCGTATCGGCCGATGAGCCGATACGCTGGGCGTGTTGCTTAACATATAGATTACTCATCGGCTAGCACTCTGATGAAACGCCATACAACCTATAGGCCTAAAGCTCATTATACCGTCGGTAGTCTCGTAGGTTGAACTTAACCGATACAGGATGAGACCGAGACGATGAAGATAGCTTGATAGACCGATAGATACTGCACGGACGTAATGCGATACATCCTATTGGCCTAAGAGGTCGAACCTAACCGATACGGCCTTAGACAGAACGAGACATATCGAGATAGTGGTGGGACTTACCCCTTCGCCGAAGATCGGACTTAACTGATGTAGCCCCGCGTCGAGAGCCAGACCCCGTCGGTAAAAACCTAGATAAATTAGGGTAGCGATGCGCCAAAGTTGTATTGATTAAAGGATTGATGATGATTACATATTTCTAGAGGGTCTATATTTATACTCTTGGTTTACAGAGTCCGACGTGTTTACAACAACCATCGGATGTTATTTCCTAACAAAAATAAAGAAAAATATCTTTAAGGAAGTTAACTAATTAAATCTTCCTATCCATATAAGATAGAATAGACTATCCTGCTGTGAACCATGGCTTCTCAAACTCGGCCTTATCTGGATAATCTTCTATTCTAGGACCGAGTCTTTCCTTGCCTCAATCCGATCGGCTTCTTCCCTGTAGCAATCGGACTCTTCTGCGTTTCAGCCGATCGTCTTTCCAATCTATCGTTGGGCTTTCTAAATTTTGGCGTTAACACCTTCCTACGACCACCTCCATGTGTTCGGCTATACATGTTACCCCAACATGTCCGCCATCACGCCTAACAAGCTTGCTCCCCAGTCGAGTCTTTGCGTCTTTCTTGGGTACTCCAGTAACCCCAAGGGTTACCGTTGCTTGGACCTCTCGTCCAACAGAATCATCACTTCCCGCCACGTGGTCTTTGATGAGACATGCTTTCCCTCGCTGGCTCTCAAATATCGTCCACTGACCTTGATTTCTTGTCTGAGTTTGAGGTTTTGGTCTTTCCGATCGGTCCTTCCCCTCTAGGTACTCACCTCACCTTGCTTGGCGCCTTGCCCACCATGGTTGCTGTGACCAACGTCGCACTTGCTACGGCCACTGACACCCTGGGCCTGCAGCGTCTGGTGCCGTACTTGCCCACCGTGTCTCCCATGGTCTTGACCTCAATGGCAGCGTTCGCGCCACGTGTGGCCATATTGTCATTGCCCGTGACACGCGCGACCATGGTGTCGCCTTCACCTGTCGCGCCACGCACGGCCCCGGTGGCCCTGTCATCCCCCGTGACACGTGCGGCCTTATCCCCAGTGGCGCTGGCGCTTGCTATGCCTCGTGCGCGCACGACGACTACGCCCCTGCTGGTGTACAGCTGCCGTTTGCACCTTGTCACTGCTGTGCCTGTTCTGGCAGCACCCTCTTCTTCACCACCCGTGGCTTTTGCACCTGCCCGGCTTCCAGTTGGTGCTGTCCCCATCGCCCCGGTGGTTAACTAGCACAGGATGGCCACCCATGGCAAGTCTGGCTTTCGTCTGCTAGCCGCATTCAGTGCCACGGCCCTCGCCCATTCCGAAGACCTATCGCAGCGTCCTCGTTGATCCACACTGGCGACGCACGATGGAAGAGGTGTACGGCACCTTGCTCTCCAACAACACGTGGGATCTCGTCCCGCGTCCTTTTGGCGCCATCGTCACTAGCAAGTGGATTTTTCGCCACAAGTTTCATGCCGATGGTTCCCTTGACAGATATAAGGCTTGTTGGGTCCTCCATGGCTTTACCTAGCTCCCTGATGTAGAATATGATGTCAAGCCTGTGACTGTTCATATTGTTCTAACCCTTCCGCTCTCTCAACATTGGCCGGTTCACCAACTTGACATCAAGAATGCCTTCTTACATGGCACTCTCACTGAGATGGTCTACTGCTAACAACCCATAGGTTTTGTTGATCCAACTTAGCCACATGCTGTTTGTTGCCTCAATAAGTCTCCGTATGGTCTGAAGCAGGCGCCTCATGCCTAGTATAGTGGCTTTGCTGCGCATTTGCTTGCTTTGGGATTCACTAAGGCCAAGTCTGACACCTCCTTGTTCATCTATCGACACGGGATTGACAAGGCATACTTACTGCTATATGTGGATGACGTTGTCCTCACTGCCTCTAGCCAGGATCTCCTTCATCACACCATCTCGATGTCCTCCATCACTTCTTGGGTGTGGCTGTTCAGCAGCATTCTGAGGGTCTCTTTCTTTCCCAACGGCAGTACACTTTTGATGTGTTTGAGGGAGCTGGCATGACCAATTGCAAACCGTGCAGCAACCCCGTCAACAATCATGCCAATGTCTCCTCCACAGTCGGTGCACTTGTCAGTGACCCTACTCACTACTGTAGTTTGGTTGGTGCCTTGTAGTACTTCACCTTCACTTGGCCTAATATCTCTTATGCTGTTTAGCAGGTGTCTCCACATGCATGATCCTCGTGACGTTCACCTCTCTGCAGTTAAACACATCCTGTGCTATCTGTAAGGGACAATTGGTCATGGCCTTCTACGACCGTCAACGACCTCTGCTCTACTTGTCTACACCGATACTGATTGGGCCGGTTGTCTGGACACACGCAAGTCTATTTCAGGCTACGTTGTGTTTCTTGGTGACAACTTGGTTTCCTAGTTCCCCAAGCGGTAGCACACGGTGTCCCGCTCTACTACCGAGGCTGAGTACCGGGTGGTTGGTAATGGCGTGGCCGAGGCTTGCTGGCTTCGACAGTTGTTACAGGAACTCCACAATCTCCTGACAAAGGGCACCTTGGTCTATTGTGATAATGTTACTGCTGTCTACTTATCAACCAATCTTGTTTAGCATCAGCAAACGAAGCATGTCGAGATCGATCGCCACTTCGTCTGTAAGCATGTTGCTATTGGAGATGTTCGCGTTCTCCATGTCCTGATGATATCCTAGTTTGTTAACATCTTCACCAAGAAGCTTTCTACTTCTGTTTTTTATGAGTTTCGCTCCAGTCTTAACATCTGTCCTATGGATGTTCCAACTGCGGGGAGGGGGTGTGTGTTAGAGTTTCTCTCTTTCTCTGTTTTAGTGATCCCCTTCTATATTTAGGTTTATCACTTTCCCTGTTTAGGTGATCCCCTTCTATATTTAGGTGGTTGGCGGAGTCTTTCCTGCCTAGCCTTTTCTTATGTGCCTGATCTTCTGGATCTCCTCTCTGATCTTGATTCCATAAATCAGGAGAGTAAGATCCTCGGTAGAGCTCTATATATTGTACTCCTGTTATTCAGTTGAATGCAAGCAATATTCGCGCTATCACCCTTGATGGTGACATCGAACTGAGTGCGAACATAGGCAAAAAGGTAGACAGAATGGAGAAAGTATCAGACTTAAGGCGTAGCGGAAACGTCCAAAGATAATGTGAGCAGTCATCAAGAATAACCAAATAATACTTATAATCAGAGACACTAGTAATAGGTGAGGTCCAGAGATCACAATGTATTAACTAAAAATTATGAGTGGCACATGATGATGACGCATGAAAGGAAAGACATATATGACGACCGAGTTGACAAGCATGACAAAGAGTGTCACTAGCACTTTTATTGCAAGGAAAACCAAAACACTGCTAACTTGGAGAGGACTTCAGGACCAGGATGGCCGAGATGCTGATGCCAAACGAAGGAGGTAGCGGCGGCATGGAAGGTGGATGCCGCAATCTGCAACAGGTAGAGAGGACCGAAGCTGTCACACCTGGTGATCTCTCTCTGAGAGGGAAGAGCCTTCATAGAACAGCCAAAAGGGTCAAATTCCACAGAACAGTTATTGTCGGAAGTAAACGACATACGGAAATGAGATTCTTGATAAGGTTCGGGGAAATGAGAACATTATTAAGGTGAAGGTTGTGAGGTAAATGAGCGATGCCAGTGGTGGTTATGGGAAGTAAATGTCTATTGCCGACAATAATGTTAGGTGGAAAAGGAGTGGGAGTGAGTATACCGGCATTGGCAGTCATATGATGTGTGGCGCCGGAATCAAAATACTACTCATTTTGTTGTGGTTGCTGGAAGGACATCATCTAAAAGTTGGTAGCAAGCGTCTACTGATCCCAACCGGGCGACTCATAGCCGCTGGGGAGAGGCACACCCCACTGTCCTTGGGGCCTAGCCAGGAGGGCATACGGCTGTGAGGCCGGCTCATGCGCCATCGGGGCCCGTGGTCTAGGCCACATTTGAATAGACTCGGACTAGGGGTTGTAGGGACTAGGCCACGGAGTCCTAGGGCGTGGCCCAGCATGGGAGGTCGCACCTGCGTCCTTGGAGTGAAAGCCGCCATCGGGATAGGGAGGCCCCTGTCGCCGCCACGCTTGCCACCGTGCTTGCCGGGCTTGGCAGCGTTGCCTCCAGAGCCAACAGCCGCCTGCTGCTTGGGTTTCTGGGGAGGCGGTGTAGCAGGTGCGGACGAGACAATAGGGAAGGGCGTGGGTCCGCCGTGGCATGTGGTCACGGCAAGCGCCACAGTGGGAGTCGTCTTCGCCATGGTTAGCTCCTTGAGCTGTAGGTTGTCTTGCACTTGGAGAAAGGTGGGGAGGGGGTTGCTCCGCCGGAGATGAAGACCGAGGGCGGTGAAGCGCTTGTTGAGGCCGTCTATGATGTTGAGGACAAGCGTGTGGTTGAAGAGGGGCTCGCCGAGGTCACGGAGGTCCTCTGTCATGCGCTTGTAGCGCCGGCAGTACTCAGAGACGAAGAGGTCACCTTGGGAGAAGGAGCGGAATTTCTGGTCGGTGAAGAGTGCGTGCGTCGCGCGGTTCCCAAGGAATTGGGACTCGATGGCGAGCCAGGTGGCGCGAGCAGTGGCGCCACGTCCGGAGATGGCGTCGGCGAGGCCGTCGGAAATGGTGCGAAGTAGCCACGTCTGCATGACGCAGTCCACGCACACCCAATCGGGAGAGTGGGGCGTGGCGTCGTCGGAAAGGATGTGCTGCTGCATGGAAAACTTGTTGACGGTGAGAAGGAAGGACTCGCGTCATCTCACGAAGAAGGCGGAGTTGAGGTTGAGGACAAGGTGCACGAGGGCGTGGATATTCTACACGGCAACTGCCTGCACGTGCAAATTGAGTAGCGCTGCCGCCTCGTGGTGAAGAAGAGGTGGGTCGCTAGTGTGAGTGCCAGCGTTGGGGATGACGTCGTCGCTGGTTACGTCATCATCCTGGGTGGTCTCAGCTGCCGTGAGCTTGTGAGCAGCGCGGTCGAGGGTGGCCCAAAGGCGCGTGTCAGCCGCATCGTGTTCCTGCTGGGCAAGGGCTACCTTGCTCTCAGCTTCCTGGGCATGGGCGAGAGCGGCGTCGCGGGCGAGTTATGCTGCGCGCTTGTTGGCCTCTTTGGCGGTGTGGGCGTCCTCCGTGCACTAGAGATTAGCAGCAGCAGCGGTAACGGCGGCAGCGTTGCTGTCGTCGGGATTGACGGTGGCACCAGTGGGAGGAGTGCTAGGTGGTGTCGCTATGGAGCAGCAGCACCGAGGAAGGGGCGCGCGCTAGGGGAGCAACATCGCTGGTAAAAGGGGCACGCGCTAGGTGCGGAAGTTGAATCAGGTGATTAACCTAGGCTTTGATATCATGAAAGAGATAGTGATTGCAACCATAAATTGTATTGATCAGTATTGCGAATACATATAGAAATGTATAGACTAGGAGATCCACGAAACATGGTCACCGCATGGCAGGAGATCCAAGTTTTGTGGATCGCTAACTAGTTTGGCTGGTTGGCTCGCCGCCAAAAAATCCCGCGACCGGGGAGGGACGGCGACTCGATGACGCGAAGGCTTGGGAGGTCTGCTTGTCTCCAGTGCGGGTCCTTAGGTCTCGAGGTTAGCGGGCGTGCCAGTCAATTTGACCCTGCAATTGACAAGGAGGTAAGACGAACGGATCCGATACAGACGCTCGCTATCGGCTGGCTGCCGATAGGTTCGGGATGTTGTTTGATCGGCTGGGGAGCCGATGTGGACAGGTGTCGATGAGCGGTCGACCGTAGAGCCGATGGAGGAACCAGGATGTGCTCAGAGGATATTGAGGCGCACGGGATCCCTCCGGACAACCGAACAGTGATTCATCGGCTGGAAAAACCGATGAAAGCGGATGCGGCCTGGGCGATGATTAGCGCAAGAAGGCACGGGCTGCAAAGCCGATGCCGCTTCGGATATGACAGCAAGAGACCCGTCGCCCGCCGTGGCAGCGCCATCAACACCGAACCTCGAAGATCGGACCTAACCGAGACAGTACGAGGCCGAGGCCAGCGGCGATGATACGGAGGACGCCGGATCAGCTATACCGTAGCAAGGATAGGAACGAACCCATCAGCTAGCTGAGCCGATGAGGGGACGCCTCTCTGAAGGCGGGTACGTATCGGCTGGAGGTTCGATACGTTTGGCGTTACGCGTCGTGGGACGTCTCTAAAGGCTGATGCGTATCGGCCGAGGGGCCGATGCGCTGGGCGTGAAGCACAGAGCATGGATAACTCATCGGCTAGCACTCCGATGATACGCCGTGTAGAAGCCTATAGGACTGAAGTTCGATCTACCGTCGGCACCCCCGTAGGTCGAACCTAACCGATGCAGCACGGGACTGACGACGGCAGAGAGAGCTTAACGGGCCAATAGGTCCAGCACGGACGTGATGCGATACATCCGATCGGCCTAAGAGGTCGGACCTAACCGATGCAGCCTTAGACAGAGCAAGACATAACGGGATGGTGGCGGGACTTACCCCTTTGCCGGAGATCGGACTTAACCGATGCAGCCCAGCGTCGAGAGCCAGAACCCGCCGGTAAAACCTAGATGAACTAGGGTGGCGATACGCCGAGTTTGAATATGATCGAGAGATATATTACATGTTTCCAGGGGGTCTATATTTATACCCTGGATTTACAGACAGAGTCCGACGCGTCTACGACCATCGGATATTATTTCCTAGTAAGAACAAATGAAAATATTCCTAAAGAAGTTAACTAACCAGCTAGACCTCCCTAATTGAGTAAGGTTATAATTTACAAAAATAATCACCCTGCCGTAGAGTCCACGACTCCTTCACAAACCCGGTTTCATCTGAATAATCTTCCAATTTTTAACCGAGTCTTCCTTTGCTGCAACCTGATCGGCTTCTCCACTGTAGCTATCAGACCTTTTTTAGTTAAGACGATCCTTCTCCTTCCTTCACTCGGGTCTTTCGGACCTGATCCCGATTAGACAATTCCCTGTCTTCAAGCCGATCCAATCTTCTACTAATTTGATCGGCTTTTCTACAGTTCTCCATCGGCTTTGTCTTAGTATCTCCATCGGCCGATGGCTACATCAAACCCTCCAACGGACCTCTCAGCCGATCGGTTTTAGCCCCATCGGATCTCCCATCCGATCGGCTTTAGCGCCATTGGATCCGTCAGATTTTGACGTTAACAACCTGGCACAGGACTTAGTCATGTAGGCCAAATATGGCTGTCTAACACTTGTGATATTGTTTTTGTGTTTGTGATGCTTCTATATTATCAATAGGCGATTTGTTTGTTGAAGATTTAGAATTGTCCAACCTGATGGGTTCTTTGGGGCTTCCTGTTTCATTCAGCACAAGTAAAGGGGTAAGCGCTCACTACACTACTTCACTCTCGACTGCTCCCCAGCTGATTAATCTGTAGCTTCAGCCCTTTGTCATTGCAGAAAAAGAATGCACCCAATAAGGTAATGAAGAATGGAAGGAGAGTCTGCTATGAAGCAACAAATACTCTAATCGACGATGATTCAAGGACATGCACGGGTACTAAAGAAACTGAAAGTATTGTTCAGTTGATGGCTTGTGTGGAGCAAACTAACCCATGCAGTTCATCTAGGATCACTGTGGGTTACAATGAAGTCTGCCAAGGTGATATCGAGAAGATGGACAAAGACAGTGTTTATGCTAATGAACATGAAGAGTCTGGCTGTGGTGATCTCTGCTCTGCTAAAATATTATCAAGTAGCATAGTTGAAGATTAGTGTGAACATGAGACTTGTCAGTTTCCCACTAACATGAGCAACCCAGTAAAAGCAGATTCTCCTGTTCGAGAAAATGGAACTGCAGAAGTTGTGTTGCCATTGAACAAGGAGATGCTGGGGCAAAATTCTGTTGAGAATGAATCCAGATTCTCCTCTTCTGAGATTTGTATTGAAGGAGGATTATCAACAATAAAAGATCAACTATCTGGGGAAACTCCTTCAACATCCCATGATAATAATGATGTGGATCATGAAACTTGTCTAAGTTCAGCAGAGCCATCTCCTGTGGATAATAATCCTGCCCAAAAGTCTGACAGTAGCTTTTACTTCGAATATGGTGATTGGAGAGTCCTGTGGGATCCATTCTGTAGTCGGTATTACTTATAACATCCTGACACATGAGTCTACATGGTATCCTCCTCACAGATTGGAGGATTTTGCATCACATTCTAGCACATGTATACCTGAAGGCCTGGACGAATTTGGCTCACAAAATAAAAGCATACCGGCATGAGAACATGGTAAGAGCCCTTAACGGTTTGATCCATCATCTGATGTGTTGTGCCGTCAAAGTTTTAGTATATTTTTTATGTTGATAATCACAACAATCTGGATTGTTAACATGGCCTATATTTCCAGAGATTTCTTGCTTGTAGTTGCAAAATAGTTCTGCACTATTATGTTCCTGCTTGTAGTTGCAAAATAGTTCTGCACTATTATACTTGCTCGATTAATTTCTTGGTTTTTCTCAAAGGCATGATCTCCTATTCCCATCCATATTGTTCGCACTTCTATTTTCTTTTAGTATCATGCATCTTCCTTTTATCTCTGACCAGGTCAGGCTGGTGGTGACAAGCATTTGGATGAGAAGGGGCAAGATTGTTACAGTGAATTGAGCAATTTATCAGATATTCCTGATGAAGAGAGAATAAATCAATGGTATGCTGGATCATATTAAACAATACTTCCTTGACATATTTTATTTCTTGTTAATATATGTTCTCTATGCAGTATGGTAACTTTCACCGATGAAGCACACCACACTGACAATATTCATAATGATAGTTCAATGAGTGAAATTTCAGTGATGAACCAGGAGGTTGGTTGCACCAAAAAGAAAAAGAAAGTAAGGAAAGCTAAGTCACGTAAGATATTCAGCTTCAGCCTTGTAGGAGTTGTTGTACTTAATACCTTTTCAGATGATACTGCCGAGTGTTGAATTTCTAGATTTCTTAGGATTTTTTGGAGCAAATGTTTATGATAGCTATGGTTGCTAATCTTCTGTTTATTTATCTCTGAATAATCATTTCTATTATTCCACAGATCATTCATGTCAAGACTTGGCAGGGAACATCTCCAATGACATTGTCAAGTACTGGACTCAGCGGTACTCACTTTTCTCCCTTTTTGATAGTGGTATAAAAATGGATGAAGAAGGATGGTTTTCAGTGACACCAGAGCTCATCGCAAAGCATCATGCATCTCGTGTTGGTGCCAGCGTTGTGATTTACTGTTTCACAGGAGTTGGCGGAAATGCCATCCATTTTGCCAACAAATGCGTTACTGTTATCACATTTTCGTGCATTCTTTTTATATGTGAATAATATGTTAACTTGAGCCTCTTTTGCATATGTCTGCATATCAGGGCTTACATTATGAGAATGTTAACAGTTTGGCCTGAATATTTTCTTAAATATTATTCATGTTTGCATAGAGCACAACGCACACCATGGCACAAAGATATAACCATTTTGGGAGTTTTTTTTTTGTTGAATTTGGTGTCACTGCCTATTCACAATCATGTTTGGATAGGGGAATCCTCAGTGTTTCTTGATGCAACTTGAACTACACAGTTTTGCATTAGTAACACCACTTTTTCAGGTTCAGGCATGTTATCACTATTGATATTGATCCACAAAAGATTGATTGCGCACAGCATAATGCAACTGTCTATGGAGTACATGATCATATAGACTTCATTAGAGGTGATTTTATTCATGTGGTGCCTCATCTGAAGGTACGTCTTAATACTCTTATCTATTGAAAGTCTTGTTATCTTTAATCTTTATGTTTGTGGATATGCTGTTTCCTTTAGTTACCCACGTTCATAGTTTCCTATGAAATTGCATCGTTACTTTGATTATGCTTGCATGTGCCCATCCATGTACGTGGGTGGCTGGGTGATTCATATTCCTGGATGTGTTAACTATGATAGGGTAGAATTATCATTACCTTGGTATTAGAAGTCCTACAAAATAAATTTATGTTTTATCAATAACCAAATTAATACCAAGTTTGTTAGAATCCTTCTTTGTATAATCCCCATGAAATTGGCACCTGGCTAGGAGTACAATTGGTTTGGTCATTGTTTTCTAGTCAAAAGCTGATAGTGCCCAATAAGAATATAGATGCAGGTTGCATTTGTCATGAATAAGGAAGTGGATACATGTAGTACTGCAATGAATATGTTCAGATGTCACACGAAATCAGAGATTGCATTTTAACAACCCAAACCTTAGTCCCATATTTTGGCACTGTGCACCACCATAAACTCTTAATATATATGACCAACATGTTGCTACCTAGTAGACAGTTTTTGCATCAAGCTCTTCACTAGTTCTAGAGCACATATGACATTCTTTCATTATTTCTCAATAGAAACCTGGAATCCATATTCACAGTTGATTATATGTAATTTGGCCATTCACCAAATTCCTGATGCGGATTGAGAGATCTGGTAACCAATGGTCCCTGGCCTTGATTTGGAACTGCTTGACAGTAACTTCCTGTGTTCACATGCTAAATTCTGACAGGACGATGAGGAATATATTCCTACGGGCTTCTTGTTTTCTTCCATTAGTTGGTTTAATATGCTTACTGTGGGTGAACAATTGTTTTATGCAGGGAGAAACTGCTTTCATGTCACCTCCTTGGGGTGGACCAGACTATGCCAAAGTAGATGTATATGATATCAAAGCCATGCTTAAGCCTTGTGATGGGTTAGTTCCTTGTTCCAGATGAGTCTGTTTCTCGTTCTGTTCACAGATGTTGACATGCCTTGGTTGGATTCTTTTCAGGTATTCTCTCTTTAAATTTGGTACATCGATCGCTTCAAGGGTCGTGATGTTTCTTCCTCGCAACATTGACCAAGGTCAATTGGCAGACGTGTGCCTGTCTGTTGATCCTCGGGAGTTGAGGTATATCCATTTCCTGTGATTTGTGTGTAGCTGACTTGGCCACAAGAGGGGGTTGATGCTCCTGTGAAGCTTAATTGTTTGTCCATGGTCTTTTGGTCTGATGTTAAAGTGGTCTTTTCCTCTCACTTCATATCAGGTAGAGAAGAACTTCCTTAATGGAAAGCTGAAAGCCATAACAGCCCAAAACCCAGAATATCATGCTCAGTGAAGAACGCTTGTGCTCAATCTTCAAAGGTGGTCTGATGAGGCGAGAAATTATTTGCCGGTGAGCATTACAGCATGCCACGCAGGCCATCGTATAAGTGGTTGATTTGGTTCTAACTTGCGGTTTACACGCCTAAAGTTTGATACACCTAAATTTTACACATATATGTTGAAAGTTTATATACTCAATTCAAATTCAGATTCGGGCTCGAATATATTTTATACAGAATGTTTGTTTATACGTATAAAGTTTATAATGTATATGTTTCTATGTTTCTAAGCCAAGCGATGCCAACATACCACCACAGAGCACAACACACATTCTCAGTGACCAAGCGCTAACTTGTAACACTCACCAATCATATGTTTAATACAATGTAGCATAAGTAAGGATGCTATATGTAAGGAGGTTTGAATCTAAGCCCATCTCTTACCTGTGAGATTAGAGTGATCATATCTCTTCAAACCTTATGGCTGAACAGCTAGTTTATCACGGAGCAATCTGCTAACTACAAAAACATCAATAGGAGGGAGAAAGGTGGGTGTTCCTAGGGATTAGAAGAATGTCTCAGAAGCTGGTGGATTTTCAAGGCTAAGAGGGTGACCTGGCATTTTCTTGGGATTCTACAGGTATTAATTTGTTTTTCGTAAAAATACTATAAAATTCATTCCCTAAGTTAAATGGCTCCTACTCCCTTTGTTTTCTAAAATGCGAAATATAGCATTCGTATATTTTAGGATAGAGAGAGTATTTCCATTATAAAATGATTTAGTTTTAAAATAAGTAATTGAAGGATTTTTTTAAAAATATTATTGGAGGAAAGGTTTAAGAAATAAAAAAAATTCGAGCCCACGTGAGTCGTAACAGATTACTTTGCGTCGAGTCGACTCGGCTCACTCGACCCAACCCGACGCGATTACGCGAGCACGAGTTCGCGCCTGAACGAGAACCAAACGACCAAGCGGAGCGGGGGTTTCGTACATCTCGCGGTGGTTCTATCTTCACAAAACCAGAACCCACTCGCCGTGCGCCGCCGCCCACCAGGGACCGAGATCCGACATCTGCCGCCGCCGCTCGCGCGCGCGGTTGGGCCAGCCAGCCAGCCAGCCATTTCGCATCGGCGGCTGCAGTGGCCGCGGCGGAGTGAGTGGGGGGGATGCAGAGCGTGACGCGGCTGACGCTGCTGCTGTGCGCGGCCTGGGCGGCCGCGCTGCTCTACGGCGAGATGGGCGCCTACTGGGCCGCCCGCCTCTCCTGCTCCTGGCCGTCCTCCTCCCTGCCTTCGTCCCCCTCTCCGGTCAGTATGCAACGCCGTTAGCTTTGGGCTCCGGTTTTGGGGGGACGGCCGTTTTCAGGGTTCTAGATTGATAGTTTAGTTGTTGGTGCCGACCATTCTGATTCGAAATGAGGCTAATTCGACCTCCGTTTTGTTATCTGCCATGCCTAAACTTGGCGCATTAGAGGGAAATTACTTAGGTATTACTCTGCTGGATTTGGGGAAGGTTGAACTGCAAATCACGCACAATTGAGCACCTCAACGATACACCTTTCACTTGGTAACATCGTCTTATGTTTTAGCATTTTAAATAGCCAATGAACAATTCCTTAAAGTTTAGAGGTTGTAATAAGGGACGAGGTGGATATCTTTGGCTAGGTCGCCAAGCTTGCATATGGTTCTTTGTTGCACTATATTGTCTTAATAATCATACATCTCATTTATCTCTTTCTTGGACAGAATAATCATGTGAAGGTTGCTGTTGTTGCCGATCCACAGGTTAGTTTTCCTGCAAACATTATTTGATGAGATTGTGCCATTCTTTATAGAGCACTCACAAGAGCTGCACATCTTTTCAAATAACCCTTTATGTCACGTTGGGATGAAATCCTCTACAGCTTATGGACAGCACCTCCCTTGGCCTTCCAGCAAGCTCAATTGCACTGCAAGCTGCAGAGTTTTACACTGATCTGAACATGAGAAGGTCCTTTCAATCTGTTGTGCTTCCATTCAAGCCAGGCATGCTTTTATTTCTTGGTGATCACTTCGATGGGGGCCCATATATGTCCAATGAAGAGTAAGGCACGGGACTGAATTCTATTATCACCTTTTAGTAGATTCTATGTATACTCCTAATTAGTGGTGTACTGGTTAGAACTGAATTGCTATCTTGTTCATGTGTCTTGGAAGCGTGATAGGGCTATATAGAGTGACATAACTAGATATGTGATAACTCATAACTAAAATCAACGTTACAGCATCTTATTTACAAGGATGCATATTTGATAGATGTTGTTTTTTCTTAAAGCAATTAATTATGATATTTTCTTGTAAAATCACGTGTCTATCTTATATGATACAAGCTAGCACTTTACATGTTCATACATAAAATAACATATTCCATCCTTAGGTTTTAAACATCTTGAGAGAATCAAGACGTGTTTTCATATGCTGGAGGTTTCACTTATCAAAATTTTTAAGACAACATATTATATTAAATGTTTGATTTGGAGCAATTGCCACTATGTTGCAAACACTGTCAATTGTCATTGACCCAAGTCTTCCAAAAAACATTAAGGCTAAATCCAGTGTTTTTCTTTTTGAAATTTCAAAAAAAAAACTTTTCTCTCCTGTTTGGCAATCCAATAACAGTTTACATCTGACATTATTAAGTTAAACAAAGTTCACTGGTATAGAAAATATTTATTTAATAACCTTCTCAAATGTTAGGAAATATATAATAGTAATGAAAATGATTAGTGATGTATCATGAAGTTTCTCAGTGGACCTAAGAAGTGAACCTGGACATATGCACATAAGTAAAATGGTCCATCTTCATGACAGGGTCCTTCTAATTTCTAGAGCTACTTTTTTTCCCTAGAACACGCAAGAGAATTGTGTGTCATTTGATTAAGAAGGGAAGAAAGTTACAAAGGAGGAGAACACCCCTCCTCCCCACCCCACCCCCACCCACCAACACACACACACACCCCCCAAAGATCCAAAAACAAACACAGCACTCTTAAAAAAAAAGAACTGAAAACAACTGTGACCAAACCAACAAATTTCTAGAGCTACTGATAAGTCAATCAAGAAAAATGGTTAACACTGGTACCAATAGTGACTGCATTTTCCTCTTTAGCTGTCCTCATTAGTCATTACTGCTCAGCCATGAACAAACAATACTTTCACTCCTTGCTGTACATCTTCTATTTTTAAGGTGTTCTCCCTTTTTCTTTGTTATTGCTATTGTTCAGAACACCTGGAATAATTAATGTTGGTATGTTGTTTCCCCTACATTTATGATTAATGACCTAGTTGATAGTTGATGCTTGATCTATGCTTTTTCTTAGTTTGCAAGCTCTCTTTATTAACCTTTTTCAGTGATATTCCATCACAAATTTATCAAACAGTTATACACTTCAATGGATATTCTTTTGTAACTTGTGTTAAAACCTTTCAGGTGGCACGAATCGTTGTCTCGCTTTAAGCATATATTCAGCATGAATGAACATATAACAAATCCAAACATCCCAATCTACTACCTTTCAGGAAATCATGATATTGGTTACTCAGCATTTCACAAAATTCATCCTGAGGTGATTCCCCCCCCTTCATTTTGATGGTTTTTATTTTTCATATTTCCAGATATGCTCTTATTGTTGTTTCCAAAATCTGAAATTAAATTGTGTGGACATGTGAGTTTACAGACCATAACTGAATTACATTGGCATCAACAAAATAACTTCACAATGGTTTCCACCTAAATTCAAGTTACGCTGTAGCATTTAAGGACTTGTGTAGAGTACATGCGAACACAAAATGTTAACATACTACAACCTATAATATCCCTATGATCCTATTTATTCTTTCTTGTAGGTGATTGCTCGGTATGAAAAAGAATTTGGATCAAGAAATTACCAATTTTCGGCCGGGAAGGTGGATTTTGTTGTTGTTGATGCCCAAACTCTTGATGGTAGGTTACCACACCTCCATATTTGATTATGTGCTGTCTGCTATGGAAGTTTCTTTTTCTTTTCAGAAGACTGCTACTGGCTACACTTGAGGAAGTTTCACCTTGTAATGCATACATTCATATTCTAGGATCTGAATTAGTTTTCATGAATAATGATTTCAAGTTGACAAGAAATATCACAAAGGTTTCAATTCCTTAGTTGTTTTGGTGGCTTGGTGGTTATGGAAGCATAGGAAGGGATGTGTCTTTGAGGGGGTCTCACCTAATTTCAATGTCATCATGCAGGACATTAGGGATGATGCCATGTTTGTGGTGCATTAGGTGGCCAAAGGCCTTAGTAGCATTTGGCCATAGATGTTATTTGTTTAGGTTTGGTCGTAGTCCTTTTTATTTCTTTTGCAAGTCCTCATGTATTTGAGTCTTCTTAGACTCTTTTTCTTTGTCTGAATATAATGATGTGCAGCTCTCCTGCACATTCAGAAAAAAAAGAATAATTATTTCATTTTGCTTGCAGTTTTCCTTTGACGATGATGCTTTCTGTAGCTAAACAACTGTTAGTATATGCTGCAGGAGCTAAAGAAAGCAAAGAAAGATCCTCCTCTTGGGAGTTCATCAAAGCATTATCATCTGGTATGGCATTGTACAGAACTACTGATGACTATGCAATCTTACAGTACTATCAGAGCCTTGACTAGGTCTTATCTTTTTTAGGTAACAAAACGAACCCAAAGGTTCTACTAACACATATTCCCCTCTACCGACCTGACAATTCTCCTTGCGGTCCACAACGTTCTTCACCTGTTATAAATCAGGTATACTCTGCTGTTATTTGTTATTGTGGTTTGTTATTTGAAAAAAGAAGAATTCCCAAAAACTTGCCTATGCTCCTTTATTTCATTTAACCGGCCCCAGTTTATGGATTAGTGAATTCCTGCAGACTGCTGCAATTCTTTTACCTAACCCCTCTACGGAATTAAATCAATCAAATATGCAATTTGCTGATTTATTTTATTCTGTTACAGAGGGTATCTACTGCAGCCATTGATCAAGGGATAACGTATGTACTTCCTCAAACTATTGTTTTCTTTCCTTTTCTCGACCAACATTGCATGCAACACATAATGACACGTGACTGGTTAAATTTGGATCATCAAACTCTTCAGTATAAGTATTAGGTACGGTTGTTGAAACCGAACCTGTAGCATGCCAGGCCAGTCTCTTAGTTTATGTTTCTCTGGTCTAACCAGTGGTCTTTTGGTTAGGCTGCTGGTTCAGAAATAGGTTGAGTTGCTTAAGTTTTATACCAATCACAAAATGCAAGTGGAGTGGTCAGCACAGTTGCCCTAGTGTATGTCTGTTTTGGCTTAGGCTTGTTGGCTTATGCCTTTTGGCTTTTTGTACTTTATAAACTAGCGGCTTTTAAGCCACACAAGTTCTAGTGTCAAGTCATAATCCCCGCAAATGCGTAAGCTTTCTTATTGGGCTCTAGTCCTCAAGTTGTGGGCTTGAATCCTCTCATATAGTCAATATTTTATTCCATACTATATGTTTGTTCCTCTAAGCTGATGCAGATGTATCATTCCAAATGTTTCCATATGGAAAAGCCAAAGGATTGACATAAGAAATGTTTTGTATGCAGCTACCAGAATTATCTAAGCAAAGAGACTTCTGACCTCTTGCTAAGCTTGTTGAAGCCTGTAAGCTTCTTTGCTTTTCCCAGTGACTTAAATCATCTTTTGAATTTTAACTATGGTTAATCCTTCTGCAGGTTCTTGTGCTCTCAGGCCATGACCATGACCAGTGTACAGTAGTTCATCCCACTCCTTTTGGACCAGTAATGGAGGTTAGAAAATTTAAACTATACACTGCCATATGTTTCAAGTTTTGCATCTGATGAAATGATTAATGCTGCAGCATACCCTTGGGACAATAAGTTGGCAGCAGGGGAATCTCTATCCATCTTTTATGGTTCTATCTGCTGGGTCCAAGCTGCCAGAAAATTCTACTGATATAGAACATGAGGTTCTGACGAATCTTTGTTTTCTGCCTAAACAAACTCATATCTATATATGGTAATGCTTGTAATGTTCACCTCCAGCTTGTTTGTTTAAAGTGACCGAGTTTACAGTGAAACTGTTTGATAATTATGCTGCCTTCTGTTTATACAGGTATATCTTCCAGTTTCTAGTGACCATTCTTCTGCTTATCTTGTGGCCAACAAATGGTCTCAGATCTCTTCCTTATGTCAACACATTTTTCAGCTTCATGCGGTCAGTAGCTGCTGAATTGTTTTCCAGAACGAAAGAAAAAGATGACGAGGAAGATGGTGAATATGAAATGGTCTGGGATGCAGAGGGGTCCATGCACCTGGTTAAAAAGGCAGCGACAAAAACCCCTGGCACTAACTCAGACTCAAGAACTACAGGACGGTATGTACTTTTTTGACGATGATTGTAGGTACCAGAAATTGGCTTAATTGGTTTTTACTGAAAGATTTTCTATTTTTCATGACAGGGGAAATGTTGTTGCAAGGCCAACAGCCAGAAAGCATCAATCGGAGTCTGATTCATCAGTTCTTGTTGAGATGAGCTCAGAAATGACATCAGAAGATGGCGGAAAGGTGCCTCGCGCAAGCAAATTGACAATAAGGAGGGTGCTTCAGAGGCTGTTTCGTGTCATTCAGTCAATTGTTGTCATTGCCGCACTGAATGTCCCTCTATACATGATGCTTCTGTTCAAGGATTGGATTGACCGTTGAATAGCATGTGAAAGACTAGTTTTATCAGTAATTAAGAACAACCATAGGAGCTGCAATTGTAAGGTCGAATAATTAGTTTGATATTGCTTTGGTTGATGCATCGAATGACCTACCAGTTCAACCAAGGTAATCGTGTTGTGCATCAACGTTCAGTGGCTCGTTCTTTTGTCTGTTAGGTCTAGAGCTATGATTTTGTTTGTACAATGTTCGTACCAGTAGATGTTGCTTGAAGATCACAGATGGTTCATTAGGCGTCTGAGATTTTGTTTGGATCTCCACCTGACACGTGATGCGGCATATAGAAATAATCATTTTACGTCTTCTAAAAGGTCATCAGATATTAATATTATTAATTATATGACAAATTTTCCTCCAAATATTTATTATTTAGGTATCTTTAAAGGTATAACCAGTAGCAGCTCTTAATAAAGAGTTGGCTGTGCTTATGGTGTATTCTACGAGTACATTGTTTGTTTAGATCTTCTGTAAATTAGTTGTATATAGCCATATTTGTTTCAGGATTTAACACATGGATGTGCTTATATATGTATTTGCTGATTGATCTGATACCCATTATTGCCTAATAACTTCGTGTATTGTTGGTTAACTCAGAATTCATGCTACACTTATGCCAGATCTGCCGAAACAACATGCCAGTGTTATATCTGCAATTGAAATCTATTTTTGTCTCCTTAATCAGAGCTGTTTGAGATCAGGGAAAGAGATGAAAACGGCCTCAAGTTAACCAGAGTCAAATTATGCTTGTTTTCCGTTACATAAATTACAATGGCGCAGATCCAATTAATTTTTTTAATGATTATATGGCAGATGCACCCACGCAACGCCACCCTCCAACTGTACTGATTGTCTGGATGCAATCATGCAACTATAAGCTTAGGTTAGTCTGTCAACTAGTAACATCGTTTCGACGTGATGCAGTTTCGCGGATGATCACGTGGATGGTGGATTCGTACTCCGTAGAGCCTGGTACGGCATGCGGGCCATCAAGATTAGAAGCAGTGCTACTTGCTAACCTCTACCATGTGTCTGGCTCTCTCTATAATTTATTAATCATATGCTAAGCCAGTAGACAGCAACATTAGTACTAGTATTATGCAATGCATTAGCCACTTGTGCGTGTTTTGTTCAGTCAAACCCCTAGCAGATCAGATGTAGTAGTACCTGGATCTGTCCTTGTGGCTATCACCACTGTCACTCTTGGAAGTCAGCTAGTCGTCAACAGATTTCATTTACTTCAGAGGAAGTGAGGATAAATATACAGTGATTTACTATATTTTTAAAATAAATGTAAAAACTTGACAGTTATTAAAAGCTTAGATCAAGATAACAACTACCACTCCTATAAATTAACTACTATCACGAGTCATAGATGTCAATCTAAATACCTTTCTTAATATTTAAATAGCAAATAACAAATATTATAAAAGATCGCACTCCTTTAAAAACATTAACATCTTGGGTTTTACCCCAAGTTAACTTTCTTTTTATCACAAGGTAAATTAAGAAAAAAAAAGTTAGAGAAAGAAGATAAATTTAACCATAAGTATATAGCAGAAGGAGAGTAATATCCAAAATTTAAATTATAGTATAGAAATTAAATGTATAATTTAAATTACAGAATTTAAATTAAAAAAATAAAATTGATTTTGAAATAAGCACTATTTCATTGATTAAAATATATTTACAAAATTTCTTCAAGAATTTTCTTCGATCTCACTCTCAAAACATCACTCAATTCTCTTTATAAAACTCTCTTCAAAATATGTTTAAGACACAAGTGCAACCTTAATACTTCATCTCTTTTTATAACACTAAATGGTTAAAAAACCACCTTAGAAAATGCCTTAAATGCCCTAAAAATATAGACATTACTTAGTCTCTCCTCAGCTACATCAAAGCTTAGATCTAAGCGTTGGCTAGTCACATGACGGGCTACACAAACCAACTACTGGCCACATAAGATCTTGGCCACTGCCTGCACTAATCGTCGCTTGACACGTCATCTTGGGGATCCCATGCATCCGTGGCTCTTGTGCGTATCTCCGCGCACTCTTGTTCGCACCCATGTCGTTGGCCTGCCTTTCAACTGTTGCCACTCCTCCCACGCACGTGCTCTCCTACGCACCTAGTTAGGCCGTCACTGTAGGGCCGCATCATGCATGCACACTCACATCGCCATTGGGATTACACCGTCGCTAGGCCGTCTCGCGCGCTCGCACGTGCCACTGCTAGGCTGACATTGTCACTAGGCCTTCTTGCGCGCTTGCGCCCTAGGGCACCACGCCGTGTTCGGCTGGGCCACTACGTGGGGCTTACTGGTCGCCGTTGTTGCTGGCCGCCTTCTGTTTTTTCTCTTTTCTTTTTCAATTTTCTCATGAATTCTCTACCCTTGCGCACAATCTTACCTCTAACCTACTGTGTTTATCCATCGTATATCATATTATATTATCTGATCGTTTTAGATCTTAACTTATTTTTGAGTTTAGTCCGATCTATTGATCAAGTTTGACATATAAAGATCTTATTTTAGTTCCACATATGGCATTCTGATTGAGCCAGATATCCGTCACCTATATACGAATAAATAAAATAATTATGTTGATTATGGATATCACAACCTAACCTAATTAATGTTAATGTCAAAATTTGGTAAGCTTATAGATAGATTGAAAAGATGA
Organism: Oryza coarctata; assembly: GCA_030770085.1. Lineage (NCBI taxonomy): Eukaryota > Viridiplantae > Streptophyta > Magnoliopsida > Poales > Poaceae > Oryza > Oryza coarctata. The sequence continues at coordinate 15,537,820 of CM061466.1, forward strand.
TCGGTTTAGTAAAGAAGAGTCCAATTGCTACAAGCAAGAAGCCGATCGAACGAAGTGAGAAAAAATTCGGTCCAATTATAGAAACTATCCAAATGAGGCAAAGTCTGAGGCGAAGCCGTGGAACTCATGGCAGGATAATTTATTTATGTAAATCGTATCTTATATTAATAGAAAGATTTATTTAGTTCATTTTACTTCTTTAGAGATACTTTTCTATTATATTTTTTAGAAAATAACATCCGATGTTTGTTGTAACCACGTCAGACTCTATAATGACAGGTATAAATATAGCTTATAAATCATCTCTCGATTAATATAATTTCGGCGCATCACCACGCTATCCTATCTAGTTTTTACTAGCAGGGTCTGATTCTCGACGCGGAGTTGTATCGGTTAAGTTCGATCTCCGACGAAGGGGTAAGTCCCATCACTATCCCAGTATATCTTATTCTGTCTAAGGCTACATCGGTTAGATTCGATCTCTTAGTCAGATTGAGTGTACCGTATCACGTCCGTACGAGATCTATCGGTGTACTAAGCTTTCTCTACCGTTATTCAGTCCCATGCTACATCAGTTATGTTTGACCTACGAGACTGTCAATAGTAGATTTGAGCCGTATGCCTATAGTTTTTTGTCTAGCATTTCATTGGCAAGATCTGGCACGAAATTAGTCATACACACTTACACCGACGATAGCTAACTTTTGCAAACAAAATTTTCAACAAAAAACACATTGTCCAATTTTCTTTACCAATTTTCCAGCGCAACATATTACAGCTTTCGTTTCCTCGGGGCATCGTCCATCATGTTCATCAGTGTTACATTCGCATGTGCCACGCTGCTCATGATTAATAATCCATTCTAAAACTGATCGGTTAATTTAATTAATCGACCAAGATCTATCTAGGTCTAATTAATTACCTATACTATCTTAGGCTAGGGCATGCCAAACCGAAAACACATGATCAAAAAGAAAATATAGCGAATTGAGATAACTTTTATTGTATTGAAACTTATCTAATTATTTTTTTTATAAATACATCGCTAACGAGATATCTACAGTGATTTCATTAATGTTAAAATATACATCATTCCGTCTGATAATTATGATAATTATAAAAATATGATATATGTATTTATAAAGATAAATGTGTGCTTATTATATGAGCGTACGTGTATATATACTGTGTTGTGTTTTGATCTATAAAACTATAATATTCGAATATGCTTATAGGTAGGATGTGCTTGATGCTCAAAGGGGTAACTGTATGCTCATTTATGTAAGCGTTAAACATTTATACTGTGTTTTGATCCGCTAACAAAGCAACCAAGACTTTTATATTTCTGTTTTAGTGATACTATAGGCAAAACATTAACATTAAGTGTGAGTGCTTATGTTAGTACTAGGTTCTATAAAAAGAAAAAAACTTTGAGGATAAGACTTTAAATAGGAGTAAGAAAGCAACAATAAAACCGTTAAATTAGTCCTAAAATTAAAATTTAAATGTATAAAGATCGATAGAGCCGCGTATGATATTTAGAAAATGGTCTCCTGTTAATATTGATGACATAGTAATTCGAACCAGAACTCACCTGTTGAACTTGGCGCTTACTACTACGATTAAACAAACAGAACATAATTGTGGGGCCTAATGGGTCGGCAGTGCAGCGCTAGCAAAGTGGCCAAACTGGCCCCCACTCGCAACGACACACTTACCATCGGGACCCGCAGCGGGTACCTCCCCTCGGTACGAACAGGCTCCGGACCGCCACCCACGAGCGCGGCCCGGGATATCGGGCTGACATGCGGGCCCCGACCAGGATCCAGGCGTACGGACGGAAGCGGAAGCCGCCTCGCAGCTTCGTCCCGTCGTGGCCGTCGCGCGATTTCATCATCGTCTTCCTCGCCGGGCGCGACGCCACGGAGAATTTTTTTAAATTCTTTTAGGCAAACGAGCCACGAAGGGAGGAGGAGGAGGAGGAGGAGGAGGAGGCTTTGCTGATCTCTCCGCTCCGGGCGCGAGCGAGAGAGCGAGCGGTCGAATCCCAAGCTCGAGTCGCCCCCTGACCCTCCTCCCCGGGCCCTCCGGCTGGCCGCATCGATCCGAGGAGGCTCATCTTGCTGTTCCGCCGCGCGGCGCGGGCGGGGTGAGGGGGGGGGGGGGGGTTGTCGAATCGGGGTTGGGTTGGGTTCGCAGATGATGGGGGCGGAGAAGGCGGAGCTGGGGATGGAGGAACTGGAGCTGGAGGTGGGCGGGGGCTCGCCGTCGCCGTCGCCGCTGCCGAGCGCCACGAAGATGCAGGCGCTCGACTTCGAGCACATCGGCTCGCTGGCCGCGGTGGCGGAGTCGCTCTCGCCGGGGAGCAAGTGGCGGAGGGCCTTCACCAGCGTGCGCGTCGTCATCCTCCAGGCCAAGATCAACGTGCTCCTCCCCTTCGGGCCCCTCGCCGTCATGCTCCACTACCTCTCCGGCAAGCACGTAATCCATTTTCCATTCTCATTTGCGTTCGCTAAGCATTTATTGCTTAAACATTGACACTCGTTAATAACGCCTTACGGAAGCTTGGAACCTTCGATTGGAAAGTTTCCATTTCCTTGTGACAGCGACTGACTTTTGAATGCCTTCCTTTTCTGTGGTTGCTTCGCTTCCGCTTCAAATGCTTCCCAGCAAGGATGGGTTTTCCTTTTCAGCTTAATCGGCATCACACCCTTGGCTGAGAGATTGGGATATGCAACTGAGTAAGTGCTAGTACTGAATTGACTATGAATCTATGATTACCAGTTGGTTGTAGCTATTATTGTGCGAAAATTCTCCTGAGATAGCTTCTAGATGTACTATGTCCTAACCGGTGCTACTTCCTCTCTTGCAGGCAGCTTGCTCTCTACACGGGTCCGACAAGTATGTGCTTAAGCGCTTTGATTTTATACTGTCCTATCTTCCCATTTAAGTCTTGGCATCAGCAGATAGTAAAGATTCAACTTTTCTGAACTGCAGTTGGGGGGCTTTTGAATGCTACCTTTGGCAATGCAACAGAGATGATTATCTCGTTATATGCACTGAAAAATGGGATGATTCGTGTTGTCCAGCAATCACTACTAGGCTCTATACTGTCAAACATGCTGTTAGTTCTGGGCTGTGCTTTCTTTGCTGGGGGTCTTGCCCATCCTAGCAGGGACCAGGTCTTCAACAAGGTAGATGCTCCTTATTTTCTGCCCCTTATTATGATGCTCATATGTAGCCTCAATTGACATGCATTTATCAATGCAGGCATCAGCTGTTGTAAACTCAGGATTGCTTTTGATGGCTGTCTTGGGTCTAATGTTTCCTGCAGTGCTTCACTTTACACATTCTGAAGCACAGTATGGAAAATCTGAAGTTTCCCTTTCAAGGTTTAGTAGCTGCATAATGCTTGTGGCCTATGCTAGCTATCTATTTTTTCAACTAAAGAGTCAGCGCAGTCTGTACAGCCCCATTGGTGAAGTAAGTGGGTGAACTGCTAGTTTATGCAAACTTTGAAAACTGGAAAGTAAGATATATATATATATATATATATATATGCCTAAAGAGATAACAATGTCAACTGTGCAAAAAGGCTTGGGATTACTTTAGTGCTTAAACCATCCATTACTCCATTATACCTAATTTGTCCTCAAGATCATGCAATGCAAATAATCAAACTGCACATGATTCATGTAATGAGATGGCAACCTTTCTTATAAATTTGTTAGTTCTACACTGTTGCTTCTTGTGCCCTTCTATGAGTTTCTAGAGAGTAAAACAGGACTTTTGGCCACCTTTCTGACATTCCATGTGTCATGTTACCATATTATTTTCCCAACAGTTTGGGCACTTCCAATTGCATATTTTTTGAATCCACCTAGGGCACTAAGTAAAACCTACCCGATAAGATAGAAAGAACAAAAATTGAAATATTTGTTTCTTGCATGCCATTATATATTCTCATAATGTGCATGCTTCAACATCCTGTAGCAGGAAGAAGAAGTAATTGAGGATGAGGAGGAAGAAAAGGAGATAACACAGGGTGAAGCTATCTGCTGGCTTTTTGTGTTGACTATTTGGATTTCAATTCTCTCTGGGTATCTGGTAGATGCCATACAGGTATTGAAGAGTTCGTTGAAAATTACATCATGCCTGTTATATGTTGTTCCCATTGGACCTGGATTTTCTAGTTGCCTTCCTTTATCATTTGCTGCTTCTATGCCATATTAAGTGAGGAAATGTATTTTTTACCCTTTAACATTGCATCATTCATATGTTGTAACAGGGGGCCTCTGAATCATTAAACATGCCTGTGGCCTTTATTAGTGTTATTCTGCTTCCAATCGTGGGAAATGCTGCTGAACACGCAAGTGCCATTATGTTTGCCATGAAAGACAAACTTGTAAGGATACTATTTCAATATGGTTTATAAGTTAATCGTGTGCTATCTTCTTATTTTTAATCTCACCCTATTCCAAAGGACATTACACTTGGAGTTGCCATAGGATCGTCAACACAGATCTCCATGTTTGTGGTAAGAATATACATCAATAGCATCCAACTAACCTGCTGTGGTTTTGCAAGCTCTGTGCCATTACCAGAGCATGTTAATGACGGCTAATTGTTGTAGTAGTGTTAAAACTGTTCCAACCAACATACTTTTTTACATGATTTGCAGATCCCATTCTGTGTGGTAATTGGCTGGATGATGGGCCAACAAATGGACTTGAATTTTCAACTGTTTGAGACAGCAACTCTTTTTATAACAGTTCTGGTGGTGGCATTTATGTTGCAGGTGTGTTTACAGAACATATCAGCATCCTTTGTCCTTTGTATTGTTCATACCTTATACAATTACAAGAGTAATTACTTTTATGGTCTATTGCACACTCTAATTCTGAATATGTGTTTCCAGGAAGGAACATCAAACTATTTTAAAGGCCTCATGCTTATCTTATGCTATCTCATAGTTGCTGCGAGCTTCTTTGTACATGTTGATCCCAATTCAAGTAAGTGTTTTGCTTGGCATTCAACTTTCAACCTCGACAATTATCCCAAAACTATTTCACCAGTTCTACTGGTTCTTGGCTGTAATGGTAAATTAGGTATTCTGCTACTGCCTAAAGTAGTTCTGCCCTCTGGGGCTCTGGGCATTTATCCAGTTGACTGACCAATTACCAGTAGTTTGATTTCCTTACCATGAAGAGACAGATTTAGCTAAATTACTATACGCTCTGACAGATGGTTATTGATACACCACTGAACTTTTCTATGTGCTTCACTTCTGTCAATAACACAGAACTCGACAAAATCACTCAGTAAAGTTTATTGTTAGAAGCAAATGCACAGGTGACTTGTCTCTAGATTATGTACTCAGTCTCCGCTGTATCTCATGATCATGTACCTTGTTTGACCTGAAGCAGGTGACAACAAGTGAAAGATCTGCAACAACTTATGAAATGTTAAGGGAAGGGCACTATTGGAATGACAGCATTAGCAAATAGCAGTATTTGCCACATATCATCTGTCCGAGTCCTGATTTTGACGACCTATACCTGTCAGCAGCAATCTCACACGGAGGCTTCAACTTCTAGTCTGGAGTTGCAAGGCGCTGGTGCAGCTTTTTTAAGATAGCGACTGCATCGCCCTTTGATTGAGAACCTGTAACTTTACTATGGGATAGTGTACCAAGATCACTAGTAGTCTGTATGTGTTGAAGATACACTTCTCGCGATTTTTGATGATGTTGTTGTGTTAATGCCAATGCACTGGCTATAGCGTTGCAGTTCAAGGGACACCGGACTTAATACACAATTCTAAACGGCGTCAGTTGAGCAACATAATTTATCACTGCACATGATTCTTTGTCAAGGATTAGTTGCTCGTTTTTAAATGCTTGATTGCTGTTAAGAGAACAGGGCTAGACTTTTAGTGGCTGCATATTCAAAACCATCCTGTGCCATGTACTGTAGAGGTACAAACCCATCTCAGATTGGAATCAAAAAACCGATTTTCAGTTTGAATGCCCAATGATAATTAAGAATTCTGGAAAAGAAAAATACAAGTAGAGGTAACTGGGACATATACGCATTTCAGTCAAGGAAAACCAAAATATTTGAAACTACGAGGTGCATGTACCATGGTCGTCGACAAACAAATATCCTGTATCTTCAAAATTTGTGTGGTGCATGCTAAACTAGAATATAACTGAACGACCGATCCCCAAATTCATGTCAAATCAAGCCAAAATGTGGTGGAAGCTGTAGTTCTGAGTCTCTAATTGAGCGTTAGTGCTAGACGACGTGCCTCTTAATAATAAGAGGTCATAGTAACGTTCTAATCTCTCAAATATGTCATTTATACCGTGTTCCAAAAAAAAATCCATAAATCTATCTCCCAAATAATCCCAATAATCCCAAGACTGGAAAAAGGATTCTTACTCGGCCTGGCCTGGTCCGGCCAGACTCTCTTCCTCCTCCCTTCGCCTTCGCGAGCCGAACTCCTCCGAGTCGACGGCAAATCAAATCAAATCTCCCCAATTCATTCCCCCCCACAGAGAAACCCTAACCCTAGCCCCGCACCCGCGCCATGGATATCCTCCAGTCGTCCTACACGCCGGACGACGAGGAGGATGACGACCAGGTGCTCTCCTCTCCGGACGCCTCGCCGCTTCGCCTCCCCACCAAGTCCGCGGCCCCCGCCGTCGATGACACCGCGCTCACGCTCTCCGCCGCCGCCTCGACCTCCCGCCCGCTCGACCCCTCGCTCCACCTCGTGCCCTTCAACCCCACCGCCGACCAGCTCTGGGCTCCCGTCCTTGGCCCCCAGCACCCCCACGCCCCCATCTCCTCCGCCTCCGGCAACCGCAACCACAAGCTCGGCCACGTCGAGGACGCCGCGGTTCTCCCCTTCCTCTTCGACGAGCAGTACAACACCTTCCACCGATTCGGCTACGCCGCCGACCCCTCCGGCCTGCACATCGTCGGCGATTCCCATCCCTCGGCTGAACCCGACACCGTCTACAACCTCGCCCCCTCCGAGCACAAGCGCCGCCGCCTGCAGTCCAAGGAGGAGGAAGCCAACCAAGAGCCTCTACCGCCGGAGGCCAAGAACCCGGCGTCCGACGAGTGGATCCTCCGCAACAACCAGAGCCCCTGGGCTGGCAAGAAGGATGCGCCGCCTGCAGAGCTCACCGAAAAGCAGCGTCAGTATGCGGAGGCGCATGCTGCCAAGAAGGCCGAGAAGGAGGCTCGTGGTGAAGGGAAGGGCGAGAAGTCTGATATGGTTGTCAAGAGTACTTTCCATGGGAAGGAGGAGAGGGATTACCAAGGACGGTCATGGATCACACCACCCAAAGATGCCAAGGCGAGCAATGAGCGCTGCTATATTCCCAAGAGGTGTGTGCACGAGTGGATTGGGCACACCAAGGGGGTCTCGGCAATCAGATTTTTCCCCAAGTATGGACACCTGTTGCTGTCTGCGAGTATGGATTGTAAGATTAAGATCTGGGATGTGCTTGAGTCGAGGACATGTATGCGGACATACATGGGGCACTCCAAGGCAGTCAGAGATATATCGTTCTCTAATGATGGGACTAAGTTCTTGAGTGCTGGATATGACAGGAATATACAGTATTGGGATACTGAGACAGGGCAGGTGATCTCGACCTTCTCTACTGGCAAGGTCCCTTATGTAGTGAAGCTCAACCCGGATGAGGATAAGCAGCATATTCTCCTCGCTGGTATGAGTGACAAGAAGATTGTGCAGTGGGATATGAAGTCAGGGCAGATAACCCAAGAGTACGATCAGCACTTGGGAGCAGTGAACACCATCACTTTTGTAGATAATAATAGGAGGTTTGTGACATCAAGCGATGACAAGTCGCTTCGTGTGTGGGAGTTTGGCATTCCAGTGGTGATTAAGTATATCAGCGAGCCACACATGCACTCAATGCCATCAATATCGCTGCACCCGAATTCCAACTGGCTGGCAGCACAGAGCTTGGACAATCAGATACTGATATACAGCACCAAGGAGAGGTTTCAACTTAATAAGAAGAAGAGGTTTGCGGGCCACATTGTGGCAGGTTACGCTTGTCAAGTGAATTTCTCACCAGATGGGAGGTTCGTGATGTCAGGAGATGGTGAAGGTAGTTGCTGGTTCTGGGACTGGAAAAGCTGCAGGAGATTTAAGACGTTGAAGTGCCACAATGGAGTTTGCATTGGATGTGAGTGGCATCCCTTGGAGACAAGCAAGGTCGCAACATGCGGATGGGATGGCGTAATTAAATTCTGGTAAGTTGGCAGGATAAACTTATAAACTATAACATGTTGTCACTTGTTTGGATTACAGATTTTTACCACCATGCAGATTCTTGTGTTGAATTTCCATTAGTAGTCTTTCTTCTAGCAAAATAGGAACTATTTAAAATCTGTATTGAATCACAAACCGTTTAGCGAAATAGGATTACTAAAACAACTATGGTTTGCATGGAAAGTTATACCCAAAATTAGCATGAGGTAGGATGCATTATATTTTATTTGAGATTAAGCTTTTAATTGCTTAGATTTTTTTTCATTTTGTGTTGAATTGGTAGTGTTTCCTTTAACTAAAGGATGACGGGTAGTTTTGTTTAGCAGCATAAGCCATTGGCATTGCATTAATATAATTTGTTTGTGAAACTTGCTCCCTGAGTTTGTATTGGTGTGGTTTATGTGTTATCTGAAGTTTAAATCATTGTTTGTTTTGTTATTCGTATTGTGGATCATGTTTAATTGATAGCTGTGCTAGCTTCCCTCTGTTTAATAACTTAATTTCTAGGAGGCGATGCTATCTACAATTCCTGTTGTTACGACTTATTCTATCTTCAAGATATGATAAACATAAACTTGCTGCAGTTAATTGTTAGACAGACCATTGGCCTGGGTTGTATATATATAGACCCGACTCCTCTTGTATACGCTTTGGGGTCTTAGTCACTGTACACATTCTATATGGTATCAGAGCGAGTCTAGACATCTCCGGCGCGCTAGCTTCTCTCTCCGGCGAGCCGACTCTTTCCTCCTCGTCGTCGACGTCTTCTTCCCGTCGCCGACCCTCTTCCTGGTACTCTCCTCGCTCTCTCGCCCCTGTTTTCCTCTTCTCCTCGTCTCTTCCGCAGTCACCTTCTCTTCTCCGTTCCACCTCCGCGCGACCAGGCGACGGTCTCGATCCGCCTCCTCGTCTCGCCTCGCACCCGTCTCCGCTCTTCTTCTTGCTTCGTGCATCTCTCCTTCTCTAACGCCGGCGCACCTCCACGCTCGTCGTCTCCATCGGCTGAACTCGTCCGCCCTCCCATCGGCTGGAACCCTCCCTCGGTTCTCGCCTTTTTCGACACGCTCAACGGCTCTCGGACGCGAACCTTCTCCCCTCATGTCCGAGCCAGTCAAACGTGTCCACGTACATGAATCCCTGCCTCCCGGACGCGAACATATTCTCTTCGCGTCCGGCCACTCCCCGCCTTTTTCGCGTCCGCCCCACTTCTTGGCCTCCACGAGTCCACGGACGTGAATCTTCTCTTCACGGATGTGAATCTTCGCACGTCCGTGACCCAACTACTCTCTGACCCACCCACTCTGTCACCACCTTTTTCCTCACCTACTCCGCTGCCTACTCCCCATCGGCCAACCACTCCTCATCGGCTGGCCGGCCCACTTCCCATCGGCTTCTCACATCTTTGATCGGCCGATCCGTCCTCTCATCGGCTTCTTCTTCCCATCGGCTTCTTTCTCCCATCGGCTCTTTGCTCCCGTTCTCCCGTCATGGCCACCGAGTCCGCTCTCAACTCTGGCACTCTCTCAGTCGTCGAGTCTGCTTCGGCCTTCGGTGCCTCAGACCACACCTCGGGCACCACCTCGCTGATCTTCTCCCCTCCTTACGCTGCTGTGAACGTGAAATCTCACGTTCCTATCTTCCTTGACCTCAACGCCAATTATTCCAAGTGGGTTTTCTTCTTCAAATCCCTCTGTGGAAAATTCAGCCTTCGGTCCCATATTGATGGCTCCGCTCCACCTCACCCCGATGATCCTCAGTGGGACATCGTCGAGTGCTGCGTGCGCAGCTGGCTGCTCGGCTAGGTCGACGACTCTGTCCTCGATCTCGCCATGGACGATACCGATCCCACCGCCCGGGATCTCTGGGTGGCCATCGAGCGGATCTTCCCGGCCAACAAGCAGCCTCGCGCCATCTTCCTCCTCAACGAGTTCCACTCCATGGTACAAGGCGACTCCTCTGTCTCCTCGTACTATCAGCGCCTCAAAGTCAAGGCTGCTGCTCTCTGGGACGTCGGCCACCCTGCGGCCGATTCTCAACTCGTCCTCGCCCTTCTGCGAGGCCTCAATCCCTGCTTCAACAACACTGCCGATGACATCGCCAACGCCACCTCCTCCATCGTTCGCCCGGGCTCATGACATGCTAGTTCTTAAAGAACTCCGTCTAGCCAACGATGAGAAGACAGTGGCCCACATCGCTCTTCTTGCCGCAGCCGATAATGGCTGTCGAGCTTCTTGTGCTGCCCCTTCCTCCCGCGGTTCTGGTGGCCATGGCTCCGGCCACAGCACCACAGCCCGCACCGGGAAAGGCAAGGGCAAAGGCAAAGGCAGGACCTGGCAGGGTCCGACGCCCTCACGACCTACCTCGGTCCCTGCCCACCCTGCCGATCCCACGGGTCCGTGGCTCTGTTACAACCCCTGGGCGCCCCAGCCCCAGCCACGCAGCCCCATCGGTTGGCAACCCGGGGTACTCGGCGCCCATCCCCAGGCTCATCTAGCATCGGCTCTCGTTCTGCCGCCTCAGCCGATGCTACCGACCCCACCCACCCAGTCAGTTCCCTCTTGGAACCAGGCTGGCCTCGTCGCTGCCCTTAACCAGATAACGCTCCAACCACAGCATCTTTGGGTGCTGGACTCTAGGGCGTCTTCACACATGGCGTCATCGGCCGGTATACTTCGCTCCTGTCACCCCTCTTCCTCCCCTTTTGTCACCATCGGCAATGGTCACTCTCTTCCTGTCCAATGCCGAGGTGACTCCTCTCTGTCTACATCCAGCACTAACCTTCCCTTACGTAATGTTCTTATCGTCCCTTCTCTTATTCACAATCTTATATCTGTTCGCCAATTCACAAGAGACAACAACTGCTCCATTGAATTTGACGCGTCTGGTTTCTCTGTGAAGGATATCCCAACCCGGCGATAGATCCTTCGCTGCAATAGTAGCGGAGATCTCTATACCATTCCCGCTATGCTGTCCACTCCACACGCCAGTGTCGCTCTCTCCACCAACCTTTGGCACCTTCGCCTTGGCCACCTTGGCCCCGACGCTGTCGCCACCCTCCGCCGCAGCGCCTCCATCCGATGTACTCACAGCAGCTCCACAGTTTGCCACTCATGTCAACTTGGCAAACATGTGCGTCTGCCCTTTTCTAGCTCTCTCTCCTGTACCTCGTGTCCATTTGAACTTATACATTGTGATGTATGGACGTCTCCAGTTAAAAGTGTCTCTGGTAATCAGTATTATCTCGCTATACTTGACGATTACACACACTATTGCTGGACCTTTCCGCTCATCCACAAATCCGAGGTCGCCTCTCACCTCACTCATTTCGTCACATACGTGTCCACTCAGTTCAATCTCCCCATCAAGGCTTTACAAGCCGATAACGGTACGGAATTCGTCAACCATACCGTTACAAACCTCCTCACCTCGCAGGGCATCCATCTCCGGCTCTCCTGCCCCTACACCTCTCCTCAGAACGGCAAAGCCGAGCGCCTCCTTCGCACCCTCAACAACATCAGTTGCACCATGCTACTTCACGCCCACTTACCCGCCACTTATTGGGCCGAAGCTCTGGCTACTACGACGTACCTTCTCAATCGGCGTCCATGCTCCTCCATTCAAAACAACGTTCCCTACGCCCTTCTCTACCGCACGGCGCCCGACTACTCCCACCTTCGCATTTTCGGGTGCCTCTGCTACCCAAATCTCACCGCCATAGCTTCCCACAAACTCGCTCCCCGCTTCACCGTCTGTATTCTCCTCGGCTATCCCACCTCTCACAAGGGATACCGATGTCTCGACCTTTCAACCTGACGGGTCATCGTTTCTCGTCACGTCATTTTTGACGAGACATATTTTCCCTTCGGTCTACTTCATCCGAGATCTTCCTCTAGTGATCTCGACTTCCTCCTCACCAACATCGTGTCGACTAGGTCTCCTCCACTGTCCTCTCCATCGGCCCCCTCATCGGTCGTTGCTGAGGATTTACCGTTCACATATCCCACCACTACTCGGTCCGATGTTCCCACCATCGGACTCCCATCGGACCCACCTCCATCGGCCGATACCGATCCTATTTATCCTTCAGCCGATACCGTTCCCTCTCCATCGGACACCCCACTTCCATCGGCTCCTCAGTTTCCATCGGCTTCCCCCACCCTATCGGCTGATCCATCTCTATCGGACCGATCGGAATACTCGGCCCACCTAACCTCATCGGCTCAGGCCGATCTAATTCCTCGTTTTTCCTCTCGTCTACAGTCGCTGACTCGGAGCCGATGACACCCCCACCCGACCAGTTCTTCCCATTAATCCCGCACCCCCATTGGCTCCAGTTCTCTCCACCTCTCACATGGTCACCCGCTCCCAGACCGGGTCTCTCCGCCCCACTCAGCGCTATGGTCTCTCCGCCGTCCACAGCTCTATCTCGCCCATCCTGGCGACATTTCGCTTAGCCCTGGCCGACCCTCAGTGGCGTGCGGCCATGGCCGACGAGTACAAGGCCCTAATGGACAACGAGACCTGGCGCCTCATTCCCCGACCTCCTGGCGCCAACATTGTGACCGGTAAGTGCATTTTCAAACACAAATTCCATGCCGATGGCTCCCTTGCCCGTCACAAGGCTCGCTGGGTCGTCCGGGGTTTCTCCCAACGACCCGGTGTCGACTACGAGACCTTCAGTCTCGTTGTCAAACCCGCTACCATCCGAGTCGTCCTCACCTTGGCTGCCTCTCCCTCCTGGCCGATCCATCAACTAGACGTGAAGAACGCCTTTCTTCACGACCACCTGACGGAAACAGTCTACTGCCAGCAGCCCCTAGTCTTCGTCGACCCTTCTCGTCCCGACGACATCTATCTCCTTCAACGCTCTCTCTACGGCCTTAAACAAGCCCCTCGTGCCTGGTACCAGCGCTTTGCTGCCTATCTTCGACACATCGGCTTCGTGGCCTCTTCGTCCGATAGTTCCCTGTTCACTTTCCATATCGGCTCTGCCACTGCCTATCTACTTCTCTATATCGATGACATTGTCTTTACCGCATCTTCGACATCTCTCCTCGACCAGATCATGGCCCGACTCCACTCTGAGTTCGTCATGACCGATCTTGGTCCTCTCCACCATTTCCTTGGCATCTTCGTAACCCGCTCCACACACGGGCTCTTTCTTTCCCAACGCCAGTACGCCATTGACCTTTTCCAGCGTGCGGGCATGGCCGATTGTCACCCCACGGCCACCCCGGTCGATACTCGAGCCAAACTCTCCGCTGCCGATGGCGCCCTCGTTGCCGATCTCTCTCACTATCGGAGTCTTGCCGGGGCTCTCCAATACCTCACACTCACCCGACCGACCTCACGTACGCTGTCCAGCAAGTGTGCCTCTTCATGCACGCTCCGCGCGAACCTCACCTCGCGTTGCTCAAGCGCATCCTACGCTACGTAAAGGGCACCCTCTCCAGCGGGTTGCATCTTAGCTCCAGCCCCATCGACTCCCTCACCGCGTACTCCGACGCGGATTGGGCAGGCTGCCCCGACTCTCGTCGCTCTACGTCCGGCTACTACGTTTATCTCGGTGACACTCTCGTATCTTGGTTCTCGAAACACTAGACTACAATGTCCCGGTCCAGCGCCAAAGCCGAGTACCGCGCCGTCGCCCACGCCATCGCTGAGTGCTGCTGGTTTCGCCAGCTTCTCCAGGAGCTTCGTGCACCCCTCTCCACCGCGACCGTCGTCTACTACGACAATGTTAGTGCCGTCTACATGACCACCAACCCGGTCCATCACCGATGCACCAAGCACATCGAGATCGATATCCATTTTGTCTGTGACAAGGTCGCATTAGGATAGGTTCGGGTGCTCCATGTACCATCGGCACATCAGTTTGCCGATATAATGACCAAAGGCCTGTCCACGTCTTTGTTCACCAGTTTTCGGTCCAGTCTCTGCGTTCGTTCCCCTCCCGCTGCGACTGCGGGGGGTGTTAGGCAGACCACTGACCTAGGTTGTATATATATAGACCCGACCCCCCTTTATACGCTTTGGGGTTTTAGTCACTGTACACATTCTACATTAATGTTATCACATCAATTGATAATTTGAAAATATGCTGTGCTAATATATTGAATTGTATCCTCTGCAGTGCAGCAAAAATGTGATACAAATGGAAATGTAGCTAAAGGTGGTTAGGTTTAAGAACAGTTTAAATAAAAATTGAACCTTTTCTGGTTAGTTGCTCCTATATTTAGTTTGTTCTTTACAGTTATATTTCTGATTTTATCTATGCCAATTGAGCCTTTATGAAGGTTTCTTCAATTCTCCCTATGCCAACTGATTCTTGCAGCAACCTGTATATAAAATATTTTCACTAAAATTTTAGTATCATCTTTTTAATTGCAACAGTAGTCACATTCCTACCTTTGTAGTTGTCTTGATCTGCTTTTCGTATTGCTGCTATTGGTGAGTTTTTCTGTTTTTTGATTGTTGACTTGTTCTGGTACTAACTTTTCTACAACTTGCAGGGATTGAAGTTTCGGAAATGTAATGAGAGGTTTCTTGAGAATGTTCTGGTCCTGTGGACAAGTTCATGACAATGCAATTCATAAGGTTTGAACTTCAGGAGATGCTGAAAGCACACATGACTATCCAGAAAACTTCAATGTCATCAGGTGAAAACTATGCCATGTTTTTAAGCTGCCATGTAAGCTCGTTGTGCTATCAAAATATTGTAATGTATTATGCTATGTATACATACTGGACCAATCAATTTTGAACTGTACATTACTGCTAGTAACCTGTTTTTTTGGTTTCGGTCCGTTTATTAATGCCAACATTTGTAGTAGCTGAGAACAAGGCTTGAGTACCAGATTTTATTAGGTAGTTTATCAATCTTTAATCTGATCTTGTTCTTATACTCTGCCTAAAAGCTATACGAGATGCTTTAGATTTATATTTGTGTTAAGCAGATGTTGATTGGGTTTATATGGGGTCAAGATTCGGCTAGCTGATTGCCATAAAATTTTGGATTATTACAGTGGGGTCACTGTTTGCGGGGCCATAGAGCATGCCGAACAAATCTACTTTTACTAGTTGATACTGACATTATTGTTTGACCGAGAGTGCCATAGGCTAATACACAACTACAGATTAAAAAGGGCATCGTACAATAACTATGTGAAAAGTACATAATGCTTCCCAAGCTATATTGTGCAAGATAATAGGATATAAGATTGTGAAGGCACAACACATTACTGGGGTCTATGTATGTGAGGGCTACAGAGTAAGCTCAACGAAGGCACCTGAATCTTCTGTAAAAGATTTTCTTTCTTGTTTGCGTCCGGCCTCTCTGGCTTGGATCTGTGGGGTGGGGTGTGGTCGCGGTCTATGACACGAGGCGGCCATGGAGTGGTGGCGCTTGGCCTACAAGTCACGAGGAGGTGGTTGGAGTGGTGCTTTGTAAGAGGTGACAATGCTGGTTAGAGGTGTGGACTGTCGGTGGCGCGCGAGCTGGCTGTAGTGGCAGGGCAGCTTGTGCGGGTGCCAACAGGGAGAGGCGGTGGCAGTAGCAGTGGTGGCCACGTTGGCTCTTGGCTGGTGGCAGCAGGAGGTGGACCAGCAAGCTAGTGTGGTGTGGGAGGTAGGATGATGACCTTGACTCGAGGGCTCGCTTGGTCGGCAGAGAGGTGGTGATGGGGTGGGCTGACATGCTACGAGGCGACAACGGCATGGATTGACGGCACAAGGCAACGACGACATAGGCATATTGACCGAGGTGGTGATGATGGTAGAGGTTGGCTTTGACGGCATGTGGCATACTCTTCTCTTGCGACAGTGCCTAGCCACCACAAGATGGTCATGATGGTGAATATGTGTGTGGGAGAGAGCGGGTCTATTATTCTCTCTCATCATCTCCCTCTCTAGCCTAAAGGTGTGATTGAAGTTAACTTCGTCGGATGTTGTGAGGCGTCAGTGCGTCCTTTCTAGCATAGTGGCACGTGGATGATGATAGGTGGCTGGTGGAAGGTGGGATTGTGGCTGCCCGGCAAAGGGCGCTGCCGTAGTGAGTATGTGCTAGCAAGGTTGTATGGGTGACAAAGCGATGGGTTGGTATTGATATGTAGAGGGACAGTGTTGCAGGTGAAAGCCTAGTTCAGCATTTCTTTGAGCCGGCAACGACAACACTTTCAAGCGTCGTGTTCCTTCTTTGAGACGTTGTCAAGCTACTATCCTTTTCGACTCTCCAGGTGACAACCTAGTCTTTGTTTGGATGGGTGGCGACGTCTTTGGCGCCGTGACCACCTGAGAGTTGTCTAGGAGGCACTATCTTCTTGCCTTATGGGCTTCTCTCATGTTGGTCTTTGTGTACTTTGTTGTCTTTGGGTTGGCATGAGGGACAAGTGCTTCTTTTTCCCTCTCTCAATCTTCGTAAGGATGACCATGAGCCCATCGACAATATTTTGTCTAGTGTTTGCGTGTAACCCCTCATAGGATTGACGGTGATTGGTCACGCATAGCGGTGGCCGGCTTTGTGCTGGTGCTTCTTCTAGGTTGTGTAAGGTGCAGCTAGCACGTGGTGGTGTGCTAGCACAAGTAAAATGGGCATAATAAAAAAACTATTTGAAAAGCATGCGGCTTCTCAAGTTTTATTATGCACCATCAGTATATAAGATTGTGAAGAAAGCACAACTCATTGCAGATAGGCATTTGTGTCGCGTTCGACCGACCACAGTTGAGATCAGAGAAAAAGCTTTTGCCACAATTTTCATTGTCAATCGTCAAGCGGAGCTAGCGAAACGCAAAACACATTTGTAATTCAAATGTCGGGTGGAACCGAGTAGCCGGTTAGCCGTGGCCGCGTGCAAATGCATCCAAAAATGAGAAGCGCTCCTCCACCGTTGCACGGCGCCGTCGTGTCGAAGCGGACATGTCACCACGCAATCCTCCATTGCGACTCTTGTCTCCTATCCTATCCATCCCAACAGATTTGGGGAAGACGATGCCCCACTTTTCCTAGCTTCCAAGGTCAAAAACCACCGCGCACGCACGCACGCGTATCATACACATACACATACACGTACCTTCTTTTCCTTGGCATCCAGATTACCTCCTCTCCACCTTTCTTCTTCTTTCTCCCAATGTCTCCTAGTATATGCCTTCCTTTCCCTCTTCAAACCCCAAACCCTCCTACCCTAAGGTTTACTAGCTTACAACTCTTATAACACCACCGGCCACACGAGGGCACACAAGGCCACTGCGAAGCAGGGGATCAAGCCGTTGTACAAAGCCGTTGGAGCGGTTGCATCATGGGATCGTGTGCGGCGGTGCAGGCGCTGGCGGCGGCGTGGGCGGTGGCGGCGCTGTACCCGGTGCTGTTCCGTGCGACGCCGGTGGAGGCGCTGGCGGCCAACTGGGGCACCCGCGCGCTCCACCCGCTCCCCGGCGACATCACCGTCCGCCTCCTCCGCGACAACGGCTTCGACATGGTCAAGCTCTTCGAGGCCGACCCGTCGGCGCTCCGTGCGCTGGGGCACTCCGGCATCCAGGTCATGGTCGGCCTCCCCAACGACCTCCTCGCCCCAGTCTCCTCCAGCGTCGCCGCTGCCGAGCAGTGGGTGCTCCAGAACGTCTCCAACTACATCTCCAAGTACGGCGTCGACATCCGCTCCGTCGCCATCGGCAACGAGCCCTTCCTCAAGTCCTACAAGGGCAAGTTCGAGGCCGCCACGCTCCCGGCGGCGCAGAACGTGCAGGCGGCGCTCGTCAAGGCCGGGCTCGGGAGGCAGGTGCACGTCACCGTCCCGCTCAACGCCGACGTCTACGAGTCGCTCGACGGGAGGCCGTCGGCGGGGGACTTCCGGCCGGACATCTCCGGGCTCATGGTCAGCCTCGTCCGCTTCCTGCTCGACAATGGCGGCTTCCTCACCATCAACATCTACCCGTTCCTGTCGCTCCAAGCCGACCCCAACTTTCCCGCCGACTACGCCTACTTCCCGGCGCCCGGCTCGCCGCCGTCGCAGGCCAGCGTCCAGGACGGCGGCGTGCTCTACACCAACGTCTTCGACGCCAACTACGACACGCTCATCGCGTCCCTCGAGAAGCACGGCCTGGGGACCATCTCCGTCGTCGTCGGTGAGATCGGGTGGCCCACCGACGGCGACAAGAACGCCAACGCCGCCAACGCTCAGCGCTTCAACCAGGGGCTCTTCGACCGCATCATCGCCGGCAAGGGCACCCCGCGCCGCCCGCAGATGCCCGACGTCTACGTGTTCGCGCTGCTCGATGAGGACGCCAAGAGCATCGACCCGGGCAACTTCGAGCGCCACTGGGGCGTCTTCAACTACGACGGCTCGCCCAAGTACAGCCTCCGCCTCGTCAACGGCCGCAACATCGTGCCGGCGAGGGGCGTCCGCTACCTGTCGCACCAGTGGTGCGTGCTCCGCCCTGAGGCCAGCCAGGCCGACCCGGCCATCGGCGGCGCCGTCGGCTACGCCTGCCAGTACGCTGACTGCACCAGCCTCGGCGCCGGCTCGTCGTGCGGCAACCTCGACGCCCGCAGCAACATCTCCTACGCGTTCAACCAGTTCTTCCAGGCGGCCAACCAGAAGAAGAACGCCTGCAACTTCAACAACCTCTCCGTCATCACCACGTCCGACCCGTCCCAGGGCACCTGCCGCTTCGAGATCCAGATCAACACCGGCCGCCACGACCTCGCCGTCGCCTCCTCGGCCGCCGCCACGTCGGCTGCCTCCGTTCTGCTGCTCGCGTTGATTGGCCTCGTGATATAAGTAAGTAGAGTGACAATACACATCTTCAGGCTAGAAGGACCAATTCTTTGTATACCCTTATCTTTCTTTCAGGGTGGGATTCATTCAAGGGCATGCATGCATGAATGCATGATGGTAAATTTTCATTTACCTCAAAAAGGTTTAAAAGGGTAGCTGCCATTAGTGACCAAACTAAGGAATCATTGGGACAGCAATTCCCTTTATTTATTGGAGGAATTGTTGATGCCGATTCTTTCTGATGTACATATACATGATAAAGGAGTTGATATAAAGTTCGGATTAGAAATGAGGATAGTGCTAATTGTTCAGGCTAGTGGATTCAGAAGTTTACCTGAATGAATCAGGCATCATCTTTTCCACCCACACTCTTTTCAGGTAAGAAAATCAGAATGTCTGTAGCATCACCACCAGGACAGGGGTTGCCATTGTTATTCACAACAAAAAACAGAGTTGGTAGTCAAAACTCAGAAGGCATACTTTTACAGGTTACACGACAATGGCTTATCAGCACAAATCACTGTGTAGCTGAGCAAACTGCAATATCTGTAACTTCTGTAGCTGTCACCAAAACTACTGACGAAAACATGCAGCATTTTCCACCCTACAATGTGTAGTTACCGGAGTCGTCATATCGTCCAGAATTGCTCTCGCCACCACTGAGGACTGACCCCATGCTTGACCTCTGCACCAGGCGGACTAAGGATTGGACGACCTCCGACATCGGTGGCCTGAATTCCGGCTCAGGCTGTTGAAGTTGGAGATGATCAGATTAAAATTAGCATTAGTGCAGTGAGATTGGGGAAGAAGGAGAATAAAATAGCTACTATGGTGGTAGCATTTACCTGTACACAGAGCGCAATTGCGTCAGCAAATCGAGAGAGGGATTTTGCAGGGTACAGTCCTTCCAGTGCTGGATCAACCATCTGATCTAACGCGTCGATGTCGTGAAGCTGCGGAGTAGCCCATCGGACTAGTGACTGCTGTGGCCATGGTTGGGATCTGCAATAGTTTCAGACAACAATTGGTTGCTGTAAGGACTAATTGTGTTCTCAATTCAGAGTCATTTCAGAAGAATTTGAGTGCGATTTAAGGACAATGATGGCATGGGCGGCTGAATATTCACCTGTCAAACGCTTTCCTGCCAGTCAGGAGCTCTAGCATGACGAGTCCGAAACTGTACACGTCACTCTTTTGAGAGTATTGTCCAGACATGGTCACCTCGGGAGCTCTATATCCTGAGTTCTCATCTGATTCCTGAAGTTGCCATTATATAAGGATTTATGAGAAGAAAGATCATATCATATGAAAGTTGTCTTTTCAGAAAGCTTTTCGTTAACATCTGCACGACTCACTTCGGATTGCACAAGCAAAATAACAGAAATACGCAGATGGTGCTTGAAGTTAAAAGGACATAAATATCTAGTTCCAAAGGCGTTCATGTCAGACTGCTGGAAACTTCGGTTCTGAACTTCTGATTGATTAGGTGCTCTATGTACTGCAATTATGTTTCATAACTATATTACATAATAATACTATTTTTAAATCAACAAAATACTTGAGGAAGATCATAATATGTTGGTGTTACTTCTGGTGGGCTCAAGGTAGCCTTTCTCAAAAAACTATGTTAGTGTTACTTAAGGTGCAAATTATGCAGTCTGTAAAGTTGCAAATGGACAGAGCAGGTTATCAAATATCAAACGGTACATTGTTCAGAATTATCACCTGGAGTTCTTGGTTGGGCATAAGATCTGCAAACCCACAATCTGAAAGATGAGGGTTAAGCTCATTGTCCAACAGTATGTTAGATGACTTGAAATTCTTGTGGATGATAGACGGCGAGCAAGTTTCGTGCATATACCTGGAAAAAAAATCTTATATTCAGTTACAGAACAAGTGTACAAGTTGATGAATCTGCCTCACTTACTCTAATGCCCTTGCAGATCCTAGAGCAATCTTGACACGGCTATTCCAAGACAGTGGTTTGCTATATCCATCAGACAGGTGAAGGAAGTTGTGGAGAGAACCATTTCTGTAAAATTCATATGCCAGCAAATACTGTCCATGCTCCGAGCAGTAGCCATCTAGCTCTGAGAGGTTTGGATGGTTTAATTTTGAAATCTTTGCTACCAAATTGATAAAGAAATCGGATGGGTTGCTTGGAAGGGCAGATAAATTGATTTTCTTCACAGCCAGTTCCTGGAGAGTAGACATTAGAAATAGAGAAAGGAAAGTTTAGCAAAGTATACTGTCCATTACTACGCCATCATAACATCTGACATGAACAGAAAAATGATGAAAACTAAAAACAAAATCACATCAACACCGTCATAATATGTGCAGTAAATTGTTGCATTGTTAAGTTCCTTTGCTCCAACACAGGTAGATTACTGCTTTTGATATCTTACGGGAATTAAATTGCCAGTATGAATCCACTAAGGTACAACAGGCTATGTGGCTTAAGATGTTCAGTTAGTACGTGAAGCTATTTTCGTACTGAAACTATAAAAGTAAAAGGATTAAAGAACAGATGATCTTAACATCCATAGAATGAGCTAAATGTAGTTTTGCAAGAATATATACACTGCTTAAAGGACATACCTTCTGATCTGAGATCTTTGCTCTGTAAACCCGACCAAAAGATCCTTCACCTATAAGATTGTCAGCGCTGAAGCTATCTGTTGCCATCTGCAGGTCTGCCACAGTGTACACAGTTGCTGTGATGGAAGAAAGGTTTATATTCTTTGCCATGACAGGCTTATTCGTGGGATCATTTTCGTCAAAGGACTTGTGCAAATCGATTTTCGACGGCGGTTTCAGGTTCATTGAGACAGTCTTGTGCAAACCTTCCTTTGCGGTTGGTGATATGATGTTGATTGCCCTCAGCTCTGAACATCAAGCAATTTGTTTAGCATTCAGAAATTATTTCAAAAAAAATTGACATAAGGAAATTACTTCAAAATTAACAGTTCAAGGATACTAATGCTAAATAATCCTTCTAGGATTCAAGGTTCCAGCTAAACTTACGATTGAATTTTCCTGAAGCAATTGGTCTAAGAGTGAGAGGTTCATTCTTTTCAGGATCTCCTCCTCGTTGACCCCTCATAGATTTCCTCTTGAACACAAAGAATGCAACCATTGCTCCAAGAAGCACCAAAGATACGACAACTCCAGCGATAGCACCACCTCCTACCTTGGAACTTCTGCCTCCACCGCCACCGCCATCACCATTCCCACTGTTATTACCATTGCTTCCCATTGGTGGATTTCTGTTATGGTTATGAGGATTTTTGGTAGAAGAAGACTGTCGTGGCGGGGACTGGGAAGTAGTGGATGGTGGAGATGATGGTGCGGGACTTACTGAACTGTTGCTAAAGGAGTTCCCACTTAACCTGAATTACAGTATCCATCACATAAATGTTGGAACCGTGACAGACTAGGGTTCACAATTTTGGAGTGAAATTTCTGAAATTTTGGGTCTTCCGGCGACAGGTCCCTACTGATGCCTCGAGCCCAAAATTTAGAATTTGTTTAAATTTAACAAAGAATTTCAAATTCAACAAAAATCTGTTAAAATTTGAGAAAAGTTTTCATTAGGAATTTTAGTCGCCATTTTTTCATTCCAAAGTTGTGAACCCTATGATAGACTGACAAGGCGGTGAAAAAAAAACTTACTGCAGATTACTTATGCCTTTTAACTTATCAGGAATCGTCCCACTTAATTGGTTGTTTTCAACGTTGCTGAAAGAGGAAGTTGTCTTTGGATCACAAGGAGATATAGAGATGAATATTAGTAGGTGAACAGCGTACCAACTTACAGGTCAGTTAGAGGGAGATCAGATAGGACATCTATGGTACCGGTAAACCGATTGTCCTGCAAGTGACTGAAGATGGGATCATATCATTTTAAGAGGTACAAGATTTTGTTTACTTGTCTGAACAAGATATCCATATCAAAGAATATGAAAATATGCCCTTACAGCATGGTCAGATTTGTCAAGGAGCTGAAGTTGTCTGGGAGAGTGCCAGAGAAGGTGTTGTCAGAGAGGTCCCTACAAGAATTAGTTTCAGTTTACCAATAATTTGTCCGTATTAAACGTATCAATAAAATGGTTGTTTAGATATAAAAATAAAATAATACTCACAATCTTGTCAAGTTGGTGAGCTGGTTGAACATAACATTGATGCCTGAAAGCTGATTATGTCCAAGATTTCTACATCAAAGAGTGACATGGTTTGGTCAGATGCAATCAGAGAGTCCTGGAGATGGTGGCAAATTGTGATACGCACAAGTGACTTACAGATACTTCAGTGAGGCCATTTGGGAAATGGAGTAAGGCAAAGTCCCAGTGAAGCTATTTTTCTCAAGATTTCTGCAGGTCAGATTTATTTTTCAGAACTAAGAATAACAGAAAGGACAAAATTCTCCAGTTGTAAGTAAAAATCACAACTTACAGTCTCTCAAGATTTGGAGGGAGATTATATGGGATGTCACCTCCTCCAAGATTGTTGTTGCTAGCATCACTACAAAGCAATAAAAACACAAATTTGGTCAAAACGGCAGCAGTAAAACACATAATCTTCAATCATCAGTATATCTGTAAGACTGTAAGTAGTAAAAACCATCTGAAATAGATTTCACTAACAGCTCAACCAATGCAGTCAGGATGTTCATGTTGTATCCCAAGGTCCCCTTGAGCCCCATACCGGGTAATTTTCTACCCACAATTTATTTGGAAAGACATAAAAACACATCAGAACAATTGACAATTAACAATGTCTCATCTCTGAAGCGTGCCCACTAAGTGTCACCTCACATTGTTATCACCCTTGATCCAGAGCAAGTGATCCCAAGCCAAGACTGGCCACAAGGGTCGCCGTTCTGGGCTACCCAGTTTGTCAGCTGCGACGGCGAATTCAGACTTGTGTAGAACGTGTTTAGGGCAGTCACTAAACATGAATAAAAAAATTATTGTCAGCTGAACTGAGACATGGCTGTAACAATGGAAAACTCAGAGTTGTTTAGTTTAAAGTGACCATGGTGAACAGCATACTAGATACTAGTAGTACCTTACCAAGAAAAGTAGTCAGCATATTAGTTGTAGTATATAACTACGATAATCTCAAACCCCAAACTTGCATAAAAAACAACACTTTTAAAAACTAAAATCAAACTGAAACATACTACACGGAGAGCCTAACTTTTTAGCAATCCAATGAGAAAAGGCTGCGTTGATATGTAAAATTTATGGAGCCAGTCATGGAAGGAAGAGTGGAAAAGTGAATAAAAGAAGCATAGCCACATCTTTTCTGCCCAGTTATCCGGACAGGACAAACGATGGCACCAGAATGATGATGACAAAGTAGAGCCACTCTGCCAAAATAATGGCAATTATCAGCATTAACCTTGAAATCACAATCAATCACAGTATGATGAAGCCAAATATGAGAAAATTTGGCCACTTGAAGTAAGAAAAGTCAAACAAGAAAAATGGGAAAACAGCTTTGAGGAAGTGAAGATGCCAACAGCGTAGTGTCACCCTTGGTGAGTGATTGGTTAAAGAAACTTCAAGAAAAATTCTTCTTAAATCTGGCATCTGATCACCCAAAAAAACATAATTAGAGGCTCCTTAATTACAGTATCATGAAGACTAGAACTAATTCAGGAATGTTTTTATCCACACCAACAGAGGAGATGTCCCAAAAGAAGCAGCAAACAGAAAGAAACAGCTAAATAATTACAGGTTCTTCTGCTTGGTTAAGTGGATTCACAAGCAATTTCGGTAGGATTCATCAAAAGAAACGGTTCCACTGCAGAAGAAAAGCAGACTGACCAGAAACAGAAGGGGATGAAAGGAAGAACCAAAAATAGGAAAATTCCCCATCGATTTCTGAAACAAGAACACAGGAAAACTGAACTGAACAAAACAAGCTGGAAATGTAGAGTCCTTGATTAACCAAACTGAAACTGTGCTCGAGCTGTAGAAAGATGGATGCATAGGCGAGATAAGAGTAGCTGACCATCATCTGAGCCAGTGTCGGCAGTGACCCCCAAGAAAGCGGTGGCCATGAGCAGCATCACCACTCCAGCGAAACCCACCGACGCCATGCCTGAAGCTGCTCTGAACAACCTCGATCTTGCCTTCCCCATTGCAGTACTATGCTTCTGCTTCTTGGAGAACTCCAGGAAAGAAAGGTGATGGAAACAAAAATATACCCCCTTTTTGTTCACTTCCTACACAGAGCAAAACTCATTCTCCTCTTTCTCTGTCACCGTGTGGTGTTTTCTTTTTCTCGGAGCGCTATATATTTCTGTTGTCAAAAAACTTACAGGTTTAGGAAAGGTTGCTACTCGGTAGAAGGGCCCCTAAGAAAACTTTACAAAATGGTTGAATATATTATGTTTCACTGTTACTATTACTGCATGTTTTTTGAAAAAAGTAGTCCTCCCTCGGTTCTAAAAAGATTTGATTTTTAACATTTAAAATTTATCAAAAAAAGTTGATTTAGTGTTTCTCATCTTTTATCGGCCTATTGATCATAAAATAGTATTAAAAAAGTCTTAAGCTTAATACTTATTACTTACCCATATAGCAATACTATTTTTTTACTGACAAGTATTAGCATCTTTTTCTTTCCGTATTAATTTATATTGAAATTGCTACAAATCAGAAGGGAGGTAGTTTTTTTATTTGTTGATTTCACTTGTCCAGTTGCCAATCTACCAAATCCCTACACGGACTGTTTCTTGTGCTTTTCTTGACAGGATGCCTGACGGCTTCGACGGTTCTAACAAGGCAGAGAATCAGATGGAGCAATTGGCCATCTGCTCTTCGGCTATTCAACAACCTGCTCCTCTTGATGGCTGACTCATATCCCATGGCCAGAGGTTTCACTACAAAAGTCAGGAAGACAACATGACTATTTACTTTAGAGAATTCAGTATGAAACAGTAGTTCGTACCGTGTATAGTCAATAATTAGAGGCAAACCTTCGTCTGGAAAAACCATATTCCATTTTGTTTTATACGACTGTTAACATCGAAATTTGATAAGCCTATTTATGAAAGAAAATCGATTAATATAACGAAAGAGCCGATAGAGGATAAATTCGATTCAAAATATTATCCAGATGTGACCGAATTTAAGTAGGAGCTGTAGAAGTTATGATAGGATAATTGTATCTTTATTGAATATATCATATACGATAAACAAGTTTAGTTAGTTTTGTTAACTTTTTAGAGAAAATTTTCTTTCTGATTAGGAAAGAATGTCTAAAGGTTGTTTGTAACATATTGGATTCTTGTAACCATATGGTATAAATATAGACCATCTAAAATCTTTTAAGATATTCATCACAAATAAATTCAATCTCTGTGTATCGTCATCCTAGTTTATTTAGGTTTTTACCAGTGGGTTTGGTTCTCAACGGAGGGGCTGTATCTGTTAAATCCGATCTCTGACAAAGGAGTAAGTTATACCACTATCTTGGTGTATCCGCTCTGTCTAAGACTACATTTTGATCTCTTAGTCCAATCGAATATATCACATCATGTTCGTCTGGGTTCTATTAGCTTATCGTGCTTTTCTGCCGTCATCGGTCTTGTGTTACATCGGTTAGGTCAAATCTATTAGACTACTGATAGTGGATTGAGTCGTAAGCCGATAGTTCTTTACATGAATGTTTCATCGGAGTGGCCAACTGGTAAGTTATCTATACATTGAGCCTTACACCTGGTGTATCGGCTTCTTAGCCGATATACATATATCTTGCCCAGCGATTATTCGCTAGCGATCAATGTGGTTCTATTGGATCTGGTGTCGAGACCTAGCAAGTTTCATTTCCCTATCGGCTCAGCTAGCCGATAATTTTACTTATATACCTGTATCAGACTCGTAGCCGATGGATTCACCTGATTCCTCCGTTGCTACATTTGATCTAGTTCTCGCCGTTGCGGTGTTGTTAACCTTAGCCTTATACTGTCTCAGTTTAATTCGATCTATCAAGATTGGTTCTAATGGTATCGTCATCAGTAGTCGTTGGTTCTCGTACCTTCAAAAGATCGAGATCTCGTTCCTTACTATTCATCACATACCCTATTTAGAATGTCATTGGCTCTATAGCCGATAAGTCATTTACTTTATTCATCGCCATTCGTCTATGTTTCATCAGCTTTCTAGTCGATATATAAGCACTACTGTTGTATCGGCCATCAACTGATAGTAAGGGTGAATCGAACTCATAGCCGATGACTATCTTAACTCTATTGGCTACCAGCCGATAGCAGAGGGGCATTGGACTTAGCCGATGATTATCCTAACTCTATTGGCAACCAGCTAATAGCGTGATTCCGTATCAGCCTATCGACCGATTAACTCGTAGATCTCATTCTCTTTATCTCCTTATTAATTAGAGATTAAATTGACTAGCATGCCTGCAACTACATCAACCTGATGAGGACTCCTCAAAGCCGAAGGACCTACCCTAAAGTAAAGCAGACCTCTCAAGTCTTGGCGTGCTCGGATGCGATTGCATCGGATCTCTATTAGCGAACACGGAGGATAGATTTGGCTCGAACATATTCTTTGATATGTCTGATGAGACCATCAAAAGTGCACTCTAACGAACCTCGAAGCCGAATGATCTGCACTAAAATGACGACCTTCTAGGTGTTCGTGTGTCCATGCGCATCCACATTAAACTTCTATCGACTCATGCTGGCTTGCCATCTCAGCATGTCCCTCCATCCGGTTCGATCTTCTCCGTGTGCGTGCGAACAATGACTAATTAACATGGTGATGGTTTTGTAAATAAAATCTTTGTTTGAACCAAAATCATTAATACTAGGAAACATGCCTAGTGTGGAGGTCGTCTACCCGTCCTAGAGCTAGTTTTTTTTTTCGAATTATCACTTTTTAAAACAGTTTGACATAATAAGAGAGGGGCTGTACCAAACAACTCTGCACGGGCTTGCCACGGTCGATTGATGATACCAACGACCAACTGTACTGGGGTTTTGTCTAGCTCTGAAAAATTTCTCGGTTCTTTTAAGAAGATGGATAAACCAGCCAATGCATCTAGAATACACAAAGCCACAATCAATTTTTACGATAATTCCATAATATTTTGAAAAAAAATTAGTTTGCCATTATTACAACAATTATACATGCCACTAGCTAGTTTATCCAAAAGGATCTGATGAAGAAGGGAGAACGTTTCACTTACAAAATGACGTATTACAAATAGATCGAAATACCAGGGCCAGATGATCTTAACTTCATTAATTGGTGGCGGAAAGCATTACAGCAAGTAGAGAAGCAACACCATAAAGGTTTCAATTATGTGGTTGTGTTTATGGCTTGGTGGTTATGAAAGTATAAGAATAGTTGTGTCTTTGAAGGGACTTCACTTAATTACAATGTCATCGGATGAAGCCAACTTATGATGTATGGCGAGAGTTAAATGCCTTATCCTTAAGTTCTAAATAGAAGTTGAGGTGAACTAATCTATCATTTATTATGAGCACGTTTTCAAAATTTGATATATATTTTTAAAACTTTTATATAGATGTTTTTTTAGAAAAATCAATAAAATCTAATTTTTAAATTTATAAAACTCAACTCAACGCATTTTAGTCCAAGCAAGTTGGAATAGGCTAGAGTTGAAACCAATAAGAATCTCCAAATTACGATTTAGACACGTCAATAGCTGCTTTTCAAGTATTACTATTTAAATATAGATCTTCAGATATATATTACTTTTTCAAGTATTTTTTTATTGTTTCTCTTTATATTAATTTAGGATTCTACAATATACTTATGTCTTTAGGGTCTCTTTTAGACATGGCCAAACTAGCTCAACTGATGTTGTAGAAGCTTTTCTTCAATTGATACTACCCCTAGTTGATCACGTATACTCTCATTCCACACTCGATCAATTCTCGTATGACTATATATCCAACATAGCATATATATTTTTACAACACTCAATTATTGAATATGACGTCTTTTTATAGGCTAACATTCATTCAGTCCCATATAATATAGCAGGTCCAATTGCCATTTTATAAAACTTAACTTTTAGCTTCTACGGTACCCTCTTATCACAGAGAATACTAGATGCTTGGCGCTATTTTAACTAGCCCACTTTGATTCTATGACTAATGTCCGTATCAATATCCTCATCCATTTGTAGCATCCGATCCCAGATATTGAAAAGTGTTCTTTTTAGGCACTACTTGGCCTCCTAAGTCACATCTCCCTCTTCGTGTGTAATAGTACCAAATTCATAGTTCAAGTATTCAGTTTTAGTTCTGCTTACTCTAAAACCTTTAGACTCAAGAGTCTATCGCTATAACTCTAATTTCATATTTACTTCTACGTGACTCTCATCAATTAAAACTACATCATCTACAAAGAGCATACACCAAGACTGATATCTGATGTAGTTCTATTTTAATCGAAAAGCAACCTGTGTTACCATTATTTATTCAAACACTAGTCATAGCATCGTTATACATATCTTTGATGAGAGAGATATATTTTATTGAGACTTTATGTTTGTCCAAAGACCATCACATAACATTTCTTGGTATCTTGTTATAAACCTTTTTTAAGTCAATAAAAACTTCTTCTGCTCTTTAAACCACTCTATAACTTGTCTTATTAAGAAAATTATTTCTAAGATTGATCTTTCAGGCATGAAACTAAATTGGTTCATAAAGATTTGTGCCGTTCCTCTGAAACGGTGTTCGATAACTATCTCCCATATCTTTATAGTGTGGCTCATCAACTTAATTCCTTGATAATTAGTATAACTTTTAATATCTCACTTATTATTATAGATCGGCATTAATACATTTCTACTCTACTCCTTAGGCATCGTGTTTGATTAAGAAATATTGTTAAACATGTTAGTTCTATATCTCTAAGATATCTTCACATCTTGATTGGAATATCATCATGGCCCATCGTTTTACCCTTTTCATCCTTTTTAAAACTTTTCTAATATCAGATTCTTGGATCCTTTGTACAAATCTCTTATTAGTGTAATCCGAAGAGTCGTCTAGCTGAATGGTGGTGTACTCGTTCCCACCATTAAACAAATTGTCAAAATACTCTTGCCATCTATATCTAATTTCATCCTTCTTTATCAAGAGTTGCTCTCTCTCATCCTTAATATATTTAACTTGGTTGAAGTCTCTCGTCTTCTTATCTCGAGCCCTAGTTGTCCTTATCTCTTTCTTTTATACTCAAACGTTGATATAGATCCTCGAAAGTCTATCCTTTTGTCTCACTCACAGCTCATTTTACGATCTTCTTTGCCATCTTATACTTCTCCATGTTGTCCTCACTCCTATCACAATACAAACGTTTATAGCTTTTTTTTCTCCTTAATAGTTATTTGCACGTTTTCGTTTTATGTCTTTAGTTTATCATCCACTCATTTTGGTTACTCCAAACATCTCTGAAGCAATATTCCGTATGCATATTACCATCTTCTCCGGTATGCTATTTATATCGTTTTCTTTCTTTCAAGAGCCCTCTTCAATAACTATTTTCCTGAAGACATTTGATGCCTCATTTTCTAACTTTCACCACTTTGTTTTTGTAATTTTGGCTTATTTATCCCTACGAGCATATACTAAAAAGTGAAAGCCTGCTACTACCAGCTTATGTTAAGAAACTACATATTCTTTAGATATCATCTTATAATCCATACAAGCTCGTTTATCCGTTAAGAACAAAATCAATTTAGATACAGTATTAGCCACTACTAAAATTTATAAAAGCTAGTTATGTACGAATGACTTTATCTCTTTTTTACGTTAGAAAAAGGTCAATACCAACATCTCTTTTAAACTCAGTCTTAGTAGCATTTGACCATTGATGGTAATACTCAGACGTTAATACAGATCCTTGAAAGTTTGTCGCTTTGTCTCACTCATAGATTATTTTACGATCTTCTTTTATCATCTTATACTTCTCCATGTTGTCCTTACTCCATCTTACAATCCATACAATCTTGTTTATCTGCTAAGAACAAAATCAATTTAAATGGAGTATTAGCTGCTACTAAAATTTATAAAAGCTAGTTATGTACTAATGACTTTATCTCTTTTTTACGTTAGAAAAAGGTCTATACCAACATCTCTTTTAAACTCAGTCTTAGTAGCATTTGGCCATAGATGGTTATAGTCTTTTTATATTCCTTTGGCAAGTTGTTTTGTACTAAATCCTGTCCTAATGGGCTTGTTTGAGTCCTTTTGAACTCTTTTCCTTCTTCTTAATATTAATATAAAGATGCGTAGCTCTTGTGAGTTCGAGAAAAAAAAGTAGCCAAATAAGTTTTATTTCGAAGACTCCATTGATACCTAAAACATAATGTCTACATGGACTGAGGGAGTAACAGATACGAGAGCTTCATGCCAATTAACAAGCCATATGGCCCCACGAACCGGCAGTGTTAGCCAGTTGTGAAGTAGTGCATCCATTAGTGCCACAGTTTTGTTTTGTTTTTTTTTTCATGCGTGTATCAGCCCAGCACGTACGTACGACAGATAAAACGGAAAAGGCAGATCAATATATCGACGTTGGGTGTGTGCACGACCAACATGCATAATGCAAAGTGCAAACAGGTTATTCGACCGTCGGCCAAACGATGATGTCGATCGAACAGTGAGCTAGCTTGTGTCCTCTGATTTTGCGCCTACAACGGACGGTCGTCGTGGCCGCCATAAACTACAGCAACGTACATACAGTGCCGGCTACAACGACTTACATGTATATATAAATATATATAGTATTCGCTATATACACAGAAATATTTATTTATATTTTAGAACTTAATTATCTAACTGGTTGGTGCTAACAAAAACATGATGTGTATGGGATATACATATGGCTAGAAATGTTTATCTGAATATATATAGTCCTAAAATATTGATATTTCAAAATGGTGGACTAGCTTGGTGCTAAGATGCAGCTGAAAGGTGATTTCGCGGGCGAGTGATGATCTATCCGGTGCGGATACGGTGCCTGTGGCCACGAAAGGGAGATCTCGTGGGTAGTCTGCGTGGCGTTGGAGATCGGGGGTGTCTATCTGCCAGCATCAGCAGACGATAATTTCTGCGTGGAGGGATTGTTTTGTACCTGTCCAGCGTCCAGCGTCCAGCATGGGCGCATGTACTCTTGAGCCCCCTGCTTCCTACCTAGCTTCCCCTTCGTTTGGGTGGATGGGGGACGGCCACACGTACTCTGGCTTGTCTTTGCATGTTGGAGAATGCCGACCGCTCTCCACCCTAGCATGCGAGTACTTTATAGCCGTCGGGCTTATTGGCTTGGACGAATCAATTAATTTGTCTAAACAAGCAGTACTCTTTCCTTTCCATTCAAAACAAAATTAAAAACAAGCAGTACTCTTTAACTTTTTCAAATGAAAATATTGTAAGTGATTTTGCGGTGCTACAAGGAGGTTTCATATTTTGTATTAGAAACTTTAGTACTCCTTCTTGACACCACAGTTACCAATATGCATATTGGTGGTGTTGGTTTCTAATAAACATGAAAATAAAGACACACAAAATGAGAAAAATATTAGCGCCGATTAATTAATTTTTAATTATTATAAACTTAAAAATGAAGTTTTCATATAAAACACATCATTTATCGGTTTCAAAAACATATTAACGAAAATCGACATACGCCTATTACAAAAGTTGACCTGTCGAGTATGTAAATATTAATCTATTGAGACACATCTTTACAAAATCAAACCATGCACTGAAAGCATGAAATATTTGTTACACTCCCTAAACATTACTTACGTGTATTACTTATAAGTCAACAACTTATATAGAGTTTAAACTTTATACTAAATATAACAAACTAATACTTCTTAAAAGATACTTAGCTACTCCCTCTGTCAAAAAATCTCAAATCCTACCATCCCAAGAAGAATTCAAGGAGTGAGAAAAAAAAGACCAAATTAACCATAATTAATGAAAAAGTTATATAGGTGTATAGGTAGAAGAGAGATATTAAAAAAATAAAAAAATTTAATTTGTGGATAGATAAGAAGATAGAAGTTGATTTATTTTACGAAAAAGTTTAAATTTTATGAGTTGATTTATTTTACTACGGAGAAAGTATTTAAAATGTTCGCCACCTATTCGTCGCCACTAAAATCCTAGCAACACTGGCTGTTGTCAGGCGCACTTATGCCTGTCCTAATTTAATGTGTCATCATGGTTATATCGAGCTTAAGTTACAAGAGTTTCGTACAAACTATATATATATATATATATATATATATATATATATATATATATATATATATATATATAACTATATAAATCCACTTGTATTACAATTAAGACGACGTATTTTGGATATAACAGAGGTAGTCTTCCGGCTCAACTTACTCCAGTTTAACCACGGTGTGTCTTAATTATCAGTGTGCGCCCTTATATATGTGTGCATGTTCAACAGATAAAGGAGTATGTACGTGCCACGTGTGCGTATGGTACGGGATTCTCTCGAAAATCCAAAATTGGAGCAACCATGCACGTAGCAGAGAATCTCTAGCTAGGCTCGTACTACAAGATTCTGATTCTGCAAGTTGCAGCATTACATTACACCTGCACGGGGTTGGGGTTGGGGTGAGCTTATAATCCGTATGTAAAACGACAAATGCCATTACCATATAATTAAAATACATTTATTTGATTTTTTATTTTTTTTATAAAAATTGTTTTTAAAAAACAGCGTTTAATATATTGAGAAACATACAGAAGCTCTCGATAAAAAAAAATCGTACTACCAAAAAAGCGAACCCTGAACCAACCGATTTAACAAGTCAGCCGATTACTGTTACTGTGCTGGACCGGATCAAATCATCGCCGACGTCGGCAAGCAGCCGGGCCGTTCGGTCGTCGGTGTACCACGCAACACATGGATGATTTAATATATATGCATGCATGTGGCGATCCATCCGTCCGTCACGATCGACGCGTGTGATATTATTATGGAGCATGTTCACAAGGATTTCTTTTTCTTTTTTTTTACGATTTGGTCACAATAATCTGAACGTACGCGATTGTTACTCAAAGGATTGTGCCCTTATTTTCTTTTAAAAAAAGAGCTTTTGTTACATTATGTTACACGCAAAGCATGCATGCTTGTCGGGGCTTTCTGCGCCACTACACTGTCATATAGTATTTGTTTTCAAAAAAAATACAGGAGCTTTTCCAATCATTTGTTGGAGAAGACGAAACCTGCTTACCCTAAAGTTAAGGGTAGTACTTCGTCTTCAGTAACCATGTTGTTGTAATATATAAAGATAATCTTCTCTCTGTTTAATAAATCGAGCCGGTGCAAGAAGCTGGCTCGGCAAAAAAAAAGTTAGTTTTAGTGAACAATTAATCTTATGTTCTTGATAATTTAGCATATAAACATTTCCTTTATCTGGCTACTTTTCACTTCACCAAATTGCAACGTACTTTGCCTTTCGGTTTAGTGTTTAATCAATCGTATCAACCAAAAGAAAAAAGGTTAATTTTTGCACTCCTGGGCCAACAAGCAGGCGATCAGTAATAACGCATGAATGAATAATTAAGAGATGGTGATAAAATAAACACGGGGAAATTAGGGTATCTTCTAGATCTACCACGTTCGATTCCGTTAAAATATAAAAAAATTCTTCTCATTCCATAGTACTACATAGTACTTGCTACCTCCTCCTGACTCGACACCTTCCAATAATGCAACCACCCAGATTATTTATTTAACCTTTCCTTTTTGTTTGGAAAATATTTCTTCTTGATTCTGTTACTGGTCCAACTAAATTATGGGCGAATCATTCCAAGATGGTTCACCATCCATGGTCCTCCAATAAATTATGGACTGCAGTGGTTTGTACTCTTGTCAAGGTTCTTAATATTAATTAGTGAAACCTGTTTTAGTACATCATGCTCAGTTCAAATCTTTGATTTGTACATAATGTTAAATCAGCTAACAATTCAGACTGACTCAGCCTTTCGCTTTGTTTTGAACATAGGAAATTTTGTGTGACTAGTTTTTTTTCAGAAAGTTTGTACAATTAACTTCATTGTTGCCAGTTGCCAGGGTGCACAATATCGTTGGGGGCTAGGGTCAAAATTTGACAACCCATTTACTGTTTGAAATTTGAATTTTTCAAAAACCATTCGAAATCCCTCTTGAAATCTGATTTCGAGCTGCCTCATTTTAAACCATGATCGTTGCTGTGGTTAAAAAGAAATGTGTTATGAGAATTTTCTATTCCAAGTGATCTCTCTGGGAATTCCAAGAACCGATCCAAAAGAACAGGTTTTGTAGTAGTATTTTGTAAGACCAGATTAATATCAGTCCATTCCCATTTTGATCTATTTTTGGTTTATGTTATACATAATAGTACATTAGTTATTCTATAGACTTTCCACGACATTAAGAAACCTAGTTGTCATGTCAGTGATTAATTGAGCAGGCCATGCTTGACAAAGTTCCAACTCTTTAGATTCTTGCATAATTTGGCCTTTATTATTATTAATCTTTAAGCCTTTATTATTATTAATCTTAAAATGTGAAGAAGATGGTTCACCAAAACACTAATCTATACCCCATCTCTACTCCAGGAATTTTAGAGCCAGACATACCTAGCTTTATAGGACTCGTCGATCTAGAGCACCGCCAAACACTAGTCATGTTATAAAAAAAATTAGGCTGCAAATATTGACAATCCTTATCATCCACCTAAACAAATTGGTTAGTTCATTAGCAATAAGACTACAATAATATTAACCTGGATGATTATCAATATGCATGACAATATTGTTCTTGAATTTTCCTCAAAATAATGTTGTTCTTGAACAGCTTGGATTCTATCGTTGCTAGAATCACGTAAAATGTACCAGCAATCCGGAAAGCAACGCCCAAGATGGACAAAATCAAAACCTACCGTGCATTGAGAAATATGAGAATTAGGGTACGTACTGCTGGTTGCTGGTGGTTACTAGACTATCAGGTTTGTTGGTGTTTTGAACTTCATTTCTGTCGCTCCATTACTCACTTTTTTGAAAAGCATTTGTTGCCCTGACTTGGAATCCATCTACTTTTTCAGTTGTCGACTCTCCTGATGAAATCCTAACTAATCCATGGACACCCTTGATGAATTTCAGACAAAAGAATTGATTGATGCATCTGTGATAATTGTGCTCGTTGAGGTAAATTAAATCCATTCTAGTGCATCAGCGCCGCCCTTTTTGCCACCTTCTTCTGAAGGGCAATTCATTTTATTTTGCCATGATTCCTGCAGAGATTTATGCAAAATTTTCTCTTACATCTGAATTTCATCTTCAGGAGAGTGATTTGATCCAAAGGAATTAAAGCCGTTGCTTTTGCAAATATAAGCAACGCCGTACATGGATTGCGAGGAGGTATATTTAGATTAATTGGTGAAGAAAGGACTGATCAAATCAGAGCACCAACCGACACCGACAGCATGGGATCTGTGCCAACAACAAAAGCATCAACAGTCTGCACTGCATGTTTAATTGGTTAGCCGGACAGCACACAACAGTCAGGAGAGAATTAGCGTGCATGCGATTCGTGTTAGCATCAAGTGACTAGAGTACGTGACAACTAAACATAGAAGGCTCACTTATAACTGCACAACGTACTGCAGGTCAGGTCAGATCAGTCGAACTCAATCGTTGTACGCTGACGTCGATGCAGACACAGCTGCACCTCAGTTTGCTGATTGGATGAGCAGCTTTGCTAGGGGCGCTTAGCTTGTTTGGTTTGTTGCTTCGTCATATCATCATCTTGGATTAGCGTTTGGTTGATTGCTATTGTTACGACATCCTTTATTATTATTATTTTTATAGCCTGTTGTTCGGCATTTTAAACCCGTTTTCTAGACAACTTGTTACAAGTGTGATGAACAAATTCTGAGTCATGCCATGTAGAGTCCTGCCATACTTTACAAGTGATGCTTGGTTCATGGCTGCATTTTGTCGAGCTCCGACTATGCAGCTTGGCTTGCTAGACATCTGCTTGTTGACAGCGTTAGCTGCGAGCAATACAACAATGTATATATATATATATATATATATATATATATATATATATATATAAAACTAATTTTAGGGGGGGCGGAAATGATTATTTTTGTTGTCTTGGAATGTAAAAAAGGCATGCCAATTGGTATTTAACAATTAGTGATGTGCCTTCTCCGTTTTCAAATAATATACAACACGGTAACACTTGATTATTTGTTTTATTAAAAATTAAGTGTAAATATGTGAAAAAAATATAAATCATGTTTACATTATCTTCAATGCTAAAATGTCACAACAAAATAAATAATATCGTGTCCAAAAGTTAAAATGTCATATGTTTAAATATGGGTAGTAATATTTAGAGGCTCATGTTTCTAAATGAAAGTTTACAACTCACCATTTGTTTTACAATTGAGTGAGAAAACTTTTTTAGCTCCATCAGAGAAAGAAATGACCACTTCAATACGTATTACTTCAAAGGCGTTTAGGGTAAATACGTGGTGGAAACAATGTCTGGGTTGAAATCATGAAAACCACACTATAAAATGTTCTCAATTTTTTTTAAAAAAACTCATATATAGCTAAGGTGATATTAAAAAAATTAAAGACTAAAATTATTATTATAGATTAACAAGACAGTACAAGGATTGGGGAAATGAATTCCCCAGTACATCATCTTGAAAGATAAAACTTAGAGTACAAACAAAACACCATCCCTTTGGAAAGAAAGGACCATGGAAGTGATCATCCATATAGAAAAATGGGGAGCTGTGGCATTTTCGCCACAATTGTATCTTAGGGCCTCTACTAATGTGCACTTGGCTTGACAAGCCAATGATTTCTTCATCTACCACCACGGAATCAACATAATTCGAGGTTTAGAGATTCATTGGTTTTCAATAGGCTTCATTGGACTCGACAAATGATTGGCACGGAGTTCTTGGTCAAATCTGAGGAGCGTAAACAGCATTCCTGCCGATCAAAGTCATGCAGGTGGTTGGCTCTCAATCTGAATGGAGACCTCGAGATGGTTACTGCTGTAATTAAAAGATACGAAGGACACCTCCAAAATCCAATTGACCTTAATCTTAAAAAAATCTAGATGGTGGCGATGAAATTACTGCCTAGCTTACCTTGACCAGAGCATAGAGATGGGGATGGAGAAGAAAATGGCCTATGAGTGCAGCTAGATGTCATGGAAGTGGATGACACCGAGGTACCTAGGGTGGTGATTCTACCGATTTGAGGCAAAAGCGCAGTTGCCTGCCAACACCAACAATTTTGGGCAATTTTTCACCTGTAGCCGTTAGGACTTTGACTCAAAGGCAACATATAGATCCATTATTCTCGAGCCTGTCCAACTGCATCCAACATGGGATCCAACACTTGAGAGTAAAGGCATCTGTCAATGCCATCGATCTAGCGCCATAGCCTCGTCAGATTCACTACTCACCGCTAATGGGACATCGACTCAGAGGCGTTGTCAACTAATGTAGGTGTAAATCCATTGCTACCAAGCATCATCATTTTCAGCTCCAATGAAGCTGACCATCACCGACGCCGGATCCAACACTTGAGACCATAGGCAACCACCAGTGCCATCGATCTAGCACGCCATACCCTCGGTCACGCTAGATCTGCCCATCCTAATAACTGCCACCGCCTGGCCTAGTCCTCATAGAGCTATCGTCGGTGACTCCTTGCACAGGCACAGTAAGCTTCGTCGGATCAACCACTCTTGACAATCGCCAACACCAGATCTGTCATTTCCTTGGTGGTCTACCATGAAGACACCGGTGACATATTGCTCAAAATAAAAAGGAAAATCACATGATAATCTAACCTATATAGGAAAGTGAGAAGTACTAGACTGTACACTATACCTAAGGCAGGGCCCAAGTCCAATCCCTCCCTCTCCTTGCTTTTGTCGGCAACAAGCCGCTAGGAAAGAGGAAGAGTGGTGATTTTTTTATTTGCCTGCCGTTAGCCTTTGTCACACATTACTCCTAACTCGGTATGTTTG
Source organism: Oryza coarctata (assembly GCA_030770085.1). Classification (NCBI taxonomy): domain Eukaryota; kingdom Viridiplantae; phylum Streptophyta; class Magnoliopsida; order Poales; family Poaceae; genus Oryza; species Oryza coarctata. Next base: position 15,577,007 of record CM061466.1, read on the forward strand.
TTTATTTATATCTTTCTTACATATGCGATTTTTTAAATACTTTTTTAAACTTCTATAAAAAATTCCAAGCTTCCATCCAAGATTGTAGTTTCCACCGTGTATTCCCCAGGTCCTTACACAAGATAGCTTTATATGCAAATCGTATGAACCCAAGGTACATTAGAGATTACAAAAGAGTAGAACACAATTACACAAACAACACGACGGCTGCACGTACAACCTAAGAAAAGGAAACAGCAAAGGAAGTGAGCAAACAATTTTAATATGGAATCTCGGCCGCTTGCCAGCCCACCAGTGTTGGATATCGCGCGGCTGCAAAACCGACCAAGCTTCCAGCTAGCTCCTCGCTGCTCCGAGACAAACCCAAATAGAAAACAGCTGAATGCATGCATTAAGGCCCAAATTACCAGAAAACAAAACAACAAGACTAGGGATTGGACGGTCAAAAAGTTTTATTTGACCGTTAGTTAAGCATCATGTTGTACATTATGAAATAAAAATATTTAGTCATGCAAACATTTGAATGAAAATGAAACACTATAAAAAAATCATTTTGCATGATACCATCCTTTTATTTTATTTTTACTGGTGAATTAAAAAAACACATGTTTATAAAAATATATTGGAGGGATTCTGGTCATGAGCTGTTTGTGAAAATAGAAGGTAAGTCTGCACAAATAAACCTATTTTCTTACAGGGACGACCATCAGTAAATTGATTTTTGTTGATGGTACTAAAGAGCACTACTCATAAAAAAAGTTCTTTGTATTAAAAAGCACCATGGCCCACCTCAGCTTGTCCCTTCGCCTCTCCCACTCCCTTCTTTCTCCGACCCACTCTCCACTGCCACTAAGGCACACCACCACTGTTGCCTCCTCCTATGAGGAAGCCACCATCACTAAGGACTGCACCCACATCGGCCAACGAACCAGATCTGGTAGTCTTGGCTTTCTCATTGGTGATTCTGGCTGACTGGAGCAAATGACGGATAGGATGGTGATAGCAATAGGAGAGGTGGATCCGCTGCTAGAGGGCTAGGGAGCTAGGGGCCTTGGTTGTAGTGAAGAGGAGCGGTGATGACAGGAGGCACACATCTAGGCTAGCCCTCGGTTGTGGGCCTAGGAGCTATGGATTTAGGCGTAGATGATGATAGCGGAAGCAATGGAGTTTATGTTGTTGATTAGGGATTTTAGGGAGGGGGTTTAGAGGAATTTGGATTTGGAGATTTTGGGAGAGATTTTGTAAATGGTAACATGGATTTGGGGATTTTGGGTGTAATTTTTTTTCCAGAAAATCCTTATTGCAAGCGGTTAGCTTAATCTTGCCATCAGTAAAGATTCTTTTTCACAGAAGAATGGATTTTGCAGGCAAGCCCAACATTAAAACTATTCTATTTTCACTGGTCACAGGCGGCATGGCTGGTCATATGTAAACATCTATTTTGGCCACATATGATTGCCTTTTTATATAGTGAAATACATTAGTTAAAACATTTTACTCTCATGTATGAAATATCGATTTTTAATAGTTAATTTATATATATATATTTATTTCATTGAAACATAATATTACAAGATTATGTTTTTAAAATTTTATTACAATGAATAAAACAGTACGCTCCTAAATAATAATAAAAAAAAATTGTGCCACGTAGCCCTGTGATTACTACTGGTACTACGCAGAGAGAGAGAGAGAGATCATGCGGTAGGCGCAAAGACATAAAAGAGAAACGCGCAATGTCTGATTTTTCTTCGCAAACCGTGTGACCGACGCTGAACATTATCGAAAAGCTGACACATGAAAAAAAGGGATTATATGTAGTACCGACCGGGGCCCAAAAGCCAGCGTGCCTTGACAAATCATCCAAGATGACGTACGGTCACGTACGTTGCCATGCATAAAAGAGATGACATTCTCATCAGCACTCGTTGAAGACTAAAAAGGCTTCACTACTGAAGAAACCCTTACCACTGTCAGCTCATCACTGTTAGTTTGCGTGAACCGGCAGAGGTAAAAACATCATTGCTAGTTTGTGACATGAACCAGTAGCAATACTACCATCCGAACACTCCGGTATTGTGACACGCACTGTTTGGACTGCGTACACATTCATCGCTTGAACCGGCAGCGATACATGGACCTCAACTGTTAGTCGATGCCAAGCTCTCCTATGCTCGAGTAGCCCATTCTTCAGCGAGGGAGGGTGAATTTTTCATCCCAAAACTTTCTGATGCCGTTAGACAATACAAGAAAATTGGTCTTCTATGATGAAGGAAAAATGCCAAGGGAAGCTAGATTTTCGTCATAAAAAAACTTTGTGACAAAATACTGGCGTCATAAGGCTCGTCACGGATGATGCGTCGCTGAAAGTATCTCGTGACGAAATTTTTGCATAGCGTCATAAAAGCATCAAATCCATGACGAAAGTTTACTCGTCATAAAATATATATTTTATGACAAATACTATGTCACATGTTCTGCACATCTTTCGGCATTGTTAAGCAGACCACCTACTTCATAGAACATATATTATGACGATATGTGATTGTCATTGGAAATACAAATTCCACATAAATACATTAGAAAATACTAAATAATTTCTACCATAGAAATTCGATGTCCAAAAGCTTCAGCTTTCACGTTACAATACCAATTATATCTCATATTAGAATTTACATATATGAATCAATACATCCGCTACATATAACATAACAAAAGTAAAAAAAATACGTTCTCCTAACAAAATTACCAAGAAAGAGGGAAAATAGCTATCCTCTATGTAGGTAGTTTCCAAATCTTCACACCTGACAACAATAAGAGAATGAATCAGATTCATAAATTTTAAGCCATCTAACCTAAATAGATGTGGTTGAGCTTAGGCTTACCTGTTATAAACAACAGTATAAGTCTATTGTTCATCTTCTACGTTCCTCTTGTAGATATTGCCATGTTGGTTCTACTGGAAGTAAAAGAGAGGTCAACACTAGGTGATATAAGCCATGTACAGCACAAACAACAACTAAAGGCAGTAGCATGGTACATTTGTTCATTGTTTGCTGAGCAGCTATTAGCTATCAAAACAAAATACCATAGTCATGATTCAAATTATTAAGTAGAGGACTAGCAAGCCCTTTAATTAGCCATTTTAGCGATGAGAACAAGACAGTTTTATTTGAATACTTCTTTAAAAACTATAAATTCCAAGATTTAACAGTACACAATATGGTATCGTGGTATAAGAATGTCCTGTTGTTTTCATCTAAAAAAACTATAGGATATAGTTACTACTTACACATCTGAGAAAATGCATGACTTAGTCTATTAATCCACTGCTCCTGCCAAAGGTGTTCTACAATAGCACAAAAATCATCAGCCTAATTGATTTCTACTTGTTACATTAAAAGATTTGGACAGGTCATGAGTTCGAAGTAGGAAGGGGGATCATTCCTATACAATGAAAACTTAACAGATGTCAGCCAACCTGAATTGAAACATACAAGTACAAGGAGAGAAAATAAGAATATATTCATGGTCAGATGTACTAATATATTTACCTAAAGTCTGTTCAGTTAACTATCTGAAAATGAAGAAAACAAGAGGTCTGCTGAAGCCATCTCCTGTTCTGCATTTATCCTCTCTTAAGAAATTACTGCAAATTTATATGCAAAAGATGCTATATCTAGAAAGTGTTCAAAACTTCAAATCCATTTGCTTAGTGCTAACATCTGTAAATTCCCTTTGGCACTTAAATAACTCTAAAAGTGCAACAGACAAATGAACCCATTTTTCAGATATATCTAGCAATCTGAAAACAATATCAGTAGAAGTTAAGGACTTTCAGTCAGTTCATAGTGAGTAAAGAACTATTTACCTATGTCCAGTTGCCAAGAGATTAAACAAAATACAGTGAACTTCCTCCATATGCTCTAGTAGTGTACCTTAGCCTTGAGCTGTACAGCAGTCTGAAATATGCAAGTATAACAGGACTCTTTTTTATTTGGGATGAACAATGTTGGTAGAATTAAGGTATCCTGGTAGTATGCCTGAACTGTAGAGTAAATAAATCAAAATGGAGCAGGGCAACTTCATGGTTCTGATGAGCAATCAAAATGATCAAAACAGATCATAATTTCGGACATAGATGTCTATATCTGATAAAAAGGTGAACTAAACAGACCATAGCTGCTTCTAATGGCGTAAATCTCACAGAAAAAATACTCAGATCAAAGTAAAGGATTGGAAGCTACAGGTTTATGACTGCACCTCTACAGTATTTTTGCGTATCACAGATCGGTGATTACCTGTTAGCTACTTTGGCTGTCACTCGAGCAGCAACTGAAGGCTGTCACTAGAAGTTACAGCTGAAACAGGACCTGGAGGATTTGGGGAAATTTGGATGGAGAGAGCGGGAGGATACAGAGGGAAATAAAATAGTCCAATTTCACAACTTGTCTCCGTCTGACCACCGACTTATTATCTTAACAGTAAAAGGACAAGATTCAAACTTAAAAACCACCACGTTGTAAAAAAAGATTTCATTTTAAATAAAATATTTGCATATTTTTAATTATACTCGAGATGTACAAGCCCCAACATCATAATCCCATTCACTTTTACAAGCCATATTTTGATTTTGAAAAGTCAAATTTGAATGATTTTGACCAATATTTAGTTAGGATAAAAGTACATTTAGTGTATACCATTAGATTCATATTTCATATTTCAAAGTGTTCATACCATTAGAGTCATATTTCATATTTCAAAGTGTTCAACCTACTTATTAGTCCATAGCTATTAAAAAATATTTTTATAAAAATTAATGGTCATAAAGTTTTTTTTAAAATTAAAGCTTGCCTTTTAAAAATGAAAAGGGTTTCTTTTAAAAAATATAAACAGATGGAGTATGCACTATAACAAGGATATAAGTTCATCTTTAATCCTCTATCATATAGAAGAAATTAAAAACCGATATTAAGTATGCCAACCACGGGATTGACATACAAACTCAAATAAATATATGGATAAGCTAGATTTAAATAAATTATTTCAGCATGAAAAAAAATTGAAAAATCCAAGAAATAACGCTTAATAAATGGCAGAAGAGAGGCGGCGAGAAGGCAAGAGTGGCAACGTCTAATAAATAAAAAGGCGGTACCGGCGGCTCATCATGTCCCTGCAAATGTAATTATTAATGAGATTTGCATTCCTTTGGTGATATCGGGGAGTTAAGCGTATTCCAATTTTTTTTCCATTGTCAACTATCATGTTTGTATCGTCATAAATATATATTTTAAATGACAAAAGTACACAAATAGCCCTCTATCCATGAGATTTTTTTTTTTAACTCTGTTACCAGCATTTTTGTCTCAGAAGACCAGATTTGTTGTACTGAGAAGCTCGGTTTGTGCACGATTTCACATCTGATTCCAGGTTCTTCTTTTATTTAGTAGCTTGAATCGATTTATTTTCATGTTTTTTTTAGATCTACCTTTCATTTAGTCACAAAACAAGATAAGGGTTTAATAATTGTCAAAAACCATTGGAGACCATTAGAAGCTCAATCTGTACACCATTTCATGTCCGCTTTAGCTTCTAAAGGTTAGTCATATTCTATCTAGATCTATCTCTTTGCTTGCTTATTATGATTTATTTTTAACTTTTCTCTATCTTAAAAATAAAATTCATTTCAGTCTATGCTCCAAAGAAACTATAACCAATTAAAACCAATTAAGAAGTCTTCTTCTATCACCAATAGTAAGTTAGCATGAAACTCACCCTTCAAATTACTTGTTATGTATGAATTTGTAATAGCCAGATTATGTAGGCTAAGTCAGTTTTATTTATGGTCATGTCCAGACTTCTTATTTATGCATTTGTTCAGTTTTTTTAGAATTTTGTTTAAGATGAACGGCCTTACCTAGTGATGTTGAGTTGTATGCTACGATTTGAATTGTTAGGAGCAACCGCTATAAATGGATAATGTAAGTTAGGTATGAATCCATTTACAGAGGTGGCCATTTGTTTCGTGCGAAATTCATCTACTTTAACTACTGTTTACATGGATACACTTTGTTTTATATGTGATGTATGTGTGTTCGCGTCGAAACTACGCCGACCGCCTATGAGATCTGCTTAGCTCCAGTGTAGGCCGGTCAGTTTCTATTTGTGGCTCGAGGTACACGTGCCAAGGCCCATGGGGTTTGGTCGGTTCCGACGCGACGGTACAGGTACGGACGTGCCAGTCAATTTGACCCTGCAATTGACAAGGAGGTGAGACAAACGGGTCAGTCGGATGATGGACCGATAAGGGTTCTTGCTATTAGCTGGCTGCCGATAGAATCGAGTTAGTCATCGGCCGTGTTCGGATGGCTTCTACTATCGGCTGATCGCCGATAGGAATCAGGATACTGTTCCATCAGCTGGGAAGCTGATGTAGACGGATGTTAACGAAGGATATGATGGCTCCGGGTGTAACGAACGCGAGACCCTGATCCATCGACCGCAGAGCCGATAGAGATATATGATGTACTCAGAGAGTAACAAGACGCGTGGGATCCCTCCTAGTAGTCGACGGAATCTGTCGCGGTCGTTCATCGGCTGGAAAGCCGATGAAAGCATATGCGAGCTGGCAAGAAATCGTATAAAAAGGGACCGGCTGCAAAGCCAATGCCGCTCTGGAGATGGCAGCACGAGATCCGTTGCCCGCCGTGATGACGCCGCTAGCACCGAATCTCAAAGACCGGACCTAACCGAGATAGTATGAGACCGAGACCAACGGCAACGGGACGGTGGATGCCAGATCGGATGTGCTGAAGGAAGGGCGAAGTGAATCTATCGGCTAGCTGAGTTGATGAGAGGACGTCTCTCTGAAGACAGGTGCGCATTGGCTGAAAAGCCGATGCGCTTGGCGTGGCGCTCAAAGGAAATTCTCTGAAGACTTGGTACGTATCGGTCGAGGAGCCGATGCGCTAGGTATGTTGCTCAACATATAGATAACTTATCGGCTAACACTCTGATGAAACGCCGTACAGAGATCTATAGCCTAAAGCTCATTCTACTGTTAGCAGCCTCGTAGGTCGAACCTAACCAATGCAGCACGAGACCGATGACGATGGAGAGAGCTTGACAAACCGATAGATACTGCAAGGATGTGATGCGATACATCCTATCGGCCTAAGAGGTCAAACCTAACCAATACAGTCTTATACAGATCGAGATATATCGAGATAGTGGTGAGACTTACCCCTTCGTTGGAGATCGGACTTAACCGATGCAGCCCCGCGTCGAGAGCCAGATCCCACCGGTAAAAATCTAGATAAATTAGAGTGGCGATACGCCGAAATTGTATTGATCGAATGATGTGTTACATGTTTCCAAGGGGTCTATATTTATACCCTGGGTTTACAAAGTCCGACGCGTTTACAACAACCATCAGATGTTATTTACTAAAAAAATAAAGGAAAATATCTCTAAGAAAGTTAAACAAACTAACTAAATCTTCCTATCCATATAATATACGATAGAATACCCTACCGTGAATCATGGCTCCTCCTCAAACTCGGTTTTATTTGGATAACCTTCTAATCTTACCGAATCTTTACTTGTTTCAATCCGATCGGCTTCTTCCCTGTAGCAATCGGACACTTCTTCGCTTAAACCGATCATCTTTCCAATATATCACTGGGTTTTCTAAATTTTGATGTTAACACATGTCCATCATATAAGATACAATAGAATACCCTACTGTAAATCATAGCTCCTTGGATAATCTTCTAATCTTAGACCGAATTTTTCCTTGTTTCAATCTGATCGGCTTCTTTCCTGTAGCAATCGGACATTTCTTTGCTTAAACCGATCGTCTTTCCAATCTATTGCTGGGCTTTCTATATTTTGATGTTAACAATGTGATGAGTTTGAAATATGTATGTGATTTTTTATTAAATTTTGTGGAGCCTTTCCAGGCCTTGCGCTTGCAATTATATACTCGCAAGTGCACTTTTCATTTGAATTAAGTGAGACAAGCATTTAATTCTAGTGTGTATTAAATAGGTGTACTCACGGATATACATGTGGAAAAAGAGTGAATTGTAGTTTGTGTCATATTTTATTACTAAAGTTTCACTTTGGTTTGGGTAATTTTGTTATTGTTGCCGTTTCAACCACCCTAAATAACTTGTTCAATATAAAATGAACTTAAGTTGCACATAGGGGGGTAAATGTCTACACGTTTAATTCTTTTTCCTTCATTGGAGAGGTAAGGAATAACTTTACAAATGTTCCATTAAATCCTCGTAGGTAATACTTAGTCGTTTAGAAGGTGTTTTTAAAATAGTAATAAGCTTGAATCTTCACCGGTGTTAATTCATAAGTGCTCACTCAAATTCCAAAATATAATCACTCACACATCACAAAAAAAACATATTTAGTGGATGGATTAAACTAAAGATCTAAGAAAGTGGAGTGGAGAATCTCTAAAAAGTACTTAGAAGTGGTGTAAAAATGAATAAGCAGTCACTCTCTTAAAATAGATTGGTGGGTTAAATACCCACCCCTATTAAAATTAACCGTTACTCATAAAATTTAAATTTTAGAGTATCTGGATATGTCTTTTATAGATAGAGAGCTCAGTGCAAAGACTCTGACGAAACAGTACGAAGACTTGGACAATACTTAGTTTCAAGAAAAAGAACAAGTTCGGAGCATCCAGTCTAAACTTTCAAAGACTCTAAATATGTCTCTCTGCTAGATAGAGAGCTCAGTTTGAAGACTCTAGCATAAATATTTAGAGACTCTGAACAGACCTCTCTGTTAGAGAGTTCAGTCTGGAGACATAAATGTCCAAAGATTTTGAACTAATTTATCTGTTTGAGAGAGAAACTTATTCATAAGTTTACAGAAAATCTAGACACAAATATCCAAAACACTAGAAGAGAAAAATCAAAATCCTAAGATATACGTGTAAGTGTTTGCTCATCTAGACTTAAAAGTTTTATTTAGCACTTATTTTTTGAACCAATTAAATTTAAGCCCCTCTTGACTTGTCCTAATGACTTAAGAAATAATAAAATTATATTTTTATCACTTTAAGTTTTTTTTTATAATCTTCACATGATGTTTTCTTTTAAACAAAACAATGAATTACTGTGAGATTTTCAATTAAAATATATTAGCTTTTTAAATTTTTTTTATCATTTATCACTTAAAAAGATGCACGTACACATCAATGCCCTCATACAAATTGGCTCCGATACATCGGCAAACTTCCCTATCAATATGCATATCATATCTTTGCAAGAGTGGAGACTACACAAGGATAGAAAAAAGAGGTGCATGGTTTAAATTTTCAAAATGTTAAAATTACTTAGTCCAAAGTGAAAATAAGATTTATTTTATGTTGATCAAAGTGAAAATAAAATATGGTCCAAACTATAATTCATAAAAAAATGTATTTCCATAGTGCTAAATTGAATATGCACGGGCAAAAATAGGCTGGATCATCCCTTGTAACATATGCATAATTGTTTAAGTGAAAGATTCGATCGGTTGAATAATCGAGCGCCTCTCATCGTGCTAAGCACGCTTGTATATATGCAACAAACTTCTCCAACAACTGGATGAGCTAACTAGCTTAATATACTAGTTAATACACGCATATATGATATATTCCTTTCTTTAAGCATCGGGAAAACACTTTGAAATAGAAGAAAAAAGGTTTAGATATAGCTTTCAGGCATGTAGGGTACTTTCGGTTGTGTGATGTGCTCCTCCTCAACCGCATATCATACACCCGGTTGATGCATCCACGTCGTCTGCTAGCTTTATAAACCGTACACGAGCACACCCTCCACTCGGGTTCCGAGTCATGGTCATGGCCGGCGAGGTGGCCGCTGCAGCAGCGGCGATTCTTGCTCTGACGACGATGCCGGCGTCGGCAACGTCGCACGATCGGCTGGGCGAGGAGTGCGCCGCGGTGGTGTCTCTGACGCAGGAGTGCGCGGGGTGTGCCTGTCCGAGCTTGCCGAAGCGGCGGGGTGCTGCGAACCCGAGTCGTCGTCGGCGCCGGCGGCGATGGCGGAGGCGGCCGTGCGCACGCTGCCGGGGTGCGGGCACGGGTTCCACGCAGAGTACGTCGGCAGGTGGCTGCCGCTGCGTGCCGAGTGCCCGATTTGCCGCCGACCCGTCGTCGCCGCCGACGGCCAGGCGCCGGCCGGGGTGCCCGTCGCTGTGGCTGAAGCGGCACCCACGCCGTCGCCTGCGTGGTCGAGGATGGCGTGCGGGTTCGGCGACGGGCGAGTGGTGTGGATGGATAGCCCGTGGGTGGAGGAGATCTGATTATTAGTGTTATTGTCCCACACGAGGGTATATAGCTCGACAGTGTAAAACAACTGCCTCCAAATTTCTTATGCGTAAATTACTGTTTGCTAATGGTCGACTCGCAGCCTATCGATTTTAGTTCTACTCTCTCTCCGTTGTATGTCAGATGTTATCTAAGTCGATTTTCTAACAAACTTTATAGAATAATGAAGTAACATCGACCACACTTAATTAATTTTATTAAATCCGCTGCAAAAGAGAATATATCTATTGGTGATGAGGCAGAGTCCTCAAAATGAAGACTTATGAAATTTGATTGACATAAAGGAAAAAAAAACTCTCTCTCGATGTCTCTTTATTGCGGTTTAGTACCAATAATTAGAGGGATAGGGGTTTAGCTTTTAATCGTGTTTTTTTTTCATATGTCGGCTCTTTTCCATTGGTTATTCTGGGTTAGTTTTCAGTCAAGGTCTTTCCATTGGTTCTTTTGGTTTTGCGCAAGTAGGTTGTCAGCGTTGTCTTCCTTATCCCAACACCATTGAAAGTTGCAGTTGGAACCACCTTTGGCTCAAGTTCCCTAGGGGCTTATGTTTGCCTTAATGCCAGTACATAGGACTGCTCTAGATCTGTCCACAAAGAGTTCACGCATGCTACTCTGACGACTAGATCTACAAATACCGTGGTCTTTTCCTTAAGCATCGACAATGGACCATTAAGGGGAAGCTGCATTTCGCTTGTGCTACCTTGGAAGCTTCAACCTCTAATACAGAGGTTTTGCTCCTTGGCTCTATCTCTTACTGCTTACCATGAATCCTTCCTCTCCATCGTCATCGATTTCGGTTGGGGAGGAGAGACAGCAAGCGTTCATTGTTGATGGAGCATTCGCTCACCTGGGAGATTAGAATAGAACAGGATCATCGGGGCATAATTTGATATTAGAGTAGACTATTATAACGAACACAGCTCATACCATGGCTAAATGGCTTTGTTGCTACTACTTCTGCACACAAGTTTTTGTTGGCAAGTTCAGAGGGCTTTGCCGTTCCTGCAATATCTGCAAATGATATCAGTTGCCTTCCGGGCAAGATATATTTTTCTGTTCATAAATTTCTAATGAAGAGAGCAGGTTTGCTAATTACAAGAATAAATTTCAGTAAACAATTGAGGTTGAGCATATGGAGTAATTCATAATATTCATTTGGCAATTGATTAGCAATAACGTCATGTTTTGGCTGTCAGGGCTTACGACTGAACGATCGAGCAGCAAAACTTCTGCAGTATGAAGTAGTTCTGATGAAATTCAACCTAGCTTCTTGCGTACATATATGCACGTACAGCTAGATATTCTTCGGCATGCCAAAATTGTTCAGCGAACGGATAGCAGTATTCCATGGCAAGCTATTAGATACAGGGCAACACTGAACATCCAAATCACTAAACGAAATAATCAAATTTAAGCCATTCGAAGCAAGTAAAATCAAATCAAATTAATGGCTCAAGTTCTTAATTAACCTACACGTGTTGAAATTGACAATCTGTTCGTGCAGATAAAGCTGAAACTGGATTACAGCAATGCCTGTGCTGTGGGCCGGGAATGGGAGAGTCGACATAGGTATTCCAATGGTCCGTACGCTGATTTGGGCCGCGTCGTCGGAAAGTGTACAGCCCACGGGCGTCCTACCGCGCGGGTGAAGCTGGCCACTTTGCTCCGTTGGATGGGGATCCGATGCCTTGTGCGGTGGCGCTGCAAGGGAGATTTAAGACCACATCGGAAGCCAACATCCAATGAGATCAGCTTATAAAGCCGTGAAAATATGGCTGTGCCCTTGTTAAGCCCGCCTAGTCTTTAACAATCAAGTCCTCGTGAAACTGTGAAGCTTTCATTTGTAACTTCAGAAGTCCCGAATTGAATTCTTCGGTTTTTCATTGTCCATGATTGAACAATTTGTTCGTTTGTGTTCTTGCCAGAAGTACTGGCAAATGTACCATTCAAGTGTAAAATCCTGTCTTTGGGATGGTTTTTTCCTCAGTTCTTATTTATTTTCCATTGGAGCATAACATCATTTTTTTCCTTGTGTTACTGTCAATTGAATTATTATTTACATAATATTTTTTATCGGAATAAATTTTTCTATTGGAATATTATTATGTGATATCTTATTGTAAAATTTTAGTTGCAACGAATATAAAGGTGTAATTAAATTATAGATTGGATATGTAATTTAAGAAAAAAAAAGGTGTTTAAAGTGTGTTAAAAAGTGGTTGTATACATGATGGAAGGGGGAGAGTGGTGGAGAGAGAAGGGAATCCATGCATGCAGCATGTAGAGAGAGAAACCCGAGATAAGTTGGTGGTGGCAGGTGACTGGGATGCATCGTCCGATTTTAGCTGATGGATCGGGCGACCAACGTGTAGCATTTTCCGTATATTTGAGAGAGATTGGCTTGCGTATGCGTCAACGATTCAACGTATGTAGTACTAATGTGATGACATATTCAGTTAATTAATCATTTAAATCTAGAACGACTTTGCTGCTAGAGGAACGGCCAGGCCTTTTAATTTGCAGGCAATCGCAACCACGCACACAGTCGACAGTACATTGCCCGTATTTCCTTGAAAAGCCAGATACGTATATAGGATCAAATAATTGACACATATTTGCAGCAGAAAGGTAGCATGCACAACATGAATTCGACCCTGTCCCATTAATTTGACATTCTTGAGGCGTTTCTTCACTTGTGGATCAGCCAACAGACTTTTTTTTTTTAATGCAAACTGAGGCAAAAGCCTTAGACCCTCAGAGGAATTTATTGATAAGCAACCGGGAGTACAACCAGTGAACAGAAAGCCCTCAAAGTTGGGCAAATTTACAAAAGACCCTGAATTAAGAAAACGTAATCAAGTCCTTTCTATGCTTCCCCACAATGACGTGCGTCCCAAACAACGTAGAAGGCTCGGACTTCAAGCCTTATGCATCAATCAGTGGGAGGCTTATAAATTATATCGCTCATCAACATGGCACTTTCAATCCGATAAAATGCATATACGGCATTCAAGATCGTAAAAATATTTCAAGCTTCTCATAGTATATACCAGTCAACTATATGCATCAAGGTACTACAGTGAAATATTTTTACAATCTTAAGTGCTTGATTATGTGTTAATTATTGAGAAAGAAAAATCAACTAATAAAGAAAAAATATAAGGAAATATTGAATATTGATATGGCTTGTAATCATGGTGAAAAGTTGTTATAAATCAACTTATGGAATGAATCGAGATGCGAGGCTCTTACCAACAATTAAAATTTTGAGTCACTAGTTTTTGCAAAATAACTCCTTTAACGAAAAGGCTGCTTTCATAAATTAAAACATTTATCTCTCTTGTTAATCTAAACATGTGGGTTACTAAGTAGGTAAAATACTCACTTTTATATATATATAGAGAGAGTGTGTGTGAAGAAGGTGATGTCGATCTATCTGACCAGAAGTTTCTCTAGGAGCATACGAATAATATAGACTTCTAGGGTTTTAGGGCTAGTTCGTAAGATGTGCCTGTGGATTAAATTAGCCACCTAGATGTCATGCCTAGTAATTCGTCGCTTAAGTTGCTTTTCGCTATGCTTTTGCTTTATGTGCTATGTTACCCATATAAGGTCTTTGTATTATGATGGTAATTTATATAAAGACTACTAGATATTTCTAAATCCGATATTATTCTATGTATAACATATTGTGTATCCTGATTATGATATAGCGTTTACAGGTAATTAAGTTAATCATTAATCTATATTAATCTATGCTTTATAATTAGCAGAGTTTAAGAGACCGTACCTATATAATTTAAATGAAGTAAATTTGAGCCCATAGCCTAGCTACAAGTCAACTAAATAGGTCCAACCAGTGGCCTTTTGCTGTACTTGGTTGTAGCCTCCTGTTTCTGTAGGAAGAAGAACATAGTTAAATTGGATGCACTATGGTTAAATTTACATCCCACCTTCTCATATATATGTGTGCGCGCGCTCTTTTTTTCTGCTAAATTGGAAAATTGGATGCACTATTTATTTAATCTAAATGTCACTTTGTCATATATATGTATACTATAAGTGTATTGTCTAGTGTTATGTAGTTGTTTACTATTATGAGCTTGTCAGGTGTTGGTTTTTCGTGGGTATATTTTACCCATGTGGGTGTGGTCTAGGAGAAACATATACGCTTGGTTTGGATTCTCTAGTGGGTGGATTTTCTTTTCTTATGTAGGTCGGTTTGAAGTAGAGAAACCCAATAGGTATAGACCTATTGCCATCTCTAATCAATTGTTTAGTGTTTTGGTTAGTATCCCAGGCAATATACACCGAAATTAACCATGCCAGCGGGGATTAGTCTGCCATGTCCCTAGGTATTTGGGATCTTGGTTACTAAATATACGCACAAATAGTTTTTTGAAAGAAATTTAGTGTGACTAGGAATTTACCACTTTACCACTGGTCTCCCTCTCTTTAAATATGTACGTTAGAGAGATCATTCGTGAGCGAGTGCATATGGTTCGCATACAGTGTTGTGTACGCTTATGCATCTTTCGTGTAATAGAAAAAATTATAACAAAACAATTCAGGAGAGTGCTGCTGACTAGAGAAACAAGTACTTAATTAGATTAGTAAGTTTTATTTATGATTTTCTAAATTAATTTTATATTCTGGTCATAAATTTGACATTAGGAATATTATTTAATTAAACTTTTAAAACTTTCTCAACTGCTTAGTTTAAAAAGTACAAAATGGTGTGTGTAGATTTTCTCTCAAGTAATATCATAATATGATAAACTTATTAGACTTATTTTAATATAAAATTAATTATTAAAGTTTTAAAAATTTGAGCTAATCTTATTCTAACCATAGAGAGTAATGGGTTTTTGCTAAGCTAGCTCTCTTGTAGTGCGACAACAATGCCTACGCGGAAGAACCTCGTAGAGTATAATCATAAAAAAAATCCTGCCTGGATTATCTTTCAACGAACAACTTATAAGTCTGCTTAGAAGGTAGTTTTTTAGCTGCAGCATACAAGCCAAAGACATATGACCAATGTACTGAAATATACTAGTTTTATGGTAAGACTTTTTTATATATCATGTTTTATGGTATGACCTTACATTCTACTCGTAGCAGTCCAAACGCCAAGATTAAGTAACAATAGTTCATTCTAAAGTTATTATGTAAGTTTTAAAATTGGTTGTGGCCTATAAACCATAGCTCAAACAACCTGGCCTACCCATGTTTGCCTGTACGGTGGGCCTCGTGCTCTACAGAGATCAAATTGGATGGTGTAGCCATGAGTGCTCCCCAACCGACCTTTGGTCCGCTCATCATTGCGAAGGTGAAGAATAGCCACGCACTACTATGTGCATGTCGCAGAGAGGAGGCTATGTTGTTGCTTGCAGCTGTCAGAGTAAGGAAGATCCAGAGGCAGAAGTAGTGTACGAAGTGCCAAGCTGACAATCCCATGGTGCGAGAGTACATATTGGCAGTTAAAATTTGTGGTTTGGAAGTGTTTATATTTATAACTAATTATATCTATAATAATTTTTATTTATAAAAATACATGTATTTATAGAGATAATTATGGGTATATAAACATGTTCACTTATGTTACGGTTTTTTAAATATATCACATCATGTGTATCATGTGTTAAAGCTAAAACACTATCTACATTTTTTTTCTTTTTTAAGCTAAAGATGATCACTAATGTTATGGCCACTAATTCTAATTATCTAATATATAAGATATAAAAAGAGACGCACAGGTCTCAGCTTCGATTCTATGTGCTGTGTTATTCCCTCCATTTTAAAATTAAAAAGTTTTGTCAATCTTAAATAGCTTGTGTATTTCTCTCCGATGAGCCTTCAATAAATTATACCGCCAGAACAACGTGAAAAGTGAAAACACAATTGAAATCCTGTACATTTGAAACAGTATCAATATACATAGTACACCGCTACTTACAAACAAAGAAAAGAAAAGGTAGAATCGCCATAGTCGGCAGGTTGGCCTGTTTGGAATGAAAAAGACGAGCGGCAAAAGGCAGCAGAGCCCCACAGGACCGACAAGAGTCCATCCACCATGTACAACTAATCAAGGCGATGGAATGAGTTCCCCGGCAACAATCGGCGGCGAGACGAGCAGCTACGCTACGCACCGGCCCATCCACTCACCACACCTGACCTGACCGGCCTTTTCTCTCGGCCTCCTGCCGCTCCGGTCTCGCCGACGGGTGAGACCGACCGGGAAAACCTCGTGCGATGTCTGCCTCCGTACGCGCCCCACCGCGCGAGTCCGGGCGCCCGTCCCGCCGGAGATTCCGATCTGCCGTCACCGGATATATATATATATATATATATATATACACACACACCCCACCACCACTAGATTTTAGATTAGCCAAATTCCACCGACTTTATTTTATCTAAGCTGAGATATTACGTTCGGCTATAGAGGATAGATTTTTTTATATTAATTAAAAAATAAAAAAAAAGAGTTGAAGTAGAAATATAAACAACTGAACTTTGGAATTAAAAATAAAATAGATTCTGAAATCGAATTTCAATACGAATTCCAAATAAACTTCAAAAAATCATGAAAATTTGAAAAATATAATAAAAATAACATTATCTATTATATTATATTATAAAGATAGCTTAAAAAAAGTACCATATTTGCTCTAGAGGTCTAAAAATTACAATATTGAAGAAAAAAGTAAAATATACCATGGTGAAGATGCAAAGCATAATTATATCTTTATAAATACTAGCCAGAGCTGTATATAAAAAAGGAATTAAGGAAAGAAAACGTTGCATGGCCAGTGGATATTTCATCATATGATCTGGACTCTCTGAGGCCTTGAGCCGATTGGGGAAAAAAAAAAGACTTGGGACTGCAGGAAAACTTGAGGGTCTTCTGATTGGAAAGAAAAAGAATAAAGGTACATGCTGAGCCATTCGATCTGGCTCCAGGCTCATGTACGTGCATACAGACGTACATCCATGCAGGTATAGATCTACCTTCTCCATGTCGATGTATGGGTCAAACACATTGGTATGAGGTAGGTCGAAGCTATAGCGATTGAGATTAATCAGATAAAAGAGAAAACAACTAGACAGAGACCGGGAAAGAAATCCTACTTGGACTCCTGTTCGAACACCCAAGTCCGAACCATGCCGCATGCCCTGACAAGTGACAACTAACGATCAATGGAAATATAATTGAATTGTACTGGTCTCTAAGTACGTTTGTTATTGTAAAGTAATCATACATGATACGGATCAGATCAACCAGCCTAAAATAGTCTGTATATAAGCTAGAAACAAGCACGATTGGCACGTATTACGTGCTTATTAACGGAATTAAGAGCTCGAGCAACCATGATTGATTGTTTGACGTTGGGATAACTAAATTCAGTGCTCTCAAAATTTGATCGAAGGAAGTGGTTGTCGATTAGTATCTGACAATAATTGTATATCCGGCTCCTGTTGTATTTAGTCTCTCTTACGTGATATGTAGGTAAGACATAAAGAGACATTTTTACAAGTTCGTATCCTCTTGAAAGTAATCATGTTCTGTGCTGCTGGGATTAATATACGAAAAAGTATGGTTATAAGGATTTATGTGGCTTTAAAAGAAATCATCACGGTTACTTTGAAGATCTAAAAATTATCATATTGAAGATCTAAAAATTATCATATTAATTAAAAAAAAGAAAAATCTACATTAGAGTGAGATTAGGATATAAGACTGTAGACTAAGAAAAATAAATAAAATTAGATTTCCAGAAGAATTACATTTTATATAGATGTGCTCTATTTTTATTACTATTTTTATTACAAAGACAAAATAAAGGATTGTCAATTAAAAAAGGTTCATCCAATTTTAAAAAGGTTTCCATAAAGTAGTGGGCACTTAAGGTGAGCTGCTCAAGTGATGAATAATAGAAGCTGTAAGATGGACCTGAGGGGCGGCAAACGAGTAAGGCAAGGGTGGTGGTGGCAGCAACAGTCGACAGGATTCTAATGGAATCATTACGACAATTATAATTTTCAATTTTGTAAAGTGCCAATAACAATGAAGAAGAGAGATGGCGGGATGTGCAAACAAGTAGATGGACGAAAAATGAGTAGGGAGGCAATGGTTGCCACGGGTAAGCAAGTCGAGGGGTGTCAAAGGAGTAATGTGGCAGCGGTGGCTTCTTAAAAACTATAAATTAGGAACCCTAATGACAATAAGGATCGATTTTGTAAGGTGCCTAATGATGAAGAGTAACAATAGCCATGTGAATGGAGGAACAACTAAGAAGTAGGCAGGTGGCAGTTGCCACCGGGAGAGAGTCTAGGGGCAGCTAAGAAGTAGGGTGGAGGTGGTGGCTTCTTAAAAACTATAAAAGTGGAACACTAACGACGATAAGGTTTGACTTTGTAAGATACCTAATGAAGAAGAATAATAGTGGGAATGCGAGTGGAGTGACAGTAAAGGAGTAGGGAGGTGGTAGTTGCCATGGGATAGCAAGTTGTGGGGCTGCTAAGGAGTAGGGTGGAGGCGACGACTTCTTAAAAACTATAAAACCTATTCCCCAATGATGATAAGGTTTGATTTTATAAGATGTCTAATGAAGAAGAGTAGCAACATACATACAAGCGGAGAGACGGCAAAGGAGTAGTGAGGCAGCGGTTGCCAAGAGAGCAAGTCAAGGGAGGCAAAAGAGTAAGGTGGCAACGATGACTTGTTAAAAAATATAAAAGGAGAACCCAATGACGATAAGATTTGATTTTATAAGGTGCATAATGAATGAATAAGAGCAACAATGGGCATGCGAGTGGAGAGGTGGCAAAGGAGTAGATAGGCAGTGGTTGCCATAGGATAGTGACCCTAGGGGTGGCAAAGGAGTAAGTTGGTAGCAATGACATCTAAAAACAATTTTTTTAGGAAACCTGAGTGACGATAAGTTTCGATCTTATAAGGTGCATAATGAACTCCAACGCCTCTCTGTGCGACCGGCATTGGTGAGGACTCCCGTTGTATGCCTCCTGGCCTCCCTTCACCTAGCAAGCTACTCGCCTATTCCTCCCTTCTTACTCTACATAGTGTACCATCCTCTCTCTAATCTTCGGCCTCCTCAACCCATGGTGCTAGCCTACTTTTGTGTAGGGTGCCGGTGAGCTCCCATGCCTCTCTCTATGATTGGCACTTGCGAGCACCTGCACCGCACACCTCCCTGTCTCTGTCGGCCTAGCGAGGTGCTTGCTACACGCCTTCCTCTATGCTTTGCCATCGTAGCTCATGGTAAACCTAGAAAGAAGCTATGCGTGTTCATCGAAGGAGTCGACACTAGGGCATTAAGCAAAGATGTATGGAATATGCGGTTAAAATCCTAGGGGTATTTCCATCTTCATTCTCCTCTAATTTCATTTTCTATTTTTTTTAAAAAATTTAATCCTAACAGTGTGGTTAAATTAGGGCTAGACGGTCATTTCATTTTTGAAAAAAATGTCAAATGAGTAAACTTAAAAAAAATAAGGGCCAAATTAGTAGTTAGGCTTTAAAATAGGGTTAAATGCATAATTATCCCAAAAGGAAACAACAAATATTATTTAGTTAATGGTTATTCTCAACTATTATAGGGTATGTGCATTTGAGAAGAGGGGAAAATAAAAGAGGAAGACATATAAAAATAGATAAGGTATTAGCGTATTATTAATTAAGTATTAATTATTTTAAACTTAAAAAAATAAATTAATATAGTTTTTTAAATTCTATAGAAAATTTTTATAAAAACATACTAAGCAGTATAAAAATATACATGTAAAAAATGAACGCCCTATATTGAACACAACCATAGTCACTAAATAAATACGTATTATGTAAGATTCCATACCAGCCTATATCTTTGGACATACTCAATTTAGAGTTAATCATGCCATCCCCGAGTGTTACCAAGACGGTAAAATTTCAAAACAAACTAAACATGCCCTAAATTAGCATGCCATGTAACGTCTTGTCATTCAGGCGAAAGTTATAAGTGACTGTTACCAACTGGTCACCCTGTGTGTACCTATCAAGTTACCATTACCAATCAGCCTATCTATCGCTCAATACCAAGTTTAGTACGGCGGGAACAAGCTTTATGTTTACGAATTGACGCACAATTAAGCTCCAACCGTGCCTGTCGATAATTTGTATCTATTATGTTTGTACAAACGTGCTGACGAGCAAATAAAATGACCTTAGAAGCAAGTTTGTCGGAGAACTGTAGCTGGTCCTGTAACTACAGCAGAATGACATAATGGATGATCAAGTTAGACATGCTTTCATCTCGAACAGAGAACGCAGTGGGCATTCATTTGCCATAGATACAACCCATCTAGGCCCTAGGCTTAACTCATCCATGGCTATGTTTTCCATTTCGTACAGTGCCTTAAAAAAGAACCTTTTATTACGTCACTCGCTCCAAGTTTTTATTTTCCGGGAAGCAATATTAACCTATCGATTCGGTTACGCTTATAAATCAGAATTAAATTTCAAAACTTAATTTTAAAATTAATTTTATAGTTATTATTATTACTTATTTTATATCTTTTGTTTTTAAATCATTAAGGACACGCATATAAAATTTCTATTTTTTGATTGTGATAAGTCATATAGATAAGCATAAGTACAAGCAAAACAAATAAGCTAAATTCGTATGTACTCTCAAGAATTTAAATCTCGGTGCTTACAAATATTCTATATGTGATATTACTGTTAGTCTTCTTGTTTTAAACACGTGTTAAAATGTTTATTCGTGAGTGCCTGTCTGGTAGTATGTGTATATGAATGATGATGCATGTCCGTGTATGTTTCCCCTCTAATCGTTTTTTCTTTTACCACTAGCCCTTTAGTAAAAACTCTCCATGATATTTTTAATTCACGTCAAAAGACATCAGTGTAGTGCGCACATCACGCATTAATTATCCTGATGTTGTAATAATTATTATATTTTAGTGCTTATCAGCACTCTCATTAGTTTTTTTACGTATCAATGTTATAAATAATTACATGACTCTAAAGTCGTGTGCATATGACTCCTATTAGAGTTCAAATCTCGATAACCATAATTCTATTTTGTGGGTGTGTTTTTTGCTTCTGCATGATAAATTTATTAGAGGATGAGTAGTTATGGATATGCGTGTGTGCACGTATGTGTAAGTGTGTGGCGGTATGGATCCATGTGATCTTTCATGTAATTAAATACAATTAGCCACTTTTAATAGTTCAAGATTAAGCGGGCTGGAAATAGTATTAGAAGGCTAAAGTAATCAAGCAGAATCTCGATTGAGCAAAATAAACTTTTCCCTCCAAAGAATTGAGAAAAGAAATTTGAATGGCTCCACAGTCCATCATACTTCCTGACACAACTCAGATATTCTGTCATCCCAAAATACTTGGATTTTCTTTTTGCTAATACTCTGTTTTCAAAACCTGTTTAATTTTTTTTATGTGACTCTACCCCTTCTCTTGTCTGCTCAGTCCTCACGTTACTTTCCCTTCCTCCCTCCAAAAATCACCTGCAAATTCAATTCAGCTCAAATCCTCCTCTTCCTCTTATCCTCCCCAAATTACAATTCCAATATCAATTCCAATTCCGCCACCACTTCCTCCCCACCATATATAACCCCCTCTCCTGTGCACCGCAACTCGATTCCACTCCCCAAAATCACACTCAGATTCTTAGGACTTAGTGCGAGAAGCGCGCGGGGGAAGATTTCCAGCTTTGCGGCGGCGGCCAAGAACGCGAGAAGGGGACTCGGTGGCGGCGACGACGGATCGATGGCGGTGACGGGGACGTCGGTTGCGGCCGCGGCGACGATGCTGGCGGCGGCGGCCGCGATCTTTATCACATTCGTCGTGTGCTTCTACCTCTTCCTCTGCGCCAAGAGGTACCGCGGCGCGGCGCCGACGATCGGCGGCGGCGGAGGGGAGGGCGGGAGGGGCCGCGCGCGGTTCGTGTTCGGGGGTCCTGGAGACGGCGGGTGCGGCGGGGGGAGGGGCCTTGACGAGGCGGCCATCGCGGCGCTGCCGACGAAGGTGGTGTCCGAGGGGGACGACGACCCCGCAGCGGACTGCGCCGTCTGCATCACTGAGCTCGCCGCCGGGGAGGCCACCCGCCTGCTGCCGCGCTGCGGCCACGGGTTCCACGTCGAGTGCGTCGACATGTGGCTCCGCTCCCAGTCCACCTGCCCGCTCTGCCGGTGCGCCGTCGTCGACGAGGCGCCGCCGGCCGCCATTCCCCCGCCGGAGGCCGACGCGGAGTCGCCCAACTTCCCGACCAACGTGCTCTTCTTCGGCTCCCAGGAAGCCGTCAGGACAGGTGGCGCCGCGCTACCGCCGCCGCCGCCGTCCCAGCAGCAGCAGCAGCAGCAACCAGCCATGCCACCGCAACCATCGGCGGGACCGATCGCCGGAGTCGCCGCCGTCGTGGAAGCGGCAAGAATGGCGGCCCTGCGGCGGTTGCTTGGCTGCGGCGGCGCGACGCCCCCGCCGGTGCCACCGCAGGCCGACCGCGACGTGGAGATGGGCCTCCCTGGCGGCGAGAGCAGCGCGTCGCGCCCGGCGACGAAGCCACAGCCACTGTCTTGATGCGAATTGCTCCTCCATCCAGTCTCATCCTCCTCTTCTTCCACTGCTCTCCTTTGAGCCATTGAGGCTTCAACGGAAGCAAGCGTACAGATCCCCATATGTATATAAATCTATAATATAGTTACAAGATTTGGATGCATTTGGCAATCCCCTTGTTGTTGATTGCCAAAGCTATGGATGATCCAATTACTCCGGCAACTTTTTGCATAGTAAAATATGTACTTATCTCCGATGCTATGTAGAGTAAAAATCACTTTTTTAGTGGAAGAGTTAAAAAAATCGCATCTTTAACCAGTGCTGTATCCGCCTAGCAATCTAGTATTGGTGTTGGCTTACAAACCAGTTTTATAGCATTAGGTTGTGTTACACGAGAAAACAGTATATATTTAGTGTAAAATGCCAATTCGTGATCTCAATCATCTTTCTGTTGAGAGCAGCGTCTGTCCTGTGTAGGCACACGTGGTCATGTTGGACACGAAAGCAAAAGATTTGACTAAAGTAACTACAACTTCTACCTGACAAATATCTAACACCACACGACAAGCCGTCCCTGTTACAGAGACCAACCCCTGCTGCTCCTAGTAAAACCTGTACTCCCACTAATGCAGCAAATGCATCAGCTTCTGTTCCCTTGTCCTCACTCACCTTCCCCTGGCATTCTTCTCCATGGACCCAATGGTGTCAACCAGTGCAAGTTGCTCCCCTTGCTCTCCGGAATGGTACAGTGTCCGACCGACGTGCATCGTTTTAGCAATCGACACGGTTCCGTAACACGCTGTTTGGCTGCATTCCACGAATGCAATCCACGGATGTAATGGTTGAGCTCAGCTCACTGGTAGGACAATCTGAGCAAATTCAAAGTTAGGTGCTCGAGTGAACGAACGCTGTCGTAGCAAACACAACTGAAACCAGTTTGCAACTGAGCTGAACCATATCATATTGTATTGCTCCTAGTACGAGCACTACATGTTAATCAGATCCAATCAGATTAAACGGGACTTAAGGAGAAGCAATTAAAAGTGTATGGTACTAGACGCAAGATCGCTGTTTTGTGTCTGAAATCTGAATCTGAACAAATGCGTTATGGATACGCATTGGCCGTGTCATCCTCCTCATCAACCCATAATCACTAGGTTACAAACGCGGCGCTGTCCGGATGATTACTCGCCAATTAATAAATATCGCCCTCTCTACGCGGGGTCCGAGCTGAGAGGAATCGCCATCGTCGAACAGGTCAGCTCGCTTCCTCTCTTCCTCAACGTGCTCTGTTCATGCCATGCCAAAATATATTTTGACCACGGATGAGAACGTATTCGTCTTCTTCTTCTTCTCCTCCCCCCTGCTATTGCAAACGTGATACGTACCTGTCGTTAACGAGATTTCTAGACTCTAATCTTCTAACTCATCTCTAGGATGTTAACAGCAGATGATGCAAAAATGTGGTTTGATTTTGACCCTTTTTTTTTATTTTGGCGTTTCGGAATGGTTGTGTATAATCTCTTTTACTTTTGTGGTGTCTGTCTTTTAGTTTGGTGATTACCGAGAAGGTCAAATGGTTCACATCAGAAAGTATCCACGGATGTGCTTATTTCACTTTCTTAATCGCCGATTTAATTTTCTTTTTCTCTTTATTTGAGGGTGGTTGATTAAGATGGATCATAATTTCAATTTTGAACGCGATAATATGATTGTTGCCGATGCCGATAGCGATCTTTTTGAATTCTTAATTAATCTTGTCCTACTAAAGGTTGGCTGTATCGTATAAATATGTAAGACAACATGATAGTGATATATACCGGGCCTTCTTTTTTTTTTCTGTGATGGTAGAGAAACAACGTTTACTCTATATGTGTAGATGATACCATTAATCTATTTCTCTTTTTTAATGATTTTCTTCTATTTCTTTGCTTTTGAAAGAAATCTTTTCTTTGCTTTTAAGCAAGTAATAATATGGAACAATTGCTGACTTGAATGTGCCCATGACTCTGAAATCTTTAATGATGTTGTGGGTCGAAATTAGCAGGAATAAACGGGTGCCCAACCTGCATGAGTTGTTTGTATATCTTGGGTCCCCAACTAGAATCACGGATCACGAATTAACTTGTACGCAATATCCAAAATACAGGTCCTACTAGAATATGTGAAAATAAACTATTTGATACTTCTGAGTTTTGACTACTTTACATATCAGCGTGATTCTCAAAGGGAAGAAAAATGAAATGTCCGGCATTTCTGCTTGCAGCAACTACTCCATCCGTACCAAAAATAAATCAACCTATATACATGGATTTTCACATTGCTACCTCGAACTGACTCGTTCTAATATAATAAATAGATGAAGATTATAGGCGGAACGTTTCCCAATCTCTTTTTACAAATTTTTTTATACACTAGGAAGTTAGCCCGCGTATATACATGGATATCTTATGGAGTTTGAAATTTATTATCTTTAATATGCAAATGTTTATATATGGATGGCTTTTTCTTAAAATATTTATAACACATGGATCTCAATTTTTAAAATGTTGAATCTTTTCTGTTTCATATATATTTAGTTACTTATTTTCTCCACGGTTTGCTAGCTACAATATGTGTAAATATATATTTAATTCATGGTATGTTTGAATTTATGTTCAATTCAATCGCTAAAAATTTCTTACAAATGTATAATTTCTAGGCAAAGTCTTCTAGATTTTTCATATATGCTTGCTCGAAAAGAAGTTGAGGCCCTCCTTTAAACCTGTACTATGTATTTTATTAGGTGCCATCCTATGATTGAATAGCTTGCAATAGAACTTTTGTTTTAGGCTAACATTTGTTGTTGAATAATTACGCTGATGTTTTGATACTAGAATTTTTTTAACTTATATATATATATATATATATATATATGAAGTAAGTTATTTCATCAGCTTCATATAAATTTACATGAAGCTTGTATATGAAAGGCGGTTGGAAAAATACGATGGAAGGAGGCAAATGTATTCCATGACCTCATTTTTCAAAATATAATTTTAGAATGGCAGAAATTCTAATAGAAGTGCAACTAAGTGGTAAAAACACAAATAAAGTGATGTTTCTATTAGAGTGCGCTGGTGAACTTTGAGGTATAAAACTACATCTTATATACATTGATGCTACAAAAACTAATTTTTCTTTGGAATTGATCTATCTCTATTTTCCTTATTGACTACAGAGATTTTTCTCACGGCTGAGTGTTAATTGATATTTTAAAGTTAACTAAATGTGTTGCTATTGATTTAATATGAAGTTTAGAAGTTAACGTGATACATATCCACATTAGGTTGTCCTCTGGTCCTAGCCTAGTTTCCATGCTCCAATGATACCTCATAAGTCATAATATCATTCATTTTACTATAAATTTATAATTTGGTAACAAATAGATAGTGCCTCATTAAAGTTTTTCTTGATCTCTAAAAAGGTATGATAAAGTTATCTAATTATGTTTTCACCAACTACAATAGTAGAAAAGTGGAATTGTAGCATGTACATTATTAGACAATTCTATTTAAAAACTTCAAAAAACCATTTATGACATGGCACACCGTCTGCCCTACCCCTAAACCATATATGGTGAGGCATCACTCTGAACGATTCAACTTGGAGACATAGAGATTTCTGGCATTGATACAACTACCGGAGATTGTTCAGGTATGATGATCCTTCATAATAGTTTTATATTAGCCTGCTCAACTGTTATGTTTTTTTGGAAAAAAATGGGAAATTGTGTGTGAGAAAGACATAATCATCAGAAAACTGTGTGTGAGAAAGCATTTGAGTAATAACAATAATTTCCAAAATTTAATTTAATTTCAAGTGAATTGAAGCTAGTACTTCTTTAGTATTGTTTATTCCAAGAAAGAATAAGGGTGATTAATTAGCAACACTGTAATATTTAGTCAATTTTATTATAAAGGTTTAGTCAACATTGAGATTTTGAAGATTTGATCATAAAAAAAATTAATTGGCATAGGATTTCCTTGTTACCTGCCTTGATGGCACCTTGATGGCTTGTTTTTACGACCCCTGTGATTGGGTAGCTAGCGACCCCATGTGACTCAATAAGCTAGTGGTGCTCTCTACAACCCTGCTTGTCTCTCGGAAATGAGAATTAAGAGCATTTGTATCCTTGATGTTATAGGATCCGAGAATTTATATTCTCTGATGCTCGGAAGGCTTGTAGATATAAAATAGATTTTCAATGGAATAATATATGTCAATTTGTTAATTATCTACTGATGTGTTTGAATGGTGGGCAAAAAAGTTAGGATATGACTCATGATTTTTAACATTGTAGACCTAATTTAGTTATGGATGTTTTGTGAAGCAACATATTGTGGTATAATCTATATTCTTTTTTTTCTCATATTTCATCATGATCGTTTGGATGCCATGCAAAGACTTAGAATATGACTTAAAATAACATATCTTTTTCAAAATTTAAAAATTAGGCTGACCCATCATTTTATAACATTATACATCTTAGATATGCATGTCATGAGAAGCGATATATTATTGTATACTCAAAATTTTTGTTTTTTCTCATAATTTTTAACTATCATTTTGATGCATGCAAAGGGTTAGAATATGATCCAAAATAACATATCTTCAAAAAGTTAAAACATAATCAATATGGACCTTAAAATATTAAATTAATCAAACTGAATTTAATAATGTGAACAAATCAGGATCTGTAATTGAAAAGTTATGGTTGTTTAAATTTGGTATTACAAACAAAGCTTTAGATCTCAACTAATATATAAAGAAGAAGGGAAGAGACGAGAAGGGAGTCTATCGTCGGTGCATGGTTGCTATTGGTTGCTCTTACGCACCAGATGTGAGGGGAAGGGAGATCTATTACGGGGATTTGTTGTTATAAAAAAAGATCTAAAGGCCTAAATGATGGGTTCACTGGTTTAGTGGAGATAAGTGCCAGATGTTTCTTTTTTTCCTCAGAATTTCTATGATTTTCCTATTTTTAGAGCTAATATATGATATGACATATATTGCCATTTTTAAAATATTTTTTATAATGGTTTAGATATGACATGCAAAACGTATCACTAAAATAACATATTTTTACAATTGTTAATTTAATTGTAAGGAATATAATGATGTCAGTTGATAAAAATTAGATATATGATTTAAAATCTAGAGTTGTTTGAAATTTCTTGTCATAAACCATAATTACAATTCTAATCAACATAGGAGAATGGGAGGAATTTGTGAGGGGGAGGAGTACCGCGCGCATGGAGGTACGGGTGGACAGAGGGGAATAGTTTTTTTTCCTTTTAAGATAAATCATGAACAATTTTTCCTTTTAATGATGGTAAACAAATTATATTCTAGTAAAATAAATAGATTAGAAATCCTACTTGTAAGGAGCACTATATATATTTTGTATAATATTGGTCGTCGAAAAAGTGCATCAGTTGCAACTTTTATATGTTACGTCCTTTTGAATATTTCTTTTCGTGGAGTATTGATGGGCCAGAATCTTGCTAATCAACATAATTTGGTTGCTAGAATAATGCATGTTCATTTCAATGATGATAAAGATGCATTCAGTTGGATGGTATAATTCCTGTTAGATCAATCTATTCGCCTTTGATCTATAATAGACATGTAGATGTAGATAAGAATAACGTATTATAAAAATTAAAGATAATTATCAAAATTAAGTTTTTTATGTGGTATCTGCTTGAAGGTAGTTCTAACCAAGGATAATTTAGTAAAAAGGAATTAGAATAGCAGTACCAAATATTGTTTTTGTATGTATGATAATACAATCCAACATCTATTGTTATGTTGCTAAATTTCTATGGAGAACATTATTTATCTTTATTGGATTGCAAAGACTGCATAGCTTCTCTTAGATATTTGGAAGTTGGCTAGTTGGTATTGACTTAACAACTAAGAAACATATATTTTAATAGGAGCATTATGTATTGTGTTCTATGGCTTAGAAGAAATGATATGGTTTTTAAGTAAAACTCCAACTATGCAGCTCCTCTTTAATACAACATATTAGCTTCGGTTTTGGGCAAGCTACAAAGATGTGAAAAAGATACATACGTTATACATACTGTATGCTAGAACTTATAGACAACTGTAATGTAAATTTTCGCCAAGTTTGAATAAAGATTTAGCAATATGATTGCACTGCCCCTCTTTTTTTTTGGGTGGCTTTCGTTAATGTGTCATCTCTTCATCATTTATTAGTATTTGCATACTTAGACTTTGGGCAAGAACTATGTGATAGTGACTGTAGCTTTGGTTGAAGAAAATACTGAATTTTATTCCTTATCTAATAAAATAAATCATAAAAAAATCATCCTAACTAACGTTAGCTTAAAAATAAGAGAGGAGGGGAAGGAATTGGAGGCATCTATGTGTCTATTACGGATTATGCAGAAGGCTTTGATGGTGTTTTTTTTTCTTTGAAGATAAATACATTAGCTTAAAAATAAGAAAGGAGGAGAAGAAGAGAGGAGGCATCCGTGCTCGAAGGGAGAGTATGTAGCATGTAGAGGCCTTAACGATGTTTTTTCTTTTGAAGATATTTTTTCCTTTGAAGATAAATCCAAAGGTTTAAAATAATGGATCCAATCAATGATGATTTTATTTTTTATCAAAATTTATAGGATTTTCTCTAATTTCTTAGAGTGCCATGTGGCGGCTTAGAAGCATGTATGTGTTAGCTTATGAGTGTTTGTAGTACATATAGCAGCTTAGATGTTTAATGGACTTTTAGTATATAATAGATAAGGTTCTGAAAATACTTTTTTAAACCACTTTTCAACTTTATAACAATTAATTTGCCCATGTATCCTCGACCATTATCATAAAATCACCCTTCATCTAATAAGCTAAAAAGTAGCTTGCTAGAATTGTTGGATGACATCGATAGATTTTTACTCTAGATACAATCAAATTGTCTGGTTCTATTCTATTCTATGATCACATATACCCGTCAACCTATAGATTAAAAACACACCTAGACCTAGCCCAAAAGCTATAGGTGGCCTAAGGCCCAGTAAGCACTAAAAATTAAATCTAAGTATAAAATTATCCCACCGACCACCTCTCAACCTTGACTATATCATCCAACGCTGCAAATACTGTATATAGGAGACAATGACCATGGTGATAGCTGCTGGCCTGTTGGAACCATGCATGATGCACCAAGCTTGCGAGTCATGACGTGACCATGACCAGGGAGGTAGCCAAGATCAGGGAAATTGGGATAGAGGAGTCACCCTTGCATGACATCTTTAGCCTCCCTTGTATAGTCGTCTCTTGCCTCCTCACTATCCCATTATATTCAATGGTGGGTATGAATACACAATGTTACCTATTACCCACACGAATGTGGGTATGATAAAAATCATGCACTTGCGTTGGGTGTTAGTGTTAGAGTGAGAAGTTTTAGTTTTCACAGATGTGAGTATGGGGCACGAGGCATAAGAACCGGGTAGGTACATACCCATTGCCATGAATTACATGGCTAGAGTTTTTCTCGTAGCTGATCTTATTATAACAGTTTTGTTGGTCAAGCTGATTTAGATTCTTTTTCCTTATTCTCACAAGTCATCTTTTGTTTTTGCCAATTTTAACGTGTAATTGTTATATTTATCCCTGTTTTCTGTAGAGAACAGAGTTACCACTCCTATCATCCAAAAAGACATTACATTCCTTTATTCTTTGAGAATTCTATGGTAACCAAAGCTTGCTCAGTCGCCTGCCAGGGACACACAGAAATATAACTAGAAAACCATTACTAACATGGTATACCTCTTCCTTTGCACATTGGCATTGCACACAGCTCGGGTGGCTATGATGATGCACTAGACTAGAGTAGTATGGTGTATGCAGCCGCCGTGAAATTTGTCATGGCAACAGCCGGCAGAGTCGCACGCCTGCTCGAAACAATAACTTGCCCGAGACGAATCTAATATCCTCGCAAATATACTACGCTATGATGATTGGCGTGAGCTCAAAGTTGCAGAAAAGAGCGGGATTCCATGAGCCCCTTTTGCCCCGCTTTCCGCACCCTAATGAACTCGACGCCTTCTTTTGGGAATGATCATGATTATTAGTCAAAGCATTCTCATTAGGCCTAAGTTTTAGATAATGGGAGTAGACTCATTAGGCCTAATGTTTTAGGCTACTTGTCGATCGTCGTTAGTATGATACTCCACTTAGTTGTGTCGGATGATTTAGTGAACCTCATCTGACCGGAATTTTTACAGCCTTCGTACAATTGCGAGCGATCAAATGCTTATGGTTCGTTTGATTTAGATTATTGTATGAATTATCTACATACAATAGAAATAAATTTAATATTTTGAGAAATAAATTTAACAAATACTAGCTTAAAACAAGTGGTGTAAGTATTATAGTTAAAAAAATCTTTTTAAGAAAATGTAATTTTTTAAAGCATGAAGTTAATAATCCGATAAACAATCCATTTTAATAATTAGATGAATAAGTTAAAAAAATAGAACCTTACATCCGATAGTAACAGTAGTAGTAAAAATTTTGTATGGGTAAATTTCGGGATAGATAAGTAACTAATGCTACCTCAGTAAGGTTTCGAATAAAATATTTTAAATAATTAATTATGAAAATCTATAAGTTGAATTTAAATTCTACTGCCTACTAACACTAGTAGCTGCAGAATGTATACGATCGGTGCCCAACATATGGTAGTTCTATATCCGAAACATGAATAGCTTTATAGAATAATTACCACTTTTCCTCAATAATTTCACCCAAATTGAGAGGGTGGATACATGGGACCAAAGTTCAAAATGACTGTGTATTGTATTTGTATCCCTAATTGACACCAAGCCCGAAAGTTATATATACTTTCATTGTCTTGAAAAAAAAGGTAAAGTTTCAACCAAAATGTGTGAATGATACACTATAAAATCTGACCCCATTGTGTGTGCGACAATAGGCCAATAGCAGTGTATTGCTTCACTTCTCCGTATCTCTTCCCCTTCTCCAAATGTTCTTTGGCGCTGTCCGGCGGTTCGTGGATAGGCTAATGTGAGTACCTTCGTTTGAATCGAGTTTATTTTGTCTCTTCGCTAAAAAATCAAATCAGAGACACATGTCTATGTATGCGTGCTTTCACCTCGAGATGGTTCTGTCGAAGGCACGCAAGCATCTCGATCTTTCTGCAAGCTCGCATCTTTGGAGCCCATGCTGACCTTCCCACCGGTATTTTGACCATTTGTGATACTGTGATTGTAGTTTTTTTTTCAGACAAACAAGACTTTCACAATGATATTTTCCAAGCCTGGTTACAGACCGATGATGCTAAACAAATTAAAGTCCACAAAAGAAGTTGAAATTTATCCCATTAAAATACAAAACTAGACATTCCACCTTTTAACTTTTGACACAAGAATAATCCCCCAAGTATTTTTAGCAGTTTCGCCTCGAGATAGAACACGTGATTGTGATGTCAACATGACAATTCAATAAAAAAAAATACAAATAATTATAGGACCCACCTATCATCTTTCTTCCCTCTCTACCTTTAGCCAATCCCTCTCCTTATCCTCTCTCTCTATTTCTCTCTCGAGGATACAGAGGCAAGGCTAGAAGCGACCACCTAGTGTAGATCTGTCAAATGGTTGTACTCTTTCCGAAGAACACACTAGCCTCTATCACACCTCCCTGTCACCCACTCCCCAACGGGTCAAACCCAAGCATAAGGGGTAGAACCGAATACTATAGCCTTTATAGTGTGGACCTAGGGCGGCACTACTAGGCCCATTGATGCATTCATCCCATGGCATTGGTCACTCCTCTCTCACCATCAAAGGGGCAACTAGGAGACGAGGGGAGGGTTGGCGTGGTAGAGGGCCCAAATATGCTCTGCTGCTACCCTTTCCTTCCCCATCTCCCCCTATCCCATGGAGGATGGAAGTCAGCGAGCTTGTGAAGAACACAGGTGGTGGAGAGAGCTCAATGTTAGCTAGGTGTGCTTATGGAGGTCCTTCACTTATCTTTCGTAAGCTACACATGGTGAGCATATCTCATGGGGTGCTGGGATAGTGGCACAGTGCTTGTAGGACGATGGTCAACAGTGAAAGCAAAGCTTAAGCTTAAAAGGATTTTGATGTCACATAAAGTGGGGTGAATAGGCATTCCTAAAAATCACTCGAAGCCGAGTCAAATTTATAGGAACTTTCGATCGGCTTCTTCTATTTGAGACAGAAAAAGCTAATTAGAACTTCCAGTCCCTTGAGATTGTTTCATGGAAAAGTAAGATAGGAGGGAATAAAAATTTTTCACCGAAGTTTGGATCTTTTGATCATACTCTCTGTTGAGGAGCTCCAATAAGCATGATCTTGATTAATCCCTTACATCACCAAGCTATTAACTAGGAGGAAGATTTAGTCTTCAAGTAACCATCAAGGCTTAGTAAGTTTCCAAGAGACCACTAAGGTCCAAGTTTGGACAATAAGGACCTGCCTTTGATGAAACTTGCTCTACCAAGCAATCTTCTAGAAGCTAGCTTAGTTTTTGACTCAATACCTATTTCCTTGTGGAGGTGAGGTGAATTCTTCACAAACTTTCTCAATACCTTTTTGACTCAATCCACACATTTGGATCCTTGTGGGTGACGTTTAGTTGGTAAGGTGGATATCCACCAAGAGTAACAAGCATGATGACGATGGCCAGACATCAATCCCAGTGCTCTTCAAGGAACCCTAGCTCTCAACCTTACTAGATCCAAATATCTTGCACTCACAATATTTTTTGTCTCAAGAATATTGAAGAAGGCTAGAAGTACTAGAGAAATTATGGGAGTAGGTCTTAAAGATGTAACAACCAACTCCTTAAAATGGGGTAGGTAGAGTTAATACTCACCAATTTTGACAACTAGTTGTTACTCACAGATTCATACATTAGAACTTTCATCCTAAAAGACTAGAACTTTTGGTTAGCCTTCCAAGGTTGAATAGAGAATTTTGACTAGAAGTTCCAATGGAATCTACTGAAACATCCGATCTGAGCTCACAGATTGCCAAATTTTTCTTCATGAGTATGGTGCATTGTCTCTCCCTACAAGATTAAGGTGACTTTAGATCACTTGGACACAACGCTAACAATTGACATGAGCCCCTTTTAATAGTGTGACTTTTCTATAACTTAAATTCAAAATGAGAATAAATTTAAATCTCCTTGAATCCATCCAACACTTTGCATTGTTTTGAAGGGGTCTTTGTGTCCCCATTAGCATGTTTAGCCCATAAAAATTAAGAGGTGAGGCAAAAAAGAAAAAGAAAAATTAAAAAGAAGGAGAAAATTAAAATAAAAGGAAAAAAGGAAAATAGGGGGAAATTAAGAAACATGACAAAGAATAGGGAGAAATTGAAAAAAATATGGAAAATAGGAAAAATTAGAGAAAACATGAAAAATATATGGGAAAAAAAGGGGAAATAGAAAAAATAGGAGAAAAATAGAAAAAATATGGGGAAAATTTGATTGGCTGGCTAGGCCATACTCGTGTCTTGGGCTGTGCTGTGTTGGCCCACTAGCAACCGTGTTGTGCCAATCTATGGGCTGAGGCGTTGGCCTAAGCATGGCACGTCTAAATAGGGCACACTGGCATGGCCCATTGTGTAGTATAGTGCAGCCATGCTCGAGTCGATACGGCTCAATCCGGTCCATTTGGTCACCTATAGTCTCTAGATTATGAACACATGTGACTAATACATGCACTTATTTCATTCAATGTGATTATTCCTCTAATTGTATTGTCATTTATCACTGAAACCCACTAGGGTCTAGATGTACTTTCAGAGCTACCTTAGGGAGGTAGATATTGCCTTCGCCAAGCAAGAGATGATGGAGGCAAAGCTCAACGAGATGGTGGGAATGGAGGTTGAGGTGAAGGTGGCCTACAGAGAAGATAGTAGTAGAGGCATATCTTGATGGGGTGAAGTTCGGTACTGGGCAAGTTGGAAAGGGAGGTGGTGAGCTCTCCCACCAAGGTGCCAACTCGAAGTATCGATAGAGAGTGATGCAAAGAAGAGGGAGGAAGAATAGGCACTAATAGGTGGGCCCTAATATTTTTCCTAATTAGAATGTCACATGTGCGTCACCTAAGGTCAACTCTACTTTTGGTTGAGTTGGGGAATATTTGATAGTCTAAAGAGTTTAGGGATATAAAATTTCTAATAGTGAAGTTGAGGGGGTAAATTGGATAGCCGCAAAAAATTAGAGAAGTAATTCATAATTATTTTTTTCATTTTAACTCTTTGTAAATTGTTGATGTTAGATAGACTCGTTGGTAACTTATCATGACCGAGCATATGGATCCAACAACCCATGTTTTGAGTTTCAACACCCAAAGCTAGTCATAAGTATGAAAAGGGTAGTTCACCATCAACCTTGAGATAGTGAGAATTTTTATCTCACTGTCAACGTGGTGAGCCATTGATTCAGTTCCTTTCATCTGTTGTATCAAATGTAGGAGGTGAGAGGTGGACATTACACATTTCCCCTACTTCATTCTCCATTTCTTTTTGTCATGCTAGATCCTCCTACATCGCACAAGCTGCTACCATGCGTGTGGAGCCTTTTTACACCTTTTTTAAATAATACAAATAATTTAAATATCTGATTTGTGCTATAAGACACATAAAAAAGAGACATAAGATGATGTGACAAACTTCCGACTCTCTTATTATTGACTAGCATTAAACCACCTAGATTCTAGCTAGCAATTTTAGTAAACTATGCCACCTATGATGATGAAATAAGAGAACATTGGCTATCAATTTTAACAGTATAGCATTATTGTGCATAATATCTTACTTCTGCTTTGATAGCACAGTAGACCAAAAGTGAATCCAATAGAAGACATGAAGATAACATGCATAATTATTTACCATTAAAAACTTTATCATTACAGCAACTAACATAAGCTCCAATTAATATCATATTTTTCATATACTTAGGCACGCTCTAAGCCAATTACTAAAAATATCTTTGGTATTACAAGGTGGAGGATATTAAAAGCAAAGAACACATACTCCAAACAAAATGAGGAACATAACATAAAAAAATATTGGATTGCCTCTTATACATAACACAAACAAACACAATGTCTGTCCCTCTCCCCTCCCTAAAATTTCTTTTAACCATATTATCATAAATATAAAAAAACCACATAAAAAACCTTAATTTTTAATAGAATTTAAATACTATAGAATCCTTTTGCGGATTCTAACATTGGAGCTTATCATCATAATATACATATAGTTAACTGAAAATCTTTTTTTATGAAGCGATCATACAAAGTAATTATTTTCATTTGATTGAGTTATATTAGCTAGCATGAGGATAAATGTTCCACTTGATTATTTTTTGGCCAATAATAACTCAGCTAAAAAAATATTTAACGTTGTTGTGCTGATAAATCAGGGTATTAATATCTCAGAGTATGCGATCACAACCACGAGTCTTTTCAAAATCTTATTTCATTCCCATTGCCACATCTAAAAACGCATACTTAAGAAAATGATTTTTCACTTTCATTAAATTGAAATTGGCTGAGAACTGACAAACTCATGCTTTGCTATCTATATTAGAAAGAGGATTATCTTTTAAGTATTTATTAAGTATTATTTCACAAAAGTTCTTGCCATATGCATTTATCATTAATCAGTTGAAAACGCAATTTTCTTAATAAATATCTATTTTTGTATTAAGGTTTTGGACAATAGTCCATCTTGGTCTTGATATTTTTAGTGGACATATGTTTTCCATTTAGTTACTCTATATTTTATTTTGGGTCATCAGGATTTATCATGGTTACGTCTCCTTAGGTACACATGAGTTTCTTTTCCTATCAGAAAAGATGAATGCTAGCAGAAGTCAAAATTGCAAACTTTAAAGTATCAAAACTAATCCCAACCTAAAGAACCAAAAGTACATGTTTGAGGCCGGTCTGGCCGCAGATCAGAAATCCGGTCTGATCGATATACTGAAAACTCCGAGAAAGAGCTTATGTAAAGCGCAAATTTTTGATGATTTAACCATTGGATTGGATGACATGATTTTTTATACAAGAAACTAGACTTCACAACAAAATCAACAAGAGTGGCTCAAATTAGACTTCAATACAAAATAATGCATTGCCAAATATGTCTTTTTCTCTTGATGGTATGTACATAAGTGTTTCACAAATCTATCTCACTATTATTTTATAGTTAAAAATACATTAAAAATTCTACAAATGTTTCTAACACATCTCAGTGATACTCTTCTAATCTACCACGTAACGCTCTTTAATAAATTAGAATTTTTTTTAAAAAATCTAAAAAAACATATAACCATCCAATTTCACTTAATACGGTGGTATATACCATTATATCTATCTTTAAAAAATACCAATTAAATTTATCTTTAGAAAACTAAGTTCCTCCTGTGTGTGTACGTGCTCGTATGTACGTACGTACGCACGTGTCCTCTTTTTCTTTTTTTCCTTGCTAACCTGTTAGATGAGATGAAAAACCAGGATGACGAAACGTCGACAGGAACAGGTGCCGAACTCCCAGATCGATCCCTTTTTTTCCCGTCTCTACTTTTTTAAATGCAAAAGGATAAGGAAAACTAATTGAAACTGTCCAAAATAAACCAACCACCATAGTTTCATCTGAACTCCGTTTGTGGCAAATAGATAGGCTATTCTGTATAGCTCGACGACCTCTACGCATATATATTCTCCAATTGTCCATAAAAGCAACAGTGCAAAATTAGAATTTTCATGTCTATTTTTCTTAAATTTTGTGGGGTATTACAGTACGCTGGCCCCACGTCCCTTATTTTTCTTTTTTTTCTTCTTGGTTAGATGAGATAAAAAATCAAATTAATAATTCAATACCCTTGTTAATTATGTTTTATGTTATTTCCGGTTGTATTCTAACTATGCGCATGTCATTGAAACAACCATAAAAAATCTAAATAAATTAATAATGTATATTATATAATTGTATCTCACTTAATAACATGCATAGTTAAATTAGCCTTGCTGTTTCAAAAATAAAAACAACTCAATTGTGAGTAGCGTTCCTAAAAATTATTCACTCCCTATTTGTAAAATACTGATATGTTAAAATGACATTATTAGATTTATATTTTTATATATTATGTATTTTCTTATTAATATATTGTTAGAAAATTAAAGATCAAATATATTCTTTTGACACCATGTCGACATCCTTTATCTCCTATGGGACAGAAAGCAAATAATAAGAAGAGTGTATATGTCAAATTTTCCCTTCATAACCTCTAGGTTTTTAAACTCAAATTTATTACTTAGGTACTAAAACGCTTAATATGTAGAATATAATATACTTGCAAATTAGGGATAGTACCCACTAATTCCCATGTATATATGTTCTATATATAAAACACTATCTACCAATCGCCAAGTCATATTGCTTACGAGACGTCCGTGCACGCCAAATGATTAGCTGACATCTGACGAGAACGTGTCATCAAACACCCAAGACAAAGGGTGATATTAACTGGGCAACCAGTAAGAAATGATAGGTAAGTAGAGAATGCCACCAAACCACAGCAAACACTAGTCGACTGCAAGTAGATTGCGACTATGAGTAATAGCATTCTTACACTCGACATGCAACGATCTTCACTCCGATTACAAGGGGATCTTGCCGCGGTGCTGCTATTAGTAAGTATTAGATTGTAAAAAGGATAAATTATTCAACTATATATATACAGTATTTTGGAGGGTAGTAATACTAAAATACGATAACATTTGGTGAATATATTAGCTATAGAATCAAAGCGGGTGAATAAAATGGTAAAAATCATCGGATATTTTCTGTATAAAAGATATTTTATAGAATAATAATTAAATATGTGATATTGTATAGTGCAAGATATTGATCTATAAAAGATAATATATTTAACTATTAATTATTATGAAGATATATATGTTGCGTTAGATTTGTAGACGTATAAGAATAGATCAGATCTAAAATGATGATAAAGATTATGCAATATCAATTAAAATGGTTTAGGCACAATTTTTAGAGCCACCCATATATAGCATAATCCTATGACAGATAGGAGAATATCAAAATTAATATTAGAGGATTAAAAAATAAAATATATTTCTAGAGTATATAAAAACATCTATTTTTTTCATAACTGACTTCTGTTAAGTTTCATTTTTAGACTATCCTAATTTAATTAGGATTGAAAGGATTGATTAGGATTGAAAGGATTTGATATTGATGCGTGCTATTTCTTAATTTAGGGAATGCCAATCATAATAAACTTATATATTAAAATTCACACAATACACTCTTTTTAATGAGAATTCACATGATAAACTTAGAATAATGCACACAACAAACATGAACTTTACTCAAAATTTATAAATGATTTACACAGTATGCATAGTTATTAAATTTATATCATCCAGTTTATATTTCAAATTAAATTAATTTTCAAAGAAAACAAGCAAATATATAAAAATCAAGAAAATGCCTTTAAATTTGTGAGAAAAACAACAAAAGGTTTAAATTTTGAGAAAAAAAGGCAATACTCACATGCATGTGTGATCTGATCGCAAGGACTTGCAAAATTAATTCGCTCTATATAATTTTTGTGTAATATATAACTTGGGTGGCGCATGTGCAAATGCTAAGTGTTTGAACCAATTAAAGGGCAACTATATGTTTTGATCGATATGCATATGTCGATGAAAGCTTTTAGAGATTTGTTAAGAAAATATAGAACCAATACTGTATCTAAAATTAAGCTGAATTTATTAGACTCAATTTCTTAGCAAATTATATTATAATGTTCCTGAGTCTTCCCTCTCCTGTTTTTATGCGTATTAGTTAGATTGAAAGTATAATTTGTGATAACAAATTTCAAACAACTATGACATCCAGATCATTTTTTGTTCTTTTACATCATTGGAATATTTACAACTGAATATACAAGTCAACACCCATATTAACTATATTTTAACTCGTAAGAGAAATACGTTAATTTTGGTCTCTAACAGTTTGCATGTCTTTCAAAGAATCATAAAAAAATATGAATAAAATAATAATATAGATTTCATATATAACTTCAGCTAAACCTATGCTAACTAAACCGAAAATTAGTATCGCCATTCTAAAATTGTTTCATTCTATATAACATTACTGACGTACATAGCTAAATACTCACGTGGTTTACTTCAAATATGAAAAAAAAAACATGCATGTCCATAATAACAAAAAAAGATAGATATTTAAATATTAGAAAAATAACTCAGTAACATAGACCCTAATAGTAATTAAATAAAACTATCGAAGGATAATTTCTAGTAAATATAATTATAAACTATCAGTTTATAAGCGCATTAAACGTGTTATATAACCATCAATCATACTAGGTTTGTTAAAGCCTCTAGATAACTTTAGAAATTCTTCATAAAAGGTTAACAACAAATGCTTAATCCTCAATTAAGTATGGTTTACATTGTATGTTTGCACCCATGTTATAGCTACATGCTTAAGGGAAAAAAATCATCGAGCATGTTATAAAAAACCATACGTGTGTGATGGGAGGTTGTATTGAGCCGTCACAACAATATAAATAGGGTCATGACTAACGTAAAATTTAAAAGCACATTAAGTTGCACAGAGAAGGGCTAATATACAAATTTTTAAATCTAAAATATACTGACAGTGAAAATTAATCTTTCCTCTAGAGTCTCTGGTCTTAGAGTCCGGATACTCTAGACTAGTCTTTCCATCAGATAGCAAAACTAGTCTGGAGTCTCCGGTTGTAAAGTCTAAAGATTCCAAATCTACTTCAAAATATCGGAAGGATACTAAAAGGAGATGAACCCTATGGGTTAGAAGGAAGCAAGAAAATAAATTCACAAAGAATATAAAAGGTAATAGGGAGGTAGGAGACAAATCGATTTTTCAATGAAGTTCGGATCGAACGATTCTTCATCTTCATTAAGTAGCTCCAAAGAGCCTGATCTCTTTTAATCCTATGCCTCACCAAGTTTAAACTTAGAAACAAGTTTAGCGTTTAAACTCTCCTTAAAGCTTAGCACTTAGTCCGAGGCAACCACCAAGATCTCCACTAGAACACCGTACTCCTATTTTTTATGGAGCTACTCTACCAAATCAACTTCTAAGGAAGAATTACAGGATTCACTAGTATACCTCTTTCCTTGTGGAGGTGAGGAATACCTTAAGACACGTCTCGAGTGATTCACACATTGAATCCTCGTGGGCAACGCCTAGCTATCTAGGAGGTGATCCTTCAAAAGTAATAAGCTTGAGTCTTTACTAACATTGATCCATAAGTGCTCACACAAATTTTAATATCCAATCTCTCATAAATCACTAAAAAAGTACTCTCAAAGTGTGAATTAATCTCAAAATCTAAGAGAGTAGAGTAGGAAACCTCTAGAAAGTTCTTAGAAATGAAATAGTAATGAATAAGCAGCTAACCCCTTAAAATAGGTTAGTGGGATTAAATACACACCTCTCTTGAAGCTAACTATTACTAATAGAATTCAAACTCTCAAGTATCCGAACAGAATGCCATAGACTTTGGACAAGCCTTTAGGCCTGAACAGAGACCTCAATTCAAACACTCCATTTGAATTAAAATTATAATTAGTAGCAAAAACCAATAAAATACAAATGGACTCAAAACATGCAACTGGTGCAAAGGTTTCACCAAAGTCAAGACCTTTGACTTGTGTGAATCCCTTTGCCACTAACCGTTCTTTGTTTCAAGTGACGACCCCATATACGTATTGCTAGTTGTGGAACATCCATTTTGTTCTAATGATGTTGGTGTTGGGTCTTTCCACAAGTCTATACATGGTTGCAGGTAAAATTATTTAGTTCTTCTTGCATAGCCATCAACCAATCCACGTCCACAAGTGCCTCCTCAACCTTGAAAGGTTCCAAAGAAGAGACAAACAAGTAGCATTCACAAAAAATAGCAACATGAGAACGGGTTTTTACCTGCTTTCTTATGTCACCAAGATTGTTATCAATGGGATGATCTTGTTGTATGCTTTGATGAACCAGTGGATGGTGCACCAAAAGGACTTGAGCTTGGTCGGTATCTCTTTGTTCCATATTGCCCCTAGCATTGATCCCATCCACATGTGCATGACCTTGCATAACATCATTATGGGATGTCTCTAAAATTCACGTACTTGTAGATAGGGATTGATCAAGTATCCCATCTTGTTTAGTTGATACGTCACAAGGTCTCACATCACCAATCGTTCACAATTGCTTGACTTAGAATGTCTTTGTCTACAAGAGAATCACTAACTTGCTCCTCTTGAGAGTCATTAGATTCATTAAATGTCATGTCTCTTATGATCTCAACAATAACAAAAGTATTGTTGAAGACTCAATAGACATGAGCATTCAACTCATAACCGAGCAAGAAGCCTTCATCAACTTTTGGTAAGAATTTTGATGAACGAGGTCTCTTGTTCAAGATGTAGTACTATGAAACATTTGGTTTTTATCAGTGAGAAGCTCGTAGGTAGTCTTGTTCAAGAGCTTATAGAGGTAGACACGATTGATGGCGTGACACCCAGTATTGACGGCCTCCACCCAAAAGATGTTAGAGGTCTTATATTCATCCAGCATAGTTCTCGTCGCCTCGGTGATTCCATTTTGGGAAGGATCGTATATAGTGGAGAATTTGTGCTTGATCCTTCTTAATCAAGTAACTCTTCTACTTTAGTATTCTTAAACTCACTGTCATTGTCAGTTCTTACTCTCTTGATCTTCAAATCGAACTTGTTTTAGGCTTGACGTGTAAACTTCTTGAAGATAACATATGCTTCACTTTTATCATGGAGAAAGAACACCCAAGAGTAGCATAAATAAGCATCAACAATGACAAAGTCATATTTGTTACATAAGCAACGAGCCTAAAGAGGTCCATGTGAAGAAGCTCTAAGGGGTGAGATATTGTCATGATGTTTTTAGCTGAATGGTGAGCACTAACTTGTTTTTTCGCTTGGCAAGCCCTACACATATGATCATTCTCGAAGGTCACATTAGATAGACCAAAGATGTGATCCTATTTTAAAAGTTTTGATAATTTCCGTATTTCAATATGGGCTAACCGATGATGCCAAAGCCAACCCTTGTTAGATTTAGTAATCAAGCAAGCTTTGGGACTTACTCAATCCCGTGAGAAGTCAATAAAATAGAGATCGCCCTTTAACTTACCAACAAGAGCCATGTACTTGATATCATACCTAAAAACGGTCACACCCTTATTGGTAAAGAGAAAATTATATACAATTTTGCATAATTGAGAAATGGAAAGCAAGTCGTAG
Organism: Oryza coarctata; assembly: GCA_030770085.1. Classification (NCBI taxonomy): domain Eukaryota; kingdom Viridiplantae; phylum Streptophyta; class Magnoliopsida; order Poales; family Poaceae; genus Oryza; species Oryza coarctata. The sequence continues at coordinate 15,620,402 of CM061466.1, forward strand.
CTTAAGGATTTAACATAAAGCACATTTATGATTGAGACGTCATTTGAGATAGCGATTTTACCAAGTGCCATTACTTTGCCTTTATCGTTATCACCAAACATAATGTTGTCATGTTACTCTTTATTGTCTACAATGGAGGTAAACATACTACTTTCTTCACTCATATGATTTATAAATCCGCTATCCATGTCCCAACTCGATTTGCTGAAGGAGTATGCCTACCAAATAATCCATGCTTGGGATTTAGATAACCAAACCTATCCATATTTGGGTCCTACACGTTAGTGATAAGCAACTTAGATATCCATAAATATTTCTCACATTTTTCATCGTGAGAACCAATAATACGAGCTATCACTTTACTACAGTGATCTCTCTTAAGCATGTAAGAAGCATAGAACAAAAGTTGAGGCATATTCATCTTCTCTTAAGTTTATGCTCTCTCTCTCCACTCCTCACAAATTTGATCGACTTGTTGTACTTTACATCCTTTTGCTTTGATGGCTTGTTCTCACATCGGTGGAAGTCAAGTTCAAAGCGATGCTTATTGTTGTGAGTGGAGAGAGTCTTGTAGAGCACGTTCTTGGATTGATACATCTTCATACATTCATATTTAACCAAGGTGCAAGCCTCACATTCTCCTTAAGCTCATCTAGTACTTGCATGTTTTATCGAATAAGAATTCATATCAATATTGAAGTATCTAGCATATCCATTGCTTGTAGAGAAAATAAAGAGCTTGGTGGCTTGAGTTGAGGAGGAGGTGCTACTCGAAAGAGCCTCAAACTTTACTTCGAGAGATTTGTGAGTTTTATTCAAACTCTCAAACGTCTCTACAGGTGCCTCATTTGAGCTCTTTAGAGTAGCCATTGATTCATTGACTACACTTAGAATGTTGGTTAATTTATCAACTTTCTCCCTCTACTTAGCCAACAACTTCTTAAGAGTAAGATTTCTCTCATTCTCAAGGATGAGAAAGTCCGCTTGCTTCTCGAGAGTCTCCTCCTTACTCTCTAACACCTTCACAAGTTTTGCCATTTAAGACAATGTGCTTTTGTTAATGCCCTTGTAATTGAGTTCATTAACATCATCATCTTTGACATTGTTATCACTATCTGAGGGCTTGGAAGGAGATAATATCTTGCTCCCCGATACCATAAGACATGTGGGAGCATAATAGTTCTCATCGTCGCTCAAGTTATTGAAGAGTGATTTCTTTAGCAACGATGAATTGATGGTGATTGTTGCCACTCTCTTCTCATCCTTGGAGCTAAACTCACTTTGGTAGTTTCACTCCTCTCAAATGTGAGCATGCCCCAAGCTTTTCTTCTTATGGTACTTGAGCTTATCGCCATGATCTTTTTTCTTCTTAGGGGCAATCGGCGATGAAGTGTCCACACTCACCATATTCATAGCAATCTCTCTTGGATTGATGAGTCTTGGACTTGTCTCCATCCTTCTTGCCATATCCGCCACTTCTCAAGAACTTTTTAAACTTTTTGATGATGAGAGCAAAGTCCTCATCATCGCTCTCATGATCACTTGAGTTCTCCTTACTTCTTGCTTTTGCCTTTAAGCCCATCTCCTTGTTCTTGACAATAGTTGTGTTCTTAGCGAGTGCCTTAATATGCTTGGCATTTTCTTCCAAGAGTTTATGGAAGATGATTTTTGAGAGGACATCGCTTAGAGTTACCCTCTTGAAATTTCTATTCTCCCGGATAAGTGTCACCAAGATTGAGTTTCTTGGCGTAAAAGCTCGGAGAAACTTCTTGACCACAACATGGTCAGTCATGTCTTTGTTTCTGAGATCACGGATCTTGTTGATGATGACCATCATGCGATTATACATCTCTTGTGATATCTCATCATCCTCCATCACTAATCAACCGAGTTGTCCCTCCAACAACTTGATCCGTGACTCTCGCACCCTAGATGATCCTTTATGTACCAATTGAAGAGTCTTCCAAATTTCCTTAGCCTCTTCAAGTTGGTCTATCTTATTAAACTCTTTGAGGACTTAGAGACACAAAAATCACGCTTGAGACTTGTACACTATGATGGACAAGCGCTTCTTGAGGGGTCTGAGCTCAATATTCTCCTCTAGAATGTCAAGACCTATAAGCATAATATTCTACACACTAGGGTGCAATGACATTATATGCAACTTTATCTTATACTTCCAGGTGGCATATTGTGTCCCATCGAAATAAAGAGCACGCTCAAAAAGCATAGAGACGAAGTAGGTGGATAAATTAGAATTAACCTTGTTATAGTCAAGAAGGATAGACACTATCTTTTTGGAGGAACTTTTGCTTGTGGAGTCATTCTTATTTTCCTTGCTTAAATTAATTGAATCCTCTCTCAAGGGCGGCATTTCTTTGAGCGATTAAACCTTATCTAAAGACGAGGCTCTCATACCAATTAAAAGGACATTGAGTCACACAAAAGGAGGGCAAATGTGTAAACTTTTAAATCTAAAATACACTGGCAGCGGAAATTAGTCTTCCTTCCAGAGTCTCCGGTCCTATAGTCCGAAGTATCTGAACCAGTCTTTCTATCAGACAGAGAAACTAGTCCGGAGTCTCCGGTTGTAAGATTTGAAGATTCCAGATCTCCTTCAAAATATCTAAGGGACACTCAAAAGAGACAAACCCTATGGGTTGGGAGAAAGTAAGAAAAAATCACAAACAATATAAAAGGTAATCGGGAGCTAGGAGATAAAACAATTTTTCACCGAAGTTAGTATCAAACAATCCTACGTCTCCGTTAGGAGCTCCAAAAAGCTGGATCTCTTTTGATTCCTTGCTACACCATGTACAACCCTAGAAACCAGTTTGGTCTTTAAGCTCTTACTAAAATATAGCACTTAGTCTAAGTCAACAATGAAAGTCTCCACTAGGACATTGTGCTCCCACTTTCTATGAAGCTTGCTTTACCAAATCAACTTCTAAGGAAGAACTCGAGGATTCACTAGTATATCTCTTTCATTACGGATGTGAGAAAGACCTTCACAAACGTCTAGGGTGATTAACACATTGAATCATCACGGACAATGTTTAGTTGTCTAGGAGCTGATTCTCCAAGAGTAAAAGCCTTGAGTCTTCATCGGCATTGATCCATAAGTGCTCACATAAATCTTAAGATCCAATCTCTCACAAATCACCTAAATAGCACTCTCAAAGTGTAGATTAAGCTCAGGATTCAAGAGAGTGGAATGGAGAATCTCTAGAAAGCTCTTAAAAATAAAGTAGCAATGAATAAGCAGCTAACCCCTTAAAATGGGTTGGTGGGATTAAATACCCACACCTCTCAAAGCTAACCATTACTCATATAATTCAAACTCTAGAGTATCCAAAAAAAATATCCAGACTTTGAGCAGTCCTTTTTGGCATGGACAGAGACTTAGAGTCTAGAGACTCCAGATAACACTTAGCTTTGAGAATGAGAGGAGGTTCAGAGTGTTTGGTCTAAACTTCTGAAGACTCCGAATAAGTTTCTCTGCTAAACAGAGAGCACATCCCGAAGACTCTGGCCAAACGGTCTGAAGACTCTAGACATATCTTTATGTTTGACAAACAAATTTATTCACAAGTTTTCATAAAATCTAGACACAAACATTTGAAACACTAGGAGAAAAAAAACTAAAACCTTAAGATATACGAGTATGAGCATTCACTTATCTAGAATTATAAGTTTTATTGAGCACACCAATTAAACTTAAGCCATTATACGGAAAAATAAAATTATATTTTTATCGCTTTAGATCCCTTTTCTTTTTTTTCTTCATGCAATCTTTTTTAAAATAAAACAATCTCTACTACCATATTCCTAATCATAACACATTAGCTCCCTAATTTCTTATACACTTTTAAAATTGTACTAGGTTGCTAGACAACAAACGGTATTACTAAAAGAGCCTGGTAGAGGTCACAACGAGCCACCAAGACAAGGCAGCAAAGGAATCCCTTGCCAAATAAATTGTTGTGATTGATTGAACCTTCTTTGAACTCACTTACCTATGTATTATTATTTCGAAACAGTTTGAGGAATCACTGATCGAAGGTCAACCGTGCTATAGATATATGTCATGGGCACTTCTAAACTTCGAATTAATCGGTAACCACTATATTTTGTTAAAATTATTGGAATTGCTATAAATGTTATGAACAACCAATTTGGTACCACTATCAACCATGAGAAAAGGCGCCAGAGTCATTAAGGAAAACATAAAAATCGAATTTCAAAGAACAATTAGTTTTGTGCTATTCAATGATCTCAGTTACAGTATTATATCTCAAACTTGATACTTGCAAACAAGACCACCACTTCATCACCTGCAAGCAAGAGTTGAAGTACTAACTAGATGATGTGGGACTGGCCAATATATGAACATCCTATGGGAACATTGTTTAGAAAACATGTAGCTACTAATAATTCTTAGCCATCAGAAAAGAATTTAACATTTAGAAAAATAGAGGTACCCATGCAATTACGTGGACTACCCAACTAGTTTTCAGAAATTTTATAAATATTCTTATGACATTGGAAGAGTGAGACCATATTCCTCAAGAGATTAAACAATTTCCCCCGTAATGTAGGATCTCAATTGACTTTATATGATGAATAGACATGTAAACTTGTATCTAGTGCATTAATTTGTGATGATCAAATACTCCTATGTTCTTGCATTGTACATTTGTACTACAACTAGTTATGTTTATCTTTCCTAAAAAAGAAAGAAGTCTATCTGAATCCATTTTAGAATCTCTCCAGTAAAATCCAACAAACCACCTGTTCCTTAGAACAAGGACAGACCACAACCACGTACCCAACAAAACACAAACCAAAAGAAAACGAACAAACCTGCATTGGCTACACTTGCTCCTAATCATAGCCAGGTAGTTCATCGTTCGATTCGTTCGTTTTCACCATGAGAAATATATCAAACTGATGCGTCGCGTCGCATCCCTCCATCGATCGGAGGAGTCGCCTCGCGCCGCCGCACCGTCGACGTCGTGACGCGCCGTCGGAGCACGCACGCACGCGCGCGCGGGCGCCAATGTCGTCGGACGGAGATGGCCCGGGGCGCACGAAGCTCATCATCGGCAGCCTGGCCGTGTTCATGCTGGTCGCGATGGTGATCGGCACGGTGGCGTTCGTGATGATGGACCACGCCGGCGACGACGACGGCCTCAACAAGCGCACCATGAGCTCGACGACGCGCACCGTGGACCTCTTCTGCGCGCCCACGGACTACCACGCCACGTGCCAGGACACCCTGGAGAGCGTCCTGGCGCGGTCCTCCGACCCGGCCGACCACCCGCACGCCGCCGCGGCGGCTGCGATCACGGCGGTGGAGCGGGAGCAGGCGCGCGGGTTCGATCGGTCGTCGGTGCTGGAGGCGGTGCGGGCGAGCAACGACACCCACGTGACCGAGGCCTTGCGCGACTGCCGGATGCTACTCGACGACTGCCGTGCCGACGTGACCCGCGCACTCTCCAGCATCGCGTGGCGCGGCGTCGACGGGCCGGCGCAGGACCTCCAGGCGTGGCTGAGCGCGGTGATCACGTTCCAGGGCTCCTGCGTCGACATGTTCCCGCAGGGCCCGATCCGGGACCAGGTGAGGGACACCATGGAGAAGGCCCGCGAGATCTCCAGCAACGCAATCGCCATCATCCAGCAGGGAGCCGCCTTCGCCGCCATGCTCGACCTCCACGCCAGCGAGAGCCACCCGGACGGCAACGAGGTCGACGTCGAGGACGACAGCCACCACCACGACGAGGACCGCCACCTCGAGGAGGAACCATCCCCCGTCCCATCGTGGGTGGCCGACGAGGACCGGAGGCTGCTCACCGCCGGCGAGGAGTTCGTGGCCGCGCTGACGCCGAACGTGACAGTGGCCAAGGACGGCAGCGGCGAATTCACCAACATCTCGGCGGCGCTGGATGCGGTGCCGGAGACGTACACCGGGAGGTACCTGATCTACGTGAAGGAAGGCGTCTACGAGGAGACGGTGAACGTCACCAACAGAATGGCCAACATCACCATGTACGGCGACGGCTCCAAGAAGTCCATCGTCACCGGCAGCAGGAGCATCGCTGACGGCATCAGGATGTGGAAGACCGCCACCTTCGGTACGCCACGACACCTGCATCGATCGCCACCATTGACGCATGCATTGACATGGTGTTGTTGGTGCAGCGGTGGACGGCGACCGGTTCACTGCGATGAGGCTGGGGATACGGAACACGGCGGGGGAGGAGAAGCAGCAGGCGCTGGCGCTGCGGGTGAAGGCAGACAGGAGCATCTTCTTCAACTGCCGGATCGAGGGCAACCAGGCCACGCTCTTCGCGCAGGCCTACCGCCAGTTCTACCGGAGCTGCGTCATCTCCGGCACCGTCGACTTCATCTTCGGCGACGCGGCCGCCGTGTTCCAGCGGTGCGTGCTGCTCGTCAAGCCGCCGCTCCCAGGGAAGCCCGCCGTGGTGACCGCGCATGGCCGGCGCGACCGGCAGCAGACCACCGGCTTCGTGTTGCACCACAGCCAGGTGGTCGCCGACGAGCGCTTCGCCGGGAACAACACGTCGTCGTCGGAGTCGCCCCGCCTGGCGTACCTGGGGCGGCCGTGGAAGGAGCACGCGAGGACGGTGGTGATGGAATCGGTGATCGAGGGGTTCGTGCACGCGCAGGGGTACATGCCATGGGAGGGGAAGGACAACCTCGGCGAGGCGTTCTACGGCGAGTTCGGCAACAGCGGCGGCGGCGCGAACTCCACCGGGAGGTCGGAGATGCGCGGGTTCCACGTGCTGACCAAGGAGAAGGCGATGCAGTTCACGGTGGGGCGCTTCTTGCACGGCGCCGACTGGATACCGGAGACCGGCACGCCGGTCACGCTAGGGCTCTTGGGCTGATCAATCGGCACATGTACGGTGCGTATACGTTGTGTATTTGTACGCGAACTTGATGTGTACGTGTACGTATGTTGATACGTGCTATGTGGGGGGTTAATTTGTAGGGCAAGTATGTACAAATGGTTACGTGTGGAGCAAGCACAGATACGCATTTGATCCAACACACTCGTAGTTTGGCAGGTAAGTATTGTCCCTCGTCACACGTATTTACCTTTAAGGGTAAATTTTGATCTTTAACCATTAATTTTATATTAAATATCATAAGTTTATGATATTTTGATTTTTTAAAGCAAATTTATTTATAGTTTTCAAGCTATTGAGGATGAAATTTTAAAAATTTAACCAAATCAGGCTAAATATTTATGGCCAGAGTACAAGACTAAAAGGATATTGGAGATGTCACTTTTCACACTTACAGCTGTCCAATTAATACTTCTTCTATCCGAAAATATAAATCACTTGTAATTAAATTTTAGAAAAAGCAATATTTATAAATTTTAACTAATAATAAATATATTTCATATTTAAAAATAGTTTGTTAATATTATAGTCAATGATAATATATTATAAAAATATATAATATTAAAGACAGCGTAAAAAATATGCACAACTCTTTGATCACGTGTGAGTAGAGAGGGGAAATGAAAAAAAAACCGATTACATAAAAAACACAAACAAACCTTTATAAGTATGTCCCTTAAACACGCTAAAAATGACAGATTCCAATGGCAAATCTCTTTCCTCGCTAAAATCCTATTCATCTTTTTTATTTGTCTACACATCAAAATATTAAAACCAAGATTTTTATCTAGTGCTACATGTCATCAGAATTCTTAGTACACGAAGCACCAGTGGTACAGCGGTGAGACTTTAGTCATCATATTTAAATTCTGGCGTCATTAAATATTGCACACGCGGACTAATGGGACTTCAGTTCGGAATCAGCCACTGACATAGCATGTGAGAGTCTCCGATTTCAAGTCGTAACAATTAGAGTTTCCCATCACAAGAGCATGAAGTCCAGCAGCTGAGAACGGCGGAGCGGCGGGCCGCACACAAGGTGGGCTCGGTGAAATGAAAGAAACGGCCCGGTAGCTACTGTGCTCGGCTACCCTCGTGGCGCGACGGGCCCGATTTGACGGTCAACCAGAGGAGGGGAATCTTACCGCTGGCCGGTGGCTGGATGCCGTACTTTGCCTTGTCCGTTACGACTTGTTTAGCATTTAAATTTTATAAATATCTCCATCTATTTTTTTTCTCGATTAATATTTAATTTCTTTATCTTAATTAATTATAACCACACAGATTTTATCTTAATGTTTGAAATATGTGAATCGAGAGCTGTCCTATGGCTGTCGGAGCCAGTGGAATTTCTGTCGTTGTGACGGCTGAGACGGTCCCAAGAACAGTCTCTAGACCAAGGTCCAGATTACAGAACAGGATGTAGAAGACCCTACTCATTTAAAGTTTATTTAGTAAAGATTAATGATAAGAGAAAATATTTTTTTTTGTTATATCAGTGGTTAAATTTTAAATTGTTTAGATTTTCCTCTAAGCATCTGATTGGATGAAAATGTTTAAATTCTCATGCATTGAAATTAATATCTAAAAATACTTATATTATGATTACAAAATTTAAATCTAAAGGATGAGTACCATAACTATTTTTCACTTGAAAAAGAAAAAAGTGAGTAAATTTTATGAAGCTATAGAGAAATATTTATATCTAAATGAATATTCTCTAACACATTTTAGAAATAATATATTTTATTTATTTTAGTCTATATTATAACATATTTTATTTTATCCGTAGTAAAATATGGACATTCAGCTAGTTTCAATAAAATTATCACAACACTATAGACTCACAAAGCCGATATAGGGAGTGTTAGGCTACGGTAGGGTGGTGTATACGGACAATGCCATCAGAGTTGAGGGTGGACACCCTTTTTAAATCCTTGAATTATAACCTCTGTTCTTTTTCAATTTTGAATTTTAGGATTTATGTTTGCATACTTCACGTTCCGTTCAAAGATTTTTTGAATACTTTTCTAGAGTTACCTTTTAACTTTATATTAGTTAATGTATTCGTTTGTAGATATTAAAAAATTAGATGTCATTGATTCATCGATTTTGGCTATCTCAAATGGTCCTACACTTTGTGCTTGTTAGAAAATTCTAATGTTTAACGGTGAAAATATGTTTTTACAGACCTGCTAAACATGAGTTGCCTGATTTTTCGGATTCTGTTCCTGGCTTCATTGATCTTCCCTAGCGACGAGGAGTCAGGTTTCTGGGTTATGGCACACGACGGATCTCACCGTTACCAGACACCGGCGGTCCCTAGGCTAGAACTCCGGTGAGGCGGCGAGCTTCGTTGAGGAAGAGAAAGACACCATCCCAATCACCAGTCGTTAGAGTCAGGGGCTCTAGGCAGGGCGATGACATGGCTGGGGCCGAACGAAAGGAATGGGCCCAAAGATAGATGTCTCCTTCAGCCTTGGTACGTCTTCCTGGCCCATCTTTTGCTCTGCTAGAATTTTCGATTCCATCACGCACGCAGCTGTCGCATTCCCGTCGCCGTCTGCTGGGCTCAAGCAGCTGTCTGGAACGTCAACTCAAACTGCTCCACTTCGTTTCAGTCCAGCTTGCTAATTTTATTCCGTACTGGCCAATTCCATTCCGGTACTGTTCGAAATGGCTGGTACGTTTTATTTTGACACACCAGCCGCGTACCGTTTCGACTGAATTTCGGTTAATACCGGCCATTCCGATCAATTTTTGGAATACTAGTACCAGAATGTGACAAACTAATTGATTAATTCTAAATTTTTGATTGTAGAAATAATGCAGAATTGTAGACTTATATGTTCAACTTTATACGAAATGTATTGTGTGGTAAATTATGATTAAGATATGAAGTTATATACTTATTCATCTATCATATTTAATTCCTTCAATGAGTTTTTAAGTATAATTATTAAGTAAATTTTGGTAGAATATTATATAAAAAATAAATTTATATTATTTAATTAAACCCTAGACTGTACACCAGTATCAACTTGAAATGGGATTCCAAATGAAATTAACAATATTGGTTTCAGTAGCAGAGTAGTAGTTCTAGCGGTTAACAGTTGAAACATGAAAACATCACCTGATGCTGTCACAGCTTGTAGCACTTGCCAGGCAAACCTGCTCTTTTCGGTTTCAGTCTTTAAGATTTTGTTATATTCTACTCCCTCTATTTTAAAATATAAATATTTTTAAAGATTATTTAAGCAGAAATTAAGTTAAAAGGAGAAAAATACTTTCTTTACTAAATATTAAATATGGAATAAGTGGAGGTGAAATGATAGGTGAGGATAAGATATAAAGAAATTTAAAAAATAATTGACAGTAGTATTATAATATGGCTACAAATTCTTACATTATAAAAAAATTAAATATTAGAAAATTTTATATTTTAAAATGGAGAAAGTAGCTCTTTTTAAAAACTTTTTTTTACCAGTAAGCCTTCCGAAAAACTTATTCCAACAAATTTCTCAGACGGTAACCACGGCATTCTCAGTCAGGATCGAAATAAACAAGGAAAATGAGATCAAAACAAATTTGACACTTCCTCAATTTCAAAATATAAGCATTGTAGATTACAGTTAACAGGATTCGTACATGGGCTCTACGAAGCTAAGGTACCGTTACTAGGCACGTCGCACGATGCGAAAATGGGGGATAGATAGGAGTGGTAGATATGATCCCAAGGCGTTCGCGAATGGCGATGATTGCGAGGGAATTCTGTTTACAGCCGTGTCAACCACTCCATGATTCCATCTCCCTCGCGCCGACGCCATCATTTCCCACCCCTGCCAACCTTTCTTTGGATCCATCACCAACAAGCATGCCGGCACCATCATCTTGCCGCCGGCACAGGAGCCATTGCCTCTCTTATTATTAGCCCCATCACCAGCTGTTGTTGTAACAACACAACAAGATTTAATTCTTAGATCTAGTATTAGTTAGTTACATACACACATACACACACACATATATATATATATATGTATATGTATATGTATATGTTACTAACATCCTGCAGTATGTACCACTACTATGTCACTATCAAGAGAAGGATAGAAGAAGCTTAATCAACTATAGCTTCATCTGTACACTACTAGTGTCATGTTCTGAACTTGATTTTCAGTGGCAATTGTTGTGCAAGAGGTGTTTATTTATCTATGCCAAAGCGAGCAGCTAGCTAGCTGCAACCTGCAAAGAAAGGAAGGAAGGCGACTGCTAGTGCTAGTAGATCATTCTTTGGCTGCTGCACTCACTGCAAGTGTGCAACTAGTAAAGCGGTAAGCATGCTTTAAATATCTTGTTTGCACTCGCTAAAGCGGCATATGCATCTGGAAAGATCAAAGCAAACAAATTTTTAAAAAAGAAAGCAACGCACACGCGCATGCATGCATGCACATCCATCTCTCTCCCTCTCAAAGGCTCAGAGCACTTGCAAGCTACTAGCACGGTCGATGCATGCATTTCTCCGTCTCTTCACCACAAATGCAGCAGCAGCACACCATCACATTAACTTTCCATTTCGATTGCAGGACAGAAGAGGAAGAAGAAGAGGAGGAGCATGGAGTACATGGCATGATACCCCTAAACTGATTCTCCCTGTGGCTTTAGTTAAGCTCGGCAACCCCTCTGTCGTCTCTCCTCCATCCATGTCTGCATGCAAGAACATCTTCTTATCACAGCTCTTTCCCTCAGTGGAAGCCACACTGCCTCCTTCCAAAGCAAAGGTCCCAACTTTTGCTATTCCATGGGCAAGCTAGGAGGGTAGCTTAGCTAGCTCTGGCATGCATTCCATTGCGTTGCACTTGTGGGAAAGAAAGGGAGAAAGTTATACTTCCTACTACAATGGTGCTGTGTGTGTGTTTTTCCCCCTCTTTATTCCTCTCCTTTCGTTTTGCACTTCTTGGATCAGCTTGAAGCATGCATGCACATGAGATGTGTGAGATCTAGTAGCAAACAAGATAGAGAGAAAGAACTTGTTCCATGCATAATTTTTATCTTCAAATCTTTTGTTGCACATTTTTGTAAGATGGTGTTGTGACAAGTCTTGCCAGTGACTAAAACAAGTACCTATTGCATAGGTATACTGTAGGATCAGATCCTCTGTTCCACCAAAGAAAATTTAATCAAAAGAAAGAGGGGGCATCTTCGTAAATGCCATCCTTAAGAACAAAATCAGTAATTTGCCAAAAATGCCTTGATGCTCTCTTCCTTCCCTTCTTATGCAATCTCACTTTCCTGTCTTTTCAATCAAGGCAACATTATTCTCCTTAATTTGCTTATCAACTCTCAATGTTGTTTTTGCCTTATTATTTTTGAATTGCACAGATTTTGTTTAAGTTGTTGCTCCTCCGTCTTAAAATATACTTTCGACGACGCAAGTAATAAATAGAGGAGGTTAAAAGACTCAATTATCGATAGTTGCGATAGGTCTGGATTAGTTAGTACTATAATAAAGAAAAAATTAATAGGGGTAGTATGAATAGTTTATTACTAAATGTTATCCCACCTTTTACAAGCATTGTTATATTTAAAATAAAATTTAAACTCTAAAAATTATTGTATTTTAGACTTATGGAGTATGAGGTTGCAAATATAATTTTCCATGTAGATAAACAAGAACACAAGAAAATCCGAACAAACTAGCCATGCACAGTTGACACTGACAGTACAATAGGATCTCATAATTTGATCACTCAAAAGGAACAGTGATCAGTAGGATGTCTAATACACTTCAAAAAATCAAGCAAGCAAACAAGGAGCAAAACAAAACGGAGCTCCTTAATTAACACACAAGTAATCACACACTTAAACGCTAATCTCTACCCTAGGCTCGAAGGAGAAAGCGGCCAAGAACTGGTTGACCTCTCCATCGCCATTGACGTACTTGGGGAGCTCCTCCCACTGGTTGCTGCTCACGTTGCACATGAAGCAGCCGTTGGCCTCGCCGGAGCTCACGCACACCATGAGGCGGTCACCGTGCCCGACGCAGTTGATGTCGGCCTTCTTGCCGTAGAATGCGTGCGACATGACCGGCGGCATGGCGGCGACCTGCCGCCACGCGCCGCCGACGAACTCCCACACCCGCAGGCTCGCCGTGTCGAGGTACTCCGCCAGCACGACGGCGTAGGCGGCGCCGTTGCAGGCCACGACGTCGATGGAGTACTCGAAGTAGACCGGGAGGATGCGGGGGAGCTCGGCGAACATGCGGCGCGCCGTGTCGCAGACGACGACCGTGCCGGAGTGGCTCAGGAAGTAGACCACGGCGTCGCCGTCGGCGCGGTCGGACGGCGCGACCACCGAGGAGTACTGCTTCGACGCGCTGCGCTGCATGTTGGTGGCCACCACGTCGCCGGACTTGTTGAGGAAGTAGACCGTGTCGTCGGCGAGGGCGCCGCCCTGGGACGGCGCGTTAGGGAGCAGCACGGCCTCGTGCCTCCGGGAGAGCGCAACGGGGCCCTCCCACGAGTCCCTGGACGAGTCGAACACCGCCATGGACAGGTCGGGGAGCTCGCCCGTGAAGAGCGCCACGCGGTAGGGGGAGCCGTACATGGCAATGGCGTGGAGCCGCGGCGCGCCATGGGCCTGCAGAGGCAGCGGTGGCGCGGGCAGAGCGCGTGTGGCGCCGGTGAGCGGGTTGGAGACGACAAGCTCGCCCGTGGCCGGCGCGCGGTAGAGGACGAGGCCGCCCGAGGACGCCACCGGCACGGCCCCCGGGCCCGGCGCTGCGCGGCAGGGGTTCCAGGAGCGGTCCGCGGCGTCGAAGGCGAGCGGCGGGTGGGGGCGGTCGGAGAGCATGAGGAACCAGGGGTCCCGCGACGGGACGCGCCCGCAGGCGTTGAGGAACGTCGGCGACGCGGCGACCGCGCTCCAGCTGCGGCAGACGGTGCGGAGGCGGAAGAAGGTGGCCGGCGGGAGCCGCGCCAGGACGCGCTCCAGCACGTCGTCGTGGAGGTCCCCCATCCCCCGCAGCGAGCACCTGCGCTTCCTTCCGCCGGTCGCCGGCGCCGCCGCCATGGACGCCTCCACGCTCAGCTCCATTGGGCTGCAAGATCGATCTCTGCATACCGAATCAAACAGGACAAGTCAATCAGCGATCTGGGCACCAGCAACAAGAATTCGAGCCGAAAACGTGTGAGATAATCAGAATTCCAAGAAAACAAGCAGGGGAAATCTCTGTCTTCCGCAAGGGAAACCAAGAGAGGAAATTGGGGCATGTGGGGGATGAATCCCAAGAATTGGTTCCTTGATACAGAAAGGGAACAAGAATTGGAAGCTGCCATACCTCTCGGTCGGTCGCTCGCTGAGTTCTTGCCCTTGTTGCGCCTATGTCGCGTCGATGGACAATTTAGGCCAAGACAGCAGGAGGAAGAAGCTCTTTTTGTTGGCGTTGACACGCGAGGAGAGAGATGCGGGGAACGTGGCGATGCTACTGTGAAGTGAAAGGCAGCAAGCGGCTAGCACTCCTGGCTCCGTTATTTATACTGCGGAAACCGCGACGACGACGCCGATCCCGTATGTCCAACTAGTATAAGGGATGGACAAAAAAAAGTTCTGAAACTCGTTGGGTCGGCCCGTAACGGGCTTTTAACTCGGATTGTCTCAAATTCATACTTTTAATGAGTTGAGTCGAGTTAAATTTGTAGTTCACTAAGCCAGCTTATGAGATTCTCGTTTAACTCATTAGTACGAAATATTACTATATCTTTATATATACTTATAGGTTTTTAACTAATGCTTACTCCTATAATTAAATTCAAATTACATGTATTTAGTGAGATGCTTATTAATTAGTGTTTATTATGTTAATATAAAGATGATTTAAATAAGATATAACGGAGTTCACTGGCTACCTCACGAGTCAAGCCGGGCTGATTTATATTAACGAGCCGAACTGACTTATTAAGATAAGGAATCGAGTTGACTCCTTATCACCCATGTACATGACAAATACTACTTACTTGTAACTTCTTTAACTTTAACTAAGTTAATTTAACAGAAAAATATAATAATATTTTTAACATAATATAGTAGCAACGGATTTAATAAAACTGTTATAGATATTGCTATATTTTTTTTATAAATATAGTTAAATTTAAGAAAGTTGAACTAAAAAACCTAAAGCGTTGTAGTAGCATCTATTAGTATTTCCCGGTATTTCAGACTGCAGAAATTTCGTACTATACTCCGTTGGATGTACAGTCACAGTCAGCGGAAAAAAATACTATAGAGTACGGGACCTAGTCTAGCCACAATTTGAAGACTTTCTTTTGACTGGGCAGTAGCTGAATTGACGATGTTTACTAAGCCGTTCAGTCACTGAATGGTGCTCCCAAGCGGTTATACAAATGATTGTGATTATTGTCCGGTTAGTGATGAAAAACAGGAAATTTTGGATATTTTTTGTTAAAAAAATTAAAATTCAATTGCTCAAACCCATGGAGTTGTGTATACGGGGCGATTGCAGCCAAATATAGTGACGTATACATGGTCAAGCTAGCGTGCGCGAGTTTTTCCCATTGTTTGACAACGTAGACTTGATGGAAGACTGTGAACTGTTGCTTAAAAATGCGGGGAGATGCACGCACAACCAGCGCAAAGCAAACGCGGCGTTTGGCTCGTAGCAAATCTAGATGTGCCCCCTGCCCCTGCCTGCATCGTTCCACGTGTGACTGCTCGTCCTCCCATGCTGCCTTAAAATATTTTGACTAACCAGTGGATGGAGCAAGGGTATACTGTATTTTTCTTAGAATTTCTCATATTTTGCTGAGTAAAATGGCCTATTGTATCATTTCGGGAGAGATTTGAATGGGTCTAAAAAATCCACCACAATTAGTTAAAGTTAAAGAAGTAACATCTTATCTCACAGTATAAAAAAAGAGAGTAAGTAGTATTTGTCATGTGCATGCATGTTTATACTTAGTTAGGGTGCATAACGAGTCAACTCGGCTCGCTTAGATTCGTTATCTTAATAAGTCGGCTCGGCACGTTAATATAAGTCTACAGATAATGGCTCTATGCATCAAGATACTTTTTCAGGTTCAGGTCAACACTGAGTTAGAAATGGTATCATTTCTATGGCATCAGTCTAGTTACTATTGGAAATTTTACATACTTATCAATTTAAATATTTAGTGATAACTTTAATATAATTTATAGAAATTAGAAAAATTAAATTTTTTATATAGCTTGAATCTGAAATGGTTTCACTTTTAAGTAAATGGTCTCTGTATTATCAGAAATTTTTACTACCTTAGGCATGCAGGTCACTTTCCTAACTCACACAACGATTGTAATATCCTAAAAATCCAAACAATAAAAATATATAAAATTTTAAACTTTTAAAAACTTTTTCATCACGCCGGATCTTTGAGTGCTTTGGTTGCAAATTAGCTTATTAAATCCAATTGAACAAATTAAAATAACCAAATAAGTCAAAGTAAATTAATAATTTACCAAATGAAGAGAAATACAAGTGCAACTACAAATTACATCAACTCTATTATTAATACTAAATAATTACAACAACCAATACAAAGATGCTTCTTTAACAAATAATAAGGAACTAATAAGAATTAAATACCTATTTAATTCTCAAACCTAACAACATAAAAAATGCATGCAAAGTGGTGGTTAAATACCAATTTAATTTCCCCTTATATAATATGCAACAAAAAGGACCGACTATACATTTAATTAAATAATGGAAATAAAAGTTGACTGAGGACTAAAGTATTTAATTTGCAAATCAAGGAATACATGCAAATCAACTAATTAAAACATCATTAGCAACAAATAATCAAATTTTGTAAAACTAAGAAACAAGTATGTAGATCAAACTCCACTCATGGTTGGAATTGCCTTTCCCAATAAAGAATATCAAAACGAATGCCATCCTTTGAAATCAAATTCTTATATAATAATAATCTAAATTTACCTCATAAGACCTTTCTTATAAGAGTATTATCAAGTTTTAAAACTATTTTATAAATATCTCTAGTGGACCCAATCAGCCTAGCCCTTGCTTCTTAGCCACCAAGCCACCCCCTCCAACCCAGCCTACCAGAGAGCAAACAAGCCAATTAGGCCAGCCCAACCAGCCATGTGGCCCAACAGCCTAGCCAGCCCACCCCTCCGTTATGCAGCCAACTAGCAGCACTAGCTTGCCCAGGAGCCAGCCACCAGCTGAGCTCCGTCGTTGCCCATGTCTCACCCTACTGTTCCACTGTCATGGAGACCGCCCATCTTTCCATCAGGTCGTCGCACCATAAGTTTGTTGTCATCATCACAAGCGCTGTCATCAACCAAACCTAGTTGTCTTGCTTTGCCCTTGCTCGCTTGCCTCTGGCGCCCATCAGTTCGTGCCTATAGCTGTTATCATCACACCATGCCACTCACATCGGCCCAATCTAGACGCGCTGAGTTGCACCTTTAGCACTTGCAACCAAGTTGGGCCACGTCTGTCGCTCTTGTGTGCTTAGGCCTCATGGATGACCCGCTGTTTCGTCCCATTATCGGCCCAGTTGCTCTGTCCTATCCCTAGCCTAGTCATGTAATAGATCATCGAGACAACACTGGACATAGGAGGTGGCCACTTGAATGCCACCATCTCACCATGCCATCCACACACCTATGCAACCAGATCACGCCACACACTAAGTTGTCCACATAGCCAGTCTGTGTTCACTACCTCATAGAGCCAACCATGCCATTGGATTGTTGCCACGCCACCAAACACAAAATAGCCAGCTACACCCTTTTCACGCTTGCCACCATACTCTCACCGTCACTAGCCTCCTAGGCCCACACCTATGCTATCTACTGTGCTAGGACACGCATGTCATCCACTCGCTGACAACTCAGACTAACGCCTCGTCATCGAGTCATGTCATGACGACCTCACAGCAAAGCTACTCTGTCAGCTCATGTACACTTGTCGCACCATATTCCCTACTGTCTTGTTTCATTAAGGCCATGCTGCTGAAGAACATGAACTCACTTGCTACCATCTCGCTAGTGTCCCCTCTACCCCATCAATCCACGACTCCTTACAAATGGCAGTCTGATGCATGCTCTTGTCAGCCGCTTGTCATTTTGTTGTTTCACTATCACCATGAATGTGTGGCGACGGCGCTAGTCTCCTCACCCTTTGTGGCTTTCCTTGCAGGCCTCCTACTCCTATAAAAGGCTACCAACAGCTCGAGCTCACCCTCTTCTTCTTCTTCTTTCCTTGATTGAGCACACATAGCAACCACACACCACCATAGCCTCACCCAGAGCATAGAACACCCACTACCACCACCACATTGAGCTCCGCTCCCTCTTGACCAATCTTTAGGTTGATCCCTTATTCCTGATTCCCTTTCTCGCCTCCAAGCTTTACAACAAGCTCTTGGCATTATATCGAGCACTTGGTGTTCGTGAGTGCACTCATCTGCTCCTCTCCTATTATGCCATCCCTAAGGTCTTGCCAAACCAAACATCGGTGCCATCCTCCTTGTTAAGGTTGTGAGGATGAGGACATCAAGGTTGCGAGGATGAGGAAGAACCGCAAGTTTCCACTGTTGCGTGAAGAAATGACCTCAACTCTGCGTGTCCATGCCTAGCACTGTTGGCTTTGTTTCCTTTGCTTCCCCTGCTTAACCTCTACCACCACTGCGACCAAGCGTCTAGATGTCTTGAACTAAATCTCGATGAGTCACTGCATCTCTACCACGCTTCTTCTCCCTATTTGCTACATCCCCAGCCAATATGGTAGATTGTGTCATGGTGAACCTCTGTCACTTGAACCCTTCTTCTTCCTAGTCGGTCATCAATGGGAGCCCATCCTAGACCTTTTCTTTGTTGGATAGCATTGGGAATCAACTCCCTAAGCCTCTTAGCCCTCTAAATCTGGCGTAAGATCATCGGAGCACCCTATCCACCAACGACCTGAGCTTGCCTCACCACTGTGGCTGCTTGGTCCATTCGGCTAGGAAGCTCCCACTTCACTCATTGCCACCCTCCGCCAGTCACTAGCCATTGCCGTCGAGTTCGCTTCACCGCAACTCGCTTGCACCTTGCACTACAACCGCGTGAGAGAGAGCGGGAGGGAAAGAAGGGAGAAGGGGAAAGAAAGAGAGGAGGGGGCACATGTGGGCCCTAGACCATGGGCCCAATCAGGTTGACTAGTCAATGTTGATTGTGGGCCTTACTAGATTGCTTTTTATATCGCAAAATATTTGTTGTATAAATATAAAAATAGTGGGACTCATTTGTTAGTGACATGAGACCTTTTCTTTAAGAAAATAATTTAGAAAAGGAAATAACATTTGTTATAAAACACGGTTATTAATTTTTAGTGAACTAAAATCTAAACCAACCTTAGGAAATTCATAACTAATTCAAATGATGTCTAGTTTGGGTGAAACTTGTCTCTAAAATTTTGTAAATTCAAGTTGTACATTATGGACCAAAAATAATGATTCTCATACATGCAATTGATGCCTAAACTACAAAACACAGATTCATAAAACCCTTAGTTTGAATTTGTTTTTATAAAATAAAAGTGATATGGGTAAACTAATGAGATGAGAAAACTAAGTTATCTATCATATACCCTTAACACTAGAAATAACAAATAACCTTAGATCAACGAAGGTGCCACCTAAAATATAATTGACAAATGAAAAGTTGCATTTGTTGTGTTCGTAATTAGACAACCAAAGCTATAATAAAAAAAATATCCAAACTAATTAAATGTTGACACTAATAGATTATCTAGCCAAGTTAAGTGACAAAACCCTGAGCTCATAATTTTTAATTAATTAAACCACTCTAGATCCAAAAGAGATAACATATGTTAAAGTCGTAATGTACCTAACAACATAAGTTGGTACCTTAGAGGTTGAGATAAATGCTAATATGCCATGGCACTTGCTTCACTAATCTCAAAGCAAACCCTTTTGTACTGTAAAATCTATTAAACCCCAAAATTTGCCCAAATGACTTGGCTAATGTAATGATAAAATGTGCTAAATAAAATTTTGTTTATAACCTACATGCACATATCTATAGAATAGCGATAGTTCAACCAACAAATAATAATAATAAAAGTCCAACTAGACTAATTTTAAATGGAAATAAAGACCCAAACTTATTTATATAAGATTTGCATGCTTCCA
The DNA here is from genome assembly GCA_030770085.1 of Oryza coarctata. Taxonomy (NCBI): domain Eukaryota; kingdom Viridiplantae; phylum Streptophyta; class Magnoliopsida; order Poales; family Poaceae; genus Oryza; species Oryza coarctata. The sequence goes on from CM061466.1 coordinate 15,640,548, forward strand.
AAAATAATACCAAGTCAGGAGGTATAATAATAACACATAAAAATATGCTAAACTAGATGTTGAAATAATATAAAATCAACAAAATACGGATAATATATCGATGACTAGTGATTAAAATTATTGTAAAAGTTTGTAAATTAAGCTTTACTATTAGGATGCGAATGCAAAACCTTGTTAGCCACATAAACCTCCCCAAAGACTATAGCCTTGCCACAACAGCTAGGTTCACTACCACCCACCCTGACCAAGTATGCTAACTAACATGACCAAAATTAGGGATAGTTAAATAGACTAACCTTGTGCATGACTAAGTCAGTGGTCATTGTCTATCCGAATGTTTAGCCATGAAGCCATCCTAACCACCTTGATCAGTAGAAATCATTAGCCCTAGCCTTCTTAATAGTAAGGTAGGAGCCCAAGCAGCCTTAGCCTCGACACTTAGATTAACAACACACTCGTGCTTTTCTTAATTGTTGTTTGTTGTTGTTATCTCTTATACATCTAGATTGTGTCAACTTCGTCGTGAAGAGCATGGAGGTGCCCTCAAGGAGCTGAAGCATTGACCAAGATTAAGATAAAGAATTAATGATAATTTGCCTAGAGCAAGGCAAGCCATCACACCCACTCCTTAAACATATTGAACCCATTTGTAAAATATTTTATTTGCAAATAAAATTGCATACTATGTTTAAACTACATACCTATGTTGTATTTAAGCCTCCTTGAATTGTTACCCTATACCTTTATTGTCGTAATCATATTTGAGTACCCTAGTTAACTATTGACAATGCTTAGCCATGCTTATTAGTGGATCTCTGCACATTTGGTGATGAGGATGAATGAGACATAATCACTAGGGTAGTGGTGATTATTGCGAAAAGAAGTAGATGAAGATATGATTTGCCATCTCGTGAAGTGGTATAAAAACTTGTCTGTGAAAATCTAAAATTAATAAAAAACTATTTTAGATTGGGGTGACTATCTAGAATTTAAGTGGTGTTTGCTAAAGGATAATGCCTATAAGGACCTTAAGTCACATAGAGGGGGATGAATATGCACACATAAAAACCTATAAGAAACTTGCAACATAAATTAAAACTCTATTTGCAGTTTCTGGTAGTAACTACTAAAAACTCTCATTGAGGTTCACCGATGGCAGCGAAGCTCGGCTGGACACTCCAATCCGTAGGTCCAAATATTCTGATCCCCGTCACTACTTCTAAAAAGGATGTATGGAGGGAGAAATCTCAAGAGACAAAGGGGTATGGTATGTGATCCAAAGACAATAAATAAATACATAAAGTACTATATAAGAAGACACATGATTTTTTACTGAAGTTCATATCAAAAGATCATACATCTCCATTGAGTAACTCTAAGAAGCCAAATCACGCTCGATCTCTAGCCTCACCAAGCTCAATCCTAGGAGGAGGTCCAGTTCCCAAGCTCTCACCAAGGCTAGCACAAAGTCTAAGGAAACCACTAAGACCTCCACTATGACACAATGCTACAGCCTCTTCCTCAAAGTGGGGGTTGGTGGAGTTAAAAACAAAGTCCTTATGAAACTAGCCGTTACTCACATATTCAAACTCTAGAGTATTTGCCTCTAGGGGTCAGAGACTCTGGATATTCTTGAATCCAAGGTAACATAGTCAGTCTGAAGTATCTGATCTAAACATTCGAAGACTCCGAACAACTCTCTCTGTTTGATAGAGAAAATTCTCTAGAGACTGCCACTTAAGGCTAGAGACTCTAGATCATTTTCATTGTTAGACAGAGAAACTTGCCTAAAAATATCCGATGACTTAGACAAAATATCTGAAGTCCTCTCTAGAGAAAAACTAGAAACCCATAAGTGCATGTAGTGTAAGTGCTCATTTAAGAAAAACAAAGGAAACTGATTGAGCACTTGGTTTATAACTCGGGCTAATATTTGTACCTTTCTTGAAAGTATGACAATTTTAGAACTAAAAAAATACATTTAAAGCACAATGTCAAGCCCTCTTTAATGCCTTTTTTCATGGTTGGGATTTCTTTTCATCAATTCAAATTTTTTTAGGGACTAACTCCTATACTTTTCTTCACTTAACACATTAGTCCACAAATTTCCCTATCATATATCATCCAAAACTCACTAGGGGGCCTAGATACACTTTCAATCTCTCTCTTTTTAGTGATTGATGATAATATTCATAGGGCTCATAAAATATAATATTAAAATTCAGGTTTTGGTTGAAAGAAGATAGAAGAGGCTTCTCCTAAATGTATGCATAGTAATAAGTAAAGTTTACATAGATGCACATCTTAAAAAGAAACATGGAAACTCCTCCTATTTCGTCACAACCGTGGGGTGGAATGTGTACAAGAGTATATAAAGACACATATGACATGGCATATCACTTAAAAATAGGAAATAAAGCAAGCACCAATCAAACATGCATCTCATCACATTATAGGAATATAAATGCGATACAAAAATAAACTAACATTCATTACATTGGATGTAAATATAATAGTTATTATATGTCCAAAGGAATTGAAAGTCTGCTATAGGAAATCAAAAGGACTGAAGGCTTGAACTTTGAAATTTGACCATAGGAAAAAGAAGAAAATAGATCAATTCGAGCTGGTGACATCATCATCATGATCATCAACATTATCTCCATCACCGCTATCTTCATCACTGGCGTCTTCATTATTCGACCCTTTGAGGCTTGAGATAGAGTGAACATCCATGCTTATGTTGGAGGTCTCTATGAATGGTTGAGCTTGAGCACCTTGGGCCATCTCTAGTTCTTCCGTAGCACAAGGATCAACAATGATTTGTGCCTTGCGATCAGGAGACACCTCAAAGTTTTGAGAGTGAAGATAATCCTTTTGGCATTGCTCCATGTGATGAACGCTCATTGCGTTGTAGGAGTAAAGGAAGAACATGGACTTCATGGCTCTCTTGAGGGTGGAGTCAGGCTTTGGAGGAGCACGGGTAAGAGAAGAGCATGCACCCGCTGTGAAAGGAAAGGCCGATGGAGAACGAGAGCAATAAGGATGATGTTTCACTTCTTTGATGAAGTGAAGACCTAAGATGACTTCCACTAGCTTCATAATGTACGGAACATATGTTGGCAAGCGATGGGGATTTGGTGATGGCATACATCTCTTTCTAAATGAACTTCATCACACTGAACTTGATCTTATTAGGGTAAGAGTAGCTTAAGAGAGCAATGGAAATAGATTGAATCATTGAAGCACTGCCACCTTTAGGATTGAGGGTGATGTGGAAGATCTTGTTAAGGATGTCATAGTAAGGGAGCAAGCCATAAGTAGTCTTCACCTTCTAATTGGGGCCATACATGAAAGTGGACTCATGAGGTTGAGTATAGCATTGAGAGTAGAGGCTAGGAAGATTAATATCAAAAGGATCAAGCTTTAAAACTTGAGCAAAATGATGGATGGTAGCCTTGAAGGGTTGCCCATTTGACATCCACTTTATCTTTAGCTCTCTAGTCTCTGAAGTCTGAAAGAAAAGAGTAGCCCAAAATTGATCAACTATCTTCTCACACCAATCATACTCAACTGCTATGAGATTATAGTGACCCTTGGTCTTACAGACATGGATGACATCGTTGAACACTAGTTTGTCCTTCTCTTCCATTGCCACCCAGTGAATCCACTGCATATCCACCAATGGCTTTAGACTCCCCAAGATCAAACCATTGTAGTAGTCCTAATGGAACCATGTGATGAAGCGGGGATCCTTGACATCTGGGTAGACTATGCTCTTGGGGTCCTTCAACTTGTCTTTCTTGCATTGAGCTATGTTCCTCTTGTAATCAAAGACAGTCCTTGCACCACCATACGCCATATCTTGGTTTGAAAAGATAGGAGATATCTAGTGAAAAGGCAGATGCCAGTGATGGTATTGGAGCCAGGTTGGGGATGAGGTGTAGGATGGGTGCTAGGCAAACCAATGAAGATACCCTATTGAGAAATCTTACTTGCCTCAAACGATGTCTCAAAGCCATGATCTTAAGTGGGGGCTGTGATGTTATTCTTTGCAGCTTTCTTGGTATGAGGAGCCATGGCCTTGCCCTTGTCAGCTTGGGAGGCTTGGGGAGGATTACGGTGAGATGTGGCACCTTGGGAAGTACCACCTTGATGAGCTCTCTCTTGATTATCACTTGAGGAACCACTCAGAACACAAGTATGCTTGATCTGCACTATGATGAGAAAGCTTGAGAAAGAACACATGAACCAAAGTATTTAGGTAGAATCATAGAATAAATGGCTAGAGTAGAGTAGGTGCAGGAGTATCTGGATCCAATGTCTAGAATCTTTAGTCACTACTCCCTTTCGGGCAGAAAGGTTGGTCTAGAGAGTTTGGTCTCTTTGGACAAAGACTTTGGTCCTGCAAAGGAGACCGCATAGGCAACACAAAGTCTAGTCACAAAAACACAATGTAGAGTATAGATCAGGTTTCTAGGAAAGTATTAGGACTATCCTAGCACAAGGATTCTAATCCTAGGTCCAAGGATTAAAAGATCAACTAAAAAAGTAAAAAACACTAGAATTTAGAGAATACCTAAAGCCCAAAGCAATGATTAGAGAATGGATTTGGAGTCTTCGCTTACCAAGGAGTGAGTAGATATGAAGAACACCAAAAACCATCGGTGAATGATAAAGATCACTGGAGGGGAGGCCGTGCATCGCCATAGAGGATTGAGAAAGGGAAAAGGAAGGAATAGGGGAGATGATGATGGTTTTAGTGTATACATACTCTAGAGGTCTAGAGACTCTAAAGGCAAAGGGCGAAGACTACGAATGGAATTAAACCGAGGCAACAGAGGTTAAGTAGAGACTCCAGCCTTGAGGGGTGGAGACTTTGGATCAAGATAACTGGCCGACAGTGAGAATGAGGCAAATATTTGGAGAATAAGGTCCAGAGACTCCAATCCATAAAGTCAAACAAAGGCTAGACATGCAATATTTGAGAACCTCAATGTGATCAGCCAACATCCAATATTACATAACAATGATCACATCAGGTTTCCCTAGATTAAGATGCAAATTTTTGAAAAACAAAATACGCATAAGAAGTTTCAAATTTTTTAGATATTTAAATTTTTGGAATGTTTGAGTTCAAAATGTATGTCAAGACCAACACTTAGTAAAATGAGATCTCTTAACACTAGAACTCATAATTTATATATATTTTTGAGATTAGTAATTGCTTATTGATTAAACAAGCGCTTTATCCCAAAATATGAACCTCCTCAAGAGATGTTATGAGAATTGAGAATATTTAGCACATTTCTCAACTCCACAAACCGTTGCTCATCTAATGGCTTGGTAAAGGTATCGATAAGTTGTTTGTCGGTTGAGACATGTATTAGGCAAATTCCACTTTGTCTTTATGGTTTTTCAAGAAATAGTGGTGGATATCACTATTTTTGGCTGTTAAGTGTTAATAGGATTATTGGTGATTTTGATAGCATTCTCATTGTCACATAGGAGTGGGATGTGCGTCATATTTTACCCAAAGTAATGGAGAGTTTGTTTCATCCAAAACAGTTAGGTATACAACAACTTCTGATGGCTATGTATTTCGCTTCGGTCGTGGATAAGACTATAAAGTTTTGTTTTTTGGAGGACCAAGAGATATGTGATTTCCTAAGGAATTGACAAATTTCGAAAGTGCTTTTGCTATCTACTTTACAACCGATATATTCTGAATCCAAATAGCCAATTAAGTCGAAGTTTGAGCTTTTTGGGTATCACAACCTTATGTTTGGAGTGTAAACAAAATATTTCAAGATTCTTTTGATGGCCACCAAATGATATTTTCTTGGGGAGGCTTGGAAACGATCACACATGCAAACACTAGGCATTATATTAGCCTCAGATGCACAAAGATAAAGCAAGAATCCTATCATAAAGCAATAAATCTTTTGATCCATGGGTTTACCTTTCTCATCTAGGTCAAGATGCTCATTTATTGGCATTGGAGTCTTAATGGGTTTCACACCATTTATCATGTACTTCTTGACCATATCATTGAGATACTTTGTTTGTAAGATGAAAGTTTCTTCTTTCAATTGCATGATTTGAAACCCGTGAATGAACATGAGCTCACCCATCATCGACAACTCGAATCACTTAGTCATCGTCCTACAAAACTCATCATTAAACTCTTTGTTAGTGAAACCAAATATTATATCATCGACATATATTTGGCACACAAATAAATCATCTTTAAATTTCTCAGTAAAAACAGTAGTATCTGATTTTCCTATATCAAAGTTGTTTTTGAGTAGAGAGTCATGTAGACATTCATACCAAGCTCTAGGGGCTTCCTTTAGCCCATAGAGCATCTTAAGGAACTTGTAGATGTGTTATGGATGCTTGGGATCCTCAAAGGCTGGGGTTGTTCCACGTATTCAAGCTCGTTGATTGGTCCATTGATAAAGCGCTTTTGATGTCCATTTGAGATAGCTTAAAATCATAGTAGCAAAGGCTAATAGAATATGAATGGACATAAGATGTGCGATGGGTGCAAAGATTTCACCAAAGTCTAGTCCTTTAACTTAGGTAAAGCCCTTTGAAATTAACCATGCTTTGTTGTGAGTGACAACTCTATGTTCATCTTGCTTATTATAGAACACCCATTTTGTTCCGATTACGTTGGTATTGGGTCTTTCCATTAGAGTTCACACCCTATTGCAAGTAAAGTTGTTAAGCACCTCTTGCATGCCCATTCTAATTGGCATCCTCAAGCGCCTCTTCAACCTTCATAGGCTTCAAAGAAGATAAAAAAGTAACTCCTACAAAAGTTAGTAACTTGAGAGCAAATAATTATCCCTTTCTAATGTCGCTAAGGATGTTGTCAACGGGATAATTACGTTGAATGCTTTAGTGGACTCATGGATAGTGCACCGAGGGGACATGAGCATGCTTGGTGGCTCTTTGCTCTATTGTGTCCATGACATCAATCCCATCCATCCGTGCTTGATTGTCTTGCTCAACGGCACCATGAGTGTCTCAAAGACTTGCTCATGTGTAGATGGGGGTTGATCAAGTACCCCATCTTGCTCGCTTGTCACTCCTTGAGGTCATATATCTTCAAGTGCTTTGTTTATGATTTCATGGCTTTGAGTCTCTTTTCTTGCAACATAATCACTAACTTGCTACTCTTAAGAGTCATTAGATTCATCAAATGTCACATCTCTAACCTCAACAATATCGAATGTTTTATTGAAGATGTGATAGGCGTAAGCATTTGATTCATACCCAAACAAGAATCCTTCATTAATTTTTGGGAAGAATTTTGATGAGTGAGATCTCTTGCTTAGGATGTAGCACTTACTCCCATAAACAAGAAAATATGATACATTTGGCTTTTTATCAATAAGAAGCTCATAGATGGTCATGTTCTAGAGATTGTGGAGATAGAGGCGATTGATAGCATGGCACATGGTGCTAATGGCCTCCACCCAAAAGATGTCGGATGTCTTGTATTCATCAAGCATCATTCTTGCTGCTTTGGTGACTGTTCGGTTTCTCCTCTCCACATTCCCATGTTGAGGTAGGTCATATGAAGCGAAGAACTTATGCTTGATTCACTCTTCATGGAGAAACTCATCCACTTGTGTGTTCTTGAACTCACTACCCTTGTCACTTCTCACTCTCTCAATCTTGAGCTCAAACATGCTTTGGGATTAACATGCAAACTTCTTGAATGTAGCTTGTGCTTTACTTTTGTCATGAAGGAAAAATATTGAAGAGTAACGTGAATAGTCATCAACAATACAAAGCCATACTTGTTACCTCCAATACTTATGTAAGTCACTAGTCCAAAGAGGTCTATGTGAAGTAGCTATAAGGGATGGGATGTTGTCATGATGTTCTAAGCCGGATGTGGAGCTCTAACTTGTTTTGTCGCTTGGCAAGTCCTACACACATGATCCTTCCTGAAGATCACATTAGATAGGCCGAGGATGTGTTCCCCTTTTAGAAGTTTTGACAAATTCCATATTTCAACATGAGCTAGCCGGCAATGTTAAAGCTAACTCTTATTATATTTTACAATCAAACAAACTTTAGAACTCACCCTATCTCATGAAAAATAAACAAGATTGAGATCGCCCTTCAACTTGCCAACAAAAGTCACAGACTCATCATCACATCTAAAATCGGTCATACTCTCATTAGTAAAATGACAATTATAACCAATTTTATATAATTGAGAAACAAAAAGCAAGTTGTAACTCAAAGATTGAATATGGAGTATATTAGTGATAGAGAGATCATTTGAGATGATAATTTTACCAAGACCCATCAACTTGCCTTTACCATTATCTTCAAACACAATGTCATCTTATGATCCACGAGCATCTCCAATAGAGATGAACATACTCTTCTCACTAGTCATATGATTAGTACAACCACTATCTATGACCCAACTCAATCAATTGGATAAGTATGCCTATAAAATAAGTTATATTTGGAATTTAGGTATCTAAACTTGGCAAAGTTTGGGTCCTTATGTTAGTAATAAGAGACTTAGAAATTCATAAGCATCTCTCGTATTTTTTACCATGATACCCCACAAATTGAGTTACCACTTTACTATGGTGGTATTTCTTAAGAACATAAGAAGCATAAAATAGAGATTGAAGCATATGCTTCTTGTATTATTGGACTTGGGGATCTTCATCACTCTTTATAAATTTGATGGTCTTATTGTACTCCATCACCTTATGCTTTGTTGGCTTGTTCTCACGCTAGTGAAGACCAAGTGCAAAGCCGTGCTTGTTGTTGTGCATGATGAGGGTCTTGTAGAGAGCATCTTTGAATTGTTACATCTTCATGCAACTATAATTTACCAAGCCACCAAGTTTCTCATTTTCTTTTTTGAGCTCATCTAGTGCTTGCATATTAGTAGCATAGGCATTCACATCAAAATTATAACATCTAACACACCCATAGCTTGTAGAGGCATTACAGAGATTGGTGGCTTCATTTGAGCCTTGTCCAAACTCTCAAATTGCACTTTGAGAGATCTGTAAGTCTTGTTTAAACTCTCAAACCTCATAACAAGTGCTTCATTTAAGCTCTTTAAAGTAGCAATTGATTCGTTAACCACTTCTAACTTGTTGGTCAAATCCTCAACCTACTTCTCAGCCAAAGACTTCTCGAGGGCAAGATTTCTCTCCTTCTCAAGGATGAGAAAGTCCACTTACCTCTCAAGGGTTTTCTCCTTGCCCTCTAATGCCTTCATGAGTTTTGTCACATTGCTAAGTGTGCTTTTGTTGATGACTTTAAGATCAAAATCATCGTTATCATTTTCATCATCACTAGTCACATGTTTATGATGTGGAAATACCTTGCACCCCTTCGTCATAAGGCAAGTAGGAGCATAGTAGTCGTATCCACTTTAGTAGTTAAAGAGTGTTTTCTTTGGCGACAAAGACTTAGTAGTGATTGTTGCAACGCCTTTCTCTCCTTCGGAGCTAGATTCACTTTGAGAGATCCACTATTCTCTAGTGTGAGCATGTCCCGAGCTCATATTCTTGTCGAATTTAGGCTTGCCATCTTGCTCCTCCTTCTTCTTGGGGCAATCGGCAATGAAGTGTCTATACTCGTTGCACTCATTACACGCCCTCTTGGATTGATGAGTCTTAGAATTAGCGCCATTCTTCTTCTTGTAGTAGCCACCATCTCTAAGGAATTTCTTAAACTTCTTGATGACAAGAGTGAAGTCCTCATCTTCACTCTCCTCATCGCTTGAGTTCTTCTCTATGGATCTCACCTTAACCTTCAAGGCAATCTCTTTATTCTTGGCGATTGCAGTATTCTTGGCAAGGGCCTTGATGTGCTTGATGTCTTCCTCCAAGAGCTCTCGGGGTAAGTGTTTTGAAGTTCTTGTTCTCCTTGATGAGCATAACCAAGGTGTTGTTCCTTGGAGCGAAGGCACGAAGAAACTTCTTGACGATGACATGATCGGTCATGTCTTTACTTCTAAGTTCTAGAATTTTTTTGACAATGACCATCATTTGATCATATGTCTCTTGTAGTGTCTCATTATTTTTCATCATGAATATACCGAGTTGTTATTCTAGCAACTCAATCCTTAATTCCTTCACGCTACAAGGTCCCTCATATACCAATTAGAGAGTATCCCAAATCTCCTTAGTTTTCTCAAGTTAATTCACCTTGTTGAACTCTTTTGGGCTCAACAACCCAAGGATCATGCTTGCGGCTTGAACGTTGCAGTGTATTAGGGCTTTTTGAGCCGTCAAGACCTGTAAGCACAATTTTCTATACACTAGCATGCAATGACATTAGATGCAACTTAATTTTGTGCTTCCAAGAGGCATAATATGTTCCATCAAAGTGAGGAGCACACTCGGAAGTCACAGAGATAAAGTGTGTAAAAGAATCATGTGAATTGAGTTTGTTGTAACAAAATAGGATGGTGACTACCTTCTTGCAGCCACTTTTAGAAGTAGAGCCATCCTCATTGATCAATGAGTTCCTCTCCTAGTTGCAACAGCTCTCAAGCATTTAAGTCTATCTGAAGATGAGGTTTTGATACCAATTGAAATGATCTTGAGTCACGTAAAGGGTGTTGAATGTGCATACCTAAAAACCTATAAGAAACTCATGGTGGAAATTAAAACTCCTTCCAAAGTATCTATCCTAACTATTGAAGACTCTGGTCGAGATTCTCTGCTAGGTAGTGAAGCTCGACTAATACTCCAGTCCTCCTTCATTGCTTCCAAAAAGAATACATGGAGGAAGCAATCTCAAAAGAGAAAGGGATATGGTAGGCGATCCAAAGATAGTAAATAAATGCAAGAATGACTACACAAATAGACACAAAAATTTTCAACAAAGTTTGGATAAAAAATCCTACGACTCTGTTGAATGGCTCTAGAGCTGAATCATGCTTGATTCTTAACCTCACCAAGCTCAATCCTAGGAGGAGATCTGGTCTCCAACCTCTCACTAAGGCTAGCACAAAGTCTAAGGCAACCACCAAAGTCTCTACTTGGTCATGATGCTACAACCTTCAGTGAAGCTTACTCTACTAAAATTAATCCCTAAGAATGAGCTCAATATCTATTATAGTTACCTCTTTCCTTGTAAAGGTGAGAAAGACATTCACAAACTTTCCTAGGCTATTCGCAACTATGAATTCTCATGGGTGATGCCTAGTCAGGAGAACCCTTAAGAGTAACAAGTGCAAATCCTAGCCGGGTGTCAATCCACAAGTGCTCAATCAAATCCCTAACCCTCTCACTCACTAGCTCTAAAAGATCACTTACAAAGAAATGGATTTGGTGTAGAAGCCAAGAGAGAAAGAGAAGTGTGAAACCCTAAAAAGACTATGAGGATTTAGGATGAAATAAATGAACAGTCTCTTCCTCAAAGTGTGGGTTGGAGTTAAAAAAATCACTACGAAACTAGCCATTACTCATAGATTCAAACTTAAATCTGAAGCAGCACGGCTAGTTTGGAGTATCCAGTCTGAACTTTCGGAGACTCCTGACAATCTTTACTGCCTAATAGAGAAATTTCTATGAAAGACACCACCACTTAAGGCCGAAGACTCCTATCCATTTTCATTGTTAAGTAGGAAAATTTGTCCAAAAATGTCAAAAGACTTAGACAAAATATCTAGAGGCCTATCTAGAGAAAAACTAAAATTCAGAGCTAAATGTGGTGTAAGTGTTCACTTAAGAAAAATAAAGAAACTTAATTGAGCATTTGCTTCACAACTCAGGCTAATATTTGTACCCCTTGATAGTACGACAATCCTAGGACTTAAGAAAAATAAAATACATTTAAAGTACAACGTCGAGCCTTATTCAATGTCTTTCTTTCGTGGTAAGGGTTTCTTTCCATCAATTCAATTTTCTCGGAGACTAACTCAAGTACTTTTTTTCACTTAACACAATAGTCACCTTATTTTCTTATCATTTATAATCAAAAACTCACTAGGGGGCATAGATGCACTTTTAATGCTGACCTTGGTCAGTTAAGGGCCAAATAAGAAGCTAGACCAAATTAAGAAGCTATGTAGGAAACGAATTGAGTACAACCTTATCTTGTTGAATGGGTATAAACATGGTGATGGTGGATTAAGGCCACTGAGTAGGATTGTACGAACAAGCATAGTGGTTTTGAACTTGATGATGATCTATCATATGGGACATGATAGAGTCATGCAAGGCATGACAAATAAAAATTTAAAATTAAAATAACTTTGTTATCTCTCATTGCCTTTAAAAATCTCAGGTACTCAAGACTCCCTCACTGCTGGTGTGGGACGGCATGTAGTGCATGTGGGTGCATAGTCCATAGGACAGGTACCGCTTCCTACAAAGAACCTAAAAAAATATATCGTGATAGTCTCATGTGTTGGATTAGGCTCATGTGTTAGGCAAGTTATGGAGTGTGGGTAAAGCATACATCCACTACAGTATAAGTAAACTAATATATTCAAATAGTCATGCTCGTAGTTGAATGAGCGCCTAGACTTTGTACTACTCTTGATTAGTCTCATACTTTTCAAAATTGATGACTTGGTGGGAATGGTGAAAATGTTGGACATAGGTGAATGTTATCCATGGGACGGGTATGTTGTAATAGTCAAGAATGTGAAATAGGTCTTGAGGGCACACCGACCCAAGCAAGGAGAAAGGTGGACGTGACCCTTAGCGTTTGATTAAACAAGTGAACACAATTTTGTTTTTAGTTAAAATAGCTAGGTTATAAGAATTAAGAAAATGGTTGTGGAAACTTGCTTTGCGCAAATTAAGTCAAGCCATCCTTAGAACCTACGTGCATTTAAGCAATTTAAGCATTTTGTGTGATGGCTTATTGAGTACTTTTGTACTCATGGTTGTTTAATTTATCTTTTTAGCAGAAGTTATATTAAGGCAAAAGAGAAACCTTGCCAACATTTTAATATGCTAACAGGAATATCAGAGAGCTGGTCTATCTTAGGTCGTAGCCGTAGTCGACTGCTTATGGGCACATTATCTAGGTCCTGCTACTACTTTAGTTTTTTCTACTATTTTCCTCTAATAGGTTAGTCTTATTCTATATATGTATTTCTTTAATCTTAATTCAATCGTAATATATTGTGTATGTATATATACCAACTACTACTGATCCATAAATTAGTATAGAGAAGGGCCAACAGCGGCTTGGTTGATATGGAGGCGTGAGACTACTCGCCATGTTACTGTATTATATATGTCCTAATTAAATTGTTGTGATGAACATGGTTAAGTAATGTGGGGTGTATCAAAACTGTCAGTATTTGCCATAAGCCATGTCCATTATCTAAAAAATAACACATGCTCAGAGTTCTTTGAGGACTTCCGATCCTACCTAGTAAAGTTAAAATTTTGTAATTTTATATTAAAAAGGACATAGCTCCAACTGTCTCCACCTTTAAATCTAGGTGCTCCCTATGCTAACCTCCATCCTCACCAAAATTCTGTTAGCTCACCCACCGTTACCCTCTTCTTCATAGTTGCTGAAACCTTTAATAAATATCTAACTTAATTCTCATCAAGGTTCTATTTAGATGTCCAAAGACTTTACTTCCACTCCTTTTCATTGTTACCAGAATTTTACAAGATTTATCATTACTAGTTTTTTTTTAAGTTCTAGAATTCTCACTAACCGTCACCTTCCTCTCTTCTATGCCTTTGACCTAACTATCTCTCTTGCACCCGAACTCTATCATCTTTATAAAATTTTACATTAAAATATATTTTTAGTTATTTATAATATAAAACGGTTAAATATAGGGATAAGATGTAGCAGTGAGTTAGACTATTAGAGAGAGTAAAGAGATATAGCCTGTGAATCTTTTTTAGGTAGCTCTAGATTCAGGGTATTTATGCATATGCTCTTTTGCCACATCTGACTGAGCTTTGTACTAATTGGGTGAGTGTTGCATTGTATTAGTCAACACCGAATAATTAAATTAATAAATATAAAAATCTTGATAGACCAAAAATAGTTTTAGAATAAATGATATTGTTTTGAACTGTTTTCATCCAGGACATCCATACTATAGCATGTACTGTACGCACATAAGGATACGCCACAAAGAAAAGATGCATGATGGCGGAGAGGGTTTGACCTCTGATGCAGGAATCTGCACGAATTCCATGGTGACGAATTCTCCTACTAAAATACAAGTGGCATGGCATGTAAAAGGTGAAAAAGCATGGGGAGGGAAGAGGAACACATAGATCTAGGAGTAGTACTAGTACATCCGTCTTTTTCTCCTCGTCTCCAGCATGCATGTCGCGTTGCTAGGAGTAGTTAATCTAATCGATCTAGGAGTAAATATATTGTATTGTAAACTTAATCTCAGGGCTCACTCAGACTAGCTGCAACTTTTGCTTTTGGCCTAGACGTGCAACAAGATGCTGGTCCCTGTGTACTACAGTATACTACTAGTAGTACTGTCACTGTACATGCATGCCGGCGTGTACGTACGAGAATTTCCTTTCTTTAATTACTGCCTGCGTCCCAAAATAGAATCACTTTTGGACATACTCAATTCAACGCCGTAGATGTGCAAAGTTCAATTACTGCTGCTATTGCTGCTATCAAAGTGTCAACTGGGATTGGAGTACAGCAAGTTATAGTAGGAATAATTACTATATCTAATTTTATCCATATCATCAACTAATTAATTAACAAATAGCATATACAATAGATTATCTCTAATACATTAGCTTCAATAATTATAACTATTTATTTTATTTATTTACATCCAATCCACACTAGTCTTTTATTTTTCTCCCTTAGAGTTTATAAAGAGTAAAGAGGTTACCCTTTGCGTGACTGTTTCTTTTTCTCATCTCTTCTCTCTATTTAATTCTATATGATATCTTACAGCTTGTACTTATATATAAATATTTATATATTTATAGTACCTGCTCTTACTGCTACAGTGGCACGTGCGTGGAGCCAAGATTATAATAGCGGGGACAGGCATGCTGTGTTGTGTTGTGCAAAATTTACTCACTGATTGGTCTCTTTATTTGCCGGGCATATCGCATGCAGCTCGTACGTATAAATAGTCATATAGTCCGTGCGACGTACAGATAGACAGAATATTATTAGTTCTTGCTTGCTTTCTTATCATGTTAACCTTGGAATTATTGACCGTTTACTGAACCGTAAAGGAGAATTGAAGAACGGTGACGCTATTTTAATTTGAGGCTTGACGACTTAATTACAAGGTAGTAGCTAGCTAGAAATTACACAAAATTAAGTACTCACATGTTCAGCAAAAAGGCAAAAGAAGAAAAAACAAGACAACTCACGCCCACGTACGGGATCGGAGCTACACTGCATGCAGTAACAAGACCGAGAACGCGAGCCTCTGCAGGGTAGATAATTGAGCCAAAGGTAGAGTAGCTTAGATAAGCGAGAGTGAGATCTACATTACTAGTTAGTAGGGCCTGTCTGAGCATCATATTAAAGTTTGTCACACTTGTAGCAAGTAGATTTAACCAACCGAAGCTACTGTTTAGCCTGTGGTATGCAAGATTTTCTTAACCAATGAATCCAAATCGTTCGTAGGCATATCCCCCCTCTCCCCTTCCCCAAGCTACCACAATAATGCTAGCAAAAAGTTGTTGGCACAAAATGTATGGCATGCATGCACACTTTGCCAAAAAAATTATGACAGAGAGCACACTTCTTTGCTGTAGTGTACACATCTCCGTGCACATGTTAAGCGTATTTACATTGCAAAGTGGTCTTGCTGTCTAGCCCTCTTCGTATGATATCACCCAGGCCTCACATCTCCCATCTTATGCCGATGCCACCTTTCCCTGCTCAAACAACTCGATGCTAGCGCTCCCTAGATGGTTATGGCGTGGTTCAAACCGACGAGCTCCTGGTGGTACAGGGCGAACGAACGACAAATATGAGCTCGATGGTAGTAGAACGGCCAGGTGCAGATCGAGTCGATGCTCCAACCGCAAGCTCATCAATTTGCTCTAGATGCACATTGGCATTGATCTGGCATCGTCAGCTGTCGGTCCAGCATAGTGTTTGCTACATCTGTCCAAATCTTGGTTGATTACTGCTCTCTCATCATGCAACCCCGATGGATACCCTTTTTGTTGGTTGGTGGTTTTGGCGGCGAGGACGATGATATAGCGGCGGTTTCTTTGGTTGTCAATGGTGATGCCATCGCTGTCTTTGCTAGAGACCACCTTCTCCCTCTTGTAACGGATAATCTTACATATCTGCCCCCGATTGCGTTCCATAGCCTCCAATATGGCATCCGCACCATAGCACATGGTAAGCACCGGTGTTGTAAGGGCTTGTGTTGGTTGCAATCCTGAGCTAGGAGTAGCCTGAATAGTGCTTGGTGGAAGGCCTGAGAAACCAAATGCCTGCCTGAACTGACCCTGTCCGGCTGGTTCGTTAGCCTGAGTCAGGCCACCGATTTGCCAACAAGATTAACGGCTAATCAAACTCGTGTGCCACGCACGTACGCATGTATTTGTGCATCTTTAGGCCTGTGATTGGTTTGTTGATTTTTTTTTATTTGCATCACGCAACAGATTTGTTTGGACCGGACAAGCAATTAATTCCATGGTTATTATTTCTTAATTCCACGATTATTATTTGCCTGTCAATTGCCACTTAATTAACAATATAGTAATTATCAGAAGCTTACATTTTTTTAGAAAACGATAAGAAGCTTACATACCCATTAGTATTCCTCAGTCACATGTTGCCAACCAAACAGAGATGCTACCTGGTCAGGCTAAATTGTTTGATTTCTCGGGTAGCTCCCAGGCACACAAAAATCTCAGGCACGTCCCTTAGGGCACTAACCAAACACACCCTAAATCCTCTAATCGACTGCTGATTTTTTATTTTCCCCAACGGAACCGAGCGATAGATCTGGGGAGCAGGAGAAGAAAAAATGGAAAAAGGAAGGCGAGGGAGAAGGGGGGGTGGGTGAAATTGCATGTGCAGGACGCACGTACTCTAGGGCGTGGCGGTGGGCACGCAGCTGCAGCATCGTGATTCGCGCGTGCATCTCCTGTCAAAGGCGAGAGAGAACACAGAGGTGTCCATGGCTGACCATCGCGTAGTAAAAAAAAAAAAAAGGAGTAGTATACACGCACCGCAAAGGCAAAGGCAAAAAGACAAAGGCAAAGCGAAAAGCGCAGGCTGCAAGGAGTACCAGTAGCTGGAATCTCTCCTGCTGTGATGCTCTCTCTAGACTGGTAGAGGAGCGGTAGCTCCCTCGGCGACCTCTGCAGACGGGGCAAGGAGGAGTTGTGTGCGCCCTTTACGCGAGTCAAAAACGGGGGACGGGGACCCCGTCTGCATCCTCTGCACAACGACGGCGAGACGCGGCGGCGATGGAGACGACTGCCGTACAGCGTGCTATTGCTGCCGGGCGGCCGGTGCGCCGCGTGCCCGCTGCTCGGTGGGCACTGCAGCGAGGTCTTCGTCTACAGCCCGCACGCACGTGGCCCGGACATCTCTGCGTCCCGCTGTGTACTCCGTATTTGCGGCTACCAGCTCTTGCACACATACTACTGATCAAACTGCACAGCTACTACTTGAATCGGCCGTGGGCATCCCTATGCATTCACAGTCATCGTTTAGCTTGTACCCATCAAGTCCTAAAGTCTTTATTTTTGGTTATAGTTTGTAAGCTGAAGGATAAATAATGGAAGTGATTATTTGACCACGGGTGTGGTCTTCTTCTCTATTTTCAAGTTGTAAACTTGGCTTGGGGCATGTGTTTGTGTTTTTCCTAAGATTTAATATCAAGAGGTACTACGTACACATATGTGCGTTCAGTGTTTATAGGTATATTTAGGGTCTACAAGATGGACGATCTCACAGAGCTGCCGAAAAACTAGGGCCCCATTTTTTTTTAGTTCAACCTAATGTGTTATAATATGTTTTAGTACTTCATTATTCTATTTTGAAAATTTTCAAGTTACTGTCTTTTTCCTCCACTAATCTGGTAAGGATTAGCTTGTTTTTATTGGCTCCAACAAGTGTTTGATGATAACTATGACCATATCAAAGAACAGTAGCATATAACGATAATAAGAACGCGTGTTTCAAGGCACTGAATTTTTTACTTATTACAGAAAACTAAATTGTTGCATCAGAACACAATTCTTCTTGCTAAATTTAAGCAAGTGCCTAAACTTCATCAGTATGTCCATCCTATGTTCTCCTGCCTATCTCCAGCCATCGTTGGTCACGCACAGTTCATGTTTGTCTGGTAAAAGAGCATAGCTAAAGAGAATTGTGGATAGAGAGCCACCAACCGTAAAGTGGATCGAGCATAGATTACCACGGTGGAGACCCCTCCTAACGATTCCAAAATACCTAGCATTAAGTTCAAAAGGCTGCTTTAATTTATTATGCAACATTGATTAATATATGTAGACTAAAGTGACATTTACTCTTTTGATTTTTTTTAAACGCGAGGTCTCACTTTGTGTTTAGTATTGGGCCTCAAGTTCGTAGGTACAAGCCCAAGTGATAAAACGCATATCAACGTTATATAAGGCTAGACTACCAATCTCTTTAGCCGTGTCCATCTAAATGATTTAATTTCTCAAATTAAACAACCCATTACATATCTATATAAACACTCACAGGTGTCAATACAATACCTTAAAAATAAGGTTCGTTTTTTTTTTCTTGGTCGATTTTCATGAGGGAGATGGCCGAAGAGTAGGTCTTACCGACGTGGTGGAAGCATAGGGGCAACTCGTGTAGCAACCAAATGATGGGTGTTTGCGAGAGGACGGAGGAAGGAGAAAGGACTCTAATTTGGCCAATCACTTTATTTTGCACCGTATATTGCTGGCAAGAATAAATATTTATTTTTTACTACTTATTAAATAGTAAAAAATAAAATTTTGCAGTACATATGTGCATGCTGCTGCAGTTCGTCTTCCCTTTTAGTTTTTTCTTCCGTCTTTTCTTTTGCAGAGTTTCAGTGCGAGCAGGAGATGCTTCTACTGCCTCCTGCTGCAGGCTCCATCTCTGTCTTCCTCCTTCGGCTGATCGATTTCATCGTGGTTTATCTGGAATATTGCGGTATTGCCAGCTGCAACTCCCAATCCGTGGCAAAGCCTGGTCAAATATTTACTGTATATAACGTTAAAAAAATTACTGTATACATTACCCACATTTTAGTACGATCATTTCTTCAGTTAACGATGTTACTACCTTCATCTACAAATATATACTATTTTTTTGAAAAAAATAAGAAAGTAAAAAAAAGATAAATCATATCACAAAGAATAAACTAAAGAATAAACTAGTTAAATAAAAAATAAATTAGTACACAAGTTGATAGATGAAGAATAAATTAATATAAAAACCAGTATCACAAATCTTTTATATTAAAAGACAAACAAAAACATAATCCTTTATATCTGTATACAGAGGAAATATATAACAGAATTTGCCAATTAGTACCCCTATAATTTTCTTGAATAGATGAAATAATACTTTGTGTTAATAAACAATGCATATGATGAGAAAATAGATATCACGCCACAGCGAAATCCTTGCCAAATCCATATGCAACCATTGCAACTAATAAATCAGGCTCTTCAATTCCCGCAAGCATCATGGCCCAAATACATTTTTTAAAGGTAATGATAGCCCAAATACATAGTACTCCTATTACAGATTCCATCCGCTGCTCAAACATTTTGACAATCCCATCCAAGGTATGCGGGACTTACCCACCATAATATTTATCATATGTTAAACATGGATAAACAAGAGGGCACAAAATATTTGCAACAGCAGAAAAGGAATGTTTCTATTTTCTAATACGTTGTATATTATATCTCAGCATGCTTACTCATCTAAATGATGTGCAGAATTATTTATACATTCCTATACAACACCGGTTGAATTCTATCTAGAGCATCCAAACACATCAGCTAACATTTGTACACTTGATCTTCCCAATAATAAATAAGGATTCAAAAAGGTACCATATAAATAGCGGTACCCAATAGAATGAGCAAAATTGTAATGATCAAAATCTATATGTCACCCAAAAAAATGAGTTATTTAACGAATACTCCCCTGCATTTGAAAGGTTCACACGGTTCTTGACCTCGTCGAGAGAATTTAATCGTTATCTTGGTTGTTCTCAGCCACTTGCTTGCTGGGGACTACTGCTGGAGGTGACCACTGATCTGGAACAAGAAGAAAGTAAGTCGACATGGCTTTTCTGAACCTCTTCTTGTACTGCTTTGGAGATATTACTGTTGGTGCAACATTCTTTAGTCCGCCCAATATTCCTGAAGTTTTCACCCATGTCTCTAGATGTTTGTCCCATGTATATTGCCTCATAAAATCTATGATGCCCATCACAAGTTCATGCTTCTTCTCATCAACACCAACAAGTAAAGAGTAATCCATTACATCTATGGACTGCAGCAAAGTTGCCAAATACTAACATCCAAAGCTGTACCGACAAATTGCAAGGTCAAAAGCATGACATATAAACTCAGCAGGAATTACCAGACAACATCATATAGTAACAATACAAAGCAGGAAACTCTCAAGATGAGGCACCACCAACCGTAAGCAAACATTGCATCAATGCTAACCATTTGATTTTTTATGCATGATATTCATCTGCATAAAAAAATTGCATTGGGTCCAAGAACCTAGGGTAGCACAATTGCCCTCATCGAGCTGTTTTTCCCATACCTTGGTAGACTCTATGATCAGACGAAAGAGGGAAGAGACTAGAAATTTTTTATTCATTGCCCTTCTCTAAGGATTGATTTGACCCCTTACAAATAATCACTAACTTGAAAGAAACAAAATAGCCTAAGATAAGCATCCAAACTAACCAAACCAATCTAATCTCTATTGAAGGAAAACCCAACTTAAACATTACCCCATGGTGCTACAGTCATGCATGATGCTTTTCTTGGCCTTGGCTTGACTAGTCACCACAGCTTAGGTGTTCCAAAGGGGAACAAAATTATGAAAAGATAAAACTCAGGGGTGAATCATAAATTATACTAGCCCAGGTTGTCATCATGTCCCAGCCACATGCATGCCATATCAGTCGAACATTATCAAGTTATGAACATGATTTGTCATCGGTAATGACTAGAAGACATGTAAATGGCCTACAATAAACCCCCCAAATAAATTTAGTTACTGAGAAGTTTGAAATTTCGTGGCCTACTAAACTTGAACGGCCATTCAAACAGTCAAGATCAATGATGTACCATAGTGCATTGTACTGTCCACACAAGTTTGGTACGCAAAAGTGCAATTAACTCTTCATCAGTTCCATATTATGATCACATATTTCCTACAGGTTTTCTTTACTAGTGCTTTTCTTCTACTTTTTGGTCAAGAATTCAAGATAATACTAGACTCCTTTACCAACATGAAGAATGCGTAATTAATTAATAAAAACAGAGAGGAGAGTAGAACACTAAGAGAAACAAAAACAAGAGGCACATTTCAAATTTGATTATGAGTTGGCGAATATCTTGAGCTAGATTACACTAATACTTACACAAGCTGGCCTATCTGTTCCAATATCAATTTTATCCTGATGCATACATAGCATTACCTGCCAGATAGTCACACTTCCTAGCATAATTTGGACTATATTTATTATCATTATCAACTTTATATGTTTCTTGCAAAATGATTGTGGTTAATGCTAAAAAGCCATGGTGTAATGGGTATGACTTTCTAAGAACCTAACCTTGAAAGGTTACACAGCAGAAACAACCTTGGCATTATATGTATTTTGCATGGATTTGCTTGATCTAGACGTAAACTAGAATGTCTTCTCATGGTAAGGGTAAGTAGAGTTGTACGGATGAATGTATATAATATCTAGAAAAAACAAATGTCAACATGTAAGCACTAAGCAGTGAAAACACGATTTATACTCACAGCAAGGAATGCAGTATCATTCCAAACGGTTCTCTGTAGCAGCCGCTTTGCCTTGTTCCCAACAAAAATAGGGGAGGTTGGCATGGATTCTAGTAAGTTCTGATCAAGAAGTACTTTATTGCTACCATTTGAGTCGGGATTATATCTTGATCTTGTAGAGCCCTTTAAATCATACAATCTTGTCACATGACGTTCAAACAGAAGATTTTCCATCACTAGAACATCCATCCTCATCTCCTTTCCACCTTTCAGGCTCTTAACCTATGTGACATCATAGGATTAGGCTCAGTAAAAAGAAATCTCACAAAAGATAGTTCTGAAGATAAAAAAAAAAGTTATATACAAAAACCAAAAATGGCACTGTTAACAAGATATCTTGAATTCTTGATGCCATAATGAGATGATGTTTCCAATCCTTTGAATCGTATAGGAAGGTTGCGAAGACAGAAAAATTTCAATGAAGCTTGGATTCAGTGTCTCAACCAATTTAAGGCTGTCACATCATTCATTAGATGATTAGGATATAGTTAATACCTCGCAAATATTGAGCATCTTGATTTGGAACAAAATGAAGTTTTTGCAGGTATCGCTTCCTTACATAAATCTTGCACTAAAAATAATGCCAATAGTCATAAAATTTTCTGGTATTATTTGATCATTTTTTAATTGAATCAAGTAATAAGCTACAGCAAGTTAATTGTTATTAGTATTTAGTACTTAAAAACTCCTTATGTACCAAAATATAGATCGTTCTAAACTTTTTAACAGTCTCCAATGGAAGACTTTCACTACGTATTCTAATGGCAATACATATTAAAAATTATATATGATTGAAGTATATTGCAAGGCAAAAATCTATTAATACTATTTTTACACAGCTGAACTATACATTTTACATGTTTTAAAGTACCAAAAAGGTGAACAACTACATTTTGGGATAGTGCTCCCAAATGTCCTCGGTCATCAAATAAATCATGGGACACAACTGTCAAAATGTTACATGCAGAACAGCATAGCATTTTTTTTTACCGTTATAGCAATTGTTTTTTATGAGCAGGGTCTGCAATCAGAAAACAAAAAATGATCTTACCTGATAAATACCAAGAATTTTTGTAATACAAGTAGGACTGCCAGTGACAATTGACTCTGAAATATATCCAAAATACTCTGGAGCAAATTTCCTGAAAGACTCTAATTCGGTCTTGGTAACCTGCTTAATTATAAATCTATCGTCAAGTGATTTTGCGAAGAATACATTGCTTTTTCCTCCTTGAGCACCCCATTTCTTGCAACGACTAAGTGACCTGACAAAATCACGCTCTGATGGGCAGCATATTCTCCTCAAAGCATCAAATTGTTTTGCATAGTAACAAATTACAGTATACTTCACTTGTCCTAAAAGACCTCCATCTCCAAAATTCACCGTTATGTGACTTGCTTTTCTGTATGCAAGTGGATCTGAAGGGGATGGATTCTTGTTTCCTGAAATAGAGAGGATATTGTCCTCTGTAGACACAAAACTTAAGTTCAGAAGTAGTTTCATCCACTGATTCAGTTAACGAGGCACTTGTCGAATCAATTACTGAGAATGAATTATCTGTTGCGTCGCTTTCCAGTTCATCTGATAGCTGAAGATGATATTCATGGGAAGCAAGCGCATAGGAGATGATGCTACTAGGTTCATCATCATAAACCCCAACAACAGTGTCATTAACATCGATTGGAAAGAGAAATTTGGGCCCAACCTGGTGCTCCACCGTCCTAAGAAAAGAAACATGAACAGGAGTATATTCATTGAGAGCATCAAACCTGTTTGAGCGACTCCACTGCTTGTTGAGAGAGCAGTAAAGTTGTAAGAAAGGCATCCCTAGCCAGTTGGACTGGTCCTCTGCACTATCCCCTAGCTTTTTCAGCAAGACAGAGGCATATAAAGGTACATCAGTCACATGTTCTTCTGAATCCTCTGAGGATGCCACAATATCTGGCATTGTCGCACTGCTAGTGACAGGATCATTTTCACCGGTCCATTTTGCATCAAGTGCATTAGAAACATCCAATAAACTGGGAAACTGTCCTTCTGAAAGGGTGTGTCAAGCTACAATATCAGATCCCAGTGGAACAGACTCCACATTAACACTGATGCTGCTGTAGAGAGGTGTTTTGTGGCCCCTTTGAATTGAATCGGATTCACTTATGGCTATTTGCTGGCCATGGTTAGGACAGCTATTACATGGATCAACTCCTGGGCTATTCCCGCCATCAATGCTCTCCTGAAGGCACTCAACATATTTATGATCTTTAAAGGAAGCCTCAATTGCACTAATTTTGCGACTTTTCTATGGCATTTTGCTCAGCAATACTACCTATAGACTGGATCATCTCTTTATCAGCTGGCTTGAAGTTATATAGTTCTTGATGACTTCTATCTGATCTTGCAGCAGATATCAGTCTTTGATCCCACAAGTAAGACTGGAAGAGTAATTGCCTCCTCAACCTATTGATCTCAAGAATGTCTGGTTGAATTTTCTGTGCCTCCTTTTTGAAAACTTTATTCAGACATCCCTAATTAGCAAAAATAGAAAATCAATCAAGCAATCAAATAAACAATGCATACATCCAGGTAAGTGGCATGTAACGGCCAATTTTCTGCATAGAATGTATCTTGCCTTACTGAGGAGGCATATATATGGTACTTCGCTCGAAAATATAAGTACTTCTAGGGGTTTTAGCAAAGATTAAGGCTAAGTAGATAAGACCATAGTCACAGGAAACGGGATTGATGACAACGTTCCTTGACCCAGGAACGTTATCCCCGTCCTAGGAACGTGGAGACATTTTTGTTCCCACCTTGTAAAAATCTCTTTCAAGTATTGTATCACATTCATCGATCCCATTGACCCGAAAACTTCATGACTATGGATAAAACTATGATGCCCCTCATTAATAAATAAGGGATGGTTGGGGGTAGCAGGGTGGTTGCTGTAAGATAGGAAGATAATTAAATCAGGCGTGGTTTATGGAACAAGTATATCCTAGAAGTGCTTATATTTCGGTACAAATTTCAAATGCTAGAAGTGTTTATATTTTGAAATAGAGTACAATCCTCAAGATGCTGTTATGTTAAGAACTTAAGATCATATTTTGATTTTTTTTTAGTCACTATTATGCCCAATCCAAGAGGGATAGCATGGTAGTACTGAGTGGTTGGTTTTTGTCAGAAATGTCCCTCAATAGTCAATAATCAGATTAAACCTATATTATGGAACTTCAAATTTACTAGTCAGATTAACACATGTAAATATCCAATTGTTCTGAAACAAAACAGCATTCCTGTTTGCTTCTAAACCCCAAAATCAAGAATATAATTTTGCTAAATGACACATCAACAAATGCTAGATCCTCCCGACCTTGTATATAAAATAAGCATGTTATAATACAGTTCAAGTATGTATGTGGTTGTTTGCACAACTGCACATAAAAGCGTGATCTTGGAGGCTGACCAGTAGTGTGCCTAACTATTGACTTGGAGGTAAAACTAAATTTATATTCAATGATGATGCAACAAAGTCGTATCTAGAAGGAATTATACCTCCTTTCGAAGCATCCCTTCAAGATCAGCATTGTGATTGCTGCATTCCATGTTAAGAGAACCGCTAAGAGACTTTTTGTCAGAGTGCTGATGTAAAGCCCATGATATTTCATCAAAGAAAACCTTTGCTCGGTCAATAACCTGACAAGATTTGGTGAAAAATGAAAATCTCAGCAATCTAGGAATAACAAGGAGCAGTTTTGCCATAAGGACCTTCAAGCTTTTGGACCAAGAATTTGAAAAAAGTTCAGCTAAGTTAGGAACTTTTGTTTTATTTTATTTTTTCAAACCAAACCTACTATTGCTTCATGCTACACACCTCATTTGCTTCTTTCTGTATCCAATCCAAAGGATGGTGACTGAAATCAAGTTTATGTGGTGGCACATGAATAGAATGAACATTAATTGGTGTATATCGGAAGCATGCCACCATTTTTCCAAACTTGTAAAGCATAAGTATGTGAGAAACCAAGTGCTCACAACATTGAATTCCAGAAGAGATTTTAAGCCACTCTTCAATAAACTAACTGAGGTTAATCCAGAAAACTATCTGAAGACCGCTTACCCATAGAACCGAAGGCAGTCCCTATGGAGAGAGTGACCACAACTGGCTACCCTACTTGCAGCTGCATGATTTGAAAAGCTAAGTTCCAAAAATTTACCAAGTGACAGGCTCCAAGGAGCATCAGACATGACAATCCTTAGAGTTGCTGGTGGAAATCCATTGCTCCAAGGGCACTTTAGACATCTGTGCCACATCCAAGTCTTCCCATCCCTTTCTCCTGGCAAAACAAATTCTGTAATGTTTTCTAACTGATATCGTTAGACTTCCCTGCTGATGTGTGTAGCAATGGACATGAGCTTCAGGTGGTTTATCGCAGGAAATGCACTGATAACCCTGTATATATGCATAGTAACTACTGTAAGACACACGAAGTACAGTAAGCAAGAAGTTCAAGAACAACACGTATAAGAAAGAAAAAAAGGAGGAAACCTGATTAAATAGGCAGTCACGCAAAAACCTTCCAAGAGGCTTGTCAAAGTTACCACGATACTTTATGCGTAACATATGGGAACACTCACAAATAGTTCCTTTCCAGACATCGTATGGATAATGAGACTAAGATGCTCCGACGATCAGAAGCCATAATTTCTTCCTTATTTAATGTGCTTTCATGTCCTTGATTAGTTTCTTGATTTTGTACAGCAGTACTAGGCATTGGTTGCACCATCACTACATTGCTGTTTGTGATGTTTTCCACATTAGCCAAATCAATTGAACCATCACAAGGCTCCTTTAGATTAGCAAAATTAGTGATATTACTGCTGGCCTCAGATGTGCCATGACGACAACTACTATTTGAGTTGGCTAAATCTGCCGTCATTGCCTTAACATCTGACCTGGCTGAACCATACTCATGATAATCACCAGAATACCATTTTTTCTCTAGAGTAGAATATATATTTGAGTGATCCATAAGTACACCAGATGTTGTAGAAGAAGTTGCAGTTGCCTTCTCTATTTCATCAACTGTCTTGCTGTTCAAACTACCGCCATTAGCAGACCAAGTTCCAGAAGAATGAGAGAAGGTAGTTTGAGTTTGAGTAGTGCACTCACTGGACACTGGTGGAACAGATGTTCCACCTGGGTCAGTTGATCTAATGGAGCCTGTGATAAAGTGATCAAAACCATCAGTTGTTTGCCGGTGGTTCGAAACAATAAACATGAAACCTGGCACTGTTGAAACAGAGCTGTCTGCAGTCGACTGGTTATCTGGCAAAGCTACAGTCAATGGAGATTTCAATGGAATTTCTGGTAGGGTGGCACCTTCATCTGCAAGGAAAGATGTTTCCAAGGCCAAGTGATATGCTGCAAATATGCCATATTGTACCACATGCTTAATTTTCTTTAGCTCATCCGTGCTACCACCCTTCAGCAGAACCTGCAAATTACATGAGCAAAATAATAGGTTTCAGCGCAAGATTACATTTCATTAGAGTAAATTGCACTTTGCACAGGGTAGATTGAATTTTGTTTCACTGTGCAATGTGTTTAGTTAAACTTTTCACTTTACACCAGGGGTTACCAAAATATATTTCACATAACACCACCCTTTGAGTTTGGGCTCAAGCCAGATGCACCCAACAGCATTCACACTGTCCTAGTTCAGCCATGCTGGTGATATGCCAATCGAAGCGCTAGGAAACAACCACGATCTCCTCGGTGTTGAGCACGATGATAAGATGGTCAAAGGAGAGAACAAATAGAAGATGACTCATATGTCACAGAAGCAACTATTCTGCTCATAGGTCTACCCCAAACTAGTGATCAGAGAGGCACCAGAAGGTCTAATTCTCTAAAAGGAAGTGGCCTATTTCTCAGGCCAGCTTTGTGGGATTAGGTCTTTGTTGAAATAACAATGGGTTTTTGATGTTGCGGGGATTGATTCTGCGATGGTTTTTGCAATAGCTATGGGTCAATTAGATCGACAATGGTGGCACGCTCAGTAAAAATTTTCAGTTTGGGATAGAAATTGTTCAATTTCTTGAATTTGGGTCAGGTTTTGGATACGTATGCATGACACTTCATTGATTCAGGCTTCAGTCTGAATTAGTACCATCAATCCAGTTTTCTTGAAAACAAACTCAGCAATAAACAGAAGGGGACAGCAAACTCAACAGTTGTTTCCCACGCACTTGGATTGGCACATCACTAGAGTGTAGAGGACAGTGTGGACCTGTGGAGACAGCTTGGTGCATTCCGCTTGAACCCAAACTCAATGGGTGGTTTTATATGAAGGAAAATTTGCTAACCCCTGGTGTAAGGTGAGAAGTTTGGCTAAATCCAGTGCAAAGTGAAACAAGTATCAATTTACCTGGTGTAAAGTGTAAATTACTCTTCATTTACGCAATGCAAGCAAACTAGATGGCAACAGAAAAAAGAAGTGTAGCTTCATGAATTAGTATTTTTTTAAAAAAAAATCACAACTGACCCAACACAAGACTCTGTTTTGACACCTTTTGGTTCCAAGATTATTGCATAGCAAGGGAGATAAGCTATCGCTAAGACCACCCTAAGCAGTATTGTTTTTTTTATGTAAGGAGAACTCTTCATGCTTGTTACCCATTTATTCAAGATGAAAAAAAGGGGAACATTTTAATACTTACAGTGCAACCTAATGGCTTTGGGCATCCTTCAAAAAACATCATGGTCTTTGGCATTTTCTTTGCTGTATTGTCTGAGTTCATGGAATGTTCAATGTATTTGTCCACATAAAACAACTCACAATGACCAAGCTTCTGAGATGGTAGGAGATCAATAGAAGGAACAATATGAGCATTTGTGCAATGAGCTATTCGATACAAAAGGGGCCTCTTTATATTTAAAACGAGTGACATGTTCTTTTCTAGTAGCAAATCCTGAGCATAGTGAGAAACTGTATGTTCAACCAAAAGCAAGTTAGGCTTTTGAGCAACAATCTTCGCAACTACCATTTTAAGGCGATCCGTTTCCTGTATATTGGAGAAAACATATATATAAGGTCAATGAAAGATTGATATTGCATACAAAAAATATGAAAAAGGTTCATGAACCTGCTGGAGAAACGTGTCAATACTTGACAGCTGATTTGTGACTCGATGGTACTCAAGAGCACCTGCTAGTAGGAGACGAGGCTTCTCTATTCTGGATGTCATGCGCCTATGTGCAACATTCTTCTTACAGACTACTCCTTTTACAACAGTGCTGAAAAATCAATTGGATGCAGGCTTCAGATAATCAGTAAACTATTAAGATTAAATGTTGCATGAAGACAAGGAATTTATTGATCAAATTAATCCTACTTGTTGGTCAAACAATATGAAGGGAATTATATGTAAGTTGGATTAAGATACCAATAGGGATCAAGCATTTACATTATGAACTGTGAAAAGACATTCACCTTTCACTACGGTGCCCACACACTAAGCATTTGACCTTAACATATCCACCAGGATCCATGCCACCACCTTGGCTTGTGTCTGGTCTGAGAAAGTTTGCAGCTTCCCACGATACAGAAGTAACAATCTCCAACCAACCTGTTTCATCACTCTCGTGTAATGAAATATTCTCCACCTGCAACAGTTGTGAAATCAAAGCCCTGAAATGTCCATGGACAACATTCTTCATTACTTTCTTATGTTCTTCACTTGACCTATCTCTGTTTCGGAATTCCCCACCACCAAAGCTACTGGATGATCGAATGTGACACTGCTCACTATCAGCTACAGGCTCATCATCATCGTCATGATCAAACAATCCAACTTCCATCTCATCTTCTTCATCTTCTGGTTCAGGAGGAAACCAAAAAGGTTCATTCTTCTCAAAATCCAATGGATTTGTGTCAGTACTTTCAAGAGCATAAATGGACGAAGCAGCCCCACTCTCAGAACTTTTGTCAGGATCAGGTTCATCCTCCACTTTTGTGACAGGCAATGTGCTGGGGAATCCATGGTCAATTGCATGAGGGGATACTTCTTTAGAAATTACGTTTTCTTCAACTGTCGGAAATATTGTTGGATTATAGGTTGATTCAAGCTCATCAAACTCATCTGGGCCATAATAATGGTCATTGTGCTGTTGATGTTGTACTTGCCTATCAGAGCAGTAAGCAGCACACTCTTCTTCTTCACCGTCACTCCTGAGGAAGACTATCACACAATAAGAAATCATCCTAACTTGCCAATTCATCAAGTAACACAGAAGAAGGTAAAAAATCAATGAATATTCAGTGTCAAACTCCTGTGAAGTAACAAAGTAAATATAATATTTTTAGCCTTCTCAACCTTCTCTAATATAGGTCATCATAGAACTTGATACACTTGTCTCTTATTTTCGACATTTGTCCTTGGTGCTTAAATGCTACTACGCTCATGAATAATTAACTCATCTTTTCCAATGTTAGTCTAAATAATTTTAGCTACTTTGTCAATTCTTGTACACAAATCTAAAACAAACTATATTTTGAGCTGCAAGAAGTAATATTTGAAGGAAGCAAAACATATTATACTACAATTTAAATGGGTTTCATCATATGATATGGCATTTCATAGTAATGCCTGTTTGTGTAATAGCTAGAATGAACTGAAGAAGTCTCATCTTTGTTTGAAACAGTGGACATACTTTTCTCAGGCACATGGGTGTCTAGCATATTATGAGAGGCTTTGTCTTGGGGACTTTTGGGTGGGCTAATGCTGGAAGCACGAGCCACATGTTGATAATGTCCAGTAGAGTAAGATCCAGTTGTTGTACTAACACTATTTATGGTGATAGTTGACTTGGTGCTAAACAGACTCACCTCAGACAAGGAAGGACTAAGCACTGGCATCATCTGCTTGAGAGCAGAGACTTTCTCTTGCTCCCATTGCTTAAAGCAAAAGTTGCAGACACGAATTCTGTCCCCCTCATCAATATTTTTGTCAGGGCTACTTGAAGCTGGGATGGAATTCGCGGTGCACTTGCCACAAAAAATGCGACTGCAACGCCGACAATGATGCCTGTAGTTGAATATGGTGAACTGTGTGTCACAATCATAACAGACTCTGCAACTATGATCATGCATCCAGAAGTCCCTAGAGACATTGTCTGGGTTTGACAGACATGGCAACCATGATGTCAAAAGCTTTACTACATCAGCAAAAGTTTTATCAGAGGCCTCCATGGGTGGCTGTAATGGTACCATCTCAAAGAGTGATTCATACTTGCATCCTCATCTGCTGCAACAAAAATATAAGAAAAACAAAAATATAACAAGAAATTAAGACATACATTAGAACGTATTAACACAAAATTTATCCAGAATTAAATGCATTACATATGACAAGATTATAGATCCACAAGAAAGCAGTTTTGCTATTTATCGGTCGCCTGGTTTTTCTTATCTATCAGTCATCTAAACTTGCACACAAATATCTCTCCATGTTTATAAGAAAGCAACAAATCTTACTGTAAATGAAGAATAAAATGGAAAACAGATTAATGAGATTAACATTCCAGAGCCATTGTGACAATACCTAAATGACAATGAACAACACAACAATCCCTAAACAATCTATAAATTTAATTCCTGAATTACGTGATTCCATCAGAAAAAAAAAACTGAATTGCATATTTACACACTCCTTTAGTGTGGCTAATTGAACCATAATGAACTTACCACAGCAACAGCACGACAGAATCACACAATCAATCAATAGTGCCAGGCAAGATAACTAAGAATACGAGGAAACCGATCAGGCCAACCACCATCTAGACGCCGGCACACATTGCGTCGGAATCCACGGGAGCGTCCCACAGAGAACCAAGATCGAGCAGGCCGCCACCGCTGGCCAACACCCCCGGACGGAGGCGACGCAAGAACTCCAGCGCTGCGCTCCCCTCCCCTTCGAATACACGAAGGGCCGTCTCAGCGTCCTGTACCGCGCCCCGCCCCCGTGTCGCAGCGTGGCGGCGAGGGCGGGGCGGGGCGGCGTCTCGGAGCGTGCCGGGCATCGGCGGCGGCGGGCGACGCCACACGGCACGGTACACAGCGCGCCCCGCGCGGTGCCGTCCCGGGGGTGTGGGCAGCAACAGAACGGGATTCTTGTTTTTATTTTTTATCCTGTTGGTGCAACACCCTCTACTGTAAATCCGTGCATATTAGGGTTCATTTCAATATATATATATATGATTTATTTTACAGAGCTAATTCAATCTCCCTAAGATTTCTTAAAATTTGTGATCTTGAAAGGAACGTTTAATTGGGCTTTAATTTTGATGAATGAATCTAACTGTGTTAATCTATTGTAATTATAGAAAGTGTAATTATGATAGGATAACTATGGTATGATGGTTGTCTTGTGAGTCGTTCTGGTCGTCAATATATACTGATACATTGACATGGAATAAAATCAATTATTCTCACATTTTTATGGTATCAGAGCAGTTCCAATCCGCTATTTTTTCACAACCAAAGGTGCCGCTGTTGCTGCCGTTGCCGACCTCCTTCTCCGCCACTACTGTGCTACGAGAGATTGTCGAGGTCCGACGTCCTCAACGCCGCCGCTCTCGAACAGTGCCCGTCGCCGATCCGATCGCCACCACCAGTGACAGCTACAAGTCACCGGGAGTGTCGTCGGTCCATCGCCCACGCTACTGATCTGATCGCCCACCCCATAGCCGTCTTCATCACTGGGTGTGGCCACCAAAATCGATCTTGTCGCCGCTTCCGCACCAGCGCTCGTCGCCGATCCGATCGCCACCACCAATGCTGACTGCACGTTACCGGAAGTGTCCCTGGTCTCATCGTCCACGCTGCCAATCCGATCGGATTCCCGATCTGATCGGATCTACTGTCACCAGGAGTATCGCCTGTATCATCGTCCGCCGATCGGTCCGATCTGATTCCTGATCTGATTGGCTTGTCGCCGGTCTCATCGCCCATCGATCCTCGGATCTGATCGGCTAGATCGGTCCGATCTGATTCCCGATCTGATCGGCTTGTCGCCGGTCTCATCGCCCGCTGATCGGTCCGATTGGATCCCCGATCTAATCGGATCTACTGTCGATCCAATCTGACTATCGACCTCACTCGCCGATCGGTGCATTCGGATCTTGCCTGTTGCCGATCCGATCGCCCTCCGATCCGATTGGCTCTACTACCGATCCGATCCCTCCGATCTGATCGGCTGCCTATTGGTCCTCTGATTTGATCAGCTCCATTGCCGATCTGATCCCTCCGATCAGCTCAGCGGCTAGCCGATCTTTCGATCAGCTACCCATCGGATCTAATCGGCTCCCGATCTGCTTTCCATCGGCTATCGATCCTATCATGGCCGGAGAAGGCAATGGCGTCACTGCTTTCAACGACCGCTATCTCGCGGCCAATACTACTCGCGCTGACGAAGCGCGTCGGGCTGAGGAGGCTCGTCTTCGCAATGACGCCCTGGATGCGTACAAGAATGCTCACGTGGCTCTCTGGGCGCAAGCCACCGCCGTT
The DNA here is from genome assembly GCA_030770085.1 of Oryza coarctata. Classification (NCBI taxonomy): domain Eukaryota; kingdom Viridiplantae; phylum Streptophyta; class Magnoliopsida; order Poales; family Poaceae; genus Oryza; species Oryza coarctata. Next base: position 15,674,148 of record CM061466.1, read on the forward strand.
GTCAACGTCAAGGCGCTTATCCCCGTCGTCCTCGACAAGGCCACAGACTCCTACACCAAGTGGCGCGGCATGTTCCTCACCATCCTGGGCAAATATGCCCTCACACGCCACGTTCTCGAGGATGAAGCATTCCCCACACGACCGGTGTGGCTTCAGGCGGATTGCTGTGTCCTCACTTGGGTGTACGGCACCGTCTCCAGCGACCTGCAGCAGTCGTTGCTGATGTGACAGGGCAATGCCCACAACGCATGGTGCTATCTCGAGGAGGAATTCCTCGGCCAGAAGGAGTCTCGTGCCCTTCTCCTCAAGACGCAGTTCCGCACCTTCCGTCAGGAGTTCCTGAGCATCATTGACTACTGTCGCCGCCTTGAATCCATGGCTGCCTCCCTCTCCGAATTTGATGACCCCATCGGCGATAGGCAGATGGTGCTCACGCTTCTCCATGGCCTCAGTGGCAAGTTCCGCCACATGGTGTCCATCCTCAAGATGCACCGGCCGTTCCCAACATTTGCTAAAGCACGCACTCACCTCCTGTTGGAAGAGATGGAGATCGACACTCGTCCTCCGTCCCCATCGGCCAACCTCATCGCTACGACGCCGCGTCCGGTGGCTTTGGGTGCCACCACTGCTCCTCGTTTAGGAGTGCCTCTTCCTCCACGTCCCGCTGCCCCAAATCGGAGGCTAGCGTAACGGCCGCCGTCATGGCCGTGGGGAAGCGATGGCTCTGTTGGTACCAGCTCTCCGGCACCTTCTACTAGAGCGTCCCTAGGTGGACAGGGTGGCGTCCCTCCCGATATGGCCGTGTACCCGTCGTTCCTCCATTCTTGGGCTGGAACCGTGCGCATGTGGCCGTACGACCCGTCTGGCCGACCTCCGCTGCCCCAGCCTACCTTCCACGCCGCCCCGCACTATGGCGGTTTCGGTGCTCTTCCTAGCACCTATGGAGGCACATACGGTGCCCCATCGTACCCATACGGCACGTACTACAAGGGAGTTGTGACGTCGGGTTTCCCAGCGCCCTCACCAGCATACCAGGCAGCGCCTTGGCCGCCCACTCCTAGAGGGGCTTGGCACCAAGACTCCTTGGCGCAATCCTTCAATACTATGACACTCAACCAACCAGCCTTTAAGTGGTATGCTGATACGGGTGCTGCCATACTCTCCACCATTTCCCCACCCTCTTTATCTACTCCTTCATCTATCATTGTGGGCAATGGCGCTTTACTTCCAGTTATAGCCACTGGAACACACCGTTTTTCATTACCGCACCGTAATCTTGCTCTTAATAATGTTCTAGTATCACCCAACATTATTAAGAATTTAATTTCCATTCATCGGTTTACCATCGACAATAATTGTTCTATTGAGTTTGATCCTTTTGGTCTTTCTGTGAAGGATCTGCAAATCAGAAACGTGATCATCAGGTGCAATAGTTCTGGTGACCTCTACCCATTTTTTGCACCATCTACCAGCACTCTGCGTTCCTCGCCGCCCCCACCTCCCTTTGGCATCACCATCTCGGTCATCTTGGGCGCGACGTTCTGTCCAAACTTATTAGGTCCAATGTCATTTCCTGCAATAAAGATGATATCGATCATTTATATCATGCATGCTAGCTCGGTCGCCATGTACGTCTCCCTTTCGGTTCATCTACTTCTCGTGCTATTTACAGTTTTGATTTAATTCATTGTGATCTATGGACCTCTCTAATTGTTAGTGTATCAGGATATAAATATTATCTTGTTATTCTTGATAACTGCTCTCACTACATTTGGACTTTTTCCCTTCGTCTCAAATCCGAGACATTTTCTACTATTTTCACTTTTTTTACGTATGTTCGCACACAGTTTAGCACCACCATCAAGAACATCCAGTGCGATAATGGCCGTGAATTCGATAATTTTTAGGCCCGCACGTTTTTTCTGTCCCACAGTGTTGCTCTCCATATGTCATATCCATACACTTCCTAACAAAATGGTAAAGCATAGCGTTTCATTCGTACCATCAATAACACTCTGCATTCCCTTTTGTTTCAGGAGAGTCTCCCTCCGATTTACTAGGTTGAGGCCCTTCACACCGCCACCTATCTTGTAAACCACCTCCCTACCACAACACTCGCCTCCTCCACACCATACTTCGCTCTCTTCTCTGTCCCTCCTACATATGATCATCTCAAAGTTTTTGGTTGCACCTGTTATCCAAATTTGTCATCTACAGTGCCTCACAAACTTGCCCCTCGCTCTTCTCTATGCGTGTTCCTTAGCTACTCTTCGGAGCACAAAGGCTATCGCTACCTCGAGCTTCACACGAACTGCATCATCATTTCTCGACATGTTATTTTCGATGAATTTTTTTCCCTTTCTCTGACATGTCTACCACACCCATGGCACCTTTCCACCTTGGACTTTCTTATCGATGATCATGATCTCACCGCTTCAGTTCCTAGAGCTTCTTTTTTGCGTGCAGGTACAACGGCCTCCTCAGCGGCACACCCGTGCCTATGCCCCACTTGCGCCATTGAGCCCTAGTGTAGGGCCGTGGTCGCCCGAGTCCACGTCATCCGGTGTCGTTGCCCCTGTGCACCCCGCACAGGTCGCTGCCAGCGGTGTCACACCGACTATAAGTGTTACCGGTCCTGCTGCCTATGTTGCTCGCGCACAGGTTGTTGCCAGTGGTACCGGCCACATAGCTGCCACTCGGCCGATTGTCATCCCTCCAGTGACCAACGTGTACTCTATGCGCACGCATGGTAAAGTTAGCATCGCGCAGCCTGTGGATCGCCTCAACCTCCATGCTGTGCCTATGTCACCTCTTCCTCGCTCTATTTATGATGCCCTGTCAGACCCTAATTGGCGATCTGCTATACAGGCTAAGTATGACGCTTTGATTGCTAATGACACCTGGAGTCTTGTGCCTCGTCCTCCTGGCGTCAATGTTGTGACTGCCAAGTGGATTTATCATCAAAAATTGCTTGCTGATTGGTCTCTTGATTGTTACAAGGCTTGTTGGGTCCTACGAGGTTTCACACAATGGCCTGGTGTTGATTATGATGAGACTTTCAGTCCAGTTGTCAAGCCTGTGACAGTTCGCATTGTTCTCTCTAGCATTATCTCAGAACTGGCCTATTCATCAATTAGATGTTATGAATGCATTTCTCTATAGCACTCTCACTGAGACAGTGTACTATGTGCAGCTCTCTAGATTTGTGGATTCTTCTTGCTTAGATTTTATCTGTCGGCTCAATAAGTCACTATATGGTTTGAAGCAGGCTCCTCATGCTTGGCATCACAGGTTCACCTCTCATCTCGTGTCACTTGGATTTATTGAAACAAAGTCAGATACTTCGCTCTTCATATATCACCGCGGTCTAGACACGGCCTACTTACTACTATATGTGTATGACATTGTCCTCACTGCCTCCTCTGCGGGATTACTCAAGCATATCATTGAGGCTCTCCGGCGTGAGTTTGCTATGACGGATATGAGTCAGCTGCATCATTTTCTGGGTATTTCTGTGACACGCTCCGTAGATGGTCTGGTCCTTTCCTAGCGGCAGTACAGTTAGGATATTTTGGAGCGTGCCGAGATGAGTGTGTGCAAGCCATGCAGCACGCCTGTTGATCTCCACTCCAAATTATCTACTGATGGACCACCTGTCGCTGACGCTACATAGTACCGCAGTTTAGCTGGCGCCCTACAGTATCTGACTTTTACCCGACCCGATATTACCTTTGCAGTTCAACAGATCTATCTCTATATGCATGATCCTCGAGAGCCGTACCTCGCTGCTCTCAACCGAATCCTACGCTACTTGCAGGGCACCCATCTCTTGGGCTGATCATGCGCCAATCTTCACTTGCAGATCTTGTTGTTTACACAGATGCCGACTAGGCTAGCTGTCCTGACACTCGCCGGTCGACCTTTGGCTATGCCGTATTTCTTGGGGATAACTTGGTGTCCTGATCTTCCAATCGTCAGCATATGGTCTCCAGATTAAGTGCTAAAGCTGAATATTGTGCTGTGGCAAATGGTGTTGCTGAACCTACTTGGTTACGACAGCTGCTTCTTGAGCTTCGTCACCCCCTCGACGTGCCACCTTGGTCTATTGTGATAATATCAGTACTGCATATCTTTCCAGCAACCCGGTGCAGTATCAGCAGACGAAACATATTGAGATTGATCTCCATTTTATTCGAAAGAAGGTCGCTCTTGGTCACGTTCGGGTCCTACATGTTCCTACGATATTACAGTACGCCGACGTCTTTATCAAAGACCTTCCTACCTCACTATTTTAGGAGTTTCGATCCAGCCTGAATGTTAGCGATGTTCTCGATTAGACTACGGGAGAGTATTAATCTATTGTAATTATAGAAAATATAATTATAATAGGATAACCTGGTTGTCTTAGCCGTCTCGGCCGTCTATATATAAAATCAATCATTCCCATATAGTTTTAAAGTGGAATTGATGAAAGGACTAAGATATTTTAGAATGTGTTTTTAGTATAAAATGTAGAACTTATATAAGAAACATCATTGATTATGGATTTGATTTGTGTGATAAATTATTATTTGACATGCCAAGAAAAAAATGTAACATACTTTAATTCCAATGAAGATTTAGTTAAACGCACTATGTTTTATTTGTAAAAGAAGACTTTTTATTGATTAGCTATATCACTTTTCTTTTATATATGAAGTAGTAATTTTACAGTAACAGTATTCAGCTTTTATACATCCATAGTATATCGATGCGTGTGACTGGTGGGGCTTCGTCTCGTGGTGGCGGTCTGGCCTCATGCCTCAGCTATAGGCGCACCACGCATGTCTGGTGAGCAGATGGGGAGTCTTTGTAAAAATATAAAAAAATACGTTTATTAGAAATAAATTATAATTAAAATATTTTATATTTATACGTTAATGGAAAAAAATACGATGAAAAACATTCAAAAAAAATTTAATATTAAGTTTTAAAATTTAAATTTTAACAGCAAACTTTCTTTTCATTTCATTGGTGTTTAATGGCTCTTTATTCTCTTTTTAATCCCAGGACTGTAGGAGCAATCCAACTGGCAGAGTCTAAAAATGGTCTGTAACAGAGTGCATATTACATGCTTGTTTAGAGCTAACCTCCACAATGCACAGTAGCATCTTTACAGCAGGCACACTAAAATAACGTTAGCGGGCTGTACAAATTGCGGGCACACTTTATAATGAGTTAGAAGAGAAACAAAATGAGAGAAAAAAAGCGAACTATAATACAGCTATAATACGGACTCTTAGAAAACCAGGAAGGAATAAATATAAATGATATCATATAAATATATAAGACTATTAAATTATTAATAAATAATATATAAATATATACCTTGCATAGTGGTTTTTAGAAGGAAGGTATGCAATAAATATTTGCGTTGAGGCCGATGACGAAGAAACCGCTATCATGCTCCCGTGTATCTTTGGCTGGTCTGAACATCATGGACGCTCTGATAAGTTTTTTTTTTCAAAATTTTCTCTTCTTTCCTCGTTAACTCGGTGTCGCATCAGATTTTTTTTTCCTTATGTGAAGTTGATATTAAACATTATGCTAACGATAGGCTTTTTTTTATCATCTAACAACAGGTCCAGTTAGAATAACGGGTTAATTTCTTGCTTTGGTAATTTTTATGAATTCCTGATTACGTTAAAAATAGATTATGTTGGTTACTTCTCCTTTTTTAGGTTCACAAAGATGCTTTCTAAATTCGACTAAATAGATAATGTTTTATGAGATGTAGTTCCTAAAATTTTGAGTGTGACTATATATCTCCGTGCATTTTTCTTTGGAGAACATGCATGTCACGTGAATTATTACCGGTAGTTCACAATTTGAGTCGTCGTTAGGGTCATCACATTTTATTAGTTCTTAATTAAATTCACAGTACCTTTGATTGTAGTTTATAGTTCTTAGACGAGACTACACAGCGTATGTGCAAGTTATCCAACCCTTTTTGCCAAAAGTTGTAGACGTATGGAATGAAGCACGTCAAATTCACATGCACCTTATACTCACTACTAAGAAATTGGCTTCGCTGGCGGTCAGATCGCGTTTTCTCGGCGGCCGCTTCAGTGAAAATTCACAATTTCGCTGACGGCCTCCAACCGCTAGCGCAAAATAGTTTTCGTTGGCAATCGATGTAAGAGAGCCGCCGATAAAAATTGTCTTTCCTTATAGCCGGGTAACGACGGCCGCTAATAAAAGTATTCTTCGCAAGTGACTAGCAATGTGGCCAGCGTATTTTCACAGGAGACCAAATTTTGCAATGCTAGCTGCCTACGAAGATTTCCCGCCAATTTTGAATTTGGATTTTTTTTGTCAATTTTAAATTTATTTTAGGGTCACATGTTGTGTATATAGAATTGATGAGATATGATTGGCCAATCAACAAAATAAAATAGCTATCTTTCTTGATTGAATATACAATATTAATTAATTATGACACACGTACTACATCGTACATGTCCAAACACTTAAATATCTCATAACATATGGTAATTTATACAATTCTCTTGTAGTTCCGGTTCATAAGACACTGTTATTATGCATCTAAGTTCAAAAGCACTTCTTTATAAAAAAAATCACCCAAATTAATGATGGCACTTGTGGTGGATAAAGTAGCACATATCTCACTATATACCCTCAATGATTTTATCATCCAGCTCCTTGTTATGCTTAGGAATTATAGAAAGCTGCATTGAAAAAAATTAGCAATTGAAAATTAGCAACTAATTTAATGAATATATTAATGATTTACTTAGCAAGGTTCATAAAGTATCTCCCACCGACCCTAAGCTACTCGCAAACATAATATCCACGTAATATGTATCCTTTCAGTTACTCGTACTACTTTTTAAGACACAAATACAACATAAATTAGTTATATGATTAGCATAAAGACTTATAAGTAGTATATATCCACCATTAATTATCGGCTACTTATTGTAGATGAGCAACATATCTCTTTTTCTGCAACCGTTCTCCGTCATCTACATAGTAGAGCTGGTAATAGATACATAACAACACGTTGTGATATATTCATCTCAATTAAAAATCACCAGAAAAAAATAGTAGAATTTATTAAAAGCTAAAAGAAAATATCAAACATTAAAATATGTCTAAAAACAATTCGAATGAGGCTTGGAGTATTTTTCTTAAATTCCTCATGTCTCAAAATATTTAATAAAATTTGAGCACATAAAATAATTATTAAGCAATAAAAACAATTATCAAAATTTTCTAAAAACATAAATCTAATAATAATCCCTTTGCTTCCTTTAGATTGAAAATTGGCCCATCCTTATCTTGTTCTCCCTTTCGGCCTGCTTGTGCCAACAGCTTCCGCGTCGAGTGGCCCAGCCACCGCTGCCTCTGCTTGGCCTAGCTGCATGGCACACTCCGCTGGTGCACACGCCTGCATGGCTTAGATCGTTCTCCTGCACTGCAGCCACTGATAGGCAAGCTCACCTATCAGCGCTGTCTTCCATCTCCCGCCGACCGTTCGCCCTCATTTTATATGTTTGTGTATTTTACGGCAGTCTATGTAATGAGATTCAACCAAAGAAATAAAGAATGAGTATTGGCAGATATTTAAATGTTTCATTTTGAAGAAGTAGAAGAAACAATAATATCCTCTCACCCTAGAATATTCACTAAATATAATCATTACCAACTGAACCCTAGTAGAGTAAGTGATGTCATTTCCCTAATATAGCTGTCAACAAACCACTTTAAAGTTCTCTGAAGAGAGACGACAGATGAATTATTTCATTATTACTATGTGAATTTGAAGTGGCAATCCAAGGTGTAAATATAAGGGTAACTAATAAAGAAAGTATACCGACAAACCAGCAGACCAAGAGGCAGAAAATTGATAAGAATCAACCCAAGGTCACGATGTTGGAAAACATTCTTCCTAGAAGAACTTTGGCAATAACCAACACAATGACAGCCTAGAGGTGTAGAAAGCATAAGAGATATATCCAGTTTATCAACCAGATGTTTGGTTTCAGATCACTTGATGGAAGATACACCACTCTATACAAATCTTAACTCGGGTTTGCCAGGTCAACAATTACCTCAAGCACAAGCTAGATCATGATGACTCTAACAGATGCTTCTATTGTGCCACCCCAAGTCAAGCATGAGTTTTGAAGATGGATCTTTTGTCCAGAACATCGATCTGGTCAAGAGTGTGCATTGTTCCCAAACTAGGCAGCGTCAGCTTTTCAAGAAGTCAACACAAAGTGAAGAAAAACTTCACACCATCAGATATTGCCTTTCTTCGAAGATGCTTGTATCAATGGATTACGACAAGATTCAAAATTGAAGCAACATCTCCGAGTGTTTGCAACCTAGATTGACACCAACCAAGAAGTAGAACAAGAAGATGTCAGGTTTTTACCTACAAGAAACGGACTTGAGTGCTAAAGAAACCAATAGCGAAAAGATAAAAAAGCAAGTGATTCGATATCTGAAGATTATTGTTAGATCCGTCTAATGAAAGAGGAAGCCGAAGAAAAAGTTTGAAGTTAAGTTGAATATCTCCCCATTCCACCTTCTTTCTAGCCCTTTTGAATCTCGAGGCGAGATTCCTATAAGGGGGTGGATTTGTCACGTAGTGATAAATTCATCTAAATTAAAAATTACTAGGAAAAGGAATAGTAGGAAAACAAATAGTAGAATTTATTAAAAGCCAAAAGAAAATATCAAACACTAAAATATATATAAGAAACGTTCTAACGAGGCTTGGAGTATTTTTTTCTTAAATTCCTCATGCCTCAAAATATTTAATAGAATTTTACTTAAATTTTTAGAGCACATAAACTAATTATTAAGTAATAAAAACATTATTAGAGTTTTCTAAAAGAAAAATCTAAAAATAATCTCTCTCCTTCCTTGGCTAAAAGTTGACCCATCCCTTCCCTCCTTCTCCCTTTTGGCATGCCAGTGCGTAGCCCACGCCAGCCGCTTCCGCGCTGAGTGGCCCAAACACCGCTGCCTTTACTCAGCCCAATTGCGTGGCCCCCTCCCCTCATGCGCGTGTGCCTGCATAGCTTAGACCGTTCTCCTGCATCGTAGCTGCTGACAGGCAAGGCCTACCTATCAGTGTTGTCTTCCTCCTCCCGTCGGAAGTGTGCCCTCTTCATCATGAACACCACTCGTTTTCCTCATAGAATTTGCATGATGCCTAGCAAGAATCCCTTCAATCACCTCAGTCGTTTCCCCTAAACCCTAGACATTATGGCCGCTTATTTCCCTCTTAACGCCATCACCCATTGTCTGTAGCGAGCCGCCACTTTAAAACCCAAATCTCCTCTTTAGAATGCCCTTTCTCCTTTCCTTTTTGCATTAATCGAGCTCATCGCACTCTCCACTTCCTCTCTAGCCCTTTCCCGAGCTTCTTGCCACCTTCTTTGGCATTACGCCGTTCGTCGTGCTCGCCACTAAAGTTATTTCCTTGCTTCGGCCGCCATCCTTCCTTGGTTCCTCATTGTCGTGTCGCCCAGGTGAGCACGGTCCTCCGCCAACCCTCTCTGCCACATTGCAACACCGCGGCCATGCCTGAGGTTGCCGATGACAACCATAGGGGTGCAAGCACCATCGCTATCGCAGTTCCACCATCGGTGCTTGATCGAGCTTGGGTGGCACCAGCGTGGCCGCAGTGTTCACATGTGCATACCCACATGGTTGCCACATGCGTAGCCACGCATGCCTCAAATGGGGCCTACTTTTTAGTCACCCTGAGTGGCTAACCAATAGGGCCCGTGTGTTAGCGTCATTGTCCTAGTGAGCCATGCATGTGTGCCTGGTTCACGGTGGACCGCATGTTTGTTGTGTGGGGCTCACCGCCCGTGGACCTGGTTCGCACTTCTGTGTGCGCTGACATCAGTGCTTGCGCAATAAATCATTTTTCTTAAGAGAAATAATTTGACTAATTGAGAAATTGTTATTTAAACATCATTTTAACTTCAGATGGCAATATCTTGGCCATACGAACTCCAAATTGACTCGTTTCAGTGTCTAATTTTTTATTGATAAAACTTCAAGAATCTATTTTGGTACATTTTATGTACTGCTTCTTAATGTTTTAGCTTTTTTCTATCATATAGTTGCTATCATTTTGGAGGTTCTTGAAGTGAAGATAAAGTCATTGGAAGACCTTTAAATTTTCCTTTCAACAAGGCAAGTTACACTCTCCTTGAATATATTGATTCGTAGTTTACAAAAATTGTTTTTATTTAAATTATTACATTATGCTTTATTAAATTCACCAGTAATATAACTATTTTACTTAGTCTTTCAATATAGCCTTATTATTCATATATAATTTATACTTGAAAATCCTAGGTAACAAAACCAGCTAGTTTGAACTCTATATCTAGTGCTTACTATTTTTTAGGAATATGCTTAGCCTTTCTTTAATTAGACACATTTAGTTCTTTCTCTAATAGTTAGACTTTGGGAATAACTCTATAACTTTAGAAATTCTGAAAAGGAGGCTATTTAGCTGTGAAATGGTGGATTCTCCCTTCAAAATTCCTAAAACCTATTTTCGGTGGGGCACGAGGTGTGTGGTTTTGTTAGGAGCACCTTGGCCACTATAAGAACTGGTCTTTGGTGCCTTAAATGCAAAGTATATCCATACAACCACCTATCTAAAGAGTAAGGCTTAGCCTAAAGCTTAGGTTGGTTCTAATCAAAGAGACACGGATAGGGCGAATGAAGTCCGTGTTTGTACACACATGCCTAATAGATAAAGGTGGATTTAACCAAGATGCTTAGGGGTATAGATTGTCTCTTCTGTCCCATAGGTCCCTGCTCTAGGAGGTATATGTCAGTTCTTTGGTTAGGATTAGGTTAAGTGAATGGCTATGTCACGACTTCCTCCAATGTACCATGGTATGCTGTAGCATGAGGAAGGAGTGTCTGGTGGGTAAAATGTACACATCTGATCAAAGTAAACATATTCAAATAGCCGTGTCCTTTGTTATGGGCAAACCGAGCAATGTACCCAAGTTAGTCATTTGATTATGTCACACTAGAATGGTGGGTAATATCTGGGACCAGCTGCGTGGTGTAGTGGTATGTTCTTGGTTGAAGCCACAATATAATGGATCTTGATATGACAAGTTGCATTGAGGTAAAACTTGTGTAATAATAATGAATTAGAGATTATGTTTGTACTTTTAATTAAACTACCTTTAATTGATTAAATGTCTCTAAAATATTGTTTGTGGCAAAATAGCCCTATAATTTAATTTCTTGTATCCCTACGCATTAAATTTGCATTTTCCATATGTGTCTTGCTGAGTACTATGGGTGGTACTCAATCTTGCTTATTTTTTTCCGCAGAGAGAATTCTTAGAGAAGAAGTTCTAGGTGAAGTTTTGGCTTATACCACAGTTGAGCACCTATGAAGATGAAGCGTAAGCCCACTAGTTTGCTGCTATTTTTCTTTTTTTTTGTCAGGCCTTATGAGCCTTTGTAATAATGTAATTATTATCGATATATTAAAGATGCGTTTTTAATCAAAGTTGTTGCGGTGTATCTTAGCTTGTACTGGAACAAGGATCAATACACTAGTGTTTGGGAAAAGGAAATTTTTTCGAGCGTGACAGTCATGAACGAGAAGTCCATAGTTTGAATTTGCATATATCATTACTAATCAAAAATTGCGAGGAATTCCCTATACGCACTATCCTTTATGCCTAGAGAGTTCAATACCACATCTTCATCATACTTTGGATACAATTAAAACAAATCCAATGGTCGCTACACAAAATAACATACAATGTTTCATTAGTTAAGTATTGATTAATTAGAAGTGAAGTATGAATAGGATTATCAAAATTACCCAAACCTGATTTTTAGTCTCTCTTACTTATTTTTATCATCATTGACCTTATTTTATGTGCATCTTTCAATTTGTGTATGTGGTCACTTTTCTTAACTGGCATGACATCAACATTTTCTTTTTCTTTGGTACCGACCTCGGAATTCTCTAGTTATGTATCTGCCTAAGCATTATCTGATTATAGAGGCGCCTCAAGGTCATCTATTTGTACTGGCAAAGGTTCAACTGTGGATTCAGGTTGTTCATGTGCTTGTTGTTGTTGAGGTGGCAAAGGACTCCCTAATGTAGGGTGCAAGGTTGGTGATGACAGTGGTGGTGGTGATGTAATCCCTAATGTAGGGTGCTAGGTTGACAATGGTGGAGGTGGCAATGATGGATGCCAAGGTGAAGCATGGGGAGGATTGATCATTTCTTCCCAGTCATGCAAGGCACGAGATGGCAACACTAGCCTCCTTGGTTGAGGAACTATTGATATCATTAAGACTATATCTCTTCTGTACCACAATATTATCTAGTCCACCGCATATTAGGGGTTGGAATGTCTATCTCATAACTCATGTGATTGTCATGTACATTCTGTACCTCTAACTTGGCATAGTTCTCTAGAACATCAGTGTAGTGAAACTTGTACCTCGGCATTGCCCTTCCCATTGCTACTTCAACTTTCCTTCCTACCCCTTCGATCAGGACAAGCAGTCTGCAAGGTGTATCCTCCTATATATTGTCAACTGAATATCTTAGTCTTGACACAGATCTAATCATTTCTAGCAAATGTTCAGCCATATTTGTATAGTTCACTACCAAAAATCTCATCCATTCATCTTGAACCTACGTCCTTACAGCTTCCACTATCTCCTTGTATCGGTCGTGTCTCTTGTAAGTAGTAGCATCATTTTTGAAGCCCTCTTTCCAACTAAGCTTTGAGAAGACTATTCGAACATGATTGAAGTGCTCTAGGTTGCCCAACACACATAATAGCTGGTCAATCTCCATGTCTGGCTTAAATATCCCCTCCTTTTGTAGTCTGGTGAGCTTCTTCATATTTTTAGCTACCTTCTACAACTGTGGTTCTTTGAAGACTACATCACCCTCCTAGGTAAAGATGGTGTTCTCTCATTCACCAAATTCTTGCTCCGTTCATCGTGACCTTCCATAGATACTATTTTGCTTGCCTTTCTTAACTCTTTGTTCTTTTTTCTCTACCCCTTAATTTTAGGGCAATAACCAGTCGATCCCAAATGATAGGGATACAGATTTCTCTTTGATAGTTCTGATATTTTCTTGCCAATTTCTAGTTCTTCTAAGGCCTTTGTGGCCATGAACTCATTCTACTAGTCCTGTGTTAACTTTTTATAGTCTTTAAAATGGGTTAGACCCTTCTTCACATAATGTTTGTTTGAATTATACTTCCAATTCCACCATAACTTGCCATTAGTATTCAATGCCGCATTTCACGCTACCACCTCTATCCCTTTTGTAAATATGATCCTACTTTTCAGCTCTGTCCAGCATAATTTCTTTTTCCTAGGGTTAACTTTCTTCTAATCTTTCCATGTGATTTCCACATTACCTCTTACTATAGCCCTGTATTGGTTACTATACTTGCCACATGCATCTTTAGGAGATTAGAGTTTCCATTTGTCACTGATCCACGTGACGATGTGGGTTTCACCTGACAACCTATTTTTGCTTCACTCTCCATTCTTTTTTTAGGCTTACTTGAATCTTTGGGTTGCACGGTAGATGAGGCTACCACCAGTGTTTCACTCTCTTCTGGTGCGGTTTAGGCTTTCCATTTAGAGCGACGTGGAGCATTCATTTAGAGCAGCATGCATGTGCCTCTATTAGAAATTTGCATATACAATAAGATAGACAAAATGCACGACACACATTTATAGAATGTTATGTAACACCTTTATGGGGGATGTAATTGGAGTTGACCTCGTCATTATTGTCCCCATCCTTTTTCTTCCTTCTTGAAGATTGGTGAGGATCACTCAGCAAGTGATATGACTCACTTGTTGTATCACCTGAGCTCGACGATGACTATTCAAACACTACTTGCATGCATATCTACCAAATTGTAGGGAAGACAGGAGTTGAGCTTCCATGAACTTGTCACCCATAGGTTGCTCTTTGGTGGGCTTTTACATCATATAGATAACTAGAAGATACATTTTGAAATTCACTTATTAACTAGTGCATAGAAGTTGGAAATAATAAATCCATACAAACTTACAAAAATTAACTATTACCGAGAAATTAACTAGTCCACTAATAAATCCATACAATTTCCATACAATTTCCTTATGAAAATTGGAAATAATAAATCCATACAATGTCCATCAAAATTGGAAATAAGAAATCCTTACTAACAAATTCACTTATTATCCACACAAACTTACAAACATTAAAAATTCATTATAATTTCCATACGAATTAACCAAATTTCTATACAAACTATCGAGATTTCTGTACATTAAGAAACTCACCAAAATTGTATAAGTTTCACCGTAGTTAATTAACAAATTCAACAACATTCCTGTACAACTTAACTAAAATTATCTCTTTTCATCCCATCCATAGTTATTAAAATTTAACCCCGATATCTACCCTAGGAAACAAATTCACAACAATTGACCCCAATCTCATCACAATTAACAAATTATTCACACATATTTTGTAGGGAGGTGGAGGGATTGAGATAGGAGAAGAGAGGGTGAGACCGACGGAGTGGAGTAGGCGGCTAGGAGTGGAGTCGAGGTCGATCATGTAGGCAGTCGAGAGACGAGGAGGTGGTGGCGGCGGTGGAGTCGAGGTAGTGGAGCCAAGAAGTGGCAAAGTCAAGGAGACGGTGGGTGGTGGCCGGTGGCAGAGTAGACGTGGGCCAGGAGATGGGAAAGTGAGGAGGCGGTGGCCGGCGATAGAGTCAATGCAGGCTAGAAAATGAGGAGGTGAAGAGGCGGCAGCTGACAGTGTAGTGGAGGTGGCAAGCTCCACTGGCGGTGGTGGTGGTAAAAATTTCCATAGCCTGAGGACTTAAAAATTTTTAGCCCCATGTGCGCCTTCTTATGGGTGATGCATTATCCTTGGCAGACCACATAAATGCCTGCCAATGATAATGATTTTTTGAGACACATCATATAAGCACCCGCCAGTAATAATCATTATTGCTAGCGGTTGCTTGGGTGGTCCGCCAATGATAATGCTATAGCCCTATAACCCTACAATTCACACATAATTTAATTCTTAGATAATTTTAATTGTTACATTTCTTACACTATAACTCACTCCTATTTTTTAACACCCGAACAACACATAATACACATTCACAGTGATTCAAGTTATATTCATCCATATTTATGTAGGTGACTATAACAATATTAGAGAAGAAACTACTGCATGAAAAATACTAGTACATGCTACACACATATTAGCCCATTATATTCTTCTCTACTCCATTTTCATGCATGTATGACATCGAAGAATCACTAATGGTTGTTTCTACAAGCTTTATCTTATTTCTAAAATATGTAAATAGCTGCATGGTAGCGTATTAATTGTATTCTTCAATATCATTAACTCCCAAAATTCTTTGTTTTCCTATAAAGAGCAATGTCTTTCTTTAAATTCTATGGGTTTTTAGATAGAAAAACTGAGCAACACGATTAGCTAGTACTCATGGCTCTTCCTTATAGCCTACATAACCAAGGTCAACAACCATTAGCCTAAAGTTGTCCATAGTAATGTCATTGGAAGTTTGACCCATTGACACTAAAACAATGAGATCTACATACTAAGTTCGTAGTCTAGTTCCTAGATCTTTTTTCTATGAACCTATAGTATGTGCTCTTTTGCCTTGTTGTATTGATTGCCTCTACTCGAATGCCACTCTTTTGAGATACACTCTTCTTGTCTTTTACTTTGGAATTATACATGTACCCACAAATGTTGTATGCTTACCATGAGGTGTAAACTTTTTCATTGTTTTTTCCTTCATGGTTTCTTCATCAGGTAGGCAAAGTGTAAAATCATTTTCATAATTAATATTTTATGATGAACAATTGGCTTTGCAAATGATTTAATTAAGAAACTTTGGTTTGAAATGTTTCTGGTTTTAGTGTGAGTGTATGTGACTAATATGGGCCAGGTTACGATACTTGTTCCTATAACGGTTGTTTTGTCTATTTGTTTATACATGACTTGAGATTGACCTTACTCAATGATGATAATCAGGACTATGCTTAAGAAGTAGTGGAGGTCTAGTATAGTTAGGATGCTATGTGACAAGATTGGAATAGAGTCAGGATTCTTAGGGTCAATATCAGTCAATAACAGGATTAAGACTAGGCTTAGGGAAAGCCAAGGTGGCTCACGGTGGATGAACACGGTGTGGAATAATCTTCACAATGGGATTTATAAGTTATATGTGTAAGCAATGGAAAAATCATGAAGAAGTTTAGAGAAGAACTAAGGAAGAAAGAGATAGGAGCAAGGCAATGCTACAATGACCAACTGCTACAGTAATCCAATTTGGGACGAAAGAAATGATTTAATTATGGAAAATCATAATAGTTTTGGATTTGTGGGTTTGAGTCCTAGCAGGACTAAGAAGTTCTACTTCTAGTTTTAGAAGAGAGATAAACTAGGGTTTTGTTTCGAGAGAGTGGTGTGATTTGTATATATTTTATAATCACAACTTGATGCAGTTAGATTCATTTTTAACATTTTTATCAAATTGTATTATTTTATTCTCGTGTAGTCTTACCAGTGACAGGAGGGTGACCATCATCAATAGGTTAGTCCATCAATTTAAGAGATCTTTTATTTTTGCTTAAAATTTTGATTTATTGTTTTTTCTACCATTCACTTATCTCTCGTAGTCTTGGTTTTTATGTTTTGATCCTATGAGCAGTATAAAAATCTTATTTTCTCTATTTGAACTTTACCAAACTTGGGATTAGCCATAGTTAACCAATTTTTGACTAAGCCTTATATTTTTTATGGAGTTGATTTTTCTTATCGATGCAAAAATATATTGTCCCAGAGTTTTGATATTTGGTAAAAAAATTTTCTAAACCTTATGATATACCTAATGAGATAATGCTCCCAATAAAACTCAATTTTAAAATAATTATAAAGCTCACAATTTTATTCTTAATGGAGTTTCTCATTTTGATTTCGATCAAATTTCTCATCTTAAAACTACACATGAGATGTGGAAGGTTCTATATAATTTTTATCTAGGGTCTTTGAACATCAAGGAACTGCGACAAGATGTTTTAAAAAGGAGTATATAAAATTTGAGATGAAATCTAGAAAATCTCTTAATGAATATTATTCTCGCTTTAACAAAGTATTGAGTGATCTTCATCATAGTGATGATTTTTATAATACCAATTATACTCAATTTAAAGTTACTCGACATCTTTTGAATAGTCTTGATATGTCTATTTAGGAGATGAAAGTTACATCTATACAACAATCTACCAATATAAGTATTTTAACTTTAGAATCTTTATACACCAAACTTAAGACACATGAGATAAATATTCTTTCAAAAAATTGATTCTAAAACTTCTGCTTTGGTGTCTTTTTTTGGTTTTTTAGTCAATGCTTCTTCATCATTTTCTTTAACTGCTTTTAATGCCATATCTGATAATCAACTTAAGTAAATCTCAGAGGAGGACTTGGTTCAATTAACTAAGATATTCTCTTGAGCTTTGTACAGTGTGAGAAACAAGAAATGAGGTGGGCTCATTTGGTGCTTTGGATATAGTGAGTTGAATCACATTCGTTTTAATTGTCCTAACTTCAATAAGTCAATACAAGAAGAAGAGGAAGACATGAAGGACAAGAATCAAGACAAGATAGAAGGAAAAACCGTAAGCAAAAGCTTATACGTCAACTGCTAGAAGCTTTTGAAAGCAATGAGGAGTTAGAGATTAAAGAAGAAGAGAAGATTGGCAAAGGTAAGCATTTAACATGTTTAGCTCTCTTGGCTCATGGCAGATCTAGCTCTAATATAGATGAATATGACAATGATAATGAAAAATTTAATCTTAGTTATGATAAATTAGAACATGTTGCTTTTCAACTTGCTGATAAAGTTAATGTATGTTCTAAAAGTCTTAAAAGACATAATCATACTGTTGAGATTTTAAATGCCAAAGTTGCTAGATTGCAATAGCTTTATATATACTAGTTCGATTGCTCTGATTGCAATAGCAAAAAATATTGTGAGTATTACATGGTAATCATGAGAATTACAGCCCAACATCCACAAATCCTTGATCGACTTAGTATTTAATAAGTAACTAGTAGGTATTTGCACAATGCTCTTTTCTCTTTGTTTGTGATGGTGTAGCTAGCCATCAGAAGGTACATTGTTCCACCAACTTCATTAGTAGGGTGAAGCTCTTTCTTGATCACCATATTAACATGGCCATTACATGACTTCAGTCTATCCTTTATCTTGCTTGGTATGTCTAGTAATGTCCCAATGATGCTGTCGAACATATTTTTATCTAGGTGCATGACATCGACAGAATAACGAATCTCTAAATCTTTCTAGTACGGCAAGTACTTAAAGAAAATAAAGTGCTTCTTGAATGGCACTTTCAATTCATCCGCATTTATCTTCCACTTTGTTTCCTTCTTCTTCACCTTTCCAAAAACAACCTTGAAATTTTTGCCATTTCAAACACTCTTTCCTCGCTGTAGGATTCTAGTATAGGATTAGTCTCTTTAGTGTTTTTGAAATGTTTCGCCTTGAAGCAATATCTATAATTAGTGGTTAAGAAACACTAGTGCTGCATGTAAACTAGCTTATCTGATCCTAGAAGGTACTTGTATACAATTCCATTTAAATATATTACACATCATGTCTTCCCTTTGATCTATCCTGATAAGAAAACATTGCGGGATAGTTGCTGAGGGTAACAAAAATAATTACATGCATGGTGAAGTACTCACATAAGAATTTACCCCAAACCCAAATCACATCTTTCCATAGTGTTGCCATATCCTCCATCAACGGCTCAAGAAACACATTTATGTTGATAAGGATGGATAACAAAACATACTTTTCATTTTTCACAAAGCTATGTAGGAAGGTTATACATCCTTAGGAGTACTGGCCAAGTGTTGTGAGAGCTATACAAGTCACCAAATGGGTCCATTCCATCAGTTCTTAATGTAAACCTTACATTTCTTATATCCTATGCAAAACATGGGTATAACTGATCAAAATTTTTGCACTATCGAGCATCTGCTAGTTGTCAAAGTTTTCCATCTGTTTTGCGCTTATCATGATGTCAACACATAAGTTAGGCATCCCTAGAGTGGAAGGTACCACATCATCAGTTGTGGAATCTTCGTCATGTTGTCCTTGCATGGAGAATATTCTTCCTCATCACCAACAACATCATGATCTATAAACTGGTTACCTATTTTGTATTGACTAGTATTAGATGTTAGGCAACTGTCCAATGTCTCTTATTCTTTACGGTATAGGACATAGTGGTTAACACATGTATGTATCCTTTGCACACGTAGTGACAACAAGCAGATAAACTTCTTTGCTTGATATATATTGGTTAGCAAGGAGTTAGACTTCGGTAGCAACCCTTTCAACAGAACCAACAAATTATTGAAACTACTATTCGACCAACCATTTTTGGCCTTCAATCTCAGAAGTTCATGCACTGAACACAACATTGTGTACTCCTTATCACATCTCTTTGACTCCTCAGACAAAAGTTCTTTTGTGGCCTTATGTGATGCATCAAAATTATCTAAACCTCTAACTGACCCATTATCAATTCCAATTTAGCATCTTCTCTAAACCAAAACCATTGTCATCACTACCATCACCAACAACATCATCATCAACTAGCTCATCGGGATTTTCAAATTCATCTACTACAGTGAAATCGCCACCCGTTAAGAATTCATGATTTTTGTCCCACCATTTGGTGGGAACCCTTTTGTGCTAGCTTAGTTCACGTACATTTTCCTTGCCATGGCAGAACCAAGTTGTTTAATTTACAACCAATCGACCTGTCACCAAGTGGGTCTTGATTGCAGTTGGATATTCCAAAACTTTCTGATATTTGTAGTCCATGCATGGACTATGTATTTTCTTCGAGTTCTTAGTTGTAACATTCTTTTTAGCAGCATGCCCTCTATGTTTGTGAATTTCTAAAAAATAATTCACAAGTATTTCAATTAGAGGAAAGCTTGCAAATCATATTTTAAATATGTGACAAAAAATTGTAGTACCAAAAAGTCCAACAAAATTATATGAAAGTTTAATGAATTTATAATGACTTAAATTAAAAGAATCAATGTTAGAGTGAGTTAATGAATATAATGTTAAATTCCGCAACAAACTACATAATGAAAGATCTATTAAAAATTGCTAAGGACATCTCTCTTCTCTATCTTCAACTTAGATATAGATTATGCCAACATATAAAACTATCTATTGTAATGGACAAAAATGAAATAAAAGTTTAAAAATATAATAGGACAAGGTATAACTAACCTTAGGTAGTCAAGATTTACCAAACAATTCAAGTTAAAAACCTTATCCTCTATAGTTTTGTTTTTGTTTTTAAGATAGATAAAATCATGATGAAATGACCAGAAGCTTGGGCTCTCCTTATATATGACTTAACGCTCTACCAGCGAAAATAGTTCGTCAGAGAAAATTGCATGCGGTTGCCTAAGTGGGCCACATGTGATAATACATCTATATATGCAGCTCATCCCCCTTTCATGGCCAGAGTTTATGCAAACGGGTTGCATTTCTGATTGTCAGCGATAAAAGTGGGTGGCTCTAGGAAAAATCTTTTTTAAACCGTATATTATTTTTAAGATCTGTTTGAAACATCGTATTCTACTTAAAATATGTGACAAAAGGAGTCCAATATTGAATATATTCAAATTATTTTAAATTTTATTCTTGTTGTTAGCTCCTATTGTAGCGTAGTTACTTCAAATATGGTAAAGAGTTCTTTCTAGAGTTACTTTTCTGTAGCAGTGTAGTTATATGTAAAGGCATAAATAGTTACTTTTATATATTTTTTCTGAGTTGCTTTATTTCTATTATTTTAGACTTACTACCCTACTTCTGATACCGTAAGAAGTTACTTTTTTTATTTCACTGTAACAGTGTACCTACTTCTAATACAATGAAGAGCTACTTCTCATATGAAGCAAAAATAATATAGTGATTAGTTTAAATAAGAAAATTCATGAATTTACTTGTAAATCTTCTCTAAAATTTACTTCACATAGTTTCTTATTTCAGCTCATCTGCTATGTAATTAATTCTAATACTATGGCGACTTACTATCTACTTCTACAGTTTAATAAATTGCTTTTCAATTGAGTAAATTACTTTTAAATATTTGAATATATTTGGTTCAGACGGATCATAAAAATAATATGTGGTTTAAAAGATAAAAATGGTTACATATAGATAGACTAGTGTAACTAATCTGTTGGTTGGTGATGACCTCTGTAGCAAACAAATAGGCACTTTTTTTTTTCAAACGGGCACCTTTTAGTCTCTCAACATCACATGATCGGACTTAATTATGAATCTCAGCCGCAAACGCGTCCGTCGCTGCATATGACGAAATAGTGCGTTCGATTTGTATAGATTTTGCGATAGTTTTTTTTTCTAAAACCGTTTGTTCTTCTGTTTTCCAAATAACCCTTGCCAAAATTATCCTCCCTTCCTTATATGTAAAATGTTCTTCACTTGGATTCTTCCCTCACTCTTGGTCTTATTTCTTCCCCAACAGATTTGGATTCTCTGATTTTGTTTAGGTACTCTCTCCATAAAAATAATCAACTTCTGGATTCGAATGTGCAATGTTAGGCCTTTTTGATTTGCAGGAGTGATATGCTTCTCAAATCCCGTGGGAATAAAAATTGTAGAAAACGAGGATAGCTCTTTGACAGTGTTATACGAAAACAAAGAAAAGTTTACAAGGAGATCATGCATCTTGGTATTTTTCTTCTGAAAACTAAGCATAGAAATACAATTCGAATTAAAAAAAACCAGGGACTAACATATATCGAGGGCTCCTTTAAAACGTATACAACAATCGGACTAGAGATATATATTCAAATGACATTTTTTTCAAGAAGTTTGAGGAGCTAGCTTTTTTCAAAAATCTACATGAGCCATTGCTTAGGAATTTTATAGATTTAAAAAGCCCCAACCATTTGTTTCGAAGGACAAATAGGAAAATTTCTATATGATTTGAATTTTACAAAATTCCTCTATTTAAAATGGGGCCTGAGTTATCGAACACTCCCTTCAGTCCCTTCGTGTTTAAATAGCGAATAATGTTGATTATCACCATTTCATCCTTTGATTACTGTAGAGTAACTATGAATCGCCGTGTATATGAGGGGGTCGGGTCTATATATATACAGCCTAGGACAGTGGTCTGTCTAACACCCCCCACAGTCACAGCGGGAGGGGAACGGACGCAGAGACTGGACCGAAAACTAGTGAACAAAGGCGTGAGCAGGCTTTTGGTCATTATGTCGGTAAACTGATATGCCGATGGTACATAGAGCACCCGAACCTGTCCTAATGCAACCTTGTCACGGACAAAATGAATATCGATCTCGATGTGCTTGGTGCGTCGGTGATGGACCGGGTTGGCGGTCATGTAGATGGCACTGACATTGTCACAGTAGACGACGGTCACGGTGGAGAGTGGTGCACGGAGCTCCTGGAGAAGCTGGCGAAGCCAACAGCACTCGGCAACGGCGTGGGCGACGGCGTGGGCGACGGCGCGGTACTCGGCTTCAGCGCTGGAGCGAGACACTGTAGTCTGGCGTTTTGAGGACTAGGATACGAGAGTGTCACCGAGGTAGACGCAGTAGCCGGACGTAGAGCGTCGAGAGTCGGGGTAGCCTGCCCAGTCCGCGTCGGAGTACGCGGTGAGGGAGTCGATGGGGCTGGAGCTGAGATGCAGCCCGCTGGAGAGGGTGCCCTTCACGTAGCATAGGATGCGCTTGAGTAACGCGAGGTGAGGTTCGCGCAGAGCGTGCATAAAGAGGCACACTTACTGGACAGCGTACGTGAGGTCGGGTCGGGTGAGTGTGAGGTATTGGAGAGCCCCGGCAAGACTCCGATAGTGAGAGGGATCGACAACGAGGGCGCCATCGGCGACGGAGAGTTTGGCTCGAGTGTCGACTGGGGTGGCCGTGGGGTGACAGTCGGCCATGCCCGCACGCTGGAGGAGGTCAATGGCGTACTGGCGTTGGGAAAGGAAGAGCCCGTGGATGGAACGGGTTATGGAGATGCCAAGGAAATGGTGGAGAGGACCAAGATCGGTCATGGCGAACTCAGAGTGGAGTCGGGCCATGATCTGGTCGAGGAGAGATATCGAAGACGCTATGAGGACAATGTCATCGATATAAAGAAGTAGATAGGCAGTGGCAGAGCCGATATGAAAAGTGAACAGGGAACTATCGGACGCAGAGGCCACGAAGCCGATGTACCGAAGATAGGCAACAAAGCGCTGGTACCAGGCAGGAGGGGTTTGTTTGAGGTCGTAGAGAGAGCGTTGAAGGAGACAGACGTCGTCGGGCCGAGAAGGGTCGATGAAGCCTGGGGGCTGCTGGCAGTAGACTGTTTCCGTCAGGTGGCCGTGAAGAAAGGCGTTCTTCACGTCTAGTTGATGGATCGGCCAGGAGCGAGAGGCAGCTAAGGTGAGGACGACTCAGATGGTGGCGGGTTTGAGAACGGGACTGAAGGTCTCGTCATAGTCGATACCGGGTCGTTGGGAGAAACCCCGGACTACCCAGCGAGCCTTGTGACGGGCAAGGGAGCCATCGGCGTGGAATTTGTGTTTGAAAATCCACTTGCCGGTCATAATGTTGGCGCCAGGTCACGTTGTCCATTAGGGCCTTGTACTCGTCGGCCATGGCCGCGCACCACTGAGGGTCGGCCAAGGCTGAGCGAGAAGTCGCCGGGATGGGCAAGATAGAGCTGTGGACGGTGGAGAGACTGTAGCGCGGATTGGGTCGGAGAGACCCGGTCTGGGAGCGGGTGACAATGTGAGAGGTGGAGGGAACTGGAGATGATGGGGGTGCGGGAGTAATAGGAAGAACTGGTCGGGTGGTGACGTCATCGACTCCGAGTCGGCGACTGTAGACAAGAGGAAAAGGAGGGATTAGATCGGCCTGAGCCGATGAGGTCGGGTGGGCCGAGTATTCCGATCGGTCCGATAAAGGTGGATCAGCCGATAGGGTGGGGGGAGCCGATGGAAAGTGAGGAGCCGATGGAAGTGGGGTGTCCGATGGAGAGGGAACGGTATCGGATAAAGGATAAATAGGATCGATATCGGCCGATAAAGGTGGGTCCGATGGGGGTCCGATGGTAGGGACATCGGACCGAGTAGTGGTGGGAGATGTGATGGGTAAATCCTTAGCAGCGGCCGATGAGGGGGCCAATGGAGAGGGCAGTGGGGAAGACCTGGTCGGCACGGTGTTGGTGAGGAGGAAGTCGAGATCACTCGAGGAGAATCTCGGATGAAGGAGACCGAAGGAAAAACATGTCTCATCAAAAATGACGTGATGAGAGACGAGAACCCGTTGGGTGGAAAGGTCGAGGCATCGGTATCCCTTGTGAGAGCTGGAATAACCGAGGAGAATACAGGCGGTGGAGCGGGGAGCGAGTTTGTGGGAAGCTGTGGCGGTGAGATTTGGATAGCAGAGGCACCCGAAAATGCGAAGGTGGGAGTAGTCGGGCGCCGTGCGGTAGAAAAGGGCATAGGGAATATTGTTATGAACGGAGGAGTATGAGCGCCGATTGAGAAGGTACGTCGCAGTAGCCAGAGCTTCGGTCCAATAAGTGGCGGGTAGGTGGACGTGAAGTAGCATGGTGCGACTGATGTTGTTAAGGGTGCGAAGGAGGCACTCGGCTTTGCCGTTCTGAGGAGAGGTGTAAGGGCAGGAGAGCCGAAGATGGATGCCCTGCGAGGTGAGGAGGTTTGTAACGGTATGGTTGACGAAATCCGTATCGTTATCGGCTTGTAAAGCATTGATGGGGAGGTTAAACTGAGTGGATACATGCGTGACGAAGTGAGTGAGGTGAGAGGTGACCTCGGATTTGTAGATGAGCAGGAAGGTCTAGCAATAGTGTGTGTAATCATCAAGTATAGCGAGATAATACTGATTACCAAAGACACTTTTAACTGGGGACGTCCATACATCACAATGTATAAGTTCAAATGGACGCGAGATACAAGAGAGAGAACTAGAAAAGGGCAGACGCACATATTTGCTATGTTGACATGAGTGGCAAACTGTGGAGCTACTGTCAGTACATCGGATGGAGGCGCTGCGACGGAGGGTGGCGATAGCGTCGGGGCTGGAGTGGCTGAGGCGAAGGTGCCAAAGGTTGGTGGAGAGGGCAACGCTGGCGTGTGGGGTGGACGGCGCAGCAGGAATGGTGTAGAGGTCGCCACCACTATTGCAGCGAAGGATCTGTCGCCGGGTTGGGATATCCTTCACAGAGAAACCAGACATGTCAAATTCAATGGAGCAGTGGTTATCTCGTGTGAATTGACGGACAGATATAAGATTGTGAATGAGAGAAGGGACAATAAGAACATTGTGTAGGGGGAGGATAGTGGTGGATGTAGATAGAGAGGAGTCACCGCGGCATTGGACAGGAAGAGAGTGACCATTGCCGACAGTGACAAAATGGGAGGAAGAGGGGTGACAGGAGCGAAGTATACTGGCCGATGACGCCATGTGTGAAGACGCCTCGGAGTCCAGCACCCAAGGGTGCTGTGGTTAGAGCGTCATCTGGTTGAGGGCAGCAACGAGGCCAGCCTGGTTCCAGGAGGGAACCGACTGGGTGGTTGGGGTCGGTAGCATCGGCTGAGGCGGTAGAACGGGAGCCAATGCCAGGTGAGCCTAGGGATGGGCGCCGAGAACTCCGGGTTACCAGCCGATGGGGCTGCGTAGCTGGGGCTGGGGCGCCCAGGGGTTGTAGCAGAGCCACAGACCCGTGGGACTGGCAGGGTGGGTAGGGACAGAGGTAGGTCGTGGTGGCGTCGGACCCTGCCAGGTCCTGCATTTGCCTTTGCCCTTGCCTTTCCTGGTGCGGGCTGTGTTGCTGTGGCCGGAGCCATGGCCACCAGGACCGCGAGAGGAAGGGGCAGCGCAAGAAGCTCGGCAGCCATTATCGGTTGCGGCAAGAAGAGCGGTGTGGGCCACTGTCTTCTCATTATTGGCCAGACGGAGTTCTTTAAGAACTAGCATGTCATGAGCCCAGGCGAACGATGAAAGAGGTGTGGCGTTGGTGATGTCATTGGCGGTATTGGAGAAGCGGGGATTGAGGCCTCGCAGAAGGACGAGGACGAGTTGAGAGTCGGCCACAGGGTGGCCGACGTCCTAGAGAGCAGCAGCCTTGACTTTGAGGCGCTGACAGTACGAGGAGACAGAGGAGTCGCCTTGTATCATGGAGTGGAACTCGTTGAGGAGGAAGATGGCGCGAGGCTGCTTGTTGGCCAGGAAGATCCGCTCGATGGCCACCCAGAGGTCCCGGGCGGTGGGGTCGGTATCGTCCATGGCGAGGTCGAGGACAGAGTCGTCGACCGAGCTGAGCAGCCAGCTGCGCACGCAGCACTCGGCAATGTCCCACTGAGGATCATCAGGGCGAGGTGGAGCGGAGCCATTAATATGGGACCAGAGACCGAATTTTCCACAGAGGAATTTGAAGAAGAAAACCCACTTGGAATAATTGGCGTTAAGATCAAGGGAGATAGGAACGTGAGATTTCACGTTCACAGCAGCGTAGGGAGGGGAGAAGATCGGCGAGATGGTGCCCGAGGTGTGGTCTGTGGCACCGAGGGCCGGAGCAGATTCGGCGACTGGGAGAGTGCCGAAACTGAGGGCGGACTCGGAGGCCATGACGGGAGAACGGGAGCAAAGAGCCGATGGGAGAGAGAAGCCGATAGGAGGGGGAAGCCGATGAGAGGACGGATCGGCCGATCAAGGACGTGAGAAGCCGATGGGAAGTGGGCAGCGGAGTAGGTGAGGAGTGGCCAGCCGATGAGGAGTGGTTGGCCGATAGGGAGTAGGCAGCGGAGTAGGTGAGAAGTGGTCAGCCGATGAGGAGTAGGCAGCGGAGTAGGTAAGGAGTGGCCAGCCGATGAGGAGTGGTTGGCCGATGGGGAGTAGGCAGTGGAGTAGGTGAGGACAGAGTGGGTGGGTCAGAGAGTGGTTGGGTCACGGACGTGCGAGGATTCACGTCCGTGAAGAGAAGATTCACGTCCGTGGACTCGTGGAGGCCAAGGAGTGGGGTGAACGCGAAAAAGGCAGGGAGTGGCCGGATGCGAAGAGAAAGTGTTCGCGTCCGGGAGGCAGGGATTCGTGTCCGTGGACACGTGGACACGTTGGACTGGCTCGGACGTAAGGGGAGAAGGTTCGCGTCCGAGAGCCATTGAGCGTGTCGGAAAGGGCAAGAACCAAGGGAGGTTTCCAGCCGATGGAGGACTGGACAAGTCCAGCCGATGGAGACGACGAGCGCGGAGGTGCGCCGGCGTCAGAGAAGGAGAGATGCACAAAACAAGAGGAAGAGCGGAGACGGGTGCGAGGAGGGACGAGGAGGCGGAGCGAGACCGTTGCCTGGTCGCGCTGAGGTGGGGCGGAGAAAAGGTGACTGCGGGAGAGACGGGGAGAAGAAGAAATGGAGACGAGAGAGCGAGGGGAGTACCGGAAAAAGAGTCGGCGACGGGAAGAAGACGTCGATGACGAGGAGGAAAGAGTCGGCTCACCGGAGGAAGAAGCTAGCGCGCCGGAATGTCTAGACTCGCTCTGATACCATGTAGAAAATGTACAGTGACTATGAATCCCCCGTGTATACGATAGGGTCGGGTATACAGCACAGGCCAGTAGTCTGTCTAACCGTTACTAATTACTCTTAAATAGTTATAATATGATAAACAAATTTTCATGCTTATATTTAGATGTCATACACTTTAATAATACGAAATATTTTCAGTATTTATATTTATAAAAAAAAAGATATGATCAAAGTTTAAAGTAAATAGCGCTCGGTGTCAGGTAATGACCCATTAAGGTACTAAGCCGTACGACGCGATGATTGATTCCGTTCGCAGCATCTAATGGCAGGAAGTGACGCGGAACCAGATTACACGTGGCACCAAGCTGACCATGGAACTCATCTACCCTGCTCGCTGCCCGGTCATGCCCTGTGTTGTGTAAGCTACGGACGCCGAGTAGGTGACGAGCACGAGATAACTTTACACCCCATAAATCGGGGCCCAATTTCGTGCGTGTACTCCGCGAGCTCATCTCCTCTCGTCTTGCTCTTGATTTGTTGGCGCCAATTTGTCGATTCTGCTAGCTAGCTGCAACGCCGAAATGGTCTCCGATTACACAATCAATTGCTCGATCGATCTGCGTCGATGGCGGCAACTGATTGATCTATGTATGTTTATACATGTTTGTGTGGGTGCAGGCCGGGTGGGTGGCGAAGATCGGGCCGTGGGGCGGCGACTACGGCGGCAGCGACCACGACCTGACGGTGGCGCCGCGGCGGCTGCGGAGCGTGTCCCTCCGCCACGGCAAGATCATCGACTCCATCGCCTTCACCTACGCCGACCGCGACGGCGCGCTCCACTCCGCGGGGCCCTGGGGCGGCGACGGCGCCAAGCTGCCGGAGGCGGTGGCGAAGAAGCTCAGCGCCGGGGAGCGGCCGCCGGGCGCCACGGTGGCGGAGTTCACCTTTGAGCCCAACGAGCGCGTAACAGAAGTGCACGGCACGGTGGGGCCCTTCGGCGACCGGGACAGCCTCGTCACCTCGCTCAAGCTCGTCACCGACCGCCGCACCATTGGGCCCTTCGGCTACGGCGCCGGGACGCCCTTCAGCGTCCCCGTGCTCGGCGACGGCGGCGTCGTCGGCTTCTTTGTCCGCGCCGGCGAGTACCTGGAGGCCATCGGCGTCTACATCAACCCGTCCATCCCTTCCGAGAATTAGTCAATTGTCACCGATCCGGCCACCACCGATCAGCGAGCTGATCGATCGATCGACCCTGCACGCTGCTGGCCAGCTGCCCGTGCTAGAATGTTTTTTATGGCCTTATGGGGCTTTTAAATGTTTCTCAAATTATATATTCAAGAATAACAGTACAGTTTTATGTACTCACAAAATGATGGGTACTTTTAATTTCCTGCTTATATTGTCATTGACAACAGTTTCTAGTAGTAATTACCAGCTTTTACTTAGAGATTAATTAAATTGCATGGATAATTAATGGAGTAATGACATACGATTTTAGTAAGGCGCACACGCATACATCCACAGATGTGCTTTCCCCTAAAAGAGATGTGAACAATAGCGGCAAATCATTGCTCATACTTAAATTTCTATTAAAAACATATCAACATGTATATAATATATATATATATATATATTATTATACTATAACAGAATGCACTCATGATTCTACCACACACACCACCAGTGCTTCCTTTTTTTACCAGCATATAGCAGATCAATGTAGTAGCAGCAGCAAACATGAAATCCATTTTTACCAGTATACTACTTTAGGCTTGGTGACAAATATGAAAAGCGTTACTGTAGCCATGCAGACACATTTTGCAAAACACATCATCGAGAAACGTTGCAGAAGCGGTCGCACAAACAAGCTGCCCAAAAACATCACTGCTGCGCCATGCAAGTCTCCCAGCGGCAAGCCGGCAACGGTGTGGAGATTGTGATATTGCCCAGTGCTAGATCATGATCAATCTCCATCCCGGTGCATGGCAATGAAGAAAGACAACTGTAATAAACTAGTGTATTTTCGATAAATAGTTAAGAAGGTTTGAAAATTAAAATTTTAAACTATTGTTTAAATAGACAATCGAATACTGTAGATACGTAGAGATTATTGAGTAGTGTAAAATATAATTTATGATGGTAGTCACAGTCCAGATTAAT
The DNA here is from genome assembly GCA_030770085.1 of Oryza coarctata. Taxonomy (NCBI): domain Eukaryota; kingdom Viridiplantae; phylum Streptophyta; class Magnoliopsida; order Poales; family Poaceae; genus Oryza; species Oryza coarctata. The sequence continues at coordinate 15,704,054 of CM061466.1, forward strand.
GCATAGTAATCGAATCAATGTGGACTGTTCGACCGCTCGCCGCCGCCGATTGCCACCAACGCTGTCTCTGCTGCTGCCCATCTGCTCTTGCAGCTGCTGCTGTTTCCCACGGCTGCAATTGGTAAGTGCTGCTGTTGCTGTGCCGTTGATGTGCGAGATCGATCTACTTCTGCTGTTGATGATGCCCTGCTGCTCCTGCTGCTGCTGCTACAGCCAGTACAGGGGAAAGAACAGAAGGGTGAAGAGAGTGAGGAGGAGAAGGAATTGGGGATTTTTTTTTTTGGTTTCTCAAATTTGTGGAATTTGTCTCAATGTAAGTGTTCTCATACCAAGGGTACCCTCTTTTACTCTCAATAGATTTTGAAGGGAGTGATTTAATAGCCAGTTGGGTGAATTTTGAATTTCTTGATTATAGGTTATAACAGTATTTTTAATTCTGATATTAAACTATTAGGATTTAGTATAGATCACCTAAATAAAAGTTGTAGGTCTCGATTCTATCTTTCTAACGCCACTTGTTTTGTTCGATTCGGACAACGGTTTAGGAGAAACGCTAAAATTAGTGCTGCTGATCAGATCCGAAACCGGTACAACAGTTCGTTTTTCTTGAACTGGACTTGATAGAGGCATAATTGGTTTTCATTCTGAAATAAAAGTTATAGGTAATTTTCTTTGTTATCATTTACCACTTTTTATTAGCCGATTTATGAGTTACGTATATAAAACAGTTAAGGACCAGTATGGAAGTTAAATACCAGTCAATAGAGAAATATAGAACCTCTGTGTTTTTTTTTGTTAGTATTGATAGTTAGTCAGGTTTTATATATAGTTGTGCTTTACAAGTGTGGACGATTCAAATATGGAAGGTGTTAAGCCAGGTTATTGAAGGGGTTAAAGCAAGTATAACAAACTTGTGTGATGTGATCAATGACCCGTTTTTATGCTATTTATGTTACTTCTATTGTATCACTATTATCTGTGATTCGATAATTTCTTGTTTCTTGTTATATTGTATTCATGAATCTCTATTGAGTATTTATTTAATTTATGATTCTAGTAAGCGCTGGCCCCACTTTCCATATATGCTCAGAGGGAAACTACATGTATTTTAAAATGTAAATATAGTTTAAATTATGTGGTCATGTAATCTGAGGTTTCACAAGTTTTTGTGAAGCTCGTAATGGATTAGAGCATATGGATAATAGTGTTATTATTTTGTCTTATATTTATTTGTCATTCTATCGAAATTTTTAATAATTTTATGACTTAGTGTTTTTTATTTTTTATAGCACTCAATCAATGTATTATAACACGCTTAGGCAAGTTTATTTTAGAGTTTCCGCTAATTAACCAATTAGCTTCTTTGAGAAGATATATAATAGTGCATGATTCATTAAGTATTAATTATTATAAACTTAAAAAATATTTTTTTATTTTTAAAGAAACTATATAATTTATATAGAAAGTATTGTTTAAAAAAAATGACCGTGATAAGTTAGTAGCCATAAGCTAAAAAAGAACAGGGCCGACCTAAGTTCTTGTCCAATAAATGAAAACCACATTGAAGAAAAAACAGGGCATATGTTATTGGCAATTTAACTTCGTGCAACCTCTTCATCCGTGCATCATTCTCCTACAAACAAATTACTTATAAGTCCATAGATATTACAGACATAGGTTGAGTGTCATCTAGATCAACCCCCAAGTACTGTACTCGATGTGGCTCGTACGGTGGAACACGGAAATGATGGGCTGATGGCTGCGTAGATAAAAGAGGCTAACGCTGCGTTCGGAACTAGTTGCTCCAATCTTTTTCACTCTAATTTTTAGGCGTATATTTTTCAAACTTTTTAAATGATATTTTTTTAAAAAAAATTCTATAGAAAAATTAATTTAAAAATGTATATTAATATTTTTTTTTAATTTTTTAAGTTCATACTTAATCAATCAATGGGTTAATGAGTTATCCGTTTTATGTGCACGAACTAAAATCTATGTTTCTACTGATTAATTTGTCCCCTAACAAAGTCTATGGGAAATAAAATATCCCTACCGTGAATATCTAAAAAACATAGGAAAAAAATTGGTCCCTAGAGTTTCTCTATATCAGTAGGGAACAGTGCGATAGCGCCCACCACACTCCCAGTGTTGGCCACCAGCGTGGAGAAAAGATACACGTGGCAATGTTCCCTATGGTGACAGTAAATTTGGATGGGTCTAAGTTTTATTTGCCTCCAAAAATCTTGTGGCTCCCAGCCGTTTTTTGTGTTCCCTCCATCTCTCCCTTCTTATTTTTTTGGGAGGCCCTCTCCTCTCTAGTACTGTCTTTTTTTTGCTAGCTGCAGTCTTCTGGGGTGAAATCCACCAAATCCCTCTCTTCTCGTCCGAAATCAGCAAGCATGCTCCAACATCGGCCACCAGCACGTGTCCTCCCAGCTCTCCCCGGCTCCCCCCCTCTCAAATCCCTAAAATTTCCACCCAAAATCGTGCTCCAAAGGTGCTGCCCTCACCCAATCTAGGGTCAGCAGCATGTTCTTGTGCTAGGCGGCGGGTAGGCAGCCCCTCCTTATCCCGCTAATCCTAGGAGTTATCAAGCAGATCGAGGAGGCAGCTGCAGTGAAGAGGGGGTGGTGTTGGTTTATTATCTGCTCCCAAATAGAAGAGAGGACAAGAAACCCAAATCAAAGTAATCACCTCCAAGAGAAAAGAAGACACCAGGAGGTGACCATAGGTCCAAGCTCAACATCAACATCTTAAAGTAAGTTAGATGCAATCTCCATCGTCATATTTTATTTGCTCTGTGGCTTGATTCGATGGAGTTGGTAAATAACTAATCTTTGGGATTTCAGAAGGTGTCTTTTTTAGTAAAAACATATAATAAGTTGTTTAGTACAAATTGTTGGTAGAATAATGGCCAGCACTTGCAGTCCCTGCAGATACAACTATTTTTTAAATAATTTGTCTTGCTAAAAAATTATGTTTTTCCAGTTTTTTGCTGTAAAATTAATCATGTCATTGGAAGTTGAAGATTGTAGCTGGATGTATAGTGGATGGAATGATAATGGAAGCCATTCTGAAGAGTGGGTGTGCAACACTAGTGCTTTTATTGATCGTGTTTTTCATGAAGTAGAAAATGTAGAAAAATTCTATTGCTACAGTCTGGCAAAAACTGGTAACATTTTAAACTTTTGTGCATTTACAATGGATTACTTGTGTATACATTTAACATTCCTACCTTAATTATGAAGTCTAAGAACTTTGGGAGAGAAATATCTGTCGTTGTGGCATGGGTGTATACACACAGGGGTTCAAATCCTGAAGATCCTAACACACTGAGCACATAAGAAGCCACTGCATGCTTTGTAATTCTTTTTTTTTTTGATTTTTTATTTGTTTCCACAGTTATAGTGTAGTATTTCTAAAAAATGATGGCTACCTGGACAGGGGCGATATAAAACCAAAGCCATAGAGTTGAATGGCCCAAATTTTGACTAGATGAACTCTCCAGTAGATTCAAGGGCCTAATATGCATGCTCTTCTGGTAGACCATATGAAAAATGGGCTACATTTAATGGGATGATTGATGATAGTGAGGCCATGGCTGAGGTCAGGAGAAGCTCTACAGCTTCAACAGCTTACAAGCGTCAACACCAAGAAGAAAATGACTGTGAAAGAGCAAGGCTGATTGTGGATGCTCATGCAGCAAAGGAATATGCACAACGACTGTCGGAGTGGAGTCGTGGCCAAGACAACTACACCAACACCATAAAACTTATTTTGGAGGGGCAATCTATCATAGTTTAATTATTGATTAGGATAAATCTTTCATATACCAACTGTTTTTAGCAGAATTCTAAAGCAACCCTTTTTACTTTTGTGTATTAAATATTTCATCTGCAGTGTTCTCCAGCATACTGGAATGCCTATGCCTTTTGTAATTCCCCGTCCACCGCCACCACCACCACCCCTACATATGGAGTTTATCGCTCTGCAGATCAATCTCCAGTGAATTTATGTGATGATGTCTCTATTAATATTGTTGATATGTCCTACAAATATATTTGCTCATGCACTAGAAATATTGGTTGACATGATTGAAAAACCAAACATATACAATACTTAAAGTGCTTAGAAGTGTGACATTTCAAGCCAATATCAACAACCATATTATATCTGTTTTCAGTATAACTCATACTAGTAGTGTAATGTCTGAGCGGTCTTTATGCCTTTCATCTAGTTTATTCTAGACTCACTATTGCAAATCAATGTTTTGTTCAGTACCATTTGTTGTTATTACATATGGCAACCAATAAATTAAATCCGTTGTGCCTTCAAATTTTAGTGTTGGATAGGCTCGTAGCAGTGGCTCAGCTGTTGGAGCTGGAGAAGAGAATTATGGCAGGATTGCAGCTGGAGAGGATAATCATGGTGGTATTGGAGTTGGTGAAGAGAATCCAGATGATACCTTGGCTAGAATTTCTCATGGCATGTTTGGAGAACACGTTAACGCCTCTGGCAGCGCTGGTGGAAACTATTCCCCTCCGGAAGATCTCGATCCATTTTGATTTAACAATGTTGGAAGAATAGTCTGGAAACATGAACCTTGTTGTAAGTGTGGAATGCATGTCACATCCGAAAAATATCCTTTTTTCAAATATTATTGTATTAACCCCTATCTAAAAAAAATCAGGTACATCACAACTATATCTGTAATTGATAATATTTATATTATTATAAATACTCTTAAGGTCTAACAATAAAAGAAAAATTAGTAGCGGACTAGCGGGCCTACAATTTTATTCTTACATACATGCGCTCAACTGAGATATAAGTTCGGAATTTTCTCTATGACTTCTCTTTAAAAAGAAAAAAAAAGAGTATCTATAGTACTTAGTGAGATACATCTAAAAATGCAAATTTAATGCATGAAAGATAAAGGGATTGATTATATGACTAAATAAAACATTTAATCCTTTAAAGATATTTTAATTAAAAGCACAAACCTATTCTCTAATTCAAAATTATCACACAAGTTTCGCTTTATCACAACTTGACCTAAGAACGTACCCATATAGCTGTTCCTAGATATCACCAATATTTCATTGTGACATAGGAAAACAACTAACGTAGTTAGATTGCTTAGCGACCAGGTTTACTTTGATTAAATGTGTATACTTTACCCATCAGACATTCCTCTTTCACGCTACAACATTCCACATATCACCACAAATATAGGCAAAAATTCATGATATAATCATTCACTTAATCTGATATTAACCAGTCCCGTAGCTACCGGGACAAGAGATGATCTATACCCCTAGGCATCTCCGCACACAAGCGGAATTGTCAAGACATCCATGCTACAACACTTCTTCTATCTCATCCGTGTCTCTTTGGCTGAAGGAATATGTTTTGCATTTGATGCATGGTAAACTAGTCCTTATAGTGGCTGAGGTGATCTTCATAAAACATCGCACCTCGTGTCCCACCAAAATTGGGTTTTGAAAATTTTAAAATGGGAGTCCAACATTCTACAACAAAACAACCTTTAATCTAGAATTACTAAAGTTGTAGAGTTATTCCCAAGTCTAACTATTTGAAAACATCTAAATGTATATAATGAGAGCAAGGCTAGCATATTTCAAAAATTACTAGAAACCACCGTATATAGAATTCTCACTACTTGTTTTCTTTGTCAGAGGTATACAATATAGGATATAATAAATAAAAAAGGAAAGACTAAGTTAAATAGTTATATTCAAGGTAAATTTAATAAAACGTAATGTAATAATTTTAAATCAAAATAATTTTCACAAATTGAGATTCAAAAAGATCCAGAAGTGTGTGACTTGGCTTTCTCAAATAAAAAGACCTTCTGTGATAATTCAGAAACTTCTGAAACGACAGTGATTGCACGATAAAACAAAAACATGGATAAAAACACATAAAAGGATTCTTCATATTTTAACGAAAAATTAGAGAGTTAAACTAGTTAATTTGGAGTTTGTATGGCCAAATGAATGCTGTTAAATGACAATTTATAAATTATTAAAATTATTTTTCAATTGAAAAACATATTTACGGTGTCACTTATGTCTGCAAGGAGAGAGGGATTGTGCTAACACATGGGTCCCACTCATCAGCCTCGAGAAAAGTTGACATGTGGGCCTATATATGCCATGCAAGCTACGTACATGGGGAGCCATGTGGGTGCGTGAGCATGACGTGGCAGCCACACAGGTTGCCACTCGGCATGGGCGGTGCCTATGGCCCTGGTGGTCGCTGCTAGCAGTGATGGGTGAGAGCACAGGAGCCAAGGCTCATCGGCATGTGATGGACGTCAGCGAGGGCACTCCAACAATGAGGAGAGGGCGATGATCTTACCACTGCGATGACTACTATGAGCGATGAGGGAAGAAATCGATGGTGAGCTCGAGGCGATGGCGACGATCCGGACAACGACAACGATCGGCGACGACAAGGATAGGGATGATAGCCTCCTCAGGTTGACGATGACTGCGGCGCTTTGATGGGCTTTGAGCTTGGGGAAGGTGAGGCGGGGGACGAGCACGACATCGTAATGCTAGGAAAGGCGGTGACACCACCGTTCAACGCACTAGCAAGGCAGAGAAGGCGGCCAAAGCTCATTGGCATGGTGGAGAGAGGAAAGGGTCATGAGGGGAGGTAGTGTGGAAGAGGAGAGTTTGAGACGGTGGCAAAAAGGAAAGGGTAGGAGGACGAAGATGTCCTTTTATAGCTCATAGGGAGGTAAAGGTGCAGCACAAACCGGTTGTTGGCCATGAAAGATAGATGAGGCGAGCGGAAGAATGAGATCCCATCGATTGAATTTTGATGTTAGAATTAAAGGGAATAAATTAGGAGAAAAGAGAGGAAGTAAGGATGAATTAATTCTTCCAATTAATTTGAAATTAGGGCACTTGAATAGGACGGATCTAGGAGAGAAATTGGCTAAGGTTTTAGGAAGAGAGATAAGGTGACCGGTGGCCAAAGGTTGGAGGAGGATCTGATATGTGGGTTTTACAGATGCGCGTGCTACTGCATGGGCTGATTGGGCAGAAGGAGCGAGGGAGGCGGATTTGGTGCACTGGCCGACAATAGGGTTTGAGCAGGGATTTTTTTTAATGTTTTTATTTTTATTGAACTCTAAAAATTATTTTTATTGCTTAATTATTAAGTTAATGTGCTAAAATTTATTTAAGCGCATAGAGAATTTAACAAAAAAAACTCAAGGCCACTTTTGAATTTTTATTGAATGTATTTTATTTTTTGAGATTTTCTTTAAGGTTTTTTAATAATTTGTATTATTTATTTTTCCTAACGATTTTTCATTGGGATAAATTTATTATGACGTATAGACAATCTTTTTATTTCAGTCTGTTGTAGCCACTACTCTAGCTATAAACCTGAAGTATGACTTCATATGTTTTGAATTTGATTATGTGGCATATGACTTTATCTAAGCAATGGTCGATGAAAAATATATTGGAGCTTGTGTTGAATCGGACTATTGTCAGAGTATTGATCTATAATGCTTATTTGGTGGTTTTTTTAATTTGAGAGTATTGCACATTTAATTCTATACTAAGATATTGAATATAAAAGAATATCCTTGATGGTTTTCAAGGGAAATAGTTATGAGGAAGTGTGGAGAAATATAGTAAACAAAAGATTTCCACCATTTGAGAAACGTAGGGAAATACCTTTACATGTTAGCTTCACTGACATGTAAGCAAGATCCCTACTATTTCGTATCGTAGGAGTATCTTCTTTTCTCTACTCTTTTGCAGGCAAAACTGTAGGGCACTTTTAGTTCCCGACAAATCATTTCCTGTGGGACATTTCCCTACGAAATGGTGTAGGAAAAAAAGTTCGCTAGTTTGTTCCATACTAAAAAATACTATGGAACGTAGGGCTTCTAGTAGGATCCTTTTAGTTCAAACATAGACTAAGGTTTAGTTTGATCTAGATTAGTTGAGCATGAAAAACAGATAGATAATTAGTATATGAGTATTAACTATTATACTGTTCACGCCGGATGTCATGCACCCTGGCACGAACACGCCGACGCCTGAGAGATCTTCTTAGCTCCAGTGTAGGCCGGCCGGCTTCTCTCCGTAGCTCAAGGTACGCACACTAGGGGCCATGGGGTTCGATTGGCTTCGACGCGATGGTACGGGTGCGGGCGTGCTAGTTAATTTGACTTTGCAATTGACAAGGAGGTGAGACAAACAGGTCTATCGGACGATAGGCTGATACATGCGTTCGCTATTGGCTGGCTGCCGATAGGATCGGAATGGCCATCGGCCGCGCCCGAAAGGCCCTTCACTATCGGCTATTTGCCGATAGGAATCAGGAAGCTCTTCAATCGGCTGGGGAGCCGATAAAGGCGTGGACAGATATTGACGAGGGATCGGCCGCAGAGCCGATGGAGGAACCGAGGTGTACTCAGATGATAACAAAGCGCATAGGATCCCTCCGGATAGCCGACGGAAGTCGTAACGGTTGTTCATCGGCTAGAAAACCGATGAAGGCACATGCGGACTGCAAGGAATCGTATTAAAAGGCACGGGCTACAAAGCCGATGTCATTCTGGATATGATAGCATGAGACCCGTCACCCGCCGTGACAGCGCCATTAGCATCAGACCTAACCGCGAGGCCGAGGCCAACAATGATGATACGGAGGACACCGGATCGGTTGTACTGAAGTAAAGACAGGAACGAATCCATCAGCTAGATGAGCCAATGAGGGGACGCCTCTCTGAAGACGGGTACGTATCGCTTGGGAGACCGATGTGCTTGGCGTGGCGCGTTAAGGGAAACCTCTAAAGGCCTGGTGCATATCTACTGAGAAGCCGATACGCTAGACGTGAAGCTCAGAACATGGATAACTCATCGGCTAGCACTCCGATGATACGCCGTGCAGAAAACTATAAGCCTAAAGCTCAATCTACCGTCGGCAACCCCGTAGGTCGAACATAACCGATGCAGTACGAAATTGACGATGGCAGAGGGAGCTTAACAGGTCGATAGGCTCTGCACGGACATGATGCGATACATCTGACCGGCCTAAGAGGTCGAACCTAACCGATGCAGTCTTAGACGGAGCAGAACATATCGAGATAGTGGCGAGACTTACCCCTTCGTCGGAGATCGGACCTAACCGATGCAGTCCCATGTCGAGAGTCAGATCCCGCCGGTAGAAAACTAGATGAACTAGAGTGGCAATACATTGAAATTGTATTGATGGAGAGATGATTTATATGTCTTCAGGGGTGTGATATTTATACCCTGGGTTTACAGAGTCCGACGCGTTTTCAATCATCAGACGTTATTTTCTAATAAAAATAAAGGAAAATATCTCTAAAGAAGTTAACTAACTAACTAAACCTTCCTAATCAATGTACTGATTCACATAATTGTTTTACGGGTAATATGTCCTATAACATAGGCTTCTAATTTGTCATTTATCTTTTTTTTATACTTCTCTATTTATCATGCTAGAACATGTATGAGATGCATATGGTGGTGTCCCCTTCAATGTATAAATTGATTCTATAATATTATTCTTAGTGATGGCCTTGTCATTTACAAACTTTTTATTGTCTCATAGATGGGACGCAGGAAATTGTGTTTACAATATTACGTGGAGTACTGTCATTATGTGTGAAGGAGAAACATGATTGCTGTAATTATTGTCCGTTTAGCCATGTATTGGTATAAGATTATTACCAGAAAAAGGAAAAGAAGAGCTATCACATATGCTCCAATACTGGATCGTGATGTTGAAAGAGTAAAACGCCTAAATCATTTGTATTATGACACTAAGGTCCATTACATAAGCGAGTTGCGCACGAGGAAAGTTGTTTTCCACAAGCTGTGTGCTAGGCTTAGATTACATGGCAGCTTGCAATGTTTATTCATGTGTCATGGTTGGACAAATAGACCAATTGGTTTTGAGTTCAGTGGATCCAGTGAGATTGTTAGTCAGGACGTGGGTGCATGAGCATGACGTGGCAACCACACGGGTTGCCACTCGGCATGGGCGGTGCCCATGGCCTTGGTGGTCGCTGCTAGCGGTGAAGCTCAATCTACCGTTGGCAGCCCCGTAGGTCGAACCTAACCGATGCAGTATGAAATTGACGACGGCAGAGGGAGTTTAACAGGTCGATAGGCTCTGCACGGATGTGATGCGATATATTTGATCGGTCTAAGAGATCGAACCTAACCGATGCAACCTTACACGGAGCAGAACATATCGAGATAGTGGCGAGACTTACCCCTTCGCCGAAGATCGGACCTAACCGATACAGTCCCACATCGAGAGCCAGATCCCGCTGGTAGAAATCTAGATGAATTTGAGTGGCGATACGCTGAAATTGTATTGATCGAGAGATGATTTACATGTCTCCAGGGGTGTGATATTTATACTCTGGATTTACAGAGTCCGACGTGTTTTTAACCATCGGACGTTATTTCCTAATAAAAATAAAAGAAAATATCTCTAAAGACTAACTAAACCTTCCTAATTAAATAAGATTATAATTTACAAAGATAAAATACCCTGTCATGGATTCCACGGCTCCTCTGCAAACTCGGTTTTATCTAAATAGTCTTCCAATTTGAAACCGAGTTTTTCTTTGTTACAATCCGATCGGCTTCTTTACTGATCAGACACCTCTCCAACCGATCGGCTTTAGCCGGTTTACCATCGGACTGTTCAGATTTTGTCATTAACATATACACTTAAAAATAAATTTATTTATGTTTTTTAAAAAATTGATATAGAAAGTTTTTATAAAAAATATATTATTTAATAGTTTAACAAACACTCTCCCAATAGCCCAGACGAAGGAAGCCTAAGATACAACCTGTGTCATGAAGATGTCACGACAGCTCCAATATGTACAGCCCATCTACCTCTATTATCAAATATAAAAGATTCTAGATTGTCTTTAAAAACTAAAGATAGATAAAAAGACTATAATATAAGGAGTGAGGATGATTAAAAGTAAACTAATTGATGCCACAAATAGTACTTTAATCATTTATATTTTAAAATAAAATTTAAATATCTTAATTTTTTACATTTAAGGACGGAGAAAGTATTGAATCGGTGTCCTAGCGATGCTTTTGGGAATAGATGTCTATGTACTGACCTTTTTGTGTGTACAAAATAGTGGAAGCAGCAAAAAGACTAACGGGAAGAAAATTTTGAGGGCATTGATGATGAGCATAGAAATTGGAGGAATATTGTTGACAATGAGCATGGGAAATTACAGCAGCAGGAAATTTTGATCGTATTGGCTAATTTGAGCACGGGAATATTGGAAGAATTCGTTGAGCAATTAAGTTTGTGAAACTTGTTGAACCATTATTTTTATTGGTTTAGCAAGCCATTGCTATGCTGATTGTGTTGTGGTGAATCATTTATGTTTTTTAATAAGAAGCATAGATGGAATTGGTTCTTCAAAAAGTTCGAGCAAAACCGTTTGTTTGGTTCTAAGTATTTTGCCCCCTTAGCATCTATTGTTGCAAAGGTTGTTTTGGTTCTAGTTCCAAACCCCAAAATGGACTCTTGGCCTCCCTTCACTAGCACACAAAGAGCAATCACTGCCAACTCATTACTGTTGGTTTGGTTAGAACCATCAGTGATAAGCATCATTGTCGGTTTACCCTGGTTTAAGCATGAAACATTCCTAGATTGGTATGAACCGCTGTGATACTACTTGCATAATTGCTGGCTCATCATAAAAAGTTACGAACAAGTAGTGATACTTCTCACAGATGGTTTGTTTTTTGAACTGGCAGTGAAAACCGTTAAGCCGATACGCTGCTCTATCTCAATCTCTAGCTCTAGCACTTGCTCTCCCACTATTACAGGGATCTGTGTCTCCCCGCTACCACTCCAGTCGCATATCCCCTTCTCCATTCTTCTCTCACATGACAGGAGCAGATCTAAAGCGACGGCAGCTCAATTCGTAGCTGCAGCGGGGAGGTAGGGTGAAACATCCCAAATATTTAATTACTAATTTAAGCTGTCATCTAGTGTGTTCGTAGTAAAAATATAGATGTTTTTAAAACTATTTATAAGTAAAAATCCTCTTCGGTTAATTCATGTGTATGAAAATAGGTAGAAATTAAAACCATTGTTGTTAATTCCAATGTATGAAAATGGGTAGAAATTAAAACCGTTGTGCAAAACAATGTAACATGACTGAGTAAACCTAGAGTTGATGGAATTATGAACCCTCTAATTATAATATTATGTATCTTGCTGAACCTTTTATCCATATTTAAGTATTTGTGATGCTATCAAATGTTAAGATGAATATTCATGAGTTAGCTGTTGTTCCTAGGAGCAAACTCATGCTCGTTTTTTTAAAAAATTTTGAAGAACTTAGATGTGTAGGGATGTGGATGGATATGGGTTTCTAGGATATACTCTCTAGGCTACTCGCTGTGGAGTATGTCTCCGTGGGGAACCAACATGTTCAACCCTATTAGTATCTCTTTAGTCCACGTTTAGTGCTTCAAGATTTATATCATGGCTACAATTAGCAGTATCACGTCCGTCAATGAGGTTACGTGATTAGTATGGATCCTACCTAATTAGATAGTTCGTGCTAACATATGCTAATGGTAATATATGGTATAAACTTTGGGGTGTCAAAACAGGAGCCGTTTGATCTGTTGATGGGGAGCCAAGGGCAGCCGGATAGGTTGGTTTGGAGGTCAAAGCTCCACGTTGACCATCTGTTTGAGGAGATGGAGGAAATGTATAATTAATTGATCCATTGTTGATCCGTGTTTGTTCTAATCAATCTTGACCTGTTGTGTTGTTGATCAGTTGTGTCGGTGATACTAATTATTTTTAACAATCAATTGTTCACTTGTTCTTCAATCTAATCCATTGTGTTGTTGAAGCTGAATGTGTTCAATCCGAATGTTGTTGATCACAGTAAGCTAATTGTTGTTCTATCAATGAAAATCAAAACAACTCAATTTAGTTTAGACAAAAAAACTTAGTGGTTCTTTCATCACCTTAATAAACATGTTAAAAAGAAGATTTTAATGTCTTAACTATCTGGCTCTTTCATCATTATCATTAATAAAAATTATCACCCCATAAAAAAACATATATGATATAATGAATGCACCTAGCACGTCGATAGAGATGCATGCAATCGAGTGGGTCCACTACCCTAGAATGTGTTGCTTGCCCATCGCTCCAACCTCATATGTTTCTTCAACCTACTCTTAGGGCATTTCAAATGTGGTTTAGAATAGTTTTTGAAGATAGAAATAACAAATTAGGGTTAAAAAATAAATAATCCAATGATTAGTTTCTATATGTTTACCTCTTTGCATCTACAAACTTTTCAGGTCATTGTTCTAACAAGTTTATTTGTTTTAGTAATTTGTTAGTGTCCTACATGAGACATCATATTCATCCATCCATTTATGAATTATTCTTTTAATAGAACAGCCACAGCTTGTTGAGTTACAAGCCACACCTTGATAGCTATAGTTAACAATTATAGTTTTTATGACAAACAACCGTCTCCTTTAAAAGTTGAACTACTACCTGTGTTATTTTGTGTTGAATGGTTGAATAATTATTTATAAAAACAAATAAATTAATTAACTAAATAAAGTTAAAAAATAGATTTAAAACTTCACTATAAGATATTCATACATACAAAATTTTTAAAAATCATATTGTTTTCAAGTTCGAGAAACATGCCTGTTAATTCATTCATCTATTACGTAAAAAAGCATGAAGAACAAAATTTACTATAAGTTGTTCATCACCCAAATTGGTAAAAGATGCTCAACATCCAATCTTCGTATTATTGTCCAAGTACGCAGCCAAATTAATAAACATGCAAGGGGCATGGATTAGTACTTTATGTTGGTCCATTGTAACCCTCTGCACGTTTTTTTCTATGTACTCAAACATGACCCAAATATGTGATGTGCTAATGGGGGAAGTAAATTTTATAAAGCTACAATTATTTTATTAAAATTATTATTTTGCTATAACTTTATTTTAGTTAAATATTTTAGAGAATTACAATAATAATATATGATTTTATCAGAAACCGCTTGAGCGACGTATTATAACATTGTATGATATACTATGGTTTTTTATAATAAAAGCATATGACGATGTTACAGTCCAGTTAAAATTACAGCAAAGTGAAACGGTGGTTGTTTTGCTAATTAGCTTTTTTTTTAAAAAAAATTCTCTATTATTTTTTATAGGCTCTCGTATGGACAGTGTCCAGTCGAACCTGGCATTAAAATATCTTCACCACTTTTTGCAGAAAGAAAAAAGAAAAAAGGAAAGGAAAATCACTTTTTTTTTTCAGCCAGCGGACAGGCCGCGCAGGCGTGATGCGTGTGGTGTGCAGGTGGCGGACGTGGCGTCACGCTGGCCACGGAACGCAGCTACCCCTCCCTGATGCCCAACCATCCGGACCCCCGCGCGCGCGTACGTACGTAAGGTAGGCCGTCGGTCTCACACGTACGAGCCCCTGCACGGATGCCGCAGCCAATAGTCTGCACGTAAATCTCGCTTAATTTGCACGGCCCACTGCAGCCAGTGAGGAGTGGTATATAAATTGGAGGCTCTCCACCTCGCTGTTCCACACGACCCAAACCAAACCACCCATCCATCCCGTGGCGTGGTTGGGTTGGGTTGGGTTGGGTTGGTTGCTGCTGCCTAAGTGAACTCAGTTTCCTCTTCTACCTAGCTGCAGCTGCCACGAAATGGTCGGTGCATGATCCTCTTCTGCATTGCATGCCTGGCCAAACATACTGTTCTTTCTAGCTTACTTGGTCAGAGCATACACACCCACATACATGCATACATACATACATATAGAGAGGGATGGCCTGTATTGTCTGATCGATTTGCTGCTGCATATATGCGTGTGTACGCACAACCAGGGCTCGCTGGTGAAGCTGGGGGCGTGGGGCGGCAACCACGGCGGGGAGGAGTACGACGTGACGGTGGCGCCGCAGCGGCTGGAGGGCGTGTCGCTCCGGCGAGGCAAGGTCATCGACTGCATCTCCTTCTCCTACCTCGACAAGGACAGGAACCTCCACACCGTCGGCCCCTGGGGCGGCGACGGCGGCGAGGCCAACGAGACTGTACGTGTCGTAACTACTCTGCTGCATATATTCTACCTTGTCGATCCCATGGACATGTCCTAGCTTAGCTGCATCTGCATGAGCGCAGATCACGTTCGGGGCATCGGAGTATGTGAAGGAGGTGCACGGCTCGGTTGGGCCCATCGGAGACTACACCCACGTCGTCACCTCGATCAAGTTGGTCACCAACCACCGCACCATCGGGCCCTTCGGCCACGGCGCCGGCAGGCCCTTCGCCATCCCCGTCCTCAACAACGGCAGCGTCGTCGGCTTCTTCGCCCGCGCCGGGCCCTACCTCGAGTCCATCGGCCTCTACGTCCATCCCTTCTGATCGAGGACGAACACAACATCTATCTTTTGATTCGATTTCATCGATCCGCCGTCCTAATTTCCAGCGAGGCTAGCTGGATGCACATGCATGCGTGCAACACTGTGGGTCCGTGGTTTTTATTTTGATTCATGCAAGGGACATCTTCGATCGATCGAGTTCAGTTGCCGTCTGTTTGTCATCTGCAACAAGATCAGCAATTGGGAGCTAGCAGCTGCACGCCTGCACCAATAAAATTACTAGCTTCGTTATTTTTTTTAATCGACAACTTAGACAAAAAAAAAGTTGTTTCCAAATATTTGGCATTACATGAAATTCGAAGTTTAGTTTCCCATTTTACCCACTATACAATACCCTATGGGTAAAATGGTCGTATCTAAAAAAACAAAATGACAAAAGTGTGTCGATTAAAAGAGAACGAACATGTACTAATTTTAATATTTGTTTGTAGCCTATTTTCTTGTTAGCACTAGGACACAAATCTTTATAACTTCCTATTCCAAAATATTGTGTAGGTAAGGAGCAATGAATTTTGAAATCTGTAGGCCTATTTGGTAAAATACCTTGTTTGGTTGCCACCTTGAGACTCTTTCCCTCCTGCCTAACATGACGAGCTCCTGGGCACGATTAGCACATTTTCCCTCTCAAGCAGCGGTGGCAAACCAAATAAGCAAGTTCTCTGGCTGCTTGGCTAGCCAAGACATATGAACTTTTCGGATGCCTGCCAGGCATACAAAATTTTCAGACGTGGTGCTGAGGGCACCAACCAAACGGACCCTACATCACTCCTGGTCAAAGAAAAAACAAAAAAAAAACTAGGGCAATCCATAGTGCCAAAGCTAATAAATCACATTTAGGAGAGCTAAGAGTTTCTCGGACTAAAAATTCTTAGGTCTCCCTCTACTTGAGACTTAACGGGTATCTATTCTATTCAACGTGTAATGTGAATGATTTTATTAAAAGTTTTTCATGGGGCATGTCAAAGAATTATGTCTTATGAATAAAAATGTGTACTTTTGACTAAAGCAAGACTATTTGAATAACTCTGCCTATTATAGTTTTCGTTTTAGGTGGACCTACTAATAGTTTCACGATTAGTCAGACCTACTCATAAATTAGAATGAGTGATAACTAGATAGCTTCAGGTGTGGAAGGTTTAGCTCTATTCAACACGTGTGTTGTTTAGTGATGAAGTAAATACTGCTAATAACTTATAGTTTTATACTTTTAAATTATGAAATATTTTTTAATACTATTTATGCAAAATAACTATATTATGTCCCTTTTGTCCTTTGTTGCATTCTGTATGGGGTTTGCTGAGCTTGCTTATGTCAATAATAATGGAACTTTTAGGAGAGAACTAAGTTTCTCTATGGTAAGTATTTTTAACGTTTATTTGCTATTAGATATGTATATTTAATTATCAGTTTGTATATCTTAACTCATTTCTAATAAATATTTAATGTACAAATTGTTTTGGAAATAGAGCTATGAATTTTAGGGCGTGACGTATACATGGTACTACTAATTGTTGGTAGTGTTGATGTTGGTGGACTTGCGACTCTATACCGTTGGAATGGGTGCTCAATCCATCCAACCTCTCTATTAAAATATTCAACTCAGTCTACTTAGAAATCCAAGTATATAGAAACGTTTTGAGTCGCTTAGCAAGTCTATTTGAAAAAAATAGGTGGAAAGTAAAATGTGAAGCTATCCCAAAGCTACCTTCACCATGTAACGAGGACCAAAGTGAATCAAATCGGTCAAGTTTGAGCCAAGATTATTCCGTTCATTATAAGATAGATGACCCCGTTGATCAATTATCCAAGAACCGCGCCTGTTTATTAGTTCAGAACAATGAAGAACATGTTTCAGTAAAGCTGGCTTCTGTGGTTTGCTGCTCCAACGTTGAGGAGTCACTAAGGGTCCGTTTGGTTCTTGGCCACGTGTTGCCAAACCTAAGTTTAGGCATGTCACAAGTGCTTAGGTTAGTGTTTAGTTGTTTAATAACGGTAGGTTTGGCGCGTTTGCGCGCGCTTGCCTCTTCGCTTTTCGCCAAATCCGTGGCGCTCCTTTTCCCTGCCACGGCATTGCGGCGCACCAACTGCGGCAAAAAATCCCCACGAAAGCAGATGCATCCATCGCCAAAAAATCCCGCGAAAACAGAGGCAGCCATCCTGCTATTTATTCCTGCGTTTCCCATTGACCAACTCTCTCTCTCTCTCTCAAGTCTCGTTGAAGAGGATGGCAGCCATCTTTTGTGCAAGGTCACTTATAGTGAAATCTTCAGGATTTTCTCCCCCTTGTCATCTCCTCTTCATCTCATTTAGGTGGAGATCTAGATTTCTCAATCTGATATAGGTGCAGATCCTTCTTGATTCCTGCTAGTTAGTGGTTGACTTCATTTGTGCCTGAGAGAAGAGGGTTTTTTTTTCCCTTCTAGATTTTCTCCATGCACGTATGATTCAGAAGAGACTTTTTCAATTTCTTGCCTTTTACTTCTACTTCGATGTTCCTTTGGGTGTTATTTTGTGAAAAATGCATATATTAAACCATATGGTGCAGATGTGCAGTCCACATCAATGTGCTGATTCACAGAAATTTTTTACGGGTAATATGTCCTATAACATAGGCTTCTGATTTGTCATTTATCATTTTTTTATACTCCTCTATTTATCATGCTAGAACATGTATGAGATGCATATGGTGGTGTCCCCTTCAATGTATAAATTGATTCTATAATATTATTCTTAGTGATGGCCTTGTAATTTACAAACTTTTTATTGTCTCATAGATGGGACGCAGGAAATTGTGTTTACAATATTACGTGGAGTACTATCACTATGTGTGAAGGAGAAACATGATTGCTGTCATTATTGTCCGTTTAGCCATGTATTGGTATAAGATTATTACCAGAAAAAGGAAAAGAAGAGCTATCACATATGCTCCAATACTGGATCGTGATGTTGAAAGAGTAAAACGCCTAAATCATTTGTATTATGACACTAAGGCCCATTACATAAGCGAGTTGCGCACGAGGAAAGTTGTTTTCCACAAGCTGTGTGCTAGGCTTAGATTACATGGCAGCTTGCAATGTTTATTCATGTGTTATGGTTGGACAAATAGACCAATTGGTTTTGAGTTCAATGGATCCAGTGAGATTGTTAGTCAGGACGTGGGTGCATGAGCATGACGTGGGTTGCCACTCAGCATGGGCGGCGCCCATGGCACTGGTGGTCGCTGCTAGCGGTGATGGGCTAGAGCACAGGAACTGAGGCTCGTCGGCACGTGATGGACGTCAGCGAGGGCACTCCAACAACGAGGAGAGGGTGGTGATCTTACCACTGCAATGACTACTATGAGCGATGAGGGAAGAAATCAGCGGTGAGCTAAAAGGCGATGGCGACGATAGGGAGGTAAAGGTGCAGCACAAGCCAGTTGTCAGCTGTGAAAGATAGATGAGGCGAGTGGAAGAATGAGATCCGATCAATGGAATTTTGATGTTAGAATTAAAGGGAATAAATTAGGAAAAAAAAGAGGAAGTAATGAGGAATTAATTCTTTCAATTAATTCACTTGAATAGGGTGGATGTAGGGGAGGAATTGGCTAGGGTTTTGAGAAGAGAGAGGAGGTGACTAATGGCCGATGGTTGGAGGAGGATCTGATGTGTGGGTTTTAACAGATGCGCGTGCTACTGCATGGGCGACTAGGCCAGTAGGAGCGAGGGAGGCAGATTTGGTGCGGTGGCCGGCAATGGGTTCGAGCGGGGATTTTTTAATGTTTTTATTTTTATTGAACTCTAAAAATTATTTTTATTGCTTAATTATTAAGTTAATGTGCTCTAAAAATTTAAGTAAAATTTATTTAAGCATTTAAGAGCATAGAGAATTTAACAAAAAAACTCCAGGCCACTTTTGAATTTTTATTGAATGTATTTTATTTTTTGAGATTTTCTTCAAGGTTTTTTTAATAATTTGTATTATTATTTTTTCCTAACGATTTTTCATTGGGATAAATTTATTATGACATAACAATGCAACTCCTTTTGTTGTTAGACAATCTTTTTATTTCAGGCTGCTGTAGCCACTACTCTAGCTATAAACCTGAAGTATGACTTCATATGTTTTGAATTTGATTACGTGGCATATGAATTATTGTCAGAGTATTGATCTATAATGCTTATTCGGTTGTTTTTTTAATTTGAGAGTATTGCACATTTAATTCTATACTAAGATATTGAATATAAAAGAATATCCCTACTGGTTGATGGTTTTCAAGGGAAATAGTTATGGGGAGGCAAAGTGTGGAGAAATATTCTAAACAAAAGATCCCCACCATTTGAGAAAC
Source organism: Oryza coarctata (assembly GCA_030770085.1). Lineage (NCBI taxonomy): Eukaryota > Viridiplantae > Streptophyta > Magnoliopsida > Poales > Poaceae > Oryza > Oryza coarctata. The sequence goes on from CM061466.1 coordinate 15,723,908, forward strand.
ATAGGGGAAATACCTTTACGTCACGGAGTAATTATAACTGTATGGACATGTAACAAGAGAATCAACATAGGTACTCAAGAGAGATCAGATAGCTCAAAAGATGTGGGACAATAAAGTAGGACAACCTATGGATCAGGTTCAAGTAGATCCATAAATCAGTATTTTATCAATGTGATGTGTGCTATTTCTATCTATGGAACATATTTGTGTGGTGATTCATTATGTAAAGGAAAAGGGAAGGCTGATGGTTTTGAGACTTCTAGTGAGAGGACCATTAGTTGGGATGATGACCAGACCAAGTTCATGTTGGAGTGGTGCATTGAGTTTATAAAAAAAAACAACATGTTGAATTTAAGTTCAAGAAGACACATGACATAAAGTGATGATGCTTTAAACCAATCATTTGCTATGGAAGTGACGCTTGCTCAAGTTGATCGTCACTTTAGGCACTACAAAGAAAACCGGAAAATTGTAGCAGTAGCATTGAGCAAGAGTGGCAATGCTTTTGATCACATTAGATGCTTATTGACTATTTCAAAATCTGAAAAGGCTTCACTTAATATACAGAAATCTAAACTTCCTATATTAATTCTATTGAGGCAGTGCATATATCAATCTAACTCTTATTTGCATGAACTGCAGGATAGGGTGAGATGTTTGCTATCCAAACCTATCAAGTTTTTTCAATAAGATTCAAGAGCTTTTCATAAGCAGTAGTGCTGATGGTTCTTTGGCTATGGATAAACAAACATGCATGGATAGTTGTGATGATTTAGACAGTGATGGTTTAGAGTGCTTGCTTGACCTGAATTGCTACACACAACCTGAAGATACTCTTGGTGAGGATTTTGACACTTTGCCAACTCCACCTCATGTTGCTAGTAAGAAGCATCAAAGAGGAAGCAAGTCACCTACTAACAAGCCAAAAAAAAAGACCCAAAAGTCGTTTTGCTGAGTCCACTGAAGAAATCAATATTATAATGAGATCACTTCAGCAATGTTTGCTGCTACTGCTCCTCCTCAAATGTCACAACTTGGCCCTCATGCTATTTTGTGGCAAAGGCTAGAAGCAATCCCATTGACTCCTAACCAAAGGCTTATTATCAGTTAGCACTTATCTTCCAAGGACAATAAAGGTACGTGTGGCTGGTTGTGCAATGCTAGTGAGGACACTCTACATGCATGGGTGTTCAAGTTCTTATGCAATAAAGATAACATCTAAAGTTCTACTGGTGTTAGCTATCATTTAGGTAAGTTAACATGTGATTGCATGTGCTTGGTGCTTTTGTGATATCATCTAATATATGATGGATGATTTTTGGAACTTGTTGGGTTATCACTTTGGGTATTAGGAAGTTGATAACCTTTATTTCTACCTCTGCATCTGGCTATTGAACCTTTGCTGAAAGCGTTGTGTTGCTATTAGGAAGTATATATGTCAGTTTAGAAAGTATATATGTCAGTTGTTCAGAAGTATGTCAACTGATGTTTAATGTGATTGGGTATTGAACTAGAAAATTATTTATGCTTCTTTATGATGATACAACTTTTGCAGTGCAATGTATTTGCTTAGAGTTTGTTGTGATGTGATCATTTAAAATGTGCAAGGCAGCAAACCAAACAACTGCCATAGCATTTTGCCAAACATCTGTGGCAATAATCCAAACACTACCCACACTAAATCTGCCAGACCTGACCTTAGGCTTAGTTATCAACGAAACACTTCAATTTTGCCACAAAATCTAGCAAGCCACAAGTGTGGTTATTAGCTAACCTTAGGTGTGGCACATTTAGCTCCAAACCAAACAGACCCTAATTCAAAATGATATCATATACACATGTGATGTAATATCATAGTTGAATTCTTCGTGCTTTCATTCTGAGTCTATCACATAACTCCTGCACCAACAATTAATGAGGATGCTCTCACAAGATGCAAACAATAATGATCCACTTGCAAGATGGATCTAGAATTGGTTGACACAATAGCGCCATCTTAGTATTTACTAGTAACAACATCAATTTGCTTTTTTCACAAACACATCACCTTAGCATTTAATAATAGCTTGCTTCATGTGAACAACACAACATTGGAGATGTCAAGCGATGAAAAACTAAGAACACCTCTCACTCTCGACATCAATCTTATCCAAAAACTTGTTGATAATATAAAAATATTACTTGTAAATATTGGAACAAAATCTAGGAAACTTGTGTTTGGGGATGGCGGCTTATGGCTATGACAACACAACTTTAATACTGAACAAACTAACTAGCACACAAGATTTACCTAGTTTCAAGCCTCCTAGAGAATAATAACCCTATTCCTACTCTCTTGATTAGAATATGAAAGTGTTTACACTGAACAAAAAGCTTGCACAGCTAACTCTAGGACTCCTAGAACCTTTGTGTGTTCTGGTATGTCTAACCGAGCCCTTGCCATCTTATATACCTCTAGATCTACCAAACCGTCGTGAGAGTGGCTAACAAGGTACCGTAGGCATACATTATTGCTTACACTATAACTATTCTCATGCCGTCCGTCCCCAAGTCATTCCTCCCTGTCATGTTGTGTAGCAACTATAGCCCCAAAGTGACCATTCCTTCCTCTTCATAGAACTGGTCGGTCAGAGAGAGAGATGGCTAAGGGAGGCATGATTCACTGAATCGCCCATATTAAATGCCCTTGACCAGCCATGAGTATGCTTGATTAATGCAAAATGACGAGGTGTGCATGAACATGCCTTGTTAGTATCCTAGGTGTCTAGGCGTGGGGCCATGTGGCCCTCCTCCTTGGGTTCCTGCACATGACTAGCTCTTATCGCAAGAGCATGCCATGTGTCGAGCACCGAGGATGCCCGTGTGGCACCAACAACCATCTCGAGCACCGCCACACGTCGCCTCCTGGGCAATCCTCTTGTAGTGCCCTCAGGCTGCCCCAAGAACTACCACTTGTCACCTTCTAGATAAGATAGTCTTCTCGTGGGTGGACCTAGTGTGCTCTAAGCATTGCCACGTGTCACCTTGTGAGCAATCTTCGATCAAACAGTTCTAGGCCAAGCACCCAGCCACGGATCTAGTCCATGGCAGCCTCCCTATTGTTGGCCTTTAACTGGGCCCACAACCATGTGTCTGGTCCCAGGCAATCCAGGTTGTTCATTCCAAGCTAGCTTCCCATGTGGGCCTTGTCCACCCGTATCCTAGTGGGCTGAGAGAAATAGGTCAACACCCTGCCTCCTAGCCTAGTTGTGAGGAATTGGGAACCCCCACACCTATGACACTAACATTACTAAAGTGAAACAAAGAATCATCTACCACCTACATCCGATTCAACCCTCTTATCAAGTTATCAAAAAAACCATACAATACAATATTGATGATGCTTTGAAAATACAAGCACTTTTTACTATAACAATTTCGCATATGACTATTGTTGCTTTTGCAGAACTAAAAGGGAACATCATAGTGTTTTGTAGGTTCTGACCACTTTTGCAAATCAGTGATTCTAGTGTTTCGGAAGAAGCCCTTATTTAATATCCAACATCACTTGATTTTTCAGGATGTGATATTGATTTGATGAACCAAGGTGAGTAGCGCTCTATAGTGAAACTATGTTTTTGGTGGAATGTAATCATAGACAATGTTTTATTGTTTTGTATTGTGTAGGTCAGAGATTTTCCTTCTCATATGATAGTATTTTACTATGGTGCTTCGCAAGAATATGTGTTTGTGGAAATGTCACAACTAGTTCAAAGTGCCTTTGATGGGTACAAGGCATCAATATTTTACTACAGCAATGAAGTATTGATGAATAGTCTGTTTCATGTAAGGTCCCATATCTAGTAACTCAAATATTCCAACATTCTTGTTTCCTTAAACAAACATTCAAACAAAGCAATTAATTCTTTTGAAAACACAATACTAACTTATACTTGGCAAACCTGGAAGAACACTGAAAAGAGTTGAAATCATCGAGAGTTAATTAACACCTCATTAACAACATTGATCTTTAAATGATCAATGGTGACGACATTAATCTTCTATTAGTATACAATTGCCTCCCGCTGCTGACATTTAAGATTTTCTCTCTTTCCACAAGATGTCATGTCATCAGCTAGTTAGAGCCGTTAGATCAGTTAATATCAGCTAATACCAATCGTTGGATCTGATGTTGAGCAGCCTCTCTCCTATTATGCACCTACGACCCATTTTTCTTGCTGGGCCCAACTAATTGCATCGTGGCTCACCCAAGCGAGTCGATCGATGAGCACCATCCTTGGTCTGTTCGTTCGTGGCGGCTCGTCGCCTCCTCAACTCCTCTGAAATTGTTAGGCTCAATATTCAATAGTCTGTCCATTCAGATGCATGGCATCCAAGCATCATCAATAACTAATGACCTTAACTAAACGAAACCGCCTTCTTGAATACCCCTCCTCATATCTCATTCAAATATTGAAACCGTGGTTCATTTTCTCCATTGTGAGATGGTGGCTGGTGGAGACTCAAAGCACAGCCAGCAGCCCAGCATGGCTGCCATTCCGATGGCCGGCATTCTCCGTCAGCATGATCAACATTGGTTCGTCACATCGATTTGTTATTTCTCCTGATAACTTCAACTACATGGTTTTTCTGCTAGTGGCAATTGAAACTTTATCCTAGTTGATTTGCAAGCCACAATTATTGTGCTTCCGAGCGCTCCTCCATTACTCTAGTGTGGTGTCTCTCTATCTCTGTGTCAGTTCCACGCACGTATTCCGAGATTTGTTAGTTTCTTCCCAATTCATGTACCATACATTAACTTTTCTACATTTTAATTTGTTCGTATACTATTATATGACTAATATTCTTAAACGAATGATTTAATTCTCACCATTCTGTGGATGAAGTTTTTTTGACATGATTTCTTAGTTCAGAGTTTTTCAGCAGTTCATTATAATATTCTTTTTTGCCTTTAGGTATAAGTTTTTTATGAAGTGCCAACATAATATACTAATATTCTTTTATAAACATAAAATCTACAAATATAACCATAATTTTCAACCCGAATGTCACCTGTATGTTCTGAGGCAATGCATGGGGTATCATCTCGGTTTATTTGTAGATAAGATCCAACCTTATTTGTAGATTTATAAAGTTCTGCAGTAATACCCAAGGTATCATCTAGTTAATTAAATAACCTTGCAGCAAATATGTACGTGCTTAATATAAGTTCTTAATAGTGTAGCCCTTTGAAGAAAATAATAGAATAAAATCAGATGACTAATAATATCCTTTGAGCTTGTACTACTCCAATCCATAATAATAAAGGCAAATTAAATCACTAATAATATTCGTTGAGACTCTACTATTCCAATCCATTTATATGGTATTTACCTACCATGAGGGGAAGATGAGAAACGTGTCTCTTATGTGACAAATTGGCAGGACGAGTGGCCATGTGAGGAAGTTGTTATTATTTTTCTGGATAAACTGTATTTGCATATATTGGACTATCTGTTTCATTATTATAAATAAACTTGATAAAATGCAAAAATACTCTTATATTTATATTTTTACTTTCACATACTCTATTAATATTAGCAATCCTACATATTAATAATGTTACTTAGTAATTAGACTTCTGCCATGTGGCATCCAAATCCAACAAAAACATGCCTGATTACATAGAAATATATTCTCGTAATTGAAATAAACAAAACTCAATTATCTAAAGGGTGTACATACCTATCTATGAGAGAATAGAGGTAGGGACTGGTCATGCAGGTGGATGGCAACATGCCCGTGATAATCTTGTACGAGGCCTGGGCTTTAGGTTTGGTTCAGTTTTAACAATAGTGATGCCTTGTCTTGATGATTGCCAGCATGAAATTTGATGTGTGGATGGTTGCGTTGGAAAGACTCAATATGAATTTTGATGTGAGAAAGACTCAATATGAATCTTGATGTGACTCACATATAGAGTTAACTCGACTTAACTCCCATCAAGTATAGACTCGATATGAATTTCTCGTATAGAGTCTATACAAGTCTTAACCACATATATAGACTTAACTCGTCTTTATAATTTAATAGCTTTTGTAAATATATAAGTATGAAAAAGTAGTTATGAAATCTGCATTGTGCCGATGTCTAATACAATAAGTAAGTTGCACACGCGACTATAACTACTTTCTATTAAATGTGTTCATTTATTGTTTAACAATGTGTTATTTGTAGTACTGTTAAAAGTAGGCTTTGTAAGCTAAAATGCCCAGCCCAATATTTCAACTAAACAAAACGGTAAGTGATGTCGCTTCTGATCTTTATTGTGTTTACCCCTCCTTATCTACATGGCCGTAAATATCTCTTCGCTGTTGCTTGAGCTTCCTTCTTACCATCATCCCTTATCCTTCACTTATCATCACTTTTTTAGCAAATTTATTTGGCAGGAAGTCTAGGTGCAATAGCAAATAATAAATAAATGTTATTGTAACAATAAATTATTTACAACGATTATGCTAAACTTGTGAAATTTATAGTAAAACCAAGATTATAGAAATTTACAATATACATGCCGTACTACCAGATTTCCGATACTATATATCCATGTCGTCCTACCATATTTTCTATATTATTTGCATGCTGCCCTTGGAATGTGGCTTTAGCATGCTCTACTTTGATCCTCATTCTTTTATTCTTTGTTCTCTTTCTCTCGCTCTCCCTGGAAGCCTCCTAAACAACAATGAGGACCAGTTAGCTTCATTGCCCATGCTTCATCCAACGGCTATGATTCTTCATCTCTATTTCCTCTTTTTTGTATCGGATGGATGCCATTCAATTTGCTTACGCGGATCACCCTGGTGCCATTTTGGGGTTGGTTTTTCACTTAGAGAGATGTCTATGTGAAAAAGCTTCGATCGGCCTGACAATGGTGTTAAAGTGTTAAGGAAAAAGTCCATTTGGCATCCCTCAACTATGGGCTGAATTTAACTTGCAACATTCAACCGTAAAATCAGATATAAATGCTACCCATTAAAACTAAATCAATTTACCTTTCTAAGCTATTTAATGGAGCATTTATTATATGTGGCACTTTGACCTCGTCTTTTATATGACATGACACATATATCACATTATAGGATGAAAAATATAAAAATAATAAAAATAGGCAAGACTCATATGAGTTTATCCAACATAGTGTCTATGTGGCATTATAATAATAAAATAATAATAATATAGTAGAACCCATAGGTCAGCCAATTACCCCTATCTTCTTTCTCTATCCTCTCCTCTCACCTATCTCCCCTATCTCTCTTCACCTCTCCCTCTCACTCCTGATGGTCTCTTAGGGCTATGGCTGGTAGGACTATAAGCAGCGCTTGGTAGAAGAGGAGACAGAGGTGGCAGTGACCACACTAGCAGAAGAGGTGATAGCCTAGCATGGCAGGAAGCGGCTAGGCAGAGGCCAGGGAAGCGATTTAGATTGGGTGAGGTTGACGGTGAGATCTTAATGAAAACGGTCTACGGCGAGATCCTTAGTGACAAGCCAACAAGCAGTGATGCTGATGGAACCGCTTGTGATGTTGGGGCTGGCGAAGAAGGACATAGGAGGGGCCAATTGGACCGAGAGGACTTGCAAGGGTCGTGATGAAGAAACTCAAGGGCTCATTGTTGGCGAATGTTACACCAAACCTGGTAAAGAAGCTTGAGGCACCTCTTCTAATCAAGCTTTAGTGTAGCTAGACTCTGCGCACCCCCAAAGACCTTGTTGCCAGCACCAACCATCGCAGCTAGGTGCAAGAGAGTTAGAGCTCGATATCCTCTCCTCTATGAGCCAACCAATCCCCAGAGGAGATGAAAGAAAGGAGGGTGTGCACAGTGGTTGTGGTGGCCAATGAGGGCAAGGGCCATGAGAGGGAGAGTCCAAAGTTCCTCTACGCTCACCACCATGTTGAGGGAGTAGGTGGGAGGAGGTGATTGAGGGCAAGGAGGTGGAAGCGGAAGGAAGGGATATTGGCGACGTCCTTGCTACCCCCTGTGAGTGATGCAACAGACGAAGCATGTGGCGGCGGTGCATGCGGAGTAGGTGTGGAGGTTGCTCTAGGGATTGTTGGAGGACTCTATCGCATTCTTTGGGCGCCATCAGCCTTGCTCTCGAGACCTTGAGAGAAGAGAGAGGATGACATATGTGCCTTACTATTCATTTTTTTCTTGAGAGACTTGTATGTGGTCTTGCCTATTTTTAATGTTTTTATTTTTTCCAAACTAGAATACCATATAAGCACCACATAGAATATAAAAACCACCGTCAAAATCTATATTAAAGTATTATGTAGGTGCCATGCCATAGATAGGATGAAAACCATCATCACAACCGTATAGAGAGATAAATTGATATAGTTTAAAGAGCTTCTATATTCGGTTTTATGGTTAAATTACAAAATTCAAACTCGGCCAGGGGAAAATGGACTTTTCAAAGTGTTGAACCCATCGCGTGAAAAAGGTGAACTAGAGGCCTGTTACCGTCCCTGCCCAGTCATACCTCCATACAAATGTTGCTGGAGACCAGACCAACCCAGCCTGCCAGGTGAATTGAGAGCGGTTGGATCACCGAAGTGGAAATAGAGCATTACCATCACGGTACGAAAGTCTTGATAAAAAATATATATAAAAACTCTATATTACATAATTTTAAGCCTGAATTGATGGGATCATGTTTCAATGATAACAGTGCAAACTGATTTTCCTGACCATTAGTTAAGAGTATCGACCAGCATGACCGAGCTTAACCACTACTTAATTACAATCAAGATGAGTAATTAAGCTGCAGCTAGCTATCTAGCTAGGCCATGGCGACGTAGACGTCCATCTCGAAGACGCCGGTGCTGGGCGTGGGGTTGCCGAACTTGCTCATCAGGCTGTACCCCGTCGCCAGACGGAACCTGCCCGTGCCGCCCACCACGGCGCGCTCCATCGCTTCGCCCGCGCCGAAATCGACGCGGCCGTCCAACACCAGCGTGCTCCCCTTGTAGTCCCCGTCGGTGAAGGCGAGGTTGAGCATGGTCCACAGCGCCGCCTGGTTCCTCAGGTCGGCCTGCAGGAGGAGGCCCTCCGCCCGGCCCAGGTACCTCGACGCCGAGTCGGAGCCCGCCCGGAGCTCGTCGTCCAAGGCGCCGACGCTCCCGAACGAGGAGTTGCTGCTGCCGCCGCGGCCGGGCCCCGCGAGAGGGGAGGGCGCCAGGGAGGCCGTGGTGGCGTTGCCCCCCGCGAACGTCTCGTGGATGTAGAAGTGGAGGTGCGTCGTGGTGCCGTCGCCCGCCGCCCCCGAGGCGGCGATGGCGGTGAAGGCGACGAGGCAGGGTCGGCGTCGGCGTCGGCATGGTCTTGGTAGTCTGTACTCTGCACACCGTCAGTCAGTATGTGGAGGTTTGTCTTGCGCTCGTTAGAGAAAACCGACTTAATTATTAGTGCCTGACAGTCAGCAGAGCAGTTGTTGGGGCTGAACTGTGTGGGGTGTGAGATTATGAGCGAGAAGCAACAAGCTCCGCTATTTTTCTGAGTAAGATGTGATTTTTTTAGCTTAAAATATAATAATTAAGTTTATGCCAAGGGTAGGATTGAAACATAAATGTTTTTGCCTGATCTAAAGTTATAGCTTATTCTTATATCATCAATTCAACCACTTCCGTCCGACCATCTTAAACCTATCGGTCTAACCGTCAACATAACTTATAAAATTATTAAAATAGAAAAATTTTATTGCATCAATATGTTATATAAAACACTCCTATTTCTTTTAAAATTAAACCTTAGATTTCTTTTCTTCTTAAAGCTATATAGTTCTTAACCTTCATCTATTTATACATAAAAATTTTAACTAAGACTCCTAGTCCGAATATGACACTATCTCTCAATTTACAAATATTTTATAATTTACCAAAATTAAATTATTTTTATTTTCTAAAAACCACATCCACAAATAAAATCCCAATCAGTTTCTATATTAAACTTCACGCGTGCAAACTACCATCAACTCAACTCAGTGTCCTCTAAGTACGCCCGCTGCCCACTTATATGTGCTCAACCTTACCATACCTACCTTTTTGCATACCATACCTACCTTTTTCATACATCCGCCTAGGTCGACATCACCCACATGGGACTCCTGCTAGGATGGCTGGACCAACGCCCTAGTACTGCTGCATGCTAGTTTGACTAAGTCATGTAATTCAGTTATATGCTACAATCGCTACAGGACTTATGTTACTACAGTACCAAACTTCTCTGATTTCCCCAACAATTTTCTTATTCATTCTTTTCATTAATTTCTCTCTAAATTCCTCCAATTTTTTCTTATGATTTTTTCCGGCGCTTTCACACAACCTGTGAAACCCGTTGCGAAAGATCTCTCTATACGATATCTATATATCATGTGCTAGTTATATTTAACTTCGTCATCTGACATTCTTCACTATGACTCTCTCTAAGTATAGTGCTGATCCACTGTTCACTAATGTTAGACCCTAATTATCCCAACTCTAGTCCAACCATGTCACGTGCCATTCTGATTGTATTACACCTTGGCTCATCTCTGACCCTTAGTTTCGGTCCTCACTATAATAATTAAAACTTAATTAATCATGCATTCATAAATTTCTCGTTTTATATGCATTGACTTTATCGTTTGAAAAGGTCAGTGGGAATTCAACTGATGAGAATATAAAGATTGTTTTCTACATTCTATAACTATATCTTGTTTGCTAAACTGTTTATAAGAGCTGAAAAAAGTTACAGTTATTTAAAGCTCGCCAAACATATGTACATGTTGTAGTTGTTGGAATATATATATTCGCCATGGCAACCAACCTCACTAGTCAGTATCAAGTACCAACCATGCAGAGTCAACTACAGCTGAAATTATCCTCTAGTAGTATTTGCTTAATAAGGTCCTATCCAATTCAGGCATTCCGCGCTATCCTTATCGAAATATATTTTTTATTGTTTTTTCAAAACTGTGTAGATTGTATTAAATTAAATAATAGGAGGAATTACAACCATGATACTAAAACACAAGATATGTCAAAATAGGACAAAGGAGCTCCACATCGTAGAACATCCTAAGAGATGCAAGCATCCTAAAACGTTGTTAAACTTTGGCATGCGTACAAACCAATAGCAATCTAATGTCACCAAACATGTTGATGACTGGATTCCAAAGTTGGTACCGTTGATTTGATATTGACAAACTTTTATAAGTCTTCATCGATGATCTTACGAATATAGTTAAAAAATAGAAAAAGCAAAAGACTCAAGCATATCTCCATTAACATCATAAGAGATAAAGCTGAACTATTTAATAGATCTAATCCTCTGAAGGCTTCATTAAGAAAATCATAATAACTCATTAGATATGGATAAGAGACAGGTCGCCTTCCTCCTCGCTTGCAGCAAGGGAGGAGGGGACCAGACGGGAGCGGCGGTAAAGTTCTGAGAACGCGAGTCAGCTCGTACCACGGCTGCATGAGCACGCAAAATATAATTGTTTTATATTGACACATATGATGTGCTAATCCTTTGGTCTCATTTCCTTATAAAGCTTACCATTTTTTTATTCGGCGCTTATGAAAGCTAGATAATAAAATGGAGAAACATGCCATAATATTGCCTTTGCTAATGCATTTCCAACATTTTTTAGCACTAGGTGGAAGATATTAAATAAGAAAGTACTACCTTTATCCCTAAATAAATGTATTTTTAGTACTTAAAGATAAATTAGTATGAGATAATATGACTTAGGTGCCCCAATGCAAGGGGTTGGTTGGGGATAAGATGAAAAAACATTTGAATGAGAGGTGGTTGGAGGAAAAATAATTACTTTAGAAGTGTAATTATTTTAGAACAAAAATTAAAAAGCTAGGAATACACTTATCTAGAAACAAATATAGTAATTACAATCTCATTAAAACCCTATAAGTTTCTATTGTGTGTGGGGGGTGGGCTTTGTTTATGTGTGTGGGAGGAGGGCTTTGTTTATCTATATCTATCCATCCCAACAAGCTGTATATCTAATCATTTCAAATTTTTTGGTGGGCCAACGGAACACCCTAGCCAAGGCTTTTTTAAGAAAAAAATGCAAATTATAAGTTGGGAAGGCTACCAAAGCAGATAATTCCACCGTATCAGGTAAGCTAACAACTTAAACAGCACTCACATTGGAAAAGCACTAAAATATATTGCTGGAGTCCTAACCCCAACTATCAGAGTTTAAATGTTAGTGTTCATAGATATTGTATTTATGTGAGAATAATAATTTAGTAAGATTAGGGATTTACTGGAATTCAATTAGATAAGGAAATTACCACTAATCTCCATCCCTTGAGGATGTGTTAGAAAATTCATTCATATATATGTGTAACATTTTTACTGACGTGTGTGACGGTGTGTGTTTGTATCTTCCACGTAACTAGGAAAAAAGAACACTTAAATTTTAAGCTCGAGAAACCCAGTAGCTACCCAGGCCCACACTTATTTTATGGACAGGAGCAGGTCAAGTGGATCTTAGTTCCCTTCTGGGCTTCTGGCATTCCGCTCCTTCCACACAACTCAAAACCAAACAAATCGAAGACCGGCATCAAGGAAGTCGAAAGCCAATGAGTCTTGCCTTGTGCCACCACACATCTGCTGCTTTACCATTGTCTTGTGGAACATGAAACTGAATTTTTCCTGTCCACGGGAAAACCAATTAAGTTCCACACATTCCTTGAGAAAGCACAAGTTATGAGCAGTGGACCAAATCGAACCAAGAGTGTCAGCTATATGGGACCTACCGCTCCAGTTTTGAACAAGCATAGGAAATGCTCTTGTTATGCTAACCAGCTCTGACCATCTTCCCAATTTTGCTGGCAGATCGACAAACGAACATAATCGGACAAGTCGGCGACCCCGTAATTTATACCATAAAGTCAGAAACCCCTATTGGGTCATTGACAACTCAGTAGACAAGTCTTTTCAGTCTGTGTTAAAAAACTTAATTACGAATACAATAGCCCCAATAACAAAAAAAGAACTCTAAGGGCTTTAACCCTACGAACGCTGTGGAATACCATAAACTTTTTATTGTTCAAACTATCTTTAATAATATTTTAGAAACTAAACCTGACCAAAACTCATTCTCAGGACCGAATCTTTAGGAACAAAGTGCTTAAGAGCAAGCTGAACAATAGAGCTTAGTGTTGGTTATATCTATTATCATATCATCTATAACCAATCAAACAATATGTTTATAAAATGTTAGCTATATGTACAAATTACACCACTAGTATTTGACCATATCTTTCTCTCACAAAGTTTTTTAAACTCATGCTACTCCTAGCCCTTCTCTCTGCTTTAACTTAGTATAAATCTGATATGCTAACTTTTATGACCCGTTTATATTAGTTTATTGTAGCTGCTCTAAGAAGAATGCTGAAGGCTTGCTGCCCCAGGCTTATATATGTCCACCTGTGCGTAGAAGTAGTCATAGGCTTACCATCACAACCTTTTCAATTCCATAAGAAACATTTTATTCTTATTGTATAAATTAACTTTAAAGTTTATTTTGATATTTTTCATAGTAATTTATTTTCATCATCATATTAATTTTTCCACGGCTTAACAACCTAGCACAAACAAACCACCGGTGTCACAGGTGTCACTATCAGTGCAGCAAATACATATATATATGGATCATACTAGCTATAACAAAATGCTTTGCTATAGGCAAAAGAAACTATATAATAATTGTTTAGGCATGTAGATCGATTCATTATATTAGCCAATGGAGGTCTGATGCGCCCAAATACACGAAGGCTTGGAAAATCCGTTTAACTCCAGTGCAAGTCATTCGGCTCATTAAAGTTTTCGAGTTGTTAGAGTTGTAACTGTACCAATTAATTTGATCTCTAATTAATAAGTTAGATAGATAGAGTTAGATTATTGAGCCAATCGACCGATAGACTGATATATACTTCTACTATCGGCTAAATGTACCAATAGAGTTAAAATAGTCATCGACTGTGAGTTTGATGTACTCCTACTATTAGTTGGTTGTCGATAATGGTATAGTTAAATAGCGAGAAATAAAATAAAAAATATATCGGCTATAGAGCCGATGACGCTCTAAATAAAATATACGATAGATAGTAAAGAGCGAGCCAAGACTCAACGACCACCGTGACCATACCATTAGAGTCAGCCTTGATAGATTGAATCGAACCAAGAAAGTATAAGGTTGAGGCTAACGGCATTGAAACAACGGAAGTTAGATCGAACATACCGATGAAAGCAACAGATAAACCCATTGGCTACTATTGGCTGTGAGTCCGATACATGCATATAAATAAACTCATCAACTAGCTGAGCTGATAAGAGTAACAAAACCCACTAGATCTTGATGCTAGCCCTATCAAACATAGTCTTGATAGATCGAACCAAACCGAGTCATTATAAGGCCAGATCTAACAGAACTAAATCGATCACTAGTGGATTAATCATTGAATATATATATATATCAGCTAAAAAATCGATATGTTAAGCGTGAAGCTCCATGTAAAGATAACTTATCGGTCGCCTACTCCGATAAAACATCGCATAAAGACCCACCAACTTATCGCTCAATCTACTATCAGTAATATAGAAGGTCTGAACTAACTGATATAGTACGAGACTAATAACATTAAAAAGAGCTCGATAAGCTGATATATCCCACTCGAACGTAATGTGATATATCCAATCAGACTAAGAGATCGAATCTAACCGATGCAACCTTAGATAGAACGGATACACAAAGATAATGGCGGGACTTACCCCTTCACCGGAGTTTAGGCTTAAACGATGTAGCCCCGTGTTAAGAGCCAGAACCCATTAGTAAAAAGCTAGATAAAGTAGGATGGCGATGCATCGAGATTATGTTTATCTGTAAAAATGATTTACAAGACTCTAAAGGGTCTATATTTATACCCTGGAGTTACACAACTCTCACACGACTATGGGATAAACTTTTCTAATAATAAAATAGAATATATCTTAGAGAAAGAAAAACTAATAACTTGTCTATCTATAAGAAATATTTTATAAAAATAAAAACCACCGTACCATGGCTTCTATGATTTCTCCTCAGATCTAATCTCATCTGGATAATCTTCCAACTTCAACTGAACCGAATCCATCTTCTACCCGATCAACTCTTTCCATCCAATAGTCGGTATCTTGCCATAAGTCGATCTGTTCTCTATCTATAACCAAATCTGTCTGTGGTGCTTACAAAATTTAGGTGTTAACACATGCCCTCCCCTAATTTCAGAGTATGGCGACTCATGCTTTGAAATTTTCTTCAAGTTTCCATGACTCCAAAATCTCCTCCCTTGCTTTTTGCAATCGGCTTTCATGTGTTGATATCGTCTACATCAAATGTGCTAAGCTATCAAACTTTGAAAAGAAAAAATTTCTTTTGGTATGACTTGATAATACTTGGAAGGCCAGCTCTGCTAATTATTCATCGCTTAAGTGAAAGCTGTAGCATCGGCTTTGTATACTGTGGAATCATTGAATATATTTTGGAACCGATTTCTCTGCCTTTTGCTTCATCGATATCAAATATGTGAGTCGTATCTTACGGATCCCTATAAAGAAGTGCTTATGAAATTGTTTTTCTAGATCGGCTCATTCTCTTATTGAACTTGGTGGCAATGATGAAAATAAAAACGATCCAGATAGTGAATGGGAACAACCTAACTCTCATAACGTCTTCTGTCGATGCTTGTTCGCACTGAGCTAAGAATCAGTAGACATGTTCAACTATAGATATGTTGTTTTGCCTTCAAAACTTAGAGAAGTTTGATATCTTGTATCGGCGTACTAATGGTACTCTATCAAACCACTCAGGGTATAGAGGTCAATACACAAAATTTTTCTTCTTCGGTTTCAAGCCGAATAGTTCCCTCATCACTCTGAATATCTCTACAGTCTACTCATTATCTCCATCGTGTTGCTTCTCGAGCTGAACATAGCCATCAGACCTATTGAACATTAGTATTTGTGGACCAATGTTTGCCAATGTATGAATTGATGGCTCTTGAGTAATTAATCTATTCACTCTTTCACTCTTTTTCTTATAAAGTCCTGAAGCATACTTATTAACCCTTCAGATTGATCGATCACTACATGATGTATAGCTTCATCAACTAATTTTTGGACAAATTTCTGTGGGCTTGAAGATTCAGGTTGAGTTGGTTCACCGATCAGAGTTGCTCTTGGGAACAAATTCTTCTGAATTGGCCCATCTTACGTCATACAAAAGGATTGCAAGCACAACTTCTCAAAAATCTTTACAGATTGCTCCACCTGTTGCCTCATTGTATCTGTCAAGTCTTCCAATGCAACTAAAATAATGATATCTTCATCAACTTCTTTATCGAACAAGTGTGCCTTAACATTAACCTCTTCTTTAGATATATTGATTAAAATTCGTTACACCAGGCGTGCCAAAATATATGTTGGCGTGCGCAGATTAGTTCACTGGGTTGCCCGATGGACATCCGATGTGATACACTCGAACACGCAAAGGCTTGAGAGGTCTGCTTTGCTCTAGCGCAGGTCCTTCGGCTAGTTAGAGTCTTCGAGTTATTGGAATTACAAACATGTTAGTCAATTTGACATCTAATTGACCGATAGGCCGATATAGATTCCTGCTATCTGTTAGATGTGTCGATAAAGTTAAAATAATCATTAGCTTTGAGTCCGATGTGCTTCTACTATTGGCTAGTTACTGATAGAGGTTGTAGTACTCATAGATCAGCTAGAAAGCTAATAACGGCATAGGCAAATAGCAAGAAATAAAATAAATGTCATATCGGCTATGGAACCAATGGTACTCTGACTAAAATATACAATAAGTGGTAGAGAGCAAGGTCTGATCTTCCAAATGGACGAGACTTAGTGACCACCAATGACGGTACCGTTAGAGTCAAACTTGATAGATCGGATTAAACCAAAATAATATAAGACTGAGACTAACGATACAGAAACGGCACGAGCTAGATCGAATATACTGATGGAAGAAACGGGTGACCCCATTGACTGCTATCGGCTATAAGTCAAATGCAATCATATAAATAAACTCATCGGGTAGCTGAGTCGATAAGATAAATAAAACCTGCTAGATCTGGATGATAGCCCTATTAAACACAATTTTAGTAGATCTGATTTAACCGATTCAATATAAGATTAAATCTAACCGAACTAGATCGATCGTTAGTGGATTAATGGTTAAAGATATATATATATATATATATATATTGGTTAAAAAGTTAATATGTTGTGTGAAAATCAGTGTAAAGATAGCCTATTACATAATATGAGAAAATATTATAGTTTAATTTGTAAAAAGTATCAAATAGTGGGGTGATATTACTGGTGTTTTTTTATAGAAGTATAGATCCACGTAGATTTGTAATTATGCACTGGTTATTCTAAAACTCCATGCAAAAAAGTATGCGTAACTACGATCACTTTGATCCACGCATCGATCTTTTTTTTTTACTTGAGCCGTTCCAGTTCACTTCGATTTAATCGATCAGTACTTGTAGTTGAGCAGCCGGTTGCGGAGGTCAACGGCGTCCACCTCCTCCTCCCGGTTCTCCGGGGGCCAGCACCCCGTCTTCGGGTCCCGCATCCAGGCCACGTCTCTCTTCGCCGTCGCTGCCGCCCCCGCCGCCACAGCCGCGACCTCCGCTCGCCGTCCCGCCGCCCTTGCGTCGGAGGAGCGCGTGGTCACCGCCCGCGCGTACACGCCGTAGCACCGCCGGCTATATATTCAAGAAACACACACGCAATTAATTAGCAATGTGCACACATATGTAGTCAAGAAACCATAACGCAAAAACCAAGCAAATTAGCATGATACAATATGAACGATGATCACCAAGTACATACACACGTACGTACATATTAATTAGATTAAAACCGATGCTTGTAGAAAAAGATTTCTTACTTGATGATCCCGGAAATGATGCTGCCAATCTTGGACATCTTGAGAGCAATGTATGATCAAGCAGAGCACAGGTAGTAGTAGCCAGGAGATCAAGAGATATCACTACAGATATTCTCTTTTTTTATGTGTACTACTACTGGTTTGTTGTGAGTCAGGGGGTGTCTTGGAGGTGCTCATTTTATAATCAGAGTGGCATGTTAATCATAGTCTAATTATTATTCATCCTCATGGAATTTGGGAAGAGGTCGAATCTTGCAAAGGTTTGGTTGGACAGCCAGAAATTCAGATATTCGGTCTGAGCCTAATATTATATATGAATGGATTGCTACTGCTACCGAACAATGTTATCATGGTTGCCATAGATGGGGATATATGCGCAACACCTTTGTAGCTTTTATCCAAACAAAATTACTAGTAAACGTGAAACTCGACCATGTGTGCGTGCACGCGTATATATGCCTGCCTGCGTGCCTTTCGGTGCAGTAAGGTAGTAGGACATATGATACTACCTAGCCGAAAGCAAAGAATAATTGGGTATGCTGGACAGTGTCAGGGTTTCTTTGGAACAAAGGGTTTTTGAAGGAAATCAATCCTATAGAAATTTTTTTCCTACATGGTCCTTTGGATCAAAGGAATAACCATTTAAAAATCCTATGAAATTTCTTTGAAAACATAGAATTTTGAAAGAATTTCAACATGAGGTCCAACATCTTAGAAAAAAGCATTCGTGTCTTATTCCTACGTTTTTCATATGTTTTATTCAATCATTCCTGCAATTTTTCTGCATTTTTATAATCCATAAGATTTAAAACGCTAGGGCACTCTAATCCTATATTTTTTTATATTTATGTGCTTTGAAAATCCTATGTTTCAAAATAGCACTTACTATTGTCTGAATCTTGGAGCAAGAACTATAAGTCCTCTGTTTTTCTAAAAAAATTTTACCATTTCACACTTTTCCCGTAATTATAAATAATCTTGGAAACATTCTTTTATTAAAATTTAAATTTGTGATTTTTCAGAATTTTGCTTTTTTTTCTAAGTGATTGATTTTGTTGTTCTTTTAGTGATAGTATTTGAATTTTGATAAGTGCAAATTATTTTGAGCTCCTTCTCAAGCTTCTCATTTTATTTGAAGTTTAAATACAAATTCCAATTTCCAGAGCAAAAGATTAAGATGAGTATGTGATGAATAAAATGATCTATGGAAATTTGTCTATATATCCAGCTAAAAGTGATATTTTATTTGCTTCAGTTGCCTACTGCACCGTGTAATCACAAACAGAAAAAAAAAAGTTAGCAAATTGGCATCAAATAAGTCCCTTACAACACATATCAATATTGGCGGTATGAACCAACAAAAATAATCAAATGGAGCATTAGGTACTCTCCCATGGACAATCCAGTCCAAATATGGGTAGTACCTGGTTTTGTGCACACCTAGACCAAGCCCAACTGCATGCGCATCCGCATGTCCAATTGACATTTTTCACGTTTGATTCGATGCTGCCAGCAATTGGACTTTTGAGCATCTTCAATACAGTTGTTATTTTAGGCTCTATAAATGTCCATTTCATGAGTTTGTGAAAAAAAAATAGAGTTAAATTTATATTTCCCTTCAACAGTTTATCTATCTTCACTCTCCATATAACGGTGCAACCCATATTAATATCTCTCTCCTCCGTACTCCCCTACTCTCCACACCATCTTGGGGAGAGAGGGCAAGCTGTTGTTGGAGAGAGAGGTGACGACTACAAGCAGCTTTAGGTGTAGGAGTTAGCGACGGACAGAGAGGATATGATGACGGTGAAGATCTAGAGGTCACTATCGAGCTCTACTCAGGCCACTGCCAGCACCATGGGCCCTGCTTCTCTCTCCCTCCTAACCTCACCTATGACCTCTGATTTCTCAATGCCACATGGATGGACTTTAGCCTCAGCTGTCATGTGAGATGGCGGAGACGGTGGCTGAGCTACTAACGGCGTAGGGCAGATTGTTGGAGACAGCGTCAGAGATCAATGCACGAGGAGACGACTGCACCACAGATCATGGGAGATGGCACAAGGAAGATAGCCGAAGATCAATGTAGGAAGACAAATAGCCGAGGATGCGCATCGTTGCGTGGATGGGCGCCACCGCCATAGGTTTTGACTTCATCATTGCTTTGTTTCCACCGATCTACTGCTATGGTGTGGGAATGAGAGAGAATGATAGGATGGAGTGGTGGAGCCCATGATTGACAAAGTAAAATGAGGAAAGGGATTTAATTCTTACCGAGAGAGTCATTTAGCAACTCTATTGGAGATGCTATTGGAAAAGTTTTTAGGCATACACAGAATGTGATGCTGCATTCTGGTAAGAAATATCTAGTCTTCATCTCCTAAAGAGAAATTTCCATATTTTTGAGTTGAGGTAGGAGTAAGAGAGGGCAGCAAGAGAAAGTGCTGCATTTGTGTTCGATCTTGTGCTAATCATACTGAAAATCGTATTTCGCAATTATCAGAGTACTAAGTTCGTTAAGCAGAATCCACAATTGATGCTATGGCAAAATTACTATGTTTTCTCTTAGACTACTGCAGGATTAAATTGACGGTTATTTACCTTTTCAAGCTAAATTAAGGAAGCAGCCAAAACGCCAAGAGCCTGAATTTTCTTTTTAGAAAAACATGGCAATTTTGTAATGGTATATTCAAAGGAAAAATTAGGTCTTGGATGCTGTATTATGATGGTTTTTGCTGAAACACACAGTAAAATCATGATATAGTTCAAGTTTTTTTTATATCAAATTTTGCTACGTGACACTGCGGTTTTAGCTCTTTGACACGTTAAAGGTCAATCTTTGAGAAAAGACACTTTCAATATGTTGTTATTTACTGTTAGACACCGTACCTATTAAAATATGCATTTTTATCAAATAAAAGAAATAAACAGTATGAAAGGTTAAAATACCCTTAGCCCCACTTGTCATATTCTTCCACTTCCTCCCTACTCCCCCTTTCTCCAGTTACTATTGTACTCCCCGATCCGCCACTCCACGCCAACGCCATCGTTGGCCACGCAACTAATGCCTCCTCTTCGTTGGCCTTCTTCTTTCTCTATCGTCACCAGGTCGAGTTCCTAAAGCAGATCCAAGAGCTTCAACATGAGTCAGCCCCTCCATCATTGTTGTCTCCACAGTGGTGTGCCACTCTGCAGCAATTCTCATTGGGTAGTCGGCGTGCGTAATTCGTAGCAACACGGTAAGGACGTGTATGCCCCCGATTTTGAACACTAAAACCTCATCTGTTTACAATACCATTCTCTAAATTAGTAGATGGTAGACACACAACCTAGTGGTATATTACATTGTCTATCGTTACAAAAGTCTTACAATACATTAATATTATAAGGGTTGTCTGAGTAAGACCCAAATAGACCAAGCATGATCATCTATAATATCACAAAATATGTAAATAAGATAGCGAAAGTAAAGCTACGATGGTTCATCCCTACTCCATAGGCAGCAACTAGAGAACCTAGTTTCCTATTGTGCCCCCTTCAGCTCGTCCTCCTCATCCATGTAACACGCATACAGGTCACTCCTAGCATCTTTCTCTAAAAGAGTAAAATAAGTAAAGGTGAGTACCAACATACATGGCAAGCCACCACTACAAGATGCAGTAGTGCATGTAAGGATTCTAGGATGGCTTGATTTATTTGCATAAAGCTAATTTTCGCAAATCTATTCATGAACATATGACTTAGCAGTTTTAAATGAAAACAAACATTATGTTCAAGTAGATATCCACTAACGAGAGCTACATCCACCTCCCAAAGCTTCCCTTGGTTAGGTTTACTCTCATGTTCAATTTACCACATTTTCACCAACTTTAATCTTCTCGCATGGCAGGATAGTCCATATACCTTCCTAATTATATTTTAAAACTTCTAAGGCTAGTTAGGAATAGTACAAGTCTCGTTGCTTCCTTAACCGTGAGTATGGCTATTCAAATAGATTAAATTTATTCACGCTGCAATGGATGTACACTTTACCCGTATCCCGTGACACATCTAACACATAGGCTTGTCACGGCTTGGTCTTTTGGTTTCCCTCTCATGGTGACACCTGATCCAAAGACTATGATCCATCATGCACCCCTAGCGTCCAACCGTCTCGAGCTAGTGGTGAGAGGAGTCATAAAACCCATGATATCTAGGCGTTACACTATATATGTATAATTAGGGTGCATTTTAGGTTTAACGTCATTAATCACAACAACTCAACACAACATTGTACATTCCATGTGTAGGACCAATCATGGCTAGGGTGCTGCCCCAGTTGGGTCACCCAATCCTTTAGATCTATACCTATATGAGAAGTGCAGTCATATTCTCTTCGTTTTCTGTATAGCTTACTTGGTCCTCAACAGACTAGGATCGTTGATAAACTTGCATAGAACCACCTAAATATTCCATGCCACCCCAGTTAAAATTAGTTTTGTTCATTAATTAGTTTTGAGTTTTTGCAAAAGGTTTTAATATGCCACATGAGATGGCACTAAATGTCTCCCATCGCATTTCAAGAATCACTCACCTTGAGCAACCGTCCCGTACATTGCCATATTCAAACATGTAGCAAATATATATAGCGACTAAATAAACATGATTAAGCATTGTCAATAATTGACAAAAGACATTTAAATAATATATGGTAATAAGGTACAGGATAATCAACATCAAGCTTAAGTAAGTTTTAGTTTCTCATTTTATAATTAGCATACAATTTTATTTATAAACAAACCATTTCATAATACAGAATCAATATACTTAAGTGACTTGCCTTGCTTAGCAGCTCCTCCTCGACTGCTACAGTTTTGTCCTCGCAAATGTACCCTGCTTGACAAACAGGTAATCAAACTCGCGTACTAAAAGTCCAAACGATAAGGCCAAAAAAGGTAAAACTGCCAAACCAGTGCCATTAGGTAGTTTTTAATTTTAGAAGAATTTTGGTAAAAGTTTCATCAAAATCCAATTTAAAATGAGGGAGTTATAGCCTCCCAAAGTTTCAAATTTAAATTAAATCAAACAAATTGCAAAATCTTCTTGTTCTGTCGTTTTCTTTTCTCCTGAAAATATTTTTCTATAGGAAAATATCTTGCTTCACTGACAAGTGGGTCCAAAACTTTTTATTTAAGAAAACCAATTATTTCCTAAAGGGAAACTCCTAGAGTCAAAGACAAGTAGGGCATTGGTCAATATTGACCTGGTACCCACTCTTGGTTAAGGGCCCACATGTTAGCCTTACAGAAGCTTAATAAAGGTTTTTAAATCATTTTTAAGCTTGGGGTGGCCCACTTGTCAGTAATTCAACTTTTAAACTTAGTTTTTAACACGTTTTATTAATAGACATGGCCCACTTACATATTAATCATTTAGTTAGCTTAACTATCTTCATTAGTCCTTAATCACTTTTTCTCATGCCATCGCCATCGTTGGCCATGCAGCTAATGCCTCCTCTCCACCGGACTTCTTCTTTCTCTATCATCACTGGGCCAAGTTCCTAGAGTAGATCCAAGAGCTTCAACATCGGTCAGCCCCTCCATCATTGTTGTCTCCACAATGGTGTCCACTCCACGGCAATTCTCATTGGATAGTTGGCGTGCGTAATTCGCAACAACACGGCAAGGATGTGTATGCCCCCGTTTTTGAACAATAAAGCCTCATCTGTTTACAATACCATTTTCTGAATCAGTAGATGTAGATGGTAGACACATAACCTAGCGGTATATTACATTGTCTATATCGTTATAAAAGTCTTACAATACATTAATATTATAAGGGTTGACCGAGTGAAACCCAAATAGACCAATCATGATCATCTACAATATCAAATACCAAAAGATATAAATAAGATAGCAAAAGCAAAGCTATGACGGTTCATCCCTCCTCCATAGGCAGCAACTAGAGAACCTAGTTCCCTATTGTTCTCCTTTCAGCTTGTCCTCCTCATCCGTGTAACACACATACAGGTCACTCCTAGCATCTTCCTCTAAAAGAGTAAAATAAGTAAGGGTGAGTACCAACTTACATGGCAAGCCACCACTACAAGATGCAATAGTGCACGTAAGGATTCTAGGATGGCTTGGTTTATTTGCATAAAGCTAATTTTCGCAAATCTATTCACGAACGTATGACTTAGCAATTTTAACTGAAAACAAATGTTATGTTCAATTAGATATCTACTAACGAGAGCTACATCCACCTCCCTAAGCTTCCCTTGTTCAGTTTACTCTCATATCCAATTTACCACATTTTCACCAACTCTAACCTTCTCACATGGCAAGATAGTCCATATACCTTCCTAATTCTATTTTAAAACTTCTGAGGCTAGTCAAGAGTAGTATAAGTCCCAGTGCTTCTTTAACCATGAGTATGGCTATTCAAATAGCTTAATTTTACTCACGCTGCAATGCATGTACACTTTACCTATAGCCCGTGACATATCTAACACATGAGACTTGTCATGGCTTGGTCTTTCGGTTTCCCTCTCATGGCAACACCTGATCTAAGGACTATAATCCATCATGCACCCCTAGCACCCAACCGTCTCAAGCTAGTGGTGAGAGAAGTCCTAAAACCCACGATATCTAGGTGTTACACTATATATATAATTAGGGTGCATTTTAGGTTTAACGTTATTAATCACAACAGCTCAACACAACATACATTCCGTGTGTAGGACCATTCATGGCTGGGGTGCCACCCCAGTTGAGCCATCTAATCCTCTAGATCTATACCTATGTGAGAAGTGCAGTCATATTCTGTTCGTTTTCTGTATAGCTTACTCGGTCCTCAATAGACTAGGATCAATGATAACCTTTGCATAGAACCACCTAAATATTGTTCATTAATTAGTTTTGAGTTTTTGCAAAAGGTTTTAATATGCCACATGAGGTGGCACTAAATGTCTCCCATCGCACTCACCTTGAGCAATCGTTCCCATACATTGCCATATTCAAACATGTAGCAAATATATATAGCTGACTAAATAAACATGATTAAGTATTGTCAATAATTGACTAAAGACGTAATAAGGTACAGGATAATCAACATCAAGGAAAAGCTTAAGCAAGTTTTAGGTTCTCATTTTATAATTAGCATACAATTTTATTTATAAACAAACCATTTCATAATATAGAATCAATATACTTAAATAACTTGCCTTGCTCAGTTAAGAGCTCCTCCTTGACTATTACAGTTTCATCCTCGCAAATATACCCTGTTGCTTGATAAACGGGTAATTAAACTCGCGTCCTAAAAGTCCAAACGATAAGGTCAAAAAAGGTAAAACTACCAAACCAGTGCCATTAGGTAGTTCTTAATTTTAAAAGAATTTTGATAAAAGTTTCATCATAATCCAATTTAAAATGAGGGAGTTATGGGCTCCCAAAGTTTCAAATTTGAATTAAATCAAACAAATTGCAAAATCTGTTCTTTTCTTTTAGAAATATTTTTCTATAGGAAGGGGCATTGGTCAATATTGACCTGGTACCACTCTTGGTTAAGGCCCACATGTCAGCCTTAGTGAAGCTTAAAAAGGTTTTTAAATCATTTTTAGTCATAGATACATATTAATCTTAACTATCTTCATTAGTCCTTAACCACTTTTTCTCGGGCTACGTGTCGGCCTCTCTCTCTTCCTTTGTTCTTCCTCTCTGCTCTCCCGTTCTCTTAGTTCTCACTCTCTCCCGCGCGAGCCCGGCGCTAGGATTGGCTCACGCGGAGCGGCGCCTGCCAGAGGCCGGGGTGGCCGGCGAGGGGAGACTCTAGGGGACGTGGGATACCACTGGGTGGCGGCAGGAGGGCTGGGGAGGCACCTGGAGGCGCGGGGAGTTTGGGTGCGGCGGTGGTGGAGGTCGGCTTCAAGGCGCGCCGGCGAAGCGGCGACCGCCCGATGGAGCAGAGGCAAGTGGCGAGGTCTTCGGACCTCCAAGGGCACTACCGACGGCTACTCGATGGCTGGTAGTGGCTGGAGGCGATTGCAAAGGTGGGAGGTTGCGGCTGGCATGGCGGCGGTGGGGTGGAGCTCCAACTCGCCGTCAATTCGCCGTCACAGTGGGGCAATCGGTTGGCTCGTTGATCGGGTGGGCTGCGCCGTGATGCGGGGAAGGTTTCCCCACACTTAGGCCGGTCGGGGCTTGGCAAGCTAGAGGTGGCACGGCGGCAAGGCAACTACGGCGGCGCGCTCTGGTGGGGCACGGCCGAATTGGCCGGGGCGCCAGGGATTCGAGGGGGATGGGATGACGCAAGCGAGATGGCTCGGGTCGCGAAGGACCACTGGTCGTTGTCGCAGTCGTGCGTGGGCAGGGCACCGGTTTGGTGGCTGTGGGAGGCAGCGGCTTGCCGATTACGGCAGCGCCGGTGGCCTTGCGGGCTACGGCATCACAGGAAAGTGGCACGGGGGAGAGGAGACGGAAGGGCGGCTCGATTTCTCACCGTGCGGGACTGGCCCGCCGGGGGGATTCACGGCGGCTGACGCGCACCGGCTGTGGGCGACGGTGCCGTGTGAAAAGGCCGAGAGAGCTTCGATGCGTCGAATGGGGACGGCCGCGGCATCCGCTGCTTGTCGCCTTGGCACGATGCGGCAGCGACGTGCAGGCGCGGTGTACGGGAGGGGCAGGACGAAGAAGAGGCGTCCGGGGAGCTGAAGATGGCTATGGTTATAATTAGAAAAGAAAAAAAAGAGAGCAGAGAAAGAAAGAGAGCCGGTAGAAAAGACAGCAGCCGCAATACTTAGATAGCAAAAAAAAAAGGAAGAGAGCTAGTAGAATACTGCCTGTTGTTTACCTGAGCACTGAGCGCAAACTTTTTTCGCGAAGCGACTACAAAAGCGTGAGAGAGTTAGAAAGTGTAGGTGTGGTCCATATTGATTAGTTGGGTCTAGAATCATTTTTAGGCCATGTGCGTTACAAATAATATTAGACCCAACTATTGCGATTATAACACAAACATGTTGTGTACGCGGACATACGATATCGAATACACTCGATGAAGTGGACATGGCATTACGTATGTGCGTGTGTCGAAAATTATATGTATATATGTGACGCTAACAGAGAACGTTCCTGGTCAATTGGAATCCCTAACGTCCAAATCTGGTTGTATGTGACGCCCATAATTATTAAGAAAAAAATAAGAGAAAGAAAGAAAGCTAGTACCAAAGCATTAGGCTTGGGTTTTGGCCCAGCCCAAACAGCACGGCAGCAGTAGCAGCGCGGCAGCGCGCTACAGTACCATGTGTACTGTAGCATCGCAAGTTTAGTACTGCTTGTTTGTAGGCGTGTGAAGGAGACCAGTTTGGATTCACTCCTGAGCACTCTCAACTCTAGTTTGATTTTATTTTTTACGGAGCGAGAAAAAAACATAACAGATTCAACAATGTAGGCATGATTCAACTGAATAAGTTATACCTATAATTATTTTTAAACCATGGGCGTTATAGCACAGCTCTCACAGCTGGGGTTTAAGTATTGGTGTGACACAACTGATGATAATGAGGTACGATGGGTAGGGCAGATTTCGTCGACGGTAGGACGACTTAGACTTTGGCAAGCTTAATGCTGAGTAGAGGTGATGACAGGAGGCTTGGCAAGCTAGCTGCTATAGCTTCGCACGCTAGGCTAGTGAGTCAGCCAACCTGATTTTGTTGGGTTGGCTGGTTCTGATGGCTAGGTTATCTTGCCTTGGTAGCCGAGTAGGAGGGGACGTTTGGTTAGATTGGTTTAGACTAGTAATTAAGATTAGACCCGCTAGGGTTATATTTAGTAATTAGGGCTAGGCTAAGCCCACTAAGGGGTTAGAGTTTGACAATATATTTGTTTTTAATTTGTATAATGCTTTCTTAAAAGGATTTTAATTTATAATTATTGTCGTTAGCTTATTTATATTTGTCTTTAATATTTGGATTGATTTCCTTTGAATTAATCTTGCCAATGGCACAAAATAAAAGGAACACCAATAAAAAAAACCATGATGCAAAGTTTTTGCTGGTTCCAAATTTTAGGTTTATTATTTTAGATTTAAAATTTCTAGGGTGTTACACCGGCGTGTGGCTCGAGAGCTTATCGCGCGGGGCCACACAGTTAGCAGCGAGATGCCAACGCATGCAACATGGGCATGATCAACAGGATGCACGCGGCGTGGCCGAGGCCAGAACGCGTATGGCGTGCTACAGCGTGAAGAGCGATGGGAGGACCGACATGTGGGGGCCAAGGGTATTTCGGACCATTCACAATATTTTCTCCTATTTAACTGGAAATATATATATTTTAATGGGTGAGCAGTAAATATCCGAGAGCATTTGTCTAAAAATTAAATTGTGTCGTGTCCATGTGCTAAAAACTGTAGCAAAATTTGTCCTTTTTATAGTTTAATCTTCAAGCTCTCCGTTGGGCTTGCCTGGATGGATGTAACAAATTTTACCTTCGTGCCCAGTTTACCTAAAATAACACTGGAACTAGACCAATTAATATATGAAAATTGGCTAGTTTTTAAAACTCGTAAGCTTTTGCCGTACAAGAATGAATTAAAATGTATAATTTTTGTATAGTGTTTTTTTGTTACAAATCTAAAAATGGTGCTTTCATGTTACATAAATAATTTAGAAACTACTGATAGTCAAAGCTCAGTTAGGCAAAGTTAAAGCCGACAAATATTTGCGAACGGAATGGACACATACCTTGTTTGAAGGGAAAGGCAGCTTGTTGCATGCGGGCCCCTAATTTCTGAATCACTATATTCGAGTCATCATCAGATTCTGATGCAGCCTCGGCTCGAGGGAACATGAACCTGAAAAAATTAGGCCACAAAAGGTGGATGAGCTTGCAAGTCGCCATTACTACATGCACAGAGTATCACAATATAAACGTCTTTCTGACGAGTTGACTTGAGTCAACGAGCAGCGTATATTCTCGATCTGTACAATCTACTGTACGAAGATATGATTTAGTTGGGAAAACAAATAATTTTTCTGTTCTAAAATATAAATATTTTTAGTTTCTTTAACATAAATAAATTAAAGTTGATAAGAAAAAACTCTCAATAAATAAGGCCAGTTCAAATTAGCCGTTGCTTTTCGTGGCTCGAAAAAGAATAGCATATGATTAATTCCATATTAACTATTATAAATTTAAACAATATATTTATTTAAATTTTTAAAAAACTTGTATATAGAATTTTTTTATAAAATATATTGTTTAGCAGTTTGAAAAACTTACTAATGAAAAACATACCCAACAGCCCAAACGGGATAGAAGAGACAGCATATACAAAAGTAGGTTGAAAAAAATTAAATAGAAGATAATTGATATGACAAGCAAGTACACTAATTTAAATTATAGAAGTTACTAGAGAAACTAACATTTGCCAGGCCATCTTCTTTGGAAGAGAAGTTGATTCCTTGCTTACTGAGAAATTAATGGTTAAACTCTTGGATAGAGATAGGAAGATCGCACTCTAATTGTCTCTAATTACAGATAGGTACACTGTACATGAAACAGTAGTGAGACGGCTATTGTAGAAGAAAATCCACCGGAAATCGTTTAAAGTTTTCGAAGGAATATGTTGGGAAAAGTTTATGGCAGTATTAGCTGTGTTCTAAACCTGGCGTTCTTCCTCTCCTTCATACCCAACAGAGTACACATGGAGCAAAATATAGTACGCAAATGCCTCGGGGGTGAAATGAGCCAACACCTGATAATAGTGGGAAAAAAATATTGGTAAACTGAAAATGATGCATAGCTGCTTTGTGCAAGACTAGCGCCAGTTTCGGCATTGGGATGCCTATGCATGATGGCACTTTGACAGCCACCACTCACCTGCTGATAACCAGACGCTAAATTGGTAATTGTAAATGGCAACACCTGGAACACACATCAGAAAATGGATCATGGACGGCCTTATAATATAGAGTTCAATCCAATTTTGAGAAATTCTGGATCACACAAAAGTTGACAATCACAAATTAATATCACGTAAACATCAGAAAATGATGACCATGGTATTAAAAATGGCCGCCCCTTGCCCCCGGTTAAGTGACAACTGAGGTTGGAATCTTCTTGAGCAGGGCACATGATCTGCATGATGAATGGCGTTAATTAGGCAACAGATCATATATAGATCATATATACTGCATTATCAGAATGTTCATCATCAAAACACATTTGGATGTTCGCAAATTTGGTAACAATATTGATCATGTATATATTATTTATACAAAATAATAGTAAATATGGTCAAAGTTAAAACCAGAGCTTCTAATCACAATTTAGACAAATATATACCACTCTTTCAAATATTTTTTATTTTTGCTCGTTAGGTTAATTTTAGTCTCTTATATCTCTTTTCACAATGTATTGACGTTTCTACGATCAAACTATTTTAACCGATATTTAACAAATTTTTCTTCAATTGATGACGTATATCTATAAATAATTTAGTTTAATCATTTATAATTATACGTACAACAATTTGCAAATTAGGTAGTTGTAACGTTGGTAGAAAATGGAGTAGCAGTGTACTACCTTTTATTTAAATTATGTAGCGTGCCATAATTGCATAATTTAAACTATTGCATGCGTGACATCCATTGCTGTTTCTCAGCTAAGTCACCAATTCCTATCCATGTTCTCTCTAAAACTATCATTCTGAAGCTGACTCCACTCATCTGCCTATATTAGTACCCCGAACAATAGTCAAGCCGACAATGAGAACCAATTGGCAAACTTGATCTGAGCTTCAGTAGTAGCTCATAAGCTGAAACACCCACAGGTCAGTAAACTTTTTCCTGCTTTCTACACTTGTTCCCTTTCGATTCAGCTTCTGTGATGTTTATATTATTGTTTAAATTTCAGCAACCCAAAATTCATGAAAAAAAAAGAAGACGTTTAGCCACATATTGATCTTTGCTACCTTTTTTTATTTCTAAGAATTGATTATCTATTACCATGTTCTTGTAGTAAAGTGCATCCGTTTGCCTTTTTATCATGACTTGACCTGATAATATCAAAGGTTCTACCAATCTTCCACACCTAGTCTGCCGAACACCTGAGTCATACGAATCCAGAGATTTTGTGAGAAGCAAGCAAACATATGAACTAAATTACATGAGTCAGACTAGTGAGGGATTTCCTATCCAATTTATGCAACAGAGCAAATACTACAAATCCTTCAGTTTCAACCATCTCGTGAGAAGCCTACGGAGGCAGCTAAACCAGTTCCATAGACTGGAGGGAACCAGCAAACATCTGTGAACAGAAATTACCAACAAAACGGTCGTATCCTTCACTCAGTGACACCAGCAGCGAGGGATCATGCAATCGGTACCCCCGAAATCATTATGATGATACACCAATGAGAATTAAGTTTATTTGTAATTTTGGTGGTAGATTCTTACCAAGGCCAAGTGATGGTCAACTCCGGTATGTCGGAGGTGAGAGGCACTTGATTAAAATTAGCCGTCACATTTCATGGCAAGAACTCATCTGCAAGACATCAAAGTTAATAAGGCGAGCTCATATGGTCAAATACCACCTACCAGGGGAACAAATGAACATGCTCATTTCCATCACCTGTGATGATGACCTCCGGCATATGATTGATGAGTGCATTGTGCTAGAACGAACCAATGCATTGTTGACCGTGTACCTCTTTGCTGACAATGATGATGAGCGCCATGCGCATTTCGTATTAGGAAGCTCATCAAATACAGACAAAGAAGCACTGTTCATTGCTCTTGTCAATGGGCTTGTCAGACCAGGTGAGGAATTGAGAAATCGGAGGGCTAGAAACACCTCAGCCAATGACCTAGATCAACTGATGTTTGACATCAATGAAGAACGGTTGTTAGCCAGGACAGACAAAGCTTCGCTGAACGTGAAAAGTAAGCTCTCACCGAGTATCGTCACAGTACCACCGAAGACAGCAAGGGAGCAGCTGGAGAACATGCCTCCAAGTTCCCAATCAGCTGTGACCAGCCAAGATTACAAGGCACCAAGCAATGAAGGTAACCCACTGTGCATTGACAGAAAGGCAAATAATGCTCACCTTGGCTACTCTGTACCTTCTGAATCCACGTGCATAGTTAAGGTGGAAGCTGGTGCTTATGCTGTCTCGAGGCATCATCCAGGACAGCGAAAGACTGCTACAGACATGACCATAAAGAGCAACCAAGCTACAGAAGATCAGGTAAAAGGATCACCAAGAAAACAGCTTCCCGTACCAATAGACAACAGAGGTGTGAAAGTAGTGTCATCAAAGTCAAACAATAATAACCCAATGACGCATATAAGTCTACCTGTGTATGAAAAGGCTGCATCCTTATCAGGGAGTTCAGAGAAAACAGTCAACCAACCAACCTCTGACGATAACAAGATCAATCTAAGAACATATAGCACCCAAGAAGAAGCTGTGTGTCACTCAGCATCCCATAATAAGACGGAGATGCATAAACATAGTCTTGACTTTGGTACTCCTCCACGATGCCATGATGATACGTACAACAGTACGAACAGTACAAACCTGCATATTCTGGAGAAGTCAATTACAACCAACAGCAGGCAGAAGCAACAGCCTGCTGTCATGTGCACTGACATTTTGAAGAAAAACCATCCTCCTGAACCGACCAGAGGAGAAACAGTACTTTCCTGTTCTTCTCTATCTTCAGACAAGACAACTGAGCTGCAGAAAAATATTCTAGTCAGATCTTCAAGTGAGAGACAAGAACGGCCCAACAGTCCAAAACCAGATGAACATTTATCAACAACGGCCCGGTCTCGATCAGTTGGTGCCGATGGCATTATCCCTCAGATCAGAACTCCATCGCAAGAATCTAAAGATAATGTTGCACCATTTATCCAAGAGTCTGAGGTACATCCATAATCTTGTTTCTTGTTACAGTTAAAAAAGTTATAACTTAAAGTAAAATTCTGAACTATCTTTTGGCAGGTATATGAGACAACGAACAGTGAGCAAGCTCTATCTCCAAATGCGATAATGGGGAGAGAACTTATAAGTAATGTCCAGGTTGTAGTAAAATCCTTATCTAATGCAACCTTCAGTCACAAAAGAGTGACATTTTTAACTTTTCAAATTCAAGAATAAACAACTTTGACCAGTAAAATTCTACTATAATATATCGGAAAATGTTATAGATTTGTAGTGTAATATTATGCAAAGCATGTTTTATAACAAACTCATCATTTTTATATATCCAAGTTTTGCGTCGTAAACAATAGCTTTAGTCAAAATTAACACAGCAGGGTGTTACAAAATATACAATATTTAGGACAAGACTTTTAAAATTTAGACCATCAATAATTTTTAAAGTTTTTAGGTTACAAACAAAAAAATTGGTGTTTAGATTTACTCGAAAAGTACTATCATAATATCATAAACTTATTAAATTTTATAAACTTATTAGGTTGGAATTTTAAAATTTTGACCAAATATTGTCATAAATGCCATGTAACTTTGGCTGGAGGGAGTATATTGGAAGGGGTCAGAAGAAATAAATAAAATTAATGTGTAATACAAGATTTGAATAAACACATACAGAAAAAACATTGAGATCTCAAATATTTTTATCAGCAAATATTGTTCAACACAGATTTGAAATCTTTCTACCATTAAATGGTAACTAGAGTAAACAACACTTATTCCTACAGTGGATGCCGTACAAATGACAGGTAATAAACAATTGGGACCTTGAAGATCTCCGTGAGATAGGCTCCGGTTCATTTGGGACTGTTTTCCATGGAAGATGGAAGGGGACAGATGTTGCCATTAAGCGGATAAAGAACAGTTGTTTTATGTACCCATCATCTCAGGCAGATAAACTGGTAAGCCTATATGAACTCACCCACAACTTCTACTATGGTCTTGTACTCAAGTAATTCAACTTAAGATCCTCATGATTGTGCATGCCTATCACATGTAATCATTTTAATTTTATATTACTCTTTGAATTAAAAAAAGAAATAAAACTATAGATCAACAATCCCACCAATATGTCCTATAAACCAACTACATTGGCCAATATTGGACCCAGACCATGGAGCTCCTCCCCAGGTAAACAGCTGCTATGTTCAATTCAACACGTAAGTTGGTATGGAATAAGGCCAGGAGCTGTAGCGGCCACACAGTATTATCCAGATACTGGTTCCAGAAATAAGACACCTCTATGGCTCTGAAATCCACGTATAGAAATTCAGTATTAACTAAAATTTAGCACTACAAAGAAAATGTGCTGCAAATATTATTGTGTTGTCCATCATGTAATATCATGCAGATCACAGAATTTTGGAGAGAGGCTGCTATCGTCTCAAAACTTCACCACCCAAATGTCCTAGCACTTTACGGTATTGTAAATAATGGACCTGGGGGAACACTAGCTACTGTAACAGAATTCATGATCAACGGATCCCTCAAGAAAGTCCTCCTTCACAAAAACAAATATCTTGATTGGCGCAAGCGCATCATGGTTGCAATGGATGCAGCCATTGGAATGGAATACTTGCACTCCAAGGACATTGTCCACTTTGATCTGAAATGTGATAACTTGTTGGTGAATATTAAGGATCCCTCACGTCCCATATGCAAGGTATGTTCACTTACAGTAGCATAAAATACGACAAATTTATCTTGCACATGCAAATGTGTGGATAATATGGTTCACACCTTAGATTTGTCATATGAACTGAGGGATATTGTGTATAAAACTGGGGGCCGTAACAGACAAACAATGGTGCAACAGGTTGCTGATTTTGGTTTGTCCAAGATGAAACAAGCTACCCTTGTTTCTGGTGGAATGAGAGGAACTCTTCCTTGGATGGCCCCAGAATTGCTGACAATGAGTGGCACAAAAGTATCCGAAAAGGTAAAATCCTGATTTCCAATTTGCATGTTTGCATGTGAAAAAGGGAAAATAGACTGCCTGTTATGTTTTTATAAATTCGAAATTTGGAGATGCCCTGGTAAAACAGCTTTATAGCGTTGCTATTATCATTATTAGTTAAAAAATTGATATCATAGAGTTTGACATGCACCACCACCATAGCCAAAGAAGAAAGATATCACATATCAAACTGACAGTTTATTACTTGATGTTATTAGATAGAATATCGTAACAAAAAAAGGTGGGCCTTACATTTTATAAATGAGGTACTGGTGTACTTGGCATTTACTCATCAGCCATCAGATTGTAACATAAACCAAACCATACCGTTGTGATCAAGATTTTTGATGTGCTCACTGGCAGTTACCTATTACAATAAACCACCACTGACTTCTGCCCTAAAAAAGATGACGACTGAATTTTGTCCTAAAAAAGCAACCACTGACTTCTAACAGAACTACTTAAGGATAATCATTAGCGGTTTATGAAAACATACGAGCACAGAAACTAACCCATACTTATAAATCCTTTTTATTCATCAAAGACACTGTAGGGGAGGCCCCCACAGTTAAATTTTATTAAAAGATATTATGTACAAAGATTACAACAGATCAATCCAAGCATTCATCAAAGAATTCAGGTGTACCATGAAAAAGAAAACAACTGCACTGTCTTTCTTGGAATTTTCTATTTTCTAGCCTGAAACACATGGTTTTTATGCTAATACAGATTGATGTATATTCATTTGGCATTGTGATGTGGGAAATTCTGACCGGTGAGGATCCATATGATGGCATGCACTATGGAGGAGTCATAGGTACGCGTTTAATACAGATACTCTGGAGAAAAATAAGCTCGTTTGCTGAGTTTCATGAACTTTATAAAGTGCATGTTCTGCTGCTTCAATCCTAAACTTGATAATTAACCCTTTAGGTCCCCAAAATTGATAATAAGGCAGAACAGGACAAACCCAGGCTTAGAATAGTCACTAGTGATTAATTCCTTGTGTGCCAACTGCCAACACATATTACAATATTAGCAAAATCCCTTTGCCTCACTGACAAGTCACAACCAGTCACAGGAAGTGGAGTCGATGACAGCATTCCTAGGAACATTGCCCCTGTCCTAAGAACATAGGGACATTTTCATTTCCATCTTGCAAAAACCTCTCATAAATAACATACCGTATCTTGTGACCCGGTTCCTCGATCCCATCAACCTAGGAACAACCATAGGTCAGTGAAATAACCGAGTGTCACATAAAGGAAGAGGTGAACATTCAGTTGCATATAAGAAATTCACCTTAAATTAGTAATTATAGTGATGGTAGTGCAAACCAATTTTATTTTTTAGCTTTCTAGAAAAAAAACATGTTTTAAGTCAAAATTTGAGAACATTCTTGCAAAGTAAAATCTGTCCAGAGATATACAAGAGTTTGATTTATATCCATAAACATCAATTCTCCGTTCATCTCACATGATAATGTCAAAACTAAAAAATAAGTTATAATCCCTCTAGTCATAAATATCTCTTACGTTTACGATAAGATTTGGTTTGTCACGTGTGGGGCAGGGGTACTCACACAAGTGGCAACCTAAATGCAGTTTGTCATGTCATCATACAAATAAGGTTTACATTTTATTCAACTCCAAAGTTTGAAATATTGTATATGCATTCACTGTCTACAGAGATCATGTAGTTCTCAGGCTGTCACTAAGGAAGTCATCCAAGTATTCAAAATATACAGCAACTATAGATGTTAACTTTGAACATCTTCCTATATGTATCGTCAGAAATGATAAACAGGCAATAAAACCAGGTTCACAAAATCAGGTGTCATCACTGGTAACCAAGATTAGGCGAGATATCAGTTTAATTTCCATACTTGTCCTAGCTTGTTAGAGATAGTTCCAGGTAATTGCGTCTGAACAGTGGCTAAATTAGTTAGATCCTGGCTGAACATATCCCATACAAGCAACCCATGATTTACTGATAGAAGTTTAGAGACTAGCAATTTTTGGCCAGTTATCAAAAACCACCTGGCTGAGGAGGTCACTGCATTCCACAAAGTTGATTGAGACGTTATAATGCTCTGCATATAATTTTCATGAATTCTGTTGTAGAAATGCAAGATTCATATGCTAATAAAATGGCTTACCAAAACGCAGGGGGCATTTTGAATAACACACTGAGGCCACCAGTGCCAACTTCATGTAACCTGGCATGGAGGAAACTCATGGAGCAGTGCTGGTCAACTGAACCTGAGCAACGACCTTCCTTCACTGAAGTTGCAACCCGTCTTCGTTCCATGCTAGAAGCAAGCCAAAGTGTGACTCTCAGAGTTAATTAGCATAAGTATCACTCTCTATCTGTATATCTGTCATTTAGATGCACACTACAAAATTGCAATACTAACGTTTCTTCTTATATTGAGTATTGCTTATAAGTATGCAATTGTATAACTCCAGCAAACCAAAGCTGACTATGACAGAATCTGGTCCCCGCCTGTCTTGTACATGCATGTATCCACAGCATGAAACTGTAGGGAAAAAAAAACAGAAGCTCCCTTATCTATGTGACGATCTTTACACTTTAATGGGGATAGTTTAAAGTTATCCAGATTCTGCATTCCAATTGTTTCATTCAAAAGGGACGCCTGGAGAAGCATAACTTAAAGTAGTATTGGCCCTCGGATATGCATGCAGCATGCTGTATACCTACACACCAACTATCGTTTTAGGTGCAGCACACATGTGGCACATAGAAACCTATGTGAATGCATCATATCAGAGTTCATGCGTTAAAAATCAATAAGAGATTACTACTGAGTTACCTTTGCGTCTCTTCAGATCTTCACTGTGAGATTGGTTCAGAAAATCTCTCAATCAGACAGTTGACTAAACATTGTCGCCAGTGCTTAACCAAAGCTAAAAAGATACATGCAGCCATTGAATTCAACTTCCAAACTCCATGAGGCCCTCCAGTTGTGACCTATGACATGGCAGTGACACCTGCCACAAACATAGTAATATTATACATTTGGTTAATCTTTTGATTACAAACAAGTCTGAATTATCATATACAACAAGTTACTGATGGTTATTCATCCAGAGACCAAGCACATATAAACTAAGGGAATATGACAGTACACTCGACCACTTGATATTTCCTAGAAGTGCAGTTCAAAATGAGTACACCTAGATTATATTACTTACAGAAATTGCTTTGATAATTTATGATAACAAAATACTGAACCGCTAAACAACTCAGTAAGCATATAACTAGTGTTTCATTTGAAGGAAACAAGGCCCAAAAAGGCCTGGCAGCTCTAGATTATATCAGAAAGTGCAGTAAAGCCCAGCTGTTACAGAAAGGACAATGGTGAAATAGTTCTGCAAAGATGCATCAGAATTGAAGTCTTGAACCATGCTTGATTGTTCATTGCCCACTACAAGAAATGTGGATCAAGCGCACTGAATAACTGGTTCATCATTAAGTTTCTGCCTACCTTGTTCTGTGTTGTGAGGGCCAGAAAGATGTTCAGTCTAATGCAAATAATTAAATGAGCACGCACAGCCAGATTTTTTTTCCTGACAATCCTGGCACAGGTACATATTCAAATATCAGTAATTTTAGGGGTATGTTATTGATGAAACTAAAATGGATATTATAAACCGAGTAGAGATTAGCTATTAGTCATGCTATTTCTATTGATAATTTTAATATTAAATTGGAATGGTAAATCACTAGTTCCCTAACCAGACACTAATCAAGGGTCCTATTGACCTCAATGCATGTCAAAACTGATCAAAGGCCCATAGCAGAAATTTGTTCTGAGCTTGGGCAATTAAAATGCTCTTGAGTAAGAGTAACAAGTACATAGCTATCAAGAAACATTACCTTTCTTCAGCCTTATGCACATGATAAGATACCAAACAGCTACACATAGAGGATTGATTCCTTGTATGCTGTGGAGATTTTGTAAAAGACCTCGTCCTCTTTATGACAAGGTGTATCTATGCCCACACATTATTTGAGACAATGAGGGGCATCTAAGGTGTAAAGCCAATATGCTAAAATTTTAAATGGCACATAAGGAAATAAAAAACTTTCACAAGATAATAGATACAAATAGCTACTTGACATTGAATGTAACTAACCATATTAGACTGCATTGAATATTACCATCTACTCCCTCTGCCCCTTTTTACTTGTTTAGGACATCAACATAGTCTACAATGCACATGTTTTATCATTGCCTTTTCTAAGCATATATTATGAAAATTACAGAAACAAAATAAAAGCATTTTCCTGACAAAACTACCAATATCATTCTTACATACTATGGTTTAGTATATATTAGTGGACAGAGGGGGTACTAATTTGTATGGATGAGAAAACATGCCATTGAAATTTACAAGATGTCCACACTACGGTGGATTCCTAAAGAATTTTACATTTATCTGCTGGTTGATATATCAATGCAACCTCTTCATTAGAACTTTAGACAAAACATCACATAGTTTTACTAGAATTGATCAATATGTTCTGTAACTAGATTCCATGTACATAAATGCTGCTGACCCTTAATCCTAATCCTGCAACAGATATTACATGATTAATTTGATATTTCATCAATTTTCGCTTAAAAGCTAGAAAAC
Source organism: Oryza coarctata (assembly GCA_030770085.1). Classification (NCBI taxonomy): domain Eukaryota; kingdom Viridiplantae; phylum Streptophyta; class Magnoliopsida; order Poales; family Poaceae; genus Oryza; species Oryza coarctata. Next base: position 15,763,506 of record CM061466.1, read on the forward strand.
TTTGCCCTGCCCTTAAAGCTGATTTAAAATCTCCATTGCTAATATCTAATATAATCTACAAAAATCGTTTGCAAAATTCCAGCTTATAAGGTCCAGCAACAATTTTAATCCAGAAGTCAACTTCCACTGGCTTGAGCTTCACATATAAGTAAGATTTACAAATTACAATACCCTGAAGAGTATCCCACGGTGTGGCCATAACTTCAGATTACTAGGTGAGACAAAAATACACCAAATGCTCTTAGTTAATGGTAGTTTGCATTGTGGGCATCATACTTTCCCGTGTATAATTGATAGAAAAAGGTAACCAATTGAGGAACATTTGACAAATAGCTCTTTATCTTCAGCTCAAATAACTAAACAATGAACATTTTCCCACATCACTTCTCACTGTGCAAACGGCATCAGGCATTCAAGTCATACAGACCAAAAAGCCAATTGTGTTTTCAGATTATGGCCTTACCTTTTAAAACTATGGAACTTGTCTTCTCAAATAATCTGGAATGTCCCAAGCATGTCAGATGGGACTAGTAAAAACCAATACAGACCAAGCAGGCTTTCAGCATTAAAGATGAAAATGCCTACTTTGTTTACTATTAAGGGAAAAATCTGATAATGGAACAATTTTTGAGGCGAGGAAAAAACAGAGTGTTCTGTTTCATCTTCAAGTTTGAATATGTACATACCTCCCATATGATGTTCACGAGCATTTACTATGTTGGACAAAATTCTATACTACAGCATCTATTGTGCATGAACAAAATCAACATAGAAATGAAAGATTTCACTGACCTGTAAACTAATTAAGCATACATAAATAATTTGTTATTAATAAGGTCCTGCAAAGATATCTGGAAAAAGTGTCACTTATAAATAGGACATTGACATATGAAAGTGACCTGCTGTCATGAATCATGATTATTATTTTTTAGCCACACACAATCAATGGATTCTTTTGAATTGATAAAGTAACACATTGATATGAACCACTATTCAGATTAGCATATCCATAAGACAAACATGAGGTCCACTCAAGAAAAACAGATGTCAACACTGACCATATATCTCCTAAAAGCTTCCACTGACAAACTGCCACATGAGCTTCTAATTATACTTCATCTTCTAGAGTTGCTTAATAGTATAGTTATAACAACAAATTCATGTCAGAACTCCCCAGTTACATCATAAGCTATCCCCCTATTCCCCTGAATGATTAGCCCAAACTATCCTAGTGCGCAAAGGTAATGGTCAAAACTCAAAAGTAATAAAAGGTAGGAAACTATAGAGCCTAGCAGTTGTCTGCAAATATTAGATTCAAAATGGGAGGTGAACAGAGGCATCTTAGAAGCAATCAACTGTTTTACTCAGCATTCAGAAGTTGCTTTTGACAATTCCACTGGTTCTGTGGTCTCCTGAAGAAGTTCTTTAGAAATAGCAGCTGGGTCAAGCTCATAGCTATCCTTAGGGACATTTGGAGCTTCTTCCCCTGTCATCCTATAAAAGGGCACCTGATGTGAAAACCGAAACATCTCTTCTTTGGGAATTTTCTTGATGGCATTGAGGTCCTGATTTCGCTGAAACACTGTTCGAAACCCAGCAACCTTGACCAAGGGAATGACAGAAACGCCATGATCCTCATCATAATCATCCAGTACCTCAACTACATCATAGACATGCAGAACTTTATGTGGAGTATCTTCATCCCAGTCAGGGGACCAATTTCGATACACAGCCCAGATGTTACCTTTCTGTGGATAAATTTTTATAACCCCACGTGGGCCTTTCTCCCATTTAATCTGGTGAGAGAACATGTTGAGTATATCACAGGTTTCATATCTACAAATCCGGAAATCGCCACACGTCTTTGTGAAGCCAGAAGAGACCCAGTTTAAAGAACCAAATTCACTGTTTGTCCTTGATGTGAGAAAGCTAATTTTGAGCTGGAATGGCTCCACGGAGAGAACTTTCTGAATAAATGCATAATAACGAGGCATGCCATCTTCATCATCATATGTAGCCCAAATTTGATCACTCTGAAAAGATTCTTCAGTACGATCCTTATCAAAGTCATGGAAATCAGGATCAGGAACATTATAAGATAAAGGGTCACCATTTTCATCATCAGCATCTGTGCTATCAACAGAAGCATTGTCCTCTGGATCAACATGTGCATCTTGGTGTGCAGTAGAATCATCGGATGAAAGAGTTTCATCATCCCCATCATTTTCTTTAAACATGTGTTTCTTATTCTTTTTTCCATTAGCAGCAACCTGCAATCTTTTAGTCTGCATCTCCTTTAGCTTGTCCTTTAAATCACTCTTTGCTTTTTCCATCAAAATACCTCTAACATCAAACTGCGTGAAGGTCTTGGTTAAGCTGATGCGAGTAGGAGGTCTGGGTTTCCAACTGAATCCACCATTAACACCTTGAAAATGATGTGCTCCACTGTTGGTAGAAAATGATATATTTCCACCTGGAACTCCAAAATAATTGGCCCCTGGACCTGATAGAATGTACGAAGAATCAATTCCAACATCTTTACCCATAGTTCTCATATTCTTAGATGAGTTGCCACCTGTTCCAAGGTTAAGATTCTCTGACACGTTCGCTTGCCTTTTTAGAGGATTGAACTTCCTCCGAAGAGTTTCTTCCCTTCTAGCTGCTGCTTGTGCCTCCTCCCTCTCTCTCCTAACTTTCTCATATGTCTGATGAACCACATTCGCAGCTTGAGCAGCAGCTGCAGATGATGCAGTAGCACTAGCTGCACCAGCTGTCCTTGAGAACGGACACCACTGGAAATTTCTACTACCATTTTTGTTTTGATTTGCACCGCTGATGTTCAGATCATGTACAGCATGAACACTCTCAGTAGGTGGCATTGGTACCTCTTTTGCTAGGAATGGCTCACGGCAGCTAGGGCAGAGAAGATTGTGATTTAGATACACTTTCAGGTATTCATAATTCATCTTGCATTTGTTGCATGAGGTCCAAAATGTAGGTGGCTTTGCTGGAGGTTGAGCAGGAGCCTGACAGGGAGGGGGCGGGCGCTGGCACACTGAAGATGTTGCTGGTCCTGCCTTTTGCTTGTTTGTTCTTGCCTTGGAAGCAGCAGCATTGGTTGCAAAATTATAGAAACCATTGGATGCACCAGGAGCTTTACTTGTTTTATTTGATTGAGATGTATTCCGTTTAAAAACCATTAGTTTCCTCTTTTGGTCATACAGAGCTCTCTTTGTTTTATCCGACAGCACAGTCCATGCCTCTAGGACCATCTTGAAAGCACCCTCAGCACCCACCCACTTGTTCTTGTCAGGATGGAGCTGAAGGACCAACTTCCTGTACTGTTTCTTTAGAGTCTCATCATCAGCAGAAGTCCCCACAGAAAGGATAGAGTACCAATCCTTCTCCCCAGCAATTAGCACCTCTGAAGCAAGATAAATATCCAAGGTGGTGATCACCTGAACAATGCCTTCAAGCCCAGGAAAGAGAGCCTGAGCCTTCAGGGCAAATTTCTTGGCCCCCTGCAGGTCCTTCGATTCAAACTTCCTCTCTGCAATCTCCTTCGCCCTAAGAGCCTCATCCTTATTGCACTCCATTCCGTCGTATCCCAAAAAAGCTACAAAAAGCCAAGCCCTCACAACAGATTCGCAAAACTGTCCAACCCCGAAGTACTACAAAGCCGTTTCTTCTAATCAGCACTGAGCGAGCACGGTGTCTACACAGGATGCTCCTGGTACCTACCAAAAATGAAACAAATGTGTCCAACGACTATGAGGTGTATGCATCCAAATGCACATACGGGAACTTAGCACAACTACAAGTATAAAACTATCCATGGCATGGTTGGGAGACTATAAGTTACCCGGAATTTGTAAACTCACACCATGGGGTACTAAACCCAATGGGATCAACTAAAATCAATGTTGTGACCTAAAGAAGTATGTAATCATCAAATTGAAACCATGGATTGATGGGGTTAGAAACCTAGACTAGCAGTCAGGGGCGGACCTAACGTGGAGCATGGGGGTACAGTTGAACTAGCTTTCAGATCTACAAGAGAAGGTAGGTAAGGCAAATTCGAAAGGAAGAGGATGCTCACCGGAGGCGGAAGCAGCAGGACGACGGCACCCACCTCGCAGGATGGATGGAAATCGGCGCAGGCGGCGCGGCGGGGCGGGCGAACTAGCGAGGAGACCTCCGAGAGTCGAGGCCGAGAAGACGACTTGGGCGCAGGGAGTCGAGTATGCGGCGGCGCTGGAAGCAGCGGGACGCCAGCACCGCTGCTCGCGGTCGCAGGTGAGGGAGATCGGCGCGACGCGACGGCGCAACGCAGGAGTCGGATGGATGGGTCCCCCGTCGACCGCCGGCCGGCACCCCTGGTCCCCTCGCGGGACGGAGATCGGCGCAGGCGGCGGGCGAACTCGCGAGGAGGTAGGGAAACACCTCCGGGAGTCGAAGCCGAGGGGACGCGACAGGGAGATCCTCGACGAAATGGATGATTTGCCACTCTGAAAGATTTGTTCCTATCGCTATCTACTCCGTCCACCTATATTTATTTTTTAGATTTATTTTTAATTAATAATAATTAAATAAAAAGACTGTAATACCCTTAATAAATAATAAATAAAAGTTAGTTTGGAGACAGGATAAAATTACAAAAATTTTACTACAAAACACTCAAAGTTTATATAATTTATTAGTGAATATCGCAATCATCTTTAAAAACCATTAATTTAATGAAGAATTAGCTATTATTTTATTATTTTTAATCTAATTAGAATGAGAAATCATGTTGAAATTACAAATTTATCCTTTGGGCTAGCATATGTTACTCTGATCCCTTTGGAGACGACCATGAGTATTTTTACGACTTTTCTAATTTTTTAATTTTTTTTTAAAATCTTTAAACTACACATTATGCAATTTTCAATATGTCATCACCACACAAATACATCTATCATACTTCATATTTTTCTTCTTCACTCAATTGCCATGCTAAAATTGAAGCTCGTGGCATGAGGGGTATTCTCATCTTCTTAAAAAAAAATTAATAAAATAATGATTATAATATCTTCAGGCAAATTACGGATTTTTGAAGGTGTGCTCCAACCATTGCATGTTTTTTCGATATCTATCGTAAATTGTACAAACTTTGAGTATTCGGTAACAAAATTTGTTTAAAAATTAAGGGGTTGTTATACCACGATATCTTGTTTAGATATGGATGATAGCAGGTAGGTATCAAATCTGATATCTATCGATACATATCTAGTACATATCGATACCAACTAATACCTCACCGGTACTAGTTTGATACCCATCACAACTGATACATATAGATCTAGTGTCTAACTATATGCTTCTTTCCCCTGCTAGCTAGTAGCTAGTACTTGACGCTATGCCGGTCTATGGGGTCAAGTTGGCTGCCATCATCGGTCCTAGTTGAGATTGTGAGCGAGCAATGTATTATCAGTTTCTATCAAATCTTGATACCATCGAACCTATATCTTGACCCGTCCGTCAACAGCCACCTCAAGCTTATGCTGCACTTCCTCTTTTTCATTCTTCAACTTCATGATAGCATAGTTGGTGATGGTAACAGTATCCTTGGCGAACTCCATACTCATGTCTTTGAAGGCTTTGAGCTTTTCTAACAATAGTAGAACTCAGCGGAGGCGTGGATGTGGTGGGCCTAAAAGATGTCCCACTAGATGAGCACCACGAAGTCGCCAGTGACAATGAAGTTGAATAGGCTACCGTAGGGTCGGTTGCTGTTGCTTGACTGGTGGAGTTGATGGAGGAAGAGGAGGCGCGGTGGCGCTGATAGCAGTATAGCTCATCGGTGGCTAGACGATGGTAACGGTGCTCACGTGCCTCGGTGCGAGCAACAACGAAGACGGACGCGGGTGTGAGACCTCGCACTGTACGTGGTCACGGGGACGGGATCCCGATGTCTAGCGTTTGCAAAAATCAAATGAGGGGTGGTTTGCTAGGTAAACTAGTAATTATATCTGTGGATAATTTTTAAAAGATAGAAGTGTTTATATTTGTTGACGAAGGGAGTAACAATCGCATGTATAATCATCTAAGTCCATGACATGTGGATAGGATAGCATATAATCGAAGCCCAATCTCCCATCAGAGGGGTCAGTTACATAGCTAGAAAAGTTTAAGGTATGGGTTTTTGATAGTTACGCCCGGTTGGATAGACCCAACAAACAAATATTGGGTCACTCACTCCACGAGGCATATTACGTCTAAAACAGATCAATCAAATTGTTTCTCAGTTCAGCTTCTGATGAAGCATGTAAAGGAAAAAAGGTAGAAAAAGAAAGGAGGTTGCCCATAACATATATCTGATTATCTGAGCATAGTCACGTGCTAGGCTGTCGCATGTGCGAGGACAAAGTTGCTCGCTTCTATTATACGTCATGCTCCTATATATCACATAAATTTATTAATATCATTAAAATTTCATAAACTTTAATACTATTTTGTTCTTTTTCAACACTATAATGGAAAATTAATGTTTTGTCCCCCACATTCTTTCCCGTTTTCATCTTCTCGTTGTTTTCTCCCTTTCTTACTCTTCTCTATTGTCAATAATAATAGCGCTACATGTTACCTCCGCTACTAACACTTACACCCAAGCTCTGCCAACTAGCTTAGGGCTCGAAGCTCTCTAGTAACACTTACACGTACGAACGTATGTATGTTGTTTATGATTTTTCCTGCACATAAGTTTATCTATTTTGTAGTGTTAATGAATGTACGTCTCAATAATAATTGATATGTTGCTCAACTAGTTTTTCACAAATGGAGAGAAATATTTTTCCTAAAAGTGTTTAAAGTTCTCTAAAGTAATAATCTGTACAAATATTATATATATTCCTACAAATATTTATAATTGTTATAAAAAGATTGAGAGTGACATTTGTTATGAATCTGGTGGATGTAATGCACTCAATATTGTTCTGAATGACCTATATCTACAAATGTGTTGTTTAAAAGGGTATGAGTTGTTTATTTTCTAATGTATATGTCTATTTAAAATATTTAATAATTTTTATGGTATTGTAAAACAATCAGATATTCTATCTAACCTAGTTGGTTTATCAAACCCACAGGTATTGATTGTTCAGTTATAGCAAATAAAAAAACTCTTAGGCCCTGTTTGGATCCCTGGCATTATAATAAGAAATGCATTCAATTTCAATTTTTATTTGAATTTAAATGGATATAAATTGGATTCAAATACCAACCCTGTTTAGGTGCCATATTGAATCAAATTTCCCAATTAGATTATTATATAAGCAAGTTCAAACAAATGGGTGGTACTGACTTACCGGCGCTAGCAGAGGGAGCGGTCAAAAAAGGCCGGACATATTTGGTGGTGAATAGAGGAGTGGATGTAGTCTGCGGTGAATGGAGGGAAAGGAGCCGTCGGTAGGAAAAGACAAAGATAATCAGAGGAGGAAGCGAGAACATGAGGTCACCAATGGTGAAAATGGGGCATATATAGCAAGTCGCAAAGGAAAACCAAAAACAACGAATTTGTGCCCAAGTGACCTAAAGCATCTAGGCTAGTTTGCTGTTTTTAAAAATTAATGATAAGCCTAAATTATATACTAATGATTATATTTGAGTATTATAATTAAGTTAGCTATATACAAAGAATTAGCCAAGCAGTTTGAACACCGATTAAATTGATAAGTAAGAAGGTGACGAAAAAAATATTTATTGTTCTTTTTATAACGATCGAGATGTTGAGCGATCATGATTTATTTTTCTTGTCGTATTATTAAGAGAGGTGGTAATAGTTAGAAAGAATTTATCAAAATGGCATATTAGAGAAATTGCATGGAAATAACGTTCTGTTGAAAGTCGGTCGGATTAGACATTGGGGCTAGTCTGATCGGGAATTTCTAGAGAGATTTTGAGCTCCGATAAGATTGGCCAATTGGACCGAGCCCTCGAGCCGGTTAGATCGCGATTTTTCAAAAAGGGTTGTGAGTATTGCTTTATCAACCAGTCAAACCGGCAGTTTACAAAAAGATTTTTGAAGTATCGATCAGTCCAAGGATCAGGACAGTTGGTCCGAGGACAGGTGCAGTCAGACTAGAGTTTTGCCCTCGGTCGGACCGAGACAGACGCATTTAATGCACACCAGCAACTCTTTTTTGAACAATTGGTAGGAAGTCTGGTCAGACCGGCTCCTCAATAGCAGTCAGATCTGCCACATGCAGAGTTGGGGGTTTCGCCCCTGACGGCTAGTTTTTATTGGTGGAGGTATAAATATTCACCCATTAGCAGCAAGGGGTTATTCTTGGCCTCGCATCCATTTTATATGAATCATTGCCTTTTCTCTTACACCTTATTTTTTTAGCCAAGTCAAGTGCATTATATTATTATTGAGCTAGTGCGACACTTGATCTTCTCCAAGTATCGGTTTTCACTTGGTACTCTTAGAGGTTGTCGTCTTCTAGACTATTTGGAGGAGACAATTCCTGGTGATCTTACCAAGAAGGTTGTGGAGAAGGCCCAGCATGTATGTGAGTGATTTTAAGTTCACCCCCTTAGCAGTAAATGAATAATTACCCTAGTGATCAAGATTTGGGTAGACCTCTTTAAGACCAACTCCTATCTTACTCATCTCTTGACGAAGAGATTTGGAGGCTCGATGGTTTAAGTAGTAAAAGTTAAGCTCGCCTCAATGGAAAGTAGGCAACCAGCAAGTTTTTAAATCTCGGGTAAAAAGTCATTGTTTCTTTGTCTTATTTATTTATTACGTTTATCTTTATACAGTTTACATTTAGAGAGATTTTTTAAGTCCTTATCACCTTAGATTTGTAAAACCTAATATAGTTGCTTACATATACCCTCTTTCACAAGTCCTTCACAAGTCATAACAAATTAAGTTAATTTTGCGTATTAGAGGAATTTTTAATATCGCCTATTCATCATCCTCTTCTAGTCGACATCTTGATCCTATAGAACCGAATTTAAGGTAGAAAATAAGAGGGATTCACAAACATAGGAAGAATACCAGCGAAGGACTTTGAAGGCTCAGATTCTGCTATGAGAGAAGATGTATGGCTGCGGCTCCCTCAACGATATACTGGAGAAAGGCAACGGCTTCCCACTGGCAAGTGGTGTGGGTGAGACAGATCGGGAATGGAGATGCTCTTGAATCTGTAGAGAATTTGTATAGAATTAGCGGAACAGATATGAGTAATTTTCAATAACAAGAAAAGAAGGGACGGTAGAAAATACTTACACAGCAAAGAAGTAAGAAGATGTTGTGATCTAGGGAGACCAATGTGCAAGGTCTTGTTGGACTTTTGAGGACTCTTATGGATATCTAAGAGGGTAGCCCTAACTTAATTAACCAAAGGTTAGGTCAGTTGGATCTAACCATTGTTAGTTTGTAGAACATCAGGTGTGTTTGTTTGGTGGGGTCTATTATTATTTTTATATTATACTATGTGTTTTATTGTCCATATTTTAAGTTGTGTTTTTCCCTCTTTCACCTCTTCAGCCATAAAATACTTGTCATATTAATACTAATATATTATCATAGTCATTTTTTGCCAGTGCCTACCACAATATGTTCATTATAATAACAGCATTACTCTCATAATAAATTATATGTATGTTTTTCATTCACCTTATCTAAATATTCCATAAGTATTTGGGCCATTTGTAAGAATCCTAGGTTATAGGACAAGTGTTTTGAACAAAAGCTAATTTTTAGGTAGAAAACATGGACATCTCCAAGAATGAACCACTAAGCCATTCATTTTCCTGCAAGTTTTGTGCAAATAAACAGTAGGTTGAACTATGGTAATTGCTAAATAGCGCCATGTCCAATTTGTGAATGTAGATGTGTTAATGAGAATTATTTCCTCCATTCACAGAATTTTAAATTTATATTTTGTCCACAGATATAAGGGGTTCTATCCAACCACTGCCCATTTAATTTTTACCTAATTTTACCCCAACTACCCTACCACTCTCCTTATTAAAAGTAGAATCATAATTTTTCCCATTCCTGCTTAATCTTGAAAATAAAAACTGGAGTTGCATCATGGGACTGTAAATACATCATGGGACTGTAAACGTGTTTCATGTGTTAAAAGCCGTTCCCCAAAGTAATAAAATATGTTACTCGTAGCTGGAAACGGTGAGGTGCTTGTGTAGCCCGGGCGGAGGGCGCTACATACTACATTTGTGATATTTTAAAATACGTGTACGCTAGCCATCTTTCTATCATGCTTGTGTTTGCGCCTTTGTCGTGGTACGGAGAGCGCGGGAGAGATGAGTTAGGTTATACTTAGTTTGTTTTTAATTATACGATGTTGTTATTTTTTTATGTGTATTTAGTTAGTTGTTTTATTTAGTATATATATAATAAGTCACACTTAAAATACATTTAATAATAATAAAATAAATGATGTATTAGTTGAGATAAATGGTCGTTCCTTATATTCAAAAATGAACGACCTCTTATATTTGAAAACAGTAAAAAATGATATATACTCAATATGATTTCACCGATTATTTGTCACAAATCACTGTTTTTTTAAAAAAAAAAACATAGTTGTGATACTTAGGGATTAGGGATTTGTGTTATAGATGCCCTCAATCTCAATCCCGAAGTATTCTGAAGTTTACGCCTTTAAGGAGTTTTCTCATACCAAATATGTGTTAAAGGCGTAAAATTACGCGTTTGTTTCTGCGCTCCCTGGGATGTTCCGTGGGAGCCTGAGAGGCACTCCAGCGGCGACATGGCTACCGAAGCGCGCCAGGCTGCAGCTCGTAGAGGCGAGCGCGCGTCTACTCTGTTGCCACCGCGCCCCCCTCCGCCGTCTCGCAGTGGACAGGGAGGGAGGAGGGAACAGGACCGGAAGGGAGAGGGACTGACGTGCTGAAATTCGCAAAGGATCGCTCCGTGATTCGTGCTGGACAGGTGTCATGCGGGGGGAGGGGAATTCCTTCGGATTAGATTAGTACATGGCACCAGGCCTACCAAATTTTGCACTAAGCACTCCGACCCAAAATAAGCTTATTTAGGATTCAAAATTTCGTCAAAAAGAGTGCCTTCCATTAATCACCCGTTTAATTTTTTTTTCATTTTACTCCCAACCTCCTTTTCATTTTCAATTGTCTCACATTTAATTAGAGACATCTAAATCGCATATTTTGGTACGGAGGACTTATAATTTGGTTTTAAAGCTTATTTTATGATAGAGGGAGAGTACTAGCCTAGCAAGTAACTTGGCATCCTTTAATTAGAAACATCTAAGTGGGCTTATAATTTGACTTTAACACTTATTTTCGAAGAGAGTCCCAACCTAACAAGTAACTTGGCATGTCAGTAACATTATCATGGGACACAACTACCCAATGCATGGGCATTAATTAGTCTTAACCAGCTATAGCTGATTTCAACAAATGCTTAAAAATAATATGTACCTCTTTCACGTAGAAGTATTAAGATATATAATAAAAAAAATTCCTAACACCTAAATTTTCTCTTAAATCACTTATCCGATCTACAATTCGATTATATTATTACGTTTATTGTAATTAAATCTTTATTATAAGATCTTACTGTGATGAAAAAAATATGTGCTGTAAATTACTTTTATTATATGTATAAATTACTTTTATTATATATGTAAATTATTTTAAGATTTAATTCAATTACTTCTTAGACATTCATAATGGTGTGAATATGTTACTTTTATTGTTGTTCTTAATTAGTTCTATAATGTTTTTACCCAAAACGGATTCACTTTTAATCTCATGATAACTTCCTTTCATTTTGTATTAAGTTACTTTTTATAATTTGTGTAAATTAATTTTATACTTTATTAAATTTACTTTCACAAATATTTAAGAAATAATTTAATCAAATCTAAAAATAATTTACATATATGATAAAAGTAATTTACAATATATATTTATTTATTTTATCAAAAAATAATCCTGTGAAATCTTATAAATACTTAATTATAACGAATGACCGTAAAAATAATACTGGATTAAAAGTTTGTCAAAAAATTAATTGAAAAAATAAATCCTACACTAATTAAGATAAAACAGTGCCTATCCACTATTTAGATTTTTGCCATCATCATGGTACTACGGTATTATTTAGGAAGACACTGTCTAGACCAAGAATAAATGAAAAAAAAATTAGGAAATCATATGTTTTATAGTCAAAGATGCACAATTGACTGGTGACACATAAATAGTAAGATAAGCCCAAGGAGAAGTGAGCATTTCAGTGACAAAATTTTCTTGGAAACAAGGATGCTACAATATATTATTGCAGAAACGGCCTTGGTGCAACAAGATGAGACAGAGCACCAACCACACACCACATTCCACTCAACTCACCCCCAACTAAATCAAACTAGAAACTCCCAAATTCAATCGACCTTAGTTTCTTAAGAAAAACAGCAGCGCCTAGGAATGCAAAGCATCCTCAAATGTCTCTCTTTTTTTTCATCTCTGAAACCAGAGAATAGAAACAAAACAAAGAACTCCAATGCTCTCCCCTTTCAGAGTCTCAGCCGAGATGTTGGACAGCTCACTTGTTGGACGGCTCGCCTTCAACGGCCAACGGGACGGTGCTAGCCATCGTGCGGTACTTGAGGGCATACAGCATCTCGAGGTAACGGCGGGTTTCGCGCCTCTCCAGGTTGGAGACATACTTCCAGAATCCGTAGACGCCGGTGAGGGTCATCAGCCTCTCAGAGTAGAGCTTCCAGGTGTATCTGAAGCAAGGTTTGGAGAAGATAATGTTAGCGTTGCAAGAAAGACGAATGAGCATTCAGGAACACAGATTACTGTATATGTTTTTGCATACTTCTCCTCAATACGCTGAAGACCGCCCTGCGAGATCTTGGTCCAGTGGCTGGGGTCTTCCTTGCACTTCTCAAAGAACTCGACTAGCAGTGCTGATGCCTTGTCACCCTGGTATGGGTCAATGTGGAAGCCAGACACTCCGTTCACGATGATCTCAGCTGGACCACCATAGGCAGTTGCGAATGTCGGGAGACCACAGGTCATGGACTCAACAACAGTGAGACCGAAAGCCTCGTAGAAAGCGGGCTGGAAACACAAGACAAGATAAATGTGAGAACAGATAAATTTACAATTCAAGTATTCAACTATGATGTTTTTAAAATGAGAGCACATCATTTAGTTACCTGCACAAAAGCACCCTTGGTGTCGCAGATGTAACGGTAGAGCTCACCATTGCGTACGCGGTTCATCTGGGCAGAGATCCAGCGGATGTGGCCATTCAAGTTGTATTGCTCAATAAGGTCAAACATCTTCTTGAACTCAGCCTGCTCTTCCTTGTCCTTAGATGGGTTGCCATGGTCACCACAAACAATCACAAGGTTAACCAGCTCTTGCAGGCGAGGGTTGTGAGCATACAGCTCAACCAGACCAGTCAAATTCTTGACACGGTCAAGACGAGCCATGGAGAAGATGATTGGCTTGTTCCTGTCCTTCAGCATAAACCTGCAGAGAGTATTCTAGTCAGATAACCAGGACAGCATGCATCACATGAATGCAGATCAAGCTATGTAAGAACCGCTTCTTACTTGTGCTCGTTGTTGTCAACTTCATTGTAGAGCAACTCCTCAATCTCTGGGTGGAGGGAGGTGAGCCTCTTGTGAGACTCAGAGTAAGGGAAGTAGATGGACATGTCCGCACCAGGGGAGACAATGTTAAACTTCGGGTCAAAAACATCAATGCCATGGACAACGCGGTACAGACCAGGCATTGTAAATGCCATGTGAGACTCATACTGACCAACAGTGTCCTTGCTGAAAAACAGAAAATGCCATTAGATCATGGAAAGGTAATTGCATTTTACGGCAAAATTGACAGATATGACCAGGAAAACTTTAGTTGTATAGAAATATTACTTTCCAGCAATCTCTTGGAAGGTACTGGTGATGATGAAGTCAGCGTGGTTCATCGCAATCAAGTCAGTAGTGAACTGGCATGAGAAGTGGTAGTGATCCTCAAACTTCTTCCAGTAGAGGTCAGAGTTGGGGTACTTAGTTTTCTCAAGCGCATGGGCAATGGTACACTGCATATCATGGAACAAGGTAGCATGAGCATGAGCAACTCTGTAGTTAAAACAGTTCTGATCAGAGTAGTTAAAATTCGTACATGGGTAACACCCATCTTGTGTGCAAGCAAGCATGCAACAAGGTTTCCATCACTGTAGTTTCCGATGATCAGGTCAGGATTGGCCTGGAGCTCTCCAGCAATTTCGTGCGCAACATCCTGACATCCATGGGAAGAGTCAATACGAAGTTAATCTTTAACAAATGAATAACCAAGAAGGTGTGCCAGTGAGGTTAGGTATCTACATCAGTGAATGTCTCCAGGTACGGCCAGACTTCAAAACGTGAGATCCACTTGCGAACAATGCCATTTTCAGTTCTGAATGGCACACGAAGGATGTGGGTGTGCTCGGTGCCAAGGACCTTCTCAAGACGCTGACCACAGGTGGTGCCAGTTGCATCAGGGAGCAACCTGGTGACCTGTTCAAGACCAAACAAGGTTAACTACCATATTGCTATAGCTCACAAGTTGTATTGCACCATATCAGGTATCACACTTACAATAAGGATGCGAGGCGTAATGTTGAGACCTTGCTGCTTGATCCTCAGCAGCATCTCGTTCTCCATAGCACGGACTTGGTCCAAAATGTAGACAACCTTCGGTAATCATAGCACAAAGAATAATGAGAACAGGTTTAATTTTTTAAGTATGAACAAATGTCAAAATTAAGAATACTACCTGCCCTCCAGTGTCAGGGTAACCCAAGACATTGGCTTGCGCAAAGTAACCGTGGGGGGACAGAATGACAACATTGAACACCATTGGAATTGTTCCAAGGAACTTCTCAAGGGTGGAGGGATCAGGGGCCTCAAGAAGGTCCAAAAGGAGGTGAATGGTCTCCTGGGAACGCTTGGCACAGTCACCCCAACCCTTCTCCAGACCAAGTTCCTGGAACCTGTATTTTCCAATCAAACAAGCATTTTTAATCACAACAATACTGCTGAATATCTTCAGTGGTTTCATGTCAAAATACATTCTAGAGTTCATAATATGTAACAAATAATGAGTACCTGTGGTGGAATTCTGAGTACGGGGTGTCTGCTGAAAGACCAGAAAGATGCTCCTCAGCCTTCCTCAGAGCGCCTTGGAGAGCACTGAGACTGCGGATTCTGTCATTCAACATCATGGTCTGCAGAAACAATATATATCCCATCAATTCAAAACTAATACTTCCATCTGAAAGCCAATTCAATTCACGTTGACGTGCCATACTAACAACCAGGAAAAACATATCAAGTGCTGTTTTGGAGGGATTTTTTTGTTAAGTTATATCATTGGTTTTGGTTATTCATTATTTGATAGATCAGCTTTTAGCATCTCTAATTATGAATGGTGTATATTGCATGAGCTAAGCTAGACCAATATACAAGACTTACAACTATAGCTTGCAAGAAGTGCAAATGTAGGGTTTTTGGCAGAGAATGTGACAACAGATTAAATGGCAGGTAACATTGGCGTTGACAGGATAGTGTAGCATGCAATCAACAAACTTTCTGTCCATGCAACACAGATCTACTGTAAGTTATTCGTTATTTTACTAATAAATGAGGAGCTTCATACCATGCCCTTGTAGTTGTGTGCACGAAGGAAGTTGAGCAACGGGTACATGCTCTCCTTGTCATGGAAGAGCTTCGATGACAGATGCCTGTTGAGGAACTGCACACCGTTGCCAATAGACTTTGACAGAGAAGGACGAGGGAAGGAGGCATTGAATGGCTCGAAATCCAGCTCAAGCACAAAGTTGTTGTTGGTGCTGAAATATACGTCAAATATATTATAAAAGAAAAATAATAAAATTAAGTTTTAATTTTTAAGCATATGCTTTTATTATCCCAATTATGCAGATTTTATACCCTTCTTCCACAAGCTGTTCCTTGAACTGCAAGTACTCAGGGACTGTCAGCAACTCAACAGCGAGCTCACTCACATTGACCCTCACATACTCCCAGACACCAGGCCTTGGGCGGATGGCAAGGGCAACCCATGGGGAGATAACAATCCCCTCCTGCATGATAAAAACAATGACAAGTTAAGTTCGAGCAAGAGGTAGAGTAAAAATGGATCGCTGTGATGCAATGAAATCTGAATCTGATTCAAACCTGTGCACTCCTCAAGACATCCTCAAAAGCACCGTCCTTGAGCTTCTCACGATCAGCCTCAGGAATTGTGTTGTTGTACTCAGCAATGATCTGGTGGGCTTGCAGCATTCCCTTTCCAAGGTTAACCAGCCTGCACAAATAATAGTGTCAACAAAAATATCAGGCCAGATCTATCAACTCAGCCTATAATAATATCTCAATAACATATTTTAGCACTAGAGAATTTGGGCATAATAAGGAAATAGCTATTAGCCACTTACGAGACATATATAATCTGTTTGCATTGAGCTGAATTAGAAATTCCATTGAAAATATGGTAGGACTAGTTTTGACCATTTAATTGGACTTAATGAAATTGCATCATAATCAGATCTACGCGCTTGTGCCAATAGATCTAGTCAAATGTTGGATTTTTTTTCTGTGAAACTTGCTCATACAACAAGCACCTGGACCAGTACAGAATTCAGTCCTTGTATTCAGTTTGTAAACCGTATATATAATATAAATAAAATGCACATTCAATCAGATCTACTACCAGTCCACAATAATCCAAAACTACATTGTATATTGAGTGAATTTTTCATCATTATTCAGTACTAGGTTGTACACAACCTTGGCTGCACAAGGATGCATTTAAATATTCATTCTAATCAGGAATAATGACTGCAAAATGATTGCATGCAATTCAGAAAAATATGTGCCATAGCTGGCCAGATCTAACAATTTCCAGAACAAAGATCCTATAGGAACATTTTTTAAAAAGAAATATAGGAACATCTAAACATGCTGCATGTGACATCATCTCCCAGACTAGTAGACTACAAACCAATCTATACGGGAAATCAAATCAGCATGAACCTGGTGAAGACGGCGACGAGCTCATTGGGGTGGGCGGAGAGGGAGTCGCCGATGCGTTCCCTGACGCTGTGGAGGCGGCTCAGGACACGGTCGCCGGCAGCTTCCCCCATTGCTGTCCTCCTCTTGGATCCTCAAGCCTGCGTTGCGTGCACACCAACAACATCAGACATCATGTAAATACACCATAAAAGCAGCAGATTTCTTCCAGATCCAGTGACACAAGCACTGCAGAAAAATGGACTCCTAACCCCCCCCCCCCCCCCCCTCCTCCCCAACACAAAAAAAAAGTCAAGCCATAAACCCAACCATAAACCACACATTTGACAAACACCGGAAAAAAATCGCGACCTTTTTTATAAGCATCTACTACTACTAAAGAACAACACAACACAAGTAGCAACTAAAATTGACCGAGAGGCATACAGGAATCAACGGAGAATAAAGGGGGAAGAACAATGATGAACTAGGCTGAGGACCGAGGAACTGGTGAAGGAGGTAGGCGCGTATTTATGCAGATCTGGGGAGAGAAACCACCAAAACAACTCGATGGTTTCCAGCGGGAGAAAAACTGAAAATGATCGTCGCTTCTTGCTGCAGAGCATGCACCAGCTCACCCATAGCCGTTGAAACCGAAGGTAGCAGCAAGCTGGAACGAAGAGTGACGCATACGAGCACTCACCCTCTCCTCTCTCCTCCACTGCTTCTTCAGGACTCTTCCGAGCACGAGACCAGCATGGGATTGGGGTTTCTTGTTGGCCATGGCAAGGAGGTCATTAACGTTGACACGAGTAATTAAATCTTAAAATATGATTAGTAATAATAAGGAACTAATAAGAGGTTTAATCCTGCCATTAGCAGCAGGACCCAACAACTGTCAGTCTGTCGCCGAGCTCCGAGACAGAGGCACACGCAGAGGAACGGATAAAGACAATGAGCTTGTCAGGCGAATGAGGAAAAATCACCAAAAAATGCTTTAAAATCCAGGCGAAAGAGAAACAATGATAGCACATTACTGGATCTAACATTCTATTCACTTCAATCTTGAAAAAATAAACCTTAAACCCAGGTGAGCTTCAGGCTTGCTAAACCCCCAGATCCAGAAGCAAGATCATCACCACTAGATCTCACCAAGTGGTATTATATCGACCGTCTTCGCTAAATCCCAAATATTCAGTAGATCTCGGCACTCTGATGATGCTTATCCCCTAATGCAAGAACGAGTAGGAAGAAAAAAAAAGCAGATTTTTTTGTTTCTGTTTCAGGTGCACTCAATTGCATTCAGAGGCAGCACCTCCTCCCTGAATCTGACGAACCCAGAGAAAAATTTTGGCATGACCTCCCCTATGATCGCTCGCTCGCAAGTCCAAGAAAATCCTCACAGAGTCGCCCGTCCATTTCCCTACTGCTTCCTACCGGCCGGCGCCGTCATCGTATTCCGGCAGCATGCATGATAAACGAGCATGGCGGTATCATCGCCATTACCGGCGCCGGCAGCATTTTGCACGCATCAGCACCACCGACAGTTCTAGATCGAGCGAGCTCGAACACCCAAGAACAGAGCATCACTCAGAGAGAAAGAAATGCAGATCTCCATTGATCTATCTATCCATGGAGGAGGTTTTTCTTTACCTTCCAGGGAAGAGGAAGAAGAAGAGGAAGGAAGGAAGTGCCTTCCCAAGAAACGAAGTAAACGCAAGTAAAACTAACGGGGTGAACGGAATTGGAATGGATTGGTGCGGGGGTTGCCATGGCCGGGGCCCTTATTTATACACGAGGAGAGGGGGCTCGCCATCCGTCATGCCCGATATAAAGATGGTTGGTGACAGAGCGTGGATAATTTTCTTTGAATTGGTGCCTGTTTTTGGGTCGATTCCTTTTCTAGTATTGGTATGTGTAGCACAGGAGCGGCTGTATCGTATACAAGTTCTTGCCTGTTTTTTTTTTCAGAAAGATCCTGCCTTGGGTTTTAGTGAGAGGGTTCTTGGGAAAAGGCGGCCGGCTGTATTCCGCCCTGCACTAACATGGATGCAGGGATTTTTTTAAAGGAAGGTGCATTTGGAGTTTCTTAATTAGTTCATAGAAGAAAAATATTAGGGTTTGTTGAGAAATGTACAGGGCAAATGAGTGGATTTTTTATTTGATTTATATGATTCAAATGTATGTTTCATATTAGTCGCATGGATCGGTTTTATAATGTCATTTGATTTATATTTTAAAGCTAATTGTTTGTGTAAGTCAAAGTGACCCGTCCCAACATAAACTAATAGAGTACGATGCAATTTTCAACTTGAATTCCCTCTGTTAATCTTTATGTCATATATAGTTTAAAAGAATTGTGACAAAACTTACCATATAATATGTCAAAACCACCTTATATATTCTTTGGTACTTTTAGAAACAAGAAAGTAAGAAATTCTCAAACTTCACAGGTAACATGCTCAAAGTTATTTCGATGAAATGATCATATCATATTTTGTTCATTCACTACGGACTTATAAACTATACAGATTTCAAGTGAGAGAAAAACTTTAAAATGTCAGTTGAAAAATAATTGTGATTTTTTTATCAAAAGTGCCCCTTTTAGAACAAATAAAAATACATCAATGCAACAATGCTATACTCTCTCCATTATTAAAAAACCAAATTCTTAAAGATAAATGTGAACAAGTAACTTAAAAAAAACTTTTAAGAAAGTATCCTCACAGTGTTGACCGTATGTAGAAACAGGGTAAGCGCATATGTTTATGCTTATAAATACTCTATCATTTTAATTATGCTTATATTTATATTTAAATAGTTTATTTTTTACATTTGCTTTTTAGATCATAAAAACACGTATATAAAACTTTTACTCATAAATTAATTTTTAATTACTAATAAGCCTATTCGCTTATATTAATTATAAACACATTAGGTCAGAAACCACCGTTCCCCAATGTTTCTGACGCAACCACCGTTTGGCTACGCGCACACCATCTGTTTTTTCCCCTTCATCACAGCGGAGAAAGAAATGGTCAGCTTTTGCGTACTTGGGGCGACGCGGCTCCCGTCAAAAAAGGATGCGAAAATAGTAGCCTGCCAAGGAGTACTGTATTTATTTGCTTTATTACCTCTTATTAGTTTTTACACAGGGAATGAGATGATTACACGTTTGGGAGGGCTCTGATCGAATCCGGGTTTTTGCTTGGGTTGGAAGAAAAGGTGGGTCTGTGGGGCTCCCTTTGCAGGTGGATCTTCTCGGGATCCAACCCGATTTTTTTGGGCTCTTTTTTTTTTTAATCTTTCAACACAAGTTATCTACTTCTCAACTTTTCGCCCAAGTAAGAATCTCTAAACCGAGATTAAAATGTTTCCTAATCTAACTATTGCGGAGTAATCTTGGGGCTCCAGGGTCCGGCCAGAAAATAATATGGGACTGTCCATTTCTATGCAAAGCCCTTTTTTCATGAAAAAATACTAATCAAATGTTACAACAAGTATTTTATACTGTAGATTTCATATATTAGCTCTAGAAAATTATTTATTTGCCCTTCAAAATTGATTGATTCCCTCGTTTACTCTCTCGAAAGTAGCTCTCCCTCCAATACCTCCCATTATCAACTTTTATCCTTTATTTATCTATTCAGTTTTTCATTAACCTAAGGTGTTAGGTGGGTCAATTTTTATGATGCACGGTCAACAGTTTTTATAGTTTTCTTGCAAAGGGCAATTTTCATACATTATGACCGACGGTTGAACATCTCTCATGAACCTAAATGTCTTTTATAATAAAGTGTTATGTGAAATCCTTTGAGTTTGGTATATTGCATGAAGTTAATTGCCACTAGTTGTTTATTAGCTTACAAGGCACAACAATAATTTTAAAATTTAAAACTTAATTTTAGAGCTGATTTTGGGGGGTTTTATTGTTTTTTAAAATTTTTCCAAGCCTTGGCTTGGGATAGCAAAGAATATAATTATAAAAGTCTTGCCCTAAAATTATTTTGGTTGCTTTATTTTGTTTAGATGCATCTTTAACCTTTACTGTGAAAATATAATCTATAATTTATTTATAAATAATCAACAAACTTTGTTGGTACATAAAAAATAATAAATAAATATAAAATTGTTTTTTCACTCATATACTAATGGTATGTTAACAGATGACTAATGAAAAGAGTAAATAAATGATAAATTTTGATAATGACGGGTATATGAGGGAGAGGCATTTTTACAAGGGCAAATAAAGGAATCGATCAACTTTGAAGGGCAAATAAAAAAACCTCTTTTTTTAATCAACTATGGGATTTCTTAGCACAAAGAAGATACTAGTGCAAATTAATACTACATCGGTAAAAACACAAGACAAACCAAAAGTACAAAGAAAAGAGCTCAGGGAGATTGTTCGCGCCAGATCTCGCGCGCTTAGCGCAAACACACCGACATATGGGAGGTCTGCTTAGCTTTAGTATAGACCAGTCGGTTTCTCTCCGTGGCTCGAGGTACGTGTGTCGAGGCCCGTGAGGTCTGCTCGGCTACGGCACGATGGTGTGGGTGCGGACGTACCAATCAATTTGACCCTGTAATTAACAAGGAGGTAAAGCGAATGAGTTAGTCGGACGATGGGCCAATACAAGCTCTCGCTATTGACTGGCCACCGATAGGATTAAGGTGGTCATCGGCCGCGTTCGGATGGCTCCTGCTATCGGCTAGTCGTCGATAGAGATCGGGACGCTATTCCATCGGCTGGGGAGCCGATGAAGGCATAGACAGATGTTGACGAAGGATATGATGGCTCCGGATTAGCGAAAGCGAGATCCTGACCCATCGGTCATAGAGACAATGGGAGCACCAAAGGGTATTAAAAGCAAAGCGCGCAGGATCCCTCCTGATAGTCGACAGAAGCTGTAGCAGTCGTTCAACGATTGAAAAGCCGATGAAGACATATGTGAAGTGGCAAGAAATCATATAAAAGACACATTGGCTACAAAGCCGATGCCGCTCCGGATATAGCAAAGGCAAAATAAACCCATCGGCTAGCTGACATAATGAAAGTATGTCTCTCTGAAGACAAGCGCGCATCGGCCAACGAGCCGATACGCTTGGCATGGCGCATGAGGGAGGGTCTTTGAAGACTGATGCGTATCGACCGAGAAGCCGATACGCTAGGCGTGGTGCCTAGGATATGGATAACTCATCGGCTAACACTCCGATAAAACACCGTACAAAGACCCTATAGGCCTAAAGCTCAATCTATCATCGGCAACCTCATAGGTCAAAACTAACCGATGCAGTATGAGACTGATGATGACAGAGAGAGATTGATAGACCGATAAACCCTGTATGAACGTGATGCGGTACATCCGATCTGTCTAAGAGATCGAAACTAACTGATGTAGTCTTAGATAAAACGAGACATACCGAGATAGTGGCGGGACTTACCCCTTCGCTGGAGATCGAGCTTAGCCAATATAGCCCTGCGTCGAGAGCCAGACCCCGCCGGTAAAAACCTACATAAACTCGGGTGGTGATGCGTTGAAATTGTATTGATCGAAGGATATGTTGATGATTAAAGGTTTCCAGGGATCTATATTTATATCTTGGCATTATAGAGTCCGACACGGTTACAACAACCATCGGATATTATCTCCTAAAAATATAAAAGAAAAATATCTCTAGAAAAGTTAACTAAACTAACTAAACATTCCTATATAAGATACGATTTACATAGATAAAATACTTTACCGTGAGTGACACGGCTGCTCCTTAAACTCAATCTTATCTGAATAATCTTCTATTCTTGGACCGAATCTCTCCTTGCTTCATCCGATCGACTCCTTCCTTATAGCATCCGGACTCTTCTTTTACTTCAGCCAATATTTTTTCAATATTTTCCTAGGCTTTTGAAATTTTGACGTTAACAAACATACAAACACATACGCATGCACAGCAACCAAACTTTAGGACCTAGCGATCAGATGGTGGGGAAAACGTACAACTGAAATCACGCTGAAAATATGTCGATATTTTTTTGGCAAAACTGGAAATTTTCTCAAGGGGACAGATTACACCCAACTCAAGAGGCATGTGTTAACTTCTTACTTTTGTTGTCAGGGAAACACTTGTTGAATTGTTTCTTCATGATGTTTAGTTCTCTATAGTGTGTTAGATAGGATATAGTTATATATAATTGATTTGGTTCTTTAGGCTACCCCAAGTATTTACTTAATGCAACTTGTTTAAAGAAACTATACCTTTTTCTTTATAAGTTAAAAATGAATTTAACTGTTTTGATATTACATCTCCTCACCTTGAGACTTACATATGTTGCGCTTACATCTACATGGTTAGGTTTGAAAGGGAAGTGAAGATTTTGAGTTTGTATATGTTGGCCCAATTTCTAAGGAAAATCTCACATGTACGGAGTCTCTACCTAGAGGTATGATATGAATAACCAAATGGATTGCGGCTGACCATGAGGTCATCAATGGGGACGGGAATGGAACCTATCACCATGGAAATATGGCAATAATAGATAAGTTGTGGTGATAGTTTATACTAGTACCACAATTATATTTTTCGTGGTAATTAGTAGACCTTTTTTGCCACCATATAATACAATACCGTTGCAACACAAATTGGTTATCACCACGGAAAATTTAATTGTTACAATATAGAAAGCTATATTGCCATAGTTCAATTTTTCGTGGCAAAAAAGTGTGTAAAGTTGCCATGGTATACCATTGTTGTGATACTCTTTAATTTTGTTGCAATACAAAATAGTTATTGCCACACGAAAAAAATTGTTGCCACGATTCTGCAGGTTGCAATCAATTTACCTTTCGGCAAAATAAAATTGCTTATGTACTCCTACTTATCTCCTTTCTAATTTATAGAAGAATTATTGATTGCTACCTATCTCAGGCAGTTGGCCCTATCCCTATCCCTATGCCTGGCTTAGGCTTTGCCATTCAGGTTTGCAACCAATGCCCCGCATGCAGCACCCCTGTTGCCTCCACTGCAGTGCCTCTAGGTTTGCAGCCTTTAGTCGCTAGGACAACATCTCCTTGCTTGTCGACCCCCATGGCCCTAATTGCGAGGCACCTCCAACCCTATCACCACCAGTGCCCTAGTGGCTCACACAGTGCTTGGTGCCCTTACGGTCTCCGTACCTTCTCCTTGTGGCACCTCCCTGCACACGGCATACCTTTGGCAGTCACTCCTCCGCCTCGTCACCCTAGCCCTCGGCTCGGCTCTATTTCCAAGCGCCCCCAACCGGACAAGGCAAGAGATAGGAACTCTAAAATTTCTATATATAACACATAAGCATATGTAATATGCTACTAAAATTGATGAATGACTGGCTTGAATTTATTACAGAAATAATGTATGTCATGTTAATTTGTACATGAGTTAACATGTGGTCTAATTTTTTATTCCGCTGCTATGCGGTACCAAGCTAAACTTCTAGTTGTGACGTCTCTCTAAAGATCACTGACTTTGGTGATGAATTGTTCTCGAAGAGAAATTCACAAATCTAGTTTTGTTTTTTTTATGTACTCAATTAGCATAATGTGGTTTAATCGGAGTTTCAGCAAATTCAAGAAAATAGTGCTTTCTTCAATGTTTTTTCTGGTCCTTTGCATGATTTACACTAGTTACAGTGTCAATCATGAAGTGATAGTTATTGAAATGCAGTTTACTTTATGAACAACTAATAGTGTTAAATAATTCAATGTGTTATTCTTCGCTTAGTCTCTCAGACAAGCTTTTGCTCCATTTTTGCAATAATATGCTCCGCTGAGAATGCCATAATTCTACCAGCAATGTAATTCTGGGATAACTTCTATTATGAACTGATGAGACAATTGCATTTGTTGACATCAAAGTTTGTTTTTGTACTGTTTCTAATTTCAGTTATGGATCTATAATTGCAATTATGTTTTGTGCAGCATGTGGATCTACTCATTCTGATCCAGGTATTTAGGGTGAGCAATAAAAGTGTTACTCTTGATAATGCACAGAAATATTGAATCACCCCTGTTTTGAATACAAGATGGAATCGATTGATTTTATTTGAAAGTATATGATTGTTGCTATAGTACTTCCATCTCATTGGTAATTTGTACATGACCAAACATTTTCTAGTACCCCAGATTTGAAAGATTATATTTCACAAGAGTTATAATGACTTAAAGTGCATTGTTCTATACATCTGTTTTTTTTACAGGGAATTTGTCTGTTTCCTCATGAGCAGACACACATATCTAAAATTGGCTATGTATTGTTCTACAGGATGGAATAAATGATTTAAGAGTGAACACTGAGGAATGGATGGAGCAAAGCAAGACAGTTTCAAAGAAGTGATCACCAAATATATAGCTAGTTTGGATTCTAGTGTTACAAATATCTCATGACATACCCTCTAATCTGAAGTTTCAGATGAGAAATTCGTACTCTCCTAATATTTGGATGTTTTGCATGTAATTATAAGTTCCTTGATATTTGAAGCCTTATATTTACTATGCTCATGAATTGATACAACTAGTTTATCCTTTTTAGGGGTTAATGATTTTGTTGCAATAAAAAATTCAATAAATTTTTGTACTTTGTTTTTTTAATAGTAATTGTTGCCACTAATTGTTTTGTGGCAAAAAAGTAGCGTGGCAAGCAAAACTAATGCCACAAATAAAATGTTACCATAATAGTATTTGTTACAATATATTCTATTGCAACATTGTTTTTTTAATATAGAAATTTATTACTATAAAATAGAAACTATGGCAATAGAATTTATTACCACGCCTAAAAAATATTTTGAAATGGTTGCAATATATATCTATTGCCACGATCTTAACATTGTTATCTTAATTTTAACATCGTTATCATAATTTTTATACCATTTTGCTAGTAGTGCGTTGTAGCACGTCTAGACCATCACCACCTGCTGTCTTTTATATAACTGCAATCCTATAGTTTGCCACTGTCATTGTCGCCCACTTAGACCACAATCCTGCTAATTTACCAGTGTTGCTGACTTATGTATGCCTGGTAGCTACTTTAGATATCGTTAACTCTACTGTCATCGTTAGTGATAACTTCTTCTACAATTTAGCTATGCCAAAGACATTACATGCAAAACAAAAGCCCTCTCTCTGTTTTTTTTTTACACAGATAGTAAAGCATAGCTGCATAACCCCAAACATTGTCCTCTGCACGAAATCCGTGCTCTCGTTCATGACTGTTCATCACGAATTGTCCATGGAGATATAAAAACGGGCGAGATGTGCAGTAAAGAACATCCATCTGGACCCGGCTCCGACATGGAGTCCAAACCGTTAGCGAAGCGAATGGATTGGGTGGGCAATGATGAGCTGGCATGCACGAGCGGGACCGGTAGCTAATGGTGGATTTTCGTTGGGCCCACCGTCCAGGGCACGTGCTCCCTCTCTCACTGCTGACAGCATTGCCGGATCTCGTGCAGGAGGCTAAACCCTGTGGTCCTCTGCGTGTCTGGGCCACCTGCCCTGTTTCGCTCTACCCTTTACTACTGTTGCAAAAAAAAAATTCCTCCCTTTTGAACTTCTTTTTATCTAGTTTGAAGGTCTTGCTTATGGTGTGTCCTTCAGTTTTGTTTCTTCTCAATCAATATACTATGGAGTACTATATATATCTTGAGGATATATTTTCGCATGATCTCGCACTCCTTGCAATATAGGAGTAAAGAAACAATGAAAAAAGATAAAATTCATGAGCGTTGTAATGTTCTATTCTTTATCTACATAGTTACATAAAAATGTATCATCTTTATAAACCTTACTAATTCACTGATTTGTTATATAAACTTGTAATGCATTAATGAAAAGTATTTCAGCACTATTACCACTAATTAAAAAAAACAAAGACACCTTTCTTCACAAAGTAGAAGTTGTATCAATACCTACAATGATAATGATGTAGGTATAGTGACACTACTATCACTCTACCAGTTTGACGAAAGTGCGTATAAATGAGCAACAAGTTGATGAAGAGACTAAAGTCATACGTGATTATATTGGAGTCAACGATAACTTTGTTCACGATAGTAGGACTCTATAGAAAATTAATGAATCTCTATCCATGTGTGAAAAAACCGCAATAATATAGTACATCATAGCTTTGTTCTCATGCAAATGAGCCTATAGAAATGAAAAACAGAGATTCATTTCCAAATTTAAAGATAGAAACATGGCTAAATGAAATGAATGGAGGAAGAACAAAAAGAAAAAAAAGAAGGAAGGAGAAGCAGGGCATAACCAGAGCATCTCACCCCGCAAGATCCGGATCCGCCATAATCACCACGTGGAGTCTACACACAACCGCCGTTTTTGCCTCCCCGTTTTTTTTTTTGTTTTGTTTTTCTTATTCGTCTACCCAGCCTGGACGGTCTCGGCCTCGCACGACGAAGGGAGGGAAATACTGCTGTCCGCTGCTGCACGCAGTCGCAGGGAAATACGGCCTAATCCGTGGTTTTTTTTTCCCCATACCTGGAGCACACACAGGTTTTGTTCTCTCTACGGCGGATTGGCCTTAAAAAAAACCGCGTTTTTCTGGCCTTTGATACGGCCGCATGTGCCGTGCAGAGGCAAGCTGTGCTACAGTACACATTTCTGAATTTTAGGAGAGAAAAGCTCGCGCGTGTGTACAGTTGATGGACCATGGATGGATCGGTCTCCGCGTAGCAGCATTTGATTCCTCGCCCGTTTCTTGACGGACAAGATGGAGTCGACGCAGCTGCGAAGGGATGATGGGTGATGGAGAAAAAGTTTGGTTGGGAGGTCTCCTTCTGTTGATTTGTAGTCTAGTATTTGCGGTGTGCTGGATGGAGAACGCCCATTTGCTGGCAAGATAGAGGCGCCGACACTACCATTGTCTGTGTATGGGTGCCCGATCCAGTTTTACCGGCGTAGTACCCTTTTTCTCTTCCTCTGTTTGGTGGCTTTTTTACATGTTCTGCTCTCCCCTTTTCGTTGACTGATGTTACATTACATGGGATCATGTAAAAATTAGTCGTTCCCTATATAATAGGCTATTTATCTCTTTTTGTAAGAGACTTCAACACTCCTGCGAACATCTAACACTAAATATACTCCTCTATGGATTTTATTCACATACTCCTCTTAAGGAATTATTCATTTGCCCTACCTGTGAATGTGTTGCAGCTGCAGCAACAATTATCACCTATACAAAATTATCTGTAGCTGCTACAGCTATCACAAACGAACGAAGCTAAGTCCTACCACGTCATTGGAATTGGCTCTTGAGTGCATGTTAGTTTACGTTGTTTCATTACGCTGCCACCGCTCTCTAGCCCATGACACTAATTATGTTGTAGTCATCTTCATGTCTTATCTTTGAGTTATGGCTGTCCCACCAACCTTGTCCTTTAGATAAGACTTTCCACCCTTAATTCTAAGCGTGATATACTGCCATCAAAATCACAGAAGACAACAAAGCCAATGAATACAGTGAAAGAAGAGCATCATTGAGGATGTTTGGTCTAGCACACAATAAGCTAATACTCCTGTTCCTAAAAGATTTTTTTAAGCAACATAGCCCTACGATAATAATAATAAACGATGAAAAAGAGGGCTTGCGCTTCGCTTTTGATCCAACAGTACCTTAATTACCATTGTGAGAATTATGACCCCATTAACATAGGATAAAATGGCTAATGAAGATGCCCATGTGGGCTTAGTGATCCAATTGAAAATGGTTGCTTGAACTTGGAGCATCGAAAGTGACACTTTAAATCTAGATTGAATCCCCTTCCTTGCCTTCTCATACAGTACAGCCCTCAACAAATAATACAACATCAACTGAGTTGGGTTTGGACAGCTATGGATCTAGAAGAAATTTAGAGCCTAGGTAAACTTAACTAAACTAAAGTTAATATTTGATATGAAAATTCTATCTTCAATCCTCCCATCGCATAGGATATAGAATTTTAATGGAGTATTCACCAATGGGCCTTGGTGGCAGCGGGGATGACTGGCCTCGGATCTACCAATGGGTCTAGGCTTTCTATTATCTCTTATTTGTGTTATAAATTTTTATCATTGGAGAAAAAACATTAAGTTTTTTACGTACTAATTTCCACTGGAATTTTATTTTGTGCGTTGCACGGTATGTGTCATCAGAACAATAGCAACAGTACTCTCCCATCCCATGATACAGTTCGCGGGGTGCCTCGTGCAGCGTTAAATTAGACCATTATGGAATAGTAGCCTTCCCATTGTGATTAAATAGATGTGTTATTGTGCTAATAAAAAAAGTTGACAATGATAGCCCACGTGAAGTCAACCAAAGTTTGTAGTATTAATTTTCATACAAGCAGAGAACTAATAGTGATTTTCGCTTTTGAGAAAAGGATGGAACTATTGATTATTGTATACAAGCTCATATCATACACAAACAGCATGTACAACATATATTATGTGCATGTTCTTATCCATTCTGATGTAGTCACCTTTCATGCTTACACCCTAGCATTTTTTGCACTTCGTATTTAAGGTGCAAATAATCATGATGGAGTTCCACTTTGTCAATCTGACCCTCTTTTATTCACCTTTAGGTCCCTGACGTCCAACTATATGAATTTAAATTGGAATTTGGATCCCAACGTGTCACATTTGACAAGAAAATAAAATTATCTTCATCTATTGAACAAGAAAGAGGGTCCAAATCGTCGCTTAGGACTAGGGCCAAGGCATTTGAGCCAGACAAAAAGTGAAGGCCCTCCCTTTTTTATAAAAAACTTATTTTAAGATAAAGGATTAAATCCTATCATTGAAATTCCTAAAGAACGGATAACATATAGAGATTTTAAAGGAAAGTTAGTTACAACTCTAACCTCTTAAAAATTTTTGTTTAATACTAGCTCTCTTATTTGATTACTGCGTTTTTTCCTATGTCCATTCAAATGATAATTAATTCATGTATTTTTCTGTGTATTTTGCACTTATATTTTTGTTAAAATCATATATTTTTCCATTCCTCTGTTTTTTTTTCAATCATGTGTTTTAAAGGAGAGGAGTCCTAAGTAAATTCTTACCTAGATTATTCAATCCTCTTCTCTTAGCTCTTTCTAATATGGTCAGTTTAGCTTGAAAAAATATTTATCTGTATAGTTTTATAAAACCTAAACAACATTACTTGCACCAATTATTCAATGGTATTAATTTAACAGTGAATCAACGGGATATATTCGATTAACAGTAGGTTCTCTCTCACAATTAATTAATGACATAAACCTAGTGCCTAGAGAAAAAACTGTGAAATAAGCAGTGTTCCACTTTTTTATATAAAAAAAAAGAAGTAAGCATTCAGAGGTGAAAGATGGGTGCTTCTGGCTTGGTCTTCCATTGTTCTCCTTCAATTCCCTTATTTCTCCTGAGTTTTTTTCGTGGGGCCCTTATTCTCGGAAGTTAGTGGCCCCATTATTATCACTCAATTGTGATACTCCATCCAATAAGAAAGTATTTGATGTTAAGGATCGGCCAATTCTAACCAATTTTATATTAAAATAAGTTTATAAAATTAAATAAGTTTATGGTATTATGATAATATTTTTTAAGACAAATCTAGTTATAACATTTTTTCGTTTTTAAGCTAAGCATTTGTATAATTATTGGCTGTTGGGACTTTCAAAAGTCTGATAAAAAATTGTTTTAAGCTTTAAATTTTAAATATTTATGACATGAGAGAGTATATACTATGTGTACACATAGGTGGGTCCACTAGCATTTATGAACCTATGTTATCGTCACTGTCGGCTTTGCCCTAGAATAGCCCGCCATACCTAATCCTTTGATAAAAAAAACATAATAGTTGATACATTGTATTATTCTTTAGTTTAATCTGTATCTATTTTTTGTTAGATAGAAAAATAAAATAGGAATTGCCTTTGGTTTAGTGCACATCACAACTATTTTGAATGCATGTAAAGTACATAGCCAATCTATGATCTCACACATGAGATTTTGCACAACAAAATATTTGAGAGTGCAATGGATTTGACATAACGACATGTCAACTCCACAATCAGTAAGGGCCGATCAACACCCCTATGTTTTTTTTTCGTCTTTTCGAAGTCATAGGCAAGAGCTCTACCATTTATATTTATTTTTATCAGAAAGAGGTGGACTAACCCGGGCAATGATGGGGCTACAGCACAGGAAAGGGCCCCAAATATGAAAATCCTACCAACCAACATCACACAAAAGCAAAAAGTTCATGGAGAAATGCCTCACTACCAAATGACAAGATGAGGCACTAGAGGATGTAGATATCATTAGTCTAAAATAGATCAATCATTCTTGGCAACTGCCCTCTCGCCCTCCTCTAAACTCAATATTATCATTTCGTCTAGCTCTCAACAAGACATTTCAAAGTTTAGTTAGTAAAAAGTTTGTGCTAAGGTAACTGAACGTTAAAATAAATTGTATAATAATTTGGGGGCTAATCATACCTTCAACTAGAGGTCAAGCATTCACCAACAGGCAGACAACAATATGTTTGATGGCAGAGGGTGGCTGCCAAATCACTAGTGGCCGAGAACATAGTTAGATCAAGATCTAACGGATGCTGACAAAGCACCAATGCGGTGGAGGGACTGTGTATTCATCAAGATTTAAATCCTGATACCATAAATATTATATAAAAAGTTTTTTTTATAAAAAAATTAGTGTACATATGTATTTGGTACGTGTGTGTGTATAGTGATGTTTGTACGTTGTACATATACATCTTGCTTGTAATTGGAAAAAAAAACGATCCATATATGTTGATAACTAGAAGGGAGGACCCCTGCACTGCAGGCAATATTTCTTGGAAGAACAGTTACGACTTTATCATATCATCGGTTGTAGCTCCCACTAATCACGGAGTACTACGATATTGCTTCTTTACAAACGCAGTTGCCGTTTCCTTTAGCTTCAACCTCAAGAAACGTACCCCAGCTGCTGCACGAGAAAAATATCTTCTACTATCAGGGGCCCAGCCATAATTGAAGAACTAATAGCTCATTTGCATCTAACTTAAACCCCATCAATTGCAGTCAAGGCACCAACTAATTAATTGGCTTGTATATCTAAAAAGGTTGGCAGCAGCTCAATGCTTTCAATGTACAGGAACGAGCTAGACTGGACAATTATGGTCCCATGAACAGATTTTAATCCCTTAACTACATTCTGTTTTGAGAGGGGAACCAAACGTCCCCCAATATAGGTGAGAAATGGAGAAGTTTACTTGGAGCAGTTCATGAGAAGCTGAACTATATTTTTAGAGTAAATTTTTAGAAAACTACAATTATCTTATCAAATCTATCTATTTTAGTTGGCTATTTAGAAGACTGCAACAATAACCGATAATTTTATCAGAAAACTGTCACTACAACAAAAACGTAGAGGCATTTTTCTATAGGTGATTTTTAATTTGCCTTTAAAATTAGAAGCTTAATAGTCTAGAGACACTTTTTAGAGTCAATGTAAAATCAATTAGAATACTTTTACTATATTTTAGCATATTTTATTAAAATTTTCTTATAGAGACTTTTTTACTTTAAAATTTGGCTCATACGTAAAGTTATTTTAATATATGTAGAGGCACCTTTTCAAATATTAATATATACTAACTAGATATAACTATCATAAGGCATATATTTAGCGTGCGTTTGTGTTGAATGTTAGCTGTGGCAACTCAGTAGCACGAATCATTAACATATAATTAATTGAGTATTAATTATTATAAATTTAAAAAATAAATTCATTTAAATTTTTAAAAAACTTCTATATAATTTTTTTTGAAAATAGCCGTTTGAAAAACGTGCTAATAGAAAACCAATAAGTTAACACTAGATATGAGGTTAAAGTTATCACCCTTAAACTCCGATCCGAATGGGCTTATAAGTAATGTTACAAGGTTGAGAATTGTTACTGCATTGAAGATAAAAATGATTTATGAGTTCAAAAATTGACAATAGTAAGGGATAATATTTTTTCTCTTTTTTCATATTGATCTGCTATAGTTGCAACATGATTTATTATCTCTAGAAAATGACTCTACTTTCTTATCAATAAAAAAATGCCTTTAGAAAAATGTCGCAAGGGATAAAGATATTTTATAAATAACTATTCATTCATTTCTAAAGATAATTCACCAAAAACGCTTATGAGAAAAAATGATCCTATAACATTATAAATGTATTTAAAAAGTGTTTATATAGTATTAGAAAATTATCTCTATAAGATATTTTGTAAGTAGTGCTATAACTTTGTTCATCTTATTTATCTAGGCTCACATGTCAAATGTAAATAAAGTACTTAAATGTTTGCTAGTTGGATCCACATGTCAACTACTTATATCAGTTTAAGTTACAGTTTTTTTTATAAAATTGTTTGCTATAGTTGTAGTTTTATGAAATGACCATCTAAAGTTACAGCAAATTAAGTGATAATTTTTATTAAATAATTGCAATTTTATGAAATTTACTAATATTTTTATTTCCTTTTATTTTCTGAAATTCTGTACCTGGGCATTACTGGTTTTAGTTTAAACAATAAATCAATACTTTCTTCAGTATGGTTCAGATCACGAGTCCCTCTTTTCTGGTGAGCAGAGATCGTAGATCTGAACCATGGAAGCGAGTAATTAAAATTGTCATGTCATTCTTATCAGTACTCCAAAGGAACGGCTCTATTTTTCTCCTGGGGTGAATTAGACAGGTTGTACCAAGATATACTGATCAACAACCAGATTGGTCCCCTTCAACAACAGAGTATCTTCTTCTCCTCCCTTAATTAGCTAGCTCTACCCTTTGAAAAGTAAAAGCAAAGGCAAATAGTAGATCTGACATTTGCATGCATGCACCTCTTAAATTTGTTTACTGCATGAGTGTGTGTGTTCCATGCAATGCTGACTGTCAATCCTTATCCGATTAGGCTCTATCCTATAGCAGATGATGATGTATGGTTGTTTGTTTATGGTTTCGTCTTGATCAGCAAATCTTGGGTAGCCTTTTGTTGGTCTGAATAAAGGTGTCCGGAGGATGGAAGAGCCAAAGCTAGGTAGCTGTTGGCCTCATCTGGCCTCTCTTGATCTTATATAAGCACTCGCATGTGCGTATGCATTGTTGGCAGTGGCCAATCTAGCGTAAAAATGAGGGTCTTCTCTGAGTCTAAATTTATGTCTAATTCAGTGAACTAAATAAAATAAAGTATATAATCTTACATAAATAAAATATAATATATTCATGATCAAGAAAAACATATACAAGAAAGGAATAGAGTAGCTTATCGGTACAAAATGCAATATCTTAGTGCCTTACAATTTAGAAAAGAGACAAGCAGCCACCTGTATGATAATGGATTAGTAAAATTAGTAAGAAATAAATGGTAAATAAATATTAACCAAAAGAAACAACATATGCTGCAATCTGATCATTAGGTAGGTACTTTACGGTTTTTTAAGCATGGAATCGCTTCATGATTACAGCATCATCGATAATTTTAAATATCTCTCAGTGTAGCATACCAACAAATCATTAAGCTAATCATCTGTTATCTTATTGCGCAAATCTATCTTGATAATGTTCATTACCGAAAAAATAAGCTCAATAGATAATGTCACAACATGGAGAATCAATGCTAATTCAATCAGATAATAGACTAATGAGAATGTTCTATGCTTATTTGTTTAAATCATCAACTGAGCAAGGCTTTAAATATCATGACTTTCATTAAATTCCTCACTTCTCCTAACATTAAGAATCAAGGTTTGAAGCTGAATTCTCAGCAATAAGCGGTCAGAAGTTATAAAATCATCCGCATAAATTTCAGCAAGTCGAACTAGTCTATTAGCATCAAAGTTGGAGAATGAGTTCATTGGATACCACTAGCTCGGTGGAGATCTCATTGAAGCCATGATTCATTTTATATAAAGTTACATCAAGAGCAACATTAAAAAATGTTAACTTTGTAGTAATAATATTGAGACACCTTTTGCTTCCTCTGAACAGATTGGTCCATAATTCTAATGAGTTCATCCATGTTTGGTACATCAATCTCATATGATTCACAAAAACTCTTGACTTGGTCGAATAATGGATCCCACCTATTGTCCTTCATATCTTTCAACTGCTCTTTAACATCCAAGATCAAACCCATAGCTTTGACAATGTCCTAATTCTTCCTTTGAAAATTTTTTGATAATTCATTTGTTATGCTCAACAAGGATATCAGAAAATACATTATGAATACAAATCCAAAGGATTCCATCTTCTTCATCAAACCTGTAGCTCCATCATGACTTGATTGCTCACGAGCATCTCCACCTACAACTACTAGAACATCCACCACTGCCTCCCACATTTGGTATAATGAGGCAAAGTTTTCTGATGTAATCCTCATCTAAGTATCTCCAGGTCTAACTATGAAAGGCTCTTGATGTAACCCTGTTTCAGCTGAAATCTTTCCATTCTCTAACTTCTCTAATAAGACATCTTGATGCTTAGCTAATAATGCATTTTTTCTCTTGAAGGATGCACTCATATGAGTCACAATCAAAGGAATGTAGTTGAAAAAAAATCAGCAATAGATATACTACTTTGGGCAACAGTGACAACAATCAATTGCAATTGATGGGCAAAACAATGAACATATGGACTATTATCCCGAATTTGTTTCTACAAGCCATTAAATTCATCTCTAATATTTAAAGCTCCATTATATCCCTGCCCACGTAGCCTAGAAATAGGTAAACCATGGAAATAAAGCAAACAAACCAAATATTCCTTTATTCCAGGAGATGTATAATTTGATATATGCTTTATTTCAAGAAACCATCATTTATAAATCTACATGCACAAGATAAGAAGGTTAGAATAATAGTTCAATGGATAAATGGTATAATGAAAAACACTATAGTTACAACTAACC
This sequence comes from Oryza coarctata, assembly GCA_030770085.1. Taxonomy (NCBI): domain Eukaryota; kingdom Viridiplantae; phylum Streptophyta; class Magnoliopsida; order Poales; family Poaceae; genus Oryza; species Oryza coarctata. The sequence continues at coordinate 15,799,573 of CM061466.1, forward strand.
TCACAATCACTACTATCTGTTCTTTTATTGAACAATCTCTAGCCTTATCAATAAGAACCGAGAAATTTTTATATCCAATCTTAGCCTTAATCACAGCTGTGATTTCTTGTACACAACATTTTGCAAGGTCTTTTGTATTTCTAGACAAATCATTTGTGCATTCTCAGCCCCTTTGTCAAATGCTTCTTTCACATCATCCTTCCTCTCTTTGTACCAATCCAACACTTTCCTGAAATTCCCCTTATTTAGGGAAGTAGCTAATTCATCATGCCCGCGAAAAGCTTCCTCTTATGATATAAGATATCTTGCAAAGTCCAAAGATGCAGTCAATCGTATTTTGTATAACGTTTTATACTCCTTAGAGTAAGTATGAAATTTATTAGAAACATTTGATCATTGATTATTGAAATAATCACATTCACCCCTTGCATTGTTGTGAAAACTATTTAGACCACCAACATGTTTATTAAAACTATCCATAGCTGTTTTCCAATGAGTAAATCCTTCTTTGAAAAATGCATCATTTCCAAATGTGTTGGCTTATGCTGAATTTTTGAAAAGAAAATAATAGAAACAAAATGTAGCATCCTTTTGCACACTATATTCCAATCAATCAAATTTACCAAACCAATTCCGTTAAAAGGATCTCCAAATCTTACCATCTAATGCCCTAGGGAAATTATGCCCAGGTGCTCTATTTGGACCATTCAATAAATATGCTCTCCTCACTTCATCTCAGTTTCAGGAGCATAGTTATCTATTGGTATTGGTTATGCTGCATCATTAAATATCTCATTAGGATCAAATTCTAATCGAAGCCTCTTTGGTCGATTTGTGTTCTCATCAGTAGGGACTGAACGGACTGTATAATTTGAATTGCTAGAAAAGTAATTAAGCAGTGTGGTTTTCTTCTCCATTGCAAATCTACCAATAAATTTTATAAATGATAAATCCTCTCGATAGTTCAATACACAAATAGATAAATTAGAGACTAAAGCTACGTACAATCAAACTCAGTGGAGAGTGGAGAAATAGCTTACTGTTGCTGGCCTGCCTTCGCTTTGTCTGCCGGCCTCTCCTGCTCGCGGCTCACCCCAACTCCTCGCGCCGGCACCGGTGCCCGCCGCCCCTCGCGCTCGCCGCCCGTGGCCCCTCGTGCAGTCGCGCTCCCGCACGCTGCCTCGTCACCGCCCCCTCCCTGCCACCACCGCCGGCTGCCACTCGCTCGTTGGTTCGCTGCTGGCTGCTGCAACTTGCAAGTCCAACCCTAGCCAGCTAGCCTCCAATGAGAAGAAAACCAATTCCTGGACTTAATGAGCCAAGTGGGCAAGCAGTCTTAAGTGATAAATTTGTCAAATGGGACCTTATTCATACCGATTCACCATGGCTACTTTAGACTGACATTGTTCTTCAGGTGTTGACGGATGTTCCTTCTCTTCCATCGATCCCTCATCTCAGCTATTACATGTGATTGAAATTTTTTTTGCAAAAATTAGAGGATAGGCTAGAGGTTGATGAAGGCTACCCCTTGAATCTGCCATTTATTGTTGGTAATGTATACATATGGCTCAATATAATTCTCACTGGTAATACATGGAGTATACAGTAGATAGATTTATTTACTAATTTGATGCTGAGTTCAATTTCAGAGTTGGTTTTAAGGTTTTTTTTCTTAATATAGTGATTTACAGCTCTCATTCACATTTAAGGAAAAAAAATAAAATAGAAATAGAGTTGTTGAATAGAGCTAAGGACATTCTTTGGACAATAGGCAGTAGTAATTTGTTTTTTTATCTTTTGTAAATTGCTAATCAAAACGTTTTTTAAAAAAACTTTTTATATAGAATTTCTTTATAAAATCAAATAAGTTTGTAGTTAATTAATTATATTCTAATTTCCTAAGTCATAGCCTAACTTACTTTAAAACTCAACCTAATTATGAGATAGTATAGGGAGAGGACAGGAATAGAATTCCGACGATTTGGCATACACGGATTAGTTAGATTGCTACCTGCTGTCAAAATTTTGGTAAGATAGTAAATTAAACAGTGACTTTCAGGTTAGACCCTCTTAATTTTACTCTCTTCCTCAGCCTAAACTCAGTGTGCAACAGTGATATTCTTACTGGCCACACTCCTCTTGCCTTCACCACTATGCTAATATTCTCCACCTTCCCATGTTTGGCAGCTTTTTGAGAAAATTAAAGAGGCTAAAATGAAATACAAGTTATGAAAAAAAAAGTCTATAGGCTCAAAGGAAACCACCGAACCAATGAGAAATATTACCAGAAAAAAGGTCCAAATTGAAATTTACTTTAAAATTCTGACATCAAGCTATAGGTATCCTATTTCAACTCTACCTTAATATAAATGTTGGTGGTGACAAAACTTATACAAGTTTTTATATACCAGCAGAATTTTATGTACTATTTGGCACAACTCTAGATGTAAGATTTTTTTCTAGATATTTCTAGCTTATGTGATTATATTAATAACTTTTGAATAAATCATTTTATTTTTATTCAAGTCAAACTATAAAATTATTAACCACTTGAATTTTAACCTATAAAGTCTAAATCCAACGTGAATCTAGTACCTGTAGTTTGCAAAGCATCAGGCTAACCGTTAGTTTGCGGCGCCACTTGGACTTGAGTAAACAGACCAGACACAGTTCGTTCCAAGGAAAATTCCTGTAGCTCCTGTTGGCATCTAGCTACTTAAAACCTGATAAATAAATTCATAAAGCCATCCTCATCCACTTATCAGTCCATAGAGACAAGCATAAGCCCCAATCCATACTACCCATAATTTAGCCCTTTGCTGCATTCGCCTTTAATTAATCTTGGAGAAAAAGTCATGCCAAGAGAACAAAAATTAAGGGGAAAACTAGCACCCAAGGCACCGTTTATATGCTAGTCTCGATCGTTGCATGTGATGCATACATGTGTACATTCGTCAGCAGGCTTATTTCGCCTTTTGTTTTCTCCAGAGGAAATATATATGGGCAATATATTAACTTGGAACCGCTGAACTTGGACGGCCCTGATTTTTTTATTTTTTTTCGGACGAGCAATGACGCTAAATTTCATCGGCAACTAGGAGTAAAAGACAAAAAATTATGTTAAGACAATAGATTAATGGTATTTACTACATCACACTCTAGTTCTGTTAGTAATTTAATAAAAGCCATCCTAACCATTATTTTAATATACCCTCTTACAATAAAGAGACTTTTTAAAATATCATTTTACCCTTGGCCACTTTTCAAGATTTAAATGTGGAGATGAAATTTACTATATTTTTCAAAATTCAAAACTTGTCATAAACAGTGGAAATGAGATTTGCCAAAAAAATTGAACAAATGTTAATTGAATCTAAAAAAATTAAAATATTTTTTTGCAATTTTTGAACAAGTTTTAAATTTAAAAAAATATGTTTAAATACAACCAATATTTGTTCAAGTTTTAATCCTACAAGGTGACACAAGGGTAAAATTGTCTTTTTGTGAAGCTTTATCCTCAACCAAAAGAATATATATTGAATTAAAGTGTATTTGCTTCAAAGAAGTAGGTCAAATGACTGTGAATTACAAAATATAACATGATTAAAAAAGAAAACTAGCCTATAATAACATATTGCTAAATCTCTATCTATATTTGACGAGAATCTGCATAACCGTTGGTAATACCAGTGGTTTGTGGTTTGTAAGTTGCATGTTGTTCTTGTCTTTCTTAAACCCAATAATAGAATATCTAAAATTTGATCAATGCACCGATCAAATTTTACTCAGATCACCGATGGTGACAGACATCGAACCATAATGGATAACAAAGCTATAAATTAGTCATCTACCTAGATCTTACAAACCACCATAACCATTGAAACCAATCCAATGATGACACCCTGCCAAGGATGCCACATCAAATGGGACTTTTAATATGATGCCTCCAAGAAAATCGCGGCATCAAGGATGTCGCCATTGCTATTCTGGACATACAGGTTTTTATATAGAGAGTCTACCCCTAGGAAAAAAAAAGAGACAGGGCATCATGGCATCAAGGATGTTGCCATTACTATTATGGACATATAGAACCAAGGTTTCACCTGAAGAGTCACCCATAGGCACGAAAAGGAGGTAGGGCATCATGACATAGCCATCAAGAAGATGTGCGATGCCCATATGCATCAATGATGACATTCAAACACTATCGTCTTCCCCATATCTGGTTATACCAATCCACGTCGTCACTAGAGTTGGCAACCATGCTATGATTGAGCAAAGGGGGACGAAGAAGGCCCTAGAGATGATGAGGGTTGATGTCTTCTCCAACCCTGTTAGTTGACGAGCTGAATCAACCATCAAGCAAAGGGTGGTGAAGGATGCCCTAGAGCTGATGAGGGTCACCACCCCCAACCTCTGACCTTCGTGTCGAGCTTCTTTCCATCCCTACATAGGCTTCGAGCCACTGCCTTATCATAAATCTATGCCCTGCTGCTCGTGCCAGCTCCTTTCACGTCAGTCTGCCAAGCCCTCCACCTCCTACCTCATACTTGTGTCCCCCGCTATTGATTGGATCACCATCGCTACTGGCACACCACGTAGGGTTTTGACCCTGCCACCACCCTCCTTGCTCACCGCTCCAGCGAATTGCTAGGGCCACAGTGAGGGTGCTAAGATTTGTGTGTGGGTGGCCACTTAGGTTTGTGTGGTGTGGCTCTATGAGACTCTCTCTCACACATACTCAATAACACATAAATACACAAAACTATATGTCACAAATTTAAAGTGTCCTATAGCAAAAATTACCCTAATAAGATCAGAGCCGTCCAATCAGTGTGGCATCTGCGTTGACATCACACGTGGTGACTGTATATAATATATAGTACGTCAAGGTACAAGTACGTGAGGGAGATAGCACCGCGGTTGATAAGTGTCTCATGAGTCATATATATCGCTAGCTAGCGTTTCCAATTAAATGGACGGCCGGCCATGGCTCGAGGAGGCAAGCAACTCAATTGTGGGTGTCACCGTCATCCTTGCTAAGCACGTATGAGTATATAAATACTACTGTCAAACGAACAGATTAATTAACGCCACGGTGAATTGGCCAAAGACCACCTCAAGGGACATGATCAAAAATCGATCGTCCACTGTGATTTACCCATCTGCTAGCTGTATGCTTGTTCATCGCCAAGAAATTAATTTGTGTTACATGCTGTTACTATTTTTAAGGACAATGAAATTACTGTTTAATTATATTGCCCAAACAATACGATACACATAACGTTAGCTTTTTTTTTTGGTGTTTCTCGGAATCTCCAACTGCTTTAAACAGGACCAATGCAGCGGAGGGATCAAGAGAGTATTCTTTTGAATACAACGGCGTATCCACTCGACCACTGCCATCTCACCCAATGGTTACTCGCCCTAGCTAACCGGTACCGGTTCACCCATGCAGCAGGATCGGTGCAATGGTGCACTTGCTCGGCGTGCGTGCAGACGACAATCGACTTTTCAAGTCTGGTATACGTACGCTCTCTCACAAAGTCACAGGGTTCTACGTACTTTTTCCGTACTTTGGATGGTGTGGAATGTCGGAATTTAGAGTGGATCATCGTAGATGATTTTATCAATTTTAAATAAAGATTCAGTAATAGACTTGAATTTTAAATAAGTTACTTATTTCATTGATGTGGCTGTGCATCGAGAAAATTTTTTGTAACTGTAGGACCAGTTCAAACAAAAATGGATTTAATATCCATTATATAAAAAACATACTTCTTCAGAACAGTTATATTTATAAATAAATTTTAAAACGCTTATATTATTTATATTATTTATGGACAGAGGGAGGGAGTACCAGCCTCATCCGGGAAGAAGCTAGCAAAATACGGCTACGCAGGCTGGGCCACTTTGCGGCCTCAGCTGCTGCAGGGCTCTCAGCTCACGCAATGCAAAAGGAGAAATACCAGGGGCCAAGTTAGGTCACGCCTGACTTTGTTGCATCATGCACTGATGTACACACATGTTGACACGTACCGTGTCCTCCTCTCCCCATTGCGTGAATCGTCGTCAAATGTTTGTTCGTGCGCCTGTCTCCGGCTACGACGTGCGTGTTTAGTGTGACCTCGCTTTACGGGACGACCAGAGCTGGTACATGTACATGTTTTTCCACGGAGAGTACACAGGAATTAATACGTAGGAGTTCGTCCTTTAATTTGTCAGTTTCAGTCCAACGGCCAATTAACCCTCCACCCCATCGCACGCACAGAGGCATCTCATTTTCTTTCCATTTTTTTAAGAATAAGTTTCTTATTCGTCCTATAAAGCATATCGATCCCTAATATACCGCCTTATTTTCTCAATAAAACGTAAATATATCTAGAGCCCATTATCTGAACCTGTCTGTCCGTCGAAAGTAAATATCTAACAACGCAAGGCAATCCCCAATTGCCTCATGTGGGAGCATATAAGGATAAGGCTACGGATTGGACGTCCGATCTAAGTCTGGTCAAAACGTTTTATTTGGTAATCAGTGAAACATCAAGTTATGAAAGTAGTCGTTGAAACATTGGTAAAAAAGAATATAGGAAAAAATCATTACAATTTTATGGATGAAACATATTAAGAAGTGGACGGGTGCAACATTGAAAATAAATAAAGGTGAAATATTGTTAAATCCAAGTTAAAATACTTGGCTCTCATGTATGAAATATTGAGTTCCAATCACTAAATTTTTTTTATAAAGTTCTAACTACTGAAATGCCAAAATTTTAATATGATCAAAAATTAAAAGAAATGTGGAACATAGTAAAATCCTAGTTGAAACATTTTGCTCTTGTTACATCGAAATTTAATGGTTAATATGTATATCATAAAATTTATAATTGTATCAAATCTTGTTTTAGATATTTAAATGAATACAATGTTATAATTGAGTTGTAGAATAAATAGTTTAAGATAAAAAAATCCATTTGAAACTCACGCGTTTAATTTTCTTAGCCACCTAATCATTCAGTGGACCATGACGCAAATGGGCTGCCCAAGCAGTAACTCATCATGCGGGCCAGCAAAGAGTGTCTGACGTTTCTCGCCTTATCGGACGACCGATGGCAAGCATTATCGATTTTACAATGATGCTGAGAACAAGTATATCAATAAAAAAAACCCATCCATATGTTTGCTTTTCATGAAAAACATGGGATTTGCTAGATTTTAGGTATAAAAAACTGTAAATTTTTAATCAACTAGAGTGCCATGTTGCTAAGCTTAAAATTATAGTGTTATGCAATGTGCCATTTTAGTAGCTTTATATATATATATATATATATTATCTAACTTCGTTTTTTTCATATGATTTTGTATATTTTTATGAGTTACAAGCCCATTTCATGTAATTTTGTAAACTTTTGCATGTTAGAATAGTTTATTGTTCAACCATTAGAACTGATAAGTAGTAAGCAATACATACTAAGGTGAGCAACGAGAACCATCCTATTATTATCTAAGAAATGAGAGAAGTGACTATTAAAATCCTATGAAGTCCAAGCTATACCAATCCATAAATATTAATCGATATAGGCCGAGGTCATAACATTAACTATATAAATAAGTAGTCCTAGGATATATAAGTTGTACTCACAAAATAATAATAATAAATAAAAGTAACAAGATTTTATTATAACATTGGTGAAAGTCTTATACATTATATCGTCATGGACAGATCTTAGATTGATAGTAACACTAGTAAAACAGGATAAGCTAAATCGGAAACAGAAGAGTAGCTATGGATGGTATGGAACATAAAACACTAAGAGTAAAACGATAAATATAAACCATATGCTTGGTTTAGGAACTAGACCCAAACCCAAAGAAATTGTACTCAAACTGCTCCTAGAAGTAGGCTTCGATAGAGGGATCGATGTATCTCTCAGTTAACTGTATATAAATATACAATAGCAAGAGTGGGTACTCAATGTATTCAGCAATCTAGGGAAAAACACGATATGCAAAGTTATAAACAAGGTTGGATAAATGTTTGTATTTAAATCAATAGGTTTTTTTAAATGATTGTTTACAAAACACTAGTGATTCAAGTTTTAGTCTCGGAACAAGGCTCATACCTCGCTCCATTTGCAACAATTTGTCACGATAATCACAAGTCAATAATCCACTTTAAACCGTGCCATCCTAGCACCCCTAAAGTAAAAACTCCACCCAAGCCATCACAACTCACAACCGATCATCTCGGTCCTTAGCCATCTCGGCATACCAACCCAGCCATCTCGGTTAAACCACAACCTAGTGCCAACTGACGCCCTAAGTCAAACAAACTTGTTCCCAACCACAAAGGTTGGTCGTTCACCACAAAGGTAAACTCTAGTAACAACAACTCATCCAACAAACATTTTTCATAAAACATTAATAAAACTACGCTATGAGAAATACCTCACATCCATCCATGACCGAGGGCATGGCTATTTAAATAGTCCAACTAAACTCTATAGAGTCTTTACGCTTGACCCACATGTTGTGAACATCCGCTTTACCCAATGCATGTGGATCAGACATGTTCGATAAAGGGGTTCACTACAAGGCGTTTTCATAACCAAATCATAGACATCTCATGTCACACAGTTGGGTCGCTCTCTGAAACCAAGCATCAGGCCAGTCTCAGGCCCTCTTCTACTTAGAACACATCGTATAGCACCACCGTATCTTATGGTTAAGACAAACCCTAATATCAGGAGAATACACTTGCCTCTCTATCTCAATGTTCCTCAAATGTTAACATGCAAAACACTCAAGTTTTAGCTACTCGCTCTGTCAGGGGCATCCCATGCTACCCGTGTGGTTGTATAGTTTATGTTTGGATGAATTTCTTGAAGGATTGGTCCTTATGGATGTTGCGTAGTCAAGCCACCAAGATACTAACTCCCTCATCATTAAGTTTTTATAAAACATTTCTTTTACTTTGTAACCAAGATGACATCCCACCGGTTTTCAAATAAGTAAGTGATGGTGAATACCCAAGTTTTCCTTCCCATTCGATAGTACACTGTAACTATTGGCTTTTTACCTCGTTATGGTGGGTGCCGGTGAGTATATGGTGGAGTTAAGAGTTGCGTCCTATATAATATAAGTGCAGCTACTAGGACTATGTGATTATTCAAACACAAATCATGGCCGAACAACAAATAAAGTGCAACCTAATCATGTGATTTTACAAACAAAATACTTAATTAAAATATAGGTGCAAGAAGTGGTTAGGAGGCTTGCCTTGGTCCGTGTGGTTTTTGGAGCATCAAAATGTTGTGTGAACCCTCCGTCGGTCTCAAGCCCTATACACGAGAAAAACAAAACAACAAATAAAACCGAGCATAAATAAACACATAAGATGTAGAATCATTGCATAGATGAGAATTTTTTTTAAAAAAAATTAGGGCTAGAAAGGGATCAAATAGAGTTACAGGAAAAAAAGATATGGAGTTTTTTAAGGGGCTTTTGGATGGGTAAAAGGATTAAATAAAATCTCTAAGGACTCATGAGTGGGACACAAAGGGAGGGAGAGAGAAGGTGAGAGTAGGGCCCACATGGTCCTACTTTTATTTTATTTTCTTTTCTTTCTCCTTTCTCTTTCCTTTCTTTCTTTTCTCTCCTCTCTTTCTTTTGGTGCCTTCTTCTTCTCTCTTTCTTGCGCATGCACAGTCGCCGCAAGTGGTGGCCTAGGGTGGCACGATCGATGACTGAAGGGGAAAGTAGTAGGGTTGTGAGGGAGTGGCGGCATCACGAGATGAGGATGAGGTGCGTGGAGCCCAAGGCAGCGAGTAGTTAGGGGAAGAGGGGGCGCTAGGAAAAAAGGGGAGGTGGCGTCAATGCGGTTGGGCTACGTCGGTGCCAGAGACGACCGAAGCAAGGGCGACGTAGGCACGACTACTAGAGAAAGAGGAGAAGAAGATCGATAAATATGGCTACATTCACAGTGCGGCAATGAAGGTGGCCCTCCTAGTGGTTCGGCTGGGCGATGACGGTGGCTTAGAGTGGTAAAAATGGAGCATGCGGGAGGTGAAGGTATCACCCTAGGCTTTCAAAAAAATTTATAGTATCTTTGATGCGCCACCGATGTGAGATCAACGAGTAGGGCAGCTATACTCGACATTGTTACCTCTTCTCCCTCCACAGCTCCCTATCCACTGCCTATCTTGCTTAGAGTGAGATAGTGGGTATCTTGCTTGGAGGGAGAAAGGAAATGTCGGGTGGAATGGAATGAGCTTGTGGCTTGCGTGCTGGCTGCGTTGTGTGTGTCGTGGAGAGATGGTGAGGGTTTTTTTTGCTAGTAGATGGGGTGGTGTTTTCAGGCATGCTATTGCTTTGGATTAATGAAGAAAGGAGAGAGGCAGGAATATTCACCAGGTGGTCGGAGTCCCAAACAGGTATTTTTAATATCGCCGGATGAAAGGGAAAAATTATTTGGTAGGATCGGTACTTTCTACATTCAAAATAAAACTTGACCTCAAAGAATCTAGGAAGTCGAAACAAAAACTATAGCACAACGGAAAAAAAAGAAGTTTTGGACTGGAATTTTAATAAAATAGTAGGCATTACAAACCTATCCCCTTAAGAGAATATCGTCCCGAGATTCCGTAGCTAGGTGAACAACTCTGGGTACTCTGCTTGAATTCGATCTTCTTATTCCCATGTGGCCTCATCCTCCGTATGGTTACTCCACTAAACCTTGAGAAACTTAATCATCCTTTGTCAGGTACTATGATCCTTTTCATTGAGAATTCTAATAGGTCGCTTCTTATGATCTCCTTGTACATCAATCACTTGGAGGGGAACCTGCTCCTCGGGGATACGAAGGCACTTTCACAACTAAGAGATGTGGAAGACGTTGTGTACACTAGCTAATTCTTCGGGTAACTTTAGTTGATAGGCCACTTCCCCTCGTCTAGTGATAATGGGATAGGGACCGATGTAACATGTTGCCAACTTTCCTGCCATTCCAAATCGTTTCATCCCTCTTAGTGATGACACCCTAAGGTATACATGGCCTTCGATTTCGAACTCTAGTGCCCTTCACCGATGGTCGGTGTAATCTTTCTATCTAGACTGGGCTTTTGTAAATCTAGTTTGGATTACTTTCATTTGTACCTTGGCTACTTGCAAGATATCAGGCCCAAATACTTTCTTTTCTCCTACATCTGTCCAACAAAGTGGTGTTTGGCACTTTCGCCCATAGAAAGCTTTATTGGGGGCATTTGAATATTGACTTGATAGTTGTTGTTGAAGGATAATTTGGTATAGGCTAGACAAAGGTCCCATGTGCCCCACAATGTCTAGGGTACATGCTCTCAGCATATCTTCTAGAATTTGGTTTACCCTTTCAGTTTGTCCATTGGTTTGAGGGTGATAGGCAGTGCTAAAATTCAAGTTCATGCCCATTGCCTCGTGAAGCTTTTGCAAGAAATGTAAAGTGAATTGGGTGCCTTGGTCTGACACTATTTTCTTAGGGACCCCATGTTGGCACACAATTTGGGTCATCTATAACTCAACTAGTATTTTACCAGAATATGTGGTCTTGCCTAGAATAAAGTAGACGACCTTGGTGAGTCTATCCACTATTTCCCAAATAGAGTCATAACCAGATGGAGTCATAACCAAACAGAGTCTTTGGAAATCTAGTTATGAACCCCATTCCTCTTTCTTCCCATTTCCACTCAGGTATCTTCAAAGGTTGTAATAATCCGGTGGGCTTCTGGTGCTCTACCTTTACTCGCTAGCAAATGTTGCGCAAGGCCACATACTCAGCGATGTCTGCTTCATCCTAGGCCACCAATAGTGGGTCTTAATGTCCTAGTATATTTTGGTACTACCTGGGTGTATGGAGTACATAGACTCGTGGGCCTCTTGGAGTATCAGGTCCCTTAGTTCCTTGCTATCAGGGATACAAATATGCTTCCTAAGCCATACTACCCCATTTTCATCCACTAAGTATTCTGGGGCTTTGCCCTCTTTGATGATCCGCTTGATTCTCATGATTCCCTGATCGTTTGCCTAGGCTTCATTTATCTGTTGCTCTAGGGTATACCACTAGAGTGGCTAGGGTTTTGGGCGTAACCATGTTTATCCTTAGCTTCTCCCGACTTCTACACAAGTCCTACTGGTGGGGTAGGATGGATAGGGTGTTGCAGTGCACCTATCAACTCAATGCATCGGCAACAACATTTGCCTTACCCGGGTGATAATATATTATGATATCATAATCATTGATCAATTCTAGCCACCTTCTCTGCCTGAGTAGGTGAAAATATACTTTAGACTCTTGTAATTGGTGTAGATTTCTCACCTATTGCCCATCAAGTAGTGCCGCCATATTTTGAGAGTGTGCACTACGATGGCTAACTCTAAATCATGGGTGGCATAGTTCATCTTGTGGGGCTTTAGTTGCCTAGAGGCATAAGCAACAACTTTTCCTCCTTGTATGAATACACACCCCGGCCCTTGCCTAGATGCGTCATAGTAGATATCAAAATCTTTCTGTATGTCCAAGATGGTTAAGATAGGAGAGGTGGTTAGCCTTTTCTTTAGTCCTTGGAAACTCTTCTCATAGGTTGCTTTCCACTTGAATTTTCCTTCCTACTGGAGTAGTTTGGTCATAGGTCTAGCAATCCTAGAGAATCCTGCCAGGCCAAGAAAACTCCTGATCTTGGTGGCTATGGTTGGGGTTTTCCATGAGAGCACATCTCTGACCTTGCCTAGGTCTACTTCCACTCTGTTAGCAGAGACGACATGGCCGAGAAAGGCAACCCTATCAAGCCAAAATTTGCTCTTGGAGAATTTTCCATAGATATGATGGTATCTAACTTCCTTAGAACCATTCTCACGTGATGAGCAGGTTCCTCCTTGCCCTTGGAATAGACAAAGATATCGTCTATGAATACCACCACGAATCTATCAAGGTACTATATGAATACTTTATTCATGAGGTTCATGAAGAATGCTAGGGCATTTATGAGTCCAAAGGACATGATGATATACTCATAAAGCCTATAATGAGTAGAGAATGTTGTCTTGGGTATGTCCTCCGGCCAGATCTTTAGCTGGTGATATCCGGACCGTAGGTCTATCTTAGAGAAGACTTTGGCTCCTTGCAATTTATCAAATAAGTCATCGATCCTAGGAAGGGGGTACTTATTCTTAATGGTTGCCTCATTTAGAGCATGATAATCCACACATTCTCTTAGTCTTGTCCTTTTTCTAGGCCAAAAGAACTAGGGCTCCCCAAGAAGACGTGTTGGGTCTCACAAATCATTTCTCTTCCAATTCCCGATTTGCTTCTTAACCTCGACCAATTCATTAGGGGCCATCCTATAAGGTTGCTTGGATCTTAGGGTTGTGCTAGGTGCAAGGGTTATGGAGAACTTGATCTCCCTATCAGGAGGCATCTTGGGCAGCTCTTCTAGGAAAATGTCTGGATACTCGTTGACTATCGGCACCTCTTCCAAAGGAGTGGCCTTGATACTATTCAGAGCTGGTCGACTTGTTAGGTGTCTGAAAGGTAAGAGTCTTACTTCATCCCCATATGGTCTTAGCAAGGTTATGGTCCTTGTGGCACAGTCTATCTGGCTTTGGTGTTTGGATAACCAATCCATACTTAGGATTAATTCTAGACCCTAGGATTCTAGAAGGATGGGATTGGTGGTAAAAGCGACTTTTTCTAGGGTTAGGTTCATCTTTGGGCAAGATCGATAGGCCTTAATCTCTTTTTTGGGGGATTGAATGATCATGGGTAACACTATCCTTTTAGTTCTTAACCCATTCTTTTACATAAATGAGCACGAGATGAAAGAATGCGAGGCCCCCAAATGAAACAAGACAACTGCAGGTACATAATTAACAAGAAACATACTATCACCACATCGAGGGACTCCTGGGTTGATCGTACTTGCACATGGTTGACTCAACCTTGCCCAAATGTCAGGGCGGAGTGGGAGGCCTAGTCACTGACTTGAGTAGTGGCCCTAATTGGAATGTCAGTAGGCGCCCTAGTAGTACTGATATGGAATGATCTAGAGGTAGCGAGAATAGGGTGCTGAGTGCAATCCCTAGCATAGTGCCCCATAATCCCATAGCAGTAGAAAATGACCTTAGCTGTTTGGTGGGTGCCTAGGTGGTGCATTGGAGGTGGTGATGTTGCTACCTCCAGTGTAACTGCTATGGGCCCTCGACTGGGCTGGTGCCGGAGGACGGAAAGAAAGAGGATGAGTTGAAAATCCATGGCTCGGTCGTAGCATCGACTGATGGTACTAGACAAGATAGCTGACCCTGGAGCATGGACCTCCATGGTGCAGGAGTCCGAGCTGAATAGCCTTGCTCTTTCGGAGGGCCTCTTCCTCCTTTCGGGTCACTTCCACGATCAGTGCCCGGTTGACCATTTGCTAAAAGGTGGAGAAATTGTGGGCAACCAATTGTATATGGATGCCCACATTCATCCCCTTGAGAAACTAACAAATTTTCTTCTTTTTTGTGTCTAGCTCATCTACAGCATAGCGGGCCAGGTGGTTGAACTTGCTAAGATACTCATTATGGGATTCTCTTCATTGAGGCTATTGAATTCCTCCCTCTAGATGTCAATGGTGCTTTCAGGGACGTATGGCATACGAAAAGTTTTCGCAAACTTAGCCTAGTCAATGGCGGTGATGTCCTGGTGGGCAGTGCGATAATTCTCCCACTAGTCAGCTGCAGGACCCTTGAGTTGGTGGGCAGTGTACAAAGCTTTCTCCCTAGGAGTACACTGTACCAAGTTCAACTTTCTCTCAACATCTTTTAATCAGTCATCAACTTCAACTGGTTCTCCCATTTAGGAGAATTCTAGAGGGTGGGTCGTTAGAAAGTCATTTAGCTTAGACCACCCATCTAGGGTGTGGCAAGGCTGCTGATTGAGAATGGCCAAGTTTTGGGCGATGCCTTGTAGATTCTGGGTCTGCAAGATCAGGAGGTTTGGTTTGTCCATAGGGGGTAGACGAGGTAGTCCTTTGAACCCGATGCAGTGGTCCATACTTCATGTGAGTTGGTTTGCACGTGTTTAGATCCCTAATCCTCCTCCACCTCGGGTCCTTCTTGGGTGTTGTTGCAAGGGAAGGGGCCTTCTCCTTTGCTTCCAAAATGGGCAGGGATTCGAATATTGTGGTAGGGGCATCCGGCCATCTGTCCCATCTAAAAAGAGAAACAAAGTCTTAACTATGAGCCATCTTTAATAAAGGAGAGCCAAGATACATTCATTACGATACACATTACAACATAGAACATAAGGAACGCCACACTGGACACTTCTGCCATGAACTGCAACACATAGAGCACTATAAGCTAGGATACTGCCATGACTCCTAGTGAGTTAGCAGTCAGACACGATCTCAACCAAATCTTACCCTAACTACTACCTTGTGAGACCACTTTACTCAAACCACTAGCTTATAGGTAGTTGGTTGATATTGTCTGATACAAGCTACCCTCTATTAGGAGCAATTGTTGGTGCATGGCTCCTCGTCCTTGGAGACAATACCATAGGCAACCGAGAATTGAGTAGGTAGCTCTAGAACAACAGAGGTGGTGCCTCCAGTCAATGGTATAGAGGTGGTGCTATCCATAGATGGTGTTGCTAGAGGGACTAGATGGGCAGTGAACCTAAACATGGTACGGTATTCACGCATAGTCATGCAGTGAATGGGACGGGAGGTTAGAAGTGGAGAAGGAGAAGAACTTAGTGAGCTGCCTCTCTCAATGTGGATCTCCCTACTAGGATGCAGAGTAGAGCTAGCAGGTAAGGGATGGGCCAACGACATACCCTCAAAAGTGGCGACGTGCCTTTCCAACTGGTGATTGGCCTGCAGGTGCAAGTAGTACTGCCAATCTAGGTAAGCAGTGAATTCCACTAGGCGACCTAGTAGGAGAGAGGGCTCCTGGCAAGTGCATGGTACACACTATCCGAGGTGCCATGAGGAAGGTAGGAGATTCAATGGAACAAGGCATGGGTGAGGCGGTAGTAGTAGCGGTCACAAAGGCGTCGAATGGCGGTGAAGAAAACACTCTGGTAGGCTAGGCGGGGGCAAGGGCGGATGGTGACAAAGCGGTAGTGGTGGAGTTTAGGGGTACATGGAATAAGGTGGAGGAGAAGGCGGTAGCAGGTGGAGTAATTTGTCAGATTTCTTCTATGAAGATCGAAGGGGTGAAACCAAGGTAGTGAGTAAGGTCCATGAGCTAACTGATGTAGCCGTCATGATCCTCCTCTGTAGCCTTACATGCCAGACTAGCCATCTACAGAAATTTTGCAGATAAAGGAAGGGTTATTAAATTGACACTTTTAAATCCTATGGGTGAAGATGTGTATAACTAAGTTCTTTACAAATATGCACACTCATATATATCACTTGTATATATGAGTGTACCGAGGTTTTTCAGAATATACGTACTTAGAGCTTTCTACATAAGTGGTTTTGTCCTAGGGCCAAATCTATGCCTAATACCACCATATGGCGCCCAAAGCTATGCCAATCAGCAAATACTAACCGACATAGGCTGGAAGTCACAACATTACCTGTGAAATAATACAGTCTTTAGATACACAGGCTGATACTCATAGAATAATAGTGGAAAATAGAAGTACAAGGTTTCATTACAATACTGGTGGAAGTCTCATATATTCTATTATCATGTACATACCCTAGATTGGTAGTAACACTAGTAAAATAAGATAAGCTAAATCAGAAAAGGAAGAGCAGCGATGGGCAGCATAGAACATAAAACACTAAGAATAAAGCGGTGGACATGAACCACAGGCTTGGTTTGGAAACTAGGCCGAAAACCCAGAGTAGTCATAATCAAAGTGCTCCTAGAAGTAGGCCTCTAGAAGGGTCAATGCATCCCTCCTCTAACTCTATATAAATATATAACAGTAAGGGTGAGTATTTTGTGTGTTTAGCAAGCTGGGGAAAAATATGACATGCAAGGCTATAAACAAGGTTGGATAAATGTTTGTATTTAAATCAATAGGTTTTTTTAAATGGTTATTTACAAAACACTACTGATTCAAGTTTTAGTCTCGGAACGAGGCTCATGCCTCACTCCATTTCACATGTTGCTTTGCAACAACTTATCACGATAATCATGAGTCAATAATCCACTTTAAATTGTGCCATCCCAATACCCCCAAAGTAAAAAACTCCACCCGAGACATCGCAGCTCACAACCAGCCATCTCAACCCTCAGCATTCTCGGCATACTAATCCGGCCATCTCGGCCAAACCACAACCTATTGCCAACCGACAACCCAAGTCAAACAGACTCATTCCCAAACATGAAAGCTGGTTGTTCACCACAAAGTCAAACTTCGGTAGCGACAACCAATCCCACAAACATTTTCCACAAATTTATTTAGAAACAAAACTACGCTATTAGAAACACTTCACATCTGCCCATAACCGTGTGCACGTCTGTTTAAATAGTTTAACTAAACTCTGTAGAGGTTGCACGCTTTACCCACACATAATGAACATCCCGCTTTACCAACGCATGTGGATTAGATTTGGCCGACAAAGGGGTTCACACAAGGCTTTTCTATAATTATACAGTTGGGCCACTCTCTGAAACCAAGCATCAGGTATGTCTCAGGCCCTCCTCTACTTAGGACACACCGTATAGCACCACCACATCGTATGGTTAAGACAAACCCCATCTCAGGAGAATACCCTTATCTCCCTATCCCGGTGTTCCTCAATGGTTAATATGCAAGACACCCATGTTTTAACTACTTACTCTGCATGGGGCATCCTATGTTACCTGTGTAATTGTACATTTTTATGTTTGGATGAATTTCCTAACGAATCAATCCTTATGGATGGTGCATAGTCAAGCCACCAAGACACTAACTCTCTCATCATCAATTTTTTATAAAATATTTTTTTCACTTCGTAACCAAGCTGACATTCCACCGGGTTTTCAAATAAATGAGTGATGGTGAATACCCAAGTTTTCCTTCCCATTCGATAGTACAACAATAACTATTGACTTTCTACCTCGGTATGGTGGTTACTGATCAGCATATGGAGTTGAGGGTTGGATCCTATATAATATAAGTGTAACTACTATGACAATCTGATGATTCGAACATGAATCATTGCCGAACAACAAATAAAGTGCAACCTAATCATGCGATTTTACAAACAAAATACATAATTAAAATATAGGTGCAAGAAGTGGTTAGGGGGGCTTGCCTTGGTTTGATGTTGTTTCTAGACTGTCAAATGCTTGTGTGAACCCTTTGTCGGTCGCAGACCCTATACGCGAGAAAAACTAAACAACACATAAAACCACTACTAGGCGTAAATAAACACATAAAATGTAGGGTCATTGTGTAGAGGAGGATTTTAGAGAAAATTTGGGACTAGAAAGGGGTCAAACGGAGTTACGGGTAAGAAGATATAATTTTTTAAGGGGTTTTTAGAAGGGTAAAAGGATTAAATAAAATCCAAAAGTAATATTCATAGGAATATTCTTAACTGATAAGTGGGACCTAAAGGGAGAGAGTGAGAGTGGGGCCCACATGGGTCCCACTTCTTTTCTTTCTCCCTTCTCTTTCCTTTCTTTGTTCTCTTTCCTCTCTTTCTTCCTGTGCTTTTGTCTCCTCTCTTCCTCACGTGCGCGTGGCTTTCGCATGTAGTGGCGTGGCTAGTGGCCAGAGGGGAAAGTGACGGCGTCACGAAGGAGGCCAAGGCATGTGGAGCATAGGGTGGCATGCAGGTTGGGGATGGGAGGCGCCGAGGGGAAAATAGGAGGTGGCATCGGTGGGTTGGGTGACATCGGCACCAGAGGCAACCGAGGCAGGGGTGGCGGCGGCAAGGTTATCAGGAAAGGAGAGAAGATGACTGATAAATGTGGCTACCTTTGCGGTATGGTGACGATGGTGGCCCTCCTGGTGGCTTAGCTTGGAGACGACGGAGGCTCGTAATGGCGAAAATGGAGCGTGGAAGGTGAAGGTATCACCCGAGGCTTTAAATTTTTTTATAGTTTTCTTGATACAGTGAGCATAAAAAGTAGGACGTCCATTGTGGACACTGTTGTCTCATCTCCCTCCACAGCTACCTCTGTACTGCATGTCTTGTTTAAAAGTGAGGGAGAAATAAAATGTTGAGTAACATCAGTGGACTGATGGCAGTAAAAAAAAAGACATGATCACGGCTATAGAATGAACGAATGTAATTTGTTTGTCGTTTTCATCTAGCATTTCGTGGGCGTCGGACCCATACATGAAGACCAGTACGACAAAATACGATTGCCAAACTACACCCATACCCTGGGAAGATAAAATTGCTCAAAAAGAAACCCATTATGTATTGTTGATTCGCTTCAGATCATCACTCTCGTTATAGATGCAGCTTTGGATCCGGAAAAATCTTGGGAGAAATGACACGCAGATTCTTATTTGTGGGAATTGGAATCAGAGGTAACAGTTCGATCGAATATGGCAGCAGAGTTTAGTAAAATTACTCTCTGCCCACCCCTGGGACTGAACCGTCTGATCGAGCTTGGGAATTCTGGTATTTAAACTAATTAATCACCATTACCAGCGGATTTGGTCTGGTCGAGACGAAATCCATGGGCGTTTCGTATAAAATAAAGCAACTGTGGTGCATGCAATATATCCTGAGAAAAAAAAGTGATGCGCATATATCAATCCGACAGCTCCGTAGAATCTGACGAGGTAGCAACGTGGAGCATCGCGATAGCAATGCAAATCTTTAATTTGTTTATATTCACATCTCAAAATTATGTTCTTCATTTTTTTACATTTTTTTATGGAATCCTCTTTTTATCTGGACTTTATATTATTCTCAGGTGCGCTGTTTTGCTGCTTTTGCAGGAGAGCTGGAGCTAGGAATTAGGAAAAGATCGAACATGCCTATACATCCAGATGTCGATGAAATGCTAGTGATGCGCTTACTTTTGAAAAGAAAAAAATTCTCCTTTTTTTGTGTTGATAACTTGATATAGATGCCAGTCCATCTTTTTAATTTTAATTCCCCTTAAATATAAGATATTATTAAAAAAAATGTAGGCCTAACAAGATATCTTTAGATAATGTAGGCTTAACAAAGATGCAGGAGCAAGAAGAGCTGCGTGATGCTATTCCTCCGAAAACGCAACTGCATAATTCAATCAGGAGTAGACACACACTTACATAATATTGAGGTCTCTCCTCTTGTTGCTGTAAAAGCTATCTATACGTACATATACATATACATACATACATATATATATATAGACACACACACCATCACTACGTAGATAGCGACGCACATAGAAACAGCATGCAATTCCTAGCTAGATCAGCCGGGATATGCACGCAAAGTGCTTAATTAGTTAGTTTCAAGGCCATCACAATGGTCCAGGACCGCTCGTCGTTACCTGCGATGTGCGAATCATCACATGCATATACCAATGGGGCACCGCGGCAGCATGGATGGTCGACGACGGAAGCATCCACCAACCAAGCTAATATACTAGTAGTACATAGGATTCCAAAGGTGCAGGGCGCATGCAAATGCAACATGAAACGGGCACGGACTCTGCGCCGCGGATATGGACAGGCCCAGCAGCCATGGGTACTGATGCCCGGTGGAGAAATTGAGGAGAAATCATACGTTTTGGGCCGTTGGAGCCTTACTGTGACTTGTGCCCGGGCTCTTCGCTCTCTACCTCTGAGACTCTCTGAGACTTCGACGGTCGGACAGTTTTAGGGTGGGAGGAGGAAATTTTGCCTACGATTTATTGGATTGATGAGATTAATTTTGTGAAGATTCCCCCTTAATCCCTACCTTATAGGAATTAACCGAACTAAGTTCTTAAAGAAAATCTAAAGAGAAGGGTCTAGCAGTGGACAGGATCAGGAGGAACAGAGGTTAGGATGCAAAGAGTGGAGGCTAGTAGATCTATCAAAGATGAAGGAGGAGAGCAGGATGGTACCACTTTGTCAGAGTCGTTAGTGGTGGATCTAACTATGGTCGAAAATGGAGGATGAGAGTAAGGTTGCAGATTACGAGCACTTATCGCTCGAGACAGAGGACGAGGTGAAGAAGATAAGGAGAGAGGGAGCGTTGAATTTTCATTGAGAGTATAATTTTCTATTAAATATGCCATAGATAGACATAATCCTAACTAATTATATGTGTTTAGATAGGAGCTTGCTACCGACGTAACGAGTGTCAATAGCAATTCCCCACAAAAACCTACAAAAAATTGATGGAAACACTTTTGGTTACCTGGCTTCATGATGTCTTTGGCTCCACCACTTTATCGTTTTTATACTTAAAAAAACTAAATCAACATACTTTTTTTTATTATATATCCAAGCATAATTAGATACTATACATTAGATTCGCTAAAAAATAGAAAAAAAATTCCAATTAGAGAAAAGAAATCAAACCTTACCGTGCAGGGGGGGCTAATCCCTGCTCACCAGTAGCTTTCTCTCCGTTCTAGACAGCGTTGTGTAGGACGGTGACCATCCATGCAAACATTATTGGCCCCGTTGTTAAAAAATAAATTTTAATGCTTAATTTTGAAATTGGTTTTATGATATTTTTAACATAGTTTTTTTATTGGTTTTTAAGTTTTAAAGAACACATATATAAATGTTTACCTATAAATTATTTTTAGTCTATCAAAAATATGGCGACTGTTTTTTAGATGAAAATATGTTAGTGTGAATACAGTATAAATGTAATTATGTAAGTTATACGTGATTAGTTAAGTTATGTGTATGCTTTTTAGAAAAAAAGGTTGCTTGGCTGGCTGTTGCGCCTGATTGTATTTCCCTACGTAGCACGAATCTCGAGGCCCATCGAACGGTCCATAAATCGACATATTTTCTCCCAAAAAATTTGTGGCCAAATGTTTTAACAACTCAATTATTTTTTTGTCGTTAATAAGCCGTTTGAAGTATAATCAGATGCAACCGATGGGGCTTCGTAATACTCGTATGAAGTAGTAGCCAGCAAGATTTGGGCCAATTAATTTTGTCGAAAGAAAGGGCTTTGTTTCGGACTCTCCTGAATCTGTAGCCCATTTCCCAGATGAGGGAGGCTTATGGGGAACGATCCATGGGCCAGATAACGGCCTCGTTGGTTGGTGTTGACACGAGAAAATACTCTAGCAAACATAATACGAAAGCTCATGCGATATTACTCCGTCGATTAGTTTGTTCGATTTAGTTTTAGTATATATACTTCATTCTGTCAATACCACTATCATTACGCCTCACTTTTGGTGTAGAATGGACGTGTTTGAACTGCTGATGTAAAGCCTGTGTTGTATGTCATTTTTCATGCATCTGTGTGTATGTTGTTCCGATTGTCCAAGGTTATGATTGTATAACTTGTTGGCTGCCATCTCATAGCAGAATTCATGCTCCGAATTCCCTGTTATTTTTCCTGAAATTTTTGCCCTCCTGTTCACGTGATTTTTTTTTACGAATCTTTGTGGTCTCTTTCTGAAATTTCTATTTTTTTCTTGCCCAGTAAGGATTTTATTTAGTTGTCCTTTCCTGGTGTTGTACTCCTGCCAAATGATGCAAAAGATTTTGCGGCACGAGGAAATACTCTTTTCCTAGGAAGGAAGTAAGGGGATCAATATGTAAGGAAAAAAAAAAGGGAGAATAGCCATTCATGATGCCTGAAGTTTCGCTCCAAGTACAATTTATTCACTGGTATTAAATTGTTAAAACCATGCCTTAAACTTTATCATATGGTCATATATAGTTCTTAGGCCATCGAAAAATACCATGTGTACATGCTATGTCATCCTCCCATGCAAATATATAATAAAATACCCAATTTACCCTTGCATATATCATGGGAAAAGAGAAAAAAAGAAAAGGAAAAAAGAAATTAAAAAAAGTGATTTTGCATATTAAAAAATTGCTAGAATTTTAACATTCAAATAATGCAACAATGTACATGGCATTTATTTGGCATGCTAATTATCTATTTAGTGTTTTCAGCTAATTTAACTTAATGTTGGCATAATGTAGTGAAAAAGGAATGTCATATGTCGATAGCCACATTTGAATATTAAAATTATAACAAATATTTAATATGCACAATCTCTTGTTATTTATTTATATTTTTAATTATTTTACTTCTTTTCATATGGTATATGTAAGAGTAAATTAGACATTTCATCATAGATTTTGCATAAGAGGATGACATGGCATGCTTATGTGGCGATTTAAGTGGGCCAAGGAATATATTAGGCCGAATGACAAACAATTTGTTTTGACAATATAAAAGGTCAGTGACTAAATTGTTCCTGAAACAAGATTCCAAGGGCTATTAGCTAGGCAAGTAGGCATTGGTGTGATAGTCCTCACGGACAATAGGGATTGAGGGTGCCTTATTTGGGGGAGTTTTTAAGGAGGGATTGAGTGTTTGAAAGGCTATTAAATGCTTTATTTGGTTATGTGACATAAAGTTTTGGTGGGATGAGGATAGTCGAAGGAATTCCCTAATTCTTAATACCTATTAATACCTAACCAAGAGGTGAGAATTAAGAGGGAATTCTCTATTTAAGTTCTCTAAACATATAACCATCAATTTTCACTTAAAATCTAGTCCTCATTTAAACTCCCTACTAATTTCCATCATGCCTACCAAATAAGAGATTGAGAGTAAAAAGTCAAATTCCCATGCTAATCTCATCACTAATTTCTTTATCTAAATTCCCAATCCCCTTATCCAAATTTGCCAAATATGTTATGGGGTGTATACAACAACAATTACAACTATTAATAAGGTAATTTTTTTTGACATAAAATAGAGACTGAAAAGGAGAGAGAAACATTGATGTTAATATCGACGGTTAGAATTTATAAAAGAATGCTATATGGAGGATAGATAAAGAAAAGAAAGGTAATAAAAAATATTTTGATAAATTAATAGTTATAGCCTTCATTGTTTTTATTATCATAAGATAATAATCTCCAAATAGACTAAGAGTTTATACTGTACTCTACCTTTAATTATGTCTTGATAAATCTAAACTGATAACTTTTTTTTTACTCTAGATCAAACTATGAAAAAAGGACATGAAACCTATTACACCATCTGCTTGACGTCTAATAATCAATTCCTCCTCGTTCCACAAACAATTTTTTTCCCATATTACTCAATTTAAGTTATGTAGAAAAAACATTTGATACTTGGTTTGCGCTTTAGGGCATATTGTCAGTATTAGCTAACAAGCTTGATGTGTGAGAGCAGGATAACATGATAATCTAATCTAGTGGATACCGTGGCCACCAACGGGGAATAAGCACGGGTATAACAACACTTTAACATGTTTTTCTATTATATAATATTTTT
Source organism: Oryza coarctata (assembly GCA_030770085.1). NCBI lineage: Eukaryota > Viridiplantae > Streptophyta > Magnoliopsida > Poales > Poaceae > Oryza > Oryza coarctata. The sequence goes on from CM061466.1 coordinate 15,823,989, forward strand.
ACTCCGTTCTAATTATAAATTATACATTTTAGAATAAGTAATTTGTTTTATATTCTAAATGTCCATAGAAACAATAAATTCTTCTGCCTCTAAAATAAATGGATAGTTTGGATAGTTTCTCTTAAAAACCAGGTGATACTGCAGAATGTATAGATTAATGTATGTTAGATATTATATAAATAATAGATAAATATATATTAACATATTATATAAAATGATATATATAGATAATTTTACATATTTGTATATTTAGTCTTAGAATATACTAATAAATTGTAGATGATATGCCATGTTTATATGAGTTTTAAGATACTCTAGAACAGTATGTTCTAGTGGATGATGATATAACGTATTTACATGTTGAGTTTTAAAAATTACTCATTACCAAGTCTATACATCTAAAATCTGAAAAAGGAACTTGAATGATATATAGGGTTTTAATAGCCCAAAAGGCCCGTACTCATAAACTTACCAGCTGCAGTCCAAACCCTCCTCCCCTCGCATCCCCCTCCCATCGCGCCGCCACCTCTCTCCCTCTCTTGCGCGCCCCAACCATAGCTCCCCTCCTTCCCGGCGGCGACGTCGAAGATGGCGGCGGCTGTGGCAGGTGGCGGCGCCCCGCGGGCGCTCTCGCAGCGGGAGCAGGACATCCAGATGATGCTCGCGGCGGACGTGCACCTCGGCACGAAGAACTGCGACTTCCAGATGGAGCGCTACGTCTACAAGCGCCGATCCGACGGTACGACCCGCCCCCCTCCCTTCCTCGAAACCCCCCCGGTTTCATAGATCATACCTCTCCTGGATTTGGTCCGTCGCGATCTCCTCACTGATGCGCAGGCGTATTTAGATCTGTTTACGTTGGTACAAGTGAGTAGGTTTTTTACCTGTGGTTAGCCAAAATCGTTGTGTTAGGATGAGGGGTTTGGCGTATTTTTGCCAAATTGGACAGGGAGGAGTAGGTTTTCGCATGGCATCGAGACCATGCCGTTGCACAATGCTGTTCTTTTCTTTTTCTGTTTGTGATGTGATTGATGTCCCAACATATGGAGGCATGCAGTGCGGTTGGTAGTGTTTTTTAGTTTTAAACTATTTGTTTAGCAGAAGCAAACTGGTCTGTCTTGTGCTGGGTGGTTGTCCGATTCCAATTCCTCGCAAATGTTACATGGCGGCAACATCGTCTCTTTTTGAAACTTGTAGCCTTGGATCATAGTTTTTTCCCCTTCCATTTTATTGTGTAATGCAACAACCTAACGAGGTACATAGAATATGTTTATTGTAATGCACTCTTTAATTGTTGAAGAAAACATGAATGTGAAAGGCCTCCTTCATCTGCATTCTTAGAAGCGATAGATTCTCGTTTATAAATCAATTGTGGCGACAAGAGGCTTAAGAGGCTATGCTTGCATATTTTCCTCCAGGCATTTTCATCATTAACCTTGGCAAAACCTGGGAGAAGCTTCAACTGGCTGCTAGAGTGATTGTTGCAATCGAGAACCCACAGGATATCATTGTGCAGTCTGCTAGGCCTTATGGTCAGAGGGCCGTCCTTAAGTTTGCACAGTACACTGGTGCTCATGCCATTGCTGGCAGGCACACTCCTGGTACATTTACCAACCAACTGCAAACCTCATTCAGTGAGCCACGTCTTCTCATCCTGACTGACCCCAGGACGGATCATCAGGTTATATTTTGTTCCATGAGCTTTTTGCAATTTAGTTTGCAAATGTGTTTTTAGCTGTTAAATGTGTTGATGTAACTTTGTGCAGCCAATCAAGGAGTCTGCTCTTGGAAACATCCCCACTATTGCTTTCTGTGACACTGATTCTCCCATGCGCTATGTCGACATTGGTATTCCTGCCAACAACAAGGGGAAGCAGAGCATTGGTTGCCTCTTCTGGCTGCTTGCTAGGATGGTTCTTCAGATGCGTGGCACAATTCTCCCTGGGCACAAGTGGGAAGTCATGGTAAACTTTGACAATGGATGCACACATTTCGATTCTTCATTTTTGGATCTGTACCTGAATTTCCTTTTGTGTATAACATGTTACCTTCTGTCTTCTAATTTCTCCTTGATTCTGTTTCTCTTTTGTAGGTTGATCTTTTCTTCTATAGAGATCCAGAGGAAGCTAAGGAGAAGGAGGAAGAGGAGGCTGCAGTAGGTCCTGAATTTGCTGCAGTTGCTGAGTATGGTGCTGCTCCAACTGACAATTGGGGTGATCAGCAATGGGGTGGAGAGGTCCAGCCTCCTGCCCTCCCTGCTGCATCGACTGGGGAATGGGGTGCTGCTCCAGGTTGGCTTGCCTTCTTTATTTTTTAACAATCTTAATTCAGCTATAAATCATCATTCTTACTTAAGTATTTCTCCTGTTTTCCTTAATATGATGTTTAGTAAATTATGAGCTTATTAGATCATATGGTACACATTTGAAGCTTTACGAGGGCATGTTTACCTAGGTAATTTTTAGTTCTTATCCAGTTTAAGTGACCAAAATGCTTCATTTGTTGAGGGGAAATGGTATATTATGAGGGCAAAATGGGAAAAGTTTTTGATGGTGATCACTGGGTGAGATTTAAATGTGAAATGAAGAAACTATTTTTTGAACAGTTGGATTAGATTCTCATCTGATGTGAATAGAACCTTAATTGCAGTGTGTTAACCTGAGGGCTTATTAAGTGTCTTGGCCTGGCTAATTAGACTTCAATTGTGTGATTAGTTTCTTGTCTGTCTTTTGTCTGATGATATGTTTGATTGCATAAAAAAGATTAATTGTTATAATATCGTGAACAGTGGGATTAGACTTATGTTGAATAAATAGAATCATACTCACGCTTTCTGTCTATCATAGGGGCTTCTTTTTTTGGTTCTATCATGAGACTAAACCACACCAACTCTCCAAAAATTGCAACATGGTCTAATGTTTGTTGTGCATTCAAATTGCAGCTCCTGTGGCTGCAGAAGGGTGGGATGCAGCTGCTGTTCCTCCTCCTGCTGCTGCACCTCCTGCCGCCCCTGGTTGGGAGGAAAGCAGTGTTCCAGCCCCTACTGGCTGGCAGTAAGGGTTTTTTGTGTGGATCATCATTCGTCAGCTACAGGAAAAACAAGTTACTTAACATTATGTAATGCATTTAGTAAATCTGTTTAAGTAGCTCCATGTTAAAGTATTGAGTAATGTTAAGTGCGAATCAATTTTGAATGCCGATGCATCTGGGTACTGCTTGTTAACTTCTTTCCTGTCAACGTTCTTGGATAAAATTGCTTCAAGGGCATTTTGTGAGCAAATGCTATGACTTGCAACTCTGGCATTTTTGCTTGTTGACATGGCGGCATGTCTTCTGATGTCATTTGTCGGTGGGCAATCCTGTGCCTTTGAAGGTAGGTGCTGTCATCCTTATTCTTTTGGCGTGCATATGCGGCTTAAGGTTGCTGCCTGAAATTATGGATTGCTCAAACAATCTGTTTGGAAAAGTATCTTGGAGTAGTTTCTTGAATGCTCAGGCCAATAATCTCGCTATCTCGACAACTGAACATGGTGCAATAGCTGAGCTGATTTTTTAAGCTCATTAATAAGAGTGCCAAATGCCCCCAACTTGCACGGACAATTAAGCGCCTCATCCGCCCTACGGTTGGTGAGAGTATTCATTCTCCTGTCTGCCTGTGGTTTGATCTAAACCAGAATCAGCTTGTGCTGTGTCTGCATGCTTGGCATTCTTCTTATTAAACCGACTCTTGTTAGAGTTCCAAGTCAAGTCGGATGTCAGAACACTGCACATTTTCTCAACAAGAACTGAAGTATATCTTCGCTCCTCAGCTCTTCAATTTGGACATGCTTAGCAGCTGCAGGAGAGATTGATTATCAGATTGGACCCAAAGGTTCAAACATTCTCATCTAATTAAGCTGGTAGGATCGATGCTATTGGGTTAGCAACTAAATGTAGCCTGGGCGTGCCAGCTGCAACACAGCCAACTGGATTATCTTTAAGCTTTTAGCTACCTTATCTAGCGCCTCATCAAACAAGCGTGAGCCGAGAGATGCCGGCGACATGCCCTTAGCAAAGGAGAAAGACAAGAAAATCCCGGCAAGTTTCAGCTACAACTTGCATGATCTGCCGTTAGATTTCGATTTCTCACCACTAGAGAGCCCAGCCTATTCCGGGTTTTTGACAAACTTGGATATCTAGAATTCCGACGTGTGCGTTCCTACTTGCTTGACGACCAGATTTGGGCACGCACTGCACGTTTTGCTTTCGTGTTCTTGCGGTGTCAAAGGTGATGAAATCCGAGAGAAGCATGGACAGCGAGTCAAATTTTGCCTGATATCTATCTCAATTCTCAACATTCTTTCTTGAATTTCATTTCGGGAGTAAGGACGAATTGGCAATTTGGTACCTAAGAATGTGGGCTTTCAGTGGCTAGTTTCCCTCCATTGCTCGAGGTTTCTGATGATCAGCCAGGACGCTTGAATGCCCTCCCCAGGCGATCTACCCAAGAATGTCCAAATCGGTGAGAGGAACGGCTGTCTGCCACAGTGATTTACACTATTTAAACTCACTAAACCTGTCATAATTCATTAAGTCGTCGTCAAGTCCTTAGCACAATACCGTGCAACTTGAACTGCTCTGTGAACTTCAGATTCTGAAGGCAGCGACACCTTGTAATTGTAAGAGAATGTTTACACGACTCGCTTGTGATTTGTCATCACTATTGAAGATATGAAAAACTGCGTGAGCTACCTTTTGTTTTCTGCTGGCCGCGTTGGTTTTCTCCCTCTTTTTTATGTCTACTACGCTGCTGCTGCTGGTGGTGATCTGAAGAAACTAAATACTGCAGTGCACATATCTTGATTTAGATTATTGAACCGATTATCATCTCAGATTATTGGTTTGATTATGGAGTGAATTAAATATTTTAAGAAATAAACTAAATAAATGGTTTAAACAGTAGTTTAAACAATCTAGTAAACTAAAGTATATTGAGAAAACATATTTTTTGAAGCGTCAAATAAATAATCCGTTTTAATAATTCGATAAATGAGCTGAAAATAACGTGTCTACGCTTGACTGGATGTTTACGGTATGTGCATCTAGTATTACCAACTTTCTAAACTGAATGTACGTGCATGACAGAACAATGTAGAGATTTTTTGCACGGCTCATCATTGGTCGTCACAAGGGAAGATTTTAAAACTGCGTGAGCAATGCTTTTGGTATTGTGCTTGCCACGTTCTTTCTCTCAAAAATCTGAATGTTATATAAGCAAAATTGCTATACGGATAAAGGAAGATTCTGAGTGCATAGACAGTCTCTTCGGAGACATCCGATAAAATTGGGATGATACAGAGTGCATAGACAGATCTTCAGTGAAGGGTTGGGCAGAATGGTATCTATGCTTGTAATATCAACACCAAAAAGCATATGCCAGTTTTTTTAATTAAGCTGAATGTACATGCATGATGGAAGCAAGACAGGATGAAGCAGCCAAAATAATAACAAAGCAATAAAACTAGGTCGTGGACTCGACCATACCAAAAATGTGACTGCACAACAACATACAACAACAACATTAAAGACTACATTAAAGACACTTTCAGTTCCAGTTAAATTGAGAAAAAAATATGACTGTGCACAAAAGAACAAAAATTAAAAGAATAAGAAATTAGACCAAAGACTGACCATGCAGCCATGCTTTTTTTTTTCAAATGGTGCTGCTGTCGCGATGTCCTACAAATTGTCGGCATTCTTCATCTTATGTCATAAAGCTTGACAAACTCATGGTGTATGCGACTAGAAATCACAGGAGTAAATAAACGGAAATTTATTTTGTGTGCTTTCTAAATTATTGGTTTCTTTTTTCTGCTGCCATTTTCTTTGAGTCACTTAATTTTCTAGTAATTTCCCTCGGTATTTTTCTTCTTTGTAGCAATGTAATGTATTGTACATAGCACTTGCTTACGAGTACCTGTCTCAGATAGCTCAATACGCAATTGAAAAAAGACTCTAAAATGCAAGCGGTGGTTTTGAAATTTGTTTGGCCTAATTCCGTCAACAATACATTTTTTGATCAGGTCTTTCGAGAATAGTACATTTGAAAACAACAAAAGGTATCTAGAACAAAACTAACTGTTCGAAAGTCTTTTCAAATTAGCTCTAGAGTTAACTAGCCACTAAGAAATGCATTTTGTAATGATTACATGGCCGGATATATATTTTTTAGGGCTAAAAAGGGCGGAGCTACTGTATATTTACTGGGTCTAATGACCCCGATGAAAGTTTCTAAATACCATGGTAACTGCTGCTAATCACCCTTAAGCAAAAGAGAATGACCCCATGGTGCAATGTGAGTGACCCTAATGACTTTCTCCTCTGGCTCCGTCCTTGCCCAAGATGAACTCCGTGATATAGGCTAAATATTTTTTAATTATAATATATACTTTATAAAATATATATCCTTTGGCACAAATATCATTACTAATATGATAAACACCTTAAATTATGAAGTAAATTAAACAATAAGAAAAAAATCATAGCATAATTTTTAACTAAATAGATGCATATAAAAAAAAACAAGATCAGAAGACCTTACCTTAAACCCTAACCAAAGGAATAAGGTATAGCAGCATAGGAGTCGGTCATGAAGTTAGGTGATGACATCCCATTGGTTGCTGTTATAGGAGTTGAGAAACAACCAAGATGCAAAGTCACACCGTTCGAAAAGAAAACAACAAGCTAAGAATTGAGGCTACGACACTACATATAAAAAACAAACTAATACGTATGACATGTCTAGATATCTCGATTGTGTAGCACATCTCCCTTCCTACTATTGGGCTGGCTAGGCTAGGGGAGTGGGGTGAGTGGGGTGTTATTGATGGCCTTAGGCGGTTATACAACCGGTCTAATCCCTTGAGCCGACCTTGATTTTGATTTTTAAGGTGTCAAAAAGATAGAGGTCGGATCTACATGTTGCTTCTATAAGGATTAAAATAAATTTAAGAGAAAATAACCATTCCAAAATTATATAAAATACCAACTCCTATCAGACAATGTTAATATTTCATATACCATTGAAATTATACACATTTTCTTATTGGTTTAAGGATGCGTGAATTTTGGTGGCAATTATGATAAATGTACAATTTTATTTTGCAGTTATGTGAGTTCCAATTTGTATTGGTTATATTTCAACGTTTTTTCTTTCTTCCTGCATGCTAAAAAACCTTTTACCTAAAAAAAATCATTCTACACAATCATAAATAAGTGATATTTTAAATATTGATATAGTCATTAGTAGTTAGTAGTATAAAACCAATGAAGAATATATAACAATCATTACATCTTGGAACTATTTTTTGAAGATCTTGGAACTATTTTTTGAAGACAATCTAAAATCGTTTTTAAAAGTGGAATACAAATATTCAAAGGGTTATTGAAAGTTTAAATTTGTTACATGCACACATTGTAAAATGTCACTTATTTGTGCAACCCCCAACAGAAACCTCCCACCGTCTACTCTCCCACGTTGTGAACTCGTGATCTCAAAATCCAATCCATAGCTGCAACCAAACTCTATTGGAGCATCCAGAGTCCTACCTGGTCTCATCAAAATCCCATTGCACACACAAAACACCAACCAAAAACCAAAACCAAAAATCATTTTTTTTCATTTTTATCCATTTTTCGGGAATTATATATAAACACAAAAGGAGAAAAATGAAGGTGTGAAAATTGCATCGGTTTATGGTTTTTATTGATCTTTCTCTATTAAAACTCCACTTCTTCCAAGTTTTTCCAACCCACCACCGCAACCTCAAGCTCCACCTGGTAATGGCAGCTGCCGCCGCGTCCGCCACCTCCCAGATGCGCCCAAGCCGCCTCCTTTCCTTATAAAGCCCGCTCGCCGCCTCGCTCGTCTGTCGCTCCTCCTCCCCCCAACACACAAGCCCCTCTGCCTCGCCCGGGCGCCGCCGCACGCATCTCGGCGCGGCCCCCGGGGTTCTTGGCGCCGCCGCCGTGTTTCCTTGGGAGCTTTGCTTTGCCCCGCCCGCCCGTGGATGCGCCCGATCCCCCCTGCCTGCCACGAACCCGGGCGCCCTCGCATCGCCGTTGGGATCCACAGGCCGTGAGCAATGGCCGGGGTGGCGCTGCCACTGTGCACCTGGCTCGTCGCCGCCTGCCTGTCGGCGGCCTGCGGCGACGGCGAGAAGGAGAAGAAGCTGCGCAGGTACGGCGTCGGTGCGCTGTTCGGCTCACGCCGCCGCCCCGGCGCGCGGTGCCGAGGCAGGGCGCGCTCTGGTGAGTCCATTTCCCGGTTCCATTGTACTAGTACATCTTTGCTCGTTCGAATGTAGAGTTGTAGACTGTAAAATTTGCAGTGGTGGTTTTACCGCATTGGTAGTATCGACGGGTGTTCGTGGTGCGGTAAAGGTGCGATTTTTATTCGGTTTTAGATGTCACATCACTGGCGTGCGCGTTTGGGATTTGAGGGGGGACAAGACAAAGGATGATACACTGCTTTGTGCTGGCATCTTGGTGTAGTATATATTTTTTTACCATGTTTAGGCCTCGCCATCATCATGTCCGTCAATCCCATGTATGTTGCACGTTGTTGGAGTTAATTTGTCACTTCGCCATCAGCATGCTTGGTTGTCTATAATTCTTTTGTTCTTCTAGTATACCTGGGAATTTGGTCAGAATGGAAGTAAACCGAGAGAGGTGCGAGAAGGCGGAGTAAGAATCAGTTGCAAAGGTTAATGTTTTAACATGGTACTAAAGAAAACTGAAATCTTGTCCTTGGGGAAAGCTTTATGTTTGGGTGATATTGCTGACTCTCAACTTCCATTACAATATAACTGCATTTCATCACATGCTTGCCCGGCAAATTATCTGAACAAAACCGTCCTGCTATTCGTCGATTTTGTAGTTTCTGTTGGTGGCACGTAGGCCCTAACAGTAACATCACGTAGGCTACCAATAAAAAGCTGGTGCTCGAAGAAGCATCCAATCTATAAGCTTGTTTTCTGATGGTGCTACTTTTCTTTTGTTTGGCCATATGCGCTAAATTGAGTTAATTGTCCACCATCTAAATGAAATTTCTTACGAACTGCAGGAATACCCATGGCTATAGCTTTGCATCCTGAAAGGGGAGCCGTGGAAAGCAAGAAGCCTGATATTAAACAACGGAGAGTGGTTGTCACTGGCATGGGTGTCGTGACACCGTTAGGTCATGATCCTGATGAGTTTTACAACAACCTTCTACAGGGTATTAGTGGAATAAGCGAGATAGAAGCATTTGACTGCTCCAAGTACCCCACGGTACTTTACCTTTTCTACTGGATGCGAGGTTCATTTTACATTTTAATTGAGAAACAATTGTTTATTTCATGCAGAGAATTGCGGGAGAAATCAAAGCCTTTTCAACAGATGGCTGGGTTGCACCAAAATTAGCTAAGAGAATGGACAAGTTCATGCTGTATTTGATAACTGCTGGGAAAAAAGCATTGGAAAACAGTGGAATCACCAAAGAAATCATGAATGAGTTGGACAAATCAAGATGTGGAGTTCTTGTTGGTTCTGCTATGGGTGGCATGAAGGTTCAAAACTGCACACACTGCATTATTTTTGCTTCCTAAAAGAAGCAACCTTTTTTTTTCTTTGGACACTTTCCTCTTTAGTTTAGTTCAGCTTATGGTGGTATTCTAAGCAGGTTTTTAGTGATGCGATTGAAGCATTGAGGGTATCCTACAAGAAGATGAACCCATTCTGTGTACCTTTTGCAACTACAAACATGGGTTCTGCAATACTTGCGATGGATCTGGTAACTTATATGCCATCTGCCCTTTAACTACTTTCTTTTGTAAACTTTCTCATTAAGTAGTAATGAATTCTCAAGAAGTAAAATCCTATTACTGAGCAGGGCTGGATGGGCCCAAACTATTCTATCTCTACTGCCTGCGCCACCAGTAACTTCTGCATACTAAATGCAGCAAATCATATCAGAAGAGGGGAAACTGTAAGCCACGCCATCTTACTGTGATCTCTTCTGGAAGGTGAAAGCATCCTAATTGCAATTAATCCTAAATATGCAGGATGTGATGCTATGTGGTGGTTCTGATGCACCAATTATCCCGATTGGTACGATGGCTTTAATTATTTGAGATATCATTATTCCAGTTGCTATCAATTTTGTTTTTACTTAAATATTTTGCTTTTTCTTGCACAAGTTAAGCTTACTGTTTAGATCATTCGAACTGTTGCATGCAGGATTGGGTGGTTTTGTGGCCTGTAGAGCTCTTTCACAGAGAAATAGTGATCCAGCAAAAGCTTCTCGGCCTTGGGATGTGGTTAGTTGTTCAAGAATTTTAACCAATCGATTTGCTTCATGTTTCTACACTTCATATTTGTGTGAATGATGCATTCAACAACATTCTTACTGTCTCAGTGCACATATTTATTTGATGGCGATGATTCTGCATAACTCTCATTGGTCCAATATTCTTTTATCTATCCTTTGTATCACAGGATCGTGATGGATTTGTCATGGGAGAAGGGGCTGGTGTGCTTCTTCTGGAAGAACTTGAGCACGCTAAGGTTGCATTTGTGCAAGTTCATCTTTTTTCCTGATTGGTTCATAGTTGACTTTGTTCAATTTTTAAGACTTCCAATATGGATATACATTTTTACAGCAAAGAGGTGCAGAAATATATGCTGAGTTTCTAGGAGGAAGCTTCACATGTGATGCATACCACATGACAGAGCCACATCCTGAAGGTGAAGAATATGGTTATACCTTGTGGTGCATTTGTTCTCCTATTCAGTGTTATTTTCCTCTTATTTCCTTGTCCATGTAGATACTAATATTATGCTTATATACTATCAGGTAGAGGGGTTATCCTTTGTATTGAAAACGCACTAGCAGATGCAGGAGTAGCAAAGGAAGACATTAATTATGTAAATGCCCATGCAACATCAACACAGATGGGTGATTTGAAGGAATTTGAAGCTCTCAACTGCTGTTTTGGTCAGAATCCTCAGGCATGCCCTCTTTTCAGAAATCTAAAATTTCTTTTGAAAGCCTTTATAATTTTATATTGATTTTGAGTTCCATATATTAAACCTTGAATTCTACAATGCAGCTTAGAGTAAACTCAACAAAGTCAATGACGGGCCACCTGTTAGGAGCTGCAGGTGGAATAGAAGCTGTGGCTGCTATACAAGTAAGTACTTACATTTGAACCCACCATAGAAGCAAATTTTTGTATTTCCCAATACACGGGTGCCTGTGAGTTCCCTCCTAGCAAGCAGCACGCCCACAAATTTTCCCATATGTGGTGTTTGTGACCAAGACAAACGGATCAAATGGAGTAACCCACAAAGGCAGGAGTATCTGCTGCTTTATTTCACCATTCTGTCACCCCCATTTGTTTGCACTACTACTACTGCACCCCAACACGCATCTGCCATGGAGAGTGTCCTAGGTTGGAAACTGCATCTTATCACCCTCAGCCACAAGCCCACACATTCACATCCCACAGCACCAGCCCCCAACCAGTATTAGTGCCACCTTGCTGGTACTGACTGGTGTGCTTGCACTATTAAAAGTTCATGAAACGCCTAGGTTAAAACCCATATCTGATTTTAAAAGTTGAATTTATCCTAGTTTATAAGTTTCAATTTATGAGTGGAACTTTAGGAAATCATGTTGGAACTTAAAATTTGTTTTACACGGTAGCTGGTATGAAAGGTGACTTTTCAATTTACCAATTAAAAGTCAGTCCATTGGAGAGTTGAATTTGTTTCAACCTAAGCTTTGGATTTTGAATAGAAGTTGATAGATGTGGTTTGTTTGAGTTGAAAGATGTTTTGACTGATTTGGAAGGTAATATTTCTAAAATTCTCTATAGGGATCAATTTGATTATCACTAAATTCAGCTATCAAGTCTGTCAGAAGAATATCTGCTTGTAGTGACCATATTTGTCAAAGTTTATTAAAGTACAGTTTTTGATGTGGGCACTTGGGCAGTTCATATAGCCTAAAATAAGTCAGAATGAAACCTAGAATTGTTTACTAGATTTAGGATTGGGTATGGTGCATATTTGTAGGGTATTTAGTATTGAAAGGCTATGAAGGTAACTTCAATTCAATTTGTACTAACATTGTTGATAGGACACAACCAAGCACTGTGTATGGCATACCATGCCATTTGGGCTTCTACAAAAATTTATAGCAATGCTGGAATCTCAATACTTCATTATTGAAGTGCCTAGTTCTTCTAGTTCTTTTGGTGAATTATATGCTGCATAGCTGCCTGTGAAAACATCCCTTGAAAGCTAAGGTGTGATTAAGGATTACTAGTTTGCTTCAATGCTTGCAATTGTTATCCTACATCAAACCAAGAAAATTTCTCTCCAAAGGTTTTTTGTAAAATTTGCAACGTTTTTTTCTCTGACCCTTCAGTACCACAGAGTTGGTGTGGCAGCAAAGAAGTTAACTAGAAAAAGATGTGGAATTCCTTTTGTATTTTAGAAGTGTTTGTACTTTCGCTGTTCTTTTTTAGAAACTGTTTCAAAATATAAGGCCTATTTTATTTCGATAGGACAAAGCTTTGACCAATAATTACTCTATTAGGATATAATTTTTGTGACATGAAATTGAGTTTCTTAAATTCACATTCAAAAATAATTACTTATGATTATACTTTTGAATCACATAAATAATATTACAATTGTTGGTCAGGGCTTTTGGCCTTATCCTAACGATATTTTGAATAAGAGGAAGTATGAATCTGTCTACTATTCACCAATTTTACTGATGTTTCCACCATGAAAATATGCATGGTTCTCAATTTTTATTCAATCTACTTGCATAATGCTTTTTTATTGTAGTGGCGCCAGTCTTCCCCATCTCCATATATAAATCTACTGTTAGGTATGTCCTCTGGGTACCAAAGGCACTAGCACTAACCTTAACAGTTGTGTTGCGGACAGAAATTGTTGCAGTTAACATTTCACAGCTTAATATTATTGCGTATATTAGTGATTTAAGATTATTGCAAAGCATCGATCCACCTTCATATTAACCAACCTTAACAGTACTTCTGTTGAGCACCATCAGTCCAGTTTACATATCTCATCTTAATATTATTGCTTGTATTAGTGATTTAAGATTATCAGGTTTGATTGCACAGAATCCTAAAATGGAATCTATTTGTGAATGGAGGGAGTTCCAGTTACCAACTTCAGCGCTCATGACCAGCTGATAAAGCTGCTATTCATGACACATCGTACTATCATATTTTTCAATGCAAATGATATTGGGCCATTATGATTGTTTTCCTCATGTTAATTTTCTGTTGCGCTTGTATGTGCAGGCTATAAGGACTGGTTGGGTCCACCCAAATATCAATTTAGACAACCCAGAGAAAAATTTGGTAATTTCATTCACACAATTTTTTCTTTCCTCTTGTTTTACGAAATTAAGCTAATGATGGTATAAAGACAAGATATGCCAAACTGCTGTGGTTCTATAAGGCTCTTGTTTATACTGAATTTTGAATGAAAGAACTTGTGCAGTGGTTTGTTAAACAAAAACAAGATTATATTTGTTCCACACGTATTCAGTTTCAGAATGTCTGCTTAATTTTATGGCTTCAGTTATAATGATACTTTCTGTTATCATAGACATTTTGTCCAAAATGAAAATACCAGGAATATAACAGAAATCCTGATTTAACTTCGTTTAGAGCAACCTGCTGCATTAAATAATAGCTTGTATCAGTTATTTGGATTAGGGACTTTCATCTTGTTTTATTTTCAACAATCCTTTCCACCATGTTTTAATTCACTCAAAATGCTTGTGGTTTCAATGTTGATGTAGGATGTCAGCATTCTAGTGGGATCACAAAAGGAGAGATGTGATGTAAAGGTGGCGTTGTCGAACTCATTCGGATTCGGTGGGCATAACTCATCGGTTTTGTTTGCACCCTTAAAGTGATCTCAGCTGATGATTTGGTAGGCTATGGTCTGATTGCATCACGGTGACTTGTATAAGAGGATTACTAGACTGAATAACATTCCTGAGTTGCAAACTACAAAGAAATCCAAGCTTAGTAGAATTACATTGCCATACAACAGAGCAAGAACAACAAAGAAAGCATTTGGGTTCTTTTGTATCGGAAAGCTTGCAAGAATCCCCAGAAAGGGTGTCCGTTCAGAAGTTGTTTCATTTCATGTGTTGCATGTGCCATGTTGTCAATCTCATTTTATTTCAGATGTGTAATTGAATCTCTTCTATAGAAACTTTACTGGGGACGGTAATTTTGGTCTCACCGTTTGCCCGACAGACAATGGGATTTCTTGCAGATGTAGCACAAATCTGCCTAGGTACTGCTATTTGACGTTGTTTTGAATATTAATAAGCGAATGGCAATTCGGTTTACTCTTGTATACAGGGCCCGTGTAATCTCCTTGAAAAAGATTCAAGCTTCTATCATTTGATCTGATATAGAACTAAAAGCATGCACAAACAGTGGTCAAATCACGCCAGAGAAGTTCCACCTCCAAAAGAAACGGTAATAGATACTCGTCTAAAAAAAATTGCAATGGTAGCGTTCAAATGATAAATTAGTGGAGAAGGAAAATAACTTAGACGTCCTGTCATTATGATGTGAAGGATGGTTAGAAGTAAGTGAAGGAAAATGACTATTCTAGAACTGTATTTTTTATAGATAAAATTTAAATGTTATGATTGTATTATTTCTGAGACGAAGAGCGCATATGGTTTGACAGCCAAAAATGAGAAGTTGGTTGATCCCTTAATTTGTTTAAGTATTATAAAACAGCAATAATTTATTTAAAACTACTACAGTATTCTGTTGCGATTTCAGTTGGACAGTTTACAAAAGATACAATTAGGCGTGGGACATGGATATTTGCAAATCTTTGGACGGTCAAATGTTTCATTCTATGGTCAGGAAGCATTCAACTAAAACAGTGGAACAAAAAAACTGGTCGTCGAAACATTCTCAAAAAAAATTATGAGAAAAACCTAATTGTTGAGAAGAAAATATAATATTGAGGGTATACATATGAAACATTGTTAAGTCGTACGTAACATAAAAAATAAATGAAAAAAAATTGAAACACGGTCAGATTGCAGTTGCAACATTTGATCTTGGTGCATGCAACATCAAACTGTAACAGTCGAAACATCAACAAATTTGTTAAATCGCGACAAAAATGTGTAATACCATCAAATCTTGGTTGCAACATCTTGATCTCACGCTTGTAGTTGAAATATCAAAAAATTACAACATAGCAAAAGGAAGCGAGCACGAGTTTTCCTTGCTCATCGATATCAACAAGGCCCTTTCAAACCTTGGGTTGGGCTGGGCCCAAAATAACCTGAGCAAAAAAAAAAAAAAAAAGCAAGCGTGAGCACGGTGCTGTTCTAATTTCTAAGAGCATTTACAAGACTCCTGAAAATTGACGAATTATTTTTATTTTTATCTTTTTAATATTTGCAAAACTATATCTTTGTTTTTATTATTTAGTAATCTATACCCCAATGCCCTCTTGGAGGATTTTTTTTTAAAAAACACCCTCCTACAAGCGTTTTATCCTAAGTGACAAAGCCACCCTTAATTATGGTCCATCCGTGCACTTGTAATTTTAGAGACAATCCATTTGCCGCACTGATAGCGGCTGAGGAAGCGCTACCATGCCTGGCATATTTACAGGTATCCCCCTAGCCAATGTCATTGGCTAGGGGGCTATCTGCAAAGTGTTCGTTCCTGTCAATTATGTAGGCATCCAATTGCTGCTCTTTTGGAGGGCATTTTTTGGCGGCTTAATATAAAACCCCTTTCAGCCATCTAAAAATTCATAAAAATATGTTAAATTTAAAAAAAAAAGAAGAAAAGAAGGCTGAGAAGGAGAAGGGAAGCGACCAAGCCCTACTGATTTATGGACTCATACTCAGGTAAAAGATCTTGTCTTTTGTAATGTCCATTTGTAGTCATGAAATAGCGTATTATTTGTACTATTGAACCAATTCTGTATTTAATAAGATATAAAAATAACTTGTTCATTTCATAGATCTGTAGGTCTTTAAAATTTGTTATAACCATCTTTAAAATTTGTTATAACCTATTTCACAGTATGTGTACTACTAGAACTAGACATTTGTTATGTATAAAATTGATTGTAATAGATATGATTAGCACTTTGGTACATAGTTTAACTCTAATTTTTTATCAAAAGAAATGTCAAATAAGTTTTTCAGTTATATCATGGTCAAAAATGTTAGACGTAGTCTATTAGCGTAGATCTATCAAAGTTTAGTTCAATAGCTAAGAGGATTGATAGGATAGCTGAGAGAAGTTGTGTCTGTGTATAACTGCTTAATGTGAGACTTTCGAGTCGACTCCTAGATCAATGCAATAACCGTGTATGTTATAATCAGTCGTGTAACCGAAGGTTATTTTTAGAAACCTATGCCGATAGATTTCACTCCAACATAGAGATGGTATGTCAAGAATACATTGCAACATGGTTGGCCACAAGGTATACTCGTGTTGGTGTACGAGAAGGACAACACTGTTGTGTTAGCTATGCAAGATGATGAGAGTCAAGTGTGATTGGAGATGATGCATGAGTAGTGAAAGTAAACAAGGGAGAGGACGATGAAGAAGATAGGTAGCCGAGAGGAGTAGCGGATGAGCGAGAGAGAATTGCCACCATCATTGATGAAATGGATAGGAAAGATTCTGATAATGAGTATGAAGAGGATGGTGAATCATCGGAAGAAGAGGTGGACAATGTAATTCATGCAGAATGGATCAACAAAGACTTCTCTGATCTTATTATCTGGAAGGGTCCTAATATGACATGGGAGTACAAGTAGAATGGGGTTATTTAGGGAGCTAAGTACGCTGATGTGAAGGATTTGAAGGTGACAATAAAGCACTTTGCGATGTCATTTCAGAGGGAGTTCTAGGTTATCAAATCATGCAAGTTAGTGTATGAAGTGAGGTGCATGAAAGATGGGTGACCATGATGAGTGCATACATTTAAGGGCAAATGGAAGGATTATTAGAAAGTGTTGATCATGGCTGAGCATACTTATCACCTAGAAGGGGTCACATAATATCATAAAACATGACATGTGTATTTTTTTTATCAGAGATATACGCCCACATCATCAATAACTTGGGGTACGAACCAAGGTCAATTGTTAAGCACATTGAAGAGAAATTTAAATACACAATTAGCTATGTGAAGACATGGAGAGCAAAACAGAAGGTTGTGGAGATAATATTTAAAACATTCAAAACATAATATGATAACTTGTCTTGACTTCTATCTTGATTTCTTCATAGGAACACCGGGAGCTATTATGACATTAAATCATTCCCATCAATTAACAACCTGGCTAGAGTTTGCTACAAAGGGCATTCTTCATACTAGGTGCATGCATTAATGCTTTTGTGCATTATCATCCCATCCTTTGTATCAACGGGATATTTTTGACAGAAAAGCACTGATGTTAGATATTGACAACTATTGAGGTTGATAGGAACAAAAGTGTTTCCTATGGCTTTCGCTCTGGTTAAGAGCGAGAACACTGATATTAGTATTGGTTTCTATAGAGGCTTTATTCACAAGTTGTAAGGATAAGGCCAGATGTATGCCTTATATATGACCATCACATTGACATGTTGCGGGCAATTGAGAAATTGTGCTTAGGTAGCATAGTGAAGGCCTATCCACCAAAGTAGATGTTCAAAGCGGATGATGCATGCATCATATGGGTGCAAATTTCTATAAGTAATTCAAGAATAAGTACCTTATGGATATGTTGAAGAGGCTCTGCATGCAGAATCGAGAGAATAAATTCAAAGCTTTGAAGGATGTTATATGAGTTGACTATCAAATAGACTAAGGAGTAGTCCAGGAGACCACGACCTGTAGGGGATGAGGCTCTAAAAGCTCTTAGACCTCTTCGCCTTGACGACGAGCACAAGAGAAGAAGGTCAACAGGCTTGATTAGGATATTTTCTAAATGGATAGAGAATGAGCCAAAGGAAAAATGAGCCCTAGCGTATGACGTTGGTGGTTCTAGATTTGGCATAATGACTATAAATTTGGTAGATATTTATAATTGGGTAATGTGTGGTCTTAGTGGGCAATCACTTGTCAACATAGTTGAATTTATCTTGCATGGCACATGTAAGTACTTTAGGAATCAATACAAAGTAGCTGGATATTCTATGGCAGATAATAGTCTTTTTTTGGCACATTAATAACAAAGTACATGCAAGATAAAGGTAATTAGGCTCAAAAACATCGAGTTGCACCATAAGATATACAATAGTAAAAGTTTAAAATCTTGTGTGTTGACAAGAACAGGCATGGTATCTACCGTAATAGAGTTGTGCAGGAATATGTGTTAAATGATGATGGGACCTACGCTTGCTCATGCCGAAAGCTATATCTGCTCCATAAGCCATGTTCTCACATAATTGTAGCTGCCTTTTGGTATTGAATTCGATAATGTCATTTTGTCTCATCTTATTTTAGAAAAGAAGCAATTCTCCACACCTAGAATGGTGAGATATATGGCTATAGTATTGTAGGGACATTCACAACAAAAAATTCACAGGTTATTTACATTCCTAACCCTACAAAAGTTAGGGACAAAGCATGTCACCAGAGGATAAAACATATTTAGAATGACATAGATGAGTTCGAAGTAGGTGAAATGACTGAGCGTTGTAGCAAGTGTGACCAAACATGCCATACTTAAAAGAGGTGTCTTAAAAGATGCACTAGGTCCAAGTGCAATTGAAGCAGGTCTATCTGGATTAGCCACTGATGGAAGTTGTCCCTCAGGTGAAGGCATCCCTACTAGGCGATCTTGTGGTAGGCGTTCTTGTGCACCTATTGGTAGGGTGGGATAGTGTTAGTTCATGTATTATTGTAATAATAGTTGTGTAACTTTATTGTGTTCTAGACTTTATGTTACTGAGTTGTTTCAATGCTATGTACAGTATTTTCTATGTTTTATGAATGCTATGTAGTAATAGTTCAAACTCTTACCACCAGACTAGCTCACCTACTCTCAAGGCCACATGTGAGTGCAGGGTAGGAAGGCTAGAGGTCTTGGTTAGGGCTAGTAATACGTTGTTGTACATATGTTATCCCTTTCATATTGCTATATATTCACTATATCGACACTCCACACTTGTTTTATCTACGCACCTTATATTTATCATTAGAGTATTGTTTGTGTGTCAATGTCGGGTCAATCAATGTAGCACATCCAGCAGCTTTCGGTGTATGCACATCATGTCATTTTCATCTCATAGTCTACTACATGAATCTTAGCACCATTGATAAAAATAACAACTTTCTGCGCGTGCACATTGAGTCGCTTTCATCGCACAATGTAGTTGAGTGAACGTTGCAGTGTAGAGCATGTTTGTTCAATCGCTCATGCATAAAGTTCCCATGGTATAGCACTCAACGTTAGATATGGGCACACAAGGGAAAACACTTCAAAATCAAACACAGTCCCACCTCCCATATTTCACCTCTACCTTGTATCAACAGAGAAATGGTTGCTAAAATCTCTCTTGCTAAGGATCTGGAATGGAGGAGGGATCATTTGGCTTGGCTACTTCCACCATGGTCGAACTGTCCGATGTGCATATATGGTGATCGATGCTAACTCATGACATCTCAGAATCTGGACATTCGTGATAGTAGATTCTTTCAATAATGCCCAAACTAACATGAGGTTAGGATTCTATGACCTTGTTTTCTAAATGTTTACCAACAATTTGTTAACTCAATATCATCTTATAATTAATATATTATTTAACAGAACCACGGATTGCTCTGTAACTACATTCAATGGGTCAATGGGTTTATATAGAGAATTCTTATTTCGTTGGGACACATTGGTATGCCCCTTCGGAAACATTTGCATAATATAGAAGGAAATAGAAAAACAATCGACATTTGGAAGCTGAATGGTTAGAGTGGAGGTGTCATACTTTAGAAGTAGCTACATAGCCGGAGTGTCCTAAGTGGATATGCGATGATCCTTGTTAGATCATGAGGTCCATACGACAATACTTTTGATAGAAGGTATTTTGCTTCTTTAAATATTTTTGATGACGATTTTGTTATAGGTGTCCTTTACATCCCTCTACTATTCTAACATTATTTAAACATTTTATCTATAATACCTATCTGTATTATTTGTTTTTCAAAAAAGAGCCAAGATGATGTGAATTTCAATAATGGATAGACATGGAGAGAACAATGACCAAGCAAGAGTCAATCATACAACCCAAAATAATTTCATAATACATGCAAATGAAAGTGGAGTATGAGCGAACATTGGAATCAAAAGCAGATGTCCTTACAAAATAAGGAGTGACCTGATCTGAATTTTCGCTAATTGTCTATCTAGAGTGTTAACATATATAAGTAATTGTACAATATATTTCTATTATTACATCCATTAAGTAAGCGACCCAACCAATTAGTAATCATGTAACATTTTCGTATTATTAAATAAATTATATTGGCTTTTGAACCAATGTGTACTCCTTTAATTTTTTTTCAAGTATGGTTCAACATAATATTACTCGCAAATAATTTTCTAATATTAGTAATAAGTGCTATACTTAAAAAAAACGTTTGCAAAAGCACTTGCCCCTCTACTCGCTTGCCAAGCAACACCCATTTTATAGGTAGTCTCATAGCTGAGGAAAATACACACTTTGCCATGGCGATAAGGGGGCCACCCACAAAATTTATATGCCCATGATTCTCACTCTTTCGGTTGGGCGGGGGTATTTTGAAGGTGGCCTCCTAATTGAGGATAAAACATCTTCTACCATCAACGATAGAGGGACAATTTATAGGTGACCCCTAACCGAGGAAAAAATACCTTCTGCCAGAGCAGCAAAGAGGCTAATTGAAAAATTACAAGCGCATGATCGAGCCACCATCAACAACCATAGCGAATGGCCATTTGTCATGTAGGATAAAATGTAGGATATATTTTTTTAAAACAAACCTCCAGAGAACATGGGTATATATTTGTAAATAATAAAATAATATATAGTTTTTTTAAATATTAAAAGAAATAAATAAAAAATTCAAAAATTGACTTCCAAAAATCTTAAGGCTAGGAAAAAAAACAATGGTTCTCTAATTGGTTCTTGTTTTTCTCTAGAGAGAGATTAGAGCTACGATAGGATTGAGCGTTAGCAGCTTGCCGGCATAGGAATTAGGAGCACCAATAGGTGCTTAAGATCTGGCTCGGGAAGGCGGCAGTATGGGGCATGAGTAAAAATTGAGAGGACTTTTCAGTACCTATTAGAGGTCTGATTTTCACTTATTTCATGAAATGAAGCTTTAGAACCCTATTAAGTGACTATTGGAGGTGCTCTAAAAAATCAAGCCCGAGCCATGAGAGTTCTCGGGCCAATCGTGTTGAGTCAAGCTTGAGATTTTTTTGAACTTTCGGGCTACAAAATGTAGATCGAAGCCCGAGTTTGATTGGCCTAGTCTCCATCTCCTCATGGCTCCTAGTAGTTTAGCAATGAAGGACCGAAAAAGGTGACCAGAGGGTGGTGAATGGGAGCCTTAACTTTCACTTAGATTATCTGAAGGCTGTCTCAAAATCTACCCTAAGAAGCAGATGCAGGTGAATCGATATGATTTCTTATGAATGGATGAGCTATCTCAAAGAGATCATCGCCCAAACTGAAGCAAGTCAAAGAGAAAGGGAAGATGAGTGAAAGAACCACTAGTATTTCTTCCCAAAAGAAAGATTCGCCCCGATCTATGAACTCGTGAGATATTAGACGATTTCCTTTGCTACAAGGATTCAACTCACGTCCTAGCTCATCACAAATAAGCAGATCTGAGCCAGAAACCCCAAAAGCTCAAGGTTCAAACCAAAATGCCGGAAGGGTTAAACCAAGAACGCGAAGAACACCGATGGGGTTTGAATAAATAACTCTACTAAACCGATCTATGAACTCATGAGGAGTCAGTCATTTTCCTTCGGTGGAAAGACTCAACTCACATCCTAGTTCATCCCTAATGAACATATCTGAGCCAGAAACCCCAAAAGCTCAGGGTTCAACCCAAAACATCGAAAGGGTTAAACCAAGAACGCAAAGAACACCGATGGGGTTTGAATAAACAACTGTACTAAACCGATCTACGAACTCATGATGAGTCAGACGTTTTCCTTCGATGAAAAGACTCAACTCATGTCCTAGTTCATCCCTAATAAACAGATCTGAGCCAGAAACCACAAAAGCTCAGGGTTCAACCCAAAATATCGGAAGGGTTAAACCAAGAACACGAAGAACACCGACGAGATTCGAATAAATGAATCAGCTAAACCAATCTGAACCCAAAGCGCCCAAAACTCAAGATCCAACTCAAAACATCAGAAAGGAGAAAAACACAAAAACACAAAGAACACCGATGGGATTAAAACAAATAGTTCACAAATCGAATCCCAGAGGACACTAGGAGGCTAGGGTCTCCATTCCCGCATCTATAGTTCTTTTACACAGATGCGGTGGATTACGACGCCGCAGAGAAATCGAGCAAGAACCCTAACAAGAGGAACGACGAACTCGAGACAAACGAGAGAGAAAAAGAAAAAGAAAAAGAAAACCAAAAAATCATGCACGTGTGGATGCTCGAACCTTCCCGACCCCATTGACATGGCACCCTTAGCCTATATATATTAGAAACCTTATGAAATTACCATCTTGCCCTGTCAGTATACTCAACCGAGATAGTGGCTGGAGGGCATAATGGTCCAACACTTTGCAATTACGATTTTGCCCCCTTATGTATACCGAGTTGAAATAGCGACCGATGGGCATAATGGTCCAACTCTTTTCTAGACGATTGGATGGGCACGCTTCCTGCACAGATTTGCTTTGCCTTGAAGCAACCTTTGTGATTTCGCCACATGCCGTCCCATTCCTCCACGGAGCCTAGGTTTTGAGGCCAAACCTATGAAGCCGTCACGTGTACACTTGCGCTTGTCAATGCCCCTAGGTGTCAGCTATCACAGCTAGTCCTTCGGCGCTCCGGTTCCTTAGTCCAAGCCTCACGTCCGTCCTTCATCACTCCCGATCCATCGGCATAGCCTGTCTCTACTTGATCTTCACCTCGTCATCGACCACCGTTTTCAAGCTCCACACCTGCACACCACAAGCCATGAGACATGTTGCTAAAACACACTCAACCCGAAATGTCAGCTCATTGACAATCACTTATCACTACAACGAAATATAAAGTCACATATCAACCTTGTGTTCGTAAGCAACCCTAGGCCGTTGTCCTCCAGCACTGAAGGTGTAGCTCTAGAGCAGCACCATGCATGAAGACGACAAATTAAACTTGACTATATATGTCGTTGCCCATGTGTCCGGCGAACCTCACAGGTTACTCCTCTATCTAGAAATAACTCAAATCCTAACATTTTGATAAAAATTTAAGAGGATAAATAGTTAAAATACCTATAATTAATTAAAAAAGATATATTGTTGGATGGGTAGTGAGAGATATTGAAGAAATAAAATTTCTTAATTTATGGATCGATGATAAATAGCAATGTATAAATTTGGTTTGTTTGCGATAAAGTTGGTTTATTTTAGTACTCAGTGGATCACTGCTTGGCCAGGCTCGCGCGTGGGACGTACGGGAGGACGAAAGGCTGCGGCGACACCGTTGCTCGCGTTGGAGGAAGCTCACGCCGCGACGCGTGCAATGCTCTTTGCCATTTAGAAGAGCCATGAGCCCATATGAGTCCAGCCTTTCTTGCTGTGCTCCATTTTTCTCCTCTTCCCCAATCCAAAACTCCTCGATCGGATGCTCATGCATGCACGCATGATAAAATTGATTGCGTGGTTGGGTACTCCAACGGAGGACAAAGAACCCAACAACCATACGCAAGATGCGACTGCATGCTAATTTTATTTTTGGCTGGTGTATTTGGAGCTCGAGCTTGTAGAGTGGGGTTGGACTGCAGTACATCGCATGGAGTTTGTAGAGTGAGAACGTGGGAGGAAGGTGTACTTTGATTAATTTATTTAGAGAGAAGTTTATTTTACATCATGGAACTTTTCATACTGCGCGTTTACTCTACACCACTAAACCAAAACCACGGTAGTTTATATTCCAACAGAGTAAATCGTATCTTAGGCCACCTTTTATTTTATTTTCCAAGGTTGCAAATTGGATTAGGTGTAAACCCAACATTTTACTTTGGAACATGTATGTTTACGTGAAGAGAATGTGTCAATTTGGACCCATTCTTTTTCCTACAGTTCTCTCTCTCTCTTCGCCGTAACGAAACCTAGAGCTCGAGCAGTGGACAGCACAGACGGTGGCAAAGCAGGAGCCACTGCAGCGAGGCACCGGTGGAGCCCAAAGATAGCCTGTCATGATGTGAAACAAAATACTCTTACCTTATCCAAATATTATGCACGCACTATACAGTCCTCGATAATTAATATATTTTGTTACTAATTTAAAAAAATTAGCTCATCTTATCTTCAATCAAATGAATTTGGCTCGTCTCATCTACAAAACCATCCTATCCCATCCACCCAACTAGACACATCCTATCCCATCCAATATTGTACTTAAACCAAACACCCCTTACTCTTCACGTGCTCTCCTCGTGCAACCAATTGCCGTTCACTTGCCCTCCTCGTACAACCAATTGCGGTCTTGCATAGCTGCATGCATGCATGCTTACACTTCTGACTGATCGATTATGCTTGTCAGGCTGCAGCCAATTGTACTGCCTGCCAGTCTGTTCCTCTAGGCTCTGCGTACCTGAACAATTTACCAGGCTGAAGAAGCTAGCTGAGGCTGTGACGTTGCAGGAAATTACAGTGCACACTTCTGATCAGGAGGCGTGCATCAATGCTAGTCCCCAGCTATATATAGCTACATATGTGTTACCTCAACTAGCTAGAGTGGGCCAGGCAGCAATTCCTGCGCTGGCATACACACATTAGCAGAGACATGCATCACAGATTCACAGTGAAATCATTCACTGCAGTGTGTCAATCAACCTAGCTTCAGTAGCTTAGCTTGTTCAATGAAGAGATAGTAGCATTATCCTATAAATGCAGGTTGCATGTGTCCAAATAACTAGTCAGCGAGTAAGTGATCTCGGGAAAGAGTAAAAAATAACGTTGCAGTTTCTTTACAATCCAAACTCCAGATTAAATAAATTGTATGATTTTCTTGCACTTATCAAATACCACGGAATTTCAAATGGCTGATGTGTTCCTATACATTTCGGCAGAAAAAAAACTATGTAAATTATCAACAGATATATATAGTGGTGTCAACTAAAAGTACACTAAGCTACCTTTTGTAGTGCACTTCTTGCCTTCTCTTTTGAGCTTCATTACTGCTTGCAGATACAAAACAAAGAAAAGTTCAATCAGCTTACTCAGGCTTCTGGCAGTGACCTTTTACTTTCCTTTGTGCAAGAGTTATGCACTGACTAGGGATGTGGAAAAAATTAAATCCATTTTCTTATTAATGCATAAATGTGAATAATAACCTAACAAAAAACTGAATAAAATATGTAATAATAAAGTATGTGTAACATGGTTTTTCAATAAAAAAATCATAAATTTTTAGTTAATGGAATTCATTCATGCTATTACTTAAAAAAACTATAACCAATTACATAGCTTGCAGTTCAAAAGACTACATATTATAGATCACAGTTTGATGGATAACAAGAAAAATAATTGGATCACCATTCTAAAGACAGATACAACACTGTCCACAGTTGGTGAAAAACCTACAGGTTGCATGTAATCCTTGTCCTCATCAAAACATAAAATAAACTCCAGATCGGAAATCACTCACATCCCCATCGGCAACATCAAACCGAAGCGGAAGGTATCATCAGAGGGTAACTACATTGCAAATCAGTCGAGGAACAACCAATGATGACCATCAAATGGCCACGAGTCAACATAGGATTCCACCAATGGCATCCACTGTACAAAGAAGGTTCTTCAAAGCGGCACCTCCATGGAGGATAAGACATGATTCACCATTGCCTCTCATTCAAAAGTTGGAGCTAGTTTTTTGCCCACAGATTGGTGTGAAGGAGAAAAAAACTCTATAACGACATCTCCAAGGAGAGGAACGGCACCTAACCGTGTTGTTGTCATCGAAGCTGGCTAACGGCATGGCAAGGCTTTCACCAACGATTCCCTTCCTACCTGTTAACGCCAAAATCTGGCGGATTCGATGGCGCTAAAGCTGATCGGCTGGGAGATCCGATGGGGCTAAAGCCGATCGACTGAGAGGTCCGTTGGAGGGTTTGATGCAGCCATCGCCCGATGGAGATACTGAGACAAAGCCGATGGAGAACTGTAGAAAAGCCGATCAGATTAGTAGAAGATTGGATCGGCTTGAAAACAGGGGATTGTCCAATCGGGATCAGGTCCGAGAAGTCCGAGGAAAGGAAGGAGAAGGATCGGCTTGACTAAAAAAGGTTTGATGGCTACAGTGGAGAAGCCGATCATATTGTAGCAAAGGAAGACTCGGTTACAAATTAGAAGATTATTCAGATGAAACCGAGTTTACGGAGGAGCCGTGGACTCCACGGCAGGGTGCTTATTTTTGTAAATTATAACCTTACTCAATTAGAGAGGTCTAGCTAGTTAGTTAACTTCTTTAGGAATATTTTCCTTTGTTCTTACTAGGAAATAATGTCCGATGGTCGTAGACGCGTCGGACTCTGTCTGTAAATCCAGGGTATAAATATAGACCCCCTGGAAACATGTAAAATATTTCTCGATCATATTTAAATTCAGCACATCACCACCATAGTTCATCTAGGTTCTACCGGCGGGTTCTGGCTCTCGACGCGGGGCTGCATCGGTTAAGTCCGATCTCCGGCGAAGGGGTAAGTCCCGCCACCATCCCGTTATGTCTTGCTCTATCTAAGGTTGCATCGGTTAGGTCCGACCTCTTAGGCCGATCGGATGTATCACATCACGTCCATGCTGGACCTATCGGCCCGTTAAGCTCCATCTGTCATCGTCAGTCTCGTGCTGCATCGGTTAGGTCCGACCTACGGGGCTGCCGACGGTAGATCGAGCTTCAGGCCTATAGGCTTCTGCACGGCGTATCATCGGAGTGCTAGCCAATGAGTTATCCATGCTCTGTGCTTCACACCCAACGCATCGGCCCCTCGGCCGATACGCATCAGCCTTTAGAGGCGTCCCACGACGCGTAACGCCAAACGTATCGGACCTCCAGCCGATACGCACCCGCCTTCAGAGAGGCGTCCCCTCATTGGCTCAGCTAGCCGATGGGTTCGTTCCTATCCTTGCTACGGCATAGCCGATCCGGCGTCCTCTGTATCATCGCCGCTGACCCCGGCCTCGTACTGTTTCAGTTAGGTCCGATCTTCGAGGTTCGGTGTTGATGGCGCTGCCACGGCGGGCGACGGGTCTCTTGCTGCCATATCCGAAGCGGCATCGGCTTTGCAGCCCGTGCCTTCTTGCGCTAATCATCGCCTAGGCCGCATCCGCTTTCGTCGGTTTTTCCAGTCGATGAATCACTGTTCGGCTGTCCGAAGGGATCCCGTGCGTCTCGATATCCTTTGAGCACACCCTGGTTCCTCCATTGGCTCTACGGTCGACCGCTTATCGACACCTGTCCACATCGGCTCCCTAGCCGATCAAACAACATCCCAAACCTATCGGCAGCCAGCCGATAGCGAGCGTCTGTATCAGACACGCTCGTCTCACCTCCTTGTCAATTGCAGGGTCAAATTGACTGGCACGCCCGCGAACCTCGAGACCTAAGGACCTGCACTAGAGACAAACAGACCTCCCAGGCCTTCGCGTGACCGAGCCGCCGTCCCTCCCCGGTCGCGGGATTTTTTGGCGGCGAGCACGCCCACATCCACAACCAACTTGTACATGGAGCATAACCGTCTCGTTAGAAGACCACATTGTCTTCAATGCCTCTGTCCAAGATCTCCCCACTGACCTACCACACAGAAGTGCAGTCGGCTATCGGTGACTACTAACCACCACACCCTATCCCACCACCCACCCATTGTCTAGATCAGGCCACAGGCTTGGTCTACTCCCCCCGATGAGGAGTGCACCTCATGACACAAATTCAGCTAGGATGGTGGTGGCATGAGGAATTGGTGCTCGAAGCATCATGGGGAAGGGGGACAACGTGATACCCGACGAGAACGAATAGTCACCATAGCCACCTAGTTTACTCACTAGATCTACCACCACTAATTCACTATAGCTCATGAGCTCCTATCGGCATCGTGGTCTTCCCATGATGCTTCGAGCACCAACCGAGATGATCATCGCAACTAAAAACAGATAGATTATATCTTAGGAAGGTCACATCTTCGAAAAAGCTCCAAGCTCGTAATTGACAAGCATAGAAGCAAGAATGGAATGTAGCGTAGCTAGAACCCAATCCACAAGCAACAGCTTGGGACTTAGAAAGAAATCCTAATCTTCGACTTCATCTTCCTATAGGATGGAAAGATAGTGACTGAAGAAAATATGAGCACGAAGGCTGCAAAGGACAGCTAGGTTTGTTTCATAAACATTTTGAAAACATTTTCTAAAACACTAAGTGTGGAAGGAAACTCTTGCCTCAATCTTGTCCATGAATTGCTTTTTAAGAACTCAAGCAGATGGAACAAATTTTAGTTAATGAAAAACTATATGGCCGATTACTCTTCTTATGTCACAGGCACACATCCTCCTCTTAGCCAGTTTCCAGGTCATTTCTTTTTTTCCACTTTCCAACTGTTGGGCATCAGCCCATCTTATCATATCATCGTTTTGGTTCCCAAAGTCATCTATATTCTCCATCACACTCTGCTTCCATCCTAGAAGCCTAGTCTACAATACCCATCGACATCCCGATCAACACAAGATCGTTTTCGACCACTCAGGTCATCCATCAATCATCAAGACCGTTTCTAGTAACGATTCCCAATCTCATAAACCATTTTTGCAAAGCACTGGCAAACAAATCTACACTAGAGAAATTACCTCATATTTGCCCTTGACCGTGGGCACGACTGTTTGAATAGTTCACTAACTTCTGCTGAAGGTGCACGCTTTATGTACATAACGCAAGCTTACTCCCACACTAGCCAAGCGAAGAGGTTCGTGACAAAGCCATTCTGAAGCATCTCCAGAATAGCTAGTCGGGTCCTAGACCAAGCACCAGGCAGGTCCTAGACTTCCTATGCTCGGGATCCCATAGGTGTATCCAAGATGCCACCTCGGTGACTCCACGTCCAAAGACTTCCACACTCACCCAGAGTCTGCTAATTATTTGGCCAGAGATGTCCTATTCCACCTATGTAGTCACACTGTAAGATGCTTGGATAGAATTCCCTAGTAAACAGTCGTTATGTGCGAATATAGAGCATCACCACATAAGCAATCACTTGGTATCACAAGCTTTCAAAAACCACTTTTATTTTTAAAAATACACCGACACCATATATCGGATTTTTAAATATTTCACAAACCAATTTTCCCAAACCAACAAACAAGTGTGATTTGTGCAGGACCATCAGAACCTATGCAGATGGCATGGGTGCTGAGGTGCTATAGGGTGGAGCAACAAGTGATAAGGTTATCAACAACTTACAGGTATAATACAACTACTGGGTTAGTCTGTCGGTATGTCACACAAAAAGAGGCATATCAAATTTATCGTGCGCACTAGTAATACAATTTTACAAACAAAATATTTTTTACTAGGAGAAATATGATTAAATGGTGACTTGCCTCAGGTCTCTATCTTCGAATCTTCATGAAGTCCAACATCCGCTGATTTTTCTGAACATTGACTATGCACAAAAAGAGAGGAAAACACATAAAACCCTAAAAATAAAATACTATTATTAATAACTAATAGTGCCATTATCTAGATCTTATTTGAAGAAAAATTTAGAGACTTAAACGAGGTCAATCGAAGTTATGGTGAAGGATATATGAATTTTTGAAGAATAAATCATTTTGTAGATTATAGAAAAATAAGTTAAATATTTTATAGAAACTAAAAGATTGGGAAAAAAAGGCTAACACGTGGGACCGAGAGCAAGGGAGATGATATGGACTCCTTTTACTTCTTGAGAAGGGTTGTGGGCCGCTTAATGGGCTTTGTTCCACGAGAATGAGATAAGCCAAGGGAGGATAATGGACTTGGGGGAAAGGTCGGTGAGCTACAATCTATTGGGCCGGTCCAAGGCGTTGACCTAGTGAAGAGGTAGGGAGGGCTATTGGCCTATGGGCCAGTGATGGTGGCCCGATGAATGATGTGGCACGTGTAGGTCTTGGCTGGTTGATGGAGCGCCAAAGCTGATCGGATGGTCCGTGGCATGCGGTGGATTCTAGCGAATGGCAACAAGCCTAAGTGAAAGGGATGCAGTGGAAGGACAAGTAAGGGATAGGGAGCAACTTGAGTGGATTGGATTACGGGATGGGGGAGCAGCATCGTTGATGGCGAGAGGCAAAAGTCAATAGTGAGAGATAGTAGTTGTGCAACAAATGGTCACTAGCAGCCAAGGCTAGGGGTAGCAATTGGGTTCGAGATCGGCTTAATTGGGATGGAGAGATGAGACAAAGGAAGGGGAGGGAGAAATAGGAAGAAAAGGAGGTAAGACCTCCTCGGGAAGAGAATGGCAGTGGCGACAGCGATGGATTGCAAGCCTAACTCAGTTGAGGACACGATGGTGCGATGAGATCGAGCTAAGGGAAAATTGCCACGGCCCAAAGAGGGAAAAATAGTGAAGGTTCGTGGCCATTTATAGCCATGGGGTGGCGCAAGGCAACGATGGAAATAAGCGATGTGGCACAGTGTCATGTGAGATATTTCTTGCAGATGACAGATGTGAGGGTGACAAGGCTGGCATGAACAGCGTGACACAGGTGGCGACAAGCGGTGGCAGCTAGCAACAACAATAGGCAGAGGGCAAGACGGTGGGGTGAGCTTATTGGTCAGGGAGAAAAAATGGGAGGGGTGGCGAAGGTTGTGTGGTGCAGTGGAAGCTGACGTGGGGCAGTGCGGTTGGTGTGCACGATAGCAGAAGAGAGAAGCGACGACTTAGCTAGGGTTTGTAGTAAGGCAATAGGCAACGACGATAGCTACCCACGTGAGGTAGCGTGGGTTTTGTGGCGACATATGTGAGAGCGGTGGGGAGCAGAGGTGTGTGCGCGACAGCCGACAGGTGGCTAAAGGAAAAAATAGACCAGACTGGTGGGGCCTGTATTGTTAGCCTAACAGGTAGGGCCACCCTATTGGGTGCTGCGTGACGTGAGTGTGAGCAGGCTAGCGTGGTGCGTGTGTGAGCAGACTAGGGGTCGTGGCTAGGAAAAAAGGGTAGATGGCGGGAGGCTGCTAAGGGCTAGTGGATTGGGACATGGGAAGGTGGAGGAAGTGGAGAGGGATGTTGGGGATGGCCCAATGTAAAAGAAAATGGAAGAGATGTCCCAAAAATTTAATAGGAAGCCTTGATATTTATTTCCTAAAATTTTTATTTGAGAGATGTTTAGAATATTTGAAGTGATATTTGAACCAAATTTTCAATTTGAAATCTCAAGAACTTGAGGAGTTCAACAAAAAGTCTTTTGATTGGGATTTTTTTGAACATATTTAGAATTGGGTGAGATTTTTATCATAAGTTTAAGAAGAAAGGGATAGAGAAAGGAAAGAGATTCTAAGGAGATTCAAAATTTGAAATTTGAATTGATGATTAAGATGAGATATTTTTGGTGGATCTAGAGTGGTTGTAGAGAATTGAATCGATTTGGGAAGTGGAGTGAAAGAGACTTCGAAGGGAGAATTTTAATTGCAAAATTTTAATCCTGAGGATTGAGTCCTAAATTGAAATTTTTGGTTTGCGATTGATGGCTCTCATGTAGGGATTAATTGATATATTTGACATTTATCAAATTTTTTGTAAATAGGGTTTTAATAAAATAGTTTTTAACAGCTCGAAAAGAAAGAGTTGCCTTTTCCATAGCGGTGAACAGCTCCAATGACGGTAAGAAGGTAATTGACAGCTAGGGTTTCTCCATGTTCTACAGTCAGGTTGTTTCACCAGTATGTTTCTAACTAATTAATATAATACTATAATATTGGAAGATACAAATTAAAATACTTTGGATTGACTGAAAATTTTATTGAATATTTGTGAAATACATCTTATTAGATGGAATAACCATATCATTTAAAAATTTTAATTTTTAGAGACAAATTGTGCTGGGAGGAAAAAAAGCGGTCTCCAATGGCTTGCTAATCTTCATATTTATTTTAGCTTGACCTTTTTTAAGTATATTGGATGCACACACCCACACATTACATTTCACTCACACTACTCCATATGCATGCACACACATGGGCATGTTTTGTTCATGCACATGCTTGAATATTGGTGACACCAGCGGCAAATCTAGGATTTCATTTTAGGTTGACCTTTATTGGATTTTCTACCTAAGTTAGCCATACATACATGTATGTATGTATGTACTATATATATGGACTTCACTACAATTTAGAACATCTACATAAGGTACGTGCACCATTTAGTTACATCGTGATATATATTAAAACAGCATATCATTAACAAGTCCATTATAAGTAATTTTGATTAATCCCATTATAAGTAATTATTTCGATCCATCAAACAAAAGTGGTGCAGGTTTTCGTGACGTAGAATTGTTCTCAACATATGGATCAATTGAAGGACCAATTTGATTGCAAGAATATATCGAGCACGACTTAAATAACAAGCCGATCTGAGAGCATATATAGGACAGACGGAATTATATATATCTGACACATTATATTGGTATATAAGCTTGAGAAGTTCAGATAAAAAACTGCAGTTACCAACATGTAGTGCTAATTAACTTAGACCAGAGAGAGAACATATATACATCAACAGCACTCATACATGCATGTTAATTAAATTAAGGCACGGCCGATATGATCCATATAATCAAAATCTTTGACATTGATCTCGACTCTCAGTATGAGTACTTAGTTACGCAAGAGTTTTCATTATTTAAGACAGTGAATGCATGTCAGCAAAGGGGAGAAAGTCCTGCTCAAAACTTTGATGATTTTCTCTTACTATTATCGACGACGATCATGAGAACCACTCCGCATCCCATCCTTCAATTTCTCCTAGATCTATTCTGCAGACCAAGAAACATTCACTGTTAAAATAAAAGGCAATCTGAAGGACAATGAGTTTCCTGTTATTCTGATATAACAATTGAACCTGAAATTATGATTACAATACTATAGTTCATATGATGAAGTCTCTAATTTTATTGTGCCAGGAAGAAAGTTAAAAGATATACATATCTTTGCCACTGAAACCATGAACAAAAAAGGTGGAATTCTATACAGTTTGAAATGGAAAAAGTATGGTACAATAAACAACTTATACTGTTAATTTGATCAATTCAGAACACTAAGTGTTCAAAACTTTGATTTCAAAATAAATTACAGATTAATTTACTGACATATTTTGCATTTAATTTCCAGCCGTAGAGAAGTCCTTATTTTTATGCAAATATACATGCTTGCACTGTCGTGTTACTTACCTCGGCAAGGAGACGTCTTCGCCGCAGCTCCCATTGCCATGGTGGTAGTACTCGCTGAAATGCATCCCCAGCACGTCAGAGGCGCTTTCTTTGGTGCTCTGATGATGGCCAAGGCCTCCGTCGCCGAACCAATCCGGCATGCGCGTCACCGTCAGCTCGTCCTCCGCCGATGCGTTCACGGCGCCTCCGGCCGCCACCGCCGCCGCCTCCTGCCCTGCTGCCGCGCCGGCGTCGCCACCGCCGCCGCCTTCCACGCTGTCGAGGAGCTTGCTCCACCACGACGACGTGACCAGGTTCACGGTGTCGCTCCACTCCATGTCGTGGTGCTCCCCGATGGAGTAGATGGTCGCCATCTCCTCGTCATCCAGCAACCGGTGTAGCGACGGGACGGCCGCCAGCGAGGTGTTCTCCGCGGTGAGCGCCGACGACGACATGTCCTGGCCGGCGGCAGTCGTCGTCGTCACCGACGGAGAGGAGTAGACGGAGTAGGAGGACGCAGGCAACGGCTGGTGGAGCAATGGAGGGTCCAAACAGCTGGTACTACAAACCTTGCCGCCGTCGACGTCCACGTCGGCGACGACGCTGCTGAAGCCATGGAAGTTAAGGTTTAGCCCTAATGGTTGTGCAGGGAGAGGAACCTGCAGCTGCAGGTGATCCACCAAATTACCATGGCTGATCTGTGCTATGGGTGCAGGAGATGGTGGTGCGTGGCTGTAAGGTTGAGGAGAGGAGTAGCAGGTGGGAGTAGGAGCTGAGAAGTGTGTACTGAGTGGGGAGTTGTACAGGTAATCCGAGAAGGAAGCATAGCCGTGCATAGCTGCAGGAGCTCTAGTTGCTGCTTGCTGGGTTCGTTCTTGCACTGCTGCTACCTGAGCCACCTCTTGCTGCTGCTCCTTGGCTTGTCTCATGGAGGCCCTATGGATCTTGAGAGCCGTGACAATCTCTCTCCTGGCGTCTGCCATGTTGAGTAGCCTCTCCTGGTATGGCTTGCTTGTGTGCAGCCTCCTCCTGACCTGCTTCTTGTGTGGCTGTGGCTGTGGCTGTGGCTGTGGTGGTGGTGGTGGTGGTGCTGTTGTTTGGGGCTCTTGATCTGGCTGTGGATGGCCATGTGGTTTGGTGCCCATGGTGGTGTGATCTTTGTTTGATCTTGCAGCAGATGAGAAGCTAAGTTGCTTCACAAGGCTCCTAATGTAAGCCCCTGAGAGCTGTGGCTCTTCTTGTTTGTTGGCATTAATTGTTCTATGAGGAGGAGGAGGAGGAGGAGGAGGTGGTGGTGGTGGTGGTAGGAACTAGTAGCTTGTGGTTCCTCATCTCAATCACTCTCTGTCTCTTCTTCCTAGCTAGTGAGATTCTTCTCTAGCATTCTTGCTAAAGAGAGAAGAGCCTGCCAGAGATGTATGGGAGGTAGGGTGAAAAGGGGGAGGGGTGATGAAGGTGATATAAATAGGGTGGTACTACAAAAGAATATGTATAGTTTGTTAGGATGCCATATGTTATTCTTTTGGCAATGCATGACATATATGGTCTTATGGTAGGTAGATAGGTTGGCAGATAGTGTAGCTAGAACAGATAGCACACAAGCGGTGGGTCATGTCATCTTTTTGGTACTTGAATGTAAACATTGATTCTTGTCCAACAGCCTAAGTCTACCGGCCAGCCGGCCCCCATATCTCACGGATATATGTATATACACAATTTTCTGGTCATTCAAGGTCAATCTTTTAGATGGATACACCATAGGAAAGAATTGAAGACTATCTCACAAGGGCCAAAAGAGTCATAATATGGTGCATAACTATAACAATTCCTAGTGACTTTTTTCTTTTAACATTTTTAATTTAAATTTTAAAAATAAACCTTAAAGAACTTATTTCTTTTAAATTTAGCCATACCACTTTTATTGGCGTAGTAAAAAGCATTGCTACACAGATAAAAAAAACCTGTGACATGGCAAGGTCCAGTGGCGGAGCCAGTTTGAACCCTGTGTGGTCAAAATACATGAATGTGTAACCATGTTGGGTCAATTCTTATATATCTGTGTACTTTTTCCCTATTTTTCATATGGTCGAGGTGCACTTTGTAAAAAGTTGTGGGATCAACCGACCCTATAGCTTTAATATAGCTTCGTCATTCGCAAGGTCATAATAATATAATAAGATACTATTATCATATTATGATGCTATAATACTTTACCACACCATCTCGAATGATATGATAAAAAATTTATTTTTAAAATAAATTTTAAATTATTTATTTTAAAATTTTAAATTAATAAAGGTTTCAAGGGCCAACAAAGACCCATCCTGACCTATGGGCAGGTAAGAGAGAGGGGCATTGGTCGAAGGAAGGAGAACAAGACCAAAGAAAAAAAAACAGAGAGAAGGAATAAAAAAAAATTGTGTGATGGTACCACATCGGCATATGTGTTATTATATAAGTCTGACCTTTATTGTTAATTATATTTAATGAGTTTTGATAGGTTATATATTTTGCGAGTTTATGCATCTAGATGCTATTATAACTATTTTTATATTTTACTCTTGATTGAATATCTAAGCTTGTGGTGAGAGAGCGATTTTTACCCCATATATACTTCATGCAACCCCTACTTGTTTGTTGTCATCCCATTATTCCTTCTAGTGGAAACATAAAAGAGAATTGAGAATCTAATCAATACAGGAATCACAGACCAGACAGTTGCACTGCGCATGGACAGAAAAGTAGCTAATATGGGGCATGCATGATTCGTTTCAAATATGGCCAACTCCTTTGTTCAGCGCAAGCTTGCTGCATGCAGTACACAACTGACTCGAGAAAGCGATAAGATTCATCAATCAATCACATAAAGATAAGCAGGTGTGGCCTACAAAACATAGACATGCATTATACGCAGCAAGTGGATAGATGTGCATGAATTTCCTTCGATGCACACGTATGGACCGATAGAGATCCACACAGAGAATATGAATGGTAGACATATATAAGATGATCAGCTGGTATGTGTGGCCAGCCGCAAATGCAGTCCAAGCCACCCTTGATTGTACCCTACTTTGCCGATAGAACAGTTATCTATGTACGTACTATACGAACCATGGCTCTCTCCATACGATGAAAACATAAATATCAAACATAAGATAAATGAAAAAAAAACCAAATATTTTAACAGAAATAAAAGATATATCGACTAACATGTTTATCACGCCCAAACGACTGCCAAAAACAAAAAAATATAATTTGACAAAATTCTTAAAGATAAATCTATGATATATTTATAAAATATATCCAAATCACTTCTCTCTTAAAACTAAATCTTAGTTTTTTTTTAAAGTTATTTTTATATAGCATTAACCCCTCATCTATTTATACCTAAAATCTTCGTCACAAAATAGGAGTAGAACTTATAGTTCTACTAAGACAACCTCTAAATTTTCAAATCTAATTCAATTTACCACAGTTGAATATTTTCTTTTTCTTTTCAAAATTGAATATTTCCGTGTCCTACCGTGTGGGCAATGTAGGCCAGTTGCTTTGCCTCCTCGACCTGCCGTTGCTTGCGCTCCTTATAGCCACATTGCAGGTTAGATATAGTACATTGAGTACGGTAGCACTCTTTTCTTTCCCATTTTTTTCATTTTTCATCCAATTTCTTCCCTACTATTTTCTTTGGTTTCTTGATACTTACACATATGATTTGTGACATCTGTTGTGAATGCCTCCTTACATCTTATATCCAACTTAATCATCCAATATTCTTGATTGTTTTATACCTTAGCTTTCCCTAAGCATAATATTTATCCCGCTGTTAACTCATGTTGACTTTAAAATCTTCTAACTCTATTTCCACCCTTTTATATGGTATTCTAACCGTACTAGATCTCCACTCGTTCTAAGCGTAGTCCCGGTTCTCACAATTAACCAAGTTTGATATTAAGTCACCTACACACAAATAAACAAATTAACTGTTTTAGACATTGATATCGTAACCTGACTCACATTTATCACACGCACTTACACCAACATCCACATATATCTTCAAACTAATTTTTATTAAATAAATCATTTAAAAACTCAATTGTTTATTATAATATATTAATCATGACAATAATTTTATACTCTCTAGATACCTCATACATGTCAACAAACAAGTAACAACGATTGAGCCGAAAATATGAAAACATGCTAGCTGGATCAGCCTGTATGCATAAGCTAGGAGCGAGCTACAAATTGAGGGCCGAAAAGAGGCTGCCACGACTGATCATTAATGTCCATTAATGTGGTCGTTGATCGACCGAGCTAGCACTGCATATGCATATCCAAAACTGAATTCATATGGGGTGCCCGGTCACGTACATGCGTGCGTGCATGCAGTCAGCTCTCGACTTGATCTGTACATGCATTGATGCCGTGCCGTGCATGGTATTTTGGCTAGCTACGCACATGACAAGCTGTCAAGCGCATAGTAAGAAATAACTATATTTTAAATAAAGGTAATAGTTTAGTTATTTGCTTACGAGCATGTACGGACATCACCATAACTGCACAGTTATTTTTGTCCCATATCATTTAAGGTGTAACGCACGCATAGGTTGGTAGCCCTTATGTAGCACTTCGGCTTCATATTCGGGATAAAAATGTTATAATTTTTTTAAAGATAAATCAATGCAAAAATGTTTTTATCCTAATATTTGTGGATGGTGGGAGTATTTCTGAGATATTTATCAAATAAGAATATATTAGGTGTGTGTGTGTGTGTGTGTGCAAGCACGAATTTTAATGCAAACCAACTGTGCAGAAGATATGGTGTCCATGATCTCCTTTGCAAGTTTGCAGAGTACTTGCGGCCGGGTCCAGTGAAAAAAATCGAAATGCATAATTGCATTTTTATGTGCTCCAACTACCCCAAGTGCTCCTATCCTAATATCACGAAAGCTAGTTTGATAAGAGAGTCTTTTTCATCATCTAGTTATTAAGAAAGATATAAAAAGATATAAGCTACCTACATAAACAACAACAACAACAACAATAATAATAAATATGATTTATAGTTAGGAGTTGTTATTTCTATTTTTATTATAAGTTAAATTTTAAAATATGTTGATCTATCTTCTCAGTGTTTTTAATTTTTAGATGACTTTTTAGTTAGCATGAAATCAATCGTGACAAAACATTTTTTTGCTTCGAGCACGCCGCCACGTACGCCGGCGAGGAGGAAGTAAGCTGGAAGCCTGGAAGGAAGCAACCGACGGCGTCGTC
The DNA here is from genome assembly GCA_030770085.1 of Oryza coarctata. NCBI lineage: Eukaryota > Viridiplantae > Streptophyta > Magnoliopsida > Poales > Poaceae > Oryza > Oryza coarctata. Next base: position 15,862,952 of record CM061466.1, read on the forward strand.
CTGGATCTGTTTCTGCATGCATGGTCGCATGCATCCTCCGACGACGCGTGTAGCTAGCTCCTTCACCGGCCGAGTCCGCGTACCTTTTCCGTTTCTCCGTCGTACGTGAGCCTGACAATCATGCACCGTTTTCTCCCGCTTGGTAATTAAGCTAGGTAGGTCCTCCTTTCGATCATATCGCCGCCTCAGTCATCGATCGCCTTCGACCTCTCGTCGGCCTCCAGCCGTTCGTGACCTCGCCTTGAAAAGCTCAGGATTATTAAACAGTCTGGTTAATTAGATTCTAGGAAATTGAGGACATGGACCTCATCAAATCCGAACATATTAATGGACCTCTTCAAGCTGAGGGATAGACATGTCTGGTTAGTTTTTGTAAAGTAAAACCTAACCAATGGGGGATTGGCCGGTTTCAACTCAAATAAATCTCTTCATAATAATTTGTCTGAACTCTTAAAGGAGGGCTGTGCCCCGACCAAATTAAGGGTATTGAAAATTGCAGGCCATTTCTCGCATTCTTTTGCATGTGGAAAAGCAAAGCATGCATTTACTTTGCTGCCATGCAAGGTCATCAATTTACTTGTAGGACGTGGACCTATTCCTATCTTAGATACAGAAGCTTCTCTCAGCATCCTAATTAACTAGGTTCATATAAATGTTGCTGGACTAAGCTAACATATCTACACGCTAGCTAGTAGTAGACTATACATCGTGCATGCCTACGTATTATACACAACTTTACCTCAGAAGCAACGTTCCGGACTAAATATATACATAGAAATTTTAATTAGGTAGTGTTTTTTTAATCACCAGCAGATGAAAAACTGATGGATAATCTACTGATTATAAGAACAAATGAAATATTATATATCATAAATAAAACAAATAACTTAGACGAAAGGGGATCCAAACAATACATTAGAGGGAAGTTTTTTAAAAATATATTTTTTTTAAAGTGTAGAGCAAATAACCCATGATAATAATCCGGTGGATAATAAAAACGGGGCAATCCAATTGGTTTGGTGCCTCTTTCTAAATTTTGACTAATGAGTAAGGGCTCCAAATTATCTATTATTCATCGTCTTGCATGGTCAACACATTAGGTAATCCAAATAACTTATAGGAGCACCACTTAGTTGGAGGAGAAAGTAACCATCCTTAATTGTAGGAGGAAAAATATCTCTACGTACTTTCTACACTTATAAAGGAAATATTTCTATAGGTGATAGGTATCTTTTTATAGACGTTTATCTTCTTTTAACACGGGAAGTCACTGCTGTAGGCATAAATTTTATTAAAATAAAAAAATATAATTAGAACATAAGAATCCAATTATTAACTACATACTGATTACTCCCATTGAGGCTAAAGAGAAGTAGTATGGGATCTCCCTTAAAATGATGTCTCCAAGAAGAAAGAGGAGTCTTGTGGTCAAAAATCAAGCCATTCCTTTGCTTGCAGATATTCCGTACCACTAGCAGGAACTTTTCCATAAAACGATGCCCTTGATTTGATTCTTAGCGGTTATCATCATCATGTCTATGCTTAGTGATGTATTCCAGACAATTCCAACAGTTGCCCAACATGCTACTGAGAAAGACATTCAAAAAAAATGATACGTCATAGTCTCTAGGGGTTGTTGTGTACACAAAACACATGCTAATTCACAATCTGGTGGGGTACAATGTATATGATCTAGCATGTATCTAATATTCAGTTTGTCCATTAATAGTAACCATCCAAAAACTTTCACTTTAGATGTATACTTACTTTTCCAAATCCAAATAAAATGATGGGGTGGTTGAATTGCTCTGAAATTAAGTGCATAGAATTTCTGAGAAGCATATCTAGTATCACCCCATATATAGATTCCTTGATCATGGCCCTGTCCTAAATTCCTATCTCATTTATCAACTCCCTCAAATTTAAGAAATCTGCATAGGCTTGTTGTGATAAAGGCAGTTGAAAGCTGCCTTCAAGATTAGTCTGGATGAAGTTTCTCACTAAGACATTTTCATTGATAGCATAAAAAAGAAGTCTTGGGAACTGAAAACAAAGATGAGGGTCGATCTGACCAAACATCCTCCCATATAAAGCAGGTAAAACCATCCCACCTGAGCATCTTGGAATCCTTCTAAAATAGTCCATCAATTTACAAACATCTTTAAACCAAAATGAGCCTTTGAGAGGACTAAAAATTAGGGACAACATTTATGTAATGTGAAGACCATATATATTAAGTTAATCCAAGATAGGTCCTTTCTGTTGTAAATTTTTTTCCAAAATCTTCAGCAACAGAGTTTTATAAGCCACCTATGGTCTAGGGCCTATGAAAATCGGCTATTTCCACATACTTAAAACAAACCGCATGTGAAAAACCATCTCCACCAGATGGTTTTCTTAAAGAATTGTATGTGTAAATAATATTTCCAACGGTAGTTCTTTATTACGGTATAGCGTAGATCATATATATAACATAATATTGGGGAAAAGGCTTTTAATTAGGGGGAAAAAGCTATGCAATATTATTTTCATATGTTCAATCTCAATAGGTAAGGAGGATATCTACAACCAATTAATGTTTCAAATTGACAGCATATCTAAAATTGACAATCTTTTCAACATGTTGGAGTTGCTTGCAAGCAAGATATATTTTCTTCTCTTTTCCTATCTTTTCTAGGGGTTGGTAAATCCTGCAAGATTATTCTTTTGGAAAACGCATGCATGCCATTTGGCACAACGTGCATATCTGAAATGGAATGTTGGTAGAAATGCTAGCTAAACTACCCTACCCTACTGCATAATGTACGGTTCTCTACGTAGTAGCAAGGAGGAAATTAGAAAGCGCTTAATTATTAGCTTTTTTTAGTCTGATCTTCTCCAAGCATATAATATATAAAAATTGAACTGTGGAAGCCATCATAGAACATCCCTGCTTAAACTAAAATACAGTTTTAGCAAAACAAAGGGGCAATTTTTTTCATGTTACACGTGTTAGCTTCATGATTCATAGGTTGATCAATGACTAGCCTATACACCATGCATATGAATCAAACCGTGCTATCCAATATATATTCTTAAGATATTCTTCTTCCATTCAATAGTTTAATAATATAAGTATTTAAATTTTATCTAAAAATATAAACATTGCTACACTACTGCTTGTCATATCAATTACATCTCATTTAAATTAAATTATTTCTATCGTATCTTTAACTATCCTTCTAACCTCAAACAATCTCTCATTAAATGAGAGTCACTAGAGTCATTTATCTTCGACCATAGAATTAGTTAGACAGCGTAAAATTACTTATATTATCGGACCAAGGGAGTAATTTAAATATGATGTAAATTTTGACTAAAAAATGTTGTTGATATTGACTATGACTGAAAACCAAAATGCATGTGCACTAGAAGGAAACGACAATGATATATAGTAGTACATATATAAAAAACAGTTCAAGTTCCCGTCCGAAAAGTCAAACAATGAGGTGGCAAGCTCACATTTTTGGCCTCGTGCATACCAAAATACTCCTCATCTCTCGAATTCACACATGCGTATGCATCCATCTCTAGCGCATGCAGAAAGGGGCCGCCCCATCAATCTCAAAGCACATCTGACATCATTGAGTACATGCATCCACGCATCCGTGCATCATTTTATATCCACCAGCAAGCAGGATTCAAGATCATTCTTCCTATACATATGTAGGCTGAAACCCTACGTACGTGTATAGCCGACCTATACGTGACATGTATAACAAGCTAGTTAGGGCATGCATTATTGAAGGGCAAGAGAAAGAGATGTAGCAGAGTGACAAGCAGAGACGAGTTGTGCAAATGGCTCACCTCTATCCCTCAACTAGTACACAACACGGCGATCGATCCCATCGACGTCTAGCTCCATCGCTGCAGCTCTCTCTCTCTCTCTCTCTCTCTACACTTAGAGAGAGAAAGCAACGTGATTAGTTGTATGGACGGTGGAGATAGCTAGCAGCTAGCATCCATCGTCCTCCAAAAGTCTACGCGCCCTACGTACATACGTATAGCCTATATACGTGAGTAGCATCTAGATTGGGGCTGACACTAGCCTGCTCGTAGCTACGTACGTAGATGGAAGACGAGAGAAGATTGAAGAACGGTTAGGGCTAAGGCTACGCAATAGGCTACTACCGACTGTTCCTGCCGCATGAATGATACTTATCTCTATCTAGTGCTATAGTGATCACCACGTACGTACCTCACCTCGCCGTTCTTGATCGATCGATTGATCGAGCTAGGATACATGACGACGCGCGCACAGGCGCAGGAAATGCACGCGATAATTGCTCAATTCCCGAGTCGCGGCCACGACGACCGCCGTGGTGATCGCTGTGTTCACGGCGATCGAGCGATCGATCGAGGAGTACAGCACGCGAGAACGACGACCGCGCCCGCCTGACCGGAATCCACCGCGCGAGCATACGTTTTCAGCGCCGCCACGGCGGACAAAGGGACCGGCTGGTAATAGCTAACTCTACGGGGTTTAATTTCCGGCCTACCGGAGGGAAGGATTTAGGTCATGAGTTCACCTAACATCAATCAACTGAAAATAGAGGTGGGGCATGTCGTTGGGATGGACTGCACCAACCATGCTTTTGCAGGTGACCGGCAGCGTGTCTTGCAGAGCTGCGACTACCGCCATGAGGAGGGAGGGAGATGAGGAGGGGAGAGAGCGACTAACATGATCAGATCGATCGATATACCTGGATGGGTAAGAGCAAAATGATCAATTCGTGTGACTAATTTGTGAAAAAAATATATATATTAAAGGGAAAAATTTTGCCTATCTAACCCCCAAAATGTTATTCTAACAAAGATGACAAGCAATTGAATGGCATTTTGGGCCTGATCGGTTTGTTACCAAATTTTTTCCTACTAATTATTTGGTAACTTTATTAGTGCATACTAGCCGTTTGAATTAAATCCAATTTTTACTGAACTCAATAAAGTTAATACAGCTCTCTCTTACCAAACTTTGATAGTGCCAAAACTTGATCAAAGTTTGGCACTTTTGTTAGACTATTAACCAAACAGGCCCTTCAACAATTTCATTCTAGAGGAGGTGGCATTTTATCACGCCAAATATAGAGAGTGGCAGTTAATTTTCTCGTCCATGGAGCTGCTTCGTTGTAGCATGAAACTACACTAAGTGGCACTACGACAAAAAGCACCACATAACGATTAAGAAAAGATAATATGAAGCATTAAAGTAATTTGGAAAGTGACGTGGGAGCGTTATATGTAACGATTCAAGAAGCATTAGAGATTCAGTCTATATTTTAACAGTTCACAAATTTAATCAACTGTGTTAAAGATGCGAATAATCAGCCAAAAAATAGATTTAAAAAAAAAGAGAGGTGCATCGGCTGCTCATCATCCCCCGTCGCTGTGCTTCTGGCCATTTTCGTTCCTGTCACAGTTGCTTCCGTTGCTGGGTCGTCTAATCTAAGCCTGCTCCATCCTCCTCAACCAACAACAACGGACACCAGCCAGCATCTAACTGAGCCTAAGGGAGGCAAGCGGCGCGGCTGCACTGGGCCCTAAAAAACTAGGGGGCCCACCTATCCCCAGCAGGTCTGCGCCATGAGGCCCAGCCGAGTGCTCTGGTGCTAGACGCGAGCGACGTAGCGAGGAAAAAGCTCACTTGACGCCCCTCTTTGGTTAAGTTTCTCAATCGGGTATTACATATCCCTAATGTTATAATACCAATGTAAACAAAGTCCTAAGGCAACCCGATTTTAGCTTAACATAGCGTATGGACACTCCAATCAGAAAAAAAAATATAGTGAAACATGTCATGTCTTCTTTTGTACTCCCTCCTATGACAGCCAACCGGTGAGCTCGAGCTCACTAACTCGTCAGCGAAAAGGCTGCAGCAGCGGTTGGCAGTGGGTGGCAAGTAAGGAGCTTCTCACCTGGTCAGTAGTGGATGAAGAAGGAGAAGAATGCGGCCTCCATCTCTTCTCCTTAGCTCGACACCCGTCATGCTTGAGCTTGTAGCGACCGGCCTCACCAGGGGATATGAGCAGCGAGGTGTAGTGGTTGCAAAAGTCCAGTGGCCAATGAGATCATAGTGGTGCAGACAGAGCTTGGGCTCTCGCAACGGAGGTAGAGGGGATCCAAGAAGAAAGCGTGGAGGTTGAGCAGGAGGTCGACCGTAGTTGGGCTCAAACCTCTCTCTCTCACACACTACCTCATATAACCTCGACGATGGGTAGTAGGGGAGCTCATGGTCAGGTGAAGCTCGAGGTTCCGTCGGCCACCGTCTCCTCTCTTGAGAGGCACAGGCAGCGACAGCATCACTGAGTTCGAGCAGCTGTCTCTTCTCCTCTCCACCAAGCAGTTTAGGAAAATCAGGAGATTGATAACAATGAGATAGACAGGGAGGCTGTGACGTCATGGGACTCAAGCTCAATGACGCGATGACAGCTATGGATCTCTAGTTCAAGGTCGCCGAGGAGGTAAGCAATGCCTGACCTCGGTAAGCTCATGGAGAGGTAGGGTAGGGAAGATGACCTCATGTCCTACCCTGTATGACCTCCACCTTTCCTGACGAGGCACTGCCACCCATGCAACTTGGGAGAAAGGAGACGCCACTCCGTGACGGTGTTGCCACCTTGCTCATCTCTCGCTGGGCACCTCCCCTCTCACTATCACCTACCGTCCCAAAGACCTAGAGGAAGAGAGGAGAGAGGTGGAGAATTGGAGACAAGAGAAGAGAGGAGAGGCTAGAGTAAGAAGACATTCCTGACAAGGAGGTCCCACCATTTTTTATTTTTATTTGCTAACTGTATGTGCCATATAGATGCTATGTGGGATGAAAACCTAGTCAATACGTTAGTGGATATCACGTTAGCTAAAACATGTCTCAATACTAGCTTGGAGCTATATATGCACTCATTTTAAGAGATGAGGCATGTGTTGTATCCAATTTTCTAAGTTGAAGGATGTGATTAAAACTCAAAACTTAGATGAGGATATAAAAGTAAACTTTTTCCTCGTAGCTAATAGGTAGCAATTGTGCAAAATGTTTAAGTGTGGTTCATTTGTGTTTCACCATTTGAATTGTCAAAACATTTTGTTCAATAGCTGAAACATTTTTGTTCAAATGATGAAACACTTCTCACATTCAAAAACATTTTTGTTGAAACATTTTTCATGGAGTAGTGAAACATGCGAAATATTTCGCAACAGTACAGTGTAACACCATCCATTTTACAAAATGAAGGACGTTCGAGTCGTAGTGCTCTCCCTTCAATTTGCAAGGCTCCACTAATGCCTTCATTCTCTTTTTCATCCCTGAATCCTTTCTTCGTGTGGCTGTTAAATTACACTCCGACCGTACAAGTCTCCAACTGTAAGAGAGTATCAAGACTTCCTTCTAATTTTGTTTTCCCTGTACTAATTTTTAAAGATCTGCAGTGAGCCTAAGAGATGCCGTTAAAGAGAAGGGGATTAGTTTGGGCTTTCCGGAGGACACAAGGATGGTCATGGTATGATTTTATTGGCTTTAACAAATGTGAAAATAAGCTTAACTTGCAGTAAGGTTATAAACATCATCCAAGTGATTCTGTTCCTTTCATAACTCATTCTACAGTGTACTACTATCGCTTATTGTATACTTTATCAGTACAATCATCTAGAAAGTATTTATCTGAAAGTAAAAAAAATAAGGGAAGCATGCGGATAAATTTATAGAATCCCCAAAGCAGCAATCGGTAATATTTTTTGGAACTAGTACTGGTTCTTGTAGTAATTAAATTAAGAGGACTTATCTATAGTTTCCGTTGATTAGCAAGCCGATAAAACTCTAGGAGATACTAATGATGTCAAAAAGTAGGTCGAGAGCCAGCAGCCTCATCTTCTGAGACGGTGCCACCCCGTCTTCCGGCCTTCGCCGCGCAGAAGGCAGGAGACGCACGCGGATCGGCAGAGCCGCTGGGCGCAAACCCCATCGCTGGCCTCTGTCTCCATCGCCATCTTCTGCTACGGCCATTTTCTTAACAAACCGCCTCTAAAACTCATGGTCCTACACCAGTTTGCTATTGTAAAAAATACTCGCTTCACGAGAAACTGTTTCGATACTTTAAGAATGTCCTCTCGTTTAATTGAAAACTATCTAAATAATTATAAAAAATTCTTTAAAAAGTTTATAACATTTATACAACACATATATTACTTTATAAAATCTTATGTTTAAAATCAATAAAAAAGATATTGAATAATAATTTATATCCGAATTTATCTTTTTTTCTTAATGTGTATGTCGAACTAGAATTATATATGTTTATATATTTTTTAAGTGATAGGTATCACAATACTCTACCTTATCATTTTTAAAAAAAATAATTATTTAAAAAATATATACGAAGAATATCCTCTCAAATGATTTGTATCCGTTTCCCCCTCTATAATGCTATTTTATCTTGGTACGTACGAGCAAGTACATAAACAAAATCTTAACGAATCATTGTATTACTGCATGACTTGTTACATTATTTGATTCTAAGGAGAAAGGAACCAACATGTGTGCAAAGTAAATATAATCAAGGAAGTAAAAAAACAAACAAAAACAAATTCAGAATGGTGATTGCTAAAGAACAAAAGTGAAAAGATTTTACTAGTACCATGCATGGACCAGACGCGGTGGTGGAGAAAGGGGTTGCGCTCTATCCGCTCGTCGTAAGGATAGTCCTCGCCGAGCTTCATGACGGCCACCGCCGTCCCGGTCCGCACGTCGTACTGCATCATCAGCCGCTGTCACCTCGCCGAATTGTCCTCCGCCGCATACCAGAGCCCGACCTCGACGAACACCGCCGCCTCGCCAACGTCCTCCATCCCCACCTTCCTCAACATGACGATCGGCCACTGTCGCATGGTCTCGTGCCAAATCGTGCTGGGCATCTCCTCGTACGCTTCCGGTACATCATCTCCCACCGAGCTGGCTCCGCCCCGCCGCCGGCGACCTCCCACAACCCCACACCGATATAGCTGGCGCGCGCCAGCGGGAGCCGACCGCCACACGCGCCGAGGGCGTGGTGGCCGATGAAGCGTCCGGATGTAGCCGTATCAGTGATCGGGCGCCACTACGCTGGCGGCAGCGGCAGCGTGCCGGCGCGATCCTCGGCGACGTCGTACCAGACGATGGCGCTCCGGGAGACGAGCCAGTACACACACCCGCCGGCGTACGCGGGCCTCCCGTGGACGAGGGTGCCCCGTGGCAGGAGCACAGTGTCCGCTGGCCGGCGACCACGCGCGCCATGCGGCGTAGGCATCGCGCGACGAGAACCGCCAGAACCGGATACGATACGCGTCGTCCAGCGACGCGACGACGAGGTGGAAACCGTCGCTGGCGGCGGTCGCCGGGTCGTACGCCAGGCCGACGGTCACCCGGCCGCCTTCTTGGTCTTCGAAGGACGAAGGGACGCCGCGGAACTCGCGGGTCGCCTGGTTAACCACGAAGGTGTGCCCCGACCCCGACTGCGGCCGCGCGCTGAAGTAGAGGACGCCCGCGGTGCAGGCGCGAAGACGCAGGTCCCCGAAGGGCAGGAAAGACAGGTTCAGATCCGGGAGGGCGGCGGCGGCGATGGCGTAGCCAGTGCGGCCGTAGCGGAAGACGGCGACGGTGACGGATGCTGGCGAGGGGGTCCGCGCCTGCAGCGCGTCGAAGGCATGGTCGTGGATGATGAGGTGGCGCCAGGACCTGCAAACGGCGGCGAGGAGCACGAGCACCGGGAAGGGCAGGCCCGGGAGGATGTTGCACTCGATCGGAGCGTCGGAGAGTTGCGCCACCGTCGGCGGCGCGTGTTTGCTGCTACGTCAATCTCCATCTACACTGAGACGATGCTTTCTTCCGTCTCTTCGGGAGACTTATATATGTGAGTGGATCGGGATACATGCATACGTACTTGTGGAACGGTTTTGCTAAATCATCTGTAGATGGATTTTCATCCCTCAGGAGACTTTCTTATATTTTTTATATGTTATCTAAATAATTGTTAGTTTTATTTAAAATAATAATAAGATAGATTAATATGAAATATATCACTTCACAAATATATATATTTATATTTGACTTCTACAAATTATAATAAAAATAACAAATTATTAATGTGCATTTACAAATATCTTTGTTATTTTTCATGACTTATAGAAATTGGATTTGAATTTGCATATTTGTGGTGTCATATTAATCTATTATATCAATTTTAAAAAATATAACTAAATAACATGTAACAAAAAGAAATAAAACCGCTTTCCCAAATCATCTGGCCGGTGGCAGCTGGCTTCTCTCTGCCGTTTGGATCTGCTTATATTAGATGAGAAGAGGTGAGGAATGGTGTGGACCGTCAGATCTTGATCCAAGGGTCATAAAATGTATATGACCATGCACGTAACATGCCAGGGATGGGCGAGTGTACACTTAATGAAAGTTTCATATTGACTTTAGCATGTTAATCATATTATTGTCTCTACATTTATATTGATTTTTATTTCATATGAAACAACACTAATCTTTACTACTTAAAAAGAACGCAGTGTTAATAGTAAATTCGTCTCATCCACCAGATCCAATAGCTGATATATCTCTTTTACGATCCATCCTTATCATTGAACACTTCTCTAGCATTTCGTATCATGTACCTACGTCCCAAGCACCCTATCCATCACACATGCAACCTCTCGCCACCACACTTGCCTCCTCCTTTGCTCCTTCGTACCAAACACTGTCTCTCCCATTCTTAACTCCTCCATCTCTCATGCTCTCCGCACTGAGTGTCACCTATCCCCCACCTCTCATCCCGCCCACCTCTTCATCTTGCTTGACCTCACCACAACGCCTTTACACATCTCCGTTGGAAACGGATCCAACTAGCGCCACCATACACCTTCATGTCCTTGGCCGTCCACTTCTTCCTCCACCATCCACGTCCCTCACAGCAACTAAACATCACCGTCGCCCATCATCCATGACAACACCATCGCCCAATCCCCTCTGCCGTCTCATGATCCACGTCGCCGATGCCTCTAGCCCATTCCCTCCTACACCCCCGCCTCGTCACTTACCCTTACTGCCTCACATAGCACCATCCTAGATTCACCATCTCCAAGGTTGTCGTCATGCAACCTTCCTTGTACGACACCTCGCCTCTGCCTCGCTCGTGCGACTTCCATCCATCCGCGTGCCGCCTTCGCCGTTCCATCCTATATCATCATCAGAGTGCCCGACACCCCTATCTTCATTTTCTGACAACCAGATAGCACCCATACTCCCATCATGTCATTAGGATCCAGACCACCACCCATCATGCAGCGTCCTTTATTACATGTTGGATCTAGGTCATCGGCTGCTACCTGCCCGTTGTCTAATGCCGTGCTTCCCACACCGCGCCTACCCCATACAATAGGCCGGTTTCCTCTTCTATCCTTGCCGACGCCCTATACCAAGTTGCTCCTATCCCACGCGTGGCTTTGTCGATATCTAGTGATTCACTACACAGCGAGGCCATGATGGATGGTAACCTTTACTGATGCACCGCACTGCATAAGGACGCAAGACTAGATCAATGGTCACTAGCGCCTAGGGCACAGCGAGGCCACCTTGTCTAGTGCCCACCGCATAGCACTAGGACATGCCGCGACACCATATCCACAGTCTTTAACGGCCAGCAACAATACTTTCATGGTACCATATTTTTTTCATCATTAGCGCCTTGTATTCTATTACTCTATAATTAGCATCTATCCCATGGTTTATTACCATCTAAAACTGTTAACTTCATTTCGTAGGCAATAGGAGTAACTAGCGAATCCAAATAATCTTTGAGGGGTACATCTTCGGATGGGAAATATATATGTTTACAGCATTTGTATTCTCTTGCTATTTGATATGAAAATTTCCACACATTGAAAAATGGTAAGAAACTGATTTCTACATGAAACTCAATTGTTAGCTGTTATTATGAATATGCTTATGATTTGGAGGACACTCAATCCACAGAAAACGTTTTTTCTTATAAATTTTGTTCTGAAGTTGTCAAAGTAACTCTTGGTGGTTATTTCTAATTTTTAGCTAGATGCTCTTCCCTTCAGATGTCATATATGGAAGAATTTGATAACCGTAAATTGAATTCATGTATCAAATTAACATCTGAATATGCAATTAGAAGTTAAACTTTGGATATTTACTTTTTCTTTGCTAATGAAATAGTAGCCTGGGTTGATATGGCTCATTTTCTATATTTTATTTTTCTGGTTGGGTATAAAATTTATACTTATTAGCTTAATCTCTGGGTCTGTGGACATCAAGCACATTTCCTTCAGCGGCAAGTTTTATTATTCCTTGATTTAATCAATAGATGTTTGACTCATGTTTAGCTCAGTCCAATTATCTCGGACGCATTAAAGATGTTTGGGAGAGGGGTTAGAGGGAGGCGCTTGGGGTGCCTAATGATAACAACTAGCTAAGCGGTGTTGGGATTTACTCATGTTCATAATATCTTCTATTTTCGTTAGATGTTAAGTTGTGTTGTGTTATTTGGGCTTCGGATGATCTGAGGCTTCCACATAAAATGCCATTTCATAGTGTTTTACTTTTCCGCATTGCTAAGCATGCTACTATCTTAATAGAAATATAGAAAAAATACAGCAAAAATTAGAGTAACGCTGATACATGGTTACTCTAGTTGATGTTCATCTACAGCAAATGAATAATGGAAATATTGGTATGGAGTTTTCTTTGATATGTAAATATACATACAGTATATCTCAAATGAATGGTTACTATTTTTGTTTATTTAATTATTTTTTTCATATACATGCATAATATTCACTTCTTTATGTTTAGTAACTAGGAGGTTATAATGGCTAAATGTGGATAAAAAAGTTGGTAATATGATTTTTCAGTCAAACATGCCATTAAGAATCTTAAGAATTAAGATAGTTATTGAATAGTTAGCCATGATACAGTAGACAGCTATAAGCGTACTGAATAAAATATAGCACTAGCACTGTATTTTTTTAAATATACATATTCTGTGCAATTTATTTTTCTTTTTTATATATAGATTTAGCTTGGTCATTTTAGGCAATCTGAGATAAAAAAAAAGATTAGTACATGCCACGTGTTTTGAGCATAGATTGGTGACAGTGAACTGTGTTGGAGAATTTGCTCAGCTAGGTGTTCTGCCGTAAGGTAGCTTCCATTCAACCTATTTATTGTATTTTGTGTAAGACTGCATTCCACCGTAAAACAAATGGAAAAGAAATCCGTTATTTCCAGCACGCACATTTTTTAATATATATATATATTATAAAGTTACTTTAAAAATTATATTAATGTTTAAAATAACTAATAAAATTAATTATGCGCTAATAGCTCATCTTGTTTTACATATCCACTCCTTTTCTTTTCTTTCCTACTCAAACCCGCTAAGTAGCGTGTTGTTCTTGATATTTCTAAAAATTATTTGGTATGAATTATATGGAGATTGTCACCGAAGCATAGCATCGTTTTAAATTTATAATTAATTTATATGAGATGTGACATCGTTTTCATCCTTTGCTATGTTTGCTATGATATGGGCTAATGAGTGATAGCGCTTGATAGTGCTTTTTAGGCTAATTGTACTTTTGCTCGGCATCATCAGCCCATAGCATTTGTTGTAGTTATCAATAAATAACTAAGATAAAAGATGCAAGATTCAATTGGTATTTTTGCCTTTCCACGTCAAATAGGTAAAGATAACTAATAGTTTTATTTGTTAATGTTAAGCACTTTAGGTTTGTTTTATATGCCATAAGTTTTCTATTGTTGGAATATCAATGAGGCCTCTATGTAAAACCTAGGTTAGTTTTGCACAGGAACATAAGTTATATGTATTCTGTGTAGTTATATTTCTACAAGAATAGAATAGTTTTCTTGGCATATTGCATTATAGGTTTTTGTTTTTCGTGATTAATATAATGATTTTTTTCAATCACCATTCATCTTATTTAGCGCTCATGGATAACCTGTTCTTTAGTTTCACTTATGTGTCTTCGAACTCTTTTATTCCAGTTGACAGCTGCTCATGTCTCTGAATAAGTTTTCTTGAACTTATCATCAAAGGTTGATGTCATGTCCAACAGACCATGTGATTCAACACGAATTGGACCTAGAGGTGATATCCTATCACACACAGAGGAACCAGATATGTTATTCTGAATTTTTGATGGATGGATCAAATGGTGATGACAAGGTTGGCTGAACAATTTCTGCTGTGTCAATTTCTGCTTGTGATTAGTTTAGCAAGGAATTTTTATTCCATCAAGTGGCAGGATATGTATCTACTTCGTACTCTTAATCATTAATCCTGTAATCTTTAGAACGTGAGATTCTGTTCGGTTTCATTGTAACTGAGAAAATGAGTCCTAGTACATCTGCTCAGTGCAATGCTAACAAATACAAATCTATTTGTGTCCTTGTGACGTAATATGAAATGAAAAAAAATCATGAGCCTATCCAACTCATTCATAATTTATGTCAAATGCTGCACAGGAACAACACGAGGGCACAACATGTTCTGCTTTTTCGGTTTCTCAGATGTGCTAACAAAATTGATAAGGCTGGGAATAAGAGGAAAGTGCTGCACAGCAACAAGACCCAACCACCGAGAGAACTTATGTGCTACTTGTTTGATTTTAATCTAAGAGCAAAACATATACTTAGTTATTTAATTCCTTTCACGTACGATGTAATTAGTTGACGAAGAGCAAAACCAACTAATCAAGGTCGGATAGAGGAAATAGTAGTGTTGTATATTCTCTCAAGTCTCAAACGCACAAGATGTTTAGATGTTGAGCATGTTCAGTTCGTTGTTAACGACCAAGAATTACACTCTTTTTTCATGCATAGAGAAACGATGGATAATTTATCGAACACCCCAGATAAATCTCTCTTGTTAGCTTCATTTAAATTTTGTAGCTTTGCCTGAATGGGTAGCCCCATTTAATTTTCAAACTGCCCCAAAACAGTGAGGATAATACAACAAACTAAAAATTTATAATCATGATTAAAAGCCATTGGATCATGTGGGAAAAGAATTAGACTTATCCAGACATGGCCTATTAGTTTATATTTTTTTTCTAAATTAAGTTTGATGTTGTTTACATTTTTTTTTCACTCGAGCAAATTCAGTAGAGCTACATTTGTTGTGTAGGCTCTATTAATTCATATTGAGCTGTCATACATGTTTTTTCAACCTTCATATTTCATTAAGTTTTATTTTACTTTTTATTATAATTCACAGGCATTCGTTATGTATATTTTTATACTTTATATATAAGTGATATAAAAATTATAATATAAGTTATACTGTAACTTATAATATAATTAATATAATTATATGGTTTTTTTATAGTCCTTTTCTTGTGTTGTACGCAGATCGTGTGCTCTATCCAAGCTACTAGTAGTAGCAAACAGCTATCGTCCTACTACTCCGTTGCCGGCCACGTTGCATCTAATTTAACCTAACGTGACCGCACACGACACCAACACACAGTAAACACAAAACAGGAAAAGGCTTTAAAGAAAGGGATAGAGAATAGAATCTGCACCTTGCCACAACAATCACGTGCTCAAACAAATTCACCATTTCTTTTTTTTTCCCCCGCCTCTATTGAAAAAGCGCAACTTGCGATTACAAAATTCGAATTTTTAAACATAATCCGCATTGTTGGTCTCCTCCCTTACATAGAGAACCGCACCCAGCGACTGGAGGAGGAAGAACAGGACGAGCAACCCGCAACCGCGAGTGGAGGACGAGAGAAGACTCGAGCGAATCGAAGCGGAGGATTTCGTGGTCGGGTTTGTGACTCTGTTCGGAGAAGGATTCGCTGCTGGTTCAAGGAGGTTTTTCGAGGTTGGGAAGAACATGGCTTCCGCGAAATCCGGGGAGAAGGCGAGCAACTTCGCCATGGCGTGCAGCCTGCTCAGCCGCTACGTCAGGCAGAACGGCGCAGCCGCCGTCGAGCTCGGCCTCAGCATCAGAGGTGAGCTCTCTTTCTTTCTTCGGGAAAGTTTGGATTTTTACTGGTTTGGGTGAAAAAGCTCTAGTCTTGGGGGCGGGGGGGGGGGGGGGGGGGGTTTCGATTCCTGCCAAAAAAAAGAAAAAAAGAAGCGGTTTGAAGTTCTCCCGTAGGAGGTTTCCGTGAGATCTGATCTAGTTCTTGGAGCTTTGGAAGCGAAAATTCCCCATGTAGAATTCGTCTTAAGCCAGTCTCAACCCGTACAATTTTATCGAATCTGACAACATCTTGCCCCATTTCTGCACATCTAGCTGTAAAATTCGCAACATTTATTTTAATCTGATGTTGTGAATCTGGGCTGAAAAACTATGTCATATCATTTTTCAGGTGAAGCCGATTCGCAGAAGGGGAAAGAGACCATGGAGCTGTTCCCCCAGAACGCCGGGTTCGGCCCTGAAGCTGCCGTGAAGGAAACCCCTGATGCGAGGTATTATTGGGCGAACCCAACCATTCTTTGTTCGAATTGCTTTTACTAGCAGTTCATACAGTTCCTTTAGCTAGTCACATGATATGAGAAACCAATACAACCAAATAAAGTAGTGCTAGTGTGGAGAAGATCTTACCTTGCCCTGACCAGATCTTACTGCAGGTAGCTGACGCTTTCGGGTCATGGTCTGAAATCTAATTCGTGTGTAAAATGGATAGTTAGTTTAGAGTTCTAGGAATGGACACTCGGTGTGACGAATGTTTAATCCAACATGGCACTGGTGCTTTCCAGGTCTGCAGTTCTTCTGTTATTGTGTAAATCAACGTTGTATGTCTCGCAACTAATAACCACGGTTTTCAGACTTAGTGGGCTCACATGAACAGAAAGTGGTTATTCTGACTTTTGATTGGTTCGTGAACAAAAAACCAAACATTAGTCGGTACAAGCTATTCTTCTGGACATACAAGTCTACGCGTAGATGACGGGTGCTTGTTGACTAATATCAGTTAAATAGTTGCTGTTGTGTAAGCTTTAAAATTGGTTCAATAGTTGTGTTTGTCTAAGCTTTCTTGTATTTCCGTTGTCAGGGAGCAAGAGAAGCGCCAGTTAACCATCTTCTACAGTGGGAAGGTCCTGGTGTTTGATGACTTCCCAGCTGAGAAGGCCAGAGACCTGATGCAGATGGCCAGCAAGAGTTCCTCCACAGCGCAGAACTCTGGCCTTCTTCCATCTTCGGCTACTGCAGCCATTACTGACAACACTAAGGTCTCTGCTGTACCAGCCCCAGCAAGTGCACTTCCTGTTGCTCAGGCCAATGCTCAAAAGCCTGTTCGTCCAAATGCAGCCAGTAACTACTCTAACCTCTGTTGTTGCTTGCTCTGAATGATGGAATATACTTGTAGCATGTGAATGCTTTTTAGTGTACTATCTGTTCTTCAAATGTTGCAGATCTTCCTCAGGCTAGGAAGGCGTCACTTCACCGGTTCCTTGAGAAAAGGAAGGATCGGTAGGTTACGCTTGCTATCATGGCAGCACAAGTGTAGTCAAATTCTACAATTCTAGTGTTTGGATCTAACTTTTGCTTCTCCTTTTTTCAGCCTTCAGGCAAAAGCACCATACCAGGGTTCCCCTTCAGACGCATCGCCGGTCAAGAAGGAGCTGCAGGAGAGTTTGCCAAGGCTCAGGTTAGGACCTCAGATTGCCGCTCCTGACCTGAGCTTGCGGCAGGAATCTATTCAATGAATCAATGTTCAATTCTGAGATACCCATCTCATCAGATGATTCAGTCATAGAGGTTATCACAACTCTTGTATGGAGTGTTTTGTGTTAGGACATGATCCGATGACAAGGCAATGTTTTTCGCTTGATATATGAAGGTTTGGATGTAAAGAAAGTAGCTGATGATGACCAGTAATCTGAATCAAACTGCCATGACAGAAAGCAGAAGATTCTGTAATCAGTACCCCAAGAAACCTCATTTGTACCAATTCCATATCGTTTTGCTTTGGCATTGCCGTGTAAAAGCAAGCAAATGTACTAATGTATAAAGATCACACGATTGGTTGTTATTCACTTATGCCTGTTTTTCCTCCTTGACAGTTGCTTTTTGGGATTTACGAAATAGTAAGAACCAACGACAAGATGCATATTCTTTTGCTGTTTCCAACATGCATCTGTATGAACTTTGAAGCTCTATTCAGAAGTTAGAATGGAATTTGGGCATGTTGAGCAGTACTACTATGATTTTGCAAGCCTTTGCTTGGCATCTACAGTACAGAGAAAAAAGTGGTTAGAAGGCAGCGCAGAGAGAGAGAGAGAGTGGCGTGTAGGAGTATCGAAATTTGACCCTTGCACGACTTGAAAACTTGATGGAGGGCCATTTGAAACACAGATAGTAAAAACATACGAACAGGTAAAACGTAGATATTAAAATAGCGTGTTTTTTTTTAATTCTATGGGAATTGGAATCATAGGAAATGAAGAGATGCCATTTGATTACATCACAGAAAAAAATGTATAAAGGAAATTTTTTAAGAGGTTTGACCTCTTATTTATTTTTTTATGAAAATGACTATAGGAATACAATATTATAAAAAATTTACTATCCATTTCCTAGATCTATAAAATATATCAAAAGAATTAAATACTCCCAAAATCCATGGTGAATACTACGATGGATCCATGGTGAATGGGTCCAGACCAGCACAGGAAGAAAACGTGTTTTGACTCAGAGGCAGCATCTGCCACTTGCACAAATGAAAAGAGAGAGAGAAAAAAGAGGAAGAGACGAAAGCGATGTATAACGCGGCAACGGCAGGGCGTCCGGGGAACACGCAAATGCATGTCGCTCTCCGGCTACATTGAGTCCATAGGCGGATTTTTTTTTTCTCTTTTTGGGGGGAATGAAATGACTCTCCGTTTTCTTTTCTCGAAAGGAGAAGAGAAAAAGAAAATGGTTTTGGTGACATTGAAAAACCGTATATGTAAATTTAACTTTATGCTATAAAGATACGTATTAGTACATCTAAATACCACTAAAAAGTCGGTACCATTTGTCGGCGTACTGTTCTGCTAACTCCATTTGTTGTTTTCTAATTTTTTTCTTGGAAATTCATTTTCACAGGATGAATCTTAACACTCTCTCTCTATATATATATAACTTAGGTAAGGTTATACGCATTTTAAAACTGTGAGCAAACCGGGTTCTGCCGGGCAAACAGTGGTCGATCCACGTTAGAGTAAAACTCAAGTTCGGAATGAATATTTAACATGGTGTCCGCTTTTGCCCGAGACGAGAGATGCATGGTGGCCGGCAGGAAAGCAGCTGGTCATCCTATAAAATGCGAGCCCATTTGCTCGTCGTGCCCACCACTTTCAGCAACTTTGTTCATTTGCATAATAATTAACATGCATGATCACTTTGCCAATTGCCATGCGAGCCTATTATATTTCATCACATGCTATAGCTGCAGATCTTCTATATTCTTGTGCGTTTGCTTGCCAAATTCCAACCTATGGACCACCCACGGGCTCAACGTACGCCGTCGGTTCAACTTTTCGCTACCGTGCTACGGTCTTGACTATAATTCCTTAATTTGTTTTTTTAAGTTGATTTGAACATCTAATAACCTAGTGGCTCAATGAAAATGCTTAAAAACAAATATCTGGCTTATATTACATGACCAAGAATCAACAACGAAATGACAAATTGCATTCGTCCTAAGCTTATGGCTAACAGAGCAAGCATATATACCTTTGTGAAATTAAAAATAATAATATACTCTTTCTTCTTTTCTCTCTTTCATGTCTAATATAGCTTTTATAGGACCCACCTTGTAGAACAGTTTTAAACTTAATCATGGTGAGAAATAAAATAGGTAAGAACCACTGTAATGACTTAGTTAAGCCATAGTTAGCCATATATATTGCAGTTACCCTTACAGCAAATGGTATATCTGTCATCGAGAGTTACATAAAATGGAGGGGGAGGAGGGGAGGAGAGAATAAGTTTTCAAGCCGAGACTAGGATTAGATCTTTCATGTCGTTTCTTTCTGCCCATAAGCTCGCTTCTGCGCAACATGGTATGAGTGTTCGGGACGGAGGCCGTCACGTTTCTGAAGACCTAGAGAGGACCCCGTGTGAATATAGCCATGTGTTTGATATGATAACCCATATCCTACATACCGTTTAATTAAAAAATATTGCATTATTCTACAGTCATATAGACAAAAAAAACTAAAATTATCAGCCAATTTTAATTGGCACTAACATGTTGCACCACCCATGGGCCTACTAAGTTCTTTATATATAAGCAAGTGAGGACACGGTAACTACTTTATATCTTCTTGATACAAATTCAGATTAAAGATGTTTAGAAAACCCGTAACCCGTTGTTCTGACTCAAAGCCCAATTTTTTAGTCCGGCCTAATCCAGCATGGCCTGATAGGGTTCGTGCCAGACTAGCCTAGTCCATTAAGTAGTGTCATGGCTGGACCGCTCTCTAGGCACGTGTTCGCGTCGGATCTCGCTCGTCCGGCACGAACACACTGACGTCTCAGATGTTTGCTTAGCTTCAGTACAGGTTGGTTGGTTTCTCTCCGTGACTCGAGGTACGTGCGCCGGGGCTCGTGGGGTTCGCTCGGCTCCGGCGCGACGATGCGGGTGCGGGCGTGCCAGTTAATTTAACCCTGCAATTGATAAGGAGGTGAGGCGAATGGGTCAATCGAACGATGGGCCGATATGATCTCTCGCTATCGGCTGGTCGCCGATAGAATCGAGTTGGTCATCGACCATGTCCGGATGGCTCTTGCTATCGGCTGGTCACCGATAGGTATTGGAACGTTCTTCCATCAGCTGGAAAGCCGATAAAGACGTGGATAGATGTCGACGAAAGAAATGATAACTCCAAGTGTAATGAAAGCGAGATCCTGATCCATTAGCCGCAGAGCCGATAAAGGCACCAAAGGGTATTCAGAGAACAGCAAAGCATGCGGGATCTCTCCTGGTTGCCAACAGAAGCTGTACTGCTCATTCATCGGCTGGAAATCCTATGAAGACATATGCAAACTAGTAAGAAATTGTATAAAAGACACCGGCTGTAAAGCTGATGCCGCTCCAGATATGGTAGCACGAGACCTATCGCCCGCCGTGACAATGCCGCTAGCATCGAATCTCAAAGATCGAACCTAACCAAAACAGTACGAGACCGAGGTCAACGGCAATAGGACAATGGGCGTCGGATCAGTTGTGCTGAAGTAAGAGCGAAGTGAACTCATCGGCTAGCTGAGCTGATGAGAGTACGTCTCTCTGAAGACAAGCGTGCATCGACTAGAAGGTCGATGCGCTTGACGTGGCGCTCAAGGGGAGTCTTTGAAGACTGGTGCATATCGATGATACGCTGGGCGTGTTGCTCAATGCATAAATAACTCATCGGCTAACACTCCGATAAAACATCGTACAGAGACCTATAGGCCTAAAGCTCAATCTACCGTCGGCAGCCTCGTAGGTCGAACCTAACCTACAGCACGAGACCGACGACGGCGGAGAGAGCTTGATAAACCGATAGACTCTGCACGGATGTGATGCGATACATCGGATCGGCCTAAGAGGTCGAACCTAAACGATGCAAGTTTAGACAGAGCGAGACATATCGGGATAGTGACGGGACTTACCCCTTCGTTGGAGATCGAAGTTAACCGATACAGCCCCGCGTCGAGAGCCAGACCCCGCCAGTAGAAATCTAGATGAACTAGGATGGCGATGCGCCGAAGTAATATTGATTGAAAGATGTCCTTTACAGGCTCCCAGGGAGTCTATATTTATATCCTGGTATTACAGAGTCCGACGCATTTATAACAACCATCGGACGTTATTTCCTACCAAAGATAAAAGAAAAATATCTCTAAGAAAGTTAACTAAACTAACTTCTATCTATATAAGATATGATTTACATAGATAGAATACCCTGCTATGAGTCCCATGGCTCCTCCTCAGATTTGGCCTCATTTGGATAGTCTTCTATAATTGGACCAAATCATTCCTTGCTTTCTTCAATCGGCTTCTTTCCTGTAGTAATCAGACTCTTATTTACTAAACCGATCGTCTTTCCAATCTTTCTTAGGGCTTACCAAATTTTGGCGTTAACAACACGTCGGGCGGCACGGCCCAGCCCGATATATAAAGGTAGGCATGGTATTGGCCCGATGAGTGGAGGAAATAAAAACCCCCATTGCTCACCTTTCGGCCAATCGGCCTCGGCGCTGTCCATTTATTGTCCCCTCTCTCGAGTCTCAGCACCATCGCCTCTTGGCTCTTACAGATGCAAACGGCTATTCTCCTCTCAGTCTCAGCGTTATCGCCTCTCGGTCTCGACGCTATGAGATGTCTCGCACTACTAGTTACTATGAGCTATCTCATACTCGCACTCTCTATCTCTCCGACTCTCGCACACTAGTACTCTCACTCTCCACTCTCTCCTTCTCTCTCTTGGCTCCTGTGCACCTCTCACTTTGTCATCGTCGTCCCCAACTATGGTGAACTCTTCGCTATCAGCCACGTTTTCTGGACTTCGGATCTGGGAATCTTGGCCACTTAGCCACTCCCTACCCCTCTTGATTCACAGATCCCTCTTTCTACCGTCCTCTCACAGTCTCACCTATCCTCTCTGAACCTCGTCCCTGTCCAACCATCCTCCATCGCTCGTCGTCCTAAGGGTATCCCTTCTTCTTTGACTTTGAGTTTCGTCTGCGCAAGTATGAATGCAAACCCTAAACCTAACACTAACTCTGTAGACCTGCTAGTTACATAGATCTCACCTTTCTTCCCCTAGATCTGCTCGATCTAGACTCTCTTCTAGAGTTGTAGTATTCTCTCATCTAATCTTTGGTTTTTTTTGTGTGTGTTTGTGACATTATAGGTCATTGGCCGATGCCTCGTGCATCGTGCAGGTGTGGCACGTGCCGTTGAGGAACAAAGTTGCAGGGAAGGTGAGAAGTTGAGAGGTCGCCATGGCGAATGACAATGTTGTCTATCCTGCCACCGACAATGAAGACCTCATCATGGACCACCTAGAGGATGATGATGACTTGGAAGAGGACGTTGTTGCCTTGTTTGGCAGTAGTGTTGCTCCGATTAATCTGAATGTAGTTGACGGCGGTGCTAGTGGTGATGGAGGTTCGGGGACGCTGGTTGGCTCCAACAACATTGATCCACGATCGTCTTCGAGCTACAAGCGTAGCCGATCCACTGTCTAGGATGACTTTGGTGAGTTATTTGGGATTGTGAATGGTAAGAATGTTCGATCTGCTACCATTTGCATGTTATGTAAGCATAAATTGTCCGCTAGGTCTTCTGCTAGTACTAGGCATTTGCTTAGGCATTAAAAATCATATAGGCAAAAGGCAAACCAAGATGACAAAGCTCAGTTTAGGCTTGCATTTAACTCCGATGGTATTGTTCGTAACTGGGATTATAAACCTGATGTTGCTCGTTTTAAGCTATGACATTTAATTGTTAGGCTTAATCTTCCTTTAGGAATAGGTGAGATCGTTGCATTTGAGGAGTACATCCAGCGTGCTCATATGTGTTGCCTGTTATTTCTTATGTTGCTTTAACCTCTGATATTTGGTCTGGTAATGCTAAAAAGGATTATATAAGTGTCGTTACTTATTTTATCAATATTAATTAGAAAATATAAAAGAGGGCAATAGACCTTAGACTTATTGTAGTTTCTTATTCTAGTGCAAATATTGCTAAACGTACTAGTGTTGTAGTTGATGAATATGGTTTAGTACATAAGATTTTCTCTATCAGTTTAAATAATGTTTTTCCTAATGTATCTACTATGAATATATTGTCGCCTATATTTGTTAGGTACTTGGGTCTTGATCTTGAACATATTCATATTGATCCTCTTAGACCCCGTAGCTATAGTGTTGTGCATCAGCATTATACTTACCATATAATTAATCATATTATCAAATCTGGCTTGAAGAGTCTTAAGCTTTACACAAAGGCTTTTAGAACTGTAATTTCTTTCTTGAATTCCTTCAATCAACGCATTGTTTTTTTCAAAAACTTCTACAGTACTAAGAGTGTGTGCCCTAGAAAGTTTAGTTTGGATATGGATGTTAGATGGAACTCAACATATCTCATGCTTAAGCATTTAATACCATATAGGAGTATTTTCTCTGTGTTTATTACATCTCACTATGGTTTGCATAAAGGTCAACCACTTTTGACTGATGCTCACTGGTATGTTGCAGAAAAGATCTTAGATTTTCTTAAATTGTTCTATGATTCTACTGTTACTATGTCTAGTGTTTGTTATCTCATAAGTTCTTTGATGATGCATCATATTTTAGAAATTGTTAGCCATTTGCATAGCTATGAAAATGATAGTAATCTTAGGCATGTTGTTGTTCTAATGAAGCTTAAATATCCCAAGTATTGGCAGCATATACCTCTGTTATATTTATGTATTTATTCTTGAACCTAGAGTTAAGATAAAAGGTCTGTACAATATGCTTCAACTAATTGCTCAATGTACTAGTACTAATTACATTGAATATTTTGATGAGATTAAGATTGAATTATATAAGCTTTTTAATAAGTATGAAAACAAGTTTGATATAGCTAGATTAAATAGGGTGTCATAACCATCAAAGCTTACAGGTAAGAAAAAGTAAGAATGGGACAAAATATTTTGTGATAATGCATTAGGTGTAGTTGATTCTCTTAGCACTAACACTTCATCTTCATCATCTTCATCCTTAGCCTCTAAGCTATCAGTTTCACTTGACGATGACAATATCACTTCCTATGACGATGAGTTTGACATCCTTTATCGATGGTATGAGCATAAATTAACATTTTCAATTCTTTCCATATTATGTTAGTTCTTGTTTCAACTATTTCCTTAGTCATGTCTCTTCTTGACTAGCAGGATTACTGAGGAATGACGTCATCACTTAGCCCCTAAAATAGTGAAGGCATTGACATGCATCAAAGACTGTGAGCTTCGAGAAGCAAGAGCACAACACTTAAGAACAATGAGCTTAAAAATTATTTAAAAATCTATGTCTTAATGTTGATAATATTATTATTGCTTTTGCTAGACGATATTAGATATTTAAACTATCACCCTTATTATAAGTTGGATGTACTCTTTTTTCGAGTTTTCTCATGAGGTGTGAGTTTTTATCTAGAAAGATCTTTAATGAGGCGGCCACCACTATATGTGAATAGCTCAATATATTTGTTATTTTGATAATTTAATTTGATATTTTAATACCGTCTATTTGACTGTTAATGGTTTTAAGTTACAGACTAATACGATATGCTAATTGTGTCATGCCAGCTAAGTCGGTGTAGCCTCTTTTTTGGCACGGCGTGTCATGCCTAAGCCAGCAGCCGACAATCAGGCTCATGGGTCTTATTGGCACAACCTGACAGTACAACATGTTATGTCGTGGTCTAATGACATTAGGTCGTGCTTTTGTTATACCGTGCTGAGTCATGTTGGACGGCCCATTTGTCCATAATAATTTAGATGAATAGTGTTTGGCTTATTTGACTCTAAAATTCCAATGGACGTGTTTTAAAGGATAAGCTAATAACAACTTACTAGGATATTTTGTTATAAATTAAGTTCATGGTGCATGAGCTTAATTATGCGATTTGTCCAAATATGCTGAATATATTGAAAAGAGTTCAATCGGTATAATGCCTTATGCACGCCCATGCCAAAACGGTCTATGCAAACAAGATCATATGATGTGGTGCTGACACCATTGTGATTCGTGTAATTCATGCTGCAAATTATTTTGGGTTTTTTTTAGAAAAAAAAAACCTCGTGACATGTATTATAACCGTGGGCATTGGCAGCAACACCGCCTTTTGTGGAACGTATGTAGTAGGCAACATTGAATGATAGTGTAGTAGGCAACATTGACATGGCCAGCAAGTAAATATTAAGTTGGTGGAACTTAAGCTGACAGAAAAAGACGGCCATTAAGTTATAATCCATCAATTCCCCTCATGTAGCGGCTTTCTTAGGGTCATACATTGAATAGAAGTATGTTGAATTTTTTTGTTTAATTACATGACAGTTAAGATTCAAACTGATGGCTTCAACTCTTTTTTATATGATTGTGCGCACGTTAGCGACTCGAACTTGATGCATATGTCTCTAAAAGTTACATCACATGTGTAAAGTAGTTTAGTCCAAAAGGTTAAAATGACGAGAAAAGAAGAGCAATTTACGTTCTTGTGATCCAATGCCAAGGACCGCAGGGGACACGGTCGCCGCGGGCGTGTGGCCCCATAGGCGGGCGGGGCGGCGCAGTAGCACACCCGAAGCGAGCAAGCGCAGGCCATGGTCTCTGCATAAGCCATGGAAGTTTGGCTGTTGCCCAAACTTGTCAAGGCCGCACCGCCCATCTCGGTTAGATTGGCCCGTGCGGCTGATTCGTTTGTTTGTTCTCCTGCATTGCACCGTCGGCCGCTGGCCTACTACTGCCTTCTCCTTGCTACCTGCTTCCGTCTGTAGTGTAGACTACAGTGTAAATGTTTTTTTTTCCCCTCAAATGTCTGTGCTAGTAAGCGAGCCCACAGGCCCAAATCTCGTTTGGGCTCCACCGTCCATCTCGTTAAGAAGGTCACAGACGCCCATCTCGTTTGGGCTCCACCGTCCTAGTTGTGTGCTCGGCCCAAATCGTGCCTCATACACTGTATATTACATGGGCTCCACCAACCTTGACGATGAATACGTTCGCTGTCCATTTTACTGCAGTTCGCTACTACTCCGGTCAGTCATCCAGTCCAATCTGCACAGTTGGACACTGTGATCATACAGGAATACTTACCTACTCTAGTTTTAAGTCGTATAATTGCACGAGTCACTGTCTAAGTTTTCGAGCCGTTATGAACACTTCAGCAGCGTGTTATTATGGCAGAGAAGAGGAGAAACAGACTAATTAAGGGGGTGCTAGGCTATGATCAGTACTCCCATGTTGCTATCATGGCCGCTTGCATCAACATGGCCATCGTGAACGCAACACATATAGGAATATTATTTAGAAAAATCATAGTCATCTATCATGTCATATAAACGGTGCTTTGATGATAAACCTTTGTTCAAAAAGGATCACGAATAAACTTGAAGCAAAGCAATACGGGAAAATGTGAACTGCCCTAAAAATTGAATATTTCGTGTTCAATAGTCGCTTAAGCGACTTCAGGGATACCAGACAGTTGGATCGACAACCATGGATGATGCTGCACGTACGTCTCTGGCGCATTTTCTCGTAATTTCATTAACGGCCTTGGTGAGATATGATTAGTTAGCAGCAGACAATTCGTGGTGGGACAAGCTAAACGGCAAAGAGCGACAGAGTTGAGCTGAAAAGGGTTATCATATTATCGTGGTGAAAAGAATACTCCTGCTTTTGAGTCAGCAGCTTCGTTTGGCGATGGCCCGGCCTCGCTTTCATTACATCGATGGTTTTTTGCCTTTTTCTTGCACACGTCCTACTGCGCTGGTATAAGACACTCGACTATCAGAGTGTTGCTTGTCAATACGTGTGTAACTTGCGGAGTGCTAGTTGGCGGAGGGGGATTTCGCGAGCGGTGGCAGGATTGGGTGGAGGGAAGGACGGTGGTGGCCGGAGCGGGGAGGGAGGGGCAGCGATGGCCGTTCGTCGTCGTCGTCGGGACGATTCCATCGATGCCTGTGGGAACGAGTGACCAGGGTGGAAGAAGGTTGCTGGGATATTAACGTGACTAGGTGGCTGACAAGTGGCGCAAGGCTGTGGATGTTTTTTTTTTTTTACGATGCTAGGGGTTTTGCATAAATCATATTTTAGCTACCCTTGTGGGTTGAATTTAAATATGCAAAGGACTGAAATGTTAAATTAGGTTGGGCGAGTCAGAGCTACCATGCATTGCGAAGTAGTATCTTCAAGAGCAGTCTTATCATTGGTCATGCACTTCAAGATTCCGCTCTAGGTTAGCCATGGCTCTGCCCTCGCGAGGGCGCTCGTGTTCACGCGACGGTGGCGCTCGCGCTATGGTTGGACAGGGCGAACGTCATCCTCGTTCTCGCCTCGCTCTTCTTCTTCCCTCTGCGTCGTCGCCTCGTCTGTCCCTCCTCTTTATTCACGTCGCCGCTGAGGCGGGCGGAGAGTACGGCAAGGTGGCCGCGATCCATTACTGCATAGGACAGATGACCTCGATTTGCACAGCAAGGCAACGGCAGTAGATAGGGAGGGGATGCAGTGGTGAGTTGAGAGGAAGAAGAGGATTTGTTTGGGAGAGAGAAGTGGAAGAAGAGGATGAAAAAAGAGAGTAAAGATGGGTTCGCGAGGTAATTAAGGGTGTGCATATTTTTTTGTTTCTAGAGTAAAAAAAGTAAAATTTTTAATTAATTTGCTAATAAAAAGTACTCCATCTATCTGTTTTTTTATTTGACACTCTTCACCATACACATATTAATATAATCAACTTCTTCTAGATAAAATGACCAAAATTCTCTAGTTATGTAGGGCATGCACTTTAAAGGTTTATAAATGCATATGCCAACTAAATATCGCTTATTGCAAAATGAAAAAGCAGCGTAGAGTGACAAAGTATTTCGAAATCTAAAAAATAGTTAAAGTGACATGTAGATGAGAACAGAGGTAATATTAAAAGGACCGACACAATAATAGCCAGAAGCTGAAATAAAAGGACAAGTAGAAGGTAGCAGTGTAGAGGTGCAAGTGTCTTTTGATTGATTTCATCCGAGATGGTACATCTTTATGACATGAGATCAAGTATTGCTCATGACCGGCTCTGCGATTCTGCGAGCGTAAATAAAGGCGGTTCACATGCGCGCACGAATGACGCATGGCACGGAGGATTGGACCGCTCGGAAGGTTCTGCCTCCCGCGTGGCGTTACACGGAAAAGAAAGAAAGGCATTGCCTTGCACGGTACTCCCCTACGCGTGGCGTTACACGTAGCACGGTTTCCGCCTCGAGAAAGATTCCCCTACGCTACTGCTACTACACCTAGGCGTCATTTTCGGATTTTATTTTTCCTCACTAGGCCGGGAGCAGACGCCTAGTGGCTCATGTAACTGAACCATTGGCTCTTGGCAGTTGCAGGCACCAGCGACAAGCAGATATTTCGACGTTTCAGCACATTTTTACATAGCAAGGGCAAGCAAAAAACAGGTGAAGATTCTTCAACATTTCGCACTTGATCGACTCGATTAGATGAATGAAATTATTGGAGAAACAAAAAAAATAAAGGATGCAACAATCCTCGGAAAACTTGCCAATCATCCCTTTCCTACTTGGTCCTCTTTGCAGCACCACCAAAAATATTACATATAGGCAAAAAAAAAAGGAAAAATCAAGACCAAAACTCATGTCTCTTCTTGCAAAGCAAAGCGAGGAGAGCAAAAATTCCCCCACAAAACACCTCTAATCTCTCCTACACATAATTAATACACCCTTAATTATTTTTTCCCTCTTCCTCTTCTCATTTTTTCCTTATTTTTATTGTCTTGTTTATATTACAGCCACGCCGTCCTTCCTTTTCAGGCGGCTACGATTCCGGTGGTGAAGAAGATCTGCCCGCCGCCGGAGCACGGCGACCCGGCGATCTCCGCCGCCGCGATTGATGGGGCGGAGACCTTGCTGGGGACATCCCTGGGAGAGGCGGCGGCGCGGCGCTTCCGCTCATTCTCTTCTTGGAACTCGTCGCTGACGATGGCGTGGTACCGGCACTCCATGCTGCAGAAGGCCCTCTCCCCTCTGTACATGAAGATGTCCTTGCCGTCCAGCGGCCGCCGGCACAGGCCGCAGCACGCCAGGAACTCCGCCACCCGGAACGAGGCCGCGCCGGCGCCGGAGCCGCACAGGCTGGTGGCGCACCGCCCGCTGCACCCGAGCTCCGAGACCTCCAGCCGCGCCGCGCGGCGCCGGGTGGCGGAGGACGACGCCGCGATGGCGACGGCGGACACCGTCGGCTTCCGCTGTTCCTCCTCCTCTTGCACCTCGAGCGCTGCCAGGATGCCGAGCCCGACCCCGCCCGCGTCGCGGTGGCGCCACCCGCCGCGTGGCGACTGCAGCGCGTGAACGGCCGCACGGTCGAGGGGGCTGGTCGGCGGCAGGAGGACGCAGCTGCCGTCCGGCTGCTGCCACGGGGAGCAGCGCCCGACGGAGACGTCGAGCTTGCGCGCCACGGCGCTGGCCTTCTCCACCATGCCTGAGCCGCGGACAGGGAGGAGGAGATGGATTGGTCTGGCGTCCTGGTTGGATGCCTCCTCTCTTTGAACGGTTTTGGGGTGGAGGCGGGTGGGAAGGAGAACAGGAAGTGGAAGAGGTGGAAGGAGGTGTTTCGTGTATTTGTAGGGTGGTTTGGTTTCCCTTGTGTGCGGTTTTAACCTCTTTTTTTTCCCCGTTGTTTGAGGCCTGTGGTGTGTGGCTAGGCGTACATGGAAGTCATACACACATTTCATGCTTATGACATTACTTTGTACAAAGAGAGCTCATGAAGATTGTACAGATGGTACAATTACTCCGTTATTATTACTATTACTATCAATCATATGTCTTTTTATCGAAAATATGGACAAAATGCCCCTCAAAGAGATCTCAAGGACATGAAATGAAAAACACAAATTAGAAGACGAAACTCAACTCAACCAAACACATGAATTACATACCCATCGGTATCATGCTGTCAATTATTTCTAATTGTTCAAATATAAATATGGAGAATAAGGAAACGTAGTGCATAAATAATGAATAAAACAGAAGGTATCAATACTTAGTGAAATAAATAAAAATGCAAACTTTCTTCGAATGATATTTGCTTTGTTCCAAATACAAGCGTTTATGACCATGATTATGACTCTTGACGGTAAGCATTTCTACATGTGAAACTGGACAAACATATCTAGATTTATAACCAATTTTTTTATATATTTTTAAACTGATGGAGTATTTATATGGAGGAATTGATAACATCTACATGTCCAACTTCCTTGATAAACTCAATTTTTTATATGATCATCTTAATTATTTTCTAAGCTATGCATATAGGAGGCCCACGATAGCTTTCCATTTCATAGAAGAATTTGATAAACTTTCTAATGACAGCTTCATAGCAATACTCTTTACAACATTGTCATATAGGGTCCATCAACATTAATTAGATAGAAAATAATAGAATACATAATTTTAATCGATAAATAAAATATGCCCTTGTTGCAAAATATAAATATTTCTGGTCACCTTGACATAGCCAGGAATGTTTATATTTTAAAATTCAAAGACAAACTGGTACCTATCTTAAAATGGAGTAGTTTTTTAATGAAGAAAAGAAAACATGTCTGTTCATAGCAAATTTTTTTATGATGAATAGCCAAACAATTTGTGATAATTATTCGAGCGTACAAACGATCAAGTTAAACTATTAAAAAGTTTGAAAATATATTTAAAACAATATGATAAAATTTTCATATTAATAAAAGGTTTTTTAAAAATCGCCCAGTTTGGGAGCGCAGGACGCGAGCCAACAGGATCAGGTCCTACAAATGCTTGTTAACAAGATGTGTGAGCATAGAAAAGGGAGCACGTCTCTGTGGGAGCGGAAAGCGATGGAGAGAGGGGCAGAGAGCGACGATGGGGTTTCCCGAAAACCATGACCTGGAAAATTGTGGGCTGGTTTTCAGCAGTACGACTAGTGGAGGGTAGTACTCCTGCTCGGCTCCAGTGTAGGGACTCTGCCTCTGCCCTTGCCACGCCCACTACATCACTTTCACATCGTCCTTTGGAATTTTTCCCCGTTCGCTTGTCGCCACTTGAGGCTCGATAATTCCATGGAATTATTTTTGGGGGTGTTTGTGGTTAAGGTCGTGTTGTTACTGCCACACCGGTCTCACCAAGAGAACGTTCGGATCCACGCTCTCGCCGGTCTTCTGCTGCTGCTACCACTTGCACGCTGCACAAAGCCCGGGTAGATCCAGCCTTGATATTTGTGCGTCTACATGAGCAGTGCGCAGACTCATCCACCTCACTGAAATCTAGCCAGATATGGAACTGGCCTGGGATATTCTTGGGGTCTACGGTTGTTTGAATTGAATTGTTTTACCTGACTTGGTATGATCAATTGCACGCATTCAACTCCAGAATGGAATGAGCTCGAGCTCATTGCTCGTGCTACTTCAATCCCAAAGAATGGGGCTGTTCGTTTGTGCTACTTGACGCTGCGTTGCAGCTGCAGCAACAGCACCCGCTATGGAAAAATGAACAACGGCTGCGGCTGCCGCAGCTAGCACGACCGAACGGAGACGTGTGAGAGGGATTCTAGCCAAACTCTTACCAGGAGAGCTCGATTAACAAGCTATAAGTTGGAGTAGATAGGGGTACAGTTAATTGAGCTCCACAAAATCCGCGGAGAGAAGAATAAGCACATAAGCATATGTATCTTCCACTGTGGCTGATAGAAAAATTAGCAAGTGCTCCTGTGTACTCTTACGAAACTAGGAATTAGCCTCCACTCTAGTTTACTGTAGTGCCGCCAGTCGAGTAGTACTTACTGGTTTTGCAGCAGCAGCCGTCCATAAAGAAAGGTGATTAGGCCCTCTGTTGGGGTGAGCTGACCCTTGATTAGGAGGGGTACCAATACTAACGCTAGTAGGAGTGGGTAGCTAGTCCGTCACTGCACGGCAAGATAGGATGGGGACGAGACGCGGGACCAGCGGGCGGAGGCCGGGCAACTCCCCGGCGCACGCTAGCTCGTCTCTCTCGCTCGCCACGCAGCGCACGTACTCCTACGACGCGGCGCATGGCAGCGCCGGGATGGGATGTGGCTGGCTGGGTGGAGGCCTCCCTGCCTGCCTGCTGCGGTGGCGCGGCGCTTTACCCCCGCGTGGGGCCCGTGGCGGGCACCGCGCCTTTATTCCCGGCTCTGTCCCGTTGCCTCCGTTGCAGGGCGTTTGGAGCGGAGCGGGATGGCTGGGCCTGGACGGACGGAAGTGCTCCTCCCCTTCGCCCCTGCCGCTCCCCGCGCAGCGTAATTTTGCTTTTGCAGGACAAGGCCTCTAACTAAATAACGGGCCCATTAAGACTGCGTTTCTAACCTCAACTCTCACTGGTTTTCCACGTGCATATTTCTCAAACAGTAAAAAAATATTAAAAAATTGCTCTAAAATTATATCAATCTATTTTTAATTTTTTTAAAGTAACAATTAATTAATTGTGCGCTAATATGTTATTCCGTTTTACGTGTCAAACAGATTAGGTTTTTAACACCCACTAGCTAATACAGCATAAGGCTTGGCGGCAACTTTTTTTTTATTTTTTTCGCTAGCACGTTTTTCAAAATATTTTATAAAAAATAATTATATAGAAGTCTATAAAAATTAAATAAATTTATTTTTAAATTTAAATTAATCGGTAAAGTTTTTCATGTCACACCGATTAGCTCGCCCCAAAAAATCTCATTCGAATGGAGCTTACGGCATGAGCATCGCCGTGCGGTCTCAAGTCGTGGTTAAGTCTCCACATAAGCAAAGGCAGCTGAACCCCCGATCGAAGTTGCTGTATTCACTCACATTGCTCGTAGCTTTGGGTGGGGCCCACCACGAAAGTAACTTTCCATATTCTTCCCCTACCTCGGTTTTTTCTCTCTTTCCTGAGCAAATTGCTTCGGCTCTGCATGCCGCATCGATCGCTACCGCCCAACTCCACTGCCCCCGCCTCTAGCTCATCATCGACGATCGTGTCTACCCGCATCGCCCTCGCCTCCATCGTCTCCAGGAGCTGCTTGGACCGGCGTGCATCACGGTGGCACGGATCGGGAGCCAAGTCCTCGGTGCCGGTCCCGCCCTCACCATCAGCAGTGAGCCCCGTCCTCTCCTCCTCCGTCACCGGTTGTCGCCGCCTTTGATCTTCCCTTTCCCAATGCTCCACTTCCTGGCCATTGATGGAGTCGGTGCCATTGGCAATTCGTCCGCCACTGCTTAACTTTTTCTCCCCCACCGAAGCAAGCTGCTAGATCTGGTGGAGTCGGCTGCCGCCATGGTCCTTGCACACGTCGGCGCTGTCCTCACGTGCCGTCGCCGGAGCTCATTCCCCAAGGGGCGAGCTGGTAGACCAGGGGACGGAGTCAACCACCGCCGCGGCCCTCGCACACGCCGTCGTCGCTCCGATGTACGTCCTCGCTCTTGGGCTTCAAAGCTCAGACGCATCCTCTCCCCCTCCCTCTCCATTGTTTTCTCTCGAATCTCCTTCTCTCCGGAGGCTCCCGTTGCTTGCAGAAGCCTCTCTAACACACTGCAAAGCCACTCCGAGCCTCCAGCGTGGCATCCGAGCCTATCTGCAACATTGTACATGCTCTAAAGACGTGAGCGGCCCGCTGATGGAGGACGCTATGACTGTTGTGAGCAGCGTACCGACTCGCTACGGGGTACTCCGTAGATCCCAAGGAACAGCGGGCACCGATTCAAGCAGCTTGTTCACCCAACTGTCTACTTATAATTAAGGATAAATTAAATATTTTTTAAAAAATAAATTTAATAAATGCTAGCATATACAATCATAGTGCAGTAGAAGAAATTTTTTATGAAATTGTATTTTTTATATGTGTGGAACAACTAGTTCATAATAATAATTCATTGGGATAAGTCCATTTCACCTCTCAACTATTTCATTTGTTTAGAAAAGAGAAAAGTTAAATTACCCCTATAAACTTTCTCACCGGTCCGATTTATCTCTAAACTACAATATCAGATATTTTACAACTCCAACTTTACACACCAAACAACCTTATTTTAGATGGTTTCATCATGAATTGGCACACATGGCATCTAAGCAGTACAAATAATTTTAAAAAATATCCATAAGGCCTACCTATTAGGCCATCATCTCTCTTTTTCTCTCAATCTCACTTTTCCTCTGTCTCCATGCTCCTCTCTCGGTGTTGTCAACGATCGGAGATCCGTCGTCTTTGCCTTTGCCTCCATCGAGCACCCCTGAGAAGTAGGGAGGAGGTGCCATGCTGCAATGGCCAGAGGAGGCTAGGAAGGGCGACGATATGGCAGCGGAGCTTGGGCTTGCCCTCATTTGCCAAGCTTGCCTTGGATGCCAAAGCTTGGGTCTTCGTGTGATGCTAACAAGGTGTGGGCTTAGGTAAACATAGCTTGCTCCGGTCCTTTGAGATTGACTCTAGACATGCACCTTCTAGCCACCCCTTGTTTCTTCCTAATCTCGTAGGGATAACATGTGGAGCCATCGAGTGACTACATGGGGTTTATAGAGGAGGGCAACATGGAAGAGGGGGTTGTGAGGAGGTAACAGCGAACTTAAAGTCGGCCTCCATCATTGTCTCGCCTACTAGATCTAGATGCTACAAAATTGCTACCATGTTTTAAGATACTTGGTTTGAAAGATGAAAATCGCTTCCTTTAAGCTACTTGACTTGAAGTCCAAGGAAGAATGTGAGCTCTCCCATCATCGATATCTTGAACCTATTGGTTGTTATCCTACTAAACTTTTCATTAAATGAGAAATTAGTTAAGCTAAATATTATTTCATCAACATAAATTTGGCACATAAATA
This sequence comes from Oryza coarctata, assembly GCA_030770085.1. Classification (NCBI taxonomy): domain Eukaryota; kingdom Viridiplantae; phylum Streptophyta; class Magnoliopsida; order Poales; family Poaceae; genus Oryza; species Oryza coarctata. Next base: position 15,898,599 of record CM061466.1, read on the forward strand.
AAATATTCTTGAACTTCTTAGTAAAGAGAGTACTATCGGCTTTGCCTATCTCAAAGTCATTTTTGAGAAGAAAGTCACAAAGATATCCATATCATCCTCTAAGAGCTTTCTTAAGCCCATATCTTGTGAAACTTGTGGACGTGGTCAGGGTGCTTTGGGTCTTCAAAGCTAGAAGGTCACTCAACATACACCAATTCTGATATTGGTCCATTGAAGAAAGCACTTTTGACGTCTATTTGATATAACTTGAAATCATCGTTAGCGTCATATGTAAGATTTGAATGGACTCACAACGAGCCATTAGTGTGAAGGTTTCATCAAAGTCAAGTCCTTTGACTTGTGAGAATTATTGTGTGGCTAACCATGTTTTTTTTCGAGTCACCACTCTATTCTCATCTTGTTTATTACGGAAAATCCACTTGGTTCCGATGACATTTTACTTGGGCCTCTTCACTAATGACTATACACCATTACGATTGAAGTTATTCGATTCTTTTTACATGGCCATTACCCAATCCCCATCACCAAGTGCATCTTCCATATTGGTTGGTTTTAAAGATGAAACAAAAGAGTAATTTTCACAAAAGCTTGCAATACGATATCGAGTAGTTACCCCCTTTGTAATATCACTAAAAATCTTGTCAATGGAGTGATCTCGTTCAACAGTTTGATGTATCCTTGGATGGTGCACCGAGGGGATTTGAGATTGCATGCTGTCTCCTTGCTCATGAGTGTTCTTGGAATCAATCCCATCCACTTGTGTCAGAGGCACACCTTCATGTTCCTCAATGGCCGGCTCGGGGAGGTCGACTTGAGTTGATATAAGTTGACCGAGTACTCCATCTTGAGCTTTTTTGGTCTTACTTCTCCAACCATCTTGTTCTCAATAGCCTTGCTTGGTGCCAAATCATCTAAAACATAAACTACAACTTGCTTTACTTTAGAGCCGTTAGATTCATCAAATTTTACATTTTTAGTGATTTCAACAATTTTAGAGGTTTTGTTGAAAACCCGATAGATGTGCATTTGATTCATAACCGAGTAGGAATCACTCATCCACCTTAGGTGTGAACTTAGATAAATGAGGTCTCTTACACGAAATGAAACATTTTCTCTCAAAGACACTGAAATAAGAGACATTTAGCCTGTTACCAATGAGTAACTCATATGATGTCTTCTTTAACAGCTTATAGAGATAGAGACAATTGATGGCGTGGCAAGCGATGTTCACGGTTTCTGCCTAAAATATGTCCAGCATATTGTACTCATCGATCATTATCCTTGCCACTTCGATGAGGGTGCGATTCTTTCTTTCAATGATACCATTTTAAGGAGGGACCTATGGAGTAGAGAACTTGTGCTTGGTTTCTTCTTCATCAAGAAATTTCTCTACATGGGTATTCTTGAATTCTCTTCTATTGATGCTCCGCACCTTCTTGATCTTGACTTTATATTCATTTTATGAATCCTTTGCAAATTACTTGAAGATGTCTTGAGCTTAACTCTTATTATGGAGAAAGAACACCCAAATGAAACGAAAATAGTCATCAACAATTTTAAAACCATACTTGTTACCTCTTATGCTTATATAAGCAACGGGATCAAAGAGATCCATATGAAGAAATTCAAATGGTCTTGTAGTGGTCATAATATTCTTCACGGGGAGTGGATTTTGAACTTGTTTTCCTGCTTAACAAGTGCTACGCACACAGTCTTTCTCAAATGCAACATTAGTAAGCCTGAGGACGTGATCGTCTTTTAGAAGTTTCAAGAAACTCCTCATCCCCACATGGGTTAGCCTTCAGTGTCACAGCCAACCCATGGAGAACTTTATGATCAAACAAGCATCTGTGTTTACTTTATCTAAGTTAAAGTCAACTAGGGAGAGGTCCCCCTTTTGCTTTCCTTTAAACACTACGGTATAATTGTCTCTTCAAAATACGGTCACAACCATGTCGGTAAATAGACAATTGTAGCCTATTTTTCATAATTGAAACATGGATAAGAGATTATAACTTAGGGACTTGACAAGGATGACATTTGAGACTGAGAGATCATTGAAGATGGTGTCTTTATCGAGACACATCACCTTTTCTTTACCGTTATCTCCAAACACAATGTTGTCATGGTTTTCTCCATCCTCATCAAGGTTGGCAATCATACTCCTCTCTCCCATCATGTGATTGGTGCACCTACTATCAACCACTCAACTTAATCTATCGAATGAGTATGCCTATAAAATAAATTAAACTTGTTGTTTAGGTACCCAAACTTGTCGAATGGGTTAGCTTACTCTCGTATGGTTGAAAGCCAAGCCCCACCATGTGCTTGTTGTTGTGAGTGGAGATGGTATTATAGACTGCGTTTTTTTTATTAATATGACTTCATGCACCTATACCTTACCAAGGTGCCAAGCCTTTCATTCTTCTTTTTGAGAGCCTCTAGAACTTGCATGTTAGTACAATAGACATTCACACCAATATTATAGCATCGAGCACACACATTGTCTATGGAAGCACTAGAAGGTTTTGTGGCATTATTTGAAGGAGAAGTGCTATTCCAAAAAGTTTTAAATTTCACTTCTAAAGATTTATGAATTTCATTCAAACTCATGAATTTATTTAGAAGCGAGTCATTGTAGCTTCTAAGAATAGCAATTGATTCATTAACTGAATCATGTTTCTTGGTCAATTCCTCAACTATCTCCTACTTAGCTAAGAGCTTCTCAAGAGCAAGATTTTTTTCCTTCTCAAGGATAAGCATATCTTCTTGCTTTGTGAGAATCTTTTCCCAACCCTCTAATACCTTCATAAGTTTAGCCACACAGCTAATGGTGGTTTTGCTCATGCCAACAAACATTTTCTCATAATCATCCTCACCACTAGAATCGTCATCCTCAATATTGCTCAAGGTTAGATTTGAAGGAGTTACCTTGTGCCCCTTTGCCATGAGACAAATGGAAACATAGTAGTCATTATTGTTGCTCAAGTTGTTTAAGAGAGTTTTTCTTAGTAAACATAACTTAGTGGTAAGGGTAGCCACTCCATTGTCATCACTGGAGCCGAACTCACTGTTTAACACCCACTCATAGCATGCTCTCTTTGAAGATTAGGTCTTGGACTTCTCACTCCCCTTCTTGTACTTGTTGTTGTCACTGTTTTTCTAAAACTTCTTGAATCTCTTGACAATGAGAGCGAGATCTTCATCTTGACTTGCCTTGTCACTTGGGACTTCCTTCTTGGCCTTTAAGGAAACTTCTTTATTCTTGGTGATGATGGCATTCCTTACAAAAGTCTTGACTTTCTTGCCCTCCACTTTCAAGAGCTCATACAAGATAATTCTTGAAAGTACATCACTTAGAGTGAGCCTCATAAAGTTTTGCATCTCTCGGATAAGAGTGACGAAGGTAGTGTTCTTTAGAGCAATTACGCGCAAAAGCCTCTTTGCGACAACGTGGTTGGTCATGTCCTTGCTTCCAAGCCTATGAATCTTGTTGATGATTAGCATCATGCGGTCATACATCTCTTGTGGTATTTCATCATCTTCCATCACGAATCCTCCAAGTTGTCTTTCGAACAACTCGATTCTTGACTCTCTCACGCCCGGTGAACCTTCATAACCCAATTGAAGAGTCTCCTATATTTTCTTGGCTTCTTCAAGTTGATCAACATTGTTAAACTCCTCTAGGCTCAAGGAGCTTAGGATGTCGCTTGTGACTTAAGCAATGCAGTGGATGAGTTGTTCTTCCTTACTCAGGGATCTCCATACTAATACACACAATATTTCACTCACTAGTATGCAAAAACATTATGTGTAACTTCATCTTGTACTTCCAAGTGACATAGTTTGTCCCATCAAAGTAAGTAGTACGCTCAAAAGGCACGGTGATGAAGGATGTGGGAGAATTAATCATATCATAATTCAAGAGTATGTTCACTCCCTTCTTTCCCATAGAGTCAGTGGAGCCTTTGGAAGCGTCAACACTTTTCTTCAAGCTGTTAATCCAATCCGATGATTATGCTCTGATACCAACAGAAAGGATCTTGAATTTGCCTAAGGGTGAATATGTGTTCCTAAAGAACACTCGCAACGGAATTAATTTCGATCAAAACTTTTGGTCTCAATTAACATAACTTCCAATTGGCACACATGTAGAGACCGAGAGTGCTAATCGGAACTTTTGTTACTTGTGAATAGAACTTTTGTTCCCTTGGTTCATTCCCTCGCAATTGAATGAACTAGGAGACAAACTTGAACACAAGAAACTTAGCTAGTAAGGAAACAAACACAAGAACACGAGATACATAGTTAGAGGGCAAAAGTCATGACATTTACCCAAAGTTCAGATCAAAAGATCCTACTCTCTGTTGAGGTGCTCTAAGGAGCCGAATCTCCTTCAACCCTAAGCCTTACCAAGCTATCAACCAGAAACAAGATTTAGCCTTCAAGTAACCACCAAACCGTAGCACGTTTCTAAGAAAATACCAAGGTCCAAGATTAAACAATAGGCTCCAATAGTTGCAACCTGAATAAACCAAGCTCAAAGACGAATGCCGGACACCGATCCACAAATGCTCAAGATTCAATCCCTAGCTCTCCATAGCTTAAATCCAAAACCCTCACCAAACTCACAAAAGATGCACAAGATTCAAGGTTGATTTGGTATGAAAACCCTAGGAAAGGCAAAGGAGATAGGTTTAAAAGGTGGAAGAGCCAACCACCCAAAGAGGGAGTGAAAATTATTAAATACTCGACTAACCTCGAAATTAGCCGTTACTCACATATTTGAATTATGAATGTTCTATTTGGGCTAAACGAAACTTCTATTCCATACCATTGCACTTTGTGAGAATGGAGATCAGAACTTCCGTTAGCAACTAACGGAACTTTCAATCATCCCTCTCTATCTCGACGATAAGCACCGAATGAAACTTCTGTTCTCAACTAACATAACTTTCATTTGCCCTTCCTTCGTAGACATAGAGCTTTGATTGGAGGTTTCGATTGCAACTATGAGAACTTTTAATTTAGAAGCTATAGTAAACCCATTTTCCCATGTGGGTACTATGCAATGTGTCTTTCTCTAAATATCAAAGTAATGTTTGAGCACTTGGAGACATAAATGCCGGCATTGACTCAAATCCCTCTTGATAGGTGACTTTTCCTATGACTCAAATTCAAAAACAAAAATAAATTTAAATACCTTGAGTCTTTTAGCCTCGCTTTCTTTTGTAGGCTCATCAAGCATTCATATAATCAACACAAGGACTAAAACCTACCTTTATCTTTATTAAACACATTAGTCTCTTAATTGGTCTTGTCATTAATCATTTAACATCTATTGGGGGCTAGTACTCATGTAGTATTATAGTAGGACTAATGCTAAGTAAAACTCTATAAATCATACTAACATATATATTTACTACCAAACCATGTAACACTATGCATCAAATCAAAGGATACCCTGTAATGATGTAAATCCCACGTACAAGCAATATTCTCTAGGAGAAGAAACCAATGAAAGGAAGAAAGGTGTTGATGAGGCTGGCCAGGTATCTATAGTCGTGAAAATATTTGCATTACTTGGAATAGAATTAGTACAAGTCGATTTACTACCACGAAACTTGTTGCATTGTTTAGCTCTGTTGGAGGCAAGGCGTGAGGCCTTCAACCAAGGTAGCCGAAGGATGACAAAGCCACGGATGCGGCGAAGAGCTACAAGGTAGCAAATGACCACTGAAGTGGTGAAGAGCCCTAAAGGCATTATGAGATGGCAACACTGTGAACATCATAGACCTATGTAAATGGCGAAGTCATATCGATGAAGGTCGCAAAGTCCAAACAGATCAACCTAAAGACATGTCCTTATAATCGCGCTAACCCAATTAAGGACCATGACCCAAGGTTAGGCCACTGAAGGCTACCAGAGCATCACAAAGCCAGGTAGACAGGGAAAGGATAATGATGTCCTTGTATATGTCCATATTATGGGATAGTTATGTAAAACCATAGATAAACAGAATTATAGGGTTATGCTTCTTGTAAGATATGGTTTAAATTTCATATTTAAAAATCTCTCTAGAGTCGAGGTGAGAGAAGAGGGGAACTTTTTATTTCTTTTGTAGCGAATAATGTTAGCGGTGAGTCATGATTTTGTGACATTTTGATAATTGGAATGACGACAACCAAATAATCTTTTTAAATTATTAGACCATCATCCAACAAATTATGTTACAATTTTTCATGACCGCAAGAAAATACTATAAACTATACACTTTTCTCGTGGGGATATAAAAAATGCACCCTAGTTGATCCAGATAATAAAAACAACGAAAATGAAGCTAATGTAAATTTCTACTTAATTGTACCTTTTCCTTTTAGGTGAGTTTAGGCTACTCATTTTGCAAAGTTTATTTAACTGATGAAGAACAAAAAATAAGACAAGTAACACATAACAAAAACTGTTTTTAATATACTTTATTAAAAAATAACCAAATATGGATATTACGAATTACGAAAAGAAAACGGAGGTGGTCTCCATGTTTGACTCTGAAGCGATCTACTACTCCCATCCACAGAACCATCTCCGGACATTTTTGGACCACCTTTTTTCTCCATTGTACCCCTACACGGAGAAATACTCCACTAATCACATCATAAGAGAATGTCAGGAGCTATCACTTGACTGTAATGTCGGTTCTAAATCTATGGATATTTCAATTCGTCAATTTTGAAAAAAAAATGGCCTCCTTATAACATCCAGAAAAAAGATACCACACAACAAATGGATCCAAAACCACCCAAACGCTCCGAATCTTGTGTGAATGGGTCCACCCCGAATCTGTGTACTCCATAATGTCCCATCGACTTCACGACCCTTCAGCATTTTCTTTTGCCTTCTCTCTTTTTCTACAGCGACTGACGCAGACCGCACGGGGAGATGAACTACAGGTTGAGAGGGGCGTTGCGGCCATTTGGCGTGCCGTGGCGAGAGCGACGAGCGGGCCCCACCAGCCCCCCGGGACGGAACGGAAGTCGTCCGCGCACGGGCGCGGGCGCAGACGCGCCTGCCGTGTCACGTGGGCTCCGCCAGGTGTGCGCCCGCGACTCGCTGCCACGCCCAGGCCCGCTCCCCGACGGATGCCTCGCTCAACTCGTGCCGTGGGTCCCACCGTGACGTCGGCGCGTGCGTGGCCCTCCCCGGGCGCACCGACGCGCGTGGGTCCCACTCGGTTTTGGTGGGCCCCATCCGCGGGAACAACATTTCGCGCAAAGGCCCTCGCCAAGTGTTGGAATCGCCGCTGGCCGGGCACTGTACCTCCGAAAGGGGCTGCGAAGGACTGGAGCCGGTACGAGCGGTTGTTTCAGGGGCCCACATGATAAACCCGTGTACAGAAGAACTGTATGGGAGAAGGATTCCGTAGAGTACGTGTCATTGCGGGATGGGTGGGGGCCCACGAGGCAGCCAGAGGCGCGGAAAGCGACAGGGGTATGCTCACTGCCCTGCACCCGGGCTTGGCTCCTTCCCCTTGGGGTGGGCCCCGCCGGGCCCACGGACGCTACTTACCCTAGTCGTTGTCTGAGGGCGGAGGTGGGTCCCACCCACCCGCGCGCGTACGCTTTGGATAGGGACGCTGCCTCCTGTCTGTTGCCGGCTCGGGTGCTCCTGGACCTGCTGCTCACGGCGACTTGCTTTGATGGATGGATGGATGGGCGTTTAGTTGCCCGCCTGAAATGCCACGGGAGTACGGTGACTTTGTAGATTCATGACCGAGTGCTCGGTAACCTTCAATGCTCTTTGCATTCTGAACAGGGTTAATTACTGTGTGGGCAAGGATGTGGCTTATTTGATGGCGTACTCCGTCCGTCTAAGTTGGATTTTTTGGAAAGAGGGTGTACGTATTTATTGTCCAGATTGATATTGATAGTGATATAAACGGAGGGAGTACTAGCTTATCGCGGGCACATCTTTATAATGATGAATGGCTCATATAAAAACAATATATATATATATACGTTTGTTTAAAATAATTAAATTAATTAATTTTAAAATTTATAATAGTTAACAATTGATTAATAATAAACTAACGATCCGTCTGGTTCGTGGTCAATAAGCTGATAAAAAAAGTTACTACGAACGCAGCCTAGGCTTAACAAAATAATACTAGTACAGTATAAGAGCGAGTGGACATCAGCTCCTAAAATGACACGTGGAAAAGAAAATTACGAAGAGAGAGGATAAGCCACTCTTTGTATGAGCCAGAAACACTAGCAGAGAAAAAGAAAAGAGTTGTATTGATTGGATATAAGTGAATAAAGTAAATAGCTATATTGTATTAGAGCCACTGTATTAGAGTTACTGTACTAGAGGCGATATATAGTATATAGTACTTCAATTAGTTGATGATATGAACATAACTATATGTTGTAACTATCTCTACTAAAACTTGTTTCGATGAGTCTAGGATGCAGCTCAAAAAAGATAACGTTAGTTTTTGACTAATATAAAGATAAAGTCCGTGCACGTAAAATAAAAACATTAGTGTATGATTAATTAAGTTTTAATTATTATAAATTTAAAAATAGATTTATTTAATATTTTAAAATAAAATTTCCATACAAAACATATTATTTAATAATTTAAAAACATGTTAATAAAAAAATAATGCATGAAAAGAACTTTGGATCTAGCTGACCGAACCAGGTTACAGCACGCTATAAACATAGATTTCGTGAACATGTCTTAGCCTCTGTGAGTTTAGATTTCTCATTTTGGTAGTCTAAATGATTTTTTTTAAAAAAAATATAAAAGAATTTTTTTAAAATCAAATAAAACTATATTTTTAAATTTATAATATCTAACACTTAATTAATTATATGTTAATGACTGTTAAGTTTTTTATCCGTCAATAGCCGCAGCCAAACACCGCATCTGAACTCCGCCCTAGGCTCCTTTGGATATTAGGATTTCTAGTATTTTAAACCTAGTTTGCCAGTAGCATCTATAAACCAAAAGGACCTATCAAATTCCTATGAAGTAATATTATTATGCCTCAATTCTATAGATAGGATTATAAACACGAGCCCTAGCCTTATGGCTTTGTTTTATTTGTTACGTCCAATGCAATCTTTCTTTCTCTGTCTACTCTCTCGAATCTAAATAACATTGAGCCATCCAAACATCCGTAAACATTTCAGTCCTTTATTTTTATTCTCCCGATGGACACGATCATATAATCGTCTTATGGTAAGATAATGAATGGGTATGACTGATTCGTTCGGACTAGTATGAGGACCAAATTATGTTACGTTGCCAGAATCTATGTTTCTCATTTGAAGTTGGCTTAGGCATTTTTTAGAATTCCGAATTCTAAAGGAGCACAAGAAAATCAAAATCAAATATTCCCAACAGCACGCATGCATAATTAATGAATTGTATAAGTCGTTTTAGTAGATATAAGCTTTAAGGATATCATAATGATACGATTCTCCTGGTTTAGCTACAACTAGAGATGCTTTCTAAGTTGAACAGATATCATGGTGCTAGCTACTCGTTGTAGTGGATGAGATCTTATATATTCTTTAATTTCCTTCTCCTTTTATCGTTGCTATCTTTTGTAACACTGAGCTAAACTTTTTTTTCTAGAATATATATATGTATGTATGTACGGAGACAAATTAAGATTGATGTGCTACCACTAAGCAAACAAAACTAAGCTAAATGTGTTCCATTAATTAATTAAGCGCTACAATAGATGAGGGTTGATCGGTAGTTAATGCCAGGACCCCAACTAATGCACTGTACAATAAAAAAAAAACCTGGCTTGACTCAGAAGCAGATCTCTTTTAGCAAAGCAAATCAGCAAGAGAATCCATTGAAGAGTAAGTGGTCACCCCTCTCAGTTCTGTGTGACCCTGATGGTTTGAGATTCCCACCTGTGGGCAACTTTATTTTGTTTTTTAGTTAATTTTTTTAATATCATTATACAATGATAAATAATGCTACTCTAATATATGTTTCTCTCTATTTTATGTTATAAGCTACTTTAGGTTTAGGTTTATTTTAGGTCAAAACTTATTAAGGTGATTGTAGAAAAAAATAAATTAGTTTTATTAAATCTATTATTCAATATATTTTTATAGTATATTTATTTTGTATTAAAAATATTACTATATTTTTTATAAACTTAATTAAAATTAAAGAGATTTAACTTAAAATAAACCAAAACCGAAAGTGACTTTGTATATAATAATCCTGTAATCTTAATACCTACATGGAGTATTAAGCACTTTGATATTTTAACATGCATATACCAAAAGTTATAGTTGGGTGTAATTTTACGATCGTACCAAGAGTAAGACTGTAGGAATGTTCTTACACATTGATATAATTTGATCATATAAGATGACTTTTCTTCATTCAATTTGGGAATAAATGTTGCTAGTGTTTCCCCAAGTACAAGATGATGCTTCATATATATGACATGTCTGATTCTCTGCTTCTGACGTTGATATGACAAAAAAAAGACATACCTTTGGTTGTTTTGGTTTTAAATTACAAATTAAAATCTTACTGTTGCGTGCAAATTAATGGCACTTAATTACTATATTACTCCCACTACACATTTTTTTGTGCCAGAAAACAGAACAAACTTTTGCTTTCGAAAAAACCAAGTCAGATCCAATTCTAGTTGCACCTTGAAAATATATTCGTATATAAAATTATTCAGCACTGAGTGATGCAGTACTAGTAACATACGGACAACAAGTAGAGGTGTGTACTGTACTAGTACACAATAATTTAGTATTGTACAATAGAATAGAGCAGAGCACCATGATGTTAGTATAGACTAGAAGTATTAATTGATTAAGCACTAACATACAGCAGTATATGGCAGAAAGATGAACACCATGATGGTGATGAGATCAATTGTAATCAATTAGTGGAATAGAATAATTACAGGTCTCTAATGATGGCTTAAGGGGAGCTGGTGGTTTGCAGGATGGAGCTGTCTTGCTTTCATACAACAGCAATACCTTATGCTGGTTTGTGCATCACAGGCATGATTAACTTAGAGATCTGGTTGAGGTGATTAAAGGGTATTTTTATATGTGACACTAGGGGAAGCAAGTTGGGGAAGTAAAAGAAACGGCACAAGAATGAAGTTCTAGAACGACGGTATGAGAACAATGATTTATGGTATTAGTTTAGGCCCAGTTGAAGTTGTGAGATATCTATGGGGGCCAGGGAATCATAAATCTCCCTACTTGTTGTTTTACTAGGAATGCAGTTTTGTTTTACGCCAACTAGCTAGCTGGTGTGTACAAGTGGAACAACCATAGGGAGAACAATAAGAACCCTGAGACACGCACGGTCCCTTTTGATACATAGAAAATGGAAAATAGCATATGCTAAGGCATTTACAGAGAAGTAAGGAGTAAATTGCAAGCTGGGCCGAATTTGCTTACTATGTATTTTGCACAGTGGACCAGAAGTTAGCACATCTTTAAACTAAATTTGTGTGTATTTCGGTGCTACAGTCCCCGGGGTGGTTTGGTACCGTGATGTGTCGAGCGGCCCAGTGTCAGTGACTTCACCATCGTGCAGCTGCTGGTGCATGCATGGTCTTGGACTCTTGGTTGGACTGAAGAACTATAGTAGGTTGCATCAGAAATGCACGAGCCACTCGCCTTTTCCAGCCATGGATGTGACATCTCTATGGGCCTTGTTAGCAGTAGAAAAGCCTCATTTGAATCACGAGCTCATATATCCAACTGAGTGGGTTGGATTGCCTGGGAATGAGGCCCAATATGGGAGCCAAAAAAACTCCGAGCCAAAAGAACACCTGGTTGTGTATGAATGAAACATTATGTTCATAGGTGAAAACTAAATGCAACATTTTTTTGTGTTACATATCCCTCTATAAGTGTGCTCAACAAAATTCAGTATACACGAAAACAAGGAGCAATCCTGCTTACTCGTGACTGCCTCCCTTAATCCTCTCCTTCGTATTAGAATCCTTACCGGTGGTAATTGAGGAAGAAGGGGACTAGTAGTTTCTTCACAATGACTGAGTTTTGGATATATTAGGTAGATTAGGTTTTTTTCTAGGACATCTATGGAGATAGTATTGTTTAGATTATTTTTGCCTCCTCTATGTCTTTGTCAATGGCTGCTATACTTGTGGGGTTTTCTAGATTTGTATATTGGGTTGTTTGTTGGTGATCCAGTGGACGGATTTAGGATGTAAGTCACCGATGTGTTTAGTGACACTGGCTTACAGATCCACCAAAGGATATATAATGGTGATCTATACTCATCTATATAATTCTAAGTATGACAGAGCTAGTGAACATTATTGTTGTAATATTTGCTTGTATATCTTCCAGCATTTCAAGATGATATATAGAGCATCTTGTTGTGTGTTGGTAGATTTAATTTTTTTTCCTTGTAACATTAGGATTGTAGTTGTTCTTATATTTAATATACGAGTAAATTCCAACGAACGTAGGTGCAAATAAATACAATAATTTAAAAATTGAGCGTGCAAATGTAACAATTAGTCAATTGGGTGTAAATTGAGTCAACAACTGGGCCATGTAAAATATATTTCATGCAATATTAGTATACAGTTGATCTATTTTTCAACTTATTTAGTGAATCGTGCGCTGGAAGAAGATGAACTAGACTACCTAGGCAGCAGCGATCGGCAGTTTATAGATGAACAACCATACTTCCAACTTCCTGGAGGCAATAGCCCGGGAGGGTTGAATTGAGGATGGCGCACACTACCTAGCAAGACGGCGTCACTGACTGATGAGCAGCTTGTTAATCCAACTGACAATATTGTGGATCTTTAGATTTGTGTGGTTCAAAGATATGCATAATTTTACATATGTAGGAAGCTCTCATGAGATCGACGTACCATTTTGCCAAGGTGGCAAGCTGACTAGAAAAAAAATCCTAAGCGACACTTTTTTTACTAAAAATACACCCACTAGCACTCACTTTTTATTTTCTTGTACTTAATTATATCCACCTACTAAGTTTGTGTACCCACTGTACAATTTACTCTTTAATATAACTAGTTAGGTGCCAGTACGTTACAACGAAAAATATAAGAAACTTAACTAAATATCAATCATATCTTTTTTTGGCAAAAATATGTCTCGTAAAGTCTCGATATAAACTAACAAAAGTAATGAACCAAAACATAACCCAAGATGAAAAATATACCAAAGCCACATGTAAACAACATCAAACTTAATTTAGTGTACAGAAAAATTATAAGCTATAATGGGTAGCTGGGCGCTGCCTTTTAGCTATAATGGGTTGGGTTTGGACAAGTCTAATTCTGCTACCACATGATCCAATAACTTTTATTCATAATTATAAGTTTTTAGTTAGTCGTATTATTCTCACTATTTTAGGGCAGTTTGAAAATTAAATGGGGCTACCTATCCAAGCACAGCTACAAAATTTGAATAAGGCTAAAAAGAGATTTATCCGGGGTGCTCGGTAAATTATCTATAATTTCTCTATGCGTGAAATGGTGAAATTCTTGGTCAACAAGAACGAACAGACCATACTCAACTTCTAAACTTCTTCTGCGTTTGAGACTTAAGAGAATATACAACGCTACTATTTCATGGGCACTATTTCTGTTACCCATCTTTGATTAGTAGGTTATGCTCTTCGCCAATTATTTACTTCGTACATGAAAGCAAGTAAGCAACTAAGTATATGTCATGCTCTTGGAGCAAAATCGAACAAGCAACACATAAATTCTTTCAACGGTTGGGTCTTCTTCCTGTGCATCACTTTCCTCTTATCCTCAGCCTGATCAATTTGGTTGGCACATCTAAGAAACCGAACAGGCAAAACATGTTCTACCCTCATGTTCTTCCTGTGCAACATTTGACAAAAATCATGAATGAATTGGAAATGCTAATGATTTGCATTTATTAGCATTGCACTTAGCAGTTGCACTAGAACTACATTTACAATCATTTTCTCAGTTACAATGAAATTGAACAGAATCTCATGTTCTACAAATAGTGAAAGGATTGTAGGATTGATGATTAAGAGTGAAGTAGGCACATACCCTTCCACTTGTTGGAATAAAGAAAACATTGCTAGACTTACTAAAAGCAGAAATTGAAATAGCAGAAATTGTTTAGCTAACCTTGTAATCACATCTGACCCATCGATCAGACATTTAGAATAACATGTTCTGTTCCTTTGTGTGGTAGGATATTACCTCTAGGTACAATTTATCTTAAATCACATGGTCCGCTCGATTATAACGCTAACCTTCACGTCCGCTCCGGCGCGACGGTACGGGTACGGACGTGCCAATCAATTTGATCCTGCAATTTACAAGAATGTAAGGTAAAACGGGTCAATCGGACAACGGACCGATACGAGCCCTCGTTATCGGCTGGCTGCCAATAGGATCCCGTCTGAATGGTTCCTGCTATCGACTGTCGCCAATAGAAATAAGAACGCCCTCTCATCGGCTGGGAAGCCGATGTAGGCGTAAGCAGAAGTTGAAAGATACGATGCCTCCGGGTGCAGCGGGCGCGAGGCCCTAATCCATTGGTTGTAGAACCAATGGAGACATAGGATGGAGATGGTAGCACGAGACCCGTCGCCCGCAGTAACGTTGCCGCTGGTACTGAATCTTGAAGATCGGACCTAACCGAGATAGTAAGAGAACGAGGCCAACGGCGATAGGACGGTGGACGTCAGATCGGTTGTGCTGAAATAAAGACAAAGCAAACCCATCGGCTAGCTGAGCCGATGCGAGGACATCTCTCTGAAGACATATGCACATCAGCTAGAAAGCTGACGCGCTTGGCGTGACGCTCAAAGGAAAGCCTCTGAAGACCTAGCGCATATCAGCTGAGGAGCCGATACGCTGGGCGTGTTGCTCAACATATAGATAACTCATCGGCTAACACTCCTATAAAACGCAATACAAAGACCTATAGGCCTAAAACTCATTCCACCGTCAGCAGCCTCGTAGGTCGAACCTAACCGATGCAGCACGAGACCGACGACGACGGAGAGAGCTTGATAGACCGATAGATACCGCACAGACATGATGCAATACATCCTACCGGGCTAAGAGGTCGAACCTAACAAATGCAGTCTTAGACAGAACGAGACATATCGAGATAGTGGCGAGACTTACCCCTTCACCGGAGATTGTACCTAACCGATGCAGTCCTGTATCGAGAGCCAGACTTCGCCGGTAAAAATCTAGATGAACTAGGGTGGTGATACGCCGAGATTGTATTGATCGAAAGATTGACGATTACATGTTTTCAGGGAGTCTATATTTATACCCTAGATTGAATCTGACACGTTTTTAACAATCATCGGATGTTATTTTCTAACAAAGATAAAGATAAAGGAAAATATATCTAAGAAAGTTAACTAGCTAACTAAATCTTTCTATTCGTATAAAATAGGATAGAAAACCCTATCGTGAACCATGGCTCCTTCTAAAACTCGATATTATCTGGATAATCTTTTATTCTAGGACCGAGTCTCTCTTTGTCTCAATCCGATCGGTTTCTTCCCAGTAGCAATCGGACACTTTTATGCTTCAGCCGATCGTCTTTTCAATCTATTACTAGGCTTTTTAAATTTTAACGTTAACATGAGCTTAATTGAAACTCCAACAACAAAAAACTTACGACATAGAAAACAACCGTACCCAACATTAGCAAGAACGATTAGATACATATCTCAATAGAAAAGCAAAAATACCAATAGAACCTTATATCTTTTACCTCAGCCACTTGTTGATAACTGCAGCGAATGCGATACTGAGTAGATGTATAATTAGGATAAAAGGCACTCTCATTCGTTAGCCCGTACCATAGGAAAGGAGGACAACTATATCACATCTCATAGACATTGATTATAAATTTAAAACATGCTAAGCTATGGTGATAATCTCCAGATAATCCATACCATATAATCTTTAAAAATATCAAGAACAACACTCGCTGCTTAAACACAATACAACAAATAAGCTGAATACAAAATAGAAAAGCTACCTTACTATATAATACCTAGCTGAGCACATCATCTCGAACACACATCATCTCAAACATAGTGAAATCTCGAAGCCACCAAGCTACTGGAAACACGGTACATTAAAAAAGGCATGTACTAATTCTCTTTTTTTTTATCTCATATGCCTATACGATGAATTACATAAAAGACAAGGAAAATAAATTACACGCCATATCTAAATACAATGTAGATGTGCTGCAAGAAGCTACTGTTATATCACCAACCTTTTATTTCCACATTTAGACATTATAATCTCCTAGTTACCATAACATAAAGAAGTGAATATTATGCATGTATATGCAATAGGAAAATAATTAAATAAGTAAAAATAGTAACCATTAATTTGAGGTTTAATGTATAAATATTTACACATTGAAGAAAGCATCATACAAATATTTCCATTGTTATCAACAAGAGGAACCATGTAGCAGTGTTACTCTAATTTTCACTGTCTCATGGAGCAATTGTTTTTTTTTGATATTTCTATCAGTAGCATGCTTAGCAATGCAGAAAAGTAAAACTTGATGAAATGCCATTCTATTTGGAAGCCCCAAATCATCCAAAGCCCAAACAACAACAAAAAAAAAAAAACAGCTTAACAAGATATCATAAATGGGAGTAAATCCCAACACCACCTAGCTAGTTGGCATCTTTAGACACCCTAAGCGCCTCTCTCCAACCCGTCTCCCAAGCATCTCTAATGCATCTAAGCTAATAGGACTGAGCTAAACATAAGCCAGACATCCATGATCAAATCAAGGAAGATGAAATTTACTGCTGAAGGAGACGTGCTTGAAGTCTACTATGATAGATGCAGAGATTAAGCTAATAGGTATAAATTTTATACCTAGCCAAAAAAAATAAAATGTAAAAAATGAGCCATATCAACCCTATGCTACCATTTCACCAGCCAAGAAATAGTAAATGCCCAAAGTTTAACTTCTAATTGCATATCCACATGTTAATTTGATACATGTATTCAATTTGCGAATAGCAAATTCTTCCATATATGGCATCTAAAGGGAAGAGCATCAACAAAATGGCATGGCTGAAAATTAGAAATAACCACCAAGAGTTTGCTTTCACAATGTCATAAGAAAATTTATTAGCAAAAAATGTTTTCTGCAGATTGAGTTTCCTCCAAATCATAAGTACATTCATAGTAACAGCTAACAACTGAGTTTCCTCTATAGATCAACAACTGAGTTTCCTCTATAGATCAGTTTCTTACCATTTGTCAATGTGTTATTCAAAGTTGGAAATTTTTAGATCAAATAGCAAGACAACACCAATGTTGTATACATAGATATTTCCCATACGAAGATGTGCACCTAAGAGGTTATTCGGATTTGCTAGTTACTCCTATTGCCCTAGAAAATGAAGTTCACAATTTCAGATGGTAAGAAACCACAGGATCAATGCTGATCCATAAAGTAATAGACTATAAGACACTAATAATAAAAAAAGTAAAGCCCATAGGTGCTGTGAAAGCATTTTTTGCTAGATACCAGAGACCACGGATGTGGTGTCGCATCCTAGTGCCATGCGGCGAGCGCTAGCTACCATGGCCTTGTTGTGTCCCTAACGCCAATGACCATGGTTATAGTGCTGCATCCTTGTGCGGTACGGTGCACCAACGAGGGTCACCATCCATCATGGCCTTGCCATGTACGTCGACAAAGCCCTATGTGGGATAGGGGTGGACTTGGTGCGGGGTGACAGTAGGGGTAGGAGAGGAAGTCGGCCCATCATATGGGGCAGGCGTTGTGCGGGGAGCACGGCATTGGACAACGGGCGGGTAGCAGCCGATGACCTAGATCTAATAGACGATGAGAGTGAAGGACACTGTGTAACGGGTGGTGGCCTGAAACTCGATGACGGTGACAGGAGTATGGGCATTGTCTGGTCATCGGACGATAGAGATAGGGGTGTCAGGCGTTCCAATGACAACGAAGGATAGAGCAGCAGGAGTGGCACGTGGATGGATGGACATTGCAAGAGTGAGGCAGATGCGAGATGGCGAATGGGAGAGGTTGCACAATGGCAACTGTGGAGGCGGTGAATTTGGGATGGCACTACGTGAGGTAGTGAGGGTGAGTGACAAGGTGGTTGTGTAGGAGGAAAGGGGCTGGAGGCATCAGCGGCATGGATCACAAGGCAGCGGAGGGGATTGGACAATGGTGTTGTCATGGACGATGGGTGGTGATCTTCATGGGCGGTGAAGTGGGGTTGCTGTGGAGGATGTGGACAACAGAAGGAGAAGTGGGCAGCAAAGGCCATGAAGGTGTGCGGTGGCGCCAGGTGGATCCATTTTTGGTGGAGATGTGCAGCGGCATTGCGACGAGGTCAAGCGAGATGAAGATGTGGGTAGGATGAGAGGAAGGAGAGAGGTGGCGCTTGGTGTAGAGACACGTGCACAAGGGAGGAGTTCAGGACAAGAGAGGCGGCATTTAATGCAGAGGAGTAGAGGAGGCATGTGTCATGGCGGGAGGTGACAGATGCGATGGATGGGGTGCTAGGGCCATAAGCGCGCGACATGGAATACGGAGGCATAGAGTGACATGGAATATGGGAGGACGTTCAATGGTATGGACAGATAGTGGGAGATATGTAAGCCATTGGATTTGATGGATGAGGTGAATTCATCATCACCACTACGTTATTTTTAAGTAGTAAAGATAATAATAAGTTGTATGAAAATTATAATATAGTTATTGCATAATTTATATTATAATTATATTACAGTTATCATGTAGTTATATTATAATTAGCCCCTTTGATTTGAAAAACATAGAAATTTTATAGTATTCCAATCCTATAGAACTTTTTTCCTCTATGCTCCTTTGAAATAAATGATTGGATACTATTAAATCATATGAAATTCCTAAGAAATGCCTGAATACAGTTTTAGAAGAATTTTAACATGAGATTCAACCTCATGAAAAAATTTCTTTGAATCTATCTCTCTAATTTAATTTCTATGTTTTTTAAAGTTTTTCACAAAAAAACTTATGATAATTTTTTTAACAATTCCAAAAAAGAATGGGATTGTGGGAGCTTGAGTACATTTTGTCTAGACAAATGATTGGCTTAACAAAATTTTTAGGGCATTTTAACCGTATGGTTTGCCATTGTTGATGAAAACCCCTTGTAATCTTAATATATCCGTTGGCATTATCCATAAGGGGGTATATTTGTGTTATGATTACACGGTACTTAAACGGTGGTTGCACGAGCAGGTCCTACTCTCTTAACCTTCTAACTGTAGTGTGCTAGCTCTTATGACAAGGATATGATCCACTGATTTATGGACCCAATTATCTCTTAACCTGTCCCTTCCTCTTTTTCTTTAGTTCTAGCCTGCCTCATCCCTACCGCTGCTGTGGTGCCCCCATCATCATCTCTCTCTTTCTTCCTCCCTCGCTCTCTCCTCTTTCTGTTCATCTTTTCCTCCGTTCTAGATCTATATCAAGGTTTTTGATGTGCCTTTGTGAGGGGGCTGGCCAGCTGATTGTGTGGAGTTGTTCAGCAGCACCAATGGTTCAGCTCCCCAGCTCGAGCAGGACATGCCAGGTTGGTAGTGCAGGTCATCATGGCAAGTTGTGTTGAAGTCATGACTGCTCTTTGTTTCACCCATTCCTATGTGGAGCTGCTCCCTAGTCATGCTCTTGTGTGGACCTCCATGGTGTGGTGTGGTGGTGGAAGGTGACCAAGGTGACAAATGGATGTCTTTGGCTGCTAGAAAATTTAGCACCGGTGCGTCTGTGGGTGGAGCTAGTGGCTGTGTTGGATAGGTGTGACTTTGGGTGGCTTTTGTGGTGGACACAGTGGTTGGATGGAAACCAGAGGCAAAAGCCTTGCTCAGTTTGCTGTCACTAGCAACGGTGATGCTCTCGGGTGCCGTTTAATTTCTTAAAGGTGTTGCTATGGATCCCTTATTTTCAACCATTTCAAGGATCTCTATAGGTGAAAACCTTATATTCATTTGGATCGGGTGATGTCTCTGGTGGCCCTTCCATTGCGAAGGCTTTATTAGGAGTTTTTTTCTTATTGGATTATTGGTCTGTCTGGGTCTACATGGTTAGCTCACTTTGATATGCTAGATTTATTAATTAATGGTGTCGTTTTTAGGTTTGATTTTTCTTATAAACTAGATACACTTTCTTCTTCCGAGATAGTGAATTGCAGTAGCTCTGAGCTTTGAAGTTTTCCTTCTTAGAAAAAAAAAGTCTATTAGTTACGGATGTGTTAGGTTGGATGGATAATGATTAATGGGATAGGAATTTTTACACCATTTGGTTTAAGGGCGAGGGGTGGATGGATGGCCACCCTAAGAAAATTCCTAAGATATGTTAGATGGTATTCAGCCAAATCGGTCGGATGAAGCCATCCACTTTTGCTAACTGTGATCATTAGCAAGTAATTAGTATTAATTAGCATATTTTGTTATTAATTAGTGAGTATTATTTTAAGATTAAGGTTGGTTAGGGATTATTATTATATTTTGTCGTTAATTACCATAATTAATGTAAGATTAGTTATAATTAACATATTTTGTTGTTGATTAGTAATTTTCATTCCATTCACCCTTGTCCATCCAACCAATAAAAAATTGGCTTATCCTATGCACCTAACTACATGAATTATTCTATCTAACAAAATATATGGATTGTTATATCCTATCCAACCTCGTGCGTAAGACGAACCCACTCTAAGTTTCGCATGGAGTAGGACCATTAGTATTAGACAGTTAATACATTTTGAATGCTGGGTAGAAACCAACGGAGGACCATTGATGAGGACCTGCTAATGGTTGTATCAATGTCCCATCCCATCCTTTGCCGAAATCACAAGAACGAGTTATATAGTACGTCGAACCACCTCGATCACTTGTGATCCGAACTAGCCAACCCAAATTTTCTCATTTAAATCCAGTTCACTTCCCTAAATCAATTTTTTAAGGGACTCCCCATATTTATGAGCCAGATTTTTTTTTAAAAAAAGTCAAATAGTTTTCACTGCAAATTAACTATATTTACAATGTAATTATAATGTTAGTTTTAAAAGTTATATTGTAATTGTATTGTAAATTTTAATAATAACATTATAATTTTTCTAATATACATTATGTAAATGTAAGATGATTAGGATTAATATTTATTGTTTAACTACTTGAAAGAGTAGATTGGCAAGAGAGACGTACTTACATAGAGAGATAGAAATAACGTAAGAAAAGATGACTGAAATAAAATAAAAAAAATATTGACATTTTTTAAAGCTTGAATCACCATTATTTATTTGTTGGCAACCTGACATGTGTGGTGGTGGGCGACCATCTGCTACTCCTCGGCCTTGATGATTCTTCATTTGCAGTGGCGCGCGTGGGGTGGCAGCACTATGTTGTTTGCATGCAGATTTAGTTAGCTGTGGAGGATCAATGAGGAGACGAGGAGTTTTGGCAGGGTGCGTCTAGTTCGCGTACGCCTCCCCATTTGTCATATCTAGGTCAGAGGTCCAACTCCCAACTTATAACACACACAACATGTTTGCCTTTTCAGTACATTTTCCCTTTCCCTTACTTTCCATATATAAAGGCACAAGCTGTGGGAGCCAATCCAATTTCTCGAACTTCAATCTAGAATTTCCCAAACTTTTTACTTGTGGATGAAACTTTCAACTCAAATAGCAAAACTTTCGATTCAAAATAAAAAAAAAACTTTCAACTTAAATTACAAAAAGTTTGATTAAAAATAAAAAATCAACTAAAATCTCAAACACTTAATTTCTACCCAAATCATTTATCTTTCAAATCAAAATTCTTCCAACTTAGAAAATTTCAACTCAAAATTCAAAAACTTTCTACATGCATCTTTAAACTTTCAACTAAAAAAATCCTAGAAAGTATCAAGCGAAAACCTCAAACTTTCAACTCAAACTATAAATCTTTCTTTTTCAAAATCTCAAACTCTCAAGCCAAGGGCATCATTGAGGAGGGGATAGAAGAGGCATAGGCCGAGTAGGATGTCGGGTGGAGGAAGAGGAGCCCTTCTCACTAGTGTCTAGGGAGCGGCAACTCGTTTGCCAAATGGCATCAAGGTTAGGAGCGAGGTCCCTTCAATAGGGCTTGTCGATGTTAGATGGAGGAGGAAGAAGGAGAATTGAGGCATACGTGGGAGGAAGAAGAGGGCCATGGCTAGTGGAACCCTAGGAGGAGGAAGAAGGGGATCCCTATTCCCTGGTGTTGGGAGGAGCGACGGTTCACCTGTTGCACCGTACAACATCTCGCTGAGACTAGAGACTAGGAATGAGTGGTGGAGTCTTGGGGTGGAGAGAAAGGCGTCACACAAGAGCCTAGCTACACCAACACCCTCCTTTCCATTTTCGGCCTCTCTTTTGAATTTATCTCATCTCCCTATTTTCTTTTCTAGCCCTAAACGTGTGGGCTTTTGTGGGCACATGTTTTTTTTTGCTTGGTTGGGCCTTTCATTCTAAAGTGGGCCACGAAGGTTGATTTTGAGTGGTGGCTTGCTATGAGTAGTTATGCCACATGGGTCTTTTCGGTCTAAGTTGATATTTTTTTCTTTTTTAACTTTTTAAAAATTTGTTTCAAATTCATTTGTAGAAATTTTGGTACCGAAATTTTTATATGTAAAGAGTTTATATGTGCAATATTTTCTATGTATCAAGTTGCTATGCACAATTTTTCTTTACCAAAATACTACGTTGCTTCAAAAAACCATGGGCTTTAAGGTTGGTCTAGTTGCAGGTGGGATCGGAAACAAGAAGGCCCAGCATGACAAGACATGGTTTTCCAAACAGGATTTTCATGCACGTGTGTCTGGTCGGCCTGTCTGCGTCGAAGGAATCGGATCGGTGTCACAGGTGAGAGTGGATAAGGTATTCGCTAGTTTGGTTGCTGGCGAACGTCTGCCAAATAGCAATCCCAGTTTTGGTGACCCAATCCAATGGAAACCCCATGGACTCAAAACTATTTTGCGTGTGAAATTTTAGCCCAATCGCCATAGCTCATTATTGATGCTGCAGTACCGCCTTAATCCATTTCTAAACATCAAAAGCCAGCCCAGGCCTTTTATTTTTTTAAAAAGAAAAGCTAGTCCAAACTGAACGAAATAATGAAAACGGCCTATTACGACCCAAACTTTGAGCCGGCCTACATGGTTAGTAGAACCCAACATGCATTATGAGTTTCATGTTACTTTAGCTGGTCTGGTCTGGCCTCTTCTTTATATTTCTTTTTATCAGAGGAAGGAACTCCGTACTCTCCCCCATGGCTAATCGAGAAAATGGTTATATTGACATGAACTGCATGTATTTTCTCACGTACATCTGGAAAATATATGCAAAACTGATGGATGGATTTCTTTTAGGCATGTCAAAAAACTGAAATTTTGTCAGACACCAAACTTTGTAAATGATTTAGTCACCAGTGATTTACCTGGAGACAGTGACGGAGTCAGAATTTTTAAGATGGGTATTCAAAATGCACAGATAAAAAATCATTATATCAATGAGATTTTTTTTGTTGAATATCAATGAGAAAATGAAGTAAACGTATGAAAGAATTAGTAAAATATTGAAATTTTGTTTTAAAAGCTATTTTTTGAAAATAAAAGCTATTCAATGGGAAAATATTAAAACTTGAAGAAATAGTTGTTTAAAAAGCTATTTTTTTCTGAAAATACGAGCTATTCAAATCCTAACCCCAAACTAATAAAACAAGGGAAGAGTTAAAAGTGAGAACAAATTGAAGATTGAAAATTTGTTTGGTTTAAGAATTAGTATCTTTTAAAAAGAATATATTACATGCCATACAAGACTAACACGTATCAGTGAGATAAGTTGGAAAATATAACATCGAGCTATTAAAAAAATGGAGAAATCTATTGGAAAATATAACACCAAGCTATTAAAAAAATGGAGAAAATTGATGAGGATGCTTAAATCGAACACGGGACCTACTGCTTCAAACCTTCACTCAATAACCAGTAGGGCATAATTAATGAATTTGCTATAAGCTATGTTTCCTCCGAAATTACATGGGTATTCAAGTGAATACCTATGAATTATGGTAGCTCCGCCTCTGCCTGGAGCCAGTACTTAATGAAAGTCCCGAGTTCAAAAAAAAAAAAAATCCTTCCTGAAATTTTGAGCAATTAGTCACCAAATCGTGTGGCCCAGCCCAAAACAACATGAGCAAGCCTAGGTAATTGAAGGCCTACACTTATCGGCCCAGCCCGGGTCCACCTATCTAGCTAGTTAGGAGTCCCCTTCGTTTTGCTTCTCTCCTTTCTTCTGTACGCGCCGCCGCCACCGATACCGCCGTCCCACTCCCATCCCATCCGCCGTCATGACCGTCGCCGCTGCAGTCGTCGACGACATGGGAGTGGAAGGGTACACCTTCTCCGCTCCACTCCGACGACCCTTCGCTTCCGAATCCTCATTCTCTCTTCTCCTGCTTTCTCATTCTTCAGCACTGAGGAGGCGGCGGCCAAGGAACCCAACGCGCTGCCGTTGCCGACGTACAGGTCGCTTGCAGCACCGGTCACCAAGCCCGTCGACAAGTTCGCGCTCCTTCCCGCCTTCCTCAAGGTTCTCCACCTGCATACCGCATCTCCTCTCTGTTCATTCGATCCCTATTTATTTTGCACTCCACCTCCATCTACTCTGTGTATTGTGTGCGTGTGTGTGTTCATCTATCTCGTTTTGTGCTTCTTTGCTCCCTCTAGGTTAGAGGCCTTGTTAAGGAGCACATCGACTCCTTCAACTACTTCATCACCAAGGGAATCAGGAACATTGTCAAGGCAAACAATCGCATCGAAGCGCGCAACAACCCCTCTATTTTTCTTAGGCACGTTTCCCCCTCATTTCACCCTGCCTGCACACCTACTTTCCACTGCAATTCTTTTTAGTCTTCTCTTGCATAGTTGTACAGATGAATTTTACATCCTTCATCTTGATGTCTTTCATGTAGGTACAAAAGTGTAAAAGTTGGTGTGCCCTCCGTACAAGTACAATACATCGCTGAAAAAATCGCGCCTCACTTTTGCCGCCTTACTGATCGCACGTAAGCCTCCCACTGCCTCATTTCCATCTAATGTCTTGTAATATATGCTGATAATTAGCCGTCCATGGCAATGAAAGCTTTCCCCGATATATAAATAATACATGTCTGTTTAGCTTAAAGCAGTCAGTCAGTGTTAAATTCACCGTCATCCCAGGCTATTATCTTTCTTTTTCAAGATGCTACGCATCAAAAAACCGCTTCAGACTGAGTTAGATAGAATAAGCAAGGGCTATCTATGTAAAGACATGGATTTACTTGGAGAGGGGTGGTGAATACAGAACTCCTGCCTGCCATAATTGAGGCTAGCCATTGCAAGATTCCAACTATAGACTATTATCATGAATATCAGTATATCACTGCAAATGTTTCTTTTATGCCTGTGGAATTGAGTTTTTAACCACGGATGGTCTAGAACTGTCTGAAGGTAGAGTTTATGTTCGAAAAGTTGGTGCTGTGGAGCCCGCCAAAGTAGGAAATGTGATATCCAAGGTGTATTAATATGTTCCTGTAAGTCGTAACTAGTTGATTCATCAGACAAACTAGATCGATCACCTCGGTGGTGTTGTGCTAGTCATTTTTTCGAGTGCAATCCTTGTGCAAATCACAAATTCCCCTGTCAGCTATCAGTTATCATGCTTGCTGAACATGTTCCTTTGTTCGTTCAGATACTCTGCTCCTGTGTTGGCTGATATTGAATACACTGTTGGAAAGCAGTATGAACTGAAAAGGAAGGTAGCTTGTCAGACGTCTTTTTTGAAGCACTCAACACCCTCCCCCAGCCCAACTGGAAATATTGCTATTTATTTTGAATGAATATGATCATTGCAGCATGAAATGCCTGTTACATGCTTTAGGGTCTAAAGAACTAAGCTTCTGATCTCAATTTTCAGCCTCAGTTCATCATCGGGTACTTGCCTATTATGCTTAGAAGTCATGCATGCATTCTGAATGGAAAGGATGAAGCTGAATTAGCAAGATATGGTTAGCCATTTTTATTCTATTCATATCTTTTTGGACAGAATGAACATTTTATCTTGCTGATTACTTGATGTTTTGCCATTGTGTGTGTAGGTGAGTGCCCTCTTGATCCTGGTGGTTACTTCATTGTTAAGGGGACTGAGAAGGTAACTAATTATATTGACACAATTTTCTCTAGCTTGTCGTGCCGTTTTCATTTTGACTAGTATTCCACTTTGCAGCTAATGCTTGGAAGCTAAAGGAAGTGCGTATTCTTTCATCCAACTTTTCAATTGCCTTCTGAGTTCATTAATGTCTTGTGGTACATTATGAATTTCAGGTCATTCTTATACAAGAACAGCTATCAAAGAATCGTATCATTATCGACACTGATAGTAAAGGAAGGTCACACTCTTTTCTGAATAACTTATTTATGTACTGTGTCGACCTATGCTTCTAAGGTGTAGCCTAGGTGATGGCAAGCCGTCCATTCTGTCAATTTTTTGTCTCTGGGAATTCCCTCAAGTTACTGTTACATACGTAGTTTGGGTAACTTAATTAATTCGTACATTTGAAAATATAGAATTTCTCCATAAAAGGCAAAAGAGCAAAACACATGGTAAAAGAAGAGGGGTATTAGATTATCAATAGTAATATTATAAAGTACATGTTCTAGAATGATGTGGCAGTGAAAGCTACTATTATTTGCTAACAAGTGATGCTGTGACTTTAAGGCAGTATAGCTTCCACGGTTTGTGATAATGTAGCCAAAAATCTTGCAATGGAGACTGCAATAATAAAAAAAACTTATCTTTGCTAATGTAGTAGATTTTTATGCTTTCTAAATTTCATCTAAGTTCAGTGTTACTTGGTGTGCCCACCTTTGTCGTGTGGTATACAGTATACCTTGTTTGTCCTGTATTTGCATGTTTAAACTTGTCGTTCAGTGTCTTGTTGAATATTGAAATGTCTAAACAAGGACTTGACTCCTGTTACCATATTATCAAATATTTAGAAACTATGCAAGTTCTGTCAATTGTTTCTTCTAGATTGATGTGTTGGACAGTAACCAGTTGAATGATTTGATCTGTATTGGTGTTTGGTTGTCCCAGCCATGTTTAGTCTAGTGTTGTAGGCAAGAATGCTCGATATTTCTTAGCTAGAAATGTCTGCACATTTTCTGACTAACTGTACAGTTTGTTTGTTGAATTATCATATTTTAAGTTTGGTTCAGCTTAGTAGTGTCGCAGAAACAGTTTGTTTATAATTCCGATCATCAAGATTAAACCCATAACCTTTGATTTCTGTTCTTCACTCGTTGCTGAAGTTACTGCTTTCTGTGTTCTTCTGTGAATGGCATTTCAGTTCTTGTTCATTTTCTTCTATAATTTAGTCCCCTAGGGAAATGGGCTACAATTCAATACCTGTTGCTCATAATTTTATGCCGGTGACTTATATTTTCTGTCTTGTAGGGTGATTGCATCTGTTACCAGCAGCACACATGAAATAAAAAGCAAAACTGTGATTTTTATGGAGAAGGAGAAAATTTATCTACAGTTGAATCAATTCACTAAGCCGGTATGCATCTGGTGCTCTGTTTGAGACCTGTTAACTTTCATCCATTTCACATATGAAGCCTACTTCTTGTTAAGACTTGCCTAGCAGTCATCCAAAATAAAATCAAGTGTGTATTTAATGAATTCTCTCTCTTTGTTATTTTCTCAAGTGCTATAGGGCAGTAACTAGTAAGTAATAACCAGGTACTCTGGGTGGTATGATTCATAGGGGGATTTGGGATGTTTTCCCTTGATTCTAGACATGGCGGAAGGAAGTGAGATAGAGATAAGATTGCAATACGTTTTGTGTAAGGAAGCAACTAGACAGGCAGATTTGAGGTGAAATTGCCTTGGTTTGTTTACTTGCCATACATCGGCTCGGCCGAATCTGAAGAACTATTTATGATCAAACCCAGCCATCGTTATAAGTATCACAACCTGATATTGTAGACAGGGTGGTGGGTGCTATGCAATTACTCTTGTAGCACTCTTATGGCTGTGGCATGATAGCACATTTGTGCCCCTGCTATGGCTTTCCAGTTTCTACTACCCCCACTTCCACCATAGTGCATGGTATGTAATGGCACTTCATTAAAGTAATGTTTCAGGTCTTGATATGATCCATTTGCAAAAAACGTGCGAGTTGTAAAGCAACACTGTTGTGCCACTTCCATATGTCCCTTTGGACCCACCTGTCAGCCATGCATGGAACATTATTTTTGAAATTCATGGATCTCTGAATTACTGAGCATAATGCCCAACTTTAAGTGTTCTGTCACCTCCTTTAATGGGGCTGGCTAGAAAATCGTTTTTGTTTAACTAGAACCTCCTTTTCCCCTTTTGTTTCATGTGGTTTGACTTGGTCTCTAGCCTACCTCAACTTATTTGAGAGTAAAGGCTGATGTTATTGTTGTTGTATGATCTGAATAGCTGTTTTTGGGGTTTGTGTTTACATAGTTCTTTTTTCTTCTTTTTTAATGAAATGATATGCAGCCCTCCTACGTATTTGAGAAAAAAACCCTTCTGTTTCATTGATTTCGCACCTGACACTTGATGAATGTGCTCAAGAGTTAAGACCTTCTAGATGTTTCATGATGTAATTCTAAGGCTGGAAGTTTACAGATACCTATAATTGTGGTTATGAAAGCGATGGGGATGGAAAGTGACCAAGAGGTTGTACAAATGGTCGGAAGAGATCCAAGATATGGAGATCTCCTATATCCATCTATTCAGGTTTTTCACCTCTACTCCATCCGTCCAAAATAAGTTCATTTTTAGGCTCTACCCTTTGTCCCAAAATAAGTTTACTTCTTTTCCTCTACCTACGCTGGTTTGCAAATCGATGAGTTTTATTCTTTCAATGTCCTTACCTACTCACCTATGAATACTACTTTTCCTATTGATAATGGGGCATTTTGGTCTTTTTCACTTCATCTTAATTTGCGTATCAATGGCCAAAGATGGACTTATTTTGGGATGGAGGTAGTAGTTTTTTTCTTGGCTGTACTACACTGGAAATCTGCAACTGTATAACTCTTTTGAACTAGTAAAAACTGTTCACTTTTTCTCATGTACTCCAGATAACAATCATACGTCTTATCAACAGTTTTCATGTCATTATTTCATGTTTTTCGCATGAGTTTACAGCTATTTAAAATGTTCTCATCTTTCGTAGGAATGTGCCTTTGAGAGAATTTATACACAAAAGCAAGCTCTGCAGTACATGGATGATAAGGTGAAACACCAAACTGAAAAGCATAATTTAATATATCATCAAGTTAAACTGTTAATTGTGGTTTGAATTATGCATGGATTCAAAAATATTAAATACAAAGGGCAGAGTGAGTATGTTTCAGCAGCATCCATATTCATTTCCATAAAACAACTGAAGGATATTATGGTGTTTTTTTTTAATTTGTCAATCTGGCAGCGTATCTAGAGAAAAAAAATTATATTTTTACTGTTTACTTGCATGTATGTATTGAATGTGGATCTTTCCTGTACTCATATGATGTGCTATTCTTTCCAGGTAATGTATCCTGGTGCAGGAAATCAAAAGGTAATAATTAAATCCAGCTCATATTTTCCTCTTGTCTCTTACATATTGTTGATAATTCAAAAATATATTTGCTACAATTTAAATTTCCAGCCTTTTGTTTTGAAACTGATAATTAGAGACTACATGTGTCAAACTGTGCTTTCATGCTACACATTAAGTTATTGCCTCCATTACATGTATCAAGCTTTGGTTTGAAAATTATCTACATCCCTCTGTGTTTCTCATTTTCAGGAAGGTCGTTCAAAATCAATCCTCCGTGATGTTTTTGTTGCACATGTTCCGGTAAGATAAATTAACTAGGATTTGTAGCAAAAGTATTTTCTCGCATGCATGACAAACTCTCCTGTAGGTTGACAGTGGGAATTTCCGACCAAAGTGCATATACACAGCCGTTATGTTAAGGCGCATGATGGATGCAATCTTGAATGCTGACACCTTTGATGATAAGGTGAGTTTGCCTTTGCATTGCTTTTTTTTTTCTCGAACCCACAGGAGGGCTGCGCATCATTATGTTAAGAAGAGATAAAAGAGTCTAAGAAGACTCAAACAAGCCCAAACAGAGCAAAGTTTAATACAAATAGGACTTGCCAAAAGGAGAAAATGACCAGTGACCCAAACATCTATGGCCACAAACTATTAAGGCCTTTGGCCCCTGCCATGCACCACAACCTAGCCTCATCCGTAATGTCTTGCATAATAAAACTCTGATTAGGTGAAGCCTCCTCAAGGACACATCCATTCCTATGCTTCCATAACCACCATGCTACCAACACGACCGAGGAATTGAAACCTTTGTGGTGT
This sequence comes from Oryza coarctata, assembly GCA_030770085.1. Taxonomy (NCBI): domain Eukaryota; kingdom Viridiplantae; phylum Streptophyta; class Magnoliopsida; order Poales; family Poaceae; genus Oryza; species Oryza coarctata. The sequence goes on from CM061466.1 coordinate 15,929,147, forward strand.
TGCTTGTCAACTTGCTGCGAAGCTTCACACCTCCAATTGATGAAGTTAAGGTCATCTAGCCCCGGTGCTTACTGCTCCAGCCCCACCAAAGACAAGACTGAGAACCAGACACTTCTCGAAAACACACATGTAGTAAGCAAATGTTGCAGATTTTCCTCTTTGAGACATAGGGGGCATTGGTCAGGATGGTCAATACCTCGATGGGCCAATCGATTGGCAGTCCAACATCGATTAAGCAACACCAACCAAATGAAAAATCTGAAGCGAGGTGGAGCCCAAGTTCTCCAAATTTCCTTCCATGGCTCAAACATAACAGCCCCACAAAGAAACAACGATAAGCTGTGCATTGCTTTAATTAATGTCTCCTAAAATTTTCCATCTACCATAAGATAAGCCATATTTTTTTTCCATCATCAATGCTTTTTAAGAAATGAAAATGTATATAAATATGGATTTGGTCTATGGAATAATTAACTTGGCTATCTTAATCACACCTTGTCTGACTTATGAGCCACTATGCTCCATTTGGTGGTCTCAATGTAGACTTCATGAATCAACTGGCAATATTCTTTAATTTCAGACTTCAGCCAACAGTATAGGTTTCTGAATCGAGTAGTAATGTAGGAAGTTAGGAAATAGGTTTTTTTTTGGCGGGGTGGGGGGGGGGGGGTGGGCGGGGGGCGTTCCTCCTTCAAGAATTTATTTAGACTCATGATCGATCATATTTTTACCACACAGCATTTTTTTTGTTGAATTTATTCCAGGATTATGTAGGAAATAAGAGGCTAGAGCTGTCTGGCCAACTAATATCCCTGCTTTTTGAGGTATTTTTTTCTCTTATCATTTCAGTACATGTCATTTGTTATGTTCTCACATCATTCCTTCTTGAAGGATTTGTTCAAAACGATGAATTCCAATGCTGTGGAGCTTATGAACAAAACAAGTGAAAAGATCCATTCTAGTCCATTGGATTTAAGCCTGGTAATGAGAAGCTTATGCATATTTATGGATCATTTTGTGTTTTCAATGTCATACTTGGATAGTGCACTCAATTCGTTTTTCACTATTTTCTTTGAACAGTTCTCTTTATAATCTTCTGAGTGGCTGTTCATGGTAGTTTATGTTACCCTTAGAATAAGGGAATTTTACATTCATCCTTAGTTGTGCTCTGGTGCAGTTTAGTACTAGTACTTTATTCCTTGCGTGATGTGAAGTAATGTGTAGGTTAAAGTAACTGGTTCTTTGTACAGTAATTCTTTTTTCCAATTAGGTTTGTCTGGATACTGAAAGATGCACATGAGAAATTGATTGCCTTTTTGTTCTTACTATGCATATTATATTGAAATGAATTTGTTTATCTGTCTAGACTCTAAAGAAGTATGTTGTGATCTATATCATCTTTGAACAAGTATGAAGTACTTTGTGATGCTCAGACATGGATCTTAGCTGTAATTTTCTTCATTATTCTGCAGCATATAAAGGAAAATATCATAACCCATGGTTTGGAGAGGGCTATATCCACTGGAAATTGGGATATTAAACGATTTAGGATGCATAGAAAAGGTGTATCACAGGTATCTACTCATTCATGAGTTTTATTTCTCCTCTTTTTTATAGATCTTAGGGGGTTCTATTTTATAGTTTCCTTTTTATGCAGGTTCTTTCAAGATTATCCTACATGGCATCTTTAGGCTATATGACAAGGATAACACCACAATTTGAGAAGACCCGGAAAACAAGTGGACCACGTGCTTTGCAGCCTAGTCAGGTGGGGATAAAATGATAACGGTGTTTATACTTTATAAAGAGGCAGCAAATGTCAAAAATTTAAAATTTGTCTATCACATTATAGATTTAATACTCTTATTATAACAGTGGGGTATGCTTTGTCCATGTGATACTCCTGAAGGGGAGGCTTGTGGCTTGACAAAAAATTTAGCTTTGTTGACCCACGTTACAACAGATCAGGAGGAAGGCCCACTGATGAATTTGGTACGTCTTCTCCTAATTCAGTTTTTTTTTTGACTGGGGTGTTTGTTCTTTTTTTGGGGGTGGGGGTGTGTTTTTGTGCACACGTGTGAGGTGTGATCATGTCTACTGAACCACAAGAGTGTTGGTCAGTTGTAATTGTTGGTTTGGGCTCCACAATTCTAGTCATGTCTACTCATTTCTGTTGTTGTGTGAAGTGTAAACCGTGTGTGTCTCTCTGTTGTTCTAATATTATTAAACTGACATTATTTTTATTGTCCTTTTTCTTTTTCATGGGGTATCTCTTTCATGCACATGAGATTTAAGATAGCTGATGAACCTTAATGCCTTGTGACTTTATAATCAAGAAAATAAAAGTGTGCTGGAACTATTCCCTGCATCCGACTACATTCTACTGCAAAGCACAACACAAGAACCATGAGCTTATCCTTAATTACTTCATTTTCATTCCTATTTAGGTCTGGTTGTGTAAATTGCCTTGAAGTGTGCCTAAAAAGGATACTTTTCGTTATTTGAGATCGATGCTACAAAGAGATAGAAATATTGATGAACATGAGATAGGAATATTGATGAACATATTAACTATAAAATTAAAGCAGGGTAGATGAAATGGTAAAAAGGATCGAGCATTCTTTATGATAAAAATGTACACCAAAAACTAAAAGATAGAATGACGATTATATCTGCGATGTTGAATGATACAAAATGTTGGTCTAAAACATATTTAATAGTTAAATGTTATGGAGATATGTATGTTACGTTGGATTTATGGACATACAAGAATAAATCGGGTTCAAAACGATAATATATGTGATAGGTTAGGAATAGTATTAATTGAAGAAAAGTTTGTTTAATATCGGTTGAGATGGTTTGAACATATCTAATAGAGACATCCAGAGACACCTGTGCATAGTAGAATGCTAAGACGTGATAATAATATAAGGAGAGGCAAGAGAATATCGAAATTGATATGAAAGGAGGCAATAAAAATATACTTAAAATGTTGGAATACTTCCAAAGTGTTGTTTAATAAAAGTGTATGAAAAACATGTATTTTTATGCATGAATTTTGATATATGGTTTCTATTAGATTTTATTTTTAATCTATCTTAATTTGCTTAGAACTGAAAGACTTTGATGTTAATATTATATAAACCGCCTTGATATTTTCTTTGTTTAATTCACTTACTTTCACTCCATCCTTTGATATATGATTGAACTGTAACCTTTCTGCATAATCTTATATCTGTTACTTTTTTTTTCATTTGTTGTTTACTAGTGCTATAGTCTAGGTGTGGAAGATTTGTCACTTTTGTCTGGAGAAGAAATCCATGCACCGGGTTCATTTTTGGTCATGTTCAATGGATTAATACTGGGAAAACACAGACAACCTCAGGTCTTGTTCACTATAAACCTCACGTTTGTGTTGTACTTATTTGACTTTCTTTATTTTCATTAAGCTGTCCATGTTACTTTCCAGAGATTTGCTAATGCTATGAGAAAATTGCGTCGTTCAGGTATAATTGGAGAGTTTGTAAGCATTTTTGTAAACGAGAAGCAGGTATTGTTCATTTTCTTGATTATTACTACTAGCTGGAATATTTTAGCATCATGGTTATGAAAACTGTGTCCTAGCAGCTGATAATGATGGAAAATCCTAGGGTCCAATGTTTTTTTTTGAATTAATCAAATTTTGTGTTCATTAATTCTAACTTATCCTCAAAAGAATGGATCGCCATTGTAAGCTTAGCTTCAGTACCAATTTTAGGCCAAAGAGGATTGTGGAATCTTAAGATATATAATTGCTACCAACTTGGTAATAATATTGTCCCTTAATTTAGAAAGTGGATTAAATCAGCTTGCATTGGTGAATACTTCCTTAACATGTTCAAAATTCATTTGGCATTTTCTATTTGATACATGTTTCTTATCTAATCCTTTTCCCTCCAAATTGGACAAAATCTGTTCCAGCTCTAGATCTTGGGACAGTTTAAATCCATGAAGCTAGCAATGGTTATATGCTCAGTTTGTTGGTTTAGGTTTCTCACTAGACCAATAATGTGCTGTTTGCACATACACATCTTATGAAACTGCAGACAGTACAATAAACATACCATCTTTGCTGTTTACTTTGGTACAAAATTAATCTTGTTGGTTGTTGAACTGTGACCATCACCTTTTTTTGTTAAAAGAAAACTGTGTTGGACTTACTGACTTTGTCACTGTCTTTTCTAGCATTGCATTCACATTGCCTCTGATGGTGGCCGTGTCTGTCGCCCACTTATAATTGCTGATAAGGGGATACCAAGAGTCAAAGAACATCATATGAAAGAATTGAGAGTTAGCAATTTCCACGTCATAATTTCTTTTTCTATTGTCATTTTTTTATTCTTAATCTCACATCATATTTTATATTCTAGGATGGTATTCGTTCGTTTGATGATTTTCTGCGTGATGGATTGATCGAATATCTTGATGTTAATGAAGAAAACAATGCATTGGTATATCAGGATTCTTTTGTCTTTTTCTGTGTGGTTTATTATCTTGTTGATATTGTGTTTGTGATGATTCAAACAGATTGCACTGTATGAGCATGAGGATCAAGATGATGTTCAAAGAAGCAGTATCACACATATTGAAATAGAGCCATTGACTATTTTAGGGGTTGTAGCTGGACTTATTCCTTATCCACATCATAACCAGTCTCCCCGTAACACTTATCAGGCAAGGATGCAGATTGTTAATATATAGATATATATAACAATTTTAGGATTATATTTTGTTCACAGTTTCTTGTTTGCAGTGTGCAATGGGTAAGCAAGCAATGGGAAATGTCGCGTATAATCAGGCAAGAAGCTGATTGACTTTTTTTTTACAAGTAAATGCTGCATAATATTTTTTTGTTCCTTTGCAGAAAACAAATCTTAGATAAGTGAATGCTACATGAAATGGCTGGTTGCAACTATTGCATGCATTCAGACATTCAAAAGTATCTTTGTAAACACAAGGATATTGGATAAAATTACATTGTGGTGTTATGTTCTGGTTTTTGTTCTGATTGAGATGAAATAATATTTCTTTGAAATGTGCTGCAGTTATTCCGAGCAGATTCTCTACTCTATTTACTAGTGTATGCACAGCGTCCCCTTCTTACAACAAAAACTATTGAGTTGGTTCGTCCTCATTTCCTTTCCTTCTGGTAAAAGTATGTCTGCCTGCTGTATATTTACCTGCAAATATTATCAGGTTGGATATGATAAGCTCGGGGCTGGGCAGAATGCAACTGTTGCTGTCATGAGTTATAGTGGATACGATATTGAAGATGCAATTGTAATGAACAAATCGTCCCTTGACCGAGGTTTTGGTCGTTGCATAGCAATGAAAAAGTAATGTTATACTCCAAATAACAATGCTCTTTTACTTGCTCTCATTGAGGTGCTTAAGGGAGCATGCCTGTAGTATTGTTCTATTCATTATATAACTTATTTGGTTATCATCTTGCAGGTACACTGTGACAAAGGAGAAGTATGAAGGTGGTTATTCAGACAGGATTGTTAAGCCCCAGAGGGATAAAGATGGTGCTCTGTTAAAGCAGAACATGCGGGTATAAATATTATTGATTCTAGTCGTTATTCTGAGATTTTCTTATCCCTAGTTTTTTTAGTAAGAAGGATAGGAAGAAGTCTATAGGAAATAGCCCCATTCATCCATTTAGATTTGTCGAAAAGTGGTCGAATCAAATGAGAACTTCCCTTCAGTAGTGATCCATGCATTATTTGGTTCACCTTCATCCCAAAGATCATCCATGTTTAATTTTGACTTTTCTTGTTTCTTGAAGTGCACTTGTGTAGTTTTTTGTCCCCACTTTCCTTATATATATATATATATATATATATAATTTTGTGTTCATGTGTGCTCTTAATTGTTTTTACTTTTGATTTTTGGGTGGGACGGTGGGCATGTTGATTTGTTATGGATGGGATAAAAAAATTATCTTGGCAGTTCCAAATGAACAAGACTATTCATATAATGTAATCAATAAATTTAATATGCATTTTAGAATAACTTGTAAAGAAAAGGATAACTTTTTTACAGGCATTGGATGAAGATGGATTTGCTGCACCAGGTCTAATAATACGCAATCATGATATCTATGTGAACAAGCAAACTCCCAAAAATACCAAGAGAGATTCTGGTGCTCAGTTAACAGACAGGTAAGTTTTATTTCTTGTGTTTCTGTAACGGGGGACTTGAGGTGTGCTACTTTCAGGTAGCTTGAATTGAGGATTTGCCACTCATATGTCAATGACATGTGTGGCCAGGACCACATGGCTGAGGGATGGCAAATCCTTTGGCTTAAATGCTTTGCTGTTAAATAATGTTTTATGCGCTTTATTGCTTACTCATCCAGGGACTATAAGGACTCGCCTGCTGTCTACAAAGGTGTTGATGGCGAGACTACTGTTGTAGATCGTGTAATACTTTGTTCAGATACAGATGAGAAATTAATCATCAAGTGTATTATCCGTCACACTAGGCGGCCAGAGGTATGACTTTCTTGTTGAATTCTGTTGATTTTGTCTCCATTGTCAAATGTAAAATTCGGAATTCCTGTTTGTGACCCAGGTTGGTGACAAATTCAGTAGCAGACATGGACAAAAAGGTGTTTGTGGTACCATTGTTCAGCAGGAAGACTTCCCCTTCTCTGAGAGAGGAATATGCCCTGATTTGATTATGAATCCCCATGGATTTCCAAGGTTTTCTATTTTCTTTGGTTACATTATATGTTTTTTTCATTTTTCTTGTGATTTCCTTAACCTAGTGTATCATAATCTACATGTTAGCGGTTGCTCAACTCTGACCCTCAGTTATTATAATTTTACATTAAAATGTTCAAATAGAATATAATAATATTAAAGCATTCTTCATGAAAAATCTAGTGATATGGCTTATTTCTGAAAATTTAGTGTGTTGTTGACTTATTTTAGGATCAAAGTCAAACATTAGAAAAGGTTGACAGCACAAATTTTAGGGCATCAAATAAAAAGGAACATTTGTGAATGTCACCTTAAGTTTGGTTTTGTTGTTTGCTTAAGTCGTTCTAGCTGTCGAGGCCAGCTAGAAGTTTGTACAGTTACGCTATTCCCTTAATACAAAAGCATGCAAAGCTTTTGTGTGTTCCCTAAAAAAAAAAGAACAAAGTAGTAGTATATGTGTTTCTGGAACCATTTAGTTGGTAAAGTTTTTGTTCATGCCTTGTTCAACTCTGTTTGGCAGCTTTGGTACTATTAGTTCCAGCAGATCCATTTTGTAAGTTGTAGCTCTTCATTTTTCATATTGAAACAGGTAAAGCAATTCAGACACCATGATAGTAGGTCTGTTTCTGTAGACATGAGACTCTTTTCATGTTTCAAATTTGAAGATACTCATCGTAGTATCTTAGAGGACTCTGGTGTTCCTCATGCTGGAAATAGTTAACTGGAACACTATCATAAGTTCATAACTTCTGAGTTGTAATTGTGACAGCTATGAGTTGTACACGTGATCACTGACACTTTGAGATGCAAAATAAACCTCTCCAAAGGGGTTTTTCCAGCCTTACATTGACTTTTGTACCAGTCCTAGAGGGTTATACTGATAATGAGCAACTGGGCATGCTTAAAACCATTAGAGCACCAAATCTGATGGTTTATCACATTATTTAGTGTGCTCCTAACCTTTTAATGTTTTGTGAGATAATGTTTATCTGGATTGGCTGACTCTACCTTGCACACCAGTCGAATGACGATAGGTAAAATGATTGAACTTCTTGGGGGGAAGGCTGGTGTGTCTTGTGGTCAATTTCATTATGGCAGTGCATTTGGAGAACCAAGTGGTAATGCTGATAAGGTTGAAGATATAAGGTATTCTTTCATTATGGTAATGCTGGTAATTTGGTTTACAATACTTCTTCAACATTGTTTTTGTTTGCAAATCAGCTATACTCTGGTAAAGCATGGCTTCAGTTATAATGGAAAAGATCTCTTGTACTCAGGTGAGGTTTATTTTTTATAATGCAAACTTAATTGATAAATTTTAAATTTCCATCTTATTGGAAGTCTGTATAGTTTATATTCCTGTGAAACTGAAAACCATGGTGCTGAAGCTAGTATTCAAATAAAACAAGTTTTAACTTTATTTTAACTAAAAAGTACTAGGATTGAAAATTTCAATGTTTATACAAGTGCCAAATATGCAAACTTGGTTCTTAGTAGCAAATGGGGTTGGCTTGTTATAAACAACCTTTAGCAACTAGATTACGGGCATGCCCTTCATTGTTTTCTTGAAAAAAGTGGCCAGGTTTTGGCCCTCAATGCTCCCTATTGTATGCTATTTATCCTTGAGTGTGTAGTTACTTTTATAAGCATTCTGAAAGTTCAAAACTTGAACTTTTTTCTTTTAAGAAAAACATTCAACATTTCGCAAAAAGAAAACTTGGATGACATCTAGCTGGTTTATTCCCTGTTATTGTTCATTGGACAGGTATTTCTCTGTGTGTGTGCATGCTTCTTAGTAAAAACAAGTTTGTCATGTTTTCCTGTCTTCTATATTTTGCGACTTCTCCCCACTCCCCACTTGTAGGATGAGAGTAGTGCACGGTGAATAGAATTTGTAAACTTAGGTATTTATATATCCCATGGAGCTTACCTATTTCAGAATTGTTTTTTTCTTTTCTATTTTATGATTATGCAAATTTCTTTGGTACTGCATATCTCCTTGTAGATTTCGGTTCTGCAAAAGTATTACTGTTACCTTTTAGGTTTTAGACTATTTATGCTTTGTGCGGGTGGAGATTGTTACCTTTTAAGACTGTTCCTAAGAGCCTTTTCTGTCTTTCAGGAATTTTAGGCCATCCTTGTCAGGCATATATATTCATGGGGCCAATCTACTACCAGAAGTTGAAGCACATGGTAGGCATATTGTTTTCATGTTGTTTCCTTTTTACTTGACTTTAAACAAGGCTTCATGCATGAACTGTAGCTTAAGTTTATGTGAACAATGTTCACGTATCTCAAGTCTTGGATTAGTGAATTACGATTCAAAAGGTAGATGGCAAGGATACACAATAAATGAATCATACGAAAACCTAAAGTGTAGTTGTGCCCAAGCACGGCTATACACAGTACCTTATAGAGACTGTAGTGGTCCACTGCAGCACATTAGTGGAAAAAAAGTGTTACAGACAACTGCTGCATAGCAGCGACTACCCCATTTCAGCTATATCAATGCTATAGCAGGGCTATTTGGGCAATCTAAAAGAATACTTGCAGTCCATATTTTCTGCTCAGTGATATTCTTGTCAGTTCATTATTTAGTTACTGCAGTTCTTTTATGGTAATAGAGGTCTCATAGGGTCTGCCCTTGCTGTCATCAAGTTGCTATGAGCACAGTCAACTTTAGATTTAAATAAAGACCTAAAAAATTCGAAAAAAATTACAATAATGACTCCAGGATAACTCAGCACTACATACATCAACTGAACAGAGTAGATATCATCACATCCTGCAAGATGGCTATTGCTATTTAGAAGTGGAAATTGGATACATCCAGCAAAGCTCACCAGCAGGGTCCACGTTTTGTCAAGCTGGAAGCAGCAGAACCACCAACTTGATAGTTTTTTGAAGATGGTGGTTCAGTCTTTGTTCTGTTCAGCATGATATGTGACTCAGAAGATCACTAGGCACCTGCCAGACTGGAACTTGCTCGGAAGCAAAACTAAAATATCACATGGCAAATGACGGCATACAAAGACTAGATATGGTGCAGGAGCGACGAGCTCTGTCCATAGCGGAATCCAACCTAAGAGCAGCCTTAAAGAGGAGGATACTAGGACTAGCGGTCATTGAAAGAGCGAGAAAGAGGCAAGCCTCTAGGATAACAAAGAAGGCGACGCTAACACCAAATACTTTCACCTAAAGGTCAATGCACAAAGGAGGAAAAATCACATACATGGCATCCGCAAGCAAAATGGATGGGTGGTGACACACGACGAAAAAGAGGCGGTGGTCCTTGACCACTTCTCGTCAATCATGGGAAGGCCAAGCCCAAGACTATGTGACCTCAATTGGTAGAACTGGTAGACCTAATCACCATGGTTGACCCTTTCATAGAGGAAGAGATCAAGAGGGCAATCGATGAGATGCTAGAAGACAGCTTTAGGGCTGGATGGGTTCACTAGCTGTTTCTACAAGGTGTGCTGGGGCTTCGTTAAGAGTGATATCGTTGCAGCCCTCAATGCAGTCCACAATCTGAGATGCAACCACCTCAATCTACTCAACTTGGCAAACGTGGTCCTAATCTCCAAAAAGGAATGTGCTGACAAAATCACGGACTATAGGCTAATTAGCCTCATACATGGTATCGCGAAGATCATCTCGAAACTTCTAGCTTTGTGACTTTGACTGATCATGCAAGTATTTATCTTAGTAAACCAAAGCGCTTTCATCCCGGGATGAAGTATCCATGACAACTTCCTCATTGTTAGGAGCATGGTGAGGAAGTATCATCGGAAAAAACAGCCAATGCTGCTCTTCAAATTGGACATTTCGAAAGCTTTTGATTCAATGCAATAGGACTACCTCCTGACACTCCTATAGCAATGTGTTTCCCACAACACTGGCGCGATTGGATTTCCGGCCTTTTCACAAGCTCATGCTAAAAAATCCTCCTGAATGGCATCCCCGGCAACAAAATCCCTCACGGATGAGGACTTAGGCAAGGAGACCCTCTATCCCCATTACATTTCATCCTAGTGATTGACCCATTGCAATGACTCAAAAGCAACAGAGCTCCAATTGATTAGCAAACTCAGAGGAAGGTCAGTGCGTCTCTGCATCTCAATATATGCTGACGACACGACGGTCTTCATCAACCTGAAGAAGGAAGATGTCAAAGCCTTCACAGATATCCTTGAAGGCTTCAGCCAGGCGACCGGTTTATGCACTATCATACATAAATCACAAGTGGCGACCATCAGATGTGAGAACATAGACCTAGATGTCCTCGAGAACACGCTAACAATAAGGGCCTCCTTTCCCATGAAATACCTAGGACTACTGTTGGCCATTGGTAGGCTACACAGGGCTAACCTTTAGCCCCTATTTGACAATTCAGCAGGGCGAATGGCCGCTTGGAGAGGAAGGGACATAGGAATTGTGGGGCGAATGATGCTTGTCAACGCAAGTCCCAAAAGAGTCCCTAGTGGTACTTGACAAGCAGCGCAAGTACTTCCTATGGGTGGGATGTGAAAACCTATTGGGAGGAAAGTGTAAGGTTAAGTATGCAAGAATGTGCTTGCCAGTGACAAATGGCGGCCTAGGAGTACTAGAATTGGGGAAGTTCGCGAGAGCACTTCATGTAAGATGGCTCTGGCAAGAATGGAAAGTCCCCGAAAAGGCATGGATGAGGATGGACACACTGTGCGATGACATGGATAGACTCTTGTTCACGGCAGGAACCACAATATCCTTGGGAGATGGATCCACAACCTGTTTCTGGGACTTGGCATGGCTGCATGGACAAAGACCAAAGGATTTGGTGTCATGAGTCTATGCAGCTTCCAGGAGAAAGAATAGGACGCTGAAGCAGGCCTTGGAAGGCGACATATGGATAGAAGACCTCAATCTCAATCAATGAAGCTATGTCGGTCGAGCTCCTAGACCAGTTAGTTACTCTATGGAATGTAGTCCAAGGAGTGCAACTCTCTGATGGTGAAGTAGATCGGATCACTTGGAAGCTCAACCCATGGGGAATACACGGCAGCGTCTGCATACAAAGCGCAATTCCTTGGATCCACTAGTACAAACTATGAGATGATCATCTGGAAGCCTTGGGCGTCGAGAAAGTGCAAGTTTTTTGCCTGGCTGGTGGTCCAAAACAGTGTGGACGTCTGATCACCTAGCAACCTGTAGATGGCCAAACAACACCTCCTGCCCACTATGCCGACATACCCTGGGGACTGCTGTCAACATGGACCTCCCAGGAGCAGATCGGGCCAGCAAAATTGGAGCACATCCACAACGGTCCATGAATGGTGGACAGGGCTAGCTGTTACCCTGAGAATGCCAATAAAAGGATTGCACAGCCTATTTTTACTGATGTCATGGGAGATATGGATGAGCAGAACCAGAGAGTATTCAGGCACAAAGAATTCTCGGCAACAAACCTGGCATCAAAGATCAAAGAGGTGGCCAAGACCTGGGCCTTAGAAGGAGCAAAAAGGCTTTACGACTTAATACCGTAACCTAGATTTGTGTTTTTGTGTTTCTTAACCTGTATAGGTCTATACTTGTGCAGTTTTTCTCCTGCTTTATTCAATGAAATTGGCATACTCTAAGTGCTGGTTCCATCAAAAAAAGAAGGTGATGCCAGGTTGTATGGTTCAGCTGCAGTAGCTCACAAAGTCTGGGATTCTTATGAAGGTGTGGAGCAGCAAGGATTTCTTGGTAGAACTTCATCACTAATAACTTGCGCTTCTGGTAGAAAAGTTGCTGGTGAAGAAACACCCTTAAAATTTTATTTTGGTGTATACCAGGGTCGATCCCCTTCCCACTTGATACTGGTGTCTAGCTAGGGATGCAATACAAAATAATCTCATTGACTTTGAACCGTCTTTTACTAAGTGTCCTCCAAATCATTCCCTCTATAAATATAAGGGATTTGGGGTACTACTTGTCTCATCCATCCACTCCTTATTTAATTTTCACCCAATCTTACCCCCATCTGCCCTCCCACTCCCCAACTATCCTTCATTCATGGAGGGGCATTATAGTCTTTCCCTATAACCTTAATCTCTCCGAAAGAACCTGAAATCCCTGGATGGAGGGAGTACTTCACTTTGTCTGGCAGGCTAACATACCACGACTTGTTTTGTCTCTGTTGATTTCAGCAGGGCACGAAATGAACATGGGCTTATTATCACAGTTCATATCAATATATCACTGCCTATTGACTAGCAAAATTCTGGTGCAATTTGGTTGTAATATACATGATATACTAATTGGTATAAAGGTATTGTTAGCAGGCCTGAGCAATATTTGTTTGAGGCAGACATAAAATTTCTAGTAAGTCTTGGTATAGCCACTTTTTTTTTCTAGGTATCTTCAAGCTGATAGGTGCCTATGAATGCCTTTTCAGGTTGCTTGAGATTGTATTTATATTTTTTTTCTACAATTCTATTTTTGTACTTATGGATTTCTGCAGGTTCTTGATAAGATGCATGCTCGAGCTAGTGGACCACGAGTATTGCTGACCCGGCAACCTACTGAAGGGCGAAGTCGTGATGGAGGTTTTACATCTTCTATATATGCTGCAATTTTAAACCACTGTGAAGCCTAGTAACTTTCCTGCTGTCTATCTTATCTCCCATCTTCATTTTGCATTTTCATAGGCCTACGTCTTGGTGAGATGGAGCGTGACTGTTTAATTGCATACGGTGCTAGCATGCTAATCTTTGAACGCCTACTAATATCTAGTGATCCATATCAAGTGCAGGTAATCTTTGAAGTAATTTGTGCTTCTCTGTAGGCTGGAAATGCCATTTAAAAGAAAGCTGTGTATCTATCCCATTACTCTAGGATGTTTCTTCTATGCTTTAGACCATTGCAATTCCCAAGTCCAGTTGGCTCAACAATAATTAATGTCTGTGTTTGATTGGTTATACAAGCCTAAGAAGTAAACAATTTTATAGGTAGAGTAGCTTTCTGTTGCAGTGTTTTAGATGTTTTAAAAATCTCTCTTTTATCAGGTTGCATTCTGTTAGTATTTGAGATCTGTTAAGCAGCTTACTTGGCCAATTGTTCTTGGCTACTATCTTGAGAACTCCAAAACTTTGTTGATAATGCCAAGTCCTTTTGCTAATGATGTTAGTTGAATTGACCAAGCGTTTCATGTCTTTTTCGTGGTTGTCTATGTCTGCCAGGTTTGCAGAAAATGTGGCTTGTTAGGCTATTACAATCATAAACTGAAGGCTTCCTACTGTTCCATGTGCAAAAATGGAGAAAATATGGCCAAGATGAGGATGCCGTATGCTTGCAAGCTTTTATTCCAGGTACTGCAGGAGGGGGAACGGGGGAAGTGAAAACGGCTTCTTTAGTCCATCTTAATTGTTTTCTCGAGACTTGGAGGATTTGCATTGTTCGGCTAGTTGAGGACTTGAGGCTCAAATGCTTGCCTATTTTGTGTTGCGCAAATATCTTCTCGGCTATTTTTTGGGTTTGCCTAATGTTTCTTAAGTGCAGGCGATATCTCATGTGCTCCATAGCTCTAGTCCTTGACGAGACAGTTAACTTCATTTGGTTGGTTTTTTTCCTCCTTTTCAGGAGCTGCAAGCAATGAACGTTGTTCCACGATTGAAGTTAACCGAAGGATAACTTGAAATGCGACGGTCAAGCTCAAGCACTGTTGGTACAAGCTTTTGCAGCAAGGCGGCAAGCTGTACCATGTGGACTGGACCTACAACATCATTCAGGAGTCAGGATATGTTTGGTTTCTGTACAGAAGAGAGGGAGCTTAGATTTCTTGATACGAGGGGGACAAAAGTGGAAGAAAGAGAAGCATGGCAACCAATAGCATCACATGAGCTGTACAATGGGAACGCTTTACTTTGCATGTTCCAATGTTAATTTGCTTCCCCCCTATGTACCATCTTCCTTGTATACATCCATAGCTTTCAGGAAGACTATCTTGGGGCTTAAATATCAGTCAGTTGTCTTGATTTGTTCTTTTGCACAGTTGATATTTATTATTCATGCACTCATGTTAGTGTATATGTATGTACGGACCTCGTCGTGCTGGAGTCCCGGGTGCACGAGCTGGTGCATGGCTCATGCTTAAGAATGAATATACATGAAAAAAAATTACGAAACGGAGACAAAAGGTGTTAGCCAACAGTGCAAATTGCAATGGTGATTCAGTTTTGGGTAAAATAATTAAGATATCATTTCATGGCTTAGCATGCATGCTCCTTAGCTCCTTCGCATATGTGCATCGGCATGCTAGCTAAGTCATTCATGCTGCCAAGATATTAATTCTGCATGCATGCAGTTACTATACTTTCTTATTTTTATACTATATAAATATTTTTAGTTGTTTAGCAAAGATTAAGATAAATAACAGCCTTTCATATAGAATGAAGAGAGGTAGAAGGTTAGGTGGAAGTTAAAATGGAAAGAAATTTAAAAAAGAAATAATTGATAGGACATAGGTTAATGTTGCTAGAAATTTTTATATTATAAAATAAGATTTAAATTTTAAAAATTATTGTATTTTAAAACAGATAGAGTAGAAGATATGTATTGATAGTGCAATTATTGCTGCTAGCTATAGTATGGCTAGAGCGGGAGACAACACCTTGTTGGAAGAGGTCGCTGACACATCGTCGAGGTTTTCATCAGCTCGCAGTTGCTGCTTTGTTCACAAGAATGGATATCACCGGTGCGTTCTCAGATACATATATAAGACGTCATCTACGACAATATTGACCGTGTCCTCTATGAAAACAACCACGTTACATATGATGTCATTGATCACATTATCTACAATGGCAATGACTACATCACTCAACACCACTGTTGTGATGACCTTTTACATGATGCACATGTTCCAACCAAAACTGATGGTCTCGTCATGAACGACAGCCTTTAACATTCGCAAGACGTCCCCAATAGTATCATTTGAAATCTATAAGGTGCCTCTTTTACTACCGTAGTTTTACCTTTATAATTTTTTTCGCTTTTGGCTATGTGCAACTACATCAACTATCATTGCTACTACAACCATAACTCCTATATTATCATGATTAGCTAAATCGACGGACATCTATAGCAAAAAATTATCCACAACAACTCTAGTCAAAACGTCCATGTCATCACTATCATCCATGATACTCCCGTTGTGACTACATGATGAAATAAAGGAGAGTCAAGGGACAACATCAGAAGAGGAGATAAGCACCGTCCAAGATAGAGGACTATCTATCATAGATGCAATTGATGATGGTGAAGTATAGAAGATGGTGAAACAAAAGATTTCAAAGAAGATTTTAAATCCAGTCTCAGTTCGCTTCATCCCATTATGTTTGAAGAAAAATGTTAGAAGTACATATACATGTAAGAGTCATAGCATGTGGATGACAACACTGAATCTGCACATCATTAGGATGTCAGGATATGTTTGGTTTCTCTACAGAAAAGAGGGAGCTTAGATTTCTTGATACGAGGGAGACAAAAGTGGAACGGAGAAAGAGAAGCATGGCAACCAATAGCATCAGATGAGCTGTGCAGTGGAAATGCTTTACTTTGCATGCTCCAATGTTTATTTGCTTCCTCCTCATCTATCATCTCCTCCTTGTATACATCCATAGCTTTGAGAAAGACAATATCTTGGACTTAAATATCAGTCAGTTGTCTTGATTAAGGAAGAAATTAACAAAAATTATTTACGAATTCTCATTCAATTTAGGAGAGAATTAACTGGATACAACTGGATAACTAATTTAAAGATGGAGAGGACGCATGCAACTAACTTAGCTAAGATGGCGAGCAACGTAAGGAGAGAATCAGATGCAATAATGCAAACTTGTGCACGTCATGGCGTAGCGCTTATTATCCGAGATCAAGACGAGTAAGTGCGTAGCAGCAGGAGCAGCAGTTGCTGCAGTAGTAGTAGAAGCAGCAGTAGCAGTAGCAGGAGTAGCAGTAGTAGTGGTGGTGGTGGTGCGTGTGTGTCGTAATGGTAGTGGTGGTGGTGGTGGTGCGTGCGTGCGTGTGTCTTCTAATTGCGTGCATGGCGGAGAGGTACGGATCCAGCTAGCTAGCAAGGTGGAGCCGATGCCGGCGGCGACGCTGGTGAAGATCTTGTCAACGGCCTGCAGCGCCGGGATGGCCGACTTGACGTACAACGAGATCTGGCCGGCGACGGGCGACAGCGGGTTGGCGGCGACCTCTTGCTTGACGTCCTCCTCGGCGGAGGGAAGAAGCGCGTCGGGGTCCTAGTCGAACTGCCTTGCCTGCTCGAGGTATGCGTCCATGCGCGGCGTCGCTAAGAGGCGGACGGCCTCGGCGTCGCCGCGGGCGGTCGTGGGAGGCCAGCGACGAGATGGCGTAGGGGCGGCACTGCCGGTCGTGCACCTCGTGCGTCTCCATCAATCGGAGCAACTGCAGGAGAGCTCCTCCCGGAGCATGTCCACCATCGGGTTCGCCTGGTCGAGGACGTCCTCTAGCGCGTTCTGTGCCTCCACCAGCCTCGTCCTCGCCTGCTCCAGCTCCTTCCCGTACACAATGCTCCGCGCCTCCCGGATCGACTGTTAGTAATCTTGTGTGTGCCGGTTAGTTAGGATTGCATGGCATATCTATTTTAGTCAGTAGCATGCGCGCGAGCTCCGGATTGCGTAGGAGGCCATGGCGTGAGAGTGGCTCAGCCACGCGCCTGGGCATGCAGTGATGGCCGAAGAACACGGTGCGTGGGGATGGACGCGCACACTTACATCGTGCGTGCTATAGCGAGCATAGCTCTGCTCTTTTGTATTCCAATAAATAGAGAATAGAAGCAACAAAAAACGCTGTGCTTTCAGGCAGCACCAAAATTCCCTTGTCCAAGTGTTCGTGTTGTGTTTGTTGAGTTCGTGTTCATCTTCCTCGTCTTTGGCCTTGTCACCTCGTCGTCGGTGTTCACCGCTGATCCGAGACTAACAAAGTGGTATCAAAGCCATACGTCGGGCCTCACCAACACACCGTGGTTGTTCGTCGTCGGGGAAGGAGAAGAGTGATGGGTCCGGCAACAAGACTCCATCGCACATGCCCATGCCTCCACTGAGCCGATCCCCTGTCACCATTCGTGCACCCACGACGCACGTCGTCTGCGGAGAGGTCGAGCACCTCCGACAACTGGCCACAGTTGACGAAGACGAACTACAATGAATAGTCGCTCCTTTTGAAGTTGAAGATGTAGGCACACCATCTTAAGGACACCATCGAGCACGACGACATAGAGTTCTAGGATGACCGCAACGCACTCAACGCCATCTGCAGTGCTGTCTCGCAGGAGATGGTGCTTGTGCTAGCGACCAAGGAGACTGCAAGGGAAGCCTAGGAGGCCATCAAGACCCTGCACATCGGCGACGATCGTGTGTGCAAAGCAACAACGCAGAATCTCCGTGCAGAGTATGAGGCCATCGCGCTCCGCAACGCCAAACCCATTGAAGATTTTGCCCTACATCTGATGGGGATCATGCAACGACCGACAACGCTCGGCGATCCCAAATCCGACGAGAAAGTGGTGGCAAGTACTAGTGCGTCGTTTGCCCGTGGTACAAGCAGCTGGTAACCTCGATTGAGACCCTACTCGACATTTCTCACTTGTCAATTGAGGAGGTGATGGGGGTTTTGAAGGCGGCCAACGACGTCGAGCCCATGCCGACGCACACTACGAGTGGCAAACTACTTCTCACTGAGGAGAAGTGGGTCGAGAGGTACAAGAAGAAGGACCAATAGTCCAGCTGCGGCAGCTCCAACTCTGGTGGCCATGGCAAGCGCCGTGGAAGAGGCCTAGGCCAGGGCGCCGGTGGCAATGGCGATTCTAGGGCCGGCTCCAGCGCGGGCAAGGTGGGCTAGGACGACGTTTGCAAGAACTACGGTAAGAAAGGCTACTGGGCCAAAGACTGTAAGGGCAAGAAGAAGGAGGAGCAGGTTCACGTGGCCCAGGATAACGAGCCCACCTTGATGTTGGCTATCGGTCTGATCGATGAGCTGGAGAGCTCATTTCCCTCTGAGCAGTAGCCACTAGCACTACCGCGCCTAGCGACTTTGGTGATTCGTAATGGCGCTATCCTCCACCTCGTCGAGAAGAAGGTCTTCGCCGTCTTCGATGCCATAGAGGACCAGGATCCAAAGCGCTGGATCCTGGACACCAGCGCGTCTAACCATATGTCGGGCTCACGGGTGGCATTCGCTAGCCTCAACAACGGCATTGCCAGGTCCATGAGATTCAATGATGGCTCCATTGCACGGATTGAAGGGAGCGGTACCGTGCTCTTCTCCTGCAAGAATGGAGAGCATTGGTCGCTCCCCAACGTCTACTACCTGCCATACTTCACCGCCAATATAATCTCCGTTGGCTAGCTAGACGAAGATGGGTACCAGGTGCTCATGGAGGATGGTGTGATGCGCATTTGGGATGAGGAGAGGCGGCTGCTCATGAAGATTCACCACAGCCTAGGCTGGCTGTACGTGCTCGACGTCATGGCCAGTTTGTCTGGCGGTGTGCACCGACGATGATGCCTAGACGTGGCATGCTCAGTTTGGCCACATCCACTTCATCGCGCTATGCAAGATGGCACGAGAGGAGCTTGTCCACGGTCTGGCCCAACTCAATCAAGTGGAGCACGTCTGTGAGGCTTGCCTCGCTGGCAAGCACTGGCGCCCCCCTTTTCCTCAGGGCATACTGGGACTCTCCACCAAGGTGCTCTAGCTACTGCACGGCAATATCTATGGTCCAATCTCACTAGCGACTCCTAGTGGCAGCTAGTATTTCCTTCTACTCATCGATGACTTCTCCCGGTACATGTGGATCTCCTTGTTGCCTTCCAAGGTTGCCGCCACGATGGCGATCAAGCACATTCAGGTCGCGGCAGAACGCAAGACAGGCAAGAAGGTGAAGGCACTTTGCACTGATCATGGAGAAGAGTTTTCCACGGCAGACTTCATCGAGTATTGCGCCCAGCTCGATGTGCAATGAGAGCTCACAATGCCATATACGCCACAACAAAATAGTGTTATGGAGTGACGCAACCAGTCCGTCGTAGGCACAGCGCGAAGCATGCTAAAGGCAAAGGGCCTTCTTGGCGTGTTCTAGGGAGAGGCTATCACCACCACCGTGTATCTGCTCAACTGTTCCTCATCAAAAGGCATCAGAGGGAAGACGCCCTACAAGCTGTGGATCGGGAGCACGCCGAGGGTACATCACCTCCGCACGTTCAGGTGCGTCGCCCACATCAAGGTGACCATGCCGAACCTGAAGAAGCTTGATGATCACAACCACCGCATGATCTTCATCGGATATGAGCCGGGCTCCAAGGTGTACCACTTCTATGACCCTACGACCCGACGTGTCCACATCAGCCGCGATGTCATCTTCGATGATGCTACGCAATGGGCATGGCCCGCTGAACATGACGGTGAGCCCACGGACTTCATCATCGAGGAGGCTGCATCAGCGAAGTCCGTTGTGATCACCACCACCAGTACAACAACGACACATACCCTAGCATCGCCCTCTGCGTCAAGCTCATCCTCACCAGCTCTATCAGCAACTTCATCGCCATCAATCATGCGCTGGTCTACGGCAAACTCATCTACGGCTACCCCTGCATCCACGACGTCGAGCCTACCGCTGCAGTAGAACATCGAGTTCACCTTACCACCAAGCACTGGAGCCAGTGAACAGCTGGACATCAACCACGATGACGATGCGCCCCTCCAGTTTCGCCATGTAGACAACGTGCTTGAGCTAGCCAAACTGCCCGGGCTCGCTGCACGAGACTTGGAGGAGCGCCTGTTGCTGGTGAGCAACATCGAGCTGACGTCGTTTGAGGAGGCGTTGCACCACAAGTGTTTGCGTCATGCGATGCTGGATGAGATGACATCTATTGAGGCAAGTAGCACCTAGGAGTTGGTTGAGCTGCCATTGTGCATGCGACCAATCGACCTCAAGTGGGTCTATAAGACCAAGAAGGATGCAACTGAGATCATCACTAAGCACAAGGTCGTGTTTGTCGTGAAGGGATACGTGTAGCGCTAGGGGATCGACTTTGACGAGGTCTTCGCTGCAGTGGCGCGACTTAGTCTATGCGGTTACTGCTCGCTCACGCCAGAACCTACTCTTAGGTAAAACATGAAAGCATGCAATGGTCTTTTCTCCCTTTTGTTTTATCTTCCACGCATACACACAACCTACATGCATACATGCACACAAGCGGCTTGTCTTCTCTTTTGCCTTAAGGCAGAAGGCTTCTTTTAACTCCTCTTCACTAATCAATAGTCGAGGCAAGCGATAATGGGAAAAAACAAGAGGAGCCAGAGATTCCCCATGAAGTGCATGTATGCATTTGCATCACCTCTCAATGTAAGGCAGTGAGATTGCAATAAAAGCGACCTGCATTAAAGCAAAGCAAACAAACGAAAACCAAGCAAACCACTGGACATGCATCTATGACTCAATGATTAGCGTCTCATCCTATCATGACAACTCGGTAAAAGTTGATGAATGCTTTGCGAGATTCATGGTGCCAAGCGGACATTCAACATCTCTTGACTTGTCGCAAAATACCAAAAATGACTACAAAACCTAGTTCTAGACCCTACAATCATCTCCACCATCCATCCTTGACCTTCTGTTCTTCAGCAAACTATAGCAAAAACCCTAACTGCCATTGAAACCGCCTCCTGAGCTCCCTCTGCTCCCTCTTTGTTCCCTCTATTTCCCCTCTTACACCACTCCAGGGACCCAACGAAGGCCACGGTCGATACCACCGCAGCCCCTACGTCCTTTCCTCTCTATCTTGAGCCCTGTTGGTCCCTAAAACCGCCGCTGCCATGCTAGAACAGAAGAGAACCGTCGCCAGCAGTTCTCCATTTTTGGTGAGACCCCGATCCCCATTTATTCCTCCTTATACTCTAAAGGTAGCCTCAAGAAGCTAGCTACCACCTCTGTTAAGGCCCTCGACCGCTGCTTCCCACCGCTCCTCTAAATCACTCCGCCCAACCACTCCACTACCCTCTAACCCCATCCAATTGCCGCAGTCTCTTTCTAGAACCTCCAGGGCACCCTAAAGTGAGTAATTGGCTAGAAATCCCTTGGATGCCATTCCCCTTTCCTCATCCAAGCGCCAATGGAACCGCCATCCATAGCCAACCGAAGCCCTAGAGCCCGATCCATCCCGCTGATGTTCCAATTCACTACATTGGGAACCTCCATGCCAAGTTCCATAGGTTGAGTCCCCTTAGCTATGTCGAGCAAAGACGATGAACAATGACCATCATAGGTTGTCTTCAACCTCACGCTTATGCGCTGCTCCTCTATGAACCGAGCCCATAGATCAGGTTCACTGCAAGTAGGGCCTACTGATTTGGTGCATGTGCACGGTGTGTCCGGCGCTGTCTTGGCCTTTGTTCGCACGTGCACCTGGTCTACCAAGAGTCAAGAGACTGTCGGCAGGCCCCATGCCCTTCGGCCTACTGTAGGTGCGTGGAGTGGGCTAAGCCTACCACGCCGATGCCCTTGTCTTTTCTCACACCCGGTCCACGGTGGAATGTAAACCTAGCGCAGTCTTGGTCCAACCGACAGTAGGCCCCACCTATCAACACCATCAAGGGAATATTCTTGAGAATATTCCTAATAATTTTTGAGAATATTCCCAATAATTTTTAATAACCCATTTTTAATTGTAGAAAATAATTTTAAACTTTAAATATTCA
The DNA here is from genome assembly GCA_030770085.1 of Oryza coarctata. Classification (NCBI taxonomy): domain Eukaryota; kingdom Viridiplantae; phylum Streptophyta; class Magnoliopsida; order Poales; family Poaceae; genus Oryza; species Oryza coarctata. The sequence goes on from CM061466.1 coordinate 15,951,646, forward strand.
TATTTTTTTATCTGTAATCCGATTGATCCTATTCCACTTCTATTTTTTTAAAAAATAAGATCTATTGAATGTCACTATTTTTATTTAGTGTTTTATTGCTTTTTTAGGGTTTTATGTGGATTTCTCATGTTTCACACGTAGTTTGCCACCTGAAAATTCTCGAATGCTGATTCTGAAGAGTTTCTCATCTACCAAGAGTAATGCAAGTTACTTCTTCAATCATGCTGATCTTAATTTATAAAATTGAATTGTTTGTAAAGTTGAATTACTAGGTGCACGTAGAGGCTGCTGATTGTAGATCGATTTGTCTAGACAACCTAATTGATGTATTATGTTTTTCCAAATGGATTGCCCTAACTTTGTATCACTAGTTTTGAGACCTTTAGTATTATTACTATTGATAATCAACAATATGTTTTTCCAAATAGATTGCCCTAACTTTGTATCAGTAGTTTTGAGACCTTTAGTATTATTACCATTGATAATCAATAATATGTTTTTCATGAATAATGTGATATTTGGACGGGATAAATAGATAGTATTGGAAAAATGGGTTATGAACTATTTTAATAACCCAACATTTTATGTCGATGGTTTGTAAAATAAAAGTGGTTGTTTTTATAGAAAACCAGGGTGTGAAGTGGTTGCCTGTGTGGGGAGGCTTTATATTGATATATAAGGATCAATTCATTGGAAAACTACACTGAGCATAGTACAGTGCGACCATATGGGTGGTATGGGACGCCCTTGGCTAAGTAACTAGTAGGGCTAGAATTGTTTATTTACTGGGAGTTATGGAATCACTGGATTAACCATGAGTTGGTGCTCATGGTATCTTGAGTACAACAAGTCTAGGATTTGCCTGGGACTTGGTGTGTGACACTTCTAGTTAGTAAATGGTTATCCTAGTTTTACTTTGGAAAAGACTTGTAGCAAGTCTTCGCTATCGATGGGTAGCTGAAGAGCCTCGTGGCATGAGGGTAAAGCATGCATCTTCTGTAGAAAATTTTGGCTGAATTGTTTAAACAGTCGTGCCCACAGTTATGGGCAGATGTAAAGTGGTTTTTCTTGCATTGATTTATTTTTAAATAGTTGTGAAGTAAAGTTGTGGAATGGAAACCGTTTCTAGAGTTGTCCTATATAGCTAATGGCTGACCTGTGTGATTATGAATAGAATTGTGTAGTCTTGGAAGTCAATAGATTTATAGTGAGAGGGTGAGATGATAACCCTTTTTTGAGAGAAAAAAAATAATGATAATAATGTAAATAAAGTAAATGGAATTTTTATGGTATGGTTGATGGGTTGTCTCAAGGTAGAAGGCTTTGGTGGTTGTGATTGATGAGGTAGGCTATGGTCCTATTAATGTTGGTTGATAATGGTTTGTGCAGATGCACATGGTTTTGGAAAAGTGAAAAGAAATTAACAAATAGGTGACAAGTTGAAAATTGCCAATACGCTAGTCTCTAGGAGCATGCTGATGCTGATGTCAAATAAACTCAGCCTTTCGTTGAAGCCTATGTATGTTCATATTTTCATGGCTTACGAAATACGTATGTACTCAAATTTCTTTTTCCTTCAAAAGTTTTAGGGAAGCAAAGACAATGGATATGATTTCGTCCTAGTCCAAACTGTTGCTTGTGGTTTACTTGCTAGTGTTGGCACAAAAATTTGACAATGACCCTTTTGTTGCAAACGGTGGTCTAGAAGATCTGCTTAATTCCAGTGTAGGTTCTAACTTGGTTCGTTAAGGGCGTTGCAGTCAATTGTACGTAGATAAAAGTAAGAATCTTGAGCCAATTGGCTTAATGGCCGATACGATATCCTTTCATCAGCTGATGACCGATGGGAATGATAACACCTATGTACTAGCGACAAGACTGATGTGGGCATATATATATATATAATGATATAGATGAGTGAACTTATCAGCTAGGCTAGTTGATGGAAGAGACGAGACCTACTAAATCATGATGCCTTAGTAAAGACAATTGCGATAGATCAGACTAAACCGAGATAGTATAAGATTGAGTCTAGTAAAACTAGATCGATCAATAGTACATTAATCATTGAAATAGGAAATGAATATCAACTGGTGGTCCGATATATGTATAGATAGCTTATGATAAAAATAGGTATATCGGTTGGAGAGCTAATACGTATTAAACTTGAATCTTAATTATAACGATACCTCATCAGTTAGAACTCTAATGAAATGTTGAATAAAACCTATCGAATTATTAGGATTTAACCTATCAACAACAATCCAATATATCAGACCTAACCGAGACAGTACCAGATTAAAGATAATAAGAAAAACCTACTTAGTTGATAGGTCCTACGCAAGCATGATGAATACACTTGATCAAACTAAGAGATTGAAATGATACAATTTTAGATATAATAGATATATCATAGTAAACCGACAATCAATTCGATCGAACTAGGGCAATCTAAGAGATCAAAATGATATAGTCTTAATCGAGTCTAGTCTGGCTGATACAACTGCTAGGTGGTAGGACTTAACCCTTCACCAAAGATCAAAATGATGTAGCCCCGTATCGAGAGCTAGAACCCTCTAGAAAAACATAGAGAACTAGGGTTGGTGATGTGTTGAGGAGGAGACAAGCTTGAATGTGCCAACAGCTAGGGGAAAGAGAACCTCATTGGTAGCGAGCAAAAGAGGCAAACCTCACTGAATCGGCTGATCCCCATGTAGGTGAAGCTTGAGCTCACTGGCAACTATGCCCTACGATAGGAGCTCACTCTCGTTGGCTTAGGTGCTCAGGGACAAGAGACAAGCTCTAGTGTGCCATCCATCGCACTGGGTGTGGAATGGTGTTGGCACTCGGTGCGGAATGGTGGTGGCATTGGGCGTTCGTGGATTATGGTGTTGGGGAATGTCGGCGCTTGGCGCGGGGGGCATTGTTGGCAGAGCTAGGAGCAGGTAGTGCTGGGCATGTGATGACTCTGGACACCGGCAAATGGTGGTCCTAGGGGATGGTAGCCTAGGGTGAGGGCAGTAATAGGTTGGCATATCCGTGTATGGTAGTGATGGGGGCTGGCAAAGGGTACTTGGGTGGACGACTGGAGTGGGAAGGAGAAATGAGTTAGGAATTTAGGGTTAGAATTTTGTTAGGCTTTTTGCCTTGTTGGGCGTCTTTGACTTGTTGCACTCCTATGAAATGCTAGGCTGGTCTCATGAGTTGGGCCATTGTTAACATCAAAATTTGGGAAGCCCTGTAGCTAGGATCCAAGAGTTGATCGATTTATGGAAAGATGCCAATTAATAAAGGAAAAGAGACGATGGGTAGATGAGGATGGATTCGGTTCAGTCTAAGATGGAAGATTATCCAAATGAGAACAAATCTGAAGAGAAGTTGCGGAAGTCACGGCAGAATGTTTTTATTTTTGTAAAATCTATAAGATAGGCAAGTTTAGATAGTTTTGTTAACTTCTTAGAGAAAGATTCCTTTTTTGTTTAAGAAATAACGTTCGGAGGTTGTTTGTAACCATATCGGACTCGTATAACCTCAGGGTATAAATATAGACCTCCTAGAAGCCTGTAAATGATCCACACATATTAATACAATCTTGGCGCATTGCCACTCTAGTTTATCTAAGTTTTTATCGGTGGGTTCTGGCTCTCGACATGAGGCGGCATCGGTTAAGTCTGATCTCCGATGAAGGAATTAGTCCCACCACTATCTAGGTGTATCCGCTCTGCCTAAGATTGTATCAATTATGTTCGATCTCTTCTTTCGATCGGATATATCACATCATGTTCACGTGGATTATACCGGCTTATCGAGCTCCTTCTACCATCATTGGTCTCGTGCTACATCAGTTAGATCTAACCTACTAGAGTGCTGGTAGAAGATTGAGCCGTAAGCTATTAGATTTTTATGTGACATTTTATCGGAGTGGCTAGCCGATGAGTTATCTATACACTAAGCTTTCCGCCTAGTGTATCGGCTTCTCAGCCGATATACATATATCTTGCCCAGCGATTAGTCTACTAGCATCAAGATCTAGTAGGTTTTGTTCTCCCCTTTGGCTCAGTTAGCCGACGAGTTTACTTATATGCATGTATCTAATGCGCAGCCGATAGTAGCCTATGGGTTCACCCGTTCCCTCCATTGTTATGTTAGATCTAACTCCCACCGTTTCAGTGCTGCTAGCCTCAGCCAGTCTCGTTTCGGTCTGATCAATCAAGACTGGCTTTAATGTTACCGTCACTGGTGGTCGCTGTGGCCAGTCCTTTCGAGAGATTGGACCTCGCTCTCTACCTCTTATCACATATTCTGTTCGGAGTGTCGTTGGCTCTACAGCTGATGACTCTTTTATTTTATTCCTCGCTATTCGTCTTTGTCGTCATTGGTTTTCTAGCCGATGTATGAGCGCTGCAGTTCTTATCAGCCACTAGATGATAGCAGGGATGCATTGGATTTTTAGCCAATGGTTATCTTAACCCTATCGTCACATCCAACCGATAGCATGAGTCTGTATCGGCCGGTTAGCTCGATGGTCTAACTCTATCTATCTTTCTTATTAATTAGATATCAAATTGACTTACACGCCCATAACTCTAGCAACTAGAAGACTCCCATGAGCCGAAGGACCTACGTGTGTTTCGGCGTGATTGCATCGGACCTTTGTTGGCTAACTCGCGCTCTATCTCAGCGTATTCTCTCCACCTATTTTGATTTCCTCTGTGCGCAAACATATCATTTGGCACGTCCAGTGGGACAATCGGGAGTGTACTCTAAGAAACTTTAAAGCCGAAAGACCTACATTGGAGTTAAGTAGATCTTATAGGCCTTCGTGTGTTTGTGCTATCGCAACGGACCTCATCGGTTGACATTCGCTCACCCTCTTGACACACCTCTCTGCCTAGTACGATGCCTCGCGTGTCAACATATATTTTCATATGCTCGTTGGGACAATCGAAAGTGCACTTCAACGAACATCGAAGTCGAAAGACTTGCACTGGAGTTAAGCAAATCTCTTAGGTCTTCACGTGTTCACGCAATCGCATCGGACCTCCATTGGCTCATGCTCACTCACCCTCTCGGTGTGCCTCTCCGCTCGATCTGATTGCCTCATGCGTTAACACTCTTTTTGGCATGCCCGGTGGGACAGATTTTAATCAATTTGTTTGAAGAAAAAGTTGATGCGAGCACGCTCGTCTGATGAAGAAGTTGATGAAGATATTATAATTCCAGTTGCTTTGCAAGACTTGATAGATATACAGAGACAACAGGTGAATCAATTTGTGAATGATTTTAAGAGATTGTGATTGCAATTCTGTTGTATGATGCAAGACAGTTCGATCTAGAAGAATTCATTTCTAAGACCAACTCTGATCGGTGAACCAACTCAGCCTGCATCTTCAATTCAATAGAAATCCATCCAATAATTAGTTAATGAAGCTATACGTCACATACTGATTGATCAATTTAGAGGGTTGACAAGTATGCTTCAGTATAGGATAAGGAAAAGGATGGATGGATTAATTACTCAAAAGCCACTAGTTCATACATTAGTAAATATTGGTCCACATATGTCAATGTTCAATTGGTCCGATGGCTATATTCAGCTCGGAGGGCAACACAATGGAGACAGTGAATAGACTGCAAAGATATCCAAAGTGATAAAGGAACAATTTGGTTTAAAACCAAAGAAGAAAAATTTTGTGTATCGGCCTCCATATCTTGAGTGGTTTGATAGAGTACTGTTACCATGCCGATACAGATACCATACATCTCCAAATTCTTAGAGCAAGACAATATATCTATAGTTGAACACGTCTACCGATTCTTATCTCAGTGCGGATGAGCATCGGCAGAAGAAACTCTAAGAGTTAGATTGTTTCCATTATCATCACTATTCGAATCGGTTTTTTTGTAGTTTTTATCATTACCACCAAGTTCAATAAGAGGATGGGCCGATCTAGAAGAACATTTTCACAAGCACTACTTTGTGGGGTATCCACAAGATGTGGCTCACAGATTTGATATCGATGAATCAGAGAGCAGAGGAATCGGTTTTGAAGTATATTCAAAGATTCTGTAATATATGAAGCCAATGCTATAGATTGGACTTAAGCGATAAATAGTTAGTAGAGTTGGCCATTTAAGGACTATCAAGGCTCATGAGAAGAAAGTTTTTTTCTCCCAAGTGTTTAATAACTTAACACATTTGATGCAGACAACATCAGCTCATGAAAGCCAATTGCAAAAGCAAGGGAGGAGATTTCAGAATTGTGGGAGCCTGAGGAAGATAATTTCAAAGCATAAGTCCTCTTACTTTGAAATTGGGGGGCATGTGTTAACACCGAAATTTGGTAAGCTTTGTAGATAAGAACAGAGAGCCAATTGGCTTATGAAAAGAGGCCGATTGGTATAGAGAAAGACCTGATAGGATGGATGAGAATATATTTGGTTTAGTCAAAGATGAAAGATTATCCAGATGAGATTGGATCTGAAGAGGAGTCGTGCAAGCCACGACAGGGTGTTTTTATTTTTGTAAAATATATCTTATAAGGTAGGCAAGTTTAATTAGTTTTGTTAACTTCGTAGAGAGTTTTCTTTTCTGTTTAGGAACTAATATCCGGAGGTTGTTTGTAACCATATCGAACTCATGTAACCCTAGGATATAAAAATAGATCCGTTAAAAGCTTGTAAATGATCCACATAGATTAATACAATCTCGGCGTATTGCCACCCTAGTTTATCTAGGTTTTTACCCATGGGTTCTAGCTCTCGACACGGGGCTACATCGGTTAAATCTGATCTCCAACGAAGGAATAAATCCTACCACTATCCAGACGTATCCGCTTTATCGAAGCCTGCATCAGTTAGATTCGATCTCTTAGTCCGATTAGATATATCAATCCCGTCACGTTCGTATGGGTTCTATCGACTTATCAAGCTCCTTCTACTATCATTGGTTTTATACTGCATCGGTTAGGTCCGACCTACTAGACTGCTAGTATTAGATTGAGGCATAAGCCGATAGGTCTTTACATAATCGTAGTGATCGACTATTTCGTTTACTTCCTCGATGCATGTGTAGTTGGATCGGCTTCTTCAATCCTATTTCTACTGCACTGTGTATCTCGTGGCAACAATTTATGATTCTATCATATGATGTGCGTGGTAGAAAATCTTTATTTTATATGTCTTTTTCTTTACTATGCGTGTGCTTAATTTGCAAACAGGCGTGGTGGTAACTGACATATACGTGCGGCCGCAGATGAGATGCCTGTGGGAGACAAGCAAGGCAACACTCACTTAACGTAATTAATCTCAGGCAACCTTAGTATCATAGTTTCTGCAGTTTTTAGCATAAGTACAGAGGGAATCATCTATTATTTGTGTTTGTACATTTGATCGACCACACACGACTAGCCATTCAAGCAGCTATGGGCATACATAGAGTATGAATTATTTAAAAAATTATTAAGAGTCTAGGATAGGTATAAACTTAGTATTTATTAATTCTAAATTATAAAATTACTAAATCTCAAATAAATTAAAATAAAAACTATACTGTCTATTTATTTGGGCTTAGACTTTCTGTTTTCTAAACCGGCTCATAATACTAAATAAAGAGGGCATAAAGTCCGCAACATTTACATTTTGTTACCGATTAAGGTGGCTAATCTTTTTAAAACAAATAGTGAGCCACGAGTAGTTCCGATCGTCATCATTATCATGCTTGGGTGAGAGGGGAAGAAGGTCGGGCGTGGGTGGTGGGGGATCTGAATGCTCGATCTACGCCATTAATGGTCCTCAAAACATTAGTGCATCGTTGCTCTCTAATTAATAATTATTCATTTTTGATTGGGTAACATCCATAAAAAATGAGAAGCACATTGGTAGTGTCGGTCTTCATCATCGCCGTTCTTGGGGAAGGGGGAAGAGGGCGCTGAGCAGGGAGGGCGCTCAAGTCTAGATTTATGTATTATCTCTTGCATCCTCCTGAACCATGAGCTGGCACTCATTGCCGCGCACCTAAACCATCATCGTCACCGTAGAGGAGACTGATGAGTGAACTGCGGGAAGCACGAGGCCGAATCCATGCTACACCACTTCTCCATCTTCCTCTCGGGAGTCACTCGTTGCCACTGCTGTCTTTAAAGCTGTTGCTATTATCATGGGTGGTATGCACTCAAGGCATTGGTAATATAATTCTCGGGGTGACCAGAGAGTGAACAACAAGCTGGGTTGTGCCTCACGAGGGGATGAAAGGAGAGGGATGAAAAAGACAAATACGCCGACGTCAACAACAAGATTCCGTAACTTCCTGATATTGAACCAAAGGTTTTTGAGTATTTGATCTGAGATTTAAATTGAAATTTGAACAAAGCAAATTGCAAGGAGTTCGAGGAAAAGGATTTAGAAGTGTATTTTAATCTTTGAATTGGGTTTGGATTTTGAAATTTGATTAATCTGACCTAAGTCAGATGGATCACAAATAGTCATGAATGGTAGTAAATGACAATTAACAGTTCATACAAATAAATATAGATCTGCCGAATCTGCAATTCTGCAGCACCGAATAATTTGGAGACCCATCTTGCTTGCTAGCTAGGCACACTCAGCATGCACTTGCATTTATTAATTTGGCTAACAACTTAATGACTTACTGCATTGCCATTGCCGTGCAATACACCCGTGCCCATGGATAGGCTTAAACGGAGAATATTATTGTTTATTTTATTCCCTTTAGTTATGGAATTGCTAAAACTAATGCAAATAATTTTTAAGTGGACTCTAGACGTGTGGTGGAATTATATTGCTGACAGACAATATGTTCGTGCCACTAAATTACCATTTCCAACAGTTTTCCTGACTGCTTTTCCTGTTAATTAACTAGTAAAGCACCTTTCTTTGACGGCCATCTGTTGGTAATTATGGTACGCTATAAACTAGCGGCTGGTCCCCAATTAAGAGAGGATTCAATTGATTGTAAAAAAACACTGTGCTAAAATATTTTTTCGCTTTATATATATATATTATATGCATATATATATGTATATATATATATATGTGATTTACGATCTCATTTTAAATGTCATTTGTTTGGTTTTCACTGATTAATGATAATCTAATTGTGTGAGAGTAATATAATTATTAAGCATATTTTATGTAGTTTCTTTGGGATTTAAAAATAAAAATGAGATATATACTAAACTCCTTATGTTCTTATTTATATCTCTTATGGATCCAAAATATAGAGTGGACTTCACCATTATTCTTTATTAAATATGTGCATATGCTTTTCACCATATTTATATGCATATACATATTTAGAGAAGCTCATTCTATATTCTATGGTTTATTAATATTGATATATCATTTACTCATATTTACATAATTTATATCAGCTTGTCATGCATTAAAAAAGAAAAAAGGTTGATAGATTTATGATAATTATTGTTTTAGTAAGTTGTGATAAACCGGTTTTGTAAGACTAATCTCTCTCTATGAGTTGGTGGATAGTTTTCTCTTAAATTTAATATGAGTCTAGATGGTAATATATTCTTTGATAATGAATCTTAATCATAATGATGAAACACAAGGAAATCAAGCTACATATATCATTCGTTCTCTCAATCTACATATTGACATATATTTGATTTTCATGTTATTAATATATTTTTGTGAGATTAATATTTTATTTGAGCCATATCCTTTTAGTCTCAATTACTTTGAGAACATAGAGATCACGAAAGTATATGTATATGTTTATCTATATTAATGTCATATGTTTTCTATATATGCATATGATAAAATCCCATTGGTTCACCTTTAGTTATATATGCAATTGCTTCTCATATATATATTTTGTATGCATGCGTATAGGGAGAGTAAATCCTAAATATTTGTTATGCATGTTGTAGATACATGTTGTTCACCTTCTCTTTAATATTGAATCTTTGAAATTGAGTATATATGTGAGTACATGATATTTGGTGTTAATGGATACTCAATAAATTAATTCATCTACTTCATATGGAACCGGTTAATCATCAAGTGTAGGATGATAACCGATTTGTTAATACTACTATTTTTCTTTGAGTTGTGCAAAGGAATAGATCCTACCATGATGAGGCTAACAGATGACACTATGGTTTGATGGTTATCAAATGAAGAACTCATCATATTGATAAGCATGAAGTCAAGCTTATGACAAGAAGTAACTCTAGACAAAGGTTGATCAGGACCCGACATAAAGATGGTTCAACCGGTTTGTCACAAGTGTTGATCTTAACTCAAGCATCGACTCCGATGTGGATGGTGCAAGACAAATGTATTATGCAATTAAGAATATCTTTGTTAGTCTTTTATCGGTCTTTATGTTTGGTGAAAAGATCGGATTGCCAGATCGGTGCTGTATTATCAAGAAGGATCTATGAATTGACAATGTGGATGATCTTGTGCCATGTTAGTTCACTTGAGCATAGTGAGAGTGTCTAGCCATGTATGGTAAGCCTTTTCTCAAGTCCCATCAAAGAGAGAGGTGGGTATATCTAATAGGAAGGAGTAGTCTTTTATGGCTATGTCTACTCGAGTGTCTTTTAGAGTATGAGTCATTTATTTTTGAGAATAGTTATGATTCTTGGATGGATTGTTCATGGGTTGTATAGAACTTTGAATAAGTTTTCCATAGAGTCTAAGAATGTTAAATTACGATACCTGAGTCATGAGATATCACCATTTTTGTGTCGGTTAGTCATGTTAAAAAATGACCTGTGGTTGAACCGCTTGGTGAACTACGGCCGGACCGCCCCCCAATTTGACTGGGGTCTTCCAAAGACGTTTTGACCTCACCAAGGGGGGTGTTGGTTGAACCAGGACCTCAACATCGGTCGGACCAGGATGCACATTAGATGTCCTGTAGCAACTCTTTTTTAACCATTGCACGGGCTAGGCAGTTAGACTAGCTCTCTCATGGTGGTCAGACTGACAATGTCTAGAAGTTAGAGGATCTTGCCTCTAACGACTAGTTTGGCTTTGTGGGTGTATAAATATACCCTCCTTAGTAGTAAGGGTAAGATTTTGACAGCTCATTATATTATTTTGAGCCATTACAAGAACTCTCACACCCTTGAGCATTTAGATCATTTAGTGAGATGTTGGAGAGTGAGTTAAGCCAAGCCAAGTGCATTGCTTCATTGTTAGAGCTAGTTTGTCACTCTATCATCCTCAGTATGCATCCTAGATTTGTTACTCTTAGAGGTTGTTACCTCCTAAATGGTTTATAGGAGTTTACCCGATGATCTCTCTAAAGGAGTTTGTGGAGGAGGCCCAGTGGTTGATTGTGAGTGGCTAGGTATTTGCCGTTTTTAGAGTGGAGAAAGAATAACCCTTAGGGACTTGTGTCGACCACTTCGGGACTAGCTACCATCTTGCCCATCTCTTGATGAGGAGATTTGGGTGCTTGGTGGTTTGAGCAGTAAAGTTGGGCTTGCCTCAAATGGGATTAGGAAACCGGCAAGTTTCCGAATTTCAGGTGAAAAATCGTTTGTCACTTGCCTCATTTATTTTGTTCTATTTACTTTGAGTAAGTTTACATACTAGAGATTATTTGTGCTAATATTACCCTAGGCTTGCAAACCTTAACATAGGCTAAGCATCTTTGTGCACATAGTTAAGACTAGTTGATTTAAGCCTTACATTGTACAAAAATCGTTTTGATTCTCTTTCGCATATTAAACCCAGTTTTAGTCAAATGTTTTTTAACTGCCTATTCACCCCCTCTAGTCGGCCTCCTTGATTCTACAAGTGGTATCAGAGCTTCTTTTATTGTGTGGACTTAACCATCCTAAGAGAAAATGATGACTTCTAGGGATATAGTGCACCTAGGTGGTGAACCTACTATATTTGATGGCACAAATTATGCACATTGAAAAATCTATATGATTTCTTATTTTAGGGCCATGAGCTCCAAAATATGGTGGATTGTAGATATGGGCTTTTCTCATGCATTGGATGACCGTGTTCCAACAAGTGGTAAAGATAAATGCCTACTTCTCGACACTCAAAATAACTAATGTCTTGACACTCAAGCTACTAATGCTTTACTTTGTGCTATGTTCAATATAGTATGCAATCTCAAAAGTGCTCATGCTCTGTGGGAGAAGCTTAAAGAAAAACATGAAGTGCCCACAATTATTGATGATTGCATACAAGAATTGATGTCAGTCTCCTTATGTTATCCATAGGGAGAAGTGAGGTGGGCGGGCGGAGGCATCGATAATGGAGATAGGGATTGTGGCGGCATGGAGGGTAGCATCATCGGTGGAAAGATGGATATGCAGCGTGGAGGGCGGCATCGTCGGTGGGAAGACGGACGCACGGCGGTGGTGGTGCAAATGGCATTGGTGTGGAGGACAACTGACGTAAAGAGACAATAAGAATGTAATCTGGAAACTTAGATAAGAGAAGACGAGAAAATGGTACTAAGGTGTTTTTCGCTCGACCAAAATATTTTTAGTCTCAATCAGTATTAACAACTGGAACTAAAGATTCATTCTTGAGTAATAATTGTCAAAAAATCGGTACTAAGGAGTTTTTTCGCTCGACCAAAATATCTTTAGTACCGGTAAAAAACTTCTTCTGGTTCTTATTTTCTATTCTTTTTCCTCTATTTTTCTATAAGTTTTTAGTTCCTCTTTTTTTAATCCATTTTCTATGTTTCTTATATTTTTGCTTTTATAAAATACTCTAATTATTGCTAAATTACCTCTATTTTTTAAATTAAGACACTTTTATTTTCTTAAAAAAATTATTCTTTCTCTTCCATTTTTATATATTTTATATATCTTTAGAAGATGAAGTATACATATATATAACAAACCTTTTATAGCCATTATATAAGTAAAATTACCAAATAAAACTCACAGAAAGTTTGCGGCACCTCTCTTATACTTTCTCATCCTAAAAATCTTTACTGTCATTTAAAAACATATAATGTATTAAGTAACTACATAGTATCGGTTAGTGTCATCAAAATATATTTGGCAATAATGGTAACAGTTGGTGACACTAATATAGATCTTGTGTTAGTATCTATTGGTTGGTGTTAACAATGTAGATTTGATATTAAACATCATCTTTAATACTGGGTATTCTACGAGTCGATATATTTGTATTTTGTTTTGTTACATCGAAGACTATTTTTTGATAGAACTAAGCAGTGTCCTTGTTCCAGTATATACGTAATTAAGGATGACGACGATACGTGGCTGCATTGCAGATATACGATAACCATAGTATAGCATCGTACGTTCGACGTGAGTTCTAAGAACTATTAATTAAGATATCTAGAACATCACAAGTAGTAGAGGATAAATAATATAATGGGGGCTTGCTATTAGTGAGCTAACTCAAAGTTACGAAAATATCAGTTGATTTTTCAACGGCCAGAATTGCACCATAACCTAGCCCTCCCTCCTCTCCCTGAGTCTATTCCCAGCGCCGCCGCTCTATGCCTGGCGGCGCCGCCGCCAAATTGTCCTAAATTTCAGGCAATTGTAGTTAACCACTTTTTCTCTCGATCACGTGAATGACACATGTACGCACACCACACGACAGTTAATCAGTTAATGGTATCATATCATACGTAGCAAGTTCATAGTAGGCCTGCAGTATATGTTCTGAATCCAAATTATACTAGCACATCCTGGTATCTATAATGGGTTATCTATAATGAGCCCAAACAAGCTGATCACTTATCTGTAACGGACGGTATTCGAGTTATTAGAGATTATCACTTATCGGTAAAGACTCTAGTTGAGAAGATATTGTTGATAGCGGCCACCTCACCTGTAATGACTTTAGTTGAGGAGTTGTTACAGATGGATCGCTCATCTGTAATAGCTTCCCATTAAGAGCCATTAAAGATGTTAACCCTCATCTATAACGGCTTCATTTTAAAGGCCATTACAGATGATTTTTAGGTCTAGTCAAACTCATCTTTAATAAAAAAATATTCAGATAAGTCTCGGGCTTCCTACGTTGGTGCTAGGTGCGGGTGGTAGTGGTTCGTACGGACACAGCGACGATGGGCATGAACATGGCAACCGTGGCAGCAAGCACGAGTTGCGGATTCGCTGCGCCCCTTCCTTCACCCTTATCGCCACTATCGGATCGAGACTCTACAACAACGGGGCACAACAGATCTAGCCGGACGCCATCGACTCTCTCCTCCTCTGGGTACATACGGTGGGGATTCAACTATGGATTCAGCGGGGATTACAGAGGTGGCCAAGGAGGTGGTGGATCCAGTGCCTCCCTGCTCAAGCTCTCTTCTCATTTGCTGATCCCTCACCTCACTTACGGCCATGATGGCGGATTGAGTGGCCTTGGTGGTAGATCGAGCGACCTTGGCGGTGGGTGTGACCTCGACAGTTGGGGGAGCAGCAGATCCGGTCTCAATAGCCTCACTCCCTTTGTCCCATCTCGTGTGTAACACCATCACTCTGTTCTCGTCCTTTCCATCGGTTTTCTCATTGCCTTTCCCTCTATGCCCATCGTGTGCATGGTGATGACTGTCGGGAGGCCCCATGGTGGACGATGATGGTATGGCATAATAGCAGTAGCGTTGGCAGCCATTGTGTCAGCTACCTTTGTTTTTGCTTTTTTTCCGGATTTTCCTTATTAGTAATGGCTCGTCGTTTTGAGATATGAGATCGTTACAGATAATTCATACATTAGTGCTCAAAAGGTAGGTTGTAACGGCTAACTGAGCTATTACAAATAATTGTTTTGAGCCATTACAGATAAAATAGTAATAGTTTGTGCTAGTGTCAGGTGGAGTTACAATAGTGACTGCAATTTTGACAGTACCCGCTGATCTCATCGTCCAATGACCAAGGAACAATATATCAGGATACACTGTTCATACTTTCACTCTTTTAGCTGTTTGAACATGAACTCTTCAAGAGTTTGACAAAAATATTTGCATACTTAGCATTGACATACTCCGCAGTCAAATACAGTAGAAGAATGTTTTGCGAGAAATAGTATTTTTAGAAGTGTGGAGTAAATAATTCGTGACAAAAAAAATCCTCTACTTCCAAAATTAGTTTGAGGCCTTCTATTTATAACTTGTAATAAAGATATTAGTTTTTTAGGCTCCATTCTAAAATATAAGGATTTTTAAAATTTCATAGTACTACTTGTCCTATAAATCATTTCTCATTTAAATTTATTTTCATCTTAGCCCTTCCTACCCTCCCACCTTTATACATTGATGACCATCAAAGTCTTTTTTCTTTTACCTTAGCTAACCAACCTAAAAATATTTATATTTTAGAACAGAGGAGGTAACAAGTAGTAACCTCTTAGGTTGTTAACAAGGTAAGTTTGGTGATACAGAGGAAAGAGGGGAAAGAAGAGAGAAAGGTCGATGCTAAGCTTAGTAGCAATAGCTTAGCATTGACTTCTAGTGTTTATAAATGGACATTTTAATGTATGGGATGAGGAAAAGAAAAGAAAGGTAGTAAAAAAATTATTTTGATGCATTTAGAGCTTTGCCGTCTCAATTATTGTGAGAGGAAAGTCTCTAAATGGACTAAGACCCTACACCAAACTCTACTTTTAAACATGATCTTAGTTGAACAAAGCCTGAGTTACGTGATCTCTTACTTTATATCCCTATTCTGGTAGAATTGTATATTATCGAACATCACATTATCTAAAAAGAATATCAAACATCAAAGCCTATGTAACCACCATATGTGACCCCGATAGTCCAAAGCTTCTTCAAAAGAACTAATTAAACGACTTACAATTTGAGGCATCCAAGGAGAAGGTTTACTAAATCTTTTACAATATAGATCCATAGGTTTTTTAGGTTATCATATCATAAATGTATAAACACGGAAAGGAAGAAAACGTACAAGAAAGAAAAGCATTTTGTATCTGTTGCTGAGTAAAGAAATGAAAGATAAAAATTTGTAGTCCAAAAGGCAGCTGCTGGAGGTCAGATGGTAGGTAAAGGGAGGGAAAATGTTAACAATGAATCCTGATCATTCCTTGTTTATTGGACGGTGAGATCAGTGGGTACGGCCGAAGTTCTTCCACTTGGGCCTAACATTTTAGTTGAGGCATGGAAATTTGCAAGCATGGACATTCATATATGGGCATAAAGAATCTGTCTGTCGGTATGCATTAAATAGGACAGAAAATTGTCTACTGTGGGCTGTGACATAGGCCTACAGATTTTATAGTGGGCCGACAAGGTCCCGAGAAATCCTACATGGGCCGAACAATGCTAGTATGTAGTACTGAATCATCAAATGGGTCATAAATTTCAAACATGGGTCGTTAATTGACCTTCGAAAATGGATGTGACCGATATGTAAATTCTAGACCGTTAATGGGCTAAAAGTATTTAAAAAAATCATGGGGGCTGGAGAGCTAGAAGTAGCAGATTTTCCAAGGATAATCGAGAAGATGACGGACAAGGACGGCGATGAGATGACGGTAATGCCGCCTAAGCTATAGGATCAACAGTGGCCGGTATTGGTTATGGGGGCAAAGTGAGGGAGGAGACTAGCCGAGCAGGATTGTGCTGGCACGTCGCCGTCTTTTGATGCTGAAAAAGCTAGGCGGCGGTATGGTGGCAATGGTGGCAAGAGGCGGGGGATTAGAGCTGATCTAAATTTGGTCATCGTTGCAGGAAAGGAGGAGGGAACCGTCGGAGGAAGGCCATCGCTTAAGTGCCTCGCAGCTTTTTTTCGTGCTGCCGCTCGCGCTCGATCTGTCGAGGAAGACGAAGACAGCGAGAGGAAAAGGAGAGCGTAGCTCGGTGGAGCGGGCTAGGCTGTCTGGGCGCATGAATGCGCGCCTGTTAGACCCAATCCTGCACTAGTTTCATCGACCTGCCCACAGGAATGAAGTTGTTGTGGTGGCGGCGGCTCACGCTGAAAATGAATTGAATGGCCTGTGTCGGCTGCAGCGGTGATTGCCCAACGGCTGCCAAAGTAAAGCGTAAAGCATTATTGCTTTTGATTTTTTGTGGTCCCAAGAAATAAATCATGAACCAAGCAGCAATAAAGCTGAAAATGGTTCATATCTTCTTATGTACCTCGCCCCTTCCTGCTTCACTCCAGCATATGTAAGAAGGTTTTTTTATATGATCATATAAAAACTTCATTTTTTGTGAATTTTAATTGATCAGAGGATGTTCTGGGTGACTAGCTCAACTACAAGTTTCTGTGAACCATCCAATTTTAAAATCATGTAGCATTGCATAGTACATGAAAATCTATTCCTATATTTTTATTTTGTTCTATTCCTATGTTGCAAAAGAGCCTAGTTTCGTATCTATTTCACTTACTTTGGCGTTGAAGACTAGTTGCCACACTTCATTAGATTACCTGCTATACAATAGTATTTCGTATCCCTTTCACATAATTTAGTGTTGAAGATTAGTTGCTACAGCTACTTCACATACTTCATTACTGCCATAGTGTTTTCTCTACTAGGACCTATTTTTTCTGATTAGGATATAGATTTTACCTCAATTTTTATTAGCATATTTTTCAAATTGCTAAATGATATATTTGATATTAAAATTTTCTATAATTTTTATATAGAAGTTAATTTAAAATAACAAATAAATATATTTTTTAAATTTATAAAAAATAAAATTTAATTAAACACACGCTAATAATTTTTTTCGTTTCACATAACCTTAATTAATCTTCATGTCATTGTCCTCTATCTTTCCATGCTTTAGTTAGCAGTCAGCACAGAGCGATGGGCAGGTGGCACAGGATGCCTATTCCACGGAGATGCATACCCATACCCATGGACCCATCTCATGTACCCTCTATGTAGCTATTGGCGCTATTGGTATTAGGTATACGTTGTCTTCATATATGAATTTGAATGAGTGGTGGTCAATTATGTTTTTGTTGTAAGGATTTATTTTCCTATTTTTCCTCCATCCTTAAGTATTTATATAATTTAAATTTTATATACAATTAAATTATTTCTAATGTTTTATTCATTCCATTAATTGCTTTTTATTTAAATTTTTTACTATTTTATTCTCGATTATCCTTCTACACACAATCAGCTTTTTTTTCCTTTTATGTGAAACCAACTCTTATTTAATAATAGAAGTCTTTTTTTTTCAAACGTTAGCATCAGATATGATTGAAGTACATTCGACAACGTTAGCATTTATTTGTTGAATTGTCGTCGTAGGTGTTGCTTTATATCTATCACTGGGATTAGAATTCAGCGTTGATCTTACCGCCGACGATATCGCTGGAGAAATAGGCCTTCTAGACGAGAACGACAGTTCTGTTCTTTTAAGACGTGATATAGAGAGTACTCTCCATGGAGTATTTTCTATTTTCCACATGCTTTTTACCTTAATTTAGAAGAGCAACTTGTCGCAAGGGCATGCCATGTTGACTTTGTTTTTTCTCTCTCCTTTTCTTTTATTTTCTTCTTTTATCTCTAGTTAGTGCTGAAGCCAAATGCTTTTATAACTTAATAAAATCTTCCATTATCTGTAAAAATAGCACGGAAGTGATGGGCTTCAGATTGCACAATAAAACTAATTAAGGAAAATATAATATTTTGAAAATGCTTTTATATATTTCTTGGAACAAATCCTTCTTTTCTTACAAACATATATTCTTTCTCCGAACGGCATCATGGGCCCGAAAGCAAGGGCGTTTAGGAAGACGATTTATGTTTTAGACCTACGTCAAAACATTACAAGTAGGCATGGCTAGCTGATTAGTGTTTTGAAGTGAGTTTAAAAAGAGTCATGTGTGGTGTTGGATTATTTTCCGCTGTTATACCTGGTTTTGAAATCATACCGTTCAATCTAGATCAAACTACCAATAAAAATAATGAACTTAAAAAAATAACCTGTCTGTGGTTAACAGTGAGTCCTAAGCACATTTTTTTAGACCGAAGGCTATAGAGCCCTGCTTTTAATTAATAGAAAGCAAAATAGATTTATGCTGAGATTGCCAGCTTACATTACAAGCCCAGTGGTGATATCACCCAGAATAGATTGTTGACGAACTGAAACACAACACCTAGCAACAAAAGGTAACTAACATTTCAGTATATACACGCGTACACAATTACCTATAAATACGGACAAACATCACAAACGTTCATACGTTTCGTTGTAGATGAATAATTAACAATAAATAGGACCTACTGATTCGGAGACTCAAACCTAGATAAACAATTCTATCATAGAAAACTTAATCTAGTTATGCTCAATTCGCAACTAGCATCTAAATCTTGTGTAGATATCATGTCGGAATATGTTATACGTCTGTTCATCTTGTGAGACTTTTGAGAGATATATATATCCTACATGTAAGCTATAAGGACTTGATAAATGCAATCAGTTTTGAGATATATAACTTCAGAGTTTTCTTTTTCATAGCCGATACATGTCTTTACTAGTAATTAATAAATATATATGGATCACGACCCCTGTATTTTTTCCTCCATCTCACGACTTCAATCACGGTTGAGGCAGCGGCACCACAGCACCAGCTAAACTTATTCATGTCAGGTCCCACCTCGTGACACGTACGGTTCTAAATTTTTGTTGTGCAAAAAAATAAATTCGCAAAGTTAAAATTTTAAACAAAAAATTTTCAAACCAGAAATTTGGGGAAAATTAAATTCAAGGATAGTTTTATCCTTTACTTTTGCTATGATTTTCTTATTAAATATCTTACTGGCTTGCCATCTAATTATACATCTACAAAACATAAAAAAAGGCTTTATCCTAAATGTTCTTACGGGAATATATATTGCTTAGCTATATTTATCCACAGTATAGAACAGATAAAAGTGAAAGAGGGCTGCTATACCACGAAATCCTGTCCAGATGAAACAATACCAGATATCATACCCTATCGGTATTGGCTAATATGCGTTGGTACCGGATTTGATACCTGTTGATACCACCTGATATCATGTCGGTACCAAATCTAATACCTGGTACCGATAGGTACTAGATCCTAGCTCCAATACCCATCGATACCAAGACAGTACTAGTCAATAGATGTTGGTATTAGCTAATTACTTCTTTGTCTTTATTTCTTTCTCCACAAGTACCAAAGTGAGTAGTGGGCATCAGTTATGGGGTTTCTATCTGTATGCTACTGCATCATCCTACTGTAGCTGATGGTGTTGGTGTTGTTGCTGCTTGATCTGTTAGTGCCATACCTTTTGCTCTGTCTCTCTACTATTGGCCTCGTAGCATTTCCGGCCTTGCCTTTTGCTCTGTCTCTCCACTATTGGCCTCGTAGCATTTCCGGCCTCAGACAAGCAAATTTCCTACACGCTACCATGTGTGAGCACGACGTCGATGGTGATGGTGTCGGCCAACCTTGTCTAGGTGTTCTAGGCCACGCTGGAGTCGATCGCTATCAAGGCATGGCCCCCTATCGTCTGGTGTTATTGCCTTCCACCATCTGCTCCTTGGTGCTATGTACTCTTGCATATGCGTCGTTGGCGCTCCCATCCTCTACCCCTATGCCATAGCCAAAAGAGAAGAGAGAGAGGAGTGAGAATGGGAATGGGGAATTGTGGAGAGGAGAGAGGACTTGGCAGAGGGATGCCTATGCTAGAAAGAGTGCTGGTTGAAAGCCAATAGAGGTGTGCTTTGTTTGCGTGTTGGGGGTGCATTGACAGGTAGGGGTAGGGTTGTGAATTGACCACATATCATGCAGGGGACGAGGGATGGGATCTCGTCCCCTAGAATTCCTGAAGAGGAATTCTTTACTTTCTTGTTCCTATTGGATTTGTCACCTTCGCCAATGCAGGTAGGCAGAAAATCCCAACCCACAAATATCATCGAGTAGCATGGAGCTATCAATGAGTATCTGACACTCTATAACTGGTAGAGTGAAATTTCCAATATATTTTCCCCACTTTGCAGTATTGCTAGGAAAAAAAGGAGGCAATATCCCAACCCCGAAGCCTAAACCTTAACTGGTTGGGGCCACTGCCAAGTCTTGCTATCAGAGTTGCTAGAGTCATTAGAGTTGGAGAAGGAGGCCTAGCGCAAGGATGTTTTCAAGTGCGTATCAAAATCAGATTTCTCCCTCAATTTTCTGTCGAATGTTGGTAAGCAAATCTAGAAATTAAATGTCCATTAATATGTAAGAAGGAAAATTAGGGATGAGAAATATCTTCTGATCTAGGTTGCCATGTGACTATCTGCCCTTTTTGATAAGATCCAATTCAGCCCATACCTTGCTGGTGGGCTTTGGACATGAGAACATCCTTTTCCCACAATGGTTGGGAGATGGTCTCATCATTACACGCCAATGTACTATGTTTAACATGGATGACAACAAAGGACAAATGAGGCTATTACTACTAAATCGCCTATGCCCGACCATTTTCTTAGCTAATCTTCCTTGATAATACTATGCCCGAACACCACGCTTGCACACATAATTACTATTTCACTCAAGAGCTACACAAATAAAGTAACCTAACATGCAAGAAAATAACTTCTCCATGAACTAGGATGAGGAACCTACTAACGCATAAAGCATGGATGAACTGAAATTAAACACTCAAAAAAGTTCAATAAGTCTACATGTTAACCAATTGAGAAGACTCCGACGATCACTCCTAGAGGAGTGCCATTACTAAGGAAACCTCTAAATGAGAAGCTAGCATCCCCAACATTCTCCTAGAAATCTCCCTTGACTCACTCACTAACCTGCTATTTTTAAGGAGCGTGGAAATCTCCCTCAGCGGCTTGATCTGTATTTCTAGATCCTCCAAAATGATTGTAACTATATAGGACACACAAAACAAAGCTAAAACCCTATTCAAGAAGCAAGAACAATACATGAAAAACACATAAATGTATTCTTTATGTTTTAACAAAAATTTAAGGACTTGAACAGGTCAATTCAAAGTTCATATGGTCGAGATATATCTATCGGAAGTTTATAGACCGTTCAAATGGAAATGTATGATTTATTGGAATTATTTTTTACTGAAAAGATGTTTATTGCATTAGCAAGGGGAGAGGGTTTGAACCAAACCACTAATAGCTAGGCCCATAAGATAGCCTCTTGGACCACCACGGACTGGGTGCACCGAGACGATCAACAACGTCAACCATGTGGGCCCCACACATCGGTCCATAGAGGCACCAACAAGCAAGCCTTATGGGATACCATGCTAGCTTGCACATGTGGTCACCATGAGGGTGACACATGAGCGAGGGCATCTACCTAGCTGCCACATTGGCACGAACGGCAGCTAGCCTGATAGCACGGGAGTCAAGGCTCATCAGCACATGGCGGCATTGCAAACACCGATGAGCATATTGGGAGCAAGAGAAGGGTGTAGTGTGCTTACCAGCATGGGTGGCATGGTAGGAGGATGATGGTGAGCTTGGGCCAGTGGCAAGCTATGGCCGACGGTGGCATAGGAGTTCCGTTGGTTTTTAGGCGACGTCGAGGTGTAGTCGATTCATGTAGAGGGGAGCGAGGTAGGGTGAGGCTGCTTTGCATGGGAAGCAACATGGCAGCTTGGGAGAGGCATGCCAATATAAGCGGGGTGCCTGAGTTGATCTGGAGGTTTATGGTGAGAGAAGGGAGAGGCTAGGCAGGAGCGTGGGCAAGTAGGCTTGAGAGAAGAGATGGGTTGAGGAAAGGGCCTAGGAGGGAGGAAGAGAGAGAGGAGAAGAGAACTTTGATTGCGGACTAAGGAAGGAGGGAGACTTTGGACTGGATTTGGCCCAATGGTAGGAAGGGATTTATTTTAGGTTTTTTCTCTTTAGAAAACTCTCATAATTGATTTTGTTGCTTAATAATTGTTTTTATTGTGCTCTAAAAATTCAAGTAAAAATTATGGGCACCATTTAGAGTTTGGAGAATTTAAGAAAAAAAATAATCCAAGCCTCATTTGAATTTTCTTGCACATATTTTATTGTTCAAGATTTTGTTTTAAGCTTTTAATAATTTCTATTTTTCCATTTATAATATGATTTTTAACTTGGGGTGAATTTATTGGAGTGTAATAGTGCTATTTAAGAAGTAATCAATTTTTTTAAAGTACCTACTTTATTAGAAAGATTAGTAGATTTACCATGCCATCGATATCATGCACCTAAAAAAACGAATGTGTTTGATACCATTATGCTCATACTTGATATATAAATGATGGTGTAAAGTTACATAATGACCTGGTAACATGGAGATTAGGAAAATGCTTCACCCTACAGAAGGACATATTGGAAAAGTCTACCTTTCCTAGCCAGCTATACCATGACACCTAAGGAGAAAAAACATTTTGCAAGTGCCATGACAGGGTCAGAGTTACTTTAGATTTCTTATCAAACATTAAATGACTAGTCTTGACGAAAGATTTATTGATATTTGTCTATAATTTGCACAACTGCCATGTGATGCTCTCCATATTTCTCACTGGTGTAATCAGGGCCATCAAACTAGTACATGCAAAGGTTGTGATCGCAAGGATGTGCTACTTCCACAAAAGGTCATTGATCTCAAAGAATTAGATGCTCTTCATGTATTCTTGGCAGAGACAATGTGCAAGCTCGATAGGTGCTTCCCTCCATGATGGTATACCTCATGGTTTACATCATGCCTCAGATAATTATGCTGGGTTCATTGTATTTACATCAAATATGGTCGTACAAGCGGTACATGTCCATTTTAAAGGTCTACGTTTGGAATCATGCTTACTCGGAGGGGTTAATGATAGAGGGATACACTACCAAAAAGTTATTGAGTTTTGCATAGATTATTTAAAAGATGGGAAGACAATTGGTGTACCACATGAGGGAAATTTGGCTATAAGGGGGACCAAGAGAAGGAAAAGATTCATCGACGTGGAATTCAAAGTAGCGCAAGAAGCACATTACAACGTTGTTTTAGATTACAGCATTCTACAATAGCTTGCGATAGTGAAGTTGTAGATTAAGCAAGACTTGAACCAGATAAGACCAGAAAATTTAGGATGCTTGGATGTTTGGATCATGATAATGCACAAGCATCACTTCATCGAAGGGTTAAAGGACCAAAACATATCTGATAGAGAAACCACGCATGAAATTACTATAAAAAGGTTGGCATGTGCCCATCAAAGTGTAGTTAACTCATAGCAAGTGTATGACTTTAATGGTTACATGCTTTACACCAAAGCAAAGGATAAAAAGAGCATTGCACAAAACAATGGCATTTGAGTAGAGGCAATTGAGACATTGGGATAAAAAAAGCACATATTATAGGTTCATAGAAGAAATCTAAGAACTCAACTATGGACTCACTATGCAGTTCCTATTGTTCAAGTGCCAATGGGTTGGACACCCAAATGGCATGCTCGTGGACAATTTCGAGCTTACTGTTGTTAACCTCGACAATGTAGGCGACAAAGATGACCAGTTAGTACTCGCTGATTGTGTCCATAGGTTTTCTACATAACAGACCTAACAAATTTGAATAAATACATAGCTCTATCTAGGACGCAAGGAAACTTGGGAGTTGATATTGTCGATGATGTCAAAGATACAACAAGTACGATAGCGTGCTGCTCTACATAGATCATCGAAACAAGATTAAGCTCATAGAAACAATCATCTATGATTGTCCGATGCCCTATATACGCCAAGACATATCTATTAGTACTACATGACCTATCTTTATATAATCGTACTTTCATTAGGTCTTGTTATGTAATTATTGGCAAATTGGGATGAATTTGTGATCAAGGGGAATGAATGTGATGAATTTTTGAAACTAGTTTCACTCAATTTAGATTTTTTAAATTAATAATGAATTAAATGAATTTTCTACTAGTTCAAGTCAATTTGCATTTATTTGAATTAGTTATAAATTTACAATATTTTTGAAGCTAGTTTCACTCAATTTGGATTTTTTTGAAATAGTTATGAATTTTGAAAAAAATCAAGACTAGTTTCATTCAATTTGAATTTATTTTAAAATTTTAGTGACATGTTTCTATCATTGACATGTGGGGCACGAAGTTCTTTGTGGGCAAGCTCATAGGTGGCTTGCCTATGAAGACACCCTACCCTATATAGGTCCCACCATGTGAAAAGGGCCAAAAGCCTTGTTGGCTATCTATACTACCCAATGGATGATGTATCGGCAAAATTCAAGAATGACAAAGCGCTCTTGCTTTAGTACACTCTTGATGAAGGGATATGGTACATGAGAAGATTGCATACTTGTATGTGCAAGCCAGTGGAAGTGGCCTTATGTTGATAACGGTCAAAGTCCCGGCCGATGCTTTAATGAGCGGTGAAAGGTTTTTGTATGTCAACTTCACCATGAAAAATTTGATGTCAATCTTACAGCCGTGTGGTGCCTGTTAGTGAAAATGCTTCAATTTAGTTTCTACATATTTACAAATAAGCTACCGAACGATTATATCCATTTTCTTTGGGAATCAATTCATGGATGCAAAGAGGTTGGGTGAACCCATTAGCTACCTGGACCTAACCATAATATACGAGCCCTATCATACTCTAACTATAAAAGAAAATTCCTAAGATATTAACGACAAGACTCCCGAGAAGTGGGAAGACTACATAAAGGACCTTCATAATACTAGGAGGATGGAAGTGGAAGCCTATGTCAGATGAGCATGCTTTCTTTTGAAGAAAAAGATGCATAATGTCCGCATACAAGTAAGTTTGATTGATCCTGTTCCATATCTTAAGTTTCTTACTAATTAGTGGAAACTAAATGTATTGCCACTGTACTAAGATAACTGTCTATTTATGTAGCGACCATTTTAGTTGTTTCTTGATTTATTTAAAGTATGGCTCAGTTATAATCCTTGATCTACTTGATTACAAGTACAAGAAATACATGTAATTCCTTCATATTTTATAGTTGTAACAAACAAAAAAAATTCTTATCCATGTATAATTAATATGGACTCTGTACAGGGTACTTGGGTACCACCATAATGAGAGTAGCCGATGGGCCGATAGAAGGTTGGCCAAGTTGTGGGTTAGTGTAACCAGGTAAATAGATCAACTTGTAACCTAGGATGAACAAGAGAATGAGATATTAATATATAAATATGTATCCTAGGAATCTAGGATGGGTAGATGGCAAGTGATTAGGCTAAGTTTGTTAAGCTCCATCCCATGGAACCTAGCCCACTAGGTTTATATAAGGGGATTGGGTCCTTATATATGGGGTGATCGACATGTGTGCACATCTACTCATGTTATAAACCCTAGACATAACCTATCCCATCTACAAACATGACGTAAAGTATTATCCCTCACATGGGCCTGAACCTATATAAAAATTTTCCATGTCACCATTAGTTCCTAGGTCATGGGCACCACTACAAGTTTATTGCTGATTTCTATAATCGATAGCTAGCGCACTAGGAAGGGGAGCGTCAAGATCAACTCTGAGAGCACTAATGGTCACCTCTGGTGTCACCGGTGTTAGTAGCACCAAGTTCCTTCTTGGAGAGGGTTTTCGCTTTGGATCTTTTAACTTCACTACAGATGGTGCCGGGATCATGAAACCCCTCAACATCACTAGTGTCTAGGGCACTAGGCACCTCAAGCTCTCCTTAGAATGGCCTCCTGCTTTGAGCGCCACAGCTTTGTCACCAACAAAATTAGGGTCCTAGAGCATGCTGCCCTAACGACACCCCCACTGGCTGGCAAGGTTGTCACCACCTCTGCTCTAGCCCTGGCATTTGTCTAGCCATAGAAGTCTACTACATCCATGTCATGCAGGAAGAGACACGTAATGCACAGTTGAGTCCCCTTTGGGCTCTCTAACTCGACAACAACCTACTTAAGGGCACTGCCCTAGCCTAGAGGGCTCCAATTTGGACATGGCCCTAAACTAGTTGGGATCGAATCCAAATGGATCAGTTTCATCAATGATACAATGAGCCTCTTTAACTCTGAGTCTGACAACTCCACAAGTGTGTCTTCCTCATTGCCTTGTGAAATGTTTACCGTCCTCAAGACGATGGAGGTGCTCAAAGGCGAGGCCAACGAATGGCGTGCGGAGGAGAGACTCAACCACGACTAGGAGGAGCTCAATAGACGCAAGCAAGAGTTGCATCTTGGCAACCGATAAGCCTAGGAAGACATCTTGTAGTTTGATCTGCATGGCCATGTTATCTTCAAGATGCCACAACACAACGTTGTGGCTGTTCGAGCCCTACTCGGCTCTGTTGACGCAATCTTGCCTCTGTAGCATGCAACAACCCTGATCGTGGCCCAGATAAAGGCCATGGTAGAGGCGGTTGCCATCCAATAGCATGAACTTGAGCCCACATAGTTGGTCTCAACAACTTCTAGGTTGCACGGCCCTTGGCTCCATCCTTGCCAATCCCATGTCGGGAGCTCCAAGTCAGCGGCGTTAGGCAGGCAGCCTTCAAGCCAATCCACTTGTCCCACATGACCTTCGCCATGACATTAGTGCAATTTGGCATGAGAAGGAGGAAGTTTTCCATTTACATGTCAAGGATGATCATGATTGCTTTGGCTTCTATGACGACAATGACTATCATAGTGACCTCCACAGCTCTTCGTGCAACCACCACTGTGTTGACTTCCGTGCCGATAACCACCAAGTGTGATTCCTAGGGATCAATCAATTCTTGGGGAGAGCTATGAGCCTAGTTCATGACCAACTTTTAGGGTACCTACCCCCTTTCACAGGACCACGTAGAACCTCTACCAAATTCACCAAGTGATGGGTGAATCATTATGAGACTACATCAGGCACCTCTCTAAGAGGCGCAGTTCCATTCCAAATGCATCATATGAGGTAGTCATGGCATCCTTCTACTGGGGCACTTGGGATGAAGACTTCATTAAGAAGTGGGCGTGAAAGCTACCCACAAGTGTGAAGGTCATGTTCAACATGGGTAACAAGTACACCTTCTCGGACAATGCCGTGGTGGATCACAATGATGACATCAAACCCTAGAAGGACCTACCTGTGTCCTCGAAGGCAAGGGCGTCAAGCACAAGGACGAGGAAATCATCGCCATGGTCGAGCGTACTCGACCGCACCCTCCTCAGGCAGACAACTGCCTAAAGATGATGGAGGTGCCTTGCTTTCATCACCCCAAGGGAAGACACACCACCAAGGATCACCATCTCCTCAAGTGGTTCGTACAAGAGCTCGACAAGGTGGGTGGCTTGGGCTTTTGTGTAGCTACCGACAAGCACAAGCCAAACGATAACGCCATGGTTGCCTTCCAAAAACCCCACACCGAGCTCAACCATATCTTTTGGGGGCCAGACATGTATAAGTCCAAGAGGAAGCAAAAGCTAACTGCCTGGGAAATCAATGCCGTCATTCCCAATACCCCTAGTAGCTTTGGTGGTTAGAGGTTTCGATGAACTTCGACTACTAAGATATCCCCGATAGGGTGCCACACCCCAGTTGGTACCAACTTGTCCTGGATCCAGTCATACAGGGTGTCAAGCTCAAGAAGGCCATGATTGATGGAGGCAACACATTAAGCATCCTATTATCCAAAACCTTTAAAGACATAAAGCTGCCCCACTCATCACTGTGGCTGAGCACATCACCCTTCCACAGGGTGATCCCTATGCTTTCTTTTACTCCACTCTAGCAAGTAACTATGCTTTTAAGTAGAATTTCCAGATCAAATACATTTGCTTTGAAGTAACCGACTTCGAGGAGGCATACCACACCATCTTCGGGAGGCTCACTGTAGTGAAGTTCATGAAGGTAACCCATTATACCTACGACATTATGAAGATGCCAGGTCCTAGTGGTGTCATCACTCTCTGTGCTAACATCAGGTAGTATTTTGCCTACAATAAGAAGAGTTGTTAGTTGGCCCAAAGCTAGGAGGCGACCACCGAGAGGTAGGTAATCTACTAGGAAGCCACCACCTGCCCCACCTATTGTGCACCTCTGAAAAAGTGAGTCTAGACAAGTCTATTATGCACCTCTGATAAATATATATCTCAGTCCAAAGTAAAATTTACTCTTCGCATTATCTAACTTTAGGGTCTCATTTTATATTTTGAAACACGGCGTGAAATTTTTATGCACAGCCCTGCCTATAAATGAACGATTCAACTACTGGCCGGCAGCACACCATACTACTACTAGCTATTAGTTACACAGTCCATTGTTTCTTTCGTGCAAGATCGATGGAAACACCGGCCGAGAACGGTTGTAGTGGCGGTCGCCGGCTACAGGAAGAAGCTAGGGGGTGCGCGGTGACCGGCGGCCGCGGGTTCATGGCAAGGCACCTTGTGGCGGCGCTGCTCCGCTCCGGCGAGTGGCGCGTGCGGGTCACCGACCTCGCGCCCGCGATCATCCTTGACCCTGTCGAGGAGAAAGGGCTCCTCGGCGCCGCCCTCCGCGATGGCCGCGCTGTCTATGCCTCTGCCAACGTTTGCGACATAGCCCAGCTCACCGAAGGTTCATTCGATCTCTCACTGTATACGTGTGTTCATCCGGCTCACCTTTAGACAGCTCAATTGCTCTCTCCATCCGTTGAGAAATACGAGCCGCTTAATTTCGTTCAACAAAAAGAGAAATACAAGACGTGCTTTGAAAAAATCTACGTCATGAATTTGGACTAATAATTAATAATTAAGCTATCATCAACATATAGTGTTTATACGATTTTACTTTTTTTGTATTTAAAAGTATTTTGTATTATGTTAATTTCGGTTGATTTAATATGATGTCAAACAAAACAATGACCATATGGCCTTTACAGAACATCACAGTTTGTTATGAAAATGGCTACGGATATCACAATTCACCGGTACTAGAGAACTAGTTATCTGTGACCTATCAGTGATGGTTTAAACTACTACCAGTACCAGTTTTTTAGACTGTGGTAAGAAAGTAGTAATACTATCATTGCTGTTTTGTGGCTTATGAAGTGGGTTACAAAATTCGAATTCTTTGACGGAAGAAATTTGTATTATACGAATAATTTACTAGTAATACGATGTCGAGCAACTTTTACATATCCCTCTATGCGACTTTTGCTTACCAGTAACCATCTCAGAAAGCATCCAGATGCTTCTTCCATTAGACCCTGTTTCCAAATTTTTTTGGCAAATATTTAGGCATTTAAAGATTCCAAATAGAAAGGTTTAGGTATAGATCTTATGGAAAGCTACAATTTTTATATAAAATTTATCTCCATCCAAATTTGTATGTATATAAAATTTATGAATTTCCAAACATGAGCTAGCGAACCAACACTTAACCAGTCTGGATTTGTAATATTTACCTGACACAAACCGGATATTAATGGTTACGTAGGAGTGCATCATCGAGGAAACATATAACACAAGGAACTTCCGGCAAAAGAAAAATGACACAAGGACCGTAAGTCTATCAAATCCGCGAAAGCAAGAATCCTGTATGTAACGGCACCAATGATTTATAGAAAAACGGGCTACGCTCCAAGAAAATCCCCTGAGTTATTTTTAGATTTAAATTCCTAGTCGTTGTTGGTGTGATCTTTAGGAATTTGTACAAATATTACGGATAGCCGAATAGTCATAGCAAGAAAGCTAGTGGACAGGACCTCTGACCTATGACATGCATGCTGCCTTACTTCTTAGAGCTAGCACTCTTTTGTGACAAAGCCAGCCACTTAAAATCACAATCAAATAAAATATGTGACTGATACATTGCAACAGTCCACCAAGAAAAAGCAATGGTGTGCTACACCTAGTAAGAAAAGGACACAATCGTTTCTAAATAAATCCGAGTGATGAATATACTCACCCCCTTCTTCAATAATTGACACCGGTGTTATTAAGTAAAAAACTTTGACCGGTTGACCAGAGGAAAAATTATAAATCCTTGAAAATATGTCGTATTATCTCTATAACCATATAATTTATAATAAATTATATTATCATGATCATAAATATAACTTATATAAGTTTTATTTATTATAATATAATCATTAAAAAAAACTTGTAGTCAAAAGTGAGATGATCGAAATCAACGATATCAGTTCAAGAGCCCCGGTAACACCAGACATATTACTCCACTTATATCTATTTTTTATTTTTCCATCTATTTCTATACACAATTTTTTAATTTATTTTTCTTTCTTGTTCTCTCTCCTCCCAGTTTTCTCTCTCTATTCCCATGGCCCCATTTCTCTCCACCTCCCTCCATTTCCGCTACGAGACTGCGTCTATAGCAGATGAATGCGGCGGCGATGGATAGCATGCAGCTCTGAGCTAAAGAGGGACTTGAGCTCGGCTTGTTTGTCATATGAGTCGAGCCGTCCAAAGCCCGAACTGGCTCGCGAGCCCAAACTAAATTTCCAGTCTACTGTTAACCCTAGACCAAGCCACACAACTCTATGCTACATCAATACCGCCAACCGGCGGCCGTTAGAACTGAGTATATGGTAGTTTTGCTCTCCACCGTAATAATCATCAGCACGTAGAAAGCTCTAGGAATCTACGTGTATCTCTTTATAATCTATACAGGGGGTCTCTTTGAAATATAATGATGGGACATATTGCAACTTCTATACTATAATATACTCTATAGTGGCATATACATTATATATAGCTTGTATTATATAACTGCAAGTTCAGTATTATCAATCTGTCCTCTATGCTATGCAGCTTTTCAAGGGGTAGATGTTGTTTTTCATACAGTTGCTGCAGACCCTAACATCAACGACTTCCAACTACATTACAAGGTCAATGCTGAAGGTATGAAAAATCATCTATTTCTCTTTTACAGAGAAGTACCTTTATACATGAAGGGCATATGATCTCATTTTTTGTGTGACATCCAAATAGTTTTGAATATTATTCCTTCCAAAAAATGAAATAAAGAACTGGCTCACGAGGGCATGACGACAGGATATTGAGGGATCGTCTTAGAAGACTCGTATCCTCTGCCTTTGGTTGAGTTACGGCAAAGTTTGCTGTTGCAAGTACCCACCGTCCAAATAGAATGGACGGTCCGTAATATTACCCATAATTCCTAAACAAATCTTCTTTCCAAATTGTGATTCAGTGCTTGTATGTAACCAGTGATATATGGTGCTACTGCTATCTTCAAGCCTGATTTGCACTTAACCATTCTAGATCTGGGAGTGCCATTCTTGTTGCCGGTGTTCGACCAAAGCATGCAGTTCGATTTTCTTGCCGCAATCGGTGGCTGCCGTTTAAATTCGCAAGAGAATGTGTTGTCCTGCTCGGTCGAGTCCGCCGGTACGCAAGGTCTGTGACAAGCCAAAAGATTCACCTGTGTTCATGTTTTTCTGTGAATTCACCTGAGCTCATGTGGTCTTCGACTCGTGATCTCCCAGCAGTTCAATCATCAAGAAGCCATAGTAACGAGATGAAGACTTCTGCAACGATGGGGACACAACAAACTGCTCGTCGGATGCAAAGGGATGGTCGGTGTTAGCAAGGACAAAGTTTGCCATAGATGTCCTAAAGGCATAGGATACAAATCCCATTTGACCATGCAGCAGTATAAAAGAATTTATGGTGACTCCATATACATGTTAGAGGGAGTTTGTGTGTGGTGAATTTTGAAAGAAAAGTAGGGTTTGGGGACTTGGAGGTGCTAGCGGATGGCCAGTGTCAACATCAAGGATGCATAGAGTATCCTTTTAGAAGAGCTTGACTGGCGTCGTCAACATTGACTATGATACTATAAAGTTGTTAATAAGGCTCATGATATCATCATTGCCTGATTGATAGGGCAGAGATATTCACATCTCCATTGCCAGAAGTATCATTGGGTCGATCAGATGGATAGGCTTAAGCCTTTCGCCATGTATAAGGACAACCTGGCAAGCTTTTTTCATGAGTATTAAGTATAGTAACGGTGAGTGTAAGGTGGCACAAATTCTTGCAAAGGCATAGGTGCACGGCTATGGTGATGGACCGGGTGAAGGACACAATACTAGTGGGGCTGTATAGAATTTTCATAATATTGACAGTGCAAAAATTTTAGTAATGACCCAATTAAATAAACCTATGATCATATTGGCGTGGCCATTATTTTTGTGTGGCTGGCTTGGACAGCTAACCTAACCAGCCCATATTTCATTAAAAAAAACCTAACCAACCCATCGCTTTATTTTTTTGCAAGATATTCTAGAATATAGCATGAATTAAGCATGATTTGGCTCGTGATGGGTAGGAAGGATCCAAGTGCACAAAAGATGTTCAAACCACTAATAGGATATGTACTCCTGAAGTATTTTTTAGACAATAACAGTTAAAATCTGTGCACCTATCAAAGTCACTTACCACACACACCTGTGTTGTCTAAGGTGCATGAAAGTAGACATAACTTATACTTAAATTTTGCGTAACATTATTGTTAATAATTGAAAAGTGTACACCTTGTTTTGATATGATTTAGTCACAAGTGTGTCTTTATGTGTTTTTTGAAAGAGTCGTTTTGTGGTATTACGCAGGGACAAGGAATGTTATTGATGCTTGTGTAACGTGCAAGGTTAAAAGGCTGATATACACCAGTTCCAGTAGTGTTGTATTTGATGGAGTTCACGGCCTTTTTGATGTAGATGAATCAATGCCACACCCAGACAAGGTTATACTCTGTGATTGAGCGCATAATTTTTTTAATTTTAGTTGCTCATGTTACATGCTCATCTAGTTGCAAAGTTTCTTGCACAAATCCCATTTCTCTGTTGTAGCCATTGGTACACAAACTAAAAAATGATCGATGCCCCATGTTGTGAAATGCTTGACTTAGCAATTTGTTAATCAAATGGATGTAAACATAAAAATGTTCAGCTGTGTATTTCTAATTACCTCTCTAACCCTCAAAACTATTTTTTAGTTCGCTAATTGATAAAGATTAGCTACCTCCTCTGTGTGTATCCTCTAATTATTATGGACCATTGATTGCACGAATAAATAGTTATCAAGTCTTCCAAGCAGCAAAAAAAAAAAAGCGTGGCCATGTTATATGTTGGCATCAAACAAATATTAAGGTAATGACCACTACATAGAATAAGCGCTAGATCTACTACATAGAACATTTCTATGACTAGCTATTTGAATACCATAATATAGTTGCCAAAATTATACTGAATCTAGGTTGTATGTGTCAACACATTTACATAGGGATAGAGAGAGATTTTTACTTTCTACTGCTAGCCTTAATTTTCTACATAGTTACTTAATTAAGTATATTTTTATCTTTCATTGTTTATTGAAAAGGCACATTAGAAATTTTGTGTATGGTTCTAACTATGTGTTCTATTAATTTCAGTTTCCTGATGCATATGCACAAACTAAGGCAGAAGCAGAGAAGATAGTGACAAAGGCCAACGGCAGATATGAGCTTCTCACTTGTTCTATACGCCCTGCTAGCATTTTTGGCCCGGGTGACACGATTATAACATATTTACTTTCCCATTGGGGAACGATGGTATGTGGTAGTCTAGTACATACCATGTTTAGTATACATCAAAACAGTAAAGTAAATGGTTCTAAAAATAGGTTAATAATACTACTTTTGATTGGGCAGACCTTAAGTGACAGCGTATACATCATTAGAATATTGAATTTTGCTAGTCGTGGAACTCCCCTAGTTCTGCATGCGCATCATTGCTTGGTCGGGTAGGAAATTATTTATATATAAGCAGTCCACAAGACGTATGCATCTTAATTAAACTAGGGTTATGTTCAATTAACTCCTTAATTATTACAAAACAAAAGTGTAATTTATCCCGTTTAACAGCGGAACTAGATGAAATATAACACTCATCTATTCAATTTGGACACTTAAGTCCCAGCCCTGTTTCATGTGGTTTAGGCCCGAGCGGTCTGATGTGGCGTTTAAATATGAATCTAGATATAAATCTTGTATTACATGCATAAGTCACATAGCCATAACCCAAAATAAACATGGAAAGCAGCCACAAGTTTGATATTATCACCAAAACAAACATGTCATCAGGCCACACATAATCCATTCCTTGGGTGGATGGATAATCTGCAATGCAGGATTAGTAGGCCTCCTAAGCTGAAGTTTTTTCCTCCGTGGTCCTTGAGATGTGGCTCCAGCACTAGCATGCCCAGATGATATACTTGAGCTTGTGACTGCTTTTTACTACCGATCCTAACCCGTTGAAAAAATAAAAAAAAATGCCACTGACGTGATCAAAATCTTCCTCAACATGCGCGAAGGCTGTGCTAGCTGCTCACCAAGCTCACTGCCCAAATGCCGCAGCGCCTAAGCAGCCTAAATTTTCATCACGCTGGAGCCACCCGACCGCTCCCTGCTTGGGCGCAAGAGTGTTGCTCTGTGCAGTGCGCCACTGGACCATTCCGCCACGTCTTATGCCACCGTCTAGGGTTGGCAATTTCAGATGTGGGAAGTTTTTGCTGTGGGGGAGAGAGAGGGATAAATAATGAGGGAGAAAGGGAGAGAAGGAGGGAGTGAACCAGTCATTTGCTCCTTTTGCTGATTAGGCACGTGCTCTGCCATATCAAAGCGCCTCCTTCACATAGTTCGCCCTAAACCACCTGAAACAGGACGTGATGGTCTAAGTGTTTGGAATGAATAGATAATGTGCATGTAAATCAGACTTAACCTATTAAATAAATGTGCACGTAATTTATTTAAATGTTGGTAGATTATTTTCTACTAGGTTATCAAGAATATGGTTTGTGTGTGCTATGATGAATATGAACTAGTTAATTAATCGTTTCTAAGAAACTAACCAAATGATTGTCGTTGCAAAACATATATAGCAAATAAATGATAACATAAATTATAAATTCTCTAAAAAAATGTTATATAAATTTCTCTACATCCATAAGCGCTATGAAACTACTAAATCATTAATATACGCCACAAATCAACAGACCGAAGCTACTATGCATACAAATTTCATGTTTCTTTAATATACGCCACAAATAATCATGCTAGGAGTCACATACACGTACATATAAAGCAAGAGGAACCCACGACACTTCACATGTGGCAACCTTCAGAATATATGAAAATATACAATGCATGTATTTGTTGTATTGTGTGAGACGGCGGCTAGGGCCATGACTCCCCTAAGTACCCAACCCAATTATTCAACTAGATAAATAAAAATGACCCATAATTACAATAAGACCATCGTCTAAATAATGTGCCTACTAATAGCCCATACTCAACCCCCGCGAAACAAAACACTCCAACCGTCCAATCATCACTTCTTGCCTATAAATTTCTCTAGTATTACGGAGGCAAAGACTCCTGTAGATGGACGTTGGAGTGGAGCCCCAACCAAATCCAACAGTGGACCGACCACTAGGTCAAGGCCAGCTACAAATTTCATGTTCTTATGTGGACTAACATGACCATATACATCCATGTCTAATAACGTTTGATATTTCCTATTGAATTATTAATGCTTCTTCTCTACAATAAATAGAAAGACATGGGTTCTATATCTTCTTGCAGTTCATTATCGGCGATGGAAAGAATTGTGATGATTTTGTATATGTAGAAAATGTGGTACACGGCCACATTTGTGCAGAGAAAACTCTTTCAACTAAAGAGGGTTCAAAGATCAGTGGAGGCAAAGGTATATCACTATTATTGAATATCACTAGTTTCATTATAGATAAATTCTTATGGTGTATTTAACTTTTCTATAGGCTTACTTCATAACTAATATGGAGCCTATAAATTTATGGGACTTTATTTATATGCTTTTGGAAGGACTTGGATATAAAAGGTGACACTTCTTGCTATGATATATGTAATCTAAATTATATTCTTAGCTTGTAAAATTTGTGGTCTCTACATACTCTAGTTGCTGTAAGGTTCAAAAGAAACTAGATGTTGTAATTCAAGACATCTAGATATCCATCATATCTTGGGTTTATGTCTAAAGAAACACATTGGTATTTGTATTTCTGTCCATTCTCATTCGTATACTTATAGGTTCAACTATATATGGTTGTGTACGTGTATGTTTAGTGATAAATTATCAATTAATTGCTCACCAACGATATTACTCTCTTCTAATGCAATATATCTTCTAATTGTTTAATTATGTGCTTCCCTTTTAATTAATTATCTCATAAATATAAGCTCATATGGTTATCTATATTTATGTATTCGAATAAGACTTGTTAACTACGTTTTAGTCAGAATTAGTAGTTGATAACGATATTCTATTGCAGAAAATTCACAATAAGAATTCCTTTGGCTATTATTAAACCAATAACATATCTAATAGAGTGGAGCTACAGCAAAATATTGCATATGTATGGAATGCATCAACCAAAAATGTTGACGTCCGCGAGATTGAAGTATATAACACTAAATAGGACATTTAGTTGTAAGAGGGCTGTTGAACAACTGAGCTACAAACCAATAGTGTCACTCAAGGTAAATTCCAACTATTTTGATACATAGTATTTTTTTTATGTAAAGTACACCGGTGCTACCACAACTTGCAAACATGGGTGCATTTTAATCACTCATCTTGAAAATTTCTTGAACAAGTCACACATCATTACATGTGTTTAATGAGATTCGCACCCTCCAAACAAGATAAGTGCCTCGTTGAGCAATTTCCAAGATAAGTGACTAAGTTAAACCTAACACACAAGTTGTGGTACTACTTGTGCATTTTACTCTATTTTTTTTGGTGTAACTCTCAATTATTTTTATTTTAAATGCTCAGAAAGGTTCCAAACTTGTATGACAGGATGGAATAAAGATAACAACCAACAATGCAATTGCTCCAAAGATATAGATCTATATTGAAGGCAAGGTACATGCTCCCTTCTCCGATCTCACACTAGAAACAAAATGTCTCTAAAATCTCTATTTGTGCTTTTTTAGTGAACTACTGTTGAGGAGGCCCCCATTGTTGATTTGCTTTTATTAATAATCAAAAAAAATATTTACGACAAATCAATCCAATATGTATATTATAGCACACTATACCATAAAAGATTACCCAATGATACTCAACTGTTCAAATAAAAAATGTGGAATACAATCTTCTATACTAAAGAATACCAATATGTGGATGGTGTAGGAATCAAAATAATAAATACATGAAGTGTAACGGCAGCCATAATATGTTTTATGGGTTGACATCATACGTATGATTTACAAAAGCATTGACAAACCTATTCTTGTATATGATCCTACAAGAGTGGCCACTACCTAGGGAGTTCTTGTGGCCCATCAGTTCTTTTGTTTAACTTAGGTCAGTATACTAGCGTGGGAAGATATAGCACTTTAAAAAATCACCCCTACAAGGGAAATTAAATAAGGGATATAAGTGTATGTTGTGTCCACAGAGATGGGAATATGATACTAGCTTATGTATTCCTACAATAAAAAGTTTATTCAGCTAGACCCATGAATGTCTGCACCATTATGTAGACCCTTGGTTTATGAACATCCACTCTGCAATGTTGTGGTCTATACATAAGATATTAATTCTTTTAAGGTATCTTTGTTTACAAAAGCTTTTGCGAGGTATCATTGTTAGACAGACCACTGACTTGGGCTGTATGTAGACCCGACCCCCTCGTATACGCTCGGGGGATTCATAGTCACTATACACTTTCTACATGGTATCAGAGCATCTCGGTGCGCTAGCTTCTCCCTCCAGCGAGCCAACCCTTTCCTCCTCCTCGTCGATGTCTTCTTCCCATCGCTGACTCTCTTCCCGGTACTCTCCTCGCTCTCTCGTCTCCATTTCTTCTTCTCCCCGTCTCTCCCGCAGTCACCTTTTCTCCGCCCCACCTCCGCGCGACCAGGCAACGGTCTCGATCCACCTCCTCGTCCCTCCTCGCACCCGTCTCCACTCTTCCTCTTGTTTCGTGCATCTCTCCTTCTCTGATGCCGGCGCACCTCCGCGCTCGTCGTCTCTATCGGCTGGACTTGTCCAGCCCTCCATCGGTTGAAAACCTCCCTCGGTTCTCGCCCTTTCCGACATGCTCAATGGCTCTCGGACGCAAACCTTCTCCCCTCACGTCCGAGCTAGTCCAACGTGTCCACGTGTCCACGGACACGAATCCCTGCCTCCCGGACGCGAACAAATTCTCTTCGCGTCCGGCCACTCCCTGCCTTTTTCGCGTCCACCCCACTCCTTGGCCTCCACGAGTCCACGGACGTGAATCTTCTCTTCACAGACGTGAATCCTCGCACGTCCGTGACCCAACCACTCTCTGACCTATCCTACTCCGCTGCCTATTCCCCATCGGCCAACCACTCCTCATCGGCTGGCCATTCCTCACCTACTCCGCTGCCTACTCCCCATCGGCCAACCACTCCTCATCGGCTGGCCGGCCCACTTCCCATCGGCTTCTCACATCTTTGATCGGCCGATCCGTCCTCTCATCGGCTTCCCCCTCCCATCCGCTTCTTTCTCCCATCGGCTCTTTGCTCCCGTTCTCCCGTCATGGCCACCGAGTCCGCCCTCAGCTCCGGCACTCTCCCAGTCGTCGAATCTGCTCCGGCCCTCGGTGCCTTAGACCACACCTCGGGCACCACCTCGCCGATCTTCTCCCCTCCCTACGCTGCTGTGAACGTGAAATCTCACGTTCCTATCTCCCTTAACCTTAACGCCAATTATTTCAAGTGGGTTTTCTTCTTCAAATCCCTCTATGGAAAATTCGGCCTCCGGTCCCATATTGATGGCTCCACTCCACCTCGCCCCGATGATACTCAGTGGGACATCGCCGAGTGCTACGTGCGCAGCTGGCTACTCGGCTCGGTCGACGACTCTGTCCTCGACCTCGCCATGGACGATACCGACCCCACCGCCCGGGACCTCTAGGTGGCCATCGAGCGGATCTTCCTAGCCAACAAGCAGCCTCGTGCCATCTTCCTACTCAACGAGTTCCACTCCATGGTACAAGGCGACTCCTCTGTCTCCTCGTACTGTCAGCGCCTCAAAGTCAAGGCTGCTGCTCTCCGGGACGTCGGTCACCCTGTGGCCGACTCTCAACTCGTCCTCGCCCTTCTGCGAGGCCTCAATCCCCGCTTCTCCAACACCGCCGATGACATCGCCAACGTCACACCTCTTCCATCGTTCACCCGGGCTCATGACATGCTAGTTCTTAAAGAACTTCGTCTGGCTAATGATGAGAAAACAGTGGCCCACACGGCTCTTCTTGCCATAGCCGATAATGGCTGCCGAGCTTTTTGCGCTGCCCCTTCCTCCCGTGGTTCTGGTGGCCATGGCTCCGGCCACAGCAACACAGCCCA
This sequence comes from Oryza coarctata, assembly GCA_030770085.1. Lineage (NCBI taxonomy): Eukaryota > Viridiplantae > Streptophyta > Magnoliopsida > Poales > Poaceae > Oryza > Oryza coarctata. Next base: position 15,991,938 of record CM061466.1, read on the forward strand.
CACCGAAAAAGGCAAGGGCTAAGGCAAAGGCAGGACCTGGCAGGGTTTGACGCCACCACGACCTACCTCGGTCCCTACCCACCCTACCGGTCCCACGGGTCCGTGGCTCTGCTACAACCCTTGGGTGCCCCAGCCCCAGCCATGCAGCCCCATCGGCTGGCAACCCAGAGTTCTTGGCGCCCATCCCCAGGCTCACCTGGCATCGGCTCCCGTTCTGCCGCCTCAGCCGATGCTACCGACCCCAACCACCCAGTCGGTTCCCTCCTGGAACCAGGCTGGCCTCGTCGCTGCCCTCAACTAGATGACGCTCCAACCACAGCACCCTTGGGTGCTAGACTTTGGGGCGTCTTCACATATCGCGTCATCGGCCGGTATACTTTGCTCTTGTCACCCCTCTTCCTCCCCTTTTGTCACCATCGGCAATGGTCACTCTCTTTCTGTCCAATGCCGCGGTGACTCCTCTCTGTCTACATCCACCACTAACCTCCCCCAACGCAATGTTCTTATCGTCTCTTCTCTCATTCACAATCTTATATCTGTTCGTCAATTCATATGAGACAACCACTGCTCCATTGAATTTGACGCGTCTGGTTTCTCTGTGAAGGATATCCCAACCCGACGACAGATCCTTCGATGCAATAGTGGCGGAGACTTCTACACCATTCCCGCTGCGCCATCCACCCCACACGCCAGCGTCGTCCTCTCCACCAACCTTTGGCACCTTCGCCTCAGCCACCCCGGCCCCGACACTGTCGCCACCCTCCGTCGCAACGCCTCCATCCGATGTACTCATAGCAGCTCCACAGTTTGCCACTCATGTCAACTTGGCAAACATGTGCGTCTGCCCTTTTCTAGTTCTCTCTCCTGTACCTCGCGTCTATTTGAACTTATACATTGTGATGAATGGATGTCCCCAGTTAAAAGTGTCTCCGGTAATCAGTATTATCTCGCTATACTTGACAATTACACACACTATTGCTAGATCTTCCTGCTCATCCACAAATCCGAGGTCGTCTCTCACCTCATTCACTTCGTCACGTACGTATCCACTCAGTTCAACCTCCTCATCAAGGCTTTACAAGCCGATAACGGTGCAGAATTTGTCAACCATACCGTTACAAACCTCCTCACTTTGCAGGGCATCCATCTCCAGCTCTCCTGCCCCTACACCTCTCCTCAGAACGGCAAAGCCGAGCACCTCCTTCGCACCCTCAACAACATCAGTCGCACCATGCTACTTCATGCCCACCTACCCGCCACTTATTGGGCCGAAGCTCTGGCTACTGCGACGTACCTTCTCAATCGGTGCCCATGCTCCTCCGTTCACAACAACATTCCCTATGCCCTTCTCTACCGCACGGCGCCCGACTACTCCCACCTTCGTGTTTTCGGGTGCCTCTGCTACCCAAATCTCACCGCCACAGCTTCCCACAAACTCGCTCCCGCTCCACCGCCTGTATTCTCCTCGGCTATTCCACCTCTCACAAGAGATACCGATGCCTCGACCTTTCCACCTGACGGGTCCTCGTCTCTCGTCACGTCATTTTTGACGAGACATGTTTTTCCTTCGGTCTCCTTCATCTGAGATCCTCCTCTAGTGATCTCGACTTCCTCCTCACCAACACCGTGCCGACCAGGTCTCCCCCACTGCCCTCTCCATCGGCCCCCTCATCGGCCGCTGCTGAGGATTTACCTGTCACATATCCCACCACTACTCGGTCCGATGTCCCCACCATCGGACCCACCTTTATCGGCCGATACCGATCCTATTTATCCTTCAGCCGATACCGTTCCCTCTCTATCGGACACCCCACTTCCATCGGCTCCTCACTTTTCATCGGCTCCCCCCACCCTATCGGCTCCCCCTACCCTATCGGCTGATCCATCTCTATCGGACCGATCGGAATACTCGGCCCACCCGACCTCATTGGCTCAGGCCGATCTAATTCCTCCTTTTTCTCTTGTCTACAGTCGCCGACTCGGAGCCGATGACGCCCCCACCCGACCAGTTCTTCTCATTACTCCCGCACCCCCATCGACTCCAGTTCCCTCCACCTCTCACATGGTCACCTGCTCCTAGACCGGGTCTCTTCGTCCCACTTCGTGCTACGGTCTCTCCGCCGTCCACAGCTCTATCTCGCCCATCCCGGTGACTTCTTGCTCAGCCCTGGCCGACCCTCAGTGGCGCGCGGCCATGGCTGACGAGTACAAGGCCCTAATGGACAACGAGACCTGGCGCCTCGTTCCCCGACCTCCCGGCGCCAACATTGTGACCGGTAAGTGGATTTTCAAACACAAATTCCACGCCGATGGCTCCCTTGCCCGTCACAAGGATCGCTGGGTAGTCCGGGGTTTCTCCCAATGACCCGGTGTCGACTACGACGAGACCTTCAGTCCCGTTGTCAAACCCGCCACCATCCGAGTCGTCCTCACCTTGGCTGCCTCTCGCTCCTGGCCGATCCATCAACTAGACGTGAAGAATGCCTTTCTTCACGGCCACCTGACGAAAACAGTCTACTGCCAGCAGCCCCCAGGCTTCGTCGACCCTTCTCGGCCCGACGACGTCTGTCTCCTTCAATGCTCTCTCTACGGCCTCAAACAAGCCCCTCGTGCCTGGTACCAGCGCTTTGCTGCCTATCTTCGGCACATCGGCTTCGTGGCCTCTGCGTCCGATAGTTTCCTATTCACTTTCCATATCAGCTCCGCCACTGCCTATCTACTTCTCTATGTCGATGATATTGTCCTCACAGCGTCTTGGACCTCTCCTCGACTAGATCATGGCTCGACTCCACTCTGAGTTCGCCATGACTGATCTTGGTCCTCTCCACCATTTTCTTGGCATCTTCGTAACCCATTCCATCCACGGGCTCTTCCTTTTCCAATGCCAGTACGCCATCGAACTCCTCCAGCGTGCGGGCATGGCCGACTGTCACCCCACAGCCACCCCAGTTAACGCTCGAGCCAAACTCTCCGCCACCGATGGCGCCCTCGTTGCCGATCCCTCTCACTATCGGAGTCTTGCTGGGGCTCTCCAATACCTCACACTCACCCGACCCGACCTCACGTACGCTGTCCAGCAAGTGTGCCTCTTCATGCACGCTCCGCGCGAATCTCACCTCGTGCTGCTCAAGCGCATCCTACGCTACGTGAAGGGCACCCTGTCTAGCGGGCTGCATCTCAGCTCCAGCCTCATCGACTCCCTCACCGCGTACTCTGACGCGGACTGGGTAGGCTACCCCGACTCTCGACGCTCTATGTCCGGCTATTGTGTTTACCTCAGTGACACTCTCGTATCCTGGTTCTCAAAACGCCAGACTATAGTGTCCCGCTCTAGCGCTGAAGCCGAGTACCGCGCCGTCGCCCACGCCGTCGCCGAGAGCTGCTGGCTTCGCCAGCTTCTCTAGGAGCTCCGTGCACCCCTCTCCACTGTGACCGTCGTCTACTGCGACAATGTCAGTGCCGTCTACATGACCGCCAACCCGGTCCATCACCGACGCACCAAGCACATCGAGATCGATATCCATTTTGTCCGTGACAAGGTTGCATTAGGACAGGTTCGGGTGCTCCATATAACATCGGCACATCAGTTTGCCGATATAATGACCAAAGGCCTGCCCACGCCTTTGTTCACCAGTTTTCAGTCTAGTCTCTGCGTCCGTTCCCCTTCCGCTGCGACTGCGGGGGGTGTTAGACAGACCACTGGCCTGGGCTGTATATATATAGACCCGACCCCCTCGTATACGCTCAGGAGATTCATAGTCGCTGTACACTTTCTAGACTTAACTATTAGCTCACAACATCCATAAGAAGCTGTAGGAAAACAAACATGGTTGTTCCCATTCTTCTTTTTCTTTGGGTGTGCAGTGAACATTATTATTCCACCGGGTAAGAACTGCAATTTTAAAGGAGAAAGATTAGGAATCCACGAAACAAATACCCTTCCTAGTTTCAACAGAGCATTATAATTGAGGAAATTTCGGTATTCCTCCAAAATCATTCTTTGTGTTATCTTACATATATGAGGTATTAATTTGTTTAGTATACCAACATGTTAAAATAGAATATACAATTTATTCATTTGTTATTGTTGTTATTGAAAAGGTTAGCTTTTCATAAGCTCAAGTCATACTATAGCACTTTCACATACATTAATTATTAAAACTCGAGTATATAATTTGAATATCAAAGTTAGCAGTATAAATTAGAGGTATAACTGTGTATGGAGGTATTGATGGTGTAGATTGTTTGATTATTCATGTTTTATAAAAGTTGGCCACTATATGAACTAATGCAAATGTTCTTTATACCTTATATAGGTTTGTTAATGTTGGTGTCATTCATTTTGGTTGCACCTTATCTAAGATCTCATGCATGAAGCAAGTTCTATTGGTATCGAAGATATAAAATTTCTTTGAAATGGATGATTATCAAAGGTCAATGGAAATGATATCCACACAGACAAGTTTGATGTATTTGCTACAAAATCTGTTGGAGATGTCTAAGTGTTGTAATCTTGTTTAAAAGAATAGTATTAGTTCTTATTGGAGGATGGGCTTCTACTTGTTACAGTCAACATTGTAATACACACACACATATATATATATATCTTTACAAGAATACATTAAATCCTATGGTTCCGTTTGTTGTTGAGGAGGATTTTGACTATCGCATTTAACAATCTTTTTTGTTGGGTATAACTTGTCATCTTTCAATCAAGGTTACAAAAGATATTAATTACTTCTCAAAGAAGCAAGCAAGAATGACAAATTTTATCTAAAGTTAATTGGTTTCAAAACAAAATGCAAAAAATGTTCACTATTATACTGCATTTTCATGGTAACTTAAAAAAAATTAATGGGCTTTAATATCAATCCTAAACTAGTCAAAGTTCTAGTTATATGTCGGCCTTGCAATTATGAACAAAAGAAAACCTACATTTATACAGCTTCAATCCCAAGTTCAATATTTTGATATACACAATTTCAAGGCTGGATCTTCATTTGTGAAAACCAGAAAAACTACAACTTTGCCTTGAATGCTTTATTGATATTTAGCAAAACTAAAGGTTCTATTGCTTTACATATATCAGAGTTAAACTCACGGTAGAAACCAGGGCAAAAGTAATCCTTTTTATTTTTTAATGCTATGTATTAATCCACGGGTTATTCTGGACCCCATCTTCATCAAGATGAATGTCATATGGGTCATCCTGTTGACCTGTCTCTTTAAAAATTTGTAGAGAACATGGGTGGATACTATCTACTCAGCAAGTTATTATATGAAATACAGATCTTCCGTTGCCAGAAGGTGATTGTTGGGCACAAGGTTGAGAAGCTCCAGCCTTCAAATTTTCACATCACACAGGTGGAGGCACATCATATTGCTCATTCAGCCAGCTCAACATTGAACTCTTTAGTTGGCGTGCTAAAATCTTTATGCAGAGGAAATGATTGGCCACTATTTTTCAAGGCATGGCACTATGTGATATGTCTACAGGGCTAAATTAGTTTCACAGTTATAAATTCCTGAGGACTCGTGCTGAACCTTTTTTTTGTTCATTGTCTAACTGATTCTTGCTGCCAGGTGGTATTCTCCCTACTGGTTGTGAGCATCCTTAGTTCCATGTCTACTCAATCTTCATTTAAAATAGGTAATTTTAAATACCATGCTTGCCTTTTTAAATCCTGCAAAACAAGGAGCATGAGCACATGACTGATGATGTGTAATTCTCTCATGGGGAAAATAGGTATTTCTATGGCTTTCCTAGGCCTCAAAGCGTTTGAGAAATGGGAGGACAGAATCGATGATTTGGTGGGTAATTCATGCTCGCTTGTTACTCACTTTGTTCCGAGCCAGAAATCCTCAAGGCAGAAGCATGCAGTTAATTGAATGGCATCATTTCGTGAGTTTAACTTCAATTTCAGCTATTGCCAGTTTTTCATCCCAGAAGTTCTTCAGCCAATGTTCCTATAATGTTGTAAAATAGTTTAGAGGTTCAGCTTTTGGACATTTCCTTACGGAGGTTGACGCTTGTAGGGAATTGTGCTATGTTTTCAAAGAGATAAAAGTTTTACTCTATAATTATTATTTTTGTTGTTTTGGTCATGTGTCATTGGCTTGTAAACCGTAGCTGTCAAAAACGCCTTAGAGCATCTCTAAGAGAAGCCCAATATTTAACCCCCAAAAACTCTGTATTGGGGTCATCCTAAAATAAATTAGGTTTAATAATCACCCCCTCTAAGAGAGACCCAAAAATTGAATTCTAATATATTTGGTTGTTGGCCACGTAGGAAGGATGGGACCAGTTAGGTACTAATATCGATCTCATACCCTGCGCACGCGCGTTCCCTCGGCCGGCCTCCTTCGCACGCGCCATCGTCGCCGCCGCTTCTGTTCGCCGCACTACTCTGTAGTTGAGGGCACTTGCAAAGACACTGCATCCAATTTCATACAGATTAGCCATATCTGTTCTGTCTCCAACAAATCTTATGTTCTGTACAGACAAGATCTGAATAAAATTCTCAACTCCAGAATTTGCAGTACATAGATTCCAGAGTTTGCAATACATAGACTGCAATATATAGACTCCAGAATTTGCAATACATATACTCCAGAATTCTCAAATCCTATGTTTGAACTAACGAAAGCAGCCGACACACAAGTGTGCAATACATAGACTCCACAATTTATATGAATATTTGACACTACAAATTATCTACAGTACTATATAATTAGGCTAAAAGATGAATGCTTTGTACACTCTAGAATGCTTCTCTTGAATCTGAAGCTTTTCATAGATCATCAGCCATGCCGAGACAAGTAATACATCTTCGTCCTCACTAAAATTGCTTGATCTTTTCTGGTTTGGTCTTACTGAGGGAGTACTCTCCACAATGTGTGTGCGCTGCTCCACAGGCTGGCTACTCAAACCACCACAATCCAGGGAATTGTTGCCTTCACTCATCAAACTAATGAAGTATCCTTCTCCTTCCATTCCATGAAGTTCTGTATTTCAGAAGAATTTGTTTCTTAGCTTAGCACTCAACCTCACGCTGACACAGAAGAATTTCAGAAGAGCTAGCATGCTGCAGTTTTAACAGGACAGTGTAAATTAAGTAAGCAATATTTTTATCACTATTTGTAAGCATCCAGAATTTTGACTGATGTGCTGCAATCAGAAGTCATTGCTACATGTATCTGCACTAGTCTACAATTTAATAGCATGACGAATTATTATCATTACTTGTCTGCTTCCCGATACTTATGGGATGGGCAGATACCTTATGGGATACAAAACACTATCAAGAGCTTCTGCAATGCATACTTATGTACGGTTAATGAAAAACCCACATGTTGAGCATTTTGGACAGGGAAGACAGACAATCTGCATAGGAACTTGACATTTTTACATTTATGGGAAGATTGCTCTTGACAGTGCATTCATAGGGGTTATACATACACATGCATAGGAACTTGACAGTACATAATCTGACCAAATTTGAACAAATATTTCTGAACTAATCTGAACAGATAAAATTATCTTTGGGCCTCAAAGACCAAGGTTCAGACCAAGATCATTCGCTGATTATTGAACTGAATTCTACACTGAAATTACCTCTAACAAATTCAGTAGTAGCTACGCATCGGGAAGTCGGCGAGCTGGCCGGAGGTGCAGAGCGCGGTGATGATGCTGAGGAAGTGGACGACGACGACCCAGGCCGCCAGGCGATTCCCTGGAGGAATGGGAGCTGGCGAGCTAGAGGATGGGCAGGCGTCGAGATGGGAGGCGTCATCTGGACGGAGAGGAGGGGCCCTGGATCGAGGGCCGGCGGCGCCGTGGATGGAGAGCAGGCATAGCCCTGGATCGAGGGCTGGCGATGCCGTGTATGGAGAGCCGATGGCACCCTGGATCGAGGGCCAGCGGCGTCATCGACGGAGGGCCGACGGCACCTGGATCGATTGAACGCTACGCCCTGAACGGAGGATGAGGTCGTGCCCCGGACGAATGTGCGGCGGCGCCTAGCGCGGAGGACCATTTTTCTCCCGCGCCGACGTGGGGTACGCCTAATGCCCCCCCCCCCCCCCCCCCCTCACTGTACAGCTTGAAAATATTTCAAACCAATTTTAAAAAATAAGTTTGAAAAAAATAAAGAAAATAGAAAATAAATCTAATGCACTAAAAAAATTACCTATATATGGAAATTATACATATAAATATATACATAATAAACTTTATACGTATAAAAAAAAATTTGAATTCAAAATCTAAATTTAAATAGGGTATATAAACTTTCGACAATAAACTTTAGGTGTGTAAAATTTAGGTGTATAAACCTTAGGCGTATGAACTTTAGGCGTATAAACTTATCCAAAAAGAAAAACAAAGTAAAAAAAAGCGGTGAAGAAAAGAAAACAAATGATCGCGTGGGGCGACCTATAGCTCATTAATACTATATTCATCCATTTCACCCTCAAAATTAAAACCCAATTAAATGCTCCTTTAAAGATCACAAATTTCAGGAAATTTTAGTGTGATTGTGATGAGACACGGTCATGATCATTTGAAAGGTGTTGATAAATCAATCATGAAGAACATAACGTCGATGAAGGCTCCAATCAGAACTCCAATTAGAACGATCGAACCCATTTAATCACTACAAAACCACTTGGTTATCAATCATGCTGAAACACGATTTACCTCGCCAATAAGAATATCTCATGGAAGTGAATCAAGAACACAAGCAAGAGTAGAAGATTTAATTGAATATAGTGCACATACAAGATAAATCTCACATGTTAAAGTTTCACAAACCGAACTAGTGCCAAAACTACAAGTGGCAAAATAATATAAGCAAAATCTGACTTTAAACAATGATGATATAAGTTGAGACGTCATAAGGTTACCCTAGGGTGTACACCTCCTATGCTTAACCCAGGATACACCTAAGCCCCAAATCTTTCTTAAACTAGATAAAGTACGTGACTTTTTTTGACAATTTTGAACAACTTAGGATGAATTTGATGTGGGATCAAAATCATATGAAAGTAGACCGTATAAGGTTTCCAACGAGTATTCATGGACCTCGAAAGTCCTACTAGATTGGCGATGTCGATAAAGTGGGAACTAGGATCCCCACTACAATCTACTCGAGAGCATTAAGAAATGTCATCAAGCTAGGAGGCCAATCAGAACACTAATAAACTCTAAGGCTGTAGTAGATGTGTCCTTAAAAGGAAACAAAACAAGGGCCCGAGCTTGATACCTGCCAGGGCCAAGCTCTAGGCATCTCCACCCTTGAGCTCGATGATTTAGTAGCTTGGGGGCATAGACTATAAATTGACTGTGATGGTGTTATTGGAAAACCCAGTGAGATTGGAAAGACGATCGGCTTGAGCGCAAAAGTGTCCGATTGCTATAGGGAAGAAGCCGATAGGATTGAAGCAAGAAAAGACTCGATCTTAGAATAGAAGATTATCCAGATAAGACCGAGTTTGAGGAGAAGCCGTGGTTCACGACAGGGTAATCTATCCTATTTTATACATATAGGAAGATTTAGTTAGTTAGTTAACTTTCTTAGAGATATTTTTCTTATTTTTATTAGAAAATAACGTCCGATGGTTGTAGTAAGCGCGTCAGACTCTGTAAACCTAAGGTATAAATATATACCCCCTGGAAATATGTAAAGCATCAATCCTTCGATCAATACAACCTCGGTGTATTGCCACCCTAGTTCATCTAGGTTTCTACCGGCAGGGTCTGGCTCTTGACACGGGGCTGCATCGGTTAGGTCCGATCTCCGGCGAAGGGGTAAGTTCCGCTACTATGTCGATATGTCTCACTTTGTCTAAGGCTGCATCAGTTAGGTTTGACCTCTTAGGGCGATCAGATGTATATCCATGTAGGGTCTATCGGCCTATCAATCTCTCTCTGCCGTCATCGGTCTCATGTTGCATCAGTTAGGTTCGACCTACGAGGCTGTCGATGGTAGAATGAGCTTTAGGCCTATAGGTCTCTGTACGACATTTTATCGGAGTGTTAGCCGATGAGTTATCCATACGTTGAGTGTCACGCCCAGTGTATTGGCTCACCAGTCTTCAGAGACTTTCTTTGAGCGCCACGCCAAGCGCATCGGCCCTCCAGTCGATGCGTGCCTATCTTCAGATAGACGTCCACTCATCGGCTCAGCTAGCCGATGGGTTCGCTTCACCGTTGCTTTAGCACGTTTGATCCAGCGTCCACCGTCCTGTTGCCGCTGGTCTCGGTCTCGTACTATCTCGGTTAGGTTCGATCTTTGAGATTCAGCGTTAGCGGCATCGTTATGGTAGGCGACAGGTCTCGTGCTGCCATATCCGGAGCGGCATCAGCTTTGTAGCCCGTGCCTTTTATATGATTCCTTGCCAGTTTGCATATGCCTTTGTCGGCTTTCTAGCCGATGAACGACGGTGACTGGTTCTGTCGACTACCATGAGAGATCCCGTGTGTCTTGCTAATCTCTGTGTACAATCCTGTGCCTCCATCAGCTCTGCGGCTGATAGATCAGGGCCTCCTGTCTGCTATACCTGAAGGCATCGTATCCTTCATCGACATCCACTTACGCCCTCATCGGCTCCCCAACCGATAGAAGGGCACCCTAATTCCTATTGGTTATCAGCCGATAGCAGGAGCTATCTGTACGCGGCTGATGACTAACTTGATCATATCGGCGACAACTAGCCGATAGCGAGCGCTCGTATTGATCCGTCGTTCGACTGACCTATTTGCCTCACCTCCTTGTCAATTGCAAGGTCAAATTGACTGGCACGCCCGCACCCATACCTTCACGCCGGAGCCGACCGAACACTACGGCCCCCGACACACATACCTCTAGCCACGGAGAGAAGCCGACCGGCCTGCACTGGAGCTAAGCAGACCTCCTAGGCATCGGCGTGCTCGTGCCGGGATCTGGCGCGACCATATTTTTTGGCACACCTGGTGGGATCAAAGATTTCATTCATCAGCTGATATGACTCATACTTCATTCATCAGCTGGTGGGGTAGGGAATCTTCATTCATCAGCCGATTGGACGGGATTTCATTTATCGGCTGAAAAAACTTGAAGACCATTCATCAACCAGCGGGATTGCACAATTGCCTGATTAGAATTCAGAATTTTTACTCATTAACCCGGGGGACATCTTGTTGTCAATATGTCTAAAGAAAAGGTTGATTCCAAGGCATATTCGTCCGAGGAAGAAGCCGATTAGGATACTACAATTCCACCATGGAGGATCTGAATGAAGACCAGAGGCAGCATATGGAGCAGAGCATGGATAATTTTCAGAAGCTCTATTTGGAATCCTTCAGTATGATTAAACAAGGGCCGATTCAAAAAGCATAGTTACCAAAATGTGTTTTGAAGAAGGAATCAGGCCATTCACACCTATGAATTCTCCCAAGCCGTTGCAAGAAATATTCAACGAAGCATTTTATCAAGCATTCAGTAACCCATCGAGAGTATGGATGGATACACTACAAGATTTGATCAAGAAGACAATACAAGAATTATCAGCTTAGGAGCTTGATCAAGATTATGCACATTTACCGATAGAGACAAAGTTATCTTAGGAAACTTGTAGGAAACAAGAGGGACCTATCGGCAAACATGTATCCACCAACACAAGATCGATTTGGGGGGCAATGGCAGGAGGTATCTCTAGAATTCTTTCAAGGTAATTATTGTGGAGAGTATTGCAGGCAGAATCGGGTACCCTATCCACCTCCACATGATCAGGGAGATATGCTAAGGGAGAAGGATTGGTTAACCAGAATTGTGGACACGGTAAAATAGCAATTTCGTATCAAGCCCAAAGATCAAACAGTTATATATCGGCACTCGTATCCGAAATGGTTTGATAGAGTTCCATTATCTCGCCGATATATGATACCAGATTTCTCCAAATTCTCAGAACAAGACAATATATCTACAATGGAGCACATCAGCCGATTCTTAGCACAGTGTGGAGAAGCATCGGCTGAGGAAGCTCTCAGACTTTGTTTCTTTCCTTTGTCCCTCTCTGGATTGGCTTTCACCTGGTTTTCTTCGTTACCACTAAACTTGATTAAAGGATGGGCCGATCTAGAGCATCAATTCCATAAATATTTATTTTCTGGGATTCAAGAAATGAGACTGTCAGATTTGACATCGGTTAGACAGAGGCCTAATGAGTTAGTTCTGGAGTACATCCAACATTTTTAGGACATCAGAAGCCGATGTTATAGTCATGTTCTGAGTGATGAACAGTTAGCTCATTTGGCCTTTCAAGGGTTGTCGAGTCACATCAGAAAAATAGGAGATCTCGAAGCATTGGAGGCCTGAGGAAGAGAATTTTGAAGCATGAGTCCTCATACCTCGAAATTGGGGGGCATGTGTTAATGCCAAAATTTAGAAAGCCCAGCAATAAATTGGAAAGACGATCGGCTTGAGCGCAAAAGTGTCCGATTGCTATAGGGAAGAAGCCGATAGGATTGAAGCAAGAAAAGACTCGATCTTAGAATAGAAGATTATCCAGATAAGACCGAGTTTGAGGAGAAGCCGTGGTTCACGACAGGGTAATCTATCCTATTTTATATGGATAGGAAGATTTAGTTAGTTAGTTAACTTTCTTAGAGATATTTTTCTTATTTTTATTAGAAAATAACGTCCGATGGTTGTAGTAAGCGCGTCGGACTCTATAAACCTAAGGTATAAATATATACCCCCTGGAAATATGTAAAGCATCAATCCTTCGATCAATACAACCTCGGTGTATTGCCACCCTAGTTCATCTAGGTTTCTACCGGCAGGGTCTGGCTCTTGACACGGGGCTGCATCGGTTAGGTCCGATCTCCGGCGAAGGGGTAAGTTCCGCTACTATGTCGATATGTCTCACTTTGTCTAAGGCTGCATCAGTTAGGTTTGACCTCTTAGGGCGATCAGATGTATCTCCATGTAGGGTCTATCGGCCTATCAAGCTCTCTCTGCCGTCATCGGTCTCATGTTGCATCAGTTAGGTTCGACCTACGAGGCTGTCGATGGTAGAATGAGCTTTAGGCCTATAGGCTGTCGATGGTAGAAGGTTATTCGGATAAAACTAAGTTTGAGGAGGAGCCATTGTTCACGACAGGGTAGTCTATCCTATCTTATATGGATAGGAAGATTTAGTTAGTTAGTTAACTTTCTTAGAGATATTTTCCTTTATTTTTGTTAGAAAATAACGTCCGATGGTTGTTGTAAGCACGTCGGACTCTGTAAACCCAAGGTATAAATATAGACCCCTAGAAATATGTATAGGATTAATCTTTCGATCAATACAACCTCGGCGCATCACCACCCTAGTTTATCTAGGTTTCTACTGATGGGGTCTGGCTCTCGATGTGGGGCTAGATCGGTTAGGTCCGATCTCCGGTGAAGGGGTAAGTCCCACTACTATCTCGATATGTCTCGCTTTGTCTAAGGCTGCATCAGTTATGCTCAACCACTTAGGCCGATACGATGTATCGCATCACGCCCGTGCAGGGTCTATTAGCCTATCAAGCTCTCTTCGCTGTCATCGGTCTCGTGATGCATCGGTTAGGTTCAACCTATGAGGCTGCCAATGGTAGAATGAGCTTTAGGCCTATAGGTCTCTATACAGCATTTCATCGAAGTGTTAGCCGATGAGTTATCCATACATTGAGCGTCACGCCCAGCGTATCGGCTCTTCAGCTGATACGCACCAATCTTTAGAGACTTTCCTTGAGCGCCACACCAAGCGTTCAGAGAGACGTCCACTCATCGGCTCAGCTAGCCGATGGGTTTGCTTCGCCCTTGCTTCAACACATTCGATCCAGCGTCCACCGTCCCATTGCCGCTGGTCTTGGTCTCGTACTTTCTCGATTAGGTTCAATCTTCGAGATTCGGCGTTAGCGATGTTGTCACGGTGGGCGACGAGTCTCGTGCTGCCATATCCGGAGCGGCATCGGCTTTGTAGCCCGTGCCTTTTATACGATTCCTTACCGGTTTGCATATGTCTTCATTGGCTTTCCAGCCGATGAACGACCGCGATAGGTTTCGTCGACTACCAGGAGGGATCCTGCGTGTCTTGCTAATCTCTATGTACAATCCTGTGCCTCCACCGGCTCTGCGGCTAATGGATCAGGGCCTTGCGTCTGCTACACCCAAAGGCATCGTATCCTTCATCGACATCCACTTATGCCCTCATCGGCTCCACATCCGATGGAAGGGCGCCCTGATTCCTATCGGTTATCAGCCGATAGCAGGAGCCATCCGAACGCGGCTGATGACTAACTTGATCTTATCGGCAGCCAGCCGATAGCGAGCGCTCATATCGGCCCTTCGTCTAACTGACCTATTTGCTTCACCTCCTTGTCAATTGCAGGGTCAAATTGACTAGCACGCCCGCACCCGTATCGTCACGCCGAAGCCGACCGAACCCCATGGCCCCCGGCGCGGGTACCTCAAGCCATAGAGAGAAGCCGATCGGCCTACACTAGTGCTAAGCAGACCTCCTAGGTGTCGGTGTGCTAGCACCAGGATCCGACGTGAACAGATGGGACATGGCATGTGGTTGTGTCCATTCACGTGCGAGCTTTGCATTAAATGTGAAGTGACGCGAAACCATGTGGTGTGCAACTGGGTTGACAAAACAGCGCCTGCCTGACCATCGCATGTGATATTATCACCCCTATGTGGAGAGGGACGTGGGCTGTTAGGCGGCACAATTGATTGCCATGCCATCAGATAGAGTCCACCACCTTTTCATGCATCCTGCCACATGCAACTGACAAGCGAGCCATGGGATCAACAACATGGATAGAAGCTTCCATGTCAAGCTTTCCATAACCGCTATGAACACATGGCATGTCAACACAACCTCATTAGAAACCGGCCCTAAGGGCCCCACAAGGGCTTATAATGACTGTGCCCACACAACACGAAATGAAAAGACCTCCCATACCTAATCCTTGTAAGGTGGGGTTCATTTTCTATTAAATGGCCACTATGTTATTCTCTCATGACTATAAGATGAGAACCAAGGCATCCAATAGGGGGTTTGAAACCTAGAAAATCAGCAAGAGTGAAAGCTTTGTAACAAAGTCCATTCACCAAGATTGAGCTAAGAACATAATAGGAGTAGGATATTATGTCTCCATTTGGCCTAAACATATATAATATCTTTCGTCCCATTTTTCCCCACAATATCCTTGGTTTAGCTTCCACGCTCCTTGGCCAAACGAAAAAGGGAATTCGACAATTCCCCACTAGATGAGCTTGCTCTCTAACAACTAGCCCGCTAGGTAGGGGGCGTGTTTGCTAATTCTAGTTTTTGCGGTTTCCCACCATGGAAAAGTTTGATGGCTGGTAGTTGCCGCTGCCGTGGTTCTGATTCCGAAGACAGAGTAGACATGCATGAGGAAGCACATTTGAATCCGCTACCACCTTTGTGGTGCCCACTAGCATGGTTTGACCACACCCGGTTCACACCACACCATTGCCTCCCTCCTGGGAAGGCCGCCTTCATGCCCTACATGCCAAGGGAGACAGGGATTGCCTGGCCATTGTAGCAGTGGCAATACGAGCGTCACATGCTAGTTCGCCACCTTCTATATTTTGACTCCACCGATCCGAGGAGTGCACTACTTGTTGGGCACTCCTACACCACCCTCCTCTCTAACCTATCGGGGGCACCCCGAAGGGTCATTGGGTGAAGGAGGTCACTGATCTAGTAGGAGCTACCCATCACTAGGTGGCCGCTAGTAATTCTCAGATTGCCTTGATGATGGCCTCCAAGACTACACCGCCCTCTACATCTCTACCAGACAGCACGACGCTTGCACCTGAGAAGCGCGCTGACCACGCATGAGGGCCGCCGAATAGTGCGCCAGCCTGCCAACATGGTTGAAACAATAGGACGTGCACTCCCGACTTAACAAGCGGTGTGCCCTTGAAGACATGCACATAACCATCGAAAGCTACCATGAAAAGCACCATAATGCGGAGGAACATTTCGAGGATGAGGCATCGTTAGGGAGGTGGTGTCCCTAGACCGCACGCCACACTATGGCATGCCGCTAATGGGTGACATGCCCTATGGCGTGGGGTGCTGTGCGTTCTCCCCCTAGCTTTGCCAGGAGCGTTGGGCCACCATGTTTCGCACCAGCATCCCCTAGAAGTATGATGGCTCTATCGACCCGGTGGAGTTCCTATAGATCTACACCGCTACCATCTATGCAATTGACGGAGATGAGAAGGTCATGGCCACCTACTTTCCCATGGTTCTTTGGGCCAAGCCTGTTCATGGTTGAATCTCCTTCCAAGCTCAGTCTACTCTTGGGAAGACCTATGTCACTAGTTTCTAATCAACTTCCAGGGCACTTATCCGCACCTTAGGATGGAGGCCAATCTCCATGGAATCTAGCAGTGGGAGGGCAAGACATTGAAGTAGTTCATTGAGTGCTTCAGCGAAGTCTGCAACACCATCCTTCACATCCCCCTGCATTCTATCATCTATGCATTTTGGTGCATCATCCATGACAATCTCACATTGGAGAAGCTTGGCATTATGGACATTGAGACGACGACATAGTTGTTTGTTCTCGTCGACATGTGCACCAAGAAGGCAGATGCCTAGGCATGGAACCATCCATGCTCTGAACAGGCCCAAGTTGGTAAAGGCACCTCCCATTCCACTGAGAGACAGGAGAGGAGGAAGCACGAGAAGTGCGCTGCCAAATCTTTTGTCCTCACAACTGACGTTAAGACCCCATAGGTTAGGTCATCGTGTGACAAAGGTGATAGCAGCAAGAAGAAGAACATGGGCTTGTCTCCCTAGTGTGAGCCAAAACCAAGCAAGTGGTGCTCTATGCACGAGATGGCCCTGCACAACCTCATGGAGTGTCGGGCAGTCCAAAGCCTTACCGAAGCACCAAGAAGTACCAACAGGAGCTCTAGCATGGCAAAATTACTGGTGTTCAGAACCAAGACCTCAGGTTCTAGGAGCCCGAGCACATGGTCGCCACCCATGATGGTGGCACCTGCCCTCATGCCTTGCACCATAGCTTTAGACTATGAAGCACGAGCTACTAGTGGCTAGCTCAGGCCCAAAAGCCACTCGGTGCCTCAAGTTATCGGACGCCTTGATCACCTTCGATCAATCTGACCACCGGGCGAGTATCGCAAAGGGGGCTAGCTCGCACTGGTTGTCTTCCCCACCATATGCAAAGTTAAGGTGGCCTGTGTCCTCATTTATGGGGGCACCACCCTCGACATTATCTCCCAGAAGTCTATGACAAGCTCAAAGCCCCCAAAATGCAGCTAGAGCCCTCATTCCTAGTTCTTGGCATCACCAAGGGGGTACACCTAGCCCCTTAGCCAAATCGTGCTGCTGGTCACATTTAGCTCCCGTGACAACTTCCACCTAGAATGCAAAGGTCAACCTACCATACAATGTTGTGATTGGGCGCCCTTCCCTCGTAAAATTTATGGTGGCCATGCACTATGCCTACCTGACGATGAAAATGCCAGCCTTGGCCAGCTTAATCACTATTGTCGGTGACCTTAAGACCTCCATTGCCTGCACTGAACTACACGCCACATATCTCACTGCCTCGGGCCCCAATCACGGTGACTACACTGATGCCTTGAGTTCTCCTATGCCTGAGCAGTGGATCGCCGCCAATGACTTTGTTCCTATGAAGGAGGTCATCCTTGCCAAAGATGCATCCAGGTCTATTAAGATTGGTAGTGGCCTAGATAACAAATAGGAAAGCGTGCTCATCGCCTTACTCCGAGCTAATGCCGATGTGTTTGTTTAGCAACCATCGAACAGGCCTAGGGTCCACATGGAGGTGATCGAGCATTGTTTAGCCATGCACCTAGACACATGGACCGTGCAATAGAAGTTGCAATGACAAGCCCCAAAGTGCCATGCCTTCATCCTCGAGGAGGTGGACAAGCTGCTAGTGGCTAGCTTCATCCATGAATTCATTCGCCTAGAGTGGCTCAAGAACCTTGTCATCGCCCCAAGTCTAATGGTAAGCTAGGAATATGACATGACCAAAAGATCCTTTTCCATTGCCACACAAAGATCAGATAGTCGACTCCACTATGGATTATGACCTTTTATGTTTTCTAGATGCATACTCAGGATATTATGAGATACGCATGGCTAAGGTTGATGAGGAAAAAACTTCTTTTATTACCCCTGTTAAGACTTATTGCTATGTATGGATGCCTTTTGGTTTAAAAAATGTTAGGCCTATATACTAGTGCATGATACATGTCACTCTCAAATCATAGCTAGCTCGCAATGTGGAGGTCTATGTCAATAACCTAGTCATGAAAACGTGTGATTGAGCCACGCTACTCGAGGACTTGGCGGAGACCTTTGATAGTCCCTACACCATGCACATGAATCTAAACCCTGAAAAGTGCGTCTTTGGGGTGCCAGTAGGCAAGCTGGCAAGCTGCTCGGGTTGCTTGTCTTCAACCTAGGCATCAAGGCAAACCCTAAGAAGATATAGGCCATCGAATAGATGCACCCACCTACTCATCTCAAGGATGTGCAGAGCCTCACGGGTTGTATGGCAGCCTTGGGGCGATTCATCTCCAAACTATGAGAGTGAGCCCTACCCCTTTTCAGCCTACTCAAGATGATCGGATCGTTCAGCTAGATGCCCAAAGCCATGTAGCCCTTGCAATGCCTCAAGCACTATCTAACCTTACCACCCATTCTCATGGAACGCAAGCAGGCTGAGCCATTGCAATTCTACATTGCCGGCACCGTGCAGGTCATAAGTATGGTGTTGGTGGTGGAGCACAATCTTCATGACCTCGTGTCCCACCTCTAACCTAATCTTGTAGCACCAAGGCTCGAAGGAGATGTGCCTGAGTAGCTGGGTATTCATGGGCATGAGGCCCTAGCCCCCGAGCTTAGAGGAGATGCTCTCAATCAACCATGTGGCCCCATGCATGACACCCAAGTCCCTGAGTGCAAGGCTAGGCCCCAGCACACTGATGACATTAGATTGGGGCGAGGCTGTAACGTCTAACTTCGAGTCTACTTCATTAGCAAGGTTCTATGGGACACCAAGACTAGGTACACATAGGCCTAGAATATGCTGTATGTGGTATTGGTTGTGTCCAAGAAGCTGTGCCACTACTTACAATCGCACAAGGTCTCAATGGATGCATCGTCAAATGGGCAATTAAGCTCACCTAATTTGACTTGCACTTCGAGTGCCGCCACACCATCGTGAGCCAGGCCTTAGCTGATTTTGTGGTAGAATGGACCCTAATGCCCTAACTGGAAGAAGAATGCTTGTCTACAAACCCTAACAATAGGGAACATGGGTAGTGGATGATGCACTAAATCATGAATTTTGATAGTTCCCTATTGTTGCAAGGCACAAGGGTTGGGGTAGCAATCACCTTGAAAACTAGCAGGATGCTTTGATACGTTGTCTGAGTTGACTTCCACATGACAACAACATGGCAAAGTATGAGGCTTGCTCACGGGCCTCTGAGTTGCCATGGGCCTTGGCATCTAGTGCCTGCTAGTCAATGGTGATTCCTACTCATGTTTAACCAAGTCTCCAAGGAGTATCAATGCTCTGATTCACATATGGTAACATATGTGGATGAGGTTCGGAGGCTGGAGTGTCACTTCAATGGCTTAGAGCTTTAGCAGGTTCCATGATGCAAATAACATGCTCGCCGATGAGCTCTCATGGCTAGTGTCTACTTGGGCGCCAGTTCTAACTAGAACCTCTAAAGAATGGCTCACAACCATCTGTATCAGCTGTTAGTCAATATGGACAAGGAGCCTCGCATTCGAGTGAGGCAAACCAGACGACGCCCTCCCTAAAGCTCCCTGCTAGGACGCCGCCACCCGACGAATGCACCATGCTCACCAGTTGTGCTTGAGGGCCCTCATGGATGGATGAGATCTGAGGATACCTAAAAGAAAACATTCTTCCTAACGATGATGCCACTATGGACAAGATTGCATGCTTGGCTAAGCGCTACCTCTTGGTGGATAGGTACCTCGACCAACGTGGTGCAAACAACATCCTTCTCAAGTGCATCTCACGAGAAGAAAGTGGTGAGCTACTTGCCGATGTCTACGAAGGTGAATGTGGCAACCACACATCCTCCCATGCCCTAGTTAGAAAGGTGTTCTGCCAAGGATTCTATAAGCCAACGACCCTCTAGGACACCACTGAGCTAGTGCAATATTACAGGGTGTGCTAGTTCCATGAGAAGTGAATCAACCAACTAGTCAAAGCTATCCAAATCATCCCCCTTTTGTAGCCTTTTCTTGCTTAGGAACTAGACATTCTAAACCATTCCCCCTCGCCATTAGGGGCGATGAGTAGCTTTATGTCACCATCAACAAATTCACCAAGTGGCTGGAAGTTTTCCCGGCCATCAAGATAAACAAGCACTTAGTGCTGAAGTTCATATACAGCTTTACTAGCTGCTTCAGCATCCCCAGCTGCATCATCACCAACAACGGCATGCAATTCATGAGCTATTTGGGGACTACTACAAGGACATCGGGATAAAGTTTTGCTTCACCTTACCTGCCCACTTGAAGAGCAATGGCCAAGTAGAGCGAGCAAATGCCAAAATATTGAAGGGCCTTAAGACCAAAACATACAATGTCCTCAAGAAACAAGGGGCCGAGTGGATGGATGAGCTACCAACCATTCTTTGGGCTAATCACACCACACCAAGCCGAGCCACCGAGGAGACACCATTCTTCCTTATGTATGGCACCAAGGCTATGCTCTCGTTTGAGCTCACCTTTAACTCACCTTGGGTCCACTTATATGCCAAACCAGATCAAGAATAGATGAGGTGTGATGAGCAACGCTATGAGCTACTAGATACCAGCTAAGCCTGAAGCGCTATCATCAACTCAATGTTCTAGCCCAGTCACTACAGGTTAGGGACTTTGTACTCTGCCGTATCTAAACACGTGTCAAAAAGAACAAATTGTCCCCCATGTGGGAAGGCCCCTTTCCCATGATCGGTGTCACTGAACCCATGAAGGACAAGACTATGCTCCTGAACCCATGGAACATCGAGCACCTATATAAATTCCACCTCTAAAATACTTTGTATGTAGGGTAGTGCTTGGGCCAACCTGAACAGAGCCATGTTCTCTGTAGATTGGCTAGGGGCTTTCATCATGTATATTACATTAAATATAGTTGTGCAGTTTATTTAGTTTTTCTCCTTGTCATTTTCTTCAAAATTTTACTCTCGGGGAAATTTTCCCTCTTTCATTTGCTCGCAAGATTACATATCGCCACACAAATGGTTACTCCTCTCCCTTGGTTGTGAATGGGGGATGATTACAACATGTGCCTAGGTGCTCGAGATAACTTGGTCTTGCGTACTAAGGACAAGTGTCCAAGTCATGAACCTTGCCCCAAGTAGCGTCGAAGACCTATGTCTCAAGCAAACCCTGGCTTGGGATAGCTTAGACCCTAGGGACGAGTAGCGATGCTCAATCCGACCAGCTCTGCTATGGGCATTGCCAAAGGCCGAGCACTATGGGTTACTCATTCATCTTTGTGCACTAGCAAGGATTAGTTTCCTACGGGGCTTCTAAGAGGCCAAGGTGGGTGAACTAAGCAGTGTGGCCATCTATACATGTATAACCTTTGTGGGTAAGCATGTACACTTAAATGTGTGTAGGCTTAGGTGAAGTTGCGAAGGATGATGCATGAGCTAGACCTTCTAGGGTGCTCACAACTCATGGAACCCCACCATGGAATTGCGGACAAAGGCATATTGGATCAAGAGGACCCCTTCCACCCGCCCCCCCCTCGCCCCTGATCATTTTGGACACTCAAGCTCGGACATAGGCAAGCATGGACCTAACCTCACTAGCTCCATCATCCCCAAACATGACCAAAAAGGAAGAGGAAGAGAAGATATTATTATTACAAATAACAAAACAACCAAATTTGAGCAATGAAAATAAAGTACCTCACACCAATAGCAAAGGTTCTTAAGAACACAAGTTTGAATAAAAAAACATAAAAATAAGAAAGAAGATGGGTGTGTGTATTGTGGAGATCATTCTTTGCCACCACCATTATCATCATCATTAGACGCGGAGCCGGAGGAGATGTAGATTTCCTCAATTTCTTCCTCTACTTCCTCCTCCTACTTTGGCACTAGTGTGCCACACTTGAAAAAGCTAGTTATCTTGGTTGTGGTCCCAACCACCTCCTTGTACGCCCAAAGGTATGGCCAAGGGTATGGCCATCAACTTTGCATGTCGCTACATAACTGAGCCCCACCTTCCATACTGTGTGTTGTCCCTTTTTAGGACGTCCCCCATCATGTCCTCGGTGGTCTTGGCTTTGGTCTCCTAGGCACTCTTCCATACCTCCACTATCTTTAGCCACTCCTCTAGCTCTTAGATAAGGAGGGCCATCACCTCCGCCTAGATCGTTGCGAGCGCATGCTCAGTTCACGGGGCTAGTTTGGTGCCCGTCCCACGAGTGGTGCGAGTAGCTTGCTCTAGGGCCTACTCATGGGTGGTCATGACCACTACCTTCTTCGCCACCTCCTTCTCTACCCACTCCAAGGCTTGTACCTAGAAGACAATCTCTACCTCTTGCTCTGCCACCGCCTTTTTAGCCAGCTCCAAGGCCTGGTCCGGGGAAGCTACGTTCAACTCTCGGTCTGTCACCTTCTTCTCTAGATCGATGATGGCAGCCCTCCAGGTCCGTGATCTTTTGCTCATGAGTGAGCACAACCTCCTATGCAAGGGTCACATCAACCACTCGAACCTCTTGCTTCTTGGTAAGCCCTTTGATAAGGTAGCATAGCCTATTGTTTGTCTGCTTGTTTGCGTCATCACGGGTAATGGCCACTTCCTCTCAATCGGTGACCGCCTTCTCTTGGGACTCAGTTGAGGCATACCGAGTAGAAGCTACCTTCTTGCGGCGTGTCACCTCATCCTCGCGACCTATTGGGAGCAAGAGTGCACCTCCTCAATCAACTGCAAGGCCCACGCATGTCTTTAGAAACCTTAGCCCTCTCCTCTACTGCCATGTCATGCATGACCTCTAAGGCAACCCGCTGCTACTCCAGGGCCTTAGCATCACAATCAAACTTCTTTTTCTTTAGTACGCTCAAGGTTGATGGTGTCCCACTCTGCCATGGCCATTGCATGAAACCACGTAACCACCTCCCCGCACTGTTGAGCACATCGGGGAGCACCTCACGCTGACGTAGACCTAACGAATGAAGACGTGACCTCATGAGGGCCAAGCCTTCACCCTCACTCATAAGCATCGCCTGGTCCCTATGGGGTGGCGAGTGATTAGGAGTCATCCCATCATGTCTAGGCTTGTCCCCCACGTCAAAGTTAGGGGCAACATTCCCATCCATTGCTTCACCATCACCGTTGAGGTCAACTATAGCATAGTCTTCTGCCCTTGCCACATTGCCCCCTAGGTCGAGGGCTTCTCACTTCATCTCAGTGCAGCATAACCGCATCCCTTGCATCGCCACCTAACTCAAGGGCTCTCCCTTCATCTCACGGTGGCATCACCATAACCTTCTCTTTGCCCCCTACTGGGGACCTGCTAACTAGCACCTTAATAGCTAAGCTTGTAGCCCCTACCTCCACCACATCGAGAATGGTGGCTATCCCTAAGCTCAGAGCGGCCATTAGGGCGTTGGGCCGGCTGAGTAGATGGTGAAAAAAGGGGGAAAATGTAACACATGACTACTCCAAAAAAATCTTCGAAAATAAGTGAGTTCAATGAAAGTTTAGGGCATGGCCCTCACCTTGCTTGATGAAGCCCAATCCTAGGCGGACAAGGGGTCCTTGCTAGGCAGGGGCCCATCTTTTTCTTTGTCATTCGGGGTGTAGGAATAACCTTTCCCCAATTGCTAGTGAGGCGCACTCGCTGTACTATGTAGCCCAGAGCTCGGGTGCGCATCGAGCCTAGTCCCCTTGGGCTTATGCCATGGGCTTAGCATCGTTAGGGCACTGCACGGTGCCCCTGATCCCTCGGCCTTGCCGTCATGTGCCCCACTCAACATATCCTATGCTTGAGGGGGCAATACGAGTGCTCGTGGGGGGCTCAAACTGCGCCGCCATTTCCGTTTCCCCCACAGATTTGTGGGGTCGTCACCATTGTCACTACCCTCAAAGTTGTTGCCTAGGCCACCGTCAACATTGCTGGCAATGTTTATCACCTCATAAGGTGCCCTTGGGGTTTTCTCCTCAACCTCCTTCACATTGCAATCTAGGAGGGTTTGTTGAAGCACCACCCTATTGGGGTCCGACCACAATGTGAGGTCATCCATTGGTAGGATTGTCACCACCACACCATTCACCTCTATGATCACCCTCATCATATGAGCGAACTCCTTCTAGTCCTAGTTCAAGGCTTTGCCATAGTGGGTCTGGGTGGCATCTATGTTCCTCATGTACAGCCAAGCAGGCCAGCTGCGCCGATTAAGCGAGGCCACCGATCAGCATAGAAAGTCCCCAACCACCATAGCAAACTACTGGTTGTTGGGAGAAAGGAGGTGTGGGTGAGTTGGGACGCTAATATACCTATTCATCTCACCAATCCTACTACTTCTTTCGCAGCACCTACAGAATGTATGGTTCACTACATGCCCCCTGGCTAGGGTGAAAGTGGCAGCATCCTAAAGTCTCTAGGTCATTGGAGTTCTTCTTTTTGGTGACCATATGATGATGAACCACCAGGCGAGCACCACCAAAGGCATGACACTGATGTACTTCTCACACGGGTGTGCAAAAACGATAGTGTCATGATAGCGTTCGGTGCCAGGTGTGCCAGCTAGACCGTGTAGACCTCCAACAACTCCATAAAAAATGTTGTGAATGGCAGCATCAGCCTAGCAACAGCGTACGAGATGAAACACACAGCCTTAGTGAGCTCATTTAGCCTAGGCTTCACCCTGTTGGTTTCACTTTCATCATTGGCCTCCAAGTGCATGGCATTAGCATCAGCCAGCGCACTCTCTCCGCCACCACCTGAGATTAGAGGCGCGATGGTGGTAGCACTCCTCCCGTGGCATGCAGGCAATGTCCTGCCCTATGCATGGTGGCGGTCGAGGGGAAGGAAGAGTTTTGGGAACAAGAAGATGGAAGTAGATAGGATGGATGGAAACTAGAGAGCAAGGAAGAAGAGAAATAGTATGGGCATGGAATGGATGGATTAGTGTGCCTTAATCCCTTATGTAGGACGTACCGCTTGCCTACACCCCCTCAAAGCCTAAATCCATCATGCCACTCACACATGCCCTCTCAAATCCCGAATCCAATGTGCCACTCACCCACCCACACACAAATCGAGGTCTCACTTTAAAACCAATGCAGGCATTGATTAAGTCAGGAGGCAGAATGGCTAGCATTGCTCCATCTTCTTCGCTGTCACATGTTTGTCCACTACTAGTAGTTGCACCTAGCCTAGGGAAGTAGGCTAGGAACAACCAAGCTAGTTCACTATTCGATAAGGATTTGTGACACCACCTCACTAACAAGGTGGGCCTCAACCCCGGTCTTCAACAACTTTATGCCCATGGTTGACGCTAGGGGCTACTGTTGGTAAAGTAGAAACCAAGGTTCCCACCATTGACTGCTTGGGGCGCATTGAGACACGTCATCTAGCTAGGAGGTCCACCTAAACACTAATCAACTCCAAGGCTATAGCACATGCATGCCTGAAGGTTAACAAAACAAGTACCTGAGCTCGATGAATCAGAGCAGTTTGGGGGCATAAACTGCTTATTGATTGCGTTAGGACACAGCATGCCATTGTGTACATTCACATGTGAACTTTATATTAAATGTGAAGTAACGCAAAACCACCTGGCGTGCAACTAGGCTGACTGAATGGCGCTACACAACCATCACGTGCGCCATCATCACCTCTACATGGAGAGAGGCATGGGTTGTTAGGTGGCACGATTGACTACCATGCCATCTAATAGGGCCCACTGCCTTTTCATGCATCCTGCCGCATGCTACTGACAAGCGAGCCGTGCCATCGGCAGCACGGATCCAAGCTTCCATCTCAAGTTTTCCACTGCCGTGATGGACATGTGGCAGGGCAACATGGCCTCATTACAAATTGGCCACGAGGAAGGCCCCACCAGGGCCCAACAACTGGATCAATACAATAGGAAATGATAAGACCTCCCATACCTGATCCTTACAAGTTGAGGTCCATTTTTAGTGAATGGCACTATGGTATTCCCTCATGACTATAAAATGAGAAGCAAGGCCTCTAAGAGGGGGGTTTTGAAACCCTAAAAATCAGCAAGAATGAAAACTTTGTAACAGAGTTCATTCACCAAGATTATGCTAAGAACATAACAAGAGTACGTTATTACTCTTCCATGTGGCCTAAACCTATATAATCTCTTTCTTTTTTCATTTTCCACTATGACATCCCTGGTTTAGCATCCATGCTCCTTGGGCCAAACCAAAAAAGGGGAATATGATGATTCCTTGCTTGAGGAGCTTGCTCTCCAACAAGCGGCTATGTCCATTAGAAGTTGATGGTGTTAGGAGGTCTGAATCCAAATCCAAAACATGTGGAACCTTATCTCTTACCTTCTATGGTCCAATAGTAACGTGCTGGTGTTGGAGTAGACTTGGGGAAGTGTTTGCACCAAAATTTGGTAAGCCCCGTGGATACAATGGAGAGTCGATCGACCTATTGGAAAGAGTTCGATTGATACAAGAAAAAATCCAATTGGACGAATTGAGAAAGGATTCGGGTTAGCTAAAAATAGAAGATTATCTAGATGGGATAGAATATGAGGAGCCATGGAAGCCATCGCAGAGTACTTTATCTATATAGGAGATATCTCATAAAGATAGGCATGTTTAGTTAGTTTTATTAACTTCCTTGGAGATATTTTTCTTTTTATGTTTTTAGAAAATAGCGTTCAATGGTTATTCTAATCGCGTCAGACTCTTGTAATCCCAAGGTATAAATATAGACCCCTTGAAAGCTTAATTCATCTCTCAGATTAATACATTTTTGGTGCATCGCCACAATAGGTTGCCTTGGTTTTTACCGACGGGTTCTAGTCCTCGACACGGGGCTGCATCGGTTAGGTCTAAACTCTGACGAAGTGGTAAGTCTTGCCACTATCTGGGTATATTCGCTCTGTGTAAGACTGTATCAGTTAAGTTCGACCTCTTAGTCCAATAGAATATACCACATCACGCTCGCATGAGATCTATCGGCTTATCAAGCTCCTTTTACCGTCATCAGTCTAGTGTTGCATCGGTTATGTTTGACCTACTAGACTATTGATTGTAGATTGAGCCATAAGTCAATGGGTATTTACTCGGCGTTTATATCGTAGTAGCTAACTGATGAGTTATCTACACATCGAGCATCATGTCTAGTGCATCGGCTCCTTAGCCAATACACATACGTCTTCAATTACTTTTCCTAAATCTCATGCATAGTGATTCGGCCTCTCAGTCAATACACACATATCTTCAGAGATCTTCTCTCATCAGCTCAGCTAGCCGATGGGTTTGCTCTTTTCTTCCGCCCACACATCTGATTTAGCGTCCGCCATCTTGTTGCCGTTCGTCTCAATCTCAAACAGTCTTAATTCGGTCCGATCTATCGAGGCTAACTCTAACGGTATCGTCATGGTGGTCACTGGGTCTCGTACTTTTGGAGGATTGGGTTTGGCTCCTTCTTATTCATTGTACATTATATTCAGAGCACTATCGGCTTTGCAGCCGATGGATCTTTTATATTATTCTTTGTCAATCTACATATGGCCTTCATCGGCTAGAAAGCCGATGAGCGAGCACTATTCCTCCATTAGCAACCAGCTGATAGGAGGATCCCGCGTGCTATTCTTTGAATACCCTATTCTAGAGTACCATTGACTTTACAACCGATGGAATCGTTATCATATTCTTTGAATATCCTTTTATATCTTCGTTGGCTTTGTAGCAGATGGACCAGTGTTACGCCTTCGTTATATCCATAGTGACATCGCTCTATAGCCGATGTATCTTTCATTCCCTTCATCATCATCTGTCGATAACCGATGGAAGAGTGTTCTAGTCCTTATCAATAATCAGTCAATAGCAGGAGTACATCGGGCGCAGCCGGTGACTATCTCAACCCTATCGGCTAATCGTCCAACAAACCCATTCTCTTTATCTCCTTGTCAATTGCAAAGTCAAATTGACTAGCATACCCGCATCTCCATCATCCTGATGAGGGGACAACAAAGACGAAGGACATCGGCATGCTCTCAAACCAACCAACAAAGCCGAAGGAAAATCAAGAGCACACACCATCCAACCATGCTAAAGGACCTGCATTGGAGCGAAGCAGATCTGTCAGGCCTCAGCATGTTCACACATTTCGGCACAAACAGAAAGGCCTTGGTTTTGGTCCCTAATCAACTTTATTGATCATGCATGCATTCCATGGACACACTCTCCATTACTTAACCCATGTGAGTACTTGTGTAAATGATAATACACAAAACTCATGGTGTAGTATTCTTTGTTCGAATAAATAGGATGTAAATCTAATAGAAAAGGTATGCACAAAACATATGCATGGTCATATATTAGGCGGTGATGTTCGCATCATCCTCTCCCTCTTGATTGAAAAATGTCCTTGGTTTCACCTTGTCATTAAGCTCAATAAACTTATCTATATCTTTCACAATGAAGGGTGAGGTAGACCTCTTGATGACCATATGGTTTGATTCTAAAATTTTTACACACAGAGAACACTTTCTGGTGTTGTGCAGCCCACATCACTCCTTTTAATGCAAACCAACATATGACTTATTTAAACAACTAGATGAACTAGATAGAGAATTATTTATACCCATATGGTCCTCTACACAATACATCTCATCATGAAAAGGAGGTATATTCAAATTCAAACAAATATAAACTCTATGCACATTATACTCTCCTTTGTTGTTATAATTACCAATAACATGAAAATTTACATGAGAAGGATGTGGCAAAGTCGATCTAGAAAATAAGTTCTTCTCTAAATAGTTAAGTGGATAAATATCATCAAATTTAATATAGCCAAACATATTTAAAAAGGATAACAATCCAAGCTCTTCATTCTCACCAGCTGAAAAACATGTTTAAAAACAGCACACGGTGGTTCAACAACATAACTAACATGTTCATTCACTGGTTATGGCATGCATATAAGTGAAACTTCACACAACCCTTTTTTGTCAAAAGGAATAGCAACCAAATCATCTAGCAACAAAGGAAATTCATCATACAGTTCCACTAAAGACTACTCTAAACTATATGGGTAGTGGATAGTTCTAATTCATATCGAGTTACCTTGGCTAATTTAAGTACCATGGGATTTACCTATTTTTCTCTCATTTGATGTAGGTGCACTACCAATTAAACCTTCTTGAAACAAAAATAAAATATTAGTATTGAAACCAATAGTGACAACAATGGGTTGCTCCACCAAGACATACTTCATATTTGCAAGTTGTTATATGTGATTGAACGAAAAATTTCCCTCATAAGATAATGTTAATGCATCAGAAGTTGACACTAGCAGCACTCTCAATCTTACGTTTTTCACGTATACGACGTTGGACAAATATTTTATTAATAGCTTCTTTCCAATTAATATACTCTTTAGTCCCAGATTCATAGGAGATGACACAATATTACCTTTATTTGTTGAAGGTGATGTAGCAACTATGGTGGTTAACTTTTTCACCTTATGTTTATTCTTGATGTCCTATGGTAAATGGAATACAAGAAGAAAATAAATTAACTCTGGGAAAAATAAATCTTATATTTTCCTTGAAATGAACCGTAATGAGCCAGTCAGCCCACCAGCAGATGCCGGCCACATGTCTCGCGTTGGCCGTGCATGAGTCGCCTCGCGTGTAGCGTCAACTTTGTGTGCGCGAAGAGAGTACTTCCCGAGAGAAAGGGAATGTGAAAAAATGGACGGTAACATAAGAAATGGAACAGTGGAGAGAGAAGGAAATAAAGATAAATTGGTAGAGAAAGATGAAAAATCAACATTAAAAGCAAACAACATACAATAGAAATCACATTTTTTATGCGATGAAAAATCAACATTAAAAGCAAACAACATACAATAGAAATCACATTTTTTATGCATAGACAATGCATATAATTTCTTAATGAAAATTGGAGAAAATAAAAATTAAGCATAACTAAAATGAAAGAAATTTTATATCACTTCAATTAATTCATGTTACACACGAACCATGAATAACAAGCACGAGGGTACCAACTTTCAAGCCTGCCTATTTTCTAGTATAAGTTATAACCAGTTATCATCAAGATCCATCCATGAATTATATCCTTATGGCAGATGCTTATCAGCTCGTTTTTCTGCTAAATGTATGATATATGGTTAGAGGTTCATGGGTTCCCCTCCAAGGCCGCTCTCATTCGGAAGGAGATCCGCTGCCTTACTTGGGTTCATTTTGCTATGGATCTATGGCACATATTATCTAAAAGTTATCTATTATTTTATCTGTCACAAAATAAATTACCACTTTACTATTTATGACTAATTTAGGGTGAAAGATAAATGAACTAGATTCCCTCTATTAAATGAGGATTGTTTGGAAGTGGGAGGA
The DNA here is from genome assembly GCA_030770085.1 of Oryza coarctata. Lineage (NCBI taxonomy): Eukaryota > Viridiplantae > Streptophyta > Magnoliopsida > Poales > Poaceae > Oryza > Oryza coarctata. Next base: position 16,022,639 of record CM061466.1, read on the forward strand.
TAGTTTAGGGTAAAATATAAAGAAATTTGAATGAGACATAATTGATGAGACTGAAGTGACAACATATTTTAGAATAAATTTAAATCTAAAGTGGTCACTTTATCTTATTTTAGAACGAATGAAGTATATTGGTATATAATAGTAGGAGTCTCTTTCCACTAAAAAATGCAACTTGAGGCAGAGGATCTCGTTTCCTCTCATTCTCCTTTGTAATTTGTATTGCTCCTATTCCTTTTCCTTGTTGGATTGTGGCGGGTGTAGTGATCCACCTCTCTACATTTCGCGTTGCATGATTGTGTCTTGAAAATGGATGATTAGGTGAAAATTTAGTTTTTTTTGGATTGGAGTGTGAAAAAAAATAATGGAGAATCTTTCTAGGGAACTTCCCGTATAGAGATTTAGAGAGCGAGATTAATTTAGATAGGCGGTTGGGAATGTACTCGGTCTCATTACTTAGCAGTAGCTAATTTAGTTTCAAAAAAAGAGCCAGGTTCATCTCATGCCAAACGAAGTTGCTGTTTTTATTCAAAAATCTACTTAATATATATATATATATATGACTATTTATCTTATGTGATAAGCTTTGATAGATGTGGAAAACCTTAGGTGGACCGGAGGTTCTTGTTGAATTTGGTGAGCAGAAGTTCTTGGGAGAAAAAAAACATAGATATAAACTTGGGTCTCCCAAACTATAATAGCCCTATTTCTGTCTAGATCACTACGAGTAAGAGTTTGTACAAAGCTCTGAGTTCTTGAGCTAGTGTTCGCGTGGAAATCGGTCCACCGAGTTGATCGATAGGGGTCCGATGTGATGTGCCTAAACACGTAAAGATCTAAGAGATCTACTTAACTTTAGTATAGGTCTTTAAGCTTCTTGGCATCTTCGTGTTATTGGGGTTTAGGGCATAACAATCAATTTAACATCTAATTGATAAGAAGAACAGATAAAGTTAGATCATTGAGCAAATCAGCCGATAAACCGATACGGACTCCTGCTATCAGTTGTATGTGCTGATAAAGTTAAGATAGTCATCGGCTGTGAGTCTGATATACTCCTGCTATCAGCTGGTTACCGATAGGAGCTATAGCATTTATATATCGACTAGAAAACCGATGATGGCATAGGCAAGTAGCGAGGAATAAAATAAAGGACACATCGGCTGTAGAGCTAATAGATCTCTGAATAAAATATACGATAAGTAGTAAAGAGAGAAGTCCAATCTTTTAAAGAGATGAGACCAAGCGACCACCGATGACCATATTGTTAGAACCAGCCTTGATATATCGGATCGAACTGAGATAGTATAAAGCTGAGGCTAACGACACTAAAATCGTGCCAACGGAAGGAATGGATAAACCTATCGGCTGCTATTGACTGTGAGTCTGATATAGGTATATAAATAAACTTATCGGTTAGCTGAACCGATGGGAGAAAAGAAACCCGATAGATTTCGATGCCAACTCTATTAAACATAGTCTTGATAGATCGGATCTAACCGAGACAGTATAAGGTCGGATCTAACAGAACTAGATCGATCGCTAGTGGATTAATCGTTAAAGATATATATATCGACTAAAAGGCCGATACATTAGACATGAAGTTCAGTGTAAAGATAACTCATTGACTGCTTGCTCTAATAAAACGATGCATAAAGACCCGCCGACTTAAGGCTCAATCTACTATTAGCAGTCTAGAATGTTAGACCTAATCGATATAGCTCAAGACTGATAACAATAAAAAGAGCTCGATAAGCCGATAAATCACATGAGAAATGTGATGTGATATATCCAATTGAACTAAGAGGTCAAACTTAACCAATACCTAGAAAAACCTAGATGAATTAGGGTGGCAATACATCAAACATTATATTGATTTGTGGAGATGATTTACAAAGCTCTAAAAAGTCTATATTTATACCCTAGGGTTATACAAATCCTACAAGAATACGTAATAAACTTTTTTAATGATAAAATAGAATCTATCTTAGAGATAAAAGAAAAACTAAATTGCTTATAAGACATATTTTATAAAGATAAAAAACCAACCTCTCAGATTTAGTCTCATCTGAATAGTCTTCCATAACTAAATCTATTTTCATATGTCTGATCGACTTTTTTTCCATATCAATTGATTTTTTTCATAAGACGATTGACTCTCTGATCCTAAATCAAATATGTCTGGATCTTTGTTAACAGCTAGCTAGTCCAATTATTTCTGATTTCTGTAACCCACCCTCTCTACTAAACTCTGAATGGATTTTTATACCCTTTGACCCTCCTATCTCTTTTCTCTGAGAGAGAAAAACACTATAGATAATAATAGGATTAAACTAAACCCTTCTCCATGTAGGTTTTCTATAGCAGCCGATATACTGACGCAACACATGGTCCTATTTACATTCTCCCGGTCTTTTCCATATCATTTGTATCCAAGCCCTTATTAATACAATAAGACAACATAAACAAATCTGGAGTTAATGAAACCCTATAGTCAGCACACAGCTCTTTATATTTTGGACCCTTTCTTATTCTAGAAATATCCCAAACTAGTTTGATCTCAATTTTGAAACCTTGACCCTTTTTCTTAATTTAGAATTTGTCTTTCGTTGAATTTATCCCTTCTCAAAGTCAAAGAATCCCACGCTACATCTTCACTTATAAATTCCAAATCCTTTATATTCCACCTACCTACAAGCAACCTATAAACCTTTCCATATATTCCAATACCCAAACTTCCAAATATCTTCTCATCTACAAAATATTCTATCAATTTATTCTCTATATTCCAATGCTTAGACTCAATTTTAATTCTTCCCAAATTTGACCCAAATTCCACATTCTATTTACAGATTCAAATTCCCTCCAAAATTCAAATTGGAGAAAATTCCAAATTTTCCTACCAAGCCATAAGTTCAAATTCCTTTGCCAATTTCATGTTAACCCTTGCCTTTTTCCTTATTTAAATCTATCCAAAATTCTGAAAATACCAAAACTCCACTGTTCATGCCCACAACCTTCTTGATCAAATTCTAGACCAACTAGCTAGCCCAAAATCTCAGCCCAACCTAGATTTCTTCCACTCTAGCCCAATATCAACCCAAATCTAGTCCAACCGAGATAGAGACGAGCATGACTCAGCTGCCACCATCCATGCGCCAGCATGCACAAACTCGCGCATCCGTTCATGCCATCACCAGGTCAACACCGCCACGGCCTTGCTCTTTGGTTGGTCAAACAAACTCAGCCCAAGGAGCTGCGCTGCAAATCTTATCCACCACCGTAGCCCAATTAGGACAGAGCGGGCACCATGCCGTGATCGCTGTCCGCGTGCATCTGACCACGCAGGGCATTGCCACCTTGCCCTCACGCCTATAGAACCGTGTTCATGTTGTCTCTGCACCATTGGTCGGGCCACGCCATCACGCGCACCCACGGCATCGCTACTCCGTGCGTCGTGTGCTCACTCCGCCATGATTGCCACTGCTGCTCCATGCCATGCCCACAGTGCAGCCTCTGCCTTTGTCTCGGCGTCGCAACACCGTTGGGCAAGCCAGCACATGCACGTAGAGCCACCATCGCCCATTAAAACTCAAACCGAGTTTGTCTCCTTTTACCACTGCCATAGTTATCATCACCACCATCGCCATTGCTAGCTATAAATAGCACCTAACGCTATCTCCTTATGCCATCGACCATCTTTTACCCTAACACTATTACATTGAAGCTCTGCTTCACTCCACCCTACCCAAAGTCACGAGGAAGCAACGAACAAGCACATTGCAAGTAACTGCTGCCCTAGCTCTTCATCCTCAATCCCTCATCAAGTTTTGGCGGAACATGATCCCTAGAGATTATTCTGCCTCCTCAAAACTTTTCCAAGCCACATCCTCACCGAGCTGTTGGATCAAGCAAAGCCCGATGCTAGTGCCACCCTACTCTGTTTTATCGCCACCAATACTGTGCACTATCCCATCTTGCTTTGTTGTCGTTATTTAGTGAGCCCTTCCATTTTTAGAATCTACTTATCTCCTAAAAGCTATATCACCATCAATATAGCCATTCCAAACCATATAATTTTTACTCGATGAGCTCTCTTGTTCGTTATGGCCGCTGTTGTGGTCAACCACCTCACCAACCTCCTCTATGACAACCAAGCTCAAAAATGGTACCATCCCATCTAGCTGAAGCTCCCCATGACTTTAATTTGATAAGAAATTACACCGGAGTGTTCATTCCCATCTCGGCCTCTATCTCATGCTGCCACACCCCCTCATCCTATATGGCAAGCACACAATCATTCACTGCTTCGCTGCCCACCGCTCACCGAAGCCATCCTCTAGCTCCCCTTGTGCTCTATTGTCACCGTAATCCCCAACCTTAACTGGTGGTAGAGTGGTAGAGTGAGAGAGGGAGGCATCAGGAGACGGGAGAAGAAAAAGAAAAAGAAAAGAGGTTGATAGGTGGGTCCCATACATAATTACATTTTCCAATTTTTGGATTTAATTCAAATTGAAATCTTTAGGAACCCATCTCTTTCATCCTAAATCGGATTCAAGTTAAACTTGGACCTAAACTCTTCTAAGTTGAAACATTATCGGTTGGTACCCATTTTGCTATTTTAATATTTAATTTTAATTTCATAGTGCATTTAAATACCATTTGAATTTATATTTGAAATTCCAATTTAAAGTTCTACGTAAATTTTGCCTTTTAAATATTACTTCTTTTATTCCAAATTATACTCTAGCCAATAAAAGGCCGTCGGTTGGAACTTTATGACTACCTAACCCTAAGACTAAAGTGATGCTCCTCGCACCCCATATCTTAGTACACACAATGGTCTGGAGCCTCACAATTTCCTCATTCTCCACAACACACCGCACATCTAGCTCTCAAGCTCTATGCGATCCTAGTCACTCCACTACCACTCACGGTTATCAAAGCAACACATCCTGCAAAATCCACACCAACCTCCTAATCCTCTAGCTATTATACTGCCTATCAACTCTGACTAAAAAAGATGCCCATATCTAACTGAAATACTACCCAACCTTAGTATTGGCTAGAACAAAGCTAAACCCTAGCTGTTATGCTGCCCACATACCACCTTATCCACTACTAATTACTAAATATAACTCTAGCCATCCAAATACCCCTATGAGATAAATAAACCACACCCTAAATCCTAGCCATTTGGTTCATATTGTTTTTATATTTATTTTTTTATTAAATTATCTCTTCCCGAATCTACTTTATTTTAGGCAACTTGTGATCTTCCATGGATGGGTAATCAGGTTGTCAAGTTATTATCCTCTCCTTTTGATTGCATATTTTAAATACTCTATTTCATGCATTAGACATACATGATTTTTAGATATTTTATGCACAACATAAACTTAGAAACCCAAATATATATGCTAGTTCTGCTTAGCTTAGATTATGCATCAAATATAATGAACTTACATTAAAACAGTTTGATATGGATGATTTTCAGGTGGCTTGTACTATTTTTAATCATCGTTAGATTTTTGCCAAGATATATTGAGGATGAACTGAGTATGGCCACAATTCTTGAATGGGTATAGAACTACCTAATTAGGCAATCTAATAATAGTGATACCAGTGGTTCAATTCTTTATGAAAAGGAAAAATTGCCCACTACAACAATTGCCATTTACTCTGTATGAGTAAATGTGTTCATACATACTCTGTATAGATAAATATGGTTGTGATTTCCTTGCCAGAGCCAATATGATGCTCCTCCACTAACAAGGACTCTCTTGTCCATTAGAAAGGTAGAAAAAGGTAAACTTACAAACTAAATATGCATGTTCATAAAGTCATGATTTTTTTTTGTTTTACTTTTAGCAAAGAACGTCCTTGCTAATGAAAGACAGCCAAATGGGCACTCCTCCACTAACAAGGATAGTCTTGTCTACCAGCAAGGCTAGGAAAATTGAACTAATGAATTACAAATGCTCAAAGGATCACGTTTCCATATCCTTACTTTTTGGGAAGAGACAACAACACTCCTCCACTAACAAAGGTGGTCGCATCTACGAGCAAGGCTAGAAAACGTAATTTATGCACTGTACATGCTCGAGATTGGAAGAGAAGGAATTACAAGTGAAGTGGATTGTAGTGGAGAGTGTGGTGCACAAGTGAAGATGTATATGATGCTTTACTTCTCCTTTGGTTGCTTGCCATGTGTGTGTTTACAAGTGAGCTAGCCTAGAACGAGTAGGAGGCATGAGGATGGTGTGAGGTCTAAGAGCACAGGACAGATTTTTTCTGAGGCACCTTTTCACATTCTCGCTAGAAATGTACCATCTAGACAGTTTTAGATATTAATTGCATATTTGCAAAATATTTTATTTATTGGAAGCTAACTATTTTAATATCTATCAATCTAACCATGAAACCAAGATTACTATTGAATAAGAATAAAATTTAAACAATATCCTCTATGTTTATTGTTTGGGAGCAAAGAAGAATCTTAGATATTTAAATATTAATATTTAGACACAATATCCTCTATGTTGCAGTAACAGTGGCATGGCTGTGGAGCAGGCCCACACCTCTCTTTGCATCCATAACCGGATTAAGAGATAGTGGGCTATGGACGAGTCTAACATTAAAGTTTCGAGTAATGTGATAGGCTGTTGTTGCACTAGAGCAAGTTTAAAGTAAGAACATATAAAAATATTTAAAACTTATTCTTGTAGCTTTGTCTCTTAGTCTTCTAGCCTTTTACTTATTCTTTTGTGTTCCTCGATTTTGAGACGTGAAGTACTTGTTTGTAACTTTGACTGTGTATATCGACAAATATAGTTTCCGGATTTTAATACATTATCTAAAAAAAATGCTACATACTGGAGAGGAAACATAGATGCTAATTTACATGGTTACCTAATGATAGCACCAAAGGACAACACTAGATACCGTCACTATGTCTTCGGTCCTCATCAATGTTAGATTTGAAAACTTTGCTATGTGTTTCAGATTGATGTTGTCTCTCGGTTTACTTTGTGATGATGACTTTGCTAGAGTTTTATAGTGGACATGGTGAGGAATTAAAAATTAAACATCTCAAATAAAAGAATTTTGCTGATTTATTTATTGCTATATCCAATTTATGGAATTGATACACCGTTTAATTGATATTATTTAGCAAAATGAAACATAGCATATGCATCAATCTTTCGGCTCGAGAATTTCACAGGATAGAGATATGGTATAAGAAATAGGCTATTAAGTAACTCTAAATGAATTGTGGATACATCTATATCCTTAACATACTGAAACAACTGTCATTATTCATATCAAACCAATAGCATTTATACAAGTTAAATCTTCTAATCAATGGTGGGCCAATAATGAATTTTTTTCATATGTATTAAGATGCTTGGCCTGATTTTGAAATTGTCCAGAGTTTTTTATGTAGTTTTCATTGCAAAATGATGGATCTCCTTCCGTAACTTTCCAATTACGAGTACGAGAATTGAAAGACATGAAAATTTTTAGGAACAAGAAAACTAGATGAATCTTTCTCTCTATTCACTTCCATTCCGCATCTTTGACTTCTATTAGTTTCTTTTCTTCTTTAATGCAATTGCTATAGTTTGATATAGAATCCATTTCTCAAAGTAATGGAAACCTTTCTCTTGTAGGAAATGGTTCGAAGATCGCTATTCCACCTTTTAGGTATCATGAAAAGTGATACATGTGAAGATCGTGCATTTTCAGTCACATTCAGATCTGTTTTTTGAGTCCATGATATAACCAAATTAGATGGATTTTTTACCTATTTAGCTAAGAAAGAATAGATGTAGAGGTGGATAATAGATCGATATGAAGATCATGAGCTTCCCCATAATGAAACCACCAGGAGTTGCAAATATCTCCTTCCCTAATCTAACATTGAAGAAAGAAGATCTAAGAGGGACCCATAGAGAATGTGGTTAGAAACCCATTATAGAGACCGACCACAATGACTGAATTAATTATCCTCGTTGAGAAACTTAGACTACTAAGTAGAAAAGATTTGAAAATTAGGGCATGGGTCTCCTTTTTTTCTTTCTTTAGAGTTTTCTATATGCACAATTTCTCGATGTTGCGATGAGAATTTCTTGACTTTCCATATATAGAAAGAGATAGACTATAAATGACATCTCTTATGTCAATAAGACCAAAAGGATGGATTTTAAATGATAGGAAGTGCTAGGAAGTGAAATAGAATGAAATAGAGCCACTCTGGCCTTACCTATGAAATGAGGCATGGAACGGAGCCACTACGAAAAATTTTGAGAGTTATGAAAGAAGCTTCGGACTCATATTGTTCATGGGTTGAGAGGGGGAGTTGAGCTCAGGGAGTTCGAATCCGCCCTTGTTCCTCAGTAGCTCAATGATAGAGCAGTCGAGTGTTAACTAACTGGTCGTAGGTTTGAATCCTACTTGGGGAGATTTGATTCATTCTTTAATGCAAGAATAAAGAATTGAATTGAAGGGCTTGCTTTGACCCTTACGAGTAGGTAACCCGTTCACTATCCTTGTTTCTATTGCATTTTATCTCATCATATCACATTCTATTCTACGATTCCACTTTGACAAAAGGAAAGAGCATACCAAAATTCAATAGCTTTACGTCCGCTATCCCGATCATGGTTTTCCTACCCTCAACGGGAAAGTAAAGGCCCTTCCCCTTTGAAAGGTTGTGGGTGAGGAGGGATTCGAACCCTTGACACCGTGGTTCGTAGCCACTTGCTCTAATCCTCTGAGCTACAGGCCCACGCCCTCTCCACTAGATCTCTTCCTGGGGCTATCCCAAAAGGAACCTCCCTCTCCTCAGCCATTTCATTTCGGGTTAAGAAGATGGAAAAGTACCTTTCTCTCTATAAGAACAATGCATTCTGAGGTGTGAAGTAGGAGAGAGGGGATGTGATGATTGAGATTTTGAATAAGACGACTTTTGCATTTTGGATTTGAATCTTTTTTGTATTTCAAAATAGTGAAAAAATCAAATAAGAGGTGTCAAGCTTTTTATCATTTTGGCATCGAGCTATTTTACCACAGGACCTCTCCTACAGTATTGTCACCACAGGAGAGTTTAACCACCAAATTCAGGATCGATTGGTGTGGTTCCTCTATGCCTAGGACACTAGAATATCGAACCATGAACGAGGAAAGGCATGAGAGAAATATTGGCTAGTAATTGCGAAGCCCCAATTCTTGACTAGAAGGGACACTAAAGGCCTTTGCCCTCCCTCTCTATCTATCCAAGAGATGGAAGGGCAGAGCTATTTTTTGGTTTTTTTCATCTTTTCATCAAAGAGTTAAACAATGAAGATAGATGGCAAGTGCATGCTCTATTTGATTAGGTCATGTAGGAACAAGGTTCAAATCGTTCATTCGTTGGGATGCCTCAACTGCATACATTACTACACTTCCACTTGATACCTATTTAAATGGCTCATCTTCCCACTACCTTATCCTATTTCCATGCTTCTGTTGCTCCATCCCCATATGGGTGGAGAACCCATCGTTGTCTTGGCTATGCTACGGGAGGCTCTAGGGAAGTCGGAGGAGAGAGCACTCATCTTAGGGTGGGCTTATTACTTATTTGCTTTCAGCAGTTATCCTCTCCACACTTGGCTACCCAGCGTTTATTGTAGACACGATAACTGGTATACCAAAGGTGCATCCTTCCTAGTCCTCTTGTACTAGGGAAAGGTCCTCTCAATGCTCTAACGCCCACACCGGATATGGACCGAACTGTCTCACGATGTTCTGAACCTAGCTCACGTATCGCATTAATGGGTGAACAACCCAACCCTTGGAACCACCTACAACTCCAGGTTGCGAAGAGCTGACATTGAGGTGCCAAACCTTCCCGTCAATGTGGACTATTGGGGAAGATTAGCCTGTTATCCCTAGAGTAACTTTTATCGGCTGAGCGATGGCCCTTCCACTCGGCACTGTCAGATCACTAAGAACAACTTTCATCTCTACTCAACAGGTGAGTCTTGCAATCAAGCTCCCTTCTGCCTTTGCACTCAAGGACCAATGTACGTCTCGCCCGAGGAAACTTTTGCATGCTTCCGTTACGTTTTGGGAGGCCTACGCCCTATAGAAACTATCTACCTGAGACTATCCCTTGGCCCGCGGGTCTGACACAAGGTTAGAATCCAAGCTCTTACAGAGTGGTATTTCACTGATGGCTCGCCCCCTTCCCGGAATGGGGCCTTCTTCGCCTTCCACATAAGCTGCATAGGAAAAGCCCAAAGCCAATCCTAAGGAACAATAAAGCTTCGTAGGGTCTTTCTGTCCAGGTGTAGGTAGTCCGCATCTTCACAGACATGTCTATTTCACCAAGTCTCTCTCCGAGATAGTGCCCAGATCGTTACACCTTTTGTGAAGGTCAGAACTTACCCGACAAGGAATTTCACTACCTTAGGGCCATTATAGTTACGACTACCATTCACCGGGGCTTCAGTCACCGGCTTTCCTATCATCAGTTCACCAACTTCCTTGACCTTCTGACACTGGGCAGGCGTCAGCCCCTATACATGGTCTTACGACTTTGTGGAGACCTGTGTTTTTGGTAAACAGTCGCTCGGGCCTAGTCACTATGACCCCCTTTTGCGAGGGGGCACCCCTTCTCTCAAAGTTACAGGGCTATTTTACCGAGTTTCTTAGAGAGTTGTCTCGCACTCCTAGGTATTCTCTATCTACCCACTTGTGTCGGTTTCGAGTACATGTACCCCATTGTTGAAGGTCGTTCGAGCTTTTTCTAGGAGTATGGCACGGGTTACATACTTCAGCGCCGTAGCGCCTAGTATGAGCCTCGTGGAGAAGCAATGGCTAGTCTACGAGGCTCATACTTTAGTACTACATCGCTTGGTACTCGAACCTCGGCTTGAGGCATTTTCTCTACCCCTTCTTACCCTAAAAAAGCAAGGTCACCTTGTGTCCTTAAACCTATAACCATCTTTCAACTAACCTTGCCTCCTCCATCCCTTCATACCAACAAGGAGTAGTACAGGAATATTGACTTGTCCATCGACTACACCTTTTGGCCTGATCTTAGGCCCTAACTCACCCTCTGTGAATGAACCTTGTAGAGGAAACCTTGGGTTTTTGGGGCATTGGATTCTCACCAATGTTTTCGTTACTCAAGCCAACATTCTCACTTCCACTTGATCAACCCCCACTTTCATAGTTGCTTCCTTCTAAGGCGGAACTCACCCCTACCGATGCATTTTGACATCCCACAGCTTCAACAGATTGCTTAGCCCTATTCATCTTCAGCGCAAGGGCGCTCGATCAATAAACTATTACACACTTTTTAAAGGGTGGCTGCTTTTAGGCAAACCTCCTGGCTATCTTTGCACCCCTACCTCCTTTATCACTAAGCAGTCATTTAGGGGCCTTAGCTAGTGATCCAAACTGTTTCCCTCTCGACGATGAAGCTTATCTCCCATCGTCTCACTGGCTGACCTTGACCCCTATTATTTTGGGGTCATATCTAGTATTCAGAGTTTGCCTCAATTTGGTACCACTCACGTAGCCTGCACCGAAACAGTGCTTTACCCCTAGATGTCCAATCAACTGCTACGCCTCAACGCATTTTTAGGGAGAACTAGCTAGCTCTAGGTTTGAGTGGCATTTCACCTATAACCACAACTCATCCGCTGCTTCTTTGACATCAGTCGGTTCGGACATCTGCTTAGTTTCATCCAAGCTTCATCCTAGTCATGGATAGATCACCTAGGTTTGGGTCCATAAGCAGTGACAATTGCCCTATGAACACTCACTTTTGCTATGGCTCCAATGGGTTTTGTTCCCTTAACCAAGCCTCTGACTATGAGTCACCAGCTCATTCTTCAACAGGCATGCGGTCAGAGATCACTTTCCCCTCCCACTGCTTGGGAGCTTAGCACAATTTCACATTCTATTTCACTACCCAATAGGGGTTCTTTTCACCTTTCCCTCATGATACTACTTCGCTATCGATCACCTAGGAGTATTTAGCCTGGCAAGGTGGTCCTTACTGATTCACACAGGATTCCATGTGCCTCATGCTACTCAGGTCAGAGCGTAAGCTAGTGATGCTTTCGGCTACTGGACTTTAGCCATCTAGGGTGCGGCACTCAACTACTTCACCTAGCAGCACAACACTTGTATTGCTCTCCCACAACCCCGTTTTCATAGTTTAGGCTGCTCCCATTTCGTTTACCGCTACTACGAGAATCACTTTTGCTTTCTTTTCCTCTAGGCACTAAGATGTTTCAGTTTGCCAAGTTGTCTCTTGCTTGCTCATGGATTTAGCAGGCAGTTCAAAAGGTTGACCTATTTGGGAATCTCTAGATCTATGCTTATTTTCAACTCCCTAAAGCATTTCGTCACTTGCTACGCCCTTCCTCGTCTCTAGGTACCTAGGTATCCACCACAAGCCTTTCCTCTTTTGAACCTCGCCATTAACATTAAGGCTATGCCATCCAAAGGTGCTACTAAATGAAAGGATCTTATCAACGCCCATGAATGCAAAATCATAGATCGAACTACCGAATTTGCAAAATTCGGTGCTATCATAGTATCTGCTAAGTTCACGGGCTGGAGATAAGAGGACTCAAACTGCTGACTTCTATCACAAGGTAAACCACCACCTCTTAGGCCACCCCCAACGGGTTCTACCATAGAGGCCAACGATAGATAATAATTCCCCCCTCCCCCGAACACAGCTTACAACTTTCATCGTACTATGCTCTCCAAAGAGCAACTCTTCTCAAAATCTCAAAACAAAAGGTGCTGACTTGGAATCCAATTCTAAATATTCTTGTGGTTCCAGGGAATCCAGCTATAGGAGAACCAAGAATGGGGAGCTCTCCCCTTTTTCCGCCCAACTCTTTGATCTTAAACTTAAGAATGTTGGTTTTATAACGAGTGATTGCCCTTCTCCGACCCTTACTGCCTAACCAGAGAGCGGACACCTAATGTGTTCCACTTATTGAACAGGGTCTATGGTCGGTCTGTGACCCCTAGACATTGAAGGCATCCTTGGGGTGATCTCGTAGTTCCTACGGGGTGGGGATAATGGGGTAAGTCTATGGATTTTCCTTCCTTTTGCCACATTTCTCTCAAAGGGTTGAAGGGAGATAGTGCATCAAGCTATTCGCAAGGGCCAACTTGATTCTCCTCCCCAGGGATCCTAGATGAGGGAAGCCTAGGAGAGTCGCTGACTGTTAACGCCAAAATTTGGAAAGCCCAGTGATAGTTTGGAAAGACGATCGGCTGAAGCGCAGACGTGTCCGATTGCTACAGGGAAGAAGCCGATCAGATTGAGGCAAGAAAAGACTCGGTCCAATATTAGAAGATTATCCAGATAATACTGAGTTTGAGTAGGAGTCATGGTTCACGGCAGGGTATTCTATCCTATCTTATATGGATAGGAAGATTTAGTTAGTTAGTTAACTTCATAAGAGATATTTTCCTTTATCTTTGTTAGGAAATAACGTCTAATGATTATTGTAAACGCGTCAGACTCTATAAACCTAAGGTATAAATATAGTCCCCCTAGAAATATGTAAGAGATCATCAATTCTTCGATCAATACAACCTCGGCGCATCGCCACCCTAGTTCATTTAGGATTTTACTGACGGGGTCTAGCTCTCGACACGGGGCTGCATTGGTTAAGTCCAATCTCCGACGAAGGGTTAAGTCCCACCACTATCTCAATATGTCTCGTTCTGTCTAAGGCTGCATCGGTTAGGTTCGATCTCTTAGGCCAATAGGATGTATCGCATCACGTCCGTGCAGTATCTACCGGTCTATCAAGCTCTCTCTGTCGTCGTCGGTCTCATACTGCATCGGTTAGGTTCGACCTACAAGGCTGCCGACGGTGGAATGAGCTTTAGGCCTATAGGTCTTTGTACGGTGTTTCATCGGAGTGTTAGCCGATGAGTTATCAATATGTTGTGCATCACGCCCAGTTTATCGGCTCCTCGACTGATACACACCAGTCTTCAAAGACTTCTCTTGAGCGCCACACCAAGCGTATCGGCTTTCCAGCCGATGCGCACCCATCTTCAGAGAGACATCCACTCATCGACTCAGCTAGCCAATGGATTCGCTTTGCCCTTACTTTAGCACATCCGATCCGGCGTCCACCATCCCGTTACCGTTGGGCTCGGTCTCGTACTGTCTCAGTTAGGTCCAATCTTCAAGATTCGGCGCTAGCGGCATCATCACGGCGAGCGACGAGTCTTATGCTACCATATCCGGAGTGGCATCAGCTTTATAGCCGATCCTTTTTATACGATTCCTTGCCACTTTGCGCCTTGCTACTCTCTGACAATCCTGTACCTCCATCGGCTCTGCGGCCGATGGATCAGAATCTCGCTTTCGGTACACCCAGAGCCATCCTATCCTTCGTCGGTATCTACCTACGCCTTCATCGGCTCCCCAGCCGATAGAAGAGTGTACTGATTCCTATCAGCGACCAGCCGATACCAGGAGCCATCCGAACGCGGCCGATGACTAACTCGATCCTATCGGCAGCCAGCCGATAACGAGGGCTCGTATCGGCCCGTCGTCCGACTGACCCGTTTGCCTCACCTCCTTGTCAATTGCATGGTCAAATAGACTGGCACGCCTGCACCTGCACCATCACGTCGGAGTCGACGTGAAACCCACGGCCCCCGGCACGCGTACCTCGAGCCACAGAGAGAAGACGACTGGCTTGCACTGGAGCTAAGCAGACCTCTAAGGCGTCGGCGTACTCGCACCGGGTTCTAGAGCGAACATATTTTTTGGCACGCCCGGTGGGACTGAAGATTTCATTCATTGGCTGATAAGACTCATACGTCATTCATCGGCCAGTGGCGTAGGAATCTTCATTCATCAGCCGATTGGACGAGATTTCATTCATTGGCTGGAAAAACTTGAAGACCATTCATCAACCAGTGGGACTGCACAATTGCCTGATTAGAAGTTAGAATTTTTACTCATCAACCCGAGGGGCATCTTGTTACCAATATGTCTAAAGAAAAGGTTGATTCCAAGGCATATTCGTTCGAGGAAGAAACCGATGAGGATACTATAGTTCCAGTTATCATAGAGGATCTGAATGAATACTAGAGGCAGCATATAGAGTAGAACATAGACAACTTTTAGAAGCTCTGTTTGGAATCCTTCAGTATGACTAAACAAGGGCTGATTCAAAAAGCGTAGTTACCAAAATGTGTTTTGATGAAGGAATCAGGCCATTCATCACCTGTGAATTCTCCCAAGCTATTGCAAGAGATGTTTAACGAAGTATTTTATCAAGCATTCAGTAATCCATCGGGAGTATAGATGGATACACTACAAGATCTGATCAAAAAGATGATACAAGAATCATTAGCTCAAGAGCTTGGTCAAGATCATATACCTTTGCCGATAGAGACGAAGTTATCCTAGGAAACTTAGCAAAACAAGAAGGACCTATCGACAAACATGTATCTACCAACACAAGATCAATTTGGGGGCCAATGGCAGGAGGTACCTCCAGAATTCTTTCAGGGTAATTATTGTGGAGAGTATTGCAAGCAGAATCGGGTACCCTATCCACCTCCACATGATCAGGGAGAGATTCTAAGGGAGAAGGATTGGTTAACCAAAATTGTGGACATGGTAAAATAGCAATTTGGTATCAAGCCCAAAGATCAAACAGTTATGTATCGGCACCTGTATCTAGAATGGTTTGATAGAGTTCTATTGCCTCGCCGATACATGATAGCAGATTTCTCTAAATTCTCAGGGCAAGACATATATCTACAATGGAGCACATCAGCCAATTCTTAGCACAGTGTGGAGAAGCATCGACTAAGGAAGCTCTCAGAGTCTGTTTCTTTCCATTGTCCCTCTCTGAATCGGCCTTTGCATGGTTTTCTTCATTACCACCGAACTCGATTAAAGGATGGGCCGATCTAGAGCAGCAATTCCATAAATATTTCTTTGCTCAGATTCAAGAAATGAGACTATCAGATTTGACATTGGTTAGACAGAGGTTTAATGAGTTAGTTCTAGAGTACATCTAACGTTTCTAGGATATCAGAGGCCAATGTTATAGTCTTATTCTGAGCGATGAACAGTTAGCTGTTTTGGCCTTCCAAGGGTTGTCGAGTCGCATTAGGTGGAAATTTTATTCCCAAGAGTTCAACAATTTGGCACATCTGATGCATGTGGTATCGGCTTACGAGAGCCAATTATTAGGAAAAGAAGAGATGTCGAAGCGTTGGAGGCCTGAGGAAGAGAATTTCGAAGCATGAGCCTTCACCGACTCCAACTATCGTCCATGTACGATCCATACTGGATCTAACCAACTGCCCATCCTACCCCCTCTACCTTTTTGACAGCCCATCTTTTTGTCTCAGTAGAGTCTTTCAATGGCATGTTTCAGTCCTCTTCCCCATTACATAGAAAAAGTGAGCCACCGGTTCAGGTACAAGATACTACCATTACCGCTTGGACAATTAGATAGCCAACCCATAATCGCAATGAGCCAATTGCAAGAGCGGAGCTCTACCAACTGAACTATATCCCCCGGAGCTAAGTGGAGTATGCATGAAAGAGTCAGATGCTTCTTCTATTCTTTTCCTTGGCTCAGTTGGGCCATCCTAGACTTGAACCAGAGACCTTGCCCATGAAGTAAATCATTACCCCTTACAATCCAACTAATTGGGAGAGAATCAATAGACTCCTTTTTTGGGAGCAATTCATCCTTCCCGAACGCAGCATACAACTCTCCGTTGCACTATGCTCTTCAAGTGTGCTTCTCCCTCCTTCTCCCCCTTACCATGGCAAGTCCTTGGGAAATAACTCCGATGGGCAAAAAAGGAAGGCATTAAGAGACCCTCCTAGCCCAACCCTAGACACTCTAAGATCCTTTTCCAAACCTACTCTGCTCCCATTTCAAGTCAAAGAGATAGATAAATAGCCACATCCCATTGCACTAATCGGGGGCTCTCGTAGTGACTTAGGAGGTCAAAGACCAAGAAGTGGCTTATTTATACCAAGCATTCCTCTTATGGATAGATCCAACCTCCTGGTTTCTGCGGAAAGGAAAAATAATTTCACGTTCTTCCTTTGAGGAAGGGAGGATTATGGAAGTCCTATTGATTGCTGCTTTCTCTAGACCACCAGGAAAAGCATGGAAAAAGGCTCGAATGGTACAATCCCTCTGTCACCCTAGAATGAAAGGGGTGATCTCATAGTTCTTGGTCTGTGAAGATGCGTTGTTAGGTGCTCCATTTTCCCATTGAGGACAAACCTCAACCTATGCTTGAGAGATAGCTCTCCATACACTGATAAGGGATGTATGGATTCTCAACAAGAGAGGAGACGTGGTGCCCCCCGGACTGCTCGAATCCCACGAGTGAATAGAAAGTTAGATCTACAAGGGATCTCACCTGAATCGCCCCATCTATTCTCCTGAGGAGAAGTTTGTTTGGTTTCAAACTCCGATTCAAACAAGAGGAGTACGCCATGCTAATGTGCCTTGGATGATCCACATCTTTAGGTTAGGCACTAATAAGCACATTGAACTATCCATGTGGCTAAGAGCCCTCACAGTCTAGGCACAACGATGCAATTATCAGGGGCGTGCTCTACCACTGAGCTAACAGCCCATCGTGCGGGCCTCCCTTTGGGAGGCCTGCTACACCAATAGCGAGAAAAACTCCATCCCTTTCCTTTTGATATCCCCATGCCTCCACACCACACAGGAGGGACATGGAGATGTCAAAAGGGGGATCCTATCACTATCAACTAATTTGTTCCGTCCTAGGATAATAAGCTCATGAGCATGGTCTTACTTCACCCTAAACACAAGAAGACTTCCATATCCAAGTTTAGCTCAGACGTAGCTACCTTGTTTTTGGGCGTGAAGATGTGTCAAACCAAAATACCCAATAAGCATAAGCATTAGCTCTCCCTGAAAAGGAGGTGATCCAGCCGTACCTTCCAGTATGGCTACCTTGTTACGACTTCACTCCAGTCACAAGCCTAGCCTTAGGCATCCTCATCCTTATGGTTAAGGGTAATGACTTCAAACATGACCAGCTCCTATAGTGTGATGGGCATTGTGTACAAGGCACGGGAACTGATTCACCGCAATATGGCTGACCAGAAATTACTAGTGATTCCTGCTTCATGCAGGCGAGTTGCAGCCTATAATCTAAACTGAGGATGGGTTTTTGGAGTTAGCTCACCCTCGCGAGATCGCGACCCTTTGTCCCGCCATTGTCACCTAGGGCATAAGGGGCATGATGACTTGGCCTCATCCTCTCCTTCCTTTGGCTTAACACCAGTGGTCTATTTATGGTTCCAAATTCATAATGGCAACTAAAGACGAGGATTTCGCTCATTACGAGACTTAACCCAACAACTTACGGGACAAGCTGATGACAGCCATGCACCACCTATGTCCACGTTCCCAAGGGCACCCTACTCTTTCAAGAGGATTCATGGCATGTCATGCCCTAATAAGGTTCTTCACTTTGCATCGAATTAAACCACATGCACCACCACTTGTGCAGTTCCCCGCCAATTCCTTTGAGTTTCATTATTGCGAATGTACTCCCTAGGCAGGATACTTAACACATTAGCAATAGCACTGCACGGGTTGAGTCACACAACACCTAGTATCCATCATTTACGGCTAGGACTACTAGGGTCTCTAATCCCATTTGCTCTGCTAGGCTTCATCTCTCAGTGTTAGTGTCAGCCCAGCAGAGTGCTTTCATCGTTGGTGTTCTTTCCGATCTCAATGAATTTTACCACTCCATAGGAAATTCTCTCTGCCCCTACCATACTCTAGCTTGGTAGTTTCCACTGCCTGTCCAGGGTTGAGCCTTGGGATTTGACGACGGACTTGAAAGCCACCTACAGATGCTTTACGCTCAATCATTCTAGATAATGCCTACATCCTCTCTCTTACCGCGACTGCTAGCATAGAGTTAGCCAATGCTTATTCCTTAGATACTATCATTGTTTCTTCTCTGAGAAAAGAAGTTGGTAACACGTGGGTCTTCCACCTCCACATGGCATTGCTCCGTTAGGCTTTCGCCCATTGTAGAAATTCCCCACTACTGCCTCCCATAGGAGTGTGGGCCATGTCTTAGTCCTAGTGTGGCTGATCATCCTCTCGGACCAGCTACTGATCGTCTTGGTAAGCTATTGCCTCACCAACTAGCTAATCAAACACGAGCCCCTCCTTAGGCGGATTTCTCCTTTTGCTCCCTAGCCTACAGGGTATTAGCAACCGTTTCTAGTTGTTGTTCCCCTCCAAAGGGCAGGTTATTACGCGTTACTCACCCATTCGCCACTGGAAAAACCACTTCCCGTTCGACTTGCATACTGGAGAGGAAACATACATGCTAATTTACATGGTTACACCAAAGGACAACACTGGATACCATCACTATGTTGCCGATCCTTATCAATGTTAGATTTGAAAACGTTGCTATCTAATTAATGATTTGTGTTCAATGTTAGATTTGAAAACGTTGCTATCTAATTAATGATTTGTGTTCCAGATTGATGTTGTCTCTCGGTTTACTTTGTGATGATGACTTTGCTAGCATTTTATAGTAGACATGGTACATTGCGAATTTGTAATTTGAGGAATTAAAAAATTAAACACGTCATAAATATGCTAATCAGCGTATATATGTTTCTTAAAAACTAATGTATATATACACATCTCATTATTTTTTTGCAACTATACAAAATATAAGTCATTTATGTCTTTAATGATAAAATAAATAACATTAAAAATAAATGATAAGTATATATTTTTTAATAACATAAATGCTCAAATATATATCTAAAAATCACAGCGTCTTACATTAAAAACCGACCATGTTTACATATTAACTTAAAAATTTATATAGTAATGATTTAAGATGTTCCTAGAAGGCAGAGAGGTGTATTTTGCAGGGAAAATTTTAGGATCCAGGGGCCAGCTTAGAAGGCTTGTAATACGCCCAATACCATTGTAAATTAAGAGCCTCTCGTTTTTTTCAGCTTGGACTAAAAAATACCAATACCAATACCAATCTGCTTGGATGTATCATAACTTATAAATTTCCTGTATTTTTCAGCCCATTCTACGGAAAAATATATTTTTGTTTAAAAAATTTACAAATCTATACTCCCAATGCTCTCTAGTAGAATTAAAAAATGCTCTTCCAAAGACTACAAAATTTGATGTAACAAAAGTTCATTGGCTCGAGACGACTCCTTACCGCCCTAACCGAGAGTATTTTTTCTCTTAGCAGAGGCCACCTATAAATGCCATAATAAGGTACATGAGAGAGGATGGGCTATCAATTTTGTAAGTAGCCCCTTATTGCCCTTTGCTTGGACAATTTTTCACCACTTGGAGACCACCTACAAAATTGCTAGGCCCTTCCGTCGGAGGATGGGGGCCTAACAATTTTGTTGGCAACCTCATTATCGTTCTCTGTTAAGGTTTTTTCTTAACCGATTGTAAAACCTATCTAACAGTCCAAAAATCCATTTTAATTTTAAATATAATATAAAAAAGAAGATAGGTTGAGAGAAGGCGAAGAGAAGTGGCAAAGCATTGCTGGCTTGTGTATTCATATAGCGGTAAAAGATTTGTATCATTTGCAATATTTATTATTAGTGATAAAATAAAGTAGTATGTGTAGTATTGTTCTAAATTCGTAAATCGTTTCTTTCATAAATATGTAGATAATTTGGTTCATAATGTTTGAAAATATAATAATGTTGATATATCAAATACACGATATTAGATATGATGATTAATTTTTTACTTAATTTAACTCTATTTTTTTATAAATAGATATATGGTATTTCGATTATATCACAGTCGAGTGAATGTTAGTTATGTTCTATATAGTGTAAATTTGTCAAAGGTCGGCTCAACCCCATAGGGCATTAAAAAGTCTGCTAAGAGAAGGTTTTAGAAGTGTATAACTAGTTAACACGAGGCTTTGGAATCAATCCCCAAGTTAATGCAATAACCATATATGTTATATTAAGGCAGGCAAATGAGGATTTTTCTAGGAATTGATACCAGTTGATTCCACTATCACTTAAAGATGGTATATATATGAAAAATGCATTGTAATGAGATTGGTCACCTAGCATTATTATGTTAGTATATGAGAAAGACCACTATTTCAATTGTCGTGTAAGACAAAGAGAGTCCAAGTATAGTGGGAGATAATGTTAAAATAGTGGAGGAAAATGAGTTAGAGCTCTAAAAAGGTGGAGAAAGAAGAGAAGCCAGCAAGCCTACAGGATTAGCAGATAAGGGAGAGAGAAATAACATTATCGTTGAGGTCATGGATAGGTAAGATTTTGATAATAAACATGTAGAGAATGATGAATTGTCGGACAAAAAGAGCGATAATAGGCGATAATGTAAATCGCTCACAATGATCCAATGAGAACTTCTCTGGACTTATTATCTCTAAGGGGCATCACATGCCATAGGAATACATGGAGATTGAGGCTATTCAGGGGGCTAAGTATGCATATAAAGAGGAATTGATGGAGCCAGTTAAAAACTAGGTGATATCACTTTAGAGAGAGTTCTAAATTATGAAGTCAAGCAAATCAATGTATCAAATGAAGCATATGAACTCAAGTTATGATTGTCCATGGATGATGCATGCATTCAAGGGTAAATGGTCACCGAGCGTAATTGTCACTTACAAGGGGTTGATGAATACCACAAAAATATGACATCTGCATTTGTTACAACAGAGATGTACTATGATATTATGTACAACCTAGGGTACAAACCAAGGTTAATTATTAGGCACATTGAGGATAAATACAAGCACACAATTACTTATGAGAAGGCATGGAAGGTGAAACAAAAGATTGTGGAGATGATGTTTGGCACATTCAAAGCATCATATAATAATTTATCTCGTCTTCTAGTTTGTATTCTTTAGAAGAATTTAGGAATCTATTACGACATCAAATCACTCTCATTACTTGACCATCCTCAGCAGAGTATGCTTCAATGGTCTTTCTTTGTATTAATTATGTGTATTCACACATTTATGTATTATCATCCTATACTCTACATCGATAGCATATTCCTAACTCAAAAGTACAGAGGGTAGATATTGATAGCAATTGGGGTTATTGGAAACAATCAGGTGTTACACGTGGCTTTCACTTTCATTGAGAGCAAGAACACTAAAAGCTAATAGTAGTTTCTGAAGTAGGTGAAGCATGTAATTGTGCGTATAAAGCTAGGTGTATGCCTTATGCATGACTTTTACACCGGCCTTCTACGAGCTATTGAATATTCGATGGATGGTAACATCAAGAAGGGCTATACACAAAAGTGGCCAAAAGTTTGCAGCAGATGGTGTACGCATCATATGGGTACTAATTTCTACTAGCAGTTCAAGAACAGATATCTTATATATCTTTTCAAGAGGCTATGTGCTTAGAATCAACAGAAGAAATTCAATAAACTTTGAAGGAGGATAGATGAGCTGACGACGAAACAAACAAGTGAGCAATCTAGAAGGCTAACACTTATAAGTGATGAGACACCTGAAACACTAGGATTAGTCTCTAATGATCATATTGTGGGAAGGAGGTCTGCATCCTAGATTAGAAAATTTTCACTTTAGATTGAGAATAAGTAGAAGGAGAAATGTCCATTATTGTATGATGATGGTAGAGCTATGTCTGTCATAATGACAACTAATTTGGCTAAGATTTATAACTAGGTGATACATGGTGTAAGAGGGCTACTACTTGTTATCATTATTGAGTTTATTATGTATGGTATATGCACGTATTTTAGAGATCAGTATAAGGCAGCTGGGCGCCCTATGGTTGACAATGGAAAAAAAGGTAGAAAAACCCAAAGAGCATTTAGTTATACCCAAGGTACACATCGGCACATATTCAAAATGTTGTGTACTGATAAGGCTAAATATAGAATCTACCGTAAGAGTTATGCATGAATGGGTCATGAAGGATGATAGGACCTATTTGTGCTTGTGTTAAAAGTCAAGGATGTACCACAAGTCATGTTCTTATGTTATTACCATGAGCTCAGAGCGTGAAATACTGGACTGTCATTTTGTGTTATCTTATTTTAGGAAAGAAGCTTTTTTGCATATTTGGAGTAGCGAGGTATTTGGTTTTGGTATCGCGAGATATTTCACAGTTTAACAACCTCATGTTTTTTACATTTCAGACCAAACAAAAATGAGGGACAAGATAGGTTATCACAAGACTAATAGATTCGCAATGACATAATGAGTTTGAAGCAGATGGGAAGTTCAAATATTGTAGCAAGTATGACCAAAAAGGGCATACTTACAATAAGTGTCCAAAACATAAAAATTTTCAAGTGAAGCGGAAGCTCCTTTAACAAGAATAGGGGCTGATGTAGACACCCCACGGGGAAATGTACTATTTCAAGGCCAACTCAACCTAAACATTCTCGTGTAGTGTAAGTGTATGCATTATTATAAGAGTGGATGTGTAAAATAAGTTCTTATAATTTAGAAAATCATAAATATTTTCTTCTAAGTTGTATAAAACATATGTATCATAATGTTGTTTAAATTGGTCCGTATAGTAATAGTAACTATTATTCGTTTTCTCTAATAAAAATTTATCGTCAGTTGTATGAATTATATATTATGTTTTTTCTTTTTGATACTCGTGATAACTTTCTTTTTTAATGTAGGTATGGTGTACCAAACATTGAAGCTACTAGACCATAGCCTCGATTAGTCACACCGCTAATACTTCTCAGCATTTGAAAATGCAATGTTGACCATCCTCCCTCTATGCTCTAACATACTTAATGATTTTATTATGTATCTCTCTAATTTGCTTCAATTTTATTATCATCTTCACAACAATAGCTATATATGCACTTTTTCTCATAGGACCAGCCAAGAAGGTATGAATTTAAATAATAGATAGACATGAAGAAATCATCGTATAACTTTAGAGGAATCGTATTATTTGAAACAATTGAATAATGCATGCAACCTAAAATGTTGTACCAGCAAAGAGCCAGCTCCTATTATAACAGATAATGATCTCCATAAGCTTTAAATAGGTGCATATATTGTATTATTTATATTGTGTCTGTAACATATAAACATTTTAGTAACCGTATAATATTTTTACCACTATAATCTAAATAATGTCCGTATATGAACATATTAATTATCTATTACTCTAATTAATGGTGTAATAATTTTTTAGTATTAACGCTGAGTTCATGTATAATTTAGACATCTCAATTATCTTTTCTATATACTTCCATATTTTCTTTATAATTAAATCTCTAAATAAAAATATATTTATTTAAAATCTTTTTTCTTTTAAGAATCCGTATGTTATGGACAAAAATGTCCTACTAGAGGGTGACAAGTGGGTTATCTATAAAATTGCTAGGCTTCCTCCTCTCCTAAGTGCAAGCCTGACAACTTTGCAGGCAGCTGTCTTGAGAAAAAAAAACCCAAACAGAGAGCTAGCCACTTAAAAAAACAACATGCTTCCTCCTCCCTCTATGGCATTTTACAAGCGGCCACCTCCCGTAGGAAAAACGTCCTCCACTAAGATAGCAAGGGGATTGCCTGTAAATTTTCTAGTCTTCTACCGGCCCACTGTTAATGGGGTCAACAACGTTTATCACGTCGGATTTCACACTCTACTTATTTTTAAAAAAAACCTCTAAAAGACATTGGGTATAGATTTGTAAACTTTTTAAATAATAATATACTTTTATAAATATTTTAATAAATAATGTATAAATAAAAAAATCCCTTCCAAGGCTGTGTTACTTTTATGGCATAAGTCGTGCATGGCCCGCTCAGGCACTAGATCTCTCCGTCTCATCTCATGCACTTAGGTGTTGGTAGCCAACACTACCACTGCCACCTCCTCATTTGTGAGCTCGGTTGAGGCACTCCTCTCCACCCGCAACTACTGCTCTCCATGTCTTTGCTCCCCTTGCCATCGCAGACCACCAACATCGTAACCATGGCCTTGATTTGTGCCTATGCCATCACTGTAGGAGGGAAGCCAATCCACTTTGCTGCTGCCTAGGAGGCCCCGATCCGCTCAGTGCGATAGGATTGGCCTCAATTTGTGCCGCCACCTCTATGTCAACCACATCAACCACCTACAATAGGTGCGTGTCGAGATCGAGGTGTTGTTCGATGGCTCGACTTCTCCAAGCTATGTAGTCACTAGCGGTTGAGAAACCCAATGACGACCTCCATGGTGCACGTTGGTGACATCAGCCTTGTTGGTAGAAGCACCAAGATCCCCTTCACATGGACTATCTCATAGCAAGGAGAAAAGTGAGAAGCTGCAACCTCGACGAGGACTTCACCTACACTGCCACTACAAAATTATGACTCGATTAAAAACAATAAACTAACTACCATAAAACCATTGGTTCTTTTAATAGGTTAAAGAGTTATATATATAGTCATTATCTTTCTAAAAAAATAGAATCTCTAAAATCATCGGTAGATCTTGTGTTGATCAAAATTTCACTCCTATCACCGTGGAGAACTAAAACAAAAGATAACATCTAAAAATAGCTGCGCTGTAAATAAGTCATTCGTTAGAGTTTGTCACCGCCTAGTGAGCCTGATTCGACGAGGATACCACCATGCCACCGCTATTGCTAGCAAGCCTGATTCAACTAGGATACCACCATGCCACCGCTATTGCTAGCAAGCCTGATTCGACGAGGATAGCACCATCAGGACATTGCACCAACAAGAAACCTCTTATGCTATACCTTCAAGAAGGTTATTATATCTAGAATTTCGTCGTCGCTATTCTGGACATCTGAAATAAAGCTTTCGCTTGGAGATTAATACCCAAGGGCTAAGGCAACGTTGAGACAAGGTGCATCATGATATAGCCTTCAGGAAGGAAGGTAAGTGGCGCTAATAGACATCGCCATAGCATGCTGGTACAGTGCTGACAACAATGCACCGACATCATGCTCTTGCCTAGACAACTCGCCGTCGTTTATTTGCCTCGTCGTGTCCCACGTCATGATTTATACTGTTCTTCTATTACTTTTATCCTGCTGCAATATTTATTACATTTTGATTAATTGATTTTGAAGGGAAAAATATTATAGGCTCCCAAAGCAGGCCCTAGTGCAGGATCCTCAGTGAGTCTACCGAGCGTATACTACCGGTGTATGCCCTCCGTGGTTTTAATTTCACGTGTAATTTTACTACCGAGCGAAACACGTGTTGGGGCGATGAAGGTCTATACGTGGCACGCGAGGGCTCCCCCAGGTTTCCTTCCAGCGGCAAGCGAATCTCCGTCGTCCGCTCGGTGGGCCCAACCTGCGACGGACGATCCGATCTCGCCGCCACCTCGCCATTTCGTCGAGCAAGTCGCACGTGCATTCGCCGCTCCCTCCCGATGGCCTCCTTGCTCGCCGCGCGCCGCCTCCTCTCCCGCGTCGCCGCGTCCCGCCGCCTCATCCCCTGCGCCTCATCCGCGCCAGCCTCTGCGCCCGCTTCTCTGCGCCGCTTCTCAGCGGTCGCCTCAACGCCGCCGCCGCGGACGCCCCCACTCCCGCAGCCGCCTCTGGAGCCCACCGTCGAGCCGCCCAAGTCGGAGGGCGCCTCCTCCTCCTCCTCCTCCTCGTCCTCGTCTTCCGCCGGCGCCGGAGGAGCCCATCGGTCGTCGCCGGGGGCCGCGGCGGGGGCTCGCCGCGCCAGCGGCACGGGCTACGAGGATGAGCAGGAGAAAGTGCTCCGCGCGTCGCTGCTCCACGTGGTCTCGATTCGGGCTCCCTCGAGATCTGCTTCCATTTCCGCCTGTCTAGCTGCGTAGTAATAATTTTTGAGCGTATGGTTGTTTGGTTGTGTGTTGTAGCCAAGGATGGGGTGGAGCGAGTCAGCCATGATCACCGGGGCGAGGGACGTGGGCGTGTCGCCGGCCATCGTCGGTGCTTTCCCGAGGAAGGAGGCTGCGCTCGTTGAGGTAACTTTGCTCTCGGTGGGACTATCGTGTGTGTCTGCTTGTTTTCTCAATTGGTGGTGATTGGTAATGTTCGTCCCAAGAAAAGAATATTTTGGGATATTGGACAATAGAGGTAAGGATGGGACATAGTATACTCAAGGTATAAATTTTTGTAAACGCATCGGTTGGATCAGAACCTAGGTGGCTAACACAACGAATGTTATCACCCATTGGTATGATAATTGTTGTGCACCTAACTGATGGATACTCATGAACATGAATGCCTCAAGTTTGTGATGTGATTCGGGACTTCTATTTTGTAAACCGATATTAACACTTAAGTTGTAGATAAGCCTTCCAGGCAAGCGTTGTTGTAGTACATGGATAAAAACATGAATAATTTGTATTTCAAAGCTAGTAGAGTGTTATAATTGCAATATATGGATAATATAGAGTGATTATTTCACATTCATAATGGGGCTTGTGGGTTCTGTTGAGAATTCCTTAGATTATTCTCAAAGTTTGTTCACGACTGAAACATGGATTTTGAATGAAACTTAATTGCGTTCATGATCAACTCATATCTTGATTCTGGAAATTCTTATCACCTGTAAATAAGGTGATCATAAAAGTTAGACCTGCTCGATATCCAGGCCCACTTCAGGATTGGGAATTTTGTGGCGTTGTTTTTGCTTGGAAGTATATGTACATGAATTTTAGTAATACATTGACAAATCCCTATCTTACATAGTTGTTGTGTACTTAAAATTGGGTAGTAGGGGTCCTGTGCACTCAAATTGCACATGTTTATCGTTGAAAATACATGCTTTGTATTCTACAAAAGAAAACTACATTTCCCCCAGTTTCTAGTTTCAACTTCTAATGGAAGCATTTTGGTTGCTTTACGCTTTTGGTATTGATTTGGTATCACAAGATGTTATATATTGACGTTTCCTATTAAAGCTCATTTTATGTGAAGTTATGAACAGTTCAATGTTCTGAGTGGAAATTTTATTAAACTGTTATAAATGCATGATCATCATAGGAGGTAAAATCTGGGGGAAGATTGATGAAATACAAGCAATGTAACCCATTTCTCCATATGCACAAACCATGGATTTTTTTAGCAATAGTGCTATTATATTGTGTTATGTTTCACATTTTGTTGCAAGCGAGCCTTGTTTCATGAAAGGATTGGCATGCAGATGTTTTCATTATGTCTCATGCTGTAGCTAGCTGGGCAGTATGGGGGATGCCAGTCCCATAGAGCAATATCTATTAAGTCAAAAAAAGTATGAGCAATCTGTATATGTATTTGTGCCATATACAGTTCGTTTATTTGCGCCATATACAGCTCATGTGTGTTTTTCTTTACTGCACTGTGTTTATCATCATTTTTTTATTCAATTTTCTTATTGTGCAAATCTGTTGTTTAGGAGATTGATGGGGATTGTAGCTTGCTGGCTGTCTTGTGCACTATTGTTTATCAAGTGACAGGACAGTCTATTTTAATAAATGCAATTGAAGCTGATATTAGTTTTGACTTGTTGACCAACTTGATGCTATTGTCTACCTGAATAACTACATTTAAACACGAAAATCTATTTGGCAGAACTAAATGAAATCCTATTTATTTTCTATGGTGGAACTCTTCTCATCTAAAATTTATGTGAATGATGTCTAGTCAGATTTAGCATAATTGATATGTCTTAGGATGAGGTAAGTGGAACTTATGGAACTAAGAGCAGGGAGCATACCAGACGCAACCCATCCTTATGATGTTATTGTGCAACCCTGTTTCAGTTGGGAGTACCAAATCAATCTAAAAGGCTCACATAAGAATCAGTTATATAGTATATGGAAGTCTGGCACTTTAAAATCTCAGCTGTGAACTCAAAGTGCATTTGAAGAAAACAAAAAATATGGGAATACTAACATTTACTTTTTTTACCTTGTTTTATTTTACTTGTTACTCTTAATTCCATGAACTTGAAATTTATACATAGGTGACGTATAGTATGCTGGTAAGTACATTTTCCTGGACTATGAAATGTTGATTTCGTACCCCAAAAAAACTGAGTTGCATGATTACTACACTAAGTTGTTTAATGGTCAGCAGCTCAGTTTTGAGAAACACTGTAGAGGAAAACAATTTTTTTTTCCAGAAGACTGCTTGATTCTTAAGAAAACACTATTCCTCTGGCTCAGACACCTTTCCTGCTTTACCATGGAAAACAGCACAAATTATATAGGGATGCCCCTGGCTCAGCCAATACTGCTGCATCTTCCTTCAACTATTCATAATTCTAGTTGTATATTTTCAATAACTATGAATGGAACTGTGTGATTAGAATACCTGGTTGTTGTCACAGCTGGCCATGACAAACTTGCTACAATTCTTTTCATCCTCATCAGTTGTGAATCATCACCAGCCGCTACACTGGAGCAAAACTGCCTAGATCGTTAGTCTGATTTCTTATTTAAGAGTTCAGATTGCGAAATGTTTCTGCGAGAATTAAGTTGTTCTGTTTGTGCAGTAAGGTCAATGATTGTTAACTTTGTCTTAATGTTAACTAGGAGATATCCCCATGCAATTTTGTGCAGGCTAGTTGAATTGGAATTGATATATAACTCTTTATCGTCTATTTCCATATATACAATTATACTTTGCACACAACGGGTATTAAAAGCAGATACTTAAATTGGATTTAATATACAACTCTTATCTTCTATTTCTATAGATCCGATTGTACTTTGTATACAACTATTGCTATCAATTTACACCGTTATAATTTGGTCCCACCGCAATCTAATGGCATAGATGTTGACTTTTTTCTCCGATTAATATGGTAATTTCTAGGCGTACTTTGTATACAACTATTACTATCAATCTACACCATTATAATTTGGTTCTACCACCATCTAATGGTATAGATTTTTTTTCTCCGATTAATGTGGTAATTTTTAGATCTCCAGAGCGAACGTAGTATCTCCTTTTGAGAGCTATCTTCATAATATATAGATAGATAGATAGATGCCCTGCCAAGTCTTCTGCATATTCCTGAGGAAAGCATAATTGTGTATGCTTTTCTGTATGTGCATGTCCAGGCAACATAGGTTGCTACTCATAAATTTTTTAAAATATATGCTCTTCGAAAGAGGGCAACAAAGAAATGGGACAAGGAGAGAGAATTTGTGGGAGCGAGAGCCTCAGAATATGAAGGAACTCAGCAAGAACGAAAAAAAATTCACATGTTACACTGTAAGTGACTAATGGTTAATCCACAATACTTTGACTGGTTTGAGTGACAAGCTGTAGTGTTGGGTTAATTACAGCTACCAAACGTTTCTAGAATTGAAATACTTAAAAAGAAATCTGAAGGTGCATTACAAAGTCTCTTGTTTGAGAATTGTGAGAATGTTTGGTTATAAATTTATTTATGCATTGTTTGTGACTTTCCCTAGTGAACCTCTTGCTGTTGTCTTGAAGAAACAAAGTAGACTAGTTTCCTATCAATACTAAGAATGTTCGAATTCTATTTATCCTTTCTCTTTTGATTTACTGTTTGTTAGAATTTTCTCATTTTTGTTACTCTAAACGTTGAACGTTGCAATATAGATGAATTAATTTATGTTCATTTAGATTTTTTTTTGTAATGTTGATTTGGTGTCCAAAACAAAAAATTTCATGATTGCACCTAAATGAACTTTTGCACTAGACATTTAAAAAAATAGTATGCCCTTCTGTTATCATCTTCCAATGTTTAAAAATTTTGGCTTCTTCCCACATTCAAACATAGTATGACCTCTTAACTTAAACGGGTCTGTCAGGTAATTGAACTAAAATACTTGATAGGAATTCTAAGGAGATGTCGTAGTTTATTTACCCAACAATATGTTTTGGGATGTTCCAAAACCTTCTGAAAAACAGTGAAATTGTAACAGATTCATGGCAGATAAAAAGATAAGTATTATGACCTTTTGCATGTTAACATTGTATTATGCTACTATGAAACAAAGCCTCAATGAGCCTACTCTGACCGTTCTGTTTATTTATGTGCAGTTTTTTATGGATGACTGCCTTCAACAACTCATTGATCGCATTGATGCTGGAGAGGGAGAGCTGTTGAAGAACTTGGTACTGAGTGAGAGACTTTCCAAACTTGTCCGAATGAGGCTTGAAATGCAGGGACCTTATATATCAAAGTGGCCTCAAGCTCTCAGTATCCAAGTACTCCATGATCACCACCTCTGTTTTTTTCCTTTTTATTTAACTAAATCATCTGATGCTTGTTTGTCTTAACTTTATTATTCTGTTTGACAGTCCCAACCAGCAAACATTTCAACAAGTTTAAAGCAGAGAGCTGTCCTTGTTGATGAGATTTGGCATGCTGCTGGAGATGCTGGATCAGATATTGATTGGTATGTGAAGCGTACTGTGCTTGGTGGTATCTACTCTACCTCTGAGGTGTATATGTTAACTGATAACTCTCCAGGTTGGTTCTCATAAGCTTGATACTTTAATTCAGATTCCTGTTTTTCTTAATGTTTAAAACCAATTTTAATAAACCAATTTTGGGAACACTTTGACAGAGAGTATTACAACAGAAAATGTTCCAATGCCTAAATCTCAGTTTAAACTGTAAATGGCTCTAAATGCAGATAATGTACCAGCGTTAGTTTTCTTTTTAAATAAACCTTAGTGAACTGACCTTGATATATGCATTTTAGAAACCTTTTATATTTGTTCCTTCCATCATCTTAAAGAGTTATTTTGGAAGTTCAGAACTCAACACGGTAATGGGTATGCATAATGTAACAAAACGGAATATCAGTAAATATCTGGGACTCTTATAGATCCTTATGTAGATATATATGTGGGTTCTGTAAGGCATTTCGTCCCTTTTGGTGGAAATATGGGCCTTTGTGCCCATCAGACATCAGTATCTCAAAACTGGAAGCAGAATGAGAAACTAACAGGCCATGTGGTCACGCGTCCTCATGCCAGATAAGTATGCTGACAGTGACAACATTATACCTGTTGAGTGAATGGTTTCCATTGGCTGCCTCTAAACACCATAAAGAACGATACAATGTTCACATTTTCTTCAAATGGCAGTGGATATATACTTGTGTTGACCGTTTCCTCTTTTCTGTCAACACTTGACAGATTTCCAAGATACATGGACATTTGTGAGTCGCTGTATCAAGGATGCTCTTGATCTTCAGAAAACTTTTCAGGAGGTAAGCACATCATGCTCAAGTTGTATGCTGTTTTAGACCTCATTATCTCCTGATCCAAAACGATCCTATGTGCAGGCTGCTTATCTGGCCGAAGCCGTGGGAGCAGGCATGGGCGGCTCCCTACAGGGCGTCCTGAACAGAGTTTTCAAGAAATGAAGTGCATGAGCCTGCCTTTGATACTTTTCATTCTCAATGTTTCCAATATCGGTTCTTTTCAATTCAGCAGTTAGCGTGTTCCAAGTCAAATAAATCTAACTGGATTCTGTTCAATATTTGCCTACGCTGTAGTGATGATGTACATAGTTTTTCAAATGAATATTCTCAGGACCCACATGCACACAGAGACGAGGTTGCTAGATTTACCAACAGTTGAGTTGTTTTCTTTTAACTAGTCACAGGCCTGTAGGGTGTAACGGTACAGGACCTGGTGAACGTGGCATAATTTTTTTTTCTTCTCTCGTATTTTTCTCTCGGTTAGTTAGTTTCTTTTGGTACACCAGATTTTTTGGAGTGGTATTTTATACATGAGATTGGGATAAGAAAAGGACGATGACTATGCTTGTAAGACAGTAGAGATGATAAGCTGTGAACCGAAAATGTTGAACTTGTGGTTATGTAATGTTCCACATCAGGTAGCGTTGGTTTCGTCTTCCAATTAGAAATTTTGTTGGGAGCCTCTCTCTCTCTCTCTCTCTCTGTCAGCATGTGTGGGAGGCGAACAGTTAGACGACCAAAAAAGTGCCTCCCCTGACCCCCCTTTCTTCTCTGTTTTTGGCTGTCACTGATCGTCGGTAGGGGAAGGGGGTCAGGAGGACATTCAGGCCAGTCTCTTAGTCGGGTTTATTCTGTAGTTTCTTCACCTTTTCCTTTTGTCGTTCAGATCAAAGTAGTGGTCGGCGTCTGTCATTTTCGTCCTGTTGGCATCTGGCCGGCGTTGGTATAGCTAGAGGTTCCTTTGGTGGCTATCGACTGGTTGGAGTTTTCCGGGTCTATCAACGTCATCGGCTGCTTGGGGCGCAGCAGATAAGCAACGAACATGAGGCTTGCTCCTTGCTTCTCTTGCTGAAGGTAGCATCGACGGTTTTAGTCTTCTTCGGCGAGTTACCTGTGATCCCCAGTATCATATTTACAAGGTTGAGCTGAGCTCTCGTCGCAATGCCATCGATGCTGTAACCTCCACCTCTTAGAGGCTCCCTATGTTTAATGGTTAAAAAAATAAATCCTAGTTTCAAAATTTTTTGGTTCTTTAAGAATTAAGTGCCAACATTTTAATTAAATCAATCATTATAAACTCTAAATCTTGCCCAGCTAGTTCTTTCTAATTTAAATTCTCAAAATTCAAATTTTAAGGTTCAAATCCCCTCCTAAACCATTCCAAAAATTTAACCCTCTCATACCAAAAATCACATAGATATAC
This sequence comes from Oryza coarctata, assembly GCA_030770085.1. Lineage (NCBI taxonomy): Eukaryota > Viridiplantae > Streptophyta > Magnoliopsida > Poales > Poaceae > Oryza > Oryza coarctata. The sequence continues at coordinate 16,056,334 of CM061466.1, forward strand.
ACATTCAGTTTATATCTTTAATTCTGTAGAGATTTCATTCTTATCTTAGTCAAACTTTCTCCTTATTCTTATTTTAGTCCACTCAAAAATCCTATATCAATATCCAAATTAAACTATTTCTACAATCGTAAAAACTTCTACCCAGAAATTCTCTTACAAATAAAACTCTATGTATTCAAATTTTAGAATTCAAATCACTATCCAGAGATTTATCCAAAATAAACTCTCAAATTCATATCACTTTTAGATCCTCTTAATTCTCTATCCATTCCATAATTTACTAATTATTCTCAAAAACCAGTAATCCCTACAAATATGTCCAAATACATCTACAATGTAAATCCAAAATAAAAAGCTATCTAAGAACCATGATTATGAATTAATGTCCTTCAAAGAAGCATTTTATAAAATAAAAGCAAAACCTATTTTCAAGACTCTCTCTTAATCTCTCTCTACCTAAATCCTTTAAAATATCAAATCTAATTCAAATACATCTACTCTTCAAATTTCAGTCTAAATTTCTTCTCATTCCACTATCTCCCTAAACTTATTCAAATTCGATTCGAGATTCAAACCTCATATCAAATATAAAAAATATCTTATACTTAAATCCCTAATGTCTCTACAAATTTGAATATCAAATTCAAAGTCAAATACCAAGTCAATCAACCAAATATCCATTTATAAAATTATGAGGAAAATCATCAAAAGATATTATACACTCAGATCGTTTCTTTTATGATGGCCCAACTCTATTTTTCTCTTTTCCTTTTCTCTCATCCCTCCTATGGGCCACAGCCTCAATAGCCTAGCCAACATCCCTCCATCTAGCCTCAGCCTTGAGGGCCCATTGCTGCCTAGGCCCACTTCCCTCCCTTTCTCTTTCTCCTTTTGGGCCACCCTCTTCTCCCGCCCATGTCACCTACCACCACGATCAGCCCACTGCCTAGTTGCCCGTCTTCCTCACCAAGCCAACTTCTATCTTCCAACACCTCCTCAGTGAAATGCCAAATCAGGCCAACCAACAACCGCTTCCATGTGTCGCACCATGCATGCTCGCCTAAGCCAACCACGTCTCATGCACTGCTCACATAGCACCATGTGCCATGCTGCTGCAGCCGTGTTAGCCTTACTGCTCCTATGGGGCCTACCTCAAAGATTTGCATGCCACATTGCTATCTCCACGTCAGCCACACTACTCGCACAGTGCCACATGTCGCTTAAATCACCCTAACATGAATCACGCGGACTAGTGTTGATGACTGTCCCACACCATCCAACCCATCGCCGCTTGACACCTCACTCTCCTGCACCATGGTTGCCGCTGTAGCTATGGCTTCTTGGCCATGCCATTAGCAACCACTCTTGGTCCAATGTGCCTACACATCAAGCACCAATGCCAAGAATCTTGCATCCACACCAAAAGTGCTAGGCTGCGTCCTTTTTCATCACTGTATTGTCCTCTTCCTATGTGTCGTCCGGACATTATGCCTGTCGTCATCCTCACTGCTATTTAGCCTTGCCCCTCTAGTTAGCCATGCTAGGCTGCCCATGGCCATGCCTACTTGGCTGGGCCATACAGTCTGCCTACATCGCAATGTGGCACCCATGAGTGTAAGAAGGGCATCAAACCCTTCTTTTCCCTCCTTTCGTGCACATGGCCCCTATTCGCCACCCTAACCACCTCTACTTCTCATTTCACCTTGCCATCGCGCTCAACCTTGAGCAAGGCAGAAACACCCTAATTGTCATGTTGACTAGTGCTAACCTCAATTAATCGCTACTAGCTACTCCAATCCAATATCTTCTGCCTCTACACCACCTAGCCTCCGGTTGCCTTGAGCCTAGCTATCATCACCCAAACTTTTGCTGCCTCTCACCGAACTCGCTCGCCGCCCATCCATCCTCCACCACTAGCCACTATCTTCCTCTCGAGCCACCAAACTGATTCGCCAACCACCATCACCTCTACTATCTTATGCAGGACGCCACAACATTGGGCCAAGTTAGCCCCACACGAGCATTGCCCCCGCAACCGCCTACTATTGGGCTCCTTAGACCTAGGATGCTACCTAGAGCCCCTTTCCTCCTCCTCCTAGCCTAGGAGCCACTAGAATCCGCCATTGTCCTCTGATCGAGCTGACACAACTATGCTCAAGTAGGCCGGACATGAGCGAGCGATGCCTCCCTAGTCTCCGGCCATCCTCAAACTAGGGAAACATCACCACCGAGCTCTTTGCCATCCCTACCACTACTCCTCATGGCCGATCACTATTCTACAACCCACGCTAGCCTCTATCTTAGCCTTCGTATGGAAGAAAAGAAAGGAGAACGGGAGGGAGTGAAAGGAGGAGAAGACGAGGAATAAGAAAAGGAAAAAAAGAAAAAAAATGAAAGAAGATAGGATCCACTAGTAGAACACGCTGTCTCTAACAGATCGCACACCCAGTCCAACTGAGCTAAGTCACTAGCCATTGGGCCCTGCATGTTGGGCTCATGGACTGCGCACCTAGTCTACCACTCCACCACACTACGTGCTCGGTAGACTCGGTATACCATGAGCCAGCACCCCGATGTATATGACGGAGGGGGATGAAGGAATATTACTTTCCATAAAAGAAACTCTTTTTTAAAGAAAAATTCATTTAAACTTCTAAAATTGATATCTCTTAAACTATAGGCCTGATTGACTCCGTTCAACTTTTAGAATTTTTCTAAAATTGATATCTTTCCAATGGCACTATTAGTTTATATTATTTATTATTTATTTTATAGGGTTTTTTATGGTTTTCTCTTTTCAAGTGTGTAGCGGACGTTCCAAAGATTCAATGAACATGGATTTCTCAAAGACTTAAAGACCAATAACAAGGCAAGCCACTCTTCAACCATGATACTCCTAGACTATAAAAATATCTTGATTGTGAAATTGCATGTTTAGTGTACACGTTTATTTGATTGGCCTCGATTTGCGTGACCAACAAACCTACCCAGTAGTTTTATTATTTTCCATAGGTTGTTGTTAAACTATAATCTTTGTCGATCCACCAAAGAGTTAGCTCATTATTTGTGCCCCTGGGTACTAGTCAAACCTCCAAAGTGCACAATTATATGATGACTATGGAAAAAATAGGTTAGGAATTGTTTTTGGAAAACTTGATACTCGATATCAGAGAGTTGAAAATGAAAAGATGTTTTGTGAAAGTTTGCGATACGGAGTATCACCTATGTGGTTTGGTTTTGTATTTTCATATAAAGACAAATTACTTTGGGGATTCTATCTGAGCATTTTACAGTGCGACCACACGGGTATCATCGGAGTGAGTAACCGATTAGTTATCCTCACCACAGGCCTCGCATCCATCTCACGTATCATCTAACGATCGATCCACTAAAGATCAATCCAGATACGTTGGACACTTCCTAGTACTGTCTCGATTAGATCTGATCTTCTAGGGCCGGCGTCAAAATCTAGCTGGTCTCGTTCCCCATCGGCTCGAGCAGCCGATGGGTTTAGGTGTAAGTCTGCACTGGACGTTTGGCCCTTAGGTAGCCGATGACCTCGCCTTTTCCTCCCTCATCGTTACATTCAGTTTAGGCATCTGTCGTCTATGTGTCGTTAGTCCCTGGCCTCATACTGTCTCGATTGGTCTGATCTGTCGAGACTAGTCCTAACGGCGCTATTACTGTGGTCGCTGGCCCACATGGCTTTGCGGGGGATCGAGCCCCACTCCGCGCTTCAGATAGCGTGGAGCGTCATCGGCTCTTTGGCCGATAGGTTCTCTAGTATATTACACATGTCTATCTCTCATGCCTCCATCAACTGTTCAGCCGATACTCGAGCGCTGCCTCCCCTATCGGCACCTAGCCGATAGGATGAGCTGGATAGGCCCATCGGCTGAACGGCTCACGAGTCTTATCCTCTCTCCTTATCAATTATAGGCTCAAATTGATGAGCACACCCTCAAACCTCAAAACTTAAGTATCTGCAGTGCAATTAAGCAGATCTCTCAGGGCTTCGCGCGACCAAGCCATCGTCTCTCTCCGATTAGACCTTCCCCTGCGAGGTTTGGCGGCGAGCACGTATGCAAAGATATTTGTAACGGACTTCATAATTTGTATATACAAGTGCCGAAAAAATAATGGAAAAATTCGGAGTAAAAGTTGATGGAAATTGAAGACAACATGACAGTATATGGTGCTAAAGTATGTTGATACTGTAGCATGCATATATGTGTACGTATCCATGTAGGCTCATGCATGTGGGAGGCGGGCCAGCAAGTAGCACTAGGCAGGAGGCAGGCTTAGGTAGCTGGTGGCAGCTTGAGCAAGCACAAGAAGCGACAGCGTTGTGGGCTAGCTCGGAGTGTATGTGATTGCTGACTCAAGCACGTTGGTGAGTCCGATTCAGTTATAGTTTGATGCGTGGCTGTGATTTAGGAAGAGAGAACTTTTATTTTGGAAAATTGTAATAGATTTACAAACTGAGATTTTGAATCCTATTTCCAGCTGGTGTTTGATTTTTTAGGTATAAATAAAAAAGATAGAGCCTTAGATACATATGTTTTAGAAGAGAGATTTTAAGAGATGTACTTTGTATTCATTTATAGATATATATTGATATAATATAATAAAGTTAATCTACTTGAAAGAGCTATGTTGTTTGTTCTTAGGCGGTTAGATTAGTGATAAGGTGACACTTGACCAACATCAAGGTGATGGACGGAACTACGGCGTCAAAGTGATCGGATTGGTAGCAAGGAGGCGGTTGCACCGATAAAATCTAAGAAGATTGTTGCAAGTATCTTTTTATTTAAAAAAATTAATTTTGTTAATTCTACCATTCACCTCTAGTAGACTTTATTTTTGAGTTTCCATACTATTTGAGTCTTGTTTTTATTTTTCTTTTGATTTTAATCAATCTTGAGCTGCTATGGCAGAGATAAATATACAAAGAGAGTTGATTTATCTTATTTATTTAAAAATATGCAATATGTCCCAAGTTTTGACATTTGGCAAAAAAAATTTCAAGATCAGATTGTTGCGACTAATAAAATTAATTTTAAAAACAATTGTAAAGCTTGCAATTATATTTTAAATAGGGTTTGTTATTCTGATTTTGATTAAATTTCTTATCTTAAAAAGATGTGAAAGCCTAATTGTGATTTTTATCATGCTTTCAATCTATTACCTCCGTTCCATATTATAACTATCTAACTATCTCTAGCATTTAAATTTAAATGATAGATTATAAAATGGGACAGAGGTAGTAGCTCTTATGTGCACAGGAGGGGTAATATTGTTATTTTAGAAAAATCCTTATCATGAATTAAAATAAAAACTCAAGAGCATTAACGCAAAAGATATGGCAAATACTCAATGGTACACGAGGAATGTTCTCTTAATTCATTCATACTTACTCTCAACTGTTATTGCAAATTCAAATAATCCATCATCCAATGAACCCTTTCAAACTGCTCATCTAAAATCTGACGTGATATGCCTGTAGTTGGCTGAGTTAGGAATATTGTACTTGGTCTAATGTACTTACTATTTCAGCATTATTGCTAATTAGAACTTATGAACAACATTAAAAGCTTCTTTGGAACACAAGAACATCAGAACTGGAGTTAATTGCTGCAAAAGTTCTCTAAAATTTTCTGTCACCTAAAGGCCTAATTTTTTCCCACGAAACAAATGGAAGCAAATTTTGTTGTTTGCATCAGATAAGACATAAGGCTTTACTCCCTACTAGTAGACTAAAAAATGTACACCCTTGTTTCACTCATTTTGTTTCGTTGAAAATAAGCGTGTTTTCCATTAAAAATAAGAGAGTGGATGGCTTTTCATAGTCATGGTTTCCCTACCGGCAGTAAGGATTGAAAAAGTCTGTACATACAATTTTTTTTACTAAAACTGATGTGTCATGCTGTTGTGAGTACATCTAAATTTCTTATAACTCCTATCTAATTAAATTGAACTTTCAAGATCGTTGTTTGTAATAGTTTTGTAATCATTTTTGGTACATGTAACAGGGCTTATAGGAGTTTTAATGCCAGCCAATCCAGCGGTAACCAGTTATTGTAAAAAAAAAGGTTGGATTTCATATCCAAAATTTTGAATTTAAAAATTTCAAACTTCTTGGGTCTACAAGTATGATGATGTAAGTGTACTTCCAATAAGCATGGTAATTTTCTTTAAAAAAAAGAGAAAATTGCAATAGCAGCACCATAAATAATTAAAATTTAAAAGAAAAAAGTCTATTTTTCTGCTTCAAACTATTTCATTGGATTATTTAACTATTATAAGAAAAAAATAATTTAGAGAGTTAAAGTACTTATAGCGAAATAGTTCGGACAAATAAAATAAACATTTTTTCATTTAAAAATTAATTATGGGAGTTCGTGTGCCACCGTCCGCCCAGGTAAACGGCGACGAGACCGAGACCGAGCCCCGCCCAACGCGTCCTCCGCGGCTCGGTCGGTCGGTGGCTATATAAATCCACCCTTCAACCCCGACTCCGCCGACCAAACAAGCCGCTCCTCCCACTCCACCACTCGTCCACTCCCTTGCTAGTACTAGTCCTACGCTCCCGGATGGCGGACGCCGCCGGCATCGCCACCATCCTCGCCGCCGCCGGCAGGGACCTCCTCCTCCGCAACTCCGCCGACCAGATCAACCATCGACCCTCTGCCCCCTACCCTCTCCTTTTGCTCCTACGGATTTGCTTCCTGCTGCGATGATGCGATTTTTCTTTTTCTTTCTCTTGATCGGATCGTGTACGGATTGGGGATTTGCGGGCGAGCACCGGGAGCTGTGGTTGCTAGCAACGAGGTGCAGTGCAATTGAGAATATGAGAGGGGGTTTCGTGTCCATGGCCGGCCGCCTGGCCATGCATGCGGGATCGGTTCTGTAGATTAATAATCACTAATTACTTGTTAGTCTTCGACACATCATTGCAGTGAACAAATTCGAACTTGTTTACCAAAGTTTACCAGTGCGGTGATATCAGTGATTTGTGAGGCATGCTCAACATTTTTTACTACTTGATTACCGCTTGTTCTACTTGTTTTCTCTTAAACCCTTCACTGTTTCTTTTTCAATCCAGAAAGCATACTTACTGCTCCCTTTACTGCTCCCTCCGCTGCATAGTAGAAGGTTTGTCTAACTTTGATTCAATAAGTTTATAGAAAAATACATCAAAATCTACATTATTAAAATCTATCATAAAATATATGTTGTATTTATTTGGTATTGTAGATGCTAATTATTTTTTATAAACTTGATAATAGATAAAGAACTTTGACTTAAGACAAACTAAATCACCTTATGATATCGAACAATAACTAGGTGTAGTATTCTCTTGTCATAAACAGTAGTCAAATGAAAGTTGTTTTCATATTTTGATGGAAAAAATATGATACGAAAAAGTACCGTTCAGTTCAGGACAAAGTGATGGAAAAGTGGCATATTTTGATTCCACTACTCACATAAAAAACTTAGCTCCCAGGGATCATAACATATGCGAAATTATGCGAAAACAACCATAGGTTGTGAATAAATATAATTACGACAAATTTGTTCTCCTCCACCAAAATGTGTTACCCTACCTCAAATCCGTCTTGTCCTGCAGGTCAAGATCAACAGCATCGAGGCATGCACCGTGGCCCTCTACTTCTCAGCCTCATGGTGCCCCCCATGTAGGCGGTTCACACCTAAGCTTATTGAAGCATGCAAAGAGCTAGTCTTCCAGGTAAAGAACTTTGTCTTTGCTTCAGTCCAGTGATCAAGAGGCATTCAATGCATACTTTATAAAGATGCCATGGTTGCCAGTCCCTTTCTCAGACTCCGAATGTCGTGCCAACCTTAATAATCGCTTTAAGGTCAGAGGTATTCCACACTTCATAATCTTTAACACAAAATCTGGTGAAGTTTATACTGAAGATGGAGTTGAGCTTGTGAACGACTATGACTATGGTACAGAAGCTTACCCTTTTACAACAAAGAGGATCAATGAATTGAAGCAACAAGAAAAGACAGATAAGGATAATCAAACTATTCATACTGTGCTTGGTACACCCACCCGCGACTACTTAATTTCGAATAAGGGAGATAAGGTAACTGATTTATGACAGTTCTTTACTGTCCTTTTACATGATTTTGCACATGTAGACATTCTTAGCCGTTTTCCTTTTGTTGATTCTACCTAGGTACCCAACTCTGACCTTGAGGGCAAGTACGTTGGTTTGTGCTTTGTAATGAATGGCCATGATTCAGTTGTTCAATTTACGGCATTGCTTTCTAAAAAATATGAGAAACTCAAAGAAGTCGGGGAGAAATTTGAAGTTGTAGCTGTATCCTTGGACAGTGATGAGGAATCATTCAATGAGAGTTTTGCAGGCATGCCTTGGCTTGCCATCCCTCAGGGAGACAAGACCGTGAGAAACTGGCTCGTTATTTTGAGCTTAGAGGCATACCAACACTTGTCCTGACCGGTCCTGATGAGAAGACACTGAACAACGATGTTGCTTCTATAATTGATGAGCATGGTCCACATGGGAAGGGTTTCCTTTCAGTGCAGAGAAGCTGGAAATTCTTGCTGAGAAAGCAAAAGCTAAAGCAGAATTACAAACCTTGGAATCCCTTCTAGTCACTGGTGGTTTGAACTTTGTCCTTGGGAAAGATGCAGCAAAGGTATGTGTTAGTTATTCTTGGTTTCATAGACTAAAATATCCTTTTTACCACTCGGAAATTATATCAACGGTAATACCTTTATGAAGTAACACGAGCAAATTATGCTTCTTACAGCATTGGAGTAAATACTGCCGTTCATAGTTTTAATGAATATGAAAACATCCAATTTCGTTGCTTGAAGTCATTAGATACACTCTTTCTCCCAGTACCCAACTATGTTTTGATAGAGCGCAATTTATCATGGTGACTATACATATGAAATAATGTTACATGAAACAATGTTATACTACCATTTTGGAAATCCTACAATTTTTAATCTATGAGAATGACCCTATGAACGATTTTATACAGTGGTCCCAAAAGAGATGTTTATTATTAAAAAATAATGATGAAAATTTGATTTAGATTAAAATTAGTAAAAGTGGTTTATATTGAATTAGTAAAATTAGTTTATATTAGCATTGCTTAATTAATTTATATTAAAATTATTTATAAAAAATAAGGTGAGTGTATATGTATATTGGTATAGTTTACGTTGTAAAATCTATGGTGAGAGAATGTTTTTTGTTTATTTATATGCATGTATTAAATAAAAAATAGATGAAAAATCATTGAAAAATTTAGAGAAATTTTGGAAAAAAATTAGGAAATTAGTTTTTAGAATTTATTATAGTAACGTACTAAAATTGTGAGCAGACTGGTAGTACAGGCGTTGTCCAATTGAAAGTGAGCTGATAACAGCATGTAAGCTGGCTAGTGTGGACTGAAATAGGCTAAAAGCAAGCAGGGGGTGAGTAGGCTGATTAGTATGGAGATAGTGTAATAGTATTTGAGTGGAATTCTCTATGAAAATATATCAGACTATATGATTTACCGTGTGGTAGTAACGTGGCATAATTTAAAGTGTTGGCTTAAAATCCGATGGCTGAACAAATTGATTATAAAATCTCAAGACTATTTATATCTTTTCCTTTATTATTTTTTGTTATAAATAGAGGTTAATGTGTGAGGCATTTTAATACAACAAATTTAGAGAGTTTTGGTGCGAATTCTGTTAGTAATAAAGTAAGTTTACGAAAGATCTCTTTTTTTTCAATGGCTAGTGATTGTTTTTGATTAATTTGTTTCCTCGGTAATTTAGATTGGTTTATTTGATTTAAAATTTAGTTATGGTGTTTTTTATGTGAATCAGTTAATTATTTTTATATATCATATTATTAATTATTTTTTAATTAATTTCAGTCAACCTTCTATTCCGTAATTTTATTTTGTTAATATTAAGTTCGCTTGAGATGATTTTAATTGGATTTATTTATAAATTGACTAGTTTGTTCTATAAAATTTTTAGATTGAATGGAATTATGGATCTATGCCTATAATCCGTTTAGTGGTAAAACAATATTTTAAAAATATGATTTTTCAGATTTTGTGATTAGAAGTGTTAAGTTTTATTTTTGACTTCCACGGTATCCACCCCTCTGATTACCTATTGAGTCGATCAGTGTATTGGTAGATTCTTGCTGTGGTTTTGCCTACAGTTCGGTGTGTTGTTTACCTATCTAAATTTGTGATTAGTTGCTGAATATTAACATCTGCTTTTTAATGTGAAGGTTTCTGTATCAGAACTTGTTGGGAAGACTGTCCTCCTTCACTTCTCAACTAAATGGTGCGGGCCATGCCGAGCGTTCCTGCCTACACTTGTAAACAAATACAACAAGATCAAGGTGAAGCACAATGATTTTGAGATCGTCTTGATATCTAGCGACCGGGACCAGAATTCCTACGATGGGTTCTTCTCTGGCAAGTCATGGCTTGCTCTTCATTTGGTAGACGAACGGAAACAATACTTGAGTAAAACCTTCAGAATCTACGGAATCCCTTCGCTTGTTGCCATTGGTCCTGATGGGAACACAGTGGCCGCCAACGTATTTCCATTCACTGAGGACAAGCTTCAGGAGCTGGAGAAGAAGATCGATGAGATGGCAAAGGGGTGGCCTGAGAAGCTGAAGCATGAGCTGCACGAGGAGCATGAGCTTGTGCTGACTCGCTGCCCAAGGCGTATAACTGCGATGGATGCGACGAGATGGGCAACTCGTGGTCCTACAGGTGCACGGAATGTGACTTCGATCTACACCCCAAGTGCGCGCTGGGGGAGGAGGAGAAAGGCGACGAGGCTGCCCCTGCTGGATACGTGTGCGAGTGAGGCGTTTGCAGAAAGGCCAAAGAGTTGTTCTTCACTGGTTATCTTCTGCTGGTTGAAGCGTTACCTGAATGTTGGGATGTGAATCATGTTGTGAGTAATAGATATGTTTTTCCTTACAATGTATTTGAGTTGCTGGTACATTGGTATTTGTGCTGATCAACATTAGTTGTGACTAAAGCTTGGATTATCGTGTGCAAAACTCAAGTATGATTGCAGATTGGTACTTGCGTATCTTGGTCTGCTTGGTGTTACAGACTCCTTAAGCGTAATGATAGCATGAATGCAGTATGTAGTTCTGTACTGCAACTTAACAGCTTACCTTTGTTCAGGTTATAGAACAAAGTTTTTTTTTCTATTTATGGGATTTATGAATTTTTATTCACTGTTATTTGACTAAACTTGCACAATTCAAAAAACTTGAATTCTAGCATAAGTTTAGTGTTAACTTTTAGTTTCTTTGTTTTTCATTTCTAGATTAATTTAGATGTACTTTTATGCATATCTAGTTTAATGTTTTACATAATATTAAAAACCAGTTGAAACTGCCCGAATGACTCTTCCTCTAAATAACACAAATTTTTCTGACCAATGGATCTTGATCAAAACATCTAAATTTCTTCCCCTTTCATTCTTGTATCTTCTTTTCCCCAATGCAAACAGGCATTTGACTTGACAACGGACGCATTGCGCCATCTCCGCCGTCCCATTCCCTATCATCGTCTGCCTCATGGGCATCTTCTTTAGCCTCTAGTGCCCCATGTCATCCTCCTTTTGTTGCTATTCTTCTATGACATGATGCCCATGCCGCACCATCAGATCCGTCTTGGCTGTCCCCACCTCCAAACCACTCTTGTTTTTGTTGCCTTCGCTGCCACCGTCGTTCACCACCGGCCACCATCACCTATGGCTCAAGCGGTGCCTCCGCCACCTTGTTGTCCATTCATCTCTGCCTCCCACCGTCAGGCTTCCACCTCCATGGTATCTCTCCAAAGCCACTCTCACTGTCATCTACCTACCTCCACCACCTTCCAACCCTAAAATAATAATCTCAAGGTCCTCTGCCGAGTACAAGGCTCGCTTGAAAATGGAAATGAAGCATAAATCTTGGAGCAGATATGAAGGTTAGAAATTTATGTGATTTTGCCCAAAAAAGTGCCTTGTAATGTTTAACAAAATTGTAGATTTGGGATAAAAAAAAGTGCCCCAAAAATGCTAATCCCAAGGTCCTATATGTGTGCTTTTGTTCTCTCTTTATTCCCCTACTCTCTCTCATAGATCTGAGAGCAACTGACATTATAGAGCTCATGTTGATCTAGACAACCGAGGTCTCCATGTGTGGGAGGACGGGCAATGCAAATGGTTATGGAAACAGGGTTATGCAATTTGGTGTGATGTAGAGGGCAGCGGCCATACATTTAGTTTCCACATGCAGCCGATTTAAATTAGCCACATGTGGAAATAGTTTCAACAGGCAGCTAGTCGCATGCATTTTCACCATCCTTTTGTTAGTTGGGGTGAAAACTTGGGGTGAAAACTGAGTGGATGTAGATTTATAATTATCATATCATAGCTTAAACCATATTATTTTAGCGAATTTAAATTCATTGCAGATGCGGTGTTGAAAATGGTGCGGAGTCAGAGTGGACTCAACTTATCAATGCATCAAAATTATTGGATAATATGTGTGACAACACAATAACCAAACAACTTAGCCTAAGCCAATTAAACTTACAAAGTAAAGAGGGAGTCTATAAGCTAGAAGAGATTGAAGAACCATTCATATGGATTATCATAGTATGTGATACAATCATATGGTATCATGATATGATCTAAAAAATCAGATTATTTGAATATTTTTTTGTCGGATAATCAGCATAAAATATCAAATAATCCGTATATCGTAATCTATCAGATTTTATAAAATACTCACAGTTTAACTAGATTCGGAGTTGAGCAGAGCGGATCAAAAAATATCCGCTCCATTTTCATCCCTATTTGAGGCTTTGTATAAATTGCTTTTGTAGTAGTGACTCTCCCGACAATGTTAATAGCTCATGTTAGCAATCAAATTTTAAAATCATTGGATGCTAAGATATGCAAATCTTTTAGATTTTTTATATATAAATGTAAATGATATTTGTCTTTGCTCACATAAAATACATTCAATCAGATATATACTACTACATCAAGAATAACAATAAAACCTTTCAGTCCTAAATAAATTAAGATAGACTAGAGTTATTATTAATAGTTGCTATACCAATCTTTTAAATCCCTTTTTATTATATCTCTATTCACATTATTATTTTGACTTAGCAATCTATAATATGAGTGTCTCTGAAGGTCTCATTTGGATATGGTAAAACCATTTCAACTGATATTGAATAAAATTTTCTTTAATTGGTGCTACTATAAGTTAATCATATATATCATCGTTTCGGACTCGATCTATTTTTTATAATTATAAATACAATGTAACATATATATTTCTACAACACTCATCTGTTAAACATATCATATTTTTATAGGCCAACATTCTACCCATACAGAATAGTACGTCTAATCGTCGTTCTATAAAATTTATCTTTTAGTTTTTACTGTACCCTCTTATTACATAAAATACCATATACTTATTGCCACTTCATCCACAATGCTTTGATGCTATAGCTAATGTCTATATCAATATTCCTATTTATCTATAGTATCGACTTTAGATATCAAAATTGACCTTACTAAACTCATATTTTGCTCCTCGTGTACAATAGTATTAAAATCACCCCTTAAATATTTAGTATTAGTTTTGCTAACTCTAAAATCTTTAAATTTATGAGTCTACTGTTTTTATATTTACTTTAATTCAGTTCTCATCAACTAATAATACATTATCGCATTTAATAGAGATATATAATTAGCAATTGACCAGAGCAAAGGTGGTAAAGGCGTTGAACACCGAGTTTATAAAAGGTAAATAGAAGAACAAAAGAAAAATAAAAGAAGCAGACGGAGCAGCAGTGGATTACTAGTATTTTTTTTCTGTCACCCGTTATGAAAGGGAATGGAGAAGAGGGGCGGTAATGAAAAAAAAAGGCGCCCGGTGGAAAAAAAGGCGCGTGGCTGCCCGCGAAGTTTTTTTTTTCGCTCCGAGACAACTTTTTCATCGAGGCTGCGGGAACGGTCGAACCACGTAAAAAAAAATTTTTTTGATGCACCGGCAGGAAAAAATCCGATCGACAAGGAAATTTCCCCCGCAATAATATACTCCTGTATGCATGTTTTTTTAAAACGCGTGTATGCATGTAGTACTTATAATAAAACCAACTGTGGAATACTTGTATCTTGGCTTTCTTTTTATGCTCCATAAGAGCAATTGTACATTTCAGCCACAGACACAAGATATTGTACACGGCCTGGCGACTGGGCGAGCATGTTAATTATGCAGAATATACCGCCGTCCTGGCGCCGTTTATAGTGGAAGCAACCAAAATAAAAAAAAGGAAGACTTGACCTTAATCTTGGCCAAATAACCTTCCAGTAAATTACACACATGACAAGCTACCGACGATGAATGTTGCGCTCTGCAAAATTGTGTACTAGATGATCATGCGTTTATGACTGTATAAAGACAAAGAAGAAATGTGCATTTTGGATTTCAATGACTTTGGACCGAATTACTAAGGATTTTTTATTGAAACTCCCTGCCTGTGAAAATGCATGGAATGAAAAACAAACAAATAGAGAAAAAGTCCAGAAAAATAAACTAGAAATAAAAGCATCAGTTCGACCTCCATGGCCGCACCACTATACTTACCAGTTCAGCGTTGCTGCTTACAAAAACTTATAAACAACATTATTTTTTGTCCCCCCAAATAACTTGTGGGGAATTTTTGCTATTACCACCAGACATGAGGTATTATCAACGCTTAAAAGTATAAAACATCGTTTCGATTCTTAAGTTGCAAGCAGTAGGCCTGTTTTTCGTTAAGGAAAAAGAGAGTTGTTTTTTTTATATAGTAACAGCAAGATCAGCACCATATAAATAAATAAAATTGTGGCGTACGCCCGCTGACTTTTAGGCATGCAGCAGGATATGCATTTCCCACATGATTTGCTTTGTACGGATTTGCTTGCTGTTGAGATCGTGCCTTTTTTTTTTCTCTTGGCCCGAGTATGCTGCCCGATCGACATGCTATTTGCTTCTCTTTTCTTTTTTTCTGATCTTTTCTTTTCTTGAAAATACATGTGTGAAAACTGAAAGGTAGACTTGAGTAGTTATCACAAACTGATGCAACACTAGTACGGAAAAGTTGATCCCTGTCAAATCGTCACTGACGTCACTAGCAGTTTTCAAACTGGCAGGCCTGATGGCCGTGACACACCACTCGGGCTGTGATGAAGTTACAAAGGTCAATTCCGCTATGCAGATTAAAAAAAACAGCTTAGCTCTTTGGCACAACAACGACATGTTGTGAATGAATATGATTAGGACTAATTTGTTCACCGGAAGTCCAGAATGTGTTAATTCAAGGCTTGTTTTCCTGCAGGCCATAGTAATTGAGCATGAGGGTTAGTACATTTTATCAACCTTGTCTTAAAATACTCCCTTCATCTCTTATATAATTTAAATTTTATATATAATATTAGTATTTTTAGAGTATTGTTTGTCTCATCAATTACTTTTAATTTAAATTTCTAGCTGATTCTCCAAGCACCCTTTTATTCAGAATGTTATCTAGTGGGTTGGTTATCACCTAAACATTGGGCACAAGCCAGCCCAAGGGAGGACCAAAAGCACCAGCAGATGCTCAGGTAAACCAAAAGACAATGGCGGCACTGACATCTGATTGAAATGATTAATTATATTTAATATCATAGGTGTATATGTAGACAGCCGGGATGTCATAGAAGCCAACCGCCTACACGAGATTACAACGACACAATATTTTTCACACAATTAGAGAAACCTACTATAATAAAAAACCTACTATAATTACATCATGCTAAGACTCTTCCGTAGTTTAATCAGGAGCTTTACAAACGTTCAGGCTAGATTGAAACTTCTGAAATAACCCTTAATAAAAACGTCGGCGTACTGGGATATCGTGAGAACATGAAGTAATCAAACGTGACCAAAGACGACCCGCTCCTAAACAAAATGAAGATCAATCTCAACATGCTTCGTGCGCTGATGTCGGACTGGTTTGCTGGAGAGATAAATAGCACTAATATTGTCACAGTAGACCAAGGTGGCATGGTAAGAAGGGTGGTGAAGCTCCATGAGTAGCTAGTGCAGCCAAGTAGGTTCAGTGACACCATTGGTCATAGCTCGATATTTAGCCTCTACACTTGATCAGAAGACTATATGCTGACGCTTGAAGGACCAGGACACCAAATTATCCCCGAGAAACACTTCATAGCTAGAGGTCGATCGGCGAGTGTCGGGACTGCCAGCCCAATTGGCATAGGTGTAAACAACAAGCTCAGCAGGTGGAGAGCGAAGCAAAGTCAAGCCAAGAGAAAGAGTACCCTATAAGTAGCGTAGTATCCGCTTGAGAGCAGCAAGGTATAGCTCGCGAGGATTATACATATAGAGGCAAATCTGCTGGGCAACATAAGCAATGTCTAGACGGGTAAATATCAGGTACTACAATGTACTAGCCAAGCTACGGTACTGTGTGGAGTCGGTAACTGGAGGACTGTTCTTAGACAATTTAGAGTCTGGGTCGAGAGTGGTGCTGCAAGGCTTACAAGCACTCTTCCCGGCGCGCTCTAAAATGTCCAGAGTATACTGCTATTGAGAGATAAATAAGGTATCATCGCAATGTGTGACAGAGATGCCTAGAAAATGATAAAGCTGGCCCATGTCTGTCATAGCAAACTCACGCTGGAGAGCAGCAATAATGTGTTGGAAAAGCCCAGCTGATGAGGCGGTGAGAATAATGTCATCCACATACAGCAGCAAATAAACAATGTCGAATCTCCGATGATATGTAAATAATGAAGTATCTGACTTGCCCTCAATAAAACCGATGGACAAAAAGTAAGTGGTGAACCTATTATGCCAAACATGGGGAGCCTGCTTCAAGCCATAGATAGACTTATTGAGCCGACAGATAAAATTTGGATATGACGAGTCGACAAAAATAGAGGGTTGTACATAGTAGACCGTCTCTATTAAAGTGTCATTCCTAACATTCAGCTGATGAATAGACCAATTTTGAGATAAAGCCAAAGACAGAACCACCCAAACTGTCGCCGTCTTCTCCACTAGACCGAAAGTTTTATCATAATCAACACCCGGTCGCTGTGTAAAACCTCGTAGAACCCAGCGGACCTTGTAGCAATCAAGCGAACCATTTACGAGCAGCTTGTGATGATAAATCAATGCTAGTCACCAAATTGACGCCAGGAGGCTGAGGAAAGGCTCCACGTGTCATTGTGATAAGAAGTGCATCATACTCAAATTGCATAGCATAGTGCCAATTGGGGTCCGACAGAGCATCACGAACAGAGCGCAGCAGGGGTGACATGTGCACAGTGTGGAGATTGAGATGATTCACGGGCTGCGTGATGTCAGCTTTACCGTGTGTGCGCATGGAATACGCATTGGTGATCGAGATGATGGAGACTGGTCTAGTAGCAGTGGTATGGCCAGTGCCGCTGGCAGTAGCCTGTGTGTGAGCAACAGGGCAGTGGTACCGGTAGTACGAGCGGCACCGTGGAAGACGAGGTGGCGGCGCTACTGGCAGCGGCTATGCTAGATGCATAGGGGCAGCAGCGGCGAGCGGTACGAAGGGCTTGAGCGATGGTGGCTTTGATGATCACAGCACTAGGGAGGGTGGTGCAGGGGCATGCTCGGGTGCAACAACAAGCCTATGGACGAGCATAGGGCCATGCACAATATGCGGGGGCGCTGACCCTAGAGCAACTGGGGCAATTAGTAGAGGACCTACACACACAAGATGGGCTCCAGGGGGTGGAGTGGTAAGATCATATTGATGAATCAAAAAATCAAGGGCAGAAGGAGTCATAGGCATGGTGGACATGTCAGAAAAAGGAAAAAAAGATTCATAAAAAATGACATGGCGAGAGATGAGAATGCGGTTTAACTGGAGCTCAAGACACCGATAGCCCTTATGATCCAAGGAGTAACTAAGAAAAACACACAAAGAAGAGTAGGGGCGAGTTTATGGGGTGCCGTAGAGGACATGTTGGGATAGCAGGTACACCCAAAAACTTGAAGGTAGGCGTAGAAGAGCTATATGGAATAGAGGGAGGTGTATGGTATTGAGAAGGCGAGGGTTTTCGTGAGGAGTCAGTTCATAAGGTAGGTCGCAGAGTGAAGGGCCTCAACCGAGTAAACTGGAGGGATACTCGCCTAAAACAAAAGAGAACGCATAGTGTTATTAATGGTGCGAAGGAAATGTTCTGCTTTCCCGTTTTGTTAAGAGGTATATGGACACGACATGCAGAATACAACATTGTTGGAGAGGAAGAACGTGCAGACCTAAGAATTGTCAAATTCACGAGCATTATCGCACTGGACGCTTTTGATCGTGGTGCCAAGTTGCATGCAAATATGAGAAAAAAAGTGGGAAAGAGTGGAAAAAGTCTTGGATTTGAGGCAAAGAGGAAATGACCAAATGTAGTGTGAACAATCATCAAGAATAACAAGGTTGTACTTATATCCAGATACACTAACAATAGGAGATGTCTAAAGATCACACTGTATTAAATCAAAATTATGAAGAATTTTAGAGTTAGATGATCTTAATAGGAGATGGATATGACGACCAAGTTGGCATACATGACAAATGTGGTCTAGATCATCCTTATGACAAGAAATAACATTGGAACTGATAAGTTTGACAGAGCTTCATGCCCAAGATGCCTGAGACGACGATGCCGAAGTGAGGTGGGTGCAGCAATGAATGCGAAGGTGCTGGTGGAGAGTGGATAGAGATCCCTAGAGCTATTGCACTCGACGATCACATTCCCGGTGTGCTAATCCTTCATAGAAAGGCCAAAACTATCAAATTCAATGGAATAATTATTATTGGTAGTAAAACGATGAATGGAAATTAGATTCTTAATAATGTTGGGAGAGACCAAGACATCATTAAGAGCAAGATTACGATGTGGAAAAAAACTTGTGTGATCCAATGGCAGTGATAGGAAGTGACACCCTATTACCCATAATGATAGATGAAGGAGTAAATGATAATGGTGAGAAAATAGTTGAGAGTTTACTAGCATCCATGGTCATATGAGAACCGGCGTCTGAATCGACATACCATTCAGAAGAGGGCGTTGGCTGGTTGAGCGTCATGGTGTTGAACGAGTGCGCCAGGGAGTCTTAATTCCACGAACCACCATGGATAAGGTCTAGGGTGGTGTAGACTAGGGCACCACTGAGGGGGCTTGGAAGGTAGGTGAGGGCCCTAAAGGGCCAGCGAAGTTCCCTAGAAATTCAAGGAGGTAGCACTGGTGGTGAGGGTAAGGCTCCCTCGTAGTACGAGCTATACTGAGGAGGGTCATAGGTGCTAACATAGACGCCACCACCGGGTATGTTGCTGAAGTGGCCACCGTAATTAGGCACAGCGATGAAAGTTGGTGGTGTCGTTAGAGGATGGCCAGAGCGGTCATATGGCCACATCTGGATGGTATGCACCCACGGATGCGCGAAGGATGGGTGCAAAGCTAGTAGCGTGCCCCCAGTGGGTGCAGGGGGGCCACCGTGACCACCACGGCCACACCGGCGGCTGTTGCACTGTCAACTAGCGCAAGGGTTGGGCGCGGATGAGATGCCAGAAGGTCACACTGGGGGAGGTGGAAGTGTCCCTAGGCATGGAGGTGCTACAGTCCCATGCGCCACCGGTCGAGGTCCTGTAGCAAGAGAGCAGACAACGGTGATGGTGGCTGGGCCTCGATCTCTACCTCCTGCAGCAGGAAATGCATTCAAGCCTCCGCAAAGGTCGAGAATGGGCGAGGCATCTTGAGGATAGACACCATGTGGTGGAACTGATCGTTTAGGCCATGGAGGAGTACGAGGACCATCTGCCAGTCGCCGATCGAATCGCCAAACTCAGCGAGGGAGGTGACCATCGACTCAAGGCGACGACAGTAGTCGGTGATGATCAGGGAGCCTTGGTGGAATTTGCGAAATTGTGTCTCCAGGAGGAGCGCACAAAACTCTTTCTGACCGAGGAACTCATCCGCAAGATTAGCACCAGGTATTGTGAGTGGAGAACTATCGCAGAATTAGCGATTGCTGAAGGTCATTGGAGATAGTGCCATAGATCTACGTCAAGACGGTGGTCTGTCTGCACTCACACCGGGCGTGAGGGAAAGGACTCGTCCTTAAGCATGTGGCGAGTGAGGACATATTTGCTGAGGACGATGAGGAACAGGTCACGCCACTTGCTATAGTTGTTGGCAACCTAGTCGAGCATGACGGGATAAGGGCACGGACGTTGATGATAGTGGTAGCCTATGCCCAGAGCGATTCGTGGGTGGTTTCGTAGTCATCCAAGGTGGTGACGGCGCAGAGGCGAGCCTCCATAGCGCGGTGGGCGGCCTCGGCCTCCGCAACATTGGCTGTGGCCTTCTTCACGTGGTGGACGGCCTCGGCCTCCACGGTGTCGGCTATGGCCTTCTCCGTGCGACGGACAGCCTCAGTAGCAGTCGCACGAGCCTCCTTGACATGGTGAGTGGTGTCGGCCTCCATAGCATCGGCCGCGGCCTTCTCCGCGTAGCGGTCTTCGGTTGCGTCCGCCATTAGTGTCAGTGGAACGTCAGCAAGCGGAGTCAGCGACGCGGCGATGGAGTCGGTGACGTGACGGGGTGGTGATTCAGTCGACGATGCGCCTGTTGGCGCAGTCAGCGACACGTCCGGCGACGGAGTCAGCAACAGACACGGCAATAGGATCGAAGCGAAGTCAGCGACGGGGCGACGACGGAGTCGGCAGCGTGCCCAGCGACAAAGTCGGAGTCAACGACATGCCCGGCGACTAAATCGGCGAACACGCACGGCGACGGAATCAGAGTTAGCAAGAGTTAGCAACGGGACGATGCTCGGTCGGTGATGCGCCTGGAGATCGAATTGGATCAACAACAGGTGCTGTGTTCGTGCAAGTTTCTCCGTCGCTGCCGATCGTCGATAGTTCTCAGCGCGGCGGATGACCTCGGTAGCGGTGCGAAGGCATGCAGTGCAGCGAACGGCCGTGGCAGCGAGAGCAGTGCGGCGGATGGCCTCTGTAGCGGTGCTGAGGCGAGCAGTCCTTAGCAATGTCAGTCTCCGTGGCGTCGGTCGTGACCTGCTCGGTGCGGTCGCGGTACCGGTACCGGTAGTACGGTAGCGGTCGTTGTGGCATTGGTTGCAGCGCGGGAGACGGTGATGGCTGTGTTATGTGCGGAGCGTGGCAGGCAGCGTCGGCAGCGGTACAGTGGATGGCGTCGGACCGGTGGTGTGGTGTAGCAAAATTTTAGCGGATTATAATTGCTCTGATACCATATGAGAGTGATTGAAATGATTAATTGTATTCCATATCGTGTATAGATGTATATATAGACAGCCGAGAAAACACTAAAATGACTAGATTAATCATCTAGGAGGTATCAAAGAAGAGAGAATCGAAAAGTGATGTTGACAGCAATGGCTTGGGTCCGAGCATGTAACCTGCCAAGTACTTATGTCCTTTGACCTCTCCATTCACTATCTAAACCTTCTAGCCCCTTATGCCCTCCATCTCCACCTTCAAACCTCCACTATTGACAGTGGCGCAGCCAGGATTTCTCCGAGCAGATAGTAGAGCTCAATACTAAAGACTAAAACTACCAATGACCAACCCCGCTCCTTCTCCCTTTGTGTTAGATGCTTCCTGATGTATGTAGTCTCAGTAATTTATATATAGATCAGCATATTTTGCAAACATAGCATCTAATGGTACCTTCAATCTTAAGTGAAGTTGACGATGTGTTGATAACATGTTATATCCCAGTAAAGTCTCGATCAGATCGCATGTCATTTTAGTGTTAGCACACCTAACACCTACACATAGAAAGAAGCATATCTATTACTTAGTTTTCTTGAACAAACAACAAGCGAAAATGAAAGATGCAACAATAAAAAACTTTATAATCACACTCATCTGCTACATTTCTAGGGATTAATTGGATTGCACTTGACCAAATGATTTTACCATCCGTTACTCCTCATCGACCTCGTATTCTATTACATTAAAATGGAGCAAATTTTAGATCGAATAATAAACAAATTACTTACTCCTAATCAACATATAGTTCCAACGATAATGCAAGATAAAAGATCTAAAACTGACTACTAAATTGTGGGAATCGTGATTTGGTAGCTTCAATCTTGGCCACTGGCCAGGCACGACGTGAGGTCGCTAGGCGCGACAAGGAACTTGAGGCACCAAGGCAGACCGCATGAATGGAGGAGGTAAGGAACTAAGGAGCGAGCTAGTATGGGCTAGAACCTAGAGCCAAGGTAGGAAAGCATTGCCACCGTTGTGCTGTAGTAATTCTAGGAGTCTAAGAGAGAGGGCGTGAAGCAACGAGTTGTTGTGGTGATACTGGCCCACAACGACGGCGTCGCGAGGATCCACACGAGGAGTTGTGGGCACTAGAGGCGGTTGCCGTGGCACGTTGCTTGTCGCTCATGGGCTGGTGGAATAGGATTTTGTTTAAATAATTGTTGGGTTGTAGGTTTCTTCTTACTAGGCCAAAAAAAAGTAGGGATTTTAACTATCAAATTGGGCCTTCGTTCAGTGCACGGGCAGAATTGGTACACTAGAGGCCTAGGGCTGAGCTATGGAGGATTTTTTTTTTTTGAAAATCTAGGTATGGCCCATTGGAAAATTTTCCACACCTAGGGCTCAAGCCTAAGCTGCCCCAGCATGGTTCCACTCTTGATTGTTCTGTTGAAGTTGTTGTCGAATTGGTGAATTGTGTGTTGTTAATACCTCTTATTCCTAATAAGGTCTTGTTTAGTTAATCCCATAAGGGAGAGATGGAGGAGGATTAATTTCACATCTTAGTAGGCGTGGAATAAATCTCTTTCGATTCTCCTTTAATCCCTTTGAGGAGGGATTAACCGAATAAGGCTCTATGGAAAACTGTAGTATTTTCTTCTTAAACATAATCTTTTTATGAAATATTTATATTTATAAATGAAGGGAGTAGTTGTTTTGGAAGCTTAGAACTCAACACGACTTAGAAGCAACTAGGTAAAACTTTTATATTTATATATCTAGAAAATTGCCCATACGTTGCTATAGGAAAAACCAAAATTACAATTAATATTACATGATTAGAGTTGAAATGACAATAGGGAGGGGAGCATTAGTTTGATAAGGCTTGTCATGTGCAGCGAAAACAAAGACGATTTAGATTTTTCTAGAAAAAAACATTAATGGCCACGAGCATGTTGTCTTCTCAAGTCATGTAGACATGCATAGGCAAATGTGTGTCACTCTTCACACATGCCATTGACAAGCAGATTCAGTGTGGGTGCTAGAGGACCTAGCACCCCCACCCTACTTAGATCTCGATGGAGAGAAGGTGAGAGAAGAGAATGAACAAGAGGGAGGCTAGAGGAGAAGGAAGAACATAAGCCCCCTTCAACCATAAACTGGATCCACCCCTGGCATTGAGCCATATCTAAAGTATAAATTTTGTAACTAAGCAAGCTTGAGCACAACTAATTGCAATACAACTCGACAAATCAATTGTCAAGAGTGGTAAAGGGATATACCCTAGTTGTCATTCTTAGAAGGGTGGGTGGCATCACAGCAGTGTGCCTTGTCCCATTTGCATGGAAGCATGTGTTTATTTGTACTGCTTCCTGTTGCTGCACAATCACAAGTTTATGTGGAGGATCTTGGGCAGCTCCCTACCCTTAGATGGCACGCAAGCCGTACAGCTTAACCAATAACTGTGCCTCCATATACTCCACCAAATCCATCCTCACCGCTATCACTGTCAACCCTATAACCCGCCTACTCGGAAGCTACTCAGTCTCATCATCAATGCCGCTAATCGTGCATGATGTGGAAGTAGTGACAAAAACGATTTGTGGATGGGTGCATCTTGCTAATGAAAACAGAAATCGGATAGCGCAAAATCCAAAAATGGTGTGAAGACAGAACGGACTAAACCTAGCTAGATTGGAATGCCCATGATATGAAGATAACTAAGTCGTTAAGTACCACGTTATCACTAGGGTTAACGTCCATGATGCATATATGCATTAGGCTTTCTTGTTCAATCGATGTTATATTGGAATGCCCCAATGTGTACATACATACATACAGGATAAATATACACTTACGGCCCAACCAAATAATCGTGTGGTTATTTGGGACTCAAATAGTCATTGATTCAGGCCCATATATATAAACCGTGCTTCGACTGAGAAACCATAGGAAAAATCATGAATCAACGAAGACGAAATTTAGCAGTTTAAAACCAATGCTAAAAATAGTCTTCGATGAAAAAAAAATCCTAAAATCAACTCAAATTTTTAAAATTTAAATTTTAGCTACAGTTAAAAATTTTCCATCAAGCAGATGAAGCACACATTAGCCTGCCAGATGAAGAGCGCATTAGCCTACCTTGGATGCTTTTCGTTCTGGATGTTTCCAACGTTGCTTTTCAATTCAACAGTTAGCGCGCGGCAGAGTCAAATAAAGCAAATTAGATTCCGATCAAGATTTGCTTACGCTATACATAATGAGTATTGTCAGGATCTACATGCGCACAGAGATGAGGTTGTTATTTACTGGTGTAATAGTTGAGTTGGTATTTGTGGACCAAAAAATTAACTTTTCACCTTGTGGCTGTGTGTGCCAAGTTGCCAACGTGATGGTTGTGCCCTCGTGTTGTTAATCCATTATGATAAACGTCGCAGCTTCACACCGCGTGACGTAGATGCCATGACACAAACGAAAAGCTATCGGTGGTGATGTAATCTGTCACATCAAGTAATTCTCGTAATTATCTGCAGGAGCAATTTTCCAAACTGACTTTGCTATGTCATTTTCTCTTCAGTTTATCAACTGAAACCAAAATTTAAACTTTAAATTTTAATTTTTTAATTTTAGAGTTAATTTTAATGTTTTTACATCGTAATTTTTTCAGCATTAAACTTTAAATTATAAGAACACATATATGTATATAATTTAACTATAAATTATTTTTTAATCGTTAATATATATTATAGATTATAATAAACTGCATATGAAACTTATAATCTAGTGACCTAGCCAAGTCAATGAGTAAGCCTACTGGTTAGCGAGAGAGCGACCGACTCGAATCTTGGCACATCACTAGTCTCGAAACAATCAACAGTTTCAGACAAGCGTGTGTACTGTACTCATGTTATCCACACGGACCGATCACTTTGGAATTATATATTGATACTACTATCTCCGGACCCTAGGTAGGCATCTGAATAAGCTTTTACTCCGAATTATCTTATTGTCTCTTATTCGTTTTATCAAGGAAAAAAATTTTGCCACTTGTTGAACCCATATTTCTTTTCTGCCATCAAAATATCACGCTTCACTTTTTTACCACTATTCTGTTTGCACTGGTTTCTCTTTTGCCACTATGCTAGTCAATGTCGGTTGACCATAAGGTTTCCTCAAAAAAGACTATTATGCCCTTATAAAACTAAGAATTGTTAGAAATACCAAAGCAAAGGAAATAGAATTTTTAATATTTTAAGTTATAAAATTTTCATATAATTTTATGGTCTGTAAATTCTAAATTAGTTAGAATAGTTTTATGTGTAACTTTAAAATAAAATATTTAAATGAAAATTTTTTCTACCCACATATAAATATTGCATAGTTGTTAAAATTCTAAAAAAAATTAAACAACAATGCATTTAATTCCCTACTATAAACTATTTTATGATTTAAAAACCTAATCATTCTATTGTGCATTTTGAAAAGAAATAATAATAATAGAATTCCCAAATTTCTATTTTTATAATAATTTCAAGTGCTATTTTATTTTAGAACATCTATGAGAACTATAAGGATATAATGATACTTTAGGACAAAGTTAACTGTAATCTTCCATCGACCTAATGGTCGTGGCAAAATAGAAATGCACACTAACGGAAGAAAGGGAAGAATGGTAAAAGAGAGAATTGTAAAATTTTGATGGCAGAAGAGATAATACAATTGCAATAAGTGGCAAAAAGAAAATTCTCCGTTTTATCAAAGGCTTATATTTGTACGTTTTGTTCCATCCAAACTACTTCAGCCCATAAAAAGTTCTTGATAGAATTTTAGTTGACTGAATAATTTTTTTTATTCAAAAAGAGTTCTTTTGTTTTTTTTCTAGGGAAGTTCTTTGGGAGACGAAAGGAAGCAACATTAATTCATCGAATTTTTCTTTGGAAAAATGGGGGAAAAGCAGCTTAATTTGCTGGTGCTGGAGTATGCCAGCTGGAGGCTGGATGTACAAGATATCTTCACTAATTAACCCAACCATTTGATTAGGTCGTCACTTATGTTGGAGATTGTAATATACGGTCAAAGAAAATGAAGAAGATCAAGTTGACTAATAAGAGATTACAAGGCCAATGAGAAAAGGAAACAACAAAGTTGAGATGGCGCATACATTCCTTAGCTACCAAGCTTTCACAGTTCTTTTTATATGTTATAGTATATACTCTTAAAAATATATGTGTTGTCCTGTCTTATTTTCGTTACGAGAGCAATATATGTGTAGAGAGGACTACAATTTTTCTTGAGCACGTATATTTCATGTGTTTATTTAAATTAATTAAAAACTAGACATGAAAATTACGGCATATTAGCGAGATAGAGCTCCTGTTAGGAAAGAAGAGGAGGGGAATAAGATTATGGCATCATAAAGGAATATGGCACGAGCCAGAAAATTTTTGTAGCCTAGACGTTAAGTATTTACTATGAAAATTCAATTTTTAGTTCCCATATTAACATCGAATTTCTGTTGTGTATGCACCGGTGAGCCTGAGCAGCCGCCTGGGTCGTCCGGAGGTATTGAATAGGACAACAATATTGAAAATTATCCCTTTTTGATAAAGATACAAAGCCCTTTAAAATGAATCTCCTCCTAGAAAAAAAAGATGTTGATCGTACAGCTACTTGCGTAGAGGCGATACTTTTCCTTGACCAATCCCAACTTTATTAAGCCAGTTGGTCAAAAAAATCTTCGCCCGTGCTAGCGAGTAGTTTACAAAACACTGCGTTCACATCAGCAGGGCCAGCCGCCCGAAATTTCGACGCTGATGACTAGGAATTGCGTGATGGCTCTCTTCTTTTATCGAAGAATGTACATAATTTTCTCGAAAGATATCGCTTTACAGATAGATCAGACCTTTGTTACATTTGTTGCACCTAACCGTAATATCATGAGTATATACATTTATCATCTTCTTTCTGAGACATTAATTAATCATGTTAACATTTATGGGTTCTTAATTAGCTTCTTATAGCCTAATATCCAGCTTCACTTTTCATACGGATCTATGAGTGCACATAATTACAGTTCATATCAACCTTAGCAAAAATGCACTGCAAATATTAAGCTACATATATATAGAGTGATTTTACGGTTTGAGAAGGTATCAAGAGGTTTATTGTAAAATTTGGTTTCTTTCGGTATCTTATAGGTCTAAAAATTTACGCTAAAAAATTCGATACACCTCAGCTCAGTTAAAGACTAACGGTTAAGGACTGTAAAATTCCGAGCTCCATGTAGAATAGACCCTCGCAGGAAGGCAAAAATAAGTTGTTCCAAACATACTAAAGGGTCTATATCTAAAGAAAAATATCTAAAAAAACTTTTTTATGAAACCATACAGCTGTCCCAAAAATTCTTAAAAAATCCATGTTTGCGTCCCAACCAATGGTAATATATATAGCTCATGTTTGCAATCAAATTTTAAAATCATTGGATACTAATATATGAAAACTTTTAGATTTTTTCTGTTAATAAATATAAATGATATTTGTTGAATGCTCACAAAAAATAAAATACATTCAAATCATAATATTTCTACTAGTTTTAATATAAATATATGATTAGCAAAAAAGTTTTGATCAAAGTAAAGTAAAGGTTATTAAAGACCGTGTTTCTAAAAGTAAATAATAAATAAGAAAATAAATAAAAGAAACAGCCGTAGTAGTTGCGAGTATAAAATATACTCCTATATAATATGTATTATGTATGCTGCGTTCTTTCTATACTCCGTATTCCGTACGGTAGAAGCAATTTGTAAACGGCCCGGGCGAGCATATATATTCCTCGAAATCGTCCTTGCGCCGTTTACAAACGAGTGGAAGCAGTAAAAAGGCCAAGGACGACTTGACTGACCTTGTATTGGCCAATAAAATTAATAACCTTCCATGAAATTGCACACACGTGACAAGCTACCGACCACATGTTCTAATCTGCAGAGTGTACCTGATGATCATACATTTTAGGACTTTATTGTTTGTCAAGACAGAAAGAAATGTGCATTTTGGATTTCATTGACTCTGGACTGGATTACTAAGAATTGTTCATTGATTACCTGCCAATGAAAATGCGTGGATGAGGGAAAACAAGAATTTTTGTTAGGAAGAATTTATTTTATATCACTTGACTTACTGTCGAATTTATCACTCTATAATGCACCACTGAATTTATTAATTATTCTTATAATATATTATTGGGCTAGATATCTTTTCAAAAATACATAAAATACCATTCAACACACAATGGTTGATAATTGATTGACACACTGGAAATTTTGAAAAAAAAGAGAAAATTTATGTGTAGCCTTTTTTCATGTTTTTGTTTAGCATATGAAAAAACTATGATTTACATAAAAGAACATCAATTAAAAAATATTCTATTAGAATATAAAAGATAAATTGTGTGTAATAAAAAGTCAATACATGAAAATGAAAAAATATTGAAACATATTAACCTTATATATATTTAAGGGTATTTTTAGAAAAGTATCCAGCACAATAGTATACTGTAGGAGTAATTGATAAAGTTTTTTTATTACCACTTGAAATAGTTTAAATTTTGAAGGTGCAAGTAAGCGGTAAGCCTGTTTTCTCGTTAAGAAAAAGAGGGAATTGCTTTTCATAGTACCATCACCATATATAAGATTTTTTATTTAAAAAAATCTTGCACGCTAAGGAAGCAGGGGCAGCGACGAGAAGCTTCCGGAGCTTGGCACGGCGACGACACCCATCTGACCCCCACCCATCGCTTCCGCCGCGGCTTCTCTCCGCTGCCTGTATAAACCCAAGGCCCCCATCACCTCAGGCACCTCGCCTCCCCTCCTGCCGACCGCACCGAACCTGCTCCTCCACTCCACTCCCCTCCCCTCTCCTCCCTTGTTTGTACTCAACTACGCTCAAGTCTCCAGCCGAGGCAACCGGGATGGCGGAGGCCACGCCCACCGCCGACGCCGCCGGCATCGCCACCGTCCTCGCCGCCCCCGACAGGGACTTCCTCCTCCGCAACTCGGGCGACCAGGTCGACCACACCCCCTCCCGCACCCCCCCCCCCCCCCCCCACACACACACACAAACTCTCTTTTGCTTTTGCGAATTTGCTTGCTGCTGCTATTGTGCGCCTTTTTTTTTTGTTTTTATTCGACCGTGCGTGCCGCGTCCTTGCTGCTTCTCGATCGTGTGTGGATTGGGGACGACGAGCAGTTGTGGTTGTCCGCGACGGGGTGCTACTGTACTGTGCTAGTGAGATCAGGTGGTTTTCGTGTCCATGGGGGATCGGTTGTCTGAGAGTGATCACTAATTACTTTAGCTCTTCGGCATAATTGCAGAGAACATTTGGACAATGTTTATCAAAGTTTTACCGGTGCGGTGATATCAGTAATTTGTGAGCCTTGCTCAGACTTTTTTTTACTTTAGTATTGTTGTATTTGTTTTCGTATTTCTTTTTCAATCCAGAAAACATACTTAAGGTGGGGTTTGAGAATGAAGATTAAGTGTGCATATAAAACAAGAAAACCGTATAGTTAATTGAGTTTTAATCATTATAAACTTAAAAATAAATTTATTTAATATTTTAAAGAAACTTTTATATATTTCTTTTTTGCAAAATACAAGTTTAAAAAGTGTGCTAACGAAAACCAAGATAAAATCTATATCTTAATTAAAAAAGAGTGGGTGCTAAGTATATAGTCGGTATAGTATTTTCTTGTGACAACTCACAAACAGTAGTGAAAATGAAGGTACACAACTTTTATCAAAGTTTATCGGTGCGGTGATATCATTAACTTACTAGGCTTGTTTAGACTTTTTTTACTTTAGTACTATTGTATTTATTTTCGTATTTTTTTTCAATCTAGAAAGCACACTTAAGATGGTGTTAGAGATAAAAGATTAAGTGTGCACGTAAAACAAGAAAATCATTATTACAAACTTTAAAAATGATTTATTTCATATTTTAAAATAATTTTTATATAAAATTTTTTCGAACAAAATAAATTATTTAACATTTTAAAAATCGTGCTAACGCAACCCGAGGTAAAATCTGTATCTTAGAACGGGCCTAAATGTATAGCTGGTGTTATATTTTCTTGTGGCAACACATAAACAGTAGTGAAATAAAGGTGGAGTTTGATCTTATGTTTTTTTTTAAAAAAAAAAGATATGGTATGGAAACTATAGTCGAGTTCATCAAAAAGTGATGGAATGTGGCAAAGGCCGATTCCACTATGCAAATTAAAGATAAGAACTTAGCTCTGTGAGATCACAAAATATGCGAAAGCAATCATGTGTTGTGAATGAATATGATTATGACTAATTTGTTCTCCTCCAGAATATGTTTGCTCAAGGCATTATTATCCTGCAGGTCAAGATCAGTAGCATCGAGTCAAGCACCATGGCCCTCTACTTCTCGGCCTCATGGTGCCCACCATGCAGGCGCTTCACACCTAAGCTTATTGAAGCATACAATGAATTGGTCTCCCAGGGAAAGAGCTTTGAGGTTGTCTTTGTTTCAGGGGATAGTAATCAAGAGGCATTCAATGCGTACTTCACAAAGATGCCTTGGTTGGCAGTCCCCTTCTCGGACTCCAAAGGTATCACCAACCTTAATGAACGGTTTAAGGTGATGGGTATTCCACACCTTGTAATCCTTGACACAAAATCTGGTGAAATTTGCACTGAAGATGGAGTTGGGCTTGTGAGCGAGTATGGTACAGAAGCTTACCCTTTTACATCACAGAGGATGAATGAATTGAAGGAACAAGAAAAGGCAGCTAAAGATAATCAAACTATTCGTAGTCTGCTTGGTACTCCCACCCGCGACTACTTAATCTCAAACAAGGGAGACAAGGTAACTGATTGATGGCAGTCCTTTATTGTCTTTTCAATGATTTTGCAGATCCAGACATTCGTAGCCGTTTTCTTATTGTTGATGGTACCCAGGTACCCATCTCTGACCTCGAAGGCAAGTATGTTGGTTTGTGCTTTGTGGTGAATGGCTATGGTCCAGTTGTTCAATTTATCTCATTGCTTGCCAAAATATATGACAAACTGAAAGCAATTGGGGAGAAGTTCGAGGTTGTAGCTGTATCGTTGGACAGTGATGAGGAATCATTCAATGAGAGCTTTGCAGACATGCCTTGGCTTGCCATTCCTCAGGGAGATAAGATGTGTGAGAAACTGGCTCGTTACTTTGAGCTCAGTGTCCTTCCTATGCTTGTCCTGATTGGTCCTGATGGGAAGACACTGAACGACGGTATTGCTGACATAATTGATGAACATGGGCCAGATGCATGGGAAGGTTTTCCTTTCAATGCAGAGAAGCTGGAAATTCTTGCTGAGAAGGCAAAAGCTAAAGCAGAATCACAGACCCTGGAGTCCCTTCTGGTCGCTGGGGATTTGGACTTTGTCCTTGGGAAAGATGGGGCAAAGGTATGCATCTGAATTTGTTGCTTGTAGTCATTAGATATACTCTTTCTCGCTATTAGCACTGGGATCTAAATTATGTTAATTGTACTAAAGCACGCAAACTTTTCATAACATGACTTCACATGCTCCATAGGTATTTTTTAATTTTTACTGAATGCATGTATTGTACTGCTAATACCCTGGAACAAGGAAAATTAAGTCTGAAATCATGTTCCTAACTTAACGTTACTATTCGTATGGGAGAATATTATATGCTACAAATGTAAGTCCCGGAGAATGACCATATGAAAACAACAGTGCTCCAAAAGAAAGATGTTACAATGCATTCACTGTAGATTATTGCACAGTTTCGCCAACACTTTGATGTGTTATTTACATATCTAAATATGTTTTTATTACGTGAAAATTAACATCTGCTTTTTGATGCGAAGGTTCCTGTATTAGAACTTGTTGGGAAGACTGTACTCCTCTACTTTTCAGCTAAATGGTGCCCACCATGCCGAGCCTTCCTGCCTAAACTTGTAAATGAATACAACAAGATCAAGGAGAAGCACAACGATTTTGAGATCGTCTTTATTTCTAGCGATCGAGACCAGAGTTCCTACGATGAGTTCTTCTCTGGCATGCCATGGCTTGCTCTTCCTTTGGGAGACAAAAGGAAGCAACATTTGAGTAAGATCTTCAAAATCACTGGGATCCCTTCACTTGTCGCCATCAGCCCTGATGGGAAGACGCTGACCAAAGATGCGAAAACCCTGCTGATGGCCCATGGCGCTGATGCTTTCCCATTCACTGACGAGAAGCTTCAGGTGCTTGGCAAGAAGATCGATGAGATGGCAAAGGGGTGGCCTGAGAAGTTGAAGCATGATCTGCACAAGGAGCATGAGCTTATGCTGACTCGCTGCACCACGTATGGCTGCGATGCATGCGACGAGATGGGCAACTCGTGGTCCTACAGATGCCCGGAATGTGACTTCGATCTGCACCCCAAGTGCGCGCTGGAGGAGAAGGGCGATGTGGAGATGGGACAGGAGAATGCTGAGGCTGCCCCTGCTGGGTATGTTTGCGAGGGAGACGTCTGCAGAAAGGTCTAAGAGTTGTTTTGTTTCCCCTGGTTTTTTATGTTTGTGCCGGTTGAAGCGTGCCTGAATGTTGGAATGTGAATCATATATGATGAGTATAATAAACAATGTATTTGGGCTGATGGTACGTTGGTATTTGTGTTGATTAAAATGAGCCATGCCTAGAGCAAGGATTAATGTGTGCAAAATCGTGTGTAAGTAGCATTGCAGATTGGTATGGTCTTGATCTGCTTGTTATTACAGCCTTGGAGCGTGAAAATAGCATGATTGATGTATGTGGTTCTGTTCTGCAAATAGAAAGCTTATGTTTTTTGGGGGGTTTTGTCAAGACTGAAAGCTTATCTTTGACTAATACATGTAATGTAACCTTAGCTTAGTCTTGACTAAGCTCGGTTTGCTGTGACGGTGTTTTACATAGCTCACCGGGTTCAAGTTCAAATTGCTTCTTTTTTACTATTCAACTAGCCAGCCTTTTCATCTGTTTAGCTGACAGTCTCACCTCTTCAGGTCTCTAAGACGAATAGTTCACGGCCCATTTACTACGATGGCATTTATGGCCCATATTACATGTTACCGGCCCCAAATCTAAATGTTCCTCAACCCCCCCTCCCCCCAAAAGAAAAACACTTGTGCTAGATGTTGTTCGTGAGACTGTTAATCCACACGATGATAGCACCAATCCTTTAGTCCGGTATATCATAGAGTCTGTTTGACTAATTACTTTATAGGAGGTGTCTCTGCCGCGCTCTCTCAGAATGCACTTAAACCATTTGCATGTACTCATCATTCAGACTTGAGAGCTTGGACCTGCCATCTGTTACCCTTGCTCAGACCAAAAAAAAAACATTTGATCATCAATCCTTGGCGCCTTAATTAAGATCTGAACCTATATTTGGATTATCTTGTCACTGATTTCTTCCACCTTTTGTTATTTAATCAGCCTCCTCTCTCTCACTGTCCCATGCTTAGCTTAGCAATTGCCACCTGTCCCATTTCTTGGCAAATGCTCATAGGCCGACCGGCAGATTAATGGCAACCTCACGCAATGACAATGCATGCATATCACACGCTGATCACTCACTGGATCATCATCGGGAAGAAAGGCGACGAGGAGATAGTGTTCGGACGGCGAGATGTAGCCGGCGACCGACTGCGGCATCACGGCGCTCCTGGGCGCCGGTGGGACGGGCTCCCTCGTCCTCGGCACCGGCGAGCAGGTCAGAGTACATGTATAATGCTAGCCTCGCTTTGTCGTTGTAACTCTGCAGATGAGGCGTGCTCAATGTCGTCGTCGTCGCTGCGCATGCGTGCAGGTGGAGGCCAGCAGCGTCAGAGCCGACGTCATCGGGCTCTACTTTGCCGCTCTCCTGCCCCCGGCGTGCCGGCGGTTCACGCGGAGGCTCGAGGAGGCGTACATGAGCTGGGCCTCGCTGCGGAGCTTCGAGGTCGTCTTCGTTTCGTTCGACGGCGGCGAGGAGTCGTTCGAGGGGCACCTCGCGACGATGCCCCCGGCGTGGCCGGCCGTCCCGTTCTCCGTCTCCGAGCGCCGGCGCGCCCTCGTCGCGCTGTTCAACGCCACCGGGGAAGTGCCGCGTCTCGTCGTCCTCGACGCGAGGACCGGCGAGGCTATCACGGAGCGTGGCGTCGAGCTGCTTACCGACCACGGCGTCGAGGCGTACCCTTTCACGCCGGCGAGAGTCGACGAACTGGAGCGGGAACGCGATGCGAGGCGCGACCAGACCATCCACAACGTCCTCGCCGCGCCGTCCCGCGACTACGTGGTCTCCAGCAGCGGCGACAGGGTGCCCATCTCCCAGCTCAAGGGGAAGCACGTCGGCGTGTTCTTCACGGTGGCCGGCTACGCTCCGGTGGAGGAGTTCACGCCGGTGCTCGTCGAGATGTACGAGAAGCTGAAGCAGACCGGGAAGGAGAAGTACAACCTCGAGGTCGTCGCTGTGTCCCTCGACAACGACGAGCCGTCGTTCTCTGAGAGCTGCGCGCGCGCGCCATGGCTCGCCGTCCCGTACGACGACAGCGAGACGAGGGAGAAACTGTTGAGCTGCTTCGACTCCAGCCACATACAGGTCCCGAGGCGGTGAGCGACAACGTTGCCGAGGTGATCCAAGAGCAAGGCGAGGATGCGTAGGAAGGGTTCCCCTTCACGCCGGAGAAGATGAAAGTCCTCGCCGCCAAGGTGAAGGCAAGAGATGCGTCCCTCACCTTGGAGTCGCTGCTGGTCTCCGGTGATGGGGACTTCGTCGTTGACAGGGATGGCGAAAAGGTATGTATCATTTAAATTTGGTCGAAATTTGTTTAAATTGTTTGAAATTCAATTGAATTTTGTTTGGAAACAACTGTCAGCTTACGGTGGCGCGGCTCGTCGGCAAGGCTGTCCTGCTCTACTTCTCGGTTCACTGGTGCAGTCCATGCCGGAAATTCCTCTCTAAGCTCATGGAGGAGTACATCAAGATGAGGGAGGAGAAGAGCGGCGACGTCAAGATCGTCTTCGTCTCCAGCGACCACGACCATCGCTCGTACGACGGCCACCGCGCTGCCATGCCATGGCTGGCCCTGCCGTTCGCGGACGACGATGGGCGGGCGGCGGCGGTGAGGAAGGCGCTGCGTGTTGACTCAGTCCCTTCGCTCGTGGCCTTCGGCGGCCCCGGCGGAGGGGTGCTCGTCAGGGACGCGAGGACGGCGGTGGCGGTGAACGGCGCCGGCGCCTAGCCGTTCACCGAGGAGAGGCTCGAGGAGCTGGAGCGGGAGGTGGACGGCGAGGCCGAGGCGGCGGGGTGGGCGGACAAGGTGAGCGGGCATGCGCCGTTCGAGGAGGACGAGCTCGTGCTGACGCGCCGGTGCGGCGAGTGCGGAGGGTGGGCGTACACGTGGTCGTACTGGTGCGACGGGTGCGAGCGCGACTTCCACCCGGCGTGCGTCATCGGTGAGATCATGCGCGCTAATTAATCGCCGTGATTATCGTTTGAATATCTTGAGGCATAAATGGATGCTTAATCCTGATGCTGCATATGGCGTGAAAAAAAATATATAGGAAATTAATAAGTACGTATTAAGTTGTTAGTTGTACTAGGTTACTAGGTTTTAGTCTCAATTATAAATTTCTTAATTTAATAATTCTAATATTTGTAATTAATAAATATCTAGTTATACTTGTTTTGAAGTTTCCTTATGCATTTCTATTATTTATTAATCATTATCTATTTGTTCTCTTTTTTTTGTTAATTTAGCCATTTTTAAGATGAGTTGTACGAATCTCAACTTGAGTTAAAA
The DNA here is from genome assembly GCA_030770085.1 of Oryza coarctata. Classification (NCBI taxonomy): domain Eukaryota; kingdom Viridiplantae; phylum Streptophyta; class Magnoliopsida; order Poales; family Poaceae; genus Oryza; species Oryza coarctata. The sequence goes on from CM061466.1 coordinate 16,092,555, forward strand.
AAAAGGAAAAACAAGAGCCCATTGGGTTTCTAATGGTATACTTTATTTAACAGAAATTTGCAATATGATCTATAATCATGATTATACAGTCCACATGGTTAACTATAAAAATCTTTCAGACCGATGTGCGGGCTTTCTCACAAACAAATGGCGTGTTTTTTAACTTGCGTAAATTAGCGATTAAATGTGTAGTTAAGCCAGAAAATAGGATAAGTGCACCGAGATCAAGGCCGAATTTGAATGTGGTGGACTCGGCAGCCCATCCAAAGTGTGCCAGAGAGTCTTTTCAGGGGGATTGCCCTTTTCAGACCAGCGATCTATTTTAGAAATTTCAAACCAAGGAGCACGTGAAACAGAAACATGTGTGGCTCTCTGGCCGGCCGAGGTAGCTCCAGGCCTCTAGGCTCCAGACCATGTAGCGAGTAGGGTGCCGGTTATGGATTCATCCCCAGCTTTACAAACTGAACATGTGCAATTCTTACAAATGTGTCATTGGCTCGTTGAATAAGAATCAGTTCTGCCTGCAGCATAGCATTCTTAGGTTTAGGGTTGAATATATGATGTTAGATTCAAGTTTGAGCTATAACGATGAACGGTAGAGTCAGTATCAAACTTTTTTTATGAAAAAAAACATCACCGTAGCGGTGACAATGGTCGCTTACTTTGGTGAAACGAGTGGCGAAGTCTCTTTAGGTCAGAGAGAGACAGTGTTTATATAAGAACTAACTCCAATGGCATTGCCAAATACCTCTCTTAACTAAAATTTAATAAATTTAGATAAAAAAATTGACTCTAATAAACTTATCAACCAAATGACTTCATCCGACTGGCCAAACTTCCCTCAAAACTAGCCAAAATTGGCTAGGCAACTCAGCTTGTCAAACAGTGAAACCCGCCACTATCTCTCCTCTCTATCCATCTAGCTCTTATATGAATCACTCCTCTCTCACTCGCCTTCCGCTTCAGCCATCGCTAATGATCCATCTGGCTCATTGGCCTAGCACCGCTATCATCCTTGTCGACATGAGCAACAACATTGTCACTGCATCCGCCGATGTGAGCAACAAATTAGAGGCCCGTCCAGCCGGTCCAATGCCCTAGCGCCACCGTATTAACCAGTCCAGCGCCTATACTAGCTCCTTCCTTGCTCCATTGCTAGTCAAGGTTGTCGTTTCTTTCACCGTCAGCTAAGTTCTATCGTCTCTATTTGTCTCCACCATCGTCCTCATATCTGGTTTCTCGTTACATCATCATTTCCACCTTCGGTTCTTTTTTGCATTGTCATCCCATCTCTAACTCCTCTAGATGCCACCATCGCCGAGCATAGAAAAAAAAAAGGAGAGCATAGGTTAGACATATGAGCTCCATTAAAAGAGCTTGTTATATTATATAGGTATTTGAAGAGCCTGTTTAGATGAGTTATTGGAGATGTTCTGAGGACGTGACTACACAGTATGCACGTACTTAGTAGTTCTAACTGCCATCCATGCCGTTCATAAAAATAGCATTTTATCTTTTCTCCCATATCATTTGCATCATTAAAAAAAAAGGCACCACGCGGTTCAGACTAACATCACTATAGTATAGTTTTTTTTATAGAATCTTTGATGCCTTATATATGTTAAATCATATATTATTTTGAAGATCTATTTAAATCATGGTACTCAAATCAAAATATGTGACAAAATGAGGCCAATATTGAATTTATTTAAATTTAAATAAAATTGGACTCATTTTGAATAACTATGTTGGACTCATTTTGTCACATATTTTGATTTACCGTTCACATAAAGTTTACATGTAAATTCAACTAGGTGAGGCGTGAGATTAGAAGGCCCACATGGGATCCTTGGTCAAGCTAGCTGATGCACGAGGTAGTTGTTTAGTACTAGTCTATTATTTTTTAATGTATACTTTTTGATAACTCATATCTTTTAAATTGAGTGTTATTTTTTAAATTCGTTTAAACCATCGTACTTAACTTAAAATATATACAACAAAGCAAATCTAATATTAAATATATTTAAAAGTAAACTTATACAACATAGAGATAACTCAATATAGAAATGGATGTAATCTTCCATGGTGTTGTAAATAACTATTATGTGGAAGACTTAAAATAATTAACTATTTGAAGTAAATTAATAAGTAAAATGTAGAGAAGATTCACAACTAAATACTTGGAGTTTTTATTTTTAGTAATTACTATATTATTTTTTAAAAAGAAAAGTAACTTCACATCACATAGAAAGTAACTTTAAAAAATATTAAAGTAACTCCTAACGGTATCACAAGTTACCACACTTTTAGAGAGAAATAACTCTAAAAATTAGATGTAACTCTCCACAATGCTATAAGTAACTTTCAAAAACTAAAAGTTATTCTTCACAGCATTAGAACTTACTGTACTACTAAATATAAAGAGGCCAAGCAACCGTATGCAATAGTCGTTGAATGCTGTGGATAACCGTCCTCGCGAGTTCAAATATTCGGGCACTAAATAGTGGGCCCATGTGTTACTCAGTAAATGATGGGCTAGAAATCCTGTAGCCACTTGCCCCCACTGAAGGAAACAGTCACCATGGGGATCGTGCACAGTTTCAAAGGATATGATAGAATCTACTACCCAACTCCAGCCGGAATCTATCTCAACTTTAAATGCCTGCAATAAATTTCTATTAGAAATACCTAACATATCCTCTCCAAAATTTTCTTTTCAAATCTTCAATTTGAATTTAAATCCAGACTCTAAATCTTAAAATCATTTTTAAACAATAGGAAAAATCCAAAATGTCAGTATGGATGCCATCCTCCCTTCCTCCTCTTTCCCCCTCACCCATGGCCTAGCAACAACGGACAAGCACCGTGATGGCTGGCTCCACACAAGCGTCCGTGCGTGACTGATGGGGTGGTCCCACATGACAGTCTCTTATGCATGCGTACCAACCCCTCTCGCTAGTGTCGTCTTGCTTATCAGTCACGCCCACACACTCGCGTGGCATAATGCCAAACCAGGCACCGCGTCGTGCCCTCGCATGTATCGCCTTCATGCACCCGTACGATACACACGTCACCCATGTCGTGCCCACCATGCCATGCTGCACAGTCATGCCTACAACGCGTCATGCCAACCTTGCGGCCAAGCCTCGTTTTCCCTGTTCACCACCCATCCACTCCACTGCCTCACAGCCCTCTACGCCAAGCGTCCCATGCCACGGCTAGCGAATCGCCCGTGCCAATCAAGCCCTATTGTTGTCGCTTTGCGCCAAGCGCCCCTGACATGGTCGCTGCATCGTCCGCATTAACCAGACCCCGTTGCTGCTTCCCTACGTGTGCAGGCCAGGTTCGCTCCCCTTCCATGTTGTCACTGCACCGGCCCCTACTCATCGAAACCAGACAACGCTACCATGTCCTCCACTCGTGCCACCTATAAAATCCCTTTGGCCCGCTCTTTTCATTGCATGACCATAAGCCTCTACATGTCCACACCATCGGCTACGCTCGTTGCCTGCACGTCCTCCAATCGTGACCGCGCTAACGCTGTCCTCCCCGCACCACGCCTTATCTCATGCCAACGCCACCTCCCCTTTCCACTAGCGCTATCGCCAACACCTCTTGCCGCACTGCCCTCCTCGTCTCCTCTCGCGCTAGCGCTACTTCCTACAATCGTGCCGATGCCACTCTCTCCAGTCGTCGCCCACACTACCACCTACACTTAGCGTAGGTATGAGGAGAGGGGCATAGGAGAAGAGTGATGGGAGGGAGAGAAGAAAAACAAGAGAAGAAGGAAAGAGAAAAGGAAATGAAAGAATGAAAAAAATGAAAGAAGATAAAAGAAGTGGGATCTATATGGCCTACTCTCCCTGCCTACCATGGATCCGGTTCACCATGGACTACACTCACCCATTGGCAGATAGGTGGACCTACCCATCAACCAAGGAATATTTCCTAGAATATTCTTTTTTATTTCTTTAAATCCTCTTTAAAAAATCTTTTAAATTTTAAAAATTCATATCTGCTTAATCGTATGTCCGATTGACACTATTCAACTTCCATTTTTTTTCTAAAATTGTGATATATCTCATGGCACTATTATTTATTTAATTGTATTTTATCTTTTTTGGGTTTTATTTAGATTTTTCTTTTGTATATTGCGTAGTTCGTCACTAAAGAATTATCAGACGCTGATTCTGAATAATTCCTCGTCGACCATACCAAAGCAAGCCACTTTTGATTATATTGCTCCTATATTATAAATATTTTTATTACAAATATACATGTTTAGCGTACACAAAACCGACGAACCTAGTTGTACTGTTTCAATAGGATCTTGATAAACTAAATCCTTGTAACTCGGTGCCATGATACTTGCACCCTCTCAACATAGGTATACATCCGCACTATACTTTATTTTATATTATAAATATATGGGCTGGGTTGTCATTATAGAAAATATTAGTTGTAAAAGATTTATAAAATGACTCTCGGAGTTGACGGTTTTAGAAAACAAAAATGTTTTATGGGAAAACTTGCGGTGCAAATCATTTCCAATGTGGTTTGATTTCATAGTCACGCACAAGGACTGATACCGTAGAGAAGTTCATCTGAGCATAAAACTATATGACCACACGGGTAGTATGGAATGCCCCTAGTAGAGTAAGTAGATAAAACATGACTGTCATGCATGTTAATAACTAAGGAATGTCAGGATAGAGAGACCAAATCATTCTCCTGGGATGAGAGTTTGTTTTAACCATGAAATGCGGTTAATGCTATATGGCGTGTCCTGAGTAAACGAGGGCCTGAGACTAATCTAATACTTAGTTTCAGAGAGTAGTCTAACTATGTAATATAGGATGTCTATGAGTTAGTTATAAAAAAACCTTGTAATGAACTCTCCTTTGTCTGTCATGTATTGGCTCATATGTGTTAGATAAAGTGGGATGCTCACGATGTGTGGGTAATGCGTGTAACCTCTTTAGAGTTTAGTTAAACTGTTTAAACAGCTGTGCCCATGGTCATAAGCTGATGTGAGGTATTTCTCATAACGTAGATTTATTTTAAAAGCATGTCTGATAAATTGATTTTTAGGATGAGAGTCATTACTAGATTTCTTCTTTGTGACGGACGACCAACTTCCATGGTTAGAAATAGGTTTGTGTGACCTAGGGTGTCGGATGGCACCATAGGGCTAAAATAGCCATATCAGAATGTGGGCCATAAAGGCCGGTTGTAAGGCCGAGAAGGATGATTGTGAGGTCGAGAATACCGAGTTTGGGTTGGCAAGTCAAGAAGACCGGATCCGAAGCCGAGAAGCCTAGTTAACTATAAGACACGGTTAACGGTTGGTTTTGTAAAAATATTGGTTTATGTGTTTGAAGGAGAAAAGAAATTAGTAAAGGAAGATATTTTTATTATTAAAATTTGTCTTTTTTCTCTTGAGATGTTGTAAAGCTACTCACGGATAGATCGAGGTGAGATGTCTCTCTCCGAACAAAATTTTCAAATCCACATTTAGAGTTTTGGAAAATATTTTAAATAATTAATTTACCAAATAAATCTAAACATTCCTCTATAACTTTACGTGCATATTTTTTTGGCATGTGGAGTACAAAAGTATTCACGCTCTTATTTTTGTTCTCTTGTCTTAAGTTTAAATAGAAGATAAATGTTAGAGTTTCGCCACTAAATTTAAACTACTGCTTATAGGGTACCCTAGTTTTAATGAGTTCCGTTGTTGTTGTGTTTAATTAAAGTCTGTAACTTAGAGATTATCTAAATCTATACCAAGAAAATATATTATATTTATAATATGGAAAATGATATATTATGTTACTGCTGGTATTACTGGTATTAATATAGTGCTTCTGTGATAAATGTTTCATAGTTGCTTAGGAGAATGGTCCGTTGTTTTGTTACGGCACGTCCTACGACGCTATTGCTATAGTGGTGCATGGGCGGCGGGGTGTGAGACTAATTGACTCTCGGTCTCTGTCTTCTCAAACCATCTAAGTATGTCTATTAGATTGGCTTCTCTGCATGCTCTGTCACTGGGCAAGACCCTCAAAGTGTACCAAGCTAGGTTGATTTAGAGATGCAGAATTTGACTGAATCCATCGACATATATTCTATTATTGCCGTTTGTTTTACAAGGATCGTCACGGTGACGCCGTATAGAAAGTTGATCCTTCTTTTTCTGGTATGCCACCCCACAAGCAAGGACAATCACCTTCAGTTTCTATATAATCTACTCGCGTTTTAACAGGATAATTGGATAAATTATAGACAAAGTAAGACTACTGATGTGGATGAATTAAAAGCTAAAAATAGCTTTTAAAAGCTATCTAATCAATACTAATGTAGAAAGTTTATTAAGAAATTGTATTTTTTAGAAATATGCAAGGAATAATCCATACATCTAAGCTGTTTAGAACACGTCCTCGATAGCCAATACTACATCCTCTGAAAATGAACTCCTCCCGGCCACGTCCGGAACGAAAACCCATTGCAACCCATTGCTCGTGGCAGTCCGAATTAGTTCCCTGCAGGCCGGACATATCATAGTAATATACACCAGTCCTTTCTGTAACTACAAGCTAAAAAAAAATTCAGAACGCCCTACGGCAAGAAAATATCGATAAGAAGGACACTGTACTTTTGATGATCTATAAATTCACTTAACAAGTCAGGTACATCCAAGAGATGAGTGAACGAGGCTCTGTATATGTATTTGCCTGCGACTACAAGGCAACGGCATATGGCTGAGGCATGCCACACATCAGAAATTCAGAATCACCAATCAGGTGAATTAGTTAACTGAAGTAATCCTCTCCCGACTCTGAAAACGAACCTCGTTTTAGTTACCCTCAAGTTAAATTAACGTTTTGGTTACTCTCAAGTTAAATTAACTAATCCATAAACTACAATGGTGAGAAAAAAAAACTTGCATGATTTTTTTCTCCAAAAATATTTGTAGTCACCACGTGCATCACGGAAAACTGATGTACCAAATGACACAAGCTTCCGTGAAGCAAACTAACGTAACTCAGCATTCCACAAGTATTTCCGCCCAAAAAAATAATCTCAACTTGCATTAACAGTGACAAACAATGCTGCAACAAAACCAACATCGATCTTAGGACTTCTGCAGTTCTGCTCCCTGGACTAGAGCCGTACAATAATTTTAGCGTAAAAGATTTAATGCCAAACTGATTGATTTGTTATAAGAATATATACAGTAAACTAGATCGAAAGCTGATGAATAAAAACACGGAAAGACCTTTGATCATAGTATCGGTGAACTGATGTGCTGATAGTATATGAAGCATCTAGTGCGATCTTGTCATGGATAAAATAAATTTCTATCTCTATATGCTTCATATGACGATGATGGATTGGGTTGGTGGTTATATAGACGGCACTGACGTAGTCACAGTAGATGATGGTCGCAGAGGAGATAGGTGCACGGAGCTTCTGGAGAAGCTGGCGAAGCCAGCAACACTCGGCAATAGCGTGGGCAACGGCGCGGTACTTGGCTTCGGCACTGAACCGAGACACTATAGTCTGGTATTTTGAGGATCAAGAGACTAGAGTGTCACCGAGGAAGACGCAGTAGTCGGACATGGAGTGTCAAGAGTCGGGACAGCTCGCCTAGTCAGCGTCGGAGTACGCGGTGAGAGAGTCGATGGGGCTGGAGCTGAGGTGTAGCTCGCTGGAGAGTGTGCCCTTCACGTAGCGAAGGATACGCTTGAGCAACGTGAGGTGAGGTTCACGTGGAGCATGCATGAAGAGGCGCACTTGCTGGACAGCGTAGGTGAGGTCGAGCCGTGTTAGGGTGAGGTATTGGAGAGCACCAGCAAGACTCCGGTACTGAGAGGGATCGGCGACGAGTGAGCCATCGGTAGTGGAGAGTTTGGCACGAGTGTCGACCGGAGTGGCCGTGGGATGACATTCGGCCATGCCTACATGCTAGAGGAGATCGATGGCATACTGGCACTGGGAAAGAAAGAGCCCATGAGAAGAGCGGGTCACAGAGATGATAAGGAAGTAATGGAGAGGACCGAGATTGATCATGACGAACTCAGGGTGGAGTCGAGCCATGATCTGGTGCAAAAGGGACGGTGAGGACGCTGTAAGAACAAAGTCGTCGACGTAAAGAAGGAGATAGGCGGTGATGTTGCCGATGTAAAAAATAAAGAGAGAGCTATCGGATACGGAGGCCATAAAACCGATGTGCCGAAAGTAGGTAGCAAAGCGCTGGTACTAGGCCTAAGGAGCTTGTTTGAGGCTATAGAGGGAGCGCTGAAGGAGGCAGACATCGTCGGGACGAGAGGAATCGATGAAACCTAGAGACTACTGGTAGTAGATCGTTTCCATCAGATGATCGTGAAGAAAGGCGTTCTTCACGTCGAGCTGGTGGATCGGCCAAGAGTGCAAGGCAGCCAGGGTGAGAATGACCCGGATGGTGGCGGGTTTGACGACGGGACTGAAGGTCTTGTCGTAATCGATACTAGGACGTTGAGAGAAACCCCGAACTACCTAGCGTGCCTTGTGACGGGCAAGTGAGCTATCGACGTAGAACTTGTGTTTAAAGATCCACTTACCGGTCACAACACTGGCACCGGGAGGACGAGGGACAAGGCGCCAGGTCTCGTTGTTCATAAGAGCCTTGTACTCGTCAGTCCGATGGAGGTGGAGCAACTGATAGGGAGGGAGGAGCCGATGGAGGCGGATGGGTCGATAGGTGGGTATGAGCCGATGAAGGCTGAGGAGCCGATAGGGTTGAGGTGTTCGATGGAAAGGAGACAGGATCAGCCGGAGCCAATGAGAGTGGTAGGGCCGATGGGGTTCTGATGTGAGTAGCATCGGACTGAAGAGGAGTGGGATAGCTGAGCAATAAGTCCTCAGGAGCGGTCGATGAGAGGGCCGAAGGTGAGATTGATGGAGGAGACCGGGAGGGCACGGTGTTGGTAAGGAGAAAGTCAAGATCTCTAGATGAGGATCTAGGATTAAGTAGATCGAAGAGAAAGCAGGTCTCGTCAAAAACGACATGGCGAGAGACGATGACCCGACGGGTGGAGAGATCGAGACATTGGTATCCCTTGTGGGATGAGGGATATCCGAGGAGAATGCAGGTGATGGAGCAGGGGGCAAGTTTGTGAGGAGCAGTGGCGATGAGATTGGGGTAGCAGAGGCACCCGAAAACACGTAGGTGGATGTAGTCGGGCGCCATGCAGTACAAAAGGGTGTATGGGACATTGTGGCGAACGAAGGAGCAAGGGCGCCGATTGAGGAGGTAAGTCGTAGTGGTTAGTGTTTCAGTCCAGTAGGTTGCAGGTAAGTGGGCATGAAGTAGCATTATGCGACTCATGTTGTTAAGTGTGCGAAGTAGACGTTCGGCCTTGCCGTTCTGGGGAGAGGTATAGGGGCAGGAGAGGTGGAGATGGATGCCCTGGGAGGCGAGGAAGGTTTGAATGGTATGGTTGGCAAACTCCGTACCGTTATCGGCCTGCAGAGCTTTAATGGAGAGGTTGAACTGGTTGGAGATATAGTTTGTGAAGTTAATTAGGTGGGAGGTGACCTCGGACTTGCTGGTGAGTGGAAAAGTCCAGCATAATGTGTGTAATTATCAAGTATTGCAAGATAATACTGATTACCAGAGACACTCTTAACCAGAGAAGTCAATACATCACAGTGTATTAGCTCAAAAGGTCGCGAGGTATAAGACATAGAATTTGAAAAGGCTAGTCGCACGTGTTTGCCAAGTTGACACGAGTGACAAGTAGTGGAGCTACTGTGGGTACACTGGATGGATGTGCTACAACCTAAATTAGCGACAGCGTCGGGGCCGGGATGACCAAGGCGAAGATGCCAGAGGTTGGTGGAGAGGGCGATGCTGGCATGTGGAGTGGACGGCACAGTGGGGATGGTGTAGAGGTCGCTGCCACTATTGCAGCGAAGGATCTGACGTCGGGTTAGGATATCCTTCATAGAGAAACCAGAAGTGTCAAATTCAATTGAGCAATTATTATCTCGTGTGAATTGGCGATCAGATACTAGATTGTGAATGAGGAAGGGAACAATAAGGACATTGCGAAGTGGAAGATTAGTTGTGGGTGTAGACAGAAAGGAGTCACCATGGCATTGGACAGGGAGAGAGTGGCCATTGCCGATGGTGACAAAGGGGAAGGAGGAGGGATGGTAAGAGCGTAGTATACCAGTCGATGATGCCATGTGAGAGGACGCACCAGAGTCCAGCATTTAAGAGTGCTGAGGTTGGAGCATCATCTGGTTGAGGGCGGTGACGAGGCCAGCCTGGTTCTAGGAGGGAACCGACTGGGTGGGTGGTGGCGGGAGGATCGGCTGAGGCGGTAGGGTGAGAGCCGATGCTAGGTGGGCCTAAGGATGGGTGCCGAGAACCCCTGGTTGCCAGCCAATGGGACTGTGTGGCTGGGGCTGGGGTGCCCAGGGGTTGTAGTATAGCCACGGACCCATGGGACTAGTAGACGTGATAGGGACTAGAGCAGGCAGCGATTGCATCAGACCATGCCAGTTTTTACCCTTGCCCTTGCTCTTGCCTTTGCCGATGCCACTGGTGCAGGCTGTGTTGCCATGGTTAGAGCCATGGCTATCAGAGCCGCGAGAAGTGGCAGCAGCACATGATGATCGGCAGCCATGATCGGCTGTGACGAGGAGAGCGGTGTGGGCCACGGTCTTCTCGTCGTTGGCCAGACAAAGTTCTTTGAGAACTAGCATGTCATGGGCCTGGACGAACGACGGAAGGGGTGTGGAGTTGGCAATGTTGTCAGTGGTGTTAGAGAAGCGTGGGTTAAGTCCTCGCAGGAGAGTAAGGATGAGTTGTGAGTCGGCCACTGGGTGACTGACGTCGTAGAGGGCGGCAGCCTTTACCTTGAGGTGCTGATAGTACGAGGAGACAGAAAAGTCTCCTTGTACCATAGAGTGGAATTTGTTTAGTAAGAAGATGGCACGTAGTTGTTTGTTGGCAAGAAAGAGCCGCTCGATAGTCACCCAGAGATCCTGGGCGGTGGGGTTGGTGTCTTCCATGGCAAAGTCGAGGATAGAGTCATTGACCAAGCCAAGCAACCAGTTGTGCACGTAGCACTCGACGATGTCCCACTGGGGATCATCGGGTCGAGGTGGAGTGGAGCCATCGATGTGAGACCGGAGGCCGAACTTTTCACAGAGGGATTTGAAGAAAAATACCCACTTAGAGTAGTTGGCGTTGAGGTCGAGAGAGATGGGAACGTGAGATTTCACGTTGTCAGCGGCGTAGGGTGGTGAGAAGATCGACGAGATAGTGTCTGAGGTGTGGTCAGATGCACCGAGGGCCGGAATAATTCCACGACTGGAAGGGTGCCGGAGCTAAGGGCTGACTCAGTGGCTATGACAAGAGGGTAACGGGCGCAAGAAGCCAATGAGGGTAAGGTCTGATGAGGGGTAGAGGGCCGATAGGAGTAAGCTGATGAGAAAAGTGGTTGACCGATGAGGGGAGTGGTTGGGGTAGGGGGCCGATTGGAGTAAGCTGATGAGAAAAGTGGTTGGCCGACGAGGAGGGGTTGGCCGATGAGAAGGAAAAGTGGGCCAACCAGCCGATTGAGGAGTGGTTGTCCGATAAAAAGTAGGCAGTAGAGTAGTTGAGAAAAAAGTGGGTAACAGAGTAGGTAGGTCACAGACGTGAGAAGATGCACGTCTGTGAAGAAAAGTTTTACGTCCTTGGACTCGTGGAGACAAAGGAGTGGAGTGGACATGAAAACTCGAAGAGGGGGCGGACGTGAAGAGAGGAGGTTCACGTCCAAAAGGCAGAGATTCGTATCCGTGGACACGTCGGAATGGCTCGGACATGAGTAGAGAAGGTTCGCATCCGGGAGCAGGTGAGCATATCGGAAAAGTGGAAACCGAAAGAGGGTTTCAGCCGATGGAGGGTGGACGAGTCCAGCCGATGGAGGACGGATGGGTCTAGCCGATGGAGACGACGAACGCAGAGGTGCGCCGGCGTCGGAGGAGAAAAGGTATGCCGAGGCAAGAAAAGAGCGAAGACGGGTGTGAGACGAGACAAGGAGGCGGATGGAGACCGTCGCCTCGTCACGTGGTGGAAACAAGGGAGGGGGAGGGTGGTGGAGAAGGAGAAAGCCGTCTGCGGAGGAAACGGAGAGAAAGAGCCGAGACGAGAAAACAAAGAAGAAATACCGGGAAGAAAGTCTGTGACGAGAAGAAAGCATCGGCTCGCCGATGGGAGGATGCTAGCATAAGAATCAGATCTATATATACAGTCCAGTGGTTTAACACTTGTCTGGTCTGTACTCTTAAGGAGATTCCAAAGGCCAAGTTGAAAGATACCATGCTGTCATTTTCTTCTGAAGATTACTTGATCACAAATTATTACTACCGATCTCACACATATTTTTTTCCTTAATTGTCATGGATTCAAAGTAAGCAATTTTCCACAAATGTGAGTTGGAGATTCTTCGGAGCTTCTGATCGAACGGAGCCATGCGGGCGTCAAAGGTTATAACCAATCGGTTTCTAGGGGAATTTCATTTTTGCTTTAGCCTCATCGCGCAAAAATAAATAAAGGACAATTATTTTAGGTTTATATAAAAGCACACCATTCTTTTTTCCCGCATATGCCTAGGGATAAACTGTCATGAGAATTTCTTAAATTCTTAAAAGAAACAGCCAATCAGGCTGAATTGACCTGATGAAAATGATAACGGCCAATTTTTTGCAAAGGTAAGCTTCCCTAAATAAGGAATGTGCTTCGTGCGAGAAGACTGGATGAGAAATTTTTTAAAATTCTGTTCAAGTTACTTCTATAAATTATGGTTTGGTGAGCTATATATATGTTTAAGCTAAATAAATAATATTCAATTATTCCATTGCTATTTTTATGAAAGAAAGACTTGATAGGAAGAATAAGAATTTCATGAGAACATAGATTGTTATTGATAAAGCAAAGGCATGTATAATTTTGTTAAATAGTTCTATATTAGTTTGGTTGTGGAATAAAAGAGAACTTATTTATGTAGGGAGTCCCTAGCTTCATTGGAGATGAAAAAGACCCTTTATCAAGTGGTATCAGAGTCTTTAGTTAGTTCAATATCTCCGATGAATAACAAAGTATAAAGGCTAGATGGATATGGATCTGTATACCCAAGGGACATGGCTATATATAGGTCCGTATACCTAGGACCATTAGGGTATGATAATGGAACGATAAATGACTGATGGGATACTAATGTGTGAAAAAAAGACTGTTGAATAGTCCTATATTAATTGTGAAAAGTGCAAGAGACCTAATGTACAAATAAGAAAGCCCATTATCTCAGTAGCTAGCTTTTGATATGGAAAAGCTCCTTTACGATCCTACAAATTTTCGTTATATCAGTGTTCTTATAGAAATTTTCTAATAGATATCTCAATATGGATCTTTTGAAAAAAGAGATTTTGATATGTGATATCTGTACATAATTAATTCAGCGCAATTTCTCTGTGATGAATCACAAAATTGTGATGTTAGCGGATATGCCTGGGAATGAACTCTATGTCCTGAGCTCACAACAGCCACCTAAACATTTCAATGGTTATCTTTACGTGGCAGATAATTTGTATTTGGGAGAAAGGAGAACTAATCATGTCGAATGTTCTGAGATTATCATTTCTTTACTTACTTTTTGACAGATTCTGAAACCATATATCAAAATTACATCTTTATGAATGTGGATTATAATTTGAGTGAAACCTCTAAAAGCGCATAAGTATGAACTAGCCTTTTCAAACTATTCATGTCAGAAACTGAAAGTACAACATATAATTTTTTTAATTTTCAATGTCACGATGAATTTCAAAATAAAGGTGTCTGATCAGTTTTTTCCCATATTTATTGAATATAAATGTGCACCATAATTTTCATATCATGGATAAAATTGCAATGTCAAGACAAAATTCAAGTTCCTTTTTTTAAGCAAGGGTTAAGACATGGCAACCAATTCACAGTAGCAGCCAACCTAAAAATAAATCTAAAGACATAATTAGATAGTAGATTTCAAAACATAATCCATTTCAAATCATGTTGGCTTCCGACTTTCGCGAGAAAGAAATTAACACCGCTGTACCACTACGCTTGTCCTGAAAAGGACAAGAGACAAGGAGCTATATATAATAGGTCTCCACTAGTTGTTCCGTGAATTTTGATTTGTTTTCTCGAACTAATGTGAGGCCTGGAACTCCATGTGTAATTAAACTTTGGAACGAAAACCCGTTGTTTAAAGCTAGCCTCTTCTCAAATTCTCAAGTAAAACTAGCGTACTATCAGTCCCAAGAGTCACAAATAAAGCATAAATCTCGAAATCAAAAAAGAATTGTTATCAAATATAAAAAAAACTGTAAACATAATTATTGACATAAGATTATTTGAAATGGAGAAGATGGGTACGGAGCACACTAGCCTTTCTTTTTGGAGTGAAATAAAAGGAACCTCGCAACCTGTAACTCTGCATACGTACGAACACATACAAGTAGTATAACTGTAGGAAGATCCCTTGGAATCATCCTTTTTTCTATCATTTTCGCCACAAAACGCAACCATAAGCAAACTCAAAAAAGTCGCCCTGAATGCGAAAGAAGCTGCCATTTGCTACAAACCCCGATTGTGCTTGGAAGGCTGCCTTTCCTTGCTCACTACGCTCTCCAAATTGCTACACCTACTCAATGCCATTGACATGCTGCAGGCAGGAACGTAGAAAACGACTTTCGCAGCCACCTCATCCTTGGTTTCATGGACAGGTAAAAATATAAAACGTCTCCTTTAAATTTGCCAGGGTAAATTTACAAGATAGGAGGGTTAAGAGCCATCGCTGTAAATAGAAGACTACGGTACGGCGGTCACTGGCAACTACCACCCGTGAAAACCATTTTCAAATTACCTATATTTATATTTTTATAGATGGTGTGGCATAGATGGCTACTGTAGACTACATTTTATAGACTACATTTTATAGGTAGCGTATTCTTAAATATTGGCTTGTGGTGTTATCTTTTTTTATTTTTCTTGTGTTATTACTTTTTAAGTCTTTAACTACCTATAAGACTTTGGTCATATCCTCTGTTATCACATCGCATCTCCTCAGCTCCCACACTGTGCCTATTTATTGGAAAATAGATGCCTACGCCTGTATGGCTGGTCGACGTAGGCACGTGTAGGGCTTTGGCAACTATAGATGAGATGGAGGCTAGGATGCCGACCAGCTAGAAAAAGGCACCGGTAGAAGCATAGGTGGAGGAGAAGCACGGCACCAGCCCCTAGTGTTTGCTCTAGGATAGGGCTAGGCACTAGCGCGTGCTTTGACATAGGGCTGAACTTGAGTGTATGCTTGATGATGGTGGGGAAGCTGATGGGGAAGAGGTCTTGTTACAACTAATTAGATATAATTTTTTTATATCTAAAATGTGACAAGTGGATCTAAGTAGAATTTTTATTTAGAAATTTTTTTTCTTTATAATATATCCAGAGTATGATAAGTTGGTCGAATTAGAATCTTTTATATAAATTAAATTAAAATCTTTTTTATTATGTCTTGTAGTCTGTTAATCCGATATGTAAGCAAGAAAGTATATACGATTTATCCAATACCACTGATATAGACTTATGATGGTATATATGAGGTGTACATTACTATTGAATACCTTAATTGTTGTGTGAGTCAGCCTCGCTGCCTCCCCCTCGCGCGAAGCATATGCTCCCACATATTCCTTGCTCCCATCACCCAACGCCGCGCCCCGCCCTCGCCTCACTGGTACATAGATATTACAGCCAAACTTCTCGTCGTGTATGCACACTAGCCGACCAACTTTTTTTTTGTTTTTACCGGAGGCGGCCTTCGTTGAGTACGGTGAAGTAGTAGGTCGGCAGCAGCTGTCCGCGAAGGAGGAGGAAGAGGAGACTGCAGGCGGCCGGCGGCCATGAAGTTCGGGAAGCGGCTGAAGAGGCAGATCGAGGAGAGCCTGCCGGAGTGGCGCGACCATTTCCTCAACTACAAGGAGCTCAAGCGCCGCGTCAACGCCGTCTCCTCCCCGGATCCTGCCGCAGGGGCCCACTTCCTCGCCCTCCTCCACGCCGAGGTCGACAAGTTCAACGCCTTCTTCCTCGAGCAGGAGGAGGAATTCGTCATCAGGCAGCGTGTGGGTGCCTGCTCGATCATTGCCTTGCTACTTGCTCATCCGCAGTGAACTGACCATGGAAATGGTTGGTTTGCGTGCAGGAGCTGCAGGAGCGGATCCAGTGCGCGGCGGCAGAGATCGATGGGCGCGTGCGGAGGGAGGTGGTGGACCTGCACGGGGAGATGGTGCTGCTCGTCAACTACAGCAGCATCAACTACACGGGCTTGGCCAAGATCCTCAAGAAGTACGACAAGCGCACCGGCGGTGTGCTCCGCCTGCCCGTCATCGCCGGCGTGCTGCACCAGCCCTTCTACGCCACCGAGCTCCTCTCCAACCTCGTCAGGGACTGTGAGGCCATGATGGACGCCGTCTTCCCGCTCCCCGCCGCCGAAGCCATCAGGGAGCGCGAGGCAGCCCTCGCCGCCGCCGAGCAGAGCATCTTCCGCAACACCGTTGCCGCCCTGCTCACCATGCAGGAGGTCCGCAGCGGCAGCTCCACCTACGGCCACTTCTCCCTCCCGCCCATGGCCCCGTTGCAGGACTCCGACTGGCTGCTCCAGTCCGTTCAGCCGCCGCCGCCGTCGCCGCTCATCCCCACGCTGTGATCACAGGCAGCAATGCCATCTGCAACATTGTCAGCTTTTTTTGGGTAGAGATTGAAATCCAAATCGAAAAGAACAGACATGTAATTACAAATCTGTAATGTTTTCTTTCTCTGTTTTTTTGGTGTGTGTTTTTTTTATCATAGTTTATCTAACTAGTAGTCGTAAATAATGTAACGAATGGGATCAATACGAATGGTTCTTGATGGCCATAACTAAGAACTAGTATAGTACTACTAGATGGCATATCACAGCTGCTCTAGTTTTCTCTTATGGATTGGTCTGTTTGTGCTTACCAGTACATGCTTATTGCCAATTATTTTTTTTACTGTCCAAAGAATGATAAGAATTTGACATTTGCATTAACTTTTCAGATGTTCAGAACTAGGTGATACTGACATGTGCCTCCGTGCTTTAAGCAAGAAAAAAAAAGACTCTAAACAGCATATTGTAATTTTTTTAATGAATTTTTAAATGTAATTATAATATAATTATAATATAATTATCTCCGTAAATATACTATAATTATATTGTAATTTTTATATAAATGCATATAAGTATTAAAAAATCACATGTACTTTTTATATAAGTTATATAAAGATTACAACATAATTATATTATAATTACAATACGATAACTATAGTTAAAATATAATTATACTGTTTTTTCTTTAAAAACCTGCGACAGTTTTTTTTAGCAATTCCCCCGCCCCAAAAAAGATGTCCAATGGGTCGCATCTTAACGAATTTGTTATGAAATGTGCTCTTGCAGAAATTGGACTGACAATATTCAGGACTATGACACACATCCGATGCAATTTCTCGTGTAAAAGTTTGAATAGACATATGGAAAATGTAAAAAAGTTTCATGACATGTCTCACTGTATTTTTAGGCCCTGCTCTGAATCCTAAGATTTCCCACTTATCGCAAGAATTTAAATTTTAAATTTATATGTAATTTTCTAATGTAATATTGTTGTCCTCTTAATCCCTGAACAAGGAAGTACGTCAACTTTAAAGGACAGCATGCCTTTGTATGCAGAATCCATATACTTTCAAAAAGTGCAATTTCAAATGTGGGCTCTTGACGAGTCAAAGGCCAGCAGCAACAAGAACAGCACACAACGGCGGCATCCTGACAGATCGACGGAATGCTGAACAGAATATTTGACGTCTATTGTTAAAGTGGTTGCACTATTCCAGATAAGTCGATTCATCATTCAAAACTCTCATCACTTCTGTGACTAATGCTTGATGACAATTCAAGTGCAATAACCAATTCAACAGCCAGTGTTTGCCTAGGGAAATTTTATGCCAGGTTTATGAAAGTTTTACAGAATGATTCTTACAAGGTAACGAATATACTGCGGTGAGCGGCAAGCTCAAATTGATATCAAGTTTGGCGCTAAGAACATTATGCAGAAGTTGTATTTTTGTTTTTCAATCACAAGGAATTCTGTGCTTCTAAGATACATACCGGCGCCTTTTTCGCTTTCTTGTTTGGAAGGTTACAAGAATATTCTTTCAGAGCAATGGACTTTGTCAGCAGATGACTGGAAGGTCAAGCTGTTTGTTGGTGCTCTGGAAATGAACCATGGATATTCCTTCCGAAATGCTAACTCTGTAGCTCTGAATGCGAATGGAGTCCGTAAGATCACATTATGCAAAGAGTAAAGTAGTCCAAGTTTTTAATGTGGAGAAAGGGACTGATTAGTGTAAACAAATGACTAGTGAGCCTGTCGGCTGTCGATGAACGAAACTTGGGGAACTAGAAAAAGCCTTCAGTTCTCAGAGACTATTTGGGAGCCTCTTTGTTTACTCCAGAGAAGCAGGCAATAACTGAAAATGATTCTAAATTCACATTGTAAATTTCCCTTTCCATTTCACCTACTTAAAAAATTTGAAGAGAAAAGGGCCAATTTAGAGCTTCCCATACATGAATTTGTGGTCTCTTTTAGGTGGTCGCATCCTTTTAGATAGTTGAGGTTACATTCTTGCGATCAGTTTTCAAGTTGGCAGGTTACTTATATGTTAATGCTGGAGAACAAGAAGATATTCAACAATTTGTTTCTGATTGCCTAGCTAGGTTTCAATATTGATCAGAAAACTTCTTGTGTTCTGAAATTTTAGTGAACGCATGGTTATGACTTTTAATTTGGTCCAAACAATGACCCCATATCTGCAGATTATCCCATAAACTATTTTATGCAACTACCAATCACGTTCCATCAGAACGGCACCACTTTGATCGGTACTAATATAACTAGTTATCACATAGCCTGGGCATCAACAGGGACAGCAGGCAGGGCATATCCCTGTGTTTATTCCGATATGCTAACCTTTTCGCTGCAAATCCCTACACTTGGACGATGTAAAGGCGACAAATCGTGGCATTAACTTATTGTTACAAACGACCCCATCTTATCCTGCTCTTTGCTCCTTTGTAAAAGCAGGCAAATCAACAGAAACACATGCTGCTGCTGCTGCGACGACGTATAGAATCAGCTGTTCTTGCTCCACTACTTGTCCCAGCTGACCAATCTGCAGGAGGCATTTGGGTGCAGTCCAGATTGGAAGCTGGTCCAAAGTGACTAATCTTATCCAGGCACTGTACAAGAAAAACAAACAAAAAACAGGAGAAAGAAGGAGACAACTCACAATGTAACATCTGAACATTTTCATCCGTTCAGATATATACTATGCCACTAGCTTATATATTATATTGAGAACTTTTTACGGTGTAATATACTGGTAATATATACTACCAGTATAAATAAGATTGATTTAATCTTTTACTTAATTAGATTACCGTATAAAATTTGAAAGGAGAAGTTTGTCTTTCTAGGTTATTCGGTGGGGGCATTTTCGTAAATATGTGGCAGTACTAGGTCCCGCTCAGCCAAAAAAATCCCCGTTCGCCAGTCGCCTCGCCCGTCAGGCTGCCGCTACGCCCGCGCGCTCGTGCCCTCGCAGCTTTTGCAGTCACGCGTCCCCGCCGGAGCCGCGCCGCAGCAATCGCACGCACGAACGTAGAGGCAGCCAGCCATCCAGTCTCAGGCTAAGTCAATTTGGGCTACTAGGCCAGACCAAAGTACTGTCGTTCTCTGCCATTTTACTGAACAATTTAATCTGAAGATGGCAAAGGTACAGGCAGATATAGATTACTACTTAATCAGCATGTTTAAGCACATGCTAGTCGTCACATGTTCGCAACTTGAAGACAAAGTTACACAAGTCAGTGCCTGTACATGACCATCAAGTAGATCAAACATTTACACTGACAAAGCTAACTATCTATTTGACATGGCAATAGCATGACCTCAAATCTTCAGTACACATGATCTCCATTCAAGTTATATTCAGTACCTCATGTTGTGCTGAAAAGTCAACTGCAAATAGAGGATAACAACAAGAGACTAGACTTCCCTCAAAAAAAAAAAACAAGAGACTAGACTGCAATTACCGCAAGAAAAACTGAACTCAAGCACGATCTAAGGAACAAAACAAGGGCCTAATGATGGTAAACTACTGTCCATATATCAGAATTCAGAACTAAAACCTGTGAGTATCTTGAGATAGACAGTCAAAAGATGGAGGCTCTCAGCTGTGTGAAGGCCATGGAAGCATCGTTATCAATAGGAACTGAACTGTTCATATTCTGATGTTGTTCATGGCTTGGGCGGGCATAACAGCATAGTTGCAGCAGCAGTAGAGAACAGGAGCAGGGAGGCATCCGGCTCGGCTGTAGGGCGCCTCGCTACCGCTGTTTGGGGAAGGCAGCAGCAGGAAGCCTGGACGCAGGGGAGGAAGCCGGCTAGGGCCAGAGGCAGGACGCCGTCGAGTTGTGCCGCCACCTAGCGCGCGTCGTCCCTCACGAGCGCAGGCATGACGCCGGAGCAGTCGAGCGGGGACGAGCGCCGTCGAATTACTAAAATGCCCTTTATAAATACTAGCAGTATATATTGCCGGTACATTAGCAGTAGCGATCATCGATTGGCCAGTATTGACCGAATCCCTGAAGAGCATCAGGGCTATGTATAAATAGGATATGCAGTTGTTGATGGTAGCTGTGGTGCTTTCATGATTGGAGGCATAAGCCTTATTCACCTTTGATCTTTTACTTTCCATTGCAATTCAGGAGGCTTGTCCAAATGGATTATTCAGTTCTTTCTTCTTAACAAATGCAGGGTTTGCGATTTTGGAAACGCTCCCCACCCACCACCCCTTCTCCAGGCAAGAAACTATTTCATTTGAAAATTTCAATTTTTTACTAATCTAACAGTTTATTCAAATTTATTTTTTTCATTCTCCATTTGTACATAAAACCCCAATCAAATGACATATTTTCTACCTTTTTTCTATTCTTTTAAGACAATATATGTTTCACACTTTCAGTATGAACTACAAACAAGAACTGCTTTGGATGTTTGCAAAATCATTGCCATCGAGATGATTGGGTAGGTGTATAGTGGAAGATGTAGTCTACGATAAAATAAAATAAAATTTTTCTTTATGGTTTGAGTAAAGTGTCTTTGCCAAGCATGTGTCTTCAACACCATTGAGAAACAAGATGCTACTCTTAAGAAATAAGAAGTCTTGCTCAAGAGTGAGATTGCTATACAGAGGGAGAAAAATAAGACCTTGGCAAGGCTATACAAGCAACCCAAGAATCATGTGCTAATCTTGATATTACAAATGGAAAACTTCAAGAGAAAAAGTAGAGCTTGCAGAAAGCTTACCTTTCTTTAGAAGAAAAAATTGAAACCTTCAAGAAGAGCACCCCTCTCACTCTAGTGAGGTTTCTTATTCAAATAAGGTATCAAGCAATGACGCATGTTCAAGGAGCAAAGACATTGATATACATGACCACACAAAATAAGAAGCTCATAGAACTCCTTCACAATGGTCTCCTCAACTGGCATATAGGTAGGAAGGCCCTAAAAGAGTACCTCGATATCAAAGGGATAACTTCAACCATGAGGAGGTGGATAAAAAGTCCGATAATGAAGAAGAGAGTCTTAATAATTTTGTTAAGGCAAAATGTATCATTCCTAGTGATCATGTGTCTCAATTCTTTTAGTCCATACTATGTTCTTAGGAAGAATGCGAGTGGTCATGTTGTGACTAAGTATAAATGTTAGCCTTGGGTGAAAGAATATTCCCATCAAGAATATTGTTAAGGTGCCTAACACCTTTGTTACTTACACGAGAGGACCTAAGTAAGTGTAGGTACCTAAAGAATATACATTTAGCTAGAGCAGTTGGGTGATTGATATTGGTTGCACCAACCACATAATTGGTGAAGCTTTCTTCATTTGATTCAAGTTACAATATAACATTGTGTTTATTGACAATGGCAAGGGAAAAGGTAATGTGACTAAGTAAAATAATAATCTCAAATTACCTTTCCATGTCTAATGTACTTGTAGTAAAATCCTTAAACTACAACTTATTATATGTTTCTCAATTAGGTGTAATGGGCTTCCATTGTTCATTTTCCAATTTGGATATGTTTCTCAATTATGTGTAATGGGCTTTTGCTTTTCATTTACCAATTTGGATGTAATTGTTCTGAGATGATATTATTCCTTGGTGGATTGCAATGGTCTTTGTCAATATTTTGTATCGACAATATTTAAAGGGGTAGTACACAAGACCTAAAGTGAATAGATGCAAAACACAAGGAATTTATACAGATTCTAGCTCTCGATGTGAGGTAATAGCCTATTCCTATTTCAGTGGATTGTATTCTACCTAGTGTTTTGATTTTTTTATGCCCTCGAGGGAGCTCCCTACCCGCCTTATATAGGTCAAAGGGCAGGATTACAAGATAGGAAACCTAGCTGAATACAACTTTGGTTACCTTATCTATACATAGTAGTATTCGATTGGGATACTAAACCTTGCCTTGGGATATAAGGTAACAAGATATCCAAATCCTACTCTATCTCATATTACATGGATTCGGCCCACCTTTATCTTTCGTAAGATAAGTAAGCCGTGTGGGTATCTGGTACCCGTACTCTCTAAAGTAGTCCTCAAGTCCTTCATAGTTAAGTTGCAGGTTTTATGTGGTTCTTGACCAATGCTAAATATTTCAATCCTTCTTGTGAATTCTCTTGAGTGATTCCTTCTTGAGGCCTCTTTCTTAATACCTTCCAAGGAGGCTATGGAGGGCTTTGTTGAAAAAATGAATAGGTGCATCGAATAGATGCGCCTATTAGGTGTAGCCCCTGACTCTATACTTAGTTAGGAAATAACTAAACATAGAGTCAAGTATAACTATATCCGAAGAATAAAATTGTTAGGTTCACCGAATAGGTATATCCCTCGATAATGTGCTTAGTTGAGAAAAAAAACTAAACATAGAGATAGAAACATTAACACCTTATCGATGTGTAGAAATAGCATGATCAGAGCATGCAAAGTACCAACCACATGAGTATTTTGATCTTGAGTGGTGTTTTCCTTAGTGGTATACCCATTGCACATCTCCTCCGTATGAAACAAGTTTGCATAGCACGAAGTCTAATGCATAATATGTTGGGTGATTTCAATCAATACCAACATTCCAAGTTTATTGGTAACCAACCGTTGGCTTATTTTAAGAGCATATTGGTGATACCTAAAATTTTTTGACACTTAGCTATTTTATAGCCTATGAATTGTGCCATTTATTTATCAAGGCTTTAGTTAGAACAATACCTGGATCACGAGAACATCACATCAAGCTTATGACCCAATAGGCATGCCAAGTTCACCATTGCCCTTTAGTAAATGGGCTCAAAGCTTAGGTCCATGTCCATTGTGCTTGAGAAAGCTTTTTATAAATGGGTGGTGTAGAGAACTCTTCATTCCCCACATTGCACATCTTCGTCTTCCTCGTCAAAAATCTCATCGTGCTCCTTACTACCACCCAAATCGCCTCCATTGTTTAAAGTTAGGGTTAGAGATTTCCCCACACCCTCTTCACTAATTCCTCAGTTCTTGCTCCACTCTACCACCTCTTTCGTCTCTAGATCTATATCTTCTTTTTGTTGCCTTTGTTCCTACTCACTATGGTCATCGCTTGTGAAGGAACTCAGAAGATTCCCTATGATGAATGGTAGAAGTCTACAGTGATCGAAGCCCGGCTGCTGGCAATAGTGAAGGATGGCATTATCCCAGTGAAGAATATCATCAAATGGCATCTCACCACCGGTGAGGAGTTTCATAACCTTGAATCTAATGAGATTGTTGTTTTCAAGCATTTTTCTATTGGGGTTTTAGGCTCTCCACTTGTAGTTTTCTTCATGGCTTTCTTGATTTCTATAAAATCAAACTTGTTCATCTCAATCGCAATTTTCTCTTCCAAATTGCTATTTTTGTCCACCTCTATGAATCTTATTTTGGCATTCTCCCCCACTTCAATCTATTTTGCTATAGGTTTTTTGTTAAACCCTAGCTTGCCTATTGGGGAG
This sequence comes from Oryza coarctata, assembly GCA_030770085.1. Classification (NCBI taxonomy): domain Eukaryota; kingdom Viridiplantae; phylum Streptophyta; class Magnoliopsida; order Poales; family Poaceae; genus Oryza; species Oryza coarctata. The sequence continues at coordinate 16,116,792 of CM061466.1, forward strand.
TAAGCTCTTTTAACGAGGAATCGTCGAACTCCTTTTTGGGTTTGACCTAGGGAGTAGATGCTATATTGGAGATGTAGTGGTAGAAAATAAGGAAAATAGATAATATAGGTTTAGGCCACGTGAGGGCGTAATACCCTACTCCTGTTGTGTTCTTTGCTTAATCTTGGTGGAAAGACCTAGTTACAAAGTTTGCATTCTTGTTATCTTTCTGGGTGCGGAACCTCCCTCTAGGAGGCAATGATTCTCCTTTTATAGCCAATGAGGGAATACCATAGTAGCCGGATGTTGAAAACTGGATCTTAGTGTACAGGAGTTAGGTATGGGATGTCTTGTTGCTGGCTATGGAGTAGGCTCGGTCATCAGGCCTTGGCTTGGAATGAAGCCATGCCATCCTGCCACACATATGTTAACGCCAAAATCTAAACGATCCGACGGTGCTGAAGCCGATCGGCTGAGAAATCTGATGGTGCTAAAGCCGATCGGCTGAGAGGTCCGATGGAGGGTTTAATGCAGTCATCGGCCGATGGAGATACTGAGATAAAGCTGATGGAGAACTGTAGAAAAGCCGATCAGATTAGTAGAAAATTGGATCGGCTTGAAAATAGGAGATTGTCCAATCGGGATCAGGTCCGAGAAGCCCGAGAGAAGGAAGGAAAAGGATCGGCTTGACTAAAAGAAGGTCCGATAGCTACAGTGGAGAAACCGATCAGGTTGTAGCAAAGGAAGACTCGATTACAAGTTGGAAGATTATTCAGATGAAACCAGGTTTGCGGAAGAGCCGTGGACTCTATGGCAGGGTGCTTGTTTTTGTAAATTGTAACCTTACTCAATTAGGGAGGTTTAGCTGGTTAGTTAACTTCTTTAGGAATATTTTCCTTTGTTCTTACTAGAAAATAATGTCCGATGGTCATAGACGTGTTGGACTCTGTGTGTAAATCCAGGGTATAAATATAGACCCCTTGAAAACATGTAAGATATCTCTTAATCATATACAAATTCGGCGCATCGCCACCCTAGTTCATTTAGGTTTTACCGGTGGGTTCTGACTCTCGACGCGGGGCTGCATCGGTTAAGTCCGATCTCTGGCGAAGGGGTAAGTCCCGCCACCATCCCGGTATGTCCTGCTCTGTCTGAGGATGCATCGGTTAGGTCCAACCTCTTAGGCCAATCGGATGTATCGCATCACATCCATGCTGGACCTATCGGCCTATTAAGCTCCCTCTGCCGTCGTCAGTTTCATACTGCATCGGTTAAGTCCGACCTACGGGGCTACCGACGGTAGATCGAGGTTCAGGCCTATAGTCTTCTGCACGGCGTATCATCGGAGTATTAGCCAATGAGTTATCCATGATCGGAGCTTCACGCCCAGCGCATCAGCCCCTCGACCGATACGCATCAGCCTTTAGAGGCGTCCCTTGACGCGTAATGACGAACGTATCGGTCCCCCAGCCGATACGCACCCGCCTTCAGAGAGGCGTCCCCTCATCGGCTCAGCTAGCCGATGGGTTCGTTCCTATCCTTGTTACGGCATAGCCGATCCGACGTCCTCCGTATCATCGCCGCTGGCCCTAGCCTCGTACGGTCTCGGTTAGGTCCGATCTTCGAGGTTCGGTGTTGATGGCGCTACCACGGCGGGCGATGGGTCTCGTGCTGTCATATCCGAAGCGGCATCGGCTTTGCAGCCTGTGCTTTCTTGTGCTAATCCTTGCCTAGGCCGCATGCGCCTTCATCGGTTTTTCCAGTTGATGAATCACTGTTCGGCTGTCCGAAGGGATCTCGTGCGTCTCGCCATCCTCTGAGCTTACCCTGGTTCCTCTATCAGCTCTGCGGTCGACTCCGCGTCGACACCTGTACACATTGGCTCCCCAGCCGATCGAAGAGCATCCCGATCCTATCAGTAGCCAGCCGATAGCGAGCGCCTGTATTGGATTCGCTCATCTCACTTCCTTGTCAATTGCAAGATCAAATTGACTGGCATGCCCATGAACCTCGATGCTTAAGGACCTGCACTGGAGATAAGCAGACCTCCTAGGCCTTCGCGTGACCGAGCCGCCGTCCCTCCCCGGTCGCGGGATTGTTTAGCGGCGATAACATCCCTCATAGCCATGAGAGGCTTAAGGTAGAAGCTTGGATTCCTGTTGTTGATGGAGGAGCCCGATTGTTAGTCATAGGTGAGACGAGATGTGGAAAGGTGGTGGTCCATGTCAGGCGGCATGGTAGTCAACCACACTGGTTGATAGCCCATGCCCCTTCCCACGTAGGGGTGATGATGGTGCATGTGACGGTCGTGCGGGCATGTCTTGTTACCCCAGTTGCATGCCGGGTAGGTTTGTGTTATGTCGCAGTTAATGTGAAACTCATGCATGGACAGACCCAGTGGCTCGCCATATTTATTGCGTGGTTTGTGTCCCTAAGCTGCTCGAAATTGCCAAGCTCGAGGGTGGGGATGCCCTAAGCTCAGCCCTTAGGAAGAGGTGAGCTCAGTCCTTTGTTTTGCTTTTCTTTAGGTGCGTAACTATTGTAGCTTGCTATTGATGACTGTTTGATTAGGCCGCTTGGCTTGATGATGTGTCCTCAGTTGCCCCGAGCAACTAGTGGTGGGGACCTTGGTTCCCACTTTACCAACACCGGCAAACAAAATCCTACCATAATTAGAGTTGCTGCATTAAACCCTGCAATCGCACTTGGGTTGGTTTTATTTCTCCAACCCCTAATGTTTTCTTCCTTCCTTTGTTGGATTCCCTCCTATAATTCAACCATCCTAAACCTCTCTCCCTAACCAACAAGAATTGGTCAAAGTTGATAAGCTTCTGTCCAAGAGCAAAACATTGAAGCAAAAGGGGTTAATTGGAATGGTGGTCACTTAGCACTTGGTGAAGATGAGGCTGTAGCTACATAATGACTGAGTGCACCCAACCTTTGAGTTCTTTGGTGTTACTAACCCTACTCGGGAAGTCTCTAAGTACCTTAGGGTGGATAAAGTAGCTAGCCATCTATACAAAATCTTCTCGAGTGGTATTTCGATACCTACCCGGGCTAACAAATAAGTAGCAGCATACAACATCCTCAATCTTCCTCCTTCAGCTAGTATTGCTATATTACATCTTCTTATTGTTATTGGTCATAATAGTGTCATCATATTGGCTTTCCGTGCATCTTATGCACGAAAATGCAAACATGATTGCCACCTCAAACCATCGTAGAAATTGGGGTACATCAGCTGAAACTGTATTAATCTCCCTATTAGTTGGCTTTTGCTTCCTCTTGGATTTATAGGCTAAGGGACTACTGAAGATGTTATTCAACTTGGCTCGAGGATCCTAAAACACCAAGGGAGCTAAGCTGTCAGCTTTATCTTTCTCTCTCTTTTCCTGAGCCACCCTCGCCTCCTCCTAGCTTGATGTTCTTGAGATGCTCTTCGACGGACTACTTGAGCATGTAGTAATCCTTGGCTTTGTGCCATCTATTAGGATGGTAAGGATATAAGCTATTCATAACCTCCTTGTAGTCTTCATCCCACGTGCAACATGGATGAGGGCGTTCTATCATAGCGACCAACTCTTTTGGCTTACGCTTGCGCTCAGGGGATCTAGAGTAATCTTCATTGCCTTTTTTCTCCTTGGGCCAAGAGATACTCGGCTTGTCTTCTCTCGTGGCGGCAACGACATCAGCAGGCATACGACTTGACCATCTCAAAAAGCCTCTTGACTGTAGTTAGAGGATTGCAAGTAAACTTGATGATGAGTTGCTCATCTTTGACCCTTTTTCGGAAGTCAGCGATGACAATATCATCATTGATTTCTGAAATCTTGTTTCACGCCTCTAAAAAATGCTTAATGTATTCTCAAAGAGTCGTGTTCTTCCTTTGTTGGATGTGATGTAAGTTATATTTCGATCTTGAGTGTTCAAACATGCTTCGGAAGTTTGCAACAAACTGCTCAAAAAGCTTGTCCTAGGAACCAATGAATCCCTATGGAAGCTCTAAAAACTAGCTCCTTATGACTCTGTGAGAGCAACAGGGAGATAATTTGCTATAGCCTTGATGTTTCCCCCGACTGCCTTGATTGCCAATGTGTATGTCATGAGCCAAGATTTCGAATCTGTTTTGCCATTGTACTTGTCAATGCCAGTCAACTTGAAACCAGTTGGCACTTGATGTAGATTAGATGTATAAATTGGGTCTCCTTCGTCAAAATCATTAGCATAAACTAAGGACCTGTGTAGTTGAGGAGATATGATGAAGTGATCACGCTTATCCTCTAGTTGGCACTGCTCGCACTCTTCCTACTCACAACATCTACCTTCAAGTCTATGCCGTAGATTGTAGTCGATTCACCTGCACATATCCTCGTGATAACAACGTCTACTGTTGTTTTCTTCGCTTTCTAGATGTTGATGCTGGCGATTGCGTTGCTCTTCGTCCAGTTGGCGTTGGTTTTATTCATCATGGTGTTAACTGGCTCGGTGTCTCCCTCTGTCTAGTTAGGAGCCTCCTGGGGGGAGACTTAGACAACATGGCATTTGACTAGATCAATGTGTTGCCACTTCTCTCGTTTTGATGTACTGCTGCTGCTGTCACCATAGCTTTGATCTTGGCAATAGTCGGTGAGATATCATCATCTTGCCATGTGTCTAGTATTAAGGAGAGTAGCCACAATGATAATGTTTTGTTTAGGAGTAACAAAAATGTTGTGATCTTCGAATCGAGTCTGAAGGATATCTTATTGGATCCTACGTGAACCCAGGCGTAGTTCTCTCTTATGGTTCTCCCATTTGGCTCTGCGTTGTTTTTCCTCCTCTTGCTGCTTGTGGTGTTGTTCATCCTCCCAAGCTCGTTGTTCCCTTTGGCAAGCTTCTTTGTCTTGGGCACCTGAGGCCATAAAGACCACATGTGGAGGAGAAAAGCTGTCACTGCTGCTGTCCGACACGTCAAACTAGATTGATTTTATGATGATGCCAATCTTCTGTGGCCCATACTCAAGTGGCTCAGGGCCATGTCTGAGTCAAACTCTAGAAGGCTGAGTTGTGTCTGACTCGAAGTTGTAAATTGAATATAGAACTTGCTGCTTGAGAAGCTTGACATAGATTGTTGCTGCTTTTACGAAACCAAATGGGATCTAGATTGGATCGGAAACTTGCTGCTTGGAGAGCTTAGACCATTGCCATGTTTGTGAGATTAACAAGATTTTATTTTGTGGTTTTCCCTGCACTCGATTGAATCTGAGTTGAAGAGTGAAAGTTTGTTAAAGTCATCGGCGAGGAAGTCGAGGCTCCCAAAGTGGAATGACTGTCCTAGAGTGAAGACAAACTAACGATTCCCAAAGTTGATTTCATCACACTTATCGACGGAAAGCTTGACACCACCCTTACTTGGTACATCAACTGTCGATGTTTTGTATTAGCAATAATTGAATGCGATAGTGCACGAGTTCTAAATTGGATAGATGCAAAACATAGGAGATTTATATAGGTTCATGTATCGGTAATAATTGAAGGGATAGTGCACAAGATTTAAATTGGATGGATGTAGAACACAAGTAATTTACGTAGATTATGTGAGATATTACCTTGGATTGTATTCTGTTGAGTATATTGATTGGTGTTAATACCATTTTCTTATGGCCTCAAGGGTCTTCTTGTCCGCCTTATATAGATTGAGAGGCATAATTACAAAGTAAAAAATCTAACTAGATAAGACTTTGGCTATCTTAGTATTTGGCTAGAATACCATGATTTAGGGTAGAAGTAGAAGGTAATATGCCAACTAAACCATATCGGGCTCATCTTAGTATCTTTAGTCAGATAAGTAGATCTTGAGCATCTAGTACCCATACTCTCTATAAAACTTTTAGAAAAATATTTATCTCATTATTTTTTTATCGGATGTAACCAAACTTTAAACATGTAGCCAAATCTTGCTTTTGACATCGGAGTCTAACCAGGCCGTTATGAAAAATCTTTTATCTTGAACCTTATGGTGATAATGAATCCACAAAATCCCCAGGATCCGTGCAAAGAATTCAATACTCCTGCATTCCGCGTTGCTCTGCATCCGCTCCGCATCGCGCGCGCACCCTCGGCTCCCCAATCCTTCTGCATCGCACGGGCTCCCCCTTTCGCCCCCGCTGTTTATTGCCGTCGCCGCCGTCCGCCTAAGCCGCCATGCACCTTTCCCATCGCGCCGGCTGAGCTGCTGCCGAACCTGGCCCATACATCGCGCCGGCTCCCCCATTCCCATGCACCTGCCCCATCCCTCCGCCGAACACGCCTCCTCCCGCCGCCGCATTCGCCTTACCCCTCTGCCGAGCTTGCCTCCTCCCACTGCCGCACCTGCCCCATCCTCTCTCCCTCTCACGCGCTACCACCGACCTCCGCCGCCAGATCGGCCTCGCCCCGTCTATCCATCGCGGTCGTGCCGCGCGAGTCCATCCCGGTGTCAGGTCATCGTCGCGCGGCCCTGCAATCTGAAACGACGCCAGCTTTGTATACAAGCGCCGCAGTGGCCTCCGTCTGCTCGTCCGCGAGGACGCCGCCTCGCCTTCCGAATCCTCTTCTCTTCGGACCTCGCCGTCATTGACGATCTCCTCGCGCAGGTAACGCACTGTAACACCCTCTCCACTCACTTTGTTGCTCAACTTTTCCCCCTATCCTCTCCGCCCTGCCTAGCAGCTTGTCCCTTGTACCATTAGGCACTTCACTGCTCTATTGGTGCTTTCTGCCCTTACCTAGATAATTTGCTTTGTTGTGGTCATGAATGGTGCAATTCGGGGCTGAATTTAGGCTCATAGCATGTAAGTGCTTGTAGAGTGGCGGAGATTGCAGCCGGTGTCCTGAGGATGTGGGAAATCAGCATGGTGTAACTAATTTAATTTAATTAATTAGGGTATCTTGAGAGTTGAGACATGTAAACTGATCAATTTTTCAGGAATGATTATTTGCGTAGGTACTTGGGTGAAATAATCAGTTTGGACTTTATAGTGTTCCACACTTTTAGAGTATCATTGTTGTCCTGTCGTGATACCCAGTTCCTTGTTCAGTTGCTCCTAACAATACTGAATGATATACGGCGATATTATTCTATTATCACACTTTATGATCAGTTATATTATCCTTGTGATCTATTGACTAGGCAGAGGCTCATGTAGTGTTAATCCATCTGCATAATATTGCAGTCTGAGGTTTCAGCTCCTGCAAACACAGAACAAGAAAGCCGCCCTGACTATGTGCTAAATAAGTATGTGCTAAATAAGCCGCCCTGACTTTGGTTATGGTAAGAGCTACTGCTGCATGATTTCTGGTTTTTATAGCAATAGTTATTTCTGGTTTGTTCAAGTATGTAAAAACCTTTTGTATGAGAAGACATGAAGTTTAAAAACATAATAAACAGTGCATGGAATGTAGAACTTATTTCTGGCCAGGATGTAGATTTTAGTTCTTTTTTGTATTCTTCCTCTAGCAGAAATGAATCTCCTTTTGCTCCTCTTTCACATCACTAATAGTCATTATTTGCACAAAACTTTAATAACAGGCTACTAAAGAACCTAAGTTGTTTCAGAGGTGGGGGTTACTAAAAAGGTCCCATGTCATCCTTCTGATATCTTATCGATATTTAAAATCGCAAAGACAAATTCATATGATGTGCACTGTGGACTACTACTAGAGGTTGGAGGTTGTATTCACCTAGCTGGACCACTAGCGGATCATAGTTTTTTTTTTGTAAAAATAGATTTATGAATGTTGAGAAATTGGATCTTAATTACAGTGGCCTATGTATATGAGTTCAGTTTGGAGTTCTTCTGCTTTTAATAGTTTGCTAGCAGCCAGAAGAGTATGTTGTTGCCATAGACGCTAGATATTACTACTTATATGAATGCAACTTCTAAAGAAAGCATTCTTGTGCTTGTAATATATTCAATACAACGTTGTACTGGAACATATTGTTTGGTAAAGCTATCATTTTTGGTAGCTGCTTAGATCGATGGTTAAGCTGGTTCCAGGTCTGCTTCCATCCAATACATTATTTGATTTTTTAATTATGTTTGGCCAGTCATGTTCTTGGAAAATAGAGAATGTTACGCTGGAAAAATACTGTTTTAGCTGGTCATAACTCTTACTAATGTGTACTGAGCACACTAATGTCTTATCACCATGTATTTGCAATAGCACTGGAACATATTGTTTATAACTTTATGCTACATTATTTTATTCTTTATGGTTTCTAAAATTCATCTTATTCCAGTTCATTTCAGTATATTGCAACAATTGAGGCAGGTGCTTGCATAATTGATCTCAACCAAGCTTGCTCATCCTCCATCTGAAATTTCCTACAATTTGTTGTGAAACCAGGAAGGTATATGGCTGTTACTTCAAACTTGGAGCAAATCTTAATCTTTTTGTGGCTATTCTTAATTTACAACTCTTCTTAACATAGTTCCATAACAAACATGACTAAGAGGTATCTCTCTTTTTTGGTAAGTTTGTTCTGCTGCTTAGACAATTTTGCAATGCATAACAATGCTGATGTCTCCACACCAACATTGTCTTCAATATCAGGTGAATTTTTTGTCACTTTAGAAGAACTGCATATATTTTATGTCTTGTTTTTTTTGGAATCAAAACATTTGTCGAGGTGACATTGTTTTTTTTAACATAATGCTATATGTTGATTGGCTCTTTCATGTCCAGAAGGTGGTCCAGAATGGTTTGCTTCATCTATGTGCATATTATTCGGTCAATTAATAAGTTTTTCCATGCTAATTTCAGCGGGCATTCCTCCCTCATGACCTCTTGCTGATATTACAAATCTTAGTGCCGCTGAATTAAGAAGGAAGTGTGTTAGAGAGGTATGCTTCCTTGACCACAGAGCAAAAGAAAGCGAGAAATAAGACAGGTGACGGCCATGATGTGCTAGGTAATCCCTTTACTTAATCTGATATGGGATCTATTGCTACCAGAAAGGAACTGAACTGGCTTGCCCAGAAAGAATGGATTTCTACCCTTGGAGAGCTAATGGTACTGGACTGATAGTGCACTGATTGAACCAACCCGGACGTATCACTGGGGAACCTGTGGCTGGAGAGAATCTCTCACAATGGCAAAATGCCAAATGGGAAGCTTACCATATTAGCTTACCAGAAAACTAATTAAGGGGAAGTTCAAAGGAATTAAGTAAGCCATCTTTAGGTTATAAAGAGATTTCTAGTGAGGCTAAACTTATCTGCCTTTCTTGGTACTTCAAAGTCGAATGCCACTGCTGCTACATACAGGAGAAGCTAGATTTTTTGCTAGAGAATGGATGTTCAACTAGGATGGGGTCATTGCAAAGAAAAAGTGCTAGAGGTGAGTGAGCCTACGACCATCAATTGCTTATCTCCTATTACCAATTGCGGCAGACTTGGACTAATGGAATGGAATTGCTTGAAGTGAAGACCATTGAACAAAAGGCTTTACACAAAAAGAAAGTCTGACCTCGATGGGCTAATCGATACCATGTTTCCCAACCTAAATGATAACCTTACAGACCCAAACCACATAAGATCTAGGGCCATACCATCCACTCAGAATGAGTTCATCGATAGAATAAATATGAAAATGATTGGGCGGTTTCATGGGGAGGTGATGACATATAGATTTGACCGAGCTGAGGATGACCCCCATAATTATTACCCGTCCAAAATTTTGAACTCTCTAACTCCCAATGGGCTTCCTCCACACTATTGAGGAACATTGACTCAACCAATGGACTTTGCTGAAGATAAATTGCCCTGTCATACTATTGAGGAACATTGACTCAACCAATGGACTTTGGGTGGGTTTTGGAATGGACCATATATATTATTACATGTATATGTTTTTAACTTTTATTTTTTAGTTTCTATTAATGATATTTTGATGCAATGGAGAGGATGGTTGTTACTCAATGTAGCGAACTCCTGATGAACTTTACTTTCTAATGCTAATTGATCAAATTTTCTGGTTGAAGCTGAAACACAAATTGCCCGTTAACTTTGTAGCAAAATTTTGTCATTCCTTCATAGCTTTGCAATTGTGATACTTATGTGACTGACAAATGTCTAAACCTTGATTTTCTTTGATGTTCTTTAATTTAGGGAACAGTGGACTCCGTTGTTGCTTCCAAGTGTGAAGTTCCAGCTAATCAAAGGAAATTGTCAATGAGTTCCTTCTGGTGGCTACTGATCGAATGCTCAGCAGATAAGCTGATTTTCCTATTCTCTCTAAATTTTCCCTTGCTTTATAAACTGGTGCCATGTTCTGTAAAATGTGTCAGGCAAAGGAGACTACTAATCACATCCTCTTTAAATGTGCTATTGCTGCTCTGAAACGGTGTGTTGTTACAGATACTTTAGGGCTGTCAGGTTTGTGTACAAATTTCTGGGGTGTCTGAACATCTTGTAAAACAATGTAAATACAATGATCCAATGTAAATACAGTGATTTGATAGTTGATGGTTGGGCTGTGCTGGACTTTATGGTTGACTAGGAATGACTTTGTTTTAAAAAATAATTTGATTAAATCTCCAATGCCGGTGCTACACAAAGCCTTATCTAACGCTGGAGGTTGCTTCAAAAAGGAGAAGACTGCACCTAGATGGAGAGGAAAACTGGAGTGCTTTGGAAATTAGGCTATTCTCTCTGATGGCTTCGATTTAGTCGAGTCTGATTTAGGCGTATCAATTTTTAGAGACGGAACGTGTTCATTTTTAGTGTATCAAGAATTATTACTTTTTAACAATGAATTTTGTTACTAAGGTATTAGTGGACGTGTAGACTTTCAAACATTGATATTTGAGTAGACTTTTAAACTTGGATATCTGTTGATCAGCCCAAGATAATTATGTGCCATTCTATCACATGTATATTACAGTTTTTTTACCGTTCGTGCTACTATTGTGTGAAAACCATAAAAATGGGATATAGCTATTATCTGTACTAAAATAATGTTTACGAGAGTTCACTTAATCATTTTATGACATCATCCCACCCATTAAGATTTGAAGTTGGTGTAATTATTTCCCATTGCAACGCAACGCACTACCTAACTAGTATTCACAAGTTTTTTTTAAAAAGAACGTGTCATTGAACTAACTAATGAGCACTTTGAGAGAGATAATTTAATTGGATTCTTTATTTAAGAATACATGGCTTATTTGGGGTAAATTATGTCACCACAAATTGGTAGAAGATTTTAATAACTAAATAGAAGAGTTAAATGAAGTCACTGCATTTGATTGATTTTATTTATATAATATTTGAAATAAATATAATAAAATTAAGATCATAATAAATGTTATTCTTCAATTTTTGCATAAAAATCATATGTATATTATTATTATTACTTTAAAGCATCTCAAGAAATATTAAGATATATAATTACGGGTAAAGCTAATTAAGCAACATGCATACGTTAAATATATTAAAAATGACACTTTCCAATATTATATTTTTGATGAGAAACAACATAACTTTCCAATATTATTAAAATGTATAGTAATTATTACTGATCAAATATATACATACATTAATTATATAGTTCATTTCTTATTCTTAATATCTGTAATATCCACAAAATCTAAATATTTTCAAATATTGCATCATGTTGATTCTTCAATTTTAATTTTACCAAATTAAAAGCAATCTTATAAAATTGATTTTGGAAAAATCTTTCTTGTATTTCTCCTTTCATTTAAGTATTTGTTTATTTAAAATCTTCATACTTTGAAATATTTCTTATTCTCTCAATTTGTATGTTTTTCCTAAATTGCTATTTCTTGATTTGGATTTCTTATTCCTAAAAATACTCAACAAAATAGTTTGAGCTTAATTTAGAAGTGTTTGATTTTTTCCCTTCTTAAATAAAGTCCAAGAATTTCCACAATTCTAAACTTACAATCTATGCTAGCTCATATTTCTAACCCTCTCTTCCAAATGTCCTTTCATAAAATACTCTTAATTTATTCCAATACCATAAATCGAGATCTCTTCCTTCAAGTTTTAAAACTCCAAATTCAAAACTACTTCTTTAGACCTAATCCTTCATCCTAGCACAGGAAAACTTTTAAAAATCCTTTGATTGCTATTGTGCTAAGAAAATTCCTCTCAAATCCAATTTCTCAAAACTTAACCTAAACTCCAAATCCCTATCAAATTCAAATTCATTTAAATTTGAAATTCTTTCTTTAGTCCACCCAAAAATTCCTCTAAAATCCCTAGTATACCATATCCTACTTCTACACTAAAATTTTACACAAAAGCCAATTGAATCCCAAAAAACCTGAGAAATATGAAAGTTTACTGTTTATTGCCTACCAAGTGTTTCATCTCGGCCCAACCCAATCAATGTAGCCCAAACATTGGCCCAAACCCAGTCTAAATCAGCCCAAAGCAGCCTGAGCCGCCACCATAGCCAAGCAGAGGCAGAGATAGGCATGACTGCTATTGCCGCTATTGCTCACCACCAAAAATCCAGCGATCGGGGAGGGATGGCGGCTCGGTCACACGAAGGCCTAGGAGGTTTGCGTATCACCAGTGCAAGTCCTTAAGTCTCGAGGTTCGTGAGCATGCCAGTCAATTTGACCCTGCAATTGACAAGAAAGTGAGACGGGTGAGTCCGATATAGGCGCTCTCTATCGGCTAGCTGCCGATAGGCTTGGGATACTCTTCGATCGGATAGGGAGCCGATGTGGATAGGTGTCGACAAGGGATCGACCACAGAGCCGATGGAGGAACCAGGGTGTGCTTAGAGGATATCGAGGCGCACGGGATCCCTCCGGACAGTCGAACAGTGATTCATCGGCTAGAAAAACTGATGAAGGCATATACGGACTAGGCAAGGAGTAGTATAAGAAGGCATGGGCTGCAAAGCCGATGCCGCTCCGGATATGACAGCAAGAGACCCGTTGTCCACCGTGACAGCGCCATTAACACTGAACCTCGAAGATCGCACCTAACCGAGACAGTACGAGGCCGGGGCCAGCGGCGATGATACGGAGGACGCCGAATAGGCTATGCCGTAGCAAGGATAGGACCGAATTCATCGGCTAGCTGAGCCGATGAGGGGATGCCTCTCTGAAGGCAGGTGCGTATCGGCTGGGGGACCGATACGTTCGACGTTACGCGTTGAGAGGCGCCTCTAAAGGCTGATGCGCATCGACCGAGGGGCTGATGCACTGGGTGTGAAGCTCAGAGCTTGGATAACTCATCGGCTACTCACTCTGATGAGACGCCGTGCAGAAGACTATAGGCCTGAAGCTCGATCTACCGTTGGCAGTCTCGTAGGTCAGACCTAACCGATGCAGCACGAGTTTGACGACGACAGAGGGAGCTTAACAGGCCGATAGGTCCTGCACGGACGTGATGCGGTACACCTGATCTGACTAAGAGTTCGAACCTAAATAATGCAGCCTTAGACAGCACAAAGCATACTAGGATAGTGGCGGGACTTACCCCTTCGCAGGAGATTGGACTCAACCGATGCAGCCCTGCATTGAGAGCCAGAACCCGCCGGTAAACACCTAGATGAACTAGGGTGGCGATGCGCCGAAATTGTATATGATCGAGAGATATCTTATATGTTTCTTGGGGGTCTATATTTATACCCTGGATTTACAGACAAAGTCCGACGCGTCTACGACCATCGGACATTATTTCCTAGTAAGAACAAAGGAAAATATTCCTAAATAAGTTAACTAACCAGCTAAACCTTCCTAATTAAGTAAGGTTACAATTTACAAACATCCTGCCGTGGAGTCCACGGCTCTTCCGCAAACCCAGTTTCATCTGAATAATCTTTCAATTTGTAACCGAGTCTTCCTTTGCTGCAACCAGATCGGCTTCTCCATTGTAGCTATCTGATCTTCTTTTACTCAAGCCGATCCTTTTTCTTCCTTTTCTCAGGCTTCTCGGACCCGATCCCGATTGGCTAATCCCCAATCTTTAAGCCGATCCAATCTCCTACCAATCTGATCGGCTTTTCTACAGTTTCGATTGGCTTTGTCTCAGCATGTCCATCGGCCGATGACTGCATTAAACTCTCCATTGGACCTCTCAGCTGATCGGCTTTAGCACCATCGGATCTCTCAACCGATCGGTTTTAGCACCATCGGATCGTCCATATTTTGACGTTAACACATGCCCCCCAATTTTGGAGTTTGCCAACAGACAACAAAATTTCAAGCCGTTAGAAACCTCCTCAAACTAGGATGACCCTTTAAAACCCGCATTAATCGGCTCAGATCTCTGCCTAGGTCACTCTGCCTTTATAAAATATATCTACGCCTCAGCCTTCTTCCACACACTTTTTCTCATTAAAAATCCCTAAACCTTGACGAGCTCCATAGGCATCCGCAAATTTCCGCGAATCTTGACGGGCTAAGAAGACTGAAGGCGACCTCTCGTAGATCTCTTCATCGGCCGCTACTCCTTCATTTGTGCAATGGCTTCTACACATGTAATCCCTGAGGTAACCATTATCTGCTCTTTCATCCTATGTTTTGCACAATTCTTCCCCATCCCGATTTCTCATCAGTAGTCGGGTTCTGGTTTCTGTAGGATCTTAAGAGATAGATTGCTATTCTAATCTCTGATCTCCCCGGTCACTTCTTTCTTGGCCCTATGGGTAGCGAGGATTCATCTGATTTCATCAACTCGGAAACAGAAAGGATCCGGTTCAAGCACTCATCCGTGGCCATCACCGATTGGGTTAATAGCTTCAGATCTTGGCCTAGCAAACTCCGAGGAATGGAGGAACTGGTACCTTAGAGTTTCTGCCTCCAAAAAGTCTTTATGGGAGGATTTGGAAATAGACCATTGCATCAACCTTTCCTTAGCCGATATAGAAAGGAACGAACCTCTGCATGCATCGGCTTCTTACTTTTGGTCAGATATTTTAAATGCCTTCATATTTGGGCATGGTCCGATGACCCCCACCTTGATGGATGTTACCATGTTGACCTGCCTCAACACCACCCACTACATTAATTTGTTCAGCCTCAGATTGAAACCTACGCATCGACTAAACACCAAGAACGTCAGAGGTTGGACTAAGTATATTTTCCTGCATAAAAAATCCTCCGGCCCAGTCGATGGACGTGAACATGTAGCATTCTTGAACCTTTGGTTGGAAGGATTTGTCTTCGGTGGTTCGACTCTTGGTCCAACGACCAATATGCAATGTTTGGTAGAGCTCCTGGCCGATCACCACTAGATCCCCCTGGGGCAATATCTTCTCGGAGCTACTTATCAATTGCTCTATCAAGTTGCGACCAAGCTGTCGGTAGGCTAACCAGTTGGACATATCGACGGACCCTAGTGGTTTATACAACTTTGGTTGAATGTCTACACCTCCAAAGTCATTGCCAGGCCCCCCTTCTCTTCCATGACATTCTCGACTGACTACCTAGAATAAAATGAGGCTAGCCGACACTGATGTATTTCTTTGGGTGAGGCTTCATTGGCTCTTCCTAGAAGCAAAATGACCCCCCTCGGACTCAGCTAGTGGTTCAAGTGTTTCTACTACGGCTTTACCAAAGAGGTCACCATCTGGTTTGCGTACGAGGATGACTCGTCCTTTGAAATACCTTCTAGGTTTCATCCGATGAATGCCTTAGCCGATGAAGAATCGAAGACCATCTTTCTATCCTCCATAACTCCTTGTCTTCTGCCGATCGGATTTTCAATGGGCTGATCCCAACATCCATCATACGAGTTCTACCATCCCTCGGTTAGTGCTTGTCAGTTGGGCTTCGGCTAACTACCTATCGGCTTGTTCTTCATCGGCAAGCTCCGAGCCCATGGAGAAGTGAAAAGCGGCTTGGAGTACAACCGACTTAGTTCGATGACATCGAACTTGTCCTTAGGGACTATCTCCACCTTCATGCCCTATATATCTAATATCAAAATCTTCGCTCGATGGTGGTCAGAATGGAAAAGGCACCAATATAGTCTATAGGCTGAACATTATTACTTTTGCCTCAATCCCGACTACGTGGAATTTGATGAAGTGGTAATCCTTCTCCTTTCACTATTATTTCTTCATCGCTTTGAATTTCAACTGCGTCTTTGATTCCCGTGGTTCCACAGGCTGGCGACAAAGATGCACCTTTGACTAGCGCAAGTGGTCGGTCGATTATCTATCAACCTTCATCGGCTAGATCCCTTCTTGGGCAAAGCGGTCCACCTCCATCAGTTCTCCTCCAAGTGTCGCAAGTATCAGGGCTAAAGCGCAAGAAACTGGCTACTTGGACGGTTTCTAAGAAACGGAAACCTGACGCCGATGTTGTCATTGTTACATCGGCTTCGCGAAGCCCTTTCCCTGCTGTTATTCTAACTTCTTCCGCATCTCCGCTGGTATGTATTAGCATCAATTCTTCGTTGCCTTTGTTTTATCCTGACACCTTCGCTTTGCAGCCTGAACCATCGGCTCCTGAGGTCTAAACGCTGGACCCTGTTACTGGGGCTGAGCCGATGGTATCCTCACACATTTTGGTATCCAC
Source organism: Oryza coarctata (assembly GCA_030770085.1). Classification (NCBI taxonomy): domain Eukaryota; kingdom Viridiplantae; phylum Streptophyta; class Magnoliopsida; order Poales; family Poaceae; genus Oryza; species Oryza coarctata. The sequence continues at coordinate 16,133,302 of CM061466.1, forward strand.
TCACGCTGCCCCACATCAAGCTGACACCCGCATAAGAACTGCTCCCACTGTCTCTCAGGTACGTTCATTATACGTGTCGTTTCTTTTGCCTCATGATCTCCATATTTGCTAATGTTGTTATGTAGTCATTAGCTGATCTATTCTCCTTGGACATCAGCAAATACCTGGAAGCAAAGGAAGACTCAGCCACCAGCACAGTGATCGAACCATTTTTGTCAGCCGATGCATGTGAGCAGTTGTCAGATATTATGCATCGGCTGGATATTCCGATTGACTCGCTGGTGGAAGATTGCGGGTCGATCCGGGGAAGACTTGCAGAAATTCAATACCTCCTACCTATGGAACTGTCAGATGCACTCATGCCTACTGCCTACTTGGAATTCCAAAGGACCCGGCTGACCGCATCAAGACGACGCATAGCTGATCGCGCTGAGCAAAGCCACCGGGCTCACAATGATCGGCTGACTGCTCTTGATGAAAAGAAGAAACTTGATGAAATGTCAGCTGACCTTCAACATGCCAACACCAAGCTTGGCCTCTTGAAAAAACGAGATGCCGATTTGATGGCGGAACTCGATAAGGTTCGTGAAGACATCAACTCCACCGAGTCCCATCTCATCGGCCTACCAAAATCGATCCAAAACCAAGAGGCCAAGGTAGCAAACAAAGTGCGGCTAGTAGTTTGCCGGCATAGGAACCTGAAGACTATCTCTAGATCAGACGAGGATGACATCCGCGCCATCAAATCCGTCTGCGCGCGATTGACGCCATTAAGAAATTCTTGTAAAACTTTAGCCTCGGAGAAACCCAGATGTCATCTTGAACATTAACTTTTGCAATAAACTTTAATCAGCTTGATCAACAAAAGTTGTATATGTATATTTTCTAAAGGCGATATCTCCACGATATCGGCTGTATGTAACCAATACAAACTATATCGGCTTCCGTACATTGTCAATCGGCTATGCCTCAACCGATCATATGAATGGTACTATCAACTGATACTACCCTTAAAACCTTATCTGTTCTGAATCGGCTATGCTCAGCCGATTTAGGCGCCTACCCACACGCTAGGATAATATTTTTTCAAATATTTTCTATTAAACGCTTTGGTAAACTTCTCTCCTTCAAGACTTTCCAACATGTAAGCATTACCAGGTACACACCGATTGATCTGATAGGGTCCTTCCTAATTAGGTGACCATTTCCCAAACTTATTATCCCTAGATCCAATCGGTAAAATTAACTTCCGAACGAGATCTCCTTCAGAAAAGGATTTGGTCATTACTTTTTTGTTATAATGCCTAGCGACCTTAGCCTTGTTTTTCTTGATCCTCTCAAACGCTTCTAACTGACTCTGAGTCAAATCATCAAGCTCATCGGTCATCAACATGTAATAATCATTGGCTGTCAACTGATCCTGTAAAGACACCCTCCTGGAGCCGATGTTAACTTCCCACGGAAGAACTGCTTCATGACTATATACCAACTGATATGGTGGCACCTGGGTAGATCCATGACACGTCATCCGATAGGTCCATAATGAATCGTTCAAAGTGACATGCCACCTCCGTGGTTGTTCGTCGATCTTACGCTTGATCAACTTTATTAAACTCTTGTTAGAAGCTTCTGCCTGTCCATTAGCTTGAGCATAATATGGTGACGAATTCAGTAACTTAATCCCCATACTGGCAGCAAACCTTTGAAACTCGTCTAACATAAAGATAGAACCTTGATCGGTGGTAATTGTCTGTGGAATTCCAAATTGATGTATGATATGTTTCTTGATGAACTCAATCGCACCCTTAGAAGTAACTTTCTTCAAAGGAATAGATTCTACCCACTTTGTAAAATAGTCTGTTGCGGCCAATATGAACTTATGCCCTTTACTGGATGAAGGATAAATCTGGCCGATCATGTCGATTCCCCAACCTCTAAACGACCATGGCTTGACTATCGGATTCATAACCGATGCTGGAGCTCGCTGCACATTCCCAAATTCTGACAATCTTGGTAGCCCTTGTAGTATTTAAAACAATCCTCCAACATACTCAGCCAAAAGTATCCAACCCTCCTCCTCATCCATCTCATGTTATGAGCTGATTGATGGGCTCCACAAATGACTCCATGCACCTCGCTCATTACCAACATAGATTCTTCGGCACCCAAACATCTTAAGAGCACCCCATCGACGGATCAATAATACAATTCTTCATCAAGTAGAATATACTTAATAGTCTTGTACCGAAGCTTCTTGGAAATCGATCTTGATAGATTATGCAAATACTGAATAATTTCCCATCTCCAATCATCGGCTTCCATACGGCTCTTAATATCGGCTATCTCAATTTCCACTCTACTGTTCAGCTAATACCCTGAAGTAGTTTGAGCAAGATCATTGGCCTCCACGTTTTGCTCTCTAGGAATATGATCCAATGTTACTGTCTTGAAATCCTTTAACAACTGTTGACATTTTTCATAGTATGACTTCAAAATTCCATCCTTGTATTCATAATCCCCATACAGTTGTTTGATTACCAACAAAGAATCCCCAATAACCTCTACCATATCGGCTCCAATTTCTCTTAGCAGCTGAAGTCCCTTGAGTATTGCTTCATATTCTGCTTGATTATTTGTACTATACGGCTTGATCGTGAAGGCAAACTCAAAACTTGCCCCCCGAGGCGAAATGATCACTAAGCTGATACCAGATCCATGCTTACAAACCGATCCATCAAAGAATAACGTCCATGGGATCGGCTCCACATAATTCTCTTGGACTCCTCTATGCTATACAATAAAGTCGTCTACCGCTTGTCCCTTGATTGCCTTAGTCGACTCATACCTCAGATCGAACTCCATCAGAGCGAATATCCATTTACCAAACCGCCCCTCAAGACTGGAGCCGATAGCATGTATTTGATCACATCGGCTTTGCAAAGCACTGTGCCCTCAGCCGATAGAAGATAATGCCTTAACTTTGTACATGAGAAATACAAACATAGGCATAACTTTTCCACAGTAGGATACCTGGTCTTAGCATCTAGAAGTCATCGGCTCAAGTAGAATACTACTCTTTCTTTTGATTCAAACTCTTGTACAAGCACCGATTCGATTGACTTCTCATCGGTTGACAAATATAATTTAAACAGTATTCCTTTTTGCGGTGGAATCAGCACTGGTGGAGAATTCAAGTATTCCTTGATTTGATCAAAAGCTTTTTGCTGCTCATCACTCCACACAAACTCTTGATCGGTTCGTGAGTGAACGACTCAATTCTTCCCGATAAGTTTGAGATAAATCTCCTTATAAAATTGAGTTTGCCGATCAAGGACTGCAAGTGTAGTTTGTTGCTAGGTGGCTCGTTGGTCTGGATGGCCCTGATGCTTCGTTGACTGACTTCAATTCCTCTCTCATGCACCATAAAACCCAAAAATTATCCAGCCGATACGCCAAAAGCACACTTGTGAGGATTCATTTTGAGTCCGTATTTCTTCATCCTCTCAAGCACTTTTCGTAGATTGGCTATATGTTCTTCAATACCTTTAGATTTCACCACCACGTCATCAATATATATCTTCACCAACTGTCCGATAAGATCATGGAACATGTAGTTCATGGCTCTCTGATAGATAGCACCAGCATTCTTCAATCCGAAAGTCAAGACTACCCACTCGTATAAACCAATAGCCCCAGGACACCTAAATGCAGTCTTGTGGATATCTTCTTCGGCCATAAAAATTTGATTGTAGCCTGCATTTCCATCCATGAAGCTAATAATCTTGTGACCCGATGCAGCGTCAATTAATAAATCTGCCATCGGCATTGGATACTCGTCTTTAGGGGTTGCCCTATTTAAATCCCGAAAGTCGATACATATTCTTAACTTTCCATTTTTCTTCTTCACCGGGACAATATTGGACACCCATTCAGCATATCAGCATGGTCTGATGAAATTTGCATCGTATAACTTTGTGATCTCCGCCTTGATTTCATCATGCCACTCTGTTTTGAATCTCCTCTATGGCTGCCTAAATGGCCGATATCCCGGTCTGATAGGAAGCCGATGTTCCACAATCGATCGGCTTAATCCCGGTATCTCATGGTAATCCCAAGCAAAGCATTCCTAAAATTCTTTTAATAATTTTATCAGCTTTTCTCAGAATTCAACACATAGATTTTTACTAATGTATGTCGGCCTTGGCTTGTCTCCTGATCCTATATGTATTTGTTCTAATTCATTAGCCAACATAAAACCTTGCTCTAACTTTCCTTCGGAGTCTTCTATAGTTCCCATGGAAACAATGGATCCGAGTCGACTTGCTGAATCATCTTTATTCCTTTATTAGTCACCTCTAGGAAATTTCCCACCCATGTTTGTCCGGATAGGCAGTTTAATCCATCAGCTTTCTAGAATGGCATATCAGTTGTTGCCACACTAGTCGACTGATCGGCCGCGATCACTTCAACTTTGTCTCCTTGCTACGGTATGAGGCTTTGATGCATTGTTGAAGGAATACAACAGTTGACGTGAATCCAATCCCTGCCAAGGAGAAGACTATACGACCCCTTACTATCGATGATAAAAAATGTGGTAGGACAAGTCTTGCTTCCAACTGTTAGCTCCACATTCAGCACTCCCTTAGTTTCTGATGGATTGCCTCCGAAGTCTTTCAAAACCATATTTATTTTAACTAAGTCTCCAGCCGTCTTACCCAATTTGCGGTATGTAGAATACGGGATCAAATTGACGGCTGCGCCTTCGTCAACTAGCATCTTTGCCATTGGCTTTCCATCGACATATCCGTTGATATACAATGGTTTTAGGTGCCGATGCTTGGATTCTTATGGCTTGTCAAATATGGCTTGACTCGGTTCCAATATTAATTGGTCAAAATCTTCTTCTTGACCTTCTTCATCGGATACACATGGTTTATATTCCATCGGTAAGAGAATACCATGTTAGCCTGAGCCGATGTACTAGCCTCATCCTCTTTTTGCTTTACTTTCCATACTTTTTTAATTTTCTGGCTCCGATCGGATTCTTCATGGTCCTGCCGTTGTCTTTTATGCTGCTCTCTATGCCATAGCCTTTGTGCCCTCCTTTTCTAATTCTTTGTAAAAATCCCGGACGGACACCACTAATCTTTCATGGGGTATGATTCTTTGTTTAACTCCTGGTCCTTAACTGTCCTTTGACCATACTCTTCATTGATCGACCCTAATCGGCTATGTGCCGATGCCGTAGTGATGGAAGGCTGATCATACAACGTTCGGCTCTGGTCATAGTACTGAGATCCTGGTTTGTTACATTCAGTTAAGTTCTCGATCAAAGGCAACCTCATATTTTGATCCCAACAGTACTGAAAAAAGGGACAACCCCAGTGTGGATTATACCTTTCTTGTTGTATTGTGGCTCGTCTTTCTTTGTCTTGTAGTCTAGAATATTTTCTGATTAAGTCCAATAAAGTAACCTTCGACCTCTTCCAGCGTCTTTTTTCATCGGACCGATCTCCTAAGGATCTTGTAATCACCATATTCACCGGGAAAGGATGCCCATCAACCTTCATCGGCTTTTTGTCCTCGAACTTGATTCTCTCCTATTCGACAGCCAATTGTAACTATTGCCGGAAGACCTTGTACTGATTGGTATGATGAGATATTGAATTGTGCCATTTGCAATACTTCTTTCTGAGTTCTTCGGCAGATGGGATTACATGGTTTGGTGGCAACTGAATCTGCTTCTCTTGGAGGAGAAGATCAAATATCTTGTCAGCTTTGTTAATATTAAAATCATATCTTTCTTCTTTATTTGCTTTCTTGATCCATAGACATGATACGGGTTTCTTATTCCTGGTCCATTCCGCCAGACTCACCTCCACATTGGATCCCTCATTATCTGAGTCCGATGCATACACCTATAACTGATCGGCTTTCCAATGGAACCTTTCTTTCTTGGCACCTGCAAATCGGCTTTCATGAGCCGATACTCTCTAGAGTAGATGAGACAAACTTTCGAACTCTTGTGAAGAGAAATGCTCCCGAATCGGAGCTAACAATCCTTGGAAAGCTAAGTTGGCTAATTGTCCGTCACTTAAAATGAGACTGTAGCATCGGCTTCTGACGTCTCGGATAATGAATAAAACCAAGAGAAGGCTGGTCCAGATAAAGACAATGGAAATAATTGGACACTCAGAGCTTCATCAGCCGATGTCTCCCCACATTGAGCCAGGAATTGGCTAATATGTTCCATCGTAGATACGTTATCTTGCCCTGAGAACCTAGAGAAATCTAGAATTTTGAATCGGTGTAGTAGCGGAATTTTGTCGGACCATTCTGGGTAAGGGTGCCGATACATAAAAGTTTATTCTTTAGGCTTAATGCTGTATTGCTCTCTTACAACTTCCGCAATTCTGGCAGTCCAATCTTCTTCCTTTGGATTCTCCTTTTGGTACTGTGGGATCGAAGTTGGTATCTGACATGATGCATAATGATCTCCTTGATAATTATTACCAGGACATTCTTGCTTATATCCCCCGTAATAGGCTGTTCGATGATACCCTGGCATCACGTCTTCATGTTGCCCCCCAATCTGCTCTTGTACTAGTGGAAACATATTTACTGATATATCCCTTCTTGATCCGTAAGTAACATGTGGTTGTCCTGTTCTCATCGGCAAATACACCGGCCCTTGATCAGGTTCTTTAACAATAGATCCATCCACAGTTTTCTTGATTAAGTTGTGCAAAGTATTCACCAGTACACCCGATTGGTTAATGAGCGCATGGTGAATAGCTTTGTCAACTATCTCTTGTAGCGGCTTCTGAGGACTAATGGGTGGCGATCGGTTTGATTCTCCTTCTAAAACTGGCTTTGGCATTTTGGACTTTTGAATCGGCTCTTGTCGGGTCATGCTGAAGGACTCCAGATAGAGCTTCTAAAAATTAGCTGTTTTCTGCTCCACCTGGTATCTCTGCTCCTCAGTTAAATCCTTCATCGTTACTAGGATTACATTGTTTGTGTTGATTTCTTTACCCGCCATTTGATCACCGTTGATGAAGGACTTTCAACTGATGAAAAAGGTCTTCTTGTCCCACCGGGCATGCCAAAAGGCGTGCTCACCGCCAAAAATCCCGCGACCAGGGAGGGACGGCGGCTCAGTCACGCGAAGGCCTGGGAGGTCTGCCTATCTCCAATGCAGGTACTTAAGCCTCGAGATTCATGAGCGTGCCAGTCAATTTGACCCTGCAATTGACAAGGAAGTGAGATGGGCAAGTCCGATATAGGCGCTCGCTGTCGGCTAGCTACCGATAGGTTTGGGATACTCTTCGATTGGCTGGGGAGCCAATGTGGACAGGTGTCAACGAGGGATCAACCGCAGAGCTGATGGAGGAACCAGGGTGTGCTCAGAGGATATCGAGGCGCGCGGGATCCCTCCGGACAGCCGAACAGTGATTCATCGGTTGGAAAAACCGATAAAGATGCATGCAGACTAGGCAAGGAGTAGTATAAGAAGGCACGGGCTGCAAAGCCGATGTCGCTCCGGATATGACAGCAAGAGACCCATCGCCTACTGTGACAGCGCCATTAACACCGAACCTCGAAGATTGGACCTAACCAAGACAGTACGAGGTTGGGGCCAGCGGCGATGATATGGAGGACGCCGGATCAGCTATGCCATAGCAAGGATAGGAGCGAACCCATCGGCTAGCTGAGCCGATGAGGGGACGTCTCTCTGAAGGTGGGTGCGTATCGGCTGGGGCACCGATACGTTCGACGTTACGCGTCGAGGGACGCCTCTGAAGGCTGATACGCATCGACCGAGGGGCCGATGCACTGGGCGTGAAGCTCAGAGCTTGGATAACTCATCGGCTACTCACTCCGATGAGACGCCGTGCAGAAGACTATAGGCCTGAAGCTCGATCTACCATCGGCAGTCCCGTATGTCGGACCTAACCGATGCAGCATGAGTTTGACAACGACAGAGGGAGATTAGTAGGCCGATAGGTCCTGCACGGACGTGATGCGGTACACCTGATCTGACTAAGTGTTCGAACCTAAACGATTCAGCCTTAGACAATATAAAGCATACCAGGATAGTGGCGGGACTTACCCATTCGTCGGAGATCAGACTCAACCGATGCAGCCCTTCGCCCTTTCCTCGGGCTTTTCGGACTTGATCCCGATTAGACAATCCCCTATCTTCAAGCCGATCCAATCTCCTACCAATCTGATCGGCTTTTCTACAGTTTCGATTGGCTTTGTCTCAGCATCTCCATCGATCGATAATTGCATTAAACTCTCCATCGGACCTCTTAGCCGATAGACTTTAGCACCATCGGATCTCTCAACCGATCGGCTTTAGCACTATCGGATCGTCCGGATTTTAACGTTAACAGCTATCCACACACCAGTGCGCACAGTTGTTCACAACTTTGCCATGCCATCATCACTGCATACACCACACTGAGTTACCAACCTCACCCACAGCCGTCATTCCACCCTCACACCCATAGCCTCACTGCCCCTCGCGTCAAGTGATCATGTCACCACGCTCGCCATCGCTACTTTGCAGCTAGTCGCTGCTACGAAACGTTGTCATAGCTGTGTCTATCTTCTAGACACCCATAGTGTCACCTCTACCATTGTCTTGATGTAACTTCACCATTGGCTGAGCTAGCGCACACCCGCAGCCTTGCTATCACCCATCAAACTCAAAGCTGAGCTCATCTTCTTTATAATAGTCATGACCATCCACACTATAATAGATCATTCTGCCCAATAAATAGAACCTAGACCTATACCTCTTGCCATCATCCATCCTTCACTCTCCTGTTCTAATTCTGGAGCTCTACCCCTTTTCTTGTTCAAGTAATGCCATGACGTTGATCAAACACATTGCGAGTGACTGTCGCCTGAGCTCCTCATATCAAATTCCTCTTCAAGTTCTAGTAAAATGTCTTGCTCTACTCATGTTCTGCCTCCTCGAAGCTTTGCCTAAGTCCTATGCTGCTGCTGCCATGGCCATACCCAATTGAGCCCTGTTCTGATGTGCCTACTATGTGTGTTGCCACGGTACTGCGCACAGCTGCAATTCATGGTTAAGCCATCTCCGAGTGAGTTCTCTTGTTTATAGCATTGCAGCTCATCCTAGTGTCTACACCTACAATCAATTTAGTCTTTCTTAGCCACATCATCCCTCCCTGTTGAGCTTCTTTGTCCGCCATGGCCACCACCGTGGACAGCCTCCATGCCAGCCTCTTCTCTAGCAATCAACCAAATAGGTTCCCCTCGCTCACCTAAAGCTTCTGCTACCACTGAATTGATCCAACAACCACCGGAGCACCATGTCCTTCCTCAGTGCCCACTTGCCACCACCACACCTAGCCACTAAACTCCATCTGCTCACTGGAGCTCTCCTCTACCTCCCCTCCAAAGCTGCACCAGCCTTTGAGCTCTATCACCACCGCTATCTCCAACCGTAGTCAGTGGCAGTGTGAAGGAAAGACAGGTGTTGGGAGGAAGGAGAGAAAAAGAAAAAGAAAAAAGAAAAGAAAGAGTGACCGACAAGTGGGCCCTACATAGCATAATTTTTTATTTTTTTTATTTATTCAAATTTTAAACTTGGACCAAAATTCTTATAAATTCCAACTCTTCAATTTAATACCAAATTTTATATTTTTATATTTTATTTAAATTGCATTTGAATTTATATTTCAAATTTTGAATATTATTCCATTTAGCCACTAAAAAGCCTCCAGCTGGAACTTATGTATTCCATGGGGACGTCTGCGTGGTCTACAGGCATTGACGTCCAACTGTTGGCTATAAAGCCTATCATAACCTAATCCCAACACTGAAGTATTGCTCCTCGCACCCCACGCCGTGATGTGTATAGTGGTCAGATCTTCGCTACTCTCTTAATCTATTTGAATAGCTGTGCTCATGGCTATAAGCACTAGGACTCACTTATGTCTTTTGGCAAGAAGCTTAATTATTATTGAAGATTTTATTGAATTATACTACATCACAAGCATTTTAGGTTTAGCATCTCTCTAAAATCAGCTTTTTGCAAGTAATAACTTGTTTAGTACGTTGTACTCACCCTTGTCCAAGATATATCTTTTTCTATATTGATTCTATGTGATTTACTTCTTAAAGAAGAAGGGGTTCATGCTAAAGGTTCATAGTAAAGATCCTTGCTAAGATACAAGTTAGGAAACATGCTAAGGTTAAGGTTTAATGCTATAGTAAAAAACCATAGAGTTAGTCTATTCTTTAGCTTCTGCTATATAGTTAGCCACAAACCTTATAAATATTTTATATTACATGTAATAATCAATCATTTAAAACTTGATTTAAATATATGCAATGATGATCAAGTCTTTATTTGTGTGTATCAATGTACTGGTCCAGGGTTAATACAATAAACACTATAGGTTTCTGGTTCTTAAATCCTAGGCTGACAATATTGGATATAAAAAAGAAGTAATGCATTCATATAGTCTAGTTTACATATAATTAATTAATTTTGATATATATAGTGGAAAATAACTACCTGTATACTTATCGATAGTTTTAAATTTTCTCACAAAAGATATCTGTTTGTACTTAAACAAAGTCACTTGAACCATATTGCATTATGACCATTAAATTCATAACAGATGCCAATCTTCAATTTTTCTATAAAGTAATAAATATTTGTGGGAATATCTATATTATTGATTAATATCTACACATATTATTATTTTAGGTCAAGAAAAATCTCAATCTAATTTTTGGAAAGCTACTTAAGAAACATGCATGTATCAAATAGTAATTACTATTGACAAAATATATAAACTGGTTTTAAAATGCAAATAATGCATCTTACAATTGACGAGAGGAGTGCAAATGAGCCAGTTGGCACTACGTGAGCTCAAGTGCAATAGTTAGTTGTATAGCGGTATTGTTTCCGAAAACAAAGACTACTGAGAAAGATGGATAAGGGGAAGAATATATTGCAAATTTTGCATTTTACACCGCGTTGTAGCAAAAGAATGAATTGTTATTAAAAGTTGTGCAATTTTACTGATGCTTATAAATTATGCTAAATATGAGTGATCAACGGGGAAATTTTCTTTAAGTAAAAAAAAACATATATAGCAAAAGCTTGCAACAAACACAATTTATAGGGCACCCGGTTAGATATTGTGTAAGCTATTCAGCATCACAACATGAACTCTCTAGTTGAATAGAGTCTTAAATAAGACCCAAATAACGGTAACCATCCAACCTCATTGACCTAACATGTGAAATATCAAATATGACATAAAACACAAAACACACAACTAGAAACAACAGAGATATTCAATGGGATAGCTTACCAGTTTTACCAGAGATATGCCCATCAAACCACACGAAGGCAATGACTAAACATGATATATATCTCAGAGGACTTGATTCACAATGCTAAATCTCATGATTATCTCAAATATTTCCAAGCGCATACTCATACGCAATTAGTCCTTATGATTTGTGACTAGTCTTGTACTTTTATTTCAAGCAATAATATACAACAATAGTTCATACACATATAGATTACAACATAAATAGAAATACATAGGACAACCGGCCAAATATTCAGAGTTCAGTAGAACCTTGTCTGCCTATTCCCAAAGGCAAGCCGACTAGGGGTAGTTCTAACCATCTTGAAGAAGCAAGCAATCTCATAGCTATTAACCTAAACAAGCTCGTCACCTGCAAAATAATCTAAAGCAACAACATATAATAAGAGAAAGTGTCACAACATTAAATAAGTTAATGTACTGCTAAGGCAATTCAAACATAACATACTACATGCAAAGCTTATATCAAAGGAGAGATATTTGTGGTCTCATTTTAGTATAAAGTAAGTTTCATTTCACAACCATTTGAAATGGAAATTTGTAAAGCATTTTAAAGCATGTACAAAAGCAAATCATAGTATTCATCATGATCATCTCATAATATCACACTTATTGTCCTCTATAGCAAGAAATCACCATAATCATCCTCATAAGCGTCATAATATCATAAATCACCATTTCCACTTCCCATTTTCATAAACAAATTTATAAAACAAGTCTATAAATTTGTCATAATTCTACTAAAATCCTTGCAAAAATCCTCATTATTTGAGCCAAAAATTATGTCATCAATATAAATTTGGCACAAAATGATATGGTTTTTAATGCACATAGTAAAGATAATAGAGTCAGCTTTAACTATCTCATAGCCATTCTTGAGAAAAAAAATCTCTAAGACATTCATACCATGCCCTAGGGGACTGCTTGAGCCCATAAAGTGCTTTGGGAAGCTTGTAGATGTGGTTGGGGTGTTTTGGTTCTTCAAAGCTGGGAGGTTACTCCATATACACTAATTTTAAGATTGGTCCATTCAAAAATACACTCTTGACGTCCATTTGGAATAGCTTAAAATTGTGATGAGTAGAAAAGGCTAAACAATGCGAATGGACTCAAGCCTAGCAATGGGAGAGAAGGTTTCATCAAAATCCAAACCTTCCACTTACTTGAAGCCTTGAGCCACCAAGCGTGCTTTGTTTCTTGACACCACCCATGTTATCTTGTTGTGGAAGACCTATTTTGTTCCGATCACATTTTGCTTAGGTCTCTCTACCAAAGTCTACACATCATTTCTTGTGAAGTTGTTGAGTTCTTTTGCATGGCCATCACCCAATCCAGATCTACGAGAGCTTCTTATACCCTTAATGGTTCAATGGAAGAAACAAACAAGTAATGTTCACAAAAAATAACAATTTGGGATCTAGTGATTACTCCCCTTATAATATCACCAAGGATATTGTCAATGGGATGATCAAATGGAATGCTTTGATGAACTCTTGGGTGAGGCACTTGATTCTAAAGTAGAGGTCATATGGCTTCAACTTCATCATCATCGATCAAGATGTTGGAGACATCTTCTTGCACTTGAGCTTGATCTTAATCAATATTTGAGCTTCATGGTTCAACTTGAATTGAAGAAGATGGTTCTTGTTCTTCATTTGAAGCTTGATCAACTTGAAACTCTTGTGACTTAATCTCCCCAATTTCCATCTTCTCAATTGCATTGCTTGGATCATCATTTCCTACCACATCAAGCTCATCTTGCTCCACTTGGGAGCCATTAGTCTCATCAAATGACCATCTCTCATAGTTTCAACAATACTAGAGATTTTATTAAAAAGACAGTTGGCGTGAGCGTTCATCACATAACTAATTAAGAAACCCTCATCGACTTTTGGAGCAAACATAGAAGATCGATGTCTCTTGCTAAGAGCATAACACTCTCTACTAAACTTGAAAGTAAGTGACTTTGGGCCTTTTACTGGTTAGTATCTCATATGAAGTCTTCTTCAATATCTCATGGAGATATAGACAGTTGATGACATGGCATGCAGCGTTCAAGGCCTCCACCTAAAAGGTGTCCGACGTCTTATATTCATCAATCATTGTCCTTGCCATCTCAATGAGTGTACAGTATGAGGATCATATGGAGTGGAGAATTCGTGCTTGATGCCTTTCTTATCAAAGAATTCTTTGATTTGAGTATTCTTGAATTCTCCACTATTGTCACTCTATATCTTCTTGATCTTGATCTTGTACTCATTTTGCGCATACCTTACAAATCTCTTGAAGGTGTATTGAGCTTCACTTTTATCATGGAGAAAGAAAACCCAAGTAAAACAAGAATAACCATCAAGAATAATAAACCCATACTTGTCACCTCCGATATTTTACGTATGCAATGAGTCTGAATAGGTCCATGTGAAGTAGCTCCAATGGTCTTGTTGTAACAATACATTTTTCGTCGAATGTGAAGCTCTAACTTGTTTTCCCATTTGACAAGCACTACACACATGATATTTCTTGAAAACAACATTAAATAGCCCAAGTATATATTCGCCCATTAGAAGCTTTGATAGATTTCTCATCCCAACCTGAGCTAGTCGACAATTGCATAGCTAACCCATGTCAGACATAGCTATCAAACAAGTTTCCATATTTATCCTATCTAGAGTGAAGTCTACTATATAGAGGTCAACCTTCAACTTGCTTTTGAAAGCCACAGAATCACAACTAAAGACCATCATATCCTCATTGATAAAAAGATAATTGTATCCCATTTTGTATAGTTGAGATATTGACAAAAGGTTATAGCTTAAAGACTTGACAAGAAGGACATTTGAGATAGAATGAATATTATAGATAGCAATTTTACCGAGACCCATTACTTTGCCCTTTCCATCATCTCTAAACACAACGTTGTCATGATCTCTTCCATCCTCATCAAGTCTTATAAACATACACCTCTCACCCATTGTATGATTTGTGCATCCATTATCAACCACCCAACTTGATCTACCGGAGAAGCCTACAAAACAAGTTTATGCTTTGGATTTAAGTATCCAAACTTATCAAAGTTTAGTCCTTGCATGTTAGTGACCAAAGTGTTAGGAACCCATAAGCATTCATAATGCTTTTCATTGCGAGTTCCAACAAAGTGAGCTATCACTTTACCACGGTGGTTTCTCTTGAGCACATATGAAGTATATAATACAGATTGAGACATGTGCTCTTGAATGCACTTCTCTTGCGGCATCATTGGAACCTCATTGCCACCTTCGACAAACCTTAGGCATTCATTGCCATTCACAATATTGCGCTTGGGGTTCTTGCTCTCATGAGCCAGAAACCCAAGCTTGAACTTCAACTTATTGTCCTCAGTGGAAATGGTCTTGTAGATTACATCTTTTGATTGATATGTCTTCATGCACTCGTACTTGACCAAGGTGCCAAGCCTCTCATTCTCGCTCTTTAGAACCTACAAAGCTTACATCTTAGTGGCATAAGAGTTCACATAAAGATTATAGCACTTAGCACAACCATTGCTTATGGAGGTGGTTGAAGAAATGTTGGCATCAATTAAGGAAGATGTGCTTGACCAAAGAGCATCGAATTGTACTTCTGTTAATGCCAAAATCTGGACAATCCGATGGCGCTAAAGCCGATCGGCTGGGAGATCCGATGGAGCTAAAACCGATCGGCTGAGAGGTCTGATGAAGGGTTTAATGCAGTCATCGGTCGATGGAGATACTGAGACAAAGCCGATGGAGAACTGTAGAAAAGCCAATCAGATTAATAGAAGATTGGATCGGCTTGAAGACAGGGCATTGTCCAATCTGGATCAGGTCCGACAAGCCCGAGGGAAGGAAGGAGAAGGATCGGCTTGACTAAAAGAAGGTTCGATAGCTACAATGGAGAAGCCGATCAGGTTGCAGCAAAGGAAGACTTAGTTACAAATTGGAAGATTATTCAGATGAAACCGGGTTTGGGAAAGAGCCATGGATTCCACAGCAGGGTGCTTATTTTTGTAAATTATAACCTTACTCAATTAGGGAGGTTTAGCTGGTTAGTTAACTTCTTTAGGAATATTTTCCTTTGTTCTTACTAGGAAATAATGTCCGATGGTCGTAGACGCGTCGGACACTGTCTGTAAATCCAGGGTATAAATATAGACCCCCTGGAAACATGTAAGATATCTCTCGATCATATACAAATTTGGCACATCGCTACCCTAGTTCATCTAGGTTTTACCGGTGGGTTCTGGCTCTTGACATGGGGCTGCATCGGTTAAGTCCGATCTTCGGCGAAGGGGTAAGTCCCGCCACCATCCCGATATGTCCTGCTCTATCTAAGGCTACATCGGTTAGGTCCGACCTCTTAGGCCGATCAGATGTATTGCATCACGTCCGTGCTGAATCTATCGGCCCGTTAAGCTCCCTCTGCCGTCGTCAGTTTCGTGCTGCATCAGTTAGGTCCGACCTACGGGGCCGCCGACAGTAGATCGAGCTTCAAGCCTATAGCCTTCTGCACGACATATCATCGGAGTGCTAGCCGATGAGTTATCCATGCTCTGTGCTTCACGCCCAGCGCATCGGCCCCTCAGTCGATACGCATCAGCCTTTAGTGGCGTCCCACGATGCGTGACGCCAAACGTATCGGACCCCTAGCCGATACGCACCCACCTTCAGAGAGGCGTCCTCTCATCGGCTCAGCTAGCCGATGGGTTTGTTCCTATCCTTACTATGGCATAGCCGATCCGGCGTCCTCCGTATCATCGCCGCTGGCCCCGGCCTCGTACTGTCTCGGTTAGGTCCGATCTTTGAGGTTCGGTGTTGATGGCGCTGCCATGGCGGGTGATAGGTCTCTTGCTATCATATCCGGAGCAGCATTGGCTTTGCAGCCCGTGCCTTCTTGCGCTAATCATCGCCTAGGCCGCATCCGTACTCATTGGTTTTTCTAGCCGATGAATCACTATTCGGCTGTCCGGAGGGATCCCGTGCGCCTCGCCATCCTCTGAATACACTCTGGTTCCTCCATTGGCTCTGTGGTCGACCCCTCATCGACACCTATCCACATTGGCTCCCCAGCCGATTGAACAGCATCCCGATCCTATCGGCAGCCAGCCGATAGCAAACGCCTGTATCGGATTCGCTCGTCTCACCTCCTTGTCAATTGCAGGGTCAAATTGACTGGCACGCCCGTGAACCTCGATGCTTAAGGACCTGCACTGGAGATAAGCAGACCTCCTAGGCCTTCGCGTGATCGAGCACACCCGGTGGGACCGAAGGTTTTATTCTTCGGCTGATAAGAACTGTACTTTATTCATCTGCCGATCGGATAGAAATCTTCATTCATTAGCCGATTTGACTGGATTCATCGGCTGGAGAAACCTGAAGACCGTTTATCGGCTAAAGATCTTTCATCGGCTAGTGATATAATTCCATTCATCAACCAGCGGGACTCTACAAGTGTCTGATTAGAAGTTAGATTTTTCTTATCAACCCGAGGTTCATCTTGTTGTCAATATGTCTAAAGAAAAGGTGGATTCCAAGACATATTCATCTAAAGATGAAGCCGATGAGGAGATAACAATTCCAATTACCATGGAGGATTTGAATGAAGACCAGAGGCGACATATAGAGCAAAATATGGACAACTTTCAGAAGCTCTATTTAGAATCCTTCAGTATGACTAAACAAGGGTAGATTTAGAAAAACACAATTACCAAAATATGTTTTGATGAAAGAATCCGGCCATTCAGCACCCGTGAATTCTTCCAAGCCGTTGCAAGAAATGTTCAACAAATTATTTTATCAAGCATTCAGTAATCCATTAGGGGTATGGATCGATACACTATAGGATCTGATCGGGAAGGCGATACAAGAGTCATCGGCTCAAGAAACCAATCAGGATCATGTGCCGTTGCCGATAGAAACGGAGGAAAACAAGGACCTATCGGCAAATATGTATCCACCAATACAAGATCAACTCGGGGGGCAACGGCAGGAGGAACCTCCAGAATTTTTTTGGAGAAATCAATATGGAGAATATCACAAGCAGAATCAGGTATCATATCCACCTCCACATGATCAGGAAGATACTTTAAGAGAGAAGAATTGGTTAACCAGGATTGTGGATACGGTGGAAGAGCAATTTGGTATCAAACCCAAAGATCAAACAGTAATGTATCGGCACCCGTATCTAGAATGGTTTAACAGAGTTCCACTACCTCGCTGATACACGATACCAGATTTCTCAATATTCTCAGGACAAGACAGCATATCTATATTGAAACACATCATCCGATTCTTAACATAGTGTGGAGAAGCATCGGCTGAGGAAGCTCTCAGAGTCCATTTCTTTCCTTTATCCCTCTCTGGATCGACCTTCGCATGGTTTTCTTCGTTACCGTCGAACTCGATTGAAGGATGGGCCAATCTGGAACAACGGTTCCATGGATATTTATGTACTGGGATTCAAGAAATGAGACTATCAGATTTGACATCGGTTAAACAGAGGCATAATGAGTCAGTTCTGGAATACGTCCAACATTTCCAGGACATCAGAAGCTGATGTTATAGTCTTGTTCTGAGCGATGAACAATTAGTCGATTTGGCCTTCTAGGGGTTATCAAGTCGCATCAGGTGGAAATTTTCTGCCCAGGAGTTCAACGGTTTAACACATCTGATGCATGTGGTATCGGCTTACGAGAGACGATTATCAAGAAAAGAGGAGATGCCGACACATCAGAAGTTACCGATTAGGTCTTGGGATGATAAGTCTGGAGAACGGTCACCCGATCGGGAAGACATCTAAATCGGCTAAGCATAGTCGATTTCTCCTTTTCAAGACAGATGGGTTCTCAGAATTGGTATCAGCTAGTGATACTGTTTAAATCAGCTGAGGTGTAGCCGATTCCTAATGTACAAAAGCCGATGTGATTATATCGGTTACAGATGGCTGATATAGTTTAAGACGTCGTCATCAGAAAATATATATACACAATTTTTGTTGATCAAGCTGATTGAAGTTTACTGCAAAAGTTAATATTCAAGATGACATCTGGATTTCTCCGAGGCTAAAGTTTTACAAGAATTTTTTAATGGCCTCAATCGCGCGCAGACAAATTTGATCTGTATCATTGATAGCGCGGATGTCATCCTCGTCTGATCCGGGGATAGTTTTCAAGTTCTTGTGCCGACGAACTGCTAGCCGCACTTTGTTTGCTACCTTGGCCTGTTTTGGATCGACTTTGGTAGGCCAATGAGATGGGACTCGGTGAAGTTGATGTCTTCACGAACCTTGTCGAGTTCCGCCATCAAATCAACTTCTCGTTTCTTCAAAAGGCCAAGCTTAGTGTTGGCATGTTGAAGGTTAGCTGACATTTCATCAAGTTTCTTCTTTTCATCAAGGGCAGTCAGTCGATCATTGTGAGCCAGGTGGCTTTGCTCAGCGCGATCGGCTATGCGTCGTCTTGATGCAGTCAGCTGGGTCCTTTGGAATTCTAAGTAAGCAGCAGGCATGAGTGCATCCGACAGTTTTGTAGACAGGAGGTGTTGAATTTCTACAAGTCTTCCCGGATCGACCCGCAATCTTGCACCAGCGAGTCAATCGGAACCTCTAGCCGATGCATAATATCTGACAACTGCTCACGTGCATCGGCTGACAAAAATGGTTCGATCGCTGTGCTGGTGGCTGAGTCTTCCTCTACTTCCAGGTATTTGCCGATGTCGAAGGAGAACAGATTGGCTAATGACTACATAACAACATTAGCAAACATAGAGATCATAAGTCAAGAAAAATGACATGTATGATGGACATACCTGAAAGACAGTGGGAGCAGTTCTTGTGTGGGTATCAGCTTGATGTGGGGTGGTTTGAGTGGATACCAAAACTTTGGAGGATACCATTGGCTCAGCCCCAGTAACAGGGTCCGACGTTTGGACCTCAGGAGCCGATGGTTCAGGTTGCAAAGCGAAGGTGTCAGGATAAAACAAAGGCAACAGAGAATTGACACTGACACCTACCAGCGGAGATGTGGGAGGAGTTAGAATTGCCGCAGGAGAAGGGCTTCACGAAGCCGATGCAACGATGACAACATCGGCATCGGGTTTCCGTTTCTTAGAAACCGATCGAGCAGCTGGTTTCTTGCGCTTTGGCCCTGACACTTGCGACACTCAGAGGAGAGCCGATGGAGGTGGACCGCTTTGCACAAGGAGGGATCTGGCCGATGGAGGTTGATAGATAATCGGTTGACCACTTGTGCTGGTCAAAGGTGCATCTTTGTCGCCAGCCCGTGGAATCGCGGGAATTAAGATACAGTTGAAATTCAATACGATGAAGACATGATAGTGAAAGGAGAAGGATTACCTCTTCATCGGATTCCATGTAGTCGGGATTGAGGCGAAGGCAATAATGTTTAGCCGATAGACTATACAAGTGCCTTTCCCATTCTGACCACCATTGAGCGAAGATTTTGGTATTGGATATGCAGGGCTCGAAGGTGGAGATAGTCCCTAAGGACAAGTTTGATGTCATCGAACTAAGTCGGTCATACTCTAAGCCGCTTTTCACTTCTCCGCGCGCTCGGAGCTTGCCGATGAAGAATAAGCTGATAGGGAGTTGGCCGAAACCCAACTGACGAGCACTAACTGTAGGATGGTAGAACTCATATGATGGATGTTAGGATCGGCCCATTGAAAATCTGATCGGTAGAAGACAAGGAGTTATGGAGGATAAAAAGATGGTCTTCAATTCTTCATCGGCTAAGGCATTCATAGGATGAAACCTGGAAGGCATTTCAAAGGATGAGTCATCCTCGTACGCGAACCAGATGGTGACCTCTTTGGTAAAGCCGTAGTGGAAACACCATCAGCTGAGTCCGAGGGGGGTCATTTTGCTTCTAGAAAGAGCCGATGAAGCTTCACCTAGCGAAATGCATCGGCGTCAGCTGGCCTCGTTTTCTTCTGGGTAATCAGTCGGGAATGTCATGGAAGAGAAAGGGGGCCTGGCAATGACTTTGGAGGTGTAGATGTTTAGCCAAAGTTGTATAAACCACCAGTGGGTGGTGTTGAGGCAGGTCAACATAGTAACATCTATCAAGTGGGGGTCATCGGCCCATGCCTGAACATGAAGGTATTCAAGATGTCCGACCAGAAGTAAGAAGCTGATGCAAGCAGAGGTTCGTTCCTTTCCATATCGGCTAAGGAAAGGTTAATGTAATGGTCTATTTTCAGATCCTCCCATAAAGTCTTTTTGGAGGTAGAAACCCTAAGGTACCAATTCCTCCATTCAGAGAGTTTGCTAGGCCAGGATCTGAAGCTATGAGCCCAATCGGTGATGGCCATGGATGAGTTCTTGAATGTGATCCTTTCTGTTTCGGAGTTGATGAAATCATTCGGATCCTCGCTACCCATAGGGCCAAGAAAGAAGTGATCGGGGTGGTCAGAGATTGGAATAGCGATCTGGCTCTTAAGATCCTACAGAAACCAGAACCCGACTACTGATGAGAAATCAGGATGGGGAGGAATCGTGCAAAACATAGGATGAAAGAGCAGATAATGGTTACCATCAGGGATTACATGTGTGGAAGCCATTATGCAAATGAAGGAGTAGTAGCCGATGAAATCTATGAGAGCTCGCCTTCAGTCTTCTGAGCCCGTCGAGATTCGTGGAAATTTGCGGATGCCTATGGAGCTCATCGAGGTTTGGGGGTTTTTGAAGAGAAGAAGTGTGTGGAAGAAGGCTAAGGAGGGGATATATTTTATGGAGGTGGAACGACCTAGGCAGAGATCTGAGCCGATTAATACGGGTTTTAACGGGTCATCCTAGTTTGCGGAGGTTTCTAATGGCTCAGAATTTCGTAGTCTGTTGGCAAACTCTGAAATTGGGGGGCATGTGTTAACGCCAAAATCTGGACGATCCGATGGTGCTAAAGCCGATTGGCTGGGAGATCCGATGGGGCTAAAGCCGATCGATCGGCTGAGAGGTATGATGAAGGGTTTAATGCAGTCATCGGCGATTGAAGATACTGAGACAAAGCCAATGGAGAACTATAGAAAAGCCGATCAGATTAGTAGAATATTGGATTGGCTTGAAGACAGGGCATTGTCCAATCGGGATCAGGTCTGAGAAGCCCGAAGGAAGAAAGGAGAAGGATCGGCTTGACTAAAAGATGGTCTGATAGCTACAGTGGAGAAGCCGATCAGGTTATAGCAAAGGAAGACTCGGTTACAAATTGCAAGATTATTCAGATGAAACCAGGTTTGGGGAAGAGCCGTGGACTCTAGGCAGGGTGCTTATTTTTGTAAATTATAACCTTACTCAATTAGGGAGGTTTAGCTGGTAGTTAACTTCTTTAGGAATATTTTTCTTTGTTCTTACTAGGAAATAATGTTCGATGGTCATAGATGCGTCGGACTCTGTCTATAAATCTAGGGTATAAATATAGACCCCCTAGAAACATGTAAGATATCTCGCGATCATATACAAATTCGGCGCATCGCCACCCTAGTTTATCTAGGTTTTACCGGCGGGTTCTAGCTCTTGACGCGGGGCTGCATCGGTTAAGTTTGATCTCTGGCGAAGGGGTAAGTCCCGCCATCAGCTCTGCGGTCGACCCCTCGTCGACACCTGTCCACATTGGCTTCCTAACCGATCGAACAACATCCCGATCCTATCGGCAGCCAGCCGATAGCGAATGCCTGTATCAGATTCGCTCGTCTCACCTCCTTATCAATTGTAGGGTCAAATTGACTGGCATGCCTGCGAACCTCGACGCTTAAGGACCTGCACTGGAGATAAGCAGACCTCCCAGGCCTTCGCATGACCGAGCCGTCGTCCCTCCCCGGTCGCGGGATTTTTTGGCGGCGACCAACTTCTAAGTATTTATGAGTTTTGTCCAAACTGACAAATTTCTATAGGAGTGATTTATTCAAACTTTTTAGGCAATTAGTTGATTCATTGACTGAATTGAGCTTTTAGGTCAACTCATTAACCTTTTCATTCTCCATAGCCAAAAGCCTCACAAGGGTTTGATTTCTCTCCTTTCCAAGGATGAGCAAGTCCTCTTGCCTCTCGAGAGTATTTTTCTTTCCCTCCAACACCTTCATAAGTTTAGTCAATTGACTAACAGCCAGCTTGCTATGCCCCTTGAGCATATTATCATATTAATCATCACCACTATCGTTATCATCATCACTTTTGTTGAGTTTGGGTGATAGAGTTACCTTGTGCCCTCTTGCCATAAAACAAGTGGGAGCATAGTAATCATCGTCTCTTCTCAAGTTGTCGAAGAGCTTGTTTGAGGTAGACGACTTGATGACAATGGTTGCTATTCCTTTTTGGTCACCAGATTTGGCCTTGCTCTTAGAATACCACTCTTCTCCCAAATAAGCTTGCCTAGAGCTTTTCTTCTTATGAGGCTTGGGCTTGTTCTCATTCCCTTTGTTCTTGCTTGGACAATCAGTGTTGAAATGTCCATACTCCCTGCACTTGTAGTATTCCTTCAATGATTGCCTTTTTCTTGACTTGTCATCACCTTTCTTATTCTTGCCAAATCCAGTTTCCTTCAAGAAGTGCTTGAACCTCTTAATGACAAGAGTAGGGTCTTCATCTTCACTCTTCTCATCACTAGTGCTTACTTTTTTTACCTTAAAAGCCACTACCTTGTTCTTAGTGATGGCGGCATTCTAGGAGATCTCCTTGACTTCATTGGCTTCTTTTTCTAGGAACCATGGGTGATGATTTTTCCAAGGATGTCACTTGGGGTAAGCTTCTTGTAATCCTTCTTCTCTTCAATGAGAGTCACCAAGGTAGGATTTCTTAGTGTAAAGTCTCGAAGAAGCCACCACACAACGAAGTGGTCTTTCATCTCCTCACTCCCAAGTACTCATATGTTGATGAGGGTGACCATCATCGGGTAATACATCTCTAGTGGTGTCTCATTGTGTTTGCAACATCTTGAAAATTTGCAAATAAAATCTAGAAAACAAAAACCGCAACCTTCAAAAACATTTTGTGAAATTATGCATCATGTTGGATATTCTTGGATTTTATTTATTCTTTCTCTAGTGCCATACTAATTCTATTTAAAGATTCAAGTATCAAATAATAATGAACCATGATTATGAATTAATATATACTTTAAGAGATTATTTTACAAGTCTAATTTAAATCATCTTTGCACATTCCATCCTTTGGTGGCCTAGCCCAACCCATCTAGTCCAAAACCTAGTCCTTCTTAAACCTATCCTAAGTATAGCCCAACTCCATAACCCTTTCTTCCTTTTCCCCTTCCTTCTAGCCCAAGCCAGGCCAACTAGGCTAGCATGATTGGCTAGGCCAAGCCAACAAGCAGGAAGGCTAGCCAATCAGGCCAGCCCACTAGACCAAGTAGGATGGCCCAACCCAGCCAACCTTCTCTCTTAGACTAGGCCGGCCTAGTTTGGTGACCAATGCGCGCCTAACTGGCCTAGCTAGCCAATAGCCCAACGAAGTTGCCGCTTGACTTGTTCCTCTTTTCCTTAGTAGAGCTAGCAACCACTGTCCATTTGCCACATTCAAGCGATCAAAGCCCAAGTACCGCTACCACTACCTTGGTCACCAATGAACTCTGCCCCACCTACCATGCCGTGCCGCTATAGTAATCCATCAAGCCATCGCCTAACCCTAGTCGTTAAGCCACCACCGTGCTAACTCACCAAGCACCGCTGCCCACCTACCCTTCCAAGGCGCCACAATGGGTGATACATGACCACTTGCATCTGTCGTTGCCATGGGTAGGGCAAGCCAATCCCGCACGCAAGGTGACAAGGCGAGCTCACCACATTTCCTAGTGCACTGCACCTCTCCCACCATCCCCTCGCTTCCTTGTGGCCACCATACCCACTTGGCCACCACCGCATAGCTCTTCGCTATTGCTCCACAGCGGCTAGACCCTGCTGCCCGAGTGACGTGTCATCATCTCATACTCGGCCAGCTAGGGGTCGGCTGAACCCACACCTCAACTTTGGCCTCCACCTCGCCACCTCTTTTGTTGCCACTACCTTTTTCCCAATTATCAGCCGTTCATTACTACCATAGGTGCCAAAGAAGGCAAGTACACCACATTGTTGGGATAGTGACTTCCTTGACCTCACTAATGCCTGCTTGTGCTCATAGCTTCCCCTCTTGAGCCGTGGATGAGGTGATCACCTATAAAGTAGGTTGGCGAGCTCTCCATGCCCTTTTTTGCCCCCTTGGTCATCCGTGCTACGCTTCCCTCTGCTCATTGCCTAGGAATCATAGCTCACCTATGCCACTTTAGGCCACCCCTCTCGGTGACACGAAAGCCAAAGTGAGCCAACATGCCTCCAAATAAACCGCGAGCAGGAGTTGACACCTCGAGGATGAACAACGATCCTAGATGAACCATGCCTGAGATCTATCATCATGTTGCTTCTATGGATGCGTGGACGGTCCGTGAGCCAAACCTCCACTATGTGCTACCTCACCGCCCGTTGTTTTGTCATCTTCGTCTCCTCGGTGCGCCACTTCTTGGCTACCACATGGTGAAGAACCTAGCTGCTAGTCCCTCTCTCCTCCTACTAGTATCGTGTTCCTATGATGCCATAGCCATGATACCGTCACCGTTGTAAATGGCATGCTGTCATGTGTGTGTGCCCAATCATGCCCTTGCGTGTAGTATCATGAGTGAGCTACGCTCTGCTATGGCCACCTTTGGCCTCAATGGACTGGCCGCCACCTCTAGGGCGTCTTTGGCTAAGGCTTCTCACCACTAGGTAGCCCAAGCCATCCCTTAGCACTACTTTGACCTTGCCTCGTTGATCAGGACCTGGCGTCAGCATCCTTGCTCGCATTGCCGGGCTCGAGACTAGCCCATCAATGACCTCGCCCTAGCTGCTAGCTCCCATCGCGCCTAGAGGGGTAAAACCCTTACCTAATGCTAGAAAGTAGCCTGATGGCAATAGGATGCCCAATCTTCCATCAGGTAAAGATATAATTCAATTTGGCGGAGAATTGACACACACGATCCAGCTTTTGATCAACATGCCCCAAACCCTACAATCCCAGCACCATGTCTTCTTTGGTTATCAACCGTGTGCTGCCTCATTGATCTCATGAAGAAGGCTAATCCCTACATGTGAATCGAAGAATGCAAGCAATAACATGGAAGATTGAAACTTAACTTGTAGATAAATGATTATACTCTCAAAGTTGGGGTCTCACAAACTCATGAACGATGAAACTGTCAATGATAGATTAATCTAAGCAAAATCCAACCCTAACTCGATGAAGACTACTGAATATAAAGGACCTAGGGTCAGCCAAGGACCCCTGGAGACATCCCTAATGGACCTTAACACAATATATGGCCCAACATGCCAAAAGATGGTGATGTAGCACCTTGACAGATTTTATATGCAATCTTGTTTTGAAAATCTTGTTGGCTCATAAGAAATTTTGACATGAGACTAGATCCATTGGAAAAGTGACCTTTTTAGCTTTGCATGCATATGTAGAGTGTCAAAAACAGAGTTCGAATGTGATCTAGGCGACCAATTTAGTACAAGATACTCTTGGATTCTGAGATTGACTCAAGCTTGATAAGGATTGAACCTCCAACTTGAGTTGGATGACCTTGCTGGCCTTTTCCACCTCCTAGCTTCTCTCCAATTACATTTTGGCCCTTTCCAACCCTAACATGATGAAGACTACTGAATATAAAGGATCTGGGGTTGGCCAAGGACCCCTAAACACATCCCTAATGGACCCTAACACAATACATGGCCCAACGAGCCAAAAGATGGTGATGTAGCACCCTGATAGATTCTATATGCACTCTTGTTTTGAAAATCTTGTTGACTCATCCTGTTGACTCATAAGGAATTTTGACATGAGACTAGATCCATTGAAAAGTTAACCTTGTTAGCTTTCCATGCATATGTAGAATGTCAAAAACAGAGTTCAGATGTGAACTGGGTGACCAATTTAGTATGACATACTCTTGGATTCCAAGATTGACTCAAACTTGATAAGTATTGAACCTCCAACTTGAGTTGGATGACCTAGCTAGCCTTTTCCACCTCCTAGCTTCTCTCCAATTACATTATGGTCCTCTCCATGGTTCCTAAACATAATTAAATCATTAGGTAGTAATCTATTCTCCAAATCACAAGTGCTTAGAAACGAGCTCAGTTATAAATTCAATTATCACACATGAGCTCTAGTGATTGAGCCTTGCAAGGCCACTTGAGGAGTATCATGTGTATCCAAAGGAGTTATGTCCTCATCACCGCCCCAAGCTTCTACTCGACCGATTGCTCTCTAGATCGTGTCAATTCCGTCGACATTCGAGCTTAGCTCTACCACCTCCATGGCTGCCTGGAATCACCACCTTCTCCGCCACCTCAAGCCATTGCTAACCATCAAGTGACCCTAGGTGGTGCTCTTAGGATTCCCTAGACCTTGCCAGTGGCCTCAGCTTCTCCACTAGGCCGCCGCATCATCAGCGAGCTTGTAGCCCGATCGCCACTGCCTGCGCAACTAGCAGTCCGTGGCTCCACACCCCTAGCCTCTCTACCACCACTCACTGGTAGCCCTTAACACCATGACCATTCCCTCGCTATCTACCCCAGGCTCCAGCATCATGGGCCACCACGCGTGCCAGCCCTATCACCGGTGTGTGAGAGTGAGAGCAACAGTGAGGAAGAGTGAGCAAGAGAGAGGAGGGAAAAAAGAGAGGCTAATGTCTTGGCCCATGTAAAGTGATTAAGAATTAAGGAAGTAGTTAAAATAAATAAATGATCAGTTGTACCTATGACATGAGAGCTATGTATATTAAGAAAGACATGTTAAAATTTTTGTTTAATGGTTGTGTCATTGACATGTGGGCCATCCTTGGCTTTAAAATGATTTTTAACCCTTTGTCAACTCTAGTGAGACTGATATGTGGGCCCCTGGCTAGGATATGGTCCATTTGACTGAGTGAATATTGACCAGGGCCCCACCTATCATTGGCTCTAGAATTTTCTCTTTGAGAAATAATATTTTATTAAATAAAAAGGGACTAGACCCACCTGTCACTAAAACAAGTATTTTCTAATAGAAAAATAATTTAGTGGAAAATGGAAAAAGGGCTGTGTTGGAGGATTTTTAAATTAATTTGATTTAATTCAGAGGAAAATGGAAAATGAAATAAGGAATTTGAATCTTTAGAAGGCCATATCTCACTCATTTTAAATCGGATTTCAACTAAACTTTCACCAAAATTCTTCTAAAATTGAGACCTGCCAGATGGCACTAGTTTGGTATTTTTACCATTATTATAGGATTTATGGCCTTACCATTTAGACTATCAGTATGTGAGTTTGATTACCAATTCACTAAGCAGGTTACATGTGCAATGACGAGACAACAGTAGTCGAGGAGGAATCCTTGAGCAAGTCACTACACCTTCCAATTTGAGCATGTTGATCTTAAATTATGAAATGATTTGTTTGCAGCTAAAATGGTATGCTAATTATAAAATAAGAATCTAAAACTTTCTTAAGCTTCTCTTTGATATTGTTATCCTGTTCTATGTTGTCATATAGTACTTATTATATCCAATTATTTATTGTCAATGCTAGTCAAGCATATTTAGCCATCATCTGTATTATTACTAAACATTGGATGTGGCAATGTGTGGATGAATGTTGAGATGCGCATGGATATGTTATATACTATCTCGAGGATGAAAAATTCACACCTTTTGCAAAAACCCAAAGCTAATGAACAAAATTGATTTTGACTAGGTCTGCACGGAACCTTTGGGTGGTTCTATGTAAAGGTTAGCACCAACCCTAGTCAATTAAGGACCTAGTAAAGGAGGAAGGCAGGAAACAATCAGAGTACAACCATATTTTCCAAATGGGTGTAGACCTAGAGGATTAGGCAAGCCAAGTGGGGCAGCACCTAGGACACACTTGGTTCTACACTTAAATTGTACAATGATGCCCAGATGTGTTGTGGTTATTGATGTCAAGCTTAAAATGCACCTAAGTATAACTATATAATGTAACGCCTAGATATCACGTGTTCCATGGCACACCTCACCACTATTCTCAAGGTGGATGCACGTTAGGGGTGCATGAGGGTTCATAGTCCTTGGAGTGGGTGCCACAATGAGAGAAAAATTGAAAGAGTGGGCACTGACATGTCTCATGTGTTGGGACTAGGCTCATGTTTTCAGCACATCATGGAGTGTGGGTAAAGCATATATATACTTCGGTGTGAGTAAAATAAATCTATTTGAATAGCCATGCTCATGCTTAAAGGAGAGCAGGGACCTATACTACTCTTGACTAGCCTCAGATTTTATTTTACTCTAGCTTAGAATAGGTTTGGGGAAAAATTTGTGGACTATCCTGATGTGTGGGAAGTTTGGAATTGTTAGAAACATGATAAACTAAACATGAGGGTAATCAGAACCAAGAGGAATCTTGAGGAGGTGGATGCAACTCTCATAGATGGATGACACAATTAACTTAATGCTCGTTTCTACATAAAACTACTAAGTCATTGGTTGGTGAACAAATTTGTGAAAATCAGGTTTATGCAAATAAACCAAGTTGTACTTGACTCTATATGTGGACTACTGCATCTTGTAGTGGTGGCTTACTGAGTATGGTTGGTACTCACCCTTGCTTAATTTACTATTTTTAGAGGGAGATGTTAGGGACAATCTCTGTGCATGTCTTACTGATGAGAAGGTTGAGTGAAAGGAGATGGCTTACGGGTCTAGGTCCCTAGTTGATGCCTATGGGGTTATGGAGTTCTGCTATAGTCTTGTTAGCACTTCCTCACCTTAGAGCTTTGGACCTTATGCAATAATGTAATTGTCCTGGCTTGGTCTATTTGAGTCTCACTCGGGCAACCTTTGTAATATTAAAGTATTGTAAGACTTGAACGATATAGGCTTTTATTGTATCAATTATATATGTGTGTATATCAAACTATGGATCCATGGATTTGGTTTTATGAATGTACGTGGTTTCGGGTGTCAAAACCAAGGGCCGACAGAGCTAGTGTCAGACCCTAGTGATTGTTGAATTTAACCCCTAGCATCTACCAAGCAAAAAACCTTAATTTGACTAGAGACCGTGTGTCTAGGATGAGTATTTAATAAAAAAAAGATTACTTTTAGAAGCAAAACGTTCTATTACTTAGTCAAGTTGTGTTTATGAAAACATTTTATTCCCGTGTAATCTAACCTATTGTAAAATGTTGTAGGTGGACTTGACTTCGGAGGGATTACTCTACCTTCAACACCTTTGTGACCAGTGCTACTCCCTTGTTGTGTGGTACGGTGAGCACTTTCTTGAGGCAGAGTACCTCAGGGGGCACTTGTACCTCCTGGAGAGCGAAGTCCTTCGTCAATGGTGCAAACCATCTACATGGCTCATTTCGGGACAACTACAGCTTTTAGCCTACATACATCCCCCTTAACTAGGCCGAGCTCTACCTCAACAACCTTCATTAAGCCCAAGGGACCAAGTTTTGTTGACCATTTTGTCACCTTCTCTAGGCTAGTGTCAACCCCAGCCACCGACGTCATCCTTCTGGCTACAGCTGGCTCTTCAACCTAGGGAGCCACTATGGTAGTGGCAGGCTTCACAGTCACCACGACATTAGTACTGGCTACTTCAATTACAGCAGAGCTAGAGTCGGTGCTTGCAACTACACTAGATTCGACCAATGTGGAGGTCACTTCATTGCCGAACGTCTCCATGGTACATAACCCTATCGACTCGACAGGCCACACGTCTATTTCAACACTACCCGAGTTCCCTGTTCGGATCACTTCTGATGAGGAGTCCAAAGAGGTTGAGCCTATGGAGAGGGAGCTCTATGTCTCAGAGGGGATTCCATCTGACTTGGAATTAGAAGAGCCCAAGTCAGAAGGAGGAGCGAGTTTGCTACCACTCCAGCTCTAGAGGGACTAGCTGTGGTCATGGCCAAGGCAGTGGGCACCAGCCTGGCCACCCTTGCCTAATTCATAGCCTCGAGCCTTCATGCCTCACCGACCACGACATTCCACACACCCGTAGCCACTCCCCAGACTGCCTCAACCTTGTTCTCATGGAGGATGCCCTACAGGATCCCGTCGGCCTTAGCGGAGGCCTATTTGAGTAGATGGAGGCACTAAACAATCATAGGAGTTGGCCTAGCTTTGGGGGTACTCAAGGCAGTGAGCCCTCACCTTCCCCTAGCTAGATCGATTAGGCGTTGCCTATACATTAGTGTATTGTATTGCCTCTAGCTACGTGCTATGAGCAGATTGAGGCTGCTGCATCTATTTGTGTGTGCATTGGGGATGTGCCCTTCATAGTTGTACAGTGTGATTTGTTAGGATGTGTACCATTCTAAGGCTTTCAGTGGTATATCTTTTGGGTTTGAATAAAGGATGCAACCTACTTGTGATTGTGTTCATTTAAGAAAGCAGTTGTCTTATTTAAGGATTTCCTTCCTATGTTGCTTTTACTTGGTGAATACTAGAGCTTCTGGTTCTAGAGTAGTGTGTGACAAGGAACATACACCACCTTCTTTCCCGCCGGTGGACCATCCCTCCCTCGCCTAGATAAAGGCCACCTAGAACCACCTGATGAAAACCATGATCCACAAGATGCCTAGAAACAACCAAGGCAGGCTAGCTACTCAGGCCGAGGCCATTGTCCCTAGCGATCAAGTAGCACAAGCCAACCGCAGTCAATCTAGCTATGGAGAATTCATGAGGACCAAGCCACCGGTGTTCTCAAAAGAAGAACTATTTGGGGTAGAACATTGGCTGTGAATGACTGAGAAAAAGATGGATCTCACATGTGCCATAGAGGATGACAAAGTTAGGTTTGCCACTAGTCAGCTAGATGGTCTAGCTGGCGACTAGTGGGAATCCTACAAGGCATCCTTCGAAGAGAATGCTGCAGAACCTATCTAGGAGGAGTTCACCGTAGTGTTGCATGATAACTTTGTGCCTAAAGCCATCATGAAGATGAAAAAGGATGAGTTTAGGGCACTCAAGTAGGATAATATGAGTGTATAAGAATACCTGAATAAGTTCATGCAGCTAGCGAGCTACGCTCCTTTGGATTTGCCTAATGAAGAATAAAGGATTGACACGTTCCTTGGAGGGTTGAAGATACCCTGTGTGGACCCTTGATCATTTAGGATCACCATAGCTTTTAGGGTATGGCCAAAAAAGCATTAAAATCTGAGGACAATCGTAAGGTCAAGGTGAATAGGAAGCATAGGATGGTGGCTTTTAAGAATAAACAGCAAAGGGGACAGAGGTTCAAGAGTGCCACTAGGCAGACAAGGAAGCCCATGTATATGGCACCCCCTCACCCTGTAGTGGTCACTGCCGCTCCTGCTGCACCTACAGCATGGCTTGCCATGGGATTCCATACCTTGATTCCCACTCTCCCTACTCTAGGAAGAATCAACTGCTACAACTATGGTGTCATGGGGCATTTTCTGATGGAGTGCCCCCAACCACCAAGGGTTACACCGGTTCGCTTCTCTACTAGAGCAACACCTCCTTATGGCGCGACCACCCCCGCCATACTATTTGCACCATTGCTAGGGGGTGTGTGAACCACATCCATGATAAGGATGCCCAGGAAGATCAAGGCATCCAAATCAGTATGTTTTGCATCAATTCTATGCCTGCCCTTGTGCAATTTGATTCCAGTGTGTTGCATTCATTCAATTCTCCCAAAATCCTTCGGAATCATCAATTACCAATTTCAGTTTTGATAAAATCTTTAATTATTCACTCTCCTAGGAGTGATTTATTTTTATCTAGAGACTATAGGGATGCACTGCTCAAGCTACAGGATGTGATAATCCCTACTACCCTTCCAACATCTAGATATCATTGTAGGCATGGATTGGCTATCCAAGAATTTAGGAGTAATAGATTCTACCCATAGGGTAATTACTATCAATTCTAAAGGGGAAAATACGGTAGAGGTAAAAGTAGAATCCCTTAACCTAGTAGCGACTAACCAAAAGAAAATCCTAGCCTTTCTACCCTTGGAAGAAACCCCCATAGTGCAAGATTACCCTGATGTGTTTCTTGACAAATTGCTAGGGATGCTCTTGGATAGAGATATCAAGTTCATCATTGACTTATGCCCAGTATGGCTCCAATATCCAAAAGACCTTACAGGATGCCGACTAATGATCTAGAAGAATTGAAGGCATAAATCCAGGAGCTACAAGAGAAAGGATTTGTGTGACCTAGCTCATCTCCTTGGGGAGCCTCTGTGCTCTTTGTGAAAAAGAAGGATAGTAGCCAACGCATGTGCATGGACTATCATTCGCTAAATGAGGTCACAATCAATAATAAATTCCCACTCCCGTGAATGATGACTTATTCAATCAGCTTATGGGAGCTTGTGTATTTCCAAAAATAGACCTTCGTTACAACTGTCACCAACTAAATATACGATCGCAAGACATGCCTAAGAAGGTGTTTACTATAAGATATGGCTTGTACAAATTCACAGTCATGGCTTTTGGACTAACTAATGCCCACACCTATTTCATGAACCTTATGAACAAAGTGTTCATGGAATACTTGGATAAATTTGTCGTAGTCTTCATCGATGTTATCCCAATTTACTCCAAAATTGAAGTAGAAGAATAAAGTGAGCATTTGAGTCTGGTATTGGAGAAATTAAGGGAAATAATTCTATGACAAATATAGCCACTGTGATTTTTGGCTAAAATAGGTTAGTTTCCTAAGGCATATCATCTCTTCTGGTGGGGTAGTAGTAGATCCAGTGAAAGTGGAGGAGGCAACCAATTGGCCAACCCCAACAACTGTAATTGAAGTATGGAGTTTCTTAGGGATAGTAGGATACTATTAGAAGTTCATTGAAGGATTCTCATAGATAGTCTGTGCAACAACCTAGCTACTCAAAAGAGAAGAAATTCGAATGGACCAAGAAGTGCCAAAATACTTTTTTGACAAGTTGAAGGTGAAACTCACCTCCGCCCCCATTTTGGTGTTCCCTAACATCAAGGACTTTGAAGTCTACTATGATGCATCTTGCTAGGGATTGGGTGTTGTCTTGATACAAGAAGGCAAAATAGTGGCCTATGCATCACATCAATTAAGACCACACGAATAAATCTATCACACACATGATATAGAATTAGTCTGAGTGGTGTATGCCCTGAAGATTTGGAGGCTACCTAATCGATAATCACTATGATATGTATATAGATCATAAGAGCCTCAAGTATATCTTCATGCAAGTAGATTTGAACCTGCACCAAAGGAGATGGTTGGAGTTGATCAAAGATTATGATCTAGGCATCTATTACCATCTAGGCAAGGCGAATGTGGTAGCCGATAGCCTTAGTCGATAGACTTGTCACCTGAGTTATAGGGTGACCTTGCCTACCTTCATCTTGCGATGATATCACATGGAGGTGTTGCATCTGTAGATAATTAACCAAAGCTCCCTAAGAAAATCAGGGAGGCGCAAAAAGCTAATGAGGAAGTAAAAGAAATCAGGCAACACATGGAGGTAGGCAAGGGAATAGAATTTTGGATCGATGAGCAAGGCATGCTCTAGTATAAACAGTAGTTGGTGGTGCTGGTTGTTAAAGACCTCCAGAAACTAATCCTTACTAAAGCCCATGACTTAGCCTACTCCATTCACCCTAGGAGCAAAAAAATGTACCATGACTTGAAATAAGCTTATTGGTGGCTAGGGATGAAGTGGGATGTAGCTAAGTATGTTGTTGTTTGTGATGTATGTCAAAGAGTTAAAGCAAAAAATTACACCCTGCAAGACTGTTGCAACCCTTGAAAGTCCTATAATGGAAGTTTGACAAAATCGGCATGGATTTCATTGTTGGTTTACCCAAAACCACCTCAGGGTATGACTCCATCTAGGTAATTGTGGACCATTTGACAAAAGTGGCGCATTTCATACCTATTAATACCACTTACAGCATGGCCAAGCTGGCTTAATTGTTTATGACCAGAATTGTGCGCCTACATGTACTGCCCAAGAGGATCATTTTGGATAGAGGTACCCAATTCACTTCCCACTTTTGGGAATGGTTTCACGAAGATATGAGAAGTCACTTATCCTTTAGCATAGCATATCACCCTCAGATCGACGGTTGGACTAAGAGGACTAACCAGACACTTAACGATATGCTATGGGCCTGTGCAATAGACTTCATAATGAATTGGGAGAAATACTTGCCTTATGCAAAATTCTCTCACAACAACAGTGACCAGAGGGATGGGGGTGAATAGGAGCCTTAACTTTCACGCGATATATTTGGAGGTCGTCCCAAAATCAACCCTATGAAGCAGTTGCAAGCAGATCTATATGTTTTCTAACTAATAGATGAGCTATCTCAAGAAGATCATCGCCCAAAAATGAATCCAGTCAAAGAGAAAATAAAGATGAGTGAAAAACCACCGGTATTTCTTCAAAGTCTGATTCACCCCGATCTATGAACTCGTGAGAAGTTAGATGATTTCCTTTGGTGCAAGGATTTAACTCACATCCTAGTTCATCCCAAAGAAATAAATCTAAACCAAAACCCCCAAAACTCAAGATTCAACCTAAAACGTCGGAAGGGGAAAACCAAGAACACGAAGAACACCGACGGGATTTGAACAAACAGCTCAAATAAACCGATCTATGAACTCATGAGAAGTTAGATGATTTCCTTTGGTGCAAGGATTCAACTCACATCCTAGTTCATCTCAAATAAACCAATTTGAACAAAAAATCCCAAAACTCAAGATTTAACCCAAAACGTTAGAAGGGGAAAACCAAGAACGCGAAGAACACTGACGGGATTTGAACAAACAGCTCACAAATCGAATCCTAGAGGACACTAGGATGTTAGGGCCTCCATTCCCACACACAATCTTTAGTTCTTTTACATAGATATGGTGGATTATGACGTCGTGGAGAGATCGAGCAAAAACCCTAAATGAAAAGCAACGAACATGAGACAAGCGAGAGAGAGAGAGAGAGAAAGAAAAAAGAAAATAAAAATGGAAAACACTTGCATGCACTCAGACATTCCAGAACCCGCTGATGCGGCACCTTCACCCTATATACATTAGAGCTTCTTGCGAAATTTTGATTTTGCCCCTTCAGTATAACAGGCTAAAACAGTGACCGAAGGGAATAATGGTCCAACTCTTTTTCAAGCAATCAGACGGCCACGCTTCCTGCATAGATTTGCTTCGTCTTGGAGAAACCTTTATGATTTAAACGTGCCACCCTGTTCCTCCTCGGAACCTAGGTTTTGAGGCCAAACCCACAAAACTGTCACCCAGTAGTTTTGAGGCTCCATCCACCAAACCCTTCCAATGTCGACGCGTGTCTGACCTCCGCCAAGTTATCAGCCTTCACCTTCCTTGTTGACTTGATCGACGTTGTCTTCATCACCCATGTACAATTGCACTTGTCGATGTCCCTAGGTGTCAATCATCACGGCTGGTCCTCCGATGCTCTGGTTCCTCAGTCCAAGCCTCACGTCTGTCCTTCACCGCTCTCAGTCCATCGGCACAACCTGTCTCTACTTGACCTTCACCTTGCCATCGACCACCACCTCCTATCTCCACACTTGCACACCATAAGCCACGAGACATGTTGCAAAAACACACTCAACCCAAAGTGTTAGCACGTTGACAATCACTCATCACTACAACAAAGCACACGTGCACATATCAACCTTGTGTTCACAAAATAGCTACTAGGCCAACCTGATGATGCCACCAAATGAGGCACTCTTTGGTCAAAAATGCCATACCCCACTCACGTGGTTAGAAGTTGGGGAGTCAGCAGTCTTTTGGCTGACATTGTGAAGGAAGCTGAAGATAAAGTGTGGTTGATATAAGATCATTTCATAACCTCTCAAGCAAGAAAAAAGAGCTATGCTGATACCCAATGATGTGAGCTAACTTTTGAAGTCAGGGACCACATCTACCTAAAAATATCATCCTTGCAACAATGCCAAACTAATTCTATTTAAAGATTCAAGAATGAAATAATAATCAACCATAATTATGAATAAATGTATACTTTAAGAGATCATTTTATAAGTCTAATTGAAATCCTCTTTGCACATTTCATCCTTTGGTGGGCCTAGCCCAACCTATCAAGTCCAAACCCTGGCCCTTCTTAAACATATCCTAAGTCTAGCCTAACTCCCTAACCCTTTCTTCCATTTCCCCTTCTTTCTAGCCTAGCTGGCCATGCCAACTAGGCTAGCCTGATAGGCCAGACTAGTCCCATTCGAAGGCCAGGGCAAGCTAGCTACCAAGCTTCCTCATAGGTAGGCCAGTTAACTAGGCTAGCCCAACCCAACCACCCTCTCCCCTTAGGCCAAGCCGGTCTAGCTTAGCGACCTAGGCACACCTAGCTGGCTTGGCTAGCCTCTAGCCTAGCTGAGCCATTGACTAGCTTATTCCTCTTATCCTTGGTAAAGCCTCACCAAAGCCTAAGCCATCATAGCCATTTCCTTGGTCACCGGCAAACTCTACCCCATCTGCCATGCCATGCCGCTGGTAAAATTTGCCGAGCCAATGCCATGTAGTGCTGCCCGCCTACCCCACCTGTGCGCTATGATGGGTGGTACACGACTGCCCGCACGTGCTGCTGCCATGGGCAAGGCTTGCCTGACCCACATGCAAGGTGACAAGGAAAGGCCACCTCTCTGCCTAATGAACCACACCTTGCCCACTGTCCCCACACTTCCTTATGGCCACCGTACCCACTTGGCCACTACTGCACAACTCACCGCTGTTGCTCCACAGCGTCTATACCCTGCCACTTGAAATTTAGCCTCCACCTCACCACCTCTTTTTCCTAATTATCAACCAGGTTTTTCCCCTCACCGCCATAGGAGCAGGTGAGAGCAAGGATGCCACATTGATGGGGCAGCGACTTCCTTGCTCTCACCCATGTAGGCCTATGCACGTCGCTTCCCCACATGAGCCATGGACGAGGCGCTATTCTATGAAGCAGCCCGATGAGCTCACTATCCCTTTTCCCCCTCCTCGATCATCTATGTTGTGCTCCCCTCCACTTGCTGCCTAGGAACCACAACTACCCTATGCCACAT
This sequence comes from Oryza coarctata, assembly GCA_030770085.1. NCBI lineage: Eukaryota > Viridiplantae > Streptophyta > Magnoliopsida > Poales > Poaceae > Oryza > Oryza coarctata. The sequence goes on from CM061466.1 coordinate 16,170,843, forward strand.
CAGGCCGTCCCTCCTAGGCAACACCGAAGCCAGAGCGAGCCAGTGTGCCTCTAGACAGACCATGCACAAAAGTCAATGCCATGAGGATTAACAACGATCCCTATCATTGTGCTAATGCCATGGATGCGCGGATGATCCACAAGCCCAACCTCCATCAACTGTTACCTTACCACCTATCATTTTGCCGTCATTATTGCCTCAGTGTGCCACCATTTGGATACTGCACGGTGAGGAACCTAGCCACTAGTCCCTTTCTTCTTCTTCCAATTCCACATTCCTATGATGCCACAGTTGCAATATCATCGCCACCACTGCAAACGGGATGCTGCTACGTGTGCACCCACTCACACATTCTCATAAGCGAGCGACACTCTGCTGTGGCAACCTATGGGCTCGATGGGTCAACCGTCACCCCCAAGGCTTCTCTGACCAAACCTTCTTACCGCTAGGTAGCCCAGGGCATCCCTTAACCCTACTATGACCTGGCACCATCGATTAGGACACGACACTAGCATCCTTCCTCTTGCTACCACACCTGAGACCAATCTATCGACAACCTCGCCATGGCCACCACTTCCTATCATGCCTAGTGTGAGAAATTCCTCCTATCGATGTTAGGAAGCTGTCCTGAGCTTCGAGTGGAATGATTGCTCGTAGATTTTGGTGAATTCCACCAGAATGCGAGCTCCTAGGACCAACCATTGAGCGACCCTCAATGGTGCTCCTAGGAGTTCCTAGACCCTACCACCATCCTCGGCTTCGCCGCTAGGCCATTGCATCACCTATGAGCTCACCGCCTAACTGTTGTTACCACCACACCTAGCACCTACGCCTCCACACACCCTCCCTAGCCTTCCTACCACCGCCTAGTGGTAGCCCTTGATTCCACAACGCTCCCCTCACTGTCTACTCTAGGCTCTAGCTTCATAGGCCACCGTACGCACTAGCCCTATCTTCGATGTGCTCAAGAGAGAGACATTAAGGAATTGTGAGTGAGAGAGGAGGGAAAAAAGACAAAGAAGCTGACACGTGGACCCATGTAAAGTGATAATGGATTAAGTTGTTAAAATAACCAAAAGATGAGTTGTACCTATGACATGTGGGCCATGTATATGTTCATGCATGCGCGGGGCAGATCAGACCGGGCAAAGAGTGTGCAATGAGAGGGTGAGAGAGCATGAGCCAATGGAGGCACGCGCGGACATGCTGAGGCCTAAGAGATTTGCTTAGCTCTAGCATAGGCCCTTTAGCTCTTTGAAGTGCACTCCCGATGGTCCCACCAGCTGTGCTAAAAAATATGTTGATGCATGCACGGGTGATCGGACCGGGCAGAGAGACACACTGAGAGAGCGAGCGAGCGTGAGCCGATGAAGGTCCGATGAAGGCACGCGAACATGCCGAGACCTACGAGATATGCTTAGCTCCAGCATAGGTCCTATGGCTCTTTGGAGTGCACTTTCAATGGTCCCACTAGGCATGCCAAAAAATATGTTCATGCATGCGCAAGGTAGACTAGATTGGGCGAAGAGTGCGTGCCGAGAGGGCTATCGAGTGTCAGCCGATGGAGGTCCGATAAAGGTGCATGTGGACACGCTAAAGCCTAGGAGATCTGCTAAGCTCCAGTGTAGGTCCTTCGGCTTTTTTGGTGTGCACTCTCGATGGTCCCACCAAGTGTGACAAAAAATATGTTTGTGCACAAGCAGGGTAGATTAGACTAGGGAGAGAGTGCATGCCAAGAGGGCCAACGAGTGTGAGCTGATGGTGGTCCGATGGAGAAACCCGCAGACACACCAAGGCCTGGAAGATCTGCTTAGCTCTAGTGCATGGCCTTTCGCTTTTTGGAGTGCACTCCCGAAGGTCCCACCAGACATGCCAAAAAATATGTTAACCCACATGCTGGGCGATCGGACCAGACGGAGAGACGTGCCAACAGGGCGAGCGAGCATGAGCCGATGGAGGTTTGATTGAGGCACGCAAGAGCACACCAAGTTCTAAGAGATTAGCTTAGCTCTAGCGTAGGTCCTTTAGATCTTTGGAGTGCTCTCCTAATGGTACCACCAGGTGTACCAAAAAATATGTTGACACGTGCATGGTGTGATTAGACCGAGCAGAGAGGCGCGCTGAGTAGGCGTGTGAGCATGAGCCAATGGAGGCATGCGAACATGCCAAGGCCTGGGAGATCTACTGATATGACCATGCCATCAAGCAAGATGTCACAACCCTCAACTCAAGCTATACCAACTCAGGTCTCACCTACATCAACACCAGTCCAAGTAATTGATGGACCAATTACACGTAGTCGAGCAAAGAAGCTATAACAAGAGGTGCACGCGCTACTTTGTGAGATTCATTTTAATATTAATGAGAATTATATACTACCTAAGTCATGTACATTATTAATAGTTAGGTTCACATAGGAGGAAGACATGAAAACACAAGGAGATGACTTCCGACTAGCTGCAGACCACTTCAAATCAGTTGCCGACCACAAACTACACTCGAACCAGTTTAGCTCTGTAGAACTGTCTAGAAGAAACAGTCATATATTTTGATTCCCAGAAGCTATGGTGGTCTATGAGCATATTTTGGAAAGCTCTTAAAGTGTAGTTTCCAATGAGTCTAGCTCCGACCAGTTTGAAGCTACCATTTGGGCACAGACCACCGTTTAGTATATACTGCTCAGAAGGTCAACAGCCAGCCTGATGCTAAAGTTCTTGTATTAAACTGTATCATTCTATAATATTAAGTGGTGGATGGCATACATGGTTGGAAAGGGTGTCAAGTCAAGAATCCAACGCAACAAACTGTGCATCATTTGGACTTTCTTATGTGGAGTTATTGCCAAAACAATGAAGACTTCGCAGAAGACTAACAGCCACGCAGAAACTCTCCAGGAGCTCATTCTGAAGCGGTCTTTTCACATAGTCAAACTAGTTATTTTCTTTTTGAGTTTCCACCTACCTAGTAGGGTTGTTGCTAATATAAATACCCTTAGACTCATTGTAATCACAGATTATGATATTGAGAATATAGATCACTTTGTTCAGCTGTGCGCTAGCAAACCCCTAAGAGTTGATCTCTACCCCTTTGCTCTTGTGACTTCCTTCATAGGAATTACAGAAGCGGCGGCTTCATCCTCTCCCAATTGGTGCTTCTACTCCCTTCGAGGTCTCCTCGATTGATTGTGGGCTATGTTGGTTGGTTGCTTTGAGAGTGTGGTCTGGCGAATCCTCGATTCAGGTTGCCGTATTGAGACGGTGGTTGGCTTCGAGTTTTATTCATCAGGTTGCACTAGTTATCGCTACTTGCAGCAAGTTATCTCGGCTTCTTCGAAGCTAGTTATCTGGTGATTGATCCTACGTCGTGAAGATCGGGACATCGAGGCGTATCATCTACTTAGCTCCAGCACAGGTCCTTCGGCTCTCTAGAGTGCACTCCTGATGGTCCCACTAGCCGTGCCAAAAAATATGTTGATGCACGCGTAGGGAAGATTGGACCAGGCGAAGGTGTGTGCTGAGAGGGAGCACAAGCGTGAGCCGATGGAGGTTCAAAACGATGGCACGTGAACATACTGAGGCCTAGCAGGTCTGCTTCATTCTAATGCACGTCCTTTAGTTTCGAGGTCCCTTTGTCGGCGTTGTTAGAGTTGCGAGCATGTCAGCCAATTAGACCCTCAAATTGACAAGAAAATAAACCGATGAATCAGTCGGCTAATGGGCCGATACGAACTCCCGCTATTGGTTGTTTGCCGATAGGGTTGAGATAGTCATCGGTTGTGTCTGATAGGGGCTAAAGCACTCCTGCTATCGACTGGTTGCCGATAGGGGTTGAAGCACTCATCCATCAGTTAGAAAGCCGATGAAGTCATAGATAGAAGGTGACAAAGGGAATGAAAAAATAGATTGACTATAGAGTCGATGGCACTTCAGAATAAAGTAGTCAATAGGCACTATGCAGACTCCTGCTATCGATTGGTTGCCGATAGAGGTTATAGCACTCTCTCATTAGTTAGAAAGCCGATGAAGGAATAAACAGATAACGAGGAATAAGATAATAGTCCCATCACTATAGAGCCGATGGTACTCTAGAATATAGTGGTCGATGAGTACTTTGTGTAATCCTCCTATCAGCTAGTTGCCGATAGAGGCTAAAGCGCTCATTCATCGGTTGGAAAGCCAATGAAAGCATATATGGATAGCAAGGAAAAAAATAAAGGATTCATCGGCTTTGTAGCCGATGGTGCTCCAAATAGAATATGCGATGGCACTCTGAATAAGATAAAGGACCCATTAGCTGCAAAGCCAATGATACTCTAAATAAAATATGCGATGAATAGTTAGGAGTGAGACTCGATCTTTGAAAGATTCGAGAGGCTAGATCAGACATACGGATGGAAGGAACGAGTGAATCCATTGGCTAGTTGAGCCAATGAGAGAAATTCTCTAAAGATATATATATATATATATATATATATATCGGCTGAGAAGCCGATACATTAGGTATGAGGCTCAATGTGTGGATAACTCATCGGCTGGCCGCTCCAATGAAACACTCGCGTAAAGACGTATCGACCTATGGCTCAATCTACTATCAGCAGTCTAAGTAGGACAGATCTAACCGATGCAACACGAGACCAATGGCAATAAAGGAAGCTCGATAAGCCGATAGAACCACGTGAACATGATGTGATGTACCCGATCAGACTAAGAGATTGGACCTAACTAATGCAGCCTTAGTTAGAACGGATACACCAAGATAGTGGTGAGACATACCCCTTCACAAGAGATCGGATTTAACCGATGTAGTCCCGTGTCGAGAGCCACAACCCACTGGTAAAAACCTAGATGAGCTAGGGCGGTGATGCATCGAGATTGTATTTAATCTTTCTGAATGATTTACAAGGTTTTAGGGCTCTATATTTATGCCCTAGAGTTACAAGAGTCCGACATGGTTACAAACAAACTCCGAATGTTATTTTCTAAACATAAAAGGAAACTATCTCTAATAAGTTAATAAAACTAATTAAACTTAGCTATTTTACAAGATATATTTTATAGAGATAAAGTACCCTGTCGTGGTTTTCACGGCACCTCCTTAGACTAGATTGAATCCATCCTCAACCCATCTGATTGGCTTTCTCATTGTATCAACTTCCATCAATAAGCCGATCGGATCTCTAATCCTATTTGTAAGGCTTACCAAATTTGGTGCAAATATTAAGAAAAGCGTGTTAAATTTTGTGTTTAAAGACTGTGTCACTTGACATGTAGGCCATCCCTGACTTAGAAATGATTTTTAACCCTTTGTTAACTCCTGTGAGGCTGACATGTTGGCCCCTGGCCAGAAGATGGTCCATTTGGCCTAGTGAATATTGACCAAGGCCCATTTATCATTGGCTATGAGATTTTCTCTTTGAGAAATAATATTTTATTAAGTAAAAAAGGACTAGACCCACCAATCACTAAAACAATTATTTTCCTATTATAAAATAATTTGGAGGAAAATGGAAAAAGGGCTAAGCTAGAGGATTTCAATTAATTTTATTTAATTTAGAGGAAAATGGAAAATGAAACAAGAAAATTGAATCTTTGGAAGGCCATATCTCACTCATTTTAAACCGGATTTCAACGTAACTTTCACCAAAATTCTTTAAAAATTAAGACCTACCGAATGGCACTAGTTTTGTATTTTTACCTTAATTCTAGGATTTATGCTTACCATTTAGACTATAAGAACGTGAGATTGATTACTCATTCACTAAGCAGGTTACGTGTGCGAAGATGAGATCATAGAAGTCGAGGAGGATTCTTTGACTAAGCAAAGCAAGTCCCTACGCCCTCCACCATGAGCATGTTGATGATTTGTTTGCAACTAAAATGGCATGCCAATTATAAAATGCGAATTTAAAACATGCTTAAGCTTCCCTTTGATATGGTTAACCCATTCTTTGTTGCCCTATATCACTTATTATCTCCAATTATTTATTGTCAATGCTTAGTCAAGCATATTTAGCCATTGCCTATATTATTACTACATGTTGGATGTGGCGATCTATGGATGAATAGATGCATGTGGAGATGTTATACACCATCTTGAGGAGGAAAAATTCGCACCTTTTGTGAAACCCAAAACTAATGAACAAAATTGAGTCAAGGAGGAAGGCAAGAAATGATGAGAGTATGATCGCATTTCCCGAATGGGTACAAACCTAAAGGATTAGGCAAACTGAGTAGGGCAACACCCTAGACACTATTGGTTCTACACTTAAATTGTATGATGATGCCTAGGAGTGTTGTGGTTAATGACGTCAAGCATAAAATGCACCTAAGTATAACAATATAATATAACAGCTGAATATCACAGGTTCCAAGACTCCTCTCACCACTATGCTCAAGGCAGATGGGTGCTAGGGGTGCATGAGGGTTCATAGTCATTTAAGTGGGTGCCACAATGCGAGGAAAACCAAAAGACTAGGTTGTGACATGTCTCACGTGTTGGGACTAGTCCTGTGTATTGGACGTGTCATAGAGTATGGGTAAAGTGTACATCCACTATAGTGTGAGTTAAAAAAATCAATTTGGTTAGCCATGCTCACATATAAAGGAGCACTGGGACTTGTACTACTCTTGACTTAGAATATGTTTGGGGAAAATTTTGTGGATTATCCTAGCATGTGGGGAAGTCAAAATTGGTGGAAATGTGATAAAGTGGACATGACGGTAAACCAAACCAAGCAGAAGCTTGGCAAGGTGGATGTAGCTCTCATAGATGGATAACAACTTGAATTTAATGCTTATTTCCAGTTAAAATTGCTAAGTCATAGGTTGGTGAACTAGATTGCAAAAATCACCTTTATGCAAATAAACCAAGGCATCCTTGACTTTCTATGTGCACCAATGCATCTTGTAGTAGTGGCTTGCTAAGTATGATCAGTACTCACCCTTGCTTAATTTACTCTTTTTAGAGGGAGATGTCGGGGACCCTAGCTTAATTTACTCGTTTTAGAGGGAGATGTCGGGTACGATCCATATGCGTGTTTTACTGATGAGGAGTTTGAGCAGAAGGAGTCATCTTAGGGATCTAGGTCCCTAGTTGATGCTTGTCGAGTTCCACCATAGCCTCCTTAGCAATTTTGCACCTTAAACCTTTGGATCTTATGTAATGTAATTGATCAAATGTGGTCTATTTGGGTCACACTCGGGTAACCTTTGTAATATTAAAGGATTGTAAGACTTGGACAATATAGTTTTTGGTTGTATCAACTACAGATCTAAGGATTTGGTATTGTGAGCACATGTGGTTTCCGATGTAAAAACTGAGGGCCGACAATTTTCCATCATGAATCTTCCAATCTTCCCTTCCAAGAGCTCAATTATTGATTGCCTCACTCTTAGAGTGCCTTCATGAGTGAAGGATGATGCAAAGTGTGTACTATATTTATTTGGCTTCCTCAAGTTGATCTAGCTTGTTGAACTCCATCGGATTGAGTGAGCCAAGGATGACGCTTGTGGCTTGTGCATTTGCGATGAATGAGTTGCTCTTATTCTAATGTGAGTTCAATGTTATCCTCTAGAATGTCAATATCTGTGCAAACCACCTTCTAAACACTTGGATGCAAAGACAATAGACACAACTTTATATTGTGCTTTCAAGTGGCATAATGTGTCGTATCAAATTAGGGGGTACACCCGAAAGGCATGGAGATATAGTTGTTAGAAGGATTAAACTTATTGTAATCGAAGTCAATAGACACTCTCTTCTTTAAAGCACCATTCTTGGTTGTGGAAGCATCATCATCACCTCCACTTGGTCCTTCTGGTCAATTTGCTCTTGCAACATTTTTATCTCTTCAAGCAATTAAGCCTATCCAAAGATTGTATATATTGCCTAGAGGGGAAGTGAATAGACTTTTCTTGAAATTCCAAAATCTTGTAGTGGAATCTGGCCTAACTGGACAGTTCAATGTCAAGTCAAATGATCTGACTACGGAGGAGTCAAACTCTCTGACTACTATAGGACAGTTCGGTTATTGCAACGAGATATAAAAACAAAATGTGCCGGAGTTTTCGACTGCAAACAATCTGGCCAACATAGGAAACTTAACTTGAGCAAAATAACAAGATACAATCTAGAAGACTACTCAATCATACTTTCTATAAGAACAAGCAAGTGATAGATGGAGCTAAACATGCAAGTGAAGATCACTACTAACACAAGATAGAAAAAGGTAAATGCAAGGGTAAAAGAGAGGTAAAGACACACTAAGTTGTTTACTGAAGTTTGGATGCAAGCAATTCTATATTTTTGTTGAGAAGCTCCAAAGAGTCATACCGTTATTAATCCTTTTCCTTTTCAAGCAACCTCTAGTGCGGCTTCGATCTCCAAGCAACCACTAAGACTTAGCTCCATATCCAAGCAACCACCAAGGTCCCAAGCTTGAATGATAATGCTACAATCTCTCTTAAAGTTTGCTCTACCAAATACCCACTAAGATGAAACTTGGCTTCCACTCTTATCATCTCTTCCCTTTCGAAGACGAGGTAGAACCTTCACAAGGGTTACCAGGCACACCACACTTCTTGGCAGCTTCAAGATTATAATTCTTTACTTTCACACACTCTCAACTCAACTCACTAATAGCTCACAAGTTTTAGAACAGAGAGAGTTGGGAAGGAGTTTAGCTTTCTAAATAAGAAGATACGAACACTCAAGGCTAAACACTAGCACAAAATGATCTTTAATTAGCTCTTATTGCTCTTGGACATTTGCTTGGCTTGCTCAAAGAGAAAAGGGGTCTAAAAGTCTTAAAACAAATCTATGGCACCACACATTTTTAGCACCAATTCCTCCACTAGACGTTTTCAAATTTGCTAGATTTTGTCAATATGACCGACCTTTTATGTTTTTATAACGGTCGCTAAACTACTATTTGTTGTGCCATAAAGGATGAACAATCTGATAGTCACTAGTCTGACGGTGTCTACCGGATAGCTCAATAACTCTCAGATTGTCTAGCCGCTCCATCATGTGTCAAATAGTGAAATGCTAGGCTAGATAGTTCAGCACCTACATTTTTCACAGTCTCAAACTATTTGTTCACTAAACTTCTTCGTGTGTCTTCATCATGACAGTCCGGCACCTCTCAGACTTTGCTAGAGCCAAATTGTCTGGTATCACACCAGATTATCCGGTCCACAATAGTATCAGGGCAACTTGATCTTTTTCCTTTTAAACTTCATCCAATTTTCTTTCACTTCAACTCTTTTGCTATGAATGTCTATTCATTTACTCAATAATCACATTAGTTCCTTAATTGTTTGTCATTAGTTAGTTAAAACCTACTAAAATGTTTAGACACACTTTTATAGCCACTGTCCTGTTATGTCCCCAAACGGCCAACCTCCATACGCACCTCAAAACCAAGGAGAACGGCTTAGAGGATTCAGACCTAGCTTTAGAAAGCCCATATAGCCAATAGCCCATCATAATAAGGCTGAATTCTAAAGTGCTTATTGGATTGCTTTCCTGAACTTTGTAAATAATTTATATATAATTTTTTTATAAAAAATCAAATAAGTCTATTTTTTAATTTGTAATATTTAATAGTTAATGACCTGTGTCGTTTCTCGTGCCTGGATAAGCTCAGCCAATTAGCTACAACGAACGAAGCCAAGTCCTCATGCCCTACCCTAGTTGATCTCCCTGCTCCCACGGCCTCGAGCCCTCGACTCCGTCTCCTCGTGACTGAGCTGCTGCATGTAGTCCGCAGTTTTGACTGCTAGCAATCCGATCTTCATCATCGATAAGTTCTGATGCTGCTGCATGCTTCTCGAGTTCTCCATGCCTGGGACTTTGTATCGGAATTCTTGTGTTGCTGATACTCATTCTGATTGACCTGCCTAGATTCGGTGCTGATGTTAGTGGTTGGGATTTCGATTTGTAGCTTGTAGGGTTATTGGGTTTCATTTTTGTTCTCAAGATTTGTTTAGGTAAAAGGACGCCTCATTAGAATTGTGTGTATAAAAATTATTGCACTTCACTTACTTCACTTCTGCTTACAATGTCATTGGTGCTCTATATGACAATTTGGTATGATTGTTTATGGTTACCTTTGTTAGTTACTGGCCTCCTAACTCCATTAGATCTATCTTAATATCACATCCTGATTACTTGTTAGTGATTTGATGGTTGGTTTTTAGACACTATTTTTGCTTGTTGGTCAGTGACATGTTTATTTGATATTATCTTTGCTACATCAATAATTGTTAGGTCTTTCTTGCAACTTACTGTCGATTTATTTTCAAAGCCATGCATATAGATCACCTGATATATTTTGTTGTGACAAATGGCTATTACTTTGTCCAATGTCAACTCTTTGGCAGACCTCCAGAAGCTTGATGATCCTCCTTACTTGAAAGCTACATTAGTGAGTAAGAGATATTGGCATACATGTCCGCTCCTTTGTTAATCGGTCATATGTGTCGTATTGGTCTTACGTTCTATTAAACCTATTCGCCTCAGGAACCAGGCTTCAAATGATGACATGACTGTTTTCACTGCACTTCCATCTGCTCCCCCAGCAAGCTATGTCAATGTCACAAGGTGGTATGATCACATCAGCGCTCTCCTAAGATCCAGTTCTATGCTTGAGAGAACATTAGTGTATACCACTGCATTGCTTTCTAGTATTATATCCCGTGGAGCTAATGCGAGTCTGATGAACCTTGCAGTGGAGTTACCACAGAGGGTGAGGGTGTAAAGGTTGAGTCAACTGTTTGTTCTGTGGCTCCAACTGCAGAACAAAAGGTTAAAATCTGCTACACACTTTTTTCAGAAAAAAAAATGACTTTGTAGTTGGTTGTTAAGTGGCAAGTGTTAAAGCTGTAGTCTGAAACTTATGCTTGATGATGGATGCCTGCATGGTTCAAATATTAGTTGTATCTAATTTTATGTGACAAGTTTCGTATCACATTTAAGAAAGTTTAAATATCGCTATCTTGAACGTGCTAAGTATTATTAATGTAATTGACGCTAGATGACATCTATAAGTCATAGCCACTTATGTATAGAGGATCACATACATGAAAGGTTACGCATACATAAAAGGTTATAAGCGTGATTAATGGCAATTAGGAGACATAGCTCCAAATATAAATGATCTCTTACTAAATATAGATTAGACACTTCTATATTTAACACCCTCCTTAATTCGGACGAAGGTAGACTAGGTTCAGATTATGCCGTAAATTGCAGTAGGGAGTAACTGTGAGCGGTTTAGTCATGATGTCGGCCACCTGGTCCTTGGATGAGATGAAGCGAACGTCGAGTTGGCAAGAGGCAACACGTTCACGAACAAAAATGGTAATCAATCTCGATATGCTTCGTGCGACGATAAAATATGGGATTGGCAGAGAGATCACTGGCACCAATGTTGTTACACCATAGGGACGGTGGCCGAAGCTAAGAGATCTTAAGTTCCCTTAGCAACACTTGTATCCATATTACTTTAGTGGTAGCATTGGCGATGGCCTTGTATTCAGCCTCTGTGCTCGAGCGAGAAATAGTTGGTTGTTTGCGAAAGCAGCAAGAAACAAGATTGCCACCAAAGAAAATGGCATAGTCACCTATACTGCGCCGATCATCTGGGTTCCTAACCCAATCGACATCAAAGAATGAACTTAGCAATGAAGACCCAAATTTAGTGATGCATAGCCCCATATCAGACGTGGAATGAAGATAGCGCAATATGCGTTTTACTGCCGCCCAATGAGCCATTGTTGGTGCTGACAGAAATTGGCATACCCAGTTGACAGAGAAGGAGATATCGGGGCGAGTGAAAGACAAATATTGAAGAGCCCCAATAACACTGCGATAGCATGTAGTATCTTCAGCTGAGAGAGAGTCGTCACTTTTTAAGAGTAATTTATTATTGGGAAGCATAGGTGTCGAAACACTATTAGAGGATGCCATATTTGTACGCTGCAACAGGTCCAGGATGTATTTGTGTTGTGTCAAGATGAGGCTAATAGAAGTTTGATGTACTTCAATGCCAAGAAAATATACAAGAGTGCCAAGATCTTTCACGATAAACTCAGTTTCAAGTTCAATGAGTAAACGATCCGTAGCTGATGACGAAGAGCTCATAATAATAATATCATCTATATAGATAAGAATATATATCTGAATGTCACCTCTGTTGAACATGAAAAGAGAGACATCAGCCTTAGAACCTGAAACCCCAGTTATAATAGTTTGTTACTAAGACGAGAAAACCAGACACGTGGGGCCTATTTCAGGCCATATAATGACTTGTCCAACTTGCAAAGATAAGTAGGATGAGTCGAGTCAACAAAACCAGGTGGTTGTTTCATATAGACGTCCTCTTGGAGATGGTCATGTAAGAATGCATTTTGAATATCAATCTGTCGAAGAAACCAACCACGAGAGATTGCAAGAGACAATAAGACTCGAATAGTGGTAGGTTTCACTACCGGGCTGAATGTATCATCATAATCAACTCCATACTGCTGCTTAAAGCCTTTGGCGACCAATCGTGCTTTATAGCGATCAATAGAGCCATCAACTTTGTGCTTCAGTTTGAAAATCCACTTGCAATCAATGACATTAAGGCCGGCACGTGGAGGAACCAGATGCCAAAGTCTTGTTCTTGACAAGAGCTTGAAATTCATCATTCATTGCTGACCCCCAAAGGGGGTGTGACATAGCAGTAACATACGATGTAGGCTCTGCATCTGAAGTCTGTATGGTAGAAGAAGTAACCATGTCGTCGGTACGAAGCTTGGGCTTTTTGATGTTGTGGCTTAAGCACGTCCCGTATTTGTGGGCAGGAGGATCTGGTGCAGGAACCTCTGAGTGGTGCACAGCCTTAGGCTAGACGCTCGGTGATGAAGTTTGCCACGATGCTGGTGATGATGGACTGGTAGATGGCAGCCTAGCCGTAGCCTCTGTGCTTGCCGTACGGGACACAGGAGAGGTAGGCAGAGACTCCGATGCAGGTAGGTCAGCATCAGGTGCTGCATGAAGAGCGCCTACCTCGGGTGAAGAAGTGGGCGCAGGGAATGTCGGCGCTAATCCTGATGAGGTTTTAGGCATCCCGGGATCTGCTGCATGCTGAGGGGCTGCATTCATAGGGTTAGCAGGAAACATATGCATATCGTAATTGTTCAAATTAAAACTACCATTGTCCTAATTAGGTGCAACGTTGGATGAAGGATAAGTGGAGAAAGGAAAAATTATTTCATCAAATATAACATCATGGGACACATACACGTGTCCGGAATCTATATCGAGACATTTGTATCCCTTGTGAAGACCACTATATCTCAAAAACACGTAGACTTTGGATCGAAAGGAAAGTTTGTGCTGGTTATAGGGTCGCAAATTAGGCCAACATGCGCAACCAAATATACGGAGTATGGAATAATTCGGTGGAGTTTTGAGGAGGCGTTCTAGAGGGCATAGATTATCAAGGACTCGAGTGAGTAATCTATTGATGAGATAAGTAGTTGTGAGGAAGGCCTCGTCCCAAAATTTAATCGGTATGGAGGCATGAGCTAGCAAGACCAGTTTCAACTATATAGCGATGCTTGCGTGATGATCCATTTTGCTGGTTAGTATGTGGGCAGGAAACACGATGGGCTATGCCAAGTGATCAAAAAAATTGAGTATGAAGTTTTTGGTACTCCCCACCCCAATCGGATTAAATGCATTTAATTTTAGTATCAAGGAGACGTTCTACATGTGCTTGAAATTGCAAGAAAATACGTTAAACCTCAGTGCGGTCATGTATCAAATAAAATCATCGATAAAGCTTATGTAGTATTTGTATCCACCAACAGACTTGGGGCAGGGCCCCACACATCTAAAAAAACAAGTTTAAGAGGAGATGTAGAATGATGAATGGCATGAGTATAGGGGAGTTGATGACTCTTGCCTAATTGACAGACATGACAAACTAAGAGACTCGACTCCTTGATATATGAGAGATTATTCAAACCCAAAATAGATTGCACGACTGGGATAGAGGGGTGGCCAAGACGAGCATGCCATTGATCTGTGGATGCCTTCACACTAACAAATGCTTGTTTGAAGAATTCAACATCGGACAACTTTATGAGATAGAGGCCGAATTCACACTTTCCTTCCAAGAGCACTTGTTTCGTTGCTTGGTCTTTTACAAGAAAATGATAGGGATGAAATTCAAAAAATACATTATTGTCACGTGATAGTTTATGAATTGAAATGAGGTGTTTAGAGATATTAGGTACGTGGAGAACAGTATATAAGTCAAGAGGATGTGTAGCAGTATTAGGAGAACAAGAACCAATACGCATAATTTGCAAACCTGTCCCGTTGCCAACTTGAATCGTTTCTCCACCATTGTATTATTCAAGCAAGGCTAGGTGATCCAGACACTGGTTATGTGATCAGCAGCCCCCGTGTTGGTATACCAGTTAGTGTCGACCTTATAGGATGAAGTAGCAGCCACCGCAGCATAGGGTTGTTCCTCCTGGTAAGACTCATCCATACGATGCCAATATTTGATGGCAGTGTGACCTGTACGACCATAGATCTAACAGGGAGGGGCGCCGCGTTCACGTCCCTAGGGCCGAGGACCGCGATAGCCATGGCCTCGAGTGCGGCCAGAGGGACCACCACTGCCGCGGCTCCGCTGCTGCCCACCTCGGCCAGCGAAGTTGGCTGACGCGCCGATGTTAAGGCAAATCTCCGTCTGGTATTACAGTTGGCATGCCTCAAATGCTAGCAAATGTGAGTAGACTTCGTCGAGCATGAGGGGCTCACACTTTATCATCATTGATGTGACGAATGGATCGTAATCTGGGAGAAGACCCACTAGGAGATAGGCAATGATCTCATCATCATGAAGAGGAGCATCAGCCGCAGCCAGCTCAAAGACCAGACTCTTGATCTTGCGGAAGTAATCGGTAGCAGAGAGGTCACACTTCTTGGTTGTAGCAAGACCGCCACGCACCTAGACAGCGTGCGCACGTGTGGCGGAGGAGAACATGCGCCGAAGAGTGTCCTAGGCTTCTTTGGATGTGGCGGCAGACACCACGTCCTAAAGGATATCTTCAGTCATCGACGAGAGAAGACCACTTAGTAGTTGTTGATCTTTATCATACCACAGGCAATATTCTAGATTAGACATGAGGTTAGCACCATCAGCAGTCAATAAAGGAATCTGCTGGGGAGGCGCGGTCGTGGATCCAACGATGAAGCCCATAAGCTTTGCACTTCGCAGATACGGGAGAAGCTGGACGCGCCATAATATATAGTTTGTTTTGTTGAGTCGGATGGTGACGGCATGATGAATTGATATAGGGGCAAAGATAGTAGCAGAGGAGAGGCTGGAAGTGGAGGCGGAGGTGGTGGAGGAGGAGGTAAAATATGATGTTGATATTGATTTAGAGAAAAAATGCTAGCTCTGATACTATGTTAATATAATTGGCGCTAAATGATCTCTATGTGTCATGACCACTCATATATATAAAGAATCATATATGGAAGCTTACAAGCATGACAAATGACAATCTAGAGACACGGCTTTAAATATAGATGATCTCTTACTAAATATAGATTAGATATTTCTATGTTTAATAAGTATGTGATTTAATTTCAGGCACTAGTGGCTGATGAAGAAGATGATGACGAGACTGAAAAGAAGAAGAAAGCAGCAGAAGAACGTGCAGCAGCTGTCAAGGCTTCTGGAAAGAAGAAAGGATGTATGTATTTCATTCATTTATGGGGTCCCTGCCCATTGCTGCATTGAGATACTTAGTTTAGGTAGTGTCAAAAAACTGAAGGTGACTACAAGAGAAGGGTTAAGGCCTTGTACTTAGTAGTTCCAAGATAGGGTTTTCAAAACATCGTAAAATTGACTGTAACAATTTAACAAAGTTCATAGCATTCAAATCTTATTCAGCTGCACATTTGCTTACTTGGTGTTAGAGTAAAATTCTGAAGTTACTCATAAATGCATTGTTATCTCTACCACTATCATGAATGGTGAATTTTGGTCTCATTCAGCTGCATTTATGGGTAAGCCCCAGAATTTAATATTGAGGCCATGTTATATGATATATAAAAAAATCTTGCCAAACATCTATTACTAAGTTGTCCTTTATTTTAGCTGGGAAGTCATCGGTTCTGCTAGACGTAAAGCCATGGGATGATGAAACAGACATGACAAAGCTTGAGGAAGCTGTGAGGAATGTGAAGATGAAGGGTCTGCTCTGGGGTGCATGTATGTGACTCCACTCTTCAATTGTATTTACATTTCTACTTATGATCCAGTGCTAATGTGTGCTATTATGGTTTACTAGTTCATTTTTATAACATAAAACCATTGTTCACTGCCAAACTTGTCCCAGTTTGATATGGCATCAAGAAGTTGCAAATTATGATGACCATCGTGGATTATCTTGTTTCTGTGGACAGTCTCATTGAGGATCATTTTTACACGGAGCTAGCCAATGAGTATTTTCAGAGTTGTGACATTGTTGCTTTTAACAAAATCTGTAAGTTTCCTGGCATGCTTGGTGATTTTAGTTTTGGGTTTCCAAATAACTGATTATTTCATTGAATATGCAAAACTTAATTAGTGTAATAAAATTGTTGGACCTATGTGCATTCATAAGATCAGTAATGGACTATGTGCGTACAAAACTTTACAGCACCCAGTGCTGGTGCCAACTACGAAGAAACTGCCATATGTTTGACCTAGATTCAGATTCAAGATATAAGCTTGGTTGAATTGTCTTTAAAGTCACTGGAAATGACAAAAAAAACTGATTTTTGAAGGAGCTCAGATAGTCCAATTACAAGGAATAAACCTTTAGATAGCTGTACTTGGCTGGAAATCAATGTGTTCATATGGTACCTTTGCCTTTTCTGCAAAAGTTCTTGTGCACATCAAGAGCATCAGTCATCTTCAAAACTTTGTTAAACTAACTGAATGATAAAAGAAAATATATTATAATATTATCTAAATAAATAAAAATATATTTTCTATAAAATATGTTACCCACCTTTTGCTATAGGACATATTCATCTTAATTTGATTTTATATATAGTTATTTTTTTCTAATATTATAAAGTTGGAGGGATAATTTGTAAAATTAATAAGAGTAAGTAGTACAGTTGCCACCACTACTTTCTTCTCTTTTTAAGGAGTATATCCTCAACGAGGAACCATTCTAGTAGGTGGTGACTAAATCTAGAATGTTGTCCAGTACTAGTATTGTGTATTTCAGTGACCTAGTTTATGGGACTTGCAACGTACTATACCTGATCTTCTGTCCAATCATATACTCTTCCATGGTTTCCTGGTTTCTGATCTGATATGCTGCATTGGTGGCCATCCTGGCTGTCATGTCACTTAGCTTCTTCAAAGTTTATTTAGTTTAATATCAGATTGTTTACCCTACCAGAATAACATCTGATTTGATATTTACATCAAGTATATGTTCACAGTTTTTGTGAGCTGATGGCTGAATATTTTTTGTTGCAGAAAACCGAGTCTTACTGAAATGCTTTATCTGCAAATCTTCATTATCTTTTCCCAATGCTCATCATCATGATTTCCATATTTATGTTTAGTCTATGGACCCTGAGTGTACTGCGAACCAACGTTTGGTGTTATTGTGAAACTTAATCTTGGTTGGACATGTTTCGGCCAGTTGATTCAGTTGGTTTGTTCCTATCGATTTTGGAGGCCTTTGTCACATGCTCTTTCAGTCGTTTTGCACTAGTTGCCCTTGCATGGTCTGGTATAACGACTGCACAACTCAGCTCATCCGATGTACTATATTGTCTATATATTGTATCTAGTCGAAGTAGCCATGCCGGTGGGGCAGGTGCAAAGGGTGCTGACTCCGAAAATAGTGAAACGCAGTTTAGACGGCGCTAGTTAAGTGTAAGATCTTGACGAATTGGGATCCCATGTATTTGAGGTTATAATACAAGGAATGAACAGGCTTAATTAAAGATCCTCTACATTCGAGGCTCTAATGTAGAGTATGAATATACTATGTATTAGAGCGTGTTTGGTTAGGATGTTGCACATTATGACACCAAACGTTAAGCACGCCATAGTTTTTTTTAGTGTAGTTTAGGGAGTGTTTGGTTGTCGGTCTGATAAAGTTTGGTTAATTAAGTTTGAGTAACTTAATATCTGTTAATAGCTGTTTGGTTGGAACGATGGTTCTAGGGAGATTTTTTTTAATAAATTAGGTTTTACGTGCTAATGACTAGGAAAAGTATGACAAGATTTCTTTAACCTTGCTAAGATGTGGCAATGAGAACGTGTTTGGTTGTTAGCCATACTTAGTCATCATGTATCAACTAAAATAATAACACTTATTTAAATTGAAGCGATAAAATTTTGTCATATTTTTTAAGTCATTAATACATGGGACCTAATTTATTAAAAAAGCATCTTATTACAATTGTTCAGCCAAACAGTTATACAGTTGGTTAAACATGTCTAACCTTAGACGTGGTGAAGTGTGGTAAAGTATGACCAATAATCAAACACCTCCTGAATTTAATCGCCTTAACTTAGACAAGTGCAAGACAAGTGCAGCAACTTTTGTAGTATATGCTGGCTAAGTATAGCTAGTAACCAAACGTGTCCTTATTGTCGTACTTTGGATTCATATTTTTGCCTTATCCATCAGATTATTTGTCAAACCTTATTTAAGGTATGACTTGTAAATTGTTAGTCACACTTGTTTAGGATTGGCAAAATATGTGATAATATATGGGTGCAATCTAAACATGCACTTATTATCTGTAGCAGACTCATGCAATAGTGTACCTCTTCACTAGTCTGGATGATCTTTCTCAAAATAACGATATTTTTAGGATCGTAGGCATTGCTGTCGGCCGTGCTGCAACATCAAGCTATCCTCCCTTGCTACAGGCTATTTCATACTGTGTACGATTGTTTCATTTCACAATGCTCTACACCAAACAAATTAGACCTTATAGATAGAAAAAAAAGTGGAGTTTAGTTGTATCAAAGTAAATTTTCAATTATGCCAAATAAATTAGACTTTATAAAAAAAAGAACATATGGTGTCGAAGTTTAGTTGTATTAAAGTTTAAAGTGAACCTTCAACTAAGTAATGTTGAAGTCAGTCACCTTTGTATGGTAGAATCATAATTTGGAAGAAACGGTCATTCTCAATATATATAACTATAAGCTATTTTGGTTTGGTATCAAAACTTGCCAACTTTACCAATATTTTACCAAAGTTTGGGCTTCGGCAATATTTTAGCATTCTTGTTACTTTATTAGTAGTGAACCAAACAATATGTACTTTATCAAAATTTTGGTTATAATCCAAACACACGTCTACCTTACTCAAATTTGGTGATACCAAAACTTGCCAACAATATCAACTTTTTGTAAAATATCACCATGATACCAAAACTTGCAAAGAATATCAAAATTTTGTAAAATATCACCCAAGCCGGCATTATGAATGGTGAATATTTAGTGATGGTAGGGTACTGTTGCATCGCCATTTGGCAATGTATACTATAAATCTTTGCTTTGGTTGCACTTCTCTGCAAATTTTTTTAACCCAGAGAAGCAGAGAAGTGCACGAACATTCACAAATATGCCGGTCAATTGCTTCCGATACAACGCCCAATTGCACATTGTACACAGGTTGGTTTTCATGTTTTGGCTATATATGTCCCAAGTACCAACGGTACAGTGTATCCAGTACAAATGGCACAGTATACTCTCGGTACATTTTGGTAAAACTAGCTAAACACCCGTACATTGTAATGGAATTTTTAAAAATGATTCATCATATATTCTATACCCCAAAAGAAGTTATCTACATTCCGACCTGTTGTCTAATATATCATCAAGCTTTTTTGAGACTGGTCAGAGAGGGTGCCGAGGTCAGTGGCATGAGGAGCTCCAACCTGCATAGTTGTGGGCGCCTGCCTGAGCCACTAGTGAAGAAACCAAAGCAAGGATTCATTGATGGGGATCCATTAAAGGGAGAAGAAAGTCTGGCGACAAGGATAACATGGGGAGACCAAGTCCCCTGGGGTTTCAACAGCGGGGATTGATAAGGAAGCAAATCAGCATCATGGTAGAGAGCTAGAGGTCGGAGCTAGATGAGATGTCGAAGATGGAGCCATTGCGGCAATCCAAGCCCACAGACTGTGTAGAAGTGGAGCCATGAGGTCCAGGTGGTAGAGTGGTAGTTGGAGAAGAGCGTCCATCTAGGCTATTGTCCAAGGAAGTGATTGTGAAGGGCATCGACTAGCCAGATCTGCACAGCAACGACTACTGTACTCACAGTGCCACAAAGAGCCATGCAGGAAATAGGTTGAACCATCGACGAGCACTTGGAACACCGGATGCCGTGGCGGGGAGGAGGGGAAGTAGAGCACCGTAAGTTGGTCCCCATGGTAGCGACGAAGCGGTGGAGGGTGAGACGACAGAGAAGCAGCTAGGCGGTGCGATGAGGAGGAGGGAGTCTCGCACCTTGACCCAACATCGCTGACACTACTCCAGTGATCACCAGGACAACATCAGAGGGGGATGCATGTGCTTACCAATGACGCATGGAGCCATCTGCATCCACTGTGAAGACGACGGCAAGTTACGTCCACCGTGAGGACGATGCATTTGGGTACTGATATATGGGCCCACTATTTTTGTTTGTCATGTTAGAATGCCATGTCAACGAGCCTAGCCTAAAACTGTCCAAAACAAGATTTTATCCGGTTTGAATAGTTTAGGGTTTTTTAATATCTGGTTTTATAGTTTAGGGTGGTTATTTGGAATAGAAATGATAAGTTGTTTTTTTTTCTTTTAACCCAGGCGTGATAAGCTGAAGCTGATTGATCAAAGAGATCTATCCATTGCTCGAATTAGCTTATGCAAGATGGACGTGTTTCTTCAAGATTCAGGACAGGAAGGCAGTCCCCTGGTTGCTTTTGACGCATGCACTGTGCAAGCACACACCTAATCCTTTCACTTAAACTGCACGTGGCATACGTGAATATCAACAGTTAACAACACTAAGATAAACATGCTATATGTCGTTGTTTGGTAGCACGAGTATGCTACTATTTAGCACCTGACAGTTCCTCAAAAAGATAGCATTTTAGAACGAATTAAACGAGAAGGAATCCCATTTTCCTGAGTTCAATCAATTGCTAGCAAGGAACAAACATTCTTTTATCTAAAAAACCAATTGATAGTATTAGTATCTGAAATTTTCTGCAAATTAATTAAGGAATAATAATTTGAAAGGAAGGGCTTGGGTTAAAAGAAAAAAAACAATTTATCATTTCTATTCCAAATAACCACCCTAAACTATAAAACCAGATATTAAAAAACCCTAAACTATTCAAACCCTAAATTATTCTTTTGAAAGGAAGGGCTTGGGTTGAAAGGAAGACCTCTGTATATACATCCATATACATGTATACATAGTCAAACATATAGGGTTCTTGTCCTATGGTGTATCTGAACATGTGCTCGAGGACCATGCTCGACATCCCGGCCACCATGACGAGGACATCATGTTGTCTCACGTCTCGGGTTTTGCACTGATGGATATCTAGCTTTGCAGGGTGGTGTTTCAGATGAGTTTAGAACTTCAGACTGGTCCAGTTCAATCGATATGACTTATTCAGACTTTTTATTCCTGGCTGACGGGCAAGGAAAATCTTGTGCGCAATTGGCAGGATGCATCCGTACGCTTCGTAAACATATACGTTTTTCTGAATGTAATTACTCAATGTATGATATCCAAACAGCATCGCCATCTTAGGTAGGGAGAGGGAGAAGAAAGAAGGGACAAATTTATCCATGAAGGCACCAAAGGGTAGGTGGTGTCATATCTTAAATAGTTATAAAGTTGTAATTGTATAGTAATGAATTTAGAAATTGTAATGTTATATTTCAAAACAGACAAATTTATGTTGGCATTAATCCAATTTACTTAAAAAAATGTTGGCCCAGTTGGCAGCTAGCAGATTACATGCTAATATACACCCTAATTGGAGGTCAGTATACCTTCAATTATAACCTCTGTTGATAGAAATGGGACCATATACCAGCAGTGACAAACATTTACAAAGAAATTCTGTTGATCCACTATAGTAATATTGACCTCCCTAGATATCCTAAATGACTTCCTGCCATAGTTAAGGAGTTCCCATTAAATCTACGACCATATCTCAAATAGTGACATAGAATGGAGTATATGTTAGTTCCAATGCTTGACTTCATGGTTTAGGGTGCGCTAGGCGAACTTTCCGGTAAAGTTTAAGGTTACTGAACCTTTTCTTTTGATCCATAATATGATGACACGTCGTCCTCCTGCATATTATAGATGTAATGCTGAATTTCATAAAATCCTAGATTTTGGGCCATCTATCTACAATGCGAACCTCCAAATATTATCGAGGGGAAAAGTTTCGTAAAACCCTATGTACAACTATATCATCAATTTATTTAATAAATTTATGTATAAATATAAATAAATATATATATATATTGCAGGACCTCAAATAGGATCCGTCTGTGTATTATATGATAATCTTCAATCAAAGCTAACACACAATAACAAATGATAATCACATCATAATTTTATTAATAAATAGGAACAAAAGACTAGGTTTTACAATTTAACAAGCAGGGAAAAAAGGAGCGTAGCGCATCAACAACACACCACAAGCAGTCGATTGGAGCACAACCAATTTAACATCTTCAACAATTAAATTTTCTAGAAATAGCTTACCTTCCTTTGAAATTGGCAAGACAACACCCTAGATTAGTATATGAATTACACAAGTGTTTAGAAATATACAATATATGACACAAAGCTAACAAAAGAATGTTAGGGTTAATTTGCATTAAGACATTTGCAAATTTAAATACAATAAATAAATTTAAATACAATATTTGCAATCATGATAATTTTAACAAACCAACCAACCAAAAAAACATCCACATATGACCAAAAAGGTTCTATGTAAACGTAGAAACCACCAACCTATATTCATTATTTCATTTCGCATACAGCTCCTTCCTAAAAATAAAATATTCACAAATCTACCCCTTATGTGAAATCACTGAGTATGTCCATAACTAAGAATGTAACTATTCAAATAGATTGACACTCTACAGAGGTTGTAGAAGTTACCCACATGATGCCCTTTGATACGGCCAAACACAAGGAGTAACAAAGTCATTCCTCTATCTTGCTCTAACACTAGCTTCTCCCATGGGTAGCCTTTCCTTCACCACATAGGTGAAAGGTCCTATGGTACAATCCGAAAACCTAGCATCTAACCACCTAAACTACCAGTGCTAGAGCTAAATAGTCTACTAAGCTATGTCCTTCCCATAAGGACATTTGGTTGCATGATATGGCTCTGATCAATTGCATACAAAGTGAAATCCTTAATTGTTAGGGCGACTTGCCTAAACAAAGGGCCTTAAGCACATAGCAAAAATGAGCACATAGCTCAAGAGCACAACTCAAAATGACCACATAGATCAATGGTAAGTATGTACATAGATTACTTGTATAAAGTATTTTCCACCGGTTAATTACTACACAATGTAACACATGGCATAAAAAAATAGCACACAACCACACAGTTATATTAAACAATGATGAGTGGATCATTAGTCAATATTATATTTTGCTTATAAAACAAGTTTGAATAGAGACAAGCATGTTCAATACCCCATAATTGACTCACATTCTAGGGTGACAAGGCATGATAGGGTAGTCAACAATAACTTCAGACATATAATTATTAACAATTAGGTCATAACTACCCAAGATAATTTGTGAAACAGACGTTGCATATAATTTAAATACAAAATAATTTTGTCAACTAGGTTCATTATGTTGGTAAACATACCTTCACCCACCGGTTGTTTGGAGCCAACTACTTCCACAATGACAACCTCTACAGCAGGGCTGTCTACGATCACAAAGGGAGAAAACAAATAAATAAAAACAAAAGGTAATAAAATAACCTAAATAACCAATTATACAAGAAGGTAGACCTCAATCTAGAAGAATTTAGGGAAAAGAATTGATTAAATTAGAGTCTGGACGGAGGAGATATGACCAAAGAAAGATTAAATTTTAGTAGAAAAGCCCAAGGAATTTTCACGTATATTTCAGAATTTCAAATGAAGTATAATTTTGTGGACTAACATGTGGGCTCCACAAGTCATACTTAGAGAGGTTTCAAAGGTGAGGCATGCTTTTTGGTGGGATTGGGCATAGGCTTTCTCCAAACTTGCGGTAGTAGCGTCATGATGACGGTATGAGGAGATAAAAGAGGAGATGCCAAGCACGGGAGATGAAAGCGCTAAGGCATAGTGGCGGCTTGATGAGAGACGACGCCAGAGGCGAGGAAGATGATGGATGCAGAGAAGAAAAGCAATGGCGCACCACTCATTGGCTGTTGAGGGAGTTCCGAACCTGGTGATGAGCAAGTGGACAATGGCCCGAAGGATGGCACTAGAGGTGATCAAGAAGGTGGGGCCGAAGGGGGAGATGAGGTCGTCCTGGTGCTCACTGATGGTGGGTGTAGCTCCTGCGGATGACAGTGTCGGTTTGATCTCCATGGGCGGTGGATCATGCTCTTCGAGCGGTGGCAACTTGGTGTGGCAGAGCGGTGATGTACGGTGGTTGAGCGAACAGGGGAAAAACTAAAATTGAACATAATAAAATAAGAAATTGAAAACTTTTTATAGAGGACATGGAGCTGGGCGGCCAAGACATGAGGAAGTGCCTATAGAAATTAGGGAAACGGCTTCGGCCGTTGAGGATTCAGTTTTGGGTTTTAAAGAGGAGAAATTGATGAAGGATGGAAGAGGATTCGTCGGGAATTGAAGTGAGGCGCAGCGGTTCCGCTGGCGGCGGCATACGCTGGGGCTCGGAGGCGGCGTGAGGTGGGTTGGGCCCTGTTCAGCAACAGTGGGATGCGAGACAGCAGTTCTAGCTCTAGCCTCCTGGACCGAGCTACAGGCAAGGAGAGGAGAGATGGGGCTGCGGCCTCCTATTGGCCAGAGGAAGAAGATGACCGAGAAGGAAGAAAGGAAAAGGAAAGGAAAGGGTAGATGACATGCCGAAGACGGTGCAGCCATAGGAAGCTCGGTGGCATCCGGAAGAAGACACTGGCTTGAGAAAGAGAGCGGTGATGCTGGTTGACAAAGGAGGAGAAGGAAAAGGAAGTGGCACAGGGGCTCACCAATGGCAGCTGCAGCGTTCCGGCGACGGCAAAAGGTTGTGCAGGGTGGAGTACAACAAGGCGGAGCCGACCGATTCGGTGGCGACCATCTAGGCTCCAGGACGATGACACTGAGGAGAGACGGAGCTCGCGGACAAGACGCTCGCTAGCGGCTCAAGGCAAGGTGGCGCCGAGGAATAAAAAAAGAAGACAATCTCAGCTATGATCAGGAAGGGAAGAAGGACCAAGGACAGGGAGGTGGTGCAGATGCTTACCAACAACGACGGGGTTTGGCAACAATGAAGAGGCAGCAACAGCGTTCCAACAGTGAGTATGGAGGAGGATTCGACAGCAACGGCTCGAGCTCCTGACGACGGTGGCGGAGCTAGAAACGGGATGACGACGCCGCCGGCTTTATCTCTTGGGGCAGCAGCTCGTGCTCGTGTCGTTGATGGCAACGATGCAGCTTGAGCTTCCTGTGGGCGACAGAAGTCATCGTCGACGGCTCTGTCTGTAGGTGACGAAGGGCAGCAGCAAAGAAGACAGCGGTGGTGTTGGTGCTCACCCATTGTGGCGGTGGTGAAGGCGGTGGAGCCGAAAGAGTGCTGGAGGCGCTAGTATTTATAGTGGAGGAGAAGGAGATGGACAGCCGGGAGATGGAGAGGCAGTAGTGATTGGAAAAATGGATTCGACTCATCAAGTTGATTCAATTTTTTCTATTGATGGAGACAAATTGATGAAAGGACAGGGAGAGATTAGTGGCTGGGAATTGGAAGAGACGTACCGCTTGCATGTAGACTTCGTGACTGTTCGAGGGAGGAGGGAGGTGGAGAGGTGACTGGGAATTGGAAGAACGATTGCAGCTGGTGGCGATGGTGATTCGATTTTTGGCATTGAAGAGAAGAAATCGGTTAGGGTGGAGAAGAGATTAGTGGGGATTGAAGCAGGCGTTGCTGTTGTGCTTTGATGGAGAAGCAGAGACGTTCGTGGCTTGAAGACGAAGCAGAACGGCGTGGCGTTTCGGTTTCTGGCTGCAGCGCGTGGAGGCGCGGCCTGGCCGCTCGGCTGGGCTTATGGGGATGCACGCACGGAGAAACAGATCGACAGGGAGAGAAAGAGAACGAGAGACAAAGACTATCGGAAGGAAACAGGAAGGAAAAGGAAAGAAAGAAAGAGAGGAAAAAGGAAAAGAAAGGAGGAAAACAAGCATCTTTCTTGAAAATTAGAAAGGTCAAATAAAAGCGAATTTTACAAAATTTTAGGAAAACAAGGATCTTTCTTGAATTTTTCTGGATCAGGAATTTTAGGAAATTTGAAAATCAAACTCCACATCCAAAAAGTGAAATAAAAACTACAATTAACAAACAATGAAATAAAAGGATGGCGTAATTAATTTATTTAGTTAAACCCTTTTTAATTTATAAAATTTCCATTATGCTGTTTTAGACGAATAAACACAAATGTAAATTTTTGAAATTAGGCAAATTTGAAAACACGAAAAACGGGACATGACAATATATCATATTAACAACCAGCATCGATTGTTGGTATACAGTCATTTGTCCTTATCTATAACCAATTTACATGTCATTAGTGGTATTTTTATATTATTTATACTATAGTGATAGTGGTGGGTGTGCCACCACCACTACTTTTTACTTTTATAAATTAGACCCTAATATTTTCTAGTATTATATAATAGTTTAATATTTGTTTGAATCAAGTGAATACAATATATTAAAATAAGCAAACAAGTAATAGTTGCATATTTGATAAAAAAAATATGTTTTTTATGACATATTATTATATATTTTCTTTTACCAATAGTAAAACATGCGCATTTTACTAGTGTTTTTATAATCGCACAACTATGAAAAATATAAATAAATTAATAATATAGATTATATAATCATATATCACTTAAGAATTTTCCAAGTTAAATTAGACTTACAATTTCAAAACTAAAAATAAATCCAACTATGAGTAACATTCCAAAAAATTACTCATCTCAACAAATTACAATCATCTCTCATTTAATTCCTCCACCAACTTTTTTATCTCAAACAATCACACAACCCTCTCTCATTTAATATCACCCCATTTCTTAATTTCTTTAAAAAAGTGCATAAGTCCCTACAAATATGAGGCAGAGGCAATATTCATGTTGACCATTGATAGTTTAATCTGGTGGGTTTTGGCTAATTGAGGCCAATACAATAATTAACGAGTAGGCATTAGGTCCTATGAAGTTAAAAAGTGTGCAAAAACAATTCTCAAAGCAAAAGAGTTGACGTGAAAGCAATTTGGGCAAGAGTTTAGTCTTGAGTATTTTTGTGTTGAAGGCAAAATCCCATCCCAACCCTCTCTCTAGGTTCCAAAGCATGTGAGCTATTAGTGGGTTGAGTTGAGAGTGTGTGGAAGAGAAGAATTGTAATCTTAGAGTAACTAAGACGTGTTGTACGCTTGAGGACCTTTGTGAAGGTTCTACCTCACCTCCAGAAGAAAAGATGTAAATTGAGTGGAAATAAAGTTTCATCTTGGTAGGTGCTTGGTAGAGCAAACTTCTCTAGAGGTTGTAACTCGTTGTCCAAGCTTGGAACCCTGCTGGTTGCTTGGAGACGAAGCCAGGCCTTGGTGACTGCATAGAGACCAAAGCCGCATTGGAGGTCACTTGGAGAGGAAAATAGTTAATCGAGAGCTGGCTCTTCGGAGCTCCTCAACAGAGATATAGGATTGTTTGAATCCAAACTTTGTTAAACAAATCATCTCATTTCCTCTATTTTACCTTGTACTTACTAATAATGCATCTAGACCCATAGTGTGTTTTGGTGATAAATAACAACGCAATTAGGAGACTAATCGCTTTGAATAAGTTTAGTGCAGGTATTAGTTTCATGTATTGACAATCTTGTAATATGGAGAATCCTACAAAACAATGCAAAATGGTGATTGACTCAAGGTGATTTATATTTATTTTTATTTTTTGTTTGAATTTGAGTCATAAGAAAAGCTACACTATTAAAATGGGCTCATGTCAATGGTTAGCGTTGTGTCTAAGTGCTCTAAAATCACCTTGATCTTGTAGAGAGAGACACAATGCACCATACTCACAAAGGGAAAACGGGCTATCCTTGAACTTTGATCGGAAGTTCTAATTGTTGCCGCCAAAACATCAAGTTCAAGCTCACTGTTTAGGCCGGGAGGGCTAACCAGAAGTTCAGGTCTTTATGACCAGAAGTTTCAGTCATTTCTCCTGACCAAGATAGAAATCCAAGACATGAAGTTTAGGTCTTTCGGACTGAAAGTTCTAGCCCCTATTCCAGCTTTTAGCCATAGTGTTGGGCCAGAAATTTTAGTCTTTTCAACCAAAACAACCGGTGTTTGAATCATTGAGTAATGGCTAATTGCAGGGATTATGAAATCATTGTCATGATTTATAAATTTATGATAAACAATAGGCTCAAAATTTGATTGAATTCATTTTGAATGAATTGCTTTTATCTACACGTGATCAGACCAAGCGAGAGGTTGGTTGGACCGCCAATGCATGTAGAAGTCAGAAACAATTTTGTATGAACGCGGTCGAACCAGGCCAGGGTAGCCGGTTGGACCGCAAGCATGGGTTCGATCGGACCGCAGGCATGGGTCTGACAAGGAAAATCCAAAGAGGAGTCGAATTTGGGTTATTTTTATGTTTCTTGGTGATTACTTGATGGATAAGACTTCTATGTGTATCATATCCATATGATATACTTTTTGTGTGCTAATGTTAGTCAAGTTAGATGAAAACCTGTTCTTAGATAAGGTTTCTTTCGTTGTTCATGTGTAGATATTGCTAGAGGCCTTAGGAGTATTTTTGGTGATAGATCAGGACTAGGCTTGGGAGAAGTTGAGGTCTAGACAATCAAGAAGATCATGCGAGATACTAATGCTAGAGAACAATGTACGTGGAGATGAAGTTTCTATATGTCATGCAAGAGGGATTGTATGCATATGGGAATTAAAATCAAATTCGAGAAGTGTCCGAGTTTGGAAAGATGGAGTTTGAATTAGTATAGAGATTGATTGCATACCTATACAAGAGAGTTTCCTATAGGATAAGGAGTGCTAGTCTTATTAGGATTCAAAATCTTTGTGCAACCATCTATGGGTATAAATAGAGAGGCAATATAGGTCTCAAAGCATCTCTTTTAGAAGAGAGAAAAATTGGGGTTTAGACTTGAGTTGTGTGTTTAGTCAAAAGTTAAGAAATGAGTGCATTATATGCACTTTGTAGATATATCTTGATGAAATAAAGTTGATATACTTTTAAGAGTTTTATTGGCTTTTGATATTTTCATCGATATTAGTTTTCTCTATTAGCAAGCAGTCAGATCGACTAGATAGAGGCGGTCGGACTGGCAACAGTGGAGTGGTCAAACTGACAGCAAAGCGATAGTCAGACTAGAAGGTATATTGTGGTTGGACTAGCGGTGGGAACCCGATCGTACTGGGACATTCAGAGAGGTCTGAGATTTTGACTACAGTAAGATTAACTTCATCAATTAGAGATAACTTTTAATTCCACAGAAAATTTTTGGTTTTTGGTAATCCTACCATTCATCCCCCACCCCGCCCTCTCTAGTAGGCTTGGTCTTTGTGTTTGATCCTATAGGGATGGGCAAGTATTTAACTCCACCTATACCATTTTTAGGGGCTGCCTACCACATCTTTTAGACCTACATCCTTGGATTCTCTAGGGTTTCAAGCCTTGTCCACATGGATTCTTGAGTCAAAAATTTTGAGAGTGAGGGGTTTTGCATCTAGTGAGCTTGACAGTTAGAATTCTTGGAAGAGCACTTGAATCAACGTTTAGACATCATCATCATGCTTTTTACTCTTGGTGGTTCTCCACCTAGCCATCTAGGCATCTCTCACGAGTATCCGTTTGTGTGGGTTGTCTGAAAAAGTTTGTAAGATTTGCATCACTACCATAAGGGAAGAGGTAAGATTGAGTGAAGCTAAATTAATTTCTAAGGGTTTGCTTGGTAGAGCAAACTTCATCGAAGGAATGTGGAGGTTGTCCGTCCTTGAACCTAGGTGGTCGAGAGGAAACCCACTAGTACTTGATGGTTCTTGGAGACTAAAGCTTTCCTCTAGTGATTAGCTTGGAGAGCTAAGAGATTTGACATCCGGCTCCTTGGACTTCCTTAACGGAGAATAAGTTTGAAAAATCTAAACTTTAGTGAAAGATCCTTGTCTCCTTCAATCATTCTTTTCTTTGCGTGTTCTTGCTTTTTCACTGTATCTCTTGGTTGCAAATCTTGCCCCCAAGTTCTTCTCCTCAAGGAGACAGTCTAAGGGGCTATTAAAGACCAGAAATTCTGGTATTAAAGACCACAAGTTCCAGTCAGCTTTTCCTATCTCAAACAGAAAAAGCTGATCAAAAGTTTTGGTGTTTAGAACTGAGGTTCTGGTGAATTTGGCTTCGTTGCGAGTGATTTTAGGAATGTCTATTCACCCTCTTCTAGGTGACATCAAATTCTATTCAATTGGTCTTAGAGCCTAATTTTTGGATTGGCTTAACCGCTTGAAGAGAAGATAGCGATGATTCCAGAGGATCCCGTGGACCCGAATAAAGACACAGGTGATAATGGCTCAAAAGGCTCCACTGGCTCTATGAGAAAGAAGAGATTGAACATATCCTTGAATTGTGATAAGATCAATTCTCCCACACCTTTCATCAATGTGCCTTCTAGGCATGCTCCCCACTTCGATAGGACACACTATGCCACCTAGAAGCATAGGATAAAGTTCCATCTAATGTATTTACAACCTAGTGTGTAGAAGGTTGTATGTATAGTTATGGAGATCCCTAATGATGTGATGGAACCCACACTCGAGCCGCAAGCAAGAATAACTCATATATCACAATGCTCAAGCCATGAGCAACAACAACTCATCCACCACAATGCTCAAGCCACGAGCATCATCCTTAGCTCCTTGAGCCCGAAAAAGTTTAACAAGGTTGATCAACTTTAAGAAGCCAAGAAGATATAGGACACTCTTCAATTTGCTTAGCAAGGCTCATTGGGAGTGAGAGAATCAAGGATCGAGTGTTTTGAAGGACAAGTTAAAAGGTTTGTTGTCACACCCTAAAAATCGCTTAATTATAAATTACTGTGAAAACAAAATTTCTAGAAATTATTTATTAATTAAAGAAATTGCTTGAATAAAAACCTTTGAAATTTTGAACATCAAATTGGCCTAGTTAAAATTTTATTAAATACTTTGAGTGCTCTAGTATTTTCTGGATATTCATGGAATTATTTGATCATGGGAAGTATTTTTAATAAATAAAACAACATTTCAGTAATTATATAAATTAAAAATCTAATTAAAACCCATTCCCAAACCTTGGGCCATTTTCATCCCACTCCTTCCCAGCTCAGCCTCTCTATTCCGTGGTTCGTCCCTATTCGGTTCGCCTCCCTCCGCAAGGACTCCAGCCTACCTTCATATGCGTCAACCTATCTCCTTGTACAGCCTAGCAGTTTGTGCCAACCTAGCATGCAGCTAGCCCATGCTTCCTCCCTTCCTCATCTTGCTAACGTGTGGGACTGGACCCCATATGTTAGGAGCTTCTTAAGGCACCAGCCGATCTCTCACCCTCATACGCCGCTATCTCCCATGCATGATTTGGCCACTTGGTTGTTGATCTCCTCAAATCAGTTGAGGGGAAATCTTTCCCTTATCATCCTCTTACATTTACCCCATGATTTAGAGCCAAATCACATGGAATTGATGCAAAATCGAGATCTATCCTTTCCTGGTGAACTCAAGATAAACCCTAGGGTTTTCTTCGCCTAATCCCACTGTGTCCACATCAGGCTCCTCCTCCTTTGCCTATATATAGCACCCCCTTGGTCTCCTCTTCCATTTTCACCCTTTTCTCAAGTTTTTCCCATGCTCTAGCCACCTCTGCACATGCCCCTTTTATCTCTACCTCCACCGCCAAGTCCGACCATCGCTTTTCACCATTCCTACTATTGCTAAGCTCCGTCGTCTCTTCCTTCGGCATTGCAGCATTGAGAAAAAGCCCAGCCACATCTCCTCTTCACCTAGATGTCACTGGAAGCCAACGTATCCATGGACCCGAGCGTGCCACCATTTGAAGCTCATCGCCGGCCTCTTCCCACCGTTGTTCCTCATTGCATTCGGGTTGGTAAGGTTTGTCATCTCATGCACATCATCATGCTGCTCTCCGTTTTCACCAAAGCACCATCGTTCATCATGAGCCACTAGTCCCATGCTCGCCGGCCAATGCGTCGATGTGGCCAACTGCATGGTTTCTTCATTAGCGCCACCTCCTCCCTCCTCGGTTACGTGGCCACACACATATGGACTTGCATGGCACTTTCCAATTGGATCCAATCCAAGCCATTTAATCTCTGTCAACCTGGTCAAAGTAATCTCAAACGTCCATCCCTGTTGACTATTGTGGACTCTCTTAGTAGACTGAGACCATGGTAGACCAATCTCCATCCTCTCAATGACATATGGGTCCCACATCTTAGTAAATTCAGCCTCTCTACTCTCCTGGCTGACATCATTAATCTCCTTTTCTAGTTCTAAAATAATTAAAAATGAGGAAATAAATTGTTTAGGTTTTTTATAAGGTTTAATTGAATTAAAATTTCATTAATTCATAACTAATTCATACAAACTCGGAGTAATGTCATTCAAGTCTCATAATTCATCTAAATTCAAGATCTATGTATTAATGAATTTTATTTGTATTGTTTATTTGGAGTTTCCTTGTTTTTTCTTCTCATCTTGCATGTTAGCGTGTAGTTTGTGTCGTTTTGGAAGATCTCAAGTTCATTGGAAAAGTTCTAGAAGACTAATTGAAGATATTTTATTGCAAGACAAGTCGGTGCAGATCCAAAATCCCTTTGAGCACTTTGTTGGTCAGAATGTTAATAAATTCACAATGGCAGGCATAAGTCCTACATGATAGTATTAAGTCCATTTGAGAGCCAAGAGTTTCTCTAGCCTAGAGATTAGGCCACCTCTACCAGGAACTTGCTAGTGACCATTCCATTAGACGTGTTATGCGAAGGGTCATGTTATGATTTTCCCCTTTGCAGTACTATGATGGTATTTTAAGGCATACCAACATGTGGAATCATGTCTTGTAGATAAATTTGTACACCTCTAGTTAGAGTAAAACTATTTGAATAGTCATGCTCGTGGTTTTGAGCGAGACTCACAATGTTTTTTGTGATTAGTCCCACACTACTAAATAATGATAATAATTTGGTAATTGATGATGACCGGTTATCTCATCATATGGAAATATTGGATCTGTGCAACTAGGGTAGTTGTTTATAGTTGGCTTGGGCCTCTGTAGCTCTCGTGTGCTACTCAATGTTGATTTAATATTGATTAATTACTATACTATTTTACTACTATCACATGTTTGTTAAATGTTGCTTATGCCCTATTATGCCATCCTTTGTCATTTTCCATGCATCTACATATTTGTTGTATGGCTTTTGAAGTATTCCATATAATCACTTTGCAATAATCATTAACCTCAATTGCAGAAGATTGAAGAAGAAGACCATTGGCTTGTACCCCAGTTGAGCTGCTTGTGGGTGTAGAGAAAAAGCCTTGTTAGTCTTTTATAAGTATTTATCGCTTTAGTTTTGTTGGTACTATATATTCAAATTATCAATTTGTATACCTCGGTTGATTCCGGGATGAGGATTAAATGCATAAATTTGTTCATAAATTACTAGTGAATTTCTAGGTATAACATTCTTGATAGAAGATGA
The DNA here is from genome assembly GCA_030770085.1 of Oryza coarctata. Classification (NCBI taxonomy): domain Eukaryota; kingdom Viridiplantae; phylum Streptophyta; class Magnoliopsida; order Poales; family Poaceae; genus Oryza; species Oryza coarctata. Next base: position 16,204,943 of record CM061466.1, read on the forward strand.
CAAGATGCCACAAGAGATGTACAACCGCATAATGGTGATTATCAAATAGAATTGTGGGCTTGGGAGGATGGACATGACCAACCACATCGTCATCAAGAGGCTTCTACATGCAATCACCCCAAAGAACCCTACCTTTGTGACTCTCATCCAAGAGATGAAGAACTACAAGAGGCTCACTCCAAGTGATGTCCATTTAAGAATCATCTTGCACAGGCTCTTAGAGAAGGAGTCCAAGGAAGTTGGGACTTTTACAAGGAATGTCGCCATCACCAAGAACAAAGAAGTTGCATTGAAAGCCAAAAAGGAAGTCTCAAGTGACAAGGGAAATAATGATGAGGATCTTGCTATTGTCATCAAGAGATTTAAGAAGTTTTGAAAGGAAAATGACTACGACGAGAACAAGGGAAGTGACAAGTCCAAGACCCGGTCTTCCAAGAGAGCATGCTACGAGTGTGGTGACTATGGGCACTTCATCATTGATTGCCCTAAGAACAAGATGGAGAATGGCGATAGTCCCAAGCCACATAAGAAGAGAAGCTTTGGGCATGCTCATATTGAAAAGGAGTGGGTATCAAACAGTGAATCTAGCTTTAGTGATAAAAGTGGAGTGGCTACTCTCGCCATCAAATCATTTTTGCTAAGGGAAACCCTCTTCAAAAACTTTAGAAATGATGATGACTACTATGCTCCCATTTGTCTTATGGCAAAGGGACTCAAGGTAACTTCACCTCTAAATCCTACCTTGAGCAATCTTGATGATGATGATGCTAGTGATGAAGATGATTATGATAATCTGTTTGTTGGCATGAGTAAAATTGCCATTAGCCATGTGACTATACTTATGAAGGTATTGAGGGTCAGGAAAAGACTAACAGCAAGCAAGAGGATATTCTTATCCTTGAGAAGGAAAATCTTGTTCCTGGCTAAGAATAAGGAGAGAATTGAGGAATTGATTGAGAAAATCGATTTGGTTAATGAATCAATTGTTATTCTTAAGAGCTCGAATGACTCGCTTCTAGAGAAATTCACGAGTTTGGATGCAACTCACAAATCTATAGAAGTGCAATTTGAAGCTCTTTGAAATAGCACTCCTCCTTCAAATGATGCCACAAAACCTTTTAGTGCCTCCATAAGCAATGGGTGTGCTCTATGTTATAATATTGATGTGAATGGTTATTCCACTAACATGCAAGCTCTAGAGGCTCTCAAAAAGGAGAATGAAAGGCCCAACACTTTGGTAAGGTACATGTGCATGAAGACATATCAATTAAAGATGCATTGTACAAAAGCATCTCCACTTACAACAATAAGCACAAGGTAGGGCTTTACTTTCAAACATATGAGATCAAGCCAACCCCTGTGAAGTGATCAATGGCAAGTAATGTCTCAAGTTTGTCAAAAGTGGAGAAACCAACTCAAGCCCAACTCAAGTCAAGCACTCTCAATGACACATGTTGCAATCAATCTTTTATGGGTACTATGTGCTCTAGCGAGACCGTCAAATGGATTACGTTCAATGGTTCATAGTGAGTGCACTAACCACATGATAGGAGAGAAGAGGATGTTTGCAAACCTTGATATGGATGGAGGAACACGACAACATTGTATTTGGAGATGATGGTAAAGGCAAGGTGATGGGTCTCAGTAAAGTCATCATCTCCAATAATCTCTCAATCTCAAATATCCTCCTCGTCAATTCCCTAAGTTACAATCTCTTATCCATGTCTCAATTGTGCACATTTGGTTAGAATTGTTTATTTACAGATGTGGACCTAATTGTATTTAGAAGAAACGATTCTACCATAGCGTTCAAAGGAAAGCAAAAGGGGAACTTCTATCTAGTTGACTTTAACTTATATTGAGTAAACATAGAGACTTGTTTGACCACAAAGTCCTCCATGAGATGACTTTGGCATCAAAGGCTATCCCATATGAGGATGAGGAGTCTCTCAAAACTTCCAAAAGGAGATAACGTCCTTAGGCTTACTAATGTTGTTTTTGAGAAGGATCATATATATGTCCTTGTCAAATGGGAAAACAAGTTGGAAATCCACAACTGGTGAAGAATATCATGACTACAACAACACTAGTTGAACTCCTTCACAAGGATTTATTTAGTCCCATGGCTTAAGTATAGGAGATAATAAGTATAGCTTTGTTTTTGTCAATGACTATTCTTGCTTCACATAGGTATTCTTTTTGCATGACAAGAGTGAGCCTCAAGAAGTCTTAACATCATAGCAAGGCTCAAAACGAGTTTGAGGTCAAGATCAAGTGCATGTGGAGTGATAACGATGGTGAATTCAAGAACACATATGTGGAATAGTTCCTTGATGAGGAAAACATCAAGCACAAATTATTGGCACCATATGATCCACTGCAAAATGGAGTTATTGAGAAGAAGAACCATGTGCTCATTGAATCCGCAAGAACCATGCTTGACAAGTACAACATTTTGGATATCTTTTGGGTGGAAGTGAAAAACATGGCTTGCCATGCCATCAATTGACTCTACCTCTACAAGCTCTTGAAAAGGAATTCATACAAGATACTTACCGGTAATAAGCCAAACGTCTTGTATTTCCACATTTTTAGGAGCGAGTGCTTTATTTTGAGTAAGACGCCTCATTGATTCAAATTTGCACCTAAAGTGGATGAAGGTTTCTTACTTAGCTACGAGTCAAATGCACATGCCTATCAAGTTTTCATCAAAGTCTCCAGAGTTGTTAAAACTACTTGGGATATGATGTTTGATGAGTATAACGGCTCCCAAGGAGAGCAAATTATGGTACATGTTGTAGATGAATAGACACCAAGCAAGGGTACTAAGAACAAGGCAATCAAAGAAGTATGACCACAAGAAAATCATGACGATCAATAAATCTCCATTAACACAAGCCAATCTCTTGGACTTGGCCAATGAAGAACTTGAAGATGTGCCATCGGCACAAGTGGATGGGATCGATGCCAAGGGCACTCAAGAGCAAAGAGACACCATGCAAGCTTAAGTCCCCTTGATGCACCATCCAAGCATTCACCAATTCATTCAACGAGATCACCCCCGTCAATAAGATTCTTGGTGATATCACAAAGAGGGTAATCACTCGCTCTCACATTACAAGTTTTTATGAGAATTACTCTTTTGTTTTGTCTCTAGGAACAATTAGGGTGGAAGACACACTTGGAGATGTAGATTGAGTAATGGCTCTTTTAAGACTCATATCAAGGGATTAAGACAAGATTAGGAATTGAAGCAGCATCACCAAGCGCTCACAACCCAGATTGATGCCAACCTGAAGCATGTCAAGAAGATGTCAAATTTTTGCCCACATTGACAAGAGGACTTGAATACTAAAGAAAGAGCGAAAGGATCAAAAGCCAAGTGGTTTGACATCGGAAGAACTTATGTCAGATCCATTAGAACTTGTGTCAGATCCATGAGATGAAAGAAGGACCAATAGAAGAAGTGAGAAGATAAATCAAAGACATCCATGTCCCACCTTCTTTCTAGCCCTTCTGAATCTCAAGGCAAGATTACTGTAAGGAGGTTGGATTTGTAACGTTGTGATAAATTCATCCCAATTAAAAATCACTAGGAAAAAAGGAATAACATAATTTATTAAAAGCCTTAAAAGAAAATCTCAAACAATAAAATGCATCCAAGAAAAATTTGAATGAGACTTGGAGTGTTTTTCTTAAATTCCCAATGCCACAAAATATTTAATCAAATTTTTCTAGAATTTTCAAAGCACATTAACTAATTTTAAGTTAAGAAAAATAATAAATAGAATTTTTATAAAAGAAAAACTAAAATAAATCTCTCATTTTCTCCTTGGGCTAAAATTCAGTCGAAGCCTTTCTCCTCACCTTCTCTCCCTTCTCCTACTCGGCCTAGCCCAGCCACCTCCTTTCCAACCCGCTCTCTATCTTCCATGGGCCACCTTCATCCCACCGACCTGCTAGCATGGCCTGCCTCCTCCTTTTCTCGCCGATGCCTACACCAGGTCGCCTCCTAAGCCTGCTAGGCCATAGCCTATTTGGCCCATGCGTCCTTACCACAGTCGCCGATTGGTGGGCCCTACCTATTGGAGATGTCTTCCTCCTCTAGCCATCCAAACAGTCGAAATCCTAGTCGGCTACCACATCATTTCCGCTCATATTTTTTACTAATTGATTGAGGGGAATTGCACCTCTTCGCTACCTCCACAAGTTCCCTACTTTTTCCCTCAAATCGCACGCCTAATCCCTAGGTTTGGCTTCATCTTTCTCTCTCCTCCATCAACGGCCCGGATGCCATTGCGAGCGCCTTTCTCGTCTCCCTGGCACCTCTCTCCCCTCCTTGCCACCTTTAATAAGAGGTGCCTAACCTCCTCTCCATCTTTCCTCTACCATCCTGAGCCCTCGCTCCTTCCTCTCACCTCCCTGCACTACGCCCACTTGCCACCATCGCAAGCACCCACCCGTCGTCATCCTCACCTCGTTCGGGCACCGCTCACTTGAAGTCATTGCCTCCTCCAGATCTGTGACAATGCGCTCATCCCCGACATCCTCTTCTTTGAGAATGAAGCATGCTGAAACTCATCTCTCGTGCAAACCCAAGCTCCACCAACCATAGACATCATTGCCATTCACCTCTGTTGTTTTTCATTGCCGCCCTCATCGTGGTAAGGATCATCGTAGTCCCCTCACCCAGTGGTCTCTCCTGCACCACCGCCTCTACACTAGTGGTCATCGGTGATGACCGTCAGGCCTCAGGTGCCTCATGCCAGCCATGCCGACTTGTTAGCCCCCGTGGCAGCCTCGTAAGCACGCTCGCCCGCATGGCATCCATGTGGCCGCCTGCATGGGCAGCCCACATGATGCCCATGGGGCCCACCTGTCAGCCTCTGCTAAGGCTAATGAATGGGACCTACATGTCACCGCTCTATCTCTCTCCGCTAACGCAAGTGTTGGTGCAATAAATATGTTTTTCAATAAAAAAAATAATTAACTTATTCAAAAATCTTTATTAAAACGACATATAAACTTTGGATGGCTATATCTTGGCCATACAAACTTCAAATTGACCCATTCAAGTCTCTAATTTTTCGTTGAAACATAAAGAATCTAGTTATATGCTTTAATACTGTTTTTGCCTCTCTATTAGTGTTTTAGCTTTGTTTCTATTTTGTCATGTAGTTCCTTTCCTTTCGGAAGTTCCTGAAGTGAAGATAAAGTCCTTTTCCTTGAGCATGGCAAGTCACACTCTCCTTGATCATATTGAATCCCAGTTTGTAAAAAATATTTTGATTTAAATTATTGCATTTCACTAATTAAATTTACCATGAATATAACTATTTTGCATAGCCTTTCCAATATTCCTTATTATAGCTTTATTATTTGTATATAAATTATTTTTGAGAACCCTAGGTAACAAAAACTAGCTAGTGAGAACTCTATATATGGTGCTTACTAGAAATTTTAGAAACATGCTTAGCCTTGCTTTAATTAGATATAATTAATTGTTATCCAATAGTTAGACTTTAGGAGTAACTCTATAACTTTGGTAATTCTAAAGTGTAGGTTGTTTAGCCGTGAAATGTTAGACTCTCCCTTTAAAATTCCTAAAACCTTATTTCAGTGGGACACGAGGTGCACGGTTTGAATAGGAGCACCTCGATTACCATAAGGACCAGTCTTCGAGCCTTGGTTGTGAACCATAATTCATACAACCACCTATCAAATGGGTAAGGCTTAGCTTAAAAACTAGTCTAGTTTTAGTCAAAGAGACATAGATGAGTTGGAGGAAGTGTTGGTGCATGGATGTCTCGGCATAGCCGCAGTTGTGCGGGGAATGCCTAGGGGCATAGACCATCTCTTCTATCCCAATTGATACTAGCTTAGGAGGTCTATGTTAGTTCTTTCAACTAGGGTCAGGTTAGCCAGATGGTTCTATCATGACTTTCACCCATGTACTGTGGTGGTATGTGGTACGTGGTAGCATGAGGAAGGTGTATCTGGTGGGTAAAGTGTAGGCTACTGATCAAAGTAAAACTATTCAACAAGCCGCACCCTCAATTCTAGGCAAGCTTAGCAATGTACCCAAGTTAGTTGTTTTCTTTTATCACACTAGAATGAGGGTGATTTCTGAAACCAACTACATGGTAGCAAAGCTTGTTATGTTCTTGGGACCAGCTACATTGTAGCAGAGCCAGGTATGTTCTTAGGACAAGCTACGTTGAAGTGGAGCTTGATAGGGCAAGTTATGTTGAAGCAAAACTTACATGATAATTTTGAATTAAAGAATAGGTTTTAGCTTTTTACTAAAATGCCTTAAAATAATTGAATGTCTCTAAAATGTTTACTACAAAATAGCCCTACAAATAAATCCCTTGTACTCTCGTGCATTATTTGCATTTTTTTAGGGTGAGTCTTGCTGAGTACTGTGGGTGGTACTCAGTCTTGCTCAACTTTTCCTTTCTCACAGAGAAGTCTTGGAGAAGAAGTCCTAGGTGAAGTTTTGGCTTATGCCCCGGTTGAGCACCTGTGAAGATGTTGTCGTAGGCCTATTAGTCCGCTATTATTTTTCTTTTGTTTGTGAGACCATATGAGCCTTTGTAATAATGTAAGTATTATCGATGTAATAAAGATACATATTTTGTATCAAGTTGTTATGGTGTACCTTGGCTTTTTTTGACAGGGATTAATACACTAGTGTTCGAAAAAAGGATATTTTTCAGGGATAACATTTCACAACAAACAAGATAAAAATGTAGTGGTAACTCATAATAAAGACTTTGGTGAAATCTTTGTGCCGGTTGCTTCTCTTGAGTTCATTCGTAATTTATTAGCATATGCTGCTAACCATAATATTAAGCTATATCACATAGACAAATCTCGAAAATGGTGTATGTTGAGCAACCGCCTGGCATTGAAGATTCAAAGTACCCCAAACATGTCTACAAGCTTCATAAGGCGCTCTACATGCTCAAGTAAGCCCATAGAGCATGATATAAATACCTTCATGATTTTCTTATCAAAAATAGCTTTGAAATAGGCAACTCTGACACTACTCTCTTCACCAAGAAGTTCAATAATGATTTATTTGTCTGCTCAATTTATGTTGATGATATAATATTTAGCTCAACTAATTCCTCATTTAGTGAAGAGTTTAGTAAGATAATGATCAAGAGATTTAAGATTGCAATGATAAGGGAGCTCACCTACTTCCTCAGGCTTTAAATACCTCAAGGATATTCTCAAGAAGTTTGAGATGGAGGGAACCAAGCCCATCAAGAATCCAATGCCTACAAATTGACACCTCGACCTCAATGAAGATGGTAAAGCCATTGATCAAAAGGTATATCGCTCTATGATTTGATCACTTCTTTACCTTTGTGCATCTAGATCTGACATTATGCTTAGTATATGCATGTGTGGTTGCTTCCAAGTACACCAAAATAGTGTCATCTAGTTGTCGTGAAAAGAATACTTTGATATTTGGTTCATACTCGTAATATTGGTTTGTGGTATCCCAAAGGTTTCATTTTTGAGCTAATTGGATATTCTAATTTTGATTATGCTGGGTGTGAGGTTGACTGCAAGAGCACAACAGGGACTTATCAATTCCTTGGATGGTTCGTAGTTTCTTAGTCCTCTAAGAAACAAAATTCCATCGCCTTATCTGCCACTGAAGCAAAATGCATGTTGTGCTCAACTCCTTTGGATGAAACAAACCCTCCAAGACTTTGGCTATGATGTGACCAAGATCCCTCTCCTATCTGACAATGAAAGTATCATCAAAATAGCCAACAACCACATTTAATACTCAAGAACTAAATATATTGATATCTATCACCACTTCATGAGAGACCATTAAACCAAAGGATACATTTCCCTAACCCATATAAGTACCAAAAACCAACTTGCCAACAATTTCACCAAGTCACTTGATGAGAAGAGGTTTTACAATATAAGGAATGAATTAAATATCCTAGATTCTCAAAATATTGTATGAGGAAGTGCATGACTACAAATAGTCAAGTATGAATCATTCACAACATATATAAATTGAGCTTCTGTGTAGGATCTTCTCTTATATAGAAATTGATCTTCACACTAGGAATAGAGCTCATACATCCCCCCTAGGTCTAAAATCATTTCTTGAAATATTTGCAAAAATCTTGTGTGACCATTTTGTTTGAAAAAAATTGGTTTTTATCTATCTAGAGGAGTTAGACATGGCCATTGTTATGTAATGATGCTTGTTGGCTGGTTATGTGCAACAAATCATATTACATGTCTATGATATTCATCTCCAAATCTTCCTTGAAACCTATTCCTACCTTTTTATCAAAAGTTCTAGTCAACTTTCTCTATCCAGACAGAACAACTTGACTGGATGTTTCGGTCCACCCAACTATAAAACCTCTTCTAGCCTCATGCCAACCCATTCTCTCTCCTCTCATTACCTACTCAACCCTAGGTGGCGGCGGTGGCAATTCACTATTGAGGTAACTTCAATCCCTAGGGTTTCTCTTCCTTTTTGTTGATCTATCAGACCTTAGATCTAGGGTTAGAAACCTCTTAATAGGATACCTCTTTTGCACTCTTAGTTGCCGGATCAATCTACTTTAATCAAAAACTTTGGCTATAATCTTGCTATGTTACAGACCGAAAGTTCTGGTATATGCAACGAAAAGTTCTAAGTAGATTTGTCTGGTTCACAACAAAAGTCTAGCCAGAACTTCAAGTCCCAAATACCTAAAGTTCCGATCCTAATGTCATCTAGCCTATGTACCTTTGACTACACCATTCCTTGTGTACCTTCTCAAATACTCTTGTGTCTATCTCATGCATCTCCATGGATCGTGAGAAGTGTCCTTGTTTGGATGGTGATGAATTGGGTAGTGACTATGAGGAGGAAAGACCAGAGGGGTATCAAAACCCTCTCTATGCCTCAAGGACAGCCAAAGGAAAGGCAGTAACAACTAGCTATGGCAAAAAGGGAGCTCCTAAAGGACAAGTCAGCAGCAATGCTCCACTCACCATTCGTGATCTCAATGCTCTTTCTCAAGCTCCACCCTATGCTCCTCCTCATCAATGTTCTCAAGCTCAACCTCAACCTCAATCTGCCACTAAAGTCCAAGATCCATATTATCTCATCAAGACCCAAGCTTTTAAGGCTATCCGAATGGTTATAATGCAAGAGAACAAATTGACTATGTCTACTGTCCCAAGAGGTGTCGAGCATAATGTATCAAGAACCCAAATGATGTTAAAAAGAAAAGCCAAGATCCCTGCTTCCACACCTTCTTCCAACAAAACTACTACAACAGTGTTTTCATTAATTGAAGGTCAAAGCCCATCCTTGAAATGCAGTGGATTGATTGGTATTATATGTGAGGGAAGAAGAATCAATTGTTTGATGATATTATCCATTTTTGTGAGAAGAAGGGGCTCTATTACTTGATGGGATTTGTGTATGATTAGAGTGAAGAAGTCATTGCTCAATTCTATGTCATCGTGTTCTTTGACTCTACTCTAGACAACCAACCAAGGATGAATTGGCGAACCTGTGGCACCAAGTACTCCTGTACCATGGTTGGTTTTGCCAAAGCTCTTCAACATGATACCTTAGATATTAAGAAGAGGAGTATTCACTCTATGGCTCACAAGCTGCAACACGAGCTCACCTTCATGTATGGAGGCAATGTGCAAGATGGAAGGCTTGGCACAACTCATGGCTTGCTCCCCTACTACTAAGTGTTTAACAATCTCTTTTGAGTCACTCTCAATCCCAAGGCTGAAGATGCTACACTTTACAATCCAAGGCGATTGATCTTCTATAGACATGAACCAGAGGTTCCAAATCATTCTAGAAATTCCAAATCATTCTGACCAGAGGTTCTGATCTCAAAGACCTAAAGTTCCAGTCCTCCATTCAGTTTCAGATAATCTTTTAATTTCTAGACATGTAATAACTATTATATATTTACCTGCAATATAATGATTGTTAGTTTAGCACTTAATTTTAGCTTTTGCATTATGTGTGATGCATGTTTGGATGGTGTGATGTCTATTTTATCCTTATTGTGTGAATGCCAGGCCATATGCATTTAAGTTTACTCTTTCATATTTACTATCACACATTGCACCTCATGAATGCAAAGAGATAGGAGGAGTTTCCATAAATTAATCAAATATGTGCATATGAGATTAACTTCATTGCTTTTATATGCACACATTTAGGGGGGGCTCTTCTATCCTTTTTCATTCAAAACCATTAAATTTTAAATCTTTTTTAAGCTCTAAGTGTGTTGTCATCAATCACTAAAATGGGGAGATTAAAAGTGCATCTAGATCACTAGTGGGTTTTAGTGATAAATGATAACGTAATTAGGGGACTAATCACTTTGAATGAGTTAAGTACGGGTATTAGTCCCATGTGTTAACAATCTTGTAATACAGAGACCCCTACAAAATGATGTGAAGCGTGATTGACTCAAGGTGATTTAAATTTATTTTTATTTTTTCGATTCAAATTTGAATCATAGGAAAAGCCGCACTATCAAGAGGGACTCATGTCAATGGTTAGCATTGGGTCTTAAGTGCTCTAGAATCACCTTGATCTTGTAGAGAGAAACACAACTCACCACACTCACAAAGGGAAAACAGCTACTCTTGAACTTCGACCAGAAGTTCCGATAGTTGCAACCAGAACCTCAGGCCCGAGCTCATTGTTTGGCTAGGGAGGGCTAACTAGAAGTTTAGGCCTTTGTGACCACCACTAGTTCCGGTCATTTCTCCAAACCGAGATAGCAACCTCAGACCTAAAGTTCAAGTCTTAAGTTCAGGTCTTTCGAACTTGAACTTGCGGTGTTTGAATTTGTGAATAATGGCTAGTTGTGGGGATGGGTGAGTATTTAATTCCACCTACCTCCATTCTGAGGGGTTGGCTGACACATCTTTCCTCTAAGGATTCTATCCTCCTCCACTTGGATTTGTGAGCCAAAAATCTTATGAATAAGGGGTTTTGGACCAGAGAGTTTGAGAGCTAGGGTTCTTGAAGGAGCACTTGGATCAACGTCCGGCCATTATCATCACACTTATTACTCTTGGTGGTTCTCCACCTAGCTGGCTAGGAGTTACTCACGAGTATCTGTTCATGTGAATTACCCATGAAAGTTTGTAAGGTTTGCCTCACTGCCACAAAAGAAGAGATAAGATTGTGTAAGGCCAAGCTAATTTCTAGAGGTTTGCTTTATAGAGAAAGCTTTATCAAAGAAAGGTGAGAGCTGTCTGTCCTTGGACCTAGGTAGTCAAGAGGAAAGCCACTAATCCTTAATGATTACTAGAAGACTAAAGCTTTTTTCTAGTTATTAGCTTAGAGAGGCAAGGGATCAATTAAAATCCTGCTCCTTGGAGCTTCTCAATAGAGAGTAGGATTGAAAAATCTAAACTTCGATGAAAAATCCTTATCTCCTTCAGTTGTGCTTATTCTCTTTGTGTTCCTATTTTTTTCTCTATACCTCTTGATTGTAAATATTGCCCTCAAGTCCAAAAGGAGACAGGGGACCAAAAGTAAGTTACAGTATTAAAGATCAGAAGATCCGGTCAGATTTTCATGTCTTGGATAGAAGAAGCTGAACGGAAGTTCCGGTGTTTAGGAAGCCAGAAGCCGACCGAAATCCCTACATTGGTGACCAAACTAATCTCAATATGGCTGTCACCTCTCCTAATCCATGGATTTCTCTCTAATATGGCTGCATCAATGGATCTCGTCACGCCATCTCCTCCCAGGTGATGAGTTTCTTATTACAGCAAGTCTTTTTCCTCAGAAGTTCAATGTCTTTTTGGTACCCTGTTTCATTTCTTGCAGTACTTCGGTCTGCAGCTGTTTGTTTTGGTGGTAGATTTTGTGAGGTACAATTTTCGTCTCTATGACAAATCTGTTGCAATTGCTTTGCAAGCTTGTTTCGGAGGCAGTCCCTATGGTTTTCATGTGGTTCATCTCAAGAACAACAGTTTTAGTTTCCAAGTCTGTTCAAAAGATATTGGGCTATGTGGTCTCATTTAGAAATTTCATCTCCAAAGATTTTTCAGGCCCTTTTTTCCTTTGGAGAGATGGGGGCCCAAATTGGAGATGGGAGTTTTCTCGTTGGCAAAAAGAACAGGATGATCAGTGGACTCTGGTGTCTAGACAGAGAAAGAAATCTTTTGCAGAAATAGTCAAATCTTATCAGTCCAAGGGCAAAGCACATATTGATAAACCATCAGTTTTTAAGAGGCTAATATTACCAAGGTTTTCCTCACACCATCTTCCTTCTCAGCATTTGTCTTCCACACAGAAGGGGCATGCTTCCATGCCAGGGGCTTCTGGGGGATTAATTGTTATCTGGAACAGTAATCTTTTTAATGGCACTTTGACTTCATGTTTGCCCTATGCAATTACAGTGCATTTTTGCTAAACATCCTCCATACATGAAAACTAGATGCTCACTAATATCTATGGACCTTGTAATGGGGAATTGAGGGATGAATTCATCAACTGGCTCAATGAGTCTGACATTGATATTGACCAAAACTGGATCTTCATGGGAGACTTCAACTTCATCAGTTCTATAGAAAATAGAAACCTAAAGGGGGTACATGAACGACATTATGATTTTCAATGAAGTAATCAGCAATATTGGCTTGTAGGAATTACCTTTAAAGGAAAGGTCTTATAATTGGAGTAATATGCAGGAACAACTTCTTGAACAACTTGGATAATAAACTTCCCCCACTCCATGGCTATAGCTGTAAGCAAATATATATCTGATCGTGCACCCTGTCTGATAAGCAGTGAGGCATCTGTCCCTAAGTCAAACATTTTCAGATTTGAGGACTATTGGGTGGAGATGCCTGATTTCTTGGATATAGTTCAACAGTTTTGGGATTTACCTGTCAGGTCAAATAGCCCTGCTGCCATCATAAATGCCAAACTAAAGAATCAAAGGACTCAAGAACTGGAGTAGCAGATTATCAAACCAGAATACCTGGTAATGACAATGCTAGATGGAATTGAAGAACAGAGACCGCTGTAGAATGGAATTTTAGAGTAATATTGACGGAGAAGTAAAAGTGTGGAAAGGATTGATTCTATTCCCTATCAGTATATATAGACCGGTCAGGGTGGCTCACAAGACAACCACACAGCTATGCCACGGTTAACCTATTATAATTACACTTTCTATAATTACAATAGACTAACACTTCCCCGTAGTCTAATCGGGAGCATCGCTAATATTCAGGCTGAATCAAAACTCCTAAAATAGTAAGGTAGAAAGGCCCTTGGTAAAGACGTCGATATACTGCGATGTCGTAGGAACATATAGGATCCGAACGTGACTGAGGGCAACCTTCTCTCGAACAAAATGAAGATCAATCTCAACATGCTTTATCCGCTAATGCTGCATTGGGTTGCTGGAAGGATATACAGCACTGATATTGTCGCAATAGACCAAGCTAGCACGGCAAGGGAGGTGGCGAAGCTCAAGGAGCAGCTGTCGCAACCAGGTAGCTTCAGCAACACCATTCGCGACAGCATGATATTCAGCTTCGGCACTCAATCTGAAGACTGTATGCTGACGCTTGGAAGACCAGGACACCAAGTTATCCCCGAGAAATACTGCATAGCTAGAGTTCGACCGGTGAGTGTCAGGACAGCCAGCCCAGTCGGCATCGGTGTAAACAATAAGATCTATAAGTGAAGATCGGCGCATGGTTAGCCTAAGAGATAGGGTGCCCTGCAAGTAGCGCAGGATCCGCTTGAGAACAGCGAGGTGCGGCTCTCGAGGATCATGTATATAGAGGCATATCTGCTGAACTGCAAAGGTAATATCTAGTCAGGTGAAAGTGAGATACTACAGAGCACCGGCTAGGCTGCGGTACTATGTAGCGTCAGCGACAGGCGGTCCATCAACAGATAATTTGGAGTGTAGATCAACAGGCGTGCTACACGACTTGCACGCACTCATCCTGACGTGCTCCAAAATATCTTGATTGTACTGCCGCTGAGAAAGGAACAGACCATCTGTAGAGCGTGTCATAGAAATGCCTAGAAAATGATGCAGCTGACCCATATCCATTATAGCAAACTCACGCCAAAGAGCCTCAATGATGTGCTTGAGTAATCCAGCAGAGGAGGCGGTGAGGACAATGTCATCAACATATAGCAGTAAATAGGCTGTATCTGGACCGCGGCGATATATGAAGTGCGAAGTATCTGACTTTGTTTCAACAAATCTAAGCGACACAAGGTGAGAGGCGAACCTATGATGCCAAGCACGAGGAGCCTGCTTTAAACCATATAAGGACTTGTTGAGCCGATAGACAAAATCTGAGCGAGAAGAATTCACAATTCCAGAGGGCTACACGCTGTCTTAGTGAGAGTGCCATAGAGAAATACATTCTTCACATCTAGTTGATGAATAGGCTAATTCTGAGATAATGCTAGGGAGAGAACAACTCGAACTGTCGCAGGTTTGACAACGAGACTGAAAGTTTCATCATAATCAACACCGGGCCGTTGTGTGAAACCCCGCAGTACCCAGCGAGCCTTGTAGCGATCAAGAGACCCATCGGTAAGCAATTTGTATCGATAAATCCACTTGCCAGTCACAACATTGATGCCAGGAGGGCGAGACACAAGACTCCAGGTGTCGTTGGCAATCAAAGTGTCATACTCAGCCTGTATAGTAGAGCACCAATTGGGGTCTAACAGTGCATCACGAACGGAGTGAGGAAAAGGTGACATAGGCACAGCGTGGAGGTTGAAGCGATGCACGGGCTGTGCAATGCCAGCTTTGTCACGCGTGCGCATAGAGTGCGCATTGGTGACCGGAGGGATGACGATCGGTCGAGTGGCAGCTGTGTAGCCGGTACCGCTGGCAACAACCTGTGCGTGAGCAGCAGGGGCAGCAGGACCAGCAACAATCATGGTCGGTGTGGCGCCGCTGGCAGCGACCTGTGCGGGGTGCACAGGGGCAGCGGCACTGGACGACACGGACTCGAGCGACCACGGCCCTACACCAGGGCTCGACGGCGTAAGTGTGGCCTCGAGCATGGGGTGTGCCGCTGAGGAAGCTGTTGTACCTGCACGCACAAAACGAGCTTCAAGAACTGAAGTGGTGAGATCATAATCATCGACAAGAAAGTCCAGGGCGGAGGGTGTCATGGGTGTGCTAAACATGTCGGAGAAAGGAAAAAAAGATTCATCAAAAACGACATGTCTATAAATGAGAATACGGTTTGACTGAAGCTCGAGGCATCGATAGCCTTTGTGCTCCGAGGAGTAGCTGAGGAAAACGCATAGAGAAAAATAAAGGGCAAGTTTGTGGGGCGTTATAGAGCACATATTAGGGTAACAGGCGCAACCAAAAACTTTAAGATGATCATAGGAGGGCTAAGCAGAGAAGAGAGCATTGTATGGTGTGGAGGAAGCGAGAATTTTGGTGAAGAGGCAGTTCACAAGATATATGGCGGTATGAAGGGCCTCAACCCAGTAAGCTAGAGGAAAACTTGCCTGAAATAAAAGGGAACGCAGAGTGTTATTGATGGTACGAATGGAACGGTCTGATATCATAAAAGTGTGAAAATGATTGATTCTATTCCCTATCAATGTATCAGTATATATAGGCCGACCGAGATGACTCACAAGGCAACCACACAGCCATACCACGATTAATCTATTATAATTACACTTTTTATAATTATAATACTGGAAAAAGAGATGTGGATGAAAATTGGAGATGACAACACAAAATTCTTTCATGCTGCGGCCCCGTAGAGACATGGACACAACAAAATATCTCATATTCATCTAGATGATGGGAGAGTAGTCACTTCTCGTGCAGAAAAAGCACATTTTTTATTCACTTCTTTCAAAAATAGAATGGGTAAATCTGAGGGAAACCAGATGCTGATTGACCTGCAGGACCTAATCTTGCCTGTGGAAGGGCTAAATAGTTTATCTATTATGCCAACAAGGGAAGAAATGAATAATATCATCAAGGCAATGCCAACAGATCGAGCTCCCGGACCAAATGGATATAAGGAACTATTTATGGAAAAATGTCGGCACATCATCTCAGAGGACTATTATGCTCTGGTTGATCACTTCATTGGAAAGCTAATTTCATTGAAAAATCTAAATAACTCATATATTACCTTGGTCCCAAAAAAGCCAACTTCTGAAACAACTAGTGACTTCAGACCAATTTTCCTGCAGATTTGTTACCAAGATCATGACATACAGATTGCAATCAGTTATTCTGAAGGTCGTTCATGATAACCAATATGGTTTCATATCAAACAGGACAATATAGGACTGCCTGGCATGGACTTTTGAATATCTACATCAATACCACCATAGCAAAAGGGAGATAGTCTATTTTCAAATGCTACAAATGAAGACACCACTGCAATGGCATTTATACAGCAAGAAGCAGGAAAAAAATTTCTCCAACCTTATCTTCCCAAGCTTCACAGCAATATCATGACTTACTTCTGAAGTTGGAAGACTAATCTAATTCCTAGGAGAATGATGTTTGGACATACCTATGGGGCTCAAATCAATATAAGTCAAAAAAAAGTTTACTCCCTATTCCTTGTACATCTTCAGCCATCCCTGTTGTCACAATTTTTTGGAAAAATAAGTGTACAATGAAGATTAAAGTCTTCCTTTGGCTACTATTTATGGACAGGTTGAATATCAGGGATATGTTGCAAAGATGACAGATTACACTACAGAATGGATTAAAATGTGTGATGTGTAATAATGCAGTGCTAGAAGACATGAGTCATCTTTTCTTTTCCTATCCCTTTGCAAGACAATGCTGGCAATATCTGGGAGTACATTGAGATGCATCTTTGGAATACATGAATATGATACAATCAACAAAATTACAATTTGGTCATCCATTCTTTGTTGATGTAATTGGACTAGCCTGCTAGAATCTATGGACCCGAAGAAATGATTACATTTTCTACAATATTCCAGTTTCATTTTAGCTGTGGAAGAAAAGCTTCAAGGATGATTTTGCCCTACATATGCATAGAGCAAAGTATATAGACAAACCACTGTGGCAATCATGGCTTGAAAATCTTATGTAAAACCTCTTGTAAATATTATGTATGTATATATATATATATAATTTAATATAGCGCGGTAAGAGCCTCTGCTGCTATTTCTTGTAAAAAAAATTGATAGTTTTGTAGAGAATTACCTTTGAAAGAGAATCACATAATGGCAGAAGGAGCTAAACATTTGATCCTCTAAATCCCATCCATTAAAAAACAATTTGAGCACCTGTTTAGTCATATACTCATATATGTTTCGTCTATGTACTTCCTCTGTTTCCCTGATTTGAATTGTGTTGGCTTTAGCACATCGAAATATTAAACATCTCATACATGGAGATAGGTTACGTTTACCAGCGCATTGGAAGTAGGTTACATAGCTTTGTTGTCAGATATCAAAAGCTTTGCACACATGAGAAACATCATCTACAATTTTATACTAACAAGTTTCAAAGAAGGGTGCGTGCCCAACAAACCATAAGTACGTCGGTAGGAAGCAAATAACCAAATACACTACTAAAGAAATTCAATCTCTACATATGCTAGGTAACAATTTCTTTCCGTGTATTTGATACTTTCTGTTTCTTGGATTGTAGACGTATGCTAGAGGGTGGTCCCAGGATCACCAAAAAATTATGTAGTCAAAGGCCCATGTATGTAACAAAAAAGGAAAAAAAACTCTTGAGAAGAGAAAAAAAAGAAAAAAACCTTCATTATTAATATATCATGACGTATATTTGATCAATTATATATTTCTATTGTATTGTATGTTGTCTTATACTTCTATTATATTTGCGGTATTTATAAAAATTATGTAAGTTGGATCACAGCCATCAGTTTTCATTATAAAAAAGTCAGTTGGCACTATTTATCAATTTCAGCGTATGGAAAATTGATGGGTTTACAAATAAAACAATAGTAAATCTTATTTCATATTTTTAAAACTAATAAATGGATTTTGGTTTGTTCTTTTGTAGTAGTGTAGAACTAGCTTGTATGTATATAGCTATACCGTAATAACATGTGAGGTATCATCTTAGTTATAAAAAGAAATATGGTAGCTCTAAGATGAGCCCCTGCTAGTATTGCAAAGGGGAAAGAAACTAGTAAAACGAATGTGGACTTGCACGCACGAAATGGAGTAATTAATTCGGTGTTGGCAAACGAAGAGGAGATTGACGCGAGAGCACCCTCTTGAGCAGAACGCAAAGCAACGAGAGCAGCGGGCTGTTCGCCACGTACGCAGACTGGACGGGACACGTGTCTCGTCTCGCCATGCCTGTAGTGCACCTTCGTTGATTGATCTGCTACGTACGGCAAGCTTGCTGGCGTTCGACGCAACAGTCACACTATTCAGAGAAGAGAGGATCCGAGGTTAGCGCATTCTGACTGATCTATCTCATTCCAGTACTTCACTGTACTAGATGCAATGCTAGTTTGCGATTAGTTAGTTCATCGGCTCAGAGCCCTCGTCAGCTGGTGATTCATTTAGCATGCATGTGAGATTCCCAAGAATGGCAGCCTCTCTCCAAAATAGAAAGAAGATTCTAAATAATTTTTAGACAGAAGGTTCTGAAGAATTGGTTGAGCTGTTTACTTGCTACTCCTAGATGAGAACCGGTTGCAGATTTCTGTTTCAACAAGTCATTCAGTCTCTAAGCATGGCGTTGCTTGCAGAGAATTCTAATCCTATCGATGGCATTTGATGAGGGGTCGTCCAGCTTCCGGGATCTGTACAGGAACCTGCACACCACTGTGGTGCTCATCGGGGCGGCGTTTGTGCTTGTCTCCCTCTGGCTCATACTGCAGCATCTCAGATCCTACAGCAACCCAGGGGTAGCAACATACATCAAAACCCTGCATTTTTCTGACAATTTTAGCTGAATGGAAGGAATAGCACAATTTGTTCAGTAGTTTTAAGCTGTTGAAAATTGGATTCTGCAGGAACAGAAGTGGATCATTGCTGTCCTGTTTATGGTGCCTGTATATGCATCTGAATCTGTAAGTTTGAGGAATGTTTGTTTCCATAGATATGTTGTAAAAAGTTGCCTAATTGACGCGGCATGATCGATGCTGCTACTACATTTGAGTTTAGTAGTAAACTATGTAGTGGAAATGTTAGTGTAATATTGCCGAGCTAAGTACTGGGCTAAAGTAGTGATATGGTTGTCCTTTTTCATATCAAAATTCTGCGCTGTTTAAGGTTGCTCATGCCACGGTGATAATAGTACGGGAATATTATGGATGCTTAATTTGGTTACAAGATTTCACCTGCATGTAGCATTCTTTTCTCTTTTTTTTGGGACCATGTAAGATACTGACATAAATAGATATCCCATTTCAGTTTCCAATTTTTTTCAGATAATTTCGCCGTGGCATTCACAATTCTCCTTGGCCTGTGATATACTGCAGAATTGTTCTGAAGCATTTGCACTCTATGCCTTCGGACGTTACTTGGTTGCTTGCCTGGGTAATCTTACCTACTTATGCATAATATTCAAACATCTATGATTAGTCTTTCTTTTTCTTTGCAAGAAAATTTATGATTAGTCTTGTATGACAAGTGATCATGGACTTCTGATAATAAACTGTATACTCATATTTGAACTCCGCCACCTCCCAATGTTCACCGTAAATATTCATGTTAACTTAATCCACGGAGATGTTGAGTTCTGAACTATTTCAGGGGGGGAACAACAGGTGTCTGGATTGCTTGAGAATAAAAAAAAGCGAAGAGCTAACTGAGCAGTTGCTCGAGAGTCAAGACAAGGCACAAGTTCGTAACCGAAGTAGAGCCCACAAATTCTTCTGGGATCCTAATGCTCTGGGAGAGAGCTTGTACACAATTATAAAATTCGGTCTCGTGCAATATGTCAGCACTTGGATTTTTTTTTCTCACCCTGATGTTGGTCAATAGCAATATATTTCAAATCCTTTCACAAAATTTCGGATGATTCTTAAGTCATTATGCACTTTCTTGTCATTCATCTTGGAACTTTTTGGAAAATATGGAGATGGTGAATTCAAGTGGTACTATGGGTAACTCTCATACAACTTTGTTGGGTTATTTAAAGTAGAGAAACATGTGAATTTTGGAGATGATGGCAAGTAATCTGGTTAGAGTTCTTTTAGCTGTCAAGAGAAGTTTAGAACAAATATCATGATATACTATAGTATCCAGGCAAACCTGATTTAGTGCCAGCACAAATGCAATTGCTAACACCAATATCAAATACAAGTGCTTTTGACTATGTATGAGATTGTAGAGACTTTTTTGCACTAAAAGTATGCTATCATTTAACATACAGATACCCCTATACTGCTGTCGTCATAAATTTCACAGACATGGGCACTGTATTGTCTGGTGAAATTTTACATGAAAAGCTACAGGAAATAAGGCCATTAGCCAAGTTCATAAGCTTCAAGGCCATCGTATTTGCCACTTGGTGGCAAGGAGTGGGCACTGCAATCATCTGCCATATTGAGATCCTCCCAATGCAAGGGAAAGTTCAGAATGCAATACAAGACTTCCTCATTTGCATTGAGGTAAACTCATAATTATTTGTGGTGCCATCTTGGTCTTCTGCCACAGTGTTAACATGCTATTCCTTTTTCTTAGATGGCTGCTATTGCCGCTGTTGCGCATGCTTTCGTTTTCAACGTGGAGCCGTACCAGCATATTCCGCATGGAGAGATCACCCGTGAAGAAAAAAAGCTAGAGGTGAAGGTAGATTCCGACAACAACAACAATGGCACACCAACTACCATTGAGGAGAAAGAGACCCATGTCGAAGCGCCAGGGACAAGCATCAAAGAGAGCGTTCAGGACGTCGTTATCGCATCAAACTTCAGGAATGAATTGCTTATGTCCATATACCAGATGATCACATTGTTTATCTTTCTGCAGGTTGTCAAGGATGTGGCCTTAACCATCTCACAGGCGATCGGGCCTGTGGAGAAAGGTGTTGAGAAAGGAGTAGGGAAGATTCAGGACCCATTCCATCATATCTCGCCGGAGCCCAAGGGTAAGAACCTGAGGTCAAGGTGGAGGAGCAAATCACCGAGAACACAGAGGATAGTGAACCTGTGGCAGTTGATGGAGAGGCAAAAGTCGAAAGACCGGTGCAACATAATGACAGCGAGGAAGGTGAATCCTTGGTGGCTAATAGAGAGGTTGCAATTAAAAGAACAGATAAAGACAGCACGAAGCAGGAAATCCTCGACATAATATTCCCTGGAATCAGATGTGGCTTACAGATTTGATGGCAACTGGAAAGGAGGAATCTCCTTTTCTCTGTACATAGTTTTATGTACTCTTCGAACTCATGAGATTAAAAGGACTTTTTGCTGCAACATAATGGTTACCTCTATATCTGCAGTGATAACTTTGATAAGTTGTTACTGATAGATATCAAACATCAACATAAGAAAGGTCTTTCTTGATCAACTATTGTGCAAATATATATGGTGCCCACATCCTACACAGTAATTCTATGCACATTTCAGCGTTGCTGCTATCAATCAGATCCACCGCAGCACAAAGAGCAGCACTCGAAGCATGCAAGGCACGAGAGTGCACCGCAGAACTGCACCATGACAATGGCGCACCGGTCGTTAATCTTGCTGCACGTGTCGATGAAGCACATGCAGCAGCAGCAGTCCGCGAGGCGGCTGCAGCAGCCGATGGCCTTGTCGAACATCTCAAACCTCTCTGGTGCTTTCGTGTCTCCAAATCCAGCGGAAAGGTTCTCCCTTGTTGCCACTATGTCACCAAACCCCAGTGTCAATCCATTAAGCGACGTCGCTGATTGCTCGTTTGGGCTGCTGTTTTTCTTTGGCTTCTGCTTTGCCTGGACAAAAGACGGTGAGATTCATCAGATTCTAGGGGATTCATTGCCTCCGTGATTGAAGTCGAACATTTGGTGAAACAAATGGTTGGTTTAAAAAATAATCAACTTCAACTTAGTCTCACCTAGGGTTCTGAAAACCGGTCAACTAGAAATATGTGCCCAATACTTGCAACTAGCAAAACGAACTGGCTACAATAATAATCCTTAAACTTGAAAGCCGAAAGTTTGTTCACAGGATTGAATCATATAGATATACAAAGAACCCACTGTACTCGAACTGTAGCCATAGCTGCAAGACGTACAAAATACAATGCTACTACCTCCGGTGACAAATACATCATTACATTTCAGGGCATCATTACATTTTTTTAACTCTTGATTGGCTACATGAAAATGATGTGTAGATTTGTCTCAAAATGTGCTTTCATAATATTATAACTTCTAACAGGTTTTTCAAATACATTATGATAGAAATTAGTGTCAAATTGTGTTTGAAAGATGGGTCGATGTCCAAAGCAACATGTATTGGTGACCAGAGGGAGCAATTGTACCAATGTTCTCGCATAAAATTTTGGTCTTAACAAGAAGTTGAATAGCCCATTTCTTATTATTTTTGAAATGGAATAGCCCATAAGTCTCTAAATTTGTATCTGAGAGAAAACACTAATGTATGGCCTGTAGAAAATTCTCAAGGATTCCTAGAAATGTTGAAGCGAAGTATTGAGTGATCTATGCTGGACTAATTACATTCATTTTCTAGATCAAAATTGATCTTACTAAATGTGTGCTGGTAATAGCAACTAAAACATAATCATGCCAATATACCTTTGTGCAAGAAATTGTACCTGTTCTATTTTTCCCACAACGGTTTGAAGTAGGATAGTACGTGTGTACCCAGAAGGAATGCTGTTTTGTACACTCAATTTCACCACCTAATAATTAAAACAAAGAAGAGTGTCAGATAGATCTCAGAAACAAGGGAATGTGAACCATGGAGGAGTTGAGTACAGAAACTAGAATATATCACACTTCATTCCAATACATACAAGAATAGCTTAATTGCATGCTGCTACGCCCAGTAGTATGCAAGCAGACAAAGATCTATGGAAACAGATTAAGCATAAGTTTATAGCTTATAATGCAGTGGGCAGTGGTAACCTCATTTCACTCTAGACAAGAATTAAACAGAAACAGGTTCAGGAAAAAGGTTTAGAACATAACGATTGCAAACATGCCATACCAAAATAACACAATAATAAATGGAAGATACTCATATCAACAACTCAAAGCATCAGTACTATGATTGTTTGCAAGGCATGGCTAGAACTGTTAAACTTGTCAAACCATCAGATTGTACATGAAGCTTGACATAAGTTATTAACTCATCCATCACACCATATGTATTATGCATTAGGATTGTTTGTGAGGCATAGTTTAAACTTGTCAAACCACCAGACAGAATATAAGTTTGATATAAATTCTGTACAGGGAGTTGGATATTGATTTATCCAACTCACAGAACATAAGAACGTCAAGCCACTAGAAAATGAGATCAAGCATTATCCCAGAACAATTACTTTACCTTTCTCTCTAGTTGATTGTTTTCATAAAACCACGCTTTTGCTGTGAGAAGATCCATCTGCTGCTTTGCTAACACCTGAAATTTGAACATAAAACAGGATAACAGACATGTAGTAAATTCACAGTGCTTTATGCTCACAAACTTCAGTAATAGTAACATCAGTTTGATATCCAGCACATTGTTGTAGCAAGTCCTGGACTCAATAAGTGATCTCTCAAGCAGGCAAATACTTGGGCTCAGGCGCTCAGCTGTCATATAAGCCAATAATTTGGTACTAACTCTAATCAACTAATTGTGCTATTGATAAAAAATAATTGTGTCAAGTCATTGTGGCAGGATAGGAAATGACAACTGCCCATATCAAGTTAAAGGCTGCGGGCATGTTTGGTTCTTTGCCATTTCAACCTTACCAATGCTTTTGGCAATGGCAAGATTGGTCATTTCCAAAAATTTTGGAAGATTGGCGAGGCTTTTGTTTGGTTTGCTATCAAAGCTATGAGCTCAATTCAACCATGCTAAATAATTTGGCAATGCTAATTTTTTTGGTTCCTAACCAAATGGGTGACTACTTTTTTGGCTTGCCAATTATTTGGTATGGAAAAGTTAGGTTACAAGCAAGCCAAACAAGACCTGCATGTTTTGTTGCATAATAGAAATGATGTTCAATCCTTGGACAGGGAGCAATTGCAGGCTGACAGAATTTAGAAAGCTTCTGTCATTGTTTCTGGTAAATCCATTCCTTGCTTGGAGTCATAAGCCTCTTTAGGTTGCACATGCAATAAATCAGGTATGCCTTATATATGAAAATCCTTCTATTACCAAATTCATCACCCCAACAACAAATTATCAGAGTTCCTAACTTCCTGTCCTATGACCCCCTTATCCCCACCAAACAAAAAGGAAAAAGAAACAGATGAGTTATTCAAGGACAATGTGCAACAATTCAAGTTCCTTTCGTAACTATAATAAGCAAAATGTATGTACGAGATCTTACTTTGTCAAGAGAAATATCCTTTACATGTTGGACCCTCAATTCAAGCAATATTTCGCTCATGTCAGCCAAGTAACCCTTGGCAGTAAGTGTCTCTGGAAGCTTGCCTCGGTATCTCCCAGACACACATAGTGGGTATTTTGCAGAAATATCTTGAATATATTCAGAATCCACCTATAATTGAAAAAAAAAAGAAGAGTTTTAAGAAAGGTACCTGCTCAGCAATGATAATATGAAATAAGAGCTTAAATTGATCTTAAATATCATCTATCCAAACCTTTTATAGAATGTATAAAAAACCTAAGGACTACTTATTTCATAAACATTTATTAGGATGAAACTCTGAACAAATAAAATGATGTTCTAAAAAGGCCCAGTTGGTATGTTGACTACATTGGTATAAACGTGTATTTTTAAAATATAAGCAAGTCTGACTTATGACAATTGGCGAGGGTGCTGAGATATGGAGATAATCTAGTCGGTATTGAATTGAGTAGCAGAATGTGCCCTTGCATGTTTGTATTAATAGATATGATTTCAGCACTCACCACAAGTTGACAAAGATTAACAATATAGGTGAATCATGAATGGCATATCTTGTTGTTTGACATAAATAAAAGTGAAAATTTACTAGGCAAGGACTTACTTCAAATTCTTGAATGTACTTTGTGGCATCAATGGAAATATTTGTCACTATTGTGCTTAGAGCTTTCTGGAACCACTGAACCATCCGACCCTCAATTGATCCTGGTGCAAACAATGATGAAAGCATATCAGAAGTTTTACTAATTTGGTTGACTTTGACTTCTGGCAGCATATTATAGAAGTCCATTCTGACACATTTAATGCATTCCCAAGTTACCGAAAAGAGATTCCACTAAAGGTCAATTTTGATGATGAAGTCTCTGAATATAATGAAAAACAAATGTAAGTCAAAACATCAGTTCAATAAATAACTAAAACAAGTTTGTTAACCCAGTAAAACAGCTTAGCAGCAGAATTTTTTTCCTCAAGAAAAGAACAACAATCATTATTTAAGTTCTGTATAATAGTATACGACACTAGCACAGCCAGATAGCTCAAAAGATTGAGTTGGATAGTTGGGGTAATTTACAAAAAGTTTCTAGAAGCATTTCAAAGCATAATGCAATATAGTTTCAGAGATAGTGTGCAGAACAAAGTACTCCAGTCAAGGGGAAAATCAACATTACCTGTATCAAAGGCAGCATCATAATGCCCCTTGCCAATGGATGCTAACATCCTCAGGAAATAGTGGTTGCAATAAGAACCTAATGTTTTCCCAGTGAAAATAGAATTAATTAAAAAATGCACCAACTAGTCAATTTACAAGCTTGTAAATATCATGTCTGAAAGCATATAGAGAATGAAACAATATTATGGGAATGTCTCTTAAGTAGCTTCACAAAAACTGGGACTGTACTGAAGAAACTAATGAACACATAAAAGAATATGCTAACTTTATGTAAAGGTCAAATACTGGTGTTTATGTATATCACAATTTAGAAATTCCCATTTACGTTGAAAACTTTGAATGAATAATGATACTACATACATCACCACAAATCTGCTGACATTGCATTCAGTACATAGCTTAGTCGATCTTGTGAAGAGGTCAGTAATAAAAATAAAGAAATAATCTGGCATATTACCTAGTCCAAAAGTAGAAATCCTAGGAGAATTAGATCCTCCAGTTGTGAGCTGTTCTTTCACAGTGTGGCAAATGTTCCGTTCATCCTCAACTGATCCATCAGTCACAAGAAAGATTTGTGGAAGTGCATCATGAGAGTTTGATAGCAAAGCCATTGCCTAGCATCAGAAAAATGGAGGGAAAATATGAGCAACCAAAAGAGCCCCAATTGCATAAAAAATATCAACCGACATCATCTTCTAACACCTCACTCAATGGATGCATAATGTCAGTGCCACCCTGCGCAATGAAGTTTGCGTCCAACCATTCCTTTGCCTTTTCTATTGTTTTCTCACTTACTTGCTCCAAACAAGATGAAAATGAATGAAGCTCATCATTAAATGTTATTATGTTGAAGTAATCTCCTTGCACAAGCTCAGAAAGAGCAGTATACATGGCATTCTTAACACTCTCAAGAGGCTTTCCTTGCATGCTTCCACTTGTATCAATGATAAAGACAGCTGCCTTTCTGAAGACCTATCAAATGAGTCGATTTAGATAAATTGCCCTGAGAGAAACAATTTTATGTCACACAAAAGTGGATCCTAAATAAACCATACTGCAACTTGAATCAATACCAA
The DNA here is from genome assembly GCA_030770085.1 of Oryza coarctata. Classification (NCBI taxonomy): domain Eukaryota; kingdom Viridiplantae; phylum Streptophyta; class Magnoliopsida; order Poales; family Poaceae; genus Oryza; species Oryza coarctata. The sequence continues at coordinate 16,231,758 of CM061466.1, forward strand.
ACATCATTGGATAGCATTTGTAGCCTCAGCAGTACGCAGTATACAAAAAAGTCAAACTACATTTAAAGAAATATCAGCTCTAAGAAACAGCAATAGAAATTAGAACTATTTACAAACAGAAGTAATTTTTAGCTAGCTGAAAGGTTTTGATACTTGTAACCAGGGAAACACACTTATCAATGAGATCGTTTAACTTAAGTGTTTTCAATTATAGTATTAATAATGAGAGAATAATCATGTGAAAGCAACTACCTTTCTCTTTTGGTTATTTCCTGGAAAAAGAAAAATGCAAAACATGTCTCTATCATCATAGTCACCCAATGTTGAGGGTTGCACAAGCATTCCGCCAGATAAATCACTTGAGTATACCTATAGACAAGGAAAAAAAATTAGGCAAGTTAGTGCACACTCATCTCCATTGCAAGTGTGCAACTAAATTCATGCAGTGAACTCGTAAAAGTTCCCATATCGGAAGATGTTTTTTGTTGGATGAAACATTCAAGCCATAAGTCTGAACAGGACGAGGAAGAAAGCTTTCACACATTAGTATTTACGATTTAACAACAACAATAAAGCCTTTCAGCCCCAAGTAAATTGGGATAGCATAGAGTTGAAACCTAACCAGAGACTCAAATCACAGATTCAGGCATGTCAATAGTTCCTTTTCAAGCACTCGTATTTAAAAAAATCTTTTTCAAGTATTTTTTTATTGTCTCTCACCATGTTAATTTCGGTCTTCCTGTACCTCTTCTCGTATTATTATTGTTAGACTGCCTTTTGTACCTGATTAATTGCCTTTTGTGCAGGCATATTTCACCAGCCAGATCCAGTTTTATTAGGATAATTACAATATAATTGGAAAGTGATCCACAAATCATAGGTTTCCTACCATGCGATGATCACGTTTTGTGGATCCCCTTTCTTGTATTCTTCTATATATATACCCGCAACACTGACCGATATATGCACTACAAAATACAGATTTCATGGTATCAGAGCCTAGATAATTACATGTTCTTTCCGCTGCCCTTTCCACGTCGTGCTCACCACCGGCAACCTCTCTCCGACACCATCAGCACGATTCTTCTCTAGCACCGCTGTCCTACGCCCCATCGCCGTCTTGTGCGTTCTCCTCTCCGGCGCTGCCATCTCACATGCCACACCAGCGTGCTATCCCCTTCGGCGCCGCCATCAAGCGCACCTACCTCTCCAGAACGCCACCATTTAGCGCGCCAATCCAGAGCGCATCGCTCACTTCCTCCACCACGGCCGTGACAACTTCTCCCCGTTGCTACAACGACTAATGATATCGTCGACGCTACTGCTCTCTAGCGCATCGAGGAAACTCGCGCTGCTGCCCTGGAAGATCCTCTTTGACCCGCCGCCATCGACACAGCTGCCTAGGAGGATTGCGAGCGGGCAACCAATGGCGCCCGCAACGCTGCTCTCGCCCGCGCAGTAGAAGCAAAGCGTGAGGCCATTCTCACCCCAATCGAGTGCGACATGGCCGACGCCTGCCTCCATGATGTCCTCGACCGCGCTGTTCGAGAGCACGCAACTGCGAAGCCTCACCACGAAGAAGACGCCATCACAGATGATGGCTCCGTCGCAGGTGGTGATACTACTGCTCTCAACGCCGCCCTTCAACACGAGGTGACCGCCCTTCTGAACTTGCACACCCAGGCTGTCGCCGTGCAAAACATCCACGCTCTCGTGCAGCTGCTCCTCGACGTCACCTCCAACTTCTATGCTCGGTGGCGCAAGTCATTCCTTCTCACCATTGAGAAGTTCTTGGAGCGCCAAATCCTCTCCAACACTATGCCCCACTCCCCAGACTGGGTGCACATGGATTGTGTCGTCCCTACCTAGCTACTTAGAACCATCTCCGACGACCTCGCTAACACCATCTCCTAGTGTGACGCCACCACCCGGATGACTTTGGCTTGCCATCTGAGTCTCAGTTTCTTGGCAACCGTACATCCCACGCTCTCTACGCCGACCAGGAGTTCCGCTCCTTCTAGCAAGGAGACCTCCCCGTCGCCGAGTACTATCGGCGCTACAAGCGGATGGCCGAAGACCTTCGCGACCTCGGCGAACACATCACCGATCGTACCCTTGTCCTCAACATCATTAGAGGCCTCAATGAGCACTTCACTGCCATCGGGCTCCATCTCCACCGCAGCAATCCATTCCCCTTTTTCCTGGAGGTGTGCGACGACTTGCGGTTGGAAGAGCTCACATGGATAAAAGCTCCCCCGCCATAGCCCTTGCCGTCTCTAGAACAGGCGGATTCAAGCCACCATCTCCCCACCCACCGTCGATTGCTTCACCGGCCGGATATCGGGCTTGTCCACAACCGGGAACTCCTGGCGGCAACTCCAGGGGCGGGTCCAACGGCAGCTTCCACCAGTAGTGCGGTAAGCGTGGTCGACGAGGTCACAATGGCTCCGGCGGCAATAGCGGCGGCACAAGCGCAGGTGCTGGCGTGGGCGAGGGCGCAAGCGTCGCCGCGGGAGTAGGCGCTAGGGCGGGAGCTGGTGGGAGTTCTGTTTATACTGCTCCCAAGACTCCCGTAGGACAGCCTCCCAACGGTATGTGGCCCACTGTCTTCAACCCATGGTTCGAATCTATACAAATGTGGCCTGAGCCACATGCGCCTCGTCCTCCAGTTGGGCCACCTCATGCCCTGCTCGTTGGTCTACACGAACAGTGGGTCGATTAGCGGGGGCTCCCACCTCCTTCCATGGAGTCGTGTCCACCCATAGCCCTAAAATGGGATACACAGGCACTAACGGCTAATTTTCAGACCATAACTCTACAGTAGCCGACAAAGCATGAGTGGTATTTCGATTTTAGCGCCACCAATCATATGACCTCCGATGCTAGTATTCTTTCTCACACGACTCCTTGTCACTCTTCTTCTAGTATTGTTGTCGGTAACGGGAATCTCATTCCATTTACTTCCACTGGTGTTACACATCTCTCCTAAGCTTCATCTTAATAATGTTCTTATGTCTCCAAACCTCATTAAAATCTCATTTCTGTTCACCAGTTCACCTCTGATAACAATTGTTCTATGGAGTTTGACCCCTTTGGCTATTCTATTAAGGATCTTCATACTCAGAAGGAAATCATCCAATGTGACGGCTCCGGACCCCTTTACTCCTTGCACTTCCCAGCGACTGCTCTACATGCATCCTCCTCGTCTTCACTTTGGCATTAGCGTCTTGGACACCCAGGACAGAATATCCTCTCTAGACTAGCACATTCTTCAGCCATTTCTTGTAATAAAAGTGCTAGCGATACTCTCTATCATGCTTGCAAGCTAGGTCGTCATACCCACTTACCCTTTCATAGTTCGTCTTCGCGTGCCACTCACAATTTTCAATTAATTCATTGTGATCTTTAGACCTCTCCTATCACTAGCATTTCTGGTTACAAATATTATCTAGTTATTCTATATGACTGTTCTCATTATCTCTGGACATTTCCTTTGCATCTAAAAGTCTAACACCTTTAACACTCTTTCGAACTTCTTTGCTTATGTTCACACAGTTTAGGGTAACCATTTAGAGAGTTCAATGCAACAACGGCCGCTAGATCGACAACCTCCGTGCTCGCCCTTTCTTCTTGTCCTATGGCGTTCATCTTTGAATGTCATGTCCCTGTACCTCCACTCAAAACGATAGAGCTGAATACATTATTCGCATCACTAACAATGTTGTTTGCTCTCTGTTGTTTCAGGCCAGTATTCCTCTCACTTTCTAGGCTACGGCTCTCGGCGTTGCCACCCATTTACTTAACATTCTTCCAACTAAAACACTTAATTTCCTGACACCTCACTTTGCTCTGTTCGGGTCGCATCCCTCTTACGAGCATCTTAGGGTCTTTGGTTGCAAGTGTTACCCCAATCTCTCCGCCACAACTACTCATAAACTCACCCCTCGCTCCTCCTTATGTGTCTTCCTTGGTTATTGCTCACCGCCAAAAATCCCGCGACTGGGAAGGGACGGCGGCTCGGTCACGCGAAGGCCTGGGAGGTCTGCTTATCTCCAGTGTAGGTCCTTAAGCCTCGAGGTTCACGAGCGTGCCAGTCAATTTGACCCTGCAATTGACAAGGAAGTGAGACGACCGAGTCCGATACAGGCGCTCGCTATCCGTTGGCTACCGACAGGATCGGGATGCTCTTCGATCAGCTGGGGAGCCGATGTGGACAGGTGTCGATGAGGGTTGACCGCAGAGCCGATGGAGGAACCAGAGTGTGCTCAGAGGATGGCGAGACGCACGGGATCCCTCCGGACAGCCGAACAGTGATTCATTAGCTGGAAAAACCGATGAATGCGCATGCGGCCTAGGCAAGGAATAGTACAAGAAGGCACGGGCTACAAAGCCGATGCCGCTCCGGATATGCAAGAGACCCGTCGCCCGCCGTGACAGCGCCATTAACACCAAACCTCGAAGATCGGACATAACCGAGACAATACAAGGCCGGGGCCAGCAGTGATGATATGGAGGACGCCGGATCAGCTATGCCGTAGCAAGGATAGGAGCGAACCCATCGGCTAGCTGAGCCGATAAGGGGACGCCTCTCTGAAGGCGGGTGCGTATCGGCTGGGGGACTGATACATTAGACATTACGCGTCAAGGAACGCCTCTAAAAGCTTATGCGTATCGGCCGAGGGGCCGATGCCCTAGTCGTGAAGCTCAGAGTATGGATAACTCATCAGCTACTCACTCCAATGAGACGCCGTGCAGAAGACTATAGGCTTGAAGCTCAATCTACCGTCGGCAGTCCCGTAGGTCGAACCTAACTGATGCAGCACGGGATTGACGACGGCAAAGAGAGCTTAACAGGCCGATAGGTCTTGCACGGACGTGATGCGGTACACTTGATCTGACTAAGAGTTCGGACCTAAACGATGCAGCCTTAGACAGTACAAAGCATACTAGGACAGTGGCGGGACTTACCCCTTCGCCGGAGATCGGACTTAACCGATGCAACCCCGCGTCAAGAGCTAGAACCTGCCGATAAACACCTAGATGAAATAGGGTGGCGATGCGTCGAATTTGTATATGATCGAGAGATCTCTTACATATTTCCAGGGGGTTTATATTCATACCCTGGATTTACAGACAACGTCCGACGCGTCTACGACCATCGGACATTATTTCCTAGTAAGAACAAAGGAAAATATTCCTAAAGAAGTTAACTAACCAGCTAAACCTCCCTAATTAAGGTTACAATTTATAAAAACAAGCACCCTGCCGTGGAGTTCACGGCTCTTCCGCAAACCTGGTTTCATCTGAATAATCTTCCAATTTGTAACCGAGTCTTCGTTTACTGCAACCTGATCGGCTTCTCCACTGTAGCTATCGGACCTTCTTTTACCCAAACCGATCCTTTTCTTTCCTTTCCTCAGGCTTCTCGAACCTAATCCCGACTGGACAATCCCCTGTCTTCAAGCTGATCCAATCTTCTACTAATCTGATCGGCTTTTCTACAGCTCCGATCGACTTTGTCTCAGTATCTTCATCGGCCGATGACTGCATTACACTCACCATCGGACCTCTCATCCGATCGGCTTTAGCACCATCGGATCTCTCAGCCGATCGGCTTCAGCACCATCGGATCGTCTAGATTTTGGCGTTAACAGTTATTCTCCGAACCACAAAGGCTATTTGTCTTGATCATCATACAAATCAAATCATCTTGCGTCATGTGGTCTTTGAGGAGTCCTCTTTTCCCTTTTCTGAGGATGCCTCTCTGCCCACACGTGCAGCCTTTGACTTTTTGGAGGATACCCCTAACCCAATGCTAGCTCCCTTCACGCTATCATCTTTTTCTTCTGCAGGACGATCTGACGCCATCATCGCGTCGCCACATGTGGCTGGTGCCCCTAGAGCTGCACCATCACCTTGTGCATCATCTGGACCGCATTACGCGACACCATGTCCTATGGTGCCTGCGACGGTGGTGCCCGATGATCTACCTTCACCTATGGCACTCTCCACCGGTCCTTCATCGTTCGCAGGTAGGGGTCGCCCGCAGGCCTCGGCTCCCCCCACCCCAGCTACTTTCCCAACTCTAGGCCAGTACCAAGACTTGGTCTACTCCTAGTGCCCGGCTCCAGCATTGCCTTCCCTAGCACCAACCGCGGGTTTCAGTCCCTCGGCTCCAGCACCTATTCCTCCTGACGCAATTCCAGCTGCTCCCATGGCAAATCAACATAGCATGGTCATGCGCGGTAAGCGCAGGTTTCGATAGCCTGTACTGCTCAAGGCTGCCCACCTGTCACCAATTCCCCGGAGTTATTGGGCTGCTCTCGCTGATCCAAATTGGCAAACCACTATGGAGACCGAATACTCAGCGCTCCTGTCCAACCACACCTGGGATATTATTCCTTGACCACCGCAGCCCAATGTGGTAACAGGCAAATGGGTATTCAAACACAAATTCAATGCTAACGGTTCTCTTGAGCGCTACAAGGCTAGCTGGTTTCTTCGGGGTTTCACACAGCGACCAGGTATTGACTTTTCAGAGACATTCAATCATGTCATCAAGCCAGCAACAGTACGGACTATCCTTTCTCTAGCTCTCTCATGCTCCTAGCCTATCCATCAGCTAGATGTCAACAATGCCTTTCTCCATGATACCCTGTCCAAGATAATTTATTGTGCTTAGCCTCTGGTTTTGAGGATTTCCGTCATCCTGATTACGTGTCACCTCAACCGCTCTCTTTACGAGCTCAAATAGGCACCACGAGCATGGTACAGCAGGTTTGCCTCTCATCTTCTGTAACTCGAATTTGTCGAAGCCAAGTCAGACACATCCCTCTTCATCTATCATCATGACACATACCATCTATCTTCTGCTTTATGTAGACATTGTACTAACAGCTTCTTCTACCGGCCTACTCCGGTGTATCATTAACGCTCTTTAGCAGGAGTTTTCTATAAAGGATTTAGGTACTCTTCATCATTTTCTGGGTATGCATGTTCACCACACGAACTCAGGACTCTTTCTTTCCCAGCGTCAATATATGATTGAGATTCTTGACCATGCTGGTATGTCCGATTGCAAACTTTGCTCTACGCCGGTTGATGTGAATCCAAAGCTTCCTACAAACGGCACCCCAGTGTCTGATCCTACGGATTTTTGCAGTCTTGCGAGTGCTCTTCAGTATCTCACTTTTACTCGACTAGATATCTCCTTTGCAGTTCAACAAGTCTGTCTTCATATGCATGACCCACGAGAGCCTCATCTTGCTGCTCTGAAGCGCATTCTGCGTTATGTCTGTGGTACTTTGCATATGGGCATGTTCTTGTATCCCTCCTCTCAATCTGACTTAGTTGTTTACTTTGACGCTGATTAGGCTGGTTGTCCTGACACCCGTCGATTAACCTCTGGATATGCGATATTCCTTGGTAACAACTTAGTCTCGTGGTCATCCAATCATCATAATACAGTTTCTCGTTCCAATGCAAAGACTAAGTATCGAGCAGTCGCCAATGTTGTTGCTGAAGTCACTTGGCTACGTCATCTATTGTCTAAACTGCACACTGCTCTGTGCAAGACAACTTTGGTATATTGCGATAACATTAGCGCAGTTTATATACCTTTTAATCCTGTTCAGCACCAGTGCACTAAGCATGTGGAGAACGATCTACACTTCGTTTGAGAGCATGTTTACTTGGTGATATTCATGTGCTTCGTGTTCCTACGACATCTCAGTTTGCTGAGATCTTCATTAAGGGGCTACCATCTTGCGTTTTCATCGAATTTTGGTCCAATCTAAATGTTCGGTCCACCGATGATTTGACTGTGGGAGCATGTTAGATTACCTTTTGCACCTGATTGACTATCTTTTATGCCAGGCATATTCCGCCGGCCAGATCTAGTCTCATTAGAATAGTTACAGTATAGTTGGAAAGTGATCCATAAATCATGGGTCTTCTGCCATTCGATGACCACGTTTTATGGATCCCCTTTCTTGTATTCTTCTATATATACCTACAAAAAACTGACCGATGTATGCACTACGAAATATAGATTTTAATTATCTTGACTTATGATTTCATAATGTATTAATGCCTCTAGAGGACTCCTTTAAACATAACCAACCCATCTCAACCGATATTGGATAAGCTTTTCTTTAATTGGTACTACCTCTAGTTGATCACGTATATCATCGTTTTGGACTCGATTCATTCTTATTTGACTATAAATCCAACATAACATATGTATTTCTACAGCACGCAACTGTTAAACATGTCATTTTTAGTACAACATTTTACCCTATAACCATAACAGGTCTAATCGACGTTTTATAAAGTTTGTCTTTTAACTTCTACAGTACCCTCTTATCATAGAGAATACCAGTTGCTTGGCGCCACTTCATCCAGCCCACTTTGATTATATAGCTAACATCTATATCAATATCCCCATCCATCTGTAGGATCGATCCCAGATATCGAATGGTGTCCTTTTTAGTCACTATTTGACATCCTAAACTTACATCTCTCTTCTCGTGTGCGATAGTGCCAAAGTCACACCTCAAGTATCAGTTTTAGTTCTGCTTACTCTAAAACCTTTGAACTCAAAAGTCTGTCATCACAACACTAGTTTCATATTTACTTCCATCTGGCTCTAATTAACTAACACTACATCATCTGCGAAGAGCATACAACAAGTGATATCACCTTATATGTTGCTTATAACATCATTCATTACCAAGACAAAAAGCTACGGACTTAAAGATTGATCCCTAATGTAGTTATATTTTAATCGAGAAGTAACCTCTATTATCATCATTTGTTCGAATACTAGTAATAGTATCATTATATATATCCTTGATGAGAGAGACATACTTGCGACTTTATGAATGTCCAAAACCCACCACATAACATTTCTTGATATCTTGTCATAAGCCTTCTCCAAGTCAATGAAAATCATATATAGTTTCTTTTTCAGCTCTCCAAACCGCTTCATAATTTGTCTTATTAAGAAAATTGCTTTCATGGTTAACCTTTTGGGTATGAAACCATATTAGTTCATAAATATCCGCATCGTTACTCTCAAATGGTGTTCAATAACTCTCTCTCATAGCTTCATAGTGTAGCTTATCAACTTAATTTCCTAATAATTAGTACAACTTTAGATATCTCCCTTATTCTTGTAGATTAATACCAATATACTTCTTCTCTACTCCTCAGTATCATGTTCGATTGAAAAATATTGTTGAACAATTTGATTAGTCATACTAATAGCTATATCCCCGAGACATCTTCACGCCTTGATTGAAATACCATCATGCCCATTATCTTACCCCCTTTCATCCTTTTCAAAGCTTCTCTGAGCTCAAATTCTTAGATCTTCCACACAAATCGCCTATTGGTATCATCCGACGAGTCATCCAACTAGACGATGGTATCCTCATTCCCACCATTGAACAAATTGTCAAAATAATCTTGCCATTTATGTCTAATCTCATCCTCTTTCACCAAGAACTACTCTCTCTCATCCTTAATGCACTTAACTTGGTTAAAATACCTCGTTTGAGCCCTAGCCATTCTATAGATGTTATTATCTTTTTCTTTCATACTCAAACATTGATAAAGATCCTTAAAAGCCCATTCATTTACCTCACTCACAAATCGTTATACGGTTTTTTTTTTTTGCCACCTTATACTTCTCTATGTTGTCATCACTCCTATTATGGTGCAAGCATTTATAGCATTCTTTCTTCTCCTTAATAGCTCTTTGCATGCCTTCGTTCCACCACCAAGTGTCTTTAATTTCGCATTTACTCTCCTTGGTCACTCCAAACATCTCTAAAGCAATCTTCCGAATGCATGTTGCTATCTTCTCCAACATGTTATTTACATCTTATTTCTTTCAAAAGCCATCTTCGATAACCCTTTCCTTAAAGATATTTAATATCTCCACTTTCAACTTTCACCACTTGGTTATTACAATTTTGGCTTGTTTATCGCTACGAGCAAGCAGCAGAAAGCGAACGTTGGCCACTACCAGACTATGTTGAAAAACCACACATTCTTCATGTATCATCTTACAATTCTCACATGCTCATTTATCCCCTCTTCTTATAAAGATAAAAGTCAATCTGGCTAACTGTTGGCCGCTACTAAAAGTCACTAAATGAGATTGTCTCTTTCTAAAAAAAGTGTTGACTATCATCAGATCAAAAGCTATAGCAAAGTATAAGATTTTCTCTCTCCTGATTCCTACCACCATATCCAAAACTTTTATGTGGCACCTCGAAACCTATACTTGTTTCATCTACATGGCTATTAAGATCCTCTCCTATAAACAATTTCTTGCTACTAGGTACAGCTCTAACCAAGTTATCTAAATTTTCCCATAAATATCTATTAGCACTCTTATTATGGCTTACTTGAGAAGCATACGCATTAATTACGTTTAAAATTATATCACTAATGATTAGTTTAACTAGCATATCAAATAAACCTAAATTCACCAAAATTATCATAAACATAATAATATCATTTGTGTGCATCCTTTTGAAAAGAAAAGCATTTATTTCTCTTTAGTTCCAGAATGTTAACAGCAATCACCACAGAAAATCTCTGCTCAACTTGAATTAGTCAGCAATGATAGTGTAGCGCATACTCGCTGGATTCAAAAGAAAATGTTTGAGGAATGTATCTCATTTGCATATTATTCAATATGCTATCCTAAGGCCATGAAGTTGCAATACATGCTATGCCCTTACCGGAATTTCTCACCTTGCCTCACCCTGCCCTAGAGCACTATAAAGTATGAAGTGTTCAGAAACATTTAAGAAAGCAGGTGCAACAAGATCCAAAAAGAAGTACCACTAGAGAAGAAGAACTTACACTATATGCAAAGGTAAAATCTATGTTTGACCAGTTCTCAACAACTGCTTCATGGAAGAAAGACAGTTTCTCACCTTGCCTACTTCTTTCCTGAAAATACAAAAGACACATAATGGTTATTAATTGCATTGCAATGACCCCCACTAGAAATGACAATGCAATAAACACTTAATTACCTTCAATGGATGGCTTGAGCCCTTCAGAAAAACCTCTTTACTCACACCACTATTCAGAGTCAACTGAATTTTTTCCTTTTTCATACACTTTTGGCAAAGGGTTCACATATTGCGGAAATTGAAAAGGAATATCAACAGAAAACTGTCCATTGTCATATAGTAACTGTTGTGACCATCTAATTGTGGCAAAAATGTCTTCTCCTCCTCCAACCTTGATGAAGTAAAAGAAACCGTTCAGCAAAGAATGATAAAGCTGCTAAAAGCTTGCAACTTGACAAGGTAGAGGACCAGACTGGCATTAAAAATATGAAGCAAGTACCTGTGGTATTGTCAAGGAAAAGAATTGGCACTTTAAAAGACCCCCACTCTCAGTTTTAGCAATCTTCACTGAACCTTGATCCTCTATATCAATTACATGGGTTTTGTATGATCTCTTCCCAACAGTAACCTCAGCTCCTAGAATTGAACCCTATTAGCCAAATTATTCTTAGATTGAGATCAGCAGCAAATTGCAAAAGAACAGCAAAAGATTTATATGGGTAACAACCAAGCTGTTAGATTAACATACCATTACATTCAAAAGAAACAGAATATCAGAGAAAACCCATGCACTGAGACCTATCTTAAGTCTGTCAAACAATGCACCAATAGGACAACAGAAGTTCATTGACTTTTGGTAAGCATGTTCATCACATACTAAGTTCATAATCAACAACCTATTAATAAAAAAAATCGTCCAAATGAGAGATGATCAAAAGGCATATTTTGTTTAACAGCCGACAAGCATTGTAATAGAAGGAAGTGATTTGTGGTTTGCTAGTAATGGAGGTCTAAACACACCTGCATGGGTTACACAAAGCATATTTTTCTAGTAATGTAAGCGTCCATTAGTGATTGATTAAAAAGCAATGTTGCTCTCTGTGTTTAGCTGTAACAGAAGGAAATGAAAGAATAAGAAACAATCCAATTGATGTGCTCCCTCCATTTCATAATATAGGGCGTATTTTATTTCGTTAGAACAAGGTTTTGACCAACGATTACTATATTATAGTATAATTTTTATGACATAAAATTAAATTTATTAGATTTATATTCAAAAGTAAATGCTTAGGATTATACTTTTGTATCACATAAATAATATTTTAATAAAGCAATTGAGCCTACTAACAAGAAAAAGGAATAGCATCCAGTGCACCAGCTAAAAGCCTTATTGGGCAAATGGACAAACACAGTCATCCCTCCCTATGCAAGTCAGGTTGCCTTCCCACTCCCAATCCAATATTTCTTTCTTGTGGATTATTATTATCTAACATGTAAAACAATGGATTTGCCTTGCTTGCTTCCAAAACTGTGCTGGAACCCACTGGCAGCATAATAGCTAGGCTGCCGCGCAAAATGCCCAAACGGCATGATCGTCCATACTTGGATAATGAATATGCCAACAAATGCAGCTTCAAATTGGGCAAACAGGCGCCCCAGTCCAAGGCAAATGCTTTAGCTACAGCCAAATTCATGGGCCCCAACCACCTAACAAACAGGAAGCATATTACCCGAGTGGTAACGGCAGGCAGGCAATCAATCTAGCACTACTACGGCAACAGCCTAGTAGAAGATTTCAACCGATCGAACGGAACAAAAAAAAAACAATCAGGAACGGAATCGAGTCTGTGATCACCTGCTCACCCATGGGCACGACGAGGCGGCAGTGGCAGTCGCGGCTGCGCGTGACGCAGTGCACCCACCACCGCGCCAGCACGGTGACCTCGGCGGCGGCGCACCCGGTCGCGCAGTCGACGGTGAGGTCGACCTCCCGCATCTGGAGCGGGATGAGCGCGGGCGGGTCGAGGCGGCCGTAGACGTGCGGCTGGTAGCTGGGCACGTCGGGGCTGTCCACGGCGGCCGGGTCCACCACCACGGCGTACGCCATCGGCGCGGACGGCAGCAGCGAGGCGACGTCGCGCACCCCCGCCAACCGGTCCATCGCCGCGACGGGGCGCGGCGGGGCCGCGCCGCCCGGGAGGACGAGGCGCTTGGACAGCTTGAGGCCGTCCTCCACTGCCCGCTCGAAGTCCTCCTCCATGGCCGTCCTTCCCGCCGGCTGGGGGCTAGCTTAGCCTGGCCGCAGGAGGAGGTGAAGCCGAGGCGCGCGGCGGAAGGAGTGAAGGAGGGCGAGGCGTGGGATGGGGGTTGATTAATGGGTTGGGAGACGGGAGTGGGGGGTTAGTTTTTGGCGTGGTTTTAGTTATTTGGGGAAATCATGAGCTGGGGTTAGTTTACTACTACAGCTGGAAGACGAAGAGGAAGACCAGGGTGGTGTGCGGTCACCGGGCGGTGAGTAGTAGGGACAGCGCGGCCTCTTGTGTTAATTGTTCGTTTTGTCTGTTGCTCTCCCTCTGATGCTGATGTGGCACTGTGCTGGTCTACTTCGATTCTGTCTGTCTTTGCAGTTTCCGAGCAAAGTCTCACGGCATGTTCTCATAGGATAATGGGACAGATTAGCCATGATTAAGGGATAAATTAAATATCATATATTATATAAAGCTAAAAAATAATTTCAATGTACTCCAATTTCTAATATTCAAAATTTATACTAAAATATAACAACTTCTCTATTTACATTTTCTTCTCAACTCATCATAATCTTTCATCATTTAAATTTTTACCTACTTCATGTTTTCAACCAATTCCAACATTCTCCGATATAATTATACATACTTACTTAATACCCATATACAATCTAAAAATCTTTATATTTTGAGACCTTATATTTTAAGAGGGAGGTAGTAAAATTTCTTTCATAAATCATACCTTTGAAAGCATAGTACCTATAATCCATAACCCCATAAAACTTAATAGAACCTCTCTGTACTGCTGTAACCGACATTATTAATAAGGTTATGAACAAATTTAAATAAATTTTGTTTGATACAACTAATGCAAAATAGATTCTACATACAAAATATAAATCCCATGTAAATTAAAATGATCAAAATACAACCATGTAACTAATCTAATATTAATTCCATATTTTTTTTACAAGATACATATATATATATATATAAGAAAGGCATTCAACATCTCTAACCCTACAACGCTAGGTAACATAGAGGCCAGTCTTGAGTTGCGACTATGAGCAACCCCGTACATGTGTATGGGCAAGTGCAAAGTGGGCGACCAGGCCCTCCAAAATTAGAGCCCTAAAAATTTGCATGTTTCAGTTAAAGGCAATGTGTTTCATATTTGTTGACCTTTCTCTCCAGTTTTTAAAGTCATCTCTTCTTTCTTAACATTGTATTTTCTTCAACTTTAACAAGTGTCCCATGATGACCTCAAAGAGTTATAATTGATGATAGCAATGTAAATATGCATTATACAGACTAAATATTCCGTTTTTCTACTTAGTATAGTAAAGAAAATTAAATCTTTTGTGTGTAGGATGCAATTCTTACTAGGCACAGAGCCATCTTATTGTTTGTTTGGTGAGCTGTATAGCTCCAACTGTCGCGTCGCACGTATTCCTGCTTATTTTGGAGCAGGCCATAATAAAAAAGGACTCCCGATATGGATAGAGGGACACCGGCTGTGACGCAGCTTGAGTAAAGGGCCACGGTGGTAGGAATCATCCCAGATGGATTGTAAAATACCCAGCAGTATTAAGTAAAATAGTGGATCTAGCCCCTGGTGTATTATGTAACCTTGGTCAAATACAACCAATTTAAAGTAAAATTTACACTATTATTTATTGGTATGGTGTAAATATAAGGTCTCATTTTGTGCTTACGACTAGGCCTCCAAATTATTAGGTACAACCCTGACAATTAGTGAAGTGGCTGGCTTTTTCTTTTTTTTCCTCAATGAATCTCTTCTTTTTTTCGAATTTCCCCTTTTATCCTGATACATTTTTTCCATTTTGTCCTTCTACAAATGCACCAACATATTTGGATTTAAAATTATTCCTCGCAGTATGCTAGATACGAGCCAATGGATTGGTCTTATTTACATGATTCCATCCCTGCTGCTTCTAGTAGTATTTTCAGTATAGGGAATTAAGATAGTTATCAAAGAAAAACGTGCCATGAATTGCTAAAAAAATGGGGAGCGTTGTATTCCCTTCTGTTTTTTAATATACAACGTGATGTAGTTAACTTCTAGGCATATATTTATCCATTCGTCTTATTTTAAAAAATTTTAAATACATAAAAATATAAGCCGTTCTTAAAAAAGTTTAGTGAGAAATTAAGTCATAATAAAATAAATAATTATTATATAATTATTTAAATAAGATAAATAATATATCAAAAAATAATTAAGAAGTACTATGTACTGATAGCGTTGGAAGGGGCACTTCATTCAAGCTTGTAGTACCATATCGAAGAGAGCCACATGGCCTAAAAAAAATTTGTCAACTATCCAAAGTCGTGTGACTTGATTAGAGAGGAGTAAAGAAGACGTCAAGTTTTCAAGCAGTACGTGTGAAGCATTCCATAGATGGAACAAATAATCCACGAGATGCCAGAGGCTTCATAAAGGAGATGAAGTAGTAGGTAATACTATTAGAGTAAGTTAATAACAGAGCTAATTAGCTATAAGCCGATCTAAAAGAGATATAGTTGTACTACTGTTAAACTTGTTATTATAATTTAAATAGAAATTAAGGAAATCATTTAGTCTAGCTAGCAAGTCGGGCGTGTTATCTCTATAAAGAAGTCGTGTGCACGTTATTCGAGAAGAGAGAGAGAACTGGGATATCACTTTGCTGGAATCATCCTTGAACTTCTATAAAACGTAGAATGCCCCTTTCTATAAGAGTTTTATAGAAAACATTGTACCATTGCATCATCGCTGGTGTGCATGTTTCATATAACTGAAAAGAAAACTGAGAGAGAGAACGGTGAGGATCGCTGTTGCACTCAAGATTGCATTACGATTAGAGCAGGATCTCACTCTCAAAAGAAAAAAGAAGGAAAGAAAGAATTGCGAGAGCAGGAGCCACTACGGGCGGTGGGAGCGGTGAGCACACCGGATAACTAACGGACGCATCCTCGGCATCGTATCGCTTCGCGCGGAAGGCGACGGCGCGTTCCATCCGTCGTCTCCGCCTGCTCGTCGGCAACGGAGAATGACCCGGGCCCACCTTGACGCGGCCCCCACGCGTGTTCGTTTGGTGCCTACTGGCGTGTCTTATTGTGTTGTGCATGCATGGTGCCGCGTGCGGTGTACCCTTACCGTACATCATCGCAACCGTCGGTCTTGAAACCAACGGGCCAGAGCAGCGCGTGCACGTCACGTCGTTGCCTTAGCCTCCACTGGGCGACAATTTATTGGCGCAGCTACTCCCTCACTTATCTTCGGCACGTTTATCAAAATATTAATAGTGCGTTTCTAAAATTTATATAGATTTTTTAAAAGCTAATACATAATTAATTTAATAGCATTTTTCATTTTATATGGGGCTTATAAGCTTACTCCAAACTCTCTTTTTCTTTTTATTTGAGGCTTAGAGCTTAGTCCAAACTCTCTTTTAAATAGGCTCGTGTATGGTTAGGGGTGAGGTTCAATGAGATATAGTTATCTATGTTTTGTTAAATGGGATAATTTGTTTAGTTATGTGAATAGAATAAACCATTTTTTAGTTTGGTTAGTTGGATGAGGTGGAAAAAAAAGAATAGTAAATTATTAATTAATAACAAAATATGTTGAGAATCACTAATCTTTTTATAAATAATACTAATTAACGACAAAATATACTAACTGCCCATAAACAACTCTAATTTTAAAATGATAATCTCTGGTTAACAATAAACATGCTAATTATTACTAATTAGTTACTAATGATCGATATTAACGAAGGTGAATGGGCTCATCCCGCCAATTTTGCCAGATCACTCATCGAACATCTTTGAGAATATTCTCAGGATGACAGCCCCATCCATCTTTCACCCGCAAACCAAATACTATGAAAATCCTACTGGCCCTCTCCTTCCAGCCCTATCCACCTAAACAAACATCCTTAATTTGCAGCCGCACAAGTCACCACTGGTGAGGAAACAAAGATTCATGCCTACCTGGCGAGGTGTAAAGAGCACAAGGATTCTATTCATGTTGCATGCTGAAACTTGAATTTAATGGTCATGTAAATATTCGTCAACTTTGAATAAAAATTTAATAATAGAATTGCACTATAAATTAACTGTATGTCTTTTTTTTATTGGTGACTTATAAATTGTCTCCTCTTTATCCTATATTATATTATATTATTTTGTAATAAGAACTTACATAAGTGGCTGTAATTTTTTTAAGCAAAAGCCGAATTTTAACCGCTATCTTAAAATAAACATTTTAAACTGACGAGGTGGACAAGGGCGACTATGATGGGGTGGCAAAATCGATTCGGCCTGTGTCAACACCGGCACAAAGTGTCCGGCACACCTGCATGTGTCCTTGCTCGCTGCTCAAGCTAATTAAAACCTCCGATTGTTGTGGCGGCTGCAAATCAAGAAATCGAATATGCCCCTAAACACATTAATAGGCTCACACATAACACACCGAATATGCCCCTAAACACATTTAATGAGACTAAGGCCGTCGGCAAATTAAATCACTAACCTCACTAAATTTGAAACTTGGTGTGTGCATATAAATCAAAGCATAGATTAGGAAAACATGAGGGCTTTATTAAGAAAACATGATGTATGTTGTTTTTTTTACAGTACATAGATTACTTTGTTTCCAACATATAAATCAAAGCGAGTTTTATGAGTGGAGTGTTCGGTTTATGTACTACTTATTCATTCATATTTCTACATAGGATATTTGCCAAAAAGGATACATATAGTGAGGAATGAGGGAGCTGGATTATCTCAAAGGACAAGAAGATTGATGATGATATATTAGTACAAACATTGCCATTTAATTCCCATCCTTTCAACAAACGAAGCTGATACGATGGAGAAGGGGAGGGGGAGGCAAAGGCAACTGTACCCAGGAAAGAGAAGGTGCATATTGTAGGAAAGGAGGGGGAAGGTGTGCGTGGGAGGAATGGATAATAGGAGCTGTAGATGAAACTCATGGAGCAACAACGAGTAGAAATAAGTAGAAGAAATGTTGATGATGACATATATGGGCTCGGTGATCCAGCAATGAAAACTAAGGAGGCAAGATGTAGTTATGTAGTGGGGATGATGGCCTGACAAGGATAAGGTCTGTATCGTTTCTTTGCAAGATTGATATTTCATTTCCAAATTTATGATAGGATGCATTGATTTTAAGGTTTTACCAACTTTAAAAGATTTAACAAGATTGCAGCTACGCACATGGGCATGTTTAGGGTGGCCCCTTAAAAGCTAGGGGACCAAAATTTTATCTAAATATATGCTTTGGTTATTATATTTTGGTTCTTGGCATGTTCTTTTTTATTTAGCATCAGGATCTGAAATTCTCAAGTAGAGTTCTTCAAGGCAGGGGGCTAGGAAATTCTTTATGTCGATTTTCAAAACCAAACATATTATTCACAAATCCTGAAAAATGTAAGGGTCTTTTCTAGAAATGTATGCTATGCCACAAAAGCACCAATGCGCATGCAGACTGAGCATTGCGTTTTGGAGGACAAGACTCCCAGGGTGTTAAATCCGGAGAGTAGAGATAAGAGGGGTCGTGGGCACTCTTTGATTTGATTGATTTAATGCATGTCTACATGATTTGTTAAGTTAAATCAGCTACGGCTAATCCTAGAATTGCAAAATTCCAAATGAAAGCTTCAGCCCAAACGCCCCCCACCCTCGTTTCAGGGAACAGACATATAAGCTTGTCCTAAAACCACAGAAACATACTTTTAAGTGGATTATAACAGTTTTTCTTTATTATTTTGTAATTTTATGCATAAAAAACTTTTAGTTGCTTTGCTACTAACTACTGGTACTTAATTTCACTATTACAAAGCTTTATGTTTTTACATGTATGAACGCTTCTTTTTTAAGTTTGTACCCCGGCCCATCTTCAAATTTCTGTGTCCGCAACTGCAGGCAGGGGTACCTGCAGTGTGTGAACTAGGTACTTACACAACTGTTCCCATTTTTCCTTTCACCAAACTAAGTGTATAATACCGTAATGCATATAATTTTTTCACCAGACCGGTGACCAAACCTTGGTTATTTTTATTAAGATTGAACTGTACTCCATTATGATAAGTGACGATTTTGGACAATAAAACATTCACCGTAACACTATTTTCATTTTTTAATTATTAATTACTAGTATAAAAACATAAAGAATATATATAGTAAAGTTATAATATTTTGAAACTATTTTTAAAAAAAATCTAACCGTATCGTTTTCAAAAGTTAAATCAAAATATTTAAACAGATATTGATGGTCAAACCTTAAAATTAATGACTATACGTATTTAAAACATCTCTCGGGAGTAAAACATTGCTCCTTAATTTGAAAAATCACATAGTACATCAATTTACTTTGTTAATGTGACAGCGAGATGACTATGGGCTGATAGAACTATATAATTTTGACTGTTAACATATATTTTTAATATACTTATAAAATATAATAAAAATTAGGTGTTATTTGAGCAAACCAGATGATGATGATAGTACGGTGGTAACGTCATAGGTGAATAACTCTAACCACACAAGGTTTAAATTTGATGTCTACAGAATACTACATAAGTAAGTGCATTTTCAAATAAATTAGTAAAGTCAGGGATTTGCATCATTCGTATAATAAAAAAAATTACATATTATTTTCATATATCACCCCTAAAAGATAGCCAAACTTAAAAAGTTTAATGACAAGTACCCATCATGATAAAAAGGCCGGACCAAACGGTGGACAGGTCAGTCCATCGGTTCCTTGTTTGCGGGTTTAACAGCAGCCCAACCGGTGAACCGGTCAGTTAAAATATTATATATTAATATGTTTTGGGTGGAACGTAAGGCCATATCAAAAAAATAAATAAATATAATTGTTTCTCCTAAAAATCGGAAGTTCACGCAGGCCTAGCGGTTAATAGAGCTTCTCACGCGCGCATCTGGAAGAATAAGGTCCCTCCAGCCTCGCAGCATTTTTAGAAATTATTAGGGCTTCTTCAGATTACAGGATTTTCAAAGGATTTTTTAGGAATACTGTTCACCGATCGCGCAAACCAATCGTAGGAAAATCGAAGGAAAGATTCCTTTGCTGCCGATTTCACGGAAAAACATGAAAAATTCCATCCACTCCAACCTCATATTTATATTCCTTCGCATAAGATCGAGACAATCAAGCAAGAACACAAGAAGAGCAAGAACTATGGAGGACAGGAGTAAGAAGCAATCAGTCAAAAAAAAAAAAACAGGAGGAAGAAGGAACTCGACGTTGCGATGGCCATGGCGGCAGCTCACTCCTGCCGCGCGTCCGCGCGTGAGCTCGTCAGCCGACCGCTGCCTCGCATGCTCCGTCCTGAAAGCAAGAGATAATTTAAAAGCAAAGATAATTCTCATAATAGATTAATTTTAAAAAAAACAGCCTATGTCGGTGTACTAAAATGATGTCGGCATGTGAAAACTGTAGACAGCTACGATAGTGACTTTGTTATGGACGAAGTGTAGATTAATCTTAATATGCTTCGTGTACTAATACTGCACAGAATTGAAAAAGAGGTAAACTATACGAATGCTTTTATAATAGACAACTGTAGCATGCCAAATAGGATGATGAAGTCCCCTCGTAACTAGCGCAACCACATAGTCTCAACAACAGTGTTGGCGACAGCCTGATACTCAATCTTAGCACTAGAGTGAGAAACTATGACTTGACGTTTGAAGGACCAAGAGACGAGATTATTACTCAGAAAAATTGTATAGCTTAAAGTGGAGCGTCGAGTCTCAGAACAGTCAGCCCAGTCGGCATCAGAGTAAGCCACAAGATCAACTGAAGGAGAGTGATAAATACGAAGCCTATAATTTAGAGTGACTTTGACATAGCGCATAATGTGTTTAATCAAGGCTAAATGTGGCTCACACGGATCGTGCATGAACAGACATACCTGCTAGACGGTATATGCAATGTTTGGACGTGTGAACGTAAGGTACTACAAAACACCAACCATGCCATAAAAATGAGTCGCATCTACCACTAGAATACCATTTGGAGACAACTTGGCACTAGTGCCAATAGTAGTCATGCATGGTTTACAGTTAGACATGCTAGCACGATCAAGAATCTCGAATATGTAGTGGCGCTAAGACAACTGTAAACCCTCCGTGTCATAGACATCCCTAGAAAATGATGTAAGAGTCATACGTCCTTCATAGAGAATTCAGCTAGGAGAGCTGTAATGACCTTGTTGTAGAAGAGGTAGTGAGAATAACATCATCCATATACATCAATAAATAAACTGTGTTAGAGCAACGACGGAAGACAAATAGAGAAGTGTCAGACTTTCCACCAATGAAGCCTAGAGACTAAATATAAGTAGCAAACCGACTATACCAAGCACACGAAGCCTATTTCAAACCGTATAAACATTTGTTCAGCTAACAAACATGATCAAGACAAGAGGAGTCCATAAATCCATATGGTTGTGCACAATAAACTATCTCCGATAGGGTTCCATGGAGAAACATGTTCTTCACATCGAACTGATGGATGGGACAGTCTTATAAAACAACAGGTGACAATATAGTACGAATAGTAGCTGGTTTGACAACTGGACTGAAAGTCTTACTGAAATCAATACCTGGTCGCTGTATAAAACCATGAAGAACCCAATGTGCTTTGCAGCGATCAAGAGTATTGTCTGGGTGAAGCTTATGGTGATAGACCCATTTAACAAAGATAATATTGACACTAGACAGAGGAGGCATAAGATCCCAAGTGTGATTTGCTTGAATAGTGGAGAATTCCTCAATCATAGCGTTGAGCCAATCGAAATATGAGAGGGCACCATAATATGTCTTCGGTATGAGCAACAGGGAGGTTGCCTGAAGATCAAACGCCTTTTTTAGCTGCTGAAAGCCATCTTTGCCATGGGTGCGCATCGAATGCACATTGTCTAAAGGAGGGACATGGACAACACCAGTAGGGGGCACTGCAGCGCCTGAGGGTGGCATGGAGAAGCCAAGTAGTGGTTCACGAGCTGCAGTCGATGGGGGCCATGCTAGGTCTACATGGGGGTGAGGCGGTCGTGGGAGACATCGGCCCAGCGACAAAGGACGAGGGAGCTACACCAAGCTTAGGGGTTGGCGAGGCTACCGAAGATGTGACGGGGGACAGCCACCTGATGTTGTCAACAACCTAGGGCAAGCCGAGAGCAGCAATAGGTGTGATGTCACTGATGGCCACGCTAGCCTTGCTGGTAGCAACCTACGGGGAGGCATGTGCAGCGAGGTTGACATGGGGAGGACTTGCGGGTGTACATAAAGAAAAGGATGTCCAACTGAAAGAGGCCCGTTAGTTTCATCAGAATTGAGAAACTCAAAGTGGGATGAAGGCGGTGTCGAGTTGAGTTCGGCAAAAGAAAAGAAGGATTTGTCAAATACAACGTGATGAGAGATGATGATGCGGTTTGTGGCTAGATCAAGGCATCAATATCCTTTGCGTCCATCTTGGTGGCTTGGAGACTGACGAGATTGACACGTGCCACCTTGATGACGTAGTTTTCTAGGGTGGTGGTATGAGATGGCCCCTAGGAAGTGGAGGCTATGGTGAGAAGAAGAAAGAGAGTGCACCAGAAGAGAGAGAGGCGACAGTAGGGGTAGGGACGCACACATGGCATGAGGCCGACGATAATGATTAGAGGTGTGAAAGCGGGTCACAGGAGCGAAGTGCACTCTAATACCATAAAAGCGAGAGATAATTTAAAAGTGAGAGATAATTCATATTATAAGAGATTGATTTACCAAATGTTACATATATGTTACATATATAGGTTAAGAAAGAAGCTAAGCAGGATTAACATCATCATGACTCTACATGTAAATATTGTATAATATAATCCACTGGGTACACTGCTCTGTCACCCACGTGAGCTTGCTCAGCCAACCACCGAGCTCGCCATCCCTGTTGCTTGAATTGGCTCGCTGCTCCCTCGTTCCTATAGTATGATTGGGGAAAATGAGTGGTGGAGAATGAACTGGGTAGAGGGGATATGATCGAGTTATGGCTTTCCTGTATGGGACTGGCCGCTAGTGACAAGATGAAAAACAATATTATACTTGATTAGTTAAACTATAATATATAATATATGAGATTATGAAATTCCTATACTGTATATACTTCTGTGATCCGAAACTCCGTACCATTGCTTACTTTTTCAATCCTCTATTTATATAATTTATATAAGTAATTATATAGTTCTGTATTTCCTATCGTACGTTCTGAATAAGCTCTTACTGAAGGCTATTTTGGGTTTTTCTAGTACCACCGTAAGCGTTTACAACTATCTTATTCATTAAACTCCAATCAATTTTATTAGATCTATATAAAATTAAGTGTGTAATAACTGGTGGCTATTTTTTCATTATAAGTTAGGACCACCAATCTAATGATATCACCTATATATATAATTTAATTTATTTATAGTGTAAATAATATGATCTGTCGTATTTTTATCTTTCTATCAATAACTATATATTTGTTTCTGTCACAATCCCCATAATCATTATATTTCTTCATATGCTTTGAAAGCGATAACTTACATATGGTTAGAGTAGCCAATGATACAGCCCATCTACCATTTTATAGTTGCCAGAGGTCGAAGGCAATGTGCGAGCCCCATGTTTGCAAGGTTGATTACCTTGCAGTCATAATGAATGTTGTTCTAGAAACGGAAGGTCAGGCAGAACCACACCAAACCAAAGTAGCTGTTTTTTGGTATTCAATTTTTTTGGCCTTTTGTTTTATATGGGTTTAGTTTTCGGTTGTTTGTTCTGTTTTCATCAGAAGTGAGCGGGAAGTAAAAGCCATCACAGAAGCATGGAGTGTGAGTGAGACTAGGGCATTTTGCTACAATATTCTCATCAACAAGGAAGAGAAATACTTTAACTAGTCTATTACTATCCTCATACAGAAACTAGTACTATCATCATTTTTAAATATGTAAAGTTATCGATTTTAAGACGTATTTTGACGATTCATATTATTTTTTACAAATATAAAAATATAAGTCATGATTAATATAATCTGACAATAAAATAAAATAAGTCACGATAGAATAAATAATACTTATATTTTTTTAATAAAATGAATGCTTAACGTATGCTCAGAGAGGGATAAGATAACCTAAGTTGGTTAGACTAGCCAATTGTACAATTGTACACCCCAGATATATCTGAGGCTATCTCAATCAATATAAACTATTTATAATACAATTAGGGTGTACAGAAAAACAAAACACTGTACTACTGCACCAAACCAAAAGTAGCCATTTTTTGTCTACGGTTTTTTTTGGCTTTTGTTTTATTTAGTTTTAGTCTTCAGCTATTTTTATTCAGTTTTTATCTCTATTCTTATCTATTATAAAAATTTTAAAAATTGAAATTGTTTCCACCAAAGGTCCACTATCCCGATTATGTTCGATCACTTCACATTGTACCTCATCTAGATTGCATCATATACAGTCATATACCGATTCCCCGTGTGCAGTGCAAACTTAAAAGGGGAGTATAGCCATTACAGAACAAAGAGGGTGTAGAAAGGCTTTAACCAGCCTATTACTTCAAAGTAACATATGTTTATTTATTTGTTTTATTTAAAAACATTTTTAAATATATAAAAATATATGTCATGTATAAACTATATCATAAAAAATAATACTTTTGTGACCTTTAAATAAGATAAATGGTTTAAAATATGTTTAAAAATCACTGTGTCAAAAACGGAGATAGTATTAAGTTTAGCAAACTTACAATTGTATATTACTTGAAATTAACACTCCAAATAATTTACACGACCTGTTGTTGATGGGTAACTCTTCACGTCTTCACGACCAAGTCGCCTATCTCCGGCAAGTCAACCAAGGCCACGGTGATCACGGTGAGAAGCTACCAGCTACCAGCTACCAGCATGGCAAGGGCAACGCTGACGTGGCCGATGCTCCCCCTGGCCCCGCGGCATCCAATGTCAGCTTATCCTCCTCCAGTCGCATCCCCCCCCCCCCCACCCCCTCATCAACAACTTACCCCACCTGTGGACCCTACTCATCACTGGAGTCGCTTGGGCCCCACCCACCTCACAACTAGTCCCGCGGCCCGTAGAGCAAGGAAGAGGCGGGAGTGGATGCTTTCCGCCTTCCCGTATAAAGACACGCCCCACACTGGCGCATGACACCGCACAAGAAAAAAAAAAAAAAGACGCACAGATGGAAGCGGGGCACCCCGGCGGTGACCCCTCTGCGGCGCCGACGAGGAGACCCTTCGCCGTGCCCGGATCCTGTGACCTTGAGAGTTTCTTGTGAGACTTAAGGGCATCATAACAGGTCGTTTCGAATGGAGGTGGGGGAGGTGGAGGATGCGGAGGAGGAGGAGGCGGTGGTGGTGGCGGCGGTGGCTTCACGCAGAAGTGCACGGCGCCGTACATGGCGGGGGTGCGGGGGCGGTACGGCGGGATGTGGATCTGCGGCCTCTTCGGGGACGTCGTCGGCGAGGATCTCGGCCGCGCCGACCCGCCCATCTCGACGGGCGCGGCGCTCGACTGCCACGCCGCCGTCGCCCGAGGAGAACGCGGGGGACCTCATCTCCGCCGTGCGCGTGCTCCTCCTGCGCCGCCTCGGCTCGGGCGCCTCGTCGCCGCTGCCCAGGAG
The DNA here is from genome assembly GCA_030770085.1 of Oryza coarctata. NCBI lineage: Eukaryota > Viridiplantae > Streptophyta > Magnoliopsida > Poales > Poaceae > Oryza > Oryza coarctata. Next base: position 16,257,603 of record CM061466.1, read on the forward strand.
GGTCCGCTCCACGCCGAGCAGCCTCAGGAGCGTCGTGGGCGCCGCCGACGCGTCCGACGCCGTCGTCGCCGCGTCAGCCTCCGCCGGTGTCGCGCTCGCGCGCACGGGGAGCTGCTTCGCTGCGCTCCTGGAGTGACCAGACACCACCAGCTCGAGCTGCTTCGCGGCCGAATTGCAGCAGAGCTCCTTTCCAAAAGAAGGAACATAGTGCCTTGCCTGCGTATAGGCAGCTTGTGATTGAATGTAGTTTCCTTTTGTAGAAAAGTACCATAATAAAAGTGTTTATAGAGATGGAAGGTAGAAATATTTCCTTACATTCTCTGAGCCCATGAAAGAGAGGTTTCAAGCGTTTTCGTTGCCATCCTCCTTGCTAGCATTTGCAATATTGCTCTCCGTTAGATTTGCAATTTTTAGTCCCCTCGGAGCGATCTCTAATGATCCTCCACACACTTGAACAGGTAATTAAGTAGGTAGAATCATGTAAAATGTGTACAATTGTTATAGTGCTATAGTGTAAAGCGTATACATTAGGACCTGTAAGTTTCTTTTACAAAGTTGAATGGAGTTAGTTTGATTCTCAAACACAACTTAACAAATAATTCCTTAAGCATTACGGAGTACTACATAAAATCCCTATCCTAACGCAATCACCAGTTTATTAAGGAGTTATGCCCTCTAAGATGATAAAATTAAGGAGAGCATGACGTAATTAAATGAGGAAAATAAATTAAGTTACATACTGTAGTGGCACTAGCGTCCATGCATGCTTCAAATAATCTGGTTAGAGAGCATTCATACACCACTACACCTTAACACTGCGACTTCACACTGCTGTTTGAAAGTCACGGTGGGTCTTGATCAAGGTAGACTTGAGAGGTTGGATGGAGCTTTCTACACATTCATGGGTGATTCAACTTAATTAATAGCATGGTGATCACTTCTTCTGTTCTCAACTTATTATTGGCCATGTAGAGATGCATCCAGTTCGTACAAGAGGTGGGATTATAAATTTATAACGTTTACTTGTCCAAGGAGATAACGTGCTTAATAGCGAAGGTGCTGGTGTAAAACAGTGAGGAGAAACCACGGTAGAGAGCGTTTTGGAGTGATGTGGAGGAGGCCACGTAAGCATTGGCAGCATTAACTCTTATTTATTATTTGAGTGTATAGCAGTTTAATTTGAACCATATTTTATTATTAAAAATTTACTTTGTACCATTCTTTTGTCCAGTCTTTTTTACTTTGAACTAGACAATTTTTTGTCTTTGTTGCAATTTGAATCCCCCCAAATCATAATTTAGACTAATTATTTTTAGAGTGTAAAAAATGGGTTAACTTTCATGGACAAATAAGGATTTTATCGAAATTAATACTATGTAGAAAGATCAACGTCTGCTGGCTTCTAATTGGTGGTTGCTAAGTATTTAGGGTGGTTAATTGATAATCAATTGCAATATAATCTTTGAGGTGGTAGAATTATGTAGTTGTATTCTTTTGTGCATAATATAAATATCTCCAACGATGGAGTAGTATTGTAGGTCACACAAGGAATCCAAGTCATCAGCACGGAATTAAGCATAAGTTTATCTTTAAGTCGATTCATGACCGACATTAGTCTATCTTTCGATAGCTTTTCTGCCTCCATGGCTTGGAATCTCATCAAATAAAGTCTTTTTTACAATACTATATCATCCATCCATAGATGCAAATCATGCAATCAAAATTAAGACAAGGGTCTCTCTCATGGTGGCTGCACCGCAACTTCCAACACGAGTGACCTGCACATGTTCTTTCTTCTGTAGTGAACATGTGGCCCCACATGACGTGGACCTTCAACAACGATGGATCCAGGCCAGCGTGTCCCCACATGTGACGTGGAACACAATACGGGTGCATTTAATTAAGCACGTATGCGTGTATTCCTTTTCGTGGGCATTATATACGTACCAGCAAGGGTACCACAGATACCACTTGTCTAGACGTATTCATACAATAGTTTGATGAGCACGAACACGTTTAATAATGCAGTTGGTTGATGCCTTTAATTTTAATTGTGTTCATGTCATTTGTTCATCAACGTAGTACTAATACTATAGGTAATTTTACTTTTGATCATTTGCTCTCAATCCACTCTCCATCTTTCTTTCTCTTTTTTTACGAATAACTCATATCTAGGCTGCCTCTCACATGATGGCATGAGGATTGGCTCATTCTCTTTTCTCCTCCATATTATCATCCAAAGCTCACCAATCTATTTTTTTTTTCAATTGAAATGTAGGCTTAATTTATTCTGCCACAGCAAACAAGTAGACATCCATATTACTTGTTAATATATTGTCACGTATTTGTCAATATATACCTATATATTCAAGTTGCAATACAATTAAAGCTACTTCCTTTAGATAAATACGTGCAAGTCATTTTCTTATGAAATGTTTATATTTAAGGACATAAAGTGATAAAAAGATATTTGTGATTGGAGAAGTTATATATTTTCGTCATTCAACTTGGTATACGCACACGATTTGATATACATATAGAGAATAACCATCTACTCACTTAAATATTACTGTAATTCTTGCACGATAACAACAGCAGGAATTAACCCAAAAGAATCTAAGCTCCTTGGGAAGATAATGAGATATTTTCTTTGAAAAAGGAAGTTATCAGTGGCTAGACAAAAGATTGTGATTCTACCTTCACAGAGAGTATCCGTTAGGTTTAGGCTTATCTCATTATCAACCGATGCTAAATTTAAATTTTAAAACTTGATTTTATGATATTTTTAATATAGTTTATTTTTTATAATAGTTTTTAAGTACACATAAAATTTTTACCTATAAATTATTTTTTATCGCTAATAAACTATTTTTCTTATAATTAGCTCATAGCCAACTGATGATAGACCTTAGTTCTTTTCATATTATTTACCACATTGTTAAAATAAATTATTTGCTTGATGTTTCGAAAAAAATATTTTCTTAAAAATATTTTTTGCTTGTGATAAAATTAGTTACTTCATGAGTGAACTTTTAGTATTTCTGCGTGCCATTTTGTGACATCTTGTGAGTTTGGGGACAGGAGCAAGCTGTAGAGTGGGGCCGACAGGTTTTCCTAGCCTGGGGCCAAGATATATTTGGAGTTGTTTCATCTAATATATTTTTATTATTCATGTGAATAATTTTAGATATGGAGTACATTTAGTAGAACTACAATACTATGAAACTATCGCAAAGCAACGTATCTAAGGCAGTGTATCACAACTATAGATTTAGTATCAATGTTATCATGAAACTATATATAAAAGGCATATAATAACACAAAATAACAAATTTAGATTTAATTTTATAATTCCAACAAAACAACAACACTGGGGATCTAAACGCTAAAATAGATAGTATTATGATAATTTCGATAGTTTTGTTAAGAACCGAGGGCAGCTACATTCATCAGGTATTAGTGCCAACAAAAGACGATTCACAGTGGGGGATGTAGACAAGTTTGTAAAGAGGATGAAGAAAAAGAGAGAGGCAATTCACAATTGGAGAATGTAGATATGTGTAAAGAGGATGAAGAAAAAGAGAGATGATTCACAATTGGACAATGTAGACAAGTGTGAAGAGGATGAAGAAAATTAGAAGGATGCAGCGCCATATTTGCGTTACACTGGTGTATGATGAATTTATCTCCAAACTTTAGTGTCGGCCCAAGTCATTAGATTGAGGCGTTGTCTGACGTAGAAATTTCGTAGGAAAATGTTTCAATTCCTGCATTTTAAGCAGCTCTAGACGTATATGTAGACAGACGGACGGAAACTATGAAATGTGTTGATCCTCAGTCTATTCTGGGGATTGTTTGGTGTCATACGCATTGAGGTATGATGAAGACTTGAATTTGTTGTTGCTTTGTGATATTCTGCTCTAAATTTGTAGGGTTGTGATGAATTTGGTGCAAAATCTAATGATTTGTGATATACCACCACAAATATGTAATTTTGTGATAAGTTTGGATAAAATATATGTGCTTATGCAAAATTTACCCTCTTAGATGTTGGATTAGGATCGCTCTCAATTCTCGCTGGAACGCTCGCTATCTCTCTCTGGCTCTCGACGAACTCGCGACGAACACAAGCGTGCGATGAACTCAAGTAAACACAGGATATGGCGCAGCGCACAAACTTGCTGCCTTTTCGGTTTTCTTCTCCTTTTATTGACACACACGATTACAGACTCGTCTAGCCACGATCAATACCACCCACGCCCCGATTTAGTCGCGCCATCCCACAATCATGGAACGTGGGCACCATTGCCGGGCCAAACTCCACCTCTCACGGCATGAAAGGAAACACACGCGCACGACGCTGACCACGCCGTGCTCACCGCTAAAACTAGGACACACCCAAAATAGGAAACCGCACAACGCAACAGGTTTATCACAACATTACTCCCCCCTAATAATGTTGCGTTGCGCCAGTGTTGATTGCCGCTCCGCGCATGTAACTCTTGTAGTCGATCACGCGGAAGTGGCTTTGTGAGCAAATCCACCAGTTGATCACCGATCCCGATGTGTCCGTCTCCAGCATGCCATTGTTGATGCAGTCTCGAATGAAATGAAAATAAATGTCGATGTGCTTACTCTGTTTGTGAAGAACCGGGTTCTTGGCAAGAGCCAGTGCGGACTTGTTGTCGATGTAGAGCAGCGGTGCGACGGTCTTCATGTTCACCAGGTCTGCCAGCAACCTGGAGAGCCAGACTCCTTGGTACGCCGCGATAGCACCGGCGATGTACTCCGCTTCGCATGATGATAGTGCCACCACGCGCTGATTCTGTGACTGCCAGCTCACAGGATTCTAGCCGAGGAAGAAGAAAGCCCTATAAGTGCTTTTTCGATCGTCTCAGTCCCTGACCAGATCGGCGTCGCTATAGCCGACCAACTCCAGTGCATCCTCACTGCGTCTATAGACACAACCATGAGAGCACGTCCTTGAAATATACCTGAGGAGATGCTTGATGACGCCCGAGTGTTCTGTCGTTGGTCTCTCCATGAACCGGCTCACCATGCCCACCGCGAACGCGATGTTTGGCCACATGTGAACCAGGTACCGCAGGCTCCCGATGACGCTGCGGTACAGAGTGGCGTCAATTGGTGGGTTTGAGCTCACCTTGCTCAGCTTGAGTCGAGGCTCCATGGGAGTGCTGCACGGATTGCACCCTTTGAGCCCGACCTTTTCAATGATCTTGTCTACGTATGTGCTCTGGTACAGCGTGATGCCGTTCGCGCACTGCTGGACCTCGATCCCCAAGTAATAGTGAAGGGGCCGAGATCACTCATGCTAAAGAGTCTTGCCATCTCCTCCTTGAAGCGATTGACCTCCGTCTGATCTGCTCCAACCACGATGAGGTCATCCACGTACACACCGACAAGTAGCAGATTGTCGTTGGCTCCCTGCACGTACATAGCGTGTTCTGCCGTACTGCACCTGAACCCGAGTTTCAGTAGGGAACTGTCTAACTTGGCGTTCTAGGCCCTAGGTGCTTGCCGAAGCCCATACAGTGCCTTGTGTAGCTTGTACACCTTCCGCTCCTTGCCTTGGATTGCATAGCCTGGTGGTTGCTTGACGTAGACCTCTTCAGCCAAGTCGCCATTCAAGAACGCAGACTTCACGTCGAGGTGATGCACGGTCCACCCTCGATGCGCAACGATGGCGAGAAGGAACCACACGGACTCAAGATGCGCCATAGGCACGAACACCTCCTCAAGGTCGACACCGGCGCGTTGCACATACCCCTTCGCCACCAAGCGAGCCTTGTGCCTAGTGATGTTGCCGTTGGTGTCGCGCTTGATCTTGAATACCCATTTGAGCCCAATGGGTTTCTTGCCAGGTGGTGTGTCGGTGAGCGTCTAGGTCTTGTTGTTGGCGATGGACTTGAGCCCCTCCGCCATTGCCTTCCTCCACTCCTCACGGTTCGACGCTTCGTCGTAGTTAGTGGGTTCTTGATCCACGGCTAGGAGCAGGTCCCCATAAGCAACCAGTTCGTCATCGTTGTACAGCAGGTTGTCCACGATCTTGAATTGATGGGAGCGCCCATCGTCGTCATCGGCATCCAGCGTCTCTAGTGCCCCAGATGTAGGGGACATGAACTCGACGGGGACTTGGCTCTTCTACGATAGCTCTCCTTGCCACGGCATGGGGCCTCCCTGAACCCGCGGCATGCGCGACGATGAGGTGGCCAAGGACGCCACCGATGTAGGCCCCGCCGCCATAGTTGCCGGTGATGATAGAGGTGGGGACGTTGGTGCAGGAGCCCTAGGCAACGCAGTACTTTTTCGCGGTGAGGCCGTTGCCGATCCGTGTCCTGCTGGCATGGTAGCGACAGTCTCCCCCACGCCTAGATCCTCCCAGTCGTCCTCCACTACAAACTCGCGTTGATCGGTACTATACCCAATCTACCTGGTGCCTCTGTTGTCGGACGAGCTCCAATCCTAGGCTGTGCCTTCTTCAAACACCGCGTCGCGCGTGACATGCACGCGGTTTGTGGCAGGATCGAACACCCTGTACGCCTTTGATCCTTCCTCATAGCCAATCAACACCATCTTCCTGCTCCTATCATCCAGCTTTCCGGCATTCGGCTTCGTGACCTTGACATGAGCCACACAACCGAACACACGCAAGAAGTGGACGATCGGCTTGATGCCATACCAGGCCTCATACGGCGTCCGTCCCACCAGACTCCACGTTGGAGCTCGGTTCAGGAGGAACACGGCTGTCATCACAGCCTCCCACTAGAGCCAGGCTGGGACGTTCTTGGCCTTCATCATGCTCCGCGCCATGGCGAGCACAGACTGGTTCCTCCGCTCCACCACGCCGTTTTGTTGAGGGTATTACAGTGCGGTTAGATGACGCTTGATGCCGTGCTTGGAGCAGTACTCGAGGAAGCTCGTCGACACAAACTCCCGCCACGATCAGTACGGAACGTCTGGATCCATCGTTCTGCTTCGTTCTCGATGCCGACCCGTAGACGCTTGAACGCATCCCCAGCATCAAACTTGTTGGCGAGGAGGACCACCTACATGTACCTAGACATATCATCGACCACCAACATGATGTACCGCTTGCCGCCGAGAGTCAGTGGAGTGACCGCGCCGCAGAGATCGCCATGGATCAACTCGAGAGGCTTGGTGGCGCAGTACTGTGCAACCTATGGGAAGGGAACTTGCCGCTGTTTCCCCGCCAGGCACGCGTCATAGACATGCTCGACGTGTTCAATCGACGGCAGGCCGTGCACCAGCCTGCCTCGATTCATCTTCTATAGTGCCTAGAAGCCGAGATGCCCAAATCGGGCATGCCACTTCCACTCATTGTTGCCATAGTTGGTTGCCAGGCACACAGGCTTCGCTGGCTTGAGGGGAAGGATGTAAAGGCGGTTCGCCGTGCGTCTTACCTTCACGACCAGCTCCCGGGTTCCCCGATCCTACATTCAGAGGATGTCTTCATCGATCTCGATCTTGCACCCATGCTCATCAAGTTGTCCGATGCTCAGGATGTTGCTCCGGAGGCACGGGATATGGTACACACCGTGGAATGCCTGATAACCTCCATCCTTGGACGCGAACAACACGGTGCCCTGCCCAGCGATCTCCACTAGCGACCCATCACCAAACCGCATTGAGCCGATGACGCCAGGGTTCAACTCGGAGAAGATGGACGCATCTCCAGTCATATGGTTCGACGCTCTCGTGTCAAGGTACCACTACATCTCATCGTGCTCGCCTTCGTCGTCTAGGTCCACCACGACCTTGTGCTCGTTGAGGAAGACATGCTCGATGTGTTGGGCGCTGTGGATGGCCGTCTCCGTTGGTGTCACCACCGCCATGTACAGCGAGGGCGTCTCCTGCTTCGTCTGAGCAAGGTTCGCCTGTGGTCGGTTAGCCTACGTTTGTGCCTCGTCGCACTTCTTCTTATGGCACTCCCACTTCCAGTGTTTGGATTTGCCATAGTAGTGGCACGTGTCGTCGTCGCCGTCACCACCGTTGCCGCCCTTGGGTGGCCCTGAGCACATCTCCTTGCCACGCTCCTTGTCGCGGCCACTCTCGCCGCGACGCTTGCTAGGACCAGGCTGCGCCCTGCCATGCGCAGCCGACCTGTCAGAGTTGAGGTTGAGGCGGGACACGAGACGGGCCGTCACCTGCTCTTCGGTGAAGTAGAGTTTACCGTCGATCTCCCTATCGGCGCTGCCACTGCCGGAGACGCCGCCGCCACCTCGACCTCTCCCACGATCGAATCGTTCCTCAACTGCCTTGAGTCGCCCCACCAATTCCTCTAGGGAGACCGCCTTGAGATCAAGGAGGGTCTCAATTGATGCTGCAATTTGACTGAAACGCTCAGGGACGACTTGAAGAAACTTACATACGATCGTCTCCTCCTCCATCACATCCCCCAAGATGGCGAGCTGGTCGGTGATCTTGGTGATGTGGTACGTAAAGTCATCGATGGACTCACCCTCCTTGAATGCGAGGTTGCTGAACTCTTGGCGCAGCGTCTGCACCCTGGCCTTCCTCACATGATTGACGCCGACGTGCCGCGTCTTGAACGCATCCCACGCAGCCTTTGCCGTGGTCTTGTTGGCCATGCTCCCACGGAGCTCCTTCGGCACTGATTTGCACAACGCCTCCAGGGCATTTCGGTCATTGGCGAAGTTGTCGGTGCCGACGTTGATGGCGTGGTACCTCTCCTGCAGCATCACCCGCATCAACGCCATCCAGTCAGTGCAGTTTGTCCTCGTCAACATTGGCCACCTAGCGTTGCTGATATCCTTTACCGTACGGTGTATCACCAGCCCACTGTCACCCCGCCGCTACCTCCAGTACAGCCGCTGGTGGAGACCAAGACCGCCGATGCCCTGGAGATCTCGAATTCCTTGGCATGAATGCTACGGTGATCGCTTGATGATGATCCCAGCGATGAAGATGGGCTCTGATACCAAATGTTGTATTAGGATCGCTCTCAATTCTCGCCGGAACGCTCGCTATCTCTCTCTCTCTCTGGCTCTCGACGAACTCGCGATGAACACAAGCGCGCGATGAACTCAAGTAAACATAGGATATGGCGCAGCGCACAAACTTGCTGCCTTTTCGGTTTTCTTCTCCTTTTGTTGACACACACGATTAGAGACTCGTCCAACCACGATCAGTACCGCCCACGCCCCGATTTAGTTGCGCCATCCCACAATCACAGAACGTGGGCGCCATTGCCAGGTCAAACTCCACCACTCACGGCATGAAAGTAAACACACGCGTACGAAGCTGACCACGCGGTGCTCACCGCTAAAACTAGGACACACCCAAAATAGAAAACCGCACAACGCAACAGGTTTATCACAACATTAGATGTATTTTTTAGGTACAACAGGGACATTCTCATTTAGACGTGGTGACCTACATCTATTGGAACTAGATGATGCATGCTAAATATTGTAGAAATCATAAATATATATAGAGTGAAATATTGCGAAAATGATATGAGAGATGATAATTTGACATGTCTACTCAACGAGTCTTATGGTATACTATTTATTTGTTAGTGGATTGTTACTAACTATATGCAAGTTAGATATATGAGCCTAGCTATCAATAAAGTAAATATGGGATATCCCTTGGAGAAAGAAATCCTCTCGGTACATACCGTATTCTGTTGAGTATACTGGTAAGAGACTCATGGTTGCCATGAAACTCTTATTTAGGAAAGGTTTGCATTCTTACCCTATATACCCTATATGAACCGGACTATTAGATCTTATCCCTTGTTTAACTTGCCCAAATCTAGATCGAGTACGACAAGATTTCACCTTCATCAGCGAAGATACTCCTCGAGGTAAAGGCAAATCAATCCAAGGACACAAGCGTACGTTGCCAGAGACAATCCACCAGGAGCCCTATTTGCCTCCCATGGAGTGCCAATCTCATTGGATTAGCCTACTTAAAAGGGGCGGGTGGTGCTGTTTATAAATAGCAGCTAGAAAATCTCAAGAGGCCATCATGTGGATGGATGGAGTATACGAATTTTCAGTGCCGGCTTAAAAGGGGCGGGTGGTGCTGTTTATGCCATTAGAGTGGCTATGTGGGTAAAACAGAATTATAATAGTATACATTGCCATATCATTCAAAACCACTTTGAATCTGATCAAATGAAAATTGAATGGCATGAAAATTCAGGGATAAGCACTATATGGTCTTAAAGTTTAGAGATGAATTTTAAACTTTTATGAAAGTTTAGGGGTGTGAATAACAGAATTTTTTCTATTATTTTATATATGTATGTTAAACCATGTATTATAGATGTAGAAGGATACGCATGGTTTGTACTAATCATTACTTCCGTCCTTGGAATATGGAGAATGCAATCCTCTTTGAAACACATGAATTTGCCACGATTCCTGCAAAAAAAAAGGGAACTGAAATCATATAAAAAACGCATGCTAAATTGGGGCATGTGAAATTCTTACGTCGAATGGAGAACATACAGGCTTCCAAGTAAAAAATGGGCCGGGCCTGCTTCTGGAATACCGGATACTTGTCTTTCCTTTTCATAGTTAAGACCACTTGGCAGACTATGCGTGAAATGTGCCCACGTCCATATTTGTACTGGGAAAAAAATGTGCTTGCAAAATGTAGGAATTGAGGCCATCTTTATTCTCCATGTACGAACCAAAAGGCAACCAAGGCATTTGACCTTACTTGTTAAAATCAGAAAATGAATATTGTTTATGTACCACTAATTAAGTACCAAGAAGAACCGATAGATCGACATGCAAGCAGACTACATTTGAAGTGAAGCCTTATCTTTTTTGCATGTAAGATGAAAACTAGCTACCAGCTAAATATATAGCAGGATAAAATCAATCAGCATTCACGTACTCGTGAAATCAAAACCAAATAACAGATGACCACACGCAGACAAAGGTAATCAACAAGACCATCAAGAACTAACACCAGAACCTAGTTAGCTAAGTACGCAACTCATCCAGAACTAATCACTCCAGTCCAGCTCGATCGATCGATCACAAGCACAGGCAGCAGAGAGCGACGCAGCAGCCGGCGCCGCCGCACCTGCACGTCGGGCAGGCGCAGGAGCAGCCGCTGGGGCACGGGCAGGTGCAGTGGCACGAGCATCCCGGGCACGGCGCGCAGCACGCGCACGGGCTACTGCAGCAGCTCGCGCACACGCCGCAGCCGCCGCCGCAGCAGCAGCGACAGCAGCTGCGGCGGCGGCAGCGGCAGCGACACGGAGTGCTCTTCGTTAACGCCGTTGCACATGAGGACGGTGAGGAGGAGCAGCAGCAGCAGCAGCAGCTCGGCCTCTTGAGCTGGAAAGAGGACGAGGAGGAGGAGGAGCAGCCACCGGCGCCGCTGCAGCAGCAGATCCACGAGAGGTAGCTCAGGCAGCACGCACTTGCTCTGCACAAACAGCTGTGAGAAATAACGTGTGATTTATCGTTAACAACGCAAAGTGGTGGATGCAGGCAATGCCAGTAACCAATTGGACGTGCGATTATTAACATGTAATTAACTGGTTGATGGTTTTGTAGAATATGTATGTTGCATCCATGTTTTACTTGTGTCCAACTTAATTGTGAAGGTGTGATGCCAGATTCAATTATTGACTTATTGTTCGTGCAAGGCTGGAAGGAATTAAACAATGAGTTTGTGGTCCAGTAGTAAAATGTGATTTCACACTGCCTCTATCCAAAACCATGGCATTTCTGGCTATGCACCTTAACCAATTATTGTACTTGTCGAGGTGTTTTTTTGACGAAGGTAGTACAGATTAATTGTCGATCAAATCTGTGTGCAGAGGAGCAAACATAAGAAAAAGAATGGGGTATTATCGGACACTATATGTTAGAATTACCGGTTGTCACTAAAAAAAACGATTTTTGCCAACACTTAGTTTTATTTTTTCAGACAGAATAAAAAACTTCCACCTATAAAAATAACCAGATGTTACATAGATCTAGCCTCATCTAAAAAAATCAATTTTTACAGCTGAGTCTAAAGAGAAATGTCTGCAAAAATAAATGTATCTTTTAGGCGGTCTTCTTTAGACGATGGAGCCTTAATAGATCTACTTGCAAAATGTGATAGCACTATTAAAATTGGCACCAGCATAGCGAAGTCACTTGCATTCTTGACTAAGTCCAAAACTCTCTCTCTCTCTCCATCGCTTTTCTCCTATACAAGAAGCAAAGGACGGTATGACGACTATCAGTGGTGGCTCCTCCACTCCCATCCCTCTCCTAGATTTGGTAGAGGGTCAAATCTAACCAAAGGTAAGGAGGCTGGCAGCAACCAAGAGGTGGTAGTAGTGGTAGCCTGTGGTGACTAGTGGTACAGAGAGGGATGGATGGTGACAACTCCTCCACTCTTCTCCCCTCCCCTTATCTCCCAGATTTAGTAGAGGGCTATATCTGGCCAAAGAGAAGGAGACCAGCGGCAGCTTGCAGCGGTCAGCGGCGACAAATAGGAGGGGTGGCGTGGTTGAGGAAGGAGAGGGGAGCATGGCTCGACAGCGATGATCATCCCTTCCGATGTAGCAGCGGCGATGACGGCGATCGTTAGCTCCACCAAATTTGGTGAGGAGATGAGAGGCAAATGCGAGGGATAGTGGATCTGGCCAGGGCTATGGCTCTTTGGTCGGTGAGCACCCCTATGTATTGCCGTCACCTCCATTCTCTACCCCAGCTGTTTTGGTGCTACCTAAAAAGACCTTGTGTCGCACAGAGGAGAAATAAATGTGCACACTTAAAGACCTGTAAGAAACTTATAACGGAAATTAAAACTTCCTCTGGATTATCTGGTCCTATTTACCGGAGACTCTAGTCAAGGTTCACTGTTGAATAGCGAATCTTGGCTGGACAGTTAGGTCCTATTATCTAGATATTCTGGTCTCTCTTTACTGCTTCTAAAAAGAACACGTAGATGGAGCAATATCAAAAGAGAAAGTGGTGTGGTAGGTAATCCAAAGATAGTAAATAAATATAAAAAGTAATACATAAAGAGATACTGGATTTTTTATCAAAATTCGGATCAAAAGATCATATGTCTTTATTGAGTGACTCTAAGGAATTAGATCACACTCGATCCTAAGCCTCACTAAAGTCAAACCAAGAAAGATGTTTGGTCTCTAAGCTCTCATCAAGATGAGCATAAAGTAAAAACAACCACCAAAGTCTCTAATAATATAGGGTGCTCCTATCTTTGTTAAGGATAGCTCTACCAACACCAACTCCTAAAAACTAGCTCGATATCTACTATATATTACATCTTTCTTTACGAAGATGGGAAATACCTTCACAAACTTTGCTAGGCAATTCACAATCTTAAATCCTTGTGGGTGACGCCTAGTTGTCTATAAAGGAAACCTCTAAGAATAAAAAGTGTAAATTCTTACCGGGCATCGATATATAAGTGCTCAATCAAATTCTTAAACCCTCTAAATCACAACATCCAAATAGAACTTGAAAATAGATGGATTTGATACAAGATCCAAAAGAGAGATGTTGGAAACTATAGAGATGCTATGAGGAGTAGGGATGGAACAAATGAATGGCCAACCCCTCAAAGTGGGGTTAGTGGACCTAAAAACAAAACTCTTTCAAATCTAGCCGTTACTTACAGATTTAAACTCAAGAGTATTTGTCCTAGGGGCCAAAGACTCTGAACACACTTAAATCCAAAGCAGACAAACTAGTCCTAGGTATCCGATCTAAATATCAAGAAACTTTAGATAACTTTCTCTAGAGACTGCCATTTAAGGATGGAGACTCTAGGGCATTTTTTCTACTAGACAAGGAAACTTACCTAAAAAATATCCGGTGACTTAGACAAAATATCTAAAGATCTCTTTAGAAAAAAACCAAAACTTAGAGATGCAAATGGTGTAATTGTTCACTCAAGAAAAATAAAAAAATCTAATTGAAAACTGCTTTATAGCTTAGGCTATTATTTTCACCCTCATGATAGCACATGACTTAATAAAAATAAAATATATTTAAAGTACAATTCCTTTGCGATTCTTTTTTTACCAGGGTTTCTTTCACCAGGACTAATCAATATAACTAACCAAGGACTAACTCCTGTACTTTACCTTAAAATACATATACATTAGTCTCCTAACTTTTTTTATCATCTATCATCCAAAACCCTATATGCACTTTCAGTACTTCTTGTTCTTTGGATGTGGATTAATTCAATTGAAAATTTGTGTTTGGGTTTAAATTGTGTACCGTGAATTTGGGAACTTTAAACTTTCAATTTGTTAATGGGAACATTGGATATGAATGAATGAGGAAGTCTAGAATTGGAATGGGAAGCTGTGCCGGATGAAGTGGCATCGGCTGCATATTTTGCTTAGCACTGAAAAATAAATATTTGCTAACTTAATCGTATGTGAAAATACATAATTTTCACTTGACTTCACGTGATTTTCATGAGCCTTAAGTTGCAGGCGGCGTAATGTGTTTTATATTATTATTGTTTTTAACAATAAATTGAACATTTTAAATATAGTTTGGTCGCTAGTCTTGTGTGCGGACGATTCTCTCCTACTCAAGAACAGTAACTAAGTAAACAATATTTATTCTCTCCGAAACTAAATCAAAATAAAGAAAAGACCACGTCTATCATCAAGCAAGTTTCCCAGTCCAAGCCTCAAAGGTGTACTAGGTTTTTCCGAAATGCGCAGGAGAGCTGCGTAAAGGTGTACTAGGCGACAAATGAAAATAAAACGTCCTTGTGGACCATACATGCAAATATGGTGACATTAGATTGGAAGAAATCTAGTGGGGTTCTCTGAATCCGTGATGCAATATGTACTTTGCAAGTTATTTTCTAGTTTATTAATTCAGTTTTGTAAATAATAATTACTATGACTTATAAGACCATATATATAATGCACACCAATTATGCATATATACATTAAGATCCGGGAATGGAGTTAAGTACCGAAACTTCTTCAAAAAGTGGTGAGAATGACCATGATTTCGCTTCTCCGATGAACTGCTTGTAAACAGAGAATTAATAAGAAAAAATGTAACAGTCGTGTGAACTTAAAGACAAACTCTCGACCTGAAAATCCATACATCGTTATGAATGGATCGGGAGTTCTTCCGATGAATTCGTCAACCCTACAAAAATTTTCCAAGCCAAAAATTCATGAATAAAATCATCTTTAACCTAGTTTTGAACAATTTATTTCAGGTAAGCTAGTGCCCACAATTAACGAAGTTTCGCCAGCCATCTCTGGTTCACAATAAGCAAGCAATTCCAACGAAATAGTAGAAGGCAAGAAACATTCTCATAGCATGTATAGCAACCTAAAGTACAGACAGAAACTCAAAGGCATATGTACCATTAACACATCCTTAATAGCCCTTAATTAAGGTGCTTCAATGCACTACATAGAGGCATAGTTGCCGGCCGGTTCATTACACAGGAACACTTGATGAGTCGGTTGCTGATGTTGAATTTTGCAGACAGGCTTGTTTAATTTACAGTTACCCCCCCCCCCCCTTTCTGCTAGCCCCTGCTGTAATTTCATCTCGGGTGCAATAATGTTCACTCTTCTAGCTAACCGGGATCCTTTCAAAAAGAACACAGGGAATAGGGATTCCACACGTGACCTAACTTTTCCCATGTTCCCAAAAGGATCACAGTTCCATGTGAATAGTTATTGTGCAATGACTTTTTAAACAGTCTCTGCTCTGTTTTGACGGAGGACGCGCATGCATTGAAATTACAGTTACGTAACAAAACATTACATTTTGTTTAACCTTAAGCACCTAGATATCTCGTATGACCTAATTACACTCAAAAGCTTGCACAATATGATTCTACAACTTTCTATACTCACTTGTAAAAGATGAAAAAAATAATACTCCCAACGTTCAGAAATTAAATGTTCTGTTTTTTACTTTGGTTTGCCAATCTTTTAGAATCAATGTTGTACCATTACATTTGTAATTGAAAGTACCTAATACCCTGCAGTTAAACCTATTCTTATTGAAGTTGCTTAAAAGGATAAGGGTCAAAGTTCATCTATCCATGACCAAAACTGAGGTACTATTTTGTGAATGCATGGTAAGAGTAGTAAAGACGAGAAGAAATGGAAGTGCAAAAAGAAACAGCAGGCTTACTCTCTGCAGCATCTGGAGGCAGAATGGATCCCTTCGATTGAATTTATTTCACCCTGAAAGAAATACTCCAGTTATTTGTTTGAATTAATTTAAGTAAACGAGGGAGATGGGCATGTGTTTAGCCTGTCAACTTTTCAGGTGATGTCTGGGGGATATTTTAACACCCAAAACATTTAAAGCTAGACAGCAAGTACTGCCACTGCTAATGAACCAACACAACATATACAGTAAGCTTGCAGTCTTACTTTATTTAGATTTTAGAAACTTTAAAAATGGCGCTAATAGCTTTACTACTAATTAACAGCACAATAAATTAAGTCAATAAATTGTTGCAGAAAAAAAACTCAGCACCACCATTTTAAATATAAAGACGAATATGACCATCCAAGCAGATGCTTTTTTTTTAGCATAACGTATTTTCTTGTTTGACCAAAAACTACATATATGCGCTGCTTGAACAGATATATACACACTAATTATTAGGTTTTTTTCTGCTATACAACATAATGTTGGTATCAGATTTGGTATTTATCGGTACCACCTGATACCCACCCTATTGGTACCGGCTGATATCCATCGGTGCCAAGTCGATACTCTTTCCCTTTTCCCTCGATCCCCTCTCTAGTCGCCATCTCCAATGACGACAACATGCTCCTTGGCGGTGTGGAGCCCTTCTCTGGCAAGATTTCCTTGCTTTATCCTTTATGGTGATGATGATGCTTGGCTACGTAGCAAAGCGGTGTGACCTCTTCTCTCGGTAACATGCCCCTCGGTGGTATGGTAGGGTAGTGGGACCTTGCTCCACACAAGTCTCTCATACCGCACGCAGTGACGGTCATCGCCTCATGGTTCACCTTCATAACAACTATGGTGACGGTGGAGAAGATGAGTTCATAACTGCTCAAAGGTGTTGAGGGTACTGAGAGGCGACCAAGCCTCGATGTTTAGGAGAAGGGCATGTGTTTGCTCTGACTCTGTCAAGAGCGACTCCCAGGCTGCGATAACAAAAGCTGAGGCCGAGGGTGTGGTTGCTACGGAAGTAGGGATGTAGAGCAAGTTGCAATAGTGGAGTCGTGTATAACGGGTGCTTAGGAGGGGATCCAGTCCCGAACGTGGAGATGGGATGCCAGTATCAGCATTACCGTTCCAAAAAGGAAAAATCAGTCCGGGTAACATGAACATGTTGGTCAATGAGAGACGCAGCCACCGCTGGTTAATTACTTAAGTAGGTCAATCTCAATTAAGAGAGCTAGTTAGAAAGTAGCGTGGACCAGCATCGATTGATGCATGGCATAGAAATATCGTATAGCTCGAAGATCTCTAAAGTCTAAAATCCTAGCTAAAATTAACAAAACCACCAATTGATTAACAAAACTTAACCCTGGCTGATTAATTGTTTTCTTTAGTTCCACAAAACCGCTAGAGATTGTAGTGGAGGTTGGAGACCGCCAAAATCCAATTAAAACTGGTGATGTGATGATGATGCATGTAGGCAAAGGGAATAACAAGGCAGAGAGTTTGGGTGGAGGAACTCGCAAACCGATGGTACGATCCGCACGGGCCCAGAGGAAGCTAGGCACCCGTTAAGCGAATTTTAAAGTAAACAATTAGCTTATTAACTGATGTCTTAATTAATTTGTGTTGAACAGTCAACAGACTAGCTAGCTAGTTCATGGTTTCAGCTGGTATCATTGACTCCTATTCGATCGGTTTTGTTTTCTTTAATTCGATCATCAGTTCAACTTGTTTGCTTAATTAAGTTTATTTGTGTTTGGCTGGGAAGAGAGGAGAAGTATTGGGGGACTGAAAGAAGCAAATGATGCATGATGATGATCAAATGGGTGGTTTTAATCCGCGGAAAACTTGAAGTGAGTGATGCATGCAGAAGCAAATGATTCGAGATAGCAAACCTTGTATGAAGTATTTTTTTTTCAACAAGAAGTACGAATGATGATAAGTTATGGATATGAATAGAGGTATGTGTACCTCGAGGAATCCGATCTCGCGGTGGAGCGCGTCGACGGCGAGCTGCAGGCGGTGGCGGCCGCAGGGGTCGGGCGCGGCCGGCGGCGACTTGGGCCGGGGCGCCGCCATTGCCACGATCCGATGGAGATGAACTCTACTATATATACTACTCTAAATGTGCAGTATGTCAAGATAAAGGTGCAGCTATATATTAGGGGGATGCTGAGTAGGAGTAGTAGGGTAGGTAGGGGAAGACTAAAGGGAGGGCATGGCCGGCGCTGCAGCTAGCTGCTTTGGTCAGTCGATGATGAATCAGGATAGTGGAGCGGGGAAGACGGAGGGAGAGGACAGAGGAGGAGGATTACATGGCGGAGGTGGAAGAGCACATGGACGGAAGCAGACGATGCGATGCGACGCGACGAATGGATATTACTAGTAATGGGGAAGGGGATTGCCGTTTTTGCTCTTCCAACAATGCATGCACACTTCCAACAAGTAGTCAAGGCTCAGAGTGTATATAGTTCTCCATATGTATCATGCATTTCACTCGTCCTTCATCCGCTCTATATACTAGTATAATATAATTTTTTTACTACCATGGACTACTACTATACGACAACAGCCAGGGGGGAAAAAACTAGCAAGTCTCCGCCAGTTTTGCTACCATCAATCATCACCAAAAGCTAAGGTCTTGTGCTGTTTCCGACCGACGTTTTGGGCAACGGAGTAGCTAGAGTTTGTCTCCTTCGGTAGCAATAAACACGAAATATCGAGCTTCACGTGTACGTTCTCGGTTCTCACTTGATCTGACATGATTAATTCGTCTCATACGCATTGCACAACATAGGAAGGCAGGAAGGTTACGTTGACGATAACATGTCAATATTGGATCGTACGTACGTGCTCCACCATTACGCACCGACCGGCCTGTCCCACACGAGGTTAAGTCGTTGGGCGGCTCGATCTCCATCGTACCGTGCAGTCCCGATCGATCCAACGACCCATCTAGTCGTGATCACTGCTGCATATGTCCTGCGTAGTCGCGCCCAGACTACGTACGCACACTGCACATGTATTCTATGTGATGCATATATGAGAATAAGTCCAATTAATATCGGCGAGACGGACAGGTGTACACACGACATAATTAAATTCCCAAACACAAGCATCTATGCCTGGTTCAGCGTCGTAGCGCCAAAGTATCTCTGTACGTACGTAAGCCATATATGTATACATATTGTTACGGTATGATTATGCATATTTAGAACTCGCCATGTATCAGGTTTTGTTAATTGTTATGGTGCGCATGTCATTGACTTGCTTTAAAAACATGCATTTTTATGGTTGTGGCTTATAATAAAACTGAAGACAACGTGAGCTTAACAACACAAAAAGAAATTTGTGGCCAAAAGAAATTTATGGTGAAACAGCTTTCAGAAGCCAAGCCTGAAAAATGACCCCTCTATACACAAATATGATAGATTTTGTTTTCAAAATTTGTCCATTTCCATATCTTTCTTCCACTGAATTTATTGATCATTGGTACTTGCATTGCTAGCCATGATTATTTTCAATCAAGGAAATAGACATCAAAATTTTTAACTTAACCTTAAACTCTCTTAAACAATCTAGAGTTGCTTGTATTTATGAAAAGAGGGAGTATGTAATAGGAAGCGACAGGAAAAACATTACATTAATTATACCAAGCTCTGAGATTCAAAATTAGCTCAAAATTACAAGCATTCCATAATATTTGAATATGGTATATAGTGACCGTGGATATATACGTTTTTATAAGTAGTATGGGACTATGGAGTAGTAGCTTGGTGTCAGTTGAGAACGACTCTACTGTATATACGGAACAAGTACTACTACACAGTAGGGAGGTCGCAGCAGCTAGCGGCATGCGTCCTTTGTCGCCATCTACTTTATTCGAGGATGCACGCATGCAGGTCCAGGTCCACGCCATTGCCATATGATCTCACTCCCTGGCCTAGGTAGCTCTGGCACATAGCAACGTGGAACCACTCGAGACCTCACACCGATCGGTCTCCTTCAGCTCAGCTCGAAGTGCCCGACTAGTCAAACGATAAAAAATCTTCTCCTTAATCTGCATGCTCCCATCTTAGTTGCACCATGTGAGAAAAAAGGACAGTACATGCATGTACAGTATCAATACCACGGAACAATCGGAAAATCGGGGCCATGCCAAAACTTGCACTATCGAAATATAGGTATTTTAGATAGTATGCTATGTTTGATTTTCTATCAAAATTTATCGATTATACACATATGTTAGCAAAATACTAGTAATGTCAAAACATGTATAAGTTTGTAGCAAATCAAATGCAGCCCAAATTGCCTTTCCGGAGCCATGCACTGCACAGTTTGGTGTAGTTTTGCATTTGGCGTAACAAAAAGACCACCTAACATGGAAATGTATCCTATATATGCACGTATTATAAAAGCACATCAAAAAATATCACCGAAAATTATAGAAAATTTTGTATATATACACAACCATTTTTTTTCTCTAAATCTTCGGTGATATTTATTAGTTGTGTGTACATTGATAACCTGAAACTTGTTTGCACAAGCTATACTCCCACCTCATGGTTAGTTAACTGTGAATCAAAAAAATACCAGCTGATCAATCTCAGCTAGTAGATGCCCATCCGAGGCGGCATTTTTTCTACTTCCAACCTCCCCAATGCTTCTTTCTTTTTCTCTCTTGCTTGATTCACATCGACTAAAAGTGCATCTTAGATTTTAAGTGATAAATGATAACCAATTAGAGATAATATATTATAATTAAGAATCTTACAGTAATTTACCTCATAAAGTTTAGAAAGGAAAAAAGGCTTGAAGTTATGAAAATATAATTAAATTATTTCTTAAGTCATTAGGATAGCCGAACTATTAAGTTTAACCTGTTAAAAAAATAAGTGCTCAATCAAATTTCTAATACTAGATGAGTAAACACTCTCACCACATGCACCTTGGAGTTTTTGTTTTTCTCTCTCAATATTTTGAATGTTTGTGTCTAACTTTTGTGAAAACTTGTTAATAAGTTTCTCCATCAAATAGAGAAATCAGCCCAGAGTCTCCAGAGTGAGATCTCTGTCTGATAGGGAAGCCAGTTTAAAGTCTCTGGAGGTTTAAACATGATACTCCGAACTTCTCTCTCGAATCTAAGTTTTGTCTAAAATCTCTAGATCCTTTGGCTAGATTCTCTAGGCTAAGCACTCTGTCTAGGCCGAAAGGCCTATCTAGAGTCTCTGGATATTTTATGCAGATACTACGGAGTTTGAATTATGTAAGTAATAGCTAGTTTCGAGAGAGGTGGGTTTTTAGCCCCACCAACTCCCTCTTTGAGAGAGGGCTGCTCATTCATTACTACATCACTTCTAAGAGATTTCTAAAGGTTATCCACTCTTCTCTTAGATCTTGTTCTTAATCTACCCTCTAAATGTGTTTTTTTGGGTGATTTGTGAGATGGCGGACTTTGAGATTTAGGTGAGCACTTGTGGATAGACACCGGTGAAGACTTAAGCTTCTTACTCTTGGAGAACCACCTCCTAGAAGACTAGGCGTTGCTCGCGAGGATTCGATGTGTAAATCACTCGAGACGTTTGTGAAGGTATTTCTCACCTCCGTAAGAAAAAAGGTAAATTAGTGGATTTCTAGGTTCTTCTTTAGAGGTTGGTTTGGTAGAGCAAGCTCTATAGAAAGTGAGAGCATGGTGTCTTAGTGGAGATCTCAGTGGTCACTTTGAACTAGGTGGTACGCATTGGTGAGAGTTTAGAGACTAAACTAGCCTCTAGGGTTAAACTTGGTGTGGCAAGAGATCGAGTATGATCCGACTCTTTGGAGCTCCTCAATAGAAAAGTAGGATTGGTTGATCTGAATTTTGATTTTGGTGAAAAGTTGTTTATCTCCTAGTGTCCCGTTACCTATTTTATTCTCTGTTATTTTGTTTCTTTTCATCCTCTCCAACCCTTGGGGTTGATCTCCTTTGAGTGTCCTCTGGATATTTTGAAAGAGGTCTAGAATCTTCTGACCCTATATCCAGATACTTCGGACATTAGGTTCGGATACTCCTAAGAGAGTCTTAATTTTCACTGCTAGTATATTTTAGGTTTAAAAGTGTGCACATTCACTCCTCTCTGTGTGACTCAAAGTCCTTTCATCGACAAGCTTCCCTCATATTGCCATTCCTTTTGTTATCTTTGACGTGCACCTCCCCTTAGGCCATCGCCAATCCTGTCCACTGTCCCATCCTGATTCCTAATTCAGTTACCAGAGATCACTATGAACATCGATCCGATGGTTACTCCAAAAGTTCTGACATCTTCAATGACAACCAATCCCTACATAAGAGACACCTAAGTAGTCCACATCACCACCATATCGGACACCGGCCATATTCCTGAAAGGACCCCTCATCAAGCTAGTGCCGATGTTGCTCATCACACCTCTCCCGCTCTATCTCAGGTACCCTTATCCCATATTTGCACTTTTGTCTTAAGTCATGGTCCTTCTATTTACCAATGTTAGTGCGCAGTCTTTGGCCGATTTGTTCTCTTTTGACATCAGCAAATACCTGGACACGAATAAAGACACATCCACCACTATAGTGATCAAATCATCTCTACCAACTGATATACGCGAGCAATTATTCGATATCATGCATCGGTTAGAAATTCCAATCAGCTCACTAGTGCAAGACTATAGACCGATCCGGGAAAGACTTGACAAAATTGAACATCTTCTGCCCGAAGAACTCATCGATGCACTCATGCCTATTGCTTACTTGGAATCCCAGAAGATCCAGCTAATCATGACCAGGCGATGTATAACCGATCGCGCCGAACAGAGAGACCTAGCTCAAAATGATCGGCTATCTGCCCAGACCAAGAAAAAGAAACTCATTGATATGATAGCCGACTTGCAAGATACCCAATCCAAGCTAGGCCAACTGAACAAAGGAGAATTCGATTTAATGGTGAAGGTTTTATAGGGGATCTGTTCTGTTTCAGAGTTGATAAAATCTACTGAATCCTCACTACACATGGGGCCTAGATAAAAGAAACATGGGTACACTGCAACTAGGATTATGATCTGACTCCTGAGGCTCTATAGTAAACAAGAACCTAACAAAGAATAGGTGAAGAGACGGGATGAATCAAATCTATCTAGATTGTGGAGCAGAGGAGTGAATAGAAGGTTACCTCAGGGACTGTGGTTATTGACGCCATCACGCAAGGAAGAAAGGGAAGAAGATCAGTCATTGGTGGAGCAACTATGTGGATTTGCCTTCGTTTGTTGAAGTTCGTTGAGTTTTGGGGGGCTTTGCTGAGGAGACATGAAGAGGAAAGATGAAAGGGTAGAATGCTTTATAGAGGTATGATGACCTAGAGGGAATCTAGGTCCATTAGGTGTTGTTTGTGGGTTACAGTGGGCCATCTCGGTTTACAGAGAATTTCAACAGCTCAAAATTTTGAAGTCCGTTAACAAATTCCAAAATTGGGGGCATGTGTTAGCGCCAGAATTTGGTTAGCCAACAAATGAGATTGGTCGATAAAGGAAGGACTGATCGGCTCATAGAAGGAAGTTGATTGACATGGTGAGAGAGCTGATCGGATGGGTTGATGAGGAATTCGGTCTGGTCTAAGACAAAAGGTTATCCAAATGGGACTGAGTTTAAGGAGGAGTCATGGGAATCACAGCATGGTATTTTACCTATAGAATATATCATATAAGCTAGGAAAGTTTAATTAGCTTTGTAACTTTTTATATATTAGTTTTCTTATGTATTTAGGAAATATTGTCTGGGGGTTGTATGTAACCATGTGAGACTCTTTTAATTCTGAGGTATAAATATAGACCCCTTGGAAACTATCGAGATATCAATCAAATCATACACAAACACAACCTTTGGCGTATCGCCACCCTAGCTCACCTAGTTTTTATTCCGGGAGGTTCTATCTCTCAACGCGGGGTTGTATCGGTTAAATTCAATCTCCGGCGAAGGGGTAAGTCCAACCATTATGCTGGTCCATTCGTTCTGTCTAAGACTGTATCGATTAGGTTTGGCCTCTTAGTCTAATCAGATGTACCGCATCACGTTCGCATGAGGCCTATCGGTTCATCAGTCTTCCTCTGCCGTCCTCGGCCTTGTGTTGCATCAGTTAGGTCCGACCTACAATATCGATGGTGGTGGATCTAGCTATTGGCCTGGTGGGTTCTTGTGTCATTTCGTTGGTGTGATTAGCCGATAAATTATCCTTATCACGTGCTTCACACCTAGCGTATCAACTATCCAACCGACACACACACACAGATATATATATATATGTATATGTCTTATATCCCCAGCGATTAATCTACTAGCGATCGATCTGGTCCTGTCGGATTCGGCCTAATACTGTCTCGGTTAGGTTCGATCTATTAGATTCGTGTCTAATAGGGCTGGTATCAGGATCTAGCAGGTTCCGTTCCCCATCGTCTCAGATAGCCAATGAGGTTAGATATAGGCCTGAGTCGGACATTTGGTCGATAAGCAAATGATGACCTCGCCCCGTCCTTTTTTGTCATTACGTTCGATCTAGCCTCTGTCATCCCCATGCCATTAGCCTAGGCTTCATACTGCTTTGGTTTGGTCCGATGTATTAAGATTGGCTCTAACGGTGCCATCACGGTGGTCACTGGTTCTCATTACTTCAGAGGGATCAGGGTCCCACTCTGCACTTTCATTGCCTACCCTATTCGAAGCGTCATTGGCTTTTTGGTCGATAAGTCCTTTAATTATTCCATGAATTTATTGCCTATACCTTCATCGGCTTTTCAGCCAATGCTTGAGCACTACCTTCCTATCAGCAATCTGTCCGATCGACTATTTCTCTCTATCAATTGGACTCTTTTTATAAGCTAAACGGCTCTCTAATCCCGTCTATAGGGTTTATCAAATTTTGGTGCAAAGAGTTATCGCTAGAGTAACACCGTGGTCATCTAAGTGGGTGAAGAAGAGTATAGCTGCTGAGTGCAACTATTTAAGGTGGTCAATGAGAGAGTTGAAGCAACTAGAGGTTGAAAACAACCGAATAGCTGTTGCATCTTTTAATCCAATGGTGAGATAAATCGACTGTTATTTATGAAAATTTTGGTTGCCTAAGCAATAGCAAAACCGTAAAAAAATTCATCATCTCCCTCAAACGCTCCGTATTTACACTTTACATTTTAAAACTCCGTCGTTCTACAGTCTATACAAATGAACTAGTAATTGAAAACAGGGCTTTTTCATCTTCTTCAGATCCTCATCAATATCTAGCTTTGTTAGAATATCTAGCTTTTAAACTGGCCTCTCTCTCTCTATATATATATCTCAAATTCTGTATGGCTACCGTTTAATCAAGCTGCATGCCAAGTGTAAGGCCATTCATAGTGCAGTAAGGTGACGTTTGGCCTCACCTCATCAGCTTGGAAATTCCTGTTGAAAGAACATCTAAACCGATGACAAGATACTTTAGAGACTAATATTTTAACTGAGCTAAAGTGTAGGACTTATTCTCCGGAAGTTTATCTTAATAAAGAAAATCCTACCACAAGAGAAATACATTATAACAGGACTTGACTATTAGTTTAAATTGTATTTTATTTTTGTTGAGTCCTAGGATCGCTATATTATTAAGAGGGATTCGAGTTTTAGCCATCATTGTGAAGAAAGCGCTCAATTTCATCATTTTGTTTTTTCTCAAGAGAAACACTTGCACCACTTACACATTTGGGATTTTGTTTTACAGTAGGAAGGCCTCTTGGTATTTTATCAAGCTATAGAACATTTTCAGGTTAAGTTCTCTACCAAGCAGAGAAAATACACCGAAGTCCTTGGACTTTAGTAACGAAGTCTCCTAAGAATTTTCTTTCATTGGCAGAGCAAAGTAATCAGAGTCTTCGCAGGTTTTGATCGGATACTCCGGATAGCTCTAGCTGCTTGACCTTAAGTGTGGCCGAAGTCTCCAATCGCTAAGAGTGGATACTCTAGTGTTTGAATTTATGAGTAATGGTTAGTTTTGAAAGCGCTAGGTTTTTAACTCCACCAACCCTCACTTTAAAGGGTTGTCACACTCTTCCACACATATCTCCATAGCCTCTTTAGGGTTTCCAAAACATGTTTTTGTTGGATCTTAGACCAAAATCATCCTCTTTTTTGGTGCTTTTTAGATCTAGTGAGAGAATGTTCTTGGAAATTTAATTGATCACTTGTGGATTTACGTCTGATGAGGATTCATGCTTGTTATTCTTGGAGGTTCTCCTCCTAGATGGCTAGACATCGCTCATGAGGATTAGACCCTATAAATTACCCAGGAAAGTTTGTAAATGTTTTCCTCACCTCTGCAAGGAAAGAAATAATCTAATGGATACTAAGATCTTTTCTACAAGTTAGTTCGATCAAGCAATCTTCATCGGAGATAGAAGCATCGTCTTTAAGTAGAGACCTTGGTGGTCGCATAGACCTTGTGCTTGTCTCGGTGAGAGCTTAGAGACCAAACCTTCTCCTTGATTTTAGCTTGGTTAGGCTTGGGATCAAGTGGAATCTGACTCCTTCCTCAACAGAGAGTAGGATCTTGTGTTACTCGTTGTGTTGATTTGGATCATTCTTCACCCCCTATCTTATGAGATCATCCCTTCCATGCATCTCTTTAGACGTAGTGAAAGGGGAATGAAATATCTAGACCTCTGGACCAGAGTATCTTGTCAAGCTTCGCTATTCAACAGCAAACTTTAACCGCAGTCTCTAGTGCTTAGGACCAGATACTCCTATAGGGAATTTAATTCCGCTGTGAGTTTTTTAGGTTTGCACATTTAGCTAGATCCGATGAGCCGCCCCCATCGAAGTGGCCTGACGTGCTCGAGGAAGTAGAGAAAGTGAGTAAAGGGAGGAATTCATCCTGTTGTCATCGAGATGCCACTATTGCCTCCTGAGACTAGATTAGATGAGCCCTAGGTCAGATCTACCAAGCTTGGTGGTGTGGAATGGTCGTCACCTTCGAGCTTCCACCATCTCTGGCCGAGGCTAGATCTAGTGAGCCTCAGGTAGATCTGGCCAGCTTAGTGGCACAGAGTAACTGTCGCCATGTCTTCTCCCATAGCTTCGAGCAATGAGGAGGTGGGGGTGGTGGCAGCTCCTCGATGAAGAAAGGTGGAGTAGGGCGACGACGTCTAATATGCTATGTAAAGGTGGAGGGGAGTGGAAGGTGGCGCCAATGGAGGAGGGATAGAGAGCTATGCCAAAGATAGAGAGTAGGAAGAGCAGTGAAGAGGGGAGGGAGTGATGGTGATGGGGAAGAGAGGATGATTTTATATTTATTGTGTTCGGCGTAAAATATTAGAGTTTTTTCTAAATTAACGAAATATGAAAACTAAAATAGAAAATAATAGAGGCTGACTTAGATTTAAGATATATGTCTTCATCCTAGTGTATTCTTCGTAGTAGTGTTGTCCATTGTGAATGACCTAAGATCAAGCGCCCACCTGCAGGCCGCAGGTCTGTAGTATACTGGTGTTCCCACACGCTGACACCTGCTGTCCAAAAGGCTCCCTTGCGGCCACGTCTAGCTAGCTGCTGCTGCTGCGGCTACCCCCCACACTCATGATCCTTGGCTACTACTTGTACTATTAGTACCGTCCAATAATTCTCTGCAGTGACGGAAAAAAGACAAGTGCAACTGTACAATACTTGCCTTTCCTTTCGATCCATTTCCTTTGGAACTCATCACTGTAAAAAAAACAAGAAAAACACAGAGAGGGGGAGAGAATCGGAGCAGTAAAAACTAAGTACAGAATCAGAGCAGTAAAAACTAAGTACTACAAGAGGCCAAAGACCAATTAATTCAAACCAAAAGAAAAGAAACAAGGAATTATAGCGGGTGCAATGCAATCCTAGCTTCCTGCCTGACCACCGGCCATATGATCAGAGGGGGCACCATCTATATTTTACATCCTCATCTTCATCAGTCATCACGCAAAAACATTACAACTGCATATTACACTATGATATCTATCTAGCCTTTCATTTCTCTAGGCATATGCCATACCCAGAACTCCTCACTTTGGCCTGGGCGTCTCCTGATGGTTTTCTGGGGTGACTTAGCTTTGCCTTGCCTACGGTTTCCACCCTCCTTCTCGTTGTTCCTTCTCACTACCTTTTTCTTTCTCGCGGCCCTATCCTCCACGTATGCCATTGGCTCGCTGGTGACATTGTCCGTTGCGTTAAGGAGGGGCTCTAGGTCCTCCACAACCTGGCACATGTCTGGTCTGTTCTTTGGATTGACACTTAGGCACCGGTATGCCACCATGGCCGCCTTATGGGCCGCATTAGCAGAGTACTGGCCCTCCAAGGCTGGGTCCATGACTTGGGCTAGCTTCTGTGGATCCTTGAGCAAGGAGCGCATGTGTTCCACTAGATGTTGCTTCTTGCTAGGTCGGGTCTTGTCCACGGCTCGTTGTCCAGAGAGGATCTCTAGTAGCACGACCCCAAAGCTGTACACGTCGCTCTTTGCTGTGAGGTGACCTAGCAAATGATAAATAGAACATTTTAAAAGTTGGAAGAGTATAATAGAATGTTGAAAAGATACATAATAATTTGCATGTATATAAAATACATACCGGTGAGGATGTACTCCGGTGCAGCATATCCGTGGGTGCCCATGACGCGGGTGGAGACATGGGTTTCGTCACCCTCCGGCCCTTCCTTGGCCAGCCCAAAGTCTGATAGCTTCGCCTTGTACTCCTGCCAGGAGACGACACCACTCACTTCAACTAGCCATTCTAGTTTCTGCTACGAAAAGGTCCATATTACCTCCCTCAACTATTGCCCAAATCTGATTTTATTTCTTAAGTGTAAAACCAGTTACAATGCCTCTCTCAAATGTTAATACCAGTTCATTTTGCCTTCTTTAGTGGTTTTGATAGGGGTTTTATCCAATGTGGCACCTAGGTAGAACACATGTGCAACCAACAATAAGCTCTACGTTACATTTTGGTGATAGTCCAATCAATAATGATAATTAAAAAAATAGTAGAACCCACACCTTTCTAGCTTTCTCTCTCCTATCTTCTATCCTCTCATTAATCGAACACTATTAGCCATCGCTGCCCCTCGTCAACCTTATCACCATCCTATCACCCCTGCAATCATTGGTGATGGCGAGGCGGCTCACACATGCCCACACAGAGGTCCACCTTGCGGTCCTCACGCCTCTTCTAGACTCTATCTTTGAGCTCCTCACCACACTCATGCATGGCCAACATTGTCGCAGAGCAGAAGGTGGGGCCACTTGCTTGCTTGGTGGCACTGGTGGGCTTGACAGTGGCTCTACATTGTTTTTGCCTCCGTCATGGTGTCATGCCACCACTCCCACTCTCCTTGGCCCACTATCACTGTCAAGGAGCTGTATTCCGGTAGAGATCCAACGGCAGATAAGGGGTTCCATGTAGCAGTCGCTAAGGACCTTGGTAGACACATAGCATGAGAACCTGTGTGTAGCAACCTTGAGCTCCTCACCGACTACATAGCTTTCTAGTGGGAAGCTCCTGAGGGGAGGGCACGACTGACCGCTCTGACCTCCTCGTTCGTCCCCAACTTGAGCGACGACGCCTGCTTCGCCACCACCATGTACCCACCAATGGCACCACAACTCATCCTCTTTTAGCAGCAGCATCCCAGACGAAGCTCGCACTCATGCAACTAGCCACTATCATGTCAAGTGGATCAACTAGCTATCCACGATTGAACTCTTCCCTCACCCAGTGATGACGAACATGAGCTCGTCCTCCCAAAGTGCTTAGCTCCAAATGCCCTCCTCCCTTGAAGCTTCATAACTGCACTACTGGATTAGAGAAGAATGGGACATAGAGAAGGTATGACATGTGGGCCATTGTTTTTTTAATGATGTCCACGTTGACGCCGACAATGTGGATGTCACGTTAGCACAACAGGTCACAAATACAAAAGCAAGATAGTATTGATAATTGAAGGAGGTAATTTATCTTATTTTATGGTTGAGGGAGGACCATTGGACTAAGGCAATAGTTGATCGAGATAATACGGACCTTTTCCTTTCTGCTGCCAAATCAATCACTACTAGGTCTTCTACTCGGCCCATGTTAGACGATGTCAACTAGTTTCACGGAGCCCCAAACTCTCTTTCTCTTTGAAATTTCTCCACATTTTTGTTGGGCTTTTAGGCCAGCCATGAACTATAGCGTGTACTGCTACTGCGTACGTACGTACGTACGCGTTCAGACTCACCAGGTCAATCAATCGCTGAATCTGCTACTAGTACGTACTGCGAACCTGAACACCTTTTCGACCTCTGACTAATGCACCATAAATTCGATACGTTTGAACGAGTAAAACATCAGGCCAACTCAATAAATCACATTATGCTATGAAAAGTAGTTAAGTTAATCAATATTTCTAGAAGAATTTAAGTGAAGAACAAACAAAATGAAATAAATAGTGGTTAATTACCGGGTCGAGTAGGATGTTGGAGGTCTTGAAGTCGCGGTAGATGACGGGCTTCTCGGCGTCGTGAAGGAAGACAAGGCCCTTGGCGGCGCCCACCGCGATGTTCAATCGGGTTGACCACGACAGCATCGGAGGAAACTCTGCAAATATATATTTAATCATTATTCAATAGGCAATAATTCGTTAAAAATAAGCATCAGGTATTTATTTACTTTACTTTACTTTGCGTGTGTGAGGAACAGCCGAACGCCTAGTTGCCTATGACCAAACCCAAAAACGAAAGAAAGAAAGAACGTAGTAGCTGCTGAATCGTATACCAGTAAGGTGGTGGACCAGTCAAGGTTTTGCGCACAAGTTGCATGCTTTGATTTGTTAATTATTTGGTCCGATCAAACAAACCTTGTCTTAATTAATGGCTTTGCTGGATGAATCAAAAATCGATCGAGTTTATTTGGATGAAAAATTCATCAGGCACTGCGAATGTAGAGCCTACTTAATTTATCAACCACTAGTACCAAATAGTAGGTCTTATCCCAGCTAGCTTAGCTGCTTAATTTTCACTTAATTAGCTCTCTCTCGATCGATCGTCGTCAGTTCGGTCCACAGGAATTAGACCTGAAAACATGGGCTTTGTGTATATAAGTACATGTATTCCCTTTCTGGAATTGATTAATTAACGAACGAATTAACCTGAGAATATATGGTATGATCAATGGGAAACGGAGCCAATGGAGTCAAATATGCTCATGCAAGATCGACTGTCCACAACCACCTTATCTAGCTAGACCTTACACATCTAGCTAGACTTTTCGTTCTGAATTTTATTAGAATTAATGCTTAATTAGTCAGAGTAGAAAACAGCTAGTCTACTACTTGCTGTTGCTTGCTTTGAGGAGAAATATAGCTAGTCAGATTAAGATCAAATCATCAGGATGGACGAGAGACAGATGTCAAAAACAAGCAGCGCTTAGTGCGGCGCAATAAATATCAAAACCAATGTTTCAAATAACCAGCTATAGTCTACGCTATGGCAGGATATAGCCTTTGGATAGGGTGAAAACTAGGATAGCTGATGTTTGGCGCTATACAATCGCTGCCGCTAATAGCTATGATTAGCCTGTTAAATCCGCTAAATGATAAAATATTTAGCGCCGCTAAGCATTGCAATCAGACTAAAATCGAAATGAGCCGTGAGCTCGTGAGGGAGTTTTGCCATGCAGAGGCCCAGGCCCAAGTACTCAACACAAGTGTAAAGTATAGAGCAAAAGGAGGCTGCAGCTAACGCTAGCCATTCGTGTAAAAACAGCAATGGCGGCAGCGACGACTGCAGCTGTTGCTGTTGCAAGCCTGCGATTGGCTGCGCAAGTGCATAGGCTACTGCTGTGACTAGCTGCGACGGTGGTGGCTGCTGCGATTGGCTACGGAGGTGGCGGCTACGACTTACAGGCTATGACGATAGTGTCTGCGACCATGTCACAACCGACCATGTCACAGGCTATGACGAAGAGTGGAAGACCAGCATGTTTCAACTTTCGACACCATGTCCTAGCCGGAGCAACAACTAGGCAAGTTTTCTTCTCCTTTGTTCATAGCTACGCCCTCTATTTTAGTATTCTTCTCTTTGCTCCTTTGAAATGTCAATAGGTAGAGAATTAGACATTGAATGTCATCATTTTGCTGTCATTATTGTTTAACTCTTTAACTTATTCATGTAGTAAAATGGTGACAAAATTATGGCACAAGCACACCAAATCTGAGAATATTGGTGACAAGGATTCTAAATTTGACATACAGCTACTTAGCTTGTGAGAGAATATATGTTTTATTGATGATGTAACGAAGAATTTTGCTCTACACTATATATATTTCTGTAATGAAATGTCTTTGTTTATAAGTTATTAAATTCTATATTTTTACATGTATTTTGCCTAAACCGCTAAATTAGTCTACTATAGTCAGCTATAACCTTAATAACCTCTGTATAACCGTTTAGCCGGATATTTAAAACATTGATCAAAACTGATCAAAGCTACTCTAGTCGATTAATCAATCATCAGCTAGCTATAGCTGCTGACCACTGACCAGCATACTATCTATCCAGCTAGCTAGATGTGAGTGAAGATAGTATATTGCGCGTGCTCCATGCTGGCGTGGCACGTACGTATGGCCTAACTAATTAGCTCCACTTGTGCGGTCATTAGGGACCTAATTTCTCCATATAAACATGATTTGTACAGTACTACATAAATATAATTAATATCGCTCATTGCTGCGCGCGTGTGAGAATTTTGGAGCTTAAGATGTAAACGACAAAGATTCCAATACAGTAGTAGTAAGCTGGTTACTAGTCCTGTAATTAAGCTACTCTATATATATCGATGATGTTTTTAATTAATTAGCAGTTAGTTAATTAATTAAGAAATGCAGGAGGCAGAAGGCAGGGTGAAGGATTATTAGGATCTTACTCTTGAAGAGGTGGTTCTCGAGGCTGCCCTTGGCCATGTACTCGTAGACGAGCAGGCGGTGCTCGTCCTCGCAGCAGTAGCCGATGAGCCTCACCAGGTTCGGGTGCCGGAGCTGCCCAAGGAAGATCACCTCCGACTGCATACGATTATGCCTGTTAATTATTTTCATAAACTTGTGAACTAGACGCAATTAAGTAAGTAATTAGTAGTAAGTACCAGCCACTCTTTGTGTCCCTGAGCGCCCTCGGGGTCCCAGAGCTTGACGGCGATGGGCTGGGCCTTGAGGCCAGGCTTGGCCTTGTCGGTGACGTTGCCCTTGTAGACGGGGCCGAAGCCGCCCTCGCCGAGGAAGTTGCCGTCGAGGAAACCCTTCGTCGCCGCCTTCAGCTCCCCCACCGTGAACACGTGCAGGTTGGAGCCCACCAGCGACACCGACAGCTCCTGCTCCGACGCCGTGCTCATCACGTCCGTGAACGACAGCCGCTGCGCCGCCGCCGCCGATGATGCCGCCGTCGCTCCTCGTCCTCCACCTCCGCCGTGCTTCGTCGTCGTCCTCGGCCCCGGCCGCACCTTCCGGCTCCCCGCCGCCCATCCTCTCAGGCAGCTGCCGAGCAGGCTGCCCCACCCAGACCGCTCCTTCCTCGTCATGATGCTGCTGCTGCTGCTGATCTCTGGATCATGCAACGACGACGAGGAGATGAATCGAAGGCGATGGCTAGCTCGATTCCGATCGTTGCTGCGATCGAGTGGTGGTGGTGGTGAGCTGGAGTCGAGTTGGGAGAGAAGATGAAGGGAGAGAGAGAGAGGAGTATATGTAGCTCAAGCAAGGATGCGTGTGTGTGGAGAGATGACCGCGTGTGCCTCGGCTTACCCACCAACCAGGCATGCCGAATACATGGACATCTAACATCTTCTTCTTCCTCGCTTCCTCCACCTACTACTCGACTCGACTCTTCTCCTTCTCCGTCCGTCTCGTCTCGCCCGCGTTGACCACAGAGCTTGGGTTATTACGCGCGCTAGCTAGCTACCTTTCCAAGGATTTTGTTCGCCGTTGACATTGTCAATCCACCCTAAACCAAGGATTTTGTTAATTCTATTGGGGCTCCAGCTTCTTAATTTCTTAATTCATTTGTATTGGGGCACCCATATTGCATATACTGTGCAATTACATTGGCTATCTCGTGATATCAGATTAACACAGCTAAATACTATATAAAACTTGGAGATTCAATGCGTGCGTGCCCCGGCCCGCATCCTAATGATTCCATTCTTAATTTCAGTTTGCGATAAACTTTTGTGTTTGCATACGTGCAATGCTTCTCGCCCCTGAAATCTCGATAGTAATATTAGTTATATGTTCTGATAACTTTACTTAATTATGATATCGGTAGCTAATCGTTTGCTGGCCAAGCTTTACGCAATTATGCGTGCTAAATGAGATGACTAGATTATTCGCATATTTCCTGCTTCCTGTTTACAGGGTACTTGAGTGCAAAAAGTCAAATCAGGGATCACTTTTGATGAAGTTTTAAATTTTCAATAGAAATTTGGGCTAGTTAAATAATAAGTATATAATCCATATATAAATTAAATCCTGATAGCTAGGCGGGTTTCACCTGGTATAAATTTTCTTGAGAATTTTTTATAGTATGAAATTTCATATAAGATTTACTGTGTTGGTTTGAATGTCATCCTATAATAATTTTTGTTTCTTCAATATTCTATAAGCTTTTTTACCTTATTTTCCTTTTCAATTCCTATCAATCAAACTGTGCTAATTGGCTGAGAATGAAACCTTTTGAAAAGATTATTGAAGTTGTAGAAACTAGTGTGTAGTGTATATGAGAAGTGGGACATTTATTCCTAGCAAAAACAAAATTTTGCCATCAATTAATGCCTATGATGTTCATAAAAATGTTGCTGCTAAGTAGGAAATTAGTTCACCTCAAAATTAAGCATAAGTCAATATCACAAGAAAAGGGGATTAATTTTGATAGAAGTTTTGGCCAACCAAAACTTTTAGAGATATTTTATGGTCATTGAGAGGTACCAAAATTTTTAATCTAAAACTTTCTTGATAATTTTGTCCAATAAATGAAATCTTCATGAAAAATTAATTGTGTTTGTTTGAATGTAATCCTACAATATTTTTTATTCAATATTATATCAGCTATTTAACCTTATTTCCTTTTCAATTTCCTATCGTTCAAAATGCATTAATTTGTTGAGAATTGATGGAAAATTTTAAAAAAGATCACCAGAAGAGTTACATATTTAACAAGTTGAAGAAATTAGTGCGCACCGTATATGAGAAATGGAACATTTATTACTAGTAGCAAAAATAAAATTTCCCCATTAAGTAATGTCTATGATGTGCATAGAAATGTTATTGCTAAGTAGGAGATTAGTTTGTTTTTTCAGAAGTAGAAGTTAAATTAGTTCACCACAAAAGTAAACACATAAGTCAATATCACAAGAAAAGGAGATTAATTCGGATAGAAGTTTTGGTTAACCAAAACTTTCAACATTATTGTCTCTATATTGAATCAAATTACATGTCCAGTTCCAGATAATCGATATGTATACAACGTCATTCAGAGAACTCATGATATATAATAATGTTTATTCCCCAAAAAGAAGATTGAATAATAAATAAAAAACTTATATTTGATTGATCTAGAACAAGGCTAGTTTCAGCTGTTTGACAAAACACTTGTTACTACTGCAATAGAAAATGTTTGTCCAGTCGACGAAGCCATTTACACGGACGTTTTCTGACTCGTCTCTATGCAAGGTATGTAGAAATTATGTATTTTACAGACGCATCAAGAACCGTCTAGAAAAATGAAAAATATATTTATGTAGACAGATATCTTTGGTTTTCACCTATAAAACATGTATTGCATGGACTGTTAATAAAGATATCCGTTTGTGGAAACTCTCTTTAACCGCCTGCTTTGTATTACAGAAAATAAAAATTAAAAATCTAACTGCTACGCAATAATGTATGCCTAAATAAAATATTGGTATATTTTATATCAGCACACATAAACATTAGCATATTATAAATTCATAGCTACGTTCCTATTCACTGGACATTCACATAGATAGATATGTAGTACTGATCATACATATTATCTACATTAACCTTGGAAGCAAAATACATATTAACATATACAGTTTGTCATATAAATTCATTCTTCATCCCTGACTCTCATAAGATATACAATGTAATTACTATCTAAAATATAAACTCTAAATAGTTGCTCAACAATAATTAATGCATGTATATAAGTACTTTCTTTTACATTAACATAACTATCCATTTCATCTTGAATTGGTTTAGCTCCAAACAAAAATAGATGTAGGACTAGTGTTTGAAGTCATCAACCATTTAGGTTGAGTGAATATATACCCAAGCTCATTCAACATTTTAAGTAAGATGTATTATAAGCTAACTTTCGTTAGCACTTTAGGAGGTTCACTCTACACACAGGATAATTACATAGTATCATTGGAAATAATGTAACTAGAATTTATATGAGATTAATTAATGTACCATTTCAATCGAATAGGCATTACAATGATTGAGAGGAATAATTGACATATCATTATTATCTTTATTAACTTTTAGTTTGAAAAAACAAAAATCAGGGAAGAGTAGGTCACTTTGTGTTTCAAGCTGGTTGATTGCTTTCATGACAGTATCTACTAATGATACATATCTCAATAGCAACACTCTGCCCGTGACTCGTAAAACAATTACGATATTGCCACAATATTAATCATTGGTAATGTACGCTTTGTACATTCCATCATTAGTAATTTTTGTTTAACACTTAGGATAATTGATATATACTTTGTTGCATACATTTATTAACCATCTTAGAGGGTTAATACACTACAAGAGACATAATGCAAAATCATGCATTATAAAACAATTTTTAATTTGACACTGATTTATAATTTGACATTTACTATTGTGTGTCCCGTATCTAGGGTGGAGGCCCCTATTAGTCGTCATCAAATAAGATATTGGGTGGGTGGCTTAGTATTGGAGCAGCCATCTATGAAGCATGGAAAACATATATATAACAAGCAATTTTCTTAATATATCATAATAATTTGATAAAATAATCAACTAATATTATATACAAGCTCTCATACACTTAACAATGATTTTCCAAGTGAAAAGTATTGTGCATTGTCAAAAAATGACACAATTCTAGGTTAATGACTTCTCCCCATGTTTTTTTCGATTAGAGTAAGCACTATACCATCCAAACCACATGGAGATGTCGCTAACCCACTATTATGTGATAATTTGATAAAATAATTAACTAGCATTGCATACAAGCTCCCATGTGCTTAACATAAATAACTATAGAAGCAAGCATCTTTAGGAGGTTCAATGACATATCCTTATGTTTTAGTCGGTTAGTATAGGCACAAAACTGTTCAAGCCACAATGATATGCCATTGAACCGACATAATGTGATAGTTTGATAAAATAATTAACTAACATTGTATACAAGCCATTGCATATCGAAACCCTAAACCATATGCAAGAAATCAAGTAGATCTATTGCCGCCCTACATGCTGCCAGCCGAAACCCTAAACCTTAAGTAAGAAATTGAGTAGATCTATTGAAACCCCAATGAGTAACAAAGAATGTAACTAGCTTAAAATTCTAGCGATAGCAGTAAGCAGGATGGCGTACCTGAATGTTTTATGCGGATGGTGGGACAAACGACAAAACAACGCTCACCTCAATGTGTAGGTCCACTCCACCATAGTGCAAGTCGAGAAGGCGCAAAGGAAGAGCAAGATGAGTACACATCTAGCGCAACAGCGACGACGCTGATGGATCTAGCATGCAGGGGTGGCACTGGTGATTTTGGATAGAATACTACTCCACTATCGCCTCATGACTTAGAGCTCCCAACCACTTTGACCTATTTACATATCTAAATGATTTACACAAGCGATGACAAAATAAAAAGCGCACATGAAAACTATTATTTAGGTGGATGTAAGTGTGTGCTACCCGTGAAAACACTTTTCATAGTTCGAAATCTTTGTACGGGTGGACAAAACAACAAGTCGCTCATGAAAACTATTTTTGTAGGTGGTTATACACAAGCACTGCCGGTGATAATAATTTCTAAAATTTTTGTAAATTCATAGAGAAATCATATGGACTTTGATCGAGATAAACAACATATCTATGTGGTCCTTGGTTTCAGTTTAGTTAGGTATCTTCAACCTTTTGTCTTGCATTGTAAGTCTCACTCACTATATGTTACCTTGTATACCATTTGATCTTAGTTTGTTACAAATCATGATAATTATGAGAATTTGTACAAGGTTGAGTAGTTTTGGAGGTATTTAGCTAACCAAACTATTGGAAATGTAGTAAGTATCACTATAAAAAAATTTAAATCTCAATCGGTCTTCATATAATTTTTTTGAATAATAAGAAAATTATCTTTAGGGGCAGTTGCTTATGTGAGTTGTCCGAAAAAATTTTGGGACCACATGTCACTGAGAAGCCACATTTCTACCAATCCACTTATAAGTGAGAATCCATATTTCTACGCTCTATAGCATAATATACTTATGAAATATATAACATATATTAATTAGTATAAAAGATTTAGTTTTCATTAAACATTCTAATTAGACCAGTTGACTATGATCCTATACTACCTGGTGATATATTAAAAAGTAAAAGTATTTTCTTAAAAAATATTCTATGAGACCCACTTGTCATACTCTATGCCTTAAAAAACACTAAACTAGTTGCGGTGGGGCATCTTTCCTACTGGCTTTGGTGTCATTGTCAAGAAGGCACTAGTGGCTTGGGTGCTAGTGGGTGGCCCCATCCTAGACCCGGTGTTGAGGGCCGGTAGCACACCTTCTCCTCCACCTTCTCTCCTGCCCGTGCCTTCTTCTAGCTGTCTAGCGGCCCGGCCTTTGCCTCGTCCGATGAAACCACATCCATGCAGGCACCCACCTTCTATGCTGCGACCACGTTGTGGCTTACCTGCGGTGCCACAACCACACAAGGACCCCTTTTGCGATGGAGGCCTTGGCTTCTACCTCTGCGCATTCCTCTGACACCTCTTCCTCCGCGCTTGCCTCCATCTACCCTGTCCTCGTTTTCGGCATCGTTAGTGTCGTCAGAGTCCTCCTCCTTCAATTGTGAGTCCTCGTTGAAGTCCTTTGTTGGTGGGGACTCGTAGTACCAGTGCTCGAAGTTGTTGTCCACTTCATCATTAGGCATTTTGCCTAGCAATGGTAACAATGACGATGAGGTGGTGTCATCGAAAGAGCTCTCGAAATGTCGTTCTCCTTGTCCTCGCTAGTGGTGATGTAGTGCGGGTGAGGTGGTGAACCTGCCATCGCCGAAGAGAATGGAGAATGCTAGGATGGAGAAAGAGGGAGTGTGGTAAAAAAATCTCCATTGTCCTCTATTTATTTAAAAATAGATGTGGCGTGAAAGCAAAAGAGGCACAATGTGGTAGTGACGATGGAGGACATGACCAACGTCCAAGGCTTCGTCTTATAAGGGAGAGGTGAAGGAAATCCACACAAAAAATGGTGGTTGTGGTTATACATAAGACTGAAAGTAATGGCGCGAGGAAGATGAAAAGATAACACCACATGCAGCTATCTAAGAGTGCGCTGTGTAGAAAATATAATTTTCATGCCGTGCTTCTGGGTAAATATACATATTTTTCTATTCTTAAGTGAACAGTCTACGTGTTATTACTAGTGCCTGTCTATGCCATGCCGTTGGAGTAAATTGAAACGATTTTTACAGTTGAGGAGCATCAATCCGTGGTATTCTGTTTACTCTTCCTACCCTAGTAAACTTATAAGTTAGAGTTTTGTATTTTTATCCATCTATGATCTACGGAAATCATTTTTTATAGTGTACAAATCAAGCGTCAAGGCGAACGGAACAATCAACAGAAGTCACATACGAGCGTCGTGTGTGTTTGTGTTTACGTGGTGCCTCAAATCGCCACTCACTTGCAAATTGGCGATGAAAAACGAGCAGAGATGGTGACAAGTCACCCTTTACTGCTGCCGATATTATTCGTCTCCAATATTTGGAAGGAGATAGATGAGTTACATATTTCTAGAGATCGATCGTCTCAGAACAAGCTACTAGCAGAAAGTATTAAATTCTGATCAAGGGAAATAATGCCTCCATCTATCGTGTGCAAGATAGAACGCGTGAAGGTATAGCTTTTCTGTTGCATTCTTGCAATTAATGCGATGAGATGAGTAGGGATCAAGCCAAAGACGGTGCAATTAGGCTTGCAACCTACAAATCCGAAGTAGCCAGAGGCAGTCTCTTTTCGGAGATGAGATTGTCACCCAAGATGGTTTGGCATTTTGTACATGTGTTCTCTCCTGTGCATCCTTGTTGTACCGGTACCTCTCTACTACTCTTTAAAAAGCTGTACAACAGCAGTATCTACGGTAGTGTGCTGTGTAGTTCACCTCTGCTCTCTGTTTTTTTACTTCATTCATGTTAAGTCAGGTAAAAATAATAATTGAAAATATATACTGTTAGTGTACTTAATATGATATATCTTATATATCTAAACTAAAATATT
The DNA here is from genome assembly GCA_030770085.1 of Oryza coarctata. Classification (NCBI taxonomy): domain Eukaryota; kingdom Viridiplantae; phylum Streptophyta; class Magnoliopsida; order Poales; family Poaceae; genus Oryza; species Oryza coarctata. The sequence goes on from CM061466.1 coordinate 16,298,387, forward strand.
TTTAAAAATATATCATAGGTGTCCCTGTAAATATAAACACATATGCCAAAGAAATAAAGCCATACCAGAGAGATTTAAGTTAGGACTATAAAGTCCGATCTGGTACGAATCATCTTATCTGTTTGTATTATTTAAAAAGTTTCAGTGGATAAGAAGATATCTATTGTTATAAATATAATGGACTTTTAACATGAGAGAGCATCGAATTAGCAGACAAATACAAGCCACATTAAGTCGATAAAAAAGTTGTCTTGCTGGTAACTACCGACTAAATCTTGCTATTTAGGTTGCTGTATATTAGATAAATAGAGTAGAAGAATAGATTGCACTAACCTTTTACTCTGTGTAGATTTTATAAATAAGAGTAGAGCTATTACTCATCCTCAAGAGCCAAACATATATAAAAATTCTCATGCCTCCATTTTTACTACTATCTCATAGATATCGATCAAATCGTATTAGCAAAATAAAAAAACAATCAAATAGTCGACGTATCCATCGATAACAAGACATCTACTATAACTTCGTAAATATCAAGATATGTCGGCTAAAATTATTCATAGAGACAATGTGTACGTTCATAAAGGTGAGTGTATGCGCATATATAAGTGCTTTGTGTTTCTACTGTGTTTCGGAAAAAAATCAATATATAAGAGTGAGTATAATAAGATAATATAAGTGAGCTATATAATAATTGCTCATATATCATAGAATATAGGCTATAATTATCAAAATGTAAGCTGGTGAACAGAAAAGAAAAAGAGGAGAGAAAAGAAGTCACCCTTTATATAAGCAGCAATCCATACATAAATTTTTAGAGAAATTAAAGAAATAGACCGGGAGTAAATAAATAAAATAAATTTATTATGATGTATTAAAGTAAGTGTGATGATATAATAGTGGTGTGCATATTACCTCTTAATTAATAAATAGATGATGCAGATAGAATTAAAGATGATACCACTTTTACAATAAAACTTGTTCTGGACTATTAGGTTATTTATAAGTGGCAGTTAGACTAGCTCTAACTGTTTGAGGCATTAATGCGCGAACATTTCGCGTGCATTTTTCTCTGCTGGGACGCTCATTTCGCGTGCGTGCGCTGGGCGGGCTCAAGGGGGGTCTGGCGGCGTGACGCGGGGCACGATATCGCGGCGTCTTCGACGCGGAGTAAATGGATTGCAGCAGATATTTCTCTACTTGGTCTCGGCGCATTGATCAATTTTTCATGGAGCGAGTACTTCTTAGGACACATTGTTTTTTTATCAAGACGTAAATTTTACCTTTACCTCGTTTTTTTGCATAATCATTAATGGTATGTTTTATACGAAATTTTATATGTAGAAGTTATTTAAAATATTAAATAAATCTATTTTTTTAATTTATAATAATTAATACTCAATTAATCAGTCAGTAATGATTTCTCGATTTACGTGTAGAATAGGGCATTAGTAGTACTAACTACTATAATTATAAAATTATCCACCATACCATCAAGAATAATTTGTCACATTTAAGATATAAGGATGAAGATCTAAGTACACTCGTAGACGAGATAAATTATTAGTGTACGATTAATTGTGTTTTACTTAAAATGAATTTATTGGGCATTTTAAAACAACTTCTTATATAAAAAGTTTTTTCATAAAACACGTTATTTAATATTATTTAGCCGTTTAAAAAATATGTTAATACAAAACGAGATAAAATATGTAATCAGAAAATAACAACGTCTCCCGTGATCACGTTCATAACGTCGACCAGTCCCATTCGCAGCTGGCGCCGACGCCCGTCGCTCCCGCGGTAAGCAACCCTGATGCGCACACTATTAGAGGACCTGTTCATGAGCGGTTCTACGCTAATCGAGTGACAGTAGTAGAGCAGTTAATCCGGAGCCTCCGCCGTTGATTTCTGAATTAAGCTACTACAGCATGGGAGGATACAGTAGACGAAACGGAAAGAAACGGTACGATCTGTCGGTCAAAGCGACGGAATTTGGAGATGGACGCATTGATCCGTCGTCCGGCAAGAGCGGGCTCGATCATCAACATGATTAGACGAACACTGGAGTATATACGAGATCATCTATCCGCACAGCACCTAAAGCTAGCGATCATTTACTCCAGTTACGGCCTAGGGTTAGCTAACAAGTCACGATCATAGCAATTCAGGCTCTTTTCTTCACTATGCCGAGAAAGGCAAATTGTCACGGGTCTAAATATTAAACTTTACACTCTAACAAGTTTGATTCTCACAGGTCGTTTGACCCATTTAGCCCGTCGATATAGCTCTTATCTTCTATTTATTTTCTATTTTTCTCTTAAATTATGTTGAGACGTCATAGGTGGTTTGAACCATTTGCGTCTTGATTATCAGGCGTGCCACTTCCTATTTGATTTTGCCATGCCACTTCCTACTTGATTATGCCGCCCTTGAGTTACTGAGAAAGTTCAAGCTCCACCTACTCCTTAACATGTGTTTGGTTAGAACATCTTATTCTTATATCCATTAAACTATAGATTTACAAGTATAAATCTCTCTGAATCTATCTTTAGTTAGACCCACCTACATCAAAACAACGCTATTTTTAATATCACATAGTTCAGCTAACATATTTTCTCTATACAACCACAATACCGATCACAAATGCCAAGTGATTATTAACTGCCTCTATTCGTATCCTACTGTTTTTCACTGTGCTTTTGTCATCTTGCTTGGACGTGTAGAAGGTATATCCATTGATATCATATTTTTAACAAGTTAGAATATCCTATTAAGGACCTCGTGCTAACCATTTCAATGTTTCACTTGTGACATTGTGTAAATTGGAAACATAATTCTTGAACCATTCGTTAAATTCTACAATATGTTTTCTTCGGACCCAACTTGCTGATCAGTTAACATCATCTTCTCGGATATTTGCTTCATGTTCATCCAAGTATAGTACTATCTTGGTCATATGCTGCAACACGGTGAAATATGCTTTAGCATATTTGGCATGGTCTACATTTATTGTTTTCCTTCCAATGGTCCCAGCACCTTCAAGCTTGCCCTCATGTCTTGACCGTGGAATTCCAATTGACCTAGTCTCTAACAGATAGTTTACATAGAATTTGATGACTTGCTCAATGATATATCCTTCAATCATGCTTTCCTCGGGATGAGATCGGTTTCGTATGTAACCCTTCAAATTTTCTATATACCTCTCAAATAGATACATCTGCCTTATGAACGCAGGGTTGTACACTTTTTTTGCTTCACCGAACATAGGTAGGAAGTACATCTCAAGTCGACAAAGTGCATGCACGATGTCTGCCTATAGGTCATCTAGTCTCTTTAGGTCGATAACCTTCTGTCTAATTGCATTGAAGAAGGTGTATTACCGTGTGCTTTATTTTTAGTGGTAGAATGTTCCTATTACAACTGGTAGATGCTGTTTAAGTAGAACATGATAGTTGTAAGACTTCATCCTAATTATTTTAAGATTGTCCATCGAAACCAACTTACTCGATCATAATGAGTATGTAGATGGAACCTTAATACTCTTAATACATGATAACATATCTATTTTTTTATCCCTGGATAGAGTGGCAAGCTAGAGGGAGATATAGTCTTCTAGACTTGGAGGTTGTTGGTTGTAGTTTTTTACGGATTTTGATATATTCTAAATCTTGTCATGCATTTAGCCCGTCCATTTTGTCTTTCTTGGGACATTAAACAGTAACTCAACAAGACTCTCATAAATATTCTTCTCTGTGTGTATCAAATCAATGCAATAGTGTACTACTATGCATTCCTAGTACGGTAGCCGCTAGAATATTAACTTTTTCCTCCACATACCCTTCAACTTTGAGTTACTAGCTTTCTTCTTCTTGCCAAAACCATTACGGATGTCACTCACTAGGACATGAAACTGCCTTCCAATTAGAGCCTATGGTGCACTGGTCCTTTCCTTCTTGCCATTAAATTTTTTTATTTTTTATATGGGTGATATAGCAGAAGGAATCTCCTACAACTAATGTAGACTATCTTGTATGAATTCTTTATCCACATGCTATATGTTTCCTCCAGATAGTTCGAACAAGCTTAGTTTCCTTTTACGGTATGGTCGGAAAGGTTACTAAGTATAGGATAAAATGAGCTATACTAAAATAAATTATAAATATCATAACATATTTCACGACATTTTTCACCCTTAGCCAAATTTAGGATAAAGATTTGCCCCCTATATCCTCTCACCCAAATTGTGTACAGTGTATAGAGTGGGATGACAATGCAATGCATAAGTAGTTATATATATATTTATTTATTTATTTATTTATTTATTTAAGGCACTATACCTCTATCGGTAAGCAATAACACACTCGTCAGAGGTGTATCAAGTCACCTTTGATAGGTTGTGAAGTCATCCACACATCATAGATACTCGGTCACCTCAGAAAAGTGTTATTCTAAACTGTTCATAGGTGCATAATCTTACCTATAATGGACCTTAAATGGTAAGACCCATCATATGTGACCGATTACCTGTGACAAGCCATACTATGGATCCGTCATAGGTAACCTATGTTTACCTCTGTCGGACGTAGAGGATAGAGGTTGTGCTCACCATGCGAAGGTTGTGCTCGCAGTGTGGGGAGAGTTTGTGCCGCTGTCTCAAGCCCTAAATTTGCACCCGTCCGACACCAAGTGACTAGGCATATGTTCACTGCCGTCGACGTCCAATATCTGTATCTATTTGCTATCACCACCGATGTCCAAATTGGCGCCTTCTCCATGACTCCATCCCATGGCCCCTGTTTCCCCCTCACTCAGATGGCTACTAGCGAGCGAGCCCATAGAGGGTAGTGGCAGGGAGAGCTCGACGACGGCTTGCATCAACCAGCCTACCAATGCCTAAAATGTCCTCAAGCCCCATCACGTCTCCTGTAGCAACATCCCGTCACCCTCCATGGGTGGAAGGATTTGGGCCCGTCGCTCTCTCCTCTCCATACGGTCGTCAAGAGGTTGGTCACCAAGGGGCAGCACCAAACGTGTTCCAAGGAGGTCTGTGTGGGGGTGTCGTTCATGTACAACGGGATGGCCACTGCTGTGGGAGCCCAGGGCAGCAGCAAGTGTAAAGGTGGTGGATATGGCAACGTCCATGCTCCCACTCCAAAACCCCTCTCTAGTAGGCAGAGCTCGCTGTGAACCAACAGTGGAAGGATTTGGAGCATATCTTGGCGGCGTGGTTCAAGCTTGAGCATGAGGTCGTTGAGGGAGATAAATGTTAGGTGGGAGATGCAAGTATTGGGTGAGTTGGAGACAACAGTGTTGGGATCTACCGTCAAAGTCAAGTTTAGGGTTGGGCAAGTTGTTGACAGTGGGAGGTAATCGATGTGGCTGATGGGTGATGGTTCAATATGGAAAGACAAATATCGAGAGAGAAAAGAAGAAAGAGGGACACTGATATGTGGGTTATATTATTTTTATTTTTATTTTTTCTAGCTAGACGGCCATATCAATTAAATTATTGCCACGCGTGCCACTTAGAATTAAAATCGTTAGTTATGAGAGTTATCTGATTAAAGAGTCTGATTAAAAATATTTTTGGAGTTTATAGGGGTGAATTATACTAAGCCAAAAGTTTAAGGGTAAATCAAACTTTTTCCTTCATTAATTGGAGATCTATACCAAATAGAAAATAATTATTACTTTTCATAAAACTATACCAAATAAATTTTGAATTCAGAAATATTTAGGTTGGTGGTGCTACATCTAGTCTCATGTGATTAATCCATTCTGTTCACTGGACAACTTTATTTATTGATGCAATAGGAGTTTTTGGAATATGACCAATGCCCTCTAGAAGACAAGAATTAATCGTAGCTAGCTAATACAATATATAATTGGAAAGGGGAGACTTATTTTTTCTAAGGTGTAGTTAAAGCAGGCCGGGTAGGTTCGGTTTGCTATCTCTTTCCACGACAAGAGACTATTGACAAATATCCAAACGATTTCATATACTATATGCTATATAGATCTGAGAATGTCAAATATAATGTGTCATATGTCACTCTCGATGTTAATACTGACAGATGATCAACGTTTTTAGTATAAATTACATAAACCACCCTAATTATCACTCTAGTTTTAAAATCCCAAAACTAATTTGTTGCAAATGCCCGCGCACGTGAATGGCTGAGTCAATCCCTTTTCGCTGATGTGTACCCACAGATAGGGGAACAAAGCTGGATTATAGTCAATTGCCGACATTGATCACCGTAGCCCTCAACCCTCACGCTGGTGGAGGTCAAGGTTCTATTCCCGCTTCGAATTGCACCGAGAGTTGAGCTTAAATTAGACGCAGCTGAAACCAAGTGTGACCAACTGATTTAGCTAGATGTATGTCGGTAGAAACGGGCTGACTCGGCTATTCACATGGGTTTGGGTGGGTGAGCATTTGCAACAAATTGTTTTTTTTATAATTTTAAAACAAGAGTGATAATTAGAGTGGTTTATGCAATTTTGAGTACTATAAATTGGACTCTTGTGTGACCTCAGTGATGCTAACCCTCTACGTTCTAGATACGATGTTTATTAAATAAGCGGATATTTGTATCTGTACGGGTCCTGTAAACCTTTTAAGAGCACAAAAGATTATTTTATTTATTGCGACTCTATCATCATATTTCTACTTCTTACGTCATCCTTAATTAGGCAGGAAATGTGCTAGACCATTCTATAATTATTATCTAAAATTCTCCTGATGCACTCTTTTCACATCTTCCAGAAACCATTTCTACTATTTCTAGCCCAAAATTACAGTGCAAATATATAATAATAATAGTAACAGCAAAAATAATTCCAAAGAGATTCTTAGTTATCCTTGTGGGCAGTCTTAAAGAGAGTCCTTGTGGGGTTTGTTGGAACACACCAATCCATGACTGCTCTCATCGCCACATCATACCCATCAAGCAATAATTAATCTAAGGACTATGTGCCCTAATTCGCCGGGTAGAAGCAAACAACTAAATCCTTTTTTTTCTTATTTAGTCGACCATCGTTACCCACTAGCAAAATATCCAGTCTTGAATGGCCACTAGCAGTTTGAATTAAATTCATACTACTATGTACTCCCTCGGTCCAAAAGTCTACTTCATATTTCTTTTATTATCAAGACCAAGAAGAAATTAATTCATCTGATCTAACATGCAACAAATATTTCTCCATGTATGCAATGAGTTGGAGGATGGCTGCTCGGGTTTCGAGATAATTTTAATCCAACACTGCTAAGCGAAGAGACACTCTTTATTTAAGCCTTGAATCCATAGAGATCATAAATACGAATATCTTATTCGGAAAAACCAGAAAATAAAATAAGTAGGAGACTTTTTGGATGGAGGGAGTATGACAGGAATGAACAACAATACAATATCATGCCTAGTCATGCATTAATTTCCTTTAGACTAATCCTAAACTAATGACTTTTGCCGTTCAAGCTGTAATTAAGCGTCCCTGTTTGTCACTTTCTCTTGTATGCCAATAGTACTATAGGTTCCATGCTTTTTTTTTTGGTAAGGAGGTTCCATGCAACTTGTTCAGGCAGATAACAAATTAATTAATCAATCTACATAACTAACACTGTTTAGGCGATACACTACAAGTCATTGCAACTTTATCTTGACCATATATACGCATGCAGCTAATTAAACCATCTGACTTGTCTTTCAGAGTTGTGGCAATCATCGTATTACCTTTTGTGTCAACGACAATCGTCATCTGTATCTATATATATACTATCTTCTGAAGGTGTATACATATATACTAGTCTAACGGATGATCGACTTGTTGATACGTACTTGGTAATTAAGTTCTTTTAGATAATTTCTGGTAGGTAAGTGAGATAGAGTGGGGTTAATTAGTTAAGGTAGATATTAAGGACTACTCGCTGCAGTCAAGATGGTTAGATTTCAGGGGAGAAGAAATGATTTGTTAGCTATCTTGCTATGCATGACTGACGTTGGGATACTGCTACTCCGTAGCGGATCTAAAAATATTTTAGGGCTAGACAAACTTAACTGTAACTAGTATTTATTATAAAAAATACATTTTAATTTTTCTAATTATATGAAATTTTAATGAATTATTTAGGGTTGAACCTAGACAGCTGTCTGATGTCGTCAAGTTGTCAAGGATACGTACGTCACCACCACTACTTCATTTCTTTCGAAGCACTACAAACATATAAACATAATAGCATATTACCCTACGTTATAATAGAATTTTAATTAAAAATTATTATTATTATATATTATTTATTATTGTTAAATGAATCTTTTGATTTTTTTTCTTCCCATAAAAATAGAAAGATGGTGAGAGCGGTTGACATATGGATTCTCTAGTCTCACCTATTATTTTTCTTCTTAAAAAATATAAGAGTTGATGCTGAAGGTGATAGACATTTAAAAGAGTTGTGTATATATATATATACACGCAGCATTTTCCTCCTCAAACTAGGGGTGAATTTACCTACACAAGGACGCTGTTGCCTTTCTTTTCACCCATCTAGAAACTGTGGCCATGTCTTTTTACCATGTGACCATTGTACGAGAGAGAGAGAGAGAGAGAGAGAGAGAGGGGTGAACTGATTCTTTTTTAATCGATTCCCTGGCAGCATTCACATTAATTACACATGAGAGCCTATTATTTGCTATGCGATTAGACATAAGTACGTTGATTTTTAATTAATCTAAGCAGCTTGTTTATATGTCCAGAATTTGATATATGCCCAGTTTTATTGGGATTATATATCAAGATGAATGTCCACTCACACCCAAACATGATGTTTGCAAAATGATATATCACTTGGCATGTATTAAAAAAATCACATGACTGATATTTTTACAGATATATGCTACATTCTAAAATCTAATTTTGTTATGATCTGCATAGAAAATATATCAAGATGAATGTCCACTCACCACCCAAATATGATATTTGCAAAAAATGACATTTCAAAGATGTCATTTTGCAAAGTGATGTAAAAAATAATATTGCAAAATGATATATCACTTGGCATTTATCGAAATAAAAAATCACATGTCTGATATTTCTACAGATATATGCTACATCATAAAATCTGATTTTGTTATAATCCACAGAGAAAATAATGTATGTGAGATATAATAGCATGTGGGCCCATCAACTGAAGTACATGTCCCATGTCAGTGCTATAGGTGCACTGTGTACCTCCCCGTTCTTTTTCTCTATAGTAACCGTTTGTTTGATGGAGATATGGTACATTTAGGCAACATGTATGTTGGCACACGCCAACGGCTCAGATTCCAGGGTGCAGGTGAACTTTGGTGCATTTTTGCTTTTTCATATATATATATATATATATATATATTGGTCAATTGTCACTGAATTTTCATGGTTATGACCCGATAAAAAATTTGAGCTGATTCAAAGATGATGAATTGTCGAGCGTTCATCTTTGACATTGGTTCAGTCTTTGCGTTGGAAACCTTTGTCCTTTCTTACGTTAATCAATATCAAATAGCTCGGAGAATTGCAAAATACTATGTACCTTAATTTGGCCATCAAAACATGTTTTCTTTTGAATATTTGGATTGAACACTATTGTGTTATTTCTTTTGCAACTGCTCGTAGTCTCACATGTACCTTTGATAAGATAAGGATATGTTTATGGGTCAATTTTACCATATTACTACCTTGGTTTCAATTGGATATTTGAATTTTGATGAGCATGTAGTTTAACACAAAGAACAGGGCAATGAGCATAAAGTGGTCCCTTTGTTAATTACTACCTAAAAGAGTTTGAGGCAAATACGTGAACAAAACGCAATGTACTGTAGCAGTGACAGTGAAACGTCGACAGCCCACTATCCCAAGAGACAAAAACAGAAGACGTGGAACCAGCTGCCAAATCTAGAAGCAAAACCGCGAAAGGATCATTCTGCCCCCTAAAAAAATCAATCAAACAAACATCTGGTTCTTACTGTAAGATACAAAAAAATGTCTAGAACTCAATCTCTTGAGATAGCTTTTTTTTATAATATTTTTCTCTATTACTCTTATGCTGCCTAAAACCGTTGGTGAAATTACTAGGAAATACACAAGTTGAATTGTAATGTCAACCTACGTATGTAATGCTAATTTGTTTGTACACTGTTATATCATGCTTAGCATCTCTCTTATCACATTTTCCACCTCTCTTCAATGAAACCAGATCCACTAATGTAATGTGCACTGTGATGTTGTGGCTGACATGTGAGCTTATGGGCGGTGGTCCTATATATCAGCGACCACGTTGCACGTGCAGTTACGACAGAGGATCTGGTTTCTTCTACACAACCGAGTCCGTACGGATGAAGTATGGAGACATTGAGGATTAACCGAGAAACATACGTTGCATTATTTTTTTACAGAAATAATTATACTAGAGTAACCCTAGAAATTCTCGAGACACACTTATCAATTGGGCTCTGGAATTCTCTGGTGAAGGGCTCAAGTTCTAGATTCGTCGGTATCAGCGTGTACTGATTTTAGGAATACCTACGCATATACATCTAGCACGTATATGCATGCCAGCGCTTCAAATGGTGTTTGATTCCTCCAGCATTATTAAGCATGTGTGGAGGACACACAACCACATATATAGATGTTGTGGTGCGCGTTTTAGTGCATGAAACTGTGTGCATCTAATTGTACCCTTTTAAAAAATATTTGATAAATATACGTGATTCTGCCAATTAGCTAATTGGAGCAATACAAAAAAATACTAGTCTCTCCGTCCCTAATAAACTGTAGTTTTAACTAAAAAATTATTCTACAAAGATTGTACTTTTAAAGTATGATCCACTGGACCGTTTTTATACTACATAGTTTTTTTTTTATTTTTTTAAGCTATTGAACCAGTGGTACTTTCTCCTCCTTATTTTCTTTTTAAATTAATAACTTTTGACTAGCTAAAACTATAATATTTTAGGGTAAAGAAAGTATATAAGACCTTTGAAATGACTGAATTTAAAAAAATAAAGGAATAAAAAATCGTAGGATTACTACAGGAATCAAAACCACAGGAATTATGTACAGTAGATGTTTAGATGCCTCACAAAAAATTAAATGAAGTTTAAAATTATACATTGATTTATTAGTGAGAGAAGGGAGAGAGAAAGAGAGAAGGTGCATTGAATCTTTCAAAGGAATTTAAAACATGAAGTTAGATCTCTTGCTAGAATTCCTCTAAAATATGAAGGAAATTTTCCTATCCCTTGAAATTCCTTTAAACCACTTCTACTCAAAGGAAAATTTTCCAAAGGATCCCATTCCTCCATATTTCCTACAAAATTACTCCAATCCAAGCCCTAAGGATTTAGTGCCTTCCTAGCATATATCTAAGCTGATATTTCTGTGTGGAAACTAACCTGAATGTGAGTTTCCTGACAATTAATTGCCGTAGAATTCAACGGGAAAACGTTGCTTGTTGGATAGAAAAGGTGCTAGCTTACGGCATAACCACGAGATATATCATAATATACTCCTATATACGATAGCATGGGTGCAGCTAGTCACATCGCCAAGAATGGCAACAAGCCGATCAAGCTGACTGAGATCGATCGAAGGCGATGGAAAAATGACACGGGCGGGCGGCTTTACACCGTGTTAGTTAGCCGCAGCTACGAGACAAACCCAACGCCTGGATGGGCGTAGGATTTTAAATGTATTTAAAATATAAAAGGATAAAAAAATTATAGCTAAAATTCTAATATTTAACATGTATAATATCATATAATAATAATAATAGTATAATATATAGCATATATAATTAAATATGGTCTAGACTTTTTTATTTTTTTATACACATATGCATCACATATTATATGTAGCTAATTTTTTACTTAAAATTTTTGGGTATTTATCTGAATACTCTTGAATTGTGCTATCATTCTTGTCATGTAAGTTTTTACCATTTGATATGTCAACTAAAACTCTCATTAATTGGCCAAGATATTTTGGAGCCTAAAGTCTCTAAACATTTAATATAGTCATATTTGTGCATGAATAAAGATAATCTAACTTTTTTTTAAAAAAATGCTGCTCTTAAAATGACCATAATGTATAGGGTTGTATGAAATTTATGGAAAATTTAACTATTTATCACTCTAAGAAGTGATTACTCTCTAAATACCATTTTTACAATTATCTTTATACTTTTACCACTCAATTTTCCTTAGTTATTTTTATCACTTTCCCATACATAGCACATAGCGCAACAAGAATGCTTGCCATGTCCAAGAGATGTGAAAAGTCATTTTGCCCATCTCCTTTCTCTCATATCCCTTCTATGCCCTCCATGACCATATCGGGCTTGTTCATGGCGCGGCCGTACATGATGGTTTTGTTGCCAACCTTTTTCATCGTTACCCACTCACTCACGACACCGTCATGGCCACACTAGTGTGGTTCCCTAGCGTCATATATACCTACTGCGGCGCATTCTGCCCCGATAGCTCCACACGTCCTCCGTCACCTTCTACTTTCACTGGAATGTACTCATCGACCTGGGACAACACGTTGCTTCCATCGTGGCCACTAGAACTACGATAGTTAGGCCATGGCCGCAGCTACCTCAGTACGTAGCTACTGTACACATATAGACGATGAGATATCTATCGTATCATATTCATGTATATTGCTGGCTTCATTGATCCGCATCGTTTTGAGAGATTTGGATACAGTAGGTCCATATATATGATATCCTCCTGGTGGGTTCATCAATGGGTACTGCATGAGGTCACGAGAGCTAGCTAGCGTTTGTACATTCATATCATAAATCACCGACAAAGCTAGTGACATAAGTGTTTGTTTGGTCGAGAAAAGGGAATAGAAAGAAGATGAGAGGAAGAAGGAGAGATAGTAAAAATGACATGTAATCACACTACGTAGATAAAAATGAAAAAAAATTATGATGCCTGCTTTTTAGTGAGAAAAATGTAAGAGCAATTGTAGAGTGGCATTAAGAGAGTAACCACTTTTTTAGAAGTGGCAAATAGTTAGATTTATTGAAATTTACTCCTAAATTATGTTTGACTTTTGAAACACGTCACGTGTTTCTCCCTGGACTGGGAGATCAAATGGCGAGAGTGAAATCTGAATATGGTGATAGCCACAATTTGTTGTGTCAATGTTGAGAGCATATAGTAAAAGTGGATATATGCATGACGCGAGTAGATAAGGAAATCGGATCAAAAGATTCAGGAAAATCTCCTGGGATCGCCGTTCTGTCTCCTAAAAGGCAAGGCAGCAAGCTATAGGCTATTATAGCTAGCATTGACGATCCGTCGCTAATTGATTAGTAGTTCATCCATCATCACCAGCTGACCGATAGATGTCGAAGATAGCGGCGGCGTACGTACGTGACGACGTTGCAGGGTGCGTGGTCCGGTCAACTGATGAAAAACAAAACGAAAAAAATATAAAGAAACGGGTAAAGCGGCCGAGAAAAATTCCAAACTAGTAGTAACCGTGTGAAACAGCACTGCACTGCACGACCGTCGATTGAGTCGACATCATCATGACATGTTCATGCCGTCACTGGATATACTACTATAACCATGCTACAGGGATTACGTCCAAGACGATACTAACTCATCAAAGTCGTCCTCTAGTAACTTGAAAAAAAAAGGTTGGAAATTAATGTAGTATACAAATTTATGCGAAGTGATGTACTACTTCTCTTTGCTTTGGTTTGTCCAATTCTTCGGAGAACCCGTGGGAGACACGACTATGTGTTTCTGCGTGTTTCTTATTAGTAAAGAGAGAGAAGACAGTCTGTACAGCAACTGAATTTTAAAGCCTTATTTATTAAACATTTTTGACATGGAAGACTTACGGCACTTAGGCCTTGCTAGTATGTTTGATCTTTCGCTAGTAATTTAGTAACACTATAGATGCTTATTTACAGGTGTGTGTAAAAGTATGTGTTCTAATAAATAATAATAGCTCTTGTAATACAAGGTATTGTAATACACAGGTTATCGAATAGTTGAAAAAATAAGCCAGGATGTTAAATAGTGGACTGTAAAGAGAATTCGACACAGTTGTTGAATAGTTATAACAAAAAATTCAAAAAAAAAGATGAATTGGACGAGAGTCAACAAGGGGTTAGAATGATCTACAATAATATCCATCTTCACTTCAATTCGTATCACAATCCAAGTAGTAAAGAAAGAATAGGTGAGATGCGTATTAATTAAATTTTCAAAAGTTCATGAGCGAGAAAACATTGAAATATGACTCGTTTGTTAGGGTGTGCAGACTGGGTTAATGAATTCGATCACCAACCATTTTCCGTCCAAACCGTGTAGTAAAACGGATCTAGCTAGATTCTGAAAGTTGCAGTCTCTATGACAGAAAAAAAATCAATTTTCCTGGGTCTCAGCAAAATGCAGGATATATTGCCAAATGGTTAACCAGCTGCTTATTAATCTCTCATGTCGCAAATCTGCTCATGAGGTCCATTAGCGATTCCTTGTAATTAGTGTCGTTCAATACAGTGGGCTACGCTGTCTGGCCCAGCCAGCCAGCCCATTTCAACTCTTCCTTAGAAGAGCCCATTCAACCGAGAACACAGCGAGAGGCCCGGCCCACCTCACATCACTCCCTCGATGCCCCCCAAAACCCTAAGTCTCCCGCATCCAACGGCCACATCCACCCATTTCACGATCCAACGGCCAATACCCATTCATTGGACGCTATATAGCCCACGCCCCACGCATTCCCTCACCTTCGCCTCTTCCCTCCCCCCGCCGCCCCCGCCTCCGCCGCAGCGCTCACCGCTCCGCCGCCGCCATGACGACGCGCTTCAAGAAGAACCGGAAGAAGCGCGGCCACGTATCGGCTGGGCACGGCCGCATCGGGAAGCACCGCAAGCACCCCGGAGGCCGCGGTAACGCCGGAGGCATGCACCACCACCGGATCCTCTTCGATAAGTACCACCCGGGCTACTTCGGCAAGGTCGGCATGCGCTACTTCCACAGGCTCCGCAACAAGTTCCACTGCCCCGCCGTCAACGTCGAGCGCCTCTGGTCCATGGTGCCCTCCGACAAGGCCGCCGAGGCCGGCGCCGACAAGGCGCCCGTCCTCGACGTCACGCAGTTCGGCTACACCAAGGTGCTCGGCAAGGGGATGCTGCCACCCGAGAGGCCCATCGTCGTCAAGGCCAAGCTCATCTCCAAGGTCGCCGAGAAGAAGATCAAGGCCGCCGGTGGCGCCGTCCTGCTCACCGCCTAGGTACTACTTGGAGGAGGGTTTTTCATATCTAAGGCGCTAGTTTCTTTATCCTTGTGCTGGAAATATTCCAAGACTTTGATTTAGCTCTTGTGTTTTTTCTGTTATGCATGTTACTGTATGGTATGGCTACTTAAATCTGTGCTGGCATTTCAGGAGTTTTGAATGACATGATTATGCAGGTCTTTATCAAAAATTATGTGTGCCGCGTGCTATGCTGATTACGTGATCTTGCAGGTTTATATGCTAATTATTTTAATGTTGAATCATTTGCTTTATTGTATTGCGCATCAGATGCTAATTTTGCATTGCTGAACCAGACATGGTCATGTGGAGGTTTATGTCTAGTTTCATAACGTGTTAGGATTTATGGTATGGCTACATTTGCGATCTTAAAACTACAGCTGCCATCCCGTTATGTTGATAATTGTAGCTCCCTGCTCGTGGTGATGATTTGCTGTATCTAAGTTTTGTGATGTAGAGTCTGCTTGCTGCTTGGTATGTTATTAGGTCTTCCAGTGGTTTAGGTCAACTGATGTAGTTGCGATTTTTCTTATTTGATAACTGAACAATTCACATAAGGATGTAGTTCCTTGTAATATATTTTTATGCCACCTTTCCATTCCTTAAGTATCAGGTATCCAGGTCAGGTTAGCCTTCTTTCTAGGAAGTTTGTTTATGACATTCGTGACAATGCAACACTATAGTTTCTGATAATGTATAGTAATTGCTATAAAACTGAACATGTGTGGTGATGAGCATCTTTTTCGCGGACTAGAGTTTCTGATACTACTATGTATAATACTAGTATTTGACGACCAGCTTGGCTGTATGAGCTCCTCATCCTGGTCTATCAATAATTGCTTATTTTTTTTTTACGTTTGAGATTGGAGTGGTGAAGAACAATTTTTATTTGGACTAGAGTTTCTGATACTGCTACTTTGTGGTGGTTGAAGATTAAACCCTTGGCTGTCTGAGCTTCTAGATCTCACAAATCAAGCAGTTGCTTTTTAGATTAGGTTGTTTTTATTTCCTGATTAGATGCGTCCATTTCCAATTCTGGAGGATTATTCTGTTCCTCATGGTATAATGGGTCGGCTGCTAAGTGATATTCTTTGATGTGTGGTCATATCCTGATTGTTGGCCTTCTTGGTGCCAGTCTAATCCTGGAAATGCCACATATATTTTCAGTCTTTTTGTTCATGTAAATTTTATGGCTTTGTAAGGGATCTATGATGCAAACCTTTGAAAGGGAATGCATCCAAACTGTATACTTTTATGTGGTAGTGCTTTTTGTTAATTTCTTTGTATTGCTTTTTTTCATATGTGAATGATGAAATCACAAGTAAATACAGTTATCCCTGTCTGATTCCTTCTAAGGGTGCTGAAAATACTTAAAATCTGACACATTAATACTGATACAACATTTTTGTGTTTGTGAATTGTTCGGTCTTGGATTTTGGTGTAATGATTTAAGAACAGGTGCACAAGTTTGTGTCTGGAGCACTGCTGATATTGCTCATGAACTGGACGGTCTGATGCCATTCCTAATGCCTATTCTTGGATGGCCCCAATGAAGATATACGATTATGTTATAGTGGCCTGATTCATATCATTGATGAGTCGAATAATGTCTTAGTAATGTGTTTGTGTTTGAAAAAAAACTCGTTTCTTTTTGTGTTTCATCTGCACAGATTCAATCTTTGAATGATTGATTCAGCACTGCTGCATGTTCCAAATTTCAGCCTTGTTTGATAAAATCTGTGTATACATGTTCTGTGGGTGTTCTTGGGACAGTTATATTAATTAATCTTCTCCATTCATGTATTACTTTGCTATGTTTTTGTTAGTGATCTTATGGCATGCTGTGAGACCTGAATTGAGGAGACAAAACGATCAAGTTTCTGTATTCTTTTGTGTTTATTTCAGTGCCAAAAAAAATCCTGGTGATGTTGCTTCACGACTGGAAGAATGGCCTGCTGATAAATTTTTTCGGTCATTCTGTAGAGAGAAGGATAGCTTGATTTTGGCCAGAATTAAACAGCATGACGCTTTACTTCACGGCAGCAGTGTTACTGTCTCTTGGCACATCATAATTCACGAAGTACAGTGTTACCTGTCTCCTAGCACATTTTAATTTACAAATTTGATTTGTTTTATTGGTTGATTTGGTGTAGCTTTTGATACGTTTCTACTGTTGCTTTAGTTTCAATCTTGACATAACATCTGGATGGACGTGTCAACGTGAAGATGTTTCATAACAAATCCTGTGCACAACTGCATCGCTGTAACTATTTTATTGACATACTACCTAAAATTATTCCACTTTACGCAGTCCGTATGTCCAGGAATCAAGTATCCAGAACAGAGGACAACTCTTTTGAGCCAGATTCATTCAGTAGATAACTAGATGTACAGTGAATTCTGTAATATTTTTAAATGAAGCAACGAGCTCGTTCCTTCAGAAGAACTCGTCTGCACGAAAGGAAAATATCATATTTATCTCGTGATCGATATCGTCTGTTGTAAATGTCGTTTCTCTCATACAATGGTACAAAAGATTTCCTTGTTTGAGAAATCACATTTCATCCTGCGAAGCCAAATTCTAGTTCGCTTTGAAGGGGAAAACAATTTCATGGCTTTCGCCTTCTGTTTTTATCTACCGAAAAACCATGCATGGTGACAAGCTTTGCCAAGTGAAAAGTCAGTTGGGGCAAGAAAAATCTTGTCCACTGAGAGCGCGCAAATACTGTCCTTTTAGGGTTCTTCTGTATCGTGGGAATAAAGTAGTAATAGGAAAACTCAGAATAGGAATGTTATAACATGTTGAATACTGTAGGAGATAAAGCCACATGAATTACTCAAAATATGTCTGGAAGTGAGAGAAAGATAGTTTGCATAGTAGTTCTCAAAAGAAAGAATGTTAGACCACAAGTTTAAAATTCTATAGAATTGAACGCATCAGAATGTATTCCTTTTGACTTTGGAATTTTATAGGTTTAAATCATTCGATCCAAACGACCTGTGTCAAAAAAAATTTTCCAAAGATCAAACTCCCCTATTTTCCAAAGAAAATTGTACAATCCAAGGGAGCCTTTAATGTATTATTATTAACTCACATTTTTAAATATATACTAAACAGTTAAACATGCTAATGTATTGTGTATCTACAATATAAAGTGCAAATTCTGATTATAGAGTTGATTTTAAAACTTTTTATCGTGCTTTATTTTTTATGTTAGTTTTTAAATCGCTAATAATATAGATTAAAAAACTTATCATAATTTTTTTTATTAATAAGCCATTCCACGTCTTATCAAGCGTACACCAAACGATCAGTTGGCAAGCATCCAAACGCTCCATTGATACAACACCAACTTTATTGTTAAGCTGGAGGGGGAAAACATCGCTTCACGAGCAAAACGCTCGAAGCAATCCGAGTGTAGCTCGCATTTATTTCATTTATTATTGGGAAAAAAAGAACCCATTGTCGTAGTACTTTCTCTATGCACAAAAATGCAACTATAACAGTAAATTTAATTTATAAAATATATTAGAACCCATGGAAATACTAGTTGTTTTGTATAATTACAGGGAGGATACGCGCATACTGTACCACGCTTGCATACTGTACAGTGTACACACACCCATAAGTACCATCTTAATGCATACTTAAACAGATGAAGCCTAGCGGTAAGATACCTAAAGTTTTAGCACTATAATGTAAAGCAACTTTTGTGTTGCAATGCAATAGTTGTACTCAATCCTCACATTCTCCTCACATTCTGACCGTCTTCTATCCCTCACACCAAAAAAAGAAAACCGAATGAGAAAAAAAAATGAATCACATGTTTGCACCCCACAGCCCGAAGGGAAAAAAGGAAACCGGACGAAAAAGGTACTAACCATACATGGCAATATATTTCTGGCTATAGGGCAAGATTAACTAAATCAACTATATATGAAGATATTAGATTTTTTTTAACGATCCATGCATGGCATTATCCCCCATCACATTTCGTTTTTATCACATAGATAGTGCAATTTCCTTCGCAAAATCTATATCGCAAAATCTATATCTTTATCACATGTCCCAAGTCCTAAGTCCCAATTCTCAAGTGTACCTATCTTGGAGGCTATTGCATGGCCACTCACGCCTCCACCATTGTCGCTGAGGATAGTCGTCAAAGTCACCAGTCAGTAGGTGCCAGCATCCAAAGCTGGCCTCAGTCTCGGTCCTGTCGCCACGCCTATCCCACCATCAATACCAGTCGTTCTCGATCGTTCGCGCTCGGTTTGGATGGCGTCATTGCTGATTGCTCATCGTCAACACCTGCAAGCCATCACTATGGTGACTCTGGTTCTCACTCCCATTCCAATGTCTGCCTCACGATGTTTTTAGCCTAGCACTTATTTAACAATAAATTTTGAATTTTAGGATTGTAGTTATTTTGAGATAGAGTGTATTTTGTAGACAAAATAACATTTCGCATTGATTTGCGAATATATTTAAAACTTTAAATGCACAATGGTGAATTGTTAAAAATATTTAAATAGAAACATGGCTTTTTTTAGCAACAGGGTTTCATGTGCACACTTACTAGTCACAATAAATATTTATGGACATAAAGAATACTTCTAGTGGTCTATTAGTACCAGTGTACAGATTGGTCAATCACATTCGAGGTAATCTATCCATTGTATATGCCATGATCCTATGCACGCTGATGTACTGTGTTGTTATTGAAAATGATTAAAAGTACTGGGAAAAAAGTAGGTTACAAAAAACACATGACTCAGTCAAATTTATAATCAAATTTATATAAAATCATAGGTAAACCCTATTATAACTTATGACATATAATATCAGGTATTATTATCCTAACATTTTCCATAACTCTGCCCTATATAAGTTGAGCATGCATTTAATTAAAATTTTCATCTTGTTTATGAAATTTCTAATTATTGAATTATTACTATAGGTGATTGGTTTGATTATTTCTATTTTTTTAAAAATATTATCTCAGATATGCTTAAATCTACTTGAAATAATAAGGTGTATAACCTTAGACCATAAAGTCTATGATTATATGCTACAAGTTATAATATATCTTTTTTTTGTAACTTCAACGATAAAACATATGATTTTTTTTGAAATTTACTTTAAATAAATTAAAGTCAACCAATAAAATGTAAAAAAAATCTTATTATGTCTAGGAATAATCTATCTCCATTGTATATGCCCTGCCATTGAAAATTATTAAAGCCAATCAGACAAAATGTGAAATCTTATTATGTATAGGAAAAACATACATAAGTAAATTGAAATAATAGTGAAGAACAAATTTTTGAATAAAAATTAAAAAACTAACCTAGGTGTCAAAAGGCGGCCCAGCCTAACACGACATAGGCCCGCACGACTCCTACAGTGGGTTTACCGTATCAGGATAGTCAAAAAGAATATGGGCCATATACGGGTCCAAATTTAGCACATGACGCGTATCAACATGTTCGGCCTATAAAAATTAAAAGCGGAAAAAAATAAAAAGGGAAAAAATAAAGGGAAAAAAGAAGATTGGGAGAAGATTAGGAAAACTGAAAAAAAGAATGACATATAAAAAACATATGGGAAAATTGAGGAAAAATATAAAAAATGAAATAAGATAAGAAAAATATATGAGAAAATTAGGAAAAATACTTAGACTGTGCTGGTACGTCAGCAATCATGCCGTAGTCCATAGGCAGGCGTGCCGTAGAAGTTACAGTACAGCCGTAGTCCATTTCGCTACTGTATACATGATCTATCAACAAATGCCTCCTCTACAGTAGCTACCGCCCGAAACGAAACCCCCGCAGCCGCCGACGCGACACCAGACGACATGGACCCCGGCGGCCTGCGCCCGGCGCCTCAGGCACCCGCCGCCGCCGCGGACGAGCCCCGCGACGCGCGCGTGGTGCGGGAGCTCCTGCGCTCCATGGGGCTCCGCGAGGGGGAGTACGAACCGCGGGTCGTGCACCAGTTCCTCGACCTGGCCTACCGCTACGTCGGCGACGTGCTCGGGGACGCCCAGGTCTACGCCGACCACGCCGGCAAGCCCCAGCTCGACGCCGACGACGTCCGCCTCGCCATCCAGTCCAAGGTCAACTTCTCTTTCTCCCAGCCGCCGCCCCGCGAGGTAACCATCCCCCATGTTAAACCCTCCCTCGGCACCTCTTCTTCCATATCACCCTTTGCCGGATTCCTAAGATTCTTTAGTTGCTTGATGAGGTTCCTGTGCTAGAGTCGTAGATTTTTGACGTGCCCTATCGTTCCCAATGCAGATCCGTATAACCCTAGCTTTTATGCCTCTCGATCCGGCTTTTGGGCGGGGGAATTATGGTTGGCTGAATTGTTGTAGATTGCGCTGGTTTAGTGGGTGAAAACCTAAGATTGCACTAGAGGCTTGCATTTTTGGGACTTAGTCTAAATCTAACTTGTTTAAGAGAAGAATACATTCATTTCCTTTCTTATTGATGTTAATTCACACAAAAAATAAAAAAAATCTGAACAAAGTTTGTAGTATGCTCTTGGACTTATGCTAGGATCCATCAGCTCTGAAATCTCATGATGATATTTGGAGGATTATCAGATTTCTGCCATTTCAATGGTTATGGGGGACCGTGCATTAATTGGAGGGGTTAATATTTGAAGTAAATATGTTATGGACTGGATAGAGTAAGGGTTTGAAGACCGGGGGATAAAGCACTTGCTCTCTAATAGTGCTGGCAGGGTTTCTCCTTGTTGAGCTAAAAGAGGTTCTATGACTTAGGGCTAACTTTAGGGATTCACTCATTGATTTATAATAGAGGACATGTATCCCTTTATATATAGAGAAGATGAACTAACTTAGCATCTAAGGAACTAATCTCTAATATTGTACTAGAAACCAATTCAATCTCTATCTCTAATTGACTAATAGACCTTATCTCCTTAACTTTATTTGATTTATTCTTAGTTTATCATGCCTAAACTGCCACATGGGCCTGGTCTGTGCTCATAACAAAACGAAGAAATTTATATTGAAAGGAATGCTAATGTAGTGAGGGATGTTTGATGAGCAACATGTTTCCTGTGGAACAACACACAGGTTTCCCCCCCTGTCTTATCTAGTTATTTTAAGATTGATTATCCACAGTTTAACGCCTGCTTCTTTGCACCCTGAATATCTGGTAAATGTGGATTATACCTACTTTAGTATTGAAAGCATTCTATTATTCAAGCTGCAGACCTGCAGTCATTAGATGAAACGGTGATATTACAGGTCATTCTATTCTTGTACCACACTACTACTTAGCCTTTTCTTACACTTTCATTTCTCAACTCACTAAAGATCTTCCAGTACATACCTCTTCATGTGACAACACATTGGTGGACTTTTCTTCAGACCCCTTTGAAGAATACATATCAGTTGACCATGGTTTTTTGAATCTCCTGATTTGCTGGTTAATATGCTGGCCAAGAGTGTTTTACTTTAATATCATTGTTTCAGGAATTTGTATGTCCTAACCTCAACAACCATGAAGTAGAACTGTTATGTGCGTTTGTGCCGGTGCATGATTATTTTGTTTTTGCCTTATTGTTGACTTGATTCCTTATTTTCTTATGGTAGTGGCATGTGTCTAACTCTTCTCTGTCTTGCATTGTTTGCGGTTGGCTCAAAGGGTATAATAGCAGGAGTGAGGCAGACAAGTAGTTGGGCTTTGTGTGCTTGGTGGCCTGGTGGACTCTTTGGCATTTCTTTCTTTGCCTATCTTTGTTTACTTGCTATTTCCTCATCTAGTAGGTACTATCTTCTAGTTCATATGGTGTTGCTTTGCCATATGCTATAAGTGCCTAGTCATCCATGCAGTTGTCTGGCAGCTGGTGCTTTCCCACACCTTGTGCCTTGCTGACCATGATGGGTCTATTTAATTTTAGAATGCATGGCTAGGTTTATGCCAACAACCAAACAAGGTTTAACTTTTACATTACGAGCACCACTGAGGTGAGGCTATTGTTTTGTGGTTAAGCATGGGCTCTTAATTAGCTAACAAGATGTTTTTCGTTTCTGTACTGTTTACAAGTTTGAAGATCTGTTATTTAATTTGATCCTTTTGGTATTAAAGACTACATATTACATTTTTCGTGGAATATGATGGATTTTCTCTCCCCATAAATGCTATGCAAGTATTAATAGGAGCCATGTTATGATCTACTCATATTCTTGTAAGTAGTCACCCATTAAAGATTTTCAACATGTAGAATTGCAGATTTTACTATATCATGCAATTGGTATTTCATCTCTAACATGAATATAATTGCTCTTTTTTACTTTGATGATTAATGATACACGTGCCAATGAATGAATGCCCAAGTAGAGATTCTGGGAGACTTGGATTGTCTTGCTTTTTTTGGATGATATGTCTAAGTTGGTCCTTTGGTTAGAGGGATGAGATGGTTCAAGCTGTTGTTTGGTTGGTGAGATCAGATGGGATGAAATGGATGTAAAATGGTATTTACATGTGTAAATTAAATTAGAAAAAACAAAAATATCTTTAAAATATACAAAATTACTTTCAATTGTTGACTAAATAAAATATGTTGTTCCTCTGTGGCAGTTTATAATGTAAATGGTGGCATAAACGACCCCATGATTTTGTTCTTGTTCTTGTTGACTTCTATCTAATACAAGTCATTTTCTCCTTTCATAGGTTCTCCTTGAGGTGGCACGGAACCGGAACAAAATCCCGCTACCCAAGTCAATTGCTCCACCTGGCTCAATTCCTCTGCCACCTGAGCAGGACACGCTGTTGAGCCAAAACTACCAGCTCCTAGCTCCGTTGAAGCCACCACCTCAGTTTGAAGAAACAGAAGATGACAATGAAGGAGCCAACCCTACTACAAGCTCAAACTCGATCAACCCCAGTCCAAACATTCTGCAGGAGCAGATGGGTAACGAGCGGCAGCAGCAGCAGCTTCCGCAGCATGCTCAGAGGGTTTCTTTCCAGCTCAACGCTGTTGCTGCTGCAGCTGCAAAACGCCGAGGGACCATGGATCAGTTGAACATGGGCTAACTGTTGGTCGTTGGCTGGTTTCTAGCTTCCATCCTGCAAATCTGGTACATTGTCATGTTGCATTGCCCAACAAATTCTTTCTGGGATGGTTCTGTTACTGTTAAGCTTTAGCTTGTGCAGATAAGAACAATGCTTTAAGAAAGGGAAATTATTTTGCAAGAAGTATGTGCATGCTGTTCTTGTTCGCTGGTTAATAGCTTACCGTCATCAGTATTTATTTGTTGATTTTTTTCTTACAGCAAGGATATAATTCTTCCCAAGATTAGAGATGCGGTTTCTTATTTTTGCACACTGTTATCTTTCTCTACATGCCTTCCGGAGTCAGCGAGGCATCATCTAACCTCGCTTCAAGAAACAGCTATAGTTTCAAATCAAACCAATGATTTTATGCAAAATGACACTAACCATCATTACTCCTTGCACAATTTTTTAATGTGCCCCTCAATTACTAGTTTGTGTGTGTGTGTGTGTTTGGGCACTTGTGTTACAAGCATATTTTTAGCTATTCCCGTTGCTAAAACGATGCAGAAATTTAATGACGGTACGCAGCCGGTCTAATAGTTTCCTGAGTACATTCGTGTGATCAATCCTCTCATCATCTCATGGGCTCAAAATCACGCCACCAGATATACAAGATGAAAACTCAGTGTGTTAGTTTGTTGCGGATAAAAGTTGCATCACAATGATAAATGTAAAGATCGAGTTTTTTTTCAGTAACTAGATAGATTAACTTTATGTGCTTTGTATAATTTATACGTTTGATTATCCAAAACTACAAACAAATTAAGATGATGTAGTTTTGTGAGAGGAAATACAATTCACACCATAATTTCAATAATCTAAAAGTCAGAAAGAAAGCTCAATAATCTGATAATTCGAGCCTTTTCTTTTGGTGGTGTAACACTCTAAAAATTTAGGGGGAGATTGTTGTACCTGAGTAAGACAAGTTAGCACGCCCCCTCATTTGAACATGTTAAACCTATTATAAAATATTTTGTTTACAACTTAAATTACATGCTATATTAAAATTATGTTCTATTGTTACATAAGCCTATCCTTTGATTTTGATAATATATCCCTTGATACCAAGTACTACCAATTAATTGAAAATTCTTAGTAATGCTCAATAAATAATTTATGCTTTATGTTGAATAATGGATATAGATGGTATGTGAATGATCACTCTTGCTAGAGTGGTTATGAATGAGCAAGTGGAGAATGCAATGCCCACTTTGTGATACACCTACATTTGTTAAAAGCCAAACTTAATGAACAAATCTATTTTTGACTAGGGCAACATAGATTGAGTTGGTTGGTACCTAAAAAAAAGTTAGTACCAATTAAGGACCGAGTGAAAAAAATAAGTAGGAAACGAATATAGTGTATGATCGCTTTTCTCTTGTGGGCTTAGACTTCGTGGAATAGGTGATTTTAGTGGGACAACACCACAGTCATGGCTGGTTTTGAATATCAGAACATCATGTTGCATTGTGCTGATGTAGGGACACTTAGGGTTTATATTGTATAATAACACGAACTTTCTAGTGGTTAGGGTCTCAAATAAAATCCAAATAATATCAAACACGACATAAAACCTAAAGCACCAAACTTAAACAAGAGAGATATTCGATAGGATAGCTTACTAGTCCTCCCTAAGAAATGTCAGTCAAGCCACACGATGGTGGTAACTAAACACAACGTATACCTCAAAGAACTTGATTCAGAACACTAAATCTCATAATTATCTCAAATATTGTGTTTGATTAGCTCTTAGGAAAAGAACCAGTCTTACATTTTTATCTCAAGCAGTGATACATCACCTAGGGCATACACATAATTAAATTTCAGATTTCAATTTAACTAGAGATACATAAGTCGACTGGTCAAATATTTAGAGTTTAGCGGAAGCTTGTCTACCCATTCCTACCAACAAGCTAACTAGGATAGACCCCTAATAGAACCATCATAAAGAAGCAACATATCCCATAGTGCTCAACCTAAGCAAGCTCAACACTTGCAAAAGAACTAAAGCAACAACATATACAAGAGCAAGTGTCAGTAATGACAAGCACGATCAAGTGTAACATATTACATACATATCAGAGGATGACTATTTGTAGTCTGATTTGTGGTGTAAAGTAAGCTTTATTTCACAAGCATTTGTAACGGTATTTAACAATGCATTTGAAATAAATATATAATGTAAATCATAGTATTCATCATCATAATATTATAACAATATCCTTGCTGCCTCCATGGCAATAAGTCATCAAAAGCGGTATCGTAAACCACCATTTTCATAAACACATTTAGAAGTATAAAAAACTATATTCATGGTACTCACTATGTTGCTTATGAGCACGAGCACGGCTAATCAATTAGTTTTAAATCTGTAGAGTTTATATAAGTTTACCCATATAATGTGATAGAAGCCGAACAGCTACACTCTTTTGTTTCGGTACCCATCGGTACCCCACACTCTACACATTGAGTATGGCTTAGAGATCACAACTTATCCTTTACATTATCTACTATCTAATCCTTACATGAGCACCGTGAGTAAAAATTCACACTAAGTTTACATTCTTAATGTCGTTAGGTTGGGGTCTTTACCAACATAACGCCGTTGGTGGATCAGTACGGTCGTCCCCTACGTGGCACTCACTGTTGTACGTGCGGTAGAATAGCTAGTTGTTCCCTTACACGGGATAGTATAGTCGTTCCCTACCAATCATACATACACCAGCAAAGTGGATCGGTACAGTTGTCCCCTCATAAATAACATAAATATGCAAAGTGGATTGGTACAGTGATTACTTTACAATCCACACACATCCACACACATGTGAGCAACTCTCAAAGATAGCTATATAGTTAGTTCATAGGCACTATCGTTACTACAATGACATCTCAAATGCAAGGATAGATAATAGACAACTTAATGACCTAAGCCTATTCCATACTAGTACATGTGGTTGCATGGTGTTCGCACCGGATCACAGCGCAAGCACGCCGACGCCTGAGAGGTTTGCTTAGCTCCAGTGCAGGCCGATTGGCTTCTTTCCGTGGCTTGAGGTACACGCGCTAGGGTCCGTGGGGTTTGATCGGCTCCGGTGCGACGATACAGGGGCGAGCGTGCTAGTCAATTTGACCATGCAATTGATAAGGAAGTGAGACGAATAGGTCAGTCAGACAATGGGTCGATACAGGCCCTCACTATCGGCTGGTTGCCGATAGGATCAAGTTGGTCATCGGCTGCGTCCGAAAGCCCCTTCGCTATCGGCTATTTGCCGATAGTAATCGGGATGCTCTTCAATCGGCTAAGGAGCCGATGAAGGCGTGGACAGGTGTCGATGAGGGATCGACCATAGAGCCGATGGAGGAACCGGGGTGTATCCAGAGGATAGCAAAGCGTACAAGATCCCTCCTGATAGTCGACGGAAGCTGTAATGGTTGTTCATCGGCTGAAAAACCGATGAAGACATATGCAAAATGGCAAGGAATCGTATAAAAGGCATGGGCTGTAAAGCCGATGCCGCTCCGGATATGGCAGCACAAGACCCGTCGCCTGCTGTGACAATGTCATTAACACCGAACCTTGAAGATCGGACCTAACCGAGACAGTACGAGGCCGAGGCCAACAACGACGATACAGAGGAAGCCGGATCGGCCGTGTTGAAGTAAAGACAGGAGCAAACCCATCGGCTAGCCCAGCCGATGTGCTTGACGTGCCACGCCAAGGGAAACCTCTAAAGGTCTGGCGTATATCGG
The DNA here is from genome assembly GCA_030770085.1 of Oryza coarctata. NCBI lineage: Eukaryota > Viridiplantae > Streptophyta > Magnoliopsida > Poales > Poaceae > Oryza > Oryza coarctata. The sequence goes on from CM061466.1 coordinate 16,326,548, forward strand.
CCTCTGGGCGTGAAGCTCAGAACATGGATAACTCATCAGCTAGCACTCCGATGAGATGCCGTGTAGAAAACTATAAGCCTAAAGCTCAATCTACCGTCGGTAGCCTCGTAGGTCGAACCTAACCGATGCAGCACGAAATTGACAATGGTAGAGGGAGCTTAATAGGCCGATAGGCCCTGCATGGACGTGATGCGATACATCTAATCGGCCTAAGAGGTTGAACCTAACCGATGTAGCCTTAGACGGAGCAGAACATATCGAGATAGTGGTGGGACTTACCCCTTCGCCGTTGATTGGATCTAACCGATGCAACCCCGTGTTAAGAGCTAGACCCCGTCGGTAGAAACCTAGATGAACTAGGGTGGCAATGTGCCGAGATTGTATTGATCTTGAGATTCTTTACATGTCTCCAGGGGTCTATATTTATACCCTGGATTTACAGAGTTTGACGCGTTCTCAACCATCGGATGTTATTTCCTAACAAAAATAAAGAAAAATATCTCTAAAGAGGTTAACTAACTAACTAAATCTTCCTATCCATATGAGATACGATTTACAAAAGATAAAATATCCTACTGTGGGTTCCACGGCTCCTCCGCAAACTTGGTCTTATCTGGATAATCTTCTATTTCGGGATCAAGTCTTCCATTGCTTTAATCCAATCGGCTTCTTCCCTGTAGCAATCGGACCTCCTTTCACTCAAGCCGATCCTTTTCCAACCTCTCCCAGGGCTTGTCTATATCCTATCATTAAAACTCTTCCTTGGACCTGACTCCATCCAGATAGTTCTCTGTCTTCAAACCGATCTAATCTTCCACTAGTTTGATCGGCTTCTCTACAATACCGATCAGCTTTGTCCCACGAGCCGATCAGTATTTCCATCGGCCGATCCTGTTTATAGGCTAAACCAAATTCCGGCGTTAACACATGCCCCCCAATTTCAGAGTTTGCCAACAGACTACGAAATTTTGAGCCGTTAGAGGTCTCCGCAAACTAGGATGGCCCGTTAAAACCCACAAATGATAATTAATCGGCCCAGATTCCTGCCTAGGTCACTCCGCCTCTATAAAATATCCTATCGCTTCATCCTTCTTCCACACACTTCCTCCCCATCAGAACCCCCAACCTCGACAACCTTCGAGGACTGAATGAAGGCGAACCTCCGCAGATCACTTCATCGGCCGCTAAACTTCTCTCCTTCTTTCTACGTGCGATGGCGTCGACGCACGCAGTCCCTGAGGTAACTATTATTTGCTCTTTCACCCCATATTTCAAACAAATCTTCCCTATCCTGTCTTCTCATCGGTAGTCGAGTTCTTGTTCACTGTAGGATCTCAAGAGTCAGATTGCTATCCCAGTTTCTGATCTTCCCGGTTACTTTTACCTTGGCCCTATGGGTAACGAAGATCCAACTGATTTCATAAATTCTGAAACAGAAAGGATCTCATATAAGCATCCGTCTATGGCCATCACCGAGGATGGAGAAACTGGTACATCAGGGTTTCCGCCTCCAAAAAGTCTTTTTGAGAAGACTTGGAAATAGACCGCTGCATCAACCTTTCTTTAGCCAATATGAAAAAATGAACCTTTGCTCATATTGGCTTCTTATTTCTGGTCGAATATTAGGAACGCCTTCATGTTCGGGCATGGACCAATGACCCCTACCCTAATGGGTGTCACCATGTTGACCTGCCTTAACACTACCCATTACGTAAATCCGTTCATCCTCAGATTTAAACCCACTCATCGGCTGAACACCAAAAACGTTGGAGGTTAGACTAAATACATCTTCCTGCACAAAAAGACCTCCGGCCAAGTTGATGAGCAGGAACATGTGGCATTCATGAATCTTTGGTTGGAACGGTTTGTTTTCGGTGGTTCAACTCTTGGTCCAACCACTAACATGCAGTGCCTAGCGGAGCTCTTGGCCAATCAACGCCGCATTCCATTGGGACAATATCTTCTTGGAGCCGACTATCAACTGCTTTATCAGTTGGTGAACAAGCTATCGACAGGCCAACCAGTCGATCATATTGGTAGTCCCTGGTGGTTCATACAACTCTGGTTGAACGTCTACACCTCTAGAGTTATCGCCAGGACCCCTTTCCTTTCTCTGACATATCCGACTGATTACCCAGAAGAAGATGAGGCTAGCCGGCGCCGATGCACTTCTCTGGGTAAAGCCGCATTGGCTCTTCCTGAAAGCAAAATGACCCCCCTCGGACTCAGCTAGTGGTTTAACTGTTTTTACTACAGCTTTACTAAAGAAGTCACCATCTAGTTCGTGTACGAGGACGATTCAACTTTTGAAATGCCTTCCAGATTTCATCCAATGAATGCATTAGCCGATGAAGAATCGAAGACCATCTTCTTATCATCCATAACTTCCATTCTTCTACTGATCGGATTTTCATCGGGTCGATCCCAACACCCGTCATACGAGTTCTACTATCATTCGGTCGGTGCTCGTCAGTTGGGTTTCGGCCAACTCCCCATCGGCTTATTCTTCATCGGCAAACTCCATGCCTGAGGAGAAGTAAACAATGGCTTAGAGTATGATCGGCTTAGGATGATGGCAACATCCTTGTCCTTAGGGACCATCTCCACCTTTGAGCCCTGCATATCCAACACCAAACTTTTTGCTCGATGGTGGTTGGAATGGGGAAGGCATCTATTCAGTCTATCGACTGAGCATTATTGCCTGTGTCTCAACCCCGACTACGTTGAACCGATGAAGAGGTAATCTTTCTCCTTGTACTACCTTTTCTATATCGTATTGAACTTCGACTGCGTCTTAATTCCCATGATTCCATAGGCTGGTGACAAAGATGCACCTACAACCAGCGCAAGCGGTCGGCCGATTGTTTATCAACCTTAATCGGCCAGATCCATCCTTAGACAAAATGCTCCACTTCCATTGACTCTTCTTCGAGTATCACGAACACCAGGGCTGAAACGTAAGAAACCGGCTAATCGGACGGTTTCTAAGAAGCAAAATCCCAACGCTGATGTCACAATCATTACACCAGCTTCGCGAAGCCCTTCTCCTGTGATAATCTTGACCTCTTCATCTCCATTGGTATGTGTCAGCATCAATTCTTCTCCGTTGCCTTCATCTTTATCTTGACACCTTTACTTTGCAACTTGAACCATCGGCTCCTGAAATCCAACTGCTGGACAACGTTACCAGGACTGAGCCGATGGTCTCCTCAGAAGTTATAGCATCCAATCCTTAAGTCGCTTCACATCAAGCTGATATCCGCATAATCATTCAAGCTGCTCCCACTGTATCCTACGTATATCCATCCTACATGTTATTTTTTTCCTGGCTCATGATCCTAATATTTACCGATGTTAACGTGTAGTCATTAGCCGACCTATTTTCCTTTGACATTGGCAAATACTTGGATACAGAGGAAGACTCAGCCACCAATACAACAATTGAACCATCTCTACCAGCCGATGTATGCGAGCAACTGTCAAATATTATGCATCGGCTGGAAATTCCGATTGACTCGCTGGTGGAAGATTGTGGGCCAATCCAGGGAAGACTCACTGAAATGGAGCATCTCCTGCCTGAAGAGCTGACCGATGTACACACGTCTGCTGCCTACTTGGAATTTCAAAGGACCCAGCTGATCACATTAAGACAACACATAGCCGATCGTGTTGAGCAAACCAGTCTAGCTCAGAACTATCGGCTATCCACCCAAAGCGAAAAGAAGAAGCTTGATGAGATGACAGCTGACCTTCAATGCACCAGCACTAAGCTTGGCCTCCTGAAGAAACGAGAAGTCGATTTGATGGTGGAACTTGACAAAGTGCGTGATGACAATAAATCCACCGAGTCTCATCTCATCGGCCTACCACAATCAATCCAAGATCAAAAGGCCAAGGTAGTAGACAAAGTACGCCTTGCAGTTCGTCGGCATAAGAATTTGAAGACCATCCCCGGATCCGATGAGGATGACATCCGCGCCATCAACGAAATAGACCAAATCTGCCTACGCGCGATCAAGGCCATTAAGAAATTCCTGTAAAATTTTAGCCTCGGAGAAAAACCCAAGATGTCATCCTGAACATTAACTGCTTGCAATATAATTCAATCAGATTGATCAGTGAAATTTGTATATATATATATATATATATTCCCTAATGACGATATCTTAACGATATCGGCCATCTGTAACCGATATAATCATATCGGCTTCCATATATTAGAAATCAGCTACGCCTTAGCCAATTTACGCAAACAGTACCATTAGCTGATACGTTATTCTCTTCCGTCTTGAAAAGAATTTAAAAATCGGTTATGCTCAGCCGATTTAGGCGCCTATCCAAACGCTAGGATAATACCTTTTCAAATATTTTCCGTTGAGGGCTTTGGCAAATTTCTCCCCTTCAAGAATCTCTAGAATATAAACATTGCCAAGCACACACCGATTGATCCGATAAGGCCCTTCCTAATTGGGTGACCATTTTCCAGACTTATCATCCTTAGATCCAATCGGTAAAATCAATTTTCACACGAGATCTAATTAGACCTCCAATGCATCGGCATCTCCTCTTTTCCTGATAATTAGCTCTCATAAGCCGATAGCACATGCATCAAATGTGCTAAATTGTTGAACTCTTGTGAAGAAAATTTTCACCTGATGCGACTCGACAGCCCTTAGAAGGCCAGATCAGCTAACTGTTTCTCTCTCAGAACAAGACTATAACATCGAACTCTGATGTCCTAAAAACATTGGATGTATTCTAGAACTGACTCATTAGGCCCCTGTCTAACCGATGTCAAGTCTGACAGTCTCATTTTTTGAATCCCAGTACAGGAATGTCTATAGAACTGCTGCTCTAGATCGGTCCATCCTTTAATCGAGTTTGGTGGTAAGGAAGAAAACCATGCAAAGGCTGATCAAGAGAGGGATAATGGAAAGAGATGGACTCTAAGAGCTTCCTCGGCCGATGCTTCCCCACACTGTGCTAAGAATCGGCTGATGTGCTCCATTGTAGATATACTGTCCTGTCCTAAAAATTTGGAAAAATCTGGTGTCACGTATTGGCGAGGCAATGGAACTCTATCAAACCATTCTGGATACGGGTGCCGATACATAACTGTTTGATCTTTAGGCTTAATATCAAATTGCTCTTTCACCATGTCCACGATTATGGTTAACCAATCCTTCTCCCTTAGAGTATCTTCCTAATCATGTGGAGGTGGATATGGTACCCGATGCTACCTATGATATTCTTCATAATGATTACTCTGAAAGAATTCTGGAGAATTCTGGAGGTACCTCCTGCCGTTGCCCCCCGAATCGATCTTATGTTGGTGGACACATATTTTCTGATAGGTCCTTATTTTGCCAAGTTTCCTTCATCCCTATTGGCAAAGGTACATGATCTTAATCAGGCTCTTGAGCTGATAATTCTTGTATCGTCTTCATTATCAAATCTTGTAATGTATCCACCCATACTTCCGATGGATTACTGAATGCTTGGTAAAATGACTCGTTGAACATCTCTTGCAACGGCTTGGAAGAATTCACAGGCGATGAATGACCTAATTCCTTCATCAAAACATATTTTGGTAACTGCATCTTTTGAATCGGCCATTGTTCAGTCATATCGAAGGATTCCAAATAGAGCTTCTAAAAATTGTCTATATTCTACTCTATATGCTACCTATGGTCTTCATTCAGATCCTCCATGGTAACTAGAACTATAATATCCTGATCGGCTTCATCTTCAAATGAATATGCCTTGGAATCAAACTTTTTTGTAGACTTATTGACAACAAGATGCCCCCGGGTTGATGAGTAAAAATTTGACTTCTAAACAGACACTTGTAGAGTCCCACTTGTTGATAAATAGAATTATATCACACCAGCCGATAAAGGATCTTCAGCCGATGAATGGTCCTCAGGTTTCTCCAGCCGATGAATGAAATCCTGTCCAATCGGCTGTTGAATGAAGATTTCTATACTACTGGTCGATGAACGAAATATGGCTCTTATCGGCCAATGAATGAAACCTTCGGTCCCACTGGGCATGCCAAAAAATATGTTCGCGCTGGATCCCGGTGCGAGCACACTGACGCCTAGAAGGTCTGCTTAGCTCAAGTGTAGGCCGGTCGGCTTCTCTCCGTGGCTCGAGGTAGACGCGCCGAGGTCTGTGGGATTCGATCGGCTCCGACGCAACGGTACGGGTACGGGTGTGCCAGTCAATTTGACCCTGCAATTGATAAGGAGGTGAGACGAACAGGTCAGTCGGACGATAGGCCAATACAGGCTCTCGCTATCTGTTGACTACCGATAGGATCAGGTTGGTCATCGACCGTGTCCGAAAGGCCCTTCGCTATTGGCTATTTGCCAATAGGAATCGGGACGCTCTTTAATCGGCTAGGGAGCCGATGAAGTCATGGACAGGTGTCGACATGGATCGGCCGCAGAGCCGATAGAGAAACCGAGGTGTATCCTGAGAATAGCAAAGCGCACAAGATCCCTCCTGATAGTCGATGAAAGCTGTAACGGTCGTTCATCAGCTGGAAAACCAATGAAGGCATATGCGAAATGGCAAGGAATCGTATAAAAGGCATGGGCTGTAAAGCCGATGCCACTCCGGATATGGTAGCACGAGACCCGTCGCCCGCCGTGATAGCGCTATTAACACCGAACCTCGAAGATTGGACCTAACCGAGACAGTACGAGGCTGAAGCCAACAACGACGATACGAAGGACGCCGGACCGGCCGTGCTAAAGTAAAGACAGGAGCAAACCCATCGGCTAAATAAGCCGATGAGGGGACGCTTCTCTGAAGGCGGGCGCGCATTGGCTGGGAGACCGATGCGCTTGACGTGGTGCATCAAGGGAAACCTCTAAAGGTCTGGCACGTATCGGCCTCTGGGCGTGAAGCTCAGATCATGGTTAACTCATTGGCTAGCACTCCGATGAGACGCCGTGTAGAAAACTATAAGCCTAAAGCTCAATCTATCGTCGGCAGCCTCGTAGGTCGAACCTAACCGATGCAGTACGAAATTGACGACGACAGAGAAAGCTTAATAGGCCGATAGGCCCTACACGGACGTGATGCGTTTTATCTGATCGGCCTAAGAGGTCGAACCTAACCGATGCAACCTTAGACGGAGCAGAACATATCGAGATAGTGGCGGGACTTACCCTTCGCTAGAGATCGGATGTAACCGATGCAGCCCCGCGTCGAGAGCCAGACCCCACCGGTAGAAACCTAGAAAAACTAGGGTGGCAATGCGCTGAGATTGTATTGATCCTGAGATTCTTTACATGTCTCCAGGTGTCTATATTTATACCCTAGGTATACAGAGTCCGACGCGTTCTCAACCATCGGACGTTATTTTCTAACAAAAATAAAGAAAAATATCTCTAAAGAAGTTAACTAACTAACTAAATCTTTCTATCCATATAAGATAAGATTTACAAAAGATAAAATACTCTGCCGTGGGTTCCATGGCTCCTTCGTAAACTCGGTCTTATCTGGATAATCTTCTATTTCGAGACCGAGTCTTCTATTACTTTAATCCGATCGGCTTCTTCCCTATAGCAATCGGACCTCCTTTCAATCAAGCCGATCATTTTCCAACCTCTCCCTAGGCTTGTCTAGATCCTATCGTTAAAACTCTTCCTTAGACCTGACTCCATCCGGATAGTTCTATGTCCTCAAACCGATCTAATTTTCTACTAGTTTGATCGGCTTCTCTACAGTATTGATCGGTTTTGTCCCACGAGCCGATCTGTATTTCCATCGGCTGATAGCTGAACCAAATTTTGACGTTAACACATGGTAAATAAAAGTTGATGATATAGCGTTCAATCCTTAATCGATTTAGACGAACACCCCCTATTAGTATGCAACACCACCATATGTATACCACTTGCCGTCCAAGTCTTAAACATGTTTTTAATCATTTTAGTTCACAAATAATCATAATTTTCATCTCTATGCACAAGTAAAATAATACCCAAATTCTTATTTATAATATAATCATAATGATTATTTACATATTTCTAAGCATTACTAGAAGGCATATTCTAAATGAGCACAAGTAAATTACTCAAAACTAATCTGAGATTACAAATAGTAGGGAATTCAAGTTTCATGGTGGAATATTCAGTAAATAGGTCATAGCTAACATCTACCCACATTCGGAATATTGACAGTTATAAATACGAATGCAACTTTATAAACAACAATTTTCATTTTTATTTCCCAAATCATTGGTTTCAAAATATTCAAAGGAGTAAAGGAGCACTTGCCTTGTACCTCTTCACCGAAACTAGAACTTGATGGGATCGCTATACAAGATTAACGTATAAATAGCAAATAATGCAGAAAATCTAAAATACTCTAAAATGCACGATTTCTTCACAGTGGGTTGGTACTGACCTATTATGAATTTAGGTGAAAGAATCTCTATTTTATCACTTTTCATTTGTGAGATATGAATTTTACAAGTTCTATACTATGTCATTTATTTTCTTATGTAAAGTTGTGTAATATTTTAAAAGGTAGTTTTGTCCAATTATTCTATAAATTACGAAATAGCATAATTTTATAAGATCAACCCAACTGGTTTCATAACTTTTGAAGCTTTTATAAATTTCTTATGCATCTTACAAGTTATAGTGGACATTATGCTAATTATTTACTATACAAAATTCTAGAGGTATTCCCTGTACATAATATGCCACCTTTTAGTTTTGAGTAAATAAGGGCATATTTTGTCGATCTAACTAATTTTGGTTCAACACATTTGGAGCTAGGGTACATTTTCTATGAATTTTTCAAGTTAGGATATGCATTATGGTATTATTTAATACACAAATGTTTAGGGGTATTTTCTGTACAGAGAGTGCCAGGTTTTAGTTTACAACATTAAATAAAATAATTTTTTGAGTTTACTGAAATTTGATTCATCTCAAAATGAGCTAGAATGAAATTTCTTTGCATTTTACAACTTTACACAATTTTTAGCCAAGCAAATAATGCAATAACCAATTTTTCTATATTCCCCAGATTTTAAATACAAGGGGGCCACATGTTGGTCTCTGGCATTTTTGCAGAAAAACTCCTGGGGTTCCTGGGAATACATCCTGCAGTCCGCGCACGTGTTCTATACCAAAATCATTAAGAGTTCTCAAGTTTAATCATATTTACATTTAGGTCCTGGTCCCACATGTAAGTCTAACAGATTTTACAACTCGAACCGTGCAAGATTTAAACATTTGCTAAGCCAGGTCCTTATGCATTAATGAGGCTGGTCCCACATGTCATCTAGATGACAGCGAGCAGTAGTGGCTAGCCTGCCAACGTGCAAACGGTTGTTTTTTATGCATGCACATTGGATGGCAATGTGGACAGTGATGCAAGCTATAGCTGGTCTTGGGTTGCTATTGCATGTCACTCTAGAGGTCGGATCTACTTGACTTGACGCATGCGTGTGCCTCTAAGGGCTACTAGGGGGCTCATCAAAAAGCAAGCATGGATCGGTGAAGCTCAGTTGTTGGTGACGGTTCGCGAAACAACTTGGTAGCAGTGCTTCACCTTTGGTAGACATTGATGGCTCATTCTAGGCATGGATCTACCATGAGAAGAGGCATGGGTGGTCAAGCGATGGTAGCGGAGGACCTAGTTGGGAGGAATCACGTCAAAGCTTACCAAAGGGCGAAAGAACAGTGGATGAAGGTGATGATTGGAGAGGAAGAAGATGATGGGGATCTCTTGGTCTACATCATCTTTCTTCGACTTATCTAGGGTTCTTGGTCGCCGTGGGGTAGTGATGAAGGTAGCACGGTGGTTTAGCCAGATTTGCACCATGGTAGCCAAGAGGTTGTCATGATGCTATGATGGTGCTCGAGGTACAACCATGGTAACGGTGGTGAGGTTTGCATTCCGAAATCTCTGCTACACAACATGCAACAAGTTTGGTGGGATTAGGGACAACATGAATGACTGAACATGGGATAGAGCTTCGAGGAAAGAGGTGCTCACTGAAGTCAAAATGTGGCAGTGGAGAAGTTTGCTAGGATCAAGGTTGACACCTTCTTTCCCGACGACTCCAAGGCAAAGCACCTTGGCGTCTCTGTAGCATAGGACGAGGGCAAGCAAGAGAGTGTGCTAGGGTGGTGGTGGGCTAAATAGCTAAGCTTAGCATGAAGAGTGTAGAAGGAGGAGCTCGACCGGCGCTCTAACATGTGGGAAGCACGTGGCGCATGCACCCTGCATAATGGGCCTAGAAGACGGTGACCAGAGGCTGACCACCAGGTCCCACACATCCTCGAGGCCCACTTGCACTGAAGGTTGTGAGAGAAGGAAACTGCTCTGGAGGCTATGGGCTGTGTTACTGTTTAAACTTTGACTCTGGTATACTTTGCCTTGCTGTGGCCTAAACCATGGTGGACGACTTGGTGGTGGTAGAGGAAGTATTATACTACTGATTAGACAAGGTTTCACCCCAAAAGGCATTATGGTTGAATTTTGGGAAGGCAGCAAAGTAGTCTCCACGAAATCTGTAAATTTCCAGGTTTTGCTGATTTGAGGGCTTAGTTTGAGGAACTATATGAAGTGATAAAATCAAACCAAAATATAGTGAGTTGTATGTGTTAAGAAGTATGTTTTAGAATTTTTCCATGATTTTATGTTGTACCATATATTTTTAGATTTTTTCTTGGTTCAACACTATGCATATAACCATATTATGAATATGCAACTGAGTGCCTAAAACTTTAGGAGTAAGTTATGCATAACCTGAGGTGGTGATTTATTTTAAATTTGTACTTTCCAATTCATGTCTTCACAAGGTGTGTATACACATTTTTTTTAGATAAGTTAAAAGGAGCTAGAGTTTTGTTATGGTGGAAAAATGAATAGATGTGTTGTTGTTGATACTTTTCATTGTGGTGCTGTTTTGCATGTTTTTATTGAGGTATCAAATTAAGTGATGAAATTTAACCTAGGTTATTTTAGAATAAACGAGTTGTAAAGTTTTTGGGAATGATTTAAAGATTTTTATATTGGGCCCTTTATTTTCAAAACTTTTCTCCTAGCCATCATGGTGCATATGAAACCTATTATGATGCAAGGAAAATCCAAAAACATACCAAAAGTCTCAAGTCACACAAAAGAAAATCATGCAACGCCAATCCATATTATGCTTGTGACTTACTAGAATTTATTTTCCCATTGGTTATAGCGTGAAAGAAATTTACAAAGGGTACTATATTTTATTTCGACTAGAATTAGATTATTCCTATTGAGCTACTAACTTGACATATGTGATGAAAATGTTTTGTTTTTGAATCATGAGGCCATGAAAAGTGTTTGCAAAGTTTTTATATTTTAATCTTTGGTGATTTATCGATATGGAGCCAATAGGAATTCCAAGATCGATCGAGTTTGTGTTGAGCGTGGAAATTTTTCCTAGGGTTTGATCAACCTCATCTTATTATACTCTTTTAGAGCTACTTGGTAAGGATACTCAAACGTTCCATTTTTATAAAGCGAAAAAGTTTTTATTTTACACCATTTTTTGAGTATGAACTAGCTTGTTCAACCTTATTTTAATTTTATGCAGAAGAATTGTGGAACATTACCTTTGAAGAACTTTTTTAAAATTTTATTGAAGTCAAATTTCGAAAGGTATGTTATAGTTGAGAATGAAGAGGATAATGAATGTGTTAAAATGACATGTCGATTAAAATGAACCTTTTCTTGCTTTCCTTTCCTTAATACCTTAGTGTCCAAGATTCCCCCTTACCACTGGCGCAGTGGAATAAAAGGCAAGGGGTGCATGAGGCTCATAGTCTTTAGAGTGGGTGCCAAAATCTAGAAGATCCGAAAAACTAAGCCATGACACGTCTTTATGTGTTGGAACTAGGCTCATGTGTTGGGTACATCATAGACTATGGGTAAATTGTACATCCATTGTAGTGTGAATAAAATCAATCAATTCAAATAGTCGTACTCGCAGTAATTGAGCATTAGGACTTGTACTAATATTGACTACTAAACTTGTTGCTTTCAAACCCCTAGGGATATTACATGGAGCTACTCATGCTGTGATAGCAGTAGCACCAATTCTAAGCTCCACTCTAGTGTTTCCGCCACCTTTCAGATAGCTGCTCCCATACTTACTTGGCACAGTCACAGCCCCTAGGCTGATCTGAGGATCAGCACCGGGTATGCCTCTAGGGTCCTTCTTCAGTACCATTTGCAGCATGGCAGGACTACTTCTTTAGCATCCACCACCACTACAGCAGCTGCGATAGCACCAGTGACACTAGGTACCTCCACTTCAGCTTTCACTTTGGTTGCTACTACTTGTGCCCCTAGTACCTCTACACTACTAGGCCTTGCCACCGTGATAGCTCAGGCAGATAGTTCTACAACTGTCCCCATCTATGTCACTTTCGACTCCACAGAGGACCCCTAGAAGGTTGAGCCCCATGTTTCTGACACGGAGCCTGACATCCTCGAGTAGGAGGAGCCGCCTATGGCAAACCTTGAGCACGACGTTTCTATGGAGCTACTAGCCACAACCATAGCCCTTCTCCATGCCACTCTTAGTAGTTTGTCCATGTTGACCCTTAGTAGTCTGCCCCACGCCATGGCACTTGCCTGCATGAGTAGATAGAGGGTCATGTGATCCTTAGTAAAGGCATCACTTAGGTAGTCTTTTGGTCAGCGGTCCCTTATCCTTAGATTTCCATATTAGGTGATGATTGCGTTTAGCGGTGTGTTGTATCACCTTAAATTGTGTGCAATAAACTATTGAGGCAACATCATCTTTATGTATTATCTACGTATGTGATCCCTCCCTACTGCAATCTATGTGTAGTATGAGAGCCTATTTGTACTTACGCTAGAGCTAGTGTAGCTTTTGTGTGTTATGGTATTAAGACATGTTTAGCCCTTGTGTGAAAAACTTGATTGCTACACATCACTTAATGCAATTAAAACTACCTTATAAGCAAACCATACCCCCATAGTTTTAAATGTGTCTCCTACCTTCTTCTTCTTCTTTTAGATGGTGAACACTTGTGCTATGGGATCTAATGCCAGATGCACAAATGAACCACCACCACCACCTTCGGATCTTCCCACAATAGCACAACTGATGGCCACTCAAAACTAGCTCATGCAAATCTTAAACCACTTTCTCACCCAAAACACCCAAGGTGGGTGACCTGCTCAAGCAGGGCTAGTTGTTGAAGGGAACCGCAACCCAACAAACTATGGAGAGTTCATGAGAACTAAGCCACATGTTTTCATTGAGGCAGACGAACCACTTGCAGTGGAAGATTGGCTACGCACCATTAAGAAGAAGATGGACCTTATTCGTGCTAGGGATAAGGATATGGTCAGCTTTGCTACTAGTTAGCTAGATGGGCTAGCCAGTGATTGGTGGGGTACATACAAGGCATCCCATGAGGAAGATGCTGAAGAACCCATCTGAGAAGAATTCACGGGGCTTTTGTATGAAAACTTCAGGCCTATTGCCATCATGAAGATGAAGAGAGATGAGTTTAGGAAGCTCCAGCAGCACAACATGAGTGTGCAGGAGTATCTAAATAGGTTCACCCAGTTATCCTGCTATGCCCGATAGACATCCCTAATGAGGAAGAAAGGATTGACAAGTTTCTTAGTAGGTTGAATGCTACTCTGCATGGGTCTCTAATAATTTAGGACCACACCAGCTTCTAGGGCATGGTCAACAAGGCCTTGAAGAAGACAACCACAAGGTGGAGAACAACAAGAAGTGCATGGTCGCCTTCAAGAACTAGCCACAGGGAGTGCAGAGGTTCAAGAATGCCACACCTCAGACATGGAAGCCCATGTGCCTAGCATGTCCTCACCCTCCTACAACTTTAGCCCCTACTGCCTGCCCTCTAACACCAAGGTTCTGTACTCTGAGTCCTACCATTCTTGCACCAGGCGGGTCAACAAATCTCAACTACTACATCTGTGGTGAGAAGAGTCACTTCGTTAAAGAGTGCCTGTAATACTAGATTGCACCATTTCGATTCCCGACCAAGGCAACGCCAGTTCATGGTGCAACTAATGCATCAGCACCACACAGGGCTCAATAGACCTAGGTGAAGATGAGGACACTAACATCCATTTCAAGGGGCCATGTGAACCATGTCTACATGGATGAAGCACAGGAAGACCCGAGCATACAAATTGTTATGTTCTCAATCAATTCCATTCCTATCCTTGTGCTTTTTGATTCCGAAGCATCACATTCGTTCATATCACCAAAACTTTTTAGGAAGCATCAATTCAAAATCTTTGCTTTGACTCAACCTTTGATTATGCACTCTCCTAGGGGAGATCTATATGTCAATAGGGTATGTGAAAAGGTCCAACTTCTTCTTCAAGGGGAATTATTTCCCATTGACCTCATCATTCTTCCCTCCCAACACATGGACATCATCCTAGGCATGGACTTGTTGTGTAGGAACCATAGGATGATTAACTATGTCAAGAGAGAGCCAACCCTGAGTCCTAAGGATAAAGACCCAATTAAGATCAAAGTGGGAATACCAAGGTCGATAGGAGACCAACCATAGGAAAACCAAGTCAACCTACTCCTAGAAGAAACCCCATTAGTACATGAATATCCAAATGTGTTCCCAAATGAACTCCCAAAAATGCCACCTAATAGGGATATTGAGGTCATCATTGACCTGATGCATAGCATGGCACCTATATCCAAGAGACCTTATAGGATGTTACCAATGAGCTAGAAGAGCTAAAGAAGCAAATCAGGGAGCTTTAGGAGAAAGGATTTGTTCAACCTAGTTCATCCCCATAGGGAGCCCAATGCTTTTCGTGAAAAAAGAAAGAGATGGTAGCCAAAGGATGTATGTTGACTACCATGCCTTGAATTAAATAACCATCAAGAACAAATATCCCCTCCTAAGGATTGATAATCTATTCGATCAACTCTAGGGAGTTTGTGTATTCTCTAAAATAGACCTTTGTTCTGGCTATCACCAACTAAAAATCCAACCAAATGATGTGCCAAAGACAACATTTTCCACCAGATATGGCACATATGAGTTCACGGTAATGTCCTTCAGACTAACCAATGCCCCTGTTTACTTCATGAATCTCATGAAAAAAGTATTCATGGAGTATTTGGGCAAGTTCATCATTGTATTCATCGATGATATCTTGATCTACTCCAAGACTGAAGAAGAGCATGCAGAACACTTGAGGATGGTATTGGAGAAGCTAAGAGAACACCAGTTCTTTGCCAAGTACAAGTGTGATTTCTGGCTTAAGGAAGTAAGTTTCCTAGGTCATGTGATCTCGGCAGAAGGAGTAGCAGTAGATTCAGCCAAGATCAAAGCCGTGACTAACTAGAGAGCCTTAGGATAGTCACATAAGTGAGAAGCTTCGTAGGTTTAGTGGGTTATTACAAGAGATTCATTGAAGGATTTTCAAAAATTGCTTGCCCAACCCAACTGCTTAAGAAAGAGAAGAAGTATGAATGCACAGATCAATGCCACTATAGTTTTGATAAGCTAAAGACCAAGCTAACTACTGCTCCTATCTTAGTCCTACCATATATCAAGAAGGATTTTGAGATATACTATGATGTATCCCTC
This sequence comes from Oryza coarctata, assembly GCA_030770085.1. Classification (NCBI taxonomy): domain Eukaryota; kingdom Viridiplantae; phylum Streptophyta; class Magnoliopsida; order Poales; family Poaceae; genus Oryza; species Oryza coarctata. The sequence goes on from CM061466.1 coordinate 16,342,198, forward strand.
TAAGGCTTAGGCAGCGTGTTGATGTAAGAAGGCAAGGTAGTGGCCAATGTGTTTTGCTAGTAGAGACCACATGAAGAAAACTACCCCACTCATGATCTAGAGTTGACTTTTGTAGTTCATGCCTTAAAAATATGGAGACACTATTGATTTGGATGTATGCCAAATAGTCAAGGCAGGACATCACTGTTCTAGACTTGTACAACCCTTGAAGGTTTAAAAATGAAGTTTGACGATATTAGAATGGATTTTATTATGGGACTACCCAAGACTAAGTCAAGTTATGACTCCATTTGTTAAGAAAATATGTAACCTGTGACACTGACATATGAACCCCACCGGCTTAAAACTATGGTTAAAACCTGTTAAAGTGTTTTGTGTCACCAACATGTGGTCCCTGGGCTATGGACCGGTCAATTTGACAAGTTCAATATTGACCCTAGCCTAGTGAGTGGAGCCTTTCCCTTGTAAAATTAAATAAAATGAAATAGAAATATCCTTGGACCCACCTGTCAATGAGTAGATGCTTTTTCCTTATGAAAATAACTCAGACAGAAACATAAATTGCTCAAACATTATCTTTCTACAATTATTTGAATTAATTCAAATTTGAATATTTAAACACCTCTAGCTCACTCATCCTTAGTCCAAATTCAGTTAAACTTTTACCAAAATTCATCTAAAATCAAGATCTATCTAATGGTGCTAGTTTGGTATTTTTCCCATTTTTTATTGGTATTTATTCCTTATTAGTTATTAGTTGAATTGTGTTTGAATTAGTCGTTCACCATTTAGGTTACGTTTCTGAGGAAGAACCCATTGACGCTAAGGAGGAGATTGTTGTAGCCGAGCAAGGCAAGTCACCACAACCCCCCTCCTTTGAAAATGTTGAACCTATTGCGAAAAGTTTTGTTTACAACTAAATTACATGCCATGTTAAAATTATGTTCCTATATTATTGTGTAAGCCTATCCTTTGATTTTTATGGCGTGTACCTTGATGCCATGTACTACTTTATGTCCTTAGTCAATTAATTGACAAATGCTTAGTACTGTTCAGTAGATGATTTATGCTTTATGTTCAATAATGGATATGGATGGGATAGGAATGATCACTGTGGGTAGAGAGTGGTTATGAATGAGCAAGTGGAGACATGCAATGCCACTTTACGATACACATGCAAAACGTTTGCAAAAAACCAAACTTGATGTACAAAACCATTTTACATTAGGGTGGCATGGATTGAATTGGGTGGTTCTTAGAAAAGGTTAGCGCCGACCCTAGTCAAGTAAGCACCGAGTTAAGGAAATAGGCAGCAAATAAACAGAGTATGACCGTTTTTCTCATGTAGTCTTAAACTTAGTGGTAGTAGTGGGGCAACACCCTAGTCATGGCTGGTTCTATACATCTTATTGCATTGTGTTGAGAACGAAGACAGATGATAGTGCATGTGTTAAATTGAACCTTTGCTTGCTTACCTTTCCTTGATACCTCAGTGTCCAAGGCTTCCTTCATCACTTGTGTAGCGGAGGGAAGGATTAGGAGGTGCATGAGGGTTCATAGAATTTGGAGTGGGTGCAACAATGCTAGAAGATCTGAAAAACTAGGTCGTAATATGTCTCATGTGTTAGGACTAGGCTCATATGTTAGGCACGTCACGGACTGTAGGTAAAGAGTATATCCATTGCAGTATGAATAAAACCAATATGTTTGAATATCCGTGCTCACGGTTATTAAGTGCTGGGACTTATACTAATCTTGACTTAGACTCAGAAACTTTAAACTTGACTAGAATGGGTTGGGGAATTGGTTAAACTATCCTAAAAGGCGAGAAGGTTAGGTTTGGGGTATGAGATGGATGAAATGGACCACAAAGGTAAGCCAAACCAAGTGAAGCTTGGCGAGGTGGACAGGACCTTCGTAGAAAGGTTAATTACTTGAACAATGGTGAACTATTTTATGTAAAATGGCTAAGTCTTAAGCTTGGGAAATGATTTGTGAAAACTTGCTTTGCGCAAATAATATTTAAGCCTTCCTTAAACCTCGTGAGCACTACATATTGTAGTGGTGGCTCGTGAGAACTTTATATACCAATTGTTGCTTATTTCCCCTTTTTAGAGTTAGACACCGTAAATAACCCATATAAGCACTACCTGAAGGAGGAGGAACCGAAGGAGGCGCTATAGGACCTAAGTTCCTAATCGATGCTCATGGACAAACGTAGGGCTGCCGTAGCTTAGCTTCTACTATCTTTATCTGGTCTCTTTTGGTATTTTTTCTTTAGAGTCGGATGGACAAGTCTATTTAGGTCCCACTTTAGCAACCCCATGTAATATCTAAGTATTGTAAGACTCTATGACGATATATGCAATGTTACCGGCAATGTTACATATGCTTGATGTAGGTATTTGATATTGAGTACATGCAAGATTTCTAGTCCATAAACCAAGGGCCAACAGGAGGTGGACCTTACCTGCATCTTTTGGAAGTTCTTTTTTTAAAAAAAAACATAGATATTAGCTTTTAGCCTTTAACAAACTAAGCAGAATATAAATGTCTATTTGCTTGAAGGCTAACTTTATCATAACCTAACTTGTCAAAGGTGTGACAACAAAATATCACGAATAACTGTGACAGGGTTCGGCTCAAAATAAACACATATACCATGTGGACCAGTGAATTAATAAAGCATGGCATGTCTAACAAAATATGGTACGCCTATCATTCGACATGGAAACCGTAGCAGCGAACCAAAAGACCCGTAGAGGTCCGTAGGTCATCTCATATGGAGAATCGACAGCAAAAATTGTGCCAAGGGGTCCTACTATTCTCTCTTTTAGTGGGGTTATTTTTTATGTTTTTTATAACTGGTTCAATCGACTCCGATAACAGACAGTAATATATATAGATCACATGGCAGGATTTTGATATTCTAGTAGTAGTACATCATTGTGAAACATATGAGCCATCAGTTTAAAAATGACAAAGAGATTTAAGCAACTGATTCTTTGATCGATCGAATTGCATGGAACTCCTATTTACATGCCAACAATAGGCGACAAGCAATGGTGGTACGTACTGCTCTTAATTTGCTCATGCCCAGCAAAAATGGAGCACGAGAGAAGGAATATTCAACAACAGTAGCTAGATATTGGCCTTAATTAATTTGCACAAAAATGGCTAATGCCAACTGCCGCCGTCACCCATCCGTTCATGGCCGCCGCCCGCCGGCGGCCGGCGTTCTCCGGCCAAATCAGACATGCATATGCACTGGAGGAGCACAGCTGTGTGGCCACATCGTGCGGCCCATCACGCCGCAGCGCTGTAACGGACGGCCCTGATCACGTCGCTCCCATGGCCACGCGTGGACCACTTCCACGGTATCGATCAGCTGCTACGCCGCCGGCCGCCACAGCGAGCAGAACGAAACTGGCTGCCCCTTCCACCGCAGCGCCACCGAGCCGGAAGCCGGCGCCGCCACCGTCGACAACTCCCACCCGCTGTCGTACTTCCGGAGCAGCGACTTCGCGGACTCCATCGCCTCCGCGCCGAACGGCGCCTCCTCGAACCCCGCAGCCGCCATGCGCTCCCTCCACCCCTCCCTCCCCTCGCCGGCGACGTCCGTCGCGAGAGCGAGGCTCGTGCCTGCCTCGGTCTCCAGCAGCCGCCTCTCATCCACGTCCTTGCCCTTGAATGCCGCGGACGTCGACTCCAAGAACCTTCGCAGCAGCTCCAGCCTCACCGCGAACTCGCCCGCCGCGCTGCCGTCGCCGCCGGAGTCCAGCTCCGAGAGGACGACCAGCTCAGGGTTGAGGCCTCTGACCTTGAGGAGGATGTCTCTTCGCTCCTCCGCGGCGGCGTGGCCGAGCCGGAACTGGAGGCACACGACGAGCGCCTCCCCGGGAGTGCAGAACCTTTGCACGGCGTCGTCTAGGGTGGCGGCGCGGCCGATGTGGAGGTCCAGGTTGATGGACTTGGCGTACCGGAGGAGGTGCGGCGAGAAGTCGTACCCGGGAGGCGACGCCGAGAAAGGCGCCGGAGAGGTGGCCCCGGGTCCGGCCACGTTTAGGCGGACGGACGGCGGCGCGCGGCCGCTCGACTGGTGGGTGAGGGACTCCAGGAGCGTCGGCCACTGCACCCCATGAGAGACGCCGAGATCTATGACGTGGAGCGGCCGGGGAGTCGCCGCCGCCGCTGCCGCGGCGCCACACGTCGAGGACTGTGCGATGGCGGCGTTGGCCAGCGCGTTGGGCAGCGCGAACCAGGGGCTCACCTCGTGGAACCTGATGAGGGACGCGCGGAACAGCCGCGGCTCGGCGTTCGCGAACGCCGGCGTTGGGCACTCGCAGGCCGGCACCCGCACGGCCGAGGCGGCCGCGGGGCCCACGGCGGCCGGGAGCCTGCGTGCGAGCGCGCGCAGCCCGTGCGCGGCCAGGCGGTGGTTGGCGTCGCCGGAGAAGGATTCGAGCTCGCCGAGCACGTAGAAGAGGTGCTGCACGCGCGACAAGTTGCCAGCCTCGACGGCCTCCGCGCACGGGTTCAGCAGCTGCTCCGCCCACCTCATGTCCCTGTCAGATCCCGCTCCTCCGCCTTCCTTGCCTCCACCCCCCTTCTTGCCGCTGCTGTGTCCGGACGCCTTGTGCGCCGGGGACTTGCGTTTCTTGGACGACGGAACATCCGACAGCGACGACGCTGCGGGCGACGCAATGCTCGAGGAAGCGTACGCCAGCAGCGAGGTGGCAACCGGTGCCGCCACCGGAGGCGACAGCGTCTGCGCCACGATGCTCCCAATGTCATCCTGCTGCGCCGCCGGCGAAGCCGCCCACCAGGCGTAGCCGCCGGCACCACCACCACCACCAGCGAGGTCGACGTCGGCTGCGAGGAAAGAGGACATGGACTCCTCGAACCAGTCCAAGCCGTTGCTGCTGGCGGCGGCGGCGAGCCCTTGGTGCTCCTGCTCATGGTAGTTCATCTCCTTCATGCAAGATCACTTCGCTAGAATACTACGCATGGAGCTTGCAAAAATGGAAGAAGCCAAGAAAGCAAGATCGACTGGACAGCTAGTAATCAATGGAGTTGATGAGCTCTTGCTCGATCTCTTGTGTTCTTGGCACTGTATTGCTGTTTGATTGACCTGGCCTAGGGTGGTGTTTGTTTCTTAGTTTAGGGTTTGATGAAATGGAGGAGGACCAGCAAAATAAATTGGATTTTATTAGTGATATTGGGGGGTTATTTTAGGATTGTGCCCTCGTGGAACTGACATATTCCCTGCATCTTTGGCGCATACGACTCCGTGCAATGCACTAACACTACCATACTTTATTGAGTTTCTAGCGATTATACATTGTTACATATGATTCTTAACATAGAGCTCCTCTGAAATGCACGATTTTGAAACCGTAGGAAATAATATGCCATGCACAGTAGAATCATACATGATTTTAAAGCACAGGAATATTACAAGCAATTCCCTTAGATAGTTCGTAGAAAATAAAACGCAACAATTTTGAAGGAACTAGAGAGAGTGTAGAGAGACAATGGATTGGATTTGTCAAAGGAAACAAAAACATGAGATAGAATCTTGTGTTTATTTTTGTATGGAATAAGGGCATAAGAAATCAGTCCATAGGGTTTTGCAAACTCCATTCTTTATTTTCACATGACCTCATAGGAAATATTTCTCAAGGAATGCAATCCTTTAATTTTTATTTGAAATTTCATCAATTAAAAGGAGCCATAATTCTGAATTATGTTAGAACTAACTTAGCTAGTTGGTCCACTGATTGGGAAAAAACCATTATGTTATCTAAATTACTCCATTTATTTATATATGATACCGTTAATTTTTGAATATACATTTGAATATTTATTTATATATGACATCCTTAATTTTTGATATACTTTTGAACATTCTTTTTTTCTAAGAAAATTAATACACATATAAAAATATAAATATTTAATAATAAAATAAGTTATAATAATAGTTAAGTAATTTTTTAAATAAGACGAACCAACGTACGTTGAAAAGTCAGTGATGTTGTATATTAAAAAAAATTTACTCATGTTTTTCATCGTAGAATAAACACTACTCTGATTCAACCGAATTATAATGATTACTTCCTCCAGTCATGGAAACGTGTTGTTCTCTACGTGTTTTATGTCCAGCTTCAAAATTTTGGATATCAATATCTTTTTTAAGTATTTAGATGGGATGTATGAAAATCATATACATAGATCTGCCCAAAAAGAACTTTCATAATATTATAATTTTATTAGGGTTTTTCAAGTACTATTAACTTTTACACCTACATTTACCATTTTATCTTATTTAAATGTTTTATACAAATATAAAAAATCTATTTAATAATAAAATAAATAATAATTACGGTTCTAATATTTTTAAATAAGACAAATGTTGAAGTAAACGATGTTATGCATAAAACAAAAACCGGAGGGAGTATTTTATATTAGAAATTAGTGGTAACCGGAGGGTGTATAATATACTATAATCCAACTTCGTACTTCTGGCCACGAAAACTAGTGCAGCCATTGGCACTGGAAAACTAATTGCATGTGGTCGCCATGTACACAGCATTTGTGATGCAGAAATGAACAGTTTGGTTGGAAGGCGACAGGGGATGGATGCTACTTGTTAGTTGGTATGCCTATGTTACTTGTTCCTTGGATCCACACTAAAATCTCAATTGATTGGGATCCAAATGACACCAATCACAGGTGTATGTGGCCTTCTCTCTCTCTCTTCCCCCTGCACATGTATATACATAGATACACATATATGTACATAGATGCACATTCTCATTGGTTTCTTGCATACTAGCTATCAGCATATACTCCTGCTGCCATAGGAAGTTCTTTTTTTTTCTTTTTGATTATTCCCCCATGATGACAGGTAGGCTGACCTCAGTTCAGTCTATCACCTGTCGACAGATGCTCGTCCCAAAATCGGAGATGCGTTTTATTTTAGTTGATTTTTGAAACGCATTATGCTTTGTTCTTTCTTCTCATGGCTAGATTAGTCTCTGAATATAAGAGTAATGCGCATTTTTCATTAGGTCTGGAATTGCCTTTTCATATGCTTATTATGAATTATAAAAACGTGTTGCAAGTTGCAGTTTCCTTAGTGAGCAAACGAGTTTCAGGTTCTCCGTTAACTCTTGTACGTCAGGGAAGGCTATAGCAAAGGTTCTCCCAGTGTTTGCAAAGGGTATGTATCAGAGGTTCTTGCTTGCTACTAGTAATTGGCAGAGATGAGACAACAGGGAAGAGGACAGCAGCTTGCTTTCCTCCAAACCTCTAAATTTGTGATGCAGATGGCGACTGTAAAATTGTCATTCAGAGATATACACAAGTAGAAGTTCAGAAACTATTTAGACGGCAGTGTCTTATAAATTGCTGCATCCTACTCCAGTCCATAGATCAGTCCTCTGTCCCGAAGGCACTGTACACTACGTACTGTGAGACAATACTTTCGTCTTCCTTGCACTACGGAAGATACAACTGGAGTTCTATCACCAGGCATCAGTCCAATTTTCCTCTCATCATCAACACAAATTTACTCGCTGATGTTTGTCTCTCACTACTTGAAAAGCCTGCAGATGCCATCTCCAAATAACTTACCAAATAGTCACATCCAATGACTGTTGAGGTAAACAAGTGCAGGAATTTGCTTTGTAAGTTCAGATGATAGGAATCGTTGAGAGCACTGTACTGAAGCAAGTTGTTAATTCCTCTGTAGCTTTCAGTGGCTTCATTTTCTTTCTAGTCTTAAACTTCCACTTAGGGGTGCCTCACCTCTCATTGTGTTGCCAATTAATCAGCCCCTCCACTATGCTAGTTATTGACCTGTTTTGCATTTCAACTTGCTACTCCTTATTCTAGTAGTTGAGGTGAAATTATCCTGTTTTCATTTGCAATTGGCCCTTTTATATATACAGTGTTTTGATGCAACTAGTACATAAAGAAATCAATTCCGGGAGCTCTCTATTACGATTTGAATAAGGTTGTGCAAATCTAATTAAATTCTGGCACTTGTAAATGATGGGAGCACCTTTAACATTAAAATTCTTACAAAATAGTGGGCAGTTCTTAGACTAAAATACCAAAAAGTGGATAACTCCTGTGGTTAACTAGCTAGAGACAGTGATATCTTTGACTACTGAGTTCTGATCATCTCAGTAACATTATTTGCTTTTCAATCTTTGTGCAAGTTAGTAGCTATTGTCTCAGTATTCAATTCATCATCTTCTGTCTGTCAAACACTTTTGATACTTTTTCATGTTCATACTGAGGTGAGATTTTGAACAATCTAAATTCCAAATACTAGGGAAAAAGTGTAAGCGTGGTAAGTGCGCAAGCTATCATCGGAAGGTGCATGATAAGGTGACTTTGATGAACGAACTTACACGCAATCATGGCTCATTTGATCTATGATTAAACAAAACACAACCATGTCGATATCTTAAGCATTGAGACAACATGACAAGATTAAATTAAGGCAGAGACAGTTACAGCCTTGCACAATAATCTTATTGATGCCTTGGCAGGAGGGGAACTCCATGGGATACTGCCTCTGTTTTTCTATTTGACGTTTTAGAATCCGTTGCATCAACCCTTCCAAAAGTTTGGCCACTAAAATGTGTCAAATTATCTAATTTTATTTATAAAAATATATCAGTAAATTTATTTTGTTAGAAATGATTTTATAGTACTACAATTTAATTTGTTTTTATCTTAATGTAAAGTTACGAAAAGTAATAGCGTAAGTTGGATCTTGAAGACCATGAAAACATCAAGAAAGAACAGAGCTAGCACCACATCTATGAGATTTATTAGTATTATTATGAATTTCCAAATCGAAGCACAACTCTGGAAAACCATAATAATCTTATTGGTGCCTTGGCAGCAAGAGAACTCCACGGGATACTACCTCTGTTTTTCTATTTGGCGATCTAGAATCCGTCCAGTAACATTTCAAAAGTTTGGCCATTAATATAGTTCAAACAATCTAAATTTTATTTATAAAAATTATACCATTAATTTAATTTTTCATATAAACAATTTCATTATATTACAATTTCACTGCTCTATTTTAATGTGAAGTTATAAAAGGTAGTAGTAGCTAAAGTCGCATCTTGAAGACAAAAAAAAAATCAAAAATGACAAGTAAAAAAGAATATTACTAATACCACACTAGGATGTTATGATTTTAGAACAAGATTCGGTCAAACTATTAAGATTTTGATCATTAATATTTTTTCAATGCTTAGTTTTAAAAAAAGTACACAGATTTGCTTTAAGAAGTCTATAGTAATATCATAAAATTATTATATTTTATAAACTTGATGATTAGAAAATTAAAAGTTTAACAATATCTTTTCCTAAACATAAAAAATTTACGACTGAAGGGAGTATTATGAAATTGAAATCAAAGCACAACTCTGAAAGCCATAGATATATTCCAGCAACCAACAAATTAGAGGTTGGCACATGAGACATGAGCCCAAAGTAAGCATCAGGCTAAACTACTGGAGATTCTTGCGGTGAAGTAACAGAGCAGGAATATACCCCCATCAAATCCCTTGTGCCTTCATATATATTAAACATGGAAATTGTTTCAGACCAGCACACTGCACGCCTTATGTTCTGACGTTTTGTGATGCCGATGTGCGGAAATGTTTAATTATCCAGCCCACTCCACATGTAGTATCTGAAAGAGGAAGGACATGCTGGTACTTCCCCTCTTCATCACTCGACCATATTCTTATTGAGACCTGCAAATTGCAGCATTTTGTCGTAATCAATGGCATCTACTAGTGTGTTTAGGCCATGGTTAGTACAGGCCCTGGCAAGAGCAGTATAGAAATAAAGAGAGAACTATGCAAGCTTGTACTGACGGAATGGAACAAAAAGGTTACAGGCTATGCAAGCTTCTTCTGATGGAATGGAACAAAAATGTTAGGCTTGAGGAGGAAGATGTAAGGTGAACGACTTACGAATATAGTTTCCCCCCAAAAAAAAGGAATATAGTTTGAAATTTTCTCACTGAAGATATGATTTCTTGGAACAATTAAAAATGGGGGATAAGGAGTAGCATCAACTTGTGGGTTGCATCAACGAAGTACGGAAGCTTGCAGGTAACCCACTTAAAAAGAAAACTATGTTGCCATTGTGACATCAGGTATGCACTTCAGTTCTTCAGAAAAGAAAAAAAAAATCAGATGTGCATTTCTTCTCAGTATTCATGCATCAGTCTGCCCAGATCAGCAAGCAAGTTGTTTTGTTCCTACATTGTTGATGAGAAACATCAGTTGACAACATTTCTTATGAAGGTCAAACTTAATTCTGAACGGGTGTTTGTTTCAAAATAAAAGCATTTGTATTCTGAATGACTGAAAGCAAAGTGATCGATCAGCATATGAGCTGGCGACAATGTTGGAGTAGTAACAAATGAAATGTATAAGCATGTCAGTGCTTTCTTCCTGCAGTGTTCTTAATTGACAAGCAATCCAGTAGCTAGAGGTAGCAGAGTGGTTTTGTCAATGATCAAGTAACCAACCAATCACGGTTTGCCAGCATTTGTGGGGCAGCTGCCGATGATGCACGGACAGAAACATCAACAGACGTCATTTTCGGCAAGGCATATAATTGCCCGTGTCATTGTCCAAAGCAAGGTAGGCTCTGAATAGCCTAATCATACTTGCAGGGGTGCGCAAGCAAACTAATAGTACTGTATACTAATTAGCATTACCAGCGATGCGCAAAGGCTCCTCTTCTTTCATCAATCCATGTTTCAGTCCAAATTCCAAAATAACCCTGAAACTGATGGTAGAAATTTGATTTCATTGAGGGGTAGGTTGAACACATGGTAGGAACTGGTCACGAAAATGTCTGGAGGGTTCAGCGCAGCGTCATGGTAGGAACTAGTAAGAATTATTTAAGGTCCTGGGTAGGACGACGAAAACTTTACCGTGTATTGGTCTTCGGAACGGAGGAAAATTTCAAGGTATTTGAAACAAGTACTTTAAAAACGGATAGCAGGTTGGTAAAGGATTTTCATTGATATAGTATCCGCAAATAGCGGGCGACAAGAAAGGCACTATATTCTAATAGCAGAATTTTAAAAAAAACCACTCAAAATATACGGTAACGCTAAACAGAGCGCATCGCGATACGAGATACGTAGTGCGTCTGACGCGCCTTGTCTTCCCCCTTTTTCCATTTTTTCGTTCTTCCTCCGGCACCCCTTTCTGTGTGTTCCATTTTTTTTTCTCCCTCCTGTCCCCCTTCTCCCTTTTTCTGGCTTTAGTTCTCAGCTCACGCTCTCTCTCAGGATAAAAAAAATTATCACCCCTCCTTCCCCTTCTGTAATCATATAGTAGAGTAAAAATTTAGAACTAATCATCTGGCTAGAAAACTTATTCCCTCTCCCCAGGATAAGAAAGTAAAAAAAGTTACTCTCGCTCTACAACTAAGCACCTATCTATAAAATTTACTAGTAAAAAAATTACAAACACCTTGCAGAGTTAAAAAAAAAATGGGACCGTCTATGTGACATCTTGCTGAAAATTTTTGTGCTTTCAGCAGGATTTTTGACCGTACGATGGAGCATGTGTTCACCATCTATAGCGCCCATCCTACCGCGCAAAAGTGCAGTGCACGCGGCGCGCGTTGCGCTTTTTGTTCTTCTACTATAAAAAAAAGGCCACTAAAGTTGGCCTTGGGCTTTTCAAGCCCATTTATGTTTTGTCAAACAGGCTTAAAAAGGCATGGCCCAGATAATCCACGACAAACCATTTAAGAATAACAATACAACTCTGCTGTAAGAACTAAAAAAAGCCTAGGAAAAGTCAGTTATACTAAAAAGGCTTCACAACAAATTTGAAAGCCCCACTTGGCATTTTCGCAAACATCTGTAGTTCTTTCTGAAATGAGAAACATCTGTAGTTTATAAATAACGATCAGCATAGCACGCAGCAGCATGCTCTGACCTTGGAGAAGGGGGTGTGCCTCTGGAGAATAACAGAACAATTTAAAATAGTCAGATATCAGCTCTGCACCTCAAGGAACTAAGCAATGCATTTACTAGAAGTATGATTTCATGATGCCTAAACAAATATAATTTGTAGTGTACACCTGCAATAGCATTTTCACATGAGTTACCAAATTCAGGACATTCAGCAGAATCCTAATATAAGGACCATAAAAAAGTCAATCTCCAAACACAACTTATGAGTTATTGTCATTTGTTCACTTTAAAACAACAGAAAAACATGCTTTAATCGTAAAACTTACGTGGTCTCGAACCCATCCCAAGTCATGGTCTCGGGATCAAGAATGTGCAGGTCATTCAGAAAGGACCTCCCATCACCTTCACCTTGAAACACAACTAATGTCTCTCCAACAAGAGTCACTGATTGACCACCACGTGAGCTCTCAAGCAAAAGAAAAATTATCACCACATATTGATAGACAAAAAAAAAAGCAATCTTTAGCGAATACTTTAGAAGCTTTCTGACAATATAAATAGACAAAAAAAATCTGTTAACTGACTTGTTTGGCTACTTGCTAGTTTTAACCTTGTAGTTCTTTCTGACATGAGAAAATCAGTTTATTACTGGCAGAGTTTTTGCAATGAAATATCTGTTAATAGTATGACATTCCCAGCCTTTCATCTATGAACTAGTATCAAACAGGGCAAATGTGCGAATAATTATTGATCCTATCTCATGCATTGTGCTACCAAGAGAACATAGGAATAAGTGGCAGAAGGGAGTGTAGTTGTACTCCCCTTTAGCATGAGGGGAGACAGGATGTGGTTGAACCCAAATCAGTAGTCAATGTTCTGAATTAGAGGACTAGACCACCAGTATGATATGAATCTATAGCTCATGAAACACCCCATGGTCGGACAGCCAAGCATCTGTAATAGAACTCATTTTGCTGACATTGTAGATGTTCTGACTAAAGTTACTAAATGTTTAAGCATCAATCAGCGGCAAGGAAGGTAAAAACAAAGAGGAATATAAATATGCCTATATGCCTATGTCTAGCACAAAGCGTTCATTATGTGCAAATAAATTTGGTTTGAGTGCCAATTCAAGTAAAAAAAACAATTCAATTGATTCAAAAAACACATATACATCTTTTTCAATTTAAGTTGCGATCAACCATACGTTTTACTTAGATAATCCATTATCAATGGCTTCAGAATCTCCATAGGAAGTATATGTGCATTGACAAAAAATCATGCTTATTATATTTTTCTGAAGTTGTAACAAAACTAAGTACTCTCCAATTAAAATTCTGAAGTGGGGCATGGTAATTTCTGACATTGCTTACAGAATATATGTGTTGGAATTTAAACAAAACTAATATTTACTATCATGAGAACATGCAAGTTTTCAGATTTCAGATTTCTAAACGTGCTCAGTGCTAAGTAATGAATGATCATCTTTAACAAATGAAATTTGCAGACAAAACCATATCTCTAATGACTGAAATTTGATAACATAAATAACCTCTATTTGACTGAAATGAGCTTATTGACCTAGCTAATATTAGTAGAATTCAGACAAAACATAGAACACAAAAAAAATTCACAGAACAAGGGAATTTTTATGCTAACATAAGACTAGCAAAACTAGGTTCATTGCTAACATTAATTTTATCAGTTTTGTCTAATAATTTCCTTATGCATAACCTAGTTTCACAGATCAAGCTAATTTTTGGACCTCCGAAATGATGCTCCACATAATTTATTAGACACTGAAAAATCATTCTACATAACAGAACGAAGGACTGAAATCCAATCACAGACTTAGAATCAGATCCAGGACACAAAACAAAACTAACAAAACTATATCTCAACATCTAAACATTTGAAGTTCTGCATGATAACAGTATTCAGATTACTAGATAACAAAACTAATTTAACTTTATTTCAAATTGGCGAACAAAAATGTTGAGTTGATGTAGATAGCACATATGGTTAGCAAAATTAGGTTATGATAGTATATGATTATGCTGACAAAACATGTACTCATTGAAACAGATAATAGTACCATATTTATGCATGATTTAACTTTAATTTGGCTAACAAAACTAAGTACTCTTCATTGCTAACAAAAACTGACAAAACTAATGTTAGAAACGAACTAGTAGGTAACAAAACTAATATTAACAAAACTGACAAAACATTAGTTTCAATTCTCCTAAGAAAAACTAGATTCAGTTTCAATTCTCCTGACAAAACTATGGTTAGCACTCATCCTGAAACTAGATTCAGTTTCAATTGCTACTTTGTATTATTGTATATACCCTCCCACTAGCTATATTTCGGAAGGCGAGTAGCAGCAAACAAATGAAATGAAGGAAAGCGTGACACATGAGGGAACCAAGTCAATGAGGGCTGTGAGCCTGTGACAGTACGCAGCGCCAAGCATGTAAACTAGTGCATGCCGACTGATTTAGTGATTTTCTCCAGAATTTGGTAGCACAGAGTAGCAGTAGTAGAAGACAGCAAGCATCACACCTTGATAGCCTGGCTGGTGCCGAGCAGCCACAACAGTGAAGGGAGAGTACGACACCACGACCGGCGGCGATGAGGATGGATGGCAGATACGGACATGCGGCGATGAGGACGGCGCTGCGAGTGGTGACGACGAGAAGCAGAGCAGCGCACCTGATGAAGACAACATGGAGATGCTCAGCTACGATGAATCCGGCCGGGAGGACAGAGGATCGATCCGGCCAGGATGGGGATTTTTGTGCACAAACTAAAATCCCCATCCTGGCCAGCATGGCCGGCGGCTCGTGCCCTCCCCTCTGGCAGAGCTTCCTCCTCTCCGGCCGGCCGGATCTGCAGGCGGGGAGGCCGGGTTCACCGGATCCAGTAGGCCCGGCCTCCTCGATGGCGGATGCCGATGCCTCTGGGAGAGCGACGACGACGGTGGCGACGCGCGTGTGGAGAAGGCGAGTGGAGGGAGCCGAAGTGGAGACTAGCGAGCTGAGGAGACGAAGCAGCGTGAGGAGGAGGGGAGCCGGGGAGAACGAAGCGCGTGAGGAGGAGCGAGTGGAAAGGGAAAGAACGTCGCCACGTCGCCTACTCCGCCGATCGGATCCGGAACAAAATGAATCCAAACCCAAACTTAGCTGCGGACCCCGATAAAAACCATCACGAATCATGGAGAGATCCAACGAACACAAATTCAGCTGACAAAACCAAAAAAAAATAGCAGGCAGATCTATAGCAAATTACTTTACTAGTAAAAAAATATAATACACTTCGAAGAGTAAAAAAAACGAACTAATCATCTAGCCTGAAAACTCACTTCCACCCAAATAGGCGGAGAGTAAAAAATTTACTCCCATTATCAAGATATCTTACCTGCCTTAAGCTCGGCAAAAAAGTAGTTGGCCTTTAAATATGTGAAAATATAGAAAAAAAATTACAGATTAAATAAAAGCAATTTGCCGGACATCTCCAAATGCGGTAGTTGACCTTTGAACACCTCTTTGTAGGTAGCACCGTGGCTTACATATCGACTCCATCCACATCCTTCTTGTCTATATCGGCTAGTAAAGAGGTTATTGATGGATTATACCTCAATCACATAATTAATTTCTATATAGTGTATTTTTATGATAGGAATCAACTAATATAAAAATGCAAATGACAATATAAAGAGAGCAAGTAAGACAGATTTTTATATAGGTTTTGGCCTTCTGATGGGGTAATAGCCCTATTCATATTGGCCGAAGCTACTGTTATTATTATATATCATCTCTCAAGTGCAAAGTATAGGGAAGAGATATTTGACAATATATAAGAACTTGCATGCATGTCGCCCTTTGTTTATCAACTATCTTCGTATGTGTTTTTTGCCATTTGTGATAAAGATAAAGAGCTCAAGTGGTATCATGTGATGTGAAATACCACACATGATCACCTTATGCAATTTGTTATATCTATACAAGACATACAATTATGTTTTAGAGTTGTCATTCTGAATCTCACCTAATAGGTATAGAATTTTGATTAGTGGACAACTCTCGAAATTACTCTGTTTTTTGATATTTTATTGTATATAAAGAAGTTTTGGAGTTGTCAATCCAGCACCTGTCTACTCGAAATAAATTCTTAACCATTATGAATCTTGGGATCTGGTAAGAATAAAATGTCAACCAAGAGTGAACTTCCGGATATCTCCGTCTTACTCAATAGGGTCATCAGATCAGTTGTTCCATCATTTGATTTTTTTTAAATCAACTATTCAAAACAAACTATTAGATAAAAACCTTCGAGTGAACACTCATGAGTAACGTAAACTGAAATTATGAAACTATTTTTTTAGTCTATAAGTAAAAGGTTATATACTTTCCTTAGCATCTGATTGTATTCTTATAAACGTAGCTCATGAGTTGATAGTCTGAGTAGGAAAAAGATATGAGAATTATCAATGTTTTTTTGACTGTCTGATGACTTCGACCACTTTCTCAATAAAATTAGCAACTGCTTGGGTCGATAAAAAAAATCATGTGACAAAAAAGTAGTCGATCTTCAATAACTAGGCACTTGACCTAGATTACTTCATGTTGTATGGTAGGACCACTACGATTCCCTAGTCCTGTGAAGACCAGCAGAGTAGTTGGGTCTCGACTATATGTATGGGCGGTAAGACTGCTAAGCTTCCTTGGCCCCATAAAAACCATGTAGTTGGTTCTTGACCACCTGTATAAGTGATAAGACCGCCTTGGATATCGACCAAATGTATGGGCGGTAAGGCCGCTATGACCCCCTGGTCCTATGAAGACCAGTGGCATAGTCAAGTCTTGACCACTATCTGTGTGGTATGACTGCTCCGACATCCCTAGTCCCGCGAAGGCCAATGGCGTAGTCGGGTCTCGCCCACTTGTAATTGTGCATCTTACGTGGCCAATATGGTTTATATAAGTTTAATCAACTTGCAAGCATATTGAAGGGATGTGGTTCATTTCAAGCTTATTGTCGGAAACATTTTTTCGATTGTATTGCTTGTTTTCTACATATGCCTCCGTTGTAGGATGATGGCACAATATGTGCTATCACCATTCGAGATCTAAACCTGTATCATCATCTTAGATGTTTCATTTATAAGCGCCTCGGGTCCTCCGTTTATAAGTGGAGTGCCACCTTCATCCATGTTTCGATGGTCAAATTTTGACCGATCGAGACGGTTGGTGTGGACAGTGCCTTAGCAAACATGTCAAGTTATCAGGTTGATAACTTTTACAAGGTATCATTTGATGATATAACAATGTGTTAACACCAAAATTTTTAAGAGTTGTTAATGGATTCAGTCAGAAGAGAAAAGCCAATGAAGCCAATGGTGATTGGCTAGTGAAGATCGGATTCAAAAAAGTTTCTATAAGTAGAGAGAAAGGAATTTATCTCTTTAAGCCGTTATGAATCGATTTCTTATTTGCAAAAATCTCTTTTAAATAGGCAGGAGAAGTTTTCTTTCCTTTTTTCTTTAGAAAATATTATCACATTTTCATCTTGGACTTGTATAAACCCAAGGGTATAAATATATACATCCAGGAGTCTTATAGGATATCAGAATTGGATCAATACAATCAAATTCAGTGCATCACCACTTTCAAGAATAGAAGTAGCATAGTTTCCAATGAGATCTTGATTCGGGTTAAGCTAAAATCATACGTTTGTTGGTTATCTTGATGTATTCTATTCTATCTAAGGCTTTATTTATTCAATCTCTTAGTCCGATGTGGTGTATCTACATGCTAACATAGAATTTATCGGTTTATTAAGTTTATCTTGTTATTCTCAATCTTATATTGTTTCAGTTAGGTCTGATTTATTCAATTACTTTTGATAAGGTAAATCTTAATAAGTTGATAGTTTTTATTCAACGTTCCATCAAAGTTCTACCCGATGAATTATCTTTATACTATACTTTTACTTTCCAACTATTCTCTATTGGCTAGACAACCAATAGTTTAAGTCTATATCAATATTTTGGTTGATTGACTCATTGGTCTAATTTCTTCTATCTTTGTTGTCAATTGTAAGTCAAATTGACTGGCACGACCTGAACCACAAGTATTTAAGGATCTACATTAGAGCTAAGTAGACCTCCTATGTCTTTATGAGTGTGACGCATCGGCATGGATATCGAACGATTTTCGTGTCAACACAATACCACTTTAGGTATTACTGTGGTTTAAAGTCTCTGACTATGTCATCGTAATAGATTGTATGAGCAAAGGCCCTAGGCCCTCCATTTACGAGCAAAGCATCTCTTTCTCCCACGTCCATGGATGATGTAGATATTATCTTATTTTTATGAGAAATTATTCAATATGGTAACATTTTCACAAATATGCTAAGTGAGACTGGTTGTTTATGTGAGATGTGTTCTATTTTTTATGGGTAGGTTTGGACCTACAATGCCTTGTTTAATCGAGAACTCTCTCAATTAAGTGGCATTTTTAACCTCAACCTACTAGTCCACTCGGTGTTTTGAGTAGATATTCAAATATTTTCTTGAAAACCAATTTCTAGAAGATAATAAATATAAGAGACAATATTAAGTAGATAGTTGGAAAGCTATATAAATCTTCTATTTTTGTCAAGATATAATAAGTAAATTTAGATTAAATATTGAATACTATATTTATCATAAACAACCATAATTTATATAGAATAAAAATAGTCGGTCTAATATAATACGAGCTCGCAAAAAATAAATATCGGATGTAAGTAAACATAATAAATTATTGATATAAAAAGTTATGATAAATTGTATATATAAAATATTGTATATATTTGTAGATAAGATGCCAGATGTATATACAAATTAATTTTTTTAAAGAAATCAATCTACTATCTACCTTATTTTATATGCACAAACAACCCGTCGAAGATCAGCGCATGCATATATTCTTTGCTGTGTACGGCCAAAGTAGATTTACACGTGGATGTCTTGTTGGTCTCGTCGAGCATGACAATCCGTATATGCCTACATGTACCTATTCCATGCATGTGCACGTGTACGTGACATGGCTAGGCAGGCATGCTGGTTAACCAACTCCTAGTAGGACACGGCAGTACATATGCTTCCGTTAGGGACACATGTGCTTGGTCGAGTCCTGTGTGGCATGTACTTTACTGGCAATTATCAGATCCGCATATGCAGAGAGATAGTAGGAGTTGATGTGCACATGGTGCCCTGTAGTCGGCCAACTGCATGCTCGGCTTGGCAGTGATCAGGAGAACCATGCCAAAGACCATCCAAAGCAGTGTACTCGTTGATGATTGTCTCTTGAAATTGAATCTTTCAGCAGCGGAATATATTAGTTTGAAAGTGGCTTATCTGAAATCTCTATAGGTCTTAAAGATTTACGGTATCGAACTGTTATCTTCACAAGAAGTCAATGTGTATCCAAATTTAGTGTCTCTGCATACCAATTTAGATTGATGTGAACAGCCTCTTCAAGATTTCCAATGCATGTATCATTAAGATAAAAACATAGCGATCAATCTAAGAAATCAATCTAAAAGCTAATAAATTAGAACATCGAACCTGGTGATGGTGATTGTGAAATGTGAAGTCCATCGATATCGTCATTGAGAAATAACGATTTGATGACTTGGTGTTAGCTAACCATGTCGTTGTTATAAAACAACAGTTTAGTTGGGCATTACCTCGTAGATATCGGGTTGATCCAATTGATTTTTTAGCAGTACATATCAGTTCAGGAGTGGTCGACCCAAACCGAGGCCTCATGTCGACAACATTGACCTGTTGCTAATGAAGATGATGCAAGCAAGTCTCCTAGTACGCTTTTGTGTACATGTAATATAGGGACACCAGTAGATATTGAACATGTCGATCTTTCTAGTACCATGTGTGTATGCTTGTTGACCTGGTTGTTTTATCAATGCGTGCATGTTGATAAGAGCACCATGTACTTAAGGAATCTAGCCGAGAGGCCAGATATTCAATCTGCTCATCGGCTTTGGTAGCAGTAAGCTACATTGATGACAGTAGTGTCCGCTAATATCATCGTTATAGAACAACAGTTTTAGTTGGTAAACATCCTCGTTGTCGATTAGTTCTAAACCGATCTCATTTTTTGCTGCAGTTGTCAGTTCAGAAGTGGTTGGTCCAGGCTGAGGCCTCATAATCAACAATATTGTACTGTTATTTTCTATGACAGTGACATTTTGAAGTCATGTCGATCCTAGTAGATCGATATGTTGAAGATTGGATGGTGATGGTTCCAATTTATAGGTGAACATCCTCATCGGGTTGAATCTTTCAATCCAAAGTTATCGTAATATCGTTCATTGAAAAATCCACCTCTTAAAGTCATCTCTTCATGAATGCTCTAAATACTAGTGCTCCCCTACCTAGTGCACCATTGTCGAGATTATACCTCGATCATAGAATTCGCACCTATACAATATATTTTGAGGACATAGACTAATATGATGATACAAATAAAGTTATAAAGAGAGCAAGGGAGATAGTGATTTTTATACAGGTTCGGACATCCTGATGGCAGGTAATAGCCCAACTCCTATTGTTTGGAATCGGTGTTGTCATTATATATCAATATCTAGAGTACAAAATATGGGGAAAAAAATAATCTAGCTTGCCAATATATTAGTGTAAAGCTCGGGTATGATGGTTGGTGGCTAGCTATTATTGGCTTCTTTATGTATTGACTTGACAATTGAATATGGCTTGTATTGTATATATCTCGCTTATTATTCTCCCCTCCTAAGACCTTGTACTTATACCCTTGGGTGTCCCCTTCTCCGTATAAAACTAGAGAGGTAACTATGAGTATAATCCAAGTAATCCTAATCGAGTCTAAGTAGAACTATGTATCCAGTTCCTATTTGGGACTCCTTTGTAACATTTAAAAAAAATCTGAGCCCTAAAATTAGAAACCTAATATTTCAAACTGTCAAGAATCTTTTTCTGAAAGCACGCATCATGCAGGTTCTTATTATTTGTTTTCTTTTATGCTATACCAATACCTCAATTCAATAACAATCCAAATTCCCAAATTACAACCCTTCAAAACAAAGTGGCTAACTAAAGTAAACTATTTTCCATAATCCATCTAAAGTTATTTTAGAAAAACCTAATCTTAGCTAGGCCCTCCTCTTCTTTGGCCTACTTTAAACCCTATAGCCAACAACCACCTAGCCAACCCAATCCACTGACTCTTCTTCTTCTCCCTCATCTAAGTCCATCTACCAGCTCATCAAGTTAGGTAGCCCACCAGATCAAGCCGAGTAGGCCAGGGCACCTCCTGCCATGTTGATCGGCCCAACACAGCCAGCCGAGCAACCTCGCCAGTTGAGCCACCTCTCTATCACTTTGCCCAGCCCGGTCGCAAGCCATTGACGCACATGTGACACATGTGCATGTTTGCTGCCTTCTATACAACTGCATGTTCGCCACACACCTACACTACTTACCATGCATGTGCGTCCTCTCGCCCTACGTGTCGTGCTGAGCTACCAACGCCGTAGACCCACACCGTAGACGACCACCCGGAATCCGCGCCAGTTGAAGCTGGCAATGTATAGCCAACTATCTACACGTCGCAACACCACGCACCACCTCCTACCACCCCAATCTCTGCTTTGTCGCCTCATTGGGCCTCTGCCTACCACCATCCTATGGCCCCACACCTTTGCTAGCCCTACGCCAATAACATGGACTCCACACCAACCGAAGCAGGTGTCGTGTGGCAACCGCTTGAATGACATTGCCTACACATGCCACCCCATCATCGTTGCGTGCCGCATCACCACACGCCACCCCTCTACAGTCACCGACCCTTGCCACCTACATCACCCCACTGCCATACAGCACCACACCATGCCTTGTGCATGGCACAACCGGCCCCACTATAGCCCCGCACTCATTGTTTCACCCTTGAAATTTCCATCTAAAATCTCAAACACTTATATGTGTATTTAATTCTTGTCTAGGAATCAGCTAAGCTACACTATAACAATGTTAATAACAAAGTATAAGTCTTTAACTAGTCTTTAACACTTATATGTGTATTTAATAACAAAGTAAAAGTGCATAATTATTATAGAGGTAGATGGAACCTCTCAAACAATTAGAGTTTAAGCAACGAAAAAGAAGCAAGCGACGACGATGACTCCAACTCCACAAGTAGCTTGACGAGGACTCCTTCTTTGATGATTGATTATTGTAAGGCGAGTATATGTAATACTCAACAAGTCACACAGCAAATATATAAGTGCGTAAGATTTAACAAAGGATGGCATAATATATCTAATTTGCATAAATAATATTTAATAAATATTTAAGAATAATAAAATAGTTGGATAATTAAGTAATATTAATTCATTATTGTAAAAGCTATCTTAGTTTCACAAGCCCAAACCATTCTACATCTGGAGTTATCACAAATGCCTTAATTAGCATAATAGTTAGCATTAATAAAAAAATATGAGAATAATCATGAAAAATATTGTTAGACTCGCCCATAACTGTAGTCACGACTATTCGAATAGTTTTACTCTAGCTAGAGGTGTATAAATTTACCCATTAAACACACCCCCATGACATGTTGCCCTGCATCTCAATACCATCATGGTATCTCAAAAAGAAATTGTGACAATACTCTTCACATAACACGCTCAACAGAATGATCATCGATTTAAGTCTCCAGTAGAGATGGACCAACCCCTAGGCTAGAGAAACTCTTGGCTACATAATATGGACCTAATACTGTCATGTATGACTTATACCTACCATTGTACATTTATTTTGACACTACCACCTATAAACAAAACACACTAGGGTATCTCCTATTCGAACATGTTACACTACAGATCTAGCAATTATCTATTCTAGCTTGTGGTTAATATAGTGAATGCTTCACAACAATAGCTCATGAACTGGTCCTTAATTGTCATGAGCAGAACTATCATATCCATATGCTCACAACCCACTATTAGTAAAGTTTTAGTTGACACTTTATTAGTTAACCAAACACGACCAATCGTCATGAGCTATCATTAATTAATCATAACTAAGCATAAATATAGCATTAGTTATCTCATAAGTAATTCTAGAGTTTCTAAGTATGGCTAAACAATTCTACTAAATATTTTGTTGAACCATTATATAAAGTCAGAGCTAGTCAAATTATATCCCAAGATATCAAGCTAAAAGGTAAACAATATAAATTGGCACACCATGCAATGACATTAAAAAAATAAATGCAATATTTGAATGAAAACCATGGTTTAAAAAATAAAATCAATATGATTAAACGTGTTGGATCTGTGTGACTTGCCTTGTTGCTCTACAAAGACTTTTGAACCTTCCTCACAGAAGATGCGCTCTCTGAAAACATTGAAAACTAAAGGCAAAAAATAAAACCAACAAAAACGGTATATAAGAATAGAAAGACAATGCATGTTGATATTTTTAATGGATATATCTTGATTTTTAGGGAATTCAACAACTTGAACCAACTAATTTCAATTTAGGATGAACTAGTTATGATTTTTTAAGAATAATCCAATTTAAAGCATCTACAAAAATTAATTAAAGATTATGGCGTAATAAATCATTATTTTTGAATGGAGAAAAACGAATTATTGCATCACATAGACTATGGATTAGGAGCATAGAAGAGGTTTACATCGGGATTGATTTGACAAAAGTTGACCAAGATTGATCCTAATCTAGGACTTGTGATTGATGCCATGTGGGCATCTAGTTGGCTGCCACAGAGGATGGGAAGGGTGATGTGGCACTGACATAGACACGCCAGCGGAGATTAGCATGTGGACCTATTGTCGCCAGTGCTCCATGGCACGTCAACGCAAACTGAGAGCTCCGAGACAACAAGCACAACAATGGGAACTCACTCGATGGTGACACAATGAAAAACAATTATGATCAGCAGCCAATGACGAGATGGAAGAGGCGGTGGCTTTGGTTCGTCGATGAGGGCGAAGCTCTAACGATGGACGATGACCACGAATCGACGAGGCACGGCTACTTCGTGCGGACCTAGTGGCGGCAACGATAGGCTCCGATGATGACTACAGTGGCGGTGTGGCTCGGCTGGTCGATGGATGGTGACGGAGCTAAAGCTCACGTCGTGGCTAGGGCTAGACGACACAGTGGGCTAAAGCAAGGGTGGTGGTGGAAAAAGGAGGGGATGGGGCTCCTATTTATAGCATAAGATGAGCGAATCCAGGGGTGGAAATGGTGGCTAGGGTGGTGGAAAATCCTAGAGTTTTCACCAGTTGGATAAGCTCAAGACTGAGCTCAATACGATGCCAAATGGACACGGTTTTGCTCTAATTCTTAGGAGAAAAAGATAGAGGAAGATAAGGGAATAAAAACTACTCAACTAATTTGGAAAAAGGGTGAACAGAGAGGCCAAATTCAGCATGGAATTGGGTGCAGCTTAGACTCTACCTCCGGGCAAAGGTTGAAGATGGCCCCAGGTGGAAGGAGGAAGGGGCACTGGTAGGCCAATAGGACCACCTTAGGCTGGCACATGAAACTATGACATGGGCCAAAGGCCGAGCACACGTGTGGGAGGGGGGAGAAGCGATGGGCCGAATTTGGCCTGGTGGCCTAGGGGAAATTTTAAATGTATTTTTAATTTAAATTATTCACTAAAATGCTATTTTATTTATTAAAAATACTACTAAAATAGTTTGAAGAAAAATCTTGTGCCTACAGTAACAACTAAAGTATTTAATAAAATTTTATCTAGCCTATTTTTATGTTAAAATTTATTAAAGATTTTATTAAGATTTCACTATTAGGCTTGAAATGTATTTACAAGTATATTATTATATTAAACGATTTTTAGGGCATGACACCCTATGCCCTACTCCTCCCATTGCCTATAAAAAGGGGCACTGCCGAGCCCTCCATCACCATTCCATTCCCCACCTCTGCCCCCAACCAAGTGAGGCGAGCTTTCCTCTCCTTAGCTATGTTTCTTGTGCCATTGTAATCTTCCACACATTTTTAGCTCAAAGCAGAGGGCGCCATCACCCCACGAACGACAATGACTACCCTGCCCGCTCTACCTTCGCGCTGACTGCACATCCCAGCCACCTAGCTCCCCTGCCACACCACTTCCACCTCTAAATTAATCCCAGGGTAAGCCCCTTCCCCTAGCATCCCGCCATTGGTTGGCCATGCTGCCACACGCTCCTCCCCCAAGCGGAGCAAGCAAGAAGAGAAAGAAAGAAAAAGTGATTGAGAGAAGAGAGAGAAGAGAGAGAGGGAGAGAACGATAAGGGATTAATCTCCCACCGTGACTGATATGTGGGCCTGGTTACTATTGGTCAAGATGACTTGATCAATAGTTGACTTGGCCTCACCTTTTCTTTTAGCCTCTTTTCTTATGGAAAATAAATATGAAAATGCTAAGAAATACCTAGGGACCACACTTGTCAAACTCTATATTTGAAAATGAAGGAAGTACTTTAGACAATTTCAAATATATTTCTGAACAGTAGCTTTTCACATTTATTTGAGTTAATTCAAATTTGAATCTTAGAAAACCTAGAACTTACTCATTTTAAATTGGAATCCAGTGGAACTTTAACCATAATTCATCTAAATTTGAGGTCTACTTGATTGCACTGGTTTGGTTTTTTTTCTATTTTTATTTGGATTTATGAATTATTTTATTTTGCGTTAGAACATGTATTTAGATAGTGTTTTTTGACGAGTTATATTTGAGAGGTAGATCAGCCTGCTTATAACATCGAGAACACCCTAGCTGAGCAAGGAAAGTCATCGCAACCCCTCCTTATCATGTTGTACCTATATTATGAAATATTTTTTAAAAAAATAAACTGCATGCTATATTGAAATTGCGTACCTAAATTGATCTTGTACATGCCTTGATAATTGATTACTTGATAGCCATACCTATACTAGAGTCCATAGTCAAAACTATTGACATATGTTTAGCAATGTTTATTAGATAATGGTTACATAAAATATTTATTTTAGGAGATAGCCAGCGGTGATTATTAGGAAGCAAATAGAGACATGTATTGCCGTCGTTCTGTACATGTGAAAAGTGTTTGGGAAAACCCAAAAACTTAATTACAACAAAACTATGTTAGACTAAGGCGGCTGGTTGATTTGGGTAGATTCTAGCAAAGGCTAGTATAGACCCTAGTCAGTCAAGGATTGAGTAAGAAAATTGGAAGGAAATGAACTGAGTACAACCGTATCTTCTCAAATGTATATAGACCTAGTGAACTAGGGCCACCAGAAGGGACAATACCTTAATCATGTGTGGTTCTAAACTGTAATGATGAAGATCATGTGTGACATGGCAAATTGATCCATGCGCGGCATGCCTTATATAACTAAAAATTGTATAATTGTTGCTAAAGACTTCTCCCCTTGATACTCTAGAAACGCTATAACTTTTCTCAGTGTTTTGTGAAGCCAAGTGGATGATGGAAACATATAGTCCATGGGGGCGGGTACCACTGTTGGAAGTAACCAGAAAAACTAGGCTGTGAAAAACCTCATGTGTTAGGACTAGACAAATATATTGGTGCTCACCGCCAAAAATCCCGCGACTGGGGAGGAACGGTGGCTCAATCACGCGAAGGCCTGGGAGGTCTGCTTAGTTCCAGTCAGGTCCTTAAGCCTCGAGGTACGCAAGCGTGCCAATCAATTTGACCCTGCAATTGATAAGGAAGTGAGACGAGCGAGTCCAATACAGGCGCTCGCTATCGGCTGACTGCCGATAGGTTCGGGATGCTCTCCGATCGGCTAAGAAGCCGATGTGAACAGGTGTCGATGAGCGATCGACCACAGAGCCGATGGAGGAACCAGGGTGTACTCAGGAGATAGATAGGGGCACATGATCCCTCCAGACAGCTGAACAGTGATTCATTGGTTGAAAAAACCGATGAAGACGCATGCGGACTAGGCAAGTAATAGTATAAGAAGGCATGGGCTGTAAAGCCGATGCCGCTCCGGATATGACAGCACGAGACCCGTCATCCGCCGTAACAGCGCCATTAACACCAAACCTCAAAGATCGGACCTAACCAAGACAGTACGAGGCCAGGGCCAGCGACGATGACACGGAGGACGCCGGATCGGCTATGCCGTAGCAAGGGTATGAACGAACCCATCGGCTAGCTAAGCCGATGAGGGGACGCCTCTCTGAAGGCAGGTGCGTATCGGCTAGGAGACCGATACGTTTGGCGTTACGCGTCAAGGGACGCCTCTAAAGGCTGATGCGTATCGGTCGAGGAGCCGATGTGCTAGACGTGAAGCTCAGAGCATGGATAACTCATCGGCTACTCACTCCGATGAGACGCCGTGCAGAAGAGTATAGGCCTGAAGCTCGATCTACCATCGGCAGCCCCGTAGGTCGAACCTAACCGATGCAGCACGAGACTGACGACGGCAGAGGGAGCTTTAACAGGCCGATGGGTCCTACACGGATGTGATGCGGTACACCTAATCTGACTAAGAGTTTGAACCTAAACGATGCAGCCTTAGACAGTACAAAGTATACCAGGATAGTGGCGGGACTTACCCCTTCGCCGAAGATCGGACTCAACCGATGCAACCCTGCGTCAAGAGCCAGAACCCACCGGTAAACACCTAGATAAACTAGGGTGGCGATGCGCCGAATTTATATATGATCGAGAGATATATTACATGTTTCTAGGGGGTCTATATTTATACCGTGGATTTTACAGATAGAGTCCGACGCGTCTACGACCATCGGACATTATTTCCTAGTAAGAACAAAGTAAAATATTCCTAAAGAAGTTAACTAACCAGCTAAGCCTTCCTAATTAAGTAAGGTTACAATTTACAAAAATAAACATCCTGTCGTGGAGTCCACGGCTCTTCTGCAAACCCGATTTTATCTGAATAATCTTCTAATTTGTAATCGAGTCTTCCTTTGCTGCAACCTGATTGACTTCTCTACTATAGCTATCGAACCTTCTTTTACTCAAGCCGATCATTTTCCTTTCTTTCCTTAGGCTTCTCGGACCTGACCCGATTGAACAATCCCCTGTCTTCAAGCTGATCCAATCTCCTACCAATCTGATCGGCTTTTCTATAGTTTCGATTGGTTTTGTCTCAGCATCTTCATCGGCCGATGATTGCACTAAACTCTCCATCGAACCTCTCAGCCGATCAGCTTTAATGCCATCAGATCGTCCAGATTTTGACGTTAACAATTGGACAAGTCACAAAGTATGGGTGAAGCGTACATTCATTACATTGTGAGTAAACTATTCTTGACTATACCCATAAAACTTTTAAATTTGGCTTAGGACACGGTCGGAAATGCATAGCACATAGTGGGACTACCTAGGGTAAGGGTTGATTCCAATGGCAAAATATAAATAAATGAGCTAGGATAAACCAATCCAAGAGTGGCTTGGGAAGGTGGACACATCCCTAAGTGAATGGTTAAACAAGAAAAACACATTTTCAATCAAAATGGCTAGATCATAGATTTTGTGAAAATGTTTATAAAAATTAGCTTTATTCAAAAAGAAACTAGTTTTCCTTAAACCCTGTGTATATTAATCATATTGAAGTAGTAGCTTGTAAGTACTTTATATGAGAGGTGATCCCCTATAAGCACCTTCGATGGGGATGGTATCGTGAGAGAATTTAGGTTTTCAGTAGATGCCTGTGGAAAAGCTATAGACCGTCTTAGCTTTATTTTCACTATCTTATTTGTTGCTTTGATACTTTGTTTTTATATCTGACTATGCTTAGTATATGTGAAACTCACAACCTTTTGTAATATTAATTGTGTATAACTTAAAAACGATGTTTACAATGATATTCAACTGATCCAAATACTGATCCAAAATAATACTAAAAACACATGTAGTTTAAAAAAACATGTCACATTCTTTATTATCTATTCTCAACTTTATTCATATATATATATAAGATTTATTTTCGCATAGAAACTTATATAAAGTGGTCTCTTCGAATTAAGCAACAAGCGGCGACGATGTGTGACAAATCCACGACGGCGGTGGGGGCTCGCGCCAACCACTTAGCTCCTCCACTACGGGCGGCGCCTGTCCCATTTCCTCTGCCTCTCAGAACGCTGGAGAAGAAAATAGGTGAAAGCGAAGGGGTCGCCATCGCCATGTTAAGCGCGTCGCCGTCGCCATTGTTCTCCCCCAAGGTGAGTAGGTGGTGGAACTGGGGGATCCCCTCCCATCCTCTGCTTCGGTTGCCGCATTAACTCAGTCCTTCACCAGCGATGAGGGAGGCGGAGAGGACCGGTGCCTATGAGGTCATGGCCGCCGCCGTTCTCCTTCGAGGGTCTAGAGGCTGGTCAGCTTGGATGTGGGCCGGCCGCCACGGCCAGATCAGGAGGGTGGCGACCGGAGGCGCGGCGGCCCCCTCGGAGGCGGCACGGCTCTCGGTGGTTGGGCCGTCTCTGGATCTGATCCACCGTCCTCTCGTGGATGCCACCAACCTCCGCCACCTACTGCCTCCTCCTCGCCGCCCAGGGGCCAAGTCGTCGCCACAGAGGGAGCCCCCCGTCCTCCCCGTGGCGGGGCAGATCCCGTCTGGACGTCGCCAAGCCGCTTCATCGTCGCCAGGAACTGCCCTCTTGGTTGGTAACATCTGATTTAATCGGGAGAGACGAGAGAGTACGGGAGGGAGAGGATAAAAATACAGGATGTGACGAGGTTCGATGGGAATACGGGTCGGGGGTAAAAAAGATTACTATGCCGGAGAGGTGGGGCCCGCACCAGAGGGGTGTTAAGCGTGCTATGTAGCCTAAATATCGCGTACCGTGCCTTCTCCAAAGTAAACTGTGTATATATCATTGATATATGTGAGCTAAATTTACTTGTTAAAATTATAAATTATATGCTTAATTTACTCTAAAATTATCATTTAGACAACTTATTAGTCATAGAGCCAAGTCCAATATATATATATATACGAATAGGTTAAAAAGCACTCAGAAATAACTAAAACACGCTTACTATTAGTTATATCATTATAAATATGTTATAGTAAAAATTTTCTAATAGATTTAATAATGGTATTTAACAATGATTTTACATTAAGTATACTGCATATATATATATATATATCAGCTGCAATATTCTATTAGCTATTTTAGCGGCCGAAAGCCATTGCAGTAGCGGGAGCATCCCAAGATTTAAAAGGAAACATTTCCCAAGAATTTAAGTAGCATGCCTGTAAAATCCCTACAAACATGTCAGATGTTTACATGGTAATCCTCGTCAATGAATAGGGGGCACAATAGCTAACATGTGAAACCACCAAATAGTAGAGCTTGTTAGATTTTTTTTTTATAATCCAGGTCTGATTAGCTAGGGAATTTGTTTTAGTGACACAACCTGCCAGGCCCCATCAACTGATGATGGTGACCTAAATGGCACAGAAACACCAGAGATACAATGCCCTAGAGGGCAGAGGCCCATGGAGGAAACATGGAGACAGAGGAGACAAGAATTCGACATGATGACCCGGATTCTGGCCTTTTTATGCCCGGACCATTATAGATGTCTGGCATGGGCCCAAGTTAGTTCCATTTCATTTCGCCGGGATTTGGGCCTTGCTCGGCAATGACTTACTAACTAGTGTCCCTCTGTGCCAAAATAACGTAGACGCTAAAACAGACGCCAAGATAGAGGAGGCAAAGCCAGAGAGGCAGAGAGACTGCAGTACTGTGGCAACAGATGCAGCAGGAGTTTGGTTCGCATCCTAATCTCATCGTGCAAATCCTCATGCATCTATATAGAACATTTTCCTAGACGCACTTGTGTTTACTTGGTTTTGCAACAGATTATTGACTTATATTTTACGATGAAAAATTAACGAGTGATATATGTGTTCGTGTGCTAACTAACATGGATAAGGTTATCACATCAGTGCTCAGAAAACGGTTGGTCCAGTTTATTGGTGTACAGACAATTGAGTTAAACCTTGGACAAAGGTAGACTGGTACCAAATTGAGAGGGTTGGTCTAGCACGATCAAAAATACCGTGGACATAAGGATACGCGGTGGATGAACAAGCATGTAACACTTGAGGAGATGTTGTAATTTGGGGGCATTTTACTTGGAACAAAAAAAAGGTTTGTTATGATTAAGCTCAAGTTTGCACGTAATTTAATGATATCATCTTAAAATTGAGTCTTCAAAAACCTAAAGGTCAAAATTAACTTCATGAAACATAGTCTTCAGTTCTTGCAAAATAAACAAGTTCATTACAATTGAGTACCGAGAAAAACATATTTAAACCAAATAACTACAAAGAGGAAAATACACCATTTATATCAATCTAAAACGGACCTTATATAATAATTGTGCAGTCCCTTTAATGCTCTGTTGCAAATAATAGCACTTCAACTAATAGTGGTATACTACCACAGCTCCAAATGGCTAAAAATCATTTGACCAATCGCTCAGCTTGCATATATGACACAAAGTTGGGTAGAAAGCACTACAAAGATGTGCTTATTGTTTTCTGTTTGCAGCAAAAGTACTCAAATTAATAACAAAAAATGCCTGAAGATAACTCACACAGGTTCAAAAGAGTCTAATTAAACAAAAGCAAAATGAAACCATGGATGAAGTAGTGTTTAAACATAAAATAAAATAAAAGGCAATACAACGTACTCGGGGAAATCTTTGAAAGGAACTATATACAACACCCATATGTAGCTAGTCTCGTAATCCACCTATCACTTTCACATAGACACTTTCTCACCCCCAACAGTGACGGATCTGAATATACATTCCTTATGTTAGGGATGGGTCTAATAGGTAAATGTTCGTGAGCAGCCAGGCATTTGAACACTTTCGGCTTGCCCCACGTGTGTCTGGTCCAACACGAAAAGCTGTTCCACAAAACTTCATACATAAACATATAACCGTATATGTTGAAATTTTTAATATAGAAGCAAATATATATATATATATATAAACATTTGAATCCGAATTCAAATAAGATATATAAATTTTCAGCGTATAAACTTTAGCATTATAAACTTTGGTTGTAAGCACAGGTGTTGGCGTGTCTGAGACGTGCGCGAACGTTCATGAGATAGCCCTTTCCTATCCTTGTCACTAATTCTGCCACAATGTTACATGGTATACTCTTACTTAGCCTTTGAATAACCTGCAGATAGTACATTAATCCTTCTATACATTTGCAAGTACTCCTTCCTACATACATCAACTCAATGCAAAGTTTTCACCACAAAAAACAGCATCCAGGAATTTACAAAATATTTACATTAACTCTGGACTCTGAATTCTGAAGCAGAGAAGCCAAAACCAAAGAAGCCTCTATGCCCATGGGAATCCTCACCAGTGGCCGGTGCTGCTCCTCATTCGAGCGTGGTCTACTTGTCGTTGCAGTAGAGGTGGCCGAGGGCGTCCTTGATCGCTGCAATGGCCGCCAGGTACCTGCTCCTGCGCTCCAGGTACCTCCCCTCCCGCGCCAGCCGAGCCGCCGCGTCGTCCAGCCGGAGCAGCGCCTGCTGCTCCTGCCGGTCCTCCACGAGCTCCCTCGCCACGGCGAACGACAGGGACAACGGGGAAGAAGTCATGCGGAGCGGCGGCGGCTGCCGGCTCCAGCCGAGCTTATCCGACAGCACCGCCACGTTCTTGAGGTGCTCCTCCACTTGCTCCACGAGGTGGCGGACCATGTCGCCGCCGCCGCCGTCTTGGCTGGGCGTGTCGGTCAGGGGCTGGATCCTTGCGACCACGTACGGTTTCGTCCTGACGGCGCCGACGACGCGGAACCGGTCGCCGCCGACGCAGGTGAGGAAGAACCGGCCGTCGACGAGCCGCTCGCACTCCACCACGTGGGCCAAGCACCCCACCTCGCCGGCCGCCACCCCGTCCCCGCCTCCGCCTCCGCCGGAGTAGACGACGCCGAACATGGTGAGCCCCTCCTGGAGCAGCGTGTGCACCATGATCCGGTACCTGAACTCGAACACCTGGAGCTGCACCGTCGCGCCGGGGAAGACGACCGACGGGAACAGCAAGATGGGGATCTCGGCCGCCTGGTCCTGCCCCGACGCCACGGCGCCCACGTCCACGCAGCCGTGCAGGTTGTCGGCCCTGCATTCCACCTCAGGGGAGCTGCTGCTTCTCCGGCGCCGGCGCCTCTCTCCGGCGATTCTCGCGGCGAACCCTGCCGATGCAGGCTTTGGCCGCAGAGAATGCTGAAACGACGAAGAACCGATGAAGCTGCAGTTGATCGGCCTTGCAAAGATAGATGGAACTTGCATAATCTTGAGGGCCATATAAGTGGTCGAATTCTCCCTTTTTTCAGTCTGACGATGAGAGATAGAGAAAATGAGATAACAGCAAACAAGAGGCAAAACATTGAGTGACTTTTGGAAAACAATAACATGAATTGTAACTTTGTAAGCATCAAACAAGTATAATTATCTGATAAAAGGGGCAATCTTGGCACATAAATCAATGAATACTCAGGTTTCAGAATTCATATATGAGAATTGTTTTGTGATAGCTACAAGTGGTGCCTGTATTGTATACAACAGTACAACAGAACAACAAGGCAATCAAAGATGAGGTTTTCGTGTTATGAACCTTTATTACCTTCGTTTTTTATAATCTGCTTTGTTCATTATGAGAAGAAAAACACATGATTAATGAATCATCCAAACTCCAAAGCAAAGTTCGATCTAAATATCTGAACAGCTTAGAGTAAGCAGCTCGCAAGTGCCGAAGTGAGTGAGGCAAGATTCTTCTAGTTATGTGCCATAATGTGGTGTTGTGGTTGGATAAGCGCTTTATCCTCAATGGATGATTGCGACAGGGCGACTATTCTGCAACATTATTATCTCCTTCCCAAGTCCCAACAGCAACACCTCATCATTTCTAGGACAACAAAATACATAATTGATTAAGCAAATCAACGCAATTTATTCCTAATCCTTTCTCTCCCGTTAAAGATGAACAGAGAGACATGAACTCGTTCCCCCCACATCAACCCTGGCTTTCCAGAGACGCAGTTTGATCACCAGATCCAGACTAATGTGTTATCCCCTGACTGAAAGCCAACCCATGAACAGACCAACAAAAGAGAGGGAAACCAGACCCGGATAGATGGCCGGATCATCACAGATAACAACGGCAAGATTGAGGCCTGCACAAAGAAAGAAAGAACGAAAGAAAGAAAGAAAGAAAAAGGAACGAAGAACATACCGATGGATGTGCAGGGATTAAATAGGTGGTAATTAAAATTCTTGTTCCAAGCGGCGGCAGCAGCAAATGGGAGAGAGGAGAAGAGTGAGACTGACAAGAGGGAAAGAAGAATTGAGGAGGATGCCGAGGTAGAGGACAAGGGAGCGAGAGAGAGAGAGAGGAGACCAGGAGAGGAGTGAGAAGTATAAAGAAGTGGAGATAAGATAGAGGCTCCTCCTTATAGTGACAAATCTGATTAACGGAGAGAGTGTCGTTGTTTTGCTTCTGCACGTATCATTATCACCACCAATCTTATTGTAGTGGACACTGACTAGCTTTATTAGTGTTAACTACTCCAGCAGTATCTGACAGACAAACATGGACCAAACCAAAGCGAGGAGAGGAAAAGAAATGAGCGGTTTTGTGCCATCTCTGTTGGCGCCGGTGGTGGTGCTGACCTATGGCAGCCTGGCACGGTACAAGTGTAATTTGTGTTGTGTTGTGTTGCGACCTAGGTAGAAGCAGAGCGGCAGAAGGGGCCGTGTGGTCTTGTGGATAAGGAGGGCAAGAAAAATCAGCAGCAGATAAGTACGAACAATGTGGATGGATGGATTGGAGCAGGGCACAACGCCTTGCGTCCTATGAAATCTATAGTTTCTCGGAGCTGCATCTCAAAACGTTTCTACTCGTTCTCTACTCTGCTGTGCAACAGTAGCGGTTGCGTGCCGTGAGGTCTGCTGCTGTGGGTCCCACCACTTCGTCGGTGGGCCACCCATCTCCGCTCCTCGCCCTTCTCGCCAGGCCGCCGTTTCCTTTTCTCCCCCGTCGTAGAGATTGTCCCCGCCAGCTTCTTGCCCTTGCTCTCCGCTGCCCCGGTGCGCGCCGAAATCGCCGTCGCCTCCAGCTGAATCGGCACCCGCCGACGTCCGCACCCGGCACCCTCCACGTCGTCCCGGCGAAATCGCCGGCCGCCGGAGTTCCCGCCAAAACCGCAGTCGCCGGCTTAGCCGGCTACCGGCAACTACGGTCATCAGACCGGCGCGCTGTATGTCCATCGGCCCATCGCGATGTTTCACATCTGGAGCAAAAATTGCTTGATTGCTTCAAGGTTAATGCTTGATTCCGTTTTTTTTTTCTACGTCGGCTTGGTTTGTGCCAAAAAAAATTATGCATTTTGTTATTTGGGTTTCTTTACATTAATTGTGTGATCCTCTTTTTTTTCCAGCCCTGCAGATCATCATGTTCTTGCAATTTTTAATTGGACTTAGCAAGTGTTCAGGTAATTATGAACTTCTAGGCTAATGCTTCTGTTTTTTTATTGGTCAGCTTGACTCGAAATTATGCACTTTTTATTAGGGCTCTTTAAAATAATTGTGGGATCCTCTTTCTTTTGCAGCGCTACAGTCGTATTGTTGGAAATTTTAATTCGACTTACCAGATTCTCAGGCAATTATGCACTTCTTCCCCTCTGTCCAAAAAATATGTACATGATCGTTTCATCTAGCCTTCTGATTGCTTATATTTTTACAGGCTAAAAACCGGCTTGTAGTTTTAATTTTTCTTCCCTATATGACACGGTAATTACTTGTCAAGCAATCTGCATTTCTGTGCATATACATCTTCTAACATATCTAAAATTTTGTATGGGTGCCGTGCTGTTCAAGAGATGCGTTATTTTTTTGCCTTATTACCAACAGACTTCAGCTTCATTGTTAACCTCATAAATATTTCTCTGCGTGTTCTTTATTTATCTTAAACGAGTAGGGTGGAATGATTCATAGGCTTCTTCAAGGAATGGGAAATCAAAAGGGTGACTAGCAATCCTATCGTTTTGGCTCTATATATATGTGATCACTGTACGTACACACGGTTAACTTGCTTCATGTTGCTTATCGATATTTGTTTTTCTGGTCACTGATGGATGCTTATATTATTTGTTTCTCACCAATATAGCTTTCACGATGGTTTATTGTATACTAATTTATTCCAATTTTATTTCATACAGATAAGCAAGCCCTCTATTTTGCAGATTAATAGGGGGAAAACATCGAAAAGATATGAACCTCTTCTTCGTACAGGTGAAGTGATGCCTTCTGACAGCTCATGTTAGTACACCACAACCACATGCAGTTTCATCTAATGAACACACAATTGTTTATACTTTGCTAGGTACACTGGATAGTTACGCCTCAAATCCCTCCTAGAATAAATCGAATTAAACAGTGACGGACCAGTCTCTACTACCGCATACAAAACTATCTGCAGTATGACCCTTTTGGTCTGTATAGCTCTGCCATTTAGTGTAACTATGTATAATATGTGCATGTGCTTAAGATTACTAGCTACATATTCATGTTTTCACGCTGTATTATGGTATGACATGTAGATCCGTTGTACAAATAGCATACCAAAACATTTTTTTCCCTCCCGAACAGATGGTCAGGTACATCGTGAATGATAGTTTATTTCCAAACTGAGATCATGTTTCTTCAGGTTCAAAGAAAAAAAGGAGCCATGGTTCTGGAAATTCATTTCATCTGATTATCAACACTTTTCACACTGTTAAATTGTTTGATTCCTATCACGGATATAATTATATTGTGCTTTCTTTTGGTAATATAGGTGCTTTAGGCATAGACCTTTGTAGGGATCTTCATCCAGTTGTTAACGGTTGTACCTTCTTCTAGCTTGCTGTATATTGCTCTTATGTTTGGTTGTACATATGCAGAACGATATTCATACCTTGCAGATACATGAACTTCCTCTAGATCGCATACCATGTTCAAAAGAAATTGTAATTTGTAACTTACATGAACTCATGAAGATATCTCAGTATTTATTGTCTAGACTTTAAGAACTTTAATTTCCCACTTTAGTAATGGTATCTCACTATTTCATAGTATAAGTTTTTACACAAAGACTTGTGCTTTGGTATAATTCCACCAATGGTGGGATGCCTATAATGTTTCGATATAACAGGTTCTAAATCCTAATGAGAATTAGGTTTAACGAGCCAATATAAAAAATTACCTACTCTTATTTAAATAATACCAAGAGAATTTTGTTATGACGTAACCTTCTTAGCGATGCACCATATCGAAACCTAAGTATGATGTTAAATTAGCAAAGGCCACCCTCGTGACGCGCCATGTCGTGATCTGGACATAGTGTCAACCGAGCAAGGATTAGGTTGTCGTATTTTTAGTGGTGCATTATATCGGTGTCTGGGTATGATGAAAAATAAGCAATAGTCTTCACACCTGACTTGGCTGGTGCGAAGGGTAATAAAGCTAGTCGAGCCAACTAGAATTCATTTAGATAACTAAAATGTAAAGTTCCTTATGGATAAGTTAAGAGCTAATCGAGACAGTTATTAGGAGGCGTGTAAATATCTTGTGCGTTCAAGAGACTAAAAAGTGTTAAAAGGTGAAGGAGGTGGATAGGACCGTCTTCAAGCTCTAGTATGCAAGGATAACTTTAAATAGAAATATAGTAAAAATTTTAATTGATAAGAGCCTTAAGAATGGTGTAGTGAAGGTGAGAAGGCAAGGGGATAGGATTGTTTTAGTTGAACTTGTCATTACTGATATAGTCTTAAACGTAATTAGTATGTATACCCCTCAAGTAGGTCAGGATGCTAAGAGATATTTCTGAGAAGACTTAAATGGCATGGCTTGGTTAGAGTTGTATCTAGTAGTGAGAAGTTTTTTATAAGAGATGATCTTAATAGTCATATAGGTGTAACAGGTACATGTTTCGAAATATCATATAGAGGTTTTGGGTATGGTGGTAGAAATCATGAGGGAGAGGAAATCTTAGACTTTGCTATAGCTTTTGATATAATAATAGCTAACACTTTCTTTAGTAAAAGAATACTATTTAGTGACTTTTAGTAGCGGTCAAAACTCTAACCAGATTGACTTTCTTCTTATAATAAGAGGGGATAAATAAGTATGTATGGATTGTAAGGTGATCAGAGAATATGCGGTTTCTAAATATAGGCTGGTGATGGTTAACTTTCGCTTTCTAGTGCATGCTAGTAGAGATAAATAAGCCAAAATTACAATAATTAAGTGGTGAAAGTTAGAAGAAGAGATATCAAATGTCTTCAAGGAAAGGGTTATCTAAAATTGCTCTCGGAAGGAGAAGACGATGCAAATAACATGTGGAGAAGATGACAACATGTATTTGGAAGATTGCTTTATAGGTGTTTAGAGTGACCAAAGAGAGCAGATGCAAAACTAAAGACACTCAGTGGTAGAATAAAGACGTGTAAAGAGCTATTAAGGAGAAGAAAGAATGCTATAAGTGTTTGCACCATGATAAAAGTGTGGATAATATGGAGAAGTATAAGATGGTAAAGAAGATCGTAAAATGAGCTGTGAGTGAGGCAAAGGAGCAGGTTTTCAATAATCTTTTATCAACGTCTGAGTACAAAGGAATAAGAGAAGTATATCTATAGAATGGTTAAGGCTTGTGATAGACTAGAGACTTCAACCAAGTTAAGTATATTAGGAATGAGAGGGGTAGCTCTTGGTGAATGAGAATAAGATTAGATATATATTAAGAGTATTTTTATAATTTGTTCAATGGTGGAAATGAGGACACCACCGTTTAGTTGGATGACTTATTGGATGATACTAATAAATACTTTGTACGGAGGATTCAAGAATCTGACATTAGAGAGCTTTAAAAAGGATGAAAGAGATAAGGCGATGGGTCCTGATGGTATTTCAATCAAGATGTAGAGATGTCTTGATGATATAGCTATAGTATGACTAACCAAGTTATTCAATAATATTTTTCAATTAAACATAATGTTTAAGGAGTGGAGTAGAAGTATATTGGTACCAATATATAAGAATAATGGAGATATCGAAAGTTGTATTAATTACTGAGAAATTAATTTGATAAATTAAGTTGATGAGTCACACTATAAAACTAT
Source organism: Oryza coarctata (assembly GCA_030770085.1). NCBI lineage: Eukaryota > Viridiplantae > Streptophyta > Magnoliopsida > Poales > Poaceae > Oryza > Oryza coarctata. Next base: position 16,381,440 of record CM061466.1, read on the forward strand.
GAGAGAGTTATTGAGCATCGTTTGAGAGAAACAATGCAGATCACTATGAACCAAGTTGGTTTCATATTCGGAAGTTTAACCATAGAAGCAAATTTCTTTAATAATACTAGTTATGGAGTAATTTAAGCAGTAGAAGAATGATGCACACATGTTTTATATTGACTTAAAAAAGGCTTGTAACAAGATAATATAAAACTTTATGTGGTAGGCTTTGTACAAACATATAGTCTCAACCCTCATTAAGTGTTCGAAGAAATGATGGTAATACATGTTACTTTTTAATTAAAATAGGACTACATCAGATATTAGTCTTGAGCCTATATCTCTTTGTCTTAAATAAGGTTACAAGTAACATATAAGAGGATATCCTTTAATGGTTCTTTACGGATGATGTATTGTTAGTTGATGAGAAATAGATGAGAGTAAATAAAAATCTAGAGTTGTAATAACAGGTTCTTGAGTCCAAATGTTTTAGAGTAAGTAGAATTAAGATTAAATACTATGTATGACTTTGTTACAATTATAATATGAGTTTAAAAGGTCAAATAATGTCTAAATAGTGTTTAAGAAGGATATCATTTGATACGTGGGATCGATAGTATAGATAGATAGAAATATTAATGTAGACGTTAACCATAGAATTAAAATGGGATAGATAAAGTAACGCTAAGTATCTAGTATTATATATGATAAGAAGATAGTATAGAAGCTATTTACAAGTTTTATAGAATAATAATTAGACATGTTATACTGTATGTAACAGAATATTGGTCTATAAAAAAATGATATGTTCAACGAGTGAGTTTGTTTGGTAGAGATGTGTATGTTACGTTAAATTTATTGTCATATAAAAATAGATCGAGTCTAAAATGATGATATATGTGATTGGCTAGGAGTTTTTATCTCATATCGACGGTTGAGATGATTTAACTATATTTAAAAGGAGACCCTGAAATATGAGAAGAGTAGGAAAAATCTAAAATTAATACAGGGAGATATAATAAAAAGTGAGATTAGAATATATATATAAACGTGTACTAAGTACACTAGTGTTTAGAAAACAACATTGACATATCAAATCGTGATTAGGATTGAATGTGTTTGTTGTTGTTATAATATTTGTGCTTTGGTATACCTTTAGTCTGTGTAATATTTTTTCTATAACAATTTTATTTAGCGTCGTTTATTGTAAAATTAATAGTGTAACAAATAATGTGCCCGTGGAACGCGTGGGCCGGGAGTCACCTAGCAGTTACTAGTGTGTACCAGATGGATAGCCATCGTTCATCGCAGGCTGCTAGTTTCTACAGAATATGGTAATATACTTTCTAGAATCACGTTGGCATGTATCATGCCCATTAGATTAGTAGGCCCCATCAGTTAACTAAATACAGAAAATATGTTAAACAGTGTATTAGTGAAAAAAAATTATTTATGGTTAAAATTTTTATATTTGTATTATTAGCAACTTAAACTTTAATGCTGAAAAAAACTACAATAAAAAACCTAAAAAATAATTTTAATATTAAGTTTTAAAATTCAAATTTCGACATCGGTATATATGTTTTAGGTCAATCGATATAACCCGTAATGGACTCAAATATTATGTACTCCTACAACACAAAACTACAAAAGTGATGCCTGCTCATTTCTTGTGACATTTGTAACCTCAATTTACAGAGCGGGAAGCTAGAGGCAAATGCAAGACTCTGCAGAAGTGCAGACTGCACAGGGGTGTTTGTTACCTTGCTTCCCTTTCGCACTTGTCCTCCTCCTGGGACAACACAGCTGAAGCCGCAAGTCGAGATCCTAGAGAGAGGCGAGGTAGAGGCTGTCTGACTGCCTGCACTACAGCCGCTTATATACTCCTGCTGCAGGTTGCAGACTTCACAGCACTACTAGTAGCTGATTTTGAGTCTTTGATGCTCCTGCAGAGTCCAGATGCCATCTGTAGCAGTACAACTAGTAATTGGATAACGCACAAGTTGGCAAACTGAGACAAGATGAGACCGCCGGTTTCTCGCCGTCCCTGTTGGCGCCGTCGCACCTTGTTTACGTATACATATACTGATATACTCCTACATAGTCTCACCCTAGCTAGTAGTAGAAGATTGAGTTGGTTTGTGGTCCGTCCGTCTTGACCAGGAGGAGCCAAGTAACAGTGGTGACTTCACTTATATCAATCTGGCCGTCCCTTCACAAGCACCAAACTCCAATCAAAACCCAGCTTCAATTCTAGGGGGAAATTGAGACGACAATTCGACCCAAAACTCCTCTAAATTTCTGAATGGAACTTCCAAGAGTACATGCAACAGAAAGCTCACTTCTTTTTTTTTCTTTAACTGGAAAAAACCTGAACAATTTGCATGGCTGCCAGCAGTCCACTGATAGCTATGGACCAACAATATAGATGAACCTCAGACAACGAGAACCCACGTGATGTCCTTCCTGCCACAATTTCTCTTCTTCAGATGTCTTAGAATCCTCTAAATTTCCTGTGTGTAATCCAGCCTTCCTGTCTTTCTAATCCTGTAAGAAGTTTGGAAAAACATACATGGCACCATATTTGCTTATCATATTTTTTACGTTCAAAAATATTATGCTGTCTTGTTCATGTACTGTTTTTTTCTTCTCATTTTTGCTATCCATTTGGGCCTGCACTTCACAACAAGAAATGGCCTGCAACGAGCTTAATTACATCAACATCATCAATGATATTATAGACACAGCATTCAGAAAGGAACTAACTGATGGCCCAAGCCCACGATCAGGACATGATTAGAAAGGCGCCGAAACCCAAAATTGCATTTGAACAATCACAAACAGATTGCGACCAAAAGCAGCTACAGATTAGTAGCTGTGACTGGGTACAACAGCACCAATTAACCTACTCCCAAAATGGAGATGAATTGGATAGTTCATCCAAATTCATGAAATTTGAAAGGAAACAAAAAAGGGGAAAAGGGCCACAAATCCCGCGGGCCTACAGAGACATACAAAAACAAGAGGTTTCTCTGAAGTTCGCCTCATCAGTTGTTGGACCACTCTTAACAGTACCGAAACATAATCGCCTCGGTCAACTCGTTGAGAGGAGCCAACTCTGCCCTGTCGATGAAATGGAATTCCTGCAAGTAAAAAATTGTGAAGTATAGCAATTAGTCAAAGTTGAAACTTTAATTAATTCAACACTGAGCTACAGCACGATTTGATGGAAGAATATGCCTTTCTTGTATGGGGATTATTTGACCCTCATTTTGCAACTAAATGCTATTTAGAAAGGAGGTTGAGATCAAACAAAAACATCATCATTGGGAACAAATCATACAACAAATGGAATGCTTGTGTGTCCCCAACAATTCCTTAAATTTTGCAAAGTGTGGTTCTTAAGAAACACAAGTAAGTTGACTTTGCACGCAGAATGATGGATCGCAACTGCTTCTAAATTAATTAAAACAAATTAGTAAAGGCATTTGAATGATTGCACCAAAGATACTCCTTTATTTTGCATTCCAATATTCCATTAAAAATAAATCAAAAACAGGTGGCTTATAGGTGGTGTTCCCTCAATTTTAGGCAGACTTACTACATTTCTTCCCATCTTATTTCGGCCACTTTTAATTTCCTCTTACCATTTCCCTTTGAAAAAATTGCACAAGGATTATCATTAATCATTTCCTTGAAGATTTGAGAGAGGAAAATAATTAATTACCCATGTGAAGAGCACAAAGTGCTTGAAGCAAGTGCTGAGATGGGCCTCCTCCTTGAGCTTGACGATCATCTGAAAATGCGAGTGGTACATGTGGGCGTATACCCTGAAGAGCCGCTTGAAGTGGTCCTGATCACCTCGCGGAAGTTTGGAGGGAAGGGAGCCCCTGTAGTTCGTTACATGATCATATATATATATATATCAGCACCACCATTAATTGATTAATTGATTTCTCCAACAAAACGTACTCATCATCATCTCAATCTGCTACTGTGCGTGCTAAACGAACAAATTAATTAACGATTGATCATAATCAGTCAGAGACTAGCTAGCTAGCTTAATTACCAATCTTTTGAGGGAAAATGGCATCATCATCAAGCTGGGTCTCCACCCAATCCATCAGGTACTCCACGTACTTTGGAGCAGACACTTGAACAGGCTTCTTCACCTTCACTCCATCAGCCCACCTGTGCTCGTACCTGCATGTCATCCAAACAGATTTCATTCCTTATTCTCGTTAGTTCAGAGAATGCACGATTCCATGCAGATATACACTAGCTGAAACACATCGATTTCTATATCTACAGATTAAGTACATCGGATAATCCGATTCAGATTCTTGTATATATCTGTTCAATTTGCTGAATTTGTGGGTGTAAAGATTCAGAAAGATACTAGTACATTTGGTCCGGCTGACATTATCGGGCAGGTAGCTGTCGTGCAGAACTCCATCAGGGTTCCGTACAGAACGTTCACTTGGTTGAAGAAGTCTACGGCTGCAGAGAGAGGCGTACAGGTTAAAACACCAGTGCAATTTCCAGTCAATTCAAGTCACAACTAAAAACGCCAAACAAGAACAATCCAGAAAAGTAAGCTACACATGACTACTTGACTGCATTTTGCTTCAATTTCTTTAAGCTCGCAATGATACGTGTCTCCTTTCTTCCATTCGATTTAAAGAACCAAAAGAATTAAAAGTATTTAATAAAATACATTGTTGCATCACTTATAGTTCGACCAACATGCAAAATCAAATTCTAGCTACAGAAGGGCACACAGGAACAACAAATTCAATTACGAATGTCACGGAACTTTTGTAATCTTCATTTGTTGTTTGTGTGTTCTCCTTACGTAGCTTCATATTTAGCATGAATTTAATTTCACATGTTTGTGTACTGTTTTATATAACATCATAATTAATTTTTTAAAATTTTTTAAATAATTATTTAGATCGGAATAAAAGAAACAAGGACATATTCTTCGGAGCTTAATATACTTTCTCGTACTAGATAAAAGAAGTGGATTTTAAGCCCTCAATCAAGTGTGCCATCCTTTCTTGCATTTTATTTGAACAGTTAAAAGAATAAAAAATATTCAACAAGATAAACTATTGCATCATGTTACTATTAATACCGGAATTTAATTCAGCCTGTAAACAGGGTCAGCCGATAAAAAACTCTGATTGGCTCATGGGATAAAACCGATTGATACTATAGAGAAACCGATCAAATTGGTGTAAGATTTAACCGTTTTGTTCCAGGACAGGAAACTATTCAGATGGAGTTGGGTACAAAGAGTAGTGTTAATGCAAAGACTTAGAAAAGTCTATGGAAAGATTGGAAAAGGATCAGCTTAAGTAAAGGGGAATTCAATTGTTGTAAGGAGGAATCCGATCGGGTGGAACAAGGAGAGATTTGGTCTAAAAATAAAAGATTATCCAAATAAGACCGAGTGTGTGGAAGAGTCGTGAAACTCACGACAGAGATATTATATTTAGTTAAATCGTATCTTATATGGTTAAAAATGTTTAGTTAGTTTAGCTAATGCTTTAGAGATATTTTTTATTATCTTTGTTAAGAGATAGCGTCTGATGGTTGTTGTAAAAATGTTGGACTCTATAAACCTAGGGTATAAATATAGAGTCCTGGAAATCAATAAGAAATCAAGATCTATTCAATACTACTTCGGCGCATTACCACCCTAGTTTATCTAAGCTTTTACCGGTGGGTTTTGGCTCTCGATGCGGGGCTGCATCAGTTAACTTCGATCTCCGGTGAAGGGGTAAGTCCCGTCATCATCTCGATATGTCTTGCTCTGTCTATGGCTGCATCGTTTAGTTTCGACCTCTTAGGCCGATCGGATGTATCGCATCATGTCCGTACAAGATCTATCGGTCCTATCAAGCTCTCTTCACCGTCATCGGTCTCGTGTTGCATTGATTAGGTTTGACCTACGAGGCTGTCGATGATAGATTAAGCTTTAGGCCTATAGAACTCTGAATGGCGTTTCATCAGAGTGTTAGCCGATGAGTTATCCATGTTTCCGGCACCACGTCCAGCGTATCGGTTCTTAGGCGTGTTAAGGTTGGGTGTAGGCTACGTAGAATGTTCAGCCGTTAGGTGGCCGATGGCATCTCCTCTTTCCTCTTTCGTCATCACGTTTGGTCCAAGCCTCCGTCGTCTTTGTGTCGTTAGTCTTCAGCCTCATATTGCCTTGGCTCGATCTGATCTATCGAGACTGGTCCTAACGGTGCCGTCACCGCGGTCGCTGGCCTATGTGGCCTCGCGGGGGATCGGCTCTCGCTCCGCGCATCGGATGCTTAGCAGCATCATCGACTCTTTGGCCGATGAGTCTTCTAGAATGCTACACGCGTTTATCTCTCACGCCTCTATCGGCTTCTCAGCCGATACCTGAGCGCTACCTTCTCTATTTGGCACCCAGCTGATAGGGAAAGCCAGACAGGCCTATTGACCAACCGGCTCGCTGGTCTTATCTTTTTTCTTTATCAATTACATGATTAAATTGATTGGCACACCTTTGACACCTTGAAGCTTAAGAACCTACATTGAAGCTAAGCAAACCTTTCAGACCTTCACGTGATAAAGCCGCCGCCTCTCCCGGTTGCGAGATTTGGTGGCGAGCAGTTTCTTAAATATAGAAGATCAAATTAGAGCTACAAAAGGACAAGTAGAAACAACAAATTCAATTATGAATATAATTTTACTATTGGTAGCTGTTGTTGTGTGTGCTCATTGTTTGAATTTAATTTTGCATATTTGTGTACTATTATATGACATCATAATTTATTATGTTCATTTTTCTTAAGACTTTTTTTTCATATAGGAATAAAAAGAAGCAAGACCCATATTCTTGAGAGCTTAATATACTTTCTCCTCCTATAGATATAACTTCTAATTAAAACAGGACCCTCCAAATCATTAAATTAAAACAGGTTACGATGAATTTAATGGTCGAGATATAATATGGTGGCTTACTGTTGACAGAGAGCCATTCGTTGAGATGTTCTCCAATTGGCAGACGGACCGCCTCTCGCAGGTTTCCGCTGCCCAGGGTGGCGTCGATGTGCCTCTTCAGCTGCAAGCCCTGCAACAAGCGTACGCACGTAGTGCTAGACGAATTCAGTCACGATCTGTTTCAGAACTGAGCATGCAAAAGCTAAACTCCAAATCATCTTTATACATAATGAGTACTATGAATATAATATATATGGTCATCAAGTGATGATCGATCGAACCTTTTCTAGATGTGTCCATTTTAGCCACTTCATTGGCACCACGCATGAGCAACTTTGGCGTTACAAGAAAGCTAGCCAACTACCCACAAGGAAACAAGAGATTTATTTTGCTATTTGAAATTAAACTTTTTAATAAATAAATATATCAAAATAATCCCCAGTGATTTTTTTATTAAAAGATATATATAGACTATAGGCCTTCTTCTTAGCCAGCTAGCGGCGACATGTCGCCACGGCTAGAATGGTGCTTTGTGTGAATCTTCTTATATGCACGGGTGTGGTCTTTAAACATAACATTAACCCCTAGCGTTTTAGATTTAAAAATAGCTAGCACGCTGGTGTCCCTGCTTCAATATTTTCAGAGCATAGCTAGTTATTATTTTTCAAAAAAGACGGATAAAGAGAAGGAATATACATGTTTTCCAAAAAAAAAGATGAGAAAAGAATATACATTTTTTTTAAAAAGACGGACCAAGGGACAAGACCAGGCCATCTGGTAAAACCCTTTCTTCTCCCATCTCAAAGAAAGAAAAAAAATACTTTTCTTCTCTATCTTGTCTACTATGGCTTCCCTCTTTTACTTGGTTATTAGTATAGCCTGAGATCATGGAAAGCTAGCACCTAATGTAGATAGCGCTATCAAGGGCACATCATCATCATCGATTCCCCCCTAAGGCCCTAATTACTGGTTGATCCCTGAAGCTGTATGTGATCCGATCCCATGCAAGAACGAACTCCCAGAAATTAAACCGCGATTGCCTTTCTCGCGCGTAGTACGTGCGTGCGGAAACGAAAAACGAACAAGAATTGAAAACTGTAATTAATATATAAGTATCTCGTACCTTGCTCCCGGAAGGGGAGCTCTTCTTGGGGCCTGAAGGTCAGGTGGCTCCTGCAAACACAACAACAACAACGGCGGCCGATGTCAGTATCTCCGCCGCCGCCGTCCCTGCAAACCGGAGCAAAAATCTACTCCGACGAGATATATACAAAGGCAACAAGAAAACAAAGCCAGCGAGCAAAGCGCCGGCTCGGCCGTCTCCTATACTTGCTGCTCCGACCAAACAAGCTCATCTTCTTCCGCCGCCGGAGAGAAGAAACTACAGTACTCCGCCGGAGAGATAGATGGATGAACGATCTGTGGCGTGGATCTCCCTCTCCTTGTATATATACGCGCCAATATAGGTGTAACGTACACGGATGTGGGCACGCCGATCGAGGAGGAGCTCCAGGCTGGCGGTGGCAAGGGGAAGAGAGGGGTGGCTGGCCTGGCCGGCCGGCCGGCCGTTCCACCGCCGCGCGTGCCCCGCGTTGGGTTGCGATGGCTGGTGCCCACTCGACTGATGATCACGCTCTCCGCTCGGCTGTGCCTCCTCTGCACATATATCTCCGGGGCAGCCAGGCCTCGCCTCGCTTCGTCGCTCCCTGACTCAGCTAACTTCAGCTTTTGGTGGGTTTTGATGGATCAACAGCTAGCTCCACCCTTGGCACTTGATGTCTGCACCCCCGCTGTCCCTGCTGCCATCCTTTTGGATGCCAAATCACTTCTCCTCCTTTCATCCTTTCTGTTTTTTTTGGCTAATTATTTATCTGCTGTCAAGATTATTTCTTTTTGTCTCCTTTTATTTTGCAAAAATTATGTTACAGGTTGTCAATGGCTCATCAGTTCATAGCATTCACTAAAACTCCCATATTCGGCAATGGCGGATCAAGAAGGTAGCGGACCTAGTGTTAACACTAAAATTTGATTCAGCCTAAGATACTGGTCGGCTCGTGAGTCAAAGGCTGAACGGAACTATAGAGAAGCCGATCAAAAGATTGGATCGGTTTAAAGACAGAGGATTATCCGATCGAGGTTAGGTCCGAGAAGCCCGAGGAAAGAATGGAAAAGGATCGGTTTGAGTAAAAAGAAGGTCTGATTGCTACAGTGGAGAAGCCGATCCGGTTATAGCGAAGAAAGACTCGGTTATAAATTAGAAGATTATTCAGATGAAACCGAGTTTGTGGAAGAGCCGTGGACTCCACGGCAGAATGTTTGTCGTTGTAAATTGTAACCTTATTTAATTAGAAAGGTTTAGCTGGTTAGTTAACTTCTTTAGAAATATTTTTCTCTGTTTTTGTTAGGAAATAATATCCGATGGTCGTAAACACGTCGGACTCTGTTTGTAAATCCAGGGTATAAATGTAGACCCCCTAAAAACATGTAAGATATCTCTCGATCAAATACAATCTCGGCGCATCGCTACTCTAGTTCATCTAGGTTTTACCGACGGGTTCTGGCTCTCGACGCGGGATTGCATCGGTTAAGTTTGATCTCCGACGAAGGGATAAGTCCTGCCACTATCCTGATATACTTTTTACTGTCTAAGGCTGTATCGTTTAGGTTCGAACTCTTAGTTAGATCAGGTGTACCACATTACGTCCGTGTAAGATCTATCAGCCTATCAAACTCCTTTTGCCGTCGTTGGTCTCGTGCTGTATTGGTTAGGTCCGACCTACGGGTCTATTGATGGAGGATTGAGTTTTAGGTCTATACGTCTCTCTGCGGCGTCTCATTGGAGTGAGTAACCGATAAGTAATCCTAAACGTAGGTCCCCATCGTCGTCCGTCCGATGGGTTTAGGCATTAGGCTTATAGGTAGCGGATGGCATCCTTCCCACCTCGTCGTCATGTTCGGTCCGAGCTCCCACCATCTCGGCGTCGTTAGCCTCCAGCCTCATACTGTCTCGGTTAGGTCCGATCTATCGAGACTAGCCCTAACGGCGCCGTTACTGCTGTTGCTCGCCCGCATGGCCTCGCGGGGATCGCCTCCCACTCCGCGTATCGAATGCAGGTAGCGCCATCGGCTCTTTGGTTGATAGACCTTTTAGCGCGTTACACGTGTCTATCTTCCATACCTCCATCGGCTTTTCAGCCGATGCGCTAGCATTCTCATCTCTGTTCGGCGATCAGCCGATAGGGAGAGTTGGGCAGGCCCTTCGGCCGACCGACGAACACGTCTTATCCTCTTTTTCTTATCAATTATAGGGTCAAATTGACTGACACGCTCACGAACCTCGAGGCTTAAGGACTGACACTGGAGCTAAGCAGACCTTCTAGGTCTTCGCGTGATTAAGCCGCCATCGCGGGATTTTCAACAGTGAGCACTTAGATGAAGTGTCTCGTGTGAGGTAGGGCGCAGCATTGCTGGAGACGATCGCTGAGAATAAACTTACAAGGCGGTGGTTCGGAAAAGAAATTGTTCGGCATTTCTGTTTAGTTTAAAAACTCTAGTGAGGTGGAACTAAAAGGGCTCATATAGACATGATACCTATGGTGATAACAAAAATATAGATGTAGTAATGCAAGGTACCATTGATAGCTACGATGATGTCGCTGGCCAATGGATTGACCAATTGGAAAACAACATAGGGACAGGTGGCAGAATAAGGCACCAATAGGAGCTCAACATTTTTCTCCACTGTGGTGACACCTTGCTATTAGGGCACACGGTACAGATAAGCACTCTGCAGATATGAACCAAACATAGTACATAGCATATTTTCCATTCATTATGAATTTAGACTTAAAATTTTGAAATAGCAAGAAAATGCTCTATATATGTTTTTTTAGTTTCATGTGTCCACAAAATTATTACCTAAAGTAGTAGTTTGCGCTAACATTTTCCACATTACTTAAATTTAAAAACTAGCTAGTTATTTTCCCCAAAATACTGCATTTTTCTATCAACAATAATTTCATATCGGAAAATATATATTACAGATCTAGCAGTCATAATATTTGTTATCTCCGACAAGCATCCAGTTGAACTTTTAATTTTTTAAGTATCCATATTTCTTAACTGCTATACTTACACTAGATACAATCATAAAATGATCTTATACATGTAGATTTGTCTCAAGAATTAATTCAATCATATTATGGATTAATGAGTTTCATGAACAATTTACAATATAATGTTGCTCAAATTTATATACATATCAACATTGTAATGTTTTTTTATGTGTATACACTATATAATTCATGTTTGCCACTTAATTTTGTGATGTTAGCACTACAACGGATCCTCTCATTGGTGACGAGTCCAAACCCCTATAGATGATGGAAAATACTTTGGTCACTGATGAATGGTTGCCTAATGAATGGTCACGGGTAAGAAATATTATCGGTGAACAACTATCACTGGTAGCAATACGATCGTAAATACTACCCATTTTTATATATCCTCATTCCGAACTCGATAAAATGACCACAAATCCAATATAACGTATGTATCTCTACAACATTCATCTATTGAACATGACGTTTTTTTTAGATCAACATTCTGCTCCATATAGCATAGTAGATTTAATCGCCGTTCTATAAAACTTATCTTTTAGCTTCTATGGTACCCTTTTATCACAAAGGATACTAGATGCTTGTTACCGCTTCAACCAACCCGCTTTAATTCTATAGCTAACGTTTACATCAATATCCTCATACATCTGTAGCATCGATCTTAAATATTAAAAAATATTTTTCTAAGGCACTACTTGACCTCATAAACTTACATCTCTCTTTGTATGTGATAGTACTAAAGTCACATCTCAAGTATTCAGTCTTAGTTCTGTTTACTCTAAAACCTTTAGACTAAAGAGTCTGCGGCCACAACTCTAATTTCCTATTTACTCCTATGTGATTCTCATCAATTAACACTACATTATCTATAAAGAGTATACACTAAGGGATATCTTGTTTGTTTCTTGTAACTTCATCCATTAACAATACAAAGAGGTAAGGGCTCAAAGCTGATCCCTAATGTAGTACTATTTTAATTGAAAAGTAACCTGTATTATCATCATTTATTCGAACACTAGTTATAGCATTATTGTGCATATCCTTAATGAGAGAAACATACTTGTTGGGATTTTATGTTTGTCCAAAGCCCACCACGTAACATTTATTGGTATCTTGTTGTAAGCCTTTTTCAAGTCAATAAAAACCATATGTAGATCCTTTTTCCACTCTCTAAATTACTTCATAACTTATCTTATTAAGAAAATTAGTTCTATGATTGATCTTTTGAGCATGAAACCAAATTAGTTCATAGATATTCGTATCGTTTATCTCAAATGGTGTTTGATAACTCTTTCACATAGCTTCATAGTATGGCTTATCAACTTAATTATCTGTTAATAGTACAACTTTAGATATTTCCCTTATTCTTATAGATTGAAACCAATATACTTCTCCACTCCTTAGGCATCATGTTCAATTAAAAAATATTATTGAACAACTTAGTTAGCCATGCTATAGCTATATCCCTGAGACATGAACTAAGTATTTTTTTAAAAAACTATTGATTGTTTTACCATAAGAGAATGAACTAATTTAAATAGAAAATACATATTTCTAATGGGCTCTATGACCCAACTTTAGATAGAAACATCCTTTCTTGTTTATCACTTGGGCTAGAAGAGAGGTAGCTAGGTCATATCTAATGCTTGCTAGGTCAATCTGACTTGGCATCCATGACATATGAATATAGTCAGTACAATATAGGAATTAATGAATCTGGATTTATAAGTCATCTTTTTCGATTGGGTTTTAACCTCTAGATCGAACGTAGTCATATGTGTCATCAAGTTTTTCATGTGATGGCAAACATAAAAACTGCAAGTATCGTTAACTTGCTATTGGACAAAAAGTCATACTTGTGGTGAAGAGATGGTGTAGTTGTCCGATATCGGCCATCCTTTTCTACATATGGCCCCTAGGCCCTATCTATTGTAGCACCTAGAGGTGTGAAGTCGTATTTCTTAGCCATGTTAGAGTTGAGATAGTATACCATGATCTATTTGGTAACTATGATCATGAGGACCCAATAGCGGCTACAAAAGAGTTAATTTAGTCATTTGTCACTTTGATATTCTATAATGTGCAAATTCAGTAAGAAAATAAGGTCCCTTACTTTTGATTATGGGCTAACATCAGACAATCCTTGTCTTGGTGGGCATACAAACACTATCCTATATATTCGACAACATTATCCGGTGTGCATTTTAAGTTATTCTCGTTGATCACAGTTGGATCTAGAAACCCAACTGGGTAGCCTATTTTTGGGGCATGGAGCCAGCAAGCCTTCGATCGCCCATGTTTTGAGCTAAGTCCCATGTTTTGTTGATCATAGTTAGCGACTTCATTCCAGCAGACGTTGTTTCTTGGTTGTCAGACATTTATGGTGATATAACGAAGTTAGTTGTGTGTTAGAGGACAATGTTTTGCTCTAAAATGGTGGGTTGTAGGGGCTTTAATCTATGATCTTCTTGCCACTAGGTGTGGGATTGATGGAAGCATCGCCTCTTATATCCACCACACTAGGCCAATAAGTTATTTTTAAAATTATTTCTAAACAATAGAGTATTTTTATAAATTATTTCTAAAATTATATATAAACTATAGAGTATATCTATAAGTTATTTCTAAAGCAATATAACATTTTCACAAGTTATTTCTAAAATTATTTCTAAACCATAGAGCATTTTCATAAATTTAAACTATAAAGCATTTCTAAACTAGAGATGAGGGGGAGTGGAAGGGGGCGCACCTGGTCGCTAGTGTGCTCGGGGAGATGGCGCTAAGGTTGTGGGTGTCGGGGAGGACATCGCTGAGGCTCGGGTAGGTGGCACCGGTGCATAGGGAGTTGGTGCCCATGCTCAGAGAGGTGGCACCTGGTTTAGGGATGATGTGGAGGGTGGTGCCAGGCATGAGGAGGTGGCATTAACATCAGAGAGGACATTACCGGTCACAGGGAGGTGGCATAGGCCTTAGGGAAGATGATAATGGCTAGGATTTACTGTTAGGGTGGAGAAGATGATCGCGCGGACAAGTGTGGACTGCGAGATCCAGAAAGACGAGCGCGGTCAACTTCTACGGTTTACTGCTATCCGTGATGGGTGGTAATTCCTAGCCCGTTACATGTAACTTACCTACGACCACCCATTACTTATCTTAAGCTTCACAAGTTTAAGTACTATCTATAACTTCTTGTATTTTGGCTTGCACCTAGGGAAGAAAACAGTCTCAGAATTCGCTACCAAGCGTGCAAACTTCTCATAGTCCCTTTCGTTATACACTAGAGATTCAACATCCCGCAATATCTGATCAAGGCCATCATCATTAATGTCAAACATTTCCCTATCCAATGGAGAAGGAACGAACATGTTACCATCATCATGCTGCTTATCCGGTACTTCCACCGATGTAGCCGTCACATATTCTTTCTCATCATGTTTAGACCAGTAAATGTAGCCATTTATGAATCTTCTACATATTAAGTGAGATTGTAGCTAAAATCTTTCCACAAATATCTTGTCATTCTTGCAATCCACGCATGAACATATCATAAATTCTTTGCTATTTCTAGACTTATCATCCTCTACCGCATTTAAAAATTGTATAACTCTAACTTTATAGCCATGGCTCAAGCGATTGCTAGTTTATATCTAGTTTCTATTTATATGTAATATTACATAAATACTAATTGAAATAATACACATCTCCGGTAAAAAAAAATGTAACCTACATTAAAAAAATATGCAACTTTTTAGAAGTTGGTTGTGAGCAACATTATTTTTAGAAGTTGGTTGTGAAAATATTTTTTTACAGCAAAAGTCCGCCCTCTAGCTCTCCTATTGTACACTGGCTGTGATAGTTTAATTGCTGAGTGAGTGGACATACGTCTAATCGGTTAGAACACACAACCTGTTGTAAATAGAAAAATATATTTGCGACCGGTGAGAACTAGTGGCCCACCACAAATATATTCTCATATATGACAGGTCCAGTACTTCGAACCAACATTGGCAGACAATCCCTGATAATCCGTCTATCACCGATGAGCTCTTTCCATAACAAGCTGTACCATTTAGCCTAACATGTGACTGGCAAATTGTCACGGTAATGAATTTTTTGGCGGGCTATTGGGTCTGGTTATAGGAGGGCCATTAACGATAGATAGATCTACAGTAGTGTAAGAGTTTGATGAATGTATATACAATGCAATAAAAGGAAAGAAAAGTGATTAACTTTGGCACTACTAAATGATGTGTGCAGATGACGTGCAAGGAAGATAAATATTAGCTTCCTGGTTGCACCTTAGATAGTTAAATGGCTACAGCTATGATTTGGATTTCCTGGGCAATTCGATCGGATTAGTCCCGGAAAATTCTCTCAATCCCTGCATGTGACAGCCAGCATATGCGTCCTTGTTCTACGGAAACTTTAAAACTACAAATCTGATCCTGGGCTTATGGATAATTAAAACGCCTAAACTTTATAAGAATTTTGCTGAGATTTCATATCAAGTCTGAAAAAAATTAGCTAGTCCCAGGGCTTTCGCCTGTTGTCCTTTCAAGAAAAAAAAAACATTGCCCTGAAAACAACTCTGATCTCTAGCTAGTTTTCAGAAAATAATGATATTTTTTATTCCGTGAAAAGGGAAAAATATTTTCATATGATGGGATTCATGCAATGACTAATAAAGACTACAATCATATAGGTTCTCCTCCGTCCACAAACTTAATCTTCTCAAATTATACTCTATTATTAGCTACATGGGAAGAACTAACAATGTTCAAAATGGAGTAGATGACAAAGTAATCTCAACGCTAGGAAGCTCTGATGACATTGCGCTTTCTTTGCTAATTAAGCAGTAATATAAACAAATAAGTCCCAAATATATAATTAACTATGTATATTATTGTTAATGCTAAAATTGGTAAGCTCGCAAATAGATTCGGTTAAGAATTGAAGAGCCGATCGGCTTATAGAAAAATACCGATTGATAGATGGAGAAGCCAATCGGTTTATGTAAATAGGCCGATCGATATAAGAAAAGAGCCGATCAGTCATATAAAGATGGATTTCATTCAATCGATAGATATAAGATTATCCAGATGAGACGGAATCTAGAAATAAAACATGAAAATTATAGTAGAGTTTTCTTTTATGTTTGTAACTATCTCGGACTAGTCTAATCCCAAGGTATAAATATAAATCCACAGTGACCTTGTAAATCATTTTTACAGATCAATTTAATTTCGGTGCATCGCCACCCTAACTCATCTAGGTTTTTCTAGCAGTTTTTGGCTCTCGACACGAGGCTACATCGGCTAGGTCCGATATCCGGCAAAGGGATAAATTCTGCTATTATCCTGGTATATCTGCTATGTATAAGTCTATATCGGTTAGGTCCAACCTCTTAGTTCAATCGGATATATCACATCACATTTGCATGTGATCTATTGGCTTATCAGGTTTCTTTTATTATCATCAGTCTCATGCTGTATCAGTTAGGTCCGACCTTCTAAACTGCTGATAGTAGATTAAGACTTAAGTCGATAGGTATTTACATGATGTTTTATTAGAGTAGCCAACCGATGAGTTACCTTTATATTGAACTTTATGCTTAATATATCGGCTTATTAGCCGATATACATAGATTACCCATGGTTAATCTATTAGCGATCAATCTGGTTTTATTAGATCCAACCTTATACTATCTCGGTTAGATCCGATCTATCAAGATTGTATTTAATAGGGCTAGCATCGTGATCTAGCAGGTTTCGTTCTTTCTATCGGCTCAGTTAGCCGATGAGTTTACTTGTTTATATCAAGTCTAGCCGATGAGTTTATTTATATGCCTGCACTGAACTCATAGCAGATAGCAAGAGTCTGCATCGGCCTACCGGCCAATTGGCTCGCTTATAATGTCAATACAACTGATCTAGTTTCAATCACTTTGGTGCCGTTAGCTTTAGCCTTACACTATTTTGGTTCAGTCCAATCTATCAAGAATGGTTTTAATAGTACGATCATCGGTAGTAGCTAGGTCTCATCTCTTCGGAAGACTGGATTTTGCTCTTTTTTGCTTATCGTCTATTTTATTCAGACCATTATCAGCTCTATAGATGATGTGTCTATGATTTTATTCATTGGTATTTACCTATGCCATCATTAGCTAGAAAGCAAATGTATAAGTGCTACTACCCCTATCGATAACCACTCGATAGCAACTCATTGACCTCATTCTTTCCATCTTCTTGTCAATTACAGGGTCAAATTGGATAGTACACCCACGAACTTCGAGTTAAGAACTTGCACTGAAACTAAGCAGATCTCATAGACCTTCTCGTGTTTAAGCACATCGGACTGAACTTCTATTGGCCAACCTAGTGGACCTATTCGGTTTGAACACATCTTTTGGGACGTTCGGTGGGATGTAATTTTAATCGGTATGTCTAAATAAGATGTTGATGCCAAGGCATGCTCATCCGATGAAAAAGTTGATAAAGATATCATTATTATAGTCGCACTGAAAGACTTGACAAATACATAGAAGTAGCAGGTGGAGCAATCTATAAAGGATTTTGAGAATTTGTGCTTGCAATCCTTTGGTATGACATAAGAAGGTCCGATCAAGAAGAATTCTTTCCTAATACCAACTCTAATAAGTGAACCAACTCAATCTACATCTTCAAGTCCATGGAAATCCATTCAAGAATTAGTTGATTAAGCTATATGTCACGTACTGATCGATCAATCTGGAGGGTTCATAAATATGCCTCGGGACTTGATTAGGAAAAGAGTGGATGGATTAATTACTTAAGAGCCACCAGTGTATACATCGGCAAATATTGGTCCATATATGTTGATGTTCAATTGACCCGATGGCTATGTTTAGCATAGGGGATAGCACGATAGAGACAATGAGTGGACTACAAAGATACTCAAAGTGATGAAGAAATAACTCGGCTTGAAGTCGAAGGAGGAAAATTTTATGTATCGGCATCTATACCCTAAGTGGTTTGATAGAGTACGGTTACCATGTCAATATAAAATACCAGACTTTTCTAAGTTCTCAAGGCAAGATAATATGCCTATAGTTGAATACATAAATCGATTCTTAACTCAGTACGGAGAAGCATCTACAGAAAAAGCACTGGGAGTTAGGTTGTTTCCATTGTCACTATTTGGATTGACTTTTACTTAGTTTTCATCGTTGCCATCAAATTCAATTAGAGGATGGGCCAATCTAGAGGAACAATTTCACAAGTAGTTCTTTATGGGGATCCATGAGATGTGGCTCACAGATTTGATATTAGCAAAGCAAAGGGCAAAGGAATTGGTTCCATAATATATTCAAAGATTCCGTAATATACGAAGATAATGCTACAGCTTGGACTTATGTGATGAACAGTTAGTAGAACTGGCCTTCCAAGAATTATCAAGTCACATCAGAAGGAAGTTTTTCTCCCAAGTGTTTGACATATTAACGCATTTGATACAGACAGTATTGACTCATAAAAGCCGATTGCAAGAAACAAGGGAAGAGATCTTGGAGTCATGGGAACCTAAAGATGATAATTTCAATGTACGCTAAAATTTGATAAGGTTGCAAACAGATTTGGTTAAGAATTGGAGAGCCGATCGACTTATGGAAAAAGACTGATTGATAGATGGAGAAGCCAATCAACTTATGGAATGATGCCGATTGATATAAGAAAAGAGTCGATCAGATAGATAAAGATGGATTC
Source organism: Oryza coarctata (assembly GCA_030770085.1). NCBI lineage: Eukaryota > Viridiplantae > Streptophyta > Magnoliopsida > Poales > Poaceae > Oryza > Oryza coarctata. Next base: position 16,400,257 of record CM061466.1, read on the forward strand.
GATTCAGTCGATAGGTGAAAGATTATCCAGATGAGACCGAATCTAGCAAAAAAACATGGAAAACATGGTAGAGTGGCATTGTATTTATATGATATCTTTTGTAATAAGGCATGAGTAGTTAATTTTGTTAATTTTTTAGATATAGTTTACTTTTCTATTTAGGAAATAATATCCGACGTTGTTTGTAATTATCTTGGACTCGTGTAATTTTGGAATATAAATGCAAACCCGTAAAGACTTTGTAAATCATCTCCAAAGATCAATTCAATTTCAGCACATCACCACCTTAGTTTATCTAGGTTTTTCTCAGCGGGTTCTGGCTCTCAATGCGAAATACATTAGTTAGGTTCGATATCCAGCGAATCAGTAAGTCTCGCTATTATCTTGGTATATCTGCTTTGTTTAAGTCTACATCGGTTGGATACAACCTCTTAGTTCGATCGAATATATCACATCATGTTTGCATAGGATCTATCAGCTTATCGAGCTTCTTTTATCGTCATCAGTCTCATGCTACACTAGTTAGATTTGGCCTTTTAGACTGCTGATAGTAGATTGAGTTTTAAGTCGATGGGTATGGGTCTTTACGTGACATTTCATCTGAGTAGCTAGCCAATGAGTTACTTTTACATTGAGCTTCATGCTTAAAGTATCGGCTTATTAGCTGATATATATAGATTGTCCACGGTTAATCTGCTAGTGATCGTTCTAGTTTTTAGATCCAATCTTATACTTTCTCAGGTAGGTTCGATCTATCAAGATTGCATTTAATAGGGCTAGCATAGTGATTTAGCAAATTTCGTTCCTTCTATCGGCTCAGCTAGCCGATGAGTTTACATGTTTATATCGCAGCTAGCCGATGAGTTTATTTATATGCCTACATCGGACTCACAGTAGATAGCAGGAGTTCGTATCGGCTTATTAGTCGATTGGCTCGCTTATAACGTTAGAATAACTGATCTAGTTTTTGTCGCTCCGATGCTGTTAGCACCAAGTCTTATACTGTCTCGGTTTAGTCCGATCTATCATGACTGGTTTTAACAGTACGTTCATTGGTGGTTGCTAAGTCTCATCTCTTCGGAAGACTAGATTTTGCTTTTTTTTGCTTATCATCTATTTTATTCAGACCATTATCTTATTACTTATTATTTACCTATACTATCATTGACTTTCTAGCCGATATATAAGTACTATAACCTCTATCGAAAACCACCTGATAGCAGCTCATTGACGTTATTATTTTCATCTTATTATCATCAAATTAATTGGTACACCCGTGAATGTAGAGTTAAGGACTTGCACTGAAACTAAACATATTTTATAGCCTTTCTCGTGTTTAAGTACATCGGACTGATCTTCTATCGGTCAACCTCGGCTTGAACAATTATAATTTATTTTCTATTTGTAGCAGCAGTAGCAACAGCAGCAGCTCCAACACTTCACAGCTCCTAAATCTTAAGGCCTGCCCTTTTCTGATGATTGCAACCCCAGGATGTCCGATGATCTCATGCTTTCTATCTGTGCAGATATCAAATGATTAGAACTGGATTATTGGAAGGGGGACGTAGTGACTCAGATTTTTTATCTCCCAGTTATTAATAAACCAGAATCTAATTATGATCATGATTGTATTGTACGGCTAGGTAGAATTGCATAAAACTTCACGGGTTGTAGAGAACCTGAAACTAACATTGTAGACACTATTTGCATCAGAAGCCATACACGTGTAAAGATGCTTTTGTTTTTGTTTATTTTTTTGCGGGGATGATGCTTTTAGTTAAGTATAATCGGGAAGCTATCTCACAAGTCACAACCAGCTAGATCATTATTTTGAATGGCTAACAAAATGGATCAAAGGCCGCTAATTCTTTTTTAACTTAAAAGGCCGCTAATTCTTTTTTAATTTAAAAGGCCGCTAATTCAACAAGTTAAACTAGCAGAGAGCACCATCTTGATTTCAGACATCTTTAATTAGTTTGAGCATTTTGTTCTCTCTTGATTATGGGTGGTCAAAGCTCAAAATAGAGGAGCAATAATTACATACCATTATGTATTTGCATATTCTTCATGGGGTTATGATGGTATATAATGCTAGCTTGCTGGATGGATCAGAGCAAATCAGCCTAGCTGGATAGCAGTTGTGACTTTTGTTATACTGTCTGCGGCCTTTTTGTTGCCCTATGTGCTAACTATTTGAAGATTTTGTTTTCTTTTCGGGGTTTTTTTTTTTTGAGAAGGTAGTGGTTTAAGCGACAGTGGTTGAGCCGTCGAGATATCTCTGACCTTCCTGGGCTGTCAACCTGTCACTCTGTCAGTTTGCCCCATTTTTGGCACAAATCGAACTTAGTGTGCTACTGTACTGGGCCAGCACATCGATAGTGATTAGTAGAAGTTGATACAGGGCTGATTTGTGCCTAACCAACTCAGATACAAACACCTATCAAAGAATAAAAAAAACCCAGATACAAATAATCAACCCGTGTTTCTGGCATATTGGTGCGTAGCCGCATAGTTTCTTAATTAATAAAACTTATCATTTCTTTGTTCACAACTTTTTCTTACTTAACAAGACATTTCATATTTAGTAAAACTTTGCATTCCTTTTTTTACACCATTTTTCTTACTACTTAATAAAACATTTCATATTTTGATCAGCGCGGTCTGCTCAAATTTATTTTTATTCTGCTCCATTATAATCTGTACAATGCAATGAGACGGAGGAAAGTGATAATCTGACCACGTCAGTAATTCTTTCAGCAGCTAACTTCAACCAGCGAGCAAAGATCTGTCTCGACTCTCGACCCCACTACTCGAAGGATTCCATAATTATTGATGATCCATGCATCTATCACTATCAGTCTCAGAGTCATGGTGCCAACTCCAAGTAGTCATCCTCTTGCTCCAGCGAAGAAGGCACCTCCAGCTGCTGCTGCTGGTTGTCGCCACCGTCGTCTTCCCCTGCTCCTAGCTGTCCCAGCAACGCCTCCAGGTCAACAGCTCCAGCCTCGCCGCCGCCATCGAGTTCATAGCCAATTGGCATCGGCCCTGCTCTGGCGTCATCGTGGCCGTCGCCGCCGCCGCGCCACGGGCTGATCAGGAAGCCGTCGAGTCCCAGCTCGATGCCGTCCAAGTCAAGGTCGATACAGACGGCCGGCAAGCCATCGTCATCCACCCCGGCCAACCCTTGCTGCTGCTCCCCCCGCGGCGTGGCCACCTTATCAGCCACCGCCTCGGCCTCTCCTGCGGGATCGCCGCAGCCTGGCGCGCTGCTCTCCGGCGGACGACCGTCGTGGCAGCAGGCGGCGGCCTGCTGCAGCACCATGTTGCTGCACCACAGCGCCTTGGTCCGGATCGGGCTGACGACCGTGCGGGGTTCCGGCGATCGCCGGCGTGCAGCGCCGGCGGCGTCGGCGCTGCTGGTGGTCGCCGGCATGTTGGTGGCGGCGCTCCGTTGCATGACGACCCGCTTGCTGAGGGTGCTGTTCCAGTAGTTCTTAATTTCATTGTCCGTTCGCCCCGGCAGCCTCCCGGCTATCAGCGACCATCTGCATGCATGCACGTCTTACCAAAATTTCAAATTTCAAGCAATTTCGATCAATTTAAATTTTTTTTTGAACGAGTGGATCCAGAACTTTCGGTTAGCTACGTAATATTACAGATCTACAGCAGTGACTAACAATGCATTAAGTTTCCTGGCAATGTATTAAGTTGCAGTGTACAATGTTAGCTGCACTTTTCCATATGGGAAAGAAAGAACAATACTACAATCTGGGAGAAGTGGTTGTGCATTCATGTGCTCTTCCTTGGCAAAAAAAACTTTGCTCTTATTTCTTGTGTGCTTGTGTGGCTTTGGGTATATATAGAAGAGGTCTTGTATCTGTCATCATCAACTTTGCTGACCTAATAACTCATATCAGATTACCCTCCGGAGAGCAGAGATTGCACTGACAACAAAAGGTTTGTTATTCTAGAGAGACAGCTGATCTGGAAATTTGTACAGGTGGTGACTGATTTTGGTAAAATGGTGGTGACTGTTTTGGGTAAAGTGGCCTAGGTGGTTCTGTTAATTGGAGGCAATTAGTTGTTGGCTGAGCCATGCCTGTGCTGGCTTACTTTGTCTGTTTATCATCTCATCGGCCAGACATTCAGACAGATATCTATCACCAAACAAGAGAAAAGAACATAAAGCTTCATTTGCTAAACAGAGCAAGTTACCAGGGAGATGATCTTGATGAGTCCATGACCGTCTCTACCCCTTGAAATAAAATTCTTGGTGATATTCTGAGGATTCTAGATCTCATTTTGTGAAAAATACTGCCCGTCAGAGTTTTTTAAAAGAAAAATATTTGAATTTCGAAAAATAATGCAACGATTAGAACGGACAGAAACAGGAGCAAAACAACACAGGATTTTACTCGGCATATAGCATGGCTGCATCATTTCTTCAGCAACCCAGGAATGCAGATATCAGATATGCAGAGCAATTACTCCTATCAAATATGTAAACACTAACTAGTACACTGAATTAGGAAATTACTGATAAGCAAGCAGAAAATGAAGGTGGTAATTAAGATAGATTTGCAGGAGGGAGACTGGCCTGTTGCCGAGAAGAGTGTGGAGCCTGAGGATGAGGTCCTCCTCGTCGTCGGAGATGTTGCCTCTCTTGATCCCCGGCCGCAGGTAGTTGAGCCACCGTAGCCTGCAGCTCTTCCCACACCGCTTCAGCCCTGCATGCATCCATTCACATATGGCATCTTATCAGTTCTTCAACGAAGAGAAGAGGAGGAAGACGATCGAACGAGGAGTTGTATGTCTGACACTGACCGGCTCTCTTCGGGAGGGTTCCCCATTTGCCCTCCCCATGGTTGGTGATATAGGACACCAGTATTTCGTCCTCCATTGCCGTCCATGCCCCTCTGTTCAGCCCCTCCATGGAGCAGCACGGCTTCCTCCCCATGGAATCGATCGCCTAGCTCCAACACCAATGCCAATGGCTGCGTCTCTCTCTTCTTAATCTCAAGCAGAGAGCCAGCGACACGCGTCTGTGTCTGGTGTATGGATGAGATTATGAGAAGCGTACCAGTGATAAAGACCCCAATTTTGCACAGTTGATAAAGACTCCAATTTGCACAAGGTATTCCGTTCTTAGATGTGGTTATTTGAAGGTTAGATGTGGCCATCTCAATTACTACCCAGATACAATCATTCTTAGTAGCTTTGATTTGAAGAGTGACCACAGATTCTAAGGTTGGTATTAGATATATACTCATGAGTGGTAACTCATCAGCTCTCCCAGGGTTCTCCCAAAAGCTCCCTTACTTAACATGTGATTTTGTCAATATTTTATATCGGCAATAATTAAAAAGAGTAGTGTATGAGCCCTAAAGTGAATGGATGTAGAATATAAAGATTTAAATAGGTTTAAACTCTCGACATGAGATAATATCATACTTCTATTTTTATAAATTGTATTCCATCGGATGTGTTAATCTTCATATTTTGCAGTGATTGTCTATGTCATCGAGAGGCTTGCGTCTGGCTTATTAAGGGTGGGGACATGGTTACAAGGTAAAAGTCCAACCTAGATTCGGTGTAAACTTTATATTCAGTTGAGATACTATGTCCTATCTTGAGATACAAGGCAACATGGAAATCAAACCTTATTCTATATTCATATTACATGGATTTGGCCCATCTACTATCTCTAATCGGATTAGTTAGCCATGTGGGTACCCAGTACCCATACTCTCCATAGTAGCCCCTGAATCATTCATAGTCGAGTTGCAGTCTCTCTACAGTTCTTGACTAATGCTGAGTGCTCAACTCTTCTTGTGAGTTTTTCCTAAGTGCTACCTTATTGAGTCCACTTTGATGTCTTACAAAGAGGTTATGGAGGACTTTATTAATAAATACATAGATGGATTGAATAGATGCATCTATTAGATATAACCCTGGACTCTATGATTAATTGAAAAACAACTAACGTAGAGTCAACTAAGACTATATTTTAAGAATAAATTTGTTAGGTGTATACATCAACACCTTCACTTGAGTGCAATAAGCAAAGTACTAATCACCCAAGCACTTATTGGTCTAGTACTTCACTTCCGAGTATTGCCTATCCAGTGGTACACTCGTATTAAAGAACATGCATAACTCAAAGCCTAATGTATCGTAAGCTGGGTCTTTTTAAACAATATCTGTATCCCAAGTATATTGATGACTAGTTATTTAGCTCTTTTTAAGAGCATGTTGTTGATATCAAAAAATTGTAACACTTAGCTATAGCTATTTTATAATATTTAAGCCATGCCACAAATTAACTAAAACTTCAGTCAGAACAACACGGAGGCTATAACCAGCTTATGGCCAATGGGGCGCACTGAGTTCACCATCACTTTTCATGAATGGGCCTCAAATGCATAGGCCCAAGCCTAGTACGCCTGAGGCCATATTGAGAAGCTTTCTTCCCCACACTATGCCTCTTTATCTTCTTCGCCAAAAATCGCCTCCACAACTAGGGTTAGGGTTAGGGTCATCCCACATCCCTTCTTCGATTTTGTAGCTAGCGCCACTCACTGCCGTCCTTTTCATCTCTAGACCTAGGATCCATCACTACCACTTTCATCCATGCTAAACACTGCTGTTCGCCATGGCCACCACCTAGAAAGAAAGCCAAATCCCCTTCGAAGAATGGGTGAAGTCCACCATAACCGAGGTGAAGCTAAAGGCCATTGTAAAAGATGACATCCTTCTGGTGAAGGAGATCATTGCATGGCGTCCTGTCACTAGTAAGGATTTTCCTACCCTCCAACTCTAGCGAAATCGTTATTTTTGAATCTTTTTCTATCAGGGTTTTGGGATCCCCTCCTGTAGTTTCTTCCATGGGCTCTTTGATTTCTATCAAATCGGTCTTGTCCATTTGAATCCCAACTCCATCTTCCAAATTATTGTACTCATTCATCTTTGCGAGGCTTTCCTCGGTATCCTCCACTATTTTAATATTTTTCGGTACTAGTTTTTGTTAAACCCCAGTCGAGTAAGCAAAGCCCTTTCGTAGTCGGGGGTGCAGGCATTCAACTCTAGAATGAGTTGAAACAACACTATCTTGACTTACCATTGAAATCCTCCAATAAGAGGTAGTGCTCGGAATGGTTCTACTACTCCGGCCCTAGTCCATCCCTCAACGCTTATGTTGGTATTCCTCCTAAAGTCTTGACCTCTTGTAATTTTGTTCTCAATAAACAAGAATTAGTTCAAGTTCTTATGCTTCTAGTCCTAATTGATGCTCTGAAAACAGCCAGGCTAGTTGAGGTGTGGGTCACTTGGTACTTTGTGAAAACAAGGTTGCAACCACTCAAGGACCAATTGAGGTGTGGGTCACTTGGCACTTTGTGAAAACAAGGTTGCAACCTCTCAAGGATCAAGTGCACTCATCCTCAAGTTCTTAGGTATCAAAGACCCCCACAAGAAACCCAAGAATCCCTTAGGGCAGAAAATATCGCAGAACACAAGCATAAAGTCTTTTCAAGCAGCATTTTTATTCCCACTTGGAAGAACATACCTCTTCATGCGTATATTCTTCTAAACCCCCCTCCTCTGCTTAGTCATGCTATTCTTCTCGTCTTTTCGCTACTATCCTTATATAGAATTCTTGTCTGCAATCTGTCTTGTGTAACGCAAGAAAACGTAGACATGATCTCTCACTCTCTAAGTCAATGGAATTAGGCCTGACGCAGGCCAGCTGCTGGTACTATCATTAATGAGTCTGCCCCTAGTTGGCTAGGCAAACGACAGTTGATTATAGATTCATACGATGGAGAGAGCAGTAGCACTGCTCCAGTCAGGAGCAACCAAACTGCTACCTCTCTAATTGCCTTTAGTCCAACCACCGTCGATCCGACCACCACAGCTCCTGCTCCCCAGTCTAGTCCTACCCTTTCTGTTCTGCTTGCACTGAAGGGTAAAGGCTGTTTCAAATTCAACGCTTTGACCATGTACTTCTAACATTTGCACATGATGTTATGATGATTAGTATTGATAGTTTTCAATCTTTGCCTCCCTTTCTTCTAGGAAGTCTTGCAAAGAGAACCCATCCGACGCTATAGATAGTGCCACTCAACAACCCCTGGCCAGTAGTCAAGTTAAAACTTTGCTGGGTGGTACTAGCTAGGAGCCCCCAACCGGTGATCAGCCTAGCAGCCAGCGGGGTGAAAAGACCAGGCCTTCTCTGGAAGAGAAGCTTCCTTCACCTCCTCACATAACAACACCACCTCCAAGCCAAGAAGCTCTAGAGCCTAGTTGCAGCTCCACTAATGCTAACACCGCTATGTTGGACTCGAGGCAAACTGTAGACATTGATCCTCAGCAAATGCAAGAAGTGTCGACTACTCCAACACTTTCTCCTTCTCCCCACTCCACCAACAAGAATGATGAGAAAGAAATTCCTCGTGGTCCCTTCTTGAAGACATCGAGTGAAGAACGTGCTACTCTAAGAAAAGGTATTGTCCTCAATGACTGAAAGGAAGAAGAAGAGAAGGACGAGCTAGTGCACCAACAAGACTAGTCGATCCTCTTGATGGATGTAAGTTGCCTTTTATATCTTCAATATCTTGAAAACTGTTGTTATATTTGCATATTTCTTCTTGCAGAGGATTTATCAACAATCCTAAGCCAAGTCCAAGTCATTGTGCAGACTTGTCTCCCATCTTAACCAGATGGAATCCTTGAAGAAGGAGAGCAATGCAATCTTGTCCAAGTCTAGATATAGAGAAAACCATATGATGGCTAAGATCCAAAAGCTTAGGGATAATAATTTTGATGCTAGGGGATCACTCAGAGGTAAGTGACTTTAACATGTCTTCATTTTACTCTTAATTTTGCTCTCATCTGATTGTCATCTCTTTTTGTAGCTCGAAACTCCAAAGTTAATCAACTAAGTGATGCCAAGGCCAGACTGGAGGAAGAGGTCAATGCCCTCAAAGTGGCCAAAGCTGCACTCGAGAAAAAATTTGAAGGTAAATGTCTCCTGACTGCTTTTGTCATAGTTATATTTATTTGTCTTCACACTTTATCTTCCCATCCTTGTAGATTATAAAGTCAAGTCTCAATCTCAATTTGATGTATTTGACTCCAAAATAAAGCAGGCTAAGGCCATCTAGGATGAACATGCCAATGCTATCAAGCCATCGCTTGATTTAATCTTCTTGGATGGAAGCGGCTCCATCTCTGGTGATGCCGATAGAGTGCTCCTCCAACTACAGACAACACTAGAAGAATTGATGAAGTTAGTAAATGAGAGAGTAACAATCGGGACATGCTAGGCACTTGCCATTGTCAAGTCCTTGTATCCCCTAGTGGATGCAGCTACAGTCCATGAAGGATTTGCCTCCACTTGTTCTGAAGAACAAGCACTCGAGCTTATTAATGAAGTTCATGAAGTGGCGGCCTCCATCACCAAGGATATAGAACTATAATAGGCAAACAACTTTTAAGTAGCATCCATTTTATGTATAAATGTAAATAACTTTTAAATATTTGCTATTCATATTTTTATACTTTTATATCATATGTTTTTCATATATTCGATGATAAGTTAGCACCTCGTGCTATATACTCTACCCGACTAGCCCTCGAGTGCTTTAGGATGGCACGAAGCAATCATCCATATACACCAAATGCAAAGCATCATAAAAATAGAGCTTCATTACTTGGCACTTAACCTTAATCGAACTTAGTCACAAACAATTAGAATAACATTTAAAAAAAGTTCTCGAAGAGGAAACTTTATAATATATTGCATATAGCCCCCTATTACCACTATTTGTGAAGGTACTTGACATAGGTATTCAAAGTAAAAAAATTACATTAATGAAATTATGTAAAAAGATACAATGCTCAAATATAGAAAAGACGTGGTTGTTTTATATTCCATGAGTTGTCCACCGTGGTGTCATCCTTACACTTGAGTCAATAAACCCCCGAGCATATCACATCAGCGATAATGTACAACAATGAAAGATAATGTCTGCCTTTGGTACTTTGGATCTTTCTCAAAATGAGATAACGAACCAAAAAGGCTTGGCCGCAAACATTTTGACTGTGATAATGGCATAATCCTTAGAGGTACCTCACCCATTGGATTGTGGCAATATCACGTGCTTCTTCCAGCCAGTCTAACTCTTCTAGTCAATCTTTATTGGATTTGTCTTCATCATACTTGCGTATCCACAATGACCCAAGCTCCATCTCTATTGGTATGGATAGCCTCCGCTTTATACACCAAGAAGAAAGAAGATTGGCCCACGGCCCGACTAGGTGTAGTACGCAATGACTAGAGTGCAAACGGCAATTTATGAACCCATCATCCAATGTATGGCCGAACCCGGTCAAATACATTAGTTTTAATGCCCTAGAGCATCATGCCATTGGCTTGATTGACTTGTCTGTTACTTCGTGGATGAGCCACAAAAGCAAAATAGGTTTTGGTGCCAAACTCTTCACAGAACTCCTTAAAAACTCCATTTGTCAACTGAGTACTATTGTTGTTGCTTATAATTTTATTGGGTACCCTAAATCTATATATGATGCTAAGAATAAAATCTTTAGCTCTGTTAGCATCTATCTTCACAACTAGCTTGGCTTCAATCCACTTTGTGGACTTGTTCATAGCAATAAATAAATGAGTAAATCCCCTTGGAATTTTCTTAAATGGTCTGACTAAGTCAAGCCCTCATACAGCAAAAGACCCAGAAAGATGTATAGTTTGTAACTCCTGAGCTAGGACATGAATTTGTGTATCAAAAAATTGACAACCTTTGCATGCTCGGACAACCTTCTTAGCATCGATGATAGCAGTCAGCCAAAAGAATTCCTACTAATAAGCCTTCCTGACTAGCATTCTTGAAGCTGTGTGTTTGCCACAAATGCGCGAGTGAATCGAGTGCGAGAATTGTTAACCTTCTTTAGCTATGATGCACTTCATCAATATTCTAGATGTGCTTTTCTTGTATAATTCTCCCTCAGAGACCACATAGCTCCGACTGTGTCCCTTGACTTGTTATGCCTTGCTACGATTTGTTGGGAGTTTGTCATTTGTTAAATATTGCAAGAACGATGTTCTCTAGTCTTGACGAAGCATCAGAACTTCTATATTAGCTAGTGTCGACTTTTCCTTGACTTATTCCCCTTCTGCACCCTTAGACATTATCTTCTTATTGATAGATGGTTTTTGAACATGCTTGACAAATATATCCATTGGGACTAATTTACATTTCAATCCCATGTTTGCTAATTCGTTTATTGCTTCATTGTATTGCCTCAAAACAAGTGTTAGATGTAGCGCATCAAAATTGCATTCTAGCCTCCGATCTTCTTGACAATATGGCATCATATTTTTTTTCCAAGCATGACTAATCCTTCATAACTTGATTGATAAACAAATGAGAATCTCCATGACCTACTAATTGCTGAATACCGTAAGATATAGCAATGTGAAGCCCATAAAATAGTGACTCATACTCGGCCACATTATGAGATGCTGAAAAATGTATCTGAAGAACATAATTAAGTCTTTTTCCAGTTGAGCATATCAGCACCACTCCGCCCCAGCTCTAGCAACCCACAAAACCATCAAAATACATTGTCCAATATTTGAGATCCTCCACAGATTTAGTAGTCTAGACTTCCATCCACTTAGCCACAAAATCAGCTAGGGCTTGTGATTCAATCGCAGCACGCGCTTTGAATGAAATATCAAACGCCATCAACTCAAGCACCCACATAGTGATTTGTCCTATTGCCTCCCAATTGTGAAGAATGTCCCTGAGTGGAAAAGAGATAATTACAAGCATCGAGTGCCCCTAGAAATAATGTAAAAACTTGTGTACCATAATCAGCACCTCATAAAGCAACTTCTGTATATGCAGATACCAAATTTTGGAATTGGCCAAGACTTTGCTGACAAAGTAAACCGACCATGGGACTTTTTGTACATGCCCTTGTTCTCCATGCTCCATAATCAGAACAGTACTAACTACTTGAGGGGTGGCTATTACATATAATAGCAACGGCTCCTGGCTGGTGGTGTTGTCAAAAACTTCTTGAAGTCTTTAAAAGCTTGTTATGTTTTAGGTGTCCACTAAAAATTTTCAACCTTCTTCAATAGCTTGAAAAAAGAGCACACCTCATTCTCCTAGACGAGAAATGAAATGGCTGAGAGGTTCCATGCACCTAGTAAGTTTCTGAACATCCTTCTTAGTACACAATGACTCCATGTCCAATATAGTTTTGATCTTCTTTGGGTTGACCTCAACTCCATGATGCAACACCATGAAACAAAGCATGTTCCCTGATAGTACTATGAAGACACACATTTCTGGGTTTAACTTTGTCTTGAAGGCTTATATGTTTTGAAATGTTTCCTCTAAATCAGCAATAAGGTTTTCCTTGAGCTGCTATTTGACTACTATGTCATCCACACAAGCTTCTACATTGCGTTGAATCTAAGTTTAAAAGCATCTTTGAATCACATGATGGTATTGTTAACACCAAAATTTTGAAGAGCCATTAATGAATTCAGTTCAAAGAGGAAAGCCAATGAAGCTGATGGGGATTGTGCAGTGAAGATAGGATTCAAAAAAGTTTCTATAAGAGGAGAAAAAGAAATCTATCCCTTGAAGCCATTATGAATCAATTATGTGTTTGTAAATATCTTTTGTAAATAGGCAAGAATAAGTATTTTTCTTTACTTTTTATGAAACACTCAATCGGCACAGTTGCCTATATCCATATCTGACACATAAACCTGAGGTTATAAATATCTACACTCGAGGGTCTTAGAAAAGAATCAGATCGATACAATTAAATTCGGCGCATTTCCATATCTAAGAGCAGAAGTAACGTAGTTTTTTATGAGATCTTGCTTCAGGTTGGGCTTCTTCGGTTATGTTCGATCTATAACAAGAGGTAAGACTTGTTATATAGTAAATGTATCAGCTTGTTAAGACTTTCTTGGTTCAATCCGATATCTTAACAAAGTTTATACATTTGTTGGTTATACAATGCATTCAATTCAGTCTAACGCTACACTGATTCAATCTTTTAGTCAATCTGCTTTATCTATCATACTAATATAGAATTTATCGGATTATTAAGTTTATCTTGTTATTTTCAAACTTATACTATCTCGGTAAAGTCTAATCTATTAGATTGATTTAAATAAGGTAAATCTTGATAAGTCAATAGGTTTTATTTAATGTTCCATCGAAGTTCTAGCCAATAAATTATCTTTATACTCTACTTTCACTTTCATTTGTATCAAATCAATATCAGATATACTTTTTATATCATGTTTAATACGCTATCAATCGTACATAACCTTCTTAGCTACGATTTTATAGGCTATACAGCCGATAGCTTAAGTCCGTATTGGCCTATTGGCCAATTGGCTCATTGGTCTAATTTTTTTATCTCCTTATCAATTATAGTTTAAATTAACTAGCACATCCTGAATCTCACAAATTTAAGGACTTCCATTAAAGCTAAGTAGACCTCCTAGGACTTTGTGCGTGTGACGCATCGGCACAAATATCAGATGATTGTCACATCAATCTTTTTCGGACCACGAGGTCTAGGAAGCAAGTCATAACCAACCACGTAATTCCGGTAATCTTGGAGAACCTAACAAAAGCACAGAGGCAACAGGTGGAGCAGTCCATGAAGGATTTTCAAAAGTTGTGCTTAGAATCATTTAGCATGATACAACAAAGACCGATTTAGAAGACAATTCCCAAACCAATTCTAGTTGGAGATTTAAGTCGATAAGCACCTAGTAGTCTGTAGAAATCCTTCCAATATTCGGTCAATGAAGCTATGCACCATGCATTAATAAATCAATCCAGGATATTGGTGAACACACTCCATAATCTGATTAAAAAGATAGTAGATGGTTCGATTGCTAAGGAACCTTATCAAGGCCATGTTTATCTTCCACAAAAGACATTGGCACACGTTGTCACTAGTGCACAAGTGTCGATAATATTAGATGTTCCTCAAGTAACTTATGGACTAGAGAGAGATGTGGTTCCCACTTTGATTCCTCCTAGACAAATGAAGTTTGGGGGTAGCATAATGGAACTCCTAGATACAATCAGATCGCCTATTATGGAGGACACTAGAATCAGCATGGCAAGATCCCTAATTGGAGTCAAGCGCGAAGAGATCACCAAGCACAAGAGCCAATATCATTGCCTTTACAGAAGTATTCGATGGACAATGCACGAGATGATGAATGAACAACAAGGATAGCCAAAGTGATGTGGGAATAGTTTAGTTAAAACTTAACAAATAGACCTATATGTATCAGCATCGAAATTATGATTTTACAGGGTGTTGTTGCCTCAATGATATAGGGTGCTAGATTTTTTGAAATTCTTAAGAAAAGATAATATATCTATGGTGGAACACATCAGCTGATTATTAGCTCAATGTGAAGAGGAATCGGGGGAAGAAGCTTTGTAGGTTAGATTTTTCCCATAGGCATTATCTGGATCAGCCTTTACATGGCTTTTATCTCTACCACCAAATTCAATCAGAGGATAGGCCGATCTAGAAAACAATTTCACAAATACTTCTTTATTGGAATTAATGAAATGCGATTGACAGATCTTACATTGATATGTCAAAGGACAGATGAATCAGTCCTAGAATATATCCAAAGATTCCATGATGTGCGCGGCCAATGCTATAGTTTAAATATAAGTGATGGATAAGTGGTTGAGCTAGCTTTCCAAGGATTACTAGCTTCCATCAAGAAAATATTTTTCTCGAAGAGTTTGAGAGCTTAGCGCATTTGGTGCAGAAAGTAACGGCTCATGAAAGCCAATTCCAAGAGGCAAGAAAGGAAAAGTTCCAGTGATGAATTGTACAAGGGATTTTCATCGATTAAGAACATGAGGAGGATTCTAATATTAAAATCGGCCTAGATGAGTGGACAAAAAACAAGAAAATAGTATCATGTCCATGGATCAAAGATATATGGGAAAAAAAGAAATGTATGATTTTGATATAAATAAGGCCAATAAAATTTTTGATATGTTACTTCAAGAGAAACAAATACATCTTCCTCCAAACCACGTGATTCCATCTGTCGATGAACTTAAGAAGAAAATGTATTGCAAGTGGCACAATTCAATTTCTTACCATGCAAATGAGTACAAAGTGTTTCGGCAATAGATTCAATCGGCTGTGGAGCAAGGGAGGATTAAGTTCGATGATACGAAAACGCCGATAAAAATAGATGGACACCCTTTCCCACTAAACAATGTGTATGTAGAATACTCAAAAGATGAAGCAAATGAGAGGGGACATCGAGCAAATTGAAATTATGGTGTATCAAAGATCACCTCATCACAGCTGATTGAAATATACCGAAGGCGCCAAGAAAGAGAGCTTCAGGCTTCATCATATAGAGAGGTGTTCCAATATGATCGACATTGAGATTGCCCGTTTTTTTTAATTCTGCTAGGATTAGGGGATGCGGCTACCATCGATTGATGATTGCACTGATTGCAGTGACAAAAGGCCATAATGCTTTGAACATGGAAGGTCCTCACACCAGCACGTACTTGTTAAGGATCGGCTATCAAAGAAACAAACATTAGTTCACGACCATTTGGGGTCAATTTATAAATATTTTTTAAAAGAGGTTGATGATAAAATTGATGAAGAACGATAGGTTTAGAACCCTTAGTGGTGCCCTAGTGGAATTTTATCAAAAATCAAAAAAGAAGGGTAAAATGATTGTGGCACTAATAACAAATAGCGGAGCAACAATAAAGGTATGAGGAAGCTAGTCATGAACCAAAAAGATCAGGAAGGAGTGACATGTTAAGCAAAAGCCAATGAGGCTAGACCATCAGCTCCCATCAATGTGGTGTTTATTTTACCCATGGTGTACAAAGTGCCTTTGTCCGATGATGATGAGAGCAAGGAATCTATGGCTCAATTGATATTTCAACCCCAACAAGCTACATTTGATAAGCATGAAGAATCCAAGCATCGGCATTTGCAACCACTTTACATTAAAGACCATGTTGATAGCAAGCCAAAGATAAAAATGTTGGTTGATGGGGGGTAGCAGAATACTTGATGCCTTACACTACATACCGTAAGCTTAGGAAAATCGCTAAGGATCTCATCAAGACAAATATGGTACTAAAATACTTCGGAGGGAATTCATCAGAAGCAAAAAGGGTCTTAAACGTGGATTTGACTGTGGGAATCAAGTCATTGCCTACGATGTTTTTTATGATTGATGGAAAATAATCGTACAGCTTGCTCCAAGGCAAGGGCTGGATTCATGCAAACTACTCCTTACCTTCTACCATACATCAAATTTTAATTCAGTTGAAGGGAGATCAAGTTGAAATTATACCAGTCAATAGATCAATTAATATTGCAATAGCAGATCAGCCAGTGTGGGAAATCGAAGGAATTGACTGCATGTCTGGACGCGTGTGGGAAGGGGATTTGATAAAGATTATGGACCATGATATAGAGTCGATCAACAAAATTGGCTCGTAACTATTACTCTAAGACACCATAGATGATATAGAAGGAAAATTGGGAGAATAATTTATGTTGGCCGATAATTTGGAAAAAGTGGACATAGGTCCTATAGATAGGCCAAGGCCAACATTTATAAGTGCTAAATTATGACCTAAATTTAAAATATAATTAATAAAATTATTAAAGAAATATCAAAATTATTTTGCTTGAGAGTACCATAAAATGTTAGGACTTAGCCGATCAATTGTTGAACATTGGCTTCTAATCAAACCAAGATATTGGGTGTACAACAGTCTTGAAGGCAATTCAAGGCAAAATAATATGAAGAAATTAAGGTGTAAATTATGAGGTTATATCATGTAAATTTTATTAGATCATACCGATATGCCGAGTGAATATTTAATATAATCCCAGTGAAAAAGAAAAATAGAAAAATGAGGGCATGTGTTGACTTCTAGGACTTGAACAAAGCTGTACCCCAAAGATGAGTATTTGATGCCGATTGTAGATCTTCCGATGAATGCAGTGTCTAGGCACAAAGCTATTAGCTTCATAGATGGCAATGTATGATATAATCAACTTTTTTATGGCTAAAGAAGATATTCCAAAAACTGTATTTAGATGTTTAGGAGTAATTGTCTTGAATGAATGCATGGTTATGACATTTGGACTTAAAAGTGCCAGTGCTACTTATCAGAGGACTATGAAATATATATTTCCTGATCTTATCGGCTTATTGGTGCAAATTTTTATAGATGATGTGGTGGTCAAAACCAAGAGTATTGAAGGTCATCTGGCCAATCTGTGAAGGATACAAAAGAGGACAAGTAAATATGGACTAAAGATAAATTCCAACAAATGTGCTTTTGACGTATCGAACGGGCAGTTTTTAGGATTCATAGTGCAAGAAACATTCATGTTAGCCAATGAAGCATCAAAGCTATCAAAGATACAAAAACACCTATTAATAAAACAAAGCTATAGTCTTTGATCGGTAAAATTAATTTTATATAGAGATTTATTTTAAATTTATCTAGAAGAATTGAGCATTTTACTCTGTTATTGAAGTTAAAAGCTGATCAACAGTTTGTATGGGGAGCTGAATATCAAAAGGCATTTGATGAAATTAAGGATTGTTTATGTACCCCACCAGTCTTGGTTTCACCATGGAAGGGAGGTCGTTTAAGTTATACTTATCGGCCGATGAGAAATCTATTAGATCTGTTTTGTTCAAGAGTTTAAAAGGAAAAGAGCGAATCATACTTTATCTTAGCAAAAAACTTTTGGTTGCTAAAATAATATACCCTAGAGTGGAAAAACTTTGCCTTTGTTTATATTTTTCATGCACAAAATTAAGTCATTATCTTCTGTCAGCTGAGTGCACATTGATATATAAACCTGATGTGGTAAAGCACTTGCTATCGGCTCCAGTGTTTAAGGTGGGGATTGGAAAATGGATCTTTTCTTTAATGAAGTTTGACCTATGGTATGAATCAGTTAAAGCAGTAAAAGGGCGAGCAATAGCCGATTTTATTGTGCAACATCGTGATGATTCTATGGGATATGTGGAGCCGGTGCCTTGTACTTTATTTTTTTGATAGATCAGTATGTAGACATGGGTGTGGAATTGGCCTAGTCATTATATCACCTCGGAGGCAAGATTTGAATTTACATTCACAATTAAACCTTATTGCACCAATAATCAAGTAGAATATAAAGCAGTGCTCAGGGGATATGGCCTAGAATCGGCTACGCGTGCTTGAAGGGATTGAGGAGAATAAAGCTACGGTGGCCAGACACTGCAATAAAATGATATTGCCTAAGTTGTTTGATGAAGGGGATCTCATGTGAAAGTTGATATTACCGATTGGGTCCAAGAATAACAACTTTGGAAAATGGTCAACTAAATGAGAAGGGCCCTATCGGATAAGTCGATGTATGTCAAGCGATCCATTTATATTGAAGAATCTTGAGGGAGAGAAATTTGTGAAGAAACTCTATGGGAAGTCCTTGAAAAGATACTGCCCTAGCACTTGGATCAATTCCTAGATCAGCTAAGTGCAGTCGATGTCTATAGTGGTTATCAAACATTCATAAAGCCAATGCTACCTACATCGCACAAAGATATCCAATACTATATGTATCACCTTTGGAAACATGCACAAGAGAGAAAACATATTTTGAGGATGGCTAAATTAATAGATCAAGCTCGAAGACCAACTTGTTTAGGAATAACAAAATGTCATTACACAAGTATTAAAGTTTTTACATCTGTGTTAACGTCAAAATTTGGAAAACCCACAGAAAGATTAGAAAAAAATCGGCTTAAGTAAAGAAGAGTCCAGTTGCTACAGGGAGGAAGCCAGAACAAAGCAAGGAAAGATTTGGTCAAAGAATAGAAGGTTATCCAAATAAGACCGAGTTTAAGGAGGAGCCGTGGAAATCATGATAGGGTATTCAATCTATATAAATCGTATCTTATATGGATAGGAGGGTTTAGTTAGTTTAGTTAACTTCCTTAGAGATATTTTCCTTTATCTTTGTTAGAAAATAACATCTGATGGTTGTTGTAAACGCGTCGGACTTTGTAAACCCACGGTATAAATATAAACCCCGTGGAAACATGTATGAGGACATCTTTCAATCAAAATTACTTCAGTGCATCGTCACCCTAGTTCATCTAAGTTTCTACCAGTGGGGTCTAGCTCTCGACGTGGCGCTGCATCGGTTAACTTCGATCTCCAGCGAAGGGGTAAGTTCCGCCACTATCCCGATATGTCTCGCTCTGTCTAAGGTTGCATCAGTTAGGTTCGACCTCTTAGGCTGATCGGATGTATCGTATTACGTCCGTGCAGGGTCTATCAGCCTATCAAGCTCTCTCCGCCATCGTCGATCTCGTACTACATTAGTTAGGTTTGACCTATGAGGCTGTCGATAGTAGATTAAGTTTTAGGCCTATAGGTCTCTGTACGGCATTTTATTGAAGTGTTAGCTGATGAGTTATCTATACATTGAGCAACATGTCCAGCGTATCAGCTCCTCAACCAATACACACCAGTCTGTAGAGACTTCCCTTGAGTGTCATGCCAAGCGCATCATCGTTCCAACCGATGCACGTCCGTCTTGAGAGAGATATCCTCTCATCGACTCAGCTAGCCGATATGTTCGCTTTGCCCTTACTTCAGCACAACCGATCCGACATCCACCGTCTCGTTGCCATTGGCCTCGACCTCGTACTGTCTCGGTTAGGTCCAATCTTTGATATTCGGTGCTAGCGGCATCATCATGGCGGGTGACAGGTCTCGTGCTACCATATCCAGAGCGGCATTGACTTTGCAGCCGGCGTCTTTTATACGATTCCTTGCCAGTTCGTATATGCCTTCATCGGCTTTCCAGCCGATGAACGACCGCTACAGCTTCCGTCGACTACTAGGAGGGATCCTGCGTGCTTTGATTTTAATACACTTCGGTGCCTCCATCAGCTCTACGACTGATGGATCAGAATCTCGCTTTCGCTACACCCAAAGCCATCGTATCCTTTGTTGACATCTGTCCACACCTTTATCGGCTCTCTAGCCAATGGAAGAGCGTCCCAATACCTATCGGTGACCAGCCGATAGTAGGAGCCATCCAGACGCGGCCGATAACCACCTTGATCCTATCGGTGGCCAGCCGATAATGAGAGCTCATATCAACCCATCGTCCGATTGACATATTCACCTCACCTCCTTGTCAATTGCAGGGTCAAATTGACTCACACGCCTACACCCACACCATCACGCCGGAGTCGAGTGAAACCCACGAGCCCTGACGCGCATACCTCGAGCCACGAAGAGAAGCCGACCGGCCTGCACTGGAGCTAAGCAGACCTCCCAAGCGTCGGCTTGTTCACGCCGGGCGTGCGAGATCCAGTGCGAACAATCTGCCAAGGAATTTCTGAATCGACTCAACCGCTCATAGACAAATCTTATCAACCTTGTCGATGATGTGGAGGTCTTCCTCGTCAAAGCATGGAATAAATTTTATGCCTTTACACCAATGGAGAGTCCAATGCACCATCTCTACAAGTTTGGTCTCCTACTATTGAATCACTGACGATGAGCCATTGAGCTAGAATTCTTCAGACACGATGTCCTTGAACGTTTTCTCCAATTCCGCTAGTAGATTGGCCTCCTTATCCTTCAGTTGTTCAATATGGTCTTGAGATTGGGTAGGTATGACCATATATCATCGAGCTTGACTTTCTCTGATTGGGCAGCTGGTCTATCGATTTGCAAATCTTGAGTTAGGTCCTTTGGTCAGCACAATCGGCCATATGTTGCCTTGCCCTAATGACTTGAAACCAATAAGATTGCAAGAAGGCAGCTGGAGTCAAAGCATTAACAAGTTCTTCTAGCAGCTAATCTTCAATATCAAAAAATATCACCCAAATCAGCCTGGAGTCCTCCACCAGGGTGTCATGGGCCTTTCCAGCCGATATGACATGTCTATCGGTTGATTGTGGAGATTGGTAAATAGGGATGGCTTTGTCAGTATGTTGGTGACCACTTCTTCTTTCCCTTCTATGTATTTGTCGATGTCAAAGGAGAAGAGATTGGCTAAGAACTGCACATTGGAAAAAAAATCAAAGTTTAGACAATGAGAAGAAATGTGAGATTTTGAGTAAGCAAACTTACCTAGGGCAAGATGGCTTGTTCTGGAGCATCGACATCAGCGATGGGAATGTAGTCTTCTTAGTGTTGGCCGATGTTCGATGGAGAAGCAGTAGTGGTGGGGATGATCTCAGTGTCACTGCTGTATTTGGGAGCTTGGGGATCAGATGCCTACTATTCTAGATTGGTTGATGGGGTCATCGGCTCTGTTCTTATAGGGGCATTAGTTGATGGTTGGACCTATGGAGCCGATGACTCGAGTTATGGCAAAAAAAGTTAAAGATGATCAAAGAATGTGTAAAGAAAATGGAAAAATAGTAAAGGATCGATTGATGCATAACATAGAGAACAAGTAGCCAATTTTGCTTAAGCTTGATTAGTTCTAGTTGGTGTGGTAGTATCGGCTATGGTTCTTTTCTTTTTGTATTTGGCAGATGTCTTTTTGCTATTCTGGCCCATGTGTTTTGGACCTTGGAGGAGTGATGATGGTGGAGGCGTGTCAAAACCGATGGAGGTTGATAGGCGATCGGCTAACCGCTTTGGCTCATTTCTAGGGCGGTCCAATTGGAAGCTTGTAGTATAGAAGCATAAGTATTTGAAAATAAGAGGATAAAGACAGAAGAAAGGAGCATAAAAGATGATACCTCCTCTTCGGATTTGACTTAGTCAAGATTCAGAGAGGAGCAGTAGTGGGCAGCCAATAGGTTGAAGAGGTGTTTCCTTCATTTGCTTCACAATTGGGATAAGAGTTTTTGAGCTATTGGTACAAATTTTTCATGCAGTGAGTCGTCCTAGGGGTAGTGATTCTGTTAAACTTCTCAGCCGATCATATTCCAATACGCTCTTCACCATGCCTCTGGATTGAGTTTTATCGATGAAAAATAAACCAATTGGCAGTTGTCTGAATCCGAGCTAGCAAGAGCAGGTCAATGGATGATAAAACTCATATGATGGCTACTACAATCAGCCTAGAGCAAAACCAGCAAGTAGGAGGCATAGAGTGATAGCCAATGTGAAGATGGCCTTGGACTCTTTATTAGTGGCAATGTTGGAAAAGTCAAATTTAAAGGGTGCTTCAAAAGTCACCATATCATCATAGGCAAAACAAATGGTGGCTTCCCAGGTAAAATTATAGTAAAAACCTTTGAACCATCGGCAAACTCTGATAGGGGACATTTTGCAACCTAAGAGAGCCAATGCTACTTCTCTATAAGATGTTCATCGACGTTGGATAGCCTCTTCATCTTCTGCATATTCTAATGAGGGGAACTAGAGGCTTTTAAGAGAAGGGATGTTCACTGCCTTGGAGGTGTACAGATTCAACCATAGCTACAGAAACCACCAAGGAACCCTAATGTGTCCAATGAGCTAACCAGCTGATAGCTTTGCAGCCCTTGGTGTAGTAGCAAGTAGGTGGCCTATAGAAGATATCTGCCGACGAGGATTTGGTGGTAATTGGCTAGTTGTTCTGCTAGGCATTGCATATTTGTTATTGGACCTAGGGTTCAGCCACAAGAAAGCCACGTGTTCCCGATCGTCCATTGATCCTGATGTTTTGTTGTAGGTTGCTATGTACTTAGACCAATCGCCAACATACTTGGTCTACAACCAATGTGATGGCGATCAAGTCATGGCAGGTTTACATATAAACAATCATGATCAAGGAAGCAAGTTATGGACCAGTTCTCAGCTTGAAGAACCAGGCCCAAGTCATATTTACAATTAATTTACGAAACAACAGCTCTCTAGACAGATTCGTACTGGGCCAGTATTTTGGGCATAACTCTCTCATAAAGGCTCGGATTTGGGTGATTTAAATTTCTGTGATCAGATAATGAAATGGACTATCTTTTTTATGTTTTGAGTTTCTCCAGATTCCAGTCTTCTTGGTCAAAACCTCGTGTCAAGTGAGCGTGGTTACTGAGGAGCCAGCCAGCATTTAGTTTCTTGGAACTTGTCTTTTGAGTCTTTCTATGTTTTAATTATATTTGGGAATTAGCAGTAGTAGTTAATGTTGTTTTTATTGTGTTTTGATATTTGCAAAAATAGTTAAGGAGTTATTAATTAGTAGGAAGTTTCTAGAGTTGAGTTGTATGGCTATATAAAGCCTAATTTCTGAATGTAAACTCACTTGTTGAATTATTATGAAAAAGTTTATCTTGAGTTGAGTTTATCTCCTCTTTTATCCTGCTGTGAGTAGAGAGTATCCTCCAGTTGTGATTTTATAGTTGAACGTGTGCGTGTCCTTGGACGATTCATAGCTCGAACGCTATCAGTTGGTATCAGAGCAGCAGGCGAAGGATGGTGCGACGTAGTGCTCGTGTCAATCCTCCTGAAGGCAACCAGCAAGCCGATCGAGATATTGAGTTGAACGAGTTGAGGCAGCATGTGCAACAACTCCAAGAGCGTCTAGCGCGCGTGGAGGCCGCTGGGAACAACCGCGATGATTCCTATCGTGGCTCAGATGGCGAAACTTATGGTGACGATGATGCCGAGTTCAACCCCTTCCACGACAACCACACCTTGGTGTCCAGTGATGAAGAGGCTCTCCATCAAAATCACACCCGAAGGAACCAGCAATTTCGACGGGCTTTTGATCTAAAAGCGGATATTCCTGTGTACGAAGGGCGCATACAACCCGATGAGTTCATAGATTGGCTCAATACGGTTGAACGTGTCTTTGAATACCAAGATGTCCCTGAGGAAGAGAAGGTGAAGATTGTTGCCATCAAATTAAAGAAGCATGCATCTATTTGGTGGGAGCAGTTGAAGATGAAGCGAGCCCGTGAGGGTAAGCAAAAAATCAGAACATGGGAAAAGATGGTGAAAGAGTTACGAAAGAAGTTTCTGCCGGAAGGGTACTTGCAAGAGGCCTTTTTTCAACTTCATGGCTTTGTTCAAGGTGATAAAACTGTGGTAGATTACACTGAAGAACTTGATCACCTCATGTTGAAATGTGGCGTTGTTGAGCCCGAAGAACAAACCATTGCACGATATCTTCGTGGCCTTCGCAAGGAGATTCATGATGTGGTAACTTTACAGCCCTTTATCTCTTATCATGATGTGTTTAAACTTGCCACAAAAGTTGAGAAGCAACTCAAGGAGAAAGAAGTCAGAAAAACAGCGAGCTTTGGTGGTAGCCGAGTTCTCAATCGAGGCCATCCAACAAGTCATGGGAGCAGTACGCAATCAGCCAAACCAACATCAAGTGCAGTGGCCAAATTTTCAGCAAAAACCGCAACCGCAGGACCCTCTAAACCAGCCCCTAAAGCTGTTCAATGCTATCGGTGCAAAGGGTACGGTCACATCATGTCCGAGTGCCCAAACCAGCGGGTATTTACCATTATTGAAGAACCCCTAGAAGAGGAGCAAACAGATTTTGATTCTCCACCCGTGTTTGATGAGGCAGCAGATGAGGAGGATGTCATTTATGGAGATATGGGTGAGATGTTGGTGATTAGGCGTGTGCTGAATTCCAGTCCCGTTCAAGATGATGTGTGGCTCCGTAACAATATCTTCCATACACGATGCACCTCTCATGGGAAGGTATGCGATGTTATCATTGATAGCGGGAGTTGTGAGAATGTTGTTTCTGAAATTATGGTACAAAAGTTGCCGCTTAAAACTGAAAAGCACCCAAAACCGTACAAACTCTCTTGGTTGGAAAAGGGTAAATGTGTGCAAGTTGACCAACGTTGTTTGGTTAATTTTTCTATTGGTGAGAAGTACCGAGATGAGGTATGGTGTGATGTAGTTCCTATGGATGCTTGTCATTTACTTTTGGGGAGACCTTGGCAGTTTGATAGAAAGGTACACCATGATGGTTTTAAAAACACTTATTCTTTTGAGCTGAATGGTGCTAAGATTACTTTGGGTCCTTCTAGAATGGAAATGAAATCTAAACCAGCCCTCAAGGATAGCAATTTCATTCTCTCAAAATCTGAATTTACTGAAATTTTTGAAGAATCCCAAATAGCCTTTGCATTGGTGGTGAAAGAAGTTAAGGGTGACAGAAGTCCTCTAATACCCGGACCAGTGGTACCTTTACTTGAACAATTTCAGAACCTTGTTCCAGATGAAATTCCAGCAGGTTTACCTCCAATGAGGAGTGTGCAACACTGCATAGATTTTGTTCCTGGTGCAATTTTGCCAAACAAAGCAGCATACCGAATGAACCCAACAGAAAATGCCGAGTTGCAGCGGCAAGTAGATGAGTTGATGAGAAAGGGTTTGGTGCGTGAAAGCATGAGTCCTTGTGCAGTTCCAGCCTTGCTTGTGCCAAAGAAAGATGGTTCTTTTCGCATGTGTGTGGATAGTAGAGCGGTCAACAAGATTACTATCAAGTATCGCTTCCCTATTCCTCGTCTAGATGACATGCTAGATCAGCTCCATGGTGCTAGTGTGTTTTCAAAGATTGATCTTAGAAGTGGGTACCATCAGATTCGTATGAGGCCTGGTGATGAATGGAAGACAGCATTTAAGACCTGTGATGGATTGTTTGAGTGGTTGGTGATGCCATTCGAACTCTCTAATGCTCCTAGTACTTTTATGAGACTAATGAATTTGGTGTTTAAGTCTTTTATTGGCAGATTTGTGGTGGTCTATTTTGATGACATACTCGTGTATAGCACGGGTAAAGAAGAGCATTTGGAACACCTTCACCAAGTCTTTGAAGTGCTAGCTGAACAGAAACTCTACATCAACCTCAAGAAGTGCGAGTTCCTAACCAGCAACTTGGTGTTTTTAGGCTATGTGGTTTCAGCTGAAGGTATTCATGTTGATCCTTCTAAGGTGGATGCAATTGTTTCATGGCCAACACCAGCCAACATTCATGATGTGAGAAGTTTTCATGGACTGGCCTCATTCTATCGCCGGTTCATTCGAGATTTCAGCACTCTTGTCTCTCCAATCACCGAGTGCTTGAAAGGAGGAGTATTCAAATGGACGAAGGAAGCTGAAAAGAACTTTCAGCTCATCAAGGAGAAGATGACAGCAGCCCCAATTCTTGCTTTGCCCAACTTTGAGAATATTTTTGAGCTTGAATGTGATGCATCTGGTGTAGGCATTGGTGCGGTTCTCAATCAAGAGGGTCAACCTATTGCCTTCTTTAGTGAAAAGCTTTCAGATTCACGTAAGAACTACACTACATATGACAAAGAGTTCTATGCAATTGTACGAGCTCTTGGGCATTGGAGACACTACCTCATTTCCAAGGAGTTCATTCTCTACTCCGACCATGAGGTGCTGAAGTTCATAAATGGGCAGCACAAGCTCAAACCGAGACATGCAAGGTGGGTGGAATTTTTACAAGGCTACACATTCCACATCAAGCATAAAAGTGGTGCTTCAAATCAGGTGGCAGATGCTTTAAGTAGGAGGCATTCTTTGCTGTCCACAATGAAGGTAAATGTTCTTGGGTTTGAAGTGATCAAGGAGTTGTATTCTGATGATGAGTTCTTTGGCACGATAAAAGCTGAATGTGCAAAAGGTCCATATAAAGAATTTATGTTGAATGATGGATATATTTTCTATGGCAACCGTTTGTGCGTACCGAATTGTTCTTTGAGGTGGCAGATCATTAAAGAGGTTCATGATGGTGGGTTAAGTGGTCATTTTGGACGAGATAAAACTAGTGCATTACTCCAAGACCGTTTCTATTGGCCTAAAATGATGAAGGATGTGAACCATTACATTTTGAGATGTAGAACTTGCCATCTAGCAAAAACAAAGTCTCAAATTTCTGGACTTTACACTCCCCTTCCTGTTCCTAATGCACCGTGGGAAGATGTGAGCATGGACTTTGTGATGGGACTGCCCCGAACTCAACGCAGCAAAGATTCAATCATGGTGGTGGTTGATCGGTTCTCTAAAATGGCACACTTTGTTCCTTGTGCAAAAACGATGGATGCCACTAACATAGCTGATCTTTATTTCAAGGAGATAGTGAAGTTGCATGGCATTCCAAATACCATAACATCTGACAGAGACCCGAAGTTTGTTGGGCATTTTTGGAGAACACTTTGGCGTAAGATGGGTACAAAGCTGCAGTTTAGTTCAGCCTATCATCCTCAAACCGATGGCCAAACTGAAATTATGAATCGGAGTTTGGGCAATCTGTTGAGAAGCTTGGTGGGTGATAACATACGCCAATGGGACCTTGTTCTACCTCAAGCTGAATTCGCTTACAACAGGTCCAGCAGCAAGACGACAGGTAAAAGCCCTTTTGAAGTGGTGTATGGATGCAATCCGAAGACTCCTCTTGATCTTGTGTCATTGCCAATCAGCCATAGCTATAGTGGAGATGCAGATGAGCGTGCTAAAGCAATCAAGGGCTTGCATGAACAAGTCAGCAAGAGGATTGAGAAGCAAAATCAGAAGTATGAAAGACAAGCTAACAAGCACCGAAGGGCTGTGATTTTCAAAGAAGGTGATCTTGTGTGGGTGCATTTGAGCAAGGAGAGATTTCCACCTGGGCGCAATGCAAAGCTCAAGCACCCTAGTGATGGACCGTTTAAAATCTTGCAGCGCATAGGTGACAATGCTTACAAGGTGGAGCTTCCCGGAGATTATGGTGTTTCATCCACATTCAATGTGAAGGATCTTTCTCCATACCATGGCGAAAATGAGCCGAACTCGTGGGCGAGTTCTTTTCAACCGGGGGAGAATGATGGCGATCAAGTCATGGCAGGTTTACATATAAACAATCATGATCAAGGAAGCAAGTTATGGACCAGTTCTCAGCTTGAAGAACCAGGCCCAAGTCATATTTACAATTAATTTACGAAACAGCAGCTCTCTAGACAGATTCGTACTGGGCCAGTATTTTGGGCATAACTCTCTCATAAAGGCTCGGATTTGGGTGATTTAAATTTCTGTGATCAGATAATGAAATGGACTATCTTTTTTATGTTTTGAGTTTCTCCAGATTCCAGAGTCTTCTTGGTCAAAACCTCGTGTCAAGTGAGCATGGTTACTGAGGAGCCAGCCAGAATTTAGTTTCTTGGAACTTGTCTTTTGAGTCTTTCTATGTTTTAATTATATTTGGGAATTAGCAGTAGTAGTTAATGTTGTTTTTATTGTGTTTTGATATTTGCAAAAATAGTTAAGGAGTTATTAATTAGTAGAAAGTTTCTAGAGTTGAGTTGTATGGCTATATAAAGCCTAATTTCTGAATGTAAACTCACTTGTTGAATTATTATGAAAAAGTTTATCTTGAGTTGAGTTTATCTCCTCTTTTATCCTGCTGTGAGTTGAGAGTATCCTCCAGTTGTGATTTTATAGTTGAACGTGTGCGTGTCCTTGGACGATTCATAGCTCGAACGCTATCACAATGGCATAACTTGAATTAGAGAGTGGCTAGGTTGACGTATGCGGTGGTGTTAAGGTAGGTCAGCATGGTCACATCCATTAAATTTGGGGTCATTGGCCCATGTCCAAACAAAAAGACATTCAGGGCATCGGACCAAAAATAAGAAGCCGATGCAAGCAAAAGCACATCTTTCTCCATCTCTACTAAGGATAGTCTGATGCAATGTCCAATGTCCAGTTCATCCCAGAGGGCCTTCTTCACGGTCAATACCCAACGGTATCAATTTCTCTAACCTAAGAGTTTACTTGGCCATGACCTGAAGCTATTGGTCTAGTCGTTTATAGATGTAGCGGCATTCATAAAAGGGATACACTGGGTTTTGGCATTGATGAACTCTATCAGGTCTTCGCTACCCATAGGGCCTAGATAAAAGTAATTTGGATGGTCCGCTATTAGGATTAAGACTTGATTATTGAGGTTCTACATGATGAACGGAATGGGAGCCACCTGGAAGACCTAAATCTCAATGAGAAAAAAGAAATCAGAAAAGAGGTTACCTCTAGCCATTATGAAGGCTAGTGAAGAAGTGCCAAATAAGACCATGGACTGTTGAAGGCACTATTACTTAAGCTAGGTCAAATGGATTGTAATGGGTTGTAAGGATCCATGAGAAAATTTCAGAGTTGTAAAAGCCCAGAGAGGATAATTCCGAAGCGTAAGTCCTCACACTCTGAAATTGAGATGCATGTGTCAACACCAAAATTTTAAAGAGTCATTAATGGATTTGGTCAGAAGAGGAAAACCAATGTAGCTGATGGGAATTGCCCAGTGTAGACCGAATTCAAATAAGTTTCTATAAGTGGAGAAAAAGCAAACTATCCCCTAAAGCCATAACTAATCGGTTCTATGTTTGTAAATATCTCTTATAAATAAGCAAGAATATGTATTTTTCTTTTTGCTCTTTTGGCACAGTTGTGTGTAACCATATCAAACTCATATAAACCCAGGGGTATAAATATGTACACTCAGGGGTCTTAGAAAAGAATCATATCAACATAATCAAATTCGGTGGATCACCTCCTCTAGGAGTATAAGTAACGTAGTTTTCGATGAGATCTTACTTTAGGTTGGGTTGTATCGGTTAAGTTCAATCTCTAGCAAGAGATAATCTCATCATATAGTAAACATGTGGCTTGTTTAAGACATTCTCGGTTTGGTTCGATATCTTAACTAACTTTATATATTTACTAGTTGTCTTGATACATTCAGTTCTGTCTAACCTTAGATTTAATCTCTTAGTCCGATCTAGTATATCTATTAAGCTGGTATAGAATTTATTAGTTTATTAAGTTTGTCTTGTTATTTTAAATCTTATACTATCTTGGTTAGGTTCATCTATTAAATTATATTAAATAAGATAAATCTTAATAAGTCGATAGATTTTATTCAATGTTCAGTCAGAGTTCTAGCTAATGAGTTATCTTTATACTATACTTTCACTGGCATCCGTATCAAATCACTATCTAATATGCTTTTTATATCATGCTTAATCTACTATCAATCATACCTAACCTTCTTAGCTATAATTTTCTATTGTCTCGGTTTAGTCCAATCTATTAAGATTGTCTTTAATAAAGTGAGTAACATGACCTAGCAAATTATATCCCACTTATCAGATCATGCGGTTGTTAAGTTTTTTTGCTTTATTATTTACAATATTTATTATTATGTAAACTTTCTGACTAATTTCTACAGCCGATAGCTTGAGTCCGTATCGGCCTATTGGCCGATTGGCTCATTGGTCTATTTTTTTTTCTTTCCCCCTTGTCAGTTGCTGGTTAAATTGACTAGCATATTCCGAACCTCAAGAATTTAAGAACCTACGTTGGAGCTAAGCAGATCTTCTAGGCATTCATGCATATGACGCATCAACGCGAATATCAGATAATTTTCGTGTCAACACATACATAGCCTCAACATTTTTCAACCCAAAAGGCATTGTGATGTAGCAATATACTTTGAATGGTGTGGTGAATGAATTCCTCAAGAAACCATCTTCCTTTAAACTAATTTGATAGTATTCCGAATAGTAGTCGAGAAAGCTGAGCAATTCTCACCTGGCCATTAAATCGACCACCTGATCAATACGAGTAGGCCGAATGGGTTTTTTTGGGTACAACTTGTTGAGATCTATATAATTCACACACATGCATCATTGGCCAGTCTTCTTCCAAACAAGGCTAACCAATCCAGATGATATAATTATTTGATGAAACTGCCTGCCAAAATCTTAGTCAACTCCTCCCAGATCACATCATGTCTACCTTGAGCGAACCTCCAAAGTCATTGTTTGATGGGCTTAGCTTCCGGTCTCACATTAAGAGAGTGCTCAATCACATCCCTAGTTATTAGCTTGAAGGAATGTGACAAGTATGTTTTCCTATTTACAATCTAAATCGATGCCAATCATCGTTGTCATAGTAGAATTAGTTGGGTTGAGCAAAATGTTCTTCGTCTTGCCATTATTATCTCCTGAGTTGGTTGTCTTTTTTGTTAGGATATCTTAGTCTTGAGTAGTAGCCACAACCAGTCAAATCTCCTAATGCCCGATTGTAGTTTTTTGGGCCTGTGCTAGTTTGCAACTCTCCTTATCGTAGGTGAAGGCTTGCTTGGCATTGCTACGTAGAGAAATCACTCTATGTGGCTCTAGCATCTTCATGATCATATATGTGTAGTGAGGAATCGCCATGAATTTTGCCAGCGTCGGTATGCCTAAGATGGCACGGTATGCTATTTCAAACTCATTAACCTCAGAGCACACATTCTCTGTCGTGGAGTTCTCCTAAGTCTCAAAAATGACAAGAAGCGTGATCTGTCTGAGTGGCATTGAAGAAAGCCCAGGGATTACCTCATGAAATGGAGTTGTACTCAACCTTAACTCACAGCACAAAATCTTCATGTCATCTAAAGTTTTTGTAAACAAAATATTAAGAGTACTATCACCATCAATCAGGACCTACTTGAGCATGATGTTTCTGGCCACTGAATCTAGGACCAGGGGATACTACCCTAGGTGTATCACTCGGTTAGGATGATCCATGAGGGACTAGGACCAGGGAAAAAAGAAGACTGAGGGGTGAAAAGAAGAGAGCCTAAAAATAGGCTTGAATAGAGATAGGATTTCACACCCACGGATGATGTGCCCAAAAAAGTTTTAAAATGGCAAACAATTCCTAGCCCTTTGGAAATTAATAGAGGGACCTTGGCAACTCATAAGATGGCATGAATGATACATGCTTACAAGTAGCCAAGAAATTAGAGAAATAAGCGTCGATGTGCCAGCAAATGTTTTCATGAGCGGACCATGTCAATTCTACAAGGATATGCATGCCCTCTACCATTAGGAGATGCAAATTTAATTACTATGTGGTGCATGTAAGTACTCGACTGCTATGCTTGTTGAGAGTACCTATATGTTGTACTAATTTCTTCATCCATTTTTAGCAGGATTAATTATCTCATAGCATAATAGAAGGGTGAAAAGGTTGCCTACCTAAACCCTTGTTAGATAAGCGAGCCAAACCACACATTCAAAATCGATCCGAACAATCTAATTAACAAGCTCAAGGTCATGACTCGAGTGGAGAGGGTTGCCTACGTTGTAGAAAGGCATAACGATTAAATGTTGGAGGTGGCCGCATACATAGATTGGGCAATAGGCTTTATGCAAGACAAATCATGCATCTACGCCCCATATAAGTTTGGGTAAATTTAAATTTACTGTTCACAAAGTATACTTGTACTTAATCACAACTCGACTAACAAAACATTTCACATTAGTTTGTATATGGTGACCATTGCATTTTTTTAACTTTGTGTCTAATGTATGGCGAAGCTGTGGTTTTAGGCTCTCTTTACAGCAAGGACAGTGCCTATAACGAATTCCTTAGAATTTTAGATCAGTGACTATCTTCCTCTATTTTCTATTTATAATAAAGTATGTTGTTGTTTATGACTAACTCGCTCTATTTGTCCAAACACAACGCCTACCAGCTTTACGAAGATGGTGGAGAACTGTTGGAAAAAAGATACTTTAGTCATCCACAATAAGTACCGGTAATTAATGGTGATTTACACTACTTAATTATAAGTTCACAAGCTAATCCATATAACTAATTTATGTTATATTTTATGTCTTACAAAATGTCACAAGCAACCTAAAGAAAATATAATTTGTGAATACTATGTATACGAGTATCTTAGGGTCGGCAAGAAATATTGCACAAACCTTACAACTATAAGTAAAACATCACTATATTCATTAAATTAATTACTAACTTTTAATTACTTATAATTTCCTTTTCATATTCTCCATGCAACTTCCTTAGTGTGATAGAGAGCTGGATAATAAAAGCATTGAGTATATACAACTAGACATGTGCTAGTTCGTCCATTACAAATATTATCATTGGGCAGTTTTTCGATAAAGAAGGATTTTTAAATTCCAACTCAAATTATGACTGTCTTCACGTGTTGAATGAGTTGTAAGATATCTAAGGACTCAATTGGATATCCATGTATTAATTAATACTTGTTTTAATTAATTAATATATTGTATATATTATCAATTATATATACAAATTTCATCGATAATGTTAGCATTTTTATTGATTAAACAATTATTTTCCCCTCAATTCTGTACAATACAGGACAAAAAAATAAATTTAAAATTAGTGGAAAATCAAAATTAAAAATTAGCGGGAAATTTAAATTAAAAATTAGCCTCTTGAAAAAACATATTTACAGCGGGCCACATTAGTACTGTTCACCTGCGAAGGATATTTTTACTAGTAGTTGTCTTTACTTATCCGCCAGAAAAGATAGTTTTTGTTGGCAGATAGATATCGAAGACCGCCAGTAAAAAGGTTTTTCACTGGTTGTTTGTGGCCGCCAACAAAAATGTGGTATTTTCACTGATCTTCGGAATCGGGCGACTCCGTCGGCCACTAGCGTAAACCCATTTTGACCCGTCAGTGAAATTCTTTTTTAAGTAGTGTTTAGTGTCTAATGTTATATTTTAAAATGGAGTGAGTAGATTATATGTGTGATTTGGACACAAATATACTTCCAAGCATGTGCAAATATTAAGGAAATATGTTTTTATCATTTTTATGAATTATGACTTTGAGATCCTCGTTGCCATCTGTCTCTGGAGCTGTTCTTACAAAGTTAATACATGGTGCAGGAATAGAAAGAAACCAAGAATTTGATTTTATGTTCTATGAAGTCCTAAAAAAGCATCAACTTAAAGACACGGGAAAGAGATAATTTTATTTTCCTCCACTTTTATGGAATAGTCTATTCCATTAGAATTTTGAAAAGTTTGTGTGCTCAAATTATTTATTTCAAAGGATTTTGGAGAATTTGTCCTATACAAATCAGATGCTCTATCATTTTTATGTTCCAAAGAGGCTATTCCAAATGTATGTCAGTTCAAAGTTACTTAAAAACAGTATTTTTGCTGACATAAGGGAGTACTAAATTATGTCAGTTAAAGAGTTTTGTGCCAGTATATAACATCATTTACTCCGTCCATTTTATAGTATACCTACTTCTAATTTTTAAAATTTAATATAAGGACTTATAAAGTAATATTTCTTCTACCTAACCATTTCTCATTTAATTTTACTTAATCTTATCATAACCACCCTCCTACGCCACAATTATTCATTATTTAATAGTAAGAGGCATTCCAGTAGATAACTAGGTCAGGACAACTATGTCATCCCTTGTCCCGTGAGGTGATCATGTGTCATAAACAGAAGGATAACCAGATCAAATGGTAAAATATGACCATTTGATAATACGGTGTAGAGACAGGAACAGGGGATTAAAGAACTTAAACCTGCACTGTTCCTGTTACTGTTAGGGCATTTCGTCATGGGGCAATGCTAGATGTGGGCTTTTACTCTTTATTATACCTGTCCCACTTTTCAAAAGGATCCTCAATGCACCGAAAAGCACAAGTGATAAGATCAGGGTTCCTCTTCATGTGTCTCTATCCTCTATGAAAGAGTATGTCAAGATTATCTTCACCCAAAGTTTTGAACAAACCAGAGCCATGTAAAAGAAAAATACTTGTATGTTTTAAGGATAATCCAATTTACAAGAGTAGTCGTGCTACTCCTACAATATTTGTAAATATAAATATCAATTTTAGTATGTTTTAGTGTATTTAGGTTTAAATGGGGACCCAGCTGAAATCCTTGTTATCCGACCGCTACCGATGATTTTCCTTTGTCTTGAACTGTCGTCAACTCCAATCCTCCGCAAATGTCACAGGTATTTAATTATATATCTTGGTGACGGTGACAAACATTAAAGCACAGTTCGGTTCTACGATGAGAATAAAGTTAAATACACATGTAAAATAAGAAATACATTAGTATATGATTAATTGAGATTTAATTATTATGAACTTACACAAATAATTTATTTGATATTTTAAAGTAGTTTAAAAAGTATGTTAATAAAAAACGATGTAAAATTTGTATCTTAATAAAAAATAGGAGCCTAAAACATAAGTACTAATAAATAATTCTTTTACAAAACCAGAGATTTGGTGCTGTAATAGACAGACAAGAATTCATCCTGTTTTCTGTAAGAATCGAGCTATCTCGTAAAACTCGTGCAAACTTCATATGCTTTGGGATGCAAAGGTGTCCAAATTCATAGTGCAGGTTTAAGTTCTTTGGTCGTAAATATTTGACATTCAATATAAGAAATATAAGAAAGATGAGGTTAAACTTTTTAAATTTAATGGTCGGAATATTAAAGTTTAACAACCTAAACGTGGTATGTCTATGACCGGAGGGAATATTAACTAAGCATTAACTAAGCAAGTTCTCTGACCTAGTTTAGTAGTTTCCCTTTACTTCTGTGACATGATGCATACAATTGTTGTGTACTTATGGTTAGTTTTGTCTGTTAATAAAGGTTGCTACCAATGTCCTCTAGCTAATTGCATCTCCCCAAGAATGTTTCACAAAGCCATGCATGTCATTGGCTTAAACACAGAGATGCAATGCAAGCCTTTTGAGGGAAGAATGCACAGGTACAGAAGATGACCCTCTGCAAAACCATTCACTGGCAGAACAAAAGAGTGGTCAAAAAAGCTGGCCAGCTTCCTTCTTTTGGTTCATCAGATTCTGGTAAAGTGCTGCACGATTGGCAACTTAAGAGTGCGTGGAAGCTAGTTAAAGATTTCATTCCGGCCGGTTTAATTTTTTTGTCGGGAAAATTAAAATTCAGAAAAAAAATGTTGGATACTCTGGAATTATGCTATGTTGTCTATTTATCTATATTTGGTTCAAATATTTTGTGTAAATTTCATAAAATTATAAGTGCTTTGACCAAATTATCACGAAACTAATACGACAGATTTAACATAAAATTATCATAAAACTATAGATTTAAAATAAGTATTATAAAACTACATATTTAGTATTAAAGTTATCACAAAACTAAATATTTTATTATTTAAATCCCTAATATTTGGAGTTATAAATGTTATAGTTTTGTACTTAACTTAGTGCAAAACTTATAGGTTTGTAATAATTTTACTACTAAAATATGTAGTTTATTGAAACTCAATCTTAAATATGTAATTATGTGATAAATTTAGTTCTAAATATATAATTTTATGATAGAACGACCTAATTATTTAATTTTGTGATAATTTGATCACAATATCTGTACTTTTTTTTTATAATTTACTAACCTCACATGAATCCACGGCATGTATGCAAGACGAATGAACACCAACATTTACGAGAGGGGGCCAAATGCCCTCAGGGAATCTCATGCACAGCCCCGCAACCACTTTATAGCAACAAACATGCTCTCACCAAAAAGGACCCGATCCCATTGGCAAGAGAAAAGTACTTTCCACTACTACAAATATTTAGGAGCAAAGAAAAACAAGTGCAATCATCCAATGCTGAATGCCCACACACACTGCAACATATTTCTGCAGAAAGTGATGCTGTTAAAATTAAAGGCTTCATTCATTCATGTAAAGAGACAGGTCAGGCCAGCATGCAAGCATGAAAGAGAGGAGAGAAAAAAAAACAGCATGGAAAATGGCAACAGATTCTACTGATTTCTAGTATGACCAAATAGCAGCAGTATGAATTCAAAGAATATATAATACTCAGTTCAGTTTTGCTTGCACATAGTATCATGTTTTGTTTTGAAAGGGATAGATATGTTGGGCCCCATCATGGCATTATCCATCCATGATCCATCCCCAGCATTTAGTCATCTATCTATCCCAAACAGCAACAAGATTGTAGTAGTTTTCAGTTCATCTGGCATTTTCAGTGGAAGATCCACTAGTAGGATAAAAAGTAAAAAAAAAAAGTAGTTTTGATCGGCAAAACAAAAAGGTTTCAACTCAAGCGGAGCTTTTAGAGCAGTCAAACAACTGAACAGAAGCTGATACACAGTTACTGCACTTCAGATTGGAAAAAGAAGATGTATGGGGAATTCAGAGAACTGCTCACTCTCTTGTATTGCACCATATCCTTGCATTGTTGCATCAAAACCCATAATAGCACATATCAGCTACAACAAGATCAACAAAAGCTACAAGAAGGAGAAGATAATTGTAATTGCGAGGGCATTAATTGCTCATATGTAATAGGGATTTATAGATTATAACTAGATAAGATGGATACAAGAAAGGGGGAAGAGCAGCAGCAAAGCAAGCAAGAGCTCGATCTGTAGCTAAGCTAGCCGGGGTGGTGAAATTGGAATTGGAAGTGGTTAATGAGGAATTCAGAATTCAGAACGATGAGTCAGTCCAGGTGGGCGGACCTGACCCGCTTGTGGCCGGCGTGGCGGACGGCGGTGCCGACGGAGCCACCCTCGGAGGCGGCGGGGCCCCCGCCGCCACCACCGGAGGAGGCGGCGAAGAGGGAGGAG
Organism: Oryza coarctata; assembly: GCA_030770085.1. NCBI lineage: Eukaryota > Viridiplantae > Streptophyta > Magnoliopsida > Poales > Poaceae > Oryza > Oryza coarctata. The sequence continues at coordinate 16,437,772 of CM061466.1, forward strand.
AGGTCGGCGTAGAGGTCGACGACCCGGCGGATGTTGTTGTTCAGCTCCCGGATGAGGCCGACGTTGCGGGAGAGGTCGCCGGGGACCTTGGACTCGTGGTTCTGGTTGATCTCGTTGATCAGGACCCGGTTCTGGTCCAGCAGGCTCTGCACCTGCACGAAGCTCGTCTGGAACGCGTGCAGCGCCTTCCCGTCCGCCGCCGCCGACAGCGTGTCGCCGTCCATCGACTCTGCTTCTGTTCTTCTCGCCTTCCTTCTCTCTCTCTCTCTCTCTCTCTCTCTCTCTCTCTCTCTCTCTCTCTCTCTCTCTCTCTCTCTCTCTCTGCAATTCTGTTGTGCGCAATGCCCGAATGGAAGAAATGGTGAGACAGACGGCACAAGCCTGATGAAGTGGTGAGTTCTTGAGACGAGAAAAATAGTTGTTCTTCTTTATCAGTTACTGCAGGTTGAATTTGCTGTTATTCATGAAAGATTAGCAAAAATTTGCAATTTTGTAACGAATGATTAGCAATGTTTGCAAATTGGAGCAGCTGTAGCGAGGAAATGTAAAATTCACTGCTGGGGGCATGGAAGGAAAAAGGCACTGTTCAACAAGATCAGATATACTTGACGAATCTTTCTTGGACACAAAAAAACACGATTAAAAACCTTGAATTTATTTGCTGTACGTAACCTTGAAATTAACGCAATGGTTGAGGATAAAATAGAGAAAAGAAATTGGGAGCTTAATCCATCCAGACAACTGAAGTCTAAAACGAGAAAGAATTCCAAGAAACACAAAGCGCGTCAAATTTTGAGGGGAAAGAACGCAAGAAGAATATAAAGTGGAAGACGGAAGGTTCGTGGTGAAAGAAACAGCGGTCGTGCGGGAAGGGATGATGGGTTAGGGGAATGGTTGAGATCCATCGAATTCTTCGCAAGCAATTGGAGACGAAAGATTCCCAGGAAAACATGGAACGAAGCCAAGAACCCAAAAAAAAAGTCCGTTACTCCGATGCGAGTGAGATTGGTTTAAGAGCTAAAAATTCGCTCAAATGGCGGCCGCCTTTGCTACTGAACACATCCAAATTAGCAGAACAAAAGGGGGAGCAACCGGACAAAGAAATTCAGGCGAAAATTGGCAGATTCTTGTGACAAAGAACAAATCGCACGGGGAAGAGAAGAAATCCATGTAAACTGACTTCAACAGAGGTCAACCTTTACGCACGACCAGACCGGAGAAAGAACCTTAGGCAGAGGAACCAAGACCGTAATCCGCACAAGAGACCACCGACATCTTGCTTGCAAGGAAACAGCATACGCTCCTCGAACACCAGAAGATCAGTGTTTCTGAGAGAGAGAGAGAGAGAGAGAGAGAGAGAGAGGGAGGGGAGAGGAAGGGCTTACCTTACCTCAAGGACGCCGTAGCATTTGTGCTGATGAGATCATGCGACGATGAGAGAGAGAGGAGAGAGAGAGCAGTGGAATGATAGGGATGAGATGGCTGAAGAAGAGAATCCTGGATAGGAAGGGTGGGGAAGGGGAGGAAATCAGGAGATCCTCAGACACACGAAACTAGGCTGGCAGCAGTGACCCATCTCCTTCATATACGGAGTACTCCTAGTAGTACACTATATTTCTTTCTCTATTTCTCTCTCTAGCTTTAAAAGCTCTCTATTTTCTTATCTGTTGCTACGTCTGATATAGTCCTTAGTATTAAATTGAACACATCTAGTAGTAATACTAGCATACTAAAACAAGGAAAGAAGTGGAGTAGATTCTTTTGCTAGAGAGAGATTTGTGGCGCGTTCCTCCTCGACCTCTCTACCCTTTCTCTCTCCTCGGCTCGCCTGTGTCCTCCCAGTGTGTGTGCTTGCTTGGAAGCTTGCTGCTGCGCTCATGCGTGCTGTTCAGTGGTGGGTTATCCTTTTCCTTTCCTGCCCGGCACGGCGCGTTTCCGGATACCGGTGGAAAGCTACAATGGTGGAGTAACTATTCTTGTTTCGGATGTTTCTCTTCCCTTTTTTTTTTCTTTTCCTGTATGTGTGCCCGTCCGTGCGGCAGAAACTGACCTCCTCTCCTCATCTTCGGTCGATTTCGGCTCGTCAAGAAAGCAGGGTGGGACGCACCTATCAAGAATCAACTATCAGCCCCGTGAAAATTTGCTCATCATTGTCATCCGTGAAGAAGTTAATTATAACTGCCTTCCTTTTACATCGTGTTGAGCTTAGCAAATCTTAAGGGTAAGGGTATGTTTGCTCCGGATATGCATATTTGGAAGCTGTACAAGCTTATGAGTGGACCCAACAATGATATCTCTCGTGATCCATGCTTCAACTTTCGGCTGAATGCATGGTTAGGTCTTGTCATTTTCACCTGGCCCTCTACCTGACCACTTGCGACACGGAACTTCAAATAAACGCCGAACACTTTGCTAAACATGCTTTGCTGTTAGGCCAAATCTCGTGGAAATATCCCTTGCTAGGTAGGCCATCACAAAATCAGCTGATGATCACTCATCACTCTCCTTAATAGTACTACTAGGTTGCCTCCAAATCAAGGAGCAGAAATGCTTCGGGTACCAAGGACATTTACACAAGAGAAATAGCTGAGTGCTTTGCTGTCTGTGCTTCCCTCTCAGAGTGTTAAATGTACGAAGCCTTAAACGTTATTAACAAAATCAACCAACTATATAGTTTCTAATTAATCATGAAAAAATAAAGGTTTCTAAGTAAATATCGCTAGAAATATAGATATATTATACTCCCTCTATTTTAAGATGTTTTATGTTTGTTCTAATAGGGGTGGATTCAGTGTAGGTGCTGTCTCAAGCCACCCTGCCCCCTTGATAACCATTAAGAGAAGGAAAAAGGAGAGGGGAAGAAGAGGGATAGGAGAAAGAGTAGGGGCTGAAGGAAGAAGGAGATAAGCCCCTCTCCTATCTCTTTTTGAATATGCTCTACTCTCAAGTCAAATTTGGTTGAATTTGACTAAGTTTATATGAAAATATAATAGTATTTTAAACCCAAAACAAATATACTATAAAAAATATACTAAATAATTAATTTAATATTGTAGATGTTACTATGTTTTTTTATAATTTCTTAACTTATAACAAACCTGAAATGTCTTATAAGGATGATATGTTAGGATAATACGTTAATCGAAAGGTTACATATGAAATTGCTCGTTTTATGGAACGGCAAATTCATATATCGTTGTTTTGTGCTGATTTGAGCGCGCCTGCCGTGTGGTACGACTGTCTTTGATTCGGACAGTTCTTTTTTCAAATGACGATTCGGATAAGTTTTCAGGGGAAAACAAATTGCATGTGCACATGCTTGTATAAGCCAAGTAACATGTTTCTCTACTCTAAGAATTACCTCGCTTTACGGATCACCTTCGAGTTGACTGACATCACATGTGTTAAGTTCTAACCCTTAAATATTTTGTTTCATAGGATAATTGTAAGGGATAAGTTAACAAAATGAACTGAACTAGTACCTAGAGTTGTGTTTGTGTAACTTAATGACCAACGTGATATCTTAAATGGTCTCTATATAAAAAAACGTTAACAAATCAAGGGATCATTCAGACAAAATGCTATCAATGGAAATTAAAGCCGCTCTCAAATTTGTCTATGGTATTGATAAAAAGGTGTGATTCTACTTAACCAAATGTAGATGGCAAGGTAGTGAAAAATGTTGTTTTTTAATAACAATGAAACTATCTAATATTTGTTTTTTATTGCTATTTTACTAAGTTTATTTGGAGGTCTGTACAAATTTCTTTTGGCCTAACGCCACCGAGAAATGTTGCTCATATGTTTGGAGCATGGCTTAGCAAGGTTGACTTAGAAATAAGACCTCAAATTTTGGTTGGGGCAAGCGCTATGCATTAGGCGTTATGGTTATCGAGGAATGACATCGTTTTTACAATGCACAAATGAAATCCTATATGTAGGTGATCTTCAAAAGAATACATTAAACTTGCTCTGGGCCTTAAAACAAGTAGTTACTAATGGAGCGGATGAAGTGGGCATGCTGTATTCTGAAGACTACGATGATGGAAATATTTACTAAGTATGGATGGATGTTTACCACCGGGCTTTGTGCTTAAGCGTTTCCATTTAAGATTGAATTTTGTGAATGTATTATTTTTGTTAGCATTGTTTATTTTAAAATGGAATACTTCTTTGTAATAATAAATGGTTGAGTTCATGGCTTATGCAAGCATAGAATAAATGTATTCCTTTATCTAAAAAATATGCAACTCAAAGTCAATGCAGCCGTAGAATTTAGACTTTCTCCAAGGAAAGTATTTATGTTGGTATGCGACCTTAATTTTTTTTTGTGTGTGATTTAATATCAATGTTGGCTTCTTCTCTCATGTACTAGTTGTCTATCTGGTCATGAAAACATGCCACTTTTATATTGGTGCAATACTGCAATCTATGTGACACCACTAGTTTCTATTGATATATATTTGTGAAAACATACAAAAGTGCAATATTGTTAAAATATTTTGCAAGACATGTCAAAATTTAACTATTTGCCACTTTTATAAGTGGCAACTCTTTATTTACCACTCTTAGAATTGCCCTTACATATTTATCATTAGAGAGTTTTTACTTTTTGCCTGCGTGACGTGACATGTAGACATGCTAGAGTGAAATGCATGGATAAAATGTCTATTTTGTCCCTTTTGGACCCATAAGATTGCCTTCCATCTTAGTTCATCTTAGTTTGCTATCTTCAACCACTTGATGCCACACTAGGCACGTGCGATGCATGCTTGGCTAGAAGCGATTATTGCTACAACTAGCGACAGGAGCGCTAGGTCCAAACAACCTCTAGAAAATGACGGCAAGACAAGGGACGATGGTGCAGCGACTACATTAGCATCGGAGGAGCTAGAGGAATAAGATGAGCCAAGTGCAAAACAAACATTTTATGGCACCAATCCACATTGGCATGTGTATGTGTTACGTCACATAGGCAAAACTGGCACAAAACTAAGAAAGTTACTCTCTCACATGACAAAGATGAAAGGATAATTTTGAAAGTAGCAAATGGGGAGTTGCCATATTTAAAATTTCCTCGTTGTCAATGGTATAAATGTTTGGATATGGACATTGCCAGATGCCATTGCTATCGCTGTGAATCTCATGCAAGCACATCTTTTAAATAGGATCATAGCATATGTTCTCCTCCAGATTCATTTAAAAGAGTGAATTGTAGTTTAGATCATCTTTTATTATCGAAGTTTCTCTTCGATCCACTTTTATTCAATCGGTTCACTTTCGAGCAAGGCCAATGTTTGTGGCTCCATTAACAATCCACTGCATAGAGCAATAGTTATGACAATATACATGGGAGAAAATAAGGTGGGTCCCACCTCCCAGCCATCGCCTGCAATGGCCAACAATCCCAGCCCAAAGGCAATGAAACAGTGAAAAGTGAAAAATATTGTATTATATTATTTTGTGGTAACATCTTAAGCTTAAGGTTATTTTTTTTGCTACATAAAACTTATGGTGTACTCCCACAGTGGCTAAAGTATTGTAATGTTACAGTATTTAATATTTAAGGTCAACTTTTTGGTACATTGTGGATGCCTTAATATTTTCGTCATTTGTATTTTAGACCATCCTAAAGCACTAACGCTTATGTCTAGCCACATCCAACCTTCTCTAACAGAGATGAAACCTGCACATAAATAAGGAAGATCACTGCCATGGGAATAATTAACTTTTTACTATTCCGAAAGAGTGAGGGGTAATAGATTTACTACTTTATAAGAGGAGTTGTTATGAGAAGGATTAAATCGATACAGTAAAGAGTGGCAAAAAAGTTAAATTCCACATTGCCATGAGGATGCCAATGTGCTTAAGGCTACTAATATGCTTGCGAGTAGAGTTTTGGTGGTCCAAAATTAAAAAAAAGGCAAAATACCATCTACCTCCATCCTGCATTGGCAAAATCTCTTATATATTGGATGAAGGTAGTAGCTAGAAGTGAAAAAATTAGGAAAAAAAGTGGTCCAAAGTGAATTCACTCTTTATCTAACCCAACCCACCCCACCCACACATGAGCACATTTATCCTGGTAATGGTAATAATTAATAAAAAGAATTTGAAGGCAATTTGCAGTTACTGTGACGAATTAGGCTACACTCAGGAGGAGAGGTTGGAAAGCTCTCCCTATCATCGAAAACGAGGTGGGCTCATTAGCAGATAATTAATTAAATATTAGATTAAAAAACTTAAAAATTAGATTAATATGATTTTTAAATAACTTTTTATAAAAAAATTTTATAAAAATACACCATCTAACAGTTTCAAAAGTATACGTGTGGAAAATATAAATTGGGAAAGAGGAGTGCCAAACATACACCTATTGTGGTGCGATGTGTTTAATATTTTTAAGATGATGTAGAAATGATATAGTTTATTTTACAGATTAAATTAAAATTAAACCAAATATTTTTTGGGAGCATGGAAGATTAGACAAAATATATTTATCCAATTGCCATGTTTCTCTGTTTTATATGTTGTTAAACACAATATATTTAATTTGGATTAACAAAAGGTTGTTTGCCAAACACGAAAAGTCTGAAACCAGTAGTACAAAACGATACGAAGCAGAGCCTGAACACAGTTATCCTTCAGAAATACGTGTTCTGCAATTTCAATTCAGCAGCCCGAGTTTTAATCTTTCATGAACAAATGGGTAAGTACAAGTACCATGATCAACCGTGTGCGATTTACATAATTTCACAGTTTTTGGGAAGTGAGTCTGTCCATAGCACCATTTCAGACTGCGAACTCAGAGAACCACGACCAAAATGAGCTTCAGATTGAGGGCAACTGCGTTGCCACACAACTTTCGTGGTGGAAATACTAAATTCCTTTCTTCCCCTATATTCATTTCAATATTTCAATAAAATAATTACTGCATTTTAATCATGCTTGTTTACTTTTAATTTGTCGCCATTTTCATCCGCTCAGCAAACCACGCCTTCCAGTCAGAACCTTTTCGTCACCATTGGCCACCTGAAGTAACACGGAAGATAACAAGCAGGCCCTAAACTTGTTTGAGCTAGTAATTACCTAAAAAATAAGAACCTTGAATCATGTTTGAGCTAATTACCTCAAAAATGAGTGTTGTCTGGGGAATGGAGTCCAGGGCCTCCACACAGATTGTAGCAGCATCTTCTTTGCTCATTCTTCCCTAGGCTGCTGCACCCTACATATCAAGAATCATGAGAGTTTATTGAAAAGTGGAACATCCAAAAGAAAATATTCCTATCAATTTGCCTCTTCAAACTGCTGGGTGGAAACTACAGCATGCTTCAAATGAGGAAACTAATAATGGACTAATCTTATATGACAAGAACGATAACAACTAAATTAAGATAGGCTAAAGTTAAAAAAAACTTAAATTATAATTTAGTCACGTCAATAACTACTTTCTAAGTTTGTTCCGGGCTCGATATATTCTTATAGGATCATAAATCTAGCGTAATATATGTATTTCTATAATAATTAACTATTAAACCTAACGTCTTTTTGTAAACTAATATTTTATCCTAAATAACATAGTAAATCTAATTGATGTTCTATAAAATTTATCTTTTATCTTCTACAGTATTCTCTTATCATAAAGAATGCTAGATGGTTGACGCTACATCAATTAGCTCACTTTGATTCAATGGCTAATGTCTACATCAATATCCACATCCATATATAGCATCGATTCTAGATATTAAAATGTATCATTCTTAGACACTATTTGGCCTCTCAAATTCACATCCCTTCTCGTATACGATAATGCTAAAGTCATTTCATAAATATTTAGTTTTAATTCTCCTTACTCTAAAATCTTTAGACTCAAATCTACCGTCACAAGTCTAGTTTTATATTTACTCCTACCTAACTATCATCAACAAACAATATATCATCTATAAAGAACATATACTAAAAGATATCTTCTTGTATGTTTCTTATAACCTCATTTATTATCAAGGCAAATAAATACGGGCTCAAGATTGATCTCTGATGAAGTTTTATTTTAATTATAAAGTAATATGGGTTACTATTATTTATTCGAACACAAGTTATAGTATTATTGTACATATCCTTGATGAGAGAGACGTACTTTATTAAGACTTCATGTTTGTCTAAATCTCAGCACATAACTTTTTTTGATATATTGTCATAAGTCTTCTTCAAGTCAATAAAAACCATCCGTATATTCTTTTTCTGTCCTCTAAACCACTACATAACTTGTATTTTAACTTATCTTATTAAAAAAATTAATTATATAGTTGATCTTCTGAGTATGAAACCAAATCGGTTCATAAAGATCCACGTCGTTCCTTTCAAACAGTGCTCAATAATTCTCTCGTATAACTTTATAATATGGCTCATCAACTTAATTTCTCGGTAACGAACACTATAATATTGGAATGTCTTTGTCCAGTTCATTGTGTAAAGTTACTAAAGTACGATAATTGTCATGCTGATACCTCTATAAAATCGAAACCTCTATCACCACCTATCACCACCAGGAGTGCTTTGCATCGAACCAGTCCTGATTATGGTGGATGGGATCCCAGATGCAAGAACCACTTCTTCATCCCTCTCAGCAAGCTTCCGCAGTTTGCTGTTCATAATAGCTTGGAGGCCACCGCTACCTCTGTAGACAGAGAGCTGCATTCTTATCAAGATCTCGTATGGTTGGTGATTGAATCTAAGCTGAACTGTATAATACAAAGTTACAAAGCACTGAAACCTGGGATAGCAGAACAATGTGTTGCACACCCTTGAGGTTCAAGTCAGAGAAGAAACCATCCTATTGAAGCATCAAGTTTAAAGCAAGCAAAGATTGGAATGAGGAAGGAAAGGGAACCCTAGAAGCCGATATAACGTTTTCATGTAAGTATGGAGCACAGAAATGCTTCACAATCTCTCATGCCATACTCAAATCTAATCATCGTTATCTAAGAAAAATATAAACCCCACTAACACCCTAATCATCATGTGCAGTTAATGTAATTAGGTAATCTAATTAATGCATGGGCCAAGAAAACAAAGTTCATAACATACATCAGCTGGACAGATTAGAGCATGAACACCCCTTAGTGCTTTCTTTGTGAAGGACTTATCTTCCATATTACCAACCATGCACTACAAGGCAACCGAGAAAGGGATTATTAAGATAATATTTCATTAAAATTGTTAGTAAAAACATGATGAGAAAAAAACATCCAAAAACATCTATGGCCTTTTTATAATAACTGATACACCAAAGAGGTGGTATAAAACCTCTAATAAAAAGTGGATGCATGGTACAATATACAACAACAAAAAGAAAGTTGAATGTCAAAGCTATATGTGAGCTGTAACCTCCACTTAAGTTCCAAATGCTTCCTCAGTGGATCGTTTATCCTTCACTAATGCTTTTATTCTGGTCCTTTTCAGGATTAATGATAATATCACCATCTGAAATAAATGCAGGAAGTTTAATATGAAGCAACTGAGAAAAGTTTTTTTAAAAAAACTAACTGAGAAAAGTTAAAAGCCACCTGTAATTCAAGATGAAAACAAGGAACTAGCAAGATTCACTAAGAAAACTTCGGAAAAAGAAAGAACAGGAATCTACAAATAATAGTGAATATATACTTGGCCTTTGTCTCTTCAACATTTGTTAAAGGGGGGCAGTCATGGGTGTGTGCAGGTGTGGTGGTATGCAGGTGGTGTGCATGCATGCGTGTGTTCCATGCAACAAAAAAGGAGAAGTGATGGAATCATAAAATGGTTTCTCCAATAAGGATGTGCATGGAAACAATATTCAGTGGAAATACAAATAGGATGTTATATTGAATAATTATATACACCAATCCTAAGTCTCAAATCACTTGCCTGACATGTGGATGTGGGTCTACATTATCTATATCCTGAAACATTAAGTTTCAAAATATTTGTGGATGACATAAGTGTCAAATGATTGCCCCGTGATCTGATCATGTGGCTCTGTACCAACATATCAAGTACGATTGTAGTATTAATATTTTTACTCTGGTCACTAGTGAATGACAATGCAGCTACGCAAATTTTAGGGCTTGTGAGAACTGAATTGCGATGTGTTGAATATTGGATCAGTTAGCAAATCTGCAGCAGAACAAAAGAGTAACTTGAAGAATAATGGCAACCTGTCCAACCTCGCTGTCGCCGTTGGTGACTAGCACAGCATGTTGAGGTGCCTCGATATCTATTTCTCATCCCAAATTTGACAATAAATAAGAAACAGTGTCTAGGAAAGGGTAAAAAATTGCAGCATACTGTTTCTATGCACCTGAAGGCTCATCCTCAGCACTCCCATCGTTGGGAAGCAAATCGGGTGCGCCGTGCCACCTCCTCAACTTTTGGACCCTCTATACAACGATATTTCAGAAGAATGCAACAAAGTCACATGATTCTTTAGCCAGTTAAGCTGTCTAACAAAATCAAATCAGATTAATTTTAAAGACTTCGTCCACTGACAGAAAAGGCAATGTAATGACAGCGATTGCATGTCAACCACCAAAGTACATAAACAGGATTCCCCCCCCCCCCCCCCCCCCATTTTTTCTAGCGTCATGCCCATGAATCCCGCACCAGCAACTCAGCAACGGAGAATTTTGTGTTGATTCAGAAAATGCCCTTGTACCCACCCTACGCTGAAGTTGTGAACATTGTGTGCTGACCACATGAAGCATCATCTCATCTCAGCTTCTGTCACAAATGACCCAATTCTAAAGCAAAGCAAGCCGCCTGGCATATTCAACGCACACGCGAGAGAGGGGAGCGCACAGCGCACCTTCAATGTAATCGATGATGCGGTCGGTGAAGCTGGCCTCGTTCTTGCTCCTGGACCGGAGGACGACGGCGCGGAGGGCCCGAGGAGGCCTCCTAGTCCTGCTAGAGAGTCTCGCGGCGCACGGAAGCGGCGGCGGCGGCGGCGGAGGAGGAGAAGGGCAGTAGGCGCCGGCATCTGGGGACGTGCGTTGCTCGTGCTTCGACTGCGCGTCGTCGGCGGATTTCGCGTGCGCGGCGGAGGTGGCCTCGCGGCGACGAGGTAGATAAGGCACACACTGAGAAGACGAAAATGCATGGGCCACTAACTCTGACGGCTCAAAATGGTACGGCCCAGATGGGCCGGGAGTTCTAGGGTTTTGAGGCGGCGGCTGCTCCGCCTCCGCTCGCTGCCTCCTCCTCTCTTTAAAACTGGACGCATTAGCTCGGGTTTGGGGCATCTCGTCGCTAGGGTTTTGCTGCTGCCGAGAGGAGTGGAGGCGCTTCCAGATCTCCTCCCTACCCTGCTGCTGCTTCTCTACCATCTAGGTCGCCGCCATGAGTCGATCGGGGCAGCCTCCGGATCTCAAGAAGTAAGCCTCCGTCTCTGCTCCTCCCTCCCTCGCCCCCTGTGCTAGATCTCGATTCCTTTCTTCTCGTTCTGCTTCTTTCCCAGCGATTTTTATGTGTCCTGTTTACTGATTTGAGTTTTTCTATGGTGGATTGCCAGGTACATGGACAAGAAGCTCCAGAGTAAGTGACAAAAAAATCCCTCGTGGTTTATTTCTTGTAATTGTAGAGTAGATTCCCTTTCGGATGATGGGAGTCTACTGATAACTATTAACTAGTACCGCGCCCTAGTATTTTAATGGGATGAATATTTGGATGTTCAACTGGTTCTTGCTCAAAGCAAATGCATGTTTGTTTAGGATATGCATTTGTTTCATTAAATGAAATTTCTCTCTATTTTTAGGACATTTGGTTATGCATTTCGACCAATTGGGCATGCATTTATGACATGAAAATTAGTCCTCTTTAACCCTGATTTGTTATCTGGTTCTTGTTAGGCGTGGAGTTGCAGTTAGCTATGTCTCTTTAGATTGATTATATATGTTGGATTTTCTATGTTGTCATTCCAATGTCCTAATGCCCATAAGTGATGAACTCAATGTCAAAGCTATGGATTTATGTCCAAATGAATTGATTATATATGTTGGATTTTCTATGTTGTCATTCCATTGTCCTAATGCCCCTAAGTGATGAACTCAATGTTGAAGCTATGGATTTATGTCCAAATGAAGCTTATTGGCATAGTTACTCTGATGGGCATTCTGTGATATTTCATTTCGTGGTAATATCTATGCATGTATTCTGGTATTTATAATATCATTCTTTCATGTGTTCTCATCCACGGTTTTGTTAATCATTGGTTTGCAGATTAATGTCTTTACTCTATTCACTTATTTTCCCATGTTTCCTGTGTAATTAACTGTGATCTTCCTTCTTGATTTCATATTGGTTGGCTTCTCTACATGATGATAACATCCAAAAAGCTATGGTTTCAATCCAAATGAAGCTTTTTGTCATAGTTACTCTGATAGGCTGCCCTATCAATCTTTTTAAACTTGCCGGCTTATGCAAATCATCTCATTTCTTTGAGCATAATTGTTGTTGTACATCAGGATACAAATTATAAACTGTTAACTGCATATTGCACTGGGTATTCTCTGAATAGTATTGTTTTTCTTTACCTTGGTTTTCTGTTGAGGGAAAAAATTAAGTAAACCTGACTGATTTGTATTTACTGTTGTATTACCAATCATCATGATAGTTCAAACTTTGGCAACTGATGCTAGATGGTAATATTGTGTGATTTTTTTCTGGTTATCTGATTTTTATTACTTTTAAACTTCTAGTGTGTCAATGATACTATTGTGTAAAGACTTCCTACACTTCTAGACAAAGGCCCATAATGAAGCTGATATTGAATGAACATTGCAAGTTTTTTGGGGTTGCTCATAACCTGTTAGCTGACATGCCTATAGATTGTAAGATGGCTATGTCATGGCTGAAATGTTCTATGGTATCACCATATATGATGCTTTAAGGCTTCCTAAAGTCTTTTTGACCTTAGAGGAAAAGACAAGTTCATTGGTGGTTTCATTTTTTCCTTCATTGTTGAAGACTACAAATATATATGACTAGATAGGGTCATGCACCTCAATCCAATTGTGTTTTGCCATTTCATTATTTTAATGATCACCTTGATCTTGGTGAAGTGATGGATTTCAATATTGTTCTTGAGGAGGCCTCGCGAGTGTAGTTATAACACTGTTTAACCCTTTTTTTCAGTAAAGCTGAATGCAAACTGTATAATTGTTGGCACACTCCGTGGATTTGATCAGTTCATGAATTTGGTGGTGGACAACATGGTAGAGGTCAATGGAAATGACAAGACTGATATTGGAATGGTGGTAAGCCTTCTGTCAAGAATAACTGCTTATTTTTTTAACCGATATACTTAGCGCAAGGAGGTTTACTTACAATATACATTGATAATATGTTGAGGCCCCAAAATCATTTGCAGGTTGTCAGGGGGAACAGTGTTGTTATGATCGAGGCATTGGAGCCAGTGCCCAAATCCCAGTGACTTCCGTGGCATATTTCTGATTCAGTAGTTATAGAGCTAGTAGCAAGAAAACTGATGTATATGCGGTTGATGTTCTTATTGTACCTTGTCCCTGACTAATGTGTGGAATATTGGCATTGTTTCTTGAATATGGAATGCTGACCTTAACCCTTCTATTTTTGTTTGCAAGCCACAATTCATGTATTATGCTGATCTATGCCACACTCTTTGTTGCTGTTATGTATTGCTTGCCATCTTCACAGCAGGCCTGGCTCCTCTGTGCCAGCTCCTGGTTCAAAGATGACTAAATGAATTGTTTTTTTTGTCAACCCTTCATGTGCATTAAAGGTGGTTATTTGATTTGTTACTGTTACTACATCGCTTATTGCATTGGAGGGCGTATAGAATCTGTTTGAAGAAGCAGTGGGTTCCATTGAGCCTTTTGCTAGCTCTTTCAATCTTTACTCTTATGCCTTTGATAATTGATATGGTTGATACCTTAGCATGCAAGGTTTTGTTATGCAGAGACAGGATTGTGTATCAGCATTACCCTGCAGGTTTTGTTATGCAGAGGCAGGATTATGTGTATCGGCATTATGCTGCTTATAATGCTATGCGTTTGTTGCCGAAAATGGTTCCTGCTAAACAAATTTGAGTAGAGTGGGCAGTTGGGTTAAGCTTGATATCTGCTTTTTCCAACAATCATTTTCCCCACATGTGATTAGCTACAAGGAGGATTGTTTTAGGTAGGCTAGTGTAGCAGCTAGAGTTTGAATAGATCGTTACCTTGCCTTTTTTTTTTATGTGTTGCTCACCCCACCTAGGGCAGCAATGGTGTAGCAGCATTTGCTAAAGTACTGGTGTGTTTACTAGATTTGTGAAAAGAAAGGGTGGGATAGAGTTTACTGCTATACTGATCTCTGAGTGGGCATTCAGATTTAGGTTAAGCCTCTTATGGTGCATATCAAATGTGAGATTCTTATTGCACCTATCATCAAATGTGAGATTCCCTTCGTTATGCTGGATTTTTTTTATGATGTTTCTGCCTCTAAAACCACAGAAAGTTGGTATTTTTGCTTAGGCATGTTGAGCTCTATTTTCTCCTTAATGATTTGGCATCGTTTCTGTTCTATCTTGGTCAAAGTGCTTGCATCCATTCGTAGGACACATGTTTTCAAAGTACTTTCCATTTGCCAAATGCGCCTGGTGTGCACTATCATATCAGTTTGATTTACCCCTTGAATTATGATCGGGGACAAGATGAATTACCCTCGAGGGGGAAAGTTGGACTAATGCAATAGTTGTCAGAGAAATGTTATAGATCATGTTGAGACCAGACTTCTTCTCTGTAGACAATTGTAAATAGTTTTGTATCGTCAATATGATGTTTGCTTGTCTTCTGTTTCGTGCTTGCTAACTGCAATACAAAAGGTCATCTTTGAATTTGCTACGGGAAAATTTGGTGCGTTGTTGGGGCACCAACCAGGCTCAGTTTTTTGTGCTACTAGCAATTATCGTGGATATGTTTTTTTAAATCATTAAATGGTGCGATTTTTAAAAAATCATTCTATATTTTTCTTTAAAAATTTAAATAAATTTATTTTTTTAGTTTATAATAGTTAATACTTAATTAATTATAATCTAATTAAGACTCTTCTCGGGTAAGGAAACGAGCTAATCTGCTAAGTTCGAGAGAACGCACCAGCATGTGCTCCTATTATAATTTGCAATCAATTCACATTAAAAGTTATTTCTTGCTGCTTGTTGATATTGTTCTATGTTTAATTATCAGATAAGATTAGCTATACACATTCATTTAACATAGGATACAGGGTGATTAAGCTTAACACAAAACATAAGATGATTAAGTTAATTGAAATAATAATCACAAATTTCCACTTGACAGTGTAGCTCAACAAAGGACTATGTAAATACATTATATAATTAAAATATATAAGGGTAAAAAATAGACGATGACTGAGGAATGAAATCCTGCTAAGGGGCCGGGAGACCTGATGGTGATGACGACATCCCGTACCTTGTAGGCGTAAGCGCGACGCTACTTGTCCGATTGCTTATAACTTACAAAAAGAAAAAGAAAGAGTCCCATGGCCTAGTATAAAGCAAGAAACATCATAACTTTATTGCTAGGTGCTTGTTTATCCTTCCAGTTCTAAGAGAGAATATAGCCTTTGCATTATAGTGCAATAGGCTAGTGATCTAAGCTACTTATGATCTAACCTTGGGGTAGCGTCACATGTCCCAGCAAAGTGTGCTACACATAGACCACGTAGTTAAACATATGTTGTATTTTGCAATACTAATACTTTGATGTATCAGATTTAGTACCATGTATATATTATCTTAGGTAGCCTTATGTATCAGACCTAATAACTCCACCCCCCATATATATATATATATATATCAGAGATAATAGATTTCAAACCTAAGTTCTACATGTACAATGTCTGGTATTATAGGTATGAAGTATCAAAATTGATACTTAACTATATCTGATATCTACCTATATATATCATATATGGTACCAAGGTATGAGACATAGTACCTAGAGAGTATATATTTTATAGTATGATTTTTACTCTTGAATTTGAAGAATATGCTTATACATGGTGGAAGAAATTTCCTCACAAAAGCTTTGTTAAGTGTTTGGAAGATTTGAAGAAGTTAGTTAGAAAGGAGTTTGTGCCAAAAGAGTATGAGCTTATTTTTACCTTGTTGTTTGAAGCATGTCAAGCAAGGAAGTAAATCTATCCAATCTTATTATGATGAGTTGTGTTCTTCCTTACACCGAGTCAATGTTATTAATGATGTAGATACAATGGAGCACTTCAAGAGAGGTCACAATCCTAATATTACTGTTGTAATTGAGGAAAAATATGCCAGAAGTGTAAGTGGTTTGTTGAGCTATGCCATTAAAGAAGAGAAAAATTCGAGGAGGTGCAAGAGAGGCTAGAAAAATATGTTGATTTGTGCAAAAAATATCCTCTTAAATTTTAGTGCTACATCATCATCCAATGAGAATATTGTTGCAAGAAGTAGAGAAATATCAATACTATATTAGAAGTAAGGACTAACTATGTCCCAATGTTTATTGGTTTCAATACTAAAAGTAATGAAATTCAGTTCCCAAAGTCCATCAAAGTGTTATTATGCAGGAAGGTTAAATCTGAGCCAAAATGTGAGCTAAAGCTTGACACTAGTTTGATTGATAATGGTGCATCCCATCTAAATGAGAATGGCATCCAAAAGTTCAGTTTGAGAGCTAAACTTGAGAAGGAGAGTGTTGCTACAAGTACATCTACTGTAAGTGAAAAATCTATCTAAGAACTTGTAAGCATGTTTGCTAGAGGAAAGGAAGCTCCAAAGCAATATGCAAGAAAGAGACAAGCAACAATGAAGTGCTCAACTCTTATCCCTACTATCAATGTAACCTTGGAGGGGGTCTTAATCAATGGCAATTGTGCTATTGATGCCCCCTTGTTATGATGATATTGAGATGCATCACAACCCATGTGAGAATGAGTCATATGGCCAAATTGAATGAGAGATATACAAAGAGTGAGTTGTGTGATTCCACCAAATATGAGGTTGAGAGCACACACAATGAGAGTGAGAGGAAAATAATACATAAGAGAGTATATCATAGGTCATGTGAGGATGTTTATGGATCTTAACAAAATCATAATACTTTTGGTGTTATCTCTCGTATTATGCAGGTTTCCAAGGAAGAACAAAAGATGGTCATCAATTTGATCAAAAAATATGAAGATGAGAGAATTGAGAAGATGACCATAGTGGAGAATGAACCATCTGTTTTGATAGGTTTGAACCATGATGATAAAATAGGCGAAAGTTTAGAAATGGCATCCACTTTGCTTATGTCACCATGAGAGCTGAAAGGTAACAAAAATAAAACATATCTCAATATGTATGATAAATTAGTAAGCAGATATATTGATACACTTGTTGAAGTTACACATGTCATAAATTGTGCTGATTTGAATGATTCTTATGTCGATATGAATGCTGAAATAAAGTTTGATGATAATCTTTCTATTCTTTAGATTGTGCAAATAAATTTGATCACATATAGCTGATTACACATGATGAAGTGTTAAGTTGGAAATATTTTATGTCATATCATGTTTGTTAGACATGTTAAATTACATGAAATGCTTGAGAAAAATTTTAAAATAATTGTGCTGAAAAATTTTAATAGTGTTCACACATACCACATACAAGTATGCTTTTAATTTGATTGGTGGATATGCTGAAAATAAATTGTATGTTTGTGCTATTTGCATAATAAGCTTGCTAATTTGAGATGGAAATTAATGAGTAGTCATGCTTTTGAACCAAGTTATGCACAGCATAACTTGAATGAAGACTTCATTCGATGGTTGTTGTTTAAAAACATTTACATTACCTACATGTTTTCTTCTATGGCAGCAAAAGTTAATGGGAGAAATAATGTTGATTTTTTGAAATTTTTCTATCCCATGTTTAAAGTAGTTGGTTTTGCCACTAATGAATTTGATTGCTTGAATACGTTTTGTGACCCAAAATCATGGAATATGGCTAATGTTCTTACACCTACTTTGAACTTGTTTGATATTGCAAAGATGAAATATGATATTTTGAATCAAATGTGCAATTTAGAAGAAATGTTGATTACTCCATCTCCTAAAATATTTGCTTAACCATACAACTTGATGACAAGTTTTCAACATGAACAAGGAGCCAATAATCAGAGTCCAAACTCAATGCAAGTTTTGCAACATTCTTATTCTTGTTTGCTAAGAGAACCATGAAAAAATGAAGAAAATATGAAACATGCTGAAATGTTTTACTCCACCAAATTGCATACATGTATATCCTCTGTTTGGTATAGTTTATTTTTAGATAAAGCAAAGTCGAGGATAACTTTTTTAAGAAGGGGAGGATGATACAGATTGCCTAAGGCCATTAACACATAAATTGATGCTACATATCTCTTTAAGATTGAAGCTATGCTTAACTCTAAATCTTGTTATTTTTATAAGACAAGGTTGATTCTTATATGATTATAGGTTAAAGCATATGTTGTGTTTAAAGAGATGCTTTTGATAATAAGAAATATGAAACATTTGTTTAGCTATGTGCTAACAAATTCAGAGAGATCTTTTTGCTCTTATGATAGGATTACAGAAGTGGTGTTTGATGCCCTCAATTTGTGCTCCTACTTCTTTTAAAATTTTCCTCGATTGATTATAAGCGGTAACTTATAGTGTGGCTAGACGAACTCGAATTAGGTTGTCATAATAGAGTTAATGATTGGCTTCGAGTACGATTGTAAGGTTGCAATGTTATATTGGTTGCTTGTAGCTAGCTATCTTTGTTTCTTTATATTTGTTCGTGATCCATGATCGGAATCAAACCCCCTTATTATGCAAACTATGTGTAGCCCATTTTATACCAACTAACTTGAAATTTTAAACATAGAAATAGAAAATATAGAAGCTTTTTATATATAGAAATATTCAAATTAAAAAAGATTAATATTTTGAGCCGCAAGGGCTGCATGAAGCCACTGAATTTGGCTCAAAAGTCCACATGCACGAGGAAAAAAAGGGAAAGTCGGCCAATTTGAAAGCATATTAAGCCTATATTCATTTTTAAGTGTTTGGAAAAAAATCTTGCCACATAAAATAAAACAAATTAGCATATCATTAATTAAATATTATCTAACAAATTTAAAAATAAATTAATATGTTTTTTAAAAACTTCACTATGGAATTTTTTATATAAAAATATGCAGTTAAAAAGTATACACGTAGAAAATAATAAGGAGTAGAGATAGCGAAGAGGGAAAAAGCTAAGCAAAGAATGGCGCGTGGGCGACTGTAAGCCTTTTTTATAAAAAAATATGAATACGAAATAAGAGTGCCGAAGGATAACATGACAACAATACGGTGTCGGACTTGGAGGTGAGGAGGAAAAGGAATGTTCAGAGCAAAACGAGACAGGATGGAGTGTAAAATGAAGGAGTGTAGCATAAAGGGAACAAAATAAAAATATGGTAACGGAGGTACAAACCGCAAATTCACTGGGAAAAAATTCGACAAAACCAACGGTTATATTATAATCGATCTTTTCCTCCCAAATCCCTCTCCTTTACCCTATTCCCCACCCAGCAGGCGCCGCCCGCACGGCTCACGCGGTCACTGGCGCCGCACGACCACCCCGACCGCGCCGCACTGCCCCGCCTCCATCCACGTCGCCGTAGTCCCACCTCCCTGGCCGCCGCCGCCGCCGCACCGTCTAACTCCCTCTGCGGGAGCAGCCCAGGAGGTAGGCCGGGAAGCAGCGGTGGGAGGTTAGACGGCGCGCCGGCGAGGTCGCCCAGGCCTCCGCCCGCGTCGACCGGGTCGGGGATGAGGCAGGTCAGTTTCAAGCGAGAAAAGCATGGGGGCAGATGGAAGATCCGTTGGGTGTTTAATTGGTTTCATTACCTCTATCTAATTAACCAATCCAATCCAATCCAGTCTCGTCTCGATTTGTGCGTGGTGCAGCACTAGTATCAGTTTGTTTGTTTTATGCAGTCTGGGGTTCAGCTGAAACCCCCATGCCCCGCGATTAGGTCCGACCCTGTGTTTGACTCGTTCATGTTAGAAGGAGACATGACAATAACAAGGAGATAGGGTTCTGAATGTGCTTTGTATCTTCGCACCTGATGATGATACATGAATGCTAATGTGTTTAATATGTTAATTAACTGTGTTAGACCTTATGTGAAAGCTGGTTTTTAAATTTATTAATTTAACCAGTACTGCTGTTCTTTTTTGGACCTTCCTGTTAGGTCTGAAATTAAAGGATTGATGTGTGTGTTCTGCAATGTTTTTTGATTAAAAAAACACAAAAATGTTATAGCCTGCTTACTGCTGCTATTTTGATATAAAATCTACATATTTAGGATTTTGCTTTGTTAATGAAACATGAACAATATGATTTGTGATTACTGATTTACTGTGTTGATCCAAGTCTTCTCCTATTCTTAGTTTGTTCTGTTATTGCAGAACACAAGTCACCAAGGTTCCAATGATCCCAGGGTACAAAAGAAAAGGCAAGCAGAATGGGCAAGACCTGGAGGAGTTTTTAATAGGAATACTAACAAAGGAGGTTACATTCAAAATTCATTGCCTGGTAAACTTTCATACAGTGTGGTACAGAATAGCATAAAATGTTCTTTTTAATAACTAGTGAGTGAGCATGTCTTCTGTGGTACTTGTTCCAGGTGCATTGCATGAATTTTTTTACCCTGTTAGAGGATCACTTCCATTTTTCTGTACAGTGTGCGATGTGGCTAATGTTTGCATCTTATTGTTGTCCAAAGTGCAAGCTTGCACTAATCTGAGATGATATGATAGTGGATTTGCTCATTGACGTTTTCATTGATGCTGACATGTGATTGGCTTTGTGAATAATACCATCTGCAAAAAATGCCATCTTAGAAAAACCTTACGATGCTAAATTAGAGTTATTATTCAAATTATCAGCCAAATGCATGTTAAGACAGAAATGCCTTTTTCCTCGTATTCTCAGCCCCTTAGGCATCTTACCACCAACTGCATGCTTGTAAGTGTACTTTTACATTGCCATGTTAACACGATGGATATATTTGCCTGGACAAACAATTATGAAATAAGGAATTTATGGAGGGTTGGCAACTGTGGTATATCACAATAAATTCTTTTTGTGGTCATAAATAGCTTCTGCTAGCTTCAATGCTACTCATTTTCTAAATACCCTGGCCTCCTGGGGTATCAGTTATTGCTATTACCAGCAATAACAACTATTCTATATTTTACTTTGCTGTTCTGTGATCAATTCAAGGTACTAGATAATCTAATTTTTAAAAGCTGATATTCACAGTAGTCACTAGGGAGTTTCGTGTTGTGAAAGACAATCGGCAGAAGGCAGTTGGTGAGATTATACAAGAATCATTTCATAATGGAGGCCTTAGCGATGGACAGGTTGCTTCCAATGTTGGAGACAAAAGGTAGAGTATTCCATAATAGTAGCAATGAACAGATTGCTTCCAATATTGAACCTTTGGAATATGCACTTGAGTTATTTACACAGATAGAAAAATATGTCAGCTAAGATAATCAAATGATCGAACGTTGTGTTATCAGTTATGTAGTACAAACTAGTAATACATCTGTAGATGTACTTATTGTGTAATTGAATGACATGCCTTCTTTCCCATGTGCTACTTTCTACCTGCATTATACTATTCACTACCAGTGGTTATTTACTTGAATATTTAATAGCAATATTTGTTTCGCTGCTTTATGGTTTGGCATCTTGCTTTCTTTTGTGGAAACTGAATTTGCTTCAAAAATTTCACCAGTATTACTTCTGTTCATATATGCCCTTGTCATGTTTCTCTGAAGCTCAACTGAAAAGTTACCTGCACCACACCATTCGGTTACTCAAAATTCTAATGGACATGGGGCAGCTCAAGTTGATAATGGACGCAAAATAGCTGCTCAAGCCCATGATAAAGAAGTCAAGCCTTCTAATGACCAAACGGTTGGACAATCTGATGGGATGATTACAACAATGGTTGGTTCACATGCAGTTCCAGGAAAGGGCAATCAGAACAGAGTGCTTGCTGTGCCATCAGGAACAAATAATTTTACTGGTGAGCTTTGCTGCTCTTCATCAGATCCAATACATGTACCCTCTCCTGGTTGTAGATCAGCTGGGATTTTTGGAGCCATAAAGCGTGAAGTTGGAGTTGTTGGTGCTAGGCAACAGCCATCTGATAATGCAGCAACAAATACATCTACTTCAAACAGTTCAGTTAAGGTGCCAGTGAGTACAGCAACAAAAGATAATGCTTCAAATGGACAGCAATCTAGATTCTCTGGTGTATCATTGAAAAACTCCCATCCTAGTTCATCTACACACTTGAGCAGTAGACCATCTTTGAGTCAATATCATTCTAAGGCAAACACCCCTGTTGGTCATCCAAAAGGTAAGCGTTTTCCATGGAAACTTAATTGGTTGGGAATTGGGATATGTAACAAATACATTGATTATGGTGGTTTGGGTATGCCATTTCATTGCACATACCGACATATACTTCCTTCCTGCTCAAATTTGAACACAGCAGTAGCTGTTAGCCTGTTAGGGTATTTTGCTTAATGTAACATGCTAACGACAAAAGGTATTCATTTGAGTAATATCCAGTGTTAACAATGCATGGTTTGGCTTGGAACCCTATTGTATTATATCCACATCATTGCACATTTTCTGTATGTATGGACTATGAAGCACTGTTTTATATTTTCTGAAAACCAAATGCTGTCAACTGTTGTCTTTCAAAGTATTTGGCCAAATTCTAGAGGGGCAGGGATTATTTAAGGTAGTTTTCCTTCTTCTGGCATTTTTGTTAAACAGATATCGGCGATTTTTATGCAGTGAACCCACAATTGGAGTGGAAACCCAAATCAGTAAGCCCCAGTCCTGTCAATCATGCAGATAATGTGGTGTCTTCTAGTGCTGCATCATCTGTTGATGGTAATTGGGCACACATGGTCGGTTTGTCTAAGAAGCTTTCACAAGCTAATGTTTCTGAAGATGAACATGTCATCATACCTGCACACCTCAGGGTACCAGACTCAGAAAGAACTCATCTTATATTTGGTAATTTTGAATGTGATGTTGAGTTGAAGGCTTTTACATTAGCCCCTGATGCTTCAACTAACAGAGAATTTAATGCTCATTCTTCTTCAAGGTGATTTTGCTGCATCTTCTCTTTGATATAACCTTGCATTCTTTTTGTTTCCCAATAAGTACACTGTAGCAGAACTTTCCACTATAACTACTGTCTAAGGGTTCAGATTTCTACTATGAAGTTAACCCTTGTGTGTGCAAATTAAATCTGAGACATGTGACATGTAATTATTCGTTGATTGCAGTTTGACAGCATTATATTCTTGCAGATCAACTGATGATGTGCCTCCCACTGACCAGACGGACCTTGTTGGTTCTTGTGCCATGCTTCCGAAATCAGATTCTGTTATTTCAGTTTCTGAATATCAGCACCCATTGACTGAGGACATGGAGGTCTTGAGTCCAGGTGTTATTGGAGAACATAGGACAAATGATATGATTTCAACCCAGGTCTCACATTCTTCCCCTCAACCCCAGCATCAGGACAATTCAGCTGTGCATGACTTTAAGGTGAATAGAATATATTAAGTGGGGTGGAAATGTTTTATTTTTACCTCTTATTCGTGGTTCCTAGTAGAGGCTAATGCTTTAACCTGACGTTTCATCCTTTCTTTTCCTGGTGTGCCAGGAATATGAGCCAGATTCTAGATATGAGTTACCATTTATCACTAAAGCTGTTGATAGTGAGGTGACCCAAAATATACCCTATCCATCTGAGGTAATACCAACATGCTGCCTTTATGTTCAAGTCTGGTTATTATGATCTGGTGTCTGCCTGTTTGGGATACGTTGCTTTGGATTTACATTCATAAGCACACACGTAAATGGCCTTTATGTTCAAGTCTGGATTCCTCTAGATTTATTTGTCCATTTAAGCTCATCTTTTGTTTTAGTTTTCTGATTGCCTCTCTCTTTTCACATCCACCTGGCCAGTATGCACATCTTGCTTGCCATAAATAGTGAATGCATTGTAAGCCACCTTAATGAATTGATTTTTGAAAACTTGGTTGTTTGACATTGTATTAGAAGTTTTAGAAGCATGAGAGACCTGCATTCACCTATGTGAACATCTGCTACAGCTATACCACTAACTAATAAGTTCTCCACAGAAGCTAGAAGGGAATCCTTGGCTGCTTCCTCTTCAAAGCTACTAGTGCAGCTTGCTTTTCCATACTACCTGCTAGTATTTTATCTTTTGGTTTTGCCCTTTTGGTCTGAAATTATGTCTTCTCAAAGGTTGGACTGAAGCTTCTAAACTTGATTGATGGCTCCAGCATATTCCTTGTAGTTATAATACTGGATGTTTAGCTTTTCTTGTTAGGGCTTATCCACTGTCCAAGATCAATGTTCCATTAACAGCTACTCCCTCCATTCCAAAATATAAGGATTTCTAGGATTTAATTTTTGTAGTACAATATAAGGATTTCTGCTCTAATTCCCATGATTCTCATTTTTTTCAATGATTCCAAAGCCAATCAAATGACTGGAAAGTGAATATAAGCAATTCAAAATTCAAAAATTGACAACTGAAGTTACTAAAAAGGAATATTTTGACTTAACCTTACTATATGCTAAACGACCTAGAAATTTTTATATTTTGGAACAGAAGGAGTATATAACACCATGTGAAACTCTGTTGACAGGTGATGGGCTTACATGCTGCAAATTTCAATCAGTTATCTGTTCCTGCAGCAACTCAGCAACCAGTGCCTCAAATGTACCAACACATGCATGTACCGCAGTATCCAAACTGCTTGCCATATCAACATGTTTTCTCTCCATACTATGTGCCTCCAGTGGCTGTTCAAAACTATTCAAGCAATCCGGCATTTACACAATTGCCAAGTGCCAGCAGCTATTTGGTATTGCCAAACGGAACATCACAGCTATCACCCAATGGCATGAAGTATGGACCACCTCATCAGTGTAAGCAAATGTTCCCTGGTGGCCCTGCTGGATACGGTGGTTTTGCAAATCAGAATGGCTACCCAGTCAATACTGGTGTAATTGGTGGCACAGGTACTATCGAAGATGCCAATATGAGTAAATATGAGGACAACAATCTTTACACGCTCAACCCTCAGGTAATTGTATTTTCATCCTTTGACTGAGCTTTTTCTGATCATAATTTTGACACATGATGTATTGTAACATGAACAATATTAGTGCTGGTTGCAGGCTGAAACAGCAGATGTGTGGATTCAGGCTCCTACAGACATTCCCGTCATGCCATCAACGCCATTCTACAACATGATGGGCCAACCACTGTCTTCCCATACAGCATACTTGCCACCGCATAATGGTCAAGCTGCCCCTTTCAGCCCGGTTCAACATCCTGCTCACTTGCAGTTCCCGGCCTTGTCCCACGGACTACAGCCAACAACAATGACCATGGTGCAGAACCCACAGCCTATGGTACATCAGCCAGCAGGACCGCCGTTGGCTGGAAATATCGGCATTGATATGGCAGCCATGGCATCTGGAGCTCAGGTTGGAACATTTCAGCAAAACCAACTCAGCCATCTCGGTTGGGCTCCCAATTTTTGATGATGATTTGGATGGCAGTGCTCTCGTGCGACAAGTGAGCTGATTTCGTATCGACAAGAAAAAAAAAGAACTGATTGAAGAGCTATGCTCTAATGCAAGATAATACTCATGATAACTGTCACCTTTTGTTTATGATGCAGGGAAAAACATGTTAGTATTTCAGTTCATCTAGCACCGCCCAAAACGTGTCCTGCATTGGAAACACCAATTTTGACTGCCCGTTTGCTTTCTTATTTATTTCTGGTTTTATGGTATACGTCAGTTCGGTCTTGAACTTGTGATAGATGAAATGTGTGCGCTGAAATGCTTATCGTTTCATCTCAAATGACATGATCATTTCGCTGTTCCCTGGAGATTGTCGACGAGTGCCGAGAAGTTGCTATCGGCCCACCTGTAGGCTGCAGTGCTGCTGCACCTTTATGTCAGGACAGTCCACTAGTGATGTTTAAACTCACTAATAGAAAGGTTCAGGACGAAGGATACGATCAATTCACCATGATTCGACGGAACAAATACAGAAATCAACGTCACATGGTTATGCAATTAGGTGTAGGGTGTATCTCAAAATTAAAGACAACAGTTGGGAGGTGAAAAGTGGTTGTGAATAAACAAGATTCTAGTTCGTGGAAAGCGACCGTCCTTAACATAAAAACTAGGCCGCTAATAAGGCTCATAGGGATCAAGCAAACGTGTGGGGCTCATGTGTCAAGAGCACCCAGAAGTCTACTTATTGTTGTTCTTGCCTATCTTCTAAGCCAAACAATTGAGCTAATTCGCTCATCGGAAATTTACTATGCCCTATATAACATTATTATGACATTTGGGTGGCTTAGCTGGCTCGGCTCATGATTAATAACTCGGCTGGGCTTAACTCGTTGAGAATTGCTAACATGCTAAGCTAAGGTTTTAACTCATTAGTCAGAACGAGCTGGCTAATGAGTAACTCACGAGCCAAAAAGAATCATAGAAACATTCGGCCGGCACCCCAAGCGCAAACAACCCAAGAGTAGGGTGGTGGCACAAATAGCCTACAGAAAACATTAGGACGATAAGTCAACAGCCCACAAAATAAGATCTATATACCATCTCCAAACCCTAAAATCTTCATCTTAAATCCTAGCATTATTTTCTTGTCGTCACCGTCTTGCTCTCATAGCCATCTCGTGCCAACGCTAGTGGGATCATGGCTCCACTCTAATGGCATAGTCATTGTCGCCCGTCCCACTCTACTACTCTATCTCGTACCCTCACTGTCATCATCCCTTTCATAGTAGCCCGATCATAATAGCACAAGCACTAGCCATCCTAGCCTATTATTGGCTAGCTAAGTTCTTGGCCGTGGTAGTACCAACATCAGTCAGTCTTCGTTTGATCCATTGTAAGTCGAACAAGTCACAACTACGTGTCTTTTAGCTTATTAGGATTACAAAATGAGTAAGTCAAATTGAGCTAAACTGGCTCAATATCGAACCCTACATTCGGGCAAGCTTTCTTTTTAACAAGTTCTAAGTCCCTAATCTAAAATTAGTTTATAATCCAAAGAAAAATGCTATCCAACATATGGTGATAATAAAAGCATTAAAAGTTGTTTCACCGAGGGATCATGCGCACATCATTAATCATATATCCAGTTGTTCTACCTGAAGAATTTTCTAGAAGTGGCCAAATGATGTCCAGATTTATAGTCCCATCAAATTTTAGCATGTGCTTATTCGTAGTACTTGTTGGAAAGAGATAGACTTGTGCATCTTATCACGTCGTCATAATTATCAGCCTCGCTAACTGGACCAACAAGCAGAGCGTCGGCAAAATGGCTGATCTGTGCGCTGATATGGGCAGGTGGTGATTGGTGAAAAAAAATCTCCTGCTGAAGGGCAGTAGGGAACTCATTATTATGTACTCTAAAAACCAAGGTAATCGGGATATTAGGTAGTAAATTGTTTGGTGTGACAGTTTGCCGGATCGGGGTACTATTATATTTTAAAAATACTTATCTTTATATAAGATTTATAATATGTTATGTAAATTAAAGCCTATAATAATGATTTTGATATATTTAATTAACTTTTTTTTACTTGAGTGGACTTATTTACATTACTACGTGGAATTAGGATTGTATGGATCAGAATACTAAAAAAAATAGGATACTACTGATATAGTTTCGGCTCGGTACAACATCAGATTAGGATATTGGGTTGTTTTGGAGAGCTTTAGTAGCTACTCCTGAAATATTTAGTCTTTCAAATAGTCTAGGTTTTTATTTGGATTCTAAGAAGCTTTATTATAGAACCTAGAAAATAAAATAGAAGAAGATTCTCACCGGCTGAAATTCTACAACTACTTAACATGTAAAATCTAAATCTCGCCAAATAACCCCGTGAAACTTGGTACAGCAAGGTAACCAAGTTTTATTTCCCTTTTCTTTTTCTACTAACGAGGTGGTCAAGAGAATAACTCACTGATTGATTGGTTGTTAGTATTTGAAATAAGTTTTTTTTAAAAAAAAATAGGATTTGGAAAAGACAGGATTATAAAAAATAGAAATAGGATAGGAGCACACCATATACGTCATAGTATTTCCCATTGACCTCCATTTTTTTGGGGACCGTTGACCTCCAAATATTCCTGGTATGTTTGTGAGGAACTTGTTGGTTGAAGTGCTCCTCTATTACAAATTGTGCCAAACCCTAGTCTAAATAATTCTTTGTAAATATGAATGCTCTTACACGCATAGGTCTTTTTGAAACCAAGTATACATAGATAGATATCATTGTTCTAAGCATTATCTAATACTTATAAAAATAAGTTTAACCACTGTTTTTTAATAGTAATAAATATATTATTTCTATTTTTAATATTGATAAATATATAATTTTATTAAATTAATTTTTAATATTAATCTAGTTTCTATGTTTTTAAAGTAAATGTTTTAAAATTTATTTATAGTAAAGTTCTAAAATCTGACCTCGTCGTAACCAAAATATTATGAAAAGGGATGGTGTAAATAGTATACTCTGCTACCATTTGCAGAATGACACTTCTCATTAAAGAGAGCATAGAGGAGGGCATCATGCACCTCGCTAAAGGAACCGTTTTACTGAAGCAAATTTGTTTGTGCAAAATACAAATTGGCGGAAAATAGGTGGAATAAAATGCTACATTACATAAGACTAGGTCAATTTAAAATAAATTATTGACTAGTGGATTATCTATACGATTATAGATATAAATTAAATAATTTGATAAATAAACTTAACGATAGCTTAGAGCAAGGATCTGAGCAATTCATTAAAAGGAAGTTTTCTTAGAAAAATATATTTTTAAAGATGTAAAGCAAATAATCAGGTAAAGTAGCTAAAAATAACCAGCCGGGCAAGCCTTGGAATATGTTTTCACCGGTATTTGCCGACTCTTCCTTTTGTGCTGTATACTTCAATTAAAAATCTTCAATAAAAAAAAATTGTCCACCATCTGCTGCACACGGTTGGTTCGCGGGGTTAGCACATCCCGGCTAGGGTGTCCGTCCACCGCACTCCACCCACCAAAATCAGTCAGTTATGAGTCGTCACCCCCACACCCCCCCACTATTGACATCTAGCAGCTTAACAGAATTAGTTGGCGTCCTTTCTGATAATAACGCCTAACCTGCACGGCCCTCTTGTGCTGCCATTGCCACAGAACAATAACAAAGTAGTATACTATATAATTCCACTTTTGCCTTACAGACACTGCGGCAGGGCACGTAATCTCAGCTACCCCCTCACTATGCTACCCAACATTGTTCATAGAGGACATGAACTCTAATGTTCTGTGTCTTTATCTAGAAATATTGTGATTCAACGAGCATCCCACCTAAGGTGTGCCAAACACAGATAGTTTGGAAATTTCCAAGGAATTTCTCAATTGTAGTGATTAGATTTAGATTTAAAATTTTGTAGAATGACAGATGACATTATGTGACCTTGTATTTAGTCGAGTAGTCTAATAGCAACTTGCTTTGAATATTACAAGTAATTTCTTGTCGAGGATGGAGATCTGACTAAATTACTTTATATTTTTATTTTTCTTATATATTGGTTTACAGCATGAGAAATCATATTTATTAGATTGACATTAATTTGGTATATATAGTTAATATTCTACATTTAACCGTGTGATAATTGTTTTAGGTTTCATAGTTAGAATAGCTTGTCACTAGCAAACTAGTCAAAGAATAATTATGAGGCAGTTGCTACTTAAAACCTTTGGTTAGTGTGCCACAATAAATTTCTTCATTGAAAAAAGAAAACCATTCCTTTTCCATGAAGATTTGAAGTAGGTGTGAATTAATTTCATGCGTTCTTGTCAACTCCATTCAACAACTCCTAAAATCAAGTTGGAAACAAATATATCCAAGATGCCATTTCTAATTACAATGCATATAAGAAAACACACAAAACTATCACATAATGCACACACACTTGTGTTAACGCCAAAATTTAAAAAACCAGAGAAAGATTGGAAAAAAGATATGTTTGAGTAAAGAAGAGTCCGGTTGCTACAGGGAGAAAGCCGATCAAACGAAGCAGAGAAAAATTCGGTCAAAAAATAGAAGATTATCTAAATGAGACTGAGTTTAAGGAGCAGCCGTTGAACTCATAACAGGATATTCTATCTATGTAAATTTATAGAAATGTTTTTTATGTTTGTTAGAAAATAACGTTTGATGGTTGTTGTAAATGTGTCGGACTTTGTAAATCTAGGGTATAAATATAGATATAAGGAGATCTTTTAATCATTAATACTTCGGCGCATCGTCATCCTAGTTTATCTAGGTTTTTACCAACAGAGTCTGGCTCTCGACACGAGGCTGCATCGGTTAACTTTGATCTTCGGTGAAGGGGTAAGTCCCGCCACTATCCCGATATGTCTCGCTCTGTTTAAGACTGTATCGGTTAGGTTCAACTTTTTTGGCCGATCGGATGTATCGCATCATGTCCGTGTAGGCTCTATCGCCCTATCAAGCTCTCTATGCCGTCGTCGGTCTCGTGTTGTATCGGTTAGGTTCGATCTATGAGGCTGCCGACGGTAGATTAAGCTTTAGGCCTATAAGTCTTTATACGACGTTTCATCGGAGTGTTAACCGATGAGTTATTTATACATTGAGCGTCACGTCCAGCATATCGGCTCCTTAGCCGATACGCACCAGGTCTTCAAAGACTTTCCTTGAGCGCCACACCAAGCGCATCGACCTTTTAGCCGATGCTCGTCCGTCTTTAGAAAGACATACTCTCATCGGCTCAGCTAGCCGATGGGTTCGCTTCACCTTTACAGCACAACTAATCCGGCGTCCACCGTCCCGTTGCCGTTGGCCTGGGTCTCGTACTGTCTCGGTTAGGTCTGATCTTCGAGATTCTATGCTAGTGGCGTTGTCATGGTGGGTGACAGATCTCGTATTGCCATATCCAGAGTGGTATTGGATTTACAGCCGATGTCTTTTATACGATTTCTTGCCAGTTCGCATATGCCTTCATCGGCTTTCCAGCCGATGAACGACCGCTACAGTTTATGTCAACTATTAGGAGGGATTCTACGGCCGATGGATCAAGATCTCGCTTTTATCACACTCAAAGCCATCATATCCTTCGTCGACATCTATCCACGTCTTCATCGGCTCCCTAGCAGATGGAAGAGCGTCTCGATCCTCATCGGCGACTAGCTAATAACAGGAGCCATCTGGACGCGATCGATGATCACCTCGATCCTATCGGCGACCAACCGATAATGAGAGCTCTTATTGGCCCATCGTTCAACTGACCTGTTCACCTCACCTTCTTGTCAATTGTAGGGTTAAATTGATTGGTACGCCGTACCCATACCGTCGCGCCGGAGTCGAGCAAACCCCACGGGTCCCCACGCGCGTACCACGAGCCACGGAAAGAAACCGATCGACCTATACTGGAGCTAAGTAGATCTTCTAGATGTCGACGTGTTCACACCGAGCGCGTAGGATCCGACGCGATCAACGTGCACATCTTCTATCTACTTAAAAAACCACAAGAGGCACGAAAGATCTAATTGTTAGCACTCTTATACTCACCAAAAACACGCATACATGCATTCTCAAATACCAAGCCTACATAACTCTATCCTAACGTGTAGATGTACATACATGCAATTCTACAGTTCTAGGGTTGTAGTCATTTTTCCAATTTTAAAGACAATGTGAAGTCATGATTTGTCCGTAGCCTTGACTTCCAATAGGCTCATACAACACGCTTCATATGGCTAGAAATTACCCGCTAGGTTCTCCATGGGCCATGTTGCGTGTGCACCTAAGAATTTGTCTGGTGGATGATGTATGATGGTGGTGCCGTAGTGGCGAGAGTGCGACATATCCTAGTGTTTTTTCCCCTAAATACATAGGAGAGAGAAAGACTCAGCAGCAAGGGCAAGATACAACACAACGGGTCATCGTCATGCTTCAGCACAAGTAGTATCACCCATTTCTTTTCCCTCAATCTTTCCAGAGGAGAGAGAGTCTTGATTGGGGGAGAGAGAGAGAGAGAGAGAGAGAGAGAGGTACTACTCTTCTTCTTGTGCTTCCACTTAATTCACTTCCAAATTTGTTTTTTTCCCCTTTCCTGTGATTCTTTTCTTGGGCGTGGTTTCCCGGTGTCGTGGGGATGGGTTCCTGGATTATGGCGCTTCATGTTCTTGGCGGAAGTTCTTGGCTTGCAGCTTTGGGTTGGGTGGATTTGGTTCTTGCTTGCTCATGTTTCCCCCTTCTATGTCTCCCGCTTGTTCTTTCAGCGGGATCTCCGCGTGATTTGGGACTTTTGCTGCAAATTATTGGTTGGGGGAGCATAGCTATGTGCCTTGGTTCTTGGTTTACTTTTTGGTTCAGAATATGTTTTACAGGAACAAGGAGGGTAGAACGTTTGTGGCTTTCAGGAATTTAAGGCTGCTGCTTGATGGCTTGACTGACAGGTCGATGGAATTTTAGTCTGTGAGCTAAAGTGGAAGTCTTGGCTTCACCTATTTGCTAGATTTGGTGTTCTTTCAAGTTAAAATCTGGATGGTTTTTCAGTGTCTACCCCTTTTCTTGGGTACATGTTGTACTTTCTTCTCTGCCAATGAAATGAGGCAGAGCTTCTGACTTTGGATGGTCTGTACGGTTCTTAATTGACATTTCTGATTTAGTTGCGTTTTGTTGCTGTCAGAAGAATGGAAGATAAAAGTGGTGTGAATATTTGAAGTTTCTTGAGCAAGATTGTCTCTGTTTAATGATAAATAGGTTCAGTTTATTGAGTTCTTGGAGGTGGATTTCAGTTGGGGGGTGGGGGGGGGGGGGAGGAAAGTGGGAGTTATCCTAAATTTGATGTACTATACAAAAGTAGGATTTTTTTTCGTTGTTTAGTACTTGAAGTCTTGGAGCAATCGAAATATTCTGAATGATTCAGTAGGATCTTCCGTAGGGAAGATAATGCAGGGAAGTAATTACTAGGATAGTACATAGAAGTGATTACTCATTACTTTAAGTCTTTAACTTAACAGGAACCTTGTGGTTGAAAGTAGTCCTGAACAAAGTTTAGCGTCTCGTCGGTCATAGGACATCCTGATGCATTTGAGCCTAGATTTGTCACCGTACTTTGCTCTTGTTCAGCTTTAGGATAATTTTTTTATGTGCTACATTGGTTAACTACCGGTGGGTGGCGCGGACACTGTTTTTTTCCCTTTATTTTGGATTAGACTGGTAGATGATGCCGTTCAGGAGTTCTACTTCTTATCCTGGAGAGGGTGTACTGTATAGATAGACTGATCCATCATAAAGTTGACAGGGTACTGTTTTTTAGTGACATTGCAGAGGCCGTACAATAGTCCTTTGATTTATTTGATGCTTCCATCATTTTCAACTGTTCATCCAGTTGAGTTTTAATGTTTGTTCGACCTAATCCCTAATCATCGTATGGGGATAGTATACAAACCAAATTCAAGGTGCCAACTTATCTATTAACTTGGCTTTCTTTATGTGCCGTTGTCCCCTGACCTGAAAATTCCCTGAACTTCAAAATAGGCGGACAGAAAATGTTTGTGGATCTTGAGTAATGCCTTCTAATAATGATAATGCTGTTGCAAGAAATGGAGAATCATCCTGTCCAGTGCATGGCCAAGACCAACTATGTAAGTACAAATTCCACACAGTGGGATATTGAATCATAGCTATTAAACTAAAGATAATAAACTTACCAATTCACTTCTATGTGAATAGGATTTTCTGTCCAGGAATGGCTATCCAATGAAGCAATTAGTTCAGAGGAACTCTGATGGAGACTCGTCATCAACAAAGTCTGGGCAGTCTCACCAAGAAGCATCTGCAGTAAGCGACAGCAGTCTCAACGGACAACACACCTCACCACAATCAGGTAACACATTTTTTTCCATGACATCATCTGTATCACAAACACATACCCCCCCCCCCCCCCCCCAAATCAAATTTTGTGGTGGCTTTGCTCGAAGCCTCAAACTAGTAATCTGCTGTTTCATTTTCCTGACATAGTTTGGGCATGACCATAACCATGGTTTGTAGATTGTTTTTTTTTTTAGACTAAGGTTTGTAGATTGCTATGCCATGACTCTGTAGTATCTAAGACAAAATATGCTGAGATACACACACATACATGATTGACTCTCAAGCAGCTAAAGAATTTCTTTTGGCACCTGCTCCTATTATCTCGGTTCAATGCCATATGAGTTATAAGCTGTAAAGGCAGAATATTCTGATAAAAGTTCTATGAGAGAGAACAAAAAATGCAGTCACCACACATAACATTGATAGGGTTAAACTTTGTTTCAGTGTGAAATTTTTATGCCAGTGAGAGAAAATGTCGTATACAATCTTAGAAGATTGGCTAAAATTGCAGAAACGTAGAACAGGTTCTTCTGTGTGATTATGTCATCCATTTTAAGTTTGTAACAAGAGAACTATATTGCATTTGAATGATGCTCATGCACCTATTATTCCTACTTCCCTGCTTTACTTTGGTGAAAGATTGTGGGTCTTAAACATATTAGTTAAGGGCAAATTTTTACTTGTAATAACTTTTAGTTACCAATGAAAGTAGATAAGAGTTTTAGTCCATATCTATTCTAACCCAAATCCCCATAGGAATTAATTTAGATGTGCTTCTGTCTTATCCCTGCCCATAGTTTTTACATAGCATACATTTGTCTACTTTCACGTCTGCAGCAACCAGGCCTGCTACAAAACTATGTAGTCCAAAGAATACTCTAAAGAAAAATCTAGTCTTAAATCAAATCCCAGCAGACAGTGAAATCCATCTGAGCAGCATAGGATGTAGCAATGTTTTGGTTTGGGATGTTGTATGTGAATTCAAGGGCCTAAATCATATTTAATTATGCATCTAATGATATGTTTCTACCCACACGAAAGAAACACTTAAGTTTTTGTTCTTGTTGATTGGCTGAGTGGCTCTGAGCCTATTAAAGTGGCCAAGTGGGGGGGTTGTTGTATACAAATGAAATAAATCATGCTAGCCTTTCAAATGATGATCGTCTCAGTCTTAAGCACCATGCTTTAAAGATCATGAGTCTTTGCACCTGTAGAGCTCTAAAGCAAAATCTGTTCTTCAAATTGTCAAGCTTCAGATATATGGTAATGTAATTTAGTATGGTGAATCAAGTCGTCACTCTATAATATTTTGAAAAATACGATACCTTTGTTATCCAGAATTAACAAAATATGATTTACGCAGATTAGTATGTGTGAGATCACTGTGTGCATTCCCCTGTGTTCGCAATTGCATGTTTTTCCCTGTTTGTATCAATTAGGCATCTAAAATTCTACATAATAATTTATAATCTAATAACTAGAGGGCACATTTTGTGATCAATTCTTATACTCTGGGTTATGCTATTTCTTAAAAGAGTGGCACATGTAGCTTATTTCAATTGTTTGATTTGTAAGAAATCACTTCAGTTTCTAAGGTGAACAAGTGGCTGACATCACTTAAGACAGTGTTTGCCCCCTCAGATATTAACATCAATGATAGTTGTGGGGAGCGGGACCATGGCAGTAAATTGGTACTGTCCTTGGGGAACACAGAAGATGCCTTTCCTCCTTCAAAGTTTGATTGCAACCAGCCTTTTGTAAGTTAACATAATCTTTAGTACTGCTGCTGTGTTTGAACCTTATGTTCTTTAGTTTACCAGTCCTTGTGTTTTTCCAGGCATGTGTTTCTTATCCAGACACTACTGATCCATATTATGGTGGAGTCTTAACAGGATACACTTCACATGCATTTGTAAGTTAGACAAGCTGTACTTTTCAGCCCCCTTTTTGTTGTATTTTCTTTGTTAATTATCCAAACAGCAGCAAGAAATGCTTTCAAATGGAAATGAAAACTGTCCAAATAGTTCTCACCAATTTTACAGGAGAATGCTGTAAATTTAGTTTTTCAAATAATAATGATATTTATGGATTATGCCCAGTGGAAAAATTTAGAAGAATATAGGCATAGGCAAAAACCTGCAAAATATGTGGTGTGGTACTAAACCTCTTGTGTATTATCAAACAGGTTCATCCTCGAATTAGTGGTACTGCAAACTCTAGGATGCCTTTGCCTGTTGATCCTTTTGTAGAAGAGCCCATATTTGTCAATGCAAAGCAATACCATGCTATCCTTAGAAGAAGGCAAACACGTGCAAAATTGGAGGCCCAAAATAAGGTGGTGAAAGGTCGGAAGGTATGGTTGAAGCATTTCATATTTGTTCCTAGCAATCTCTAGTGTGATTAATCATTTCCTAGCAATCTCTTCGAGCTTGGGCACCCGTGTCACATAATCATATTTAGATGATTCAGTCATCCCGGTGCTATCCATTAACTAGTCCTTTTTAGTGTTGTCAGATGTATCTTTTATGCATGTAACATTCCTTTACCCGCAAACATCAATAGAAGCAGTTAAATTTTCTGTGATGATGCAGAATCAGTGTTCTTATTTTTTGTTTGTAGCCACTTATGTTTAGTCCTTGTTTGGTTGCATTTGCTTCCTACATGCATGCCTGCTTGCCGTCTGTAACTACACTTTTCTATATTGTATCGTTAATTGTGATGCCATTATATTCCCAGCCTTACCTCCATGAATCTCGACATCGTCATGCTATGAAGCGAGCCCGTGGCTCAGGTGGTCGGTTCCTTACCAAAAAGGAGCTGCTGGAACAGCAGCAGCAGCAGCAGAAGCAACCACCGGCATCACCTCAGCCTCCAACAAGTAGAGAAAGAACCAGGGGTGGTGCCATGGTCCTTGGCAAGCTGTGCCCAGAGAACAGCACATCCTGCTCGCCATCGACACCGACAGGCTCCGAGATCTCCAGCATCTTGTTGGGGGGTGGCATGATGGCTCACCAAGAGCACATCAGCTTCTCTGCCGCTGATCATCACCCCACCATGAACAGAAACCATCATGTCCCCATCATGAGGTGAAAACCTCAGGATCACAGGACATGGGCGGTACTGGTACCCTCATTGGCGCACTCCGGTGTGCCCATGGCAATTCATCCTTGGCTTATGAAGTACCTATCTGATAATTATCTGCTGTCAGTTTGTATGCAATGCAACCTGTGTCAGATAAACTCTTAAGTTTGTTTTGTTGTAAGTTATAAATAAATGAACTGTCGAGCAAATGGCTAATTGGTATGTTGTGAGTACAGAAATCCAGATGCTTTTGACATACCTATTGCCAGCTCTTGATGTACCAAGTCGTCTTAAAAACCCTCAAGTTATGTAATCATCAATCATGGTTTTATAGAACCTTGCCTCATGTAATCAATCATGGTTTTATTCAACCTGCTTGTAAATTGATTTATAAACAATAGGCTGTTGCGTTATCTGTATTTACTTCTTCTGTCAGTATTTTTGTTGGTCGGGTCAGGGTTACCCCGAGAGCGATTTCCGGTCAAATTTGCTTGAAATTTCTTGTTTCCCATTTATAACTGATTCAATGCATGTATCTTGATAATTACAATGCCTGGGATTTCTGGTTTATGTCATTCTCTTTCCGCCTTCTGAACTCTTCCATAATTGTATGGCTTTTTAGAATTTGTAGCCACTTTTTCTTTTTTCTTTTTACCTCGCTTGAGCAGTTAATCTCACTGAATAAATGGTCTAAAAGAAATAAATGACTTTTTCTCTCTCGATGTAGTGTAACTCAAAGATAACAAAGTCATTCGAACTATTTTGCTTAATTCCTTACACAAGTTCCATATGCAACAAGAGGGAGCAGTACTTTCAAGGCTAATTGCAAGACGGTAGATGCTAATTCTTGATTCCTTAGCTTGTGGCCTTGTGCTACAGCTGCATAGGGCCATCTTCTGTAACAACTGGAGTAATCCACGTTCTATGACGATAGGCTTGTTGCCAGAATCCAGTGTGCAAATGTGCTAAACTGAGAATCATGTTCTCTCCAACTTTAGTACTCACAAACTAAGGGCCATTTTGGTTTGAAGCCACAGTGACAAATGTTGGCACGACTAAATTTTTGGTAGGATAGATTGGCATCAACTATAAAGATTTAGTAAAAATTAGCTTACAGGTACTATTTAAAGCTAGTACGGAGTAGTGTGAAAAAAAAGAGACAAGAACGACAAATAAATGACGTTTTTTAGACTGGATAGAAAATCATTTTATTTCCATTCAAGTAGAGTGGAGCGGTACTCCAGTTTGATAAGCGTAGCAGGTACACGTTGCCATCGGTGATACGCACACGTACACCAACACCTCACACACTCAAACAGCACACGCGCAAAAAAAAAAAAAAAAAAAGAGTCCGATGCAAACGGAGCGACGACGTGGCCGGCGTCACTTGGCGGCGGCCTCGGCGGCGCGCTGGGCCTCGATCTTGGCGGCGACGGCGGCGGCCTCGTGCTCGGCGGCCTCGAGGAGGAAGCTCCCGCCCTCGTCGTCGACGGCGACCTGGAGCGGCTGGGAGCCGAGGCCGTCGGCGACGGCGAGCATGATGCGGCGCATCTGGTCGCGGAACTCGTCGCGGTCGACGGCGCCGCTGTGGTCGGCGTCGAACTGCTCGAAGACGGAGTCGTAGAGCGCGGAGACCTCGGCGGGGAGCGGGGCCGGCTCCGCGGAGCCGAACCCGGCGCCGTCGAGGAGGCGGAAGGACTCTAGCGCGCGGCGGAGCTCGGCGCGGGACAGCACGCCGTCGCCGTTGGCGTCCAGCGCCGCGAAGCGCGCGTCGACGCTGCGGGCGAAGGCGCCGTCGTCCGCCACGAAGGCGCGCACCGTCGACCCGTCCAGGATCACCACGCTCATGGCGATCGATCAATTCTGCTGCTGCTGCTGATGTGGTGGTTGGGGAGTGGTGCCTATCTGCCGCGGCTGCTGCGATGGCTAGTACAAGTTGAGTAGCTAGTGACGCGGTGAAGAGGAAGGAGGGAGAGAGATATTTTGTAAGCGAGAGATTACGACGGATAAACAAACAACCAATGGGCATATGCGGTTCGATCGGTGGCTGCTTATCCGTATCTTCGGCTCTCAAGCGCGCGCACATGGTTTTTTACATTTTGATCTGTCACATCAATCGTGAATTTTGCTGATGCACGCAATTTGCCACAGATGATTTTATGGGTATTAATTCTGTGTAAACAATATAGTACTCTCTTTCAGTAAATATTAAAATTGATAAAAAGTATTTCTTTCAGTCAACTTATTAGTTAAATATTAAATTGTTCATATTTCTCTCATCTGCACCGACCATTGAAATTAATACTCTGGAAATAATTATATTATATAAAAATTAAAATCCTAAAAATATTAATTTTTTGAAATGGATGAATTATATCAGTTTAGTAAAGAATTTTCAGAAGTCGCCAAAG
This sequence comes from Oryza coarctata, assembly GCA_030770085.1. Lineage (NCBI taxonomy): Eukaryota > Viridiplantae > Streptophyta > Magnoliopsida > Poales > Poaceae > Oryza > Oryza coarctata. The sequence continues at coordinate 16,477,391 of CM061466.1, forward strand.
AGGCCCAGGCTGATGGCATGGTATCATCTCGTGTTACAAATCCGCATGTAGTGTCATGCATCCATTAAAAAAAATCATATGTTAGTTAAAATAAGTTGATTTCTAGATTTTAAAATTTATTCAAAATACATTGATTTTTAGCTTTTTACCTATCCTCAGTAAAAAGTTTATCTATTTAATACTTTCCTATTAATAAGATTACTTTGGTCTTTTTTTCTCACTACTAAATTTTCTTTTCTTAAGATGCTAAAAATCAATTTATTTATTTTGAGAATATGCTGTGATATTTTTCATGATTCTTATGTTACCTCAAACTCCCGACATGTGCCTATGAGCATTTATGTAATTTCCAAAAATTACAAACTACTAGTACATACTATTCACCTATTTTAGTTTTTCTCTTAAAGGGACAATTAATTTCTCATAAAAACTATAACAGCTTACATTTATACAAAATTTAGAAAAGTACAACAAGTAACCAAAATAAATCGAATTTTACCGATTGGCTTTTGTTTGAAAAAATAAGTCCCAACCCATACATATGGATGGGCTAGAACTTAGGCCAATCCAATAAAGTTCCATGAAAAAACTCTAGCCCAGGCCAGACCAGTTAGCCTAGCCAAAACCTATACTAGTCCAACCTCATCTCCAGCTCATCCTCTCAATCCTTGCATCGATTCTTCCCACGCTTAGTCACCTCCAGCTTCGCCTCCAATGGCGCCCATGGCCATCTCTACCCTCTTGCTGTCCTCACCTCCCCGAATCACCGCCTCTCCCACAGGTGAGCACCACGGAACTGCTACTCCACCTACCTCACGCGCCCCATGCTTCTCTATTCATGAACTCCCTCTCCCGTTCTTGCGCTCACCCTCTGCTTGGTTCGTTCTTCAGGCGGAGCGGAGCCAAATCATTCGTGGCTCTCCAAGGTGAGATATGTTAGGCCTAGCACAGCAGTGAGCGCCACCGGTGGACGCTAGAGTATGCTAAAGAAGGAGAACAGAGAAGGAGAACAACTCACGCACACTTGCGACCTGGTTGAGTAGTGGCATCCCGCGAACAAGCTCCTCGTGCCCTATCTTCCTCAGAGCATCTTCTGTGGCGTGCACAGTCAAGCACACCGGCCGCACAATGTCTATGTCGAGCACGTACAGCCAACTTGGGCTCCGGTGTATCTTGGCGAGTAGACAACGGTCCTCATCGTGAATCCATATCACTCCTCCCTTCACGAGCACCTGGAATCCTACTTCATCAAGCTGGCCGACGTTGATGATGTTCGTGGTCAGGTGGGAAATATAGTACATGTTGCTAAGGAAGTGGTGCTTTCCATTCTTGCAGGCGAACAGGACAGTTCCATGGCCCTCGATCTTGACGACGGAGTCATCACCGAAATGGACCATGCCGACGGTGCCAATGTCGAGGTTAGAGAAAGGGGCGGAGCGGGAGACGACGTCAGTGGCAGTGAAGAAAGGGGCGGAGTGAGAGACAAACTAGGGTTCTCTACCTCGAAGATCAGTGTGGGCTCGTCGTCTTGGGCCACATGGGCCTGCTCTGCCGTCTTCAGTTTCCCATGGCAATTTTGGGCCCAGTGGCCTTTCTTGCCGCAATGCCTACAGACATCGCCTGGTCTGGCGCAACCCGAGCTCCCACTGCCACGCGCGTTGTAGCTGTTGTTGCCACCTTGACCACATGGCTTCCTACGGCACTTGTCGTGGCCACCTTGACCACGCGGCTTCCCGCGGCACTTGTCACGCCCATCGGAGCTAGAACCGCCATGGTCGGAGTCCGTCACCCTTTGCTTATACCTCTCCGGCCTCTACTCCTCTATAAGGAATAGCTTGCCACCAACAGGTTGAGGCAGCACGGGCTCGACGTCATTCCATTGCCTTCAATCTCCTAGTGACCTCCTCGATCGAGAGCTGGGATATGTTAAGAATGGTCTCGATAGATATGACCAATTGCTTATACATCGGACGCACGACACACAGGTACTTCGAGACAACCTTCGTGTCCAGCACCGGGTCGCCGAGAGTTGCCGATCGCTGGACGATGCCGGTTAGGCAGAGCGCGATGTTCTCGATCGCATCTCTGTCGCGGAGCACGATCGCCTCGTACTCGGCACGGAGGTTCTGTGCCATTGCCTTCCGCACGCGATCATCGTCGATACAGAGTGTCTTGATGGCCTCTCAAGCCTCCATTGCCGACTCCTTGAGGGTAAGGGGAGCGACCATCTGAGGCACCGCACTGCATATGGCCTCTAGGGCAGTGTGGTCACCATGGAACTCATCATCGCTGTACATATCGACATCCTAGAGGTGACGAGCTTAAAGCTCCAACTTCATCAGCAGCGATCACTTGTAGTTGGTCTTTGTTAACTGTGCCTAGTTGCCAGCCGCCGGTCTCCCGGATGCCATGCTACGGTTCGGAGAAGGCGCGCGTGGCGGCGTCTTGTTGCCGCGGGCGGCGGATGTCTCCGTCCTCTTGGTTGGATACGGCCTCGGGGTCGCGATGGTGGTGAAGCCATGGCAACCGCAGAACCCGATCAACCGTGGCACCAGTTGTTAGGCCCGACACATCAGTGAACGCCACCGGCGGACCTTGGAGTACGCCGGAGGAGGAGAACAACTCACGCACACTCGCGAACTCTGGGAACACGATCCACACAGAGCTTTGGTGCTGCGAAAAACTGGCAGCGTTTTCTGATGTCTTTCACTCGATTAAGTACAGGAATTGCAAGGCAAGACACTCGTCCACTTGCTGCACATCGCGTGATTAGCGCATCCATCCCCACGCCCACGACATCGCTAGTTGCGGAGCACCCAGGTTCGAGCTATTCTCAGCTACGACTGTCTACGTGCGCACGACGACCACACAATCAATACTCATGCATGCATGCACTGGGGAAGGAGACATGCACTCTATTCTAAATATAGCAAGGTTTAATGGAACAAAATATTCTAACTTTTGGTTTAGAAAAATGTGAAAAAAAATCATTTCCTTCGGATTTTATAAACCGGATGGGGACAGAGGTCAGTTCTGCAGACCAGGACTCTGTTTGGAATTTTGATCGTTGATTTGATACCTCTTGCGTAAGATGTTTTCGATGGTGATGCACATATTAGAACATGATAATAAGCTGTATAACCAATGGGATCTTCTATTTTCCGTCTTATGACTATTTGGGCAGCCGTCCCATCAGTTCCTAGTTTGTCTTGCTCTGTGCCTATTTGGATGGGGTCGCCATTGGTAGGTTTTACAAAGCGAATAGAACATTTGAATGTCGGTATTATCGAAGAGTATGCCGACCTGGGATTATCTGAACCAGTGTCAAGTCCTTCTTGGGCCAAAGTCTGGTACGCATCAGCAATGGCTCACAGAGTGCGCGAAAAATGGATGTGCTTGGATGACGGATATGTATTAAAACGATAACCTTCATATAAGCTAAGCATATCACCTCAGTTTGGTCTGATTCTGAAATTAGTTGAGTGCCTTTTAGCAAACTACTGAACGAGATTTCCAAACTGTATATGTGTTATTGTGTTCGTCAGTGTGGTGTATTAGCACAATTCAACATGCCATAATGACAGGATATGCAGAGTGCTAACTTTTATTTGGACATGATTTTTGGATTCCTTTACTGATTAGTCCATCCATCTTTTCACATAATATATTGTTGCAAATGTGCTGGATTGCATTCTCACTCAAATTTCCACACCTAGGTCCACAATTTGTACCACCTGGTATTTCATCAAGGTTGGACGAGAGGATACGTTGTCATTCTTCTCTGAGGTGACATATTTGAAACTACCATGCCTGATATACAATGAGGATACATTGCCTGATTTGAAACTACTCATCTAGGTTTTATTTGTGCTGTGTATCAGAAGCCTGTTTTATTCATCCATAATATTGTAAATATTTTTTTCACAGGCAAAATACAGTTGTAGCATCGGAGAATGAAAATCCACCCTTAATGCCTGCCATTATGACTGCTGCCGGTGCTCTTGATCTGACAACTGTATTATTGGGAAACCATATAATCTTCATTGGTCAATATATTAACTCGCAAGTAGCACAGCGTGTAATATCACAGGTTACGCTTATACCTTCCACGTATATACGATCTTCTATAGATATTCATGATCTAGATCATCTAACATCAATTATATTAACATAATCAGAACTAATATTTTTTCTCTAAATTAATGTTAGCATCATCTTCTACCTCCTCCTCCAGTTACAGCCTCTTCTCTGCTACTACCTTTGCCCCTATACAAATTCATCATGCCGTCATCATTCGACTCAACAAAACAAACTATATATTATGGTGCATCTAGCTTCTCTCATATCTACGGAGTACAAAGCTTATAGGCTTTATTGATGGATCCACGACCATACCTCCCCAACAGATTCCTTCTTCGACTGTTGATAGTGCCGAGCTCGTGTCTAACCCAGGATATTGCCTGTGGTATGATAAAGATCAACAACTACTAAGTGGTTTTTTCTCGTCAATGACTAAAGACATACTTTAGGACATAGTGTCTACCACCACATCTAAAGAAGCCTGGTATACTCTTCGGCGCATGTTCTCCTCCGCCACGTGTGCGCGCGCTGCCCAAGTGCGTGTTGACTTTGCTACAACCAAGAAGCGTGACTTCTCTACTACCAATTACTTCCGTAAGATCAAGAGTATGGCCTCCGAGCTAGCTGCAGCTGATGCTTCTCTTTGTGATGATGAGATCATTACCTATCTCCTAGCAGGTCTTTCCCTAGATTACGATCTGTTCGCCACATCTATGATGACAAAGAGTGAGTCCCTCATGCTCGATAACGTCTACTCACATCTGCTAGCATTTGAGATGCGCCAACTGTAATACCAGGCGGAGACTCGCCTCAACATTGGCTCGTCAGCCAACTTCACCAGCTGAGGTGGATAGCAGGGCCGTGGCGGTCCCCCTGGCCGTGCCCGAGTCCAAGGACGTGGACGCGGCGCCCTCCCTGTCAGATCTGTGGTCGTACAGGTCACACTGCCATTAAATATCGGTATCGTATGGATGAGCCTTACCAAGAGGAACAACCCTATGTTGTAGTGGCTGCTACTTCATCCTATAAGGTCGATACCAACTGGTACATTAACATAGGGGCTACCGATCATATAACCAGTGATTTGGATTGCCTAGCCTTACATAAACAATACCATGGTGACGAAACAGTTCAAGTTGGTAACAGGGCAGGTTTGCAAATTATGCATATTGGTTCTTGTTCTCTTAAAACTGCTACACATCCTCTTGACTTACATAATATTCTCCACATACCTAATATTTCTAAACACCTTTTTTCAGTTCATAAACTATCACGTGACAATAATGTATTTTTTAAATTTTATTCCTATCATTTTCTTGTAAAGGACCAAACAGCGAAACAAGTGCTTCTAGAAGGAAAGTGTGAATCCAGCATCTATCCCATAAAGCCATCCGATGTTGAATTCTTCAAACAAGCACTTATCAGTGTCAAGGCATCTATAGATCAGTGGCATGCTCGTCTTGGCCACCCCTCTACCCCAGTCGTACAGTCTATTTTAAGTTTGAATAATATCCCATATATAAAGGAGTCGAGTTCCTCAGTTTATCATGCATATCAATTAGACAAGAGTCATCAACTCCCCTATACTCATGCCATTCATCATTCTACATCGCCTCTTAAACTTGTTTTTTCAGATGTGTAGGGCCCTACCTCTACGTCTGTTGGTGGATATAAATACTACATAAGTTTTATCGATGATTTTAGTAAATTTACGTGGATATATTTAATACATGACCGCACTGAGGCTCAACGCATTTTTTTACAATTTCAAGCACATATAGAACGTCTTCTTAATACTAAAATTAAATGTGTCAAATCCGATTGAAGCGGGAAGTACAAAAAACTTCATACTCAATTTTTCCGATCCCTTGACATAGCCCATCGTATTTTTTGCCCACATACTTACTAACAAAATGGATCGGCTGAACGCAAGCATCATTATATAGTTAAAACTGGTCTTGCTCTACTAGCTAATGTCTTCATACTGATTAAATTTTAGGACGAGATCTTTTTCACAACCACTTATCTCATCAATAGATTGTCCACTCGAGTCCTTGATAATCTGTGTCCTCTAGAACGCCTCCTCTAAACTCCATCAAATTATTTTCTGCTCCGTATATTTGGTTGTACATATTAGCCCAATTTACGTCCATATAACCAGCACAAACTTGCTGCTGTTGACAAAGATTCTGGTTAGTGTTCATATTTGTGCTGTTCAGATCATAAAAGTTTAACCCTAGTGTTCACTGCAGCAGCTCTTCATTGCTCAACTTCACTCCCTTGGCTTGTTCCTTTCTTTAGCTCACAGGTGTGTTGCTCTATATCTTATTACTCCTTTTGTATAATTCTTCTTTACCAGATCTACCTGAACTTCCCGTGCGGAAGTCTACTCCATCTTAGCAATTTATGATTTGCATGTCCTGGGTATGCGATCTACGTTGAACTACTTTTTCTATGTCCTTCATGCATTCAGATTTCAGAGATTGTATTCACTTATTCTTGTTGATGCTTTCTAGGAGTTCTTTTCATCTATTTTAATATTTACGTTGTTGGACGAGAACACATTGTAGATGCATCTCAACATTTTGTATCTTCCATATTATGTATGAGCTAGTGAATTTATATTGAAAATATAGCACAGATTTAGCATTTACAGGAAAGCCTAATGTATTTTAGGCATAATTTTATCTTATTTCAGTGGTAGTGCTTGCAACATTTGTATTCTTATATTTCTATTTTAGTACATACTAGACATGAGCATTTGCCATGCTGAGACTGTGCTAAGTGGGTTTGGTCTGGTACTGCAGGCAACAGATATCATGTCCTGAAATCATGCCTGTCTCTAAAACTGGCTTTGGGCTGGACCTGCCTTGTTAGTTAGATTTGGCCATGTTTTTACTTGTTATGCCAGTTTTCCATAACCAAATGCTTTATCTACAATTTCACATACTGATAAATAAATCCTAAAATATTAATCTCATTTTGTTGTTCTGCACTAACGCACGAACCATTTATCGCAGATCAAGCCCAAAGTTGGAACAGTGTGCTTTGGTGTTGTTGCTAGTCAGGCAGCAATTATACTTGCTGGCGGTGAGAAGGGAATGCGTTATGCTATGCCAAATGCTATTCATCAACCTCAAGGTGGATCAGAGGTATGATTTTGGGGTTTTCTCAGAGTTACTGCGGCAGGCGCATTATGAATTTCTAACATTGTGTGACTACAATAAAATAATAATCATCATCATTTTAGCTGGCCACATGAAACTTACAGTATACAATCTTGCTAGGACATGCTTGCATGCTTTTGTGTTTATTGCACTTGAAGTTTGTTTTTGATTCTAACAATTGTACGATTTGCAGGGTAATGTGGAGGAGGTGAGGCGACAGGTTGGGGAAACCATTTATGCTCGTGATGTAAGTGTTTTGTGATAGATAACAAGTTCTATATTTTCTTCAATATACATTTGAATTAGATGGTTGATGAGGCTAAGGAATTTCTCTTAATTCTGCTCTCTAAGCGATTAAAGCTTCTGAAAAATCTGTTTGCAGAAAGTTGATAAGATGTTTGCTGCTTTCACTGGGCAAACCTTGGATATGGTGCAACAGTGGACAGAGAGGGATCATTTCATGTCTTCATCTGAAGTAACTTTGATCTTCTAAATGCATCAGAAGAAAGTAAATCATCATTTGCCATGTTGAATTATAACTTATTTCCCCCTTCTTTTCTTTTACCCTAGGCCATGGACTTTGGACTAGTTGATGCCCTGTTGGAAACAAGATACTAACAAACAAACACTTGCCACATTTTTATTAGAAGAGGCTGGTACAAGGATTTTGAAACTGGAGCTGAAGTTGTGTTAGAACACTGGACTACTGGGCTGTATATATATAGGCCTGACCCCCTTTACCGGCACGCTAGCTTTCTCTCATCGGCGAGCCGACCTTTTTCTCCCATCGTCGACGATTGTCCCCGTCGCCAACCTTTTTCCTGGTACTCTCTCCTCGTACTCTCGTCTCAGTTTCTTTCTTCTTCCCGTCTTCTCCGCAGATGCTTTTCTTTTCTCCTTTCCACCTCCACGCGACAAGGCGACGGTCTCCATCCGTCTCCTCGTCTCACCTCGCACCCATCTTCACCCTTCTTCTTGCTCCGTTCATCCTTTCTCCTTCGACGCCGGCGCACCTCTGCACTCGTCGTCTCCATCAGCTGAACTTGTCCACCCTCTCATCGGCTGGACCTGTCCACCCTCCATCGGCTAGAACCCTCCCTCTGTTCCCGCTTTTCTGACACGCTCAATGGCTCTCGGCTGCGAACCTTCTCCCCTCACGCCCGAGCCAATCTGACGTGTCCACGGACACGAATCCCTGTCTACCGGACGTGAACCTCTTCTCTTCGTGTCCAGCCCCTCTCCTCCTTTTTCGCGTCCGCTCCACTCCTTGGCCTCCACAAGTCTACGAACATGAATCTTCTCTTCACGAATGTGAATCTTCGCACGTCCGTGACCCAACCACTCTCTAGCCTACCTACTCTGCCACTAGCTTTTTCCCTCACCTACTTCGCTGCCTACTCCACATCGGCCAACCACTCCCCATCGGCTGGCTGGCCCACTCTCTATCGGCTTCTTATTTCTCTGATCGGCTGATCTCTCTTCTCATTGGCTTCCTTCCATCGACCTCTTACTCCCATCGGCTTCTTGTCCCTGTTCTCCTCTCGTCATGGTCACCGAGTCCGTCCTCAGCTCTAGCACTCTCCCAGTCGCCAAATCTGCTCTGGCTCTCGGTGCCCCAGACAACACCTTGGGTACCACCTCGCCGATCTTCTCACCCCTCTACGCTGCTGTGAACGTGAAATCTCACGTTCCTATCTCTTTTGACCTTAACGCCAACTACTCCAAGTATATTTTCTTCTTTAAATCCCTCTGTGAAAAGTTCGGCCTACGGTCACACATCAATGGCTTCGCTCCACCTCGACCCGATGACCCCCAGTGGGACATCGCCGAGTGCTACGTGCGTAGCTGGCTGCTCGGCTCGGGCGATGACTCTGTCCTCGACCTCGCCATGGAAGATACTGACCCCACCGCCCGAGATCTCTGGGTGGCTATCGAGCGGATCTTTCTCGCAAACAAACAGCCCTACGCCATCTTCCTCCTCAACGAGTTCCATTCCATAGTACATAGAGACTCCTCTGTCTCCTCGTACTGCTAGCGCCTTAAGGTCAAGGCTACTGCTCTCCGGGATGTCGGCCACCCTGTGGCTAACTCTCAACTCGTTCTCGCCTTTCTGCGAAGCCTCAACCCCCGCATCTCAAACACCGTCGACGACATCGCCAATGCCACACCCCTTCCGTCGTTTGCCCGGGCCCATGACATGCTAGTTCTTAAAGAACTCCATCTGGCCAACGACGAGAAGACCGTGGCCCACATCGCTCTCCTCGCCGCAGCCGATAATGGCTGTCGAGCATCCTACGCTGCCGCTTCCTCCCGTGGCTCTAGCGGCCATGACTTTAACCATAGCAACACAGCCCGCGTTGGCAAAGGCAAGGGCAAAGGCAGCGGCAAGAACTGGCATGGTCCGATGCAATCGCGACTTGCTTCAGACCCTGCCCAGCCTGCCGGTCCCACGGGTCCATGGCTCTGCTATAACCCCTGGGCACCCTAGCCCCAGCCACGCAACCCCATCGGATGGCAACCATGGGTCCTCGACGCCTATCCTCAGGCCCACCTGGCATCGGCTCCCATCCTGCAGCCTCAGCCGATGCTACTGACACCACCCACACAGTCGATTCCCTCCTGGAACCAGGCTGGCCTTGTCGCCGCCCTCAACCAGATGACGCTCCAACCATAGCACCCTTAGGTACTGGACTATGGGGCATCCTCCCACATGGTGTCATCGGCTAGTATACTCCGTTCTTGTCATCCCTCTTTCTCCCCCTTTGTCACTATAGGTAATGGCTACTACCTTCCTATCCAATGTCATGGTGACTCCTCTCTGTCTACACCCACTACTAACATCCTCCTTTGCAATGTTCTTATTATATACTCCCTTATTTACAATCTCTATCTGTTCGCCAATTCACATGAGATAACAATTGCTTAATCGAATTTGACGCTTCCGGTTTCTCTGTGAAGAATATCCCAACCCGGCAACAGATCCTTCGTTGCAATAGTGGCGGTGACCTCTATACCATTCCCACTGAGTCGTCCACTCCACACGCCAACGTCGCTCTTTTCACCAACCTCTGGCATCTTCGCCTCAGCCACCCCAGCTCCGACGCTATCGCCAACCTCCGTCGCAGTGCCTCCATCCAATGTACCCACAACAGCTCCATAGTTTGCCACTCATGTCAACTTGACAAACATGTGCGTCTGCCATTTTCTTGTTCTCTCTCTTATACCTCGCATCCATTTGAGTGTGATGTATGGACTTCTCCGGTTAAAAGTGTCTTCGATAATCAGTATTACCTTGCCATACTTGACGATTACACACACTATTGCTGGACTTTTCCGCTCATCAGCAAATCCGAGGTCACCTCTCACCTCACAAACTTCACTACCTACGTTTCTACCTAGTTCAACCTTCCCATCAAGGCTCTACAAGCCGATAACGGTATGGAGTTCATTAACTGTACTGTTACAACCTTCCTCACCTCGTAAGGCATCCATCTACGCCTCTCTTGCCCCTATACCTCTCTCTAGAACGGCAAGACCGAACGCCTCCTTCGCACCCTCAACAACATAAGTTGGACTATGCTGCTTCATGTCCACTTACCTGTAACTTACTAGGCAGAAGCACTGACCACTGCGACTTACCTCCTCAATCAGCGCCCGTGTTCCTCCGTTTGCCACAACGTTCCATACACTCTTCTTTACCACGCGGCACCCGACTACTCCCACCTTCACGTCTTTGGGTGCCTTTGCTACCAAACCTCACCGCCACTGCTCCCCACAAACTCGCTCCCCGCTCCACCGCCTGCATTCTCCTCGGCTATCCCTCATCTCACAAGGGATACCGATGTCTCGAACTTTCTACCCGACGGGTCATCGTCTCTCGTCATGTTATCTTTGACGAGACATGCTTTCCCTTCGGCCTGCTTAATCTAAGATCCTCATCTAGTGATCTCGACTTCCTTCTGACCAACACCGTGCCGTCCTGGTCTCCTCCGCCATTCTCTCCATCGGCCCCCTCATCGGCTGCTATTGAGGACTTACCCTTCAGCTATCCCACTACTATTCGGTCCGATGTCCCTCCCATTGGACCCCCATCGGCTCCTCAGTCCTCATCGGCTCATCCGCCTCCATCGGCTCCCCCCTCCCTATCGGCTGCTGCTCACCGCCAAAAAATCCCGCGATCGGGGAGGGACGGCGGCTCGATCACGTGAAGGCCTGGGAGGTCTGCTTATCTCCAGTGTAGCTCCTTAAGTCTTGAGGTTCGCGAGCGTGCCAGTCAATTAGACCCTGCAATTGACAAGGATGTGAGACGAGCGAATCCGATACAGGCGCTTGCTATCGGTTGGCTGCCGATAGCATCGGGATGCTCTTCGATCGGCTGGGGAGCCGATGTGGACATGTGTCAACGAGGGGTCGACTGTAGAGCCGATGGAGGAACCAGGGTGTGCTCAGAGGATGGCGAGACGCACGGGATCCCTCCGGACAGTCGAACAGTGATTCATCGGCTGGAAAAACCGATGAGTGCGCATGCGGCCTAGGTAATGATTAGCACAAGAAGACACGGGCTACAAAGCCGATGTCGCTCCGGATATGACAGCACGAGACCCGTCGCCCGCCGTGGCAACGCCATGAACACCGAACCTCGAAGATCGGACCTAACCGATACAGTATGAGGCCGGGGCTAGTGGCGATGATAGGGAGGACGCCGGATCGGCTATGCCGTAGCAATGATAGGAGCGAACCCATCGGCTAGCTGAGCCGATAAGGGGACATCTCTAAAGGCTAATGCGTATCGGCCGAGGGCTCGATGCCCTGTGAAGCTTAGAGTATGGATAACTCATTAGCTACTCACTCCGATGAGATGCCATGCAGGAGACTATAGGCCTAAAGCTCGATCTACCGTCAGCAGCCCCGTAGGTCGAACCTAGCCGATGCAGCACGAGATTGACGACGGCAGAGGGAGCTTAACAGGCCGATAGGCCGTGCACGGACGTGATGCGATACACCTGATCTGACTAAGAGTTCGAACCTAAACGATGTAGCCTTAGACAGTACAAATCATACCAGGATAGTGGTGGGACTTACCCCTTTGCCAGAGATCGGACTTAACCGATGCAGCCCCGCGTCAAGAGCCAGAACCTGCCGATAAAAACCTAGATGAACTAGGGTGGCGATGCGCCGAATTTGTATATGATCAAGAGATATCTTACATGTTTCCAGGGGGTCTATATTTATATCCTGGATTTACAGACAGAGTCCGACGCGTCTACGACCATCGAACATTATTTCCTAGTAAGAACAAAGAAAAATATTCCTAAAGAAGTTAACTAACCAGCTAAACCTCCCTAATTGAGTAAGGTTATAATTTACAAAAATAAGCACCCTATCATGAAGTCCATGGCTCTTCCGTAAACCCGGTTTCATCTGAATAATCTTCCAATTTGTAACCGAGTCTTCCTTTGCTGCAACCTGATCGGCCTCTCCACTGTAGCTATCGGTTCAGATCTCTGCCTAGGTCGTTCCGACTCTATAAAATATATCCCCTCCTCAGCCTTCTTTCACACAATTCTTCTCATCAAAAACCCCCAAACCTCAACGAGCTCCACAAGCATCCACAAATTTCCGCGAATCTCGACGGGCTCAGAAGACTGACGGCGAGCTCTCGTAGATTTCTTCATCGGCTGCTACTCCTTCATTTGCGCAATGGCTTCCACACATGTAATCCCTAAGGTAACCATTATCTGCTCTTTCATCCTATGTTTTGCACGATTCTTTCCCATCCTGATTTCTCATCCGTAGTCGGATTCTGGTTTCTGTAGGATCTTAAGAGCCCGATTGTTCTTCATCGGCAAGCTCCGAGCCCGCGGAGAATTGAAAAGCGGCTTGGAGTACGACCAACTTAGTTCGATGAAATTAAACTTGTCCTTAGGGACTATCTCTACCTTCGAGTTCTGCATATTCAATACCAAAATCTTTGCTCGATGGTGGTCAGAATGGGGAAGGCACTTATATAGTCTATCGGCTGAAGATTATTGCCTTTGCCTCAATCCTGACTACGTAGAATCCGATGAAGAGATAATCCTTTTCCTTTCACAATCATTTCTTCATCGTATTGAATTTCAACTGTGTTTTCTGTGATTCCATAGGCTGGCGACAAAGATGCAACTTCGACCAGCGCAAGTGGTCGGTCGATTATCTATCAACCTCCATCGGCCAGATCCCTCCTTGGGCAAAGCGGTCCACCTTCATCGGCTCTCCTTCGAGTGTCATAAGTGTCAGGGCCAAAGCGCAAGAAACCGGCTACTCGGACGGTTTCTAAGAAACGAAAAACCGACGCCGATGTTGTCATCGTTGCATCGGCTTCGCGAAGCCCTTCTCCTGCGGCAATTCTAACTCCTTCCGCATCTCTGCTGGTAGGTGTCAGTGTCAATTCTCTGTTGCCTCTGTTTTATCCTGACATCTTTGCTTTGCAGCCTAAACCATCGGCTCCTGAGGTCTAAACGTCGGACCCTGTTACTGGGGCTGAGCCGATAGTATCCTCTAAAGTTTTGGCATCTACTCGCACTGCCCCACATCAAGCTGATACCCGCATAAGAACTGCTCCCACTGTCTCTCGGGTACGTTCATTATACATGTTGTTTCTTTTGCCTCATGATCTCCATGTTTGCTAATGTTGTTATGCAGTCATTAGCCGATCTATTCTCCTTCGACATCGGCAAATACCTGAAAGCAGAGGAAGACTCAGTCACCAGCACAGCGATCGAACCATTTTTACCAGCCGATGCACATGAACAGTTGTTAGATATTATGCATCGGCTGGAGGTTCTGATTGACTCGCTGGTGGAAGATTGTGGGTCGATCCGGGAAAGACTTGTAGAAATTCAACACCTCCTGCCTGCGGAAGTGTCGGATGCACTTACGCCTGCTGCTTACTTGGAATTCCAAAGGATCCAACTGACTGCATCAAGACGACGCATTGCCGATCGCGCTGAGCATAGCCACCTGACTCACAACGATCGACTGACTGCCCTTGATGAAAAGAAGAAACTTGATGAAATGTCAGCTAACCTCCAACGCGCTAACACCAAGCTTGGTCTCTTGAAGAAACGAGAAGCCGATTTGATGGCAGAACTCGATAAGGTTCATGAAGACATCAACTCCACCAAGTCTCATCTCATCAACCTACCAAAATCGATCCAAAACCAAGAGGCCAAGGTAGCAGACAAAGTGCGGCTAGCAGTTCGTCAGCACAAGAACTTGAAAACTATCCTCGGATCAGACGAGGATGACATCCGTGCCATCAACGATATAGATCAGATCCGTCTGCGCGCGAATGAGGCCATTAAGAAATTCTTGTAAAACTTTAGCCTCGGAGAAATCCAGATGTCATCTTGAACATTAACTTTTGTGATAAACTTTCATCAGCTTGATCAACAAAAGTTTTGTATCTAAATTTTCTAAAGGTGATATCTCCACGATATCGGCTGTATGTAACCGATACAAACTATATCGGCTTCCGTACATTGTCCATCGGCTATTCCCCAACCGATCATAAGGATGGTACCGTCAGCTAATACTACCCCTGAAACCTTATCTGTCTTGAATCGGCTATGCTCAACCGATTTAGGCGCCGACCCACACGCTAGGATAATACTTTTTCAAATATTTTCCATTAAACGCTTTGGTAAACTTCTCTGTTTCAAGACTTTCCAATATGTAAGCATTGCCAGGCACACACCGATTGATCCGATAAGATCCTTTCTAATTCGGTGACCATTTTCTAAACTTATTATCCCTAGATCCAATTGGCAAAATTAACTTTTAAACGAGATCTCCTTCAGAAAAGGATTTGGTCATTACTTTTTTGTTATAACGCCTAGCGACCTTAGCCTTGTTTTTCTTGATCTTCTCAAATGCTTCTAACCGACTCTGAGTCAAATCATCAAGCTCATTGGTCATCAACGTGTAATAATCATCGGTTGTCAACTAATCTTATAAAGACACCCTCCTGGAGCCGATGTTAACTTCCCACGGAAGAACTGCTTCATGACAGTATACCAACTGATATGGTGGCACCTGGTTAGATCCATGACACGTCATCCGATAGACCCACAACGCATCGTTTAAAGTGAATAATCTTCCAATTTGTAATCGAGTCTTCCTTTGCTACAACCTGATCGGCTTCTCCATTGTAGCTATCGGACCTTCTTTTAGTCAAGCCAATCCTTCTCCTTCCTTTCCTCGGGCTTCTCAGACCTGATCCTGATTGGAAAATCCCCTGTCTTCAAGCCGATCCAATCTTCTACTAATCTGATCGGCTTTTCTATAGTTCTTCATCGGCTTTATCTCAGTATCTCCATCGACCGATGACTGCATTAAACCCTCCATCGGACCTCTTAGCCGATCGGCTTTAGCCCCATCGGATCTCCCAGCCGATTGGCTTTAGCGTCATCGGATCATCCAGATTTTGGCGTTAACAGCTGCTCCATCTCCATCGGACCGACCGAACCGATCGACCCATCCAACTCCATCGACTCAGACCGATCTAGTTCCCCCCTTTCTTCTCACATACAGCCGTTGATCCAGAGCCAATGACGTCCCCGCCCAACCAGTTCTCCCTACCTCTACCACACTCCCATCGGCTCTCATCCCCTCCACCTCTCAGATGGTCACTCGCTCACAGACCGGGTCTCTTTGCCCCACCAAGCGCTATGGGCTCTTCGCTGTCCATAGCTCTATCTCGCCCATCCCGATGACTTCTCGTTCTGCCCTGGCCGACCCTCAGTGGCGCGCGGCCATGACCGACGAGTACAAGACCCTCATGGATAATGAGACCTGACGCCTCGTCCCCCATCCTCCTGGCACCAACATTGTGACCGATAAGTGGATCTTTAAGCACAAGTTTCACACCGATGGCTCCCTTGCCCGTCATCAGGCACGCTGGGTAGTTCGGGGTTTCTCCCAACACCCCGGTGTCGATTATGATGAGACTTTCAATCCCGTCGTCAAACCCGCCACCATCCAAGTCGTTCTCACTTTGGCTGCCTCGCACTCCTGGCCGATCCATTAGCTTGACATGAAGAACGCCTTTCTTCATGGTCATCTGACGGAAACGGTTTACTGCCAGCAGCCTCTAGGCTTTATCGACCCCTCTCATCTCGATGATGTCTACCTCCTTCAACGCTCTCTCTACGGCCTCAAACAAGCCCCTCACGCCTGATACCAGCGTTTTGCTGCCTACCTTTGACACATCGGCTTTGTGGCCTCTACGTCCAATAGCTCCCTATTCACTCTTCACATCGGTAACGCTACCGCCTATCTCCTTCTATACGTCGACGGCATTGTACTTATAGCGTCTTCAACATCCCTCCTACACCAGATCATGGCCCGACTCCACTCCGAGTTCGCCATGACCGATCTTGGTCCCCTCCACCACTTCCTTGGTATCTCCGTCACCCGTTCTTCTCGCGTGCTCTTTCTTTCCCAGCGCTAGTATGCCATCAATCTTCTCCAGCGTGCGGGCATGGACGATTGTCAACCCACGGCCACCTCGGTCGACACTCGAGCCAAACTCTCCGCTGCCGATGGCACACTTATCGCCGACCCCTCTTAGTATCGGAGTCTTCCCAGTGCTCTCCAATACCTCACCCTTACACGATCCGACCTCACCTACGCCGTCCAGCAAGTGTGCCTCTTCATGCACGCTCCGTCCAAACCTTACCTCACGCTGCTTAAGCGCATCCTACGCTACGTGAAGGGCACGCTCTCCAGCGAGCTGCACCTCAGCTCCAGCCCCATCAATTCCCTCACCGCATACTCCGGATTGGGCAGGCTGCCCCGACTCTCGACGCTCTACGTCTGACTACTGCGTCTTCCTCGGCAACACTCTAGTCTCCTGGTCCTCAAAACGCCAGACTATAGTGTCACAGTCCAGCGCCGAAGCCGAGTACCGCGTCGTCGCCCACGCCGTCGCCGAGTGTTGCTGGCTTCGCTAGCTTCTCCAGGAGCTTTGTGCACCCCTTTCTCTGCGACCGTCATCTACTACGACAACGTCAGTGCTGTCTATATGACCGCCAACCCGATTCATCATCGACGCACCAAGCACATAGAGATCGATATCCATTTTATCCGTGACAAGGTCGTACTAGGATAGGTTTAGGTGCTCCATGTACCATCGACATACCAGTTCACCGATATTATGATCAAAGGCCTGTCCACGTCTTTGTTCACCAGTTTTCGATCCAGTCTCTACGTCCATTCTCTCGCTACGACTGCGGAGGATGTTAGACTACTGGACCACTGGGCTGTATATATATAGGTCCGACTCCTGTATAGAGTTGAGGTAGTCTTACTGTACATATTCGAGATTTTGGCTATCCTTCTAGTTCAAAGCGACAACAAGCTGGATCTGCTAGATTTGAATACATCGCCATCGTTCATATGAGCAGCAGTATCTTGATCCCTTGTTGAGTGTGATTTTCGCTTTTTTTTTGATCAGTTTTTACACATCACCAGCCTATGGTCCGAATATATTGGGCCTGATAACGTTTTTGTGTTGACCAGATGATCTTTGTAGACAGCAAAATCTGTTGATTTTACTGATTCCAGACTCGTGCAACTTGTGTTTGCAACTGCAACCCAACCCAACACATGGGCAGTCCACAAGGAGATACTTTATACTACTTTTAATGTTAGACGCCGTTTACTTACAACTATTCGTTTTTTAACGTAATTATTATTTATTTTATTGTTAAATATATTTATATTTTTGTATTTTGTATATTTTTTAATATATATATAATTATTATTTATTTGTTATGATTTATTTTATGAATAAAAATAATTTAAGCATGACTTATATTTTTATATATTTGTCTAAAATGTTTGAATAAAATAAAAACAAATGATGTTAAATATTAAAGAGGGAGTATGCAATTATAATTCATTTTGTTATAATTTATTTTTTATCATTAAATATAATTTAAACACGTATTATATTTCACGTATCCAAAAGTTTAAAACGTAGAAACCAAACCGGATGGCGTACTTCACATATATTCAAACCTACAGAATAAAAAAATCTTCCTGTGCGCTTTTGGTGAGATCGGCACTACAAGTTCCAATTTTTTTTTCAATCCTGTTGCAATTGCAGGATGATGTTGTCACACTGGTGAGAGTGATCACCCCCCAAACTGAGCCTGCAGTTAGTGGTTGAGTTCAGTATCCTCCCACTAGTCACCAACTCCTACGCGCTAGTGGCGTGGTATCGGAAACGGGCCCACACGGCCAACCTCACTAGCTACAAAAACCAGAGGAATCAAACGGAACGGAAAAACCGGCTCATCGCCGCCGCCTCACTAATTCGGCACCGCCACCGACGCCGCCGCCGTCGGCATGAAGGCCCTCTCCGCCGCCGACAGCGCGGCATCCCCGGCGATGCCGGTGCCGGCGACCAAGATCACCATCCCGTACTCCGTCGCGGCGGGAGCCGGCGCGGGCGCGGAGGCGTCGCCGCCCTTGGGGAAGAGCCGGTACAAGGTGTGGGCCTTCGCCGCCATCGCGCTCCTCGCGCTCTGGTCCATGTCCGCGGCCTCCGTCTCCCTCCGCTGGTCCTCCGGCCGATTCCTCCTCGCCGCAGTCTCGGAGGACCTCGACGCGCCCCTCCTCGACGACCTCGACTCACTCGTACGTTGACTACCCCCCGCCAACTTATGCTTCTTGCCAACTGCTTGCTGTTTCATATGCACAAATGTGCGGAAGGAGCGGTGCGTAATTGGATTAATCATTAGATTTTTCTATTAATTAGTTAATTGAGGAGGGCTTTAACTATTCTGAATAGAAACGCCACTGTTTTCGTGTTCAGAACATGATCGTACTAGCCAGCCTGGATCAGTTCTGAACTTATTACAAATTATTCTTTGAGCTATGCAGCGATGAAAGTCCAAATCAACTGCTAAGGGTAAAGTTGGTTCTATGTCTAGCTTGTTTAGCTAGGCTAGAAAAAAATTCTTATTTGGACCGTACTCGTGGAGTGGGAGTAAAGCTAGTTTTATTCAGTCGTTTTTCCGTCATAGCATAAATATTCAGTCCGATTAGTTTATTCAGTTCAAATAGTGATTCAAGATGTGACTGGTCCTTTGTTCTCTGAGCTTGTGGATCATATGCACAAATAGAGGGAGAAAGAGCAAGCAAATGTTGTTCCCATGGCCATGAATGTGATTCAGAATAACGTTAGGATATAATACGTAACATATGGTGGATATTAATCACAAAATCTGTAACTAATCGAACTTGCACAATCTGCAAGACAAAAGGCAGCAGTTCTGTGACTGCAGCCTAACTTCTGGTGATCTGTGTGAGAGCTATGATGTGTAGAGCGTGGTCAAGTACCATTGTTGATTGGTTATGAAGCAAAGTCTGCATCGAGGGCTTTTACCGTTACCTGGGGAGCAGATGACGGATTGGGCTTTGCTCAGGACATGGATGAGATGGAACATCAACCACAGGCTTGCAAGGAGTGACTCACCATGGGAGAAGATGTCATCTCTTGGTGGGTATGAGTAATAACTAGAAAATGGGCGTGCGACTGGCTATTTTATAACCCATATGTACAACATTTTTGGCTTATTCGGAATGTATCTCCGTTAGTTCCAAGTTTTTGTTTGACATTTAGGACCTCTAACATAGAGACTAACATATAGTAGCTAATAGCAAATATTTTTCTATATATTGACCATCTAAGATGATTTTTGAATTTCGTCATTGTCCGCGTGGAAATCGGTCCAGGCAAAAGGCGCATCAAGAGGCGTGTTTGCCGATGGAGGTCCGATGCGGTGTGACTATACACACAAAGGCCTGGAAGATCTGTATAGGTCCTTAAGCTCTTTGGCGTCTTTGAGTTATTTGGGTTCAGAGCATACCAATCAATGTTGTTTGGGTTCAAAGCATACCAGTCAATTTAACATCTAATTGACAAGAAGATATGGAATTAGATCATTAAACTAATTGGCCGAGAGGTCGATACAAACTCCTACTATCAGCAGGTTGCCGATAGGGGTTGTAGCACTTGTATGTCGGTTTTGGCATAGGAAAATAGCGAGAAATAAAATAAAAGGAACATTGGCAATAGAGCCGATGATGCTTTGAATAAAATAAACGATAAGCAGTAAAGAGTAAAGTTCGATCTTTTGAAGAGATAAAATCTAGCAATCGTTGATAATTGTACCGTTAGAATTAGTTTTGATAGATCAAATCGAACCGAGATAGTATAAGGCTAAAACTAACGGCATTAAAACGACAGAAACTAGATCGGTCGTGGTAACGGAAGAACAGGTAAACTCATCGGTTAGCTACGATATAAACAGGTAAACTTATTGGCTAGCTGAGCTGATGGGAGGAATGAAATTTGCTACATCACGATGTTAGCCCTATTAAACACGACATCGATAGATCGGATTTAATTGAGATAGTATAAGGCCGAATCTAATAAAACCAGATCGATAGCTAGCGGATTAATCGTTGACGATATATGTATATCGGCTAAAAAGCCGATACGTTAAGCGTGAAGCTCAGTATAAAGGTAACTTATCAGCTGGCCACTCCGATGAAACGTCATGTAAAGATACATCAACTTGAGGCTCAATCTACTATCAGTAATATAGAAAATTAAACCTAATCGATACAGCACAAGACTGAGGACGTTAAAAGGAGGTTGATAAGCTAATAGATTCCAAGCAAACATGATGTGATATATCCAATCGGACTACGAGGTCGGATCTAACCGATATAGCTTTAGACGGAGCAGATATATTAGTATAATGGCAGGACTTAGCACTTCATTGGAGATCGGACCTAACCGATGTAGTCTTGCGTCAAGAGCTAGAACCCGCTAGGAAAATCTAGATAAATTAAGTTGGCGATACGCCAAAATTATATCGATCTATGAAGATAATTTATAAGGCTCCAGACGGTCTATATTTATACCTTGATATTACACGAGTCCGAGATGATTACAAACAAGCTCCGGATATTATTTCCTAAATAGAAAAGGAAACATCTCTAAGAAAATAACAAAATTAACTACTCTTATCTAATTATAAGAGATATCTTACATATACAAAACCACTCTGCCATGATATGCACATTTTCTTTTTAGATTCGGTTTTATTTTGATATTTTTTTATTTTTAACTTAACCGAATTCATCTTCATCTGATCGGCTCTTTC
The DNA here is from genome assembly GCA_030770085.1 of Oryza coarctata. Taxonomy (NCBI): domain Eukaryota; kingdom Viridiplantae; phylum Streptophyta; class Magnoliopsida; order Poales; family Poaceae; genus Oryza; species Oryza coarctata. The sequence goes on from CM061466.1 coordinate 16,498,860, forward strand.
TTTATTTGACACCACCAACATTTCCATCTATCCGATTGGCTTCTTCGTCTATTAATCGGGCTCTTTCCATAAACCGATCGACTCTTCATCTATCAATCAAAGTTGATCTGATCTTTAATCCTTAACCAAATATATTTGTAGGCTTATTAAATTTTGATGTTAACAGTCGTTCATTCTTAAGACGTCACAAATAGGTTACTACTGTTCTTAATTTATTTTTCATTTTATCTGTTTTTAGAACACATGAAAAATTGCATGTATATACTTCCTGTGTTTTCTTTAGAACACGATAATTTTTCATGATTTTTACAGCACATGGTTTAATTCTCATAAAATTTATTTACGGTTTTTAGTTCCCTATTTAACTTCTAGAAGATCAAAAGATTTCCAATCATCTTATAGAAATTTGATGTATTTCGGTAAAACCGAAAATCTGATTATTTTCTCTTCTTCTCTGCATAATGTTTACTTGGGGTGTGTAAAAATCATAATTTACCCAATACAGTTCCATACACATATGATTTAGCAAAATTTAGTTTGATATATGCACACGAATTACATAGAAAAAAATAGTTTGATGCCAATGAGGCCATGGCATAGCAAAATTTAAGACTTGACAAAATTAATTGCCAGTGACCTGGCAAGGGGAAGGCACCCCTCTTGCTGTTTTCTTTTTTGTTTCCTCGTTTCCCTTTTTTTCTCTTTGCTTCACATTTTCTAATCCTATTTTGAGCTTTCCTTCTTCAATTTGATCTCTAAGTATAAAGGCTGTGCACGATGTTTGATGGAAAAAATGATTTTCTTTTTCAAGTTTAGATCTTCATTTTCTCGATTCTTTTTTTATAACATTCTAATCGTTCGCACTAAAGAAGACAAGTATTATGCAAAGGAGAGGAGAGATCCTTTCAATCCCACAAGAATGACAAGCTCTGGAAGCTGTTAATGTACTTGGCTTTTTTTTGACCTTGCTTCTTTTATGATCCATTGGGGAGCCACACTATCTGTGGGAGAGAGGAAAGAGACATGTCAGAATATTGTTGCATGCCTAATCGGTCAATCAGATGGCAGTATTCCTTCCAGCTTGAGATATATTGATGAACAGCACTGTCTCTTTGTGACAATCTATGAATTTTTCAATTGGTCCTCAGTTGGCAAGGTTTTATTGCCCTGGATGACTATTTGCCTTTCTTTTGTTTCTAAATGTTCATTTTCTCACTTAGTCACTTGGCAAAGCTAGTTTTTCTCCTACTGTAGGCATGGCTTGGAATCCTCTAGCCTAGGATGCAAACATACCCTAAACGTTGTTTAGCTTTAGCATGTGTAAACCCTGGAGCGTGACGATTTTTTATGTCTATATAGCATGATAATTATTATTTTATATGTATATTTTGGTTTAAAATCCATTTCTTTATTTAAATTTCCTGCAGTGTGATTTCCTAGTTATTGAAGAGGTCTTCCACTGCTCCTTATCAGCAGCAGAAAGTACAGTGATGTAGTTACTGTTTTTTTTAAGAAAATGATGTAGTTATTGTTTTCAAATTATTTGTGTAAAATAAGCAGCTGAGATTCTAGTGTAATTTGAGCAGGAGTTGGAGGAAAGGGAGAAATTAGTGGGTCGAATGTGGGACATGTACACACGCACAGGTGATGAGGTACGACTCCCACGATTCTGGCAGGAAGCCTTTGAGGCTGCCTACGAAGAGCTTGCTGGTGATGATATGCAGATCCGCGATGCAGCCATCTCTGAGATAGCTCGAATGTCAGCCCACAGGCTTGAACTGGAGCAGCCAGTGAAAGAGGTATGATCAAAACAGTCTATATTCCAGAATTCATTGCTGACCAATCCCTCTTCTTAAGTATTTAAACGTGATATATACTTTTATTTGCACTTGAGTCACACCTAGTTCATTCATACATTTATCCAACGTAAATGGATAAATGGTCTGGGCAAGTATCAAACTGTTTACATTTGCATTTAAATAGTTGCAACTAGCATGTTGTGGAATTTTATACGACTGTGCAGTTCAGTTATGTCATGGTTAACAAAATAATTAATAATGCAAATTCTCGCAGTTAATGAATCTGATGACTTTAAACTTTTAAATATTTAATTGTTCTAAACAATGCCTTCAGAAAAGTGTGCGGCAAAAATGTAGAAAGTGTATAGTAACTATGAATCCCCCGAGCGTATATGAGGGGGTCGGGTCTATATATATAGCCCAGGCAGTGATCTGTCTAACACCCCCGCAGTCGCAGCGGAAGGGAACGAACGCAGAGACTGGACCGAAAACTGATGAACAAAGGCGTGAGCAAGCCTTTGGTCATTATATCGGCAAACTGATGTGCCGATGGTATATAGAGCACCCGAACCTGTCCTAATGTAATCTTATCACGAATAAAATGGATATCGATCTCGATGTGCTTGGTGCGTCGGTGATGGATCGGGTTGACGGTTATGTAGACGGCACCGACATTGTCGCAGTAGATGACGGTCACGGTTTAGAGGGATGCACGGAGCTCCTGGAAAACCTAGCGAAGCCAGCAGCACTCGGCGACGGCGTGGGCGACAGCGCGATACTCGGCTTCAGCGCTGGAGCGGGACACTGTAGTCTGGCGTTTTAAGGACCAGAATACGAGAGTGTCACCGAGGAAGACGCAGTAGCCGGACGTAGAGCGTCGAGAGTCGGGGCAGCCTGTTCAGTCCTCGTCGGAGTACGCGGTGAGGGAGTCGATGGGGCTGGAGCTGAGATGCAGCTCGCTGGAGAGGGTGTCCTTCACGTAGCGTAGGATGCGCTTGAGTAGCGCGAGGTGAGGTTCGCGCGGAGCGTGCATGAAGAGGCACACTTGCTGGACAGCGTACGTGAGGTCGGGTCGGGTGAGTGTGAGGTATTGGAGAGCCTCGGCAAGACTCCGATAGTGAGAGGGATCGGCAACGAGGGCGCCATCGGCGGCGGAGAGTTTGGCTCGAGTGTCGACTGGGGTGGCCGTGGGGTGACAGTCGGCCATGCCTGCACGCTAGAGGAGGTCGATGGTGTACTGGCGTTGGCGTTGGGAAAGGAAGAGCCCGTGGATGGAATGGGTTACAGAGATGCCAAGGAAATGGTGGAGAGGACCAAGATCGGTCATGGCGAACTCAGAGTGGAGTCGGGCCATGATCTGGTCGAGGAGAGATGTCGAAGACGCTGTGAGGACAATGTCATTGGCATAGAGAAGTAGATAGGTAGTGGCGGAGCCGATATGAAAGTGAACAGGGAACTATCGGACGCAGAGACCACGAAGCCGATGTGCCGAAGATAGGCAGCAAAGCGCTGGTACCAGGTACAAGGGGCTTGTTTGAGGCCGTAGAGAGAGCGTTGAAGGAGACAGACGTCGTCGGGCCGAGAAGGGTCGACGAAGCCTGGGGGCTGCTGGCAGTAGACTGTTTCGGTCAGGTGGCCGTGAAGAAAGGCGTTCTTCATGTCTAGTTGATGGATCGGCCAGGAGCGAGAGGCAGGCAAGGTGAGGACGACTCGGATGGTGGCGGGTTTGACAACGGGACTGAAGGTCTCGTCGTAGTCGACACCGGGTCGTTGGGAGAAACCCCGGACTATCCAGCGAGCCTTGTGACGGGCAAGGGAGCCATCGGCGTGGAATTTATGTTTGAAAATCCACTTACCGGTCACAATGTTGGCGCCGGGAGGTCGGGGAACGAGGCGCCAGGTCTCGTTGTCCATTAGGGCCTTGTACTCGTCGGCCATGGCCGCGCGCCACTGAGGGTCGGCCAGGGCTGAGCGAGAAGTCGTCGGGATGGGCGAGATAGAGCTGTGGACGGCGAAGAGACCATAGCGCAGAGTGGGGCGAAGAGACCCGGTCTGGGAGCGGGTGACCATGTGAGAGGTGGAGGGAACTGGAGCCGATGGGGGTGTGGGAGGAATGGGAAGAATAGGTCGGGTAGGGGCGTCATCAGCTCCGAGTCGGTGACTGTAGACAAGAGAAAAAGGAGGAATTAGATCGGCCTGAGCCGATGAGGTCGGGTGGGCCAAGTATTCCGATCGGTCCGATAGAGATGGATCAGTTAATAGGGTGGGGGGAGCCGATGGAAAGTGAGGAGCCGATGGAAGTGGGGTGTCCGATGGAGAGAAAACGGTATCGGCTGAAGGATAAATAGGATCGGTATCGGCCAATAAAGGTGGGTCCGATGGGGGTCCGATGGTAGGGACATCGGACCGAGTAGTGGTGGGATATGTGACGGGTAAATCCTCAGCAGTGGCCGATGAGGGGGCCGATGGAGAAGGCAGTGGGGGAGACCTGGTCAGCACGGTGTTGGTGAGGAGGAAGTCGAGATCACTAGAGGAGGATCTCGGATGAAGGAGACCGAAGGGAAAACATGTCTCATCAAAAATGACGTGACGAGAGACGAGGACCTGTCGGGTGGAAAGGTCGAGGCATCGATATCCCTTGTGAGAGGTGGAATAGCCGAGGAGAATACAGGCGGTGGAGCGGGGAGCGAGTTTGTAGGAAGCTGTGGCGATGAGATTTGGGTAGCAGAGACACCCGAAAACGTGAAGGTGGGAGTAGTCAGGCGCCGTGCGGTAGAGAAGGGCATAGGGAACGTTGTTATGAACGGAGGAGCATGGGCGACGATTAAGAAGGTACGTCGCAGTAGCCAGAGCTTCGGCCCAATAAGTGGCGGGTAGGTAAGCGTGAAGTAGCATAGTGCGACTGATATTGTTGAGGGTGCGAAGGAGGCGCTCGGCTTTGCCGTTCTGAGGAGAGGTGTAGGGGCAGGAGAGCCGGAGATGGATGCCCTGCGAGGTGAAGAGGTTTGTAACGGTATGGCTGACGAATTCCGTACCGTTATCGGCTTGTAAAGCCTTGATGGGGAGGTTGAACTGAGTGGATACGTATGTGATGAAGTGAGTGAGGTGAGAGGCGACCTCGGATTTGTGGATGAGCGGGAAGGTCCAGCAATAGTGTGTGTAATCGTCAAGTATAGCGAGATAATACTGATTACCGAAGAAACTTTTAACTGGGGACGTCCATACATCACAATATATAAGTTCAAATGGACGCGAGGTACAGAAGAGAGAACTAGAAAAGGACAGACGCACATGTTTGCCAAGTTGATATGAGTGGCAAACTGTGGAGCTGCTATGAGTACATCGGATGGAGACGCTGCGACGGAAGGTGGCGACAGCGTCGGGCCGGGGTGGCTGAGGTGAAGGTGCCAAAGGTTGGTGGAAAGGGCGACGCTGGCGTGTGGGGTGGACGGCGCAGCGGGAATGGTGTAGAGGTCGCCGCCACTATTGCAGCGAAGGATCTGTCGCCGGGTTGGGATATCCTTCACAGAGAAACCAGACGCGTTAAATTCAATGGAGCAGTGGTTGTCTCGTGTGAATTGGCGAACAGATATAAGATTGTGAATGAGAGAAGGGACGATAAGAACATTGCGTAGGAGGAGGTTAGTGGTGGATGTAGATAGAGAAGTGGTCAGCCGATGAGGAGTAGGCAGCGGAGTAGGTGAGGAGTGGCCAGCCGATGAGGAGTGGTTGGTCGATGGGGAGTAGGTAGCGGAGTAGGTGAGGACAGAGTGGGTGGGTCAGAGAGTGGTTGGGTCACGGACGTGAAGAGAAGATTCACGTCCGTGGACTCGTGGAGGCCAAGGAGTGGAGCGGACGCAAAAAAGGCAGGGAGTGGCTGGACGCGAAGAGAATATGTTCGCGTCCAGGAGGCAGGGATTCGTGTCCGCGGACACGTGGACACGTTGGACTGGCTCGGACGTGAGGGGAGAAGGTTCGTGTCTGAGAGCCGTTGAGCGTGTCGAAAAGGGCGAGAACCGAGGGATGTTTCCAGCCGATGGAGGGCTGGACAAGTTCAGCCGATGGAGACAACGAACGCTGAGGTGCGTCGGCGTCAGAGAAGGAGAGATGCACGAAACAAGAGGAAGAGCGGAGACGGGTGCGAGGAGGGACGAGGAGGCGGATCAAGACCGTCACCTGGTCGCGCGGAGGTGGGGCGGAGAAAAGGTGACTGCGGGAGAGACGGGGAGAAGAAGAAATGGAGACGAGAGAACGAGGAGAGTACCGGGAAGAGAGTCGGCGACGGGAAGAAGACGTCGACGAGGAGGAGGAAAGGGTCGGCTCGCCGGAGGGAGAAGCTAGCGCGCCGGGATGTCTAAACTCGCTCTGATACCACGTAGAAAGTGTACAGTGACTATGAATCCCCCGAGCGTATACGAGGGGGTCGGGTATATATATACAGATCAAGCCAGTGGTCCGTCTAACAAAAACTGCAAATTTTGTAGTAAATTCCATCAATATACTCCCCATAGTTTTTGGTCCAATTCACATCATGCAGTGTAAATTGCATACACTGTGCTTTACACAGCAAGCATATAATTAGTTCAATAGTAGCCCAATAAGCAAATTGAAGAGAACGAATCTATCGGCAGACTTGATTTATCCTTGGAGCTGAACAAATTATGTAGCAAGATACAAACAAGCTTCCAAAAACAATGGCATAATGCTTAGTTTCTGGAGAACGATCCATTTTGCTGCCAAATTTTAGCGAATCTTATATTGTTGCTAATATGAATTAATCCACTTGATCTATTGGATGTTTAGGTATGATTTCCTTATTCCCAAGTAACATTTTGCAGGAAGAAAAGACAGTGAACATTAGAAGTAATGAACATGGTAGTCCAAAGTTGAAGAAGTAATTGTTTTATAGTTAACTTGACGATCCATTGCAGACATCTAGTGCCGTCAGCTAGTGCAAAATTTGGAGCTCCCATGTATTATGGGCATTCAATCTATTTTGTGCCAACTAATGCAAAAAATGTGTCTCTGGCCCTCTGTAATGCCATTTTATCTTGGTACGTGGCAAAAGCTTGCCGTGATGAAACTAGCGAATCATTGTATTATGTGATGCTTTAGCTGGGTTTTGATCTAAGATAAAACTACAGCTACTTGCTCTATTCAGGAATGCCATGTTGGGTTTTGCTGTTTGATTTCCTGTTGTCAACCTTAGAAAACTTTAGCTGTTAATATGTGTAAATGTGTATGGATTGTAAGGGTTCATAACATGAAAACTTTAGCTATTAATATGTGTAAATGAGTATGGATTGTAAGGGTTCATGACATCCTTTTATTCCCAAGAACAGGGAAGAACCGGCTTGTTTGTTTGTTCCAGTAGACAGTAGTCTTCCTATAAACAAAGTATAATCGAGAAAGTAAAAAAGGAAAAGAAATTTTTGACGTTTATCAAACTAACTTTGATCATCAAAATATTTATTTTTAAATGCTTAGTTTAAAAACATGGATTTGCCGTGAAAAATAGTATCATAATACTATTAACTGATTTTATAAATTTATTCTAAGTCTATTCTAAGTTACACGTAAAATATTTTGTGGATAAAAATATTTTGATTTGAACATTTTATTTTAAAGTTACAAATAAAACCGTTCTAACTAACTCAAAATTTTCCCACCATTTATAAAACCTTTACAAATTTAAAATATTAAAAACTAAATTTCATTAATTTTTGGGATTTCTTATCATTTGTAGTTTTAGAAGGGCATAACAGTCTTCCAGGGTAAATCTTACATTCAACTGACGTTGACTAGTAAAAGTGAAATGAATGATAATGGAACAGTGATAAAATAGAGAAGCACAGGATTTTGACGGTGGAAAACAGAATACGATCTTATTGAGTGGCAAATTTTTTTTACAAGTTTTAAAAGTTTAATAAAATCATATTCTCAAGTTTTAAAAGTTTAATAAAATCACATTCTAAGTCTTCAAATTTATGACATGTGGGAGTAATTAGGCACGTTTGGTTTTTGGGAGTTTTTAAAGAGGTATTAGAGGTTAAGAGGGATTGGGCTATTTGGTTGGGGGATTGGGATGTGTGGATGGTCAATTGTGGGAGGAACTCCTTATTTTTTTAATAACTGGACAAGGAATAGAAGTTGGGAGGAAATTCCTACTTTATGTTACCCAAACAAATCTCAGTCATCCATTTTTAATTAAGATCTAGCCTCTATCTAAACTACTTATCAATTCCACCACCTATACCAAATAAAAAGATTAGTATTAAAAAAATAAATTTACATGTTAATCTCGCATCAATTTCCTCGTCTAAACTCCCAATCCTCTTCCCGAGTTGCCAAACGAGTAGTAAAAACCTTAAGGTCAAAGGACATTTAATTACAACCAGATGGATCATACGCGGTGCTGAGAGAGCGCGTATTCGTGCCATGCTGGAGTGGTAATCGAACAGCTCTATCCGCTCGTAGTATGGACAGCCCTCGCCGAGCATCATGGCGGTCGCCGCCGTCCCGGTTCGCACGTCGTACCGTATGGCCACCCGCTGCCACCTCGCCGGCTTGCTATCCGCGTACTACTCCGCCGCACGCAGCCGATCTCGACGCGCACCACCTTCCTCCATCCCCACCTTCCCCATCATGTTCGGCCGATGCCCCGTGGTCCCGCGCCAAATCATGCAGGGCATATCGTCGTGCCTCCGCCCCGCCGCCGGCGAGCTCCCACAACCCCGCACCGACAAAGCTGGCGCGCGGCACGCGCCGAGGGCGTCTTGGCGGCCGAGTGCAGCCTCATCAGTCGGGCGGCATGGCGGCCTAGGCGGCCGCGGCAGTGTGCGCGCATGCCTATCGGAACTCGTGGCGCAACGCGGCGTGGTGGCGCAAATCTGACAGAGGTCGTGGCGCACGCGGCGAAGTTGAGTTTATGGCCACGATTATGTAATTGATGTGTATATAAATCAATCAATACAATCCTGAAAAGATGGGGATTTTGCAGCGCCAATCCAAGTACTCTACTCTGATTCAATTCCTGTGTGCGTCAAATCGATCCCGCGAGACTTTCTTCTTCGTCTCCGGCGACAGTCGGCGGCGGGCGGGAGCTAACAGCCGGGTCGTACGCCAGGCTGACTGTGACATGGCCATGGCCGTCGCGGTCGAAGGGGACGCTGCGGAACTCGCGGGTCGCCGGGTTGACCACGCGAGGGTGGTGTGCCCCGATCGCCACGCGCTGAAGCAGAGGACGCCCGCGGTGCAGGCGCGCAGGCGGCAGGTTCTTCTGGAAAGGCAGGAACGACAGTTTCGGGTCCGGAGGCTCCGCGGCGGCGGCGGCGTAGCCTGGGAGCCGAAAGCGGCGGTAGTGGAAGACGGCGACGGAGACGGAGACGGAGGCCGGCGAGGGGGTCCGCGCCAGCTGCGCGGCGAAGGCGGGGTCGCGGAGGATGAGGTCGCGCCAGGACCTGCAGACGGCGGCGAGGCGCGCGAGCACCGGGAAGGGCAGGCCCGGGAGGATGTTGAACTGGATGACGTCGTCGGGGAGTTGCGCCGGCGGCTGCGTGGCTGCTCCGTCTGCCTCCATCTAATCTAACTTTACTAATCTAATTAAGCCGAAAAGATGGATGCATCTAGCCATCCATATGCACTGATCGATCTTATGCACGCGTGCCTGCCTAGAATGGTAGGTGCCTGGTTAAGTTGCACGTCTCGTGGAGCCATCAATCTGAATTTTCCAACTTCTTGTTACTGCTTAACTGTTTGGGGGCGATCTCAAATCTCAAATCTCAAATCGTTTCTTACGTATCATCTAATTTTTTTTAAAAAAATAATAAAATAGATTAATATGAGATATGCCACCGAAGATAAAATTCAATATCTACTTAACAAAAGAATAAAATTAAACTGAAACCGTAGTTATATCTGCTATTTTTATTAAACTTATATGTAGCGGCATATATCTTATATTAATTTATTTTATTTTTAAAAATGACATAAAAAAGAGAATATTAAGGATGAAAATGCTTTATCATCTCAATCACCTAGCAGCAATCCGATTGGCATCCAAAACATGGGAAAACTATTCTTAAGCCCAGTTCGGAAGTGAGTTAGTATTTGACAACTTTTTCGTTTTTGTTAGCACATTCCGTGAATTAGTTTTGTATAAAAAATTTATATAGTTCTTTAAAATTTAAATAAATTATAATAATTAATATTCAATTATGGTTTAGCTCGTTTCACGTACTACTGAGTTGCTCAGTCGAGCAGCTCCTACGGTCATATATTCACAAAAAAGTTAGGCCCAGACCTGAAACTTTTTCGGGTTGTTTTTTTTTTAGCTTTCTCAAGCTTGTTTGATTTTTTTTTCAGGCTTTTAGGCAGCAACCAGAGAATAGATTTTTGGTGACTGCCCCTCACCATCACCACAAGTCCAAAGGTGGTCACGAAAATGCATACTGTCACAAAATGTTTATCAACCTTGATTGGTCACAAAATCTAATATTTCGTGAGCGGAAGCTGTCACAAGACGTTTAGTGGCTGGTTAGCAGTCACGAAAAGGTTATTCCATTAATTTCTCAGATTTGGCTATTTTCCTGGCCATGAGATGCTAGCCGTTGGAAAAATCTTTTTGTGAAGGTAGCAGCTGTCATCGAACATCACTTCTCTGACTGTATTTAGCTGTTAGGAAATACCTTTCGTGAGTGGGTTGGCTGTCACGAAACAGCCAAACACACATGCCCAGAATTAATCTGATAATTCATCTAAAATCCATGTCTCAAACAACTAGAGATGCTACAGATTTCACATATTACACAAAATCACACTGTCCACATGCAAAATTTTCACAAAAGCATAACTCACCATTGAACATGAATGTGCCTTTACTTCACATAGTACACAACAGTACTAACTTATGCACTAAACGTCTACATAAGCTCCAAACTTCTAGCAGTCCAACAATGTTTCAAGTGACAAATCAAATAGATGCCAAAGGTTACAAGGAAGCCGTTCTCTTCAATGGCCACTCATTAGAACCAAGCGTCACTTGAAAGAAAAAAAAAGTCTTCTATGCTTTTTCATCAAAAAAACCATCCAACAATTATCTGCAAAAAAATGATGCCATTTATAATAGGGAATCAGCATATGACACGATTAAGCAAAATGGTTTAGTATGAAAACAAGAGAAGGGTGAATCAGATCGAGTTGAACTACAGAAGATCACTAACAAAGACTTGTTGAGTAAAAATTGATATATGTGTGCATCACTTTTAGTTTATAGCAAACTTAAGTTGAGTTATTAGCTAGTATCAATATTGATTAGCTCAAAATCCAAATGTCATGATTGTTTAGAAACTACGATTATTTCATTGTCACTGTCAAATTATAGCATTTGCTGGGATTCAGAGGTGAGAAGCCTAATTTCTTTTTGCTGTAATTACTTTGGAGGATAAGCCAAAGCCAACCTAGCACAAATGTAAATTTCATGTAACTTGGTTAATGAATTGCAATTTATGGTTCAAAAGAATTTGGTAATAAAAGTGCACATCATGTAATTACTGGTCAATACTATATGATAAGTCTATAAACTCAGGCTTGAATAGAGAAGGTCAAGCTTTGGAACAACAATGTGAAGCACAAGACCTTTTTATTATGCTGTGAAATTCATACAATAAAATATTATCCAAGTGAAGGCTATAAAATAAGTTAATTTATGAAAATACAATAAACCAAAGATTGATTTCAGACTTTCAGTAGTTGTTACCATATCCTTACGCGTTGTTCAGACACTTCATGATTCTCTAGCTGTTCCTCACTATGCTTGATCTTTTTTATACATTGCCTCATTGCTCTTTGGCTGCGGCTCAACATGCTCTTCATACATCGCATGGCACAAAAAACTATAGCTTTCTTTAGTGCACTACTTTTTATGGAAAACCATCAGTTTTATGCACGGTAAAATATAGCAGCTAGCAGGAGAAAAAATGAGCCCCAGTGGCACTTGCATGATAACATGTGGCAAGAAACAGGAAGAAAAATAATTCAGTAACAATTGCATGATAACAGATAAATGAAATGAAAGAAAAGAGAAACAGAAATCTGTTCAGTTCATAACTTTATGGGTATCCAGTGAATATTTTGGACAATGTCTTGGTCATTCTCCAGTACAGTAAATCATAAAGACTCCTAGATAGTGTAAAATAGGAAGAATTCAGAAACCTGACAGCATATGTGGGATATAACTTAAAAAGCAGGCTGGTATTTTTCATTTTAGATTCAAAAGCTTGCATTAAGTCAGTAATCACCAAAAGGATACATGTAATGCACTTGGTGCCTAACATTTTTCTGAACCATAACTGATTGCTAAGTGCATAATAAAGTTTAAAGTACAACTAAACAAGGGTGAAGGTTATACAAAGCTAACTAAACCCAAAAATACCATCTTGACAATGTCACTACAAATAGTGTATCTAAATTCTATTGTACACCTCAAACCGTGCTAGGTAAAGTGGGAGCATGCAGTGTAGTAGGCAAAATGAACATCGCAAGGGCACCTCAGAACTGCCTTGCTAACCACCTCTAACAAAATTTCTAGCTCCATCTGAGGAAAATATGACATCATATTGCCACAACCCATCAGTCTCACAAATCAATTCAACAAAATTACACATGGGCAATTCATCGAACACCGACTGGTCAACCCTAGATGCATGGTCATATACACAGCAGAAAGCAAGCATTAGTGCAATCCTTGGAAGGAGGAGCGGAATCACAAAGGAGAAATCAAGTCACCACAGAGGAGCCAAGGAACTGAGGAAGTTCTCATACCTGATGCCGGCTTGAGGTTGAGCTAGCCACCAGCAGAAAGCAGTGCAGAACACATGCCCCAAGCGGAGAGAGCAGCGGGAAGAGGAGGGCTGGCACCGCGAGGAGAGCAGCGGCGGTGGCTTGGCGAGCAGAGGTAGCATGCCGACTTGGCGAGCGGCGACGGCGGCGTGTCCCCGGCGGCGCGGCGAGAGGACGAACAGGGTGTAGAGGGAGGAACAGAAGAGTCACTCGAGATGGTGTTCAGTTAACCGGAGGATCCCTATTTTATTTCCACCGACATTTGGTGATCGCAGTAAGCAGTGCCTCACCCAAACTGTTTTTGGTGACTGCGTTATCCTTCCTTTCACGAAAACAGCAGTTTTTGTGATGGCTCGCTCCTAGCTGTCACAAAGTTTATTTTTGGTGAAAGCATTTTCCTAGCCATCACAAAAAACGTGCGGCAGTAAAAAAAAAACCATGGTAGCATTCATGTCAGCGTCAGTCTATATATTGCCATGTCGAATTTTGAACAAGAAGATAATATATTTAACAAGTATAGAGATTTAGAGATGTAATTTTTATATCTATAGACTCAGATGAAAATATATAAAAAAAAGTTTTAGAACTGTCACCGTATTTTACTCAAAAATAAGCGTGAGATTTTATGCATGCATTGTGGAGATAATGTATGATGGAACAATGGCATGATCTTTTGATGAGTCGGGTGTACAACGACGTTTAAGCTACAAATCATACTGAGTTTACAACACCAAAACACTCACTGCACAATGCTCTTGTCATTATCGACAGTAGTACACGAATCTACGGGCAACCGAAGGAACTGGCAAAAACGAGCAATATATAATCTGAAAATTATGGATACGAGCAGTATATAATCTGAAAATTATGGATAAAATTAAACACAAAGCAGATAGCACGAGCAAAAATGGTTGTTCTAATCGAATGGAGCAACTTATATGACTGTCCATATTATAAATTATGGTTTATACTATGTCTTTTATCACCAAATTTATTTAAAAAAATAAAGTAAAATCTATAATATCAAATTATTTTTACTAAATACACTATTTTTTAGTATAACTGTTTTGGGTTGAAAACATGTCATACCCACTCTTACATGATTGTAACAATGACTCTAAGGGGACATATCTTAGAAAAATGATCGAGGAACCGCGAAACAAAATCAATATGTTGATACCAATGATAATATGATAAATTAATATAAGATTTTCTATATTATAAATATAATATACCAAGTTACAACATTTAATCAGATATAGCAGCAGCAAAACTTAGCAAAGCTAAAGTGCCACTCCACAAGCAGTAGTTTGGATGTAGAGATAAAACTTGTTTCTAAACTTAAGCTAAGGAGAGAAAAACAACAATAATATGGGTGAGTAATTTCATACTCCACATGTCATAGGAAATGTGTAAGTAAAAGCTACAGACGAAGTCTCTGGTTTATTTAGCAAACCAGTTATTTAAAATATTTTTGAAAACTCTAAGTATGGGTTTCAAAAATTCTTTTAGAGGGAGACATCTCATATCGATCCATTTGCTAGTAGATTTACAACTCGAGCGAAAAAAAACCAAATTTTAGCAATTAAAATATCTTTTCCTTCACCAATTTCTATTTTCCTTAAAAAACATTAACCAATATTTTCTTAAAAACAACCGTCTCATAGTTAACTTGCCTTCTCGGCTTCTAGTCCAATCTTCTCGACCTGCCAACCCAAACTCGGCCTTCTCGACCTCAGAACCGGCATTCTTGGACCACATCCTAACTTAGTCATCTTAACTCTATGGTACCATCCGACACTCTAGGTCACACAGATCATTCCCAACCACGAAAGCTGGTTGTTTGTCATAAAGAAGAACTTTGTTAATGACTCTCATCCTAGTAATCAATTTACCAAATATGTTTTCAAAACAAAACTACGCTATGATAAATACTTCATATCAGTCCATAATCATAGACACGACTGTTTAAACAGTTTAACTAAACTTTATAGATGTTGCACGCTTTATCCACACATCATGAGCATCTCACTTTATCTAGCATATATGGACCAATACATAGCCAACAAAGAATAGTTCACTACAAGTATTTTCCATAACCGACCCATAAACATCCTATGTCACATAGTTGGGCCACTCTCTGAAACTAAATATCAGGCTAGTCTTAGGTCTTACTCTACTCAAGACATGTCAGATAGCACCAACTGCATCTCACGATTAAAACAAACCCATATATCAAGAGAATGTCTTTGTCTCTCTATTAATATACAAGACAACCATATTTTAGCTAATTACTCTATCAGGGTATCCTATATTACCCGTATAATCATATTGTTTTATGTTTGGATTTTTGTGAAGGAATCCGTCCTTATAGATAGTGCGTAGTCAAGCTACCAAGTCACTAACTCCCGCATCATCAAGTTTTTATAAAACATTTTTTTCACTTTAAACCAAGCTGACATCTCGTCGGGTTTTCAAATAATCGAGTGATAGTGAATACCCAAGTTTACTTTTCCATGCGATAGTACAATCGTAACTCTAGTCTTTCTATCATGATATGGTGGGTACTGATGAGTATATAGCGGAGTTGAGAGTTGAGTTCAAGTGTAGCTATTGAGAAGGTCCAACGATTTGAGCGCAAATCATGGTCGAATGGTAAATAAGGTATGATCTGTGATTTTACAAACAAAATACTTAATTAAAATATAGATAAAAGAAGTGGTTAAGAGGGGATTATCTTGGTCTTAGTCGATGAAGAATTCTTCAAAATCAGTATCCAAAAATTCTCTAATGGCAAACTACATGCGATACGAAAGAAAACCGAATAAAATCCTAAAAAAATAAAAGATAATTTATCGAATTCCTGAAAATGGAGAAGATTTATTGAAATTAAAAAAAGAATATTCTGATAAATATTCCTCGAGAGAAGATATTGGAGAAGGAGGGACGTAATATATACTTCTTATGGAATGGTGGGCTGGTGTGTCAAATTGACATGGGAAGCAAAGTGGACTTTTAATTTATGTTGATGGGCTCTGACTGGATTAAAGAGGAACGTTAGTCAGACTTTTATATTTACATGGAGAATTGGTAGCCCAGCTTATGGACTTTGGTTGTAAAGAAAAGAAGAGGATATAATCTAAATTTGGACTAGATTAGGCCAAGCGGATGGTGACGCATGGTGGACCGAGTTCACGTGGACTAAGAGAGAAAGAGTGAGACTAGGGCCACATGAGTCTTAATTTTTTATTTTTTTTCTTTTTATTTCTCTTCCTTCTCTTTCTTTTCTCTCTTTCCTTCTCTCTATTTTCCTTCTTTCTCCTATCGCCCTTTCCTTCTGTCTCTCTCCTCGTGCACATGGCTAGGCGTAAGCTACGGCGTGGGTGACGGTTGGAGAGAGCGACATCGGCATGGGAGGAGGGGATGGCTCAGGAGGGTGCTGAGCGCGCAGGCACGAGAGAAGGTAGCGGTATGGCAAGCGGGAAGGGCGCAGTGCATGCATGGGAGAGTCGATGGTGCTGTTGTGGCGCAAGTGCATGAAGGATGTGGGAAGGGTGGTGTTGGCGTGGGAGGAGATGCCGTCGTGGGACGGTGTGTAGGTGAGGATGGTTGGGCTCGGCAGGCGCGATTGTGACAGGGGTGTAGCTCCAAACCAATAGCACGGAAGGGTGCCGGAGCATGCAGCGTGGGACAATGCATAGATGAGAGCGAAGTTCGAGGCGAGGCAAGAGCTAGGAGGTTATGGTAGGAGAGCGCCAAGCAAAGCGAGCGCACAAAAGCGACACAACAAGGTATGTGTTGGGCAACGGTGTGGTGGCCATGGTGGTTGGGGGGCGATGAGCCAAGCTTGGCATGCAACGCGGCAAGGGCGCCATGCGCGCACTAGGTAGGCAGCTCCAGGTTGGTTGCGAGATGGTGCTAGGTCAATGGGGTTGCAGCCGGTGCGAGTGGACGACGATGATGACAACTCGGTAGGCAACGACATGGGCAAAAATGAAACATATGGGAGGTGAGGACATCATCAAGGCTTCGGATTTATAGCGTCCTGGAGAGCAACGATGACACTATAGCCACTTTGTTGTTTTTCCTTTGCTTGGAGTGAGGAGTGGAGGTGTTGGGAGAGCACAAATTAACTCTGGCAGTGTGCTCAGGGAGCTAGAGTGGAGGATGGGAGGTGGTGTGTGCAGTGGTTACTTGCTGATAGCGTGGTGTGTGTCGGTGAAAAAGAATGAGTGTGCATGATGTTGCTTGTTTAGAGTGTGGACGAGAAAGAAAGGTAAAATATTGGAAAAATACCAGTTGACTTGGTAGAGATGAATGGAAATTGAGTAAATGCGTGTATTTGCTTTCTTGCAGGAGAAATAAAAGAGTTTGGGGAAATATTTGCTTTTGCTAGTTTTGTCTGCTTGCGATTAAATTTGAAGAGAAAATGACGGTTGGTTTTGAGGGTAAAAAAATTAAGTGGTATCAGTTAAAGTTTAAGATTGAAATTTAGATTTTTCATATGGAAAGTACTTATTTTGTCGGTATGGTCGAAATGGAATTTTTGTAGAGCCAAGGATTCATAGACTCAAAAATTAGAGAGAATTTAAGAGGGGATAATCAGAGTGATTTTAGCTCGAGGTTGTTATTTTAAGAAACATAATTTAAGTATTTTTGTCACCTAAGATACACTAAAATATCAAAAGTTTATGAGAATTTGTTTTTAATTAAAATAAGATTTTTCAACAGGGCAAAAATCAGTGCGTTACAAAACGCTGCGATAATTTGAAATTTGAAATTTGAATTATGACAAATCTAAAAATATCTTATAATATAAAACCGATGGAGTATTATTTTGAAAAAGAAATTTAGGACTGGTTTGGAGGAAAAATAAATGATTTAGATTGCTAAGGATTAATTCTTATGTGTTATTTGGTTTGTAGGAATGAAGTGTAGTAAAAACTAAAAGAAAATTTTCTTTCCTATAAGTTGTTGAGATAAAACATAAGAAAACTTACATTCACTCAAATATCTTAAAACATCTCTATGGATTGATATGTGTATACATCATTTTTTTTTATTTTTTCTATTTCTATGGGTTGAAATTCATTCAAACCGAATAAGACAATGTAATGGGCATCAGCTAGGTTGTGGAGGTGAAATGTGTCATGACTAAAGTGGGACTAATGTATTATAAGGCCAAGGCCTAAATTGCCTTGGTTTTAACAATTTCATTATCTTGCTTCGAAGATTCTGGAGTGCTCGTAATGAATTTGGACATGGAAACGGATAGGTTGAAGAGAGGATGAGATAAGCTTCCCATGATGTCTAAGATCACTCCTAACAAAGTCAGTTGCAAAAGCTATGCGCATTTGTAGCTTGTACTGTCTTCAAAGACCAGACCGGATTCTTAGCTTGGCCAGACTTGGTAGCTTTAACACAGTATCAGCTCAGCAAAGTAGACATGTGCATGGGATTCTCTTCTCATGTTGGTTCTCAAGTGTTTTTGACTATCTGCATACGAACTTTTGGTCAATTTCATACCCAAAATCCATGGAAACAATGGTGCCCAGCGTTGATATTCAAGCTGTAATCCTGAAACTTTGGTTGGAGTGCCCAATCTTTACACATGCTAATGTCACAACGAACTTATACATTCCTGCAAGAACCAGCGTCCGAAATCATCTGGTCAGGTGTCCCATATCATGACGACGGCGATGACACCGACGCCTAGCACGACGGCGAGCAACCTCCCGACGGGCGTGTCGGCGGCGACGGGCCTCTGCGGCCTGTACCCCTTGGAGAGGAGGTGGTTGATGGAGACGTAGATGAAGATGCCGGTGGCGAGGCTCATAGAAATGGCGAAGATCCAGTCGGCCACCCGGCCCTGCGTGGTGGCGTCGATGACGATGCCGACGCCGACGCCGACGGGGCTGGAGATGGCGAAGGCGAAGGCGTAGCCGAAGCAGGAGAGGAATGGCCGGTTCGGGAGCATCCGGAGCAGCGCGATGCCCATGGCGATCGCCGCGAAGATCTTGTGCAGGCTGATCGTCCACAGCGCCTTCCATGCGTCGGCTTTCGTCTCTGCAGGTTTCAGCAAACACTAATTGATTTTGCAGTGTTACAACTAACAGCTGCTGTCAATCTGCATCGATTTTTAAATTGAGCGAATCCTAGGATTTTGATAGGAACTACGGTGCGGCATGAATTTGGTTATCTGAAATTGGAAGGATTTGGTAAACCTTGATGAAATGCAAACCAAAATGTTATCGAAGTGGACGTTCAGGAAGGGAAATTCAGGTCAGCTAGTCATAGCATCTATTCTAGACTGGAAAGAGTCGAAGTATGCGTGACAAGGACTGAACAGAAACATTGATCGAGACAAAAACGATGATAAGACGGGAACCAAAGAAAAAGTAGTGATTTTGGAGAGAATTGGGGCGATTATTCATTTATGCCAGCTATGTTCATTGTTCAACATGCATGCCGCTTTCGCTTTGAGCAAATAGTGAATGCAGTGCTACTCCGACTTCAACGAAAAAGTTAAAGGAAAGATTCCACTTGGTCTTAATCAATTAACAACGGCATCGATCTATCAGACTGTCATAAGTAGTAGTAGCTAGCCAAGAGCAGACAGGCTTATTAAGTGCTTAACTGATACTACTGGCTGTTTGTATGAAATTTGTTTGAGTCAATGAGATAAATCATGATTAGTATTAATTATTACAAACTTAAAAAATAATGTATTTAATTTTTTAAGAAACTTTATTTTATTTTTTAAGAAACTTTTATATATAGAAATTTTTTTAAAAAACACACTGTTATCAGTTTGAAAAGCGTAACAAGTTGCTCAGAACAAACGGGCCTAAGCATACAAGGGCCAAACGCTTGATTGAGAAAATTAAGGAATATGAAGAACATAAGATTTTAACAACAACGTAAAATAAAGAATTGTAAAACCATGAATGACCATTTGATTAGATAGTAGAAAAACATAAAAATTTAAGGAGATAACTTAAAGTAAACTTCCTATGAGATTCTATCTCATGTTAAACTTTCTCCAAAATTTACATGGAATAAGGTATTTTATGGGAATTTCATAGGATTTCATAGTGTTCATGCTTTTGATTCAAAGGGTTATATATAAAAAAATCATGTAGGAATGAAATCTTCTAAAGATACTTTGATTTGAAAGAAAACATAGAAATTTGGTAGTAATTCAATCTCATAGGATTTTTTTCCTATACAGTCATTTGAAACAAATGATGGAATACTATTGAATCCTATAAAATTTCAATAAAATGTCTCATTTCTAGTATGTTTTAGAGAAAATTTAATATGAGATCTTATGTAAAGTTTTCTTCGAGTCTTCATCTCTCCTAAAATTGCTATTTTTACCTAGGTCTAATTAAACGGTCATTTCTATAATTTTTTAAATATTTTATAATCCTTTATTTTATACTTATATTTCTATTGAAATTTTATGTTTTTTATTCCTCCGTTTTTTCCATGGGCTCGATTTTCCTTTTGAATCAAGCGGGCCTAAATCTTCGTGTAGAAGTCATACGAAGACATTTGTACGCGCCATTTAATTTGAAGCGAGTGTTAATTAAGTCAAGCAGGCAGGGACAAGAGACTAATGGACAAGACAGGTCTATACATATCAAAACTAATCTTACCGGCGACTCCGATGGCGATGCCCTCGAAGACGGAGTGGAAGCAGAGCGCGGCGATGAGCAGCACGCTGTCGCCGAGGGTGCTCGCGTTGCGCAGCATCGACGCCACGGAGTGGTCGGACGACGACCCGTGACGTGCCGCATCCTGCACAGAGACGTTCAGACTTAAAACTTCAGAGCGCTTCCATTTGGAAACACTAGCTGTGCAGAATAAATTAGTTCATAAGGAAGGCTAAAAGTGCTTACAGCTGCTGGTGGGTAAGAACCGTTGCCATTTGTGCTGCTCAGCTTCCCCTCCTCCAGTCCTCCTGAAAATAGCCAGTATTGGGTCATTACTGACAGATAATCCATGCTTGATTAGAGAAATGTAAGCAACAAAATAATTCTTTTTTTTTTGCCATTTGAGCAGCACACTAAACAAAATAATTGTTGAGTAGGAGAAACTATGCAGTACATACAAGCAATGACCATCTATGCTTTCATTCAGATAAGATCGTAAGAGAATGGTAGCCCCCAATGTGTTCCTATCGATTCAGACAAACAAAGTAAAGTAGCTAAGCACCAGAATTGATCTCCCAACTGATTTGCAAATGGAGTAGAGTACAAAGCCAAACTACAACAAGGACAAACAAACAAATCAGTTCCTGTCTTGCTGAAAGCATCAGGGTTAGCTCACAAGGCCAGGTAGTAAAACTGTAAGAGAAAAGGAGTAAATTTAGCCCTTTTCGCTGACCAGGCCACCAATAATAAGCAATCAATCGGTGTACCACTACCACCAACACAGCAATAAAGGAAAAGTCGCATCTAATCCAACGGCTATCCGCCACCTTTCCACCGCGAGCTCACGCTACTGTGAAAAATAGTCTTTTTCTGTTTGTTTGGTACGACGAGGATGCAGAGCACAACACGTGAAACCCTAGTAGCTGCTCACCTGCACCAGCGGCGGCGGCGGCGGCAGCGGGGTCGGTCCGGCCGCCGCGCGCGACGACGAAAGAGATGACGC
Source organism: Oryza coarctata (assembly GCA_030770085.1). NCBI lineage: Eukaryota > Viridiplantae > Streptophyta > Magnoliopsida > Poales > Poaceae > Oryza > Oryza coarctata. Next base: position 16,520,159 of record CM061466.1, read on the forward strand.
AATCGGCGAGCATGGTGAGGACGTAGCCGGCGCAGGCGAGCATGAACGCGTAGGGGTACCCGCTGTCGGGGAGGAGGTCGCCGAAAGTCTCGTTGGCGTCGCTGAGGAAGTGCATCATGGCGGTGCCGAGGAAGACGCCCCCCGCGAACTGCGTGCCCAGCGACAGGAACGCCTCGTTCCACCGCATGAAGTAGGGGGACATGCCGCCGGCCAGCGTGCCGGCGAACACCACCACCAGGCACCACAGCTTCGCCGCCACCAGCCCCCGCGCCCGCAGGTCCGGCTTCCCCTCGCCGCCGCCGCCGTCCGCGCCAGCGTCGGCGTCGGCGTCAGAATCGCCCCCGCCGCCGCCTCCATGCGCCCACGCGGTGGTCGCGGCGGCGCAGAGCCAGACGAGGAGAAGGAGGAGGAGGCGGAGGCTGGCGCCGGCTCCCCTGCCTCCCGCCATGGACGCAGGTGTGGTGTTCGACCGGTTCGTGCGCCCAATGGTGGGGAACGCGATTCGGGTGAGGCCAATTTTATACGGAGCCCGGGAGGCGGGAGGGCTTTAAGGAGACTGACGCGTAGGGCCCACCTGTCATCGTCCATGATGATACTAGTTGGGTCTCTTCGTTTCTGTACTTTGTACTGCGGGTTGGCTCGCCAGATTAACCTTACCCGTGCCAACTCGGCTTCTCTGGCGGACAGGTGGGTCCATGTCGTGTGGGGTATAATTGCAGTGGGTGGGGTCGATGGGGAGGAGAGATGAGGGTGTAGTACTACTGGTCGGATCGTACGAGCGCTCACAGGGAGAGAGGTGGAAAATGGCAGGGCTGGGAGCGAACGGCGTGAGAAGCGGGAGGTGGGAGTAGTACGACAGCGACGGCGCTTGGAAAGCCCGTTACGGATTGTCCACGTCTCCGACGACTTGGCCTTGACTTGTACGCGGCGCAATCATCGTCTCCTCTGCACCGTTCGATCGAAATCTCCATCACTCTAGATGAACCAGACAACCAGTTCCTAAAAATATTTGACAGGATTTTCTTAATTCTAGTGTTCTTTCATTTAGATTCACTATATAATAAATGGGCTGAGTTTGCTTGGCAGGCCCAAGCATCGTTCTCCATCGTCAATTGCCGAAGCAGCAGGACGGGCAGCCATGGCGCCGCCACATTGTCGCCTCGCGCTCTTGCCGTCTTGTGCTGTCGTTCTCCCCTCCTCGCACCACGCTGTTTAATAAACCAGGCTCATTGGCCTTAGCTCTCGGATATAATTACTAGTACATTAGATCAAAATCCACGTCTACCAGAATCGTGTAGCTGGATTTCTGCTTACTGTGCTTTTTTTTTCAACTTTCATTATAGCCAGGAATCACAATCCAACAGTTAAATAGCCCAGGGATTGCGTTGTGACATCTGCATATATTTTTGTTATAAATACTAACCCAGGTCAATAAAGTTGATTCTGAAACTATGGACAACGCTATTTGGACAAGATATGTTTGTGGCCGATCGGCCGTACCTCTCTACGATGAAGTTGGCTGGAGGCTGATCTGAATCTAAAGCACAAAATTATTGAATTCTTATATATCATGAATGTACTCTCCAAAAAAATGAATGTATTACAAACCAGTATACTCGTTGTACATTGCGACTACAAAATATTATAGTTACAATATTCACATGTAAATTATCTTCTCGATGACCTTAGTGAAATAGAATGAACAGATAGCTAATCAACACTATGAGAAAAAGTAAGTTGTTCCATCCAATGTACAATTGAACATACAACGATTTCATCCTTCAATCAGAACCCGTACATTTTCTCATTTAGCACCTGACTATAGATGGGGGCTTCGGATTATCACACCTAGAGTTGCGCTTCTGGTTGCCGTGATAAATCAAGAAAAGTGTAACAGCAATATTAGGCCAGATCCATGTCATGATTGTAATTGCCTCTCAAACTCACTGTCATCAAGATTCAAAACTGGCAACTAGATAGAAGTACTTGCCTCTTGGATCCCAGTCTGTCAAAGATGGTCACGCATCTGCAGTATCATTATGAAACAATATACCATAAACATTTACCAGGATATTTCAGCTGGTCAGCAAGCTTGAAGTTGGAGTAGTGACAGTCTGACAGACAAAACAGGCCAATAACACATCCCCACCGGGTCTTTCAGTTCAGGAACTACATAATGCTTACACCAACTGATACCAGAAAGTATAGAGCATTTCGTTGCGGTCTGGTACAATACTCCATTTGCATGTTATCAGCAGCTTCTACCTGAGCATCTTCCATTTCTGCTCCAGTTACACTCATTGCGGCAGTTGTCACTACTTGATTCTGCTCAGGTGCATCGTTCTGCTAGGACATTTCTAGTCGTATATTTGGGGTCGGTATGTGAACAGTACCTGAGAGAGTTTTTTCTTCAAAATTCCCTATAAGAAAGGGATAAAATATAAATAAGATCATTCCTAGATTGGGAATGTAGAGGTTATAATATCAGTTTTATCGAAAAAGGTACAATGAGACTAGTAACTCACCAAAATGTTTTCTAGAAAATAAACCCATTATGAAATCAATAGTTTCCTCCATGGATGAATGAGAGAGATGCATGCATTCTTGTTCTGGACATAACATCTTGGTGCTAACTACTAACACACAACTACAAAATGCAAAAGCTCTTGAGGCATGTTATTGTGGTACGTCTGTAAAACAAGGTTCGTTCTTTGCACTGTGGAACCTACATATTTCTGGCTGAGGTAATTAGCAAATAATGCATAGCCTGATCATGTGAAAATAAAATAAAATATCTCAAACACTTATAATTTTCAAGTTTTGGCGGTGTTTTCAGCTGTCCGCCTTTCCAGAGCATGGTTGTCGACACAAATACTTTGTGCAAAAGCTAAGCATTTCAAAACTTCAATTTCGAATATTTTGTGAAAAAGGCAAAACAAACCATTTGAACAGCAGCACAAACATGTTTTCTGATATGTGCTTCATTGATGATATATCCTAAATAGTGCTCACATTGTGATAAATTGATACTAAATTGCATAACCGTCAATACCGAGTATGCCACTGATTGTAAATCCTTAAAATCACAATTTCTAGACGCTAGCTGGACATCTCAATTTGCACCAGAAATTAGCGCTGTATGCTAAACATAGCAAAAGATAGCAACTATTATAGCAAAGTTAGGTGCTTACCCTCAGCAACCTGAGCATCCAAACCCGGTCTGTCCATGCCACTGATTTCCCCATTCTGCAACCAAACCACAAAACTGTGTCTTGAACTTTAAACAATATTCACTGCAACATTGTCAGCAGTATCTTGAACTTAAAAAAGATGTAGGTGAAGGCATACCAGCTCGTTTTTAAAGAGTTTTTACTTCTGTTAAATGATTTAAAACAACCCCTCCGGTCAGCACAGGGATATCAGCTAAATCCCTGGTACAACACCTCTGTCCAGCACAGGAATATCAGCTAAATCCCTAATACAACACCTCTGTCCAGCACAGGAATATAAGAGTTTCCTCCCAGTTGCTAACAAAGAGAAGCCCATTAGGTCCCTACGTATTTAACTTCACTATCTACACCATCTATAACCTGAAAACTCAATTTCACATTAATAACCCATTAGGTCCAATTAGGACTAGTGATTTTGCATATTTATCCTATTAATTTGCCATGTGGAGAAAGAAGAAATGAAGAAAGTTGGTGGTTGATCAGTTCATGAAGAAGACCACCCATAATTGACGAATAGGTAATTGTTTTTATTTATATCAAATCACTTTAGGATTTATTCTTTGTTGAAAATTAAACTATGTTTCTCTCTCTTTTAGGCTATTCCAATGGAGGAATGAAGACGATGGCATCACATTTTGTATGATATATTGATATGTATTGTGAATGGCGACCATTTGTCTATGATTGGCACATTATCAACTACATAAATACTATTCGTTGGTTTCTCTGCTACTCAAGTTCTAACTTTTTTATATGCACTTTTCTAGCTGTATATGGCCATCAATTAGAGATTTGGTGCATATAGTTGTTGGATACATAACCATAGTATAATATTGTTTTAGAACTATATATGACGCTATGTTGAAAAAAAGCTAGGACCCTCTCATTGTGCTCTAGCTCCCCCCCAACGTTACAACCCATTCTTGCAAGTGGCGTGGTAGAAAATTAACATGGCATCTCCCCTTAGTATGGCGTTTTCTGCCATGTCAATGCATGTGGTGTGGTAGGGTTATTTGGTAATGTCAAAAGGTTAGATTTAAACATAAAATTTAACAATATCTATTATTAAAATATTATATTTCAAAGATTTAAAAAATGAAAAATGCAGGAACAACTGAACAAATGGATCTCAAGGCAGGTCAAACACCATTAACAATGATAAAAAAATTCTTATATTTACATGCCCATGAGTTTATCTCTGTTCCTTCAAACCACTGAGTTTTGTCTCATTCATTGTATGTTACTTTATTTTTATTTTAATTTTCTCTATATCCATTCCATTGGTTGTATGTGAGTTAAGAATTAACATTTTCCAAAATACCTATTCTATTTCTCTTCTCTCATACTTTTTGCTACCTTCCATATATATAAAATATGAGACTATCTAAAAAACCACCGTAAATTTTTTGATGAAAAACTTTTAAATATAGCTATAGTATAATTGTAGTGTAATTATACTTTAATTATACTATAAACTACAGTATAACTGCATTAAAACTTTTAATATAACCTAAAAAGTATTAAAAATACATGTAACTTCCATATAACTATATATAAAAATAACTTTTATAGAAATTACAATGTAGTTATATTGTAGCTACAATATAATTATCCTATAGTTATAATATAGATACAATATAGTTATACTACCATTTGAAAATTATACATATAAAAAACTTGTGATAATTTTTTAGCAATTCCCTGAAATATAAGTTCCAAGGTGAAAAAATCATTTATAAAACAATTGAAGTGATAAGTTTTATGAATTTCATCAAATTAGATTGAAGTTAGTTAGAAAATTTAAATTCTGGGTCTTGAAGTCTGGGGACAATAGGATGATGCAAGGAATTGATACCCCAATTGAATAACAATAACAACAATAATAATAATAATAATAATAATAATAAAAGTCAGGGGATAGAAGTGGAAACTGGGAAACGACCCACCCAGGTTTCCAAATTCGAGCAGGCTCTGCTCCACCTCCTCTTCCCGTCTAGTCTTGCTTGTTTTGTTTTGTCCCCCCCCCCCCGCACACCCCATCCCATCCGCACATCCGCAGCGGCATCCTTCTTCCTTGTCCCGGATTCCTCGCTCCGCCAGCCCACCGCCGGAACAAGGCTGGTGAGAGAAGAAGCTTCGTAGCTCGGGCTCCGCGCCCTGAGGCGTCCGGAGTTCGATGTCCTTTTGCATCCGATGGATCCGCACAACCTGAACCGCCCCGCCGCCGACGACGACTGGGGTAACCCCGAAACCCGACTCTCCCCCGTTACCCGTGGCGTCCATCTCTCTCTCTTTTCCTCGTTCTTTCCCGCTGTAGTTTAAACCTTTATCTAGGGCTCAGAATATGGACGTACGGGTGAATTTACTGGATGGGTAAGCATTACAGGTGTGATTTAATCTGTTCTGTCTTTATGTACCATGGGGGCCGAAGCAAATCAGAAAACCATATAAATAGCATTACTGAAGTAATAGTCAGAGATGCTGAGACTTGGTTAGCGATCCCAGAATCTACGCTTAGCTATGCGAGAGCCGGTAGGTGAATGTTCATGGTGCCGCTAAGGAAACATTTTAACTTATTTGTACGTAATGCTGTTGCTCTGTTGAGCTACCATTAGCTGTTTAATAGAATCTAAATTGAGAATTATATTGATCTAAGTGACAAATCACATATTTTTCAGTGAACTGGAATTACTGGATTAGGCTTGTTTGGAATGTCTATGAACGGGTGAAAATAGTTTTGGAGCTTTGTCAGTCAGTTGCTAATTTGCTATATCCACCAATCTAGTTCGAGTTATTTAGATTTGCTGTATGAAATTTGGATCATTTGATTTGTCATCAAAATACTTTTCATGATTATATGACAATGTAAACTCATCAGAAGTAATGATCAAAATCACATCTTCAAGACCATGAAAAATCAAAAACATCAAGTAAACAGGAAAAACAGAGGTAGCTGTGGGATGGAAAGGCCTGTTTGTTCTATAGTCCTGTTTGGATGGCAGTATTTGTATTCAAATATATAAGATCTGGTTCAAATTTGAACTAAATCCTAAACATTCCCAAATAAACTCCTAAACAGCTAGGATAGTTTTGACTTCTTGGTAGCAATTAAAGTAACTTTTCAGCTAACTCTTTGTTTAGATCAGTGTTTTTTATAGTCATTGTGGACAACATGAAATCTTACATAGGCTTGACTTTCACAAAATTTTGTTACTCCTCCTAGTCACTATTTTAATGCTTACACCATTTAAGTTTTCAGTCTGATTCCATTGATTAAGATTGTGTTTTGTATTTTCTTCACTACCTTTTGTGTGATAGGTTGCATGCCATTATTTTCAATAACTTGACCTCTTGTCATTTTTTCAATTTATTTTTAAACAACAACAAATCTGCCATATGTGTTATTCGTACCATTTCCACCTTTGATACTGTCCCCATCTAATATCAATGGAATCCAACTTTCTGTCTCTCCATTGATCTGTTTCTTCTCCATGTCATTGCTTCTGAAATTGTTCATTATTCAGTGGCAATCTGCTCCATCTCTCACTCCTGTGCCTTACAGATCCATGTCACACTACACTAATGCTCATATGTAGTGGGTTAGTGGCAAAAACAAAAATCTAATCAAATTGATAAATGAATTGAAAACCCTCTAATTTATATTACTAGCCAATATTATGCACTGCAACAGACTTGGAAGGCTGTATATATGTATCTTTCTCAGAAAAAAAGAACATATCTAAGTTTCAACTGGTCTACTGTCCACATTCCACAGATGGTCCTGCCAAATATAGGGATGACGGTGGGATGGCAAATTCACTACCATATTTTTGTGGGAGACATATCTGGTGAAAAACATAAAACCTGTGAAAACCAGATTTAAAAGTTTTGTAAATTCATAAAAAAAATTACTAGAGATAGGTGTAGGCATGAAATATATTCCCACCATATCTCAAATCCCAACTCAATTTTATTTGGGAGGAAGAAATTTCAGATGAAAAGTAACAGGACACTATTCACCTGAAAATTTTCTTTCTTTTTGTTTCTCCCAAATGAAGCTGAGTTTGAACTTGAGATTTGGTAGGAATGTATTTCATGTATATACCTATCTTTAGGAATTTCTTATGAATTTAGAGAACTTTTAGGTCCGTATTTTATGGTTTTTCACTTATTTGATGGTTTTTACCGGATATTTCCCCATTTTTATGTACTAGAAATATGAGCAAGATTGAAGCTCAGAAAGAAAAAAAGAAGCTTAATGATTTAGTGGTGTCCTGAGTCATAAGAAAAAAATGGCACTGCATTTCTAGTTACTATGTGTCTACACGATCAAAGTTGGGGTTTCTATTTGGATTCTTTATCAAAAATCATAGCTCCGTGAATCTATGCGGTCAAATTTGGGGTATAGTTATCACTAAGATTGCTATTGGAGTTCTTTGTCAAAATCATAGTTCCATGAACAGAAACAAGCAAGCGTGTTGTTTTCTAGTCTATCACTCCAAATCATTCGTAAAAGAAAAAAGTATATTACTCCAAATCAAGTTTTTAATGATCAGCAAGTTACTCAGCAGTTCAAGTGATATGCACTCTATCAAGCCATGTTGCTAGGAACACTGGTGAAAGATCTTGTGTAAAGAGCTAAAAGGTGGTTTCATGTGCCTTGAGTGGTTTTATTTAATAAGTTTTTCAGGTTTTACCTTGAAAAGGTTAAGCGGCATATCTGAAACCTCAATGTTGTGGTTACGTTATAAAAAAGGATACCATTTTAGGTATTTGATGCAGTAGAAACCACAACAGGCAGTCAATCATGATTAAGAAAGATAGGACAAGAGCAATGATGACTAGATGAATCACCCAGGAATAATGAATGTGTAACGATAAAATTTACTATTGCGGTTACATATCTAGGGTAGGATAACTGAAATTTATGCTAGTGAGCACAATTGTTAAACTACAGCCATGTACGTAGGAACCCTAAGAATGAAGCACATTAGATAGGAGTAGGACTACACTAAACATTTCTTGAATGGTACGGCACATGGCACAGATTTCAAGTTTTCAGTCAAGGAAGAGCAAATAATATGAGGAACTGTATGTCAACTCATCCAAATACTCCTGGATGTGGACTGACACAATGCTGGCCATGGACATACACAAGTAGTCCATTGTCCTAGCCTCCTAGGTTATATAGCCAATTATACATCTTAGTCACTAACAGAAACACATTTGAAATTGTTCCATTTCAATTGTATTAAACTGCCTTTTTAGATGTATCATATAATTTTTATTGTGCCATTTCAATTGTATTAAACTGCCTTTTTAGATTTCAAAACTCAGAAGAGCAAGAATTACATACTGGGGAGAAAAGAAGAGTTAGATGATATTTTAGAAGATTTAGATAATATTTTGAAGGTCTTATAAATATGAAGTTCACTGTCTGTTGTACAATTACAATGCCATCTACAGCTTCACAATGATAATCGATGAATCTGCGTAGCATTTGACTAAATCTGGAAATATGTGCTTCATGTGCTCTCTAATTTCTATGCATCCCACCCATCCTGAAGCTGTTGTTTGCATTCACAGATTCTGCTTGTTAGATCTCTAGCTACTAGTTAAATTTTATGCAAACTTTTTTTGCTTATTTGTTTTTTTAAGTTCGCTTATCAGTTAGATTTGGTGCATCCTTTGGGCTGACTTGCTTGCTTAAGTTCATATGTCATTGGATTTCTCTGCATCCCTTCATGTTTCCAGGCTTCTTTACTGCTTCGTTGTGAATTACTCCTGACAGTCAATTAAAATTTCTTTTTGGACAATCAATCGCCAGTTCAGTATCTAGGAAAAATATTCTCACATGTTTTGTTATGTAACTTATGTCACAGATAATGATGGCTTTGTGATCCCAAGCTTGAGCGTTGAAGAATCTGATCTTGGTGATTGGGAAGTTGCACGGGTTTCTCATCCTGAACCACCTCCAAGGGTCTCTTTCCCATCACGCTATTCTTTTTTTATCCCTTTACCAAAGCAAAGTACCAAACACCGGCATATCTTTATTTCCTTATGCCTTGAACAAGTTTCATCCGCACTGTGCAGTGACAAACAGACTTGCCCCAACAGAAAGTAGAGTTGGATGCAATAAACTCTGGTTATCACTTGTACATAATCATTGTTCATGTAATTGTCTTTACTTCCCCCCAATTTCAGATACGATAATCTTTTTTTACCCAACAGGCTACCAAGGCTACCGAGAAGATATATCTTGGACCTCACAGCGCACCGCCATCTTGAGCAAAGAAGCAAGAGGATACTGCAGCTGCCACTGGGTACCGTGATAAGAGCAAGGTGAAGGAAGCCGATCAAAAGGTGCTTGGAACTGGCCGGGACAACAAAGGGGGCAACTTCCACAGCAACAACAATGCTGGCCACCATGTCAAGGACCCCTACAAAAGATTCACTTGACCTTCTCGCCAGTGAGTCTTGTTCCTTGTGAAAATCTCCTAAATCAACAGCTGGACGAAGCCAAATTTCTGCGATTTATTGGTGTGATGGAAATTATTGCTGGAACTTGGCCACCCTATCTTGCATTTTCATGTATACATGAACTGTGGCCATGTACGTACCGTCTGTTTGCTACTCTGGGCTGGAACAATGCATTTGCTGATTCTCTTTCAAATGGAAAAAAAAAGTGTTTTGTGGATGTCGCCGACACTACAGGTAGCTGAAGCATTACTAGGCAGATCTATGTCTTCCATTTGTCATTGCCATGATTATTGTGCCTAGTCTTACTTAGTGCTTGGTCCTAGCCAGGCACATACATAATCATCGTCATCTCTGTCATTGTCACATCTCACTTGTTATTTTTGGGCTTTTTAATTTTGGCGATGATTAGGGTGCCATGGACCGCAACGCACGGATGGATGGCTGTACTCTTGAACGTCATCGCGAAGGAATCGAAATCAAAGGACATCACGATTGGAAAGTAAAGCTGTTTCAAAGATTACGGTACGTGCGTTCGGTTTGGTGATGCTCAAAGTTCCCATGTGAGTACTAGTGGTTTTACATCTCTGTTGGTGACAACAAATTAATAAATAAATCTCTAAACAAGGGCGGGGACAAGTTTAGGTCCTAGCCTCCTTGGCTTAGCTCCATAATCTCACAATAAAGGCTTAGTAAAGGTTTGTTTGGTAGGATTCTAGATTTTAACTCAATTTTAGTGAGAGCTAGCTTTTATAAAATTTAGAAGTGGGTTGAAAATGTTTGGCTAGTTTGATCAGTTTTGAAAATGCTAAAAGAGAGGATAGGGGGAAAATGGATGATACTAACATTAGGGCTTTTGCTGTTTACTTGATGCACAATTAATAATTAATAGCTGTTGATTATAAGGCATGAATATGTTCCGAATTTCTCAAACATAGGTAAATGTCAACCTTAATAATTTTAATACCATAAATATATAATATAAAAAATATGACAAAAATGATACTACTAACAAGTTCAAATCCATACATGACATATATATAATAAATGTTTAATAATAATAATTAGTAGCATTGTTATCTAGAGATATAGAGCAAAATACCACAAAATAATATGTACTATGGTATGTGTGCCTCATCCTGCAATACGGATGTATTTTAAGAAATGACATACTTTCTCCGTTCTGGAATATAAAAATTTCTAGATTATTTAGCAAGAACTAAGATTAAACAAAAAATTAGACCAAAAAATTCCTTCTTAGTCACTTAATTTATTAATTTTGAATTGCTTAGATTGTCTTTCCAAACATTTGGCTTTGTAATTATTGAAATGATGGGAATCAATGCAAGAATCCTTATACTGTGCTACAAAATTTAAATCCTATAACTCCTTATATTTTGAAACAGAAGGATCATCTCCTTATATATGAAAATAGCTATCTGGCACAACATGGTGATGAATAAAATTGTGCAATGCCATTGTTACCGCAACAACCATATTTTGTTTCCACATTAGGGAGAACTTGCCTGTAATACTCTGACATTTGTCATTCGAAAACACAAGCTAACTCATACCAGGGTATTAGGCATTACCTGTGATATATATAAGTTGGTATATTATTAAATCAAAGTAAACTAACTTTATTACACATATAATAAGTTTCCATCGTAGACATGCTCATATACGAGCAACTCAACAGCACAAAAAGCCACAAAAGCGACAACGTGAAAGCTAACAAACTAAGCGATTAAGCAACAATACGCTAGACAAAGCACTTAAGCAACTAACTTATTTCACAAGTGACTAGGTACGAACTTCTAGTCTTCATAGTTGGTTTGCTCCTAGAGGAACTCCTTCAAGGTTGGATCAACCTCTTTATCTTTAAACTCTATACAAATATATATACAAATATATATATATTGAGCAAACATACTCAGCAAGTAAGGAAAAGATGACATGTTTAGCTTAAACAAATATGCTAAGGTTTATCTGTGAAAGTAGCCTTATTGGCAAAGGGGTTTTATTTTGTAAACAGTAGTGTGCCAAATTTTAGTTATTGAAAAGGGGCTTACACCTCAATCCATTTTACTTTGTAACAAGTTGTCAGAGTGATTAATGAATGGTAGCATTATTTCTTTCATTTTTTATTAGTTTCTTTTCACTTTCATAGTCATTCCCACATTATCACAACAATATTCATTCTAATAGTTATATAGCTTTCTCAACACAACAAAACATCTTCTTGGTCCTAACCACAACTTGGTGCCAAAAAATACAGATCTATTTCTAACCACAAAGGGTAGCCATTTACCACAAAGGCACACTCTGAAAACGATTTCCTTTCCACCAACCATCTTTCACAAACATTTGTCAAACAAAATTACGCTATGAGAAACACCTTACATTCGTCCATGGCTATGGACACGGCTATTTGAATATTTCCATTAATCTCTGCAAAGGCTATACACTTTACTCACACATCACTCATACACAACATGTGACGATCAAACACGGATGATAAATGAGGACTCACTACAAGACATCTCCAAAACTAACCTATAAAATTTCCATGCCACGTAGTTAGGCCAAGTCCATGACTAAGCATCAGGCAAAGGGCATGCCATCGTCTACTCAGGAATACCGGTAATGTCTCCTACTCCTACTAGTACCATGTGCTACAATAGAGGCAGTAATGTTACCCACAATGGGTAGTAATAATCCACAAATCCGTCTCCTCATTTCTAGTATTCTACAACCATTGGTATACAAGACTTCTATGTGATAACCTTCACCAGAGACAACCCATAAACATCTGCGTAGTCGTACTATAACATGTTTGGATGAATTTTCCAATGGAAACAATCCTTAAAGATATGGTTAAACCTTTGTCATGACTTCGCATTATGAAGTTTCACAAATCATTTTATTTCACAACATATTGATAAGGTGTATCGGGTTTTCAAACATGTATTTGAAAATTCCTAAGTTTCCCACATGGCATCATAGTCGTAAGCATGGCTAAACAACTACCTCGGTAGTCATATATGGTGGATAACGATACTAGCGTAACATTTGTAGAGCTAATAAGGATAGAGATATATCAACATCCTACATAAAAGTAAGTCCGACTACTAGGTTGATCTGTTGGTTGTGAATACAAACCGAGACCAAGATTAGAGTGTACACTAAGCAATGCATTTTTCAAACAATATAACTTGCAATTATAGGGCCAATGTAATCAAGGATGGCTTGCCTTGCTCCGAAAGCAGTCTTCTCCTTCGAAGGTGGCATTCGAACCTTCCTTGTACTCGGGCTCTAAACGTGAAAAGAGATAAATTTTTTACAAGACAAGGTTAAAATAGAAATACAATAGAGCCAAAATGTAGATCTTAGTTTTAGAAGAAGTTTGAGAGTTGAATAGGTTCAAACGGAGCTACGGTAAATTTTTCGAAGTTAAAAATAATTCCTAGATATTATAAAAGAATTCATTAAAATAGAGAGAAATATTCCTTGGAATATTCCCTTTTATTGCTAACAAGGAGGTGGGGCTTACCTATTGGCGACTGGTGGGTGGAGGAGAGCGTGGGCCTAGATTATCGGTGGCTCAGAGGGAAGGAAGGTGTCTTCTTTCTCCTCGTTCCTTCCTGGCCAAGACACCGATGCCCTGAGACCGGGTGGCAAAGGAATGGCTCAAAGGACAGGTGACGGCTGGGGTAAGTGACGGCGGAGTCTAGCAACGGCAGAGAACAGTGGTGCCATGAGCCAAATTGTGGTAGCACAGAGAGAAAAACAGAGAAAAAGGAAGAGAACAAGAGATAGGGAGTGGGATGAGAAGGAAGAGGCAAGCTCGGGGCCTTTTATAGGTGGCGCAAAAGGTGGCAAGCTAGTGCCAACTAGGGCAAGGGAATCAAGGCAAAGTGGGTTAGCTATAACGAAGGCAACATGGCCGGGTGGCAATGTGCTGTGATGACGATGTGACATGAGATAGAGCGAGGAAACGATAGGGAGAATGAGCAGCATGGCGATGAGCTAGCAGCTACGCACGATAATTGGGTAGGGCTAGCTAGCTCCTTTGATGCCAACGGGATGGTGAGGTGACAGTGTAGCCTGTGTGATGCGATGCGTGATGACATGGCAATGGTTTTTCTCGAGAGGAGATGGGGCGATGCTGGGTTTCCTAGGATGGGCAGTGAGGTGAAGTTTGACATGCCACTCGAATCTCCTAGCGAGGACTAAGAAAAGGGATGGTCGGGATTCGCAACGAGGTTGGAGTATTTGTTGACACGCATAATGCACGAGAGCAGTGGTACGATGCAACAAGGGTACGTCATGGCGTGGTGCCTTGGGTTGGTATTTAGTTGAACATGTTGTGGGTGCCAAACCGGCTCGCTGTTGGGGATGGGCGTGCAGAGTGGGCTAGAGCAAGCGATTGTAGGGTAGCAGGCAGTTGATAGGTAGGGCTTGATGGCGAGCGCTCGTGCAGGAGTGGCTGTGGCGGGCGCACACGGGAGGAGGGGGAGGAGTAGGCTAGGCCGGCGTGGGATAAGGCGTTGGGTTGGCAAGGCATAGAGATAGCTGGGCTAGCCTACTTTGTAGAGAAGGAGGAGGAGAGGGAGAGGAATGCTAAGCTAAGGGGAGAAAGAAGAAGAGAAGGCTCAAATGAATAGTAGAATTTGTGAATTTGTTGGAATTCTTAGATATGGATATTTGAGAGTTTGAATGGATTTAAATTCATATTTGACTCGAGGCTTTCATAGAAATTGTAGGGACTTAAGATAGGGGATTTGAGATATAAATTGGCACAAGATGCATAAATCCAAACAAGACCCAATTTAAACTCATTTTTTCTCTCTCTCTGGTTGGCGCTGTGCCACTTCGGAATTTAGGATATGGTATCTTTATCCCTTGTACCATGTACCCTAGGCTATTTGGATACCCTAGACAATTTGGATAGCCAACACCAATAAGATAATATTTTCATACAACAAAGATAAATATAGATATATTATTTAGAATAAGTTAAAAAAATAAGACATAAAATGCAATGCAATTACCAAGAGGAGGGTAAGGAAAGATAACTTTATCAGATTCCAACACATTAAGTAGAATAGTTGTCATGCATCTAGAACAATAGATGTATTAGTAAATATCATGTCATAATCACAAATAGCCATCACAGTTTAAGTACTTGTCTCAGATCCACCAATATATCTAACATTCTCTTTATCTGTAATAATCGCAAAGATACGAGTACCATCAATAATTCTAATAGAATCATTGAAATGTGACCACACGTAACTATGCTTCATGATTCTTTTATAGATAATAGGAAATTTTGGATCTTTTAGATGCATGATGTCACGTACCAAATCTATCACGGCAAACAATACTTTTTTAAATTTTTCTAAAATTGTCTTACCAGAATTCATAGATCTGAATTGTTTGATTGGGCTGCAGCTTAAAAAAAGATAGATTTATAAGTTAAGGCCTGCCAAAGTAAAATATTATGGCCAGCTAATAAAGATACACTAGCTTCACCTGGGCCTCGCTAACTTTTGGCACGGCTACTGCCTATCGACGTGAATGCACTATACCACCATTGCATGCTGTCTTGCACTGAAGACTGATATATAAATTTTCGACGATTGAAAGTGAAATTGCCGCCAGATATCGTTTACTTTGATATTTTTATATAACGATTAAGATAGAGAAAAATTAACAAACTTAACAATTAAGGGGGCGATTGACTTAGCATAGCTGTTGCGCAGCTGCCATTGCCGCTAGCATTAGCAGCAACAGCGGTTGTGGCTGCGGCAGACAGCTCAGTTGAGCACGTTACGTATGAAGTTAACTTCACAAATTTTGCTTAAAGTATATTCAAATATAAAACAACCCACAACAAAATAAATTATATTTAAATTATTTTTTAATAAGACAAATGACCAAACGTCATAGACAAAAATTAACAATGTCATATATTTTTTTAAAAACAGCTGTGTTCTTTTAAATATGTTACTCTGGTTTTAGACTGTATTCTCTATTTTATTATTCTCAACAATTAAAATCAAAATTTGGAGTCTCTTTCGTCCACTATTCTACATACTTATAAATTTTATCTCAATTATTTTCAACATTTGGATCATTTATGTATGGTGAAAATTGTCTATCTTCTCCCATAAAACCACACATGCATATCATCTCAATAATTTTTAGCTTTTTTCTACCGTAATCATCTCAAATTATTTTAACATTTGGATATGATCTATTATCTCTTTTCTCTTACATCATATAGTTTTGCAGCATTGGAGGATCACCTTAAATTATTTTTAGTATTTGGAGATTGCTCATACATTATCTATTTTTCTCTTACAAATCTATAGCATTTATATTTCTTCAATTGATGTTTTGATTTAGATATAATTGCGTAAAGTATGTGAAGTCAAATTGTCTTAGATGTAAAACATTTTTATTTTGTACCTACTGTTTATATATTATCCTATAACTTTTTTCAGTAACGCGTAGGGTTTTTATCTAGTTTATAATATAGTAGCGTTCATCATTTACTACTACAGTAGAAGCTAATCCGCTAATGTCGATGTCGGCCACTGAAGTACCTTGGGGGTGATTAATTAAGCCCCACAGCTATTACAATTGTGTCGGAAGCTGTAACCTTGCATTAGGTGTGGTAACATCGGAGATGGGAAGGGCGCGTGTACATGCAACCATACAAAAATTGCGGTCGTTGAGCAACGGAGAAGACGTGTTGGATCGATCGCTTGTAAGCGAAGCTTGGGTACTATACGGCAGTCTACATGCACAGGTTTGTTGGCTGCTGCAACTAGTGCAAGATTCGTACGATTTTGTTGAAGCTCTCATCGTGCAGGCGGCTGTTGATGATATGGTCTGGTGCTTTTGTTTGGTACGTAGAAATTTCATACGGATTTTGTGGCAATTTATGAAAACCATTTAACTTGCACCCAAATTAAAAAAAAAAGTTCCTACCTTTCCAGCATCAACGGTAAAATTTGCAGAATTCGTATATGTCTTCATCCGAGAGCGAAACGGCACCAGCACATCAAATCGATATGCGACGTCAGGCTTTGACACTAGCACTAGAAGTAGCACTGATCTGTAAGTAATTATTCGTTTATATGCACTATGCGGAGCAAAGTTAATTAATTAATCGTAACGACAAAGATAGATTGGTATATGTACGCTTAAAAATAATAATTAGTGCCCAACAACTTAACCACCCTCTTTTAAATTCTTGCATTCTTTTGCCTTCTTTTAATCTTCCATTTACTGCTGTTGGTTTCTCTGCTAGCATCCACTCCACAGGTCAACACTAGTATTGGAGAAGTGCTTAGCTAGTGGAACACAACGACGTCAGTGCCCACTGTGCAAAGATTTTGTAGTAGTAGTTAATTGTAAGCTCGATGGGTTGCCCAACGGCAGTAACTTCAATTCAGGGTAGCCGGTGAGGGAGTGTACATACTTACCCCCGTATCTCGGCATTTGGCTCCATAACCCGCGTTTGATCCAATCTTATTCCGCTTTGTTTAATTAAGGGTTCAACCAATTATGCTCCTGATGTACCAATTAGACAATAAGTAACACTTTGATAATAGGTAAAACTTTAATTTATCTATGTATTTGAGCGGTTTAAAAGTTAACAATCAAATAAAAAATTTAAAATTAACTTTAGAATTTAAATTTTAGCAAAGATAAGCAATAAGAGATGCTTAGAGCCCATGTTAGGTACATAGTGATTTCGGCATCCTACGGTGGATAGACAGGATATTTATATATATAGTTCTATTTGTATCTGATCGTTCAAAAAAAAAAAACCCAAAAGAGTCGTAGCCGACATGTATAAAGCTCCGGCTCGTACTACGTACACAGCTGGTTGTAACGGGCTAGGAAACGCGAAGAAGGCGACGGCCTATCTGTTTCCGTGTCCGTGGTCGTCTATTTCCGGGTCTACGTGGCGCAATGACATGCGTAATGATCATGCGTAATGACATGCGCAGCTGCGCGGCCGCGTGCATCCGCTGTGCTGCCATCTCTCCCCTGATTTAAAAGCGAAGCCTGCCGTTTCCATTATTCCACCTCCCCCCCCCCCCCCCCCCCCCCCTCTCCTCTCGATCTCTTCCTGTTCATCCTCATCTCTTCTTCCCTCGTCTCACCGGTGAGAGGTCGCAAAAAGCTTGGGAGAATCCATGGCCGACCAGGTATGTAAGTTAATTCATTCCCTGATGTATTATGAGTTGATTGCCTTCCTCTTCTTTGGCCTTCTCGATCTCTTGGTTAATTTGCTGCAAATTTGTACTGCCGCTGTGGATGTCTATCGGTTTGCGCGTTCCAAATTTAGCTCTCTGCTAGAAGCTTGTAACTTCTTTCCTTGCCCAGTTCATCTGCTTGTTCTTCCATTGATAGTGCATACGTACAGCTGAGGCAGAGTGAAGTCGTGCAATCTTCTCTTACCCAATATTTCTCTTATGTGTTGATATTTCGATTCGATTCATCTTGGTTCGGACAGTTGTGAATTTCTGATCCAACTGTACATCAGGTTCATTATCTAAAAGGAAAAAGAACTAGTATCAGTTTGAGCAGTTTGAAGGACGTGTATGACCGTATGAGCGTTTTTTTTTTGGGGACGGGGAGGGGGGGGGGGGGGGGGGGGGGGGACAGCTCTATCTGTGCGGTATAGGAGGAAGTGAAGGTAGAGAGCAAGGAAGAAAACTGACATTTTTTTTTCTGTTTGTGCTGCGCTTTAAAGATAGATAAATTGACCAATAACCTAACTGCACATCAGGGGATGGCATTTGTCCTGCAAATCAGCTGGAATCCTCAATCAGTTTTGAGTTAGCTAGCTAGGATTCTCACTGATGTCTACTCCTCTGCTTCTCTAACCTTAAAAAAAAACTAGTCTGCTTCTCTAACCTTCAACCAAAAATAAGAAACAACACCCCTACTTCTCTTAAAGAATAGTACCATCTCATAGAATTCTATACTTTCAGACTGGTGACAAAGGGTTAATTAACCTGTATCTTGTTAGCATTGTCAACGGTTGTTTTCTATGGACATGATGGTTGAGTTATTGTTAGAGTGATTAATCACCCATACATATTTATGGCAGTGCTGCTTCTAACCGATCTTATTAGAGCTTATCTCACATGTATGTTGGTTATAGTTTATAAGTTAAAATTATAATAGATGTAGGGTGAAATTAGAGTCAAACACTACCCTAAACTCTCTCTTAAATAGAGAGATGATCTAGTGTAACTGCATAGCGACTTAGTGTAGATGAGGAATCGATTGGCCGAGGGTCGTGTTACCGTAATATACTGTAATTATACTAGATCAGAGAGGAGCTATCATAATTAGTGCCCTAGGGATTAAGATACAGCTAAACTTCATTAACAAATATCATGTCTAGGTGTTGTCATCAAGTTTGGATCTTCTATCAAGTGCTTTCTCATTAAGCTTTCCCGTTTAGCTACCAATATCGATTACGGTGCTAGTTTTTTAATAAGTGGTATCAGAACTTAGCGATGGAGGGAGATCCATGAATAGAGACGCAATGGAGGTGCCCCACACCATGCCGCTCACAATTGATGTCTAGGGAAGGACATGTGCACAAGGTGGAGCATAAGGTGATCAATGACTTGATCGGTGGATTCGAACACTTAGACAGGCGGCCCAAACCATTCGATGAGCTTTTTTAACAGGGAGATGGTCAGATGTGACATTTAGGGTTGATTGAAGTTGGAGATGATCGATGTTCATGATTGGTGAATTTGAACACTCTGGACAGTGTGGCTCGGGCCTTTTGATGAACTGCATTTGCTAAGAAGATGGCTAGACATAGCGCTCGAGTAGTTTGGTGGCTGTGAAGACGACATTGGTTTGTGACAAGATTGGTGGGTGGACAATCAAAAGTCAGAGTGGGTGGATCCTATAGATTGTTTTAGGATGTGCTAATAGTGTGGTGCGACAAGATTGCTTCGGTGACATCGTATAGACGACAGATGGCTAAACTGGTAATGACGGTTAAATTGGCATATTGTGCCAGCCTAATCAAGGAAAGGTTTGATTTAGCCATCATGGTAGCATGTTTCAAGCATGAGACAACATATCAACGTCGTTAGCTACTGGTATAGTTGGCGGCGATGCTAGTAAAGGTGCTGTGGATGTCATTGGATATATACAGAGGCTCAGGTGGTCACATCTCATGGTGGTGTGCACGATTCATGTCGAGGCTGAGCCGGTGGTGACTAGGGGTGATGTTGACCATGGCAGGACTCTAGTGGAGTTATCGTTGCATGGGACTCAAATCATGATGTGGTCACGACGTTAGAAGGAAGAAAACACTGAGATGACTCCTATTCTCTTATGGTGGTGTGGTGGTGTGGAGTCCAAAAAAGGAAAGAACACATAGTCGAACGCAAAAAA
The DNA here is from genome assembly GCA_030770085.1 of Oryza coarctata. Classification (NCBI taxonomy): domain Eukaryota; kingdom Viridiplantae; phylum Streptophyta; class Magnoliopsida; order Poales; family Poaceae; genus Oryza; species Oryza coarctata. Next base: position 16,540,321 of record CM061466.1, read on the forward strand.
GGGAAAATAGAAGGACTCGTTTCGTATATGGATTGAACTCTAGAAAATTCCTCAAAGAAATACAGCAAGGATACATAAGATTGTATCAAAGAAATCAGGCAAATCACGGTGCGTTGTTGTAGGATCTGACTTGATTTCGTGGAGACAACTGTGATTTGTTGGTGGCAAGCTCATAGGTGAGGGTGTATGGCATTCGCGAGCCGTCGTATAGGGGGTGGTCTCATGGCGAAGGGTCCTTGATGACCTCCAGTCAGGAGGCAGTGGCGGATTTAAGGAAGTTGGCTTCCCTAGATGGTGCGGAGGTGACTCTATGATAGTTGGTAGGCCTGCCAGCACTGGTGGAGGCGAAAGGTGGCAGCGTGTCGAGAGAAGGTTGTGCCACTCTAGAGCTCAAAGGAAATAAGGCGAGGTGGCAGCAACAAGTGCTAGGCGACGGTGGTCTCAGGGCTATGGTGTGTGAGTAAGGATCCAAGAAAGAGGAAGAGAAGGAGAATCGAGAAAAAAATCCAATGACCCTTTTCTCCTTAACTGCTTGGTTGACTGATTTTTTGACTTAAAAAAAGGAGCTGGTGTTGGTTTCTTGAAAAAAGAAAAAAACAGTTTAATTGTTTGGTTGATTAATCATGTCTAATTAATTTAATTAGGGTGACAACTGATTGAGTTGATATTGTCAATTGAGGTGGCGATGGCTTCTATCAATTTAATTAGGGCGACAGCTGATTAAGTTGATATTGTTAATGGCAGTGGCGATGGCTTTCAAATTTGATGTAGTGAAGTTTGATGGCATTAGAAATTTTCTCTCTAACAATCGAGGGTGAAGAATTTGTTAGTGCAACAAGGGATATCCACAGTTCTTACTAAAACAAAATCAATGAAGGTGGAGGATAACAAATAGGAGGAGATGAAGGCACATGCAGCTTTGACAATTCATCTGTCTCTTGAATTTGGTCATGTATCATGTCATGGAGGAAGATTCATCGAAGGAAATTTGGGACAAATTGACAACCGAGCATATGTCTAAGTCACTAGTGAGTAAGTTGTATCTCAAACAATAGTTGTATGGTTTGTAGATGCAATAAGAGTCATATCTTAGGAAGCATGTGGTTGTCTTCAATCAGTTGGTCATGAATCTAAACAAGTTAGAGATGAAACTAGAGGATAAAGACAAAGTCATAATTCTTCTATACTTACTTGTACCGTCTTATGAGCATGTGATGACTACTCTAACGTATGCCAAGGATACCATCAAGACTAAGGATATAGTTTTATCGTTGCTTGCATGTAATTTAAGAATATCAGAGAGTAACAATGCAATAGATACTTCTTAGAATAAAGGTTTGTTGATCAAGGAAAAACATGATAAATAAATGGGAATGTTTAAGACCATAGAGAATAAGAAAGTATATTGCTATAAGTATCATAACATTGGACATATAAGGCAGGATTGTCTGTTACTAAAGAAGAGGAGAAATCGAGTACAAGTTTAACAACAATCGATGATGACTCAAATAGTAACATTAATGAGCTACTCACAATGTCTAACAAGAAGACTGTTGAAGCGTGGATGGTGGACTCTCGTACTTACTATCATGTGACATTGAAGCAAGAGTGGTTCTTTTCATATAAATATGGTGAGTTTTGTGTTGTTCACTTGGGCGATGACACATGTTACTATGTTGTTGGAGTGGGCGATGTCAAGTTCATGATATATGATGGCAACGAGATGCTACTTCAAGATGTGAAACACGTGCCAGGGTTAAGGATAAGTCTAATTTTATTTGGAAGCCTACATAAGCAATGATGATTGTATTAGGATTACCAAAAAGACCATTAATATCATGAAGGACATAAAGATTGTTATGATCAGTGAGATAATGAGCTCATATTTGTACAAACTACAAGGGAGTTTTGTTGCAGTTAGAGTTATGAAAGTCAGGTATGCTGGTATTACCGTGCATGTTTTAGAAGACAGTAAGCCTAACTCATTAGGTTGCTCGGCGTGAGCTATAAAGTTAGAACCAACTTAAGTCTAGATACACAGAGATTCACATAAGTAACGGATTTAGATTATCATGGCATATTTGTAAAGGTAGAGTTTGTCAAAGTTTGTATCGAATACGTGCACATAGTTGGCTATAGTTTAGGGTTTAGAGTTATAATAGAGGAAGACCTGGTATAATTGTATGGTGACTTAGTATGGATAAGAGATTGATTGGCTAATGGTCTAACTGGTTGAGAGTCATATAACCATTAGATCAGAACATCTATAATAAATGTATAGGGATTATACTACAGCTAAACGTCATTAAAAACATCGTGTTTGGATATTGTATATTCTATCAAATACTTTTGCGTTAACTACCGATAACCGGTTTTAAAACAGATGTTACACAAGTTTTAATTATCTGTGCTTCGTCTCACCTCAGATGTCTACAATCGTGATGACGGTGGACCTTGAATGCGACAGATGCTACAAGAAGATCAGAAGGGTCCTCTACAAGCTGCAAGGCTAATTAATTACTCCCAAATTGTACACACTGTAAGAGAAGAGAAAAATTCTTGATCCATGAACTGATCTGATTAATCTCTGTACGGGCAGATAAGGCGAATATCAAGGCCATCTCGTACGACGAGAAGAACAGCACGGTTACGGTGGCGGGGCCGTTGGACGCCGAGGAGGTCTCCGACAGGCTCTGCTCCAGCGCCGGCAAGGTCATCACCGACATACGCGTCGTCAATGGAAAAACCAAGCCCGGCGCCGTCGCCGCCAAGGAGCACGCCAACAAGGTCGGCAAGGACCGTGGCGGCGGCGGCGGAGGAAAGCCTGAGCTAATCAAGAAGCAAGTCAAGTTCGAGATGGCGGACGACATCGACGACGGCCACGACCACCACCACCACGACAACAGGAAGCCGAAGGTGGTGACCACCAACCACGCCGTCGCCGCCGGCGCCCTCTCGCGGCTGGAGGGCCCCCGCGCCGAACCGAACATGGCCATGGCAGCGGCGATGGCACCGGTGCCCATGCCGATGACGGTGCAGGCGACGGCCACGCCGTCCATCTGGCCGGCGCCGGCTCCGCTGGAGTGGGGGCACAGCGCCCCGACGTACGGAGCGGGGTGGGCCCCACCGCCGGCAGGCGGGTACTACGGCGGCGGGGGGTCCCATGTACGGGCAGCCGCCGCCGGCGTTCGGATACGGCGGCTGGAGCCCGTACCAGCCGCAGTACTACGAGGAGGAGCCGGCCGGCTGCAGCGTCATGTGACGTGACGAACCAAATTACTACTGTCATTATACGGTTAACAAAAAAACATATAAAGCCTGTTGGCAAACAATTTAAAAGGTATTAATGGTCAGTAACTAGATGAAATTATCAAATATTAAGAAATGGATTTTTTTTATAACGGAATTCATTCTGGCCCTGCAAATAAAACTCCTTCCAACTATTATATATTATAGAGAATGTAGATCGAATTATTGTGAATTATAAAACACAGCTTGATTAGAAACAAGAAAACTACTTAGTCCTTTGATTTGAAAAAAAACATATAAATTTTATAGAATTCCAATCTTATATGATTTCTTTTCCTATATGATCTTTTGAAACAAATGATTGAAAACTATTGAAATGCCTCAATCCATATAAATTTTAAAGGATTTTTAACATGAGGTAACCTCATAGAAAGTCTCTCATTCAATTCCTAAGTTTTTCCTACGGTTCAATTAAACGATTATTTTTTATTTTTTTATTTTACAGTTTATTTGTTTTACACTTGCATTCCTGTCAAAATTATATATTTTTTCCATTTTTCCGTTTTTTCAATTCTGCATTTTAAAGGAGCTCGTAGGCTACTAACAGCTTAAAAGACAAAGAGATAATATAGTTGACGAGAATCTCTATCTGTGTTGATTATTCTAGCGGCTTGCAAGTCTCATGTACTCCTTGTCTTACTCAAACTAGGAAATAGAATTTTCAAAAATAGTAGCCAATCATTGTGTCAATTAAATTTCACTCACATACGACTAACATCGAACCATAATAGAAAATAATGTTGAAGAGTAACTGAGCTATAACCCGATCATTCAACTAGATCTTGCCACTACTATAACCATAAAAAATGATGTGGTGGACACACCACCACCAAGGACGTCGCACCAACAGGGACCACCAACGACACTATCAAGAAGGTTGCAACATCTAGAGTGTCATCACTGTTGATTTGGACATCTAAAACTAGGTTTTTTATCTAGAGAGTCCACTCCGAAGAACAAAAGTAAGAAAGGGCATCCTGATATCACCTTTAGGAAGGTATGTGGCACCTATAGGCGTGACTAATGTTGATCGGACATTGCCATCATCCTTGAATCTGGTAATCCCTATACACACTATTGCCAGAGTTAAAGCATGCCAGTGCCACCATTGTCATCACCGACACTTACGAGGGGAGTAACGAGGGCATGTTGTGATGCCGCCTTAGCCACGTGAGCTGCCGTCTAGATCTAGCAGTATCTACCACTGAAACATCTAGACTTCGGTAATTAATGACAAACACTAATTGTGAACTAACAATTTTATTTGAGAATGTAATTTGAGTTAGATCCATAAGCCAAGATTTGGTGTCAAGAGTTAAAATTTGATAGTGTGAGGCGAAGGATGGAAGATGGTAACTTTTTGTGATTGGTTTATTTTCCATTTTGCCATACTATAAAAGGGTGGTAAATTTAACAATGATGTGATCAATAGGCCACATTAGACATATGCATTAAGACTGTACTTGTAGGCTTTGCTTACTAATTTTTCTGTTGAGGTTGGATGAACCAGGGTGTTGGGCCGATCGGTCCGATGCGAACTAGTACCGCCAGCATTGCTACTACTTGGCTGGATAGACTAAGCTCTTGGGTCGGCTAGTCTAGGGTCATTTAGAACCATGGCTCATCCTTCTAAGCAAGGCCAGATAGTTTGGGTACCTAAGATAGTTGGTTTGGAGTTGTCTAGAACCATGGTCTGCCTTTCGAGGTTAGGACGGATGATCCAGAACATACACGCCGATCGGTCTGACAGCTGCATTAAATATATGCTAAGGGATCTTTTCAAACCGTTAGTCCAGGGGTCTAGACCGTCCAATGGCTATATGCTAGTTGGTTCGATAGTGTGCAGTGTTAGAAGATTTTACTCCTAACGACTAATTTTGGTGGGTGGAGGTATAAATACCCCCGCCTATAAATGGTGGTTATGTTGGCACCCAATTCAATTCACTTGACTTCTTGCATTTACTCTCACACCACTTGCATGACTTCTTCAGTTGTGAGTATTTGAGGGTAGATTAAGCCACGACAAGTATATTTTATTATTGTTTGAGCTAGCGTGACACTTGACTATCTTCAAGCCTAGTTGCTACTTGTTATTTTTAGAGATTGCCGTCTCATAGATGACTTAAAGGAGTTGTCTAGTAAACTCTCCGAGAAGATTGTGGAGAAGGCCTGATATGGTTTGAGAGTGGTTTGGACTTTACTATCTTTGATATCTTTAGTAATCGAGACATATATATACTATATTAAGATCAGTTTCTATCTTACTCATCCCTTTATAAATGGGTTTAGAGGTTTAGTATTTTAAACTGTGAAGTTGGGCTTATCTCAACGGTGATAAAAAAAGCTAGCAAGTTTTCAAATATTGGATAAAAAATTCAGCTCTCTCTTGTCTATTTACATATTAAAATTTACTTATCTAATTTACATTTATACAAATAACTTGAGCCCATATTAGATTAATTTGTTTTAGATGATCTATTTATTCCCTCTAATCGATATCTTAATCTATAACCATCAGTAGAGCTTTAATGTGCCACCTCACTGACCTATTACAGATGGTGCCGCCGTGTGGTGAAACACCCCCTCCCCCTCCCCGAGCAGCACCTCCTTGCTCAACACTCGGGCAGCGGCACGCAAGATGGGGGAGGGAGGAAGGCAGCAGCTGGGGTTTTTGTTTTGGATGATTCAGTTTTGGGTAGATGCTGTTCGTCAAGGCAGCACGATCAATCAATCGAAATTTTGTATATATCTGTTCTTGTGCAGACCGGTCTGTACATGTGCTTGCCTTGTCAAAGATCTATATATACAAATGCAGGAGTTATGGTCAGGTAGACGTCTGCTGGCTAGGGTACCTAACTATCTAGATACCGGGTCTCTCAGGTAATTGGACTGGCAGATTTTTTTTTCTCCCAACAAAAAACGAAAAAAAAACTAGGGAATCGATCGTGTGGAAATGTGGTAAAACACGACTAGCTCTAGTATTTGTAAAATTTATGTGGTTGGTTATTGCATTTGTCAAACAGTGTTTTTTGCAATTCGATTTGTGTGTGTGTGGGGGGGGGGGGGGGGGTTAACCACTATTTTCTTCTGTTATCTTTTGGAATGTAAGATTAATTAAGGGTCACATTATTTTTTCCTTATGATTGAAATCCAAAAGAAAAATATCCTTTGTTCAAAAAAAATGCTTCACATGGTCCATTCAAGGAATCATCAAGCTGGGCCTCTTATTGCATTACATGTATTTGATAATTCAAGCAGGGATGGTTTGCATTCCCATTGACTAACTAGTTAGAAAATAATTATTCAAGCTAGATTTATATCACCCTATCAGTGACGTAGGAACCAGGGTCCCATAGGGTCCCACAGTTAGTGGCTCGAAGCGGGATGATGCTACATCACCTAATCTCTGAGCTGATGAAGATGACGTGAGCTTTCACACATCAACATGAGGAGCTCCTCAAAGACCATAGAGAGTGATGTCCGTGGGAAGTGATTGTAGAGCCCCGAATCCTTGGGGCTCCTTGGCTCAGCTCGGACACTTTCCTCGAGCTACCCAAGTATGTCTCCTCCAAGGTGATTAGGGATGGAGAAGAACCATCCCACTAATAGATGTTGTGTGGTGTAAGCTATCTTATCTTGAGATTTGATCACCATGTCATTTAAGGACGACAAAACAATTATCTATCCTGTGATGCAAGATGTGGAGGATAGGATAGCAACTGCTACCCTGATGCCTATCACTTTGGCCCTAGACGGCATGGGAAAGCAAAGCTCACCATCAACCTATGCTCACCATTTTTCACCAACCATTACTAGACACCAACATACGGGCTCCATAGGCTATGAAAAAACTATTGCAACGAGCTTCCGTGGATTGAGCAGGGCGTGATAGTCTGTGAAAAAACTATTGTAACGAGCCTTCGTGGATCGAGCAAAGGTGCGTGGCGAACAATCAACATGCCGTGAGCTTGGATAGGCCCACACAAGACCCACCTTAGCTCGATGGAAAAAGCAAGATGAAGAGTTGTTGATAAGATTTTTTATATCTAGCCCTTCTATGCTTAGATATATTTTTCGTAGTTTGGTCTGATAAGGAGAGAGTCATGACTAAGGAGAAAGGGCTTAGAACCACATAGAGAGCATTTGGAGCTACCTGTTGCAATGTTTTCTGAAACTTTATAAGATATTTCTCTGTCAAGAGAGAAGAGAGAAGTCAAGAGCACAGTAGAAGTAGAGTGTCATATCGCCTGAATTTATATAAATCGAATAGTCTTGTTTGCAGCCGAACTCACAAGAGAAGTCTCGCCGGATCTCTGCTATCGAGGTATATACGCCGACACACTCTCTACCTAATTAAGTCATGATCTAATTATTGCTCACATAAACTACCAGTCGTATGCGCGCATGCACGACTCCAGTTATTCTTGTAGTGTCAATGTGAGGCACGTCGATATAGGGATTGAAAAAATGAGGCCGCATGCTAGTTCACTTTTCAACTGCCGATAAAAATGGATGAAAAATATAAGTATAACTGTGGCTAATTAGCGGGCTTCAAAGCCTACAAGTCTGTCCTGCTTGCATGCCTACGTTGGTGTGATATCATTCTTATTTGGTTCCATTTTAAGGTCTACAAGACTACAACGACGGGGACACATCGATTAATCAAACGAAAAATTGACTTTAATATATATGGACTCATTCTGGACAATCCACATTAACTTATCTCGATCTTCAAGTGGTACTACCACACACTAGTAAGACTAATTAATTACTGTGAATTAAGATGTGAGTTCACTCACTTTTAAATGACACTTTGTTATTCATAGTTTTCATTTTGGGTATGTGTCCTTGAAAAGAAGAATGTATGCAGTTGTAAAATCTTCTTATGCTGTTCTTTTTTCTTCTTATCGAGAGTGAATTGGTTTATTTGCTTTGTGTGTCTTGGATTGCTATGTTCATTATTGCCAATTAATTAAGTTGTAGTCATCTTGGTAATTTTCTTATTTTTAATTAGGTTGTAATTTTGTACTCTTGTTTTCTATTATGACGGTTTTATAAGTTTAACTAAAATTTTTTATAAGTCTAACTTAATTTATAGAAAAATTGAGTAATTCTAATAACATTAAATTAGTTGCATTAAACTTAATAATATATTTATGATAGTTTATTTGTTTGGTGTTGATAAGTATTACTATTTTTATATACTTAATTAAACTTTTAAAAGTTTGATTTACGAAAAGTCAAAGCGTCTAAACGGAGGGAATGGAGGGAGTAAATTGCAGTTGTTCACCCTGTAAACTCATAATAATTAAATGTATCTTCATCAAAGTAGCGGTCAAAATGAATTCTATTATCTTTTAAAAAATATTCAGTAATCTTTATTTGGACGATCAAAATTAAGATTAGAAATTTACATATATACCATCATAAAAAATGACTTCACCGGAATACCATCATCTTCCATCAAATATCAGTTTCAAACCGACCATTTTGCCATAATGCCATTTTCAACATTTCTTGCAATTAAAATCATTTTGCCCTTTCTTATCGCTTGAAATGACCAACATACCCCTGGCTGAAATGGTTGAACCAGACCACGTTCTTCTCTCGTCCTTAGCTGGGCGGCAAAGCGGCGTCGTGGGCGGTGGAGATCGGGTCGCTGGGGGCTGGAGCAGGAGGTGGTGCAGAGGGGAGCGGGTGCCCTGACGGTGACCCGTGAGCGCCACGCACGGAGGAGGGCTGGGTAGCAGGGGCGGCGCTGGGTGGAGAGGACGTCGTGGAGGAGGCGGGGTTGGTCGGCGGCGCAGTGAAGCATGAGGCGACGACGACGAACCGGTGGCATCCCGATCTGCCTCGCTGGGAGTCGCGCGGGGCCAGCCGGCAAGGTCCTGGAGGCGGAGTGGAAGCAAAGGCGGAGGCGGTCCGGCGCTGCCAGATCTAGGCGCCAGGCGGCGCATCCGAGCATCGCGGTTAGTCGGCGGAGAGGAGGTCAGGGGCGAACTAGGCAGGCAGGGCGACGACGGTGGTGGAGAGGGCGCCCGTGATGGCAGCAGCATTGGCTCGATGCAGATCCGACGAAGGAGGTCCAAGTGGTGCTAAGCGGCGACGGTCCTGGAGGAGGCAGCTGTGGCCTGTCGGTCGAGTCGGCGGTGGCGCGCGAGCGCCGGCGAGCGGAGGACGGCGGTCTAGCTCGGCCGAGACAGCGATGCAGATTGACGTGGCTTGGCGTGGTCTGGATCAACCGATGCAAGCCAGGGGTACTTCGGTCCGGTAACATGTAAACGGAGGGTAAAATGATTTAAAATTAGAAGAACAGGGTGAAAATGGTAATAAGACCTATGTTTGAAAGTGACATTTGATTGAACCCTATTTAAACGATCCATCCTACCGAAGCCACTTTTTTTAATAGCATATATGCAAATTTCTTGTCATTCACATAATACTGATAATACGGATAGGCGGTTTGTTTACATTGGTGAACAAAATCCAAAAAGGTTGTACAGTGATCATCCAGCTGGTAGTACGAGCGCTATTAGTTTCTCCTATTAACTTTTTTTCTCCCTGGAAAGAGAAAAACAAGAAAAAAAAAAGGTTTTCTCTAAACCTTCATGACTAGCTGTAGCTGGAGGCTCTCCAGCTGCATCTTCCTCTTGGTGTTGGCGATGAACTCGTCGAACCTCCTGTTCATGTCGTCCACGTCGTCGTGATCGCCGCCGCACTGGTCCAGAGCTTCTGCGTCGTCGTCGTCGTCTCGTCCGTTTGTGTCCTCACCGGCATAGTGGTGATGATGAGAGTCGGAAACAGGGGAGCTCATCTTGGCCTCCACCACCATAACGTTCGCTCCCGCTGAAACACGACCGTCAGAGACAGAGTCGTCGTCGAGGCCGTCAGAGCTGTGCTTCTCCTCCTCCCCCGCTGGCGGTAGCACGCTTAGCGCCATCGTCGGCACCGTCGCCGGCTCGTGGCGCTGTGTTGGACGCCGCCGCCTAAGGCGGTTGTCGTCGTCGCCGCCGTTCTCATCAACCTCCAGGACGTCTACTACGGGGAGCTTGCTCGGGCGCCAAACGACGACGACGCTGCTCCTTGTTACGTGGGGCCGCCGGCGAGAGGAAGCAACAGCCGCGGCGACGCTTCGGCTGCTGCTGGCGTCATCGCCGTTGTGGCGAGCAGCTGCAGGTGCGGGGCAGGCGAGGAGGCCGGCGTCCTTGAGCACGATGAGGAGGATGGCGTTGCAGAGCAGGATCATGTTCCCCCTGCTGACCAGGTCGAGAAATCGCGAGCCGCAGGCCTCGAACAGCGCGGTGGTGCCGCTGGCGCCGACGGAGAGATGATCCGCGAGGGCCGCGATGGCGCGCGGCTGCTGCGTCAGGAGCAAGGGGAGAAGGAGCGTGGAGAACAGAGCGGCGACGACAGCCTTCCCCTGCATCTCGGTCGGTCGATCGATCGATCCGCCTTGACGCCGAATGGAATGAATAGACACTGGAGCTGAGCTGCTGGGCTATCGGGCTAACTGCTGCAACTGTGGACCCTTATATATATATATATATATATATAGACAGTGAAAAGGCTGAGGAGACGACTGATGACTTTGGGCGAGAGAGAGTGTGCCCGAGTCAGTCAGAGTCGACCGCGTCCACATCTGGGTGGGGCCCTGCCTGCAGAGATTACTCGGCCGAGTCTAGTAGACTAGTACTACTACTGCTACTCTCCTAGGCCAGGCAGACCTGGCTTGCGCGTGAGGGTGAGGCCCACCGGCGCCGGAGCCGGAGACGGAGCTGGAGGCCCGACTCTTTTCTGCCGAAGCAGCGAAGGAGACCCGACCAAGTCCACGGGTGGGGGAGCACATGCACGGCGTGAGCCCGACGGTGGGCCAACCAGATTATCACATGGCATAGCATATGCTAACATTATAAATGTTTATATTTTAGAATGGAGTTTGTATGCCATGCCAATCCACGGTCTTCTCTCTGTACAAAAATAAAATATCAAGTCAATCCACGGTCTTCTCTCTGTACAAGAAAAATCCGCGCGCGGCTGAGGCATCGCATCCATAAGGTGAGAGATCTTTTTTAATCTTGATCGCCCATTCCTAACCGTTGGATCCCACATCCAACGGTCCTCGTGACACGGAGCTCGTGCTGCTAGATTTGTCCACTACTTATATCTGCCTCCTAATTTCGCTCACCCGCTACTTACTCGGTGCCATCGCCATACTAGCAGTAGTTACAAATTATCACGCAGAGACGCACGTACTGACGTGTGACGAATGGCCATTTTTTGGATTCGATCAACTGTGGTAGGTACCCTGTGGAAATTTCGGTCGCGTTTTCCTCCACTGATACGTCCTCAGCGAGTCATGTTGGAAGACGCGCGATCGAGGTGGGAACGCATGCTGCGGCGCAGAACATAATTGAATGGCGACACGCCAAAACGCTTCCGCGTTTCTAAATGGTAGTATGATTTTCGTAAATAAATTTATATCAAACTATTTCAAATCCCTTTTCGATTTTATAGTATTTAACTAATTTGTTTATATGTCCTCAAATAATTATCTCAAATTATTCACCTATTTTTTTTAAAAAAAGACCCGGCCTTATCGATTTAATCATCAGATTAAACTACTAGTAGCTCACCACCATGCTTGTCACTGCTATCGCCGCAAAGCCGCAAAGCTACTCTATTAGTTAAAAAGACCAAATTACAAGTCCTTTTTTTATAAGCTAGTATTTGCTACGTCTCCTTAATCTGGGCTATTGGATGTCTTCTTTTTTAGCATACTTTATTAACTGTTAAATGATATATTTTATTAAAAAATATTATATAAAAGTTTTTTAAAAATTAAATAAATATATTTTTGAGTTTACAGTAATGCTGAATTAATTATAAAAAATGATTTGATCCGTTTTCTAAACCACCGACGGCTACAGCCGTACAACCCTTTAAACTCAACCTAAGTCTAATCCCAGTTCATTCGAGCAAAATGGAATGAACTCCTCTCATTTTTACAAATAAAACTATACCATAATTAATTAAGTATTAATTATATGCTAATGAATCAACTCTGCCTACGGTGCCTAAGCCTGAACCAAAACTTCTCCAAATTTTGGGTATCAAATAGGTTCAATTTTGAACTAACCACGTTATACATTAGGAAACGGAGGCAGTATTTCATAGGAAATTAAAGAGAGACAACTGACCTCATCCTTCTTTTGTCACCGGTGTTAATTTATAGGATCTGGATTAAAGAAAAGATTAAAGAGAATTGAACGAATCTTGTAAGTTGTCACAAGTTGTCAATGGACCATTGACAACTAACATGGTCAAATATAATGTACATAGCACTAAAAGTGTCCCAATGTGTTTACCTATCAACTAATCGACTAGTTTCTCATCTTTACCTTTCGTGTCATTAACAACGCTTTTCATTCCAGGCTTTACGATCATCTATTCTACACCTTTATTTTCTAGGTAAACTGGTCAATGAAACGTCTTGTCCGGCGAAAGCAACTTGTTGTGTGGTGGTGGACTCCAGTAGTGTTTAAATTACAATGCCAACAAGCATATTTGTGTTTATGCAAATGCGTCTTCATGTAATAAAAAAAAGTCGTCCCAACAAAGTATGGGAAATCGTACCACGAGCGTGTTCGTGTGCTCATGCCTTGTGCCAACATGCGCGTTGGGAATTTTTTACCTCTCCGCATGAAAACCAGGAGATGATCACGCAAGATGTTCCTACCCGTTGTTGTGCAATCAAGAGGATTAATTTACGTTTTAATTTTCTTAAACACGTGCAATAATCGATAGCGCACCAAATATTACCAAATATTGCCTCTGATTCCCTCGGTGCAATATTAAAAAGAGAGACTGGTCCGTGTGAATGATGATGATCTTTCTCACAGTTCAATCTCCCTGACATTTCTAAACCTTAATTCCAATTCTTAGGTGCACTGAAAGAGAATATAGTTCTGTTACAATGCAGTATCGATGATGACCAAAAGGTCACCACCACTTTATAGTTGATAACTAGTAACCCATTTGTACCACAACTACAACTACTTTCCCTACATCAAGCATTAGAGTGGTTCTGAGGGATTGCTTGTCGACATCGCAGAGGAGACAATGAGGACGGCATCCACTGCATTGAGCATCGTTCATTAACCCTATCTTTCGCATTAGGATGATTATGTGTAGACTAAACAATTAAATTAGTAGCTTAGATAATCTACATTTGTACAGAGGAATTGTTTAGCCGCTTGATACCATCATTCCGTTTTGAAGCCATTAGATTCATCTAAGCCTCTGTCGACGCGTTGGTTTGGTGCAATTTTGGTTCGGGTTGATGATGATTAGTCCCTGTTTATGTTGATTGCTTATTCTTTAGACGAATTTGGGTTTCATTTTTACTGCTCATGCCTAAAATTAGCTACATGTCCACATTTTATGATCGAGTTGGGCTTGGGTAGCAATTAGGAGGAGATCGGCGGATAGTGAAAATCCCTAATTTTTCCCCAATTTAAGAAACCCTATATTCGAAATTCCTCAAATTAGAACCCAAAGTCCCCAAATCCATACGAAATCCCAGTAGATCAGGTCAATTTACTTATTGAACCGGGATTTTTCGCCGCCATCAAGCCGCGTCAGCATCAGTTCCGCTGTGAGCCGAGCATCAGACCTCGCCACCGTTGCAGCGTGTGGCATCAGCTCGCCCCCCTCCTCAGTGCGCTCCGTCTCGGCCGAGCTGACATAAGCCCCACCACGCGTGCGCCCTTCCGGCATTAGACCGGGCTTCGAGCGGCATCAGTTCGCCGCACGAGCTCCGGGTGGCTCGGCAGACAGCGGCTTCACGCTGCGCGCCGTCGCCATCCGCCAGAGATGTGCGCGGCATTAACCCTCCGTGCACAGGTGCCTCATCGCCGTCGCTCTGCCAAACTCGCCACCGCCGTCACCATTTGAGGAGAGAGAGGGGATCAGGAGAAATGACAATAGGGATTAGGGTTTATCCAGTGGCAATTTTATTGTTTTTGTGTTTATTCTAGGCCGTCCATTTATGCATCGGGTGGATATCGAGTTAGCTGATGCGGGAGCAAATCCAACCGTCCGTCAGAACGGATGGACGGCACTGCTCACTCCTGCATTGGGCTAGCTCTGCCCTAGACCTCGCTGCTTGCGCGCTTAATGGGCCACGCGCGAGCAAGCGTGAGGCCGGCGGGATAACGAATGGGTCATTGGTATGAGTCTTAGGCTGACTCTAAGTTTTGGGCCTAATTTGTTTTATTATTTTCTCGGCCTATTTTAAGTGTTTTTCTTTTACAGAAATAACATCAGTACCTTAAAATATGTTGAAAAATGTGATAAATTTTTTCCTTAGGGTTCATGTCTTTCCTTAGGGTTTAGTGCTCCTTTATTGTATTTACTCAACAGTATTAAGAGTTAGGAAATTAAATTTTGTCGTTACATTGATTGTACCAATGTAAATTAATTACATACATAATTCTCACTTATGAATTTTTATGATTATTCAGATATTGGTTAGATTAGAGAGCTTGAGCCCTTTGTTGGGACCAATTGTGCTAAGTGGAAGAGCACTGTTCTTCTCAACTTAGTGGTGTTTAATTATGACTTGGCCATTAGAGATGATCCTCTACCTCAATTTAGGGATGTGTGATTATGACTTGGCCATTAGAGATGATCCTCTAGTAGAGCCCTTCACCATAATTCATAATTTTGAATAAGTGCTCTACAACACCTTCTCTAATAGTTGAAGGGGATAAATTTATATTATTCCCAAGCTCAAAAAATAAAATAGAATCTGAATAGATGAAAATGGTACATATGTAACGAGTTTTATAAGCTTAAGTCATATGCTATTCAGATATTGATTTTGTGGGGTGTTTGGATACTCAGAAATCCACATCAAGTTATGTTTTCATGCTTATAGAAGGAGCAACTTCCGGTCACTAACTGCATCATCGACAATGCATGCAGAATTCGTGATATATTATGAAGCTACATGCACGCCGTATGGCTTAGAAATTTCATCTCAAGATTAAAAGTGATTGACAGCATTGATATACCACTCACATTACACTTCAATAACAAAACTGTAGTATTCTATTCAAGTAACGACAAGTCGAGTGGTGCTCCTAAACACATCAATATTAAGTATAATGTTGAGAAAAATAGAATTTATGATCAAACTATTAAAGTCTATGTTTGTGGATTCGCTTACTAAAGGCTTACCTCCCAACATGTAAATATCATGGAGCTGGCATGGGAATTATTGAATGCCTTTGACTTAGGGATCATGAATATAGGGGCATTAGTCTCAACTTAATCCCATTAGAAATAGATAGAGTTCTTTTAAAGTCTTACAATAAACTATAGCCACCGGAGTCTTGATGCTGCATGATAATTGCCTTGATGTGTTGCCTTAGAGAACTATTTTACAAGATTAAGGGGGAGAATGTTGGGAATTTTCAACCACTCGGCATGAAAACCTTGAGAGGATCACACACAATGTTCCCACTCGTTTTTGTGTGATAAAAAAGATTGATTCACATTTTAATTTACTTAAACACATGCACAATAATCGGTAGCATGCCAAACGTTCCTTTTTTGGAGTAGCCCTAGATTCCCTCAGTAAAATATTAAAAGGGGATGTCGGCTCGTGTGAAAGATGACGATCTTTCTTATATTTCAAATCTCCCTAGAATTTCTAAACCCTAATCCCAATTCTTAGGTGCGCTGGAAGGGAAACATAATGCTAATCCACGGCAGTGTCGACGGTAACTGTAAGGCCGCCACTACCTTGTAGTTGATTAGAGATGACCCATTTAGGATCAAGTTGGTGATCATGTCATCCACTATGTTGACTACTTCCCCTACGTCGAGCATCAGAGAGATTCGAGGGACTACTTTACTGCTACTCTGGTCGTCGATATCATAGAGGAGACACTGAGGACAGCTTCCATGGCTTCAAGCAATGGTCAGTAACCCCTTTTTTCGCATTAAGATGAGAGTGAAAGGGCTTTGAGGATAGTATATGTCACCTAGAGGGAAGGGTGAATAGATGTTTTCTAAAATTTTAAAAACTTGCAATGAAATTAGAACTAAGTGGATGGTCTGGAACAATGTCGGACAATCCGACTATAGAGGGAGTCAGACAATCCAATAGCTGTAGGACAGTCTAGGCAATGCAAATGATAGATAAATAATAGTGGCTCAGACATTCTGACTATGGTAGGATTGTCTAGCCATCATAGATAAAATAACTTAAGCAATATAGCAATATTCAATCTAGAAGAGCTACTCAAACACACTTTCTACACAAGCAAGCTAGTGATTGATAAATCTAAACAAGCAAGCTTGGTTTCCACTCAAATCACCTCTTTCCTTCGAGAGGCAAGGTAGAACCTTCACAAGGGTTGCCAAGCGCACTAGACCTTTTGATTGCTCTGAGATTATAATTATTCTCTTCCACACACTCTCAACTCAACTCACTAACAACTCACAAGCTTTAGAATAGACACACACACAGAGACAAAGTTGGGAGGTAGTTTTGCCTTCTAAATAAGAACACGAGAACACTCAAGGCTAACCTCTAGCACAATTGATCTTCAATTAGTTCACAATGCTTTTGGATATTTGCTTGGCTTGCTTAGGGTGAAAGGAGGCCCAAAAGTCCTGAAATGAGTCCATATCACCATCCATTTATAGCCTCAAATTATCCACTAGCAATTTCTTACCATTGCATGGAGTCTGCTAGATTTTGCATAGGGTCGGACAACCTATACCAGCATGCACTGTTCTATCCTTTATGATTTTCTTACGGTCACTAAACCACTAGCCGTTGGGCCACAAAGGAGCGAACTATCTGGTAGGTGCCAAACTGTCCGATAATGTTGCCTCCTAGATAGTCCGGTAATGCTCAAACTATCTAGTCCATTACTTTTCCAAATATCCATTGAGTAATCATCTAGTCATGCCATAACATGTCAGATAGTCTGATACTGTGCCAGACTATCTAGCTACCTTTGTCTCGTGCCTTGAGAACCATTTGTCCACTGATCTTCTTGAGTTTCTTCACCCAGACTGTCTGGCGTCGCCCAAATTGTCTGCTGCCACACCAGATTGTCTGGTCTATTTTAGCTTTGGGGCAATTTAATTTTCTATCTTCCAAAATTTGCTCAAATTGCTTCTACTTCAAATATTTTGCTTTGAGGATTGTCTTTGCCCACTTTTCAACTTCACAGGATCTAATGCCTACTCTTTACTCAATAATTGCATTAGTCTTTTAATCATTTGTCATTAATTAGCCAAAACTCACTAGGAGGCCTACCTACACTTTCAATCTGTTTATTTTTGATGATTAATGACAACCTAATTAAAACTTACAAAAGATTGAATGAAATTTGGTTTTAAATACAAAGGGTTAGTTTGAACTCCCCCTAAATGTGTGCATACAAATATGTGAAGTCAGACTCATATACACATATTTTTGAGAATGTGAGAGCTTTCCATATCTCTTTGCATTTATGGGGTGCAAAGTATATCAAGATACCAATTGAAAAAATGCAATTACCAAATGAGAGCATTGAAAAAATTAAAAAATTTGGAGCAATTCAAAATTTCTCCTCTCTCCATATGCTCAATTAATCTTTTCTAGAGCCCCTTTAATCTTCTCTCCCCTTTAGCATGAAGGCACCAAAAAGGAATATAAATAGGGATAGATGAAAAAGTAGGATCATTGAAGATATCAACAACCAATAAACCAAGTTTTAAAAACAAAGTTTCTCTCCCGCATGAAGTAAGCTTTCTCTTCCTTATGGGTTCATTGAGATTTTGACACAACCATGAAGATTTTGAAAAACAAACCGTCGATGTTTTGTATCAGCAGTAATTTTATAAGGTAGTGCACGAGACCTAAAGTACAGTGGAGGAAGAAAATGAGTTATATAGTTTCAAGCACTCGATGTGAGATAATACCCTACTCCTATTTTGGTGGATTGCATTCTGCCGATTGTGTTGGGTGTGTTTTTCTTTTGTGCTGCTATGTTCTACTATGCCCTTGAGGGGGATCCCTGCCCATCTTATAAAGGGCGGGGGTAGGGTTACAAGGTAGAAGTCCAAGTCAGACTTAGCCTAAACTTCCTTATCTATACATGGTAGTATTCTGCTGTGATACTATACTCTGCCTTGGGTTACAAGGAAACATAGCAACCGAGTTGAACTCTCTTATATTACATGGATCCAGCCCACATCAAATCTCCAGTTGGATAAGCATGTTGTGTGGGTATCTGGTACCCATACTCTCTATAATAGCCCTCGAGTTACTCACAGTCGAGTTGTTGTCTCCTTTGCGATTCTTGACAAATGTTGAGTGCTTCAACCTTTCTTATGAATTCTTCCCGAGTGCTTTCTTCTTGAGTCCCTATCAATATTTTTCAAGGAGGCTTTGGAGATCTTTGTAAAAAAAGAATAGATGCATTGAATATATGCACGTATTAGGTGTAGTCGTCAACTCTATGCTTAGTTGGGAAACAAATAAATGTAGAGTCAAATATGACTACGTTTGAAGAATAAAATAACTAGGTGCACCGAGTAGGTGTATCACCCAACTATGTGATTAGTTGTGAAACAACTAAGCATAGAGTCAAAAACATGAACACCTTTATCTGAGTGCAATAAGCCAACTTCCTGAATGCCTTTGTCCGAGTGCTTCAATCCCTAATGGCTTATCCCCGAGTGGTACACTGGTATTAAATAATGTGTATAGTGCGAAACCCAATGCATTGTATAATGGATGTTTCTCAAACAACATCTACATCCCAAATTAACTGGTGACTAATTATTTGGTTCTTTTTAAGAACATGTTGCTGATACCCAAAAAGTTGTAACAAGCTACAACTATTTATAGAGTTTAAGCCATGCCACAAATTATCGAAAGCTTCGGCCATCACCTGGACTGTAACTAGCTTATGGGCCATTGGGCATGCAAGTTTATAATCACTTTTTATAAGGGAACCTTAGATGCTTAGGCCTAGTACCAGTATAGCCAAGGCAACCTTTTTACTTAACAAGTAGCATGGAGAAGTTTTATTCCCCACACCACAACTCTTCGTCTTCCTTGCCAAAAAAATCCTCTTCATGCTCATCACCACTGACCAAATCACTCTTAGTAGTTAGGGTTAGGGTTTCCCTAGCCCATCCTTTGACTTTGCATCTGACTCCACACACCACTGCCCTTTCCGCCTCTAGATCTTGGAACCACCTCCACCACCCACATTCGTTCCCCAATCCTACATCCACCATGGCCGCATCCTTGGAGAAAACTCAAATCCTGTTCAAAGACAAGATTGAAGTCAACAACGATGAAGCCAAGCTGAAGAGCATGATGAAGGATGGAGTCCTTCTAGTGAACAAAATCATCGGCTAGTGGCTGGTTATCAGTGAGGCCTTTCCAACTCCAAACTCTGGTGAAGTTGTTGTTTTTGAATATTTTTTTTCGAGGGTTTGGCCTCCCTACTTGTAGCTTCTTGTGTGCCCTTCTTAACTTTTACTAGATTGAACTAGTCCATCTAAACCCTAATTCCATCTTTCATATAGTTGTTTTTATCCATCTCTGCGAGGCTTTTCTTGTCATCCTCCCCCACTTTAATCTTTTTCGCTATTGGTTTTCGTTAAGCCTCAACTTGGCAAGTAGGATCCTTCTATAGTCATGGGTGTTGGTATTCAACTCCACAACGAGTTGAAACAACACTATCTTGAGCTTCCTTTGAAAACTTCAAATAAAGGGTGGCATTCCGAGTGGTTTTACTGCTCCAACCCCAACCCATCTCTTTCTTCTTATGTTGACCTTGCTCCCAAGGTTTTGCCTTCCTAGACATCTCACCCTAATCAATAATAGTTAGTTGAAGTCGATAGACTTTTGACTCGGATTGATGCTCTAAAAACAGCTAGGCTAACTAGGGTGTGGGCTACTCGATACTTTGTGAAAACAAGGTTGCAACCTGTTAACGCCAAAATTTGGACAGCCCGATGATGGATTGGAAAAAGTCGATTGGCTGAAGAGGTGTCCGATCGCTATATGGAAGAAGCCGATCGGATTAAAACAAGGGAAGATTCGGTCCCGGAATAGAAGACTATGCATATAAGGCCGAGTTTGTGGAGAAGCCATGGAACCCACGGCAGGGTATTTTATCTTTTGTAAATCATAGCTTATCTAATTAAGAAGATTTAGTTAGTTTAGGTAACTACCTTAGAGATATTTTTTTTATCTATGTAAAGAGATAACGTCCGATAGTTGCTAAAAACGCGTCGGACTCTATAAACCCGGGGTATAAATATAGATCCTTGGAGACATGTAAAGGAATCTTTCGATCAATACAACCTCGATGCATCACCACCCTAGTTTATCTAGGTTTCTACCGGCATGGTCTAGCTCTCGACGCGGGGCTGCATCGGTTAGGTCCGATCTCCGGTGAAGGGGTAAGTCCCACCACTATCTCGATATGTCTCATTCTGTCTAAGGCTGCATCGATTAGGTTCGACCTCTTAGGCCAATAGCATGTATCGCATCACGTCCATGTAGGGTCTATCGGTCTATCAAGCTCTCTCCGCCGTCGTCAGTTTCGTGCTGCATCGGTTAGATTTGACCTACGAGGCAGCCGACAGTGGAATGAGCTTTAGACCTATAGGTCTCTTTACGGCGTTTCATTAGAGTGCTAGCCGATGAGTTATCTATACGTGGAGCGTCATGCCCAGCGTATCGGCTCCTCGGTGGATACGCACTAGGTATTCAGAGACTTTCCCTTGAGTGCCACGCCAAGCGCGTCGACCTTCTAGCCGATGCGCGCCTGTCTTTAAAGAGACGTCCTCTCATCAGCTCAGCCAGCCGACGGGTTCGCTTCGCCCTTGCTTCAGCATATCCGATCCGGCGTCCACCGTCCCGTCACCTTTGGCCCCATTCTCATACTGTCCCGGTTAGGTCCGATCTTCGAGATTTGGTGCCAACGGCATCGTCACGGCGGGCGACGGGTCTCGTGCTACCATCTCCACCCTATGCTCTATCGGCTCTGCGGTCGATGGATCAGGGCCTCGCTTTCGTTACGCCCGGAGTCGTCGTATCCCTCGTCGACACCTACCCACGCCCTCATCGACTACCCCAGCCGATAGAAGGGCGCCCTGTTTTCTATCGGCTATCGGCCGATAGCGAGAGTCATCCGGACGTGGCCGATGACCAACCCGATCCTATTGGCATCCAGTCGATAGCAAGCGCTCGTATCGACCCGTCGTTCGACTGACCCGTTTGCCTCACCTCCTTGTCAATTGTAGAGTCAAATTGACTGGCACGCCTGCACCCGTACTGTCGCGTTGGACTCGACCGAACCCCACGACCCACGGCACACGTACCTCGAGCCACGGAGAGAAGCCAATCGGCCTGTACTGGAGCTATGCAAACCTCTCAGGCGTCAGCGTGCTCGCGTCGGGATCCAGCGTGAACATATTTTTTGGCACGCCCAGTGGACCAAAGGTTTCATTCATTGGCCGATAAGAACCATACGTCATTCATTGGCTGGTGGGGTAGAAATCTTTATTCATCAGCCGATTGGACGTGATTTCATTTATCGGCTAGAGAAACTTGAAGATCGTTCATCGGCTGAAGATCCTTTATTGACTGGTGTGATATAATTCCATTTATCAACTAGCGGGACTCTACAAGTGCCTGATTAGAAGTCAGATTTTTACTTATCAACCTGGGGGGCATCTTGTTGTCAATATGTCTAAAGAAAAGGTTGATTCCAAGACATATTCGTTCGAAGAAGAAGCCGATGAGGATATTATAGTACCAGTTACCATGGAGGATCTAAATAAAAACCAGAGGCAGCATATAGAATAGAATATGGACAACTTTCAGAAGCTCTGTTTGGAATCCTTCAATATGACTAAACAAGGGTCGATTCAAAAGGCGCAGTTACCAAAATGTGTTTTGATGAAGGAATCAGGCCATTCATCACCTATGAATTCTTCCAAGCTGTTGCAAGAGATGTTCAACGAAGCATTTTATTAAGCATTCAGTAATCCATCGGGAGTTTGGATGGATACACTACAAGATCTGATCAAGAAGACGATACAAGAATCATCAGCTCAAGAGCCTGATCAAGATCATGTGCCTTTGCCGATAGAGACGAAAGAAACTTGGCAAAACACGAAGGACCTATCGGCAAACATGTATCCACTAACATAAGATCGATTCGGGGGACAACGGCAGGAGGTACCTCTAGAATTCTTTCAGAGTAATTATTATGGAGAGTATCGCAGGCAGAATCGGGTACCATATCCACCTCCGCATGATTAGGAAGATATTCTAAGGGAGAAGGATTGGTTAACCAGAATTGTGGACACGGTGAAAGAGCAATTTGGTATCAAGCCCAAAGATCAAATAGTTATGTATCGGCACCCTTATCCAGAATGGTTTGATAGAGTTCCATTGCCTCATCGATACATGATACTAGATTTCTCCAAATTCTCAGGACATGATAATATATCTACAATGGAGCACATCAGCCGATTCTTAGCACAGTGTGGAGAAGCATCGGCAGAGGAAGCTCTTAGGGTTCGTTTCTTTCCATTATCCCTCTCTGGATCGGCCTTTGCATGGTTTTCTTCGTTACCACCAAGCTCGATTAAAAGATGGGCCGATCTAGAGTAGCAATTCCATAAATATTTCTTTGCTGGGAGTCAAGAAATGAGACTGTCAGATTTGACATCGGTTAGACAGAGGCCTAATGAATCAGTTCTGGAGTACATCCAACATTTCCAGGACATCAGAAGCCGATGTTATAGTCTTGTTCTGAGCAATAAACAATTAGTTGATTTGACCTTCCAAGGGTTATCGAGTCGCATCAGGTGAAAATTTTCTTCCAAAGAGTTCAACAGTTTAGCACATCTGATACATGTGGTATCGGCTTACGAAGGCCGATTATCAGGAAAAGAGGAGATGTCGAAGCATTGGAGACCTAAGGAAGAGAAAATTGGGAGGCATGTGTTAACGCCAAAATTTGGACAGCTCGATGATAGATTGGAAAAAGCTGATCGGCTGAAGAGGTGTCCGATCGCTACAGAAAAGAAGCCGATCAGATTAAAGCAAGGAAAGACACGGTCCCAAAATAAAAGACTATCCAGATAAGGCCAAGTTTGCGGAGGAGTCGTGGAACCCACAGTAGGGTATTTTATCTTTTGTAAATCATAACTTATCTAATTAGAAAGGTTTAGTTAGTTTAGGTAACTACCTTAGAGATATTTTCTTTTATCTATGTAAAGAGATAACATCCGAGAGTTGCTGAAAATGCATCGGACTCTGTAAACCTAGGGTATAAATATAGACCCTTGGAGACATGTATAGGAATCTTTCGATCAATACAACCTCGGCGCATTACCACCCTAGTTTATCTAGGTTTCTACCGGCGGGGTCTGGCTCTCGACGCGGGGCTGCATCGGTTAGGTCCGATCTCCGACGAAGGGGTAAGTCCCACCACTATCTCGATATGTCTTGTTCAGTCTAAGGCTGCATTGGTTAGGTTCGACCTCTTAGGCCGATAGGATGTATCGCATCACGTCCATGCAGGGTCTATCGGTCTATCAAGCTCTCTCCGCCGTCGTCGGTCCCATGCTGCATCGGTTAGATTCAACCTACAAGGTAGCCAACGGTGGAATGAGCTTTAGGCCCATAGGTCTCTATACGATGTTTCATCGGAGTGCTAGCCGATAAGTTATCTATGCGTGGAGCGTCATGCCCAGCATATCAGCTTCTTGGCCGATACGTGCTAGGTCTTCAGAGACTTTTCCTTGAGCGCCACGTCAAGCGCGTTGGCCTTCTAGCCGATGCGCGCCTGTCTTCAGAGAGACGTCCTCTCATCGACTCAGCTAGCCGATGGGTTCGCTTCGCCCTTGCTTCAGTACGTCCGATCCGGCGTCCACCGTCCTGTCGCCTTTGGCCCCGTTCTCATACTGTCTCAGTTAGGTCTGATCTTCGAGATTCGATGCCAGCGGCGTCGTCACGCTGGGTGACGGGTCTCGTGCTGCCATCTCCATCCTGTGCCTCCATCTGCTCTACGACCGATGGATCAGGGCCTCGCTTTCGCTATGCCCAGAGTCGTCGTATCCCTTGTCAACACCTACCCACGCCCTCATCGGCTACCCTAGCCGATAGAAGGGCGCCCTGTTTCCTATCGGCTATCAGCCCATAGCGAGAGTCATCCGAACATAACCGATGACTAACCCGATCCTATCGGCAGCCAGCCGATAGCAAGCACTCATGTCGGCCCGTTGTCCAACTGACCCGTTTGCCTCACCTCCTTGTCAATTGTATGGTCAAATTGACTGGTACGCCCGCACCCGTACTATCGTGTCGGACCCGACCGAACCCCACAGCCCTGGTGCACGTACCTCGAGCCACGGAGAGAAGTCGATAGGCCTGCACTAGAGATAAACAGACCTCTTAGGTGTCGGTGTGCTCGCGCTAGGATCCGGCGCGAACACAACCTCTCATAGATCAAGTGCACCCAGATTTTTAGTTCTTGAGTGTTGAAGACCCTACTTGGGAGGCCTAAGAATCCCATAAGGTAGAAAAATTGCATAATGCCAGTATAAAGTCTTCTTGAATGGCATTTCTATTCTCACTTGGAAGAATAGAATTTTGCATGCATATAATCTTCTCAATGTTCCTTCTCAAGTAAGTACGGATCTCTTGCATCTTCTTGTTGTTTTGCCTTTCAATAATAATTTTCTCATATTGGTCTTGTTGCATGTCTTCAAGGGTAGGATCCTTGTAGGTGAGCGACTGGCCCCACCATCAATGATCCAAACCCTAGTTAGACCGGGAAACAAAAGTTGATTATTGAGTTAGACAATGAAGAAGATCAGAGTAGCCAGACAACCACTACTTTGACTTCCACTACTTCAACTACTGATAATCCAATTGCCTAATGAAGTTCCATCTTTTCTGTGTCACCTCCTTCAATGCATATAGCCGGCTTAAAATTTAAGACGTCAATTAGGTAATGACTCTTCTATTCCTCAACCTTTATATCTAGTGGCAATTTTTATTCTAGCTTTCCTTTTGCCTTGGAAGCAGTGTAACGATGATCCATTGGGTGCTTTGGATGCGCCATTGTAGCCCCCGATTGGTGATCCAGCCAGCACCTAGTGGGGGAGTGCTAATAAAGAGCCCCTAATTGGTGGTCAGTCAAACAGCGAACCGGGTAGCGAAGCTAAGCCATCAGAAGAAAGGCCTATTGAAGAACACCAAGTTGCTTCCGAGCCAAACAACAGTGCTCCTAGTGTAGATGATGCCATGCCTTACTCTAAGCATAATACTAATAAAAGTAATCAGCCGAAACCAACTCCACCTATGTAAGGTATTCCAACTATTTCCATCCCTCCTCCTCACCCAACAACTGAGGAAGATGATGAAGAAATTCCTCAAGGCACATCTTTGAAGCCCTCGGGTGAAGACTATGTGTCGCCATTGAAGATAAGCTAGGTCAATGCTGACAGCATAGATGAAGGAATTGTCCTTAACGAGGAGAAGGAAGAAGAAGAGAAGGAGATGTTGAAGCACCGACTAAACCAGGCGAACGCCTTGATGAACATAAGTACTCTTGTTTTTTTGTCTTCATTGTATTGAATATTGTCTTCCATTTCTCCAGCACTAATCTTTGTGTAGAGAATTTGTAATCAATCCCAAGCCAAGTCA
The DNA here is from genome assembly GCA_030770085.1 of Oryza coarctata. Classification (NCBI taxonomy): domain Eukaryota; kingdom Viridiplantae; phylum Streptophyta; class Magnoliopsida; order Poales; family Poaceae; genus Oryza; species Oryza coarctata. The sequence continues at coordinate 16,566,386 of CM061466.1, forward strand.
AAAACTTCAAGGAATCTTGTCTGTCACCTTACGCAGATGTAGAAGGCAAGGAAAGATTGTGAAAACGAATGTGCTAAGTCCAAGGCTAGGGGGTTGAGTTTGTAGATGAAGATCCAGTAGTTTCAGCACAATAATTTTGATGCCATAGGATCACTAGGAGGTACGTTTTCATGAATCAATCATGTCTTTCCTTGAATTTTGTCTTTGGGTATTTGAATGTCCTTTCCTTTTGTTAGTTTGGGACACCAAAATAATCAGCCTGATTGACGCCAATGCCAAACTTGAAGAACTCGAGGCGCTCAAGGCTGAAAAGGCAGCACTCGAGCGATATTTTGATGGTAACCATTAGTTTGATAGATTCATATTCTAACTACCGTATTTATATCTTCATGCTTTGCTCCTTTGTTTTCTAATTATAAAATCAAGATGCAATTCCATCTGAAGGCTTTCTTTTCCAAATTGAACTAGACCGAAGCCTATGCTTGATGTTATTTACTCAGATGGAACGGGCTCCAGCTCTGGCGATGCTGAAAGAGTGCTCCTTCAACTTCGCACTACTCTAGAAGAATTGGACAAGTTGGTAAAGGAGAGGGCAACCCTTTGGACAAGCCAAGCTCGCCATAGCGAAGTTCCTGTATCCATAGGTGGATATGATGCAGTCATTGAAGGGTATACTTCTACTTGTACACCAGAATAGGTGCTCGCCTTGATAAATGATGTTGACAGAGTGGCAACCTCCATTGCTGAGGTTATAGAGCTATAAAAAGTAAAAACTCTTAAGTAGTGTTTGTTGTATTTAAATGTAAATAACTTTAAGCATTTGTTATTCATCTTTATATTTTTATATCTTATGTTTTTGACATATTCAAGTAATATGTTAGCACCTTGTGTTATATACTCTACCTAACAAGCTCTCGGTTCTTAGGACAGCACGAAGCAATCATCCATGTACACCAAATGGAAGGCATCAGGAAATAGAGCTTCACTACTCAGCACATAACCTTACTCAAATTTACTCACCAACAATCAGAACAAGCTTTAAAAAAGATCTTGAAGAAGAAACTTTATAGTATATTGCATATAGCCCCTAACTGGCTACTCAAGTGAGACACCACTTGACGTAGGCAGTTAGAGTGAAAACAAATTTAATTAATAAAATTATGTAAAAGATATAATGCTCAAGTATAGAAAAGAAATAGTTGTTCTATGTTCCATGGGCTGTCTAGCTTGGTGTCATCCTCGGGCTTGAGTCGATAAGACCCCGAGTGTGTTACCATAGTGATAATATACGAACCTTCCTAGATGGGAGTGAATTTAAGTCTATCTTTGATATTTTGAAATTTTCTCAAAATGAGATCACCAACCAAAAAGGCTTGATTGTGAATATTTCAATTGTGATAAAGACATAATCCCTAGAGGTACATCGCCGACTAGATTGTTACAATATCATGTGCTTCTTCTAGCCTATCCAATTCTTCCAGTCAGTCCTTATTGGATTTATCTTCATCATACTTATGCACCCATAGTGATTTGAGCTCCATCTCAGTTGGTAGGACAACCTCAACTCAATAACTAAGAAGGTTGCATCGATTCAATCTCTTAGCCTGATCTGTTGCATCTATCATGTTGGTATAGAGTTTATCATATCATTATGTTTATCTTGTTATATCCAATCTTGTATTGTCTCGGTTATATCCAATCTATTAGATTGCTTTAAATAAGGTAATATAGGTAAGTCGATAGTTTTTATTCAGTGTTCCATCAGAGTTCTAGCTGATGGATTATATTTATACTGAGCTTTCACTTTCATCCACATTGAATCATTATATGATATACTTCTTATATATCACGTTTAATCTGCTATCAATCACATCTAACATTATTAGCTACAATCTTATTCTGTTTTGGATTAGTCCTATATATCAAGATTGTCTAGAATAGAGTTAGCTAGAATGTCGATAGTTTGGGTCCAAATCTGTCGGTATTAATCTCTATCAGCTACACGTTCTTTTAAAACTCTATCAGTTTGATAGCCGATAGCTCGAATCTATATTGGTCTATTGGTTGATTGGCTCATTAGTCTAATTTTTTTTATCTTTCTTGTCAATTATAGGCCAAATTGACTGGCACGCCTCAAATCTTAAGAATTTAAAGACAAGTGGACATCAAATAATTTTCACGTCAATATGCTCCTTTGGCACACCTAGTGGGACCATCTTTTTCGAACCAACATATCTAGGAAGGAAGTTGAAACCAATAAAATAATCATGGTGACCTTGGATAGCTTAACAGGAGCACAAAGGCAACAAGCGGAGGAATCCCTCATGGATTTTCAAAAGATGTGCTTAGAATCAATCAGTATGATGGGTCAAGGACTAATCTAGAAGACACAATTCTCAAAAATAGTTCTTGTTGGAGAATCAAGTGAGCAAGCACCTAGTAGTTCGTAGAAATCATTCCAAAAATTGGTCAATGAAGCCGTGCACCATTCATTAATAAATCAATCTAGGGTATTGGTAATCACACTTTAGAATCTGATTGAAAAGATAGTGGATGGATCGATTGCTCAGGAACTTTATTAAGGTCCCATTTATCTTCCACAAAGGACATCGGGATACGTTGTCACTAGTGCAAAAGTACTGATAACATCATTAGTTCCTCAAGTATCTTATGGGTTAGAGAGAGATGTGGTTCTCAATTTGATTCCTCTTGGACAAATGCAGTTCGAGGGGCAACACAATGGAACTCCTCCTATATACCATTAGATCACCTGTTATGGAGGACATCAAAATCAGCAAAGTGGGATCCCTAATTAGAGTCAAGCGCGAGGAGGTCACTAGGCACAGGGATCAATAATGTTGCCTTTATAGCAATATTTGATGGATAATACTTGAGACTATGAATGGACAACAAGGATAGCTGAAGTGATGAGCGAACAGTTTGGCTTAAAACTGAAGGAACATACCTTTATGTATTGGTGTCCATACCCTGATTGGTTTAAAAGGGTTCTGTTGCCTCACCGATACATGGTACTAAATTTTTTGAAATTCTCAGTGTAAGATAATATATCTATGTTGGAATACATCAGCTGATTCGTAGCTCAATATGGAGAAGCTTCGATAGAGGAAGTTTTGAGAGTTAAATTTTTCTTACTGCCTTTGTCTGGATCAACCTTTATATGGTTTTCATCTTACCACCAAATTCAATTAGAGGATGGGCTGATCTAGAAAAAAAATTTTATAAACACTTATTTGCGAGAGTTCTTGAAATGTGGTTGCCAAGTCTTATATCGGTGCACCAAAAGACATACAAGTCAGTCTCATAATATATCCAAAGATTTCGTGATGTGCGTAGCTGGTGCTATAGTTTAAATCTAAGTGATGAACAATTGACTAAGTTGGCTCTTCAAGGATTAATAGCTTCAGAAAGAAAATTTTTTCTCCCAAGAGTTTAAGAGCTTGGCGCATTTGGTGTAGAAAGTATCGACTCATGAAAGCTGATTCCAAGAGGCAAGGAAGAAAAGTTCCAGCAAAAAATTGCACAAGTGTAGGGATTTTCATCGGATTTAGAATGGGGGGAGGATTCTAATATTTAAATTGGCTTAGCAGAGTGGAAAAAAACAAGAAAATAGTATAGTGTCATTGGATCAAAGATATGAGAAAAGAAGAAAGGTATCATTTTGATATAAATAATGCCGATAAAGTTTTTGATCTATCGTTTCAATAGAAACAAATACAACCTCCCCCAAACCATGAAATTCTATCAGCTGATGAACTTAAAAAACAAAAAGTACTGAAAGTGGCATAATTCAATTTCTCACCTTACAAATAAATACAATGTGTTTTGGCAATAGATTTAATTGGCTATAGAGTAAGGGAGGATTATGTTCGATGATGCGTAAAAGCTTATGAAAATAGATAGGAACCCTTTCCTAGTAAACATGGTATATGCGGGATATTCAAAAGATCAAGTCAATGAGAGTGGACACCAGACAAATCAAAATTATGGAAAATCAAAGGTTACCTCATCGCGACTGATTGAAAAATACTAGAGGCACCAAGAAAGAGAGTTTTGGGCTTCACCATATTGAGAGGTGTTCCAATATGATCCACATTGGGATTGTCCCATTGTTTTGATTATGCTAGGATCAGGGGATGAGGCTGCCACCGATCGATGATTGTTCTGAGTGTGGTGACAGAAGGCCACAATGCTTTGAGCACGAGAGATCCTCACATAAGCCGGTACCTATTCAAGATTCAAGGAAACAGACATTACTTCATGGTCGTCTAGGCCAAATTCATGAAGGTTCTTTCAAAAAGGTTGATGATGAACTTGATGAAGAAATTAATAAGGAATTTGATGAAGGATAACAGGTTCAAAATCTTTAGTTGTGCCCTAGTCAAATTTTAACCAAAAATCAGAAAAGAAGGGTACAACAATTGTGGTACCGAGAACAAAAATAGAGGAGCATCAACAAAGCTATAAGGAAGCCAACCGTTGACCCAAAAGGATTAGGAAGGAGTGACATGTTAAGAAAAAAGCCGATGAAGCAGGATCATCGGCTCAAGTCAATATGGTGTTTATTTTACCCGTAAAGTACAAAGTACCTTTGCCTAATGATGATGAGAGCAAGGAATCTACGGCTCAATTGATGTTGTAATCCCAACAAGATATTTTTGAAAAGCCTGAAGAATCTAGGCATTAGCATTTGTGACCACCGTATATCAAAGGACATGTCGATGGCAAGTCGTTGACAAAAATGCTGGTTGATGGGGAGCATCCGTGAATTTAATACCTTATACTATGTACTGCAAGCTTGAGAAAATTGCTGAAAATGTTATCAAGACAAATATGGTGCTAAAGGACTTTGGAGGAAATTCATCGGAGGCAAAAGGGGTTTTAAATGTGGAGTTGATTGTAGGAAATAAGACCATGCCTATGACATTTTTTGTGATTGAAGGAAAAGGATCATACAGCTTACTCCTAGGCAGGGATTGGATTCAGGCAAACTACTACATACCTTTTACTATGCATCAAAGTTTGGTCTAGTAGCAGCGAGATCAAGTGGAAATTGTGCTAGCCGATAGATTGGTTAATATTGCAATAGTCAATTTACCAGTCAAGAAAATTAAAGAGATTGACTACCTATCTGGATGCATGTGAGAAGGGGATTTTTTGAAGATCACGGACCACAATATACAACCGATCAATTGAATTGGTTCATAACTATTACTTTAAGGCACCATAGATAATATAGATGGAAAATTAGGTCAAAGGTTTTTGCGGCCAATGATTTGGAAGAAATAGATATATATATTCTAGAGATAGGCCATGGCCGACATTTATAAGTGCTAAATTATGTTCTAAATTTAAGAGAGAATTAATAATATTATTAAAGGAATATCGAGATTGTTTTGCTTGGGAATACCATGAGATGACGGGACTTAACTAATCGATTATTGAACATCGGCTCGCTATCAAGCTAGGATATCGGTCGTATAAATAGTCTACAAGATTATTTAAGTCAGAATTATATGAAGAAATTAAGGCAAAAATTACAAGGTTATATGATGCAAATTTTATTAGATCATACCGATATGTTAAGTGGATATCTAATATAGTCCCGGTGAAAAAAAAAGAAAATTGAGAGTTTGTGTCAACTTCTAGGACTTGAATAAAGCTATACCCAAAGATGAGTATCTGATGCCAATTGCAGATCTGCTGGTGGATGCAGCATCAGGGCACAATGTTATCATCTTCATGGATGGCAATATAGGATATAATCAAATTTTTATGGCTGAAAAGAATTTTCCTAAAACTTTGTTCAGGTGTCTAGTAGCCATTGGTTTATATGAATGGGTGGTTATGACATTTAGACTTAAAAGTGATAGTGCTACTTATGAGAGAGCTATGAATTATATATTTCATGATCTCATCGGCTTTGAAAATTTATATAGACGATGTGCTGGTCAAATCTAAGAGTATTGAAGGACATTTGGCTGATCTGCAAAGAGTGCTAGCGAGGACATGGAAATATAGACTAAAGATGAACACCAACAAGTGCGCTTTTGGTGTGTCGGCTTGGTAGTTTTTAGCGTTCATAGTGCATTAAAGAGGCATCGATGTCAACCAATGAAGCATTAAGGCTACACAAAATACAGAGCCACTGGAATCCTTAATTAGCAAATTAATTTCATGAGGAGATTTCTTTTAAATTTATAAGGAAGGATTGAGCCTTTTACTCCATTATTGATGTCGAAAGCATATCAAGAGTTTGTGTGGGGAGTTGAACAGCAGAAGGCGTTTGATGAAATTAAGGATTGTCTAAGTTTCCCACTAGTCTTAGTAACACCATAGAAGGGGATGCCATTCTTATTATACTTATCGGTTGATAAGAAATCTATCGAATCTATTTTGGTTCAAGAGTTTGAAGGAAAAGAGCAAGTCATATTTTATCTTAGTAAAAGAATTTTAGATGCTGAAACAAAATACCTCGCAGTGAAAAAACTTTGCCTTTGTTTATATTTTTCATGTGCAAAATTGAGGCACTATCTTTTATTGGATGAGTGCAAAGCCGATATGGTGAAGTATATATTGTTGACTCGAGTGTTGATGAAGATGATTGGAAAGTGGATCTTTACTTTGGTGGAGTTTGATTTATGTTATGAATCGGCCAAAGCAGTAGAAGATAGGCAATAGCCGATTTCATTATACAATATTGTAATAATTCCATATAACACATTGAGTCTGTGCCCTAGACTTTATTTTTCGATGGATTAGAGTGTAGCCATGGATGTGGCATCGGCTTAGGTCATCATATCACCTCAAGGGCAAGCTTTAAATTTACTTTTACAATTAAACCTTATTGTAACAATAATCAAGCAGAATATGAAACGATGCTCAAGGGAATTCAGTTGTTGAAGGAAATTGGAGCCAATGCTATAGAGATTATAGGGGATTCATTATTGGTAATTAAGCAATTATCTAGAGAATATGAGCGCAAGGACGAGATATTGACGTCATATTATGAAGAGTGCCAACAACTGCTAAGGGGATTTAAGATTGTATTGTTGAGTCATGTTCCTAGATAGCAAAATACGGAAGCCAATGATCTTGCACAAATTGCTTTGAGTTATTGGCTGATTGGAGGAAATGTAAAAGTCAAAGTAGTTGTTGTTGAGGCTGATGACTAGAGAAAACAAATTAATGATTACTTAGAAAATCCTTCACAGTCAATTTCAAGAAAGCTTCGGCATAAGGCCACCAAATACATTTTGCTTCATGGAGAACTATACTATCGGACGATTGAGGGGGTTTTATTGAAATGTCAGATCTAGAAGAGGCCAAATTGGTTATGTGTGAAGTTCATCATGGTATATGTGGAACTCATCAATCGCATATAAAATGAAGTGGCTGCTTTGAAGGGTTGGATATTTCTGGCTGATGATGTTAGATGATTGTTTTGAAGTATTGTAAGGGATGTTAAGATCGTCAGAAATTTAGAAATGTTCAATAAGCCCTAGCATTAGCTATGAACCCAATTATCAAGCCATGGCCATCCAAAGTATGGGGAATTGATATGATCAACTAGATATATCATGTGTCAAGCAAAGGGCACAAGTTCATATTGACGGCAATGGATTATTGTACTAAATAGGTCGATGTTGCTCCTTTAAAAAAAGTTACTACCATAGAATTTATCAAGGAGAATAAAGTTACAGGCTTGAGATTCCTCAGACGATTACAACAGATCAAGGGTCCATTTTTATGTCCGATGAGTTCAACAATTAGCTACTAGTATGGGAATAAAGCTCTTGAATCCATCTCTTTATTATGCTTAAGCCATCGAACAAGCCTAAGATTTGAATAAAAGTCTCATTAAGTTGATCAAGCGTAAAATAGATAAACAACCACGGAGGTGGCATACAACCTTAGCCGATTCATTATGGGCTTGTTGGATGACATGTCACTGTTAGTGATATGTCCTAAAGACAATATGAAGATGTTGTATATATCACATACTATATTTATAATATATTGATTTGTTTCTTAAAATAGATATTATCATTATTAATTAATGAGTATGTGACTTATTCATGAGACTCGTAATGTCAGATATTGCTATTTCTAAATGATTTCTGATCATATATCATATAAGGAATAAATATGATTATAAGATTAGCATATGTATTAATTAATGATCATGTCTCATAGATCCTAGTATGAAGATATCAAAATAATAATATGGACATATGTTACTAAACATATGTTGGATAGATCCGTTATGAGATACTGTAAAGATTTTATTTGTCATGAATTAATCTCAAGTAGTGTTTACGTGGAGCCCTTAGATTTTATATCATCATGGTTTTCAATATACATAATAACTTGTTTTGAGACTATCAAACACTACTCCGTAACAGGATAATGATAAAAGTAATATTCGAGTTTACTATAAAATATATAGTGGGATATGAGTGATCAAGATAGAATATGTCCCTTCTATGGGAGAGATATCTCTAGGCCCCATGATGTAATGGATTATAGAAGTGCATGGACATGCTAAGGTGATTAAGGAGTCAATCACAAGTTTATAATATATCGCAAGATCGAGAGAGTGATCGAGCTATTAAGAGGATGACACAAGTCTCACCTTAAGCTCAATCAATATTGTAAGTCAAAGAGATTTGTACATGAGAATATTACAGGTTCAGCCAATATGTTCTTTATGTATACTTTGAGGTTAATATGCCTTACTAAAGATCGCTATTAATAGAGTGACCGAAAAGTTATTTCTAGGTCACGACCAAATATACATGAACTTAAAGGATCACACGCTTAACGGATTAAAATGATTATCTCGAATGTGATTCGGATAAGGTCTCAATTCGGATAAAGATTCGAGTAGACTCCTATTGGGCCATGATCCCCTAGGCCCAAGTGAGGAAGTCATATATAAGGAGGCAGGGAGGTCGAGGAGAGATACCCTGTTCACCTTGAGCAAAACCCTAGTCATCACCTCCCAAGCTAAATTCTAGCTATTTGTGAATGCTAGTACACCCGCAATTGGTGTTCTAGCCCTAGACATGTATAGAGTGGTGGAGCTACTCATTGCGGCATTGATTAGCATCAAGATCATGACGATCAACTACTTCATCTACTACCTCGACGCACGCGTGATTGGATCGACTTCTCTAATCCTACTTTCGCTGCACTGCGCATCTCGTGATAACGGTACATGATCCTTGCTACGCATGATGTCCTATTGTGTGTGATAGAAAAATTTTGGTTTTACGCTATCATAGCCTACGCCTTCTCCTATAGCCACAAATCTACGCAAGTGCAACTGTATCAGTTGGTATATGGACATGAGATTGTGTTACCTTAGGAAACAAATATCGGTTCTAGAAGGATATCGCTATTATAATTAGATGACTGATGAGTGAGAGGATCTGGCCAAGAATCGGCTACACGCGCTTAAAAGGATTGAGGCTTGAATCGGAGAGTGGATGGGCTGATGTATACGGTGGTATTGAGACAGATCAATATGGTCATATCTATTAAGTTTAGGGTCATCGACCCATGTCCAAACAAAAAATTGTTAATGGCATTAGACAAAAATAAGAAGCCGATGCAAACAGAGACTCGTTCTTCTCCATCTTTGCTAGGGATAGTCTGATATAATGTCTAATGTCCAATTTATCCCAAAAGGTCCTTTTCGTAGCCGATATTCATCGATACCAATTTCTCTAACCTAGAAATTCGCTAGACCAGAATCTAAAATTATTAGTTCAATCATTGACGTACATGATAACATTTTGTAGCGGAATCTGATAGGTTTCAGCATTAATAAAATATATTGGATCAACAAACATGGCAATAGTGTTAAAAATGGTCTGAAAGGTGGGATGTCTGTAGAAGTTGCTGAGAACATAAACAGAAGGGCTGCTGCTGAAAGTTCACAGGATGGACTGTGTGAATATGACAGAAAGAACGAAAACAATGGCGGTGACTTTACCAAGAATGATAATGCTGTGCAGGATGCTAACAGTGGTGATTATGTGGAATGTTCCAGAGATGGTGAAGCTGAAAGGCCAAAGATGAACAGTAATGGTGAAGCCATAGAAGGTTCTGAAGATGGCAAAACTGAAGCATCAAATAGTGGGAAAAAATGCTGACCCTAACGACGATAGCAACCGAAATGGTGACAAAAGTGAACTATATGATGATGATCGTGGAGCTGAAGATTCTCATTGCAACAAAAATGGTGAACTTGTAGCTTTTGTGGAAGCTGGCAACACTGAGAACGGTGAAAATGTTGTCCCACGGCCACGATACTGAAAAAATGCCAAAAGAAAGGAACCTATTGAAAGGGCAAGCACCGAACAAACCCTAGCAGATGCTGGTGATGATGGTAAAACTGAAGATGGTGAACACAACGACAACACCGAAGCTGATGTTGATTCTTGTGCCGATGGTACTACTGAGAACGAGAGGACCAACTGCGATACTGCAAACAGAACAGCAATGGATTAGCTCAGGTAGCACAGATATGGCGCTTATTCAAGAAATTACCACTGATGGTGTGTGTCCTAACTTGAGTAGGATTAGCTTCTGCAGGGTCCATGTAGTCGATAGAAATGTTTAAACTGCCATGTAAATTATCTTAGCTTGAGTAGGTGTACATTATTTAGCAGTGCAGACCTGGAGGCTGGAGCAGGGAATCCAGTCATATTTAACTGCTGTTCAAAGGATTTTGTATCAAAGTTTAAGCTTCAAATCCTACTAGCAGAAGCAGCATTGGACTTCAAATTGTGCTGGCTTCAGCTTACAATATAAGACCTAAGTATCGTACAAATTCAGTATTCGAATACTTTGCTTGCTTGCTGCCAAATTGCCAATTGGTTCTTTGCTTACCTCGTCCTGTATGTGTTGTGCTCGCCTGGTCTCGGTGCACGATCCTACGTGGCGAGCCGGCCACTCGAGCATCTCACGGCCCAAGGCGCCGTCCCACGTGTCCCCGGGCCCACCCGAACGGCGCGGATCCATCCGACGTGGCGGCGATCGACAGCCGCCTGGGCGCCAACTGGCACACGCTTATCAGCAAACGAACGGCTCGGGTCGCTCCACGTAGATGCCATGATACGTTCTTATCCGCGCGATCCAACGGACCGAGCCCAGCGCCATTCCCCACCCCACCACCATCTTCGTCTCCATCTCTTCCTCCATGGCTGCGCCTCCGACCTCTGCAAGTTCCTAGTCTCCCAAGAGCACCGACTCCTCACGAGGCAACCTGGTGCTCCTGCTTCTTGCGGATGATACGTTGAGCTGATGTGATAGTGATGAGTGGCTGCTTGCTCTGCTTCCTCTGGGTTGCTCTTATTTCTTGATTTGGTGGTGGGTGGCAGAGGCGGCGGCGGCGGCGGCGATGCCGGACTCGGACAACGACTCCGGCGGGCCAAGCAACGCGGGAGGGGAGCTTTCGTCGCCGAGGGAGCAGGACAGGTTCCTGCCGATCGCGAACGTGAGCCGGATCATGAAGAAGGCGCTGCCGGCCAACGCCAAGATCAGCAAGGACGCCAAGGAGACGGTCCAGGAGTGCGTCTCCGAGTTCATCTCCTTCATCACCGGCGAGGCCTCCGACAAGTGCCAGCGGGAGAAACGCAAGACCATCAACGGCGACGACTTGCTCTGGGCCATGACCATGCTCGGCTTCGAGGACTACGTCGAGCCGCTCAAGCACTACCTCCACAAGTTCCGCGAGATCGAGGGCGAGAGGGCCGCCGCCTCCACCGCCGGCGGAGGCGGCGGCGGCGCCTCCACAACGCAACAGCAGCAGCATCAACAGAGCGACATGTCGAGAAGCGCCAATACCGGCGGCCCGGGAGCCGGCCCCGGCGGCATGATGATGATGATAGGGCAGCCCATGTACGGCTTGCCGCCGACGCCGACGCAGCAGCAGCAGCATCACATGGCAATGGGAGGAAGAGGCGGCTTCGGTCATCATCCCGACGGCAGCGCCGGCGGTGGGTCGTCGTCGTCGGGGCCCGGTCGGCAAGACAGGGCTTGACATCTTTGATGATCCGAGACGAGTCCATGCATGCACCATGGTACATACAATAATCAGCTGTTGCTCATTTTCCATTATTACTAGTTGACTTAAGCATGCAAATTTGCTAATCTGAGCACTGAGTTTTTGTCAGCAATTCAAGATGGTCAGATGCTAAATTTGTCTATTAATTACTAATAAATTATTTTTTCTCCGTTAATTGTCATGAAATGTTTGGAAAACATGAACTTTCCATTCTCCTCCAGGCAAGAGGAAAAGAAGTATCCCTTGAAAAGCCAATGGACCTGCTGAGCCAAACCCCTACACAATGTTGGGGTTGTTCATACGTTATCACTTGCAATAATGTGATGAAAGGTCCATCATACCCCTTGAAAGGTCAATGGAGATTATAGTTCTAATTTGTGGAGAATTTGAAAGATTTCTTCAGAGAAATCTAACTAAGGATGTGTTTAAAAATTATAAAAGATAATAGATGGAAGATTATTTTTTTATAGCTATTTAATGTTGTAAATGATAGAATTCTATTTTAGAAAAATGATATGAAAAGCTTTTGTATAGATTTTTTTTAAAAAAAATACACCTTCGAAAGTGTATACACAAAAGCTAAAAAAAAGCCTCTATTATCATCAAGCAGAGTTGAACGCAGCCTAAATGCTCCTATAAAATCCGTACGTTACATAGCAACATGAAGTACATGGTGCTATAAATGAAATTCTACCGAAAAATAAAAACATCACAGGGACTGCTTGAACCTGATGTGTACGAGTGAATTAACGTCCTCTCACTGTCCCTATCATTTTCTTATGAAGGGTAGCGCAGTTATACATTGAGCCGGCCAAAATCTCTTGTAATCTTGGATGACATGGATGAGTGGTTTGTGATTAGCTGTCGCTTAAGACAGAATTAAAGGCCGCCAAAAAATTGAGAGATCGATAGCTCAGTTACTACCAACCACAGAGCAGATTCATCGGAGATACATGTTCGGCAAGATGGCGGCTACAAAGCCTAGGCTAGCATAAAGCAAAAAAAAAAGGCTCAAACCAAATCATCGTCTCCTTAACGATGTCATCCCCTCGTGAGGCCTATCAGCACAACAGTAGAGCATCGATACATGCTCAGTGATGGAGCCAGAAGATTTACCCTGTAAGATCGTTTACTATTGCTTCGTAGTGGGTCATTTCTATAAATTTTAATGGAGTTACATGTAAAAATCGAGACTCTCAAGGGTGTTTGTGCAAAACTTGTGGGATCGGCTAACCCTACAGCCTATACGTGGTTCCACCGGAAATGTTTAGGGCCGAGATAAATCTAACTGCGATAAGTATTTGCTATAAAATATTCTATTTTCAACTCCCATAGTAACATCAAAATTCTACTTGCTCCACCACCGCTGATACCTCTACTGATATCTGTACGTCCACTGAAAACATCTCCAGTGCAAAGTGCTAATAGAGTGCTTAATACATATGTAATTAAGCATATGTACATGACCTCTTCTCCCATGCAACATTTGCTAGTAGGTGCTTAAATCAAGGCACTGCCTAGGTAACATTTAATAGAAAAATATATATGTTATTTTTTGAACGGTTCAAATTGATTTAAGATTAGTACAGCTACAATATTTTCACTTTATCCTCTCTTCTCTATCTCTCTCACACACACTCGTAGAGCTCCTTTCTACCATCACCATCGCCACGTACCATCTCTTGGCCTCGTCGACTACCTTGAAGGAGCAAATAGTGCCAACAAGGCCCCTCCGATTGACCTCCTCCCCCTCAAACGGATGGCGGTGAGATATCCCGTCCCATCGTCTTCCTTATCTTCGGTGGCTCACTATTGTCGAATCTACTACTATTGACCTCTGCCTCCTAATCTATAGCCCCCCTCACCCCCATCGCACTATCAAACTCCATCCCCACGGCTCTAACAACGTCCTCATCGTCTTGCCACCTGCCTATCACCGTAGCCTACCGTTGGTCCGATCATCGCTCATGACCATCCCTTTAATCTCGAGAAAATCTCTCTCTTATCTCTACCCTAGCCTCTCTCACCTTGATTTTAACCCCTAACCTTAACTGGTCAGGTCGCCACCGTCTTGCCAAAGCTAAGGAGAAGGATGCTAGCACAAATTATAGTGTGAATCTGGTGGTCCGAAATTTGACTGAAACCCTCCCAAATTTATGTCAATGGAAGGTTAGCAATGCTCTTATCAACTAGTAAGACAAGTTTTACACCGAAGCACTTGCTATGCATCGATGCTTCAGAATTAGCACCTCTCCAATCAAACGTGACAAAAATCACAGTTAGAATCCTGTAAGGACCCCTACAAGCACTTGCATTGAAGTGACTTTATGCTGGTGTGCTAGCACCAATAGAGGGCTAGCGTCTAGTTTGAAAGGGAGGTTGGCGGCTACAACTTCATGCATACATCAACTACATTAGAAAACGTTAGAGCTCTAGTTCTATATATGGATTACTAGAGCAATATCCAAATTAGACCGTACATGGATATAAACTTAATTGTTTATTTCAATTTATTAGGGGTGTGACATTGTACAACAATTTAAACATGTTCATGAACCAAAAACCTATTTACAAATTGTAAGTCATAAAAGATCTCTAGTAAGATAGAGAAAAGGAAGTAGCTATATTAAATATAGCGTCATATTTTAAAAAAACAGTCACTGTAGATTAGCTACAATTACACTGTAAATTTCAAAACTGTACACTGTAATTACAATTTACATTGTAAGTTTTAATATTTATAATGTAATTATTCTAATATATAATGTATAAGAGAAATATAATTAAAAGTAATTTATTATATATATGGAAAAAGAGATAAGAGAGATATAAGCATATTTACATTATAGGAGAAAGCGCGATCACATAAGAAAATAAGTGAATTAAGTGAAAAATATGGCGTCAAACACGAAAAATTTGTACTATTGCTAAATTTTTAATGTGTCCATCTAAAAGCTGTCAGTTTTTTTCCAACCGCGACGACAAGATTAGTGGTCCTCCGGACTTTATTTACACATTATGGCCTGGTTAATCGATGGAACTAGTCCGGACTTTATTTCATAAACAAACTATATGATTAACACCAAACCATTACATCAACCTAGCATCAAGCATAGAAAAACTATTCACACGCACGCTAGTACTAGTAGCTTTACTAGAAAACATCATCTATATTTGTAACTTAAAAAATTAAAATAAAAATTAGAAGCAAATGTTCTTAACAATTAGACATAACAATTACACTATAACTACATTATAATTTCCTCTGTTCAACTAACCAATTTTGCAAAATTATATTATAAGTATATAATAATTATAGTGTAATTATATAATAATTATAATATTAATATAACATAGTTACACTATAATTAATAATTAATGTAGTTACACTACATGTGATTTTTTCGACATCTGCCTTGGACAATGAAAAGAAGATACTCTCACGAGCGAACTTCATACTAAACAAGTGTAAAGAAAGTACTAAACGGGTCTGATGGTGTGAACACATTAACAATCGGACCAGGAAGTCAAACTTCCATGCAGACACAGGAAATAGAAGCACGAATCTTATCGTCAAATCGGACGAACAGAAAGTGACAGTTTTTGGGAAAGCATACCGTCGACAAAAAATATAGCAATTCCGAATTTTAATTTGTTTCGTAAGGTTGCTACTATCAATACCAAATTCTAGCAAGGTAAAAACATATTTAATTACTTGCCATCAAAGTAAGTACCGAAAGTTTGAATAAATAAATTTATTTTTGAGAGGGATACAAATATATTACCAAAAGATTACACAATTTTTGGTAAGTAGCAGACCAAACCGATATTTCATCTCCTTCATGTAACCTTGGCCGATGGTTTCTAGGCCTGTGATTTTCTCCACGGTCGGACTAGGCCTTATATAGTCCGTCCATTTTTCTAGTATGCGACGAACTAGGCCCTGCTTGGGCTGTTTTTCTAGTACGTAGCTCTATTTTGGATCATCATGCAGGGGCCCAAGGGTTCATTTCTAAATTCTAAGAGGATCCATAAAGCTGGATATGTTTTGGATAAGAAAAGGTACACTCTACATCGCTGATGATCGAGCATCATTTGAGCATATTTTTAACCTGAATATAAGACGTTCACTGCAATGTCCTACAATTTTCAAAATAGGGACCACGTTCATAGCAACTGTTCAATGTAATTAACTTCATAACATGTAAAATAATCAAGCAAAAATTTACAAGCTAGGCAGTTGCAACACATACCCCATCATCACTGGAGAGCTATGATTTGTGTTGCCACGTGATATTTTTGTAGCCAATGCTTGCTGGATTACAGTATGCAAATGGGATACTCAATCTCAGTAACTGCTTGCTGGATTAAACCACCCACGCACCAGAGAGAAGAATTAAGCAATTAAGAAATTCCAAACGAAGTATACTCAATCTCAGTAACTGCTTCCTCCATCCTAAAATAAATACTACAAATTTAAATAAATGCTAGTATAAGACTTCGTGGAAGCACGTGCTCCAATTTGATCAATGAATCGTTTGTTCTTGTTGTTAGTAGGTAGGTGTGCTTCATCTTACTACGTCAGATAAGAGTCATTGTTAGGTCGATGAAGATGATCTATCCTTAATTGAAGTTAATTTATTATGCCATGACGCAATTGGCTGCTTTAATGCCACCCTCCCTAGCAATAGCCACCACTATGAATTCCTAATGCCTATCTCGGCCATTAGCTTTTCACCGTAAGCGTGCACCAACGACACCTAATTAGATTTTTTTTCATCGTCTGCTTCTTTTATGATGTTCCAAGATAGGGAGCATATTTGCACTATTTTGAAAAATATTCTATTTCTATTTTTCATAACAGCAGAGTTTTAGTTTTTCCTATTATTTAATATAATCTACCTTTAAAAAAAAGCTGACATGATACCTCAATTCTTCTTCTTTTCTTCTTCTTATTCTGCGTTATTGTTAATTCCTGAATTGAAAGGGACTTCATAGAGAATTAAATATCAGAGTATACATTATTTTTTGAGATTTTGTGTTTAGATAACTGATTTTGAAATATTAGCGAAAATATTCATGCTCCGTGGCGGAGAGACGTGCACCGGTCGTTCGGCGCGGCTTAAAGGCGTAGGACCAATGGCCATTGGAGTGCAGCGCCATTGCCACACACCATCGCGATTGGTTCCGCGTGAAAGCAACGTGCCACGGCTTGGTCATGTGGTATCACCTTAGTTGCACAACTTGGTGGTGTGGCAGTGCTGTAGTGCATGGCCCATGACACGAAGGAAAGACCGCCTTCAAGCATGTAGGAAAAACGTGTCACCAAGGTGAGCTAGGCCGTGCGATCGAGGTGGTGCCACGCACCAAGCTATGACATTAGCTTATCGTGTCGCTCCCATGTGGGATAGACCGTACTGGTGTGTGTGTGGTGTGTGATGACAGCGCAGCACCGCAACAACCAGTGCTATATCTCCCCTCCACGAATCATGAATATTTCTACTAATATTTTAAAATCGTACATACATATATATATATTCTCATATTTACTTCGACGATATAACCAAATACTCCAGTGGCATTGTGAAAGGATTTAGCTATATCCTTTACAAGCTAAATCAATGTAGGCACATCTATTTTATACTATGATGGTTGATAACAACGCGGATGGTATTCCCATTTAAAAAAAACTACTGATGTATTAGGTAAAAAAATTAATTAAAGAGCGTACGTGGCATTAAGATATTGGATATTATGACCTATTTTTTTATATGTTTTCACGAGGGCCGTTTATAGAATTAGATTGTTAAAATTTTAGCTCACGTAATCCAATTTAATAGTGTATAGACCAATCCAACCCATTGACACTCCGCTTCACAACCCAACCCTATCGAATCCTTTGTCCTTAGTTGATGGATGATGCGGTACATGTGCGCTTTCTCTTGGTCGGGGCCTTAGCCACTTCCGGCTCAACCGTCGCGACACTGCACACTGACATGTGGGGCTCATACGCCCACCCCACCGTCCTGCCACCGCAATTGACAGGTGAGCCCCACGCACCCGCCCGCCGCCTTCGTCGTCTCTATCGTCGCCTCCTCTCCTCGCCGAGCGGAGCGTGTTGGAACGCGTGCGTGTGTTCGCGTTTTCCACCCGTTTTAAACAGAGGAGGAGGAAGAAAACGAAAAAAGAAAGAAGGAAACGGAAATAAAACCGCGGCCTTTTGGGGTTCTTCTCGCCACGAGTGGGGGGGTTTGGTGCTCTCCCCCTGCCATTCCTGTGGCCCGAGCCGAGGCGGCGAGAGAGAGTAGGAGAGCGAAGCTTCTCCTCTTCCTCCTCCTCGCCGTTGCTGCTTCGCTGAAGGATTGTTGGCTGCTTCGTCACCATGGGTATGTATGCATCATGTATGTATGTTTGTGCGCGTAACACGGCACAGGACGCGGCTGCTTCCCTTCGCTCGCGCTCCGTCGGGTCGGGTCGGGTTGGGGCGTGTGGTTATTCGCTGGGTCTATGCTTGGACTGGACTTCTTCTTTCGCCGCTCTAGTAGTCCCTCTGTTCTATGGCGGCGGTGGGAATTCGAGGTTTCTCACTTTCTTTCTTTTGCCCGTCGAGCCTTCCGCTCAGTCTGTTTCTTGGAAACATCGACTAGCTGGTCGGTTCTTGCTGGAGCTGCCTTTAACAAGGATACGATTTTCCCCTTTGTGTTGGATTATGTGCGGAGTTTTCGGTATCGGTGTTCGTATTCGATTTTTGCTAGTGAGATTTCGTCTTTTCAGTGCTTGTCTTTCCGGTGTTAGGTTGAGCACTCGAATTTTTTGTGCTACAGAGCTCTTGGATTCAAGGCTTGTCTTTGCACAGGTATTATTATGTATGTGCAGCACGCGGTCGGTTTTCATGTTGCTGTTTTGCTTCCATTTCTATATGCTCAATTGATTCTTGAAGCGCATTTCACGCATTTGATTACGAATTTCTAATGAGTGATTGTCCATTTATGTTGCGTTAGCAGATGGAGAAACGAACTGTTCTTCGTGGGACATCGACGACGAGTACCAGAAGTTCATCCAAAAGATGAACCCTCCAAGGTGACACCGCACTCATCAATCTCAGTACTGCACAATTATACAATGCTAAATTGTTTGTAACCAAGTGATGTGTGTTTCTTGAATCCAGGGTTGTGATTGACAACACAACATGTGCGAATGCAACAGTTGTGCATGTAAGGCACTGACCAAATCAAGGGCTTTCTCGGTGCAAATCGTTATTATTTGGTTGCTGAAAAAGTGATTGACGCTTTGTTTGAATCGTGTAGGTAGACAGTGCCAACAAGTATGGGATACTGTTAGAGGTAGTGCAGGTCCTCACCGAGCTGCAACTCATAGTGAAGAAAGCCTACATATCATCAGATGGTGGATGGTTCATGGATGGTAGGATGCGATTCTTGCGAGATTTTCTTGAAATTGATTAGTTCAAAATGCTTATATATTCTGACTCGTTGATTTTGTTATGCCAGTGTTCAATGTAACTGATCAAAATGGGCAGAAGATAATGGATGAATTGGTACTGGATGAGATAGTAAAGTATATCCATAAGGTAGTTGATGCCATCCTACCTTGGTTCTTTGTTCATTCAGTGTTCAGCGTGCTCAATCTGCCAATTTTCCATGCAGTGTCTTGGGGCTGATTCTTGCTTTCTTCCTTCACGGAGATCTGTTGGAGTGGACCCTTCCTCTGACTACACATTGATAGAGCTAACTGGAACTGATAGGCCTGGTCTGCTCTCAGAAGTGAGTGCCGTGCTGACAAACCTGGAATGCGATGTGGTGAATGCAGAGGTGTGGACCCATAACAAACGAGCAGCAGCAGTCATGCAAGTCACGGATAGGGAAACGGGGTTGGCAATCTCAGACACAGAACGGCTTGCTAGAATAAAGGAGCGACTTAGCTATGTGTTCAAGGGGAGCAACAGGCGTCAACACACCAAGACAACGGTCACAATGGGGATAACCCACACAGAGCGGAGGCTTCACCAGATGATGCTGGAAGATCGGGATTATGAAAGGTATGATAAGGATAGGACAAATGTCAACCTCACACCGATTGTTTCAGTTGTTAATTGGCTCGATAAGGATTATTCTGTGGTGAATATTCGGTGCAAGGATCGGCCAAAGCTTCTCTTCGACACAGTTTGCACTCTGACAGATATGCAGTATGTGGTTTTCCATGGGAGTGTGGATTCTGAGGGCCCTGAAGCTTACCAGGTACTTCTATGCTAACAACACAGCCTCTAATTCTGACAGAATTATACTTAGACATGTAACATATCGTTTGTTATCTTTTCATGGTTCAATAGGAGTATTACATTAGGCATATTGATGGCTCACCTGTCAACTCTGAGGCTGAGCGACAGCGAGTCATCCAGTGTCTTGAAGCTGCTATAGAAAGGAGAGTATCCGAGGTAACTGGACAATACCTGCTCCTTTGTGATTCCTTTTATTTTGTTCATGTTGCATATGTTACTTTCTTAAGGGCGTTGATGTTGCCTAAACATTTAGTCTGCATGGTGTAGTGCGGATAGGGACAACATTGGTGTCATGCAGCCTGTAGGAGGTAAATTGTGGTTGGAGAGCTGGCATCTTGTATTGTCTGCCACACCTTACTGATGAGTCACTGTCAATGTTTTGAGTACTTTTCCTTCTTGATGAAGCACATGCTGTTTTCTCCAATGCATGAGAGTGCTATTCATACAACTAATCCATTTGTAGCAAACACAATTTTTTCTTGCTACTATTCTGTACTCCAATTTTTGTTTATGTATCTAATTTTCTGACTTATTTTTTCCAATAATTGCATATATTACCTGCAGGGGCTGAGGCTAGAGTTGTCGACAGGTGATAGAGTGGGACTGCTATCCGATGTTACACGCATCTTTCGTGAGAATGGCTTGACGATTACGAGAGCTGAAGTTTCTACTAAGGGCAACAAGGCTGTCAACACTTTCTATGTCCGCGATGCAGCAGGAAGCTCTGCCGTCGATCTGAAGACACTTGAAGCTGTACGCCAAGAGATAGGCCAGACAGTGCTTCAAGTAAAAGGGCATCCTGATCACCTCAAATCACCTACACAAGAGTCGCCATCCAGGTTTCTCTTCAGCAGTCTGTTCAGACCAAGATCGCTGTACAGCCTAGGGCTGATAAGGTCCTGAGTTCTTGGGTGTCAGCTCAGCCTGCAGATCGACAATCATAGCATGCCATGCCAACAAATACATCGCAGAGTATACTCGCCACAGTCTCAGTCCCAGGATGAGGCAGATGATGAATTGACTCAGTTGTACCAGCATCCATCAGATGAAAACCATGAAGCATGAGCAGCCCAAGCATGGGAGCAACAGTTGCATGAATACAGTAGGCTCTTTAGAAGTGCCCACCCACCGCTGTACATAAATTCCATCTTCTAGCACAGAACTGTAAATGTCAATATCCCCAGCGTCGTCGACATGGTCATCAACAACATTTACAAAGAACCTGCCATGATTTCTCCGATATTAAGCTCAGTTCTTCCTCAACCAGAGTGGTCTGAAATATCAGTGCCTGCGGCTGACCTGTATGTAAGCTGAAGATGATGCCAGTGATGATTCATGAGACCTGGAGTAGGATTACCCAATGCTGTCATCAGATGAAGAGAGGGTTGATACGACAATGGCACCCTCGTCGACGGTGACATGGCGGCTGCCAGTGTTAGCATTCTGTGTGCTGGGTAGGCGCACATGCCGAAAATGGCCGCCAGCTCGGCAGGGGGGCCCTACTGCCTACTGGGGGCCAAGTTGGTGTGGAAATGGATACGCACTTGGAGAGTTGGAGTTGGGGATGCGTATGGGCGCTGCACTGCCTTTGTTTCAGCTGTTAGTCTTGCTAGGCAGGCAGGCAATACTGCGAGAAACCTTTGCAGAAACCTTTTGGTCTCACCTTTGTTTCCTGCACTGTCATGTCCGCGTCTTGGTGCTGTTGCTCCATTTCCACGTCATGTGCGTCCTGGCAACAGCTCTACTACTAGTTAACACTTCGATGGCTTCTTTTTTTCTCTGTTGCTGTTCCCTCGTGCGTCCAGATTCACCTATTCATCGGTACTTCCGGTTTTTAGGCAAAGCTCTGCTTTTTTTCTTTCTTTTTGGTATCCTCTGTTTGTGCACTGTGGCGGAGACGACGTGTTCCTTGCATTGACGAACACCTTTTTCGGTGATGCAAATTTTGGGTGTATGACTGCCCTCTATCAAGTTATTTTTTGTTGAATTTGCAAATCATTGATAAATACTCCGATATCGACAGGCCATTTGTGTCATTTACCCTTGTTTTTTTAGGCCCCTGGTTTTTATGCAGAAAATCACATGCGGTAGTTTCACTACTATTTCTAGATTAGTACATGATACACATATTCAATATCTAAATATATATATATATATAATAAATATTATAAGGTTTGTTTAAGTGAGTCGCAAATAAACCAACTTAATATAACATCAGATAAGATAACGGAAGCGACGGACCTCAGGAAGGTACTCATAGGATTACCTTTTTAAGTTTAAAAAATTAATATAAACAACCGTGCAATAAGTCACCACGTTTACCACTATACCATGTATTAAATGCTTAGGGTTTAAGGATGTCATGGTTTTTTTCGTAAAGCCAATTTTTAGAAGTATTTTTATAAACATATGACGTTATGTTTTTCTTCATTCTCTAATAATTGTGTTCACCTTTCTAAGCCACCTAGGTTGGTTTACACCATAGACATTTATCCACACTTTTGTCATTATAACCTATACTCACCCTGGGTAGTCCCACCATATCCTATCCGTTTTAAGCAAGTTTAGAATAGTACAAGTCTCGATGCTCTTTTAATCATGGATATGACTATTTGAATAAATTGGTTTACTCATAATGTAGTGGATGAATGCTTTATCCGCACTCCATGACTTTCCTAATATATGAGTTTAATCCTAACACATAAGATTTATCACGACCTAGTTTTTCAAGTCTTATCTAGTAGCGGTACTCGTCCCATGACCTTTGTATCCCCCATCATCCACCTGGCTTCGCAAACCAATAGTGAGGAGAGTCTTAGCATTTCTAGGGTATCAGGGGAGAAGATTTCAGCAACAATTATCCAAATTTTAATTATATAGGGCCCACGCATGAGTCAATTTATTATGTTATGACCTATATCACTGTAGTTTAGAACTACACATGACAAAGGTACCACCTTCTTCTAGTAGCCCTAGTTCACTAGTTCTATATCCATTCAAGAAGATGTGATCATACTTAGTTTGTTTCCTGCCTATTTTCTTAACTCGGTCCTTAATTGACTCGAGTCAGTACTAGCCTTTAATGGAATCCACCTAAATTAACCAGCTGACCAAGTCAAAAAATATTTTTGTTGCAATTTTAGTTTTAGGTTTCCACAAACACTTTTCATATGTCCAGCAAGATTACATGTCTTCATCTGCTTCTTAATAATTACTGCTACCTTGTTGATAATCTCTCAAAATAAATACTTCATGTAATTATTATCTAATAATTATTGCTAAGTATGTGTCAATAATTTGACTATGGATTCCAATACAAGTATAGCTATCAATTATCAAGGTAAAGAGATGAATTTAGGTACGCAATTTAAATATAGAATGCAATTTATTTTCAAACAAAACATTTCACAATATAGGTACAACATGATCAAGCGGGGATTGTGATGACTTGCCTTGCTTAGCTATAGAGTGCTCGACATCACAACGAGGCTAATCTTCCTCATAAATATAACCTATTATAAAACTTCGTCTAAATATGGATTCTAAAGCAAAATAAAATAGCCCATAAATCCAACAAAATTTCACAAAATAGTAAAGCCAGTGCCTTTAGGTAAATCTTAAATTTAGATTAATTTTGGTGATGGTTTCTATAGATTTTGACTTGAGTCATAGGTTTTATAACATTCAAATTTTGAACTACATCAAATAAATGTGAAATACTATTGTTCAAAAATACATTTTGAATTTATCTAGAGTATTTCCTTTATTTCTAAATATAGAGTCTCATAGGTGGGTCCCACAAGTATTTCTATTATTTTTCTAAAAGAAAATGGCTTTAATAAATAGGTGGGGCTAGGTCAATAGTTAACCGGATCCATTTGACGTAACAGTGGCTAGGCCCACATGTCAATCATGGGGAAATTATTCCCATCCTCCTTCTCTCTTTCTCCTCCATTCTCTCACTCTCCCTCTCGCCTACTCTACCTGACGATAGGGCAAGTGGGCGGTGCATCTAGTCGGCGAGGGCTCAGAGGAGTCGTTAGGTTCTAGTGGTGGCGAATTGGTGGCAGCGACTACAAGGGACGTGCGTTGCGGAGCTGAGGAAGCTCAGTGTTTACTTGTGGCAATGGTTGGGGAAAAAAGGGAAAGGGGTGGTAGGGCACTCACCTAGGTGGTGGCTGAGGAGTGGCACAGTTGGTCAAAGAGGACAGCAAGTTCAAGGTGGCGGCTACAGTTGGGCGTCGTCTTTAGGTGGCCTGCTTCCTCCTTCTCACTCCTCCTTGTGCTCTAGAGCGGCAAGGCGGTGAGCTAGAGCCTGGCGGCAATGTTGCTAGCACGGTGAGGTGGGGGTGGTTAAAGGTGGTTGGGGAAAGGAAGGTAATGGTGAGGTAGAAGGGTGGCAAGTTGAACTCAAGGTGACTCCGTTATAGGCATGATAGGGCCAGTGGTGGCAGGGCATGGCAGGAGGATGCGGGCGGTGGCAAGGAGAAAAGTAGGGTAGTTGGGTGGCAAGCTGGTGTGGCTCAAGCAGGCCTGTGTGGCCATTGTGTCACTAGCCCTAATTCTGGGCAGCTGATGGTTTGTGGTTAGCCCGGCACACTGTAGACGACATCAGGCGATGCACAGCACAACACAAGCGGTGGCATGAGGTAGCACATGACGGTGGCAGCCATAGGGTTGCGTCCTATCTAGTGAACATGGATGGTAGCGGAGAACGCAAAGGCTGCCAATTGAGATTGGATGTTGAGGTAAGTCTTCCTTCTTTCCATCTTCTTGCAAGCATGGGTCGTGGCAGCAGAGGTGTTAGCGGGGCTATAGAGGGATGGTGGCAGAAGGTGGTGTGTGGGTGATGCGGCACATAGGTACGACAGGGGTGGCGTGTGCAAGAAACAATGTTTTGGTGGTTGCTGTACGGCATTTGCTCTAGCTAGGTAGAGTCCGGGCAGTCGTGTGTGGGTGTGGGTCCTTGGTGCATGACTTGACGATGGGCTGATTCGGGTCAAAGTGGCATGAGGTGCACATTTCTTGGAATAATGGCGGTGCCAATGTGCAATGGGCAGTGATGTCGTTGCTCGTGCGAGACATGTGTAGCTGGTTCGACAAGGCCAGCTATTGTGCCGGGTGGCCGACATGGCCTAGCTAGCCTAGCCTCTTGTTGGCTTGGAGATGGGTGGTAGGCCTAGTTGCCCTAGGCTTGCCAGGTAGGTTGGGGGGAGTGATGGAATGGATGTGTAGGAAGCAAAGAAAAGGAAAAGGAGGTGGGCTAGGCTAAAATTAGTAGTTGAATTAGAGGATTTGATTCATAGCTTGTAACAAATATGCTATGGTTTGGCATTTTGCCAAAGTGATTTAAATTTGTATTTTTTTAGCAATGTATTTCATAACATAGGAATTGTTTCATATTTTAGGAACAGCTTAACCAATATTATTCGAGAAGTTGTAGTTTATGATTTTAAATTTTAGTTTAGATTTTGATACTGAAGATAAAAGTAAAATTGAGCAAGATTCGGCATAATGCATCTTTTCAAAAAGTTTTTGATGGTTCGCATGTTTGGTTTTTAAATTTTAAGTTACCATTTTTAGAGTGTTACATTTTTGGATACTGGAAGCACCATTTATTGTCCCTAGTAATGTCTATGCTTCCATGATAAATACTCCAACTTCTCTTCAAATCTTAATTCCTCTTATGTTTCTTCTTTCTTTTCTTATTTTTATAGTCCCGCTCTAGTGCTCTTACTGCTACTCCGTTCTTTGCTACTTCCTAGTAGTCCATCAAGAACCAGAAAATTCTATCTGATGAATTTAACAGGAAGTTCCATGTTTGTGCAAACTGAAACGTGCAATAACTAGTTGAAATAAAAAATGCGACTGCACTCTTACATACTGTTAGACCGACAGAAGGAAAAAAAACAAGATAAGAGATTAACATGTGTTTGCATTAAATTCATATCATTTATTGAATTAGAAAAGATGAAATGTCTAGATTGATTCGACCATAGTAAAACATCGTTAATATATACTTATAGCTATATCATTAAGGGAATGTATTCTATATACACAAGCATTTGGTATAAACTCTATGTGCACCAACTAACAAAAATATCACCAAAAGTTCTAAAAAAAATTATATATATACTTCTAACAGTATATACAACCTATTGTGTAAAATCTCATCTTTAAAATCTTATCTTTAAATTCATTAGCCAAAAAATAAAATTCTAACTATTTTAAGAGTATAAATTTGTTAGAATTTTATTTTTTTTATTATGGTTAAAATATAATGGATTTGAATATGAATTTGTCACCATCGCAAAGAGGCAAGTTGGGCTGCGTCAAGGTATTAAGAGCTGCGAATTGCAGTCATTAAGGCTAAAAGATACTACACATTACAGTCAGTGTGTCTCCCTTGTGGTTTTGCAGGACTTTGAGCCTTATTTTATTACATCCTCTCACATGCATGTCCGCACCTTTTTTCCGTTTTAATTTAGCTCGGTGAAAGTACGTCCCAATTAACGAATTGCCATCACTGCCAATCATCACGCAGAGTTGCAGGGTGTGAGCTGGCACGATGTGCAGTGAAGTTGCAGCAACTTTTCAGAGTGGCCTCGGATCTTGCTTCTCCTAGGGCACACAGAACTTCCAGCCGTCCTCTCAGCAGCGACAGCGTTATGAACTGAATTATGAGCTGGAGCAGATCTCGCCAGTCTCCGCATGTCCTTCTCAAATACAAATATTGCTAAAACTGGAGGAAGGTCTTTGCAATGAAATTTGTAGTGGTTATTTCCCTATGGTACCGGAGATATGGACCGAATGGATATTTTCGTTGTAAAATATACTATTTCTCTTATAAAATATAATAAAATTTTATTTCATCTTAAATTTATAATCTAGGACTCCTCTTATTTTAAAAATATAACAAGTATTAGATTTAATATAACCTAACAAATATAGAGACATATGATATATCCAGATTCGTGTATTATTAGATTATATTCAATTTAATATTAGTTTACTATATTTTAAATAAAAAGAAAAGTTATTTTTATTACTAAACTATCCATACTACATATTTGGCTTTATTATGTCTACACCCCACCCACTCAACGAGAAACAAATCTTTTTACCCCCTCTTTAATAGCCATGTCGAGAGCTAAAATTTGCCGACGAATATAGTAGTTTGTAATTATATGGGCATGAATTTATAATATAGGGCTCAATTTTTCAAGTAATATTGATTTGGAATAATTGACCATATTTATTGAGTATTTGCAGTTGGTTGAACATTTAACCAAAGTTACACCATCTGGTGTCTTGCACGGTAATGACAAGCAGATCTATCATAGGGTTGGGGGACTGAAATAATCGGAGGTGGGCATATATGTCTGAATTCTGATCTTTAGCTTGAGGGACTGAAGGATAATTAATCACTGAAACCAAGTGGAATCCAACAAAGACAAGTTGGAGCCTATCAGGGGGCAACGATGTGTTGTGCCTCTGAATAAGCAAATGTTGGTGTCCAAGGGGAATACAACTAAGCAACCTCTGCGTAAGCATTTCTTCTGAGCCTTGATGCTTTGGTACTACTCACTTGGTGGGTACTGGTCATGTGTTGTTGTCGCACAGTGCAGAGCTATGCCGTATTGTGCCGGCCATGTTTACGAAGCGTGCTTGGGACACCAATAATCTCGGAGAGAACAGTGAAGTTCATGTGAGAATTAAGGGAATTCATGTGTCCCAGACTATAGAAAAGGTAGTAGTAGTCACTATAGAAAAGGTAAGAAAGAAATATGGCTATATTTTAGATACAAGTTTTCGTTAAAATAGTATGCGGTGGCTTGAATCAAACAGTTCGGTGGCGCTTCCATCAGACTGAAATTAGACTTGGGTCTTGTGGATTCATCGATTTTTGAATACCCAAATCTGGCTGCAGCTGACCTGACAATTGAATTATTGTACTATTGTATACCCAATTCTGTCCACCATTGGAAGCAATTCAGTGGTGACAACAATGTGGCTGCCTTTTCTCAAAAAGCATGTTCCACCCTATTGGTTGCTATTTGGTTGGGGCTAAAAATGCATGCAAACTCATTCTTCTGGAGAGCAAGTAGCGGTGCTGATAATTGATCATCCACTTGGATAGGCATTTCCCAGTCAGACCCTTTGCCATTGGTAGATGTAAACTAAAGTTACAAAAGTCGTAACTATTTTTATACCTAATTATAAGTGAGCTAGACCTGCATGCCTTTAGCTCTATTATATATTTATTTTACTGTTAGCACGCTTTTCAAATAGTATGTTTTATATAAAAATTTTTTACATATAATTTACCTTAAAATATCAAATAAATTAAAATTTTAGGTTTATAATAATTAAATTTAATTAATCTTACGCTAATAGCTTATCTTGTTTTGCATGTCCATACTTAATCTTCATTCAACCTATCTTGAATGCGGCCTTACAGCAGCACTACCAGTATAATAAAGATGATTAGAGCCATTCATTTATAAATTTTATTACCAATAAAAACAATTATACCTGCTTAATTTTACAAATAATAATTGAGATGTTAGTATAAATAAATATGAATGATTCATTGAAAAGAAAAGACGAAAAAAAGTCTGCATCAATTCTACTATACTAAGGACCACCATAAAAATTATCTTAAATACTTAATGTCAAGGTACAATGTTCAATAAAATGCTTATGTTTTTCCCCTCATCTGAGAAATATGATAAGATTATTTGAAGCAAAATCACAATACAGACACTTGTAGGAACATTTGGATTAAACTTTCTCTGCTTTCCTTCCAAATTTCCGTCATTTCAAGAAGGCCCTAAGTACGAGCTCAAATAAATCATTAGGAATTTGTTGATATGAGAATTGGCCTGAGCGTTTTTGTTTCACTTTGAAACAGATCGGCACAACTCAAAGCAAACAAGATTTTTTTCTGTTTCACTTTCCATCCTGTGTAGTTCTCTCTGATTTTAGCACCCTTCATGTTTTTGTAATCTCTTCACTCCTGCTTAATATATAAATCGGGAATCCCGGACAATTTGTTTAAAAACACATGGCACGAAAGAATGTTGTGTGGATAGCTACTGTTCTTGGCCTTGGAACAATTATATTGCATAATTGAATTTATCCTTTTTTATTTTTAGAGAATGATTTAATCCCCAATAAATGGACAATATTTATTGCCTAATCCATTCAATATAAGCACGAATTGGTAAAATGGCTAGGTATGTAGGTCTTGAAATATGATGCTGGTATACTAATTAAGCACTCTAGGGAAACTATAGAGTTTTGGTGGTGGTGATCCAACATGATTTAAATTCTACTTCTCATGATTACATATGTGCAGGTGTGTTTTTATAAAAAAATAGTAAGGTTTAAAAATTTATTAAAGAATAAATAGACGTATTTGTATCTGTATGAGTGTGGTGTAATTAGGTTGTTCGTGTAATGGTCAAATTCAGGTTGTTGAGTCTTACCTTGCAATCCATGTGGGGGATATCTACGAGTTCCTTTCACTTGGACTATTAGCAGGACAGAGACACATTATCCGAAAGGCACATAGGTACAAATGCAACGGCAAATCTGGTACAAACATTATTTAGGAGTATATTGCAAGGACGCTCCAGCCACCGATCCCTAGATTGGTGTAGACACCAATTGATTCTCTGATTGATGATCGAATTATGATTTTCACGAAAAATTCATCAAATTTACCACTGTGATCTGCAAGACTATCTCTGTTTTGTAAGATTATTACACTCCCTAACTTTGTTATTATAAGATTTGCAAGACTACATGTGCACTCTATAGGTCCTATTAAAGATTCTAAGCAACAGCCGATAAAACACTACGGTTATTGATTTTTTAAAAAAATCTAGCGGAAAGTATAGACTATATGGAATTAGATAAAGATTTGGTAGTGTGTAGCAGCTAGAAACTCTCTAAAATAGGGCTAGTGTTACTGTTGCTTTTTTAAAGAAGAAAGGCCCATAGGCCTAGGTGGTAGGTTTGTTTTGGTAGGTAATGTAAAATACGGTGCTTCATCCGTTCCGTAATATAATAAATTATCTTATTTTTATAAAGATTAGGAAAGTATTAAAAAGACAAGTGATAGTATAAAAGATGTTAGTTAAGAAAATAAATTAGTATAAAAATGGGTAGTGGAAAATAAACTAGTATAAAAGTGAATAGATGGGAAATAAAGTATTGTCTTAATATCATAATTTTTTTATATTTTAGGACAAATTTGAATGACATAATATAGGATACAGGGAGTACATTATCTACAGCCTTATGCTGCGTTCTCTTTTTGAGGTTAGAGAAAGCTAATCCTTTATTTACCATGAGCACGTTTCTCGAACTAGCTGCTAAACGGTATATTTCGTGTAAATTTTTTTATATAGAAATTTCTTTAAAAACCATATTAATATATTTTTAAGTTTAAAATAATTAATATTTAATTAGTTATATACTAATGACTTATCTTTTTTATATATGCTGGTGAGTAGCTCAGCCAAAACGCTCCTTAAAACTCAGCATAGGAGTCCATCTAGCTTATTGTTATTGTCATTACACCAGCTAGTTAGTTGACGGTGCACTCTTAAAAAATGTAGTCTAGCTATTACCACCCGGAAGCATGCTACGTACACGTACATATCTTGCGAATTCATTGGTTGTTGATTGGATATTTGGATTTAGATGACTAGTCATCAGACCATGACAATTGCAACTTGCATTGTGGCAGCTCCTTGTGCATCTTGGAAGCTTCTCAATTGAGATATCGTCTACATATTGCTCACGAGGAAACCTAACCCCCGTTCTGTCCTAGTACACATACATATGAAATGAATGTATACTTTCACTCATTTTTTTTAGAATTCTCCGTAAGATGTTTCTGTAGTATGTTTCAAATAAAAATATTGTAAGGCTAATTTATTTATTTTCTCCTACAGTCGATATGGGCATGTTCTTTTTTCCTTGGAATGATTCCGAATGTAATGGCGACATGCTTCTCGAGCTCCTAAGGGTGTAATTTTCATAAAAAAACTTTTTATTTATGAATTTCTTACAAAATTCTCTTAAATCCATTTTCAAATTTGTAATATTTAATTAATTTATTTGTGCCTTGAATAATTATTATAAATCATTTAGCTATTTGTCATTCAGAAAAAAAGACCCTTAAGTATGATTCAGTAGTTTTTGCCAAATATACGGCAAACATATATAAACCTTCTTTGGAACAAATGAATTTTGGAGATTTTTTTATGGGATTGAACTTATTCCTATAAAAACCCTTTTACA
Source organism: Oryza coarctata (assembly GCA_030770085.1). Classification (NCBI taxonomy): domain Eukaryota; kingdom Viridiplantae; phylum Streptophyta; class Magnoliopsida; order Poales; family Poaceae; genus Oryza; species Oryza coarctata. The sequence continues at coordinate 16,598,092 of CM061466.1, forward strand.
ATTTTTGTGCTTGGAAGGAGCCCATAGTATGGGTTCATAAGAAACCGTGGATCTCTATGCCTTAGAGCATCCATAATATGTGTTTTTAGAGGGTACTAAGAGAATCTTTTTTCCTTTCAACCGGTACTGTACATTGTGCAGCATGGGATATAGGAAAACGTTGAAAGAGCCGCTCCTTACCTTGAGACCCAATGCTTCAAATTAGATAATACTACTTTTTAACTGTTTACAAGTGGAGAGAAGCAATAAGTGGTCAGAAGAGGCCTGATTTCTATTTTTTATTTAGTTTAGTACACTCACAGGGCTCACATAATGGCATGAGAAAAGAACTATACATTACATGAACATTTGGGAACCTATCCTTATGTGACGTGGCACTGCTGATGCTCTTATATCCTTGCCACCACTTGGCTGTACTTTTAATTTGATTGCTTAGAGACCTTCACAAATCATAATTGTTGATTGGATATCTCAGCAAGACCTAATCAATGCACAGGTTTGATCTGCTCCTTCCAATCCAACTAATATAATAGCTGGGGCCTCGGGGATTTTCGCTTCAAATCCAAACAGGTTACTTCACTACACATATTCTCAACCGAAGAAACTGACAGCTTAAATCTTAGCGATGCAATGCAAACGGCACAAAATTAGACCAAAACATTTTCTGTTCTGAATCTTCTCATTAATTCTCGCCGGACGATTCCCATTTCCTGCACTATTTCGTCGGCAAAAATACTTGAAATTTTTCCGGGATCCCTAGGATAGGAGCAGCAGAGTTGGGAGAGACAGGAAAGCGTTCCGGACTGTGCGTGTCGCCAGGAAGGAGAGACACGTGAGATGAGATCTCTTGTCACAGCTGGCATGATCATGCTCCTGCTCCTGCCTGCTTGTGTTGCCAGCAGGAGAGGGAGGGGAGAAAAAGCGCAGAGCTTTTCATGTCGCGCTTTAACCTGCCGACGAGATCTGGATCTAAACTGCACTTTCCCTCCTAAGTTAACATCAGATTTCAGATGGTTACTCTTTACATTGGCAAATGGTGATATCTCATCGGGTTTCGATGACCATGGACCTCAATGCCTCATGATCAGCATCAGTTTGTAGCTACTGGTAATTGGAGTAAACTGCTAACGCTTTAATGGAATATAGAATGTAATTCGAATAAATAAATAAATAATAAGAACAGTTAAGGTAATGTGATCTGTTTCTGTTACTAGTTTTCATCAGATTAATTATTCATTCACAGCAAAACATGCTCTTTGTGTAATGTACAGTTCTGCTCACTTCACAGATTAGCCGATTACCTTGTCGTTGTTCGTACTGTAAGTACGTGCGCAAAACGTAAAAAATATAAGCACCATACAATCACTAGCACATTTAGCCTCACGCCCAAATATTTGAGATATTTAAGGATTTAAGAATTTTCCGAGCAAAGGAGAAATTTAAATATTTGACTTCTTGAGATTTTATACCTAAGCAAGTAAAGAACGACGATATAGTTCATTCAGTTGCATGGGCTATAACTTCTAAGCAACTCAGTTTCAGCACATCAAAATGATTTTGATTTCCTTTATGAAATGAGCTGAGTTCATACTGTATGAAGAACACAGAGCTTTTTATACAAAGAGAAAAGGAGAAGCTTCTTCACCAGTATAAAACACAATGTTCTGGAAAGAATGTAACACCAGCAACTCTGAACAGCTGAATCGGCAATTGGCATTTCCTACATCTAAAAAATTGACCCATCGATCCAACACCTATATCTCTTTTACAATATATATCCAGATGATCTGGTTAGACTGCTAAAATTTCCAGTCCAAATTGTATGTAAAAATCTGCAAAGGACTTATTTTCATCTCAAAATGAATCTCCTCCCAGCCCCCCACCCAAAAAGAAAATTTAACAGTTGACTTCTTTGATGCTATCTCTTGAGTATATAAACTACCTCTCCCAAGGATTTCTTAAACAAGGTGTTAAAAAGCAACTCCATGTAAGAAACCGAAGTGCCTAGCTTCAATGGCATGAAACATTCATGGTGAACTGAGATTGCAGACTTTCTAATGCAACAAACACTCTCTAACATATGGGTGCGTGAAATTGACATACCGCTCCCATATATACTTGTACCGGCGAATGGCTAACTTCAGCCAGGGTTTCATATTCCCATTGTAGTGCACGACAGCAGCACTCTCAATCAAACGAACATCTATGTCAACATCATATCCTAGCCCCAAGACGTGCCATCTGCGATCTAGGGGCTCCATCAGACCATAGAATGTCAAAAGACCAACAGGAAGTGTCCCTGTCCTCCAAAGCAATAGATCAGCATTTTGCTCTTGCCAATAATGATAAAGTGCTGTGGCATTTGCCTTCCTCCAAGCTATTAAGTCAAAGATGTTCATCCCAAATGCCCACCCACAAGCATGTGGGTCAATTTTGGAGCTGATAATTGGGTGGGAGAAATTAAGATACTTGTGATACCGATGAAATGACTCTAAACAAGTCTCCACTGCTCCAATAACATTACCGTGCAACTCTATCGAAAATAGCTGTGTCAAGTCCTTCTGCACCACAACATCATCATCGAGAAAGACCACCTTCTCCAAATTAGGTAGTATTTGAGGAATGTAGAACCGCAAATGATTCAACAGCGAAACAAACTTGGGATTATGGAACTTTATTTCTCTTTCAAGATTTTTAGAATCACCATAGTAGAAACCCTGAGTTTCCATCTCAGATAGCTGCCTAACCAGAGGAGAAGCAGCGGCATTCAACCATGCGAACTCATCTATGCAGCGGATTTCAACAGTGCACCCCTTGAAGTCATTTATGAGGAACCAAGTTGACATAGCCCCAAAATGGATCCTGTCTGTGACCACATGAAATACAAGCTGTTGAGGGTGGTTTGCATTTGATACTGTAGAATTGACAACAACTGATGTGGCAAGAACATTATCAGAGAATATGGCAAAATGGTACAGATTATTGTCTACCAATCGTGTGGAATTCCGATGTTCTTCTAAGTGACTCCTATGTTTTGGGTTTTGAAGCCACTCTTCTGTCAGTTTAACAGTTAAACAGTGCAAATTCTTGGGGACTGACTCTGCAGCTAACTGACCAAACTCAGCAGTCTGAACAACTGCTGCCTTTGTGTGCTCCTCAAGTGCATTGGCATGGCTCTTTAGTGTTACAATTGTTGTGCTGATATCATAATGAGAGTCCTGTGCTTTGTATATTAACCGTGCAAGCCAAGTTATTATTGGATGGGCTTCTTCTTGAGTGATGGCCCTCCCACTAACAGCCCCTTCAGATAGCAATCTTTGACAATTCCTTATCTGGGAACTAAGCTCCCATGCAAGCTGAAGGTTGCCATGCTCTTTTGCAAGGATGACATAAGCCTTTGCTAGGGTCATTTGATCTGTCAATTGGCGTGCAAATGATGTGCTGCTTAAAAGCTCTTCTGTGAAATTTACCTTCTCATGATGGGCTTCCTCAATTTCTGAACCCTTATCCTGGAACAAGTAAAAAAATGGTAGTGAGAAAACATAAACTTGAAGTGAGTTGAATAAAAGCAACAGATTTTTTGCAGTGGACAGAACCATTAGTAAGAAATATCTCTCCTTGACAAAGAAAATCTCAACGTACTTGAAGTAAAAGAATGAAAAGTGTCAATTTTTAATGGTTTATAGTTAATATGGTCCATTTAGCAATATATCACTCATGGCTCAAATTAATCCTCCAGTATGAAACATGCAAAACTAGTAAGCTATATCAAGATTCAAGGGCAGGGTGTAATCTTTTTCCAACTATTCAAGTCCAAAGCAAAGTTTCTAATTATCGTTACAGCAGGCTGCCATAGAACAGTGTCTTTATGAAACAGTTGCCATGAAAATGTATTTTTTTAAGACTGAAAATTTGTTGTTCAGTGTCTTTACTGTAATACCCCATGTTTCGATAGTAAATTCTGGAAGAATAACTAAAAGAGGGGCATGAAAAATTCAACTTCTAAACCATTGTTCGGATGGATGATCCGAGACCATGGATGCATAGAGGTTTCTGAGTGCAAAATAGACTATACTTTTGTGATTATTGAAGTTCGGATGAAGTCACGGTCATTGAAATAAATAAGGGCTGTCGGATTGTTTATTTTTCTTTAAATAGGAACCCACGGTGGCTTTGGAAAAAAAAAAGAAAAAGAAAACCAGATCAATTGCTGCCAGCCCTAGCCGCTGTCGCCGCATCACCCTGCGCTGCGCCGTCACCAACGCAGTTGCTGCTGCTGCACCACCGCCGGTCGCTGCCACCGTGGCTCTCCTCCACTTTCCTTCTGTGATGCTCCTACGGCTGCCGCTTAAAGCTTGCCGTAGGCTTGTATCTGTAGTTTTGTAACTGTTCTTTCCTTGCGTGTGGTTTTGCTGCCGCTGTGTGGCTGAGGGGCTGACCTCTCGCTGCTGCTGATGCGTTCTATGCTGCTGCTGTGCTGCCGATGCCAGGAAAAGGAGACTAAGGGAAGAAGAGGAGGAAGGAGGAAATTTAGGGATTTTGCAGGATTTCCCAAATTCTTTGATTTTGTCACAATTTAGTGGACCACACTGCAAGGGTAATCCTAGATAGTCTCTAGTTGTTTGAAATTCGAATAGAAATCATTTTTGTTCTCTGGTAGTTAGAATTTTTTTTTTCAGTAGGCTGAAACAATGTTTTGAAATATAGGATCTATTTGTCAAGATTCAAGTTATGTGGTCTAAACGGAAATGGTAGGCCTTGTCATTATGACTGGTTTCACTTGATTCGGATAAACGGTTTAGAAGAAACAGTACCGCAGACCGGGTCGGTAAACAGTATAGAATTTCGTTTTCTTTAATTTAGGAGCTGTGAAGGCATAATCTGGCGTTGTTTCCAAAATGAAAGTTGTAGATAATTTTACGTAGATGCCCAAAGTGCTATCTTTTGCTACTTTCTATTAGGTAATGTGTGAGTTATGCTTGAAACAGTAAAGGGATTGGAATAGCTAGTTTAATATGGGTGAACAGAAAAAATTAGAAATTATGAGTTTTGTTGTCTATAAATGTTCTATGTATCAATAGATAGTCACGTATAGAGGTTATATATGAAGCCTTGCTCTACAGGTGTGAGAGGTTCCAACATAAGAGATGTTGAGCCAAGTTACCATCAGAGTTAAGGCAAGTATACGATGAACCTGTTGATTATGATAAATAGATTATTTTGTTTTTTCTTATTCGCTTCTACTAAATATTTATGTGATTGTGTATGTTTTAATTATAGTTTCATGCTATTCATATTTTTAATTGTTCTTATGCTTATGGTGTTATTCTTATTTTAATATTCTCCATTCTTGACCTGGTTAAACAATTTGTGTTCCATGCTAGTCATGGATGTTTTATTCTGGTTAAACAATTTGTGTTCCATGCTAACCATGGATGTTTCATTCTGGTTAAATAATTCATGTTCTATGCGAGTCATGGATGTGCAATCTAGTTCTTTATTTATGTTCCTGTGGCTAAGCACTAGCCATGCTTATTTGGCTTTACTGATAAATGCTAAGTATGTATCACGATTATTTGGGATGGAAACTACTATTTCAATTTATGAATGTTCGAGATGGAAACTACTATTCTCCGAACTCATCTGTTATGTTTTAATGAAAATAACTATTCATTTTTTTCAAAGAAAAAAGGAAAAAATGTATCTGTTTCAAAGAAAAGAAATACATGTTTTTCTATTTGTTCTTCAATTGTCAATTGTTGTGTATGCTTCCATAGTTATTTAGGGTACTTGCTGACTAATATTTACTCACTCTTGTGTTTTATTTGGTTTTTTATCTACAAAATGACATGGATATTTATGGGATAGTAGTAGCACTCAACTAAACAATTTATTGCACACCTCTAGGAGTATAGCTTTAGTTTTATAAATTTTGCTCGGTATCAGTCATTATTTAGGCTTGTAAATGATTTTAAATTCTGTGGTTATGTCTTGAGTGGTATTTTGTGAAGTTTCTGGTGGTTTTGAGCGTATGGATGATAGTGTTACTATTCTTTCTTATAACTGTCTGTCATAGATGTCTCTATTTACAAGGAAGACTCTGTCGAAATTTCTAATAATTTTAGGACTTAGTGTTTTTGATAATATTTTTATGTAGCACTCTAGGTATGTGAAAACTTAGGGTGTTATATTCATGAAACAGTTACTGCCGCCAATATAAGTATATTTGGTGGCAAAAAACATGCACAGGAATGTATAGATCATACTTTTGTAGAAAGAATTAAGAGGGACTATTAACATTTGCTATCATTATATGCTTAGGTGATTCAACAAAGAAATAACCTAGGCTGTTTGGTTGTGTCGAATTTTTTCTACCAGGGCTACCAAATTTTGGTACTGGTCCCCATGATTTGGCCAAGCTTTGCCAAGAAAGTCAACTAGGATGAAAAATCTTGACGAAGTATATATGACACAATAGATTTTAGAAAATCTTGGCTTCAAAACAAACAGTTTTTTTCTACATAGGCCAACAATGTTGCATCTTTAGAATTTACAGCTTGAGAATAATTTGGAAAACAATCAAATGATTGAAATTTCGAACGGCTTGAACCTTGAGAGGTTAGCCAAACTAGAGCAATTCAAGCCTCTAGGTTTATATATCATGGAAGAAGTGCATTAGGTTAAAATACTATATTTCATTAAATATTATGTTAGTTTGATTAGCACACCACTTTAGAGGAAGAATACTTTTTTCTAATGATTATTAATGTATCATGACCAGAAAACTTGCCAAAGTTGCGTCGGCTTCAGTTTCATCTTCATATGTTCAAAATCATCAATATTCCTTAACATGGACATTACCATTCAATGAAGGATTTCAATCAACTGACATTAATCCGGCATCACGGGTGGGCATTATGCCCACAGGGAAACTGAAAGCTTTACTGCAGTACATGTAACATATGGTACAGAATGTTAAATAATCATAACAAATGCTAATCTGACTTACACTCTAGAAGACAGACAGGAATATTCCTATACGATTAAAACAATAACTGTGCCCTATTGTAAGTCAACCAGCATCAAAAGGTAGGAAATCATGGCCACCTAAAGGAATTAATTCAGAGGCAAATATATGACTAACAGTTAGCCCCTGAATATTTCAATTGCACATGTTAAAGTTGTGAGCCTTTGATACTAGATATAGAATATTTGACTAAAGGTATGGATTAAATCATAAACATTACATACTGTTGCCCTCACATCAAAGAAGAAAGTAATCATCTTCCTATTACGTAGTAGTATTTGTTATGAACATGGAAAATGGGAAACCACCTTCTGAGGATGACACTCTACCTAAGTACTTGAGCAGATCTCCAAAGAAGTCCAAAGACAGCCTATCTATAATGTCACACCAACTCTTGAACTATACACCCCGTTTGCTATTTCTAACAACCAATTATGATTAGCCATCACAAATGCCTTTTACATGGAAACGGCTAAATTTTTCATAAATATGAGTAATTTAGTTAGAGAAAAAAATGCTAACTTTAAGGATCTTATACTGAATTATGTAAACAGAGATATAGAAATATAGAACTAGCTGTAATTTGAACTCAGCCAATCCACTCAACCACAGCTCTCTGCTAAGTTGGCTAGCATTCAATTTGCATAATTACCAAGAAATCATGATAATATTTGCTGTTTTATATTATAAGACGTTTTATTTTTTTAAGTTAATTTTTCTTAACTATATTTATAGAAAAATATAGCAACATCTACAATATTTCATTAAATTTAAAATTAAATATATTTTAATACTATATTTTTTTTTGTTAAAAATATTGTGCCGTTTGGTCAGTCAAAGAAGTTTAGCATAGAAAAAGGTTAAAAGTTTAAAACATCTTGTAATATGAAATGGAGGAAACGGAGGAAGTAGCGTACAGATAAAGATCTCAGACCATTATGCTAATTGAGATCCATTAAAGGGGTAGGTGAAACATAGAAACAATCTATACACAACAAAAGCAATGGACTTTTCAGAGTCTCCTAAAACTAGTAGAAAAAAAGCTGTGATCTTTCGAAAGATCTCACGGAATTCAGCAAGGGCGGAATTAAGCAAAAACAAAGACTTGCACGACTCACGATTACGGGCGGGCGGAAATGCTCCCTCTGGTTGTGGTGCAGGGCGAAGAGCATGAGGCCGACGACGAGGAAGATCCCGACGAGCCACCAGATCCATTCGGGCAGCCGCCGCCGCGACGAACGACGGAATTCTGGCGCCCGCCTCCCGGGGGCGGACCTGAAGGGGGGCATGGGCGGGGTTCAGCTGAACAAAACCAAGCCGGTTTTAGCAGAGGAAAGCTTCCAGATCTAGAAGCGAAGCTAACCGCCGAGGCAAGGAAGAAGAACGGAAGAAGCGGGCAGGGAGGGATGAGGAAAGAGGAGGATCGCGCGTACGGGGTGCTCAGACGCGGCGGGAGCGGAAGGACGGCGGCGCCGCTGCTCGCGGGAGTGGGAGATCGCCGCTTCTCGGCGCAGGCGGCGGGCGGGCGAAGTCACGAGGAGACGGGAGCATAGGCCGAAGGGGGCCAATTACGCTGGGCATCCTTTGTGGCCGTTTCGGGCTTTTTCTATACTACCACCGATCCTGGTCTGAAACAAAAGAGAAATGGAAAGTGGCATAAACGTTCTTCCGCTCGAAATAGCCGCTACCAATCAAATCGTTTCTAAATTCGATTCGAACTTAGACGCTCGTCGGTTGAACGTGCAACGAGTCCCCACACAGAAAAATATAGCACAGTGTAGTCGCCACTCAGTCCCACACTCGTGCCTCGTAAACGCGGCCTAGATATTTTAGATGAACCGACGAAGAATAGAGAAAGCAGAGACGGGTGCGACCAAGATGAAAACAATGCTTGTTTTAAGTTTTTGGCACATATATATATGTTTTAATTTCGAAAAATATTGTTCATTTACCGTTGTATCCTTTTCTCATTTATCATGTAATTTACTAGCATTACTAAAATTCTATAGAGTTTAATACCAATTCTTTTTTTTTGGCACAACGCCCGTGTGCAATGCTAAATTTGTCACCGTCTTGTTTCTCTTTTTCATCTTCGTTGTCTTGTCACTTTTCTACAGTATCCGATAATGATAGTAGATCTAGCCACTAACGATTGCACCGACGTCTGGAAGCTTAGCTCAGTGTGCATCAGCTCTCTACTCGTTGATTGTAATATGTATTTTTTTTACGATTTTTACACACAAGTTTATCTATTTTGTCGTAGTAATTACTTTATGTATCAATGATCTTTGTGTATAAATATTGCTTAATTAGTCTTCTAATAATTGGGAGAGATATTTTTCTTAAAATAGTAATATAATATACGTAAATATTATTTAATGATCTAGAGCATCTTTTTTGGTCCTATATCCATGACCTCTGGCACAATCCTCTCTCAGTTCTGCCCCATCTGTACTCGCGTGAGACATGTCACTAGCGCTTGTCTCTTGTCCGACCTTGACACCGCTCGGCTTAGTGAGCTTAGCTGCTCATCTATGTAAACGTTCTTAAAATCTTATATTCCCCATCCTGTATTTCGCTATTCCTACGTTATAAGGAAGGAGTATTTCATTAGGAATTGCGTCATTAGCTAAGCTTTAACATCTTACGGCAAAATGAATGACTAATCCCATGATTTTTTTTCGGGAGTCAAAGCAATCACGCAAATGTCCTACCCATACTTTAACACCAAATATTCAGGTTTAATTAACCCTGCCCATGAAGGCAGTACAATCTACTAGGTTAACAAGGGATCTGCCGACAGGAAAGGAAATTAAAGCCAACAAGTCGCACGTTGACGACAACCCGTTAACGTCAGTAGCACGCAGCAGCGCCATTCGGGTCCGGGGCTCTTGCACACCGCAGCCATTCAGCCAACCGTTGAGACGCTCCTCTCCGATGCTTTTTCCCTGTCTTGTGTGGCTTTCTTTTCAAGAGCACAGGTTGGACGACACGCACGTACGCATAGACATCATTCTCACGCCCACACACCTAAGAAGGTGCATCCTAAGTTGCTAGCATCTACGTCTAAATAAAACTAGAAAGCCTAAGCGAGCTCGCGCTTTGACCACACAACGCATCCACGCACGATCTTTCGGATTAAATCCGAAGAAGTTGCGAGAACTTGATATTGATATGATCTATGATACACAAGATAAATTTGCCACTATTGTTCTGAATATATGTTGCTTGAAAATATTTAAAATATAATTATTTGAATGTATTTTCATGATGAATATACTTATATCACCACAAGAAAAACACTAAAATTTCAGTACATATATTTATATTCAAAGAGGTCAAAGGTTATTAAGTGCGTTCTAAAATTTAAAGTGATGTATACTAGAGAGCAGCAGTATAAGAATGGGTTGGCTATTTAATGAATGTGCACTTCTTTCTTAGAGAGTGAACATTAATAACGTTTAAGTGTTTTGGTGTGTATAAGAGTTATTGGTGAATAATACTCTATATATTACGGGATATAACTTTCTAAATTGTATTTAAAAAACATATACATTTTTATCAAAAATAACTTTACAAAATTCATGTCTATGCTTTTAAATAGAGTATGTCTAAATTAACACCCCACACACACTACTGCAGTAGCCCAATTTATTCGTCTCAACTCTATGTCAGACATTTTTTACTAATAAATTCTTTAAACCGAGCGAACTACTCTCAATCAAGCTAAAGACGGTTTTAGCCCTATGTGGCACCCTCGTGGCATTGCATTAGCCATGTGACAATCTAGTCAGTAGCATCGATCATCCTACCTCCTCCCCTGTCTATCTCTCTTTAGTGTATACTCCCAATATTTTCACTCGAGGAGTAGGCGGTGATGACTTCCATGAGCCCATAGAAGAAGGTACACACCTCCCCTCTCTCTATTCTATTAAGAAGGTCTATAGAAGGTAGCGGCCAATAAGCTTGCAGAGGCCAGCCATAGGGCTAGCTTGCAGAGAGGAGAGTTTTATGGACATCATCGTGTCTCTGTGATTCGCCTCCTACCTTCCTATGGAGGACAGTGACCAATGAGCTCACTAAGAGCACAAGTGGAATGGGACTCCTAGAGGTCGGCAGCGGATGAGCCTGTTGAGGATAGTGGTGGAGAGAGCTCAATAGCAGCTAGGTGTGCTCGTGAGGCCCCTCCTCCTTTCTCTTCTAGGGGCAGCACATAAGGAGAAGGTCGCGTGAGGTTGCAACGTTGGTTCCTTGCCATGCTGCCACACACTAGAGCCTGTTTTCCTCCTCCCTCTCACTACTCAACTTCATGCGCTAATTGATGCAACGGTGGAGGCTTAGGGTGAGGCCCATGGCTGTGGAGGCAACTTCTCCCAAAGCCCAGTGCCATCGACAATGGAGGGGCTGGCTGCGGAGATGGACAAATCTAAGGATGGAAGAGATCAAAGTTGGCCATCAGGGGAAGTGATACAACAATACCCAACTCGGACTGCCCCTTTCATGTCTCTCCTCGCTAGTGTCGAAGTAGGTGGCGCCACATCCCTATGCTTGCTAGATAGACAAATTTGGGAATAAGGGTTGGAGGGGAGGAAGAATCCAGATTTGGAGATAGAGATAGGAGAGGAGGGAGGAATAAGATAAGGAATAGATCTGACATGTAGGGTTGGATATAATTTTTAAATATATATTTTTACCTTTCGTTGACTGGACTACTACATGGCAAAACTACTATCATGTCAATGGCACATGAGACTCATACTGGAAACATATCATCTGTCCTCTAACTTTGAGTAGCTAATTTGTGAGCCCTATAACCAGTGGACCTATATATCAGTGACCCAAGTCAGAGGGCAGTATGTCAGAGGAGACTAATCCCTTAGATTAAGCTTAGGGATAATTTATCTAATTTAAAAAGTTTGGGAATGTAAAATATTTAGTATCAAAGCTGAGATGGGTAAATCGGACAAAAACATAAGAACTGAGGGTGATTCTGACTATACCCTTTTAAATATGCAGCCTAAATTTTCTTGTGTTGAGTGTAATTTATTTCAACCTTACAGTGTTGCTTTATGGTGTGAGTTTCCTAGTGGAGCGTAAACTTTTCAAATTGCAGCTAGATATTTATTTTAGACATCAACTTTACTGGAATTCACGTGGTCTCACATGTAAAGGAGTAAATTTTGGAAACACCATAATTATGGTTGAAGTTATAGAAAATCATGCGTGTTAGACTTGAGACATATAACCACATGTAAATCTCAATTAATTTTAACATACCTAAAGCAATATTATTTAAAGTCAAACAATATTATTCAAAGTAACCATTTATAAAACTCCACTATTATTCAAATCTAAGTGGCCCTTATATTGGTAGTACAATCAATATTATTAAAATCTATCTATGTGGCCCTTACATTGGTAGTACAATCAGCAATAGAAACAAAACAAAACATAGGCTCACTTGTTAGGCTAATCCTCCTTTTTCCTTCTTCCCCTCTATCTTTTAATGGGTGTGCTGTGGCAAAAGGAAGCGGAGCTTAGGAGTAGAAAAACCACTCAGGAGGCATGACACATGAGCGGTGCTTAGCGGTGGGCTGAAGTCGAGCTTGATAAGTCGCGCAACTAGGCGGATGATCCTCCTCAAGGACCAACCTGATCTCTGGTACCACCTCGTGCACCAAGCCGTGTCGCTGAATCCCCTGCACATGTACCAAGATCCTCATCAAGCAAGCTTGAGCTTGAGCTCTGCTTATACTGCACTCTACATCCTTGAGCGTTGGTGTCTTGTTGAGCTATTTGCCTCTTAGATCAACCTCCTTCACCGTCTTCTCCAAATCCCTCCCTCAATCCTCTCTCTTTGCTTGAGCTTCCCAATCTCTCTGTTTGCTTAGCTTGCCAGTGCCAACCTTTAGATGGAGCCTTGTAGGCGGATAGGGATTCATGGGATTCAAGTGGTAGGAGCTATGTATAACATGCATCTGATACTTCGAGAAGACTAGAATGGAGAGATATGGATAGAGAGAAAGAAGGAGAAAAAAGAGAATGATATGTGTGACCATAGGGTTTATAAAAAATATTTTTTAGCTAACTAGACCTCCACATAAGAGTCATATTGGCAAAAATCATCTTGACTACCTTGAGAAGGAAGTGTTTAAATAAATGGTTCTAAGAGTTTGTGTGCGGAGTTGAATATTTGTTGTTGTGGTTGATAGTGGATTTTAGACAAATGCAATAATTTTTTTAGCAGACAGAGCGCAGATAAGTTTGCTTAAAATAAATACCACCCTTGAATAAGGGTGAGGTTTCAGGAAACCTTAGAAAAATAATAGTTGGGATTAAAAGCAGAGCTTATATGACAATGTAGATCAAACATATTATTATTATACATCATGTATTTGGACTGCTTTGTGTATGTTTTTTATCCCTCTAGAAAGTTTTTGGTACTTTCCTGCTTATGTCTATATGACAACTCATATTATCTGTGTTTTTAATAAAAAAAATCGGCTATAAAGTATGAGGTATATACGAAACGTACGGCTGTCAACGAGCCGAGCTGGAGCGAGGTTGCGCTCGAGCTCGGTACATACTCAAGCCGAGCCTCGTCAGCCTTCGAGTTTGGAGTTGAGCTCGGGCTCGGCTCGTTCGAGCTTCGGGCCTCTTGTCGAGCTTTGCCAAGAGAAGTCTCAAAAGTCCAGAGGCTGACATGCCGTCACGCATAGCAGTACTGCTCTGTGGCAACACGCATGCATGCATACGAGTACTAGGAGTGGTAGCTTTTATGGGGACTTGGGTTTGAGCAGCAGGTACATAGCCAATTGATTATTAGTTGTTGACTCTTTCTTCAATGGGCACCGGCTTCCAGCCTTCCACCGCGACGCGTGCTTCTAGTTCCAAAGCAAGTAGAGCAAGTACTAGTTCATTGAAATGTAACTACTCCTACACAAGTGCATATTTTCCTTGGTCAGAAACAGGATGCCCACAGTCACATACTACAGAGTCTGCTCGCTGCTGGGGCCTGCTTGCAAGATGCTACTACCAGTACCGCACGCACACTTGGCATATGAACGAGTTGACGTACTGGACATCCAATCCAATAATGGAGCAAGAACAAATCAGCTGGGAACTAGGGGTATCCATCAGATTCCTGGATTGAGCCAATCAGGTCTTCCTCCGGTTGAATATCTGCGTACCAGTGGTACACCATTTCTTTATGCTTGCTTTCTCGATCGAAAGCAGAACTCTAAAGCCCACTAGCCCAACTCATTCCGATTCCATAATACCTGCCTGTATATAAGGGCACGGTAAAAAAATAAATTTGTCTACTATTTTTTATTATAATATATAAAATATTAATAAATATATGATTTTATTAAACATATCTTTTAATATTAATTTATTATATAAATAATTTCCATACTTATAAAGCTAATATTTTTAAATTTATTTATAGTTAAAATTTTAAGAGTTTGATGTCAATCATATCATAATAAGTATTATTGACTGGAGGCTAAATGACAAAATCCCCTCTCTCGTTATTGTAGCTGCTACCAACCAATTAATTAGTAGACGTAATGCAGCCAATGGTCTGCATGATAGAGATTAGAGGTCCTATCTGTCTAGAGCGAGGCAGCTAAGAAACTGCGACGCGCAATAGATCACTAGGCTAAAGAAAATTAAGGTACTAATCACCGACAATATATTTTGTCAAACAATCGTATTCATCGATGTTTATATAAATGTGTACATTAATGGTTGGTGTTGGTGTAGGGCCACACGACTCATTTTTATTATCGAAATGATATATTATTTGTTCCACACTTAACAAAATAAATTTTCTTAAAAAATATCTCTTCTACAAAGAGCATTAAATTTATTTCTTAAAATATTTAATCCATCCCTATAGATAATATTCCGTGGAATAATCTCCTCAATAATTAGATCAAAGGAGGCCATAATACCAGTTGTACTATTTGTCAATTCGTAGTTTTTTATTTGTTAGTCACATAAATTTGCACAATACAGCCTAAATTGGGACTGTACGAAGGTGGAGTAGATTGATGACTTTTATTTTGTTTGCTTTATTTTTTAGATTACCTTCATGTGGTTTAATGCTTACATAGAAATTAACTTTTCAACTTTGCAATTTGTAGGTCTTTTGAAATTCTCTTATTACCAGTAATCACCTAGACTTGTACAACGCACAACGACATATCTAAATTGAACATCATATCAAACTGTAAATTTAGGGTACGTTTGGATCAATATGACCATCCATATTTTCAAGGATACGGTTGTTTAGTTGTGTGGATGTGACGATCTAGTTTCTTATTTGGTTAGATTAATGAGACGGATAGAATTAAAACAATAAAATATTAATTAATGATTAAAATATGTTAATTATCATTAATCTAATTTCATAGAAGTTTTGTGCACAAGATCAAAAAAGCTTTGAAAAAGATAAAATAGGGTAAGACGATAGGCGTTGATAGTATTCGAATAAAGATGTGGAAATATCTCGAAGATATAACTATAATATAACTAATTAAATTGTTTAATAATATTTTTTAATCGAACACGATGTCTAAGAAGTAGAGGAGAAGTATATTGATACCAATCTAGGAGATATCCAAATTTATACTAATTATAGTTATCGAGCTCCGTTTGATAGGAAAACCAATTTGTTTTCATATCTAGAAGATTAACTATAGAAGCAATTTTTTTAATACGACAAGTTATGAAATTGTTTAAAAAGCAAAAGAAGTATCTACACATTATTTTTATTGGCTTAAAAAAACCTTATCAAGGACATGAACAATGACACTATTCGAATAAATGATGATAACACAGATTACCTCTCTATTAAATAGGACTACATCAAAGATTGGCTTTTAGCTCATATCTTTTTGACTTGGTAATAAATGAGGCTACAAGAAATATATGAGAGGATATCGTTTGTTGTATGCTATTCGTAGATGATGTAGTATTAGTTGATAAGAGCTAAATTAGAGTAAATAGAAAATTAGAGTTGTGATGACAGACTTTTGAGTTTAAATGTTAGAATAATCAGAAGTAAGACTAAATTACTAAATATTTGAGGTGTAACTTTGGCACCATTATACACGGGAGAGAAATGTGAGTTTAGAAGGTCAAGTAGTGTTTATGAATAATACCTTTCGATATCTGAAATTGATTTAATCCTGACCCTTGATTATTAGTTCCTTTTTCTGATTAAAAATATTAGTGCGTTTCTGCCAATCAATAGATGATAGCATGCAATTGCAAAGGAAAGTATCAATGCATTAACTACACCTTCCAAAACTAAATCACGCATGCCATAGTTTGGACTAGTATTAACAGTATTCTGCATTCTCCGTTGAAATTTGAATCTGAAAAATTCCTAGTAAGATCAAATAAATGAATTAAAATATCCAAAATATTTTATATTTTAAAATAAGAAAAAAACCGTTTCCTACTTTTCTCAAGAATTTGAATCTGGATATCGAGATCTTATTATCAAATTGGAAAATGATTTGAAATGTTGGTCTTCAGAGTTATAAATATATTTCAAATTTAATGACAGATAATATTTTGTATGAATTTAAGTTTTGTATTTTACAATCTAATTCCATAATAAAAGCACATGAGGTTATTTCACTACTTGCCAAACAAACACCATGTTTCTAATGACAGGTGAATAATATTATTTTGTTCCCTTATTATGGTCTATTACCACCAACAGGGTAAAAGAAGTATCAACCGTTGGATTAGTGTGTAATGAAGGGTCCAAACATACTTGGGAGTACTGTAAAAGAATCCAATCATAATTGGTCATATGCGTGAGTGCAAACTGCATTGAGAAGGGGTTGCACCATTTTATTTTACATGTTTTCTCTTTAAGAGGACATATTCTATGTCACTGAGTTTACTTATATTCATCGATCATCAACTTTGTCTCTCTATAATATACCACTAACTTTATCAATTGTTTCTATAATATATCATTATGTTGGTATTTTTTAAAAATAGCTAAAATGCCCTTCAAGACATATAATGGTTGGCAACTCATTGACCCATTAGAAGTTATAAAAAAACTATAAAACTTTTTGTGTATTCTCCTTACACAACATATAGAAGTTGTATTAAAAATTTTTTCCATCCTTTTATTCTTTTTAAAAAACTTTTTATGTAGCATATGAAAGAGGAATCACTTGCATAAAAGAGCCGTGGCATAAAAATATTTTTTTAAGCATATGAAAGATGATTTTCATAAAAAAAACATCAATCACAAAAGTATTCTATTATCATATAAAAGATAAATAATATTTTTTAAAAGCTAATACATAAAAAAATCTACATTGTGTAAGGATGCTATTAGAAATTTTCTTTTTTTTTGGAAATTCTAGTGGATCAATTAGTTATCAATTTGTGTACGTCTTGAAAGTCAATTTAGAAAAAAAATATTCGTTCTAATGATATATTATAGAAATAATTGATAAGATCAATAGCGAGAGGTAAAATCAATGATGAATCATTAAACAAGTGTAAACTTAGGACCTAGAGTAGATTCTCTATAGCCTTTGCTGGAATACAGGAAGTATGTCTTAGCCCATAGTATGTCAATTAAGATTATGTCAATTACTCGATGGGGCATATAGTTCATTTTCAAAGTTTATTTTGGGCCGGCTGAAATCATAATTACAGGATGGTACCTAATGATTGCAAATGATTAAAACGTATAGACATTATTACTGGAAGAGGATGACAAAAGGGGCTGGAAATTTTAGAGGCCCTAACACACCTCATGCTTACATATTCAGAGTACATTTTTCAAATGACTAGTACAGTTAACAGTAACATATTTTTTTTGTTTCCATACTAATACAGCTACATGGAGCAAGTTCTTTTTACTGTTTACTGCAGAAAACACAACTGTGCTTAAAAATTCATGTCAGACGTGCAAGGCAGGATTAAAAATCTGGAGAGCAGTCAAATAGAAGAAACTGGTCAGAAATTGAAAACTTCTCGTTGTTTCCTAGTGTTGAAACAGCTGATTTGGCTTCAAAATGATTTGGCTTGCCGGCAGTTGCTATTGCAGCAACAGTTGTCGCTGCGAACGAAAATGCAGAATACAGCCCTTTCCAAGATCAAGGGACAAAACTGAGGTCGCAATACCAAGAGATTTCTGTAAGAAAAATGAGCAAATCAGCAGTTCCTAGCTTCACCATTAGTTCCAACACAGTGAACATCACAACCCACAAGAACAGCGAACACATGGCATTGCATCTTATGGCTCAACTTAACATTGCACCATTAGCGCTACAGATCCTCAATTAGCAGGACTACTGCAACTACAAACGACTACACGGCTCACCGATTCCGAACCATATGTCGATATGTAGCAAAATTCTCCATAAGAATTGGTCATTTCTGAGCTAAAGTTTCAAGCTTCAGCGCAACATCTTGGCACCCACATAGACAATGAAAGCAACGGCGAGCACCACGGCGGAGACCAGGTTCCAACAGATCCCGGAGGCGATGCAGTGCGCCTTCCGCGCCATCCAGACGGCGGCGTAGTAGCGCCTCAGGCTGGCCCTGAACATGGCGCAGGGTACTGAGGGTGCACACGGCGCCGCCGAGGAACGCCACGGCGTGACCGCGAGGAGGGCATACACCAGGACGCCGCCGCGGCCGTGCGTGGACCGGCCTGGCGTGGGCATGGGTGTGAGGGTGGTGGCATCGGCCGAGTCGTCCGCTCCTCCCATGGCGGCCGTGGTGGCACCAACGGCGAATTCCGGGAGACTGTCGACGACCTTATCTCCGGCCTTGACCAGCCGTCCGCAGAGGTCATGCGCCTGCAGGAGCTTCGACGCCATTGCCAGCCAAGGCTGCGAGGCCTCAGTCACTGACCCCTCCGCGTTCTCAGCCGCTTCCAGGAGCATCTCGACAGCCACAGTGCTCACCGCGACCAGCCACCCGTAGAGGCCCTGCAGGAGCTTCGCCGCCACTGCCAGCCATGGCTGCGAGGCTTCTACCATGTACTCCACCATGTTCTTCGCCACCCTGGGAAGATTCTCGAGGACGACCGCAATCGCCTCGACCAACCATCGGTAAAGTCCCTGCAGGAGCTCCGCCGCCACTGCCAACCATGGCTGGGAGGCTTCTATCGTGTATTCCACCGTGCTCTTCGCCACGCCAGGAAGGCTCTCGACGGCAATGGCAACCGCCGCGAGCAGACACCCATAAAGGCCGTGCAAGAACTCCGCTGCCATTTGCAGCCATGGCACGGATGCTTCTATCGCGAACCAGGCCGCTCCCTTGGCCACCGCCGCGGCAACCGGGAGATTCTCCGCGGCCACACCTCTTGCAACTACTAGCCAGGCCCAGAGGTGGCTCAACAGCCCCGCCATTGAGGCCCCGACTGTTTTCCTTGTCACGGCCGCCGGGAGCATCTTTACGGCGAAGGCCTGGGCTGTGTGCACCGTGCGGCGCCGACGGCCAAGAGGTTGGCGATGGGGACGACCATGGCGAATGGCTGGCTACACTGCGCAGCTCGCGGTTTCGTTTTCATCGAGGAGACAGTGAAGAAAGGATGGGAAAAAGAAGAAGCGAAAAGACGCACGCACCACCCAAGCCCGAAAAGCAGCACGCATTGAGCTTTGCTTAAGAGTGGTTGTAGTAGTACTACTTTTCTAGCCGAAAATCTACTGAGGGCCTGTTTGTAACGTAGACAAATATAGGAGTACAGAGTAGAAAAAAAAGAATATATAGAAATATAAGTGTAAAACAGAGAAATAAAAAACACAGAAAATATAGATATAGTGGTGTTTGGATTGAAGGAATTTTAAGACATTTCTAATCATCTAATATCCCATCAAACATTAACATGTGGGATATTGCTACATCATCTATTCCCTAGGCCGATTGCAGATGACGTGGGCGTGGGCTGTTCGTGCGATGGCATGTGACCCCTCTCAATGACTACAGAGAGTGACATAAACGGAAAGCAAGAATAGAGGCTACCACGGCCCAACTTGGGCACCTTCTTTGAACTGATCCCCCGAGGTGCTCGGGGAGGAAGCCAAAACTATCCTGCTAATAGGTTGATGGTGCAAGCTGACTCGTCACAAAACTCGGTAGTATTTTCATTGAACGGCGACAAGATGGATATTCACCTTGTGGCGCATGGTTGTGGAGACAGGTGGACAATTGCCACCCTTGACGCCCATCGCTTTGGTCATGTTTATCCTGACAGAGGCCCCTAAAAAAAATTAGGGGCACAGTGGACTACCACGCCCTCTAGCTATAGGTAGGCCCCTCAACCAACATGGTGTGGTAAAAACTATTCTAGTAAACATGTGTGGATTAAGCGGGGGAGAGTGGTGAACTTGCGGCACATCCTAAACTTGGACAGGCACCACGTGGGCTCACTCGAGCTTAGTAGAACAAACAAGATAGAGGGTTGGTGATAAGACTTTTTATACCTAATCCCTGTATCCATGATACATCTTTTGAAGTTCGGTTATGTGGTGTCCCCATAAGCTATAACGGGTGAACCAGGACCATGGAGGGGGAAGGAGGAAGGTAGAAGGTTAGAATCCGTAACTACCTACTACAAAGTTGAAATCTAAAAGAGAAAGGAAGAGAAACTACTCTGACTCTATAAAGCTTCGTAAGCTCTTTATCCACTAGGAGAGAAGTCAAGAATACAATAGGAGTAGAGTGCTTCCAGGTGACTTGTACCTATATAAACTGAACTCACATGGGGTGTATAAACTAAACTCACAACAGGAGGTGTTGCCAAATCCCCACTACCAGCATCCAATCACTGATAGCTGGTGCGCCAGGTAGGGAGAGCGCTTCGCGTTCGAGTTTACTCCAATTCCACTCTTGAGAATCTAGTGATGGTAAGTGGACATTATCACTAGAACTCTGAATCCAACAACGCGGAGGAGTATGAGGGGCTACGAGACCATTAGCCAACCTCGTCCCCTTCTCATTGTCGTTCGGGATGACACACGCGCCCTCATGTCGAGCCGATCTGCACGACCCTCTCTTGTGCCGAAGAAGGCGAGACAGGGCCAATAGGGCCGCCATCGCCACGAACATAGGGAAATGACAGGGTCGCATCTGATGCATGCCCTACATCGACACGACGCTAACTTGAAGGCTGATGGTTAAACAAGATTGTCGAACTGGTGGGCTTCACCTACCGCTAGGTGGTGGCCAACCACTCTCGTGGTGCATTAATATCGTGTTGAGGGCCACCCTATCGACGGTCGTGATACAATCGTGTCAAACCCCGACATTGGGATGAACACAAATTTGGTGGCGGGACACTAGGCGACTCGACGCTTCCCCAGCTTAGATGAGTGTGACTTGCACTCCTAATTCAACTTGTTATGGTGCCATGAGAATGCATGGGTTATGCTATAGCGCACCCAGAAGCGCCGCAAAGAGGCCGAGCTCATAAAGGACCACGCTTTCCATTGGCTCGGCCCCTAGAGGCCACGTGTACCAAGCTCGTACTAGTACCCACTTGGAGGTACCACACCATACGGTGCCGAGTGGTGTGCCTTCACCCGTGAACTCGGCTAGGTGTTGTGGCCACCAAGTTCGGTCTAAACCTCCCAAAAAAGTACAACGTGTCCATCGACCCTGCCTAATTCCTCTAAATCTACACCACCACCATCCAAGTGACAGACGGGTCGAAGAAAGTAATGGCCAACTACTTCAACTTGGCCTTTGAAATCCTCGGCCTGCTCTTTGCTGATGAACCTTCTCACACGCTTCATCCGCTCAAGTGAAGAGTTGTCACCGGTTCATGACCAACTTCCACGACACCTTCATATGTCCTGGTATGGAGTTCAACCTCCACACTGTCCAATAGCGGGAGGGTGAAACGTTGAGGCTATACATCTAGCACTTCAACTAGGTACGTAACACAATCCAGCAGATCCCTACCCCCGCTATCATCCATGCATTCAAGCATGGAGTCCACGACGAGCACGTGTGAGAAATTGCGCACTTACTAGGTTGAGAGCACCGTGGAATTATTCGCGTTGGCCAACAAGTGTGCTAAGATGGTAGAGGCCCGGGCATGACCCGACCCATCCCCTAATCAGGCTCCTGCCAATGGGGCCGGTACCTCCTGCTCTGTTGAAAGACGGGAGAAAAGGAGGAAAGAAAGGTGCTCCGACAACTTTGTCTTGGCAACGGAGGGCAAGGGGTGCAAGCCGCCATGTGACAATGCCAATGGCGGCAAGAGAAAGACCACCCATCGAGCGTAAGGACGACAAGTGGTGCAACGTTCTTGAGACTGACTAGCACGACATCACTAAGTGTTAGGCAGTCAAGAACCTCATCAACTGTCGCAAGAAGATCCAGAAGGAGCTCCGTCACAAGGATAGCAATGATGACAAGAACATCAATCTAAGGTTCTACGAGCTTGAGCACATGGTCACCACTCTCAATTGTAGTGCCTACACTCACACCTTGCGTCGAAGCTTCAAGATGATGTGGCACGAGCTGCTCACAGCTACCCCAAGCACAAAGTCGGCACGACGGTTCAAGTGGCCGGATACACCGATCACATTCAACCAGGACTACCTTGAGACCATCTCGAGGGCTAGGCGGCATGCCCTCGTCGTCACCCCTACTATCTACAAAGTTAAAGTGGGTTGTCCTTATCAAAAGAGGCATGGGGTTGAACCTCATGTCCCCCGAGGTCTTCAACAAGTTGAAGCACAAGGTTAAGAAGCTCAAAGCACGCAATACCCCTTGGGCACACCTGGTTCCCTGTCACCTTTAGGAGCCGAGACAGCTTTCGAATATAGTGGGTCATCTTTAACATCACTTACCACACGCTACCCAACACCACCATCCTCGGTCTTCTTACTCTCGTCCAATTCATGGCGTATATGCATTACGTGTATCTAGCCATGAAAATGCCTAGGCTAGAGTTTCGATCATGATGAATGGTGATATCGAGGGCACCATCACCAATGATGAATGGTGATATCGAGGGCACCATCACCAATGTCGAGCAACGTTGCTTAGATTTGGCTACACTAGTGCACGATCAGGGGCAATTCCTCCTCCAAGCCGTGGCATGCTGCTAGCAACTCCGTCCCTATTAAGGAGGTCACGCTAGGTGACAATCGGTCCAAGACCATCAAGATTGGCTATAAGTTGGACCCTAAATAGGAAAGTGCACTTGTCTTTCTCTAGGCTAATACCAACATCTCGCTTGGCAACCATCAGATATGCCCAGGGTTCCTAGGGAGTTGATTGAGCATCGTCTCGCCCTACGCCCAAACGCATGACCCGTGAGACAAAAGGTGCAACAACAGGCGCTAGAACACTAAGCCTTCATCCGCGAGGAAGTGAATTAGCTGCTCATGGTCAGTTTCATCAGCGAGGTCATCCACCTCGAGTGACTAGCCAACCAGTCATCATCCCCAAGTTAAAGTTGAGGATATGCATTGACTACACCAACCTTAATAAGGCATGCTCCAAGGATCCATTCCCTTTGCCATGTATATATCAGATTGTTGACTTCACTAATGGGTGTAACCTATTGAGTTTTATGATGTATATTCAGGTTATCATCAAATTCGCATGGAAGAGGATGGAGAAAAAACTTATTTTATTATTCCTGTGAAGACTTACTGCTATGTATGTATGCCTTATGGGTTGAAAAACACTGGTCCTTCGTACTAGCGGGCAATGCACATTACTCTTAAAACGCAACTAGGTTACAATGTGGAAGCCTACATCGATAACTTAGTTGTGAAGTCTTGCCACTAAGTCACGTCACTTGAAGACTTGGTAGAGACATTCAGTAGCCTCCGTACTACACGCATGACGCTCAACTTGGAGAAGTGCATGTTCAAAGTGCCCACGGGCAAGCTCCTCGGCTTCCTTATTCTAGCAGAGGAATTGAAGTCAACCTCAAGAAAATTCGAACCATTGAGCAGATGTGCACCTTGCATGTCCCAAAGATATGTAGTGCCTCGTGGGTTGCATGGCGGCAATAGGGTGGTTGATATCAAATCTCGTGGAGCAGGGGCTCCCACTATTTAAGTTGCTGAAGAAGTCTAGTTGCTTTGGTTGGATGCTTGAGGCCAAGCATGCGTTGCTATGCCTAAAGAGGCACCTCACCATGTCGCCTTTTCTAATCGTGCCAGGACTTGGAGAACCACTGTTGTTGTACATCTCTACCACACCACAAGTGGCGAGCGTGATATTGGTGGTGGAGCACAATCTTGTTGAGATTGTGCAGAACATTGGGTTCAAGGTCTCGATGGTCTCTAGGCACAGGGGCAACCCCATAGACAAGCTTAGGGCCCAAGGGCGTGAGCAATGTGATGCACGGGACCTGAACTAACAGCTAGGTTTAAGCTCCCAGCAAGCCCTAAGTAGGCGGCTGGGTCCGAGCTCCCAGCAGGCTCATGACAACTAGGCGAGCTTGGGTCTTACCATGGCCATAAGGTGCAGTGCCCTATGTACTTCATCAGCGATATCCTACAGGATGCAAAGACCTGTTACCTGCAAGCTCACAAGATGCTCTATGCAATGCTGATTACATCTAGAAAGCTTCGCCATTACATCCAAACTCAAGGTCTTAGTTGTCACCTCGTATCCATTAGGCCATATCTTATACAACTAAGAGGGCACTAGGCGTGTTGTTAAATGGGCAATCGAGCTTGTCGAGTTTGACCTACCCTTCGTGAGCCGCCACATTATCAAGAGCATGGTTTTGGCATCTCAGAGTGGAGTCCAGTCCTCAAGGTCGGGGAGGAACACTTGTCCGCTAACCTTAAACGTGGGAAGCCCAAGCAGTGGACCATGCACTAGGTTATGTATTTTGATGACTCCCTTACTCCAAGGTGCTAGGGCGGGGATGGTGCTTATCTCCCTAGCTATTGACGTACTCCTGTACGTCGTGCAGCTGCATATCCATGCATCCAACAACATGGCAAAATACAGAGGCTTGCTTGCTAGCCTCCAGGTCGCGACAAGCCTTGGGGTTTGACACTCTTCGTCAACCAAATTACAAAGGAGTATTGATGCTCGGACCTCCAAATGGTGGCGTATGTGCTCAGACCATCCACTAGAGTTACAACATGTGCCCTACCATGATAACATGATCGCCGATAAGTTGTCCTAAATGGCCTCGTCCCACATGCCAATCTTGACCAGAACATTTGGAGAAAGGCTCACATGACCATTCGTCGTGGTTACCTACCAAGACGAAGAGGAAGCCTCCCCAAAGGAGGGATGGCCTAGGCAACAACTTCAGTGAAGGAACTCGTCAAAGAGTCACTAGCCAACGAGCATGCAACACTTACTAGAATCCTTTGGCACCCTCGTGGATCGATGAGATTCAAGGGTACCTAAAAGAAAATATCCTTCTTGATGATGACACTATTGACAACCAAATTTGGCACCTAGAGAGAAATATAGCATGTTGTTGACAACCAAATTTGGCACCTAGAGAGAAATATAGCAAAACTTGGCCAAATTAGGAAATGGCCCAAGCGTGTTACATAGGCCAGTTCGACGGGCAACTTAAGGCCGATCCGACCAACAACATAGGGCCAATCTGATTGAGGAGCCTGACAATCGGACTGACAGAGGCCGAGTCCAAGTCCAATTGCAATGGTTCTCGTGTTTCCTTGCTTGAGCTTATGATTTCTTAAGTCCTACTTGATCCCTAAGCCTACTAGGATGTGTATAGGCCATGTGAAGATATGACCAACCATTATAAGGGTTTTGGCTAGTTTAATTAAGCACACAATCTACGATCAACACAATTAGCCAATTGAATCATTCTTTCAGTTTTACGTCTAAGTTTTGCCCTAGTTTTTACCCTAATTCATCCATCTTCATTGGTTTGGACCATAAGCCATCCATCTTTGCTATAAGAATGCGATACCCTTTATAGGTTTGTCCTGTAAACCTTTCATTGTGCCCATAAGACAAGTGTTTACCTCAATTTGTCTAAATCGACTCCGCTAGTTGGTTTTGATTTCTAAACCAATCTTGATCTAGAGTTTCTCCAAGTCAAGGTGGTTGGCGACTCTTGTAAATACCACAAGGCTTTAGGTGGATCTACATTATGTTGATGGCGTGACCAAAAAAGGCATTAACATGAGTTTTGGCAACTCCACTAGGGATGTCTATATCAACATCATGAGCAAGCATGAGGTAGATCCAAGCAATGTCACACCTCTTACCATAGAGAATTCGATCGAGAAAAAATGGCAAAAAATAGAGGAGCAGAAGATGTCTATGGAGAGGGTGATGCTCGCATGGTACATCAAGACCTGTCAAGGCATTTCCAAAAAAACCGTTCCTCTACCTTGAATTGTTCTATCCGAGGTGGTAAATTCTAAGTCTGATGTTGTGTCTCCTGCTATTGAACAACTTGTGGCTATTTCTATGGATGCATCTATAAATTCTACTTTTAATAATATACTAAAAGCCACTATGAGTTCTTTCTTAGCTAGTAGGATGGAACAAATGATCTCCAAATTTGGCTCCTTGATGATTGATTTGCCATCACATGGTTAAAAATCTAGTTCTAGTGAATCCCCTACAAAATAAATCTATAGTAAAATTGATGGTGCTACATGAAAACAGATGACTCATTATGTGGGGGGTGAACCAAATCAAAATTTTATGGCTGGTCTGACCATGTTTTCTATAGTTGATCCGACCACCTCCCTCCACTCCAGTCCGACTAGCCCCACGACTGGTCGGATAGCGCCTCTAACCATCGGTCAAACTAGGATCTAGGTTAATCAAACCGATGCAATTATACCCATTCAGAAGGTTGACCCTATCATAAATAATTATATTTTATATTGTTATGCACCTCCTGTTACTATTGTTAATCCTATCGTTCTACCATTGCCACCTCTAATGCCTAATGCTTACATTGAGTCTAATCCTAAACAAGCTTTTGGCGAGTATCTGCAGGATGTATGTTATGGCTAGCACCACCACCACCTCTTAAACCATAACGAAATTGGGTACATATCCACAATTTTAAACTTTTGGGTATGAATCTTACTTTCTTTACTAACTAGTTCAAATAAGTTTGACCTAAATTTGAACCAATATGTTCCTTTTTTGGTTAATTTTTTATTCTAGGTATGTGCCATGTAAACTAATAATTATAACACAATGTAATACAAGCTAGTGAAACTATTTTTTTATTTATAGGTATGTTCCACGTAAACATATATTTTATGTCCTGATTTTATTAGGAGGGCCTGAGAATATGAAAGAAAGAATACATGCTATTGGTAGGGAAGCTTTTGGAATTATGCCAAGGAATCAGGCTAGAGTTTATCAAAAGTTGCATCCTGGTTATTTTGACAACATCCCATATCCTCATGGTTTTAAAGTTTCTAAATTTACCAAGTTTAATGGTGAGGGTGAGGATAGTAGAACCACATGAAAACATATAGGTCAATTCTTAGCATAATGTGGTAAAGCGAGTAACACTGATGCTTTTTAATTACGCTTGTTTTTAGGTCTTTGTCTGATACTCCTTTTAATTGGTTTACTTTTTATCGACAAATTCTATTCATAATTAGGCTCAAGTAGAACAAAAATTCTATTATTATTTCTTTACTAGTGAAACTGAACTTAGATTAACTAACTTGATATCAATTAGACAAAAGTATAATGAATCAATTTCTAATTATATCAAAAGGTTTAGTATACAAGAAACCAATATTTTAGTTTGAATATAACTGAAAGGGGTTTAACCAACTTTGCTTATAATGGATTACTTATTTCTATTAAGGAGAGATTGGATGACCAACAATTTCTTGATGTTAGTTAAGTTTTGCAAAATACTCTGGCTCACGAAAGTCGGGCTAAAGAAACTAAAAGGTTTATTAGAACTAATGATAAAAAACCTAGTATGAATGTGCTTGATTGTTTCGATGATGAATTATCGGGTGATGATAAAGATCATAGTGTTAGGTCATGGACTAATAAAACTAAACCATTTGTTTACTCTAATTTAACGCCTACTCTTTGCAAGGATCAGCAAAGTGAGATTAAATATACTTTTAACATGACCAAGTGTGATAAAATCTTTAATTATATTTTACAAGAAAAATAAATTAGTTTACCTAAAGACCATATCATACCACCTTGGGAGGAATTGAAACATCATTCTTGTTGTAAGTGGCATGATTCTTGTTCTCACGCTAGTAATGATTGTAATGTTTTCTATTGATAGGTTCAATCGGCCATAGATGAAAGACGATTGAAGTTTACCAATGGACCAAAGATGAAGTTAGATCATGACCCTTTTCCTGTGAATGCAATGGACTTCAACAAGAAGAAGATATTGATTCAGCTTAGTCAAGCCGAATTAACAAAAGAGAAGAAGGTCATTATTGGAGAATCTCGGTGTAAGATGATCATATCAAAAGGTCCAGAGGTTGGAGTGTGGAAAGTCACAAGAATGAAGCTTCAAGCTCTAAAACTCCAAAAATGCCAAAAGTGAGTTTTGAGATGCTCTTAAACAAGTATGAGAGAAGAAAGGCCAATCAACGACCTAACGATCTGCCTAGTAATACGAAGACACCAAGATCACCTCTTGGAGATAGGTTTGGTTAGTGACCATATGATCCGCAAGTCATGTCATGGGGACCATGTCCAATGCCACCACTGGGTTATCCTTTTCCTTATTTTATGCCATGGGGAGTGCCACAACTAATGTACAAGTCTTTACCACCAATACCGCTAATGCAATTAAAACAAGGATGGGTGGAGCCATGAAGATCAATACATGATGACTCTGGTGTCGTGTCTCGATGACGATTGCTTCACGATCGCTTTGTCCCCGAAAACCCTACTCAATCCCGATCCTAATCTAAGCGCTGGAGGGTGTTCGTAGTGCAATCATTGGTCAATGCAAGTGGAGGCCCGAAGTACGTCACTACCTAACTGGTGATCACCAGCGAGACCACATCAAGCCAGTGACCTCATCTCTTCTACCCTTACACCGACAAGGATCTTCTTTCTCTACTTCCACTCCAGTTCAAGTAGAGGAGATCGCAGCAAGTGCAATGGCTTCAAACAACAGTCAGTAACCCTAAATTCCGCATTAGGGTGATCCTTTAGGCTAAGCATATTATATTTAGTAGATTAGATAATCTACATTTGGTATCACAGCCAATGCTTAAGCCATTAGATTCTATCATCCTGTTCTGGGAAGCCTTATGCTGTGATTGCTTCTATTTGTTGGTTAAAACGAATTAGTCCTTAATCATGTTTGGGTTCATGTCATTGAGCTTCTGTTCATGATAGTTAAGTCGAATTAGGATTTCATTTTTTCCCTCCTCATGGCTATTTAGGTTCATGTTTACGTTTTTATGATGAATTTAGGCTTGGGCAGCAATTATAAGGTGATTTCGGCGGATAGTGCAAAATCCCCAAATTTCCCCAATTTCAGAAACCCTAAATTCGAAAATTCCCAAATCAGAACCCAAAATTCCCCAAATCCAGCGAGACTCCAGTAGATCGGGTAGAACACTTACCGAATTGAAGTCCTCGCCGCCGTCAGGGCGCGACGGCATCAGGGTCGTCGTGCGCGTGTAGCCGGGCATCATGTCCTTGCCGTCGTCGTCGTGCGTGTCATTAGGCTCGCCGCGCACGACTCGGTGTGCTCCTCGCTGTCCCCAGCATCCTCGTCCACACCAGCATTAGTCCTGCCGCGCGCGCCGTCTTGGCATCAGAATGGGCTCAAGCAGCATCAGCTTAGCCACACGAGCGCCACGTGGCATGGCTCGGCCGCGGCACTCCCGCTGTGCGCCGCCGCTGTTGACTTCGCCGGAGATGTGCGCGGCATCGACACGGGCGCCTCGTCGCCGTCACTCCGCCGGGAATCGCCGCCGCCATCGCCATGAGAAGAGAAGAAAGAGGATCGGGGAAGAGAAAGAGGGAAATGGGGATTATGGTTTGCCGGCTGTGGTATTTTGATCGATATGGGAACAATCTGAACCGTCCATCAGATCGGACGGTCCATATCGCTCCCGCTCGGGCCACCGCTGCGCTGGGCTCGCCGCTGCTGGACCGCTCGAGCGCAGCCCGCGCACAAGCGTGTGCTCCAGTAGGCCGTCGGTGTGGTAATGGGCCGTGCCTTTTATTGGGCCGATTTCGTCTTATTATTTTCTCGGCCTATTTAATTGTTTTTCTATTTACAGAAATAGCATTAGTACCAGTTGAGTTCTTAAAATTTACTGAAACATTGTGATAAATATTTTGGATGCTTTAATTCACCAAAGAGAAATTTGGCTAGATATTTTAGCATGATGTGAATTTGTTTTTACCAACGTTAATTATGAATTTATGTCTTTTCTTAGGATTTATTATTCCTTTATTGTATTTACCCAATGGTATTATGATTTAGGAAATCAAATTCTGTCATTATTATAATATTAATTATACCAACGTAAATTGATTACATACAATTCTCATTGATGAATTTTCATGAATTTTTCAGCTTTTGTTCAACTTAGAATCATCGAGTATATTGATGGAACAAATTATGCTAAGTAGAATGTTGATATTTTGCTGAACTTAAACATATTAGATTATGATTATGCCATCAAAGAGGATACTCTGAGGAGCCTTTTATCATTGAGCACGATTATGCAGAGAAAAAGAAAAAGTATGAGAGGAAATAGAGGCATGAGAGAAAACCAATAGGATTGCCCACATGTACATTAAGAGTTGTATCGACTCTAATAATGTCAAGACATCCTTACATAATGTTGATAAAAACTTTAAGAGCTCTTCTAAGACTTATGCTATCTCCATAATTAAGCATTTGATGTCTATGCGTTATAATTATAAAGATGGTGTGAGAAAACATAGAATGTAGATGGGTGCCATGAATAAGGAGCTTAAAAATATGACATGGAAATTAATAATGATTTTCTAGTCTATTTCATTATGATCCTTTCATTATTAATTATAATAATTAGAAGGATAAGTGATCCATTAGAGAACTCATTTCTTATTCGGTTGAGAAGGAGGATCGTCATAAGGCTAAGAAATAGAAACAAAAGGATCAGCTAAACTTCCTCAATAGTGTTAATGGTAGTAAGAGAAAGTTTTATCAAGGGGAGTCTAGCAACTCAGAGAACATGAAGAGTTCAAGCCCCATCCTCCTTCCACTTAGGCTGCTCATGATGCTCAGAAGGGCACGACTCAAGTGTCAGCAGGTTCAAGGTTTGCAAGTTTTGCAATGAAGAAGGTCATGCACAGAGGGATCATGTAGGCTTCAAGGTTTGGCTTGCCAAGAAAGGTACTACTACTATTAATATTGTCTCTATTGTTGATGATTTACTTTATGTTGAATTTTCTTATAATTCATAGTGGATTAACTCAGGTGTCACCATACACATTGCTACCTCATTATAGAGATTCCGTTCTGTGAGGACACTAAGAAAGGGGAGCAAATCCTAAGAGTTGCTGATGGAGCTGAAATTAAAGTGTAGGCTGTTGGAGAGCTTGGAAATGGCTTTAGTCTTTTACTTTATAATGTTCTTTATACTCCCTACCTCATTTCTATAATAGTATTAATAGATAGTGGTTATGAGTATAATTTTATTAAGAAGATATGTTTATTAAGTATGATAATAACATTATTAGTCTTACCACTATGCAAGATAAGTTCTATTTGCTCTCCATGCAAAATAAGCACTAGAGGGTGTTCGCAATGTGATCATTGGTCAGTGTAGGTGGAAGCTTGAATAAGAATAACGTTGCTATCTAATTGGTGATCACCAGTGACCACATCAAGCCAGTGACCTCATCTCTTCTATCCCTACACTAACAAACTCTAGAGCGGTTTGAGGGCATCTTCTTATGTACTTCTACTCCGGTTCAAAAAAGGAGATCATAACAATTATGAGGGTTTCAAACAATAGTCAGTAACCCTAAATTCTGTGTTTGAGTGATTTTTAAGTTAAGCACAGATTAGATAATCTATAGTGACGAGAATAATTTGATCAGTCCTAATTAGTAGGAATGCCGATTGGCATTCTTCCCTTTTTCAGTGGGACTCCTAATACAGCAGCATTCATACGGGCCACAAGCTAGATTGCAATTGTGTTAACATATCATGAGTTGTATCTCTTATAATAGATAGCCCACACTTTGCTATGGAATTCGTGGATGAATGCATCTTAAATATTATAGAAATAATAATTAGATATATGTTAAAATATTATAAAAATGATGTGGGGATGATGATTTGAAATGCTTGTATATTAAACTTTAAAATATAATAAATTATAGATGATGCAGTATATTTATAAGAATATTAAAATATAATAATTACTAGTTGATAATAATAGGGTATATTTGTATGGTAAGTTTTAGAATATATGGTATATTTGTATGTCAAGTTTTTGAATACAGGAGGTTATATATGTGTTGCGTTAGCGTGTCCTCATTTCCATGCATCGTCCAGTCCGTAGTTTCTTCTTGTCACTTTTTATTGTGGCATTTACGTGGTGTTTGGATTGTTGGAGTTCGAAACATAAAGG
The DNA here is from genome assembly GCA_030770085.1 of Oryza coarctata. Taxonomy (NCBI): domain Eukaryota; kingdom Viridiplantae; phylum Streptophyta; class Magnoliopsida; order Poales; family Poaceae; genus Oryza; species Oryza coarctata. The sequence goes on from CM061466.1 coordinate 16,630,705, forward strand.
GGCGGGAAAGAGCGATAAGAGGGGAGTGAAATCTTGGGTAATTAAAAGAGTAACGGAGAAAGAGGTGGGCTTTGGATTAGGATAAGAGCAGATCAGCTATTCAACCCAGTGAAAGGGGTGGTTTAGGTTGGGAAACGTGGAAGGCCCAAGCGCCACCGATCTTCCCCGGTCCCGGTGACGACCAAGCCGGCCAGAGCCTCGTCAGGCGTCAAGTACGTACGGTGGTGTGCGCCGTCGTCGGTCAGCACTCTTTCGTCAGGGCTCCGTCCCAACGCGCGTCACTGCTCTGCTGCTGCCAGTGCCAGTGCCCCTCGTTCTGCTGCTCGCGTCCGTCGCATGCCGAGGCGGCCCGGCCGGCTGCCGCTGCTTGACCGGTTTCCTGCACGAGGTGTCCTAAACTCCTATGGCCTTAGTACTAGCTTCCATCACCCATCAGACAACTCGTATATAGTGTCTCGGCCTATGCCACTAAGATAGATGTCGACGGCATACACTTCATGGAGATTCTTAATTTGTCTATGCCGCTTCCTCTCGTCCTAATTAAAGGGCCAGCCAGGCTTAATTTGCTCAATGGTTTGATCTTGTACCTCTCCTTCGTTCATGAACCCAAGGCATGGGGGCGGCCTATGAGCTATTCCTTCAGTACTCTTAAACAGGTGATGGTGACTTTTGTCGCAATAAGTGAAATGAAACATTAATCGTTACTGAGAGCACATAGGTTCCCTGTCAGTGGCTACTGCCTCCTAACAATTAAGACTATAGATAGATAGAGCTATCTATGGGGTTCAGAATGTGTCTTTGTAATGTTTAACATACTTCCTTCGTCATAAATAATTGGTGTTTAAAATAAGATTTAGTTAATATTTTGAAATTTTGATTATTAATTTTATATGAAGATAAGTTTATAAGCCGATGATATTATATATGATAGTGCTTTTTAAAATGAATATGAGCATATGATTTTTTTAAACTGATCAGTTTAAAATGAGATTTAATCAAACTTTCAACAATTGTTATCATTTCACATCATCTTTCTACTTGTTCCAATTTTCTGACTTTAGACATGGCCAATCGACACTCCAATCATTAGCTGGCATTGCAGGACACCAACGATTAGCTAGATTTTGACTCCACTTCCGTACATCGAATCCCATCCCTTTCTCGCTGCATGACATTCCAGCGTCATCATCCCTTCATTAATTACTCTCCACAACTTTAAGCACAGTCTCATACATCATATAGATATATAAGCATTTATATATTATTTAATAAAAATTAAGGTTAACAAAATTTTTTTTTGATACCTCTTAATAAATGATAGAGAGTTTGGATTGGGGGAAAATTAGAAGTAGGATGTGAACAAATTTAAATTAGTGCTTAATAGGATATGTAGCATAAATAGTCATGGTAGAAATACTTATATCATGAATAAAATATAAATATTAAAAATGTTTATATTTTAGAATAGAGATAGTACATATGTATCACTTGAGAGTAAAAAACTAAAACTAATTAAAAAGTGAGTAGACAATAATATGACTTTAGTTCTTTATAGGCATACATAATATATCTTCGGATTGTACCAATATCTCTGAAAGCAATAGGATTATCTATAGTAACTATATTATACGATAGCTACTGCACAGTTTATCCTAGGGGATCTGCGTCTCTAAAAAGGTTGGATATAAACTTAGGAGCAAATAAAAAGGATAAAATTTTCCATACTGCTTCTACTCGTGGGATTACTTTTGATACCTTTTCTATGAGCACATATCGCTTATCTTCCTGAGGATGAGAGAAAACCTCTCAATATAAACCCATGCTCCCTCACAATTCACACATACATATCCACTGGCCGTTGGCCGACTGCATTGGTCCATTCTGTATCCAACATTAGGTATAATAATGCACCGGCGCCGGCAGCACGGTATCTCCGGCGAGCTGAACGTGTTCGGAGCGACGCGCTACTTCGCCGGCCTTGCTACGGCTCGTCCCATAGCCGTCGTCGCCAGGGAGGCTGAAGACATGATCATCCAAGTGAAGAAGACGACCAGCGACAAGAAGACGGAGGAGGAAGGCCATCACGCCCAGCTGGCAGTGGCCGGAGTCGTCAAGACGACCAACAGGAGCAAGCTCGCTGACTTCCTCGGCTATTTGGTGTCGCCGGAAGCGACGAGCTTCCGCAAGAAGCAGCCGCCGGCGAGCAGTGAGACCACCACGACGACCTACGACGACGACGACCCGCCCAAGCTGGTATTACTCCCATCGTCGTCGACCTCGAGCGGCCGTACTAGCGTCGACGTCGTCGCCGCGGCTGCCGCTGCCGTGCACGGCGGCGGCGGCGGCGGCTTCCATGACGATGATCTGGGCGTGGCGATGTGGGAGGATCGGAGGCTGCAGGATGTTAGGGTTGTGAGGTGCGGCTGCTGCGACGAGGAGAGGTGGGTGGTGAGGTGCGGTGCTTGGGAGGAGGAGCACCACCACCATGGCCATGAAAAGAAGGCCATTCTTGGTGCTGCGACATCAACAAGGTACGGATCTCAGGTTGTCGGAGATGGTTCTGATTGGGAGAGCTACTCTAGTTCTGATCTGTTCGAGCTGGATCTGGAAAGCACCTGACATGATCTTTACTTTTTCCAGCCGATCGATTATCGAAAGGATCTGAATCCAATAATTGCATTGTATTGTATTAGTTATAGGTGAGGCTAGCTAATTAGTGAATGTTGCTCAAGAAAAAAAATCAGACGACTAGATAGTATTTGATAAGTACAAATGAACAAGTTTTATGCGCTTGTCGTATCTTGCTTTCGCCTTACATGCGTGTACGTAGGCCGGCAAGCATATATGCATGTATTATTGCATTTCTTCTTGTTTGTATTTCCTGGAGTTGGTGGAGACTTGGTGTACTTGGACATGAACAAGCATATATGCATGGATGTGAACAGGGCATGGCAAGTAAAGGGGACTATCTAATTTGTTAAGTAACCATGTTTCTCGCTTTGTAAGTGTAGTTTAGACTTGAATTTTTTGGAGCAATAGAAATGTATATGTACTCTACAGTGAAATAAAGGTACAGAAGGATTGTCTTAGTGCAAAACACTAGTCTATATCCTCCACGTCAGTTAAGCTAGCTACAATATCCAACTTTGAGCAAATTTTATAGCATAGCTAACTAATAGGTCTAAAAATTGACATGCCATCAACATCATATATAATAGTCTATATATATAAATATATACTACACTATTAATAACTAGCACATCTCTTATATAAAGACCATGCCATAACTTAGTCTGTTTTTCTTCTCTCTTTTCTCCTTTCTTATCTAACAAGCATATAGTCTGTTTTTCTTCTCTCTTTTCTCCTTTCTTATCTAACAAGCATAAATCTAACGTGATAATTTTTTTAGAATCCACTTACATCTCTTATTGTACTTCCTTTTACACAATATACAAACTACTAATTTAATATGTTAATTTAATATTACATTTCTTTTATCATATCTTAAACATCGTGTAGAAATTAGGTCTTGCATGTGACCCAGTTTCTTTGATTTTTCCTCTTTTCCCTTATTAAATCCTGTGCCGCATCAGCTGCGTACATGGTGCTTCAATTAATGCAATTAATTCTATGGACACCAACTAACACGGAACATTGGGAGTGCCATTAGGAAAAATCGGGGTAATAACACTTTCAAGAGTAGTTAGCTGATCGAGCTAGTGGCTGTGTATACATGTTAGTATGTCACGTACGTGAAGGTATCTAGTACTGTACGTAGTTCACGTTTTCTGTTGTGGGTTCCACACTAATGAGTGCATATATATGGTGCGTGCATGGGACACGCATGCACATATGAATATATGATCAATCTTGCCGAAGCTTATCCTTTTAGCTGTCTATCTGCATCGGTGAACATGCAGGGTACTGTACACTTGTTAAATTATTGTCTCTCGTTCACGGAACACGCTTATCCGCTTTCCCAACTGTCTTGACGCATTCTTGACTATGTGAGACGAATGCAGTGTAGCCGGAATGCTGGTTTGTCTTTCGACCTGTCCCTTTTCAGGCTTAATTCACTACTATAGAATTAATTAATTTTTACATACAGCTAAAATTGATTTGTGCAAGCAGCCCGCCGACCTCCCTTAAGGTGTCTGTGATAATGTACGTTTTCGCAGGCCCAACCATACCTATTTTAGCTACCTGCTTAATAGAGCTGACTGTGAAAATCTTTATCACAGGCGGCTAGCAGTTTGCAAACAGCCACCTGTGGAGAGTTTTGGAACGTTTTTCCAATTATTGAAGAGTTGCACTATTTTATAACAGTAAGCTATTATATATAATAGAAAATCAACATGTAAATATTTTTGTCAAAGAATTAAATATGTATAAAAGGAGATATATAGAAATATGTATTTGAATTAGATTATAAATGATCAATCTTGGATCGGATAGGAAAGTTTGATTACACATATTATTTTTCCCACTCTTGGAGGTTCTTATATTTGTCTCTAGAGCACTCTCATAGTTAATAAAACAGACCAAATTTATTTCAACAGTCACGTTTGATGAAGTGGCTTATTCATAAGTGTTTTCTTTTCCATCCATTATGCTATTTGAGGAGTTTGATGAATCTATAATAAAAATATTATAATAATTATTAGAAATTGTATTGTTGGGTTACATTACTACATAATAATTTTAACAAAGAAAAACATCTAAACCTATATTGTCAGGATTTGTTGTGTACCTCCTGCTGACCCTAAGCATCTCGCACATGTAATATCCACATAGTATGATGCCTACGGGTTACTTGTAGCACTTTAAAACAAATAATAACACCGTAAACTAGATATAAATATATAAACATATGCAAACATATGTGTTTATGTGGTTTATTATTACCGACCATCTTGTTTTGACATACAATGTTTCCTTTTTCTCTTCTATTGCTCCCAATCTATATGCGCTGTTTGGATAATTTAATTGACATGTCCTACAAAATTATTGGGAAAATCGTTAAAGAATGTACGTAGAGGATTTTACTTACAAATTCAAAATAGTAAAGAATTCCATATATTTATCTATATCATAGTCCACTAGGTCAAGAACTATGACCAAATGGTCCGTCGGATATATTAAAAATAAAATATAGATATATCAGAAATAAAATATAGTAGTCATAGATATTTAGAGCCGATAGAGTGAGTTGTTAAAGAGGTAGTAATAAAAACCTTATGTTCAGTATGGAAGATCGAACTTACTCAAAGTTATCAAAGTTATATAGGACCATTATGATTTCCTTATCTTAATAAGAGAGCATTACTCATCCTAAGTATGCTGTGACTTCAAACTTCTTGTCATCATGTAGTTACTTAACATACATTGCCTTTTCCTCAGGTGTCTTGCCCTAGAGTAGCTCACAATTATCCCGCATCTTCACTATATGTTGCGTTTGGCAAATCCTTGTTAGGTCCATATAGCCAACTAGTTTCCCCATCCTTTCTACATCGTGGAATTGTGACCTAAAGAGAACAACTCATATCAAATTGATGATTTAGTGGTAAATTTTGTATAGAAAGAAGAGCACTATGTTCACTTACAGCCACCATGCAATAATGAGATTGATGTCCAATCTTTCTAGTTGAAATATAGAGTGTGCGTTGCCAAAATTGATTAAAAATATGCCCCTAGTCCACTCATGAAAGTATCTTTCAGGACCTTGATACTTATCTACTTAAAGACCCTTCCTACTTGCTTCCATGTATCACTCATGCTAGCTCTTCATTTGCCATGGCAGTTTCTTCGAAATGTACATTGGTAATAATGACTTGCCATCTACAAATTTTAAAGGCTCATTATTTGTAACCCAAAATTCCAAATCATCCTTGGCACTTATTACCGACTTGTGCAAATCATATGTCATGATTTCTTTGCCCATATCTTTCAAACCTCTTCTCCTAAAGGTCGTAAACATAAACTTCTCCACATCTTTAAATTTGGTCTTCAGGTCGTATGTGAAACCATCTGTGGCACTACCTAAGGAGGTACTAAAGGTACCTCTTCTAGTGGTGGGGAAGCATGTGGGGTAGTAGGAGCTACTAGGGGTACCTCTTTTGGTGGCGGAAGAGATTGTGGGGTAGTAGGAGCTACTAGGGCAGGAGATGTGTCACACCCCAGTCCAGCGTCATTGTACAATGTTACTTGATAGGGACGTGTCGTAGGAGAATGGCACAAATCGCTTCTTACGAGATCGCGATATTGGTACCAGTCCTAAGACACAGCGTTGGTACCCATAGTGACCTACAGTGATAGTTATGAATTATTGCAATTCTTAAATTAAATAGTGGACTTATTTACCATAAGTTGCATCTCAAGGGAATCCTAAGAATGCAACCAACGACGTAGAAGTAGCAACAATAGCAACAGCAGAACCAATGAACTATCTCCTAACACCATAGGCAGCAACTAGGAACCAAGACGAAACCCTAATCTTCACTTCACTTCAACTTCACATTTTGGACGGAGGGGAAGCTATATATAGAGAGCAAGGTGAGTATTTACGTACTCAGCACATCACAAGAACTTAAGTGTTTAGTGAAAGCTTGAAAGAAGGGCAAGGTTGTTTTGCAAATCCTTCATTTGAAACCAATTTTAAAAACACTAAGTGAGTTCTCTTTTTAAGTTTGGATCAAAAAGAGACTTGCATCTTGATTCAACCTAATAGATGCTTTTCCACAATCCATTGGTATTAGGCCAATTTCCTTGGTCGACTTCTCATTTCTTGGCTTCGAGAGCCATTTTGCTTGATTAATTGGCTCCTTGAGCCCTTTTATCATTTTACTCGTACTCTAAGAGTTCCACTACCTCGTAGCATGGCAAACTGCTTCCACTCGAGAAGCCTAGTCTATGATGTCCTAAGACATCCTCAATCATATAGATCCATTTTTGACCACACAAGTCTTCCATCAGCCACATAAGGTGATTCTGGTGATGATTCCCAATCCATAACAAGTTTTTACAAAAGCACAAGTAGGCAAATGTTCACAATAGGAAACACCTTGCATCCACCTACGACTATGGTCACGGCTGTTCAAATAGTTAGTTAATCTCTATAGAGGAGTACATTTTACCTATAAGACATGAACTTGTTCCGAACTCCCATCGGTATCGGAAGCTTGCAACAAAGCCTTACCATAGTCAACCCAGGGTTACCTCGTGCCACATAGAGGGATCAAATCCTCTCACAAATGAACATTTAAGTTTTCACAAATCAAACCACTCATCAACTTGATTGGTAATCTGACAAGCTTTCTTCGTTGCCTTTACCAGGAACCCGGAGATGCACCAACCACCATATCTCGAGGTTCCACTACTATTGGCTTGCGAGGTTTCCCTAAACTGACTAGTTACTTAGCCAAGCTGTCACTTTCCATCATGTGGTTATACTTGGTATGCTCAATAAATTTCCCACAATAATCGATCCTTGTATGCGAATATGGAACATCGCCACATAAGCACAACCTCCATATCACGAGACTTTCATAGACCTTTTTTCTTTTCAAAAGTGCCAGCACTAGATGTTAGGTTTTTAGAGACTTCTTAAATCCATTTTCCAAGTTTTTGATAAATAACGATGTATGTGGAGTAGTTGATACATGTGCTTAGAGAGCATGGATATCGAGGCACCTTAAGGGTGGATCGACAAGGATACAGGGTATATCAACCTATAGGAAGTGTGACTACTAGATAGGTTCATCGATTTAGCACACAAACCGAGACCAATCAATTTAGATAATGCAAGATTGCAAAAAAATTATCATGATTTCAATTATAGGAGCAATATGATCAAGAGTGACTTTCCTTGCTCAAGAGCTTCACCAAGCTTCTCCAAATCCACGCTTGAACGACTTCCAAGAACGCAACTATACACAAACAATCAAAAACCTACACAAAGACCCTACTTATGACTACTAATAGTGCCATTTGAAAGATCTCAATTTTAGAGAATTACTGGAAGTGAAACATAGTTAATTAGAGGTACTGATAATTAGATATTAATTTTTAAAGATTAAATAATTTTTTGGACAAGGGAGAGTTATTTTGGATTGTTAGAAAGGAATATGCTTGGGAATATCACTTGCGAGTCACTGACAGGAGGGCCCATGCATCAATGAGAGGTTTACCTTGGGCTTACCGTGGATGAGGTCCACAGGCAGCTGGATTGGAGGTGAGAGGATTGACCTTGGTCCAATGGGCCAGCGGTGAGGCACGACCTAGGAGGCTAGTGAGCGGGCAAGGCCAAGGTGGCAATGTGGATCATTGAGAGAAGGAAGGTGCAATGACACGAGCTAGCGGTGAGGTGGCCCAGTAGACGCCCACGGGAAGCATCATGGGCCATGTTCGTCGACACAACCCATAATGCTGAGTGTGCGAGGTAGGCCAAGGGAATGACTGGTGGGTGAGGCCCATCGCATAGGGCTAGAGTAGGGCCTACTTGTCAACTAGATGGCTCATTAGACCTGGTCCATGTGCCAGCTAGAGATAAGGAGTGGTGGACTAGGTGTAGACATGTGCATCGGGTATGCACCGGGTGCAATGATCCCACACACAGCCGCAAGGCTCTGTACGGACCACACACATGGAGGGAGGAAGGACTCGCATGCATGGTGCAGGAGCATCGACACAGCGTCAAGGTGGCAAACACATGGTGCCGAGGTGGTGGCCACATAGAATGGAGCAAGAAAGAAGAAGAACAAGGATGGGATCTATCGATCAGCGATGATGTGAGCTTGCACTGTCCAACCATAGTATCTCAGCATTAGGGAGGACCATTGGGACAACAAGTAGAGCAAGATGAGTCAAGATAATGTCTTGAATTTACCAGGAGGTGATTGGTAATGGTAGATTGTGACGGATGCTTCCCATTTGTGAGCAAGAAGGGGAAAACATCACCGGGTTCTAGAGGAAAATTCATCACGTCTATGGCTACCTCAAGGTTTTATAAGGCCATTTCAAACATCCTCGGGGTAGGGCGGTGCATCTAGATGGCCAACAGTGGTGAGCTAGTGTCGACACCAAGTGAGCACAAGCGCATCGGGCAACAAGACATGATGGCAAGCTAGCTAGCAGCCTAGGGAAGGTGTATGAGGGAAAGAGGGGAGGAGATGGCTACCATGACCGAAAGGAGCACTGTGAGGAGATGCCGGTGGCATGAACATGATCGTTCGGCCTCGACACAAATCAAGTTCAGAGAAAAGGAAGATGGCCATGCCCTTGTTGCCAAAATGCATCACAGTGGACGAGAACGGTGAGGTGGAATATAGTGGTGTGGAGCAATGGGCCATGGGTGACGATGGCAATGATGGCAAAAGATAGGGCTCGGTTTGGTGGTAAGCGATGGCAAAATGGTTGCCATTGCAAGCAATGACCAGAGTGACACAAACATCCTTGTCGATCAACCATGACTCACGCATGGGTGGGATTCAATGGTGGTGTGTGGTTTGAACAGTGGTGAGCAATTTGGGCACAAGCGAGGCAAGCAAGGAGAGGCAAGGGGGTTTGCCTCCCTTGGCACGTGTGGTAGGGCAAGGCAGGCTGCGAGGCATGTTATGGCTGGCTTGGCCAAGCTAGGCCAGATTGGTAGCCTACGAGCTAGAGATGGAAGAAAGTGACGATGTTGGGTTGGGACAAAGCTAAAAGGGAGAGTGGGGACATTGGCCCAAGAGAGAAGGAGAAGAGAGAAAAGGTTGGGTCGGCCATTTGAAAGGATGAGTGGTGGCCCAAGTAAAAGCAAGATTATTTTATCAATTCCCAGGGATTTAAATTGGAGGAATTGGGATTTGATTTGAGTTGGATTTGAATTCAAATTAGATTATTGAACTCAAAGAATATGGAGGAGTCAAGGAAAAGTTACCAAGTGTGAACTTGACATTTTGGAATGGATGAAATATTTGGCAAGGATTTGAAGAGAGGGTTTGATTTATGGAACTTTATTTTGGAATTAGGAATCTTTTAGGAGTTGATTTTTGATCTAAGGAAATGAATCAAGGTAGAAGTTTAAATTGAGATCCATGGCACAACTTAGACTTGCAACCAAAGAACAAATTTTCATGGATAGGTTTTTGTTAATTTAGTTTTTAACACCTCGCAGAAAATGGGGCATTACAAGATGCTTGTTGGGAAGGAGCATCCTTTTGGGTAGTAGCATCTTGCGGGTGAAATGATCATTTGAGGCCTAGACAAGGGAATAGGAAATTTAAAACATTAAAGCAAAGAGGAAGCAACTGGTCACAATAAAACATTTGATGCTAAAGAATGGATATACCATCAGACTACTATTCCATTAGAGACCAATATAATTTTCATTATTCACAGCGACAACAAGCCAAGCTAAGCAATAAGATTGACTAGTCTACGATAATAAATTTGTACAAATAACAACTAGATACTTGGTGGCCACAAAGAGCTAAGCAATGCAAGTCTATTGAACAAGAAGGAAATAAGAGATATCACCGATGTATACTTATAGACGTATTTCCTAGAGTTCAAATCCTTTAGGGGATTCTACTATCTATTGAGGAGCTCACAAAAAGCCGAGTCTTTGCTAACCCTTTCCTCTAGAGATTGTACAAGTGCACTCCTCCTTCTACTAGTGGTATCTCTTTCTTTGCGGGAGCAAGATCTGTCGTTCACAAACTTCCTTGGCTTATCACAAGTGAATCGATGGCTCGAGGGTAACATCTAGCCATCTAGGAGTTCTCAGCCTCCAAGAGTAATAAATACAACAAGAACTCCTTGGAGTGGAAAAGTGATTGCTCAAATCAAATCAAGAACACACCAAGCACCAACTCTTTCTAAAACCAAATCCATTCACACAAAGTCAAACCGAGTAGATCTAGAGAGAAATAGTTTGGAAACAAGGGCTTAAAGTGAGAGAGTGAGATGAAAACCTAAAGCTCAAGAGTATTCAATGTGACCAGGCCACTTGCTTTGGCTGTGGGTCGGGGGCTATTCACCCCACAAATCATGCCCTAGAGGTTGAGATTCCTCATCCATTATGTCATCGGAATTTCTGTTCAATACAAATTTTAAACTCTAGCTCAACCATCATAACGCACAATGGAAGTTTTGTTCAAACACAATGGAAGTTTTGTTAATTTTCTAACAGGTGCAATAGAACCGATTTAGAATATAACAAAAATTTTGTTGGAAACTAATAGAAGTTCCATTAATTTTCTCAATAGAACGAACAAAACCAATTTAGCCAATAATGGAAGTTCCATTAGCACCTAACAGAAGTTCTGTTAATATTCCAACATAGCCAACAGAACTGATAATCAAAATAATGAAAGTTCTATTGATGCATAATGGAAATTTTGTTAATTTCTCAATAGAACCCAACATAATGAAATTGGCTCAAAACGAAAGTTCCGTTAGCAACTAATAGAAATTTTGTTCGATTTAAAATTCCAGCACTATAAAAGATTTTGAAGAACACTTTTCAAATAGGAATTTGTGAACCAAACTTTTAACCCTAGGATTCAATCGACATCCCTCTTGATAGTATGGCTTTTCCTATGACTCAAAGTAAAACAAAAATACATTTAACGTAGTGTTTTCCATCCATTCTTCTCAACATAGCGAATTTGCTGAAAACAAATCTTCTTACACTTTGAATGACTAAATTGTTTCTAACATAACTTAGTAAGAAACATTAGTCATTACTAGTTGATTGTCATTAATCACCAAAATTAATTAGGGGCCTATATGCACTTTCAGTGGGGTTGGTAGAGCTGGTGGCGATGATATATGTAGTGGAAAAGGTGGAACAAGTGAAGATTGTTGGTGTGCTGGAAAAGGCGAAGGTGGTGAGGATGGTCATAACGGGGATGATGGATTTGGTGGTTGGGATGGCAGACCTAGTGGGGAAGGCATACCTAGGGCAGTAGCTATCTCTGGCCGAGGTGGTAGTGAGGGCTGGTTTTGGCCTGCTAGGGTTGATGGTGAAGGGCTAGTGAGGATGATACCTTGATGATGCCACATGATGAACTAGTTTATCGCATCTCCAAGAAATTCAATGCCCTCCATCGTGGTGATGTCGAGCTCTAGCATGGCATGATTGGCATTAAACTTAGCCACTTATACCCTTGTGTAGTCACCAGAATGACTGTTTAGTGAAATTATCGCTAGGCCTATGGCCACCTCCATTGTCCTTCCAGCCATTCCAATCGGGATGATAACCTTGCAAGGCATAGAACCTATTATATCGTCTACGGATATAAGTTTGCGAAGGCAGATTCGACACTGCTAGGCATTGCATTAGGGGTCAAGGTCTCGATTTGTTGCTGAGTATCCACTCATCGTGGTAGAAGACCTGGATTTCAGTTAACTAGGTTGAAGAAATGTGCTTCCACTTGTTCCTTTATCTTTTCTCTAAGATTTTGATTATATCGGTCCCACCTCTTAAAACTTCCAGCGTCCTTTGGAAACCCTTCCTTCCATCTAGTCATAGAGGAGATGCCTCTAATGTGACTAGAGTGTTTGAGGTTGCTCAATGCTTCACCGAGCTAGTACTTGATGTTTAGATCGGACTTTCACTATCTCTAGTGTTGTCCCATAACTTTAAGCGCAAACTCCCTTGCTTTTTTCTCCATTCTAACTGGATATAGCAGTCTTTTCTTTAGCTCCATCCATAGCAGCTCCTTCACCCTTTTCGATACATTTTCCCATTTATCTACATTTATAGGCCTATGGGTCCTAACCAGTGATCCACACGAGTTGTTGAATTTAGCCTTCACAATTGGAGGCTCAATGTGCTTTCCTTTGTGGTCATTGGCTATTACGATATAGGTCTCATCTGTTAGCTTATTTTTACTTCTATCCACGCATCTTTCTTTTTTGCACAGCTTCCTACACTAGCAAACATATCTGGTGGTTCTATTACAAACGTGGTGGTGTCCTACTCAATTTCATCACCAGTTGACTGATGAGCAATCTCAACAACTTTTCGTTTTGAACGATACCGTGTAACTGTCTAGACAACCACAGTGGTGATAAGACATCAATTCATGTATGAAATCTACAAAAACACTACAATAGTCGGATATAGCTTGATATCATACTGCCTCTTCAATAGGAATGCAATAGGGGTCATTGTCGTTCGCATCAACCTTGTAACTTGTATAGGACATGGATCACTAGGGGTACACCATGACATATCATTGGACGCTTCCTCAACTTTCGTGTCTTGAGTAGTTGTTGGAACCTGGTCCTATGCTTGTATGGCTACATCTGGTCGATGCTGCGGATCGACTTGATCAATCGGTTCACGTGCTTCCATGGCCAATTGTTTTTCTTTAGTTGGGTTTTCTTGACTATCTTGTTGCTTGTCCATCATTCTTACAATCTAAAACTACATCCATTAGGCAATATGAAAAAAGTTATATATATCAAATAATAGGATCAAAGAATATATCAACTACACAAAAATTAATTGAACATAAGAAATGTACAACCATCAAATAATAGAAATGTACTATACATGAAAATTAAATTAAAACACAAATCCATAACAAATTGGATCTATTTTCAATAGAAATTACAATTCATTATATGGAACATACATTTTCAAAAGAAAAAAGACATTTAATTACACAATACACCCACTTTCACTAAAATGAAAATTAATTAACCAAAATGATAATATAATACAACCATTTTATTACAATGAAGATTAATGCAATACATACAAATGTTGTTTTCTTTCTTCCATAAAACAATCGAATTCTAGAGTTAATTCACGTCCATCGATGCATCGTCGCATTGATTCATGGTAGCTAAGCTAGCTAATGGTGATAGACAAACAATCAACTGACTGGCCGACTAAAACCCTATTGCATCATGCTTGACACAACCACTCCACACCCTTGCACTACTAGATCATTGACCTACATGCAAGCCATACCACCCCCAGTATTATACAAAACCAAAAATTCATGTGAGATGAGAGGAGTCTAGCCCCAAGCCCCCAACTCCTCCTTTCTCTTTCATCAAGTAGTAGCACCAGCTAACACCCCAATTCATCATCAAAATCATCCATCACAAACTAATTTCATTACAAATTCACCCTAACTCCCAATTTTCATCACCATGACCCAAATTCATCATAATTTCTCACAATACATCCCAAATTCATCATAATTTTACCTAATTAACTTCGCATGACTAGGAGGAGGGGCCAAGTGGTGATAGTTGGTAGCAACAAGGGGTCGGGCACAGAAAAGGCTAGGTTGATGAGGAGGGCCGATGAGGGTCAATGAGGGATGGTGGAGCAGGGCCAATTGGGTTAAGGAGGACGCGACGGCTAACCAAGTCGATGAGGGGTGACATGCGGCGGACGAGGCTAGGTGCGGTGAAGGACATGGCAAAGAGGAGGGCAATGACAAGGAGGCAATGATGAGAAGTACGAGGATGGACTCGACGAGTGGCAGCACATCGACAAGGGGTGGCAGCTCGATAAGGACCGGTATAGCGACACGACATCAAGTGGCGGTGGAACCGAGGGCTAGTGTGTCAATGCGGCATTGGCTTGGGTCAATGACAGGAAGTGGCGGTGGTTGTGGCAGCAGCTCCAAATTTTGGCAGCCTAGCGGTATAGCTAGGGTTTTTGCGGGTGTGAAACACGGAAAATTTCCAAGTCCCACGCGTAGTGCATATATAGGCTATGTATTTTCATAAGTGGACGACTTAAGCACCCTCTTACGATAATTGTTATTGCATGCGAGCACTTAAGTGGCTCGCTTGTGATAATCATTTTCACATTCGGACTGCTAAGAGGCCCGCTTGTGATAATTATTTTGTACAAATTGTTACCCAAAATTTTAATGGAATGAAAATGCAAAATTTGTGCAACTTGTACCTAAAACATTCTAAATTCATAACTAATTGAAAAAAAAAATCCAAAATTCACGCAACTTGTACCGAAAATTTTGTAGAATCATAACTAATTGAAATAAAATACAAAAATTGTGCAACTTACACCCAAAATTTTGTAAATTCATAGCTTATTGAATTAAGATCCAAAATTCCTACAACTTGTATCCAAAATTTTGTAAAATAGTAACTAGTTGAAATAAAATACAAAATTTGTGCAAATTGTTACCTAAAATTTTGTAAATTCATAACTAGTTAAATGAAAATCCAAAATTTGTGCAACTTCTACCCAAAACTTGTTAAATTCATAACTAATTAAGAAAATTCCAAATTTCATACAACTTGTACCCAAAATTTTGTAAAATCATAACTAATTGAAATAAAATACAAAATTTGTGCAACATATAGCCAGAATTTTGTAAATTCATAACTTATTCAATTAAAATCCAAAATTTTTACAACTTGTACCCAAAATTTTATAAAATCGTAACTAGTTGAAAAGAAAATACAAATTTTGTGCAAATTGTTACCCAAAATTTTATAAATTGATAACTAATTAATGCATATAATCAAAGCGGAGTGGATGAAGTGGTGCTAAATGTCTAGCATCCTCTACGATAAGAGGTACTATAGAAGCTAAAAAACAAGTTTTATAAAATAACGATTAGACCAATATAAAGCAGAATATTAGTCTATAAAAAGACGATTTGTTCAACAGCTAAGTGTTGCATAAATATATATGTTATGCTAGATTTGTGGTCATACAGGAATGGATTGAGTCCAGAACGATTATATACGTGATCGACTAGGGGTATCACCAATTGAAGAAAAGCTTGTCCTACATCGATTGAATTAGTTTGGCCGTGTTTAAAGAAGACCCCCAGAGGCACCAATACATTGTGAAATACTAAGTCAAGTTAATAATATGAGGAGAGGTAGCAGAAGACTGAAATTAACGTGGGGAGAGGTAATAAAAAGAAACTTGAAAGATTGGGATATACCTAAAGATTTATACTTGAATAAAAATGCTTGAAAAACAGGTATTGACATGCTTGAACTATGATATGAGACTCTTGTTGGGTTTCAATTCTAACCAACCCTAACTTGTTTGGGATTGAAAAGTTTTGTTGTTGTTGTTATTGTAATAATTAATTGAATGAAAATCTAAAATTTGTGCAACTTATACGCAAAATTTTGTAAAATCATAATTAATTGAAAAAAAAATCTGAAATGATGGTAATTGTAGAATTATATGACATAATATGACACGTTCCAAAGTAATTAAATTATAAAACATACATAGCATTAGTCCGATATAGTAACTTCAATGATTTGTCCAACAATACATGTGTAACTAGCTCTTAACTGATTTTCCAACACCATCAGTGTGTAGTTGAGCATAGCTTCTTTGTCAACAGTATTCTCAATGAGCATAATCATGCTAGGAAGATCGGTGAAAAATGGCATGTTGTCATCCTAGTTGTATTATTCAACATCTTCGACATAGTCAACACAAATGATGTGTTACTTCTCAGAGATCACTATGTCCTTCATCTCATTCGCAAGGTCGGTTACATAAAAAAAAACTTGTGCGAAGTGCTCAGCGAGTATCCATAGGTCATCCTTATGGCCTACATTCCCGTGGTCAATAATTGTTTTCCAAAGTCATCATCCAAGCATGTGCCCATTGGGTATTTGACCCATTGGCATCAAAACACTAGGATCTGTACGTTAAGTCCATAGTCAAGTTCTCATATTTCTTCAATTATCCCATAGTAAGTATTTTTCCTACATGATGTGTCTATGGCCTCGACTCGAACTTCATTATTTTGTGCCATAATTTTTTTGTATTTTGCTTTGGTGTAAAAAGTGTACCTATTAATGTCATATGCTTGCCATGTGGTGACTAAACTTGACAATCTAGATGCTAACCTTTTTTTATAGTTTTTTTCCTCTATAGATGCACCATCTAACAAATTTTGGTCCTTCAACTTTGTTGGGAAGAGACGCCTGTGCTCTTTCATGATCCATGTAGTTGAGCATCTTGCGTTTGATAAGGGTCGAAGATCACCAACAGCAAGATACCGATGGAAACCTTCTCGGGGTGGCCTGATCTTCACGACAGTAGGTTGAAAATTATAAGATAACTTGTTGCGAACAGCGAAGGATAACTAGCTTTATACCTACCAAGGTTGGATGTGACCAAGCGATGGGGAGAAAGGCACCGAAACCGTGAAGACTTCGACTCGATCTCCGAACAACCGTAGAACTACAAACCATGACTAATCCACACAAAACGGTGCAGCCGTACTGAAAAACCATAGAGCATGAAGTAGGGGACCTCAAAGGGATCTCTTCACAAGTCTAGGAAGAACAAAGAAGAACAAGGGTGTGCAAGGCACTCAGTAGCTCGGCTACAAAACCATGCATAGTATGTGTTCATTTAAAATGATCAAAAATTATCTTTTGTTGTAGTACATAGGGGTATTTATACTAGTAACAAGTCTTTAAGATAAGTATGAATTAAAGTCTCCACGTTGGGAAGGTGGAAGGCCAACAGGTGAAGCACTCCCGAGATGGTCTTTAATTTCCGCTTGTCTCGGGGTCTTCTGCGTAGTCTTCATGATAATAGCAATTACTCCTAGCTCGGAAGTCCAAATGACGTGCCATCAGTTGCTTTGGAAACTAGACTTGAAGCACTTTCCAACCATGTATATTATGACCCTAGTCTCTTTCTGAGATGGTACAGTTTTGCCTTAAAAATTAGAGCAGTTGCTATGTAACACTGGGTCTTAGCGTGTAATCCATTCTCCTCGGGAGCAGCTGCCTTGGTGTTCTTGGTGTAACCCACAGCGTCCTCGATGTAACCCAATATTGTCACCTCTCATGTAAACGTAAGTAACATAAGAGTACACAATTTAGACAGTATATAATTCTCATCAATATCAAGGTGTAATCGAGAGAGGAAAGTATACACCTCTTGTTGGAGTAACTTTGCACGGCTGCATGTAACGGGTCCTTCATAGGCTTGAGCATGTGTATCCATGGCTTTGCTTGGTGTAACCGGTGTTGCACTTGTCTCTTGAAGTGTAATCTTAGTTGGACTTGGTGTAACTTATGTACACACCAATGGTGTAAGTAACACAGCCAGCATAACCGATGCATTCGGGTTATGGATGGCTGGGATGTCCTCACCAGCGTTGTTGCTTCAACTCTCATTTATGTGCTCCTCAATCAAGGGATCCACTGTCATGAGCTGTTGGAGTACACTGCCATGTGCCTCTTGATCTGCTTTGTAATCCTCATCACATAATTTTCTCTTTCCTACTATTCCCTTTCCAGACAATCTCCCCTCATGCTTGGGGATTGGAAAAACAGTAGCCTTGATATCTTTTATGTAATCTATACAACACTCAATGACTTTTTTAGTAGTGTATCCCTCTATCATCATTTCCTCAGTGTGAGCACGATTCCGTACATACCCCTCAAGAATAGACATGTATCGCTCATATGCTCACATTTGATGTAAGTATAAAGGACCAAGTTCAATAATATGAGAGATCTTGTGTACCATTAATTGCACCATCATATTGAAAAATGATGGGAGGGAAATACATTTCTAGCTGGCATAATGTCTCCATATTGAATCTATGCAGGGGGCTCAATTCCTCAAGTTCAAATACCCTTAGGATAAAAAAAGTAACACATCTTTGTGATGAACACCTTAATCTTAATCTTAACTGGTTTGATTGCCCTTACAACAATAGGGAGGAACAATGTTAGCATAACATGACAATTATGAGAATTATAGCCAGAAAGGGACAAGTCTTTTATTGAGATTAATTTCCTAATGTTTAACGAGAACCTAGTAGGTACTTTCACCTTATGTCAACATTTGCATAATGTCTTTTTCTCTTCAGATGTCAAGGTGTAGCTAGCATGTGGAAGGTAGGTTTTTTCATTTGGCAGTTTCTTAGGATGAAGCTCTTCCCTTATGTCCAAAGTTACTAGATCGTTACATAACTTTAGTCCATCCTTTGTCTTACTTGGGATGTCTAAGGTTCCTATGGTGACATCGATAGCATGACAAATCTCTCAGTCCTTCCAGTACGATAAGTACTTGAAGAATATTGACTGCTTCTTGAATGGCATTGCCTTTTCTTCCACTTCTTTCTTCTGCTTTGCTCCCTTCTTCTTTCTCTTACCGGAAATTACATTAATATTCTCCATCATTTCAAACACTAGTTTACCACTACGGGCTTTTAGGTGCAATACCGTGCTCATATGCCTTATAGAAATATTTTGCCATCAAATGGTATCTATGTCCTAAACCCAAGAACCATCAATGCCGCATGTATACTAACTTGCCTGATGATGTAAGATACAAAGATGAGGTGTTATCCAAAAATAATAGACATAATCACTCATTTTATTTGATCCAAGAGAGAATTTTGCAGCATAGTCATTGATGGTAACGAATATGATAGCATGAAGAGTGAAGTACTCCCGAAGGTGTTCATCCCACAACTTCACTCTGTACTTCCATAGATCCACCGTATCCTCCATCAGAGATTCAAGAAAAACATCTATGTTGATGCCAGGTTGTTACGGGACTTATATGAGAATAGTCAATAAAATGTACTTTTGCTTATGACAAATCCATGTATGAAAGTTATGCACTGTCAATAGCATTGGCCAAGTGCTATGTGAGTTGCTTAAGTCCCCAAAATGATTCATTCCATTCATGCTCAATGCAAGCATCATATTTCTCGAGTCCTTAGCAAATTCTGGATATAATGCATCAAAGTTTTTCCACTAGCAAGCATCGGCTGGGTGTTGAAGCATCCCATTAGTCTTGCGCTTCTCGTGATGCCATCTCATCAGCTAATATCCCTAGGGTTTGAGAACAGAAGCTTCATAAGATCTTTCACTGGTAGGTACCACATCACCATGCCCAGGATTTTTCTTTGTATCCCCAGATGAATCAGGATCTTCAAGCACACCATCCGGGTATGTGTTACCCATTTTATATTGACTAGCCCAATAGGTTGGGCAATTATCCAAGTCTGCGTATTCCTTGTAGTATAGTATACAATGATTCACACATGTATGTATCTTGTGAACACCTAGCGATAATGGACATATAAGTTTCTTTGTTTAATATATATTGGATGGAAAGAAGTTAGGCTTTAGAAGCAAGTTTTTGAAGAGACCCAACAAATCATTGAAGCTACTATCATACCATCCGTTACTGGCCTTTAATCTAAGATGTTGAAGCACCAAACGCAATACCACAAAATCCTTGTCACATCCCTTTAACTCGTTATACAGAAAATCCTTTGCTGCAGTCTCTAAAGACTTAAAATTGTCTAATTCTCTTATTGTACTCATTAGAACTTCTGGTTTAACGTGGCGCATCATATCCTATAGATCAAAATTAGTGTCAAAACCATCAATGTCATCTATCGAAAAAGGACCATCTTTATCCATCATATCATGGCCAGAAATCCTAAAATTTTCAGCTATATCCGATAAAAAATAATTGCTTTCATTTATGATAACATGATTACACTCTCCTTGAGAATCGACGATTTTGCCAAGATGAGTCCAAACCTTGTAATCTTGTAGAAATATATGCTTCACTTAGTGTGATCTGATTACATTGGCTTTGATCCATACTTCCTGATTTTGCAATCAATGTAGAGACAATGTATTTCCTTCCTATTCTCTCTCAAAGCATGTATTTTGTCATCTTTCATAAATTTAGATACTTAAAAAATGTTGAATGGATGTCCTTGGCATATGGTACATCCACGCCTTCCCCATCTATAATACAATGAGAATAAAATTAAATCAGAGCTATTCCAAAATATATATAGCTTGTCATAATTAATGCAGCATTAAATATAGTAATTAATTAATATTAGTTAGTGTGATAAATTTAATTTAAATATGACAATAAATAATTTTGCTTCAAATTTATAAAACATATATTTATATTTTAAGGCACTATGATAAATTACACATGATGAAATTAATTAAGAATATAAAAAATAATTTGTCCCACATCTATCTATCCACATATGTCAACTACATCTAAAATGTAAAATATATCAACCAGATCTATATATATACCATATAGAGCCTACAAATATATGAGAACAACCATTGTACAAAGATTGACAACTAAATTTTGCTTATACGACAACTTTACCATACCTAAATATTATAAATCTAGCTACACGTCTACTTTTAACCATGCTAAATTCTCCGTATCGGACACATCAAATTAAAAAATGATAGAAATAAGGGAGGAATACATATATCTAATCTTATATAGCAACTTTCACCAAAAATTTCAACTTCAAAACCTCCCCGATATGTTGACATATGCTTAGAAGAGAGAAACTTCGGGTTAGAATGGGTAAACTCAAGGAAGAAATTTAGTGGGTGGACTGCCCTGTGAAAATGGTATTCACAAGCGGGCCTTTTAATAGCCCACCAGCGAAAAACAACCCCTATATTATTTCTATGGAGAGGTATATTTTCATAGGCGGGTGCTTAATACCTACAAAATGCGTGTGCTTTTCATAGCTGGCATGTGTCCCCCCAGGGTACCTGGCATACCGCGGGCGATCCTTCTAACAGCCCATTGAAGGGGCACGGGTGGGGGTTTGTCCGTGAAAATCAATTCTTTATTAGTGATTTCAGCAGGACAGAACACCAGCATCGGGCCAAACCTCACGCAGTATTAGTTTTGTAGTATTAGGTCATATACAAAGGCCATTAATATACATCTTAATTTGCTATTTGTTAATCGTCTGGTTATTTTTATTTGTCAGTCACCTCTGCACTTGCATAATGCATGCGTAAGCTAAACTTGCACAATACAAAAAGTTGTAAATTCAGTGTAAACGAGATGCAACTTTCAGTTTGTGTGTGTTTTTAATTTCTTAGAGTTGCTTAGATGCATTTCCATGCTTATATAATCATAATTTTATATCTCATATTAAAACTGATCCACAACAAAGTATAGTTTATTCAACTGTAAGGTATAGTTTTTTTTACCCAATGGAAAAAATATCATAACATTAAAAAAAAAGTCTAGTTTACTCCATCAAACTCATTGGATCACTTTTCCTTCTAAATTATTATTTTTATTATTTTACCTCTAAAGTATTAAAAATGGTCTGCTTTACTACTTAATATCATTTCTTATTTCTCTTTAAATAAGTCATATTTTAAGCTGAATTTTTTAAGCCATAGATAACACTATTATTAGAGTTCAAAGATATTATCAATTTTTTAATGACTGTTTTCTTGAATATTAAAATCGTGATATTTAAATCAGTTTTTTTCTTTCCAAACTATATAATCAATGATAAAAATATTCTAAAAAATGTTTTGTCATAAGTTGTAATGCATATATTATCCTACCAATTTTTTGTGTAAAATACAACTTATATAGAGAGAAAAATCAATAGTTCAGGACGTAAAATGAAAAAAAAATATTTTAGAGGGTTAAATGCTCTAGCAAAATAGTTCTAGAAGACTTTTTTCTAGCATAATCGAGCAACCACCATTAAATCCATAGAGAAAAAAACTGACCGGCAATTGATAAAGAAATCAATCAACGGGTAAATAATAGACACTCCCATTAATATACTGGTCTATAGCACTGTTGGATAATATTTTTTTTTTCTGATATGGAGGAGACAGGGGAAGGAAAGAGATAACTTATGTCTTGGCTTAGCAATGACATAATGGCATGTACAATGGTTATTAGTTTGGGTTTTTAGCCTTACTAATTAGAAATATGTACTGACATGAAAGAGAGAAAAAAGCATAGATAAACATTGTTGCTACGGTCAACAATGGCTCAACATGACTAATGGAAACTTTGTTACATGAGGGTGGAAAAACAAAAGAATAGCAATATTTTTTTTGACTGAATTACTGCCAGGGCTTTGTATGACAGTTATATTATATTAAAAAGGAAAGGAATATTTACATAAAAAAGAAAAAACTTCCCAGAATCTAATGAGTTGTATCTAATCAAGAACTTGATGTTTTCAACTACCATTCATCCTACAAGTATGTAAGAGAACTTCATTTTTAGACAGAATCTTCCAGTTTGAGACACTAGGAGGCACATTCTGAAAAATGAGGGCATTCGTTTGCTTCCAAATATACCAGTTGGCTATCAAGCATATTTCCATAAAACCTTTTCTCCATAAAACCTTTTCTCTGAAATTGATATGTGGCTGAGACAAACATCTGTGAAAATTCCAGATTAGTGTTCTAGTCAATTCCAATAGCATGCCAGCAGCTCAAGCTAAATGGACATTTAAAAAAAAAGATGCATTAGTGTCTCCCTTTGGTTTAGCACACAGAAAACAGGAGAGATCTGCATCCTCAGGAGCACAAAACTTTCTATCAAGCATATCCCTAGTATTCAACCTGTCTGGGAACATTAGCCATGCAAAGACCTTGATTTTCATGACCACCTTGCACTTCCAATACCATACAAGATGCCTTGGTAACTGAATGCCCATAAAATTCATTCTATAGATCCTCTGTGATGAGTATTTTTTAGAATTCCATATAAAAGACCATGTGTCCTTCTCCTCGGAGATTTGCACTTGCTCCAGATCAACCATCAGATTCTAATATTCCTCATATGCTTGCATTGATAATGGTAAATGAAAAGCTTCTTCAATGTTCTTTTCCATCATTGCTTGCATTAAATCTAATTGGTTTCTAGTATAAGAGTATAATCTAGGGTATTTGATACTCCTGACCCCTCCATTCCACATATCATCCCAGAACAAGCAAGTTGAGCCATCTCCCATCATACAATGTGCCACTCCTCTGTATATGTCGACATACTGAAAGACATCTCTCCACCAAAAGGATCCCTTGCTATTAGCAGCATGTGGTACTGTGCCATTATAATATTTCTCACAAATCAAATTCACCCAAGTCAAAATTTTCTGTTATAAAATTTATCCAAGTTTTTCGTGAGAAGGGCAGCATTCTGCATTCTTAGATTTATGATTCCCAGCCCACCTGTCTTTTGGCTTGCAAACCCTATGCCAAGCTGCCAAAGACTTCTTACTTGACTTAATATCTGAGCCTCTTTACAGGCAATGCCTTCTTGCGCGATCAATTGTCTCTATAACAGACTTAGGCAGAGATAGGGAACACATATAGTATGTTGGCAAAGCCTATAGAACTGAATTGATAAGTGTAAAAGTCTACCACCATAAGGCAGAAACATGTAACTAGCAGTGAGCCTTCTTTCTGTTCTGTCAACTTGTGGTGAAAAATCTACCACATGTGGTCTTGTTGTTCCTAGAGGCAATCCAAGGTATGTAATGGAAGAGTTCCAACTGTGCAACCAAAAACTCCTGCCAGCAAAGGCACCTTTTTCTCTGGAACATTTAGTGGAATCATACTTGATTTGCTATAATTTACTTTCAATCATGCTGCTTGAGCAAAACTATTAAGCAGTGCCTTCAGACAAAGAAGCTCCTTTGCAGATGCTTTGACAAAAAGAAGCGTATCGTCTACATATTGCACAATAGGGTAATCGACTTGACCATTTTCATCAATTGGCTCTGACAAAATACCTATTGTATGTGCTCTATTAACAATACTTTGCAGCAAATCAGCTCCAAGTACAAATAGCAAAGGTGATAGCGGATCACCCTGCCTAACACCTCTTTTGCATTGAAAACTTTTTCCAGGAACCCCATTGATTAAGACAGATGTAGATGTTGTGGAAAAGACTTGGCTTACCCAAAGTAGCCACTGATTTGGAAAACACATTTGCTTCATTACATCCAATATTGCTTCATGCTCAATTGTATCGAAGGCCTTCTCAAAATCAAGTTTTAGCAAAACTAGTTCCCTCTTGGATTGCTTACATTGATGCAGATACTCAAATGCCCAAGCTAGACAATCTTGAAATGTTCTAGATTTAAAAAACCCATACTGATTCATAAATAAGATCCAAAATATTACTTTGCAACCTTTCTGCCAAGAGCTTTCAAAAGAATTTCAGACTGGTATTCATGAGGGAAATAGGTCTGTAATCATTTTTTTGGCACCAATGTTATATATGCTGTATTTATACACTGCATTTCCAATATTCCTGCATGAAAGTGTGTACATAATCTGTAAAAGTCTTGAGCAATAATAGGCTAACATTTCTTAACGAACATGCCATTGAAATCATCTGGCCCTGGGGCTTTATCAACTGGCAATCTTTTAGCTAGATCATCAATATCTTGTGTATAAAAAGGGTCTACTAGGCTGTCCAAGTGATCATTCCTCTTAATCAGAGAAAGATCAAAAATGATGTTTGGATTAGTGGTGACACCCATTTTGTTTCTGAAGGCATCATAAAAAAGCTTTGCTTTTTCCTCATAATCATAAACCACCATGCCTTCAGACGTTCTAATTTGGTGTACTGTGTTGATTCTGTACCTTTCTATAGCCATTTCATGGAAAAATTTAGAGTTCTCCTCTCCTAACTTCACCCATTGAAAAGTACAGCGCTTCTTCCAATATTGCCTCTATCAATCCAATAGCTTCATAATGTGCTTCTTAACCAATTCTCTGAAATTTCATTCCTGTACTCTCAATGGTCTATGCTGCTCAATTAGGTCCATAAAATCAACCACTTTGTAACTTCTTGAAATTGAAGCTTTCAGAGCAGATAATCCTTTACTCCATTTTTTCAAGCCCTGCCTAAGGAGTTTTAGCTTTTCTACTAGAGATTTGACAGGATGATCAATGCCTTGATCTATAAACTAAAAATGTGCCACTTTATCAAAGAACCCATTCAACTCAACCCAATAATTTTCAAAACGAAAGACACTGCTCTTTGGAATCCTGATTGCAATCTGAACTACACAAGGTACATGATCAGAAGCTACCCTGGTAAGAGGCTGAACCAAAGTGTTTGGATATTCTGTTATCCAAGCAGCTGATGTGAAGAACCAATCATGATGCTCCAAAAGTGGTTGTGTTTGCATATTAGACCAAGTGAACCTCCTTCCTTTAATACGCAATTCCAACAAACCTAAGGATCTGATTATATCATTGAAAACCATTATATCTGACATATCAGTACCAGGCTGTTCCTGTTTTCAGGTGATCTATAAAAATTAAAATCTCCTAGTAAGAGCCAATGTTGTGAATCTCACATTTGTATATTCTTTAACCATTGCACAAAATCATCTCTCTCTCTCTGGCCCTCTACATGGTTCATGCACTGATGTTAACAGCCACTTGTCATTATTCTGATTTGAAACAATTCTATTGTGCATGCATGGTGTGTTGATTCAATCACTGAACCTAAAAATGTTCTTCCAACCCACATAACTAAAATGCCACCTGATGCACCTCTAGACGGTACAGCATGAAACTTATCAAATCTTTTTAGGTGCAATTTTCCTGATGAAAGCCATATCAATGACTTCCTTTTTTGTCTCCTGCAAACACACAATTTGGCTAGTGCTATTTTCAATAGCCTACCTGATAGCCATCCCATTTTTCCTGAGCATTAAGACCCCTAACATTCCAGCATAAAACATTCCACTTACGACTACTATCCATAAAACAAGTGCAAAAGAGACAGCCAAACAGGAATTACATAGTACTTACTGATTAAAACACCCGGATACAGGACAAGGTTAACAAAACAACTAATATTAAGGTTCTAGCTGAGTTCTAATAAACCAAACATAAAACTACTATTAGCTATCTTCATTCTTCTTCTGCTGGTGTTTGTAACATAGGCAGCTTGTCTCCTGCCATATTGTCTTGTGTCACCTCCTTAGGAGTGTAAGAATGTAGTGTACAGTAAAACTAAGACTCTAACTCTATATAGAGAGGGTCGGGTCTATATATATACAGTCCAGTGGTCTAGTGGTCTAACACCCTCTGTAGTCCCAGCGGGAGAGGAACGGACGCAGAGATTGGATCGAAAACTGCTGAACAAAGACGCGGGGAGGACTTTGGTCATAATATCGACGAATTGGTGCGCCGATGGTACATGAAGTACCCAAACCTGTCCTAGTGCGACCTTGTCACATACAAAATGAATATCTATCTCTATATGCTTCGTGCGTCGATGATGGACCGGATTGGTAGTCATATAGACGGCACTGATGTTGTCGTAGTAGACAATGGTCGCAGAGGAGATAGGTGCACAGAGCTCCTAGAGAAGCTGGCGAAGCCAGCAACACTCGGCGACGGCGTGGGCAACGGCGCGATATTTAGCTTCCGCGTTGGATCGAGACACTGTAGTCTGGTATTTTGAGGACCAGGAGACTAGATGTTGCCGAGTAAGAAGCAGTAGTCAGACGTGGAGCGTAGAGAGTCAGGGCAGCCCGCCCAATCCACGTCGGAGTACACGGTGAGAGAGTCGATAGGGCTGAAGCTGAGATGCAAGCCGCTGGAGAGTGTTCCCTTCACGTAGCGAAGGATACGCTTGAGCAGCGTGAGGTGAGGTTTGCGCGGAGCATGCATGAAGAGGCACACTTGTTGGATGGCGTAGGTGAGGTCGGGCCATGTTAGGATGAGGTATTGAAAAGCACCAGCAAGACTCCAATACTGAGAGGGATCAGCGACGAGAGAGCCATCGGTAATGGAGAGCTTGGCGCGAGTGTCAACCAGATTGGCCGTGGGGTGACATTCGGCCATGCCCGCACGCTGGAGGAGATCGATGGCATACTGACGCTGGGAAAGGAAGAGCCTGTGAGAAGAGCGGGTGGCAGAGATGCCAAGAAAGTGATGGAGAGGATCGAGATCGGTCATGGCGAACTCGGAGTGGAGTCAAGCCATGATCTAGTGCAGGAGGGATGGCGAGGACGTTGTAAGAACAATATTATCGACATAGAGGACAAGATAGGCGGTGGTGGTGCTGATGTGAAGAACGAAGAGAGAACTATCAGACACGGAGGCCACAAAGCCGATGTGTCAAAGGTAGGCAGCAAAGCGCTGGTACCAGGCCTGAGGAGCTTGTTTGAGGCCGTAGAGAAAGCGTTGAAGGAGGCAGATGTTGTCGGGACGAGAGGGATCGACGAAGCCTAGAGGCTACTGGCAGTAGACTGTTTCCGTCAGATGACCGTGAAGAAAAGCGTTCTTCACGTCGAGCTGGTGGATCGGCCAAGAGTGCGAGGCAACCAGGGTGAGAACGACCCAGATGGTGGCAGGTTTGATGATGGGACTGAAGGTCTCGTCGTAGTCAACTCCAGATGGTGGCAGGTTTGATGATGGGACTGAAGGTCTCGTCGTAGTCAACTATCTAGCGTGCCTTGTGACGGGCAAGTGATCCATCGGCGTGGAACTTGTGTTTAAAGATCCACTTACCGATCACAACATTGGCACCGGGAGGACGAGGGACGAGGCGCTAGGTCTCATTGTCCATGAGAGCCTTGTACTCGTCGGCCATGGTTGCGCGTCACTGAGGATCAACTAGAGTTGAACGAGGAGTCACCGGGATGGGCGAGATAGTATAATGGACTGTTGAGAGCCCGTAGCGCTTGGTAGGGCGGAGGGACACGGTTTATGATCGGGTAATCATATGAGATGTGGAGGGGACATGAGCCGATGGGAACGTGGGAGGTAGGGTGGGGACTGGTTGGGGAGGAGCGGCATTGGCTCGGGATCGGCGACTGTATGTGCGAGGAAATGGCTGAACTAAGTCGGCCTGAGCCAATGGGAGTGTATGGGCCGATTGGTTTGGACGGTCCGATGGAGGTGGAGCAGCTGATAGGGAAGGGCGAGCCGATGGAGGCGGATGGGCCGATAGGTGGGTATGAGCCGATGAAGGCTAAGGAGCTGATGGGGTTGAGGTGTTCGATGAGAGGGAGACAGGTTCAGCTGGAGCCGATGAGAGTGGTGGGGCCGATGGAGGTCTGATGTGAGTAGCATCGGACCGAAGAGGAGTGGGATAGCTGAGCAACAAGTCCTCAAGAGCGGCCGATAAGGGGGCCAGAGGTGAGATTGATGGAGGAGACCGAGAAGGCACGGTGTTGGTAAGGAGGAAGTCAAGATCGTTAGACGAGGATCTGGGATGAAGTAAACTGAAGGGGAAGCAGGTCTCGTCAAAGACGACATAGAGAGAGATGATGACCCGGTGGGTAGAGAGATCGAGACATCGGTATCCCTTGTGGGATGAGAGATATCCGAGGAGAATGCAGGCGGTGGAGCGAGGGGTAAGTTTATGAGGAGCAATGGCGATGAGATTGGGGTAGCAGAGACACCCAAAGACGTGTAGGTGAGAGTAGTCGGGCGCCGTGCGGTACATAAGGGTGTATGGGACATTGTGGCGAATGGAGGAGCAAAGACGCCGATTGAGGAGGTATGTCACAGTGGTTAGTGCTTTAGCCTAGTAGGTTGCAGGTAGGTAGGCATGAAGTAGCATTGTGCGACTCATGTTGTTAAGTGTGTGAAATAGGCATTCGGCCTTATCGTTCTGAGAAGAGGTGTAGGGATAGGAGAGGTGGAGATGGATGCCATGGGAGGTAAGGAAGTTTTGAACGGTACGGTTAACAAACTCCGTACCATTATCGGCTTGTAGAGCTTTAATGGAGAGGTTGAACTGGTTGGAGATATAGTTTGTAAAGTTAATTAGGTAGAAGGCGATCTCGGACTTGTTGGTGAGTGAAAAATTCCAGTAATAGTATGTGTAATCATCAAGTTGCAAAATAATACTGATTATCAGAAACACTCTTAACCGGAGAAGTCCATACATCACAGTGTATTAGCTCAAAAGGTCACGAGGTACAAGACAGAATTTGAAAAAGGCAGTCGCACATGTATATCAAGTTGACACAAGTGGTAAATAGTGGAGCTACTGTGGGTACACTTGATGGAGGCACTGCGATGTAGATTGGCGACAATGTCGGGACTGGGATGACCAAGGCGAAGATGCCAGAGGTTGGTGGAGAGGACGATGCTGGTGTATGGAGTGGACGGCGCAGTGGAGATGGTGTAGAGGTCACCGCTACTATTGCAATGAAGGATCTGACGCAGGGTTGGGATATCTTTCACAGAGAAACCAGAAGCGTCAAATTCAATTGATTAATTGTTATCTCATGTGAATTGGCGAACAGATAATAGATTGTGAATGATGGAGGGAACGATGAGGACATTGCAAAATAAAAGGTTAGTTGTAGGTGTAGACAAAAAGGAGTCACCACGGCATTGACAGGGATAGAGTGGCCATTGCTGATGGTGACAAAGGGGGAGGAGGAGGGATGGCGAGAGCGTAGTATACCGGGCGATGACGCCATATGAGAGGACGCACCAGAGTCTAGCAGCCAAGGATACTGAGGTTGGAGTGTCATCTAGTTGAGGGCGGCGACGAGGCCAGCCTGGTTTCAGGAGGAAACCGACTAGGTGGGTGGTGACAGAAGTATCGGCTGAGGCAGTAGGGTGGAAGCCGATACCAGGTGGGCCTGAGGATGGACACCGAGAACTCCTAGTTGCCAGCCGATGGGACTGCGTGGCTAGGGCTAGTGCCCAGGGGTCGTAGCATAGCCACGAATCCATGGGACCGGCAGACGAGATAGGTACTAGAGCAGGTCACGATTGCATCGGACCATTCCAATTCTTGCCCTTACCCTTTCCCTTGCCTTTACCGGTGCCACCGGTGCGGGCTGTGTTGCCATGGTTAGGGCCATAGCTACTAGAGCCACGAGAAGTGGCAGTAGCACATGGTGATCGACAACCATGGTCGGCTGCGGCGAGAAGAGCGGTGTGGGCCATGGTTTTCTCGTCGTTGGCCAGGTGTAGTTCTTTGAGAACTAGCATGTCATAGGCCTGGGCGAACGACGGAAGGGGTGTGGAGTTGACGATGTCATCGGCAGTGTTGGAGAAGTGTGGGTTAAGTCTTTGCAAGAGGGCGAGAACGAGTTGTAAGTCGGCCACAGGGTGATCGACAACGCAGAGGGCGACAGCCTTTACCTTGAGGCGATAGCAGTACGAGGAGACAGAAGAGTCTCCTTGTACCATGGAGTGAAATTCGTTTAGTAACAAGATGGCGCGCGGCAGTTTGTTGGCAAGGAAGAGCCGCTCGATAGCCACCCAGAGATCCTAGGCGGTGGGGTCGGTGCCCTCCATGACAAGGTCGAGGACAGAGTCATCAATCGAGCCAAGCAACCAGCTGCGCACGCAGCACTCGGCGATGTCCCACTGGGGATCATCAGGTCGAGATGGAGCGGAGCCATCGATGTGAGACCGGAGGCCGAACTTTTCACAGAGTGATTTGAAGAAAAATACCCACTTGGAGTAGTTGGCATTGAGGTCGAGAGAGATGGGAACGTGAGATTTCACGTTGATAGCGGCGTACGGTGGTGAGAAGATCGATGAGGTATTGCCCGAGCTGTGGTCAGGAGCGTCGATGGCCGGAACAGATTCGGCGACTAGGAGGGTGTCGGAGCTAAGGGCTGACTCGGTGGTAATGATAAGAGGGTAACGGGTGCAAGAAGCCGATGAGGGTAAGGTCCGATGAGGGGTAGGTGGCCGCTGGGAGTAAGCCGATGAGAAAAATGGTTGGTTGATGAGGGGAGTGGTTGGCCGATGGGAGTAGGCAGTGGAATAGTTGAGTGAGAAGTGGGTGGCAGAGTAGATAGGTCAAAGAGTAGGTGGGTCACAGACGTGAGAAGATTCGTGTCCGTGAAGAGAAGTTTCACGTCCTTTGGACTCATAGGGGCAAAGGAGTGGAGCGAATATATAGACCTGACCCCCCTTATAGAGTTAGAGTCTTAGTCTCATTGTACACCACATTCTTATATGGTATCAAAGCAGGTCTAGACATCCCGACGCGCTTGCATCCTCTCGCTGGCAAGCCGACGCTTTCTTCCCGTTGCAGACCTTCTTCTCCGGTATTCCTCCTCTGCCTTCTCGTCTCGGCTCTCTCCTCCCTAGACGGCTTTCTCCTCCTCCATCGCCCTCTCCCCTCCCTTTTCCACCACGTGGCAAGGCGACGGCCTCCGTCCACCTCCTCGTCTCGTTCAGACCCGCCTTACCTTTTCCCTTGCTTCGGCGCACCTTCCCCTCCTCTAACGTCGACGCAACTCTGCGCTCGTCGTCTCTATTGGCTGGACCCGTCTGCCCTCCATTGGCTAGACTCGTTCACCCTCCATTGGCTGGAACTCTCTCGGTTCCCGCTTTTCCGACACTCACCTGCTCCCAGACATGAAACTTCTCTACTCACGTCTGAGCCACTCTGACGTGTCCACGGACACGAATTTCTGCTTCTCGAACGTGAACCTCCTTTCTTCGCATCCGCGCCTTCTCCGATTTTTTGCGTCCGCTCCACTCCGTTGTGTCCACAAATCCACGAACGTGAAACCTCTCTTCATGGGCACGAACCTTCTCACGCTCGTGACCCACCTACTCTCTCCCACTCGTGACCTACCTACTCTGCCACCCACTCCTCACTCAACTACTCCGCTACCTACTCCCATCGGCCAACCACTCTCCTCATCGGCCAACCGCTCTCATCATCGGCCTACTACCATCAGCCACCTATTCCTCATCGGCCCCTACCCTCATCGGCTTATCACGCCCCGTTACTCTCTCGTCATGACCACCGAGTCGGCTCTTAGTTCCGGCACTCTTCTAGTTGCCGGATCTCTTTCGGCCATCGACGTTCCTGACCATACCTTGGGCACTATCTCATCGATCTTTTCACCACCTTATGCCACCGTCAACGTGAAATCTCACGTTCCCATCTCCCTTGACCTTAATGCCAACTATTCCAAGTGGGTATTTTTCTTTAAATTCTTACGTGGAAAGTTTGACCTCCGTTCCCACATCGATGGCTCCGTAACACCTCGACCCGATGATCCCTAGTGGGACATCGCCAAGTGCTGCGTGCGCAGCTGGCTACTTGGTTCAGTCGATGACTCCGTCCTCGACCTTGCAATGGACGACACCGATCCCACCGCCCGGGATCTCTGGGTGGCCATCGAGCGAATCTTCCTTGCCAACAAACAGCCACGCACCATCTTCCTCCTAAATGAATTCCACTCTATGGTACAAGGAGACTCATCTGTCTCCTCGTACTGCCAATGCCTAAAGGTCAAGGCTGCCGCCCTCCGTGATGTCGGTCACCCTATGGCCGACTCACAACTCATCCTTGCCCTCCTGCGAGGACTTAACCCCCACTCCTCAAACACCATCGATGACATCGTCAACTCCACACCTGCTCACACGTTCGCCCGGGCCCACGGCATGCTAGTTATGAAAGAACTACGCCTGGCCAACGACTAGAAGACCGTGGCCCACACTACTCTCCTTGCTGCAGCCGATCGTGGCTGCTCCAACCCCATCGGCTGCCGACCACTGTGCGCTGCTGACACCTCTCACGGCTCTAATAGCCATGGCTTTAGACTTGGCAACAAAGCCCGCACTGGTGGCAATGGCAAAGGCAAGGACAAGAACTAGAGTGGCCCAATGCAACCGCGCCCTGCTCCAGTCTCTACCCCGTCTGCCAGTCCTATGGGTCCGTGGCTTTGCTACAACCCCTGAGCACCCCAGCCCCAACTATGCAATCCCATCGGCTGGCAACCAAGGGTTCTCGACGTCCATCCTCATGCCCACCTAGCATCGGCTCCCACCCTACCAACTCAGCAGATCCTACCGCCACCACCCACCTAGTCGATTCTCTCGTGGAACCAGGCTAGTCTCGTCGTCGCCCTCAATCAGATGACGCTCCAACCCTAGCACCCTTGGGTGCTAGACTCTGGTGCGTCATCCCATATGGCTTCATCGGCCGATATACTACTCTCTCGCCATCCCTCCTCCTCTCCTTTCGTCACCATCGGCAAAAGCCACTCTCTCCCTATCCAATGTTATGGTGACTCCCTCCTGTCTACACTCACAACTAATTTTTCACTTTGCAATGTCCTCATCGTCCCCTTCCTCATCCACAATCTAGTATCTGTCCGCCAATTTACAAGAGGTAACAATTGAATTTGATGCTTCTGGTTTCTCTGTGAAGGATATCTTGACTCGGTGCGAGATGCTTTGAGGCAATAGTGGCGGCAATCTTCACATCGTCTCCACTGTGCCGTCCACTCCGCACGCCAGCATCGCCATCTCTACCAACTTATGACATCTTTGCCTTGGTCATCCTAGCCCCGACGCTGTCGCCAATCTACGTCTCAGTGCCTTCATCACGTGTAACCATAATAGCTCCACTGTTTGCCACTCTTGTCAACTTGGCAAACACGTACGACTGCCTTTCTCAAATTCTATGTCTTGTACCTCGCGACCTTTTGAGTTAATACACTGTGATTCGTGGACTTCTCCGATTAAGAGTGTTTCTGATAATCAGTACTATCTCGCAATACTTGATGACTATACACACTATTGCTAGACTTTTCCATTAACCAACAGGTCTGAGGTCGCCTCCCACCTCATTAACTTTACTAACTGTCTCCAACCAATTCAACCTCTCTATTCAAGCTAGGCAGGCCGATAACGGTATAGAGTTTGTGAACCGTACCGTCCAAACCTTTCTTACCTCCCGTGACACCCATCTCCGCTTCTCCTGTCCCTACACCTCTCTCCAAAACGGCAAGGCCGAACGCCTCCTTAGCACACTAAACAACATGAGTCGTACTATGCTACTTCATGCCCACCTACCCGTAACCTACTGGGCTGAAGCACTAACTACCGTGACTTACCTCCTTAATCGCCACCCTTCTCCTCCGTTCGCCACAATGTTCCCTACACCATTTTGTACCACAAGACGCTCGACTACTCTCACCTATGTGTCTTTGGATGTCTCTGCTATCCCAATCTCATCGTCACTGCTCCTCACAAACTCGTACCCCGCTCCACCGCCTGCATTTTCCTTGGATATCCCTCATCCCACAAGGGATACTGATGTCTCGATTTCTCCACCCACGGGGTCATCGTCTCCCATCATGTCGTCTTTGACAAGTCCTGCTTCCCCTTCGGTTTACATCATCCCGGACCCTCGTCTGGCGATCTTGACTTCCTCCTCACCAACACCGTACCCTCCCTGTCCCCTCCATCAATCTCACCTCCGGCCTCCCTATCGGCCACTCCTAAGGACTTCTTGCATAGCTATCCTACTCCTCTCCACTCCGATGCTACTCACATCGAATCTCCATCGGCCTCACCACCCTCATCGGCTCCGGCTGATACTGTCTCACTCCCATCGAACACATCAACTCCATCAGCTCCTAAGCCTTCATCGGCTCGCCCACACCTATCGGCCCCTCCGCCTCCATTGGCTCGCAACTTCCTATTGGCTGCTCCGTCTCCATCAGACCGCCCAACCCCATCGGCCCATCAACCTCTATCGGATCACCCACCCCCATCGGCTCAGCCCGACCTCGTTTAGCCCTTTCACTGAACATACAGTCGCCGTTTCCGAGCCGATGCTGCCCTTTCCCAACCAGTCCCCACCCTACCTCTCACGCTCCCATTGGCTCCTGCGAATCCTAAAGTCCCCTCTACCTCTCATATGATCACCCGATCACAAACTGGGTCCCTCCGCCCTACCAAGCGCTACGGGCTCTCAGCAGTCAATTATAACATCTTGCCCATCCCAGCAACTCCTCGTTCAACCCTGGCCGATCCTCAGTGGCACGCGGCCATGGTCGACGAGTACAAGGCCCTTATGGATAACGAGACCTGGCGTCTCGTCCATCGTCCTCCCGATACCAATGTTCTGACTGGTAAGTGGATCTTTAAACACAAGTTCCACGTCGCTGGATCGCTTGCTCGTTATAAGGCACGCTGGGTAGTTTGAGGTTTCTCCCAATGTCCCGGCGTTGACTACGACGAGACCTTCAGTCCCGTCATCAAACTCGCTACCATTCGGGTTGTTCTCACTTTCGCTGCCTCGCACTCTTGGCCGATCCACCAGCTCGACGTGAAGAACACCTTCCTTCACGGTCATCTGATGAAAACAGTCTATTGCCAGTAGCCTCTAGGCTTCGTCGATCCATCTCGTCCCGACGACGTCTGCCTCCTTCAGCGCTCTCTCTATGGCCTCAAATAGGCTCCTCGGGCCTAGTACTAGCATTTTACTGCCTATCTTCGGCACATCGGCTTTCTGGGCTTCATCTTCGATACCTCCTTTTTCGTCCTTCACATCAGCAACACCACCGCCTATCTTCTCCTCTACGTCGACGACATTATTCTTACAGCGTCCTCATCATCCCTCCTACACCAGATCATGGCCCGACTCCACTTCGAGTTTGCCATGACCGATCTCGGTCCTCTCCATCACTTCCTTGGCATCTCTGTTACCCGCTCTCCGCTCTTCTCACGGGCTCTTTCTCTCCCAGCGTCAGTATGCCATCGATCTCCTCCAACATGCAGGCATGGCTGAATGTCACTCCACGGTCACTCCCGTCGACACTTGTGCCAAGCTCTCCGCCACCGATGGCTTTCTCATAGCCGATCGCTCCCAGTACCGGAGTCTTGTTGGTGCCCTCCAGTACCTCACACTAACATGGCCCGATCTCACCTACACCGTCTAGCAAGTGTGCCTCTTCATGCATGCTCTGCACGAACCTCACCTCGCGCTGCTCAAGCGTATTCTTCACTACGTGAAGGGCACACTCTCCACCGGCTTACATCTTAGCTCCAGCCCCATCGACTCTCTCACCGCGTACTCCGACGCTAACTGGGCGGGCTGTCCCGACTCTTGACGCTCCATATCCGTCTACTGCGTCTTCCTCGGTGGCACTCTAGTCTCCTAGTCCTCAAAGCACCAGACTATAGTGTCTTGGTCCAGCGCCAAAGCCAAGTATCGCGCCGTTGCCGAGTGTTGCTAGTTTCGCTAGCTTCTCCAGGAGCTCCATGCACCTATCCCCTCTACGACCATCGTCTACTGCGACAACGTCAGCGCTATCTATATAATCGCTAACCCGGTCTATCATCGACGCACGAAGCATATAGAGATATACATTCACTTCGTACATGACAAGGTCGTACTAGGACAAGTTCGGGTGTTTCATATACTGTCGGTGCACCAGTTCACCGACATTATGACCAAAGGCCTACCCGTGTCTTTGTTCACCAGTTTTCGCTCCAGTCTCTACGTCCGTTCTACTCTCGTTGTGACTGCAGGGGATGTTAGACCACTGGATTTGTATATATATAGATCCGATCTCCTCTGTATAGAGTTGAGGTCTTAGTTACTGTACACCATATTCCTGCACTGCATTTGCATTTTGATGTTGCACCTCAATGTGCAATTGATGGATTTGATCATGCTGATCCTGCAACATCTCCCATATTGGAGGCACATTCTTATCTCCAGGAAGGTTACCTGCAAACTGTCCATTAAACACATATGGGTAAAAGGTCCAAGATTCTCAATAGGCCCCCAGTTCTGCACTATTACTCAGGGCTAGTTTTGCTGGGACATCATTAGCAGATGAGTATCTAGCCTTAACCAGAACCCTGCCCAATATTCTGTCTCTCGAGTGCCAATGCAAAAGTTTGTCAAACAGTTTGACATTCCTTTCAATAATCTCATACGTCCTAAGATTCAGGGGGATTCCTAATATCATAATCCAACCTTCCTATCATAGGGGTGATTCCTTCTATTAGCCAGCTCGTCATGGGGAAGTAAATTTGCCTGTGTAAAGTTTCCCAAAAGAATCGGGCCCTCATCAATCATAGCATTTCTATGAAGTACAGATTGAAACTGAACAATACAGAAGGACAGAGGGTATCGCTGCACTCTAACTACAAGAATATAGCGCTGATGAGTGACAAAGTGCACTAGCTCTTGTACCATCTAATCAACTAGATGCCCAGGCAGTTGCGGCTCAACAAGGGCAGAAGCAAATTCATCTTGCGAGTGCCTAGGAAGAGACTGTACCGTGCAATCAGAACGCGGTGTTCTGGCATTCCACGGCACTTCCACATTCGCTCCAGGAGGCAGGAAGAGGTCAGGTCGGAGCTCCGCATCAGTGTGGTTCGCCATTGGTCTCTTGCTGATTACAAGCGGTAGCAGATACCTTCCTATATATTTTAAGGACCATTTTGGTTTTAGGAATAATCGGAGATTTCCTCCTCCAACTGACACAGCCTG
This sequence comes from Oryza coarctata, assembly GCA_030770085.1. Classification (NCBI taxonomy): domain Eukaryota; kingdom Viridiplantae; phylum Streptophyta; class Magnoliopsida; order Poales; family Poaceae; genus Oryza; species Oryza coarctata. Next base: position 16,668,752 of record CM061466.1, read on the forward strand.
GTTTCTTAGCCCAACACAACCGGCCCAGATGACCAAAATTGAAACTAAGACGGCATCTAATTCGGCTTTTGCAAGAGGAAGCAGTATGGCCAGACATTAAATAGCGGGAGCAAATACCGGGCTCAGAGTGAACCATCTAAATAGCCAATGAGTTGCTGTTACGATCATCATTAAGCTTCGGGGAACTGTTAGGCAAATGATTTGAAATTGAATTCAAAACTTGAAGGTCTTGCAATGGAGGACCTGATGTCGAAGCATGCACCTCCTGCAAAGAAGAAGATCGTTGAACTGTATATTGACCGGAGAAGAGCCTGGAAAAATTAACCTCTTCAAAACTGATGGTTTTATCAATATATGCTTTACCCTTGGACTGATAAGTTTTGACTGCTTATGCCGAAGACTTCTCTCTGCCTAGACAACGGAGTCCACTTGTCATCCTCTTCTTTCTGCCAATGGGAAAACTCTCATCTCTAATTCGGCCCCTGTCTCTCCAGAGGAAGAAGCGAGAACGAAAATCTTTGGAGATGAAATTTCCAAATGAAATCACATAAAGCCCGATATCTTTAGAGCAAACTTGAAAGCTGAAACGGTTGTTCTTGAGATGAACTACATGAAAACCATAAGGACTCCCAAACAAGCCTGCAGGGCTATTGCAACCGATTTCTCACAGAGACGAAAATTGAACCTCGCAAAATCAACCACCAAAACAAATGGCCACAAACCAAAATATTGCGAGAAGTGAACCGGGGAACGGAAAAGACGATAAACTTCTGAAGAAAAAGATTTGCCATAATCGAAAACCCATTCCCTAGTGTTAGTCTACTAGATTAACCCATATGTGTAGTTGTGCAGTTGTGTGTGGTAGCCACCCCGCCACCTATATACTGATACATTAATAGAGAATACAATTAATAATTCCTACATTTTCATGGTATCAGAGCGGTTTCAATCCGCTATCTTTTCGCAACCAAAAACGCCGCCGCCGTTGCTACCGTCGCTGGTCTCCTTCTCCGCCACTATTGTGCAAGACACTGCCGAGGTCCGACGCCCTCAACGCCGCCGTTTCTGAACCAGCGCTCGTCGCCGATCCGACCGCCACCACTGGTGCCGACTGCACGTCACCGAGAGTGTCACTGGTCTCATCGCCAGCATTGCCGATCTGATCGCCCACCCCGTAGCTGCCCTCGTCACCGGGTGTGGTCACCAATCCGATCCTACCTGCGCTTCCGCACCAGCGCCCGTCGCCGATTCGATCGCCACCACTAGGTGTTGCCGGTCTTATCGCCCGCGCTGCCGCCGATCAAATCGCCCGCCGATCTGATCTGATCGAATCCATCGATCGATCCGATCGGAACCTATTTATTGCCGAGCCGATCGGCTAATCGGCTCTCCATTGCCAACCAGATCGTCCATCGATCGGCCTTATCGGATCCGTCGATCGGTCCGATCGGATATGTCGATTGGTCCGATCGGATCCTGCTTATTGCCGATCCGATCGGCTCTCTGTTGCCAACCAGATCGCCTCCTAATCCGATCTGATCAGATCCGGCGATCGACCCGATCGTATCCTGCCTATTGCCGATCCGATTGGCCTCCGAACTGATTGGCTGCTCATCGGCTAGCCGATCTTTACTGCCAATCTGATCCATCCGATCTGATCAGATCCGGCGATCGACCCAATCGTATCCTGCCTATTGCCGATCCGATCGGCCTCCGAACTGATTGGCTACTCATCGGCCAGCCGATCTTTACTGCCAATCTGATCAGATCCGGCGATCGGCCCGATCGTATCTTGCCTATTGCTGATCCGATCGGCCTTCAAACTGATTGGCTGCTCATCGGTCAACCGATCTTTACTGCCAATCTGATCCATCCAATCGGATCGGCTGCTCATCGGCAGCCGATCTCTACTGCCGATCTGATCCATCCGATCTTTACTGTCGATCTGATCCATCCAATCTGATCGGCTGCTCATCGGCCACCCGATCTGATCGGCTGCTTATTGTCCAGCCGATCTGCCCATTACTGATCCAATCGGCCTTCAATCTGATCGGCCGATCGGCTGCCGATCCGACTCTGATCGGCCAATCAGCTGCCGATCCGACTCTCATTGGCTGATCCCTCCGATCGGCTGTCGTGCCCCCCACGGCTGGTGGCAACACTGGCGATGCCACTTTCGAAGAACGCTGTCTCGCGACCGATCCTTCTCATGCTGACGATGCTCTGGACGCGTACGAGAGCGCTCACGCGGCTCTTTGGGCGCAAACCTCCGCCGTCGTCAACATCAAGGCGCTCATCCCCATCATCCTCGACAAGGCCACGGACTCCTACACTAAGTGGCGCTGCATGTTTCTCACTGTCCTTGGGAAATATGCCCTCACTCGCCACGTCCTCGAGGATGACGCGTTCCCTGCGCGCCCGGCGTGGCTCCAGGCGGACTGCTGCATCCTCACATGGGTGTACGGCACCGTCTCCAGCAACCTGCAGCAGTCGCTGATAATGCGGCCCGGATGCGCCCGTAATCCGTGGTGTTATCTCGAGGATGAATTCCTCGGCCAGAAGGAGTCTTGTGCCCTTCTCCTCAAGACGTAGTTCCGCACATTTCGCCAGGACTCCCTGAGCGTCACCGACTACTGACGTCGTCTTGAATCCATGGCTGCCTCCCTCGCCAAATTCGGCGACCCTATCGGCGACCGGCAGATGGTCCTCACGCTTCTCCGCGGCCTCGGTGGTAAGTTTCGCCATATGGTGTCCATTCTAAAAATGCATCGGCCGTTTCCAACATTTACGGAAGCACGCACTCATCTGTTGTTGAAGGAGCTAGAGATCAACGCTCGTCCTCCGTCACCGCCGGCCGCTCTCGTCGCTGCAACGCCACGTCTAGCGGCCCCAGGTTCCACAGCTGCCCCTCGTCCGGGGGTGCCTCCTCCTCCACGCCAAGCTGCACCAACCGGAGGCTAGCACAATGGTCGCCGCCGCGGCCGCGATGGATGCGGCAATTCTACTAGTGGCAATTCTCCAACGACCTCTGCTGGAGCGGCCCCAGGTGGACAGGGCGGCGTCCCTCCCGGAACGACTGTGTACCCGTCGTTTGTCCACCCTTGGGCTGGCACCGTGCGCATGTGGCCGTACGATCAGTCCAGCCATTCCCCGCCGCCATAGCATGCGTTTCACGCAGCCCCGCACTATGGCGGTTTTGGTGCTCTTCCCAGCACTTATGGTGGTACATACGGTGCCCCCTCATCCCCGTATGGCACATACTATGAGGGAGCTATACCGTTGGGCTTCCAAGCACCCTCACCGACGGGCTTCCAGGCGCCCTCACCGGCGTACCAGGCAGCACCTTGGCCGCCTAGTCATGGAGGTTGGCACCAGGACTTCCTGGCACACTCTTTCAACACCATGACGCTCAACCAACCGGCCTCTGAATGGTATGCTGATACGGGTGCTGGTTCCCACATAACCTCGGACGCTGGTATACTCTCCACCATTTTCCCACCCTCTTCATCTACTCCTTCATCTATCGTTATGGGCAATGGTGCTTTACTTCCTGTCACCGCCACTGGATCCCATCATGTTTCCTTACCGCACCGTGATCTTACTCTTAATAATGTTCTCGTATCCCCTAACATTATTAAGAATTTAATTTCTATTCATCGGTTTACCATCGACAATAATTGTTCCATTGAGTTTGATCCATTTGGTCTTTTTGTGAAGGATCTGCAAATCAGGAATGTGATCGCCAGGTGCAATAGTTCCAGTGACCTCTACCCATTTTTTGCACCATCTACCAGCACCTCTGCGTTCGTCGCTGCACCCACCTCCCTTTGGCATTGCCGTCTCGGTCATCTTGGACGCGACATTCTGTTCAAACTTCTTATATCCAATGTCATTTCCTGCAATAAAGCTAACATCGATCATTTATGTCACGTGCCAACTCAGTCGTCATGTACGTCTACCTTTTGGTTCATCTACCTCTCGTGCTATTCATAACTTTGATTTAATCCATTGTGATCTATGGACCTCTCCAATTGTCAGTGTGTCAGGATACAAATATTATCTTGTTATTCTTGATGACTGTTCTTACTACAATTGGACTTTTCCCCTTTGTCTCAAATCTAAGACATTTTCCACTATTTCTACCTTTTTTGCGTATGTTCGCACACAGTTTGGCACCACCATCAAGAGCATCCAGTGCGACAATGGCCATGAATTTGATAATTCCTAGGCCCGCACGTTGTGCCCATACACTTCTCAACAAAATGGTAAAGCAGAGCGTTCTATTCGTACCATCAATAACTCTCTGCGTTCCCTTTTGTTTCAGGCGAGTCTCCCTCCAGCTTACTGGGTTGAGGCCCTTCACACTGCCACATATCTTGTGAACCGCCTTCCCACCACAACACTCGCCTCCTCCACACCATACTCTGTTCTCTTCTCTGTCCCGTCCTCCTATGATCATCTCAAAGTTTTGGGTTGCACCTGTTACCCCAATATGTCCTCTACAGCGCCCCACAAACTTGCTCCTCGTTCTTCTCTATGCGTGTTCCTCGGCTACTCCTCGGAGCACAAAGGCTATCGATGCCTTGAGCTTCAGTCGAACCGTATTCTCATTTCTAGACATGTTGTTTTTGATGAATCCTTCTTCCCTTTCTCTGACATGTCTACCACACCCATGGCACCCTCCGCCCTAGACTTTCTTGTCGATGATCATGATCTCACCGCTTCAGTTCCTGGAGCCTCTTTTTTACGTGCTGGTAAAGCTGCTTCCTCAGCGGCACACCCCGTGCCCGCGTCCCCACTTGCGCCGTCAAGCCTTGGTGCCGGGCCGTGGTCACTCGAGTCCGCATCATCTAGTGCCGCTGCCCCTGTGAACCCCGCACAGGTCGCTGCTAGCGGTGCCCCACCGACCACGAGTGTTGCCGGTCCTGCTGCCCCTGCTGCTCGCGCTCAGGTTGTTGCCAGCGGTATCGGCCGCACAGCTGCCACTCGACCGACTGTCATCCCTCCGATGACCAATGCGCACTCTATGCGCACATGTGGTAAAGATGGCATTGCGCAGCTCGTGGATCGCCTCAATCTCCACGTTATACCCATGTCGCCTATTTCTCGCTCCGTTCGTGATGTCTTGTCAGACCCCAATTAGCGATCTGCTATGCAGGCTGAGTATGAAGTTTTGATTGCCAACGACACATGGAGTCTTGTGCCTCGCCCTTCTGGCATCAACGTTGTGACTGGGAAGTGGATTTATCATCACAAGTTGCTCGTCGATGGGTCTCTGGACCGTTACAAGGCTTGCTGGGTTCTACGGAGTTTCACACAACGGCCTGGTGTTGACTATGATGAGACTTTCAGTCTAGTTATCAAGCCTGCGACAGTTCGCGTGGTTCTCTCTCTAGCCTTATCTCAGAACTGGCCCATTCATCAGCTGAATATGAAGAATGCTTTTCTTCATGGCACTCTCACTGAGACAGTGTACTACGTGCAGCCTTCTGGATTTGTGGATTCTTCTCACTCAGATTTTGTCTGTCGGATCAACAAGTCCTTATATAGTTTGAAGCAGGCTCCTCGTGCTTGGCATCATAGGTTCGCCTCTCACCTTGTGTCCCTTGGATTTGTTGAAACAAAGTCAGATACTTCTCTCTTCATATATCGCCGCGGTCCAGACACAGCCTACTTACTGCTCTATGTTGATGATATTGTCCTTACTGCCTCCTCTGCTGAATTACTCAAGAATATCATTGAGGCTCTCCGACGTGAGTTTGTTGTGATGGATATGGGTCAGCTGCATCATTTTTTGGGCATCTCTGTGACCCGCGTGACCTGCTCCGCAGATGGTCTGTTCCTTTCTCAGCGACAGTACAGTCAGGATATTTTGGAGCGTGCCGGAATGAGTACGTGCAAGCCATGCAGCACGCCTGTTGATCTCCACTCCAAATTATCTACTGACGGACTTCCTGTCGCTGATGCTACACAATACCGTAGTCTCACCGGCGCTCTGTAGTATCTGACTTTCACCCGACCAGACATTACCTTTGCAGTTCAACAGATCTGCCTCTATATGCATGATCCTCGAGAGCCGCACCTCACTGCTCTCAAGCGGATCATGTGCTACCTACAGGGCACCCTGTCTCTTGGGCTAACCATGCATCGATATTTGTCCGCAGATCTTGTTGTTTACATAGATGCCGATTGGGCAGGCTGTCCTAACACTCGTTGATCGACCTCTGGCTATGCAGTATTTCTCGGGGATAACTTAGTGTCCTAGTCTTCCAAGCGTCAGCATACGATCTTTAGATCGAGTACTGAAGCTGAATACCGTGCTATGGCAAATGGTGTTGCTGAAGCTACCTGGCTACATCAACTGCTCCTTGAGCTTCGCCACCCCTCTTGACATGCCACCTTGGTCTATTGTGATAATATCAGTGCTGTATATCTCTCCAGCAACCCGGTGCAGCATCAGCGGACGAAGCATGTTGAGATTGATCTCTATTTCGTTCGAGAGAAGGTCGCCCTTGGTCACGTTCGGGTGCTACATATTCCTAGGACATCGTAGTACGCCGACGTCTTTACCAAAGGCCTTCCTACCTCACTATTTTAGGAGTTTCGATCTAACCTAAATGTTAGCGATGCTCCCGATTAGACTGCGGGGAAGTATTAGTCTACTGTAATTATAGTAGATTAACCCGTGTGTGTAGCTGTGTGGTTGTATGTGTAAGTCACTCCGGCTACCTATATATACTGATACATTAACAGGGAATACAATTAACAATTCCCACATTTTTACCTAGGAGGAGATGGCTTGACGAGGTCACCCGAGACAGCCATATTAGAGAGAAATCCATGGATTAGGAGAGGTGAAAGGAAGGGGAGGAGCTATAGTCACCAGTCGCCCTAAGAGCGCCATCTCTGCCTTGTCTTTCCAGATTTGCCACTGGGGGGCCGTGACCTTGTATTGTTCACTTTAGGCTTGATTAGTTATCTGTTTTCTTCCTCTCTCTCCCTATTAGTTTTGATGGAGGCAATCTTTGACCTTGCGTCTGTGTAATTCACTCAATCTTAATGGAATGAATGAATGACAATCTTTACCCTCCCTTGAAAATTTGCGCATGTGTGTTGTGTCTGTGTGTACTCCATATGAGAGGAAATACTTCTGATGGTAGGGGATAATGGTCTTAGAAGGAGCTAGAGTAAGAGGGAATAAGCTATTCTGGGCTTGAAAAACCAGCTGGTATGTATGCCTTCAACTACATCCTTTTCATTTAATATATTACTGAACATGTCTCGGTGGATATTGCTCTAAGTTAGGCGTTTCTATGCATGATAAGAATGTTTTGTATGTCTGCAGCTGGCGTCGATGATGTGCTGCTCCCCTAGTGCAAGTACTCAGCTGCATCTGGTATACATCTCTCCGATGATGGCAACCAGCTCGCCGTGCTGCCCTCTTTATTCCATCGCAGCATCCTGTGAGGCCTGGTGCCTCTCGGCTACCTTGGGGCCGCACACTTTTGTCCTTGACGCTACTGCCGATGTTGACACTTCGACATTGGATTTGGCAGGTATGTCTACTCAACTCTTTTGCTGATTATGGATATCGCATGATATATGCTCGACGAAATTACAGGCTTGCATGCAATGCCTTGTCCCTATTTTAGTATCGAAAGTACAGTTGTTTACAATGCCTTTTTTTCCCCCAAAAAAAGCACTATTTGGTTACAGTATCGAACTTCTGTTCATGTGAAGTGAGCCAAAACGTTACAACATCAGCCAATGAATCTGGACATCTGAAAAATAGTACTTCGATTGTAATTCTGCTAACTTAATCGTATCTTCACACTTTACATTTCATAGATGTTTCATTTGTACAGATATCTCTCTAGTGTGCATAGTGTTACCTTATTAGCTGTGGAGTCCCCCCAAAAAAACTGATCAATATGTAGTTCATCTCTTCCGCCGTCTTTAAGCTATAGATCATCCTCAATGTAATTCAAAACATGTTAGAGTTTCAATTTAGTAGTGACTGTGTGGTTCTAGTATACATCAGCGAAGTTGGTACTAGGATGTGTTTTGCCAACTTATCAGGTATGAGTTCGAATTTATTTTCGGCATCACAAAAAAAAATCAAGGATGACTGTCAGCAAAATTCTATTTGATCCTGTTTGTTTTCACTATCAGTGCTCTGTTTGATCCTGTACTTTCTTAGGAAAGCTGGGTTTAATTTGGGCCTTCAGACTTTAACTGATTATATATTATGTTAACTTTTTGGTTACAACATCGTGTTTGACAAATATGTAAGTTTGCGTTGTTCTCTTGAGAATACTCAACTTCTTGAAGACAAAAACCATTACGACAATTGTATAGGTATTTATGCCTTTAGCCAATTGTGTTTTGAGGTTAATGATATATTTTCATCTCCGTTGTGTATTCCAAGGTTAGTGATGATGTGCTCCTCGGCTCAAGCAGCTGGATCTGGTCGGCGTGGACGATGGAGGGTGACCTGTTCTGGTGGCAACATTCCTGAGCTCATATGGTCTATCGATCGAAGGGGTTGCGCCCCTCCCAGAGTTCCTATTGTTCGAATGTGGTCTCCAGCAACAGCATAGTGGTTGTAGTGGTGTCCGTGGACATGTGGCTGCTGTTTAAATGACAGCAATCAGCGAGCCATGGCTCGATCCAACTGGTTAGCCTTTTTTCTATTGCTCGTATTGCTTCTTACCAAAACTGTAGTGTGTTAATGCTTCAGTTTTAGCCCAATATCCCAGAAACCAAACTATTTTTTTGCATCATACTCTTGCATTTAGTAAGGGGTGAAAAATAAACTCTCGAAACATTTTCTGTGAATTTGATAGGTATGACACTGCTCTACGTGCTAATAGGTTTTCTTTCAGTGAAAAATAGTCTTATGTGTTATAGAAAATGAATGATTTCGATAACCTCTCATATAATTCAGGAAATCACCTCCAACATAGAAGGAAAATATACACAGTGCTAAGAAAGTCTCAGATGGAATTTATATTTAAAATTTTTCGATTACAGGCATTAGCCAGTTGCCAAATGTTTGGTGGTATAGTGTTTGTGCATGGAGATGGTGCCTATATTTGTGGGCTCATAGCAAAATTCAACGGCCCTTGCTTTGGGATATGGTGGTATGGTGGTGTTCCTTGTTTATGTGATGGATGAAGATTAAGTGTAAACTTAAAATAAGAAAAATATTAGCAGATGATTAATTGAGTTTAATTATTACAAACTTAAAAATATATTTATCTAATATTTTAAAGCAACTTATATATAGAAAATTTTCGTATGAAACACTGTCTAACGGTTTGAAAAGCATGCTAACAAAAAAACTAAGGTAAAAACTGCATTGTAATAAAAAAATATTGTCGTGCAGATGGTCTGGCAACCAAGCTATCTCCAATGTCACAATGTTTCTTACTACTGCTCAAGCTCTTAACAATACATTAATTCACAGATAGACTGGGGCTTCATTTACCTATACAACCACCAGGAATGAGCTCCACTTGGTGATGTTACTGAACTAAGAAGAAAGCTTTATAGGGACAGGTATGTATCCTAATTTCTCTACACCAAAGCCTAATTGTTGAAATTTTCTTGTTCTACTGCTTTCCATTAGTTTATTGGGGTATTTGCAAATTTATCACTAGTTTTTTTATATATTGCAATAGTGTGATTTAAATGACAATTTCAGTGGTGTTTTTACAATTTTCTAGTGGTAAATTTACAAAAATGATTTAAAACTATGGCAAATTTACAATTGCCCCTTGTTTATTTAGTCTAAAATCATCTTATGGAATGTCGGTATCCTTGCACCCTAGTTTTATGGAAGCAATTTCATTTAGAGTGAAATACATGGTCGGTAGTTAAAGTTGCTTGACATCGTCCATCTTATAAAATATACATTTAGATCTATAATCTTAATTTAATATATCACAACAGGTCCAAATCTAGCACATATTTTACATTCAGTCCTCTCTCCATAACACATTGTAGCAAAAAAATATATTTAGCCTCTTCTTGTTACAATCACTTATTGGCCACCTTCGTAGCTGATGAATTTAGGGTTGTACGGTAGCAAAAGAGGGTAAATACTTTTTTTTTTTTGCAACAGGGTGCTATGAAAGAGGCGAAATGTAAAATATGTGCCCGTGTGAAGCTCTATATCTATGGTCATATACAGTTAAAAGGGTTTGAACATGTTATGATACATTAAAACAATATTGTTGACATAAATATATATATTTTATAAAATCAAGCACGTAAATAACACCATCATATAATTTTAAGGACCAACCATATATTTTATTCTTTATTTTAAATATCTGAAACTCGAAAGCCTTTGCAAATGTTCCTGTGTAACAATTATTTCTTTGCCCAATATGTTCACTTACAGGTACTGGTATGCAGGATTACTCATCGCCTTGATTTGGTTTTGAGCAAATGTTAAAGATATGCATTTGAATCTGTTCATCCTTGTTCATTGTATTTGAATCTGCATTGGGAAATCTTCCATTTCCCGCGCTTCACTTTCTCTCAAAGTTGTTGCATGGAAACCTCCTGTGCTCATCCTTATGCATGTCAGAACTTTTTACAATTTGCCAAATTAAAAAAAAAGACCATGAAGGGAAAAGAACGACTCTTCCGCTCTCTCCTCGGAACCTCTTCTTCTCTTTCCCCACTTCGCCGCCGTCGGAGCGAGCCGCGCGGCGAGCTAGGACGGCGGCGGCGGCAGTCAGCGAGGCGCGGTGCGTCGCATCAAGGCGACGGTCAGCGAGGCACGACACATCGAGGCGGCGCGGCCAGATCCGGCATTCCCTCGCATGGATCTGGCACCTTTTCGTCTCAGTCCGTTGCCGTCTGGCCGGAACGGTGTGTCGTGGTGGTAGGAAAGCGGGGCAGCTGTCTAGGATTCGGGGCGAAGCTCGCCTGTGCAGACGGAGGTGGCTGGCCAGGTAGGCCACGTAGCGGCAAGATGGCAGCAGCTGGGGCGCGGCCGGCGAGGAGGAGGGGCGGAGTTCATAAGTGCAGTTGGAGGTCGCAGCTGCAACGTCGGCGGCAGATGAGGTGGGGCCATGGTAGGCGGGCGGCCAACGTGAGGCTAAGAAGGAGACTTTGCAGCGAGCGAAGCAGATGCAAATGAAACTGTAGCGTGAGGCTGAGCAGGAGACTTCGCAGCATGAGGCAGATGAGATTGCAGGTGTGAAGGAGATGCACGCGCCTTGCAGTACAGGAAACTTTGCAGCGAGTGAAGCAGGCAGATGCAGACTCATGGCCACGGCTAAGCTGCGGATGTGCGTACACGGGACGAGACGACGAGCCTGAGCCTGAGCACGCAGCGGCGGCCTGACAATATTTTACAGCCGTCAATCATCGAGAAAAAAACAATCTGCCCCTGACGCAGCTGCATTATTCAGGCTAGCAGGAGATGGAGGTACCGGATTGCAACGTCCGGTGGTCAAAGCCGAACTGTCGCTGGCCGCCAGACAGACGTAACCGGGGACGATGCGGCCTAACGGTGAGATCCGGTATCCTCTGGTATATAAGATGACTACATTAAGAAGCGGTATTGGCAGGATGATAGAGTTTTGGTTGATAATACTGACGATGGATATAGCATGATGACGGATTTAGAACCTAATTATCGTTAGATTTGAGATATTTGTACTCAAATCTATTAAGTAACGACAAGCTAAGTTGAAGGAATTTCTTCTTTTTCTATATCTCCATTGATTGGCATCAGCGAGTGAAGATACTAAGAGCTGATAACTATCGGATCGGATCAAGCGGATCAAGCTGACAGGAGCGGCATGATGGTGAAGAAGTCAGTCGAAAGTGGAGGGAATATGGATGAGAGGTGCAACATTTCGAACTACGTATCAAAATCGACAAAGTGCGATTTTTGTGCGGCAGGGGTTCGAAGCTTAGTCTTTTAGTATTTTTGTTTTTAGTTATGAGATCTATAATCTAAATACTCATATAACATTTGAATATATAGAAGTCGGATTCTAGCCATTATTAAAAAAATGAAGAGAAAAGGACCACAAATTTTATTCAGTTTTAACCACATAAGCACTATTCTTTCTTTAACATGCCTGCATGCAAATGGATTGCTGCCGCTGCAGGTTGGAAGTTATATGCACCCAGTTAGATCACTTTAATTCATTTTTTTTTGCTTTAATAGCTACAATTGTAAGTTCTGTAACTTCATTGCTGAGATATATGTGCAGCTCCTTTTTGCTCTGTCATAATAATTTACAATTACTTCTATGCATTTGTGATTTCTTTCATGAATTTAGAGAACTTAAGGTTGGTTTTTATGGATTTTCATTTATTTGATGGTTTTCTCTTAATATCTTCCCTTTGTTGTTTGGGGTCGAAAGGAACTACACGTTCATGCCCCAGAGCAAAAGACATTAATGTAAAGCACTGACAGAATATTTTTGAGCACTGTAAGTTTGTAACCATGGCAGGTAGGGCAAAATGCATGACTCAGGAGAGAACCGAAACAGGAGGAAGATGTAATACCCAGGAAATTTTCAGCAGTAAAGTATAATAGGATAAATATGCAAAATCACTAGTCCTACCTGGAACTTAATGTGTTATTAATGTGAAATTAAAATTTCATGTTATAGATGGTGTAGATAGTGAGGTTAAATATGAAGGGTCCGATAAGGTGCAAACCACTGATAGTGTCGGTTCTAAGGTTGGAGGGTCAGCAAGATTCTGCTTCTCTTTGTTAGCAACTGGGAGGGAACTCTTGCTATGGTGGAGGTGACTCTTGATGATAGTGGTCTTAGGAGCAAGTTGTAATAGGGATTTAGTTGATATTTCTGGGCTGGACAGAGGTGTTGTATTAGGGATTTAGTCGATATTCCTGTGCTGGACAGACGGGTGGATTTAAATCATTTAACGTTAGTAGAAACTCTTGAAAAACGAGCTGGTATGTGTTCACCTACATCTTTTTTAAGTTCAAGATATCGATGATCATGTTACAGTGGATTCCAGACACCTGCAAGGTCTTGGACTGCACCTCCTCGTTGCAAGGAGAAGTTGAACGAGATGTGGATGAAAGGGGTAATAGACGGGCAAAAAACCCACTAAATAAATAAAAATATGGTGATAATTAATTGCTTGGAGTCAAATGGCAACAAATGGGTTTTTGTGACGTGGACTATCTATGATGTATTAGACATGACCAGACTTAACCGTTGAATATGTCCTAGGAGGAATACCCATATGTTGCTGTCGAAAATTTTAGAAATTAAATTCGTAAAAAAATGTTATTTTGAGGAAGCAATATTTAAATATATGAATATAATATTGTAGCTGGAAATTAAAGCATTTATGTGTAGGATGAGCTATATATAAATATAGATAGTAGTGGTAATGTATGACACTAAGTAGTACTTTTGATTGTAGTTTTTTTTATACATTCCCTTTTTTAAAGAAGTGCTAGTAGGTGAGTTGGTCCATTTTCAATATAACCAACGGTGAGTCTAAGTAGGTATAGCTTGACGATGTCTTACTCCTACTCCTGAGATCTGTTTGTGATAATTATAAAAAAATATTGCTCAGTAGAAATATAGTATAATTCTGTGCTGCATCCACGTACCTTCGGTGAAGCTTGGTCGGTGAAGGAAAACAAACATCCAGAGTTGCTTCGTAGGCATCTGAAAAAAAAGAAGGAAAAAAAAAGGTTAAAAGCAAACTGAAGGAAGAACGCTTACTTTCTTTTTTTGTCATACCTGGCTGATTTAGGGCATACATGAACCTACCACTACAGAGGATAAGAGTGATAAAATCACAAAATCAATCAGTATAACTAAGATGCAGAGTGAAATATCTTTGATAGAGAACTTGTCCATCGGAGGAAGCAGAAAAATAAAGAAAAAAAAATCATAGAGGGCAAACCGATTGGATGCCCTCCTTGTAGGAATAGATTGGATGCCCTCGAGCCATGGCGATCCGCTGCGAGAGGCATGGCTAGCAGTAGCAGCCTAGCACTGGGAATGGCGGCCTGGGAAAAGACACTGTCCTTGGCAACATCCACACCAGACATTCATCCAAGTGAGGAGATACGCGTGCCCTTTTGGGCAAGCAGCTGCTTAGATGCAGGCCAGATGTAGCCAATTCCACCCGGATTCCCGGAAGCACAGATGGGAGGGAACCTCTCCTGGGCTGGGTTTGGGGGAGAAAGTGGGCTGTGCTTGATTGAGCTGACGTTGGAGCAATCGGACGGCCGATAACGTGTTTAGATAGCACTCAAGTGGCCGAGTAATTCTAGTACACCACGGTAAACTAAATATGTCTATAGATTTTTCAGTTGTATTTAAGCCTTTGGGTTATGGCCATGTGGCCTAACTTTCGAGAGTAGAGTTAGGGTTGTCCCAGGTTTATTTTACTTATAGTAGTTCAACTGTTTATCTAATAATTCTACCACTAATCCCTCTCCAGCTTTAGAATCCTTATCATTTTAAACAATAACACGGTTTTTTAAAAAATACTTTTAGTCATTACTTTTTTATTATAATACCTAACCTACTTTTTTAAAAATACGGATATATGTGTTCATCACCACGCGCTTTCATCCTTAGCTGCGTTTTTCCACCACGGGTCTTTTTTTCCTTCGTTCCGTCTCGCGTGGCCCAGGGCGCGAGCATCGGATTCTGCAGTTTTGCTTCCTTCCCGTTGCATGCCTTTCCTCGCTTCCAATTCTAACGCCAGGCTATATGCTGTGAAACAAGATACATATGTACAATCACCCAACATATTTTCCTTCCCAATTTTAGTTTTATTAATTGTTGAGAAAATTGGAGCTGGCCGATACAAATAGATGGTGAACTTTTATTTTTAGTTGGTTAAATCAGCTTGTGTTCTTGCTTCTGGTTCAGTCTTGCAAGTGCCAACGCTGAGACATTTAGGCTAAAGTTGTTGTGGTTTTCTTTTCTATATTTGAGTGGATTGGATTTGAGTGTCCGGATGAGATCGTGTTCCCGCACAATGTGCAGTACGTGTCAGCTTAGGATCTTATTCTTATTTCTAAAATAAAACTAGATCCCAATATGAAACACAGATAGTCCTATTCTTATTCCGCGTCAGGGTCTGCATTCGATTATGTTCCCTAATCCTGTCCTTATTGCTTTCTCTGGTTAGGGTTTGGCGTCTCCAAACAAGCACCTCCTCCCTGCCAGTTTCCACACTGCCCCCTTGACGTCCTGTCGATCATGCTTTCACTATTTCTTTTTGTAACATTTTCTATCCTTCTCGATTGCATTCGACACAACAAGGTTGACAATTCTAAAACGTTAAAATGGGGAGCGAGTGAAAACATGTAGGTAATAGATAATATACTACTAGAATCATTTCATTTTATCATAAAATTTTTTTCTATGAAATCTTAGTTGATATAGAAGCCGGTAGTCAATTATTTTCAACAAGTTATCTGTCCACATTACAAATACTTTTTAAGGGGTTTAGATGGTGAAAATTAAACCCAAATCGTCTAATATTTATCGTAATTTTAGTTTCTCGTTATAACGTATGGGTATTTTTTTACTATATTAAAATATCAATAAATATATAATTTTATTAAAGTATCTTCTAAAATTAATCCATATATATATATATAGTTTTTATGCTTCTAAAATTAATCTTAGTATTATTCTAAATGATAGATAATTAGAAACATGTTGTACTTATCAAATCAAATTATCTAAAGCTGGCCAATCAAATTATCCGTAGTTTGCTACCACGTGTCCTTCCAACATTGGGGCAACCGGTGACCCTGTCGTGCCTCTTCGTGCCCGCGCCTGCCGTCGCCGTGAGCAATGTCGTGTGGCCTCTCGTGTAATCATACCCTATCTAATATCCTATCTAGATGTCTCGCGTGGCCACGTTGGCTCATGGGCCATGGCTGGGCATGCTTGCACTGTGCGAGCGTGCGGGGGCAAGGCCACCGTGCACTAAAGCTCACATACATATACATGTGCTATGAGGATTTTTCAAAACGTAAAAAAATTATATTCAAAACGTAAAAATTTTATAGGTTTTTTATAGGAAAGAACTCAGTTCATCTAAAATTTTTATAAAATTTCTCTACTCCAAATACACCATAAACTGGGAACTTGCATACGAATAAAGTGAAATATAATAAAATTGTATATATAAAAAAGAATATGGTATTTAAACAAATACGAATACAAATACAAAAGGTGATATATTTTTTCTACTGATTCTACAAATTTTTACTTTTTAGAAAGCCGATGAGAAATTCCAACAAGAACGATGTGTGACCGGTTAAAATTGGAAACAGGTAGCTTAATCATGTTGATATCCTATACTTCTCAAAAAAGTAAAAATATTTTCACAAAAAGGGGTAAAACAATTAATAGCAAGTACAAACATAATAAGAAATATTTATTCTAATTCTACTAATCTAACAAGTTATATGCAAAACTTTAAATTTTTCAAAAGCGATGTGGGATATTTAGGAAATATGCCTTTCCACACTCTTTAAAATAGGGAAATATCATCTTCACCGATCAGTCAGCATATATTATTATCATGACGTGATTCTTCCTCGGTATTCTTGTTGACACCAAAAAATCATCGATTTGATAAATACATGACTTTATGTTTGGTTTAAATATATACCAAATCTGATAATGATACAAATTCTCATTCTCATTCTCATGTTGATACATAAACTTATGGATAAGGTAGTTTTGTTTATAAATATTTTTTTCAAATAGGAAGGAGTAGCCAATTTCTTTTCTTTTTAAAAAAGTTTTATCCAATATGATTGTTTGTAATCGCATCAGATTTTTAATAACCCAGGGTATAAATATGTAGGCCATAAAATATCAATCATATCAATATAACTTATCTTGGTGCATCGCAAGTAGAAGTATTTAGTTATCCTAATGATTCCATTTAGGCGCTTGGCTTCATTACCCAATGATATCTTCAAGACATAGGGTTGCATCGGTTTCGATCTCTAGCTGCTAGTAGTTTTCGTCATCCTGGTAAAAGCATCTTTTGGATGAGAACCCTCTCGATTGAGTTTGATATTCGAGTTTGATAAATCAGGTGTTTACTAGTTATCCTTGATTTATCGAGTTGTATCTAAGGTTGCATCGACTCGATTTGTTGGTCGTGATTCGGTTTATCTTTTTACTTTCTGTTGGGTGAGATCTATTGGCTAGACGGATTGCTCTATTTAGCTTTAATCTCTTACTATCTTGGTTGGGTCCGATCCAATATTAATGAGGACATCAATACCCTTGATATATCCCCACCTACACGAATGGAATATACTAGACCGCTTACTCGTGGTCATACTTTCCAACTTAATTATCAGGTGAGTTCGTTCATAAGTATGTATCCTACTTATTTAGACAATGGAAATACATGCACTTTTGTTTTACTTAGGAATGATGGAGAACACCGAAAAGAAGAGGGATTTGCGCAGGCTAATTTTGTACTATAGACAATACCAACTTGTGATGGTCACCACTGTTGCATACAGATTCTGATTCAAGCATTCTTGGACTTCATAGAATGCCCATAAAGTCTACTTTTAAATAGATTTAGAGTCATATTCATATCTCTCATAATCAACTACAATCATCATTTCAATACCGAGACTTTAGTCTATCTATAGTGCTGCATCAACCTATTTTGAGCTAACGGCCCATGTATCAAGTTGGGTTCATTAGGGACACATCCTAGGGTTAGAGCATGACCCTAAAACCCTTGTGTTCATCCTCCCACCTGTATATAATCTCTAGAGCTACCACAAAATAGATCTGGTTTTGTTAGATTAAAAGTTAGCCATTGCTATTTTGCTTACAGCACATGTGTCAACTAGATCACCTGTCTGTTTGTCTTCGGAACCCTACTTTTCTCGTTATATTTTTAGATTAAACTCTTCATCTTAATTTAGCAATTCAGCGCTTGATCTATTTGTTCTTGCTTGTTCTTTGATTGCTTGCAAGATGAGTACCCTCGTGGCTGGGTTGATCACACTCCACAAGATCGCTGTCAACCATTAGAATTAGTGTATCGGTTGCTAAGGTGCACCTTATCTGGACGGTTGTTGTCGGGTCGTGAATGTTGTTCCAACCATCAATCGAGTTATCATCACCATAGAAAGATCGAGAGCAAATCTACCATCAAGGGGTATCAAAGCTTTCGTTGCTCGGGGAGAGATTTCTTTTTTCGTAATTTTTTCGTACCTATATTCTAGAAAACAAAAATAATAGTAGATTAGATTACCCATGATCCAAGACAATTCGAGCATTTTACTAGTTCTGCTTAGTCTTAGTTTGTTGAGTTTTTTGATACATCATTATGTCGAGTTGTTGGTCATAGCATCTAGTCATGTAGAGTTTGAGTTCTTGCCATGCCTATCGCCACCATCATCACCATCACCGCTGGTATCTCTAGTGTCACTACTATATTTCCTTCCTTCTGTCCAAGTTACTATCTTTGTTAAGTCACTTTCATTGCCTTTGTTAAGTCGGTTTGCCTTCCTTACAAATCTAAGTCCATAATTTTGAGTTTGTGCCCGAGGACAAGGTATTCTGGTTGCTGGTTTAGATCATGTCTACATCTAGTTGTGGTAATTCCTCCGCTGCATCCCACACCATCCATATTGGTATCTTTGGTCCACACCCAAACCCTAACTTAGAGGTCCTTTCTTAAAACAGTCGTAACTTTTACATACGGTCTCAAAATCAGGCAAATTTTATATCTACGGACATCTACAAAAAATTTTACACCTACTCTCTATCTTCATATGGTTTGGCGAAATCAAAATTACAAAATTCCCCTTCCAAGATTGTGCATCCGAGGTGAGAAGCTTCGAAACAACCTTCAGAGCATGCTCCTAATTTTTCTACAATACATGTTCTGCATCCATTTGAGCTCAAAATTTTTGTGGTTGGTTTCTATGTGCTCCTAAGTTAAGAATATATATATATATATATATATATATATATAAGTCGCTAGTGAAAAAAAAGAGGAGCACATAGGGAGCCTTTTTCTTTGTGATACATACATTCCATTCTTAGTCTTGTTCGTGCTTGCTTTGATGTTCGTTTTCTGGTAGGTGTCTTGTGGTGTCCTTTGTGGTTAGGCTCATGTCTCTATTACGTTCTAGCCTAGGACCAGCACGGTGCCAACCTTGAACTATTATTCAACTTGCTTAACTAACGTGGTTACTAGTATCTTCCTTGTGCATTACTTTTAGCCCTCCTATAGCTCCACATATCCAACTATAGCTTGATAAGTGTTGTTGCTGTGGCACCGATACACTCCTTCCTAGGTTTTTGACTTGTGAGTTGTCGACCCACTCCTATTGAGTTAGGTAAGAACTAGTAAGAGCTCATGTGTTCAGGTTAAGAGTGAGTGTCTTGCCATAGCTTAGGACTTTATACTTTCATTTGTTTTCTTTGTTTTTGTCTTGTTCTTCTAACCATGTTAGGCTTAGAGGATGGTAGCAGCATGCCATAGTTTCCACGCACAAAACACATCATACAATATTTTGATCGACAAGTTATGCTATAAGAAGTAGTTGATACAGACTTGCGGGAGAATAATGAGTGGCTTGGTTAGTTGGAGACAACACAGATTGACATCAATACCAAGCTTGCTGCATTAGAGGTTTTAGTTATGGCAATCAACACCAGTCTTGCTACACTATTGAGGTGATTTGATAAATAGCGAGACAACAACAACGGTGATGTTGTCCATAGTGGCAATGACCTTGAAGATGAGTACTCTACTGACATAAAACATGGTGACCGGGAAGCTCGTCTTCACCGTAGGTTGTCACAACCATGAGGGTATGCATCGCTGATGTGAGGTATGCAATGACTAATTTAAGATATCTCCATTTGATGGTAAATATGACCCTGATGCATATATTACTTAGGATATTGCTATTGATAAAACATTTACATGTCATGAGTTAGGGCTAAAACTAGTGAGTTTATTGATTTTGCTTTTGTTTGGTGGATAGAGCATGGAAAGAAACATCCTAATAACAAGCCACAAACCTGGGATGCATTAAAATAGGTCATACGTGCTAGGTTTGTTCATTCTTATTATGCGTGTGATCTGTTATATAAGTTATAATAATTAAGGCAAGGTGCTAGGAGTGTAGAGGAATACTATCAGGAGTTACAAATGGGTATGTTACTTTGTGATATAGAAGAAACTGAGGAAGCGGGGATGGCTAGGTTTTTGGGGGGTTTAAATCATGAAATTTAGGACATCCTTACTTACAAAGAATACCATAACATTACTCGTTTGTTCCATCTTGCTTGCAAGGTGAAAGGAAAGTGTAGGGACGACGTACGAGTACCAGGACTAATGTTTCTATAGGTAGAACTAACTCATGGTAGACATGCACAACTACTTTCACAATTGGATGTGCTCCCCCACCCTCTTCCTCCTCAAGCTAAGCAGTACTATCAACATCCAACAACAATAGCAAGTTGCGAGTTCCTCCTAACAATTTCGCAAGTCGGGTTCTTATGGTGATAAAAACTAGCCCCACTGACAGCACTTTGTCTGTTGCTTCTACATGTAGAACTAGAGATGTTCAATATCACCGTTTCAAGGGCTATGGACATGTTCAGCATGATTGTCCAAGCAAGTATGTTTTGGTTGTTAAGGAGGACGATGAGTATTCATCTGCTACTAATTTCGATGAAGCTGCATATGCTATGCTCGTAGCTACCCATGCAGGTACTGACCTAGAAGAGCATATTGGAGTTGAGGATGTAGAACATTATGAGAGCTGCATTATACAATGCGTGTTAAGCACACAGATGGAGAAGGTGGAACAAAATCAATGGCACATCCTTTTTCAAACAAAGTGTGCTATCAAGGAGCATTCGTGCCACATAATCATTGATGGAGGAGCCTGCAACAACTTGGCTAGCAGTGACTTGGTGGAGAAGGTTGCACTTACCACTAAACCACACCCACATCCCTACTACGTCCAATGGCTCAACAACAATGGTAAAGCAAAGGTAACTAGACTGGTATGAATTAATTTTGCTATCAGATCATATCATGATATCATTTAATGTGATATTGTACCAATGCAAGCATGTGCTATTTTGCTAGGTAGACCTTGGCAATTTAATACAAATTCATTGCATCATGGTAGATTGAACCAATATTCTTTTTCATACCATGAGAAGAAAATTATGCCACATCCTATGTCTCTTGAAGCTATTATGGAAGAGGATGTTGCTAGAGCTAGCAAACTTAAATCTTAGGACCATGCTAAAAGTGAAAACCAAATTGTTGCAAAGGAACTGTTTAAACATGATAAGAAACAAAACAAATATGTTTTTGAGAAGAAAAATGTGATAACCTTAAAAGGAGCATGTTTACTTGCAACAAAATCTAAAATTAATAATTGATTGATTCTATTTTTGCTTGCTATGCCTTGGTATGTAAAGATGTATTGATTTTACTTCATGATATGTCATAATCTTTGCCCACTACTATGACTAACATTTTGAAAAAGTATTCTAATGCATTTCTAAGTGAGATACCACCAGGACTATCGCAAACTCGAGGAATTGAGCACCAAATTGACCTCATTCCTGATGCATCATTACCCAACTGTGCGTCATACAAAAGAAATCTAGAGGAGATCAAAGAAATTTAGCACCAAGTGCAAGAACTACTCGATAAAGGTTATATACGTGAATCTCTTTGTCTTTGTGTTGTTTCAGTTATTTTAGTGCATAACAAAAATGGAACATGATGTATGTGTGTGGATTGTAGAGCTATTAATAATATCACTATTCGATATCATTACCCTATTCCACGGTTAGATGATATGTTGGATGAATTGAGTGGTGTTGTTATATTTTCAAAGGTTAATTTGCATAGTGAATACCACCAAATTCTTATGAAATTAGGAGATGCATGAAAAAACTTCTTTTAAAACTAAGTTCGATCTATATGAGTGGTTAGTCATGCCTTTTGGGTTAACTAATGCACCTAAGCACTTTCATTCGTTAATGAACGTGTTTTGTGTGCTTTCATTGAAAATATTTTGGTGGTATATTTTGATGATATATTGATTTACCGCAAGTCTATAGAAGAGCCTCTTGATCATCTATGTGCTATTTTTAATGCTTTACGTGATGTACATTTATTTGGTAACCTTGAGAAGTACACCTTTTGCACTGATCAAGTTTCTTTTCCTAGCTATGTTGTTACTCTATAGGGGATTGAAGTTGATCAAGCTAAGGTAGAAGCTATACAAGTACGTCCTATTCCCAAGAGTATTACCCGGGTGTGGAGCTTTTTATGACTTGTTGGGTTCTATCGCCACTTTGTAAAGCATTTTAGCACCATTGCTGTACCATTGAATGAGCTGATGAAGATGGGAGTTCCTTTTACCTAGGACACGGCACAAGAGAATGCCTTCAACATGCTAAAAAGTAAGTTGACAAATGTACCTCTACTCTAACTTTTAGATTTTAATAAGAATTTTAAGTTTGAATGTGATGCTAGTGGAATTGGTTTGGGTGGTGTTTGCAGAAAAACCTATTGCATACTTTAGTGAAAAATTGAGTGGGCATGTTCAGAATTATTCAACTTATGATAAGGAATTATATGCTCTAGTCCAAACTTTGGAAACATGGCATCATTATTTATAGCCCAAAGAATTTGTTATACATTCTGATAATGAATCTTGGAAACATATTCATAATCAAATCAAATTGAATCATAGATATGTAAAGTAGATTGAATTCATTGAATATTTTCCTTATGTTATCAAACACAAGAAAACAAAGAATAATGTTATTGCTGATGCTTTGCCTAGAGGATATACCTTGTTGACACAATTTGATTTTAAAATCTTTGGCTTAGAAACAATTAAATATCAATATGTGTAAGATGTTGACTTTAAAGATATGTTGTTACATTGTAAAGATGGAAAGACATGGAACAAATTCGTCTTCAGTAATGGGTTTGTGTTTAGATATAAATAGCTATGCATTTTAGCTAGCTCCGTTCATTTGTTTTTTGTTACAGGAAGCGTATGGAGATGGGCTGATGGGGCATTTTAGAGCCAAGAAGATAGAGGACATCATTTCTAGCCATATTGTTGATTTGTTCCTTAGAGAGATAGTTTGTTTACATTATATGCCAAATACAATTGTTTCTAATTGTGATATTAAATTTCTTAGCCACTTTTGAAGAACTTTATGGGCTAAATTAGGAACTAAGATTTTGTTTTCTACTACATCTCGAAACTGATGGTTAAACTAAAGTTATGAATAGAACTTTGTTTACTATGTTACGGGCAGTTTTAAAGAATAACATTAAAATGTGGAAAGATTGCTTGCCTCATATTAAATTTACTTATAATTGTTCGTTGCATTCTACTACAAAGATGTGCCCATTTGAAATTATTTATGGGTTGGTGCCTCGTGCTCCAATTGATTTATTGCATTTACCATCTTTTCAAAAAATTAAATTTTGATGCTAAGCAATGTGTTTAATTGATGTTAAAATTATATGAGATCACAAAAGATAACATAGAGCGTATGAATGCTAAGTATAAGGTTGCTGGTGATAAAGGTAGAAGGCAACTAATTTTTAAACCTAGCAATTTAGTTTGGTTGCATTTAAGGAAGGATAGGTTTACTGTTTTGATAAAATCGGAATTGATGCTTAGAGCTAATGAACCATTTAAAGTGTTGGAGCACATTAATACATATAAGCTTGATCTACCTGTAGATTTTGGGGTTAGTCCTACATTTAACATTATCGATTTGAAGCCATATTTGGGAGTGGTCGACGAGCTTGAGCCTAGGACTACTAAAATGCAAGAAAGGGAGGATGATGAGTACATCAACACCCTCGATACATCCCCCACATACACGAATGGAATATACTGGGCCGCTTACTCCTAGCCGTGCTTGCCAACTAAATTATCATTGAGTTTGTTCTTAAGTATGTGTCCCACTTATTTAGACAATGAAAACATGTACACTCTTATTTTGCTTAGGAACAAAAAGGAGAGGGATTCGTGTTGGCTGATTTTGGACTATGGAACAACGCCAACTTGTGATGGTCACCACGGTTGCATACGGATTCCGATTTGATCGTTCTTGGACTTCAAGGAAAGCTTATCAAGTCAGTTTCAAATGGATCTAGCTTCACATTCATATCTACTTAGAACCAGCTGCAATCATCATGTTAATACTGAGATCTTAGTTTGACCATAGTATTATATCACCCTATTTTTGGCCGACGTCCCATGTATTAAGTTGGGTCCATTAGAAATGCGACATAGGGTTGGAGAATGACCCCAACACCCTTGTGGTTATACTCCTACTTGTATATAATCTCTAGAGCCACCACAAAATAAATTGGGTTTTGTTAGATTGAAAGTTAGCCATTGTTACTTCGCTTGCAGCAAGCGTGTCAACTAGATCGCCCGTCTGTTCATCTTTGAAGCCCCACTTTTCTCATTGCATTTTTAAAATTGAACCCTTCACCTTAATTTAGCAATTTAGTGCTTGATCTACTTATTCTTGTTTGTTCTTTGATTACTTGTGGGATGAGTGTCCTCATGACTGGGTTGATCGCACTCAACCATTTGAATTATTGTATCGGTTGTTAAGGCGCAACATTTCTGAACGGTTATAGTCAGGACGTGAATATCATTCCAACCATCAATCGATTTATCCATTTCCATCGAAAGATCGGGATCAAATCTGCCATAAAAAATGTTGCATCTAAATAAAGTTTAGCCTCTGTATCAGATTAAGGTCTTTGTTCAACCATGAGCTTTATTGTCACATTGATAGCCTACATGGACCTCCATCGGACCTCTAGTCGATGGATCTAATGTTTATTGCTTATATACCACCATCGGCTTATCGATCGATAGATTAAACTACACTTTTGTGTATTTTGGGCGTAAGATTAACGTAAGTCGATCTAGCCAATACATCAACTTCACCAATGTCTTATCATATTGCAAATATCTCACATGGACTCTTGGATACAAATGCTTCACAAAGATCCCATCAGGCTTTTAGCTGATGTAGGATCAAGATGTCAACTAGAGGGGGGTGAATAGGCGATATTAAAAAAAATTCCTCTAATACGCAAAGTTAACCTCAGGTGCTATGCCTTGATGAAAGAGGGTCTATCTAAGCAACTATATTAAGTTTTGCAAACCTAAGGTAATAAGGGCTCAAAAAGTCTCTATGAATGTAAATTGCATAAAGATAAATGCAATATGTAAATGAGACAAAGAGACAATGATTTTTACCTAAGGTTCCAAAACTTGCCAATTTCCTATTCCCTGTTGAAGCGAGCCCAACTTCATCGCTTAAACTATCAAGCCTCCAAATCACTTCGTCAAAGGATGAGCAAGATAGGAGCCAGCCTTGAAGAGGTCTACACAAACATCAATCACTAGGGTAGTTCTTCCTTCACTCCGAAGGTGGTAAACTCTAAACCACTCATAAACACGCTATGTCTTCTCCATAACCTTCTTGGACAGATCCCCCGGAATCACCTCCTCCAAGCTATCTAGGAGGCGACAACCTCCTAGAGTAACAAGGACAACCAATGCTTGGAGATGATTAAGTGCCACACTAGCTCAACAATGATGCAATGCACTTAACTTGACAAAAACAATACTCAACCACCCTCACGATTAGAGAGTAAGCTCAAAAGGTGTAAGCAAAGCAAGGGTTCATATGAAGTGAATGCAAGGCCAAGAAGAAACCCTTGTTGTTGGTGAGTGAGTATTTATACCCCCACCAACAAAAACTAGCTGTTGGGGGCAAAATTCTCAACTCTGCACATATCTGATCTAACCATCGTTTAGGAGCCAGTCCGACTGGACTCCTTCCTAATGGCTATAAAAAGAGTCATTGGTGCATATTAAATGCGCCTGTCCTAGTCCAACTGAGGGCAAACCTCCAATCCTACCACTCTTGCACTTGGACCGACTACCCTAAGCCCCAGACTGGCTGACACTCCAAAACCTCTTTTGTAAACTCCCGGTCTGACCGTAATTTAGTCCCGGTCCTACTGCCTAACAAAGCAGAGTTCACAACGCTTTCTTGAAGATCATGGTCTGACCAGATCCAAAGGCCCAGTCCGACCGGATGGACTTGCCAGAGCTCAAAACCTTTCTGGAAGATCGCAATCTGACTAGCTCTAGGGCCTAGTTTGACTAGCCGGACATGCTAAAGCTCGAAGCCTCTCTAGAAACTCCCAATCAGACCGGCCCCAATGTCCAATCTAACTGACTCTCATTAGAACACTTTTCCCAACTTGAAAGCTTTGTGTAGTTTCTATAATGTGGTATTTTGATCAACTCTTTATAACTGTTACCACCTCTCTTGATAGTACGAAAAACCTAGAAAAATAAACCTAACATGATAGCTCAGCATCTCGATCGATATACAAGAGCAATAAATGTTTTCATTGCTTTACCACATTCTTGCTTATCAATTTTAATTGGTGGTCAAACTCCTTGGCTGATTCTTCATTTGTACCTAACTTAATCATAATACTCCAATGCAATCATTAGAACATAATTTGTGCTTGTCGTTAATGTCTAAAAACAATAAAGGGACCTAGATGCTTCAGCCAATAGGTTTATTGACATGTTATTCCTCTACATCTTCATTGGCCTATGAGTCGATGAATCAATGATACACCCTCATCAGCTATCTAGCCGATGGCATAGGTCCGTATCGACCAATCTGTCTGATTGGCCTCTTATGTAAATATCTTTTCTTATTAATTATAGGTCAAATTGACTAGCATGCTTCGAATCTCAAGAATTTAAGGACCTGAACTAGAGCTAAACAGACCTTCCAGGCTTCGTGTATGTGATGCATCGGTACGGACATTAGACAATTTTGGCGTCAACACGCTCCTTTGGCACACTCGGTGAGACTATCTTTTTTGAACCAACATGTCTAGGAAGAAAGTCCAAACCAACAATATAATTCCGGTGAACTTGGATAGCTTAACAGAAGCACAGAGGCAATAGGTGGAGCAATTTATGAAGGATTTTTAAAAGTTATGCTTAGAATCATTCATCATGATAGGACAAGGACCGATCCAAAAGACACAATTCCCAAAACCAGTCCTACTTGTAGAAGCAAGTCAACAAGCACATAGTAGTTTGTAGAAATCATTCGAAGAATCGATCAACAAAATTGTGTACCATACATTAATAAATCAATCTAGGGTATTGGTGAACACACTAGAGAATTTGATTAAAAAGATAGTGGATGTATCAATTGCTCAGGAACCTTATCAAGGTCCTATTTATCTTCCACAAAGGATAATGACACACGTTGTCACTAATGCATAAGTGGCGATGACATCAAAAGTTCCTCAAGTAACTTATGGGCTACAGAGATGTGATTCCCAATTTAATTCTTCCTAGAGAACTATAGTTTGGGGGCCAACATAATGGAACTCCTCCTGGATACCATCAAAACACCTATTATGGAGGACATCAGAATCAGCATGGCAGGATCTCTGTTTGGAGTTAAGCGCAAAAAGATGATTAGGCACAAGGGCCAATATTATTGCTTTTAATGCAATATCTAATATCTAATATGTAAGATGATGAATAGGCAACAAGTGATGAGAGAATAGTTTAGCTTAAAACCAAAAGAAAAACCAAAAGAACAGACCTTCATATATCAGCATCCATACCCTGATTGATTTGATATGGTTCCGTTGCCTTACTAATACAGTGTACTAGATTTTTCAAAATTCTCAGGATAAAATTTCATATCTACGATGTATCACATCAGCTGATTCTTAGCTCAATATGGCGAAGCATTGGCGGAGGAAGATTTGAGAGTTAGATTTTTCCCACAATCATTATATGTATCGACCTTTATATGGTTTTTGTCTTTACTACCAAATTCAATTAGAGGATTGGCTGATTTAGAAAAATAATTTCATAAATACTTCTTTGCTGAAAATCATGAAATGTGGTTGACAGATCTTATATCCATAAGTCAAAGGATGGATGAATCAGTTCCCGAATATATTCAAAGATTTTATGATGTGCACAGTCAATGCTATACTTTAAATTTAAGTGATAGGCAATTGGATGAGTTGGCTTTCCAAGGATTAATAGCTCCCATCAAGGAGAAAATTTCTTCCAAAGGGTTTAAGAGCTTGGCGCATTTGGTAAAGAAAGTATTAGCTCATGAAAGTCAATTCTAAGAGGTAAGAAATGAAAAGTTCTAGCGAAAAATTGCACAAGTGGAGGTATTTTCATCAGATTCAGAATGGGAAGGGAATTCTGATATTAAAATCGGTTTAGTAGAGTGAACAAAAACAAGAAAATAGTATTATGTCCATGGATCAAAGATACGAGAAAAATATGAAAGGTATGATTTTGATATAAATAAGTCTGATAAGATTTTTGATCTATTGTTTCAAGAGAAACAAATACATCTTTCTCCAAACTACGTGATACTATTAGTCGATGAACTTAAGTTGAAAAAGTACTGTAAGTGGCACAATTCAATTTCTCACCATATAAATGAGTACAAAGTGTTTCAGCAATAGATTTAATCGGTTGTGGAGCAAGGGCAAATTATGTTCGATGATGCAAAAAAGGTGATGAAAATAGATAGGCATCCTTTCCTAGTAAACATGGTATATGCGGGGTATTCAAAAGATCAAGCTAATCAAAGGGGACATCGGGCAAATCGTAATTATATAAAATCAAAGGTTACCACATTGCAGTTCATTGAAAAATAACAAAGGCGCCAAGAGAGAACGCTTTGGGTTTCACCATATAGAGAGGAGTTCCAATATGATCCATTTTGGGATTACCCATTTTTTTATTCTTCTGTAATTAGGGGATGATGTTGTTATCAATTGATGATTGTCTTGAGTGCAAGGACTAAAAGACCACAACGCTTTGAACATAGGAGATCCTCACACAAGCCTGTACCTATTCATGACTATCTAGGGCTGATTATGAATATTTTTTTCAAAAAGATTGATAATGAACTTGATGAAGGAATTAATAAGAAATTTGATGAAGGACAATAGGCTTAGAACCTTCAGTAGTGCCCTTGCGGAATTTTAACCGAATATCAAAATAGAATAGTATAGCGATTGCAACACCGAGAACAAATAGCGGAGCAACAACAAAGCTATGAGGAAGCCAATAGTCAATCCAAAAGGACCAGGAAGGAGTGAAATGCTAAGCAAAAAGTCGTTGAAATAGGACCATTGGCTCCAATCAATATGGTGTTTATTTTACCCGCAGAGTACAAAGCGCCTTTGCCCAATGATGACAAGAGTGAAGAATCTATGGCTTAATTAATGTTGTAACCCTAACAAGCTATATTTAATAAGCCTGAAGAATCCAAGCATTGGTATTTGTGACCATTGTACATCAAAAGACATGTTGATGGTAAGCCGATGATAAAAATGCTAGTTGATGGGGGAGTAGTCGTGAACTTAATGCCTTACACTATGTACCACAAACTTGGAAAAACTGCCAAAGATCTTATCATGACAAAGACGATGCTAAAAGACTTGAGAGAAAATTCATTGGAGGCAAAAAAGTGTTTTAAATGTGGAGTTAACTATAGGAAATAAGACTTTGCCTATCGCATTTTTTGTGATTGAAGGAAAAGGATCATACAACTTGCTTCTAGGTATGGATTGGATTCCCGCAAACTGCTATGTACCTTCTACCATGCATTAAAGTGGAAATTGTGCGAGCTAATAGATCGGTTAATATTACAACAACCGATTTACCAGTTTAGAAAATTAAAGGAATTAATTGCCTATCTGAATGCATGTGGGAAGCGGATTTCCTAAAGATCACGAACCATGATATACAACCGATCAATAGAATCGGTTTGCAACTATTAGTCTAAGGCACTATAGATGATATAGATGGAAAATTGGGACAGGAGTTTATATCTGCTAATGATTTGGAAGAAGTAAATATAGTTCTTGTAGATAGGTTAAGGCCGATATTTATAAGTAATAAATTATGTCCTGAATTTAAAAGATAATTAAGAAAATTATTGAAGAAATATTGAGATTGTTTTGATTGGGAGTACCATGAGATATTAGGACTTAGCTGATCGATTGTTGAATATTAGCTTCTTATCAAGCCAAGATATCAATCATACAAATAACCTCCAAGATGATTCAAGGCAGAATTATACAAAGAAATTAAGCGAAAAATTACGAGTTTGTGAGATGCAAATTTTATTAGAACATACCGATATGCCAAGTGGATATCTAATATAGTTCTAGTGAAATCCAAGAGTATTAGTGGAAATTTATATAGATGATGTGGTCAAATCCAAGAATATTAAATGGTATCTTGTCGACCTACAAAGAGTGCCAAAGAAATATAGACTAAAGATAAATCCCAACAAATGTGTTTTTAGTGTATCGGCTGGACAGTTTTTAAGGTTTATAGTGCATGAAAGATGCATCGATATTTGCTAACGAAGTATCAACTCTATCAAAGATACAGAGCCACTAGTCGACAAAATAAAGTTACAATCCTTGATCAGTAAGATTAATTTTGTGAGGAGATTTATTTCAAATTTATAAGGAATGATTGAGCCTTTTATTCTGTTATTAAAGTTGAAATGATCAAAAGTTTGTGTGGGGAGCTGAATAGCATGAGACGTTTGGTGAAATTAAAGATTATATAAGTTCTCCACCGGTCTTAGTTCCACTACAAAAGGGGAGGCCATTCAAGTTATGCTTATCGGTCAATGAGAAATCTATTGTATCTATTTTGGTTCAAGAGTTTAAAATAAAATAGCGAGTCATATTTTATCTTAGCAAAAGACTTTTGAATGCTAAAACAAGATACCCAATGGTAAAAAAGCTTTGTCTTTGTTTATATTTTTCATGCACAGAATCAAGGCATTCTCTTCTATCGGCTGAGTGTAAAGTGGTATATGAAGCCGATGTGGTAAATTATATGTTGTTAGCTCCAATGTTGACGGAGTTTGATTTATGATATGAATAGGTTAAAGCAATAAAATCATAAGCAATAGTCGATTTCGTTGTACAATATTGTGATGATTTTATAGAATATGTGAAGCTGGTGTCAAGGACTTTATTTTTTGAAGGATCGGTGTGTAGACACCGGTGTGGCATTGACTTGGTCATCACATCACCTCAAGGAACAAGCTTTAAATTTTCCTTCACAATTAAACCTTATTGCACCAGTAATCGGTGCTCAAGAGACTTTAACTGTTGAAGGAAATTAGACTCGGTGCTATAGAAATTATGGGGATTCATTATTAATGATCAAGCAATTATATGGAGAATACAAGTGCAAGGACAATATTTTAAAATCATATCATAAAGAGTACCAATAATTACTAAGGGGATTTAAGATTGTATTGATAAGTTATGTTCCTAGAGAGCAAAATACGAAAGCCAATGATCTTAGATAAATTGCTCTAGGTTATTAGTCGATCGGAGGAGATATAAAAGTCAAAGTAGCTATTGTTGAGACCAGAAAGATTTGATATAAGACCTCCTAAGGCTTTATACATGTGACGATGCATTGGCGTGAACATTGGATGATTTTAGCATCAACAATTCTACGAACATAAAACTAAATCGCACTAAAGGACACTTTAAAATGTATTATATTTACATATATTTTATTAGTCTTAACTTAATTGCTATTAAAAATTCCATGGTCCAAATAATATCTAAATAGTGCACATGCTTCAGGGAAAAATATTACGGGCTAAATTAGCAGGCGCTCTGATTTTCTAGTACATCGCGCATATCCTATTCCAAGCTAGCCAGCGTAGAAACGAGTTCATGCGTGTCCATGCGAGCATGGTTACTATGATCGATGCGTTATGACTGATGATCTCCCATTAAAAAGAAGGAAAAATTGGACGGATGACGTCGTACATGGCTCATAGCTTGTATAAGACCTGATTCACCTGTCAAGCAACAAGTTGTAGTATAGTGTGAGTATTCCCGCCTGTTACGCGGGTGACCCTGGTTCGTTCCCCGGCAACGGCGTACCTTTTTTGTTTTGCTTCAGCTCCAGCGATTATGAAACGCATTGAAAACCTACAAACTCCAGCAACCTCATGTGTCGTCGCCTTCGATAGCTGATGATTACTGAGTTTGATAGCTGTTAATTCCTCGAGAAGGGAATAACCAAATCAGAGGAATAGGACGCGATGTGACTAAGGAATTGGAGACATGATATTATAGTATATCATCATTTAGTGTTGTCCAACATACATCCGGTTTAGAGGAATTTACTGGAGTATGATGGATAAAGATACCTAAGTTGCCCAAAAGCTCATGGGAGACAGGAAAATAATGTCATATTTGCATATGTTTATTGATATTGTTTAAAATGAAGAAGTCCATTACAACTAAGAGTTAATTTTTTAAAAATTAAAACTATTTCATTACAATATAAAAATATGCTGAACAGAAACCTGTTATTATTAAATCTTGAACCATCAAAACCGTTCACTTTGCACCTTGGCTTAGAATTTAAAGTGTTTTTACATGGCAGATTATTGTCATGGCGATGTGACCCAAAAATAATACTTGATTTTTTTTCGGATAACACCAACACTCCCGCTATAAGGTATTTTTAACCTACAAGTATAATTTGTCTCTGAAAATAGTGTTTTAGACTAAAAAATATGCTCAAGTATAATTTATTTTCAATATATTCCCATGAAATAAAGATTTATTATATGAATGAATTCACTATTCACAAAAGGACGTCAATCCATCACTTTAAAGTTTCTGGTAATCTGCATCCTAGAATGTTGTCTTGAGGCTAAATCTCTAAATCATCACATCATCAACACTGCAGAAATTTGTTAAAGACTAAGTCAGTCGACCACAAACAATAAAATAAATCTCAACAACCATAAAAGGACTTTTCATGATCTGACCTTGTTCTGTTTGGACGTGCCACTCCTATCAAATCCTACTTCTCTAGGGTTCATGAAGAGCATATTACACCAGATCCTCTCTGCATATGAGGGGAAAAGGTAAAATGATGTAAACTCATGTCATGACTCATGATTCACATAAAGTCGTATCAAGAACCACAGATGCACA
The DNA here is from genome assembly GCA_030770085.1 of Oryza coarctata. Lineage (NCBI taxonomy): Eukaryota > Viridiplantae > Streptophyta > Magnoliopsida > Poales > Poaceae > Oryza > Oryza coarctata. The sequence continues at coordinate 16,701,929 of CM061466.1, forward strand.
TGGAGGAAAGAAGTGTGCCTTGTCTCACCGAGCAAGCCTTGACATCCTGGCATCCACACAGGAGTCTGCCATTGAGCAAATCTGTCACTTGGAATGCGCCCCCTCCATCGCTTCTCTGGATTAGTTCAGTTGGAGCACACAGAAATCACTTAACTATGGCTACAGCATGACCTTGTACTGTAGCAAAACCAATAATATTGAACTCTGCTTCTATGTACACTATCACCAAGCTGAATTACCTTGTAGTAATCAACTGCAAGAAAATTAGCCCATCGATTCCCAGCTGCGCCGTAGCATGTGTTCACCATGTCAGTAAGGCTCTTGGAGTGCTGCAGGCATGCAGTTATCTTCACCGGGACCGATGGGAAGTAGTTCACCAGGACTAGCGACTTGGTTTTGTCGTTCAGAGGTGCAGATTCTGCACGGTTTGAGCATTTGCCAGCATCCATACCATCATCTCCATCTGTGATGAAGGGAATTTGTGAATTCCTTGCATGAAACAGGAATGCTGAATGGCAAATAATTTATATGGAGGCCGTGATGGCTCACAGTTGTTCTCGACCATGAAGTTCCATTGGTATGCGATTCCTTCAGTGGCCTGCTTTGACCTGATGGAGGTGAACACAAGGAGGCGCTGGTTGCTCACAACCATGTCACTGACAAGAGGCCAATCGTTACCCTTCTGTGGCATTTTTGACACGGGGAACCAGTACTTCATCAGACCAGAGGCCTTGAACACGTTTGTCAGGCCATTTGGTGCATGCACGTAGTCTTCCAGGATCAATGTGACGATTTCAGATGGATTGGCTCCAAGGAAGGCATCGATTTCCTTGAATGTGTCCAATGCAGGTTCCTGCAATTACCAACAATATGATAAAACATTTGGCTCTGAAGCTCTGTCAGTCAAGACAAGGGAGATAACTGTATCCAGTGCACTCACGAATGCAGTGAAATCATTGCATTTTCCTCCATTTGAATGGCACAACCATACATCTCCTCTGAAGTCATAGGTATCAAGCATCAGCGCGCGAACACCATTCTGTAAAACAACATGGTATTTCTGTGAGTACCATTGGTGGCTAAATGCATAGTCAGAAATGTAGAAACAATGTAGGGAACAGATAATGCGGATGGCAGATGCTACCTTTAATTGATCAGTGACTGTATCCTCCTGGTTGTCAAAGGTGATGCGTGGAAATCCAGTGTGTGATGGCTCCCCAACAATTGCAAATGAATTGTGCGTCGTGAGATACGCATACTTGTTGAATGGCAACGAGTTGTTCTGAAGAACAAATCAGAAGCAAACTTCCGTCAGGATGCAGCAAACAGAAGCTGTTTCGAAGTTCAGACATGATATCCTTGACTACTGAATACAAATGGGTCATGCACAGAAGTTGCATTATAATAAACAGTAATCCAATCTTGTAATGGACAATTGAATTAATTAATATGAGAATTGGGGAAAGAAATAATCCATACTAGTTCCACACTGCCTTTTTTATCTGTCGAACATTATTTGCCAGATTTGAACAATTCTTGCTGTGAAAAGCATCTGACGAATATGCTCTCACAAACGTCTCGCAAATGCAATAATGTTGATATCTAACCATATTAATCATCGTTTGCTCAGGTCGAGCACCTGACAGTGACACAAGGCCAACCGAATTTTTGCCGGTCAGTGAAACAACAGCTCATTTTCCCAATCTGTTCGTCTTCAGAGGAGCAGATCGATCTAGCAGCAGGCCAAGAAACCACAAGAATTGGCCCCGAAAATCGAAAAATCCCAAACCAAATGCATGCTGAACTTCACTGCAACACAGTATCCGTTTCTTGACGCAACAAAGATGAGGGAGAAAGAAACAAGGAGGTACAAGGTAGCAAGAGGCGAGCTCTCACAGTGAGTTGGAAGGGATTGGTGGCGGCGGAGCGGACGCAGCTGGAGCCGGCGAACTCCGGTTCGCAGTCGAAGCACCACTGCCCGGCGCCGCAGTCCGCCGCCGTCGAGCATGAATCCCCCACCTGAAAAGTGAAAACCCACCACCACCACCATCAGAACTCGCAGCAAGATTACGACGGATTCGATCGGTTCTTGGTGGCCGGCGATTTACATTCGCGGTGGCCGCCCCCGAGAGAGCGACGAGCAAGACGAGAGCAGGCATCGCGACCAGAGCAAGCGCGGGCGCCGCTGTAAAAGCGCCCCACATCTTCTTGCCTCCGCCTACCTACTTACCTTTGTGATGTTTTTGCACCTGAAAACTATAGATAGATAAAGAAAGAGAAAAAAAAGGGACAACCCGGTGCAGGATTCCTAGATTCCTACTAATCAATCAATCATTACACAGAGGGGGATTTCTGGGGAAGACGAAGACGAACAGGAGTTGGAGGTGGTTGCACTTGCAGTTGAAGAGTTTCGTAGCTTTGTCACACCAGCTTTATAACTCACACGAAACGCCTACCAACTTTACTTGTATATAGATAGAACGCCTCCTGATGACAAAATATAGTGTAGATTTGGCAACTATAATTAATACTTCAGGTTGAAAATAATTCTGCTAAAAATATCTTTAACTATTAATTTCTACTACAATATATGATTTTATTGATGTATTTTTTGAGATTAGTCTAGATATATTGTTCCCATGTTTTTAAAATAAATATTTTTAAAGTTATTTATAGTTAAGTTTTAAAAGTTTGATATCAATATTGCTTAAAAAATAATTATTTTTAATATAGTAAGAGAGTATATGATTATGCATTTAATTAAAACCCAGAGTTGACCCCCTCTGCATGCATGTCGATCGTCCAGTAGGCTTCCCAAGGGAGCTCATGCAATTTCCAACCACGAGAGAGCAAAATCGAAAAAGATTAACATTGCACGTTAAGTTGTTGCGCTGAACTATACGGTGGATTGGCACCTATCTTTACCCTAAATCAAATATATCTTTAACCATATTTTTTTATAAATTTATATGGTTTAATAATGTGTGAGTTATATATTATAAAAATATTTTTAACAATGAAACTAACACATAAATATTTTGATGTTAAACTATACAAATATATAAAAATTAATATTAAAGATAGATATGTTTCATGTTTGACTAAAACAACGGATGAAGTACTAGTATCGTTTTTCCAAGAAAATGAAAAGGTCTTTGCGCGCCATCGAGTAAGACGATTTGTGGAACTGTTCTTAATTTTGTGAGTGATTTTTGGACGGGATTGATTATGTGAAAGCGAGCGGTTGGGCGTTGCTTGCAAGGTGGTTTGCTAGTTTGTTTCGTCAGGTTGGTTGTTCGTCTCTTGGTTGGCCCGTCGCTCGTCGATGCTCGTCCGGGGAACCGGTCAACCCGTGCGTGCAGTGCAGATGCAGTGTAGGGACGAGCAGGAGAAATCCAAGACAAAATAAAAAGGCCCTTAAGCGACTGAGGGTGCGTTTGATAGAGCTATTTAGCTGGGCTGAAATGTGGCTGGTCCATTTATCTGTTTCGAAGCCTCTGGCTGATGGGCTGGACCACTAGTCGAGTGAAGCAGCGATGGCAAATGGCGGACGATGGCTGTTAGGGTTATTTCCGTTCCCCCCGTTCCATAGCTCGCAGGGGTCTTACCGTCCACGCTCTTGAATGATATCCTGTTCAGAATATAAACTGCAGTGGTGATTGTCTCCTCCCAAAACATATCTGGCAGGTGCTTGATCTTTAGCATACTCCTAGCCGTGCCCACGACGAATTGGTTGTGCCACTCGATGATGCCATTTTGTTGAGAAGAGTATGGTGCCATGAGTTCGTGCCTCATGCCAACTCGGTGCAGTACTCCTAGAAGTGGCCAACGGTGAATTCTCTCCCCCCCCCTCGATCTATGTGAAGGATGCGAAGCTTATGCCCACTCTTCCTTTCTGTCACCGCTTGGATGCGGCGGATCACCGCTGGAGCTTGGTCCTTGGTAGGGAGCAATGCCACCCACATGAAATGACTGCAGTTGTCAACGAGCAGGAGAAAGTAGCGGTTTTCGCTTGGAGTTGGAGGCAAGATGGGGCTGCAAAGGTCGCCGTGCAGCAATCTAAGCGGCTTAGTGTGGTGATACTTTGCATTTTGCAGGAATGGGCTTCGATGGTGCTTGCATGCCAGGTAGGCCTCACAGACCTCCTCCACTTGCCTTACAAGTGGCACTAGCTGCTCTCATCCCATCTTTTGCAATGCGGTGAAGTTTGCATGTCTGAACTACGCGTGCCAGCGCTAGGCATCATCGTTGGCACGGGCTATCAGGTAGACCGGCCATGCGAGCGTGATGTCGAGCACATAGAGCTGGCTTGGGCTGCGATGTACCTTGGCAAGAAGTTGCATCTCCTCTTTGTATGAACCCGTTTTTCACCTACACGTCGAAGACTGCCTCATCGAGCTGGCCGACGCTGATAATATTCATGGCAAGGCACGAAAGATAATAGCAATTTGACAAGATGTGATGCTCACTATTTTTGCAATCGAACAACACCGTGCCACAGCCTTCGATCCAGACAACCGAGCCATCCCCAAGGCACACGTTGCTGGTGATGCGAGTGTCGAGGTTAGAGAACATTGCTTGATAGCCGATCATGTGGTTAGAGGTGCTGGAGTTGATGATCCAGCTCCATCGGTTGCGGTCCACAACATCATCAACCGCTGCGAACACCTTCTCCTCCACCAACTCGATGGAAGAGTGCAATAGGATTAGGGGCGCCGGTGCAGGCGGCTCATGTTTAGGCTCTAGCTGAACCACGTCGAGGGAGTCAACACTTCCCCTGTGAGAAGCAGCGGCGTGGGTTCATCATATATAACCGCATGGGCCTGCTCTTCATGCTTGAGTTTGCTCCTGCAATCTTTGGCCTAGTGGCCAAATTTGCCTCAGTTGTGACACTTGTCATCCTTGCAGGCATGCCTAGAGTACGTAGACTTTGAGCTCCCAGCCCCACCATTGCCATTTCGCCCCTTCCCGCCACAGCGTTTGTCACGATTGCCTGGGCCACCACCGCCAATCCGTTTCGCCTCTTGTTTCTTCTTCTTCTACAGTTCCAGCCATTTAGACGAGGACTACCATGAGTCTTCCTCCGCCTTGAGTCACTTTTCTAGTGATAAGGTAGAGATGTCGAGCAGGGTCTCAATTGAAAGAATGAGTTGATTGAACCTAGGGCGCGTGACGTGAAGATACTTCTCAACAACCTTGTTGGCAGGTTCTGGGTCATCAAGGACGACGGGCTAGTTGACAATAGTGGTGAGGCGCAGAGCAAAATTCTCCACGGACTCGTCGCTGCGAAACGCGAGCGTCTCATACTCAGTGCACACCTTCTGTGCGCTGGCTTTGCGGATAAGGTTGTTGCCAATGCGCATAGTCCTAAAGCACTCCCACACCTCCAAGGCCGACTCTTTGGTCGCTAGGGTCCCGATCATCTCAGGAGGGACAACATTGCAGATTGCATCGATAGCCATCCGATCCTTGTGCAGTTTGACCACTGTGCCATCGGGCTCAATCGCTGTCCACAGACAGCGAGCCTATAGTTTGATCTTTATCAGCAGCGCCTAGCTGTTGTAGTTCGTCTTGGATAGTAGTGGGTAATTCACCGAGTCTCCACCCTCCTTAACCATGCGGTGAACCACCAGCCCACGGTCGCCCCCACCGCTGCTAGAAGCATGGCCGTCAGAGCGAGGAGGGGTGCGGTCAATAGGAGATGGCGAGCGACGGCGCGGCATGAGAACTCCTTCCAAGACACAATCACGAGTCCGCTGCTTGAACCTCACTCTTATACCAATTGTCAAGAATCCCCGAGGATCGAGCAAGGGAATTCGGACGAACACAACGCACGTGAACTGTAGCGATCTGACAAATCGGGAAAAGCAGAGGAATGTGCAGCACAAACAGGGGAATTGTGCAGCGCTCGATCTCAGCTGCATTTTTCTGGTTTCTTCCTTATATAAGCTGAAGATTATAAAGAAAATGAAAACAACAATGAAATTAGAAACCGCCAAGACCGATTTTTGCGTCGTACGTTCCTCTGCGTCCATCCCCTCCTCGGATCCCCTCTAAAATTTCGATGCAACGAACAAAAACTCTAGGCATACAAGATTTATCCTAACAGATGACGTGGAGGACGGCTTCCTGATCGGCGGCGGGGTCGGCTCAGCTTACCACGTCGCCAAGGGCCTCCTCGGCTCACCGAGTGGCGACCGCCTCGCCGGCGCCGCGCGTGCCGTCCGCGCCAACGCGCCCCGCATCAGCGCCACGTGGGCCGCACGCTGCGGCCTCTACGGCGCCTTCAAGTGCGCCTTGTCCCTGCCGCGCGCGAGGGACGGCGACCCCGTGGTCTCCGTGCTCGCCGCCGCGGCCGCGGGAGGCGCGCACTGCCTGCGCCGGGGGGCCCTCGCCGTCGGCCGCGGCGCGCTCGTCGCCGCCCCGTCCATGGCCGTCATCGATACGGCCGACACCGCGTTGGACAACTCACGCTCCAGGATCCGCTACTACAGGCGGCTTGTCCCTGAGGAGGGCAACGATGCCGGCGGCGACCCCAAACCCGACGACGAGCCGCCGGTTGGGTTCCTGGGGATGCCGCCGAAGCCCATCACGGTGGAGGAGGTGCCTGAACGTTATGCGATGGGAAGTTCCACAATGATGATGACATGCGAATTCTGGAGCTACGTAGTACATGCGTCCTGCCAAAGTGCCAATTGTCAAAGTGGATTTTTTTTTTAAAACTATCAAAGTGGATTTGCTGCCTGTCTTTTTGTTGGCGTGTGGACTGTGGAGTAACATATGTGACACATCAATGTGATTTGTATGTGGCCAACTTATTACCTGTTAAGCTGACTCAAACACGTACGGGGTAGTTTATTGTGATTCATTGGAAACGCATGTCATTCTGACATTTTAATTCATATTTATTGAAAAGTGACTCAATCATGAGTCATAAACTTTTTTATGTTCACCAATTTTAGGAATTTCTGTCTTAAAAAATTGTTATTTTAGAATACATGCATTATTAAGAATATATGGCCTTTTGACATGAAAATGATGAAGTCAAGTCCTACCATAGTAAAAGGTTGCATAATAGTAGTATACATTTGTGTTAGGATATTTATGTAAAATAATTAAGTAATGGAAGCTGCACATGTTAAACAGTATTCTTTTATAGTGACTAGAGAGATGATATATTTTTCAAAGGAAATCGAACAATTCTGTCTCACATCTTGCTTAGAAAGAAACTTCATTATTTGGAACAAGGATCTATTTAAAAATCAGTCACGAGTTTTTTTTTAAAAAATATGTACATTGTAACTAATAAAAGTACACATAGCTTGCTTGTTTTGTATCAGAGGTGTTGGATTCGATTTCCCCACCCCATGATTTTTATTCCCATGTCTATCACAAATCTTCAAGTGCATCGGACGGCCAGAAAATCAATAGATTTCAAACAAAAATCTGCCGCCATCTTTTTTTAGCAAAACCGTTGGAATAATAATGCTACAGAGCAGTCATACCACGAACGATGCTGAACGGTATTACCCATCCTCGCAATGTGCGTCTGCACCGTATTCTCGTGTCGCGTTAAGGTGGCCCTCCTGACTGTGTGTCCTTCCCTATGTGTGGAAGTGCTCCTCTCGCAACTAGCGGGTGTCAGGCTGGCTAGAATAAACCCATCCATCCTATAATTTAAATTTTGTTAAAAATATACTCATTTCATTTTACATTTTATGATGTTTTGGTCTCTCTCTTTTCTATAGATTTACTAACATCTATGTAAATTTAGACATATATATGAAGCATACACTATTCAAAACCCAAAATATGTTATAATATAAAACCAAAAAAATGGCTACTCACTCTCCATAGGACATATAAAAGCTGGCATTTACCCCCATTACTTCCTAACCATAGTAGCACCAGCCCACCAAACCCCATTACCCCCGTTACTTCCTATGCTATACTTAGATCTTATCACCCTATCATACATTAATAAGAGGTAATTTAGACCTTTCACTGTAATCCTATCTCTCCAAAACATTTCAGGTAAGTATATTTTATGACGGATGGAGTATAAAAATTGATACATCATCTACAGTCATAATAGTTAGCTATAGATATATACTATATAATTAATATACTACCCTGTCTCTTTCTCTCATAAAGTTTCTTATAGTTTATAGTTAGCTGCAAATCTAGAGCCTTTTCCATTCTCTCTCCTTTACCAATGCATAAATCTCTGATGTGGTAATTAAAATTCCATTGATGAGTCAATAGGCAAAAACTAACAAACTTCGTAGCGAATTAATTTTTTCTAGAAGTCTCCGGTCAGTTGTCCGGAACCTTTGCTCTAGTCCAAAGGTTCCGATCAAATCTTCGTAGGTTTCAAGATGATAAGAATAAATCTAGCTCAACAAGCTATCAAAGCTACCACAAGCATATACAGGCTCAAAGTAAATGCAAGGTAGTCAATGCGGTAAAAGAGAGAGTGAGAGGCAAATGGTTTTTCACCAAAACTCAAATTTAACAATCCAAACTTCAAAGAACCAGGATCCGATTAACCGTAATCCTTACTAAGTTTGTAACCACAAGGTAGCCTAGATTTTTAATCAAACACCTAAGACTAGCAAATTACTAGGCGACCACCAAAGTCAAGCCTTAGAGGAGAACTCTAGTACACCAATAAGGGTTGCTCTACCACACCACCTTCTAGAAGCAAACATGGTATCTAGTTGCCCCATTTCCTTGTGGAGGAGGAGTAGAACATTCACAAACTTTTTTGAACTTGTCACATGTTAACGCCAAAATTTAGAAAGCTCAGGGAAATGTTGGAAAAGATCAGCTGAAGTAAAAGAAGAGTCTAGTAGCTATAGGAAGAAAGTCGATTGGATAAAGCAAGGAGAGATTCGGTCCAAGAATAGAAGATTATCCAGATGAGACCGAGTTTAAGGAGGAGCCGTGGTACTTATGATAGAGTATTTTATCTATATAAATTGTATCTTATATAGGAAATTTTAGTTAGTTTAGTTAACTTCCTTAGAGATATTTTCTTTTATATTTTTAGGAGATAACATCCGATGGTTGTTGTAAACGCGTCGGACTCTATAATATCAGGGTATAAATATAGACCCCTGGAAACCTGTAAAGATAACAACACATCTTTCAATCAAAACTACTTCGGCGCATCGCCACTCTAGTTAATCTAGGTTTCTATAGGCGGGGTCTGGCTCTCGACGAGGGGCTGTATCGGTTAACTTCGATCTCCAGTAAAGGGGTAAGTTCCGCCATTATCCCAATATATCTCGCTCTATCTAAGGCTGCATCGGTTAGGTTCAACCTCTTAGGCTGATCGGATGTATCGCATCACGTCCGTGCAGGGTCTATCGGCCTATCAAGCTTTCTCCTGCATCGGTTAGGCTCGACCTACGAGGTTGCCAATGGTAGATTGAGCTTTAGACCTATAGGTCTCTATATAGCGTTTCATCGGAGTGTTGGCTGATGAATTATCTATACATTGAGCAACACGCCCAGTGTATCGGCTCCTCGGCCGATACACACCAGTCTTCAGAGACTCCCCTCGAGCGCCACTCCAAGCGCATCGGCCTTCCAGTCGATACGCGCCTATCTTCAGAGAGATGTCCTTTTATCGGCTCAGCTAGCTGATGGGTTTGCTTCGCCTTTGCCATATCCGAAGCGGCATCGGCTTTGCAACTGGTGTGGTGTGTTTTTATACAATTCCTTGTCACTTTACATATGCCTTCATCGGCTGGAAAGCCGATGAACGACTGCTACAACTTTCATCGACTACGAGGAGGGATCCAGCGCGCTTTGCTTTTAAAACCCTTCGGTGCCTCTATCGGCTCTGTGGCCGATAGATCAGGATCTCACTTTCACCACACCCGAACCCATCATATCCTTCGTTGACATCTATCCACGCCTTCATCGGCTTCCTACCCGATGGAAGAATGTCCCAATACCTATGGACGACTAGCCGATAGCAGGAGCCATCCGAACGTGACCGACGACTATCTCGATCCTATCGGTGGCCAGCCGATAGCGAGAGCTCCTATCCGCCCATCGTCCGACTGACCTATTCGCCTTATCTCCTTGTCAATTGCAGAGTCAAATTGACTGACACGCTCACATCGTCGCTTCGAAGCCGAGCGGACCTCACAGGCCCTGACACGCGTACCTAGAGCCACCGAGAGAAGCCGACCGGCCTGCACTGGAGCTAAGTAGAGCTCTCAGGTGTCGACGTGTTCATGCCGCGCGCGTGAGATCCAGTGCGAACATACTTTTTGGCACGCCTGGTGGGATAGAAGATTTTATTCATCGACTGATAGGACTTTTACTTCATTCATTGGCCGGTGGGGTAGAAATCTTTATTCATTAGCTGATATGATGGGATTTCATTCATTGGTTAGAGAAACTTGAAGACCATTCATCGACCAGCAGGACTGTACAATTGCCTGATTAGAAGTCAGAATTTTTACTCAGCAACCCGGAGGACATCTTGTTGCTAATAAGTCTAGAGAAGAGATTGATGCCAAAGCACATTCGTCCAAAGAAGGAGTCGATGAGGATATTATAATTCCAATAACCATGAGAGATCTGAGTAAAGACCAAAGGCAGTAGATAGAGCAGAATATGGACAACTTTCAGAAGCTCTATTTGAAGTCATTCAGTATGACTAGACAAGGGCCGATTCAAAAAATACAGATACCAAAATGTGTTTTGATGAAAGAATCAGGTCATTCATCACCTGTGAATTCTCCCAAGCCATTGCAAGAGATGTTCAACGAAGCATTTTACCAAGCATTCAGTAATCCTTCGGGAGTATGGATGGATACAATACAAGATCTGATCAAGAAAATAATATAATAATTATCAGCTCAAGATCCTGATCAAGATCATGTACCTTTGCCGATAGAGACGGAGTTATCTCAGGAAACTTGAAAGAACAAGACGGACCTATTGGCAAATGTATATCTACCAACACAAGATCGATTCGGGGGGCAACGACAAGAGGTACCTCTAGAATACTTTTAGGGTAATTATTGTGGAGGATATTAACATGTCTACCCAGATGACGATCCTGATTTACACACTTATTATAGAGAGTATCTCAAACAGAATTGGGTACCATATCTACCTCCACGTTATCAGAGAGACATTCTAAGGGAGAAGGATTGGTTAATCAGAATTATGGACACGGTGAAAGAGCAATTTGGTATCAAGTTTAAAGATCAAATAATTATGTATCGGCACCCGTATCTAGAATGGTTTGATAGAGTTCCATTGCCTCACTGATACAAGATACCAGATTTCTCCAAATTCTCATGGCAAGACAATATATTTACAACGGAGCACATCAGCCGATTCTTAGCCTAGTGTGGAGAAGCATCGGCCAAGGAAGCCCCCATAGTCCGTTTCTTTCCATTGTGCCTCTCTGGATCGGCTTTCATCTGGTTTTCTTCGTTACCACCAAACTCAATTAAGGGATGGGCCAATCTAGAACAATAATTTTATAAATATTTCTTTGCTGGGATTCAAGAAATGAGACTGTCAGATTTGACATCAGTTAGACAGAGGCCTAATGAGTCAGTTCTAGGGTACATCCAACGTTTCTAGGACATCAGAAGCCAGTGTTATAGTCTTATTCTGAGCGATGAACAGTTAACTGATTTGGCCTTTTATAAGTTGTCGAGTCGCATCAGGTGGAAATTTTCTTTCTAAGAGTTCAACAATTTAGCGCATCTGATGCATGTGGTATCGACTTACGACAGCCAATTATCAAAAAGGGAGGAGATTTCAGAGCATTGAAGGCCTAAGGAAGAGAATTTCAAAGCATGAGCCTTCGTACTTTGAAATTGGGAGGCATGTGTTAACGCCAAAATTTGGAAAACCCAAGGAAAGGTTGGAAAAATCGGCTGAAGTAAAAGAAGAGTCCGGTTACAACAGGGAGGAAGCCGATCGGATAAAGTAAGGAGAGATTTGGTCCAAGAATAGAAAATTATCTAGATGAGACTGAGTTTGAGGAGGAGCCGTGGCACTTACAGCAGGGTATTTTATCTATATAAATCATATCTTATATAGGAAGGTTTAGTTAGTTTAGTTAACTTCCTTAGAGATATTTTCTTTTATATTTTTAAGAGATAACATCCAATGGTTGTTGTAATTATGTCAGACTCTGTAATACCAGGGTATAAATATAGACACACTGGAAACCTGTAAAGATAACAACACATCTTTCAATCAAAACTACTTCGGCGTATCGCCACCCTAGTTCATCTAGGTTTCTACTGGCGGGGTTTGGCTCTCAACGTGGGGCTGCATCGGTTAACTTCGATCTCCGGTGAAGGGGTAAGTCTTGCCACTATCCCGATATGTCTTACTCTGTCTAAGACTGTATTGATTAGGTTTGACCTCTTAGGCCAATCGGATGTATCACATCACATTCGTACAGGGTCTATCAACCTATCAAGCTCTCTCCACCATCGTCGGTCTCGTACTACATCGGTTTGTTTCGACCTACGAGGCTGTCGATGGTAGATTGAGCTTTAGGCCTATAGGTCTCTGTATGACGTTTCATCAGAGTGTTAGCCGATGAATTATCTATATTTTGAGCAACACACCCAGTGTATCGGCTCCTCGGCCAATACGCACAAGTCTTCAGAGACTCCCCTCGAGCACCACTCCAAGCACATCAGCTGGAAGGCCGATGCGCGCCTATATTCAGAGAAACGTTCTCTCATCGATTTAGCTAGCCGATGGGTTCACTTCGCCCTTGCCATATCTTTAGCGGCATCAGCTTTGGAGCCGGTGTGTCTTTATACAATTCCTTGCCACTTCACATATGCCTTCATCGGCTTTCCAGCTGATGAACGACCACTACAGCTTTTATCGACTACGAGGAGGGATCCTGCGCCCTTTGCTTTTAATATCCTTCGGTGCCTCCATCAGCTCTGCTGCCGATGGATTAGGATCTCACTTTTACCATACCCGAACCCATCATATCCTTCATCGACATCTATCCACACCTTCATCGGCTCTCTAGCCGATGGAAGAGCGTCCCAATATCTATCGGGGACCAGCTGATAGCAGGAGCCATCCGGACTTAGCCGATGACCACCTCGATCCTATCGGTGGCCAGCCGATAGTGATAGCTCCTATTGGCCCATCATCCGACTGACCTGTTTGCCTCACCTCCTTGTCAATTGCAGGGTCAAATTGACTAACACGCCCACACCATCGCGTCGGAGCCGAGCGGACCTCATAGGCCCCGACGCGTGTACCTTGAGCTATGGAGAGAAGCCGACTGGCCTGCACTGGAGCTAAGCAGACCTCTTAGGTGTCGGCATGTTCGTGCCGCGCGCGTGAGATTTGGCACGAACACCACACTAATTGGAAGCTCACAAGAGACACAAAGCCAACTAGGAGGTTATTCTCCAAGAGTACAAGCACGTGCAAGGCCCAGTGTCTATCTCAAGTATTCAAGAATGAACCCTAGCACACAAGCACACAAATCCTCAAAATCCCAACTCCAAATTCACGAAGAGTCACCACAAAGCGAAGGGAGAGAGAGAGAGTGTGTGTGAGAAACAAGCAAATGGGGAGCTCAACCTTAGGAAGGTAGGGGTTGGGTGGTATAAATACCCCTAACTCCCACCACTAGCTGTTATACTTAGACTATGTAAACCCGGAGTCTTCAGGTTGCCTTGATGCCACTGCAAGAGTAGATCTTTGGGCTCTAGTGATCAGCCTCTAGGTGGCTGAATTTGTTTCCCGGAGGTTTCAGCTTATTCACCCAAAGCCTCTGAGTTCCCATGGGAGAGAGACCACAAGGCTCACTTGAGGCTCCTAGACTAGATCTTCAGGTGACTGAGGATGCTTCCCGGAGGTTTTAGGGTATCCACCCAAAGCCTCTAGGTACACAGACAAAGAGGCAGATAGACCTATTCAAAGCCCCAAGACTCCAACTCTAGGCAGTTGAAGAGGCTTGTTGGAGGTTTTGGGGTATCTACCTGGAGCATTTAGGCAGGCAAACAAAGCCCCAAGAGAGTACCCATAAAACTATGGAGCTTTATATCTCTCAACTATAAGATTAAGGACAAATTTTGAGCACTTTTGATCATTGCCTTGCATTGCACACTCCCCTTGATAGTATGGCAACCCTAAACTTTGAAATAAATAAAAAGAATACGAGATTTCTTCGAAGGCACCGACATGCCATTCTTTTGCCTTTTGTAGGAGTTACGATTGGAAATTAGTTTTCTTTTATTTTGGAACTAACTCCTCTCCATACACTTGATGTACATGTTAGTTCCCTTACTATTTTGTCATCAATTATCCAAAACCCATATGGAGCATAGATACACTTTCAGCAATTTATATAGCTTACTTATTTCATCTTATTGTACTCGCTCGATGTCTTGAGCATTTGTTTCTACACCTACGACTACATGCCTGGTACACTCTGAGCTACATGCCTGGTACACTCTGAGCTACATGCCTACCGCACTTGGTTGTGCATGCAAAACTAATGTATGATGTGTCTTGTAGCTAGTCTTTGACCGGCGAATGAAAGAGAAAAGCCAAGCACTTTGACAGAACTTTGGCTACTTAGATGCTAGTACAGCATAAAATATCAAAGTATTTTGCCCGGTACCATCCTCAAAATCACGGAGTTAGAAAATACCATTGTATATGTCATTCTCAAATATCATCACTACAAGACTTGATAGGCATTATCATTGACCTACATGTATCAACACTAGTACTTGAGAGGTATCGTCAAACTGAATGCATCATCATTAGTACCAACGCATTGGCATGGCAATGGGTCGGGTTGAGTTCGGGTGGAGCAAGAACACACCCAACCCGAGACCCAAAACTCCTTACCCACCCATGCCCAATATTTCTATAGGGCGCAAAATAGAATCCATGCCCAATAATTCTATACAGCAAAAAACAAAATCCATGTCCAATACTTCTATAGGTATCAAGTATATCTATTGATAGGTATAAACTATCACAGTTAGACATCTATTATTATTTACTAGGTATAAAACCAGAAACAATCAATAGTACAAGTTAAAGTCATTTGCAAAGTATCAAGTACAAATAAAAAATCATAATTCTACAAATTATTTCATCACCAAATAAGAAAATAAATGACCAAGTTATTAGTAGGCTATGACCTTGCTACACTTATAGATTCATGTCTTAGTTAGTGTCGACACATTCATTTGAACATGTATATTGGGGTACCCATGGGTTACAAGCTTGGAATAAAGCCCACAATGTGCCCACTAATAACTCAGGTTTAGGTCCAACATACCCATAGACACAAAATATAATCCATACTCATGTCATTGGGTGTGTTACCCATACATAGGGGTAAAATTGACTTTCCAACAATGCGTACCACTAAGTACATGAAGGCTCCATTGTTAGTACGTACATATGCCATCATTGGTATCTAACTAGCGTCATCACTATTATTATCGTTACCTATATATATCATCATTTGCTCCTGATAGGTATGATCAGTGCTACCTATATCATTACTAACATGTATTATCGCTAGTACTTGAGGCATTAGAAACCAATTTAAATTTAAGAAGAGAAGATAGAAAAGTAGCCCATGCTAAGAAAACTCAAGGTCTTCACCTTGTTTTAAAAAAAAAGTCTTCACCTTCCTTCATTAGACCAGCCCAAGGAAACCAAGCTCTCCACATTCCTCCACTGAACCGGACCAGCTGATCTTCCTCCACTGAACTGGACCAGCTGATTGGTATACATAATACATCCAGTCAATCGGGCTCAACTGGTTGGCTTACCGCTCGATAAGACACTTGATTAGACATGTGCCATTTAGGCCGGTTGGTGCGTGCTGTGCGCAGGGCAGCTGTGCACGAGGGGTGCATTGAGAGCAGAGCGCATGAGGACGTGGAGACGGAGAGGTCTGATGTGCGCGCTGCACACTACCGCCTCCCATGTGCGGACTAGCGACAAAATCTAGATCAGCAATTGGTTTCTTTCATATGAACAAAATTCACATACTTTAGAAGAAAAAAATCTATTTTCGAAAAATAATTTCTTTTACTTAGATTTTTGGGCTTTCAATTCACATATAAGGCTGTTGAAATGATTTTAGAAATTATAATTCGCATATATTTTAAACGAAAACTTTATACATATAAACTCTATATGTAAATATCCCCTCTCTCTCTCTATATATATAAACATTTGAATCTGAATCTGAGCTTAAATCAAAATCGTATATATAAACATTAAGTATATAAACTTTAAGGGTATGAATTTTAGGTTTATAAAGTTTTAAAAAAGGAAAGCAGGAAAATGGCAACGGAGGCGTTCACGTGGGGCTAACGTTCACCCATCAGCCATTTCGTAAGGAGCCGAGGAGTCAGCGTATGCGGGATTGGTGTCCCGTACTCTAGTCGTCCCCTTCAAGATACCACACAAAAATTATCCGGGAAATCAAACAGGACCGGGAATTAGATGCGAATCCGTACCATTGGTGTCCATCGGAGTATCTGACACGTGTTCAGGTGCACGCGCGTCTCCCTTAGGGCATGTAGAACATGCTTTATTAGCGGCCTCTCTCTCTCTGTTGCCATATAAACCAATTTAGTGATGTGAAAGAGCGATAACGGAGGAAAGAAAAACATAGTTGGTACGTATTACATTGGTTTAGAGACGACTCGTATTTATTAAAGGAAATTTTGTTGTATGGAGATAGATGAAAGGAAAAAAGTTAATAAAAAAATATTTTGGTGCATTAATGGTTAAGAGGTCTTATCGTCTTTTAACTATTGTAGGTTGATACTGTTTAAGACAAAAAAAATATTCCTTCTAAAATTATACTTCATCGTTCAAGGTAATTTGTTAGGCAGGCACGAGGGCATGCAAACGTGCAATTGCATGCAACAACAATGCAATTTACTCAACATACATGTAACAATATTAATTACTACTGCACACATAAACGAATAAACATGCAACCATATTATTTACTCATAGACATGATGATTAATTTTAGGAAGAACTTGAAAATCTTAGGCAATAGTAATTAATTAAATATTACCTAAAAAACTTAAAAATAAATTAATACAATTTTTTAAAGAAACCTTTATATAATTTTTAAATATATATATATTGTTTAACAGTTTAAGAAATATATAGGTTAAAAAGGATAGAGGAGAGGATAGAAAATGAAGTACCGAACACACATAAGAGCCCGTATAGGACTCTTCACAAATCCACGAAATCTGCATCGTGATTCGATCCCTCTTCCCTGCACTGCACTGGTCCAAGGCCGAGGTAGCCGTTGAGATCGAGATGGAGAGAACGGGGGAACCCTCGTGGATGTCCTTCTCGGACAGCGTCGCCAACCACGCTGGCGCGGGCTTCGTGGCTGGCGTCGCCGCCGGCACGTTCACCCACTTGTCAGGGGCCTCCGCGACTCGCCCTGCGGCCGCCACCTCGCCGGCGCCGCCCAGGCCGTCGGCGACGGCGTCCCCAGCGTTTCCACCCGCTGGGCCGCACGCCTCGGCGTCTAGAGCGTCGCCTGCTCCGCCCTGTCGTGGGCAACCGACAGGAAGGAGGGGGACCCCCTCGTTGCGCCACGGGCCCCTCGCCGTGGGCCGCGCCGCGCTCGTGGGCGCCGCCATCGTTGGCCGTCTGGGAGCTCTTGGCCAGGGATAGCGTGGTGGACGACGACGACAGGCCCGGTAGAAACCACCGGCCTTTGCCAGAGATGACCAAGAAGGATGACCTACCGCGCCCTGTCTTTATGCCGCAGGCGACGCCCGCCGCCGGTGCTGGTGCATGACCCTCTTGCTGCTGCCTCTAGCGAGGTAGCGCCCAGTTTCGGGGGTTAGATTAGTTAGTGCTATATATTCACATTTCAAAAATTCTTACTAATAAAGCTCAGTCGTTCGATTTAATTGGTTGGATGTTATACAAAGTCAATATTTAATCACATTGTACCACATCATCTGTAAAATAAAATCCGTGTATCATTTTCCTTCTCAATTTGCACTAGTACAATAGTAACAACGACATATAGGTGAATTAATTTATTAGCTACTGTCAATCGTCATTTCGTGGTTCACTGCTGCCTTGTTAAGATCAAGTTGAAATCACATATGGACAGATTTTTTCCATAGTTTTTCATGATCATTTCAGAGACATGTAATAGATGAGTATATGCACACCTGAGAGTGAAAATGATATAGAAATTTCGAATCATTTTCCAACTGTTTCTATTTCTAGCGATATACAAAATTTATTTTTTTAATTCCTGTTAATGTCATATTGAATTTGTCACTAAATAGTTAAATTTATAAATATTAAAAAATTACAATCGTTTTTATAAAAATAATATCACTTCAGTTACAAATTAACTCTATTGGCATAGGCAAAGATGTAGGCCATCGATAACTCTAGAAAAGTCCTAGCCTCCTAGGCAAAGGATGAAGACATCGACGTGGATCCAGTTGAGTGACAAGATGTGATAGTAGAAAGGCACGTGGTGACATAGAGGGAGGCTAAAGATGGTGTAAAGTTATAAATATTTGAATTTACCTGTGATTAAATATTTTTAACCTAGATCACACAAGTAAAACCGCTGACCAAACCGCCTGGCCTTACTTGAATGGCCTTAATACTTATCTATATACACACGGAGAGAAAGCCCCGGCAAAATAAAGTCTTGCTATAGTAATACTTCCTCCCATTTTAATATATATGATGTATTTAACATATATATATGTGTGTTTAATCGTTTGTCTTACTTAAAAAATATATAATAATTATTTATTTTGTTGTAACTTAAGTTTTTATTAAATGTTCACTTATAGTCTGAATGTTTGAAAAATAAATGAATAGTCAAATGTAAAGGTGGACGGCATCGTATGTTAAAACCGAAGGGAGTATTTTGGAAATTTTTTATTTTTAAACATACAATATTTTAATAAAAACTTTGCGAAACTTTATTTTTTGACCACACATTTAATTACTGCCACGCCAATAGAAATAGAAATGGCGTGGCAAGAAGGCGCCACATGTGCATACAACAGCCTGCCTGGTGATAGTTGAAAATAAGGTTTGACATTATCTATTATTAAAATAATATAATAAAAAGTTTTAAAAATAAAAAATCCTGGTTATGTATGTTAGCATGCTAATAAATGAACATTTCGCATCAAAATTAAGGAGTACATTTTTAATAAAAAATGTTAATATACTTGTGTGTGTTGTAACAAACTCATACCATTGAGAATAGGCTTAGTTTTGGTCTAGTGTAAGCAAGTGGATTTTTTTAGCCAGCCTTTTTTTTTTCTTTTTTTCTACAGGGAACTTGGTGTTTTTTCTGTGAGAGGGTGCGTTGCGCGCAAGGAGAGGGAAGGACGAACGACTTTGATTTTAAGCTGTAGAGATAATACTGGTTGCTGTCCACTGTGATGTTTCGTTAATGCTTGGCTGGGTCATCACAGAGGAATGAATGGTTCCGTGCTTTCTATACTGAACTAGTAATATGTATAAAAGTGCATCACGCACGCAAGTAAAGTACGTACGTACGTACGTACGCAGGAATTTATACGGGAGATGGAGAGCCAGGTGATCAGGTTGGCGATCGTGTTGAAAAAACGTGCCAACTAGTTAGTTGGGGAATATCATATCCTTGTCCACTTTGTAAGCTAGGGATAGTACAGCCAAACAGTATGATGGAAAAGTAAGTAACAGAATCTAATGAGATTAATCATGGCAGGTAGTAGAGTGTTAGAGGAGTATCCATGATCGACCTCGCGTTGCGTTGGCTGGCTTAACCGTAATCGATGGTACTTCACAACGTTGATCTCAGCCGTCCGGGCGCTTGCAATCCAGTGGTCACAAATCTGATTGATCCTTTTTTTTCGCAGGTATATAATACAGCATGTAGAGAAAGGGATTAAGTCAGTGATTGATCAAGAAAAAAAATGATTGACATGTTTGATCAAGAAAAAATTGATTGACAAGTTTTCGGTGGCTGCACAGATGCTGATCAAACGTTGCAACTGGCGGAACAGATGCCGCGCACCTTACAGGAAGGAAAAATTGACAAATGTTCCGCCGTCGCTGTCAGAAACGAGCTAGCTAGCAAGGACACCAGCGTTCTCCTGCCCGGGATCGTTCGCTCGATGAGGCGCGCGAGATCTCCGGCGTCCCTTTCCCTCCGTCACCACCAACCACGGTTGCTTCGCCCAGCCGCGATGCCTCCCGCCGTCCAAATCATCAGCTTCACAAACCAGCCAGATGAGCTAGCTAGCGAGAGAGAGAGGAGAGCGCCATGCATGCACGGGACGAACCCAAGATTCACGGCATGTTAACCATGTCGGAGAGGTGGCGCTGAGCCATCACCACCCGCGTCATGCAATGAGTCCTCCTCAAGAAACCCAACCGACGATACGATCGATCCATCGAGGTGTGACGCGCCATCTCGCCTCTCGATGGCTTCTTCCCCTCCCCCTCCCGGCCTCTTCTTGGCCAGCCGGTGCGCGCCTTCTCATCCGCTGCTCTCCCTCTCCAGAGCTCAGCTCACCTTGAGTAGCTGAGTGAGTGAGGGAAGCCAGCCACTGAGCTCGCTTTGGTGCTGCTGCTGCTGCTGTGATTGCTCGACGGCCGCTGAGATCATCGACGATGGAGCTGCACAGATGCTCGCTGCTCGTTCTGCTCCTCACCGTGACATGCTCAGTTGCAGGTTAGTTCCTGCTTGTTCTTGCATTGCTCAATTAATCTGTTCTTGACTAATTGTGTGTTAATCATGCATGTTGTGGCATATAATGGTGTGCAGCGGCGTATGATCCTCTGGACCCGAACGGGAACATCACGATCAAGTGGGACGTGATCTCGTGGACGCCCGACGGGTACGTGGCGATGGTGACGATGAACAACTACCAGATGTACCGGCAGATCTTGGCGCCCGGGTGGACGCTGGGGTGGTCGTGGGCCAAGAAGGAGGTCATCTGGTCCATCGTCGGAGCTCAGGCCACGGAGCAGGGCGACTGCTCCAAGTTCAAGGACGGCATCCCTCACAGCTGCAAGCGCACCCCGGCCATCGTCGACCTCCTCCCCGGCGTCCCCTACAACCAGCAGATCGCCAACTGCTGCAAGGCCGGCGTCGTCTCCGCCTACGGCCAGGACCCCGCCGGCTCGGTCTCCGCCTTCCAGGTCTCCGTCGGCCTCGCCGGCACCACCAACAAGACCGTCAAGCTGCCCACCAACTTCACGCTCGCTGGGCCAGGGCCAGGGTACACCTGCGGCCCGGCCACCATCATCCCCTCCACCGTCTACCTCACCCCCGATCGCCGCCGCCGGACGCAGGCGCTCATGACCTGGACCGTTACCTGCACCTACTCCCAGCAGCTCGCGTCGCGCTACCCGACCTGCTGCGTCTCCTTCTCATCCTTCTACAACAACACCATTGTGCCGTGCGCCAAATGCGCCTGCGGCTGCGGCCACGATGGGTACCACGGCAACGGCGCTGGCGGGAGAAACGCCCGCGGCAGCCGCGGCGCCGGCAGCCGCAACAACGGGCATGGCAGCGGCGGCAGCGGTCACAGCGGCGGCACCGACTGCATCATGGGCGACTCAAAGCGCGCGCTGTCGGCGGGCGTGAACACGCCGCGCAAGGACGGCGCGCCGCTGCTGCAGTGCACATCGCACATGTGCCCGATCCGCGTGCACTGGCACGTCAAGCTCAACTACAAGGACTACTGGCGCGCCAAGATCGCCATCACCAACTTCAACTACCGCATGAACTACACCCAGTGGACGCTAGTCGCCCAGCACCCCAACCTCAACAACATCACCGAGGTATTCAGCTTCCAGTACAAACCCCTCCTACCCTACGGCAACATCAGTAAGCTCACTAACTATTCTTCTTCCTCCTCTCCAACCGATTTGCGCGCGCGAGATCGTTCCCGCTTTCATATCTATACCCGTACTAATTGTGCTGCACCGCGGCCATGGGTATTGCAGATGACACCGGCATGTTCTACGGGCTCAAGTTCTACAACGACCTGCTCATGGAGGCCGGGCCGTTCGGCAACGTGCAGTCGGAGGTGCTGATGCGCAAGGACTACAACACCTTCACCTTCAGCCAGGGCTGGGCGTTCCCGCGCAAGATCTACTTCAACGGCGACGAGTGCAAGATGCCGCCGCCGGACTCCTACCCCTACCTGCCCAACTCCGCTCCGGTCGAGCCGCCGCGTTCCATGGCTGCCGCCGCCACCGCGTTCTTGGTGGTGCTACTCCTCCTGGTGGCATGATCCATGTCCCCTACTTTTTCATTGGCCAACCTGATAATTCTCACATGTTTGGAGAGCTGTGTAGGTAGGGGCATTTTGGTCTATTCATACTGGAAGTTCAGTCAGAGGAAATATGTGATGTGTAACCTTAAAATTGCCTGATAGATCTCCATAATGTACAATACAATCAGGCTGGAAGAGTTTTTGCCAGTCCCCAGTTAGGCCAGCCCTGAGAAGTCACTGCACAAACTTTTCTGCAAATTCTGTTGTGACTACGAAAATGCATGCAGGTATTGACCTTGAATTGAGAGAAACAATTTCCACATTTACTGAACTAAGAAGATGGCCTACGAAAATACGCCGGCATGAAGCATCAGGGTTATTCATACGATGTTTGTGACACCTCTCCTGCTAGCCCTATATCATAGAATTAAAAGAGAAGTAGTTCATATTAACATACCTACTTACGTATAATTAGCACAAGAGTATAATAGATCATTGCGATCCTTATTTAATACATAATAAAAATAGTATATTACTTTAGTGGTTAAACGGATAAACCTATCGTATCACAACAATATTCCAGCAGCAGCAGAATGAAACTAAGTTGACCCTAATCTACACGTTAGGTTTAAAAATTAGGAGGAAACCATATAAGTCTTTATAGTCAACTAGAAACTCGTCGATTGAAGAATCATCGGTGGCTACTTCATCTTCAATAGTTTTACCCTAGTCTGCTATGGGGTCGAGGAGTAAGTATGAATATATCTACTCAGCGAACTATAAAAAAAGTGTAACATGTATAGACTTTAAAGATTGATCGGATTTATTTCACAAACTTATTTAAAACCATTCTTCGAGAATCAAAAATCTGTATTTTCTCGGACTAAAATTATGCCCTCAATCCTACTATGAAAGAACTTCATTTAGTGTAACTTATTATGAAAAGAAGACATTTACCTCAAAGTTTTATTTTTACATCAATTCCAATACTTTTGGGGCTCCTAAAGCCATTTACAATATTTTTTCTATTTTTAAAACTTAAGTCATTTTACTTTTTCACCACATAAGCCTCGGTTGCTCGAGAAAACAACCATCACATAGTGCATCATCCCACTTTTAACCTTATGGCTCTCAGAGCCTTGTGCCCATGGCAGTTTAATCATCAGTACCATCAAAATTTCTTTACTTTCTTAACATTTCCTAAATTTTATTTTATTTTATCATGTTTAGGGTTGACATCTTACCCTCTTTTTATCAAGCCATCAAACTTCCTAGACTACACAAGCCTATTCCTAACCACACAGGTCAGCTGTTAGCCACATAGGCTAACTCTGAAAATAATTCCTATCTCATAAATTTATTTCACAACCATTTATAAACAATTCTAAGTAAGAGAAATCACTTTATATTTATCCATGGCTGTGCGCATAGCTGTTTAAACAGTTTAAAAAAGACTTTTAAAGAAGATGCATACTTTACCCACAAGACATTTATCCACGTCCTATCACTTTACATGAATTGATCAAATACAACCAATGAGACTAATGACAAATTATAAAGCAAAATTAGAATAACCAATTGCCAGCCAAAAGTGTCTTAGACCAAGTCCTAGATAAATCCTAGATTTCTCGTAATCAGGATCCCGCGAGAACTACTTCTCATGACTACTCCGGCGATTCCACAACTCCTGACAAATAAGTGATCCTAGCCCTACTAGTTAGTTAGCTAGGGGCATCTCATACCACCCATGCGATCGTATTGTACTATGCTCAATACAGTTTCCAAGGGATCGATTCTTATATGTAAATACAAAGCCTTACCTCATAGGCAATAACTTTATACCACGAGTTTTTTCTCTGAAACAACCACTTTGTTTCGCAAACCACTAACATCAACATATTAGGTTTTTATCACATTTCACAACCCATTTTCCCCATTACGATCAACTTAACCTATCACATACAATCATCAATTCATTTGTAAAACTTAATCATTAAATGTATGTAAGGAAGTAAATATTAGCGATACTTGTACTAGTGGCATGGACCTTGAGATATAACATAGCTAACAATGACATGATATAACAATTTCAAAGGAAATATTATAACACAACAATTAGGTTAGGCATGCCTGATCGTCAGTGGTTGTGGTTTTAATATTTCATGTGCACATAATTACGCAACTTTACAAATAAATATTTTATAAATACCAAGACCAACATGGTCAAAGGGTAACTTGCCATGGTATGCTATGAGTCCTAGTGCGATGAAATCATGCGTGAAAAACCCTTCGGTTATGACTTTTACACAAGAAAACACAAGCGCTACATCAAATACTATTAAAAGTAACAAAGCATAGAAAATAGTAATGTAAATATGTAGAGGATTTTAGAAAAATTTTGAAATGGGAACGAGGTCAATCGAACTTATAGATAAAAAATATGAATTTTTAAAGTTTAAATCAATTTTCTAAAATTAAAAATGATTGTTATAAATTATTGGGAATATTCTCTCAGATTGGCTGATAGGTGGGAGCCAGGCATCAGTGACCCATCGCACGTGGGCTAGATGCATGGTCGACTGAACGTGTGGGTCCCACAAGTGGGTCTCACTACCTTCTTTTCTCTTCTTTCTTCTTTTTTTCCTCGTTCTTTCCTCTTCTTCACTTCTTCTTCCTCAGTTGCTCAGCACGACAAGGTGAGGATGGCGGCGGCGCTCCAAAGGTGGTCATGGCAACAATGCTCCAAGGGTGTGCGTGGCAACGAAGTAGGGGCAACGTGGGAAGGTGGTCGCTATAGGGTTGGCTAAGACGAGGCACGAGCGTGGGTGTGGCTCAGTGTTAATGCCAAAATTTAGTAAGCCCGCAAATAGATTCGGTTAAAGATCAGAGAGCTGATCAGCTTATGGAAAGAGGCCAATTGATATAAGGAAAGAGCCGATCGGACATATGAAGATAGATTTGGTTTTGTTGATAGGTAGAAGATTATCTAGATGAGATCGAATTTATGAAGGAATCGTGAAAACCACGGCAGATTAGTTTTGTATCTATAAGATATCTATTGTAATTAGATATGAGCAGTTAATTTTATTATCTTCTTAGAGATAGTTTTCTTTTCTGCTTAGGAAATAATATCCAGTGGTTGTTTGTAACCATCTTCGACTTATGTAATCCCGAGATATAAATACAAACTCACAGGGACCTTATAAATCATCTACATAGATCAATACAACTTTGGTGCATCGCCACCCTAATTCTTCTAGGTTTTTCCTAGCAGGTTCTATTTCTCGACGTAGGGCTGCATCGGTTAAGTTCGATCTGTAGCGAAGAGGTAAGTTCCACCGTCATCTTGCTATATCGGTTCTATCTAAAACTACATCGGTTGTGTTCGACCTTTTAGTCTAATCTATTATATCACATATTCCCCGTGAGTTCTGGTTCTTGATGCGGGGCTATATCGGTTAAGTTCGATCATCGACGAAGGGGTAAGTACCACCATTATCTTAGTATATCTAATTTGTCTAATGTTGCATCGGTTGAGTCCGAACTCTTACTCTGATTAGATATATCACATTATATTTATGTGAGATTTATCGACTTATTAAGTTTTTTTACCATCATTAGTTTCGTGCTATATCGGTTATGCCCAACTTTCTAGACTACTGATAATAGATTGAACCTAAGTCGGTGGATTTTTATACGACATTTTATCAGAGTAGCCAATCGATGAGTTATCTTTGCATTGAGCTTCAAGCTTAACGTATTAGTTTATCAGTTGATATATATATACCTAGATTTTCTACGGTTAGTCTACTATAGATTGATCTGGTTTTATTAGACCTAATATTATATTATCTTGGTTTAGTCCAATCTATTAAGATTATTTTTAGTAGGGCTAGCATTATGATCTAGTAGGTTTTGCTCTTTTTATTGGCTTAGCTAACTGATAAGTTTAATTGTTTATATCATGTTTCTATAATCGTATTGGACCATTAGCCGATGTATAAATAAGCTTTCTTCATATCATGTTTTTATACCTATATCGAACTCACAACCGATGACTATCTTTAACTCTATCAGTACATCCAGCCGATAGTAGGAGTCCGTATTAGCCATTAGTCAATTGGCTTGATAATCTAATTCTATATGTCTTTCTTATCAATTAGATGTTAAATTGACTGGCACACCCTAAACTCTAACAATCCAAAGACCCTAAAGAGCTTAAGGACCTACATTACAACTAAACAAATCTCCTAGGCCTTTTTGTGTTTAAGTATATCGGACCGAATTTTTATCGACCAACCCGATGGACCAATTTGGCTTGAACACTTGGCCAGCTATAGGCGGTAGTCGAGAGCGTTGGAGTGATGTTAACGCCAAAATTTGGTAAGCACAGGATAAGATTGGAGAAATGATTGGTTTAGTAAAGAATAGTTCAATTGCTACAAGGAAAAGTCGATCGAAGGAAGCAAAAAAGGATTCGGTCTAATTATAGAAGACTATCCAAATGAGGCCGAGTCTGAGGAGAAGCCGTGGAACTCATGGCAGGGTAATTTATCTATGTAAATCGTATCTTATAATAGAAAGGTTTAGTTAGTTCAGTTAACTTCCTTAAAGATATTTTCCTTCTATATTTTTTATGAAATAATGTCCAATGCTTGTTGTAACCACGTCGGACTTTGTAATACTAGGGTATAAATATAGACCCTTGAAAGCCTGTAAGATATCAATCAATCGATCAATACAATTTTGGAGCATCGCCACCATAGCTTGTCTAGGTTTTTACCAGTGGGGTCTAACTCTCGATGCGGGCTGCATTGGTTAAGTTTAATTTTTGGCAAAGGGGTAAGTCCCACTACTATCCCGATATATCTTGGTCTTTCTAAGGCTATATCAGTTAGGTTCAACCTTTTAATCAGATCGAGTGGACCGCATCACGTTCGTGCAAGATCTATTGGTTTATCAAGCTCTCTCTACCATCGTCGATCCCATGCTGCATCGGTTAGGTCCGACCTACGAGGCTATCGACAGTAGATTTGAGCCATAGGCCTGTAGGTCTCTACCCGGAGTTTCATCGGAGTGGTTAGCCGATGAGTTATCCATATCTTGAGCAACACGCCCAATGTATCGGCTCCTCAGCTGATACGCACCCGTCTTCAGAGACTTCCATCGGACGTCACACCTGGTGCATCGGCCTTCCGGTCGATGCACGCATATCTTCAAAGAGGTCCTTTCATCGACTTAGCTAGCCGATGGGTTCCCTCCACCCCTCCTTCAGCACGACCAATCTGGTGTTCGCCTTTCCATTGCCATTGGTCTCGGTATCCTATTGTCTCGGTTAGGTTTGATCTTTGAGATCGGTGCTAGCGGTATCACCATGGTGGACGATGGGTCTCGTGCTATAGGAGGATCGGACACCGCTCCTTGTTCATCGCCTACCATATCCGGAGCGGCATCAGCTTTGCAGCCGATGTGTCTTTTATATGATTCCTTATAGCTCGATCAGGCGCACCGCATCACGTCCGCGCGAGGCTTACCAGTGCATCGGGCTCTCTCCTCCGTCAACGGTCTCGTGCTGTATTGGTTAGGTTCGACCTACGAGATCGGTGATGGTGGTTCGAGCCGACGCCCTACAGGATCTTTGCGCGGCATCTTATTGGAGCGAGTAGCCGATCCTCATCGCAGGCCTCGCATCCATCTCGCATATTGTCTAACGATCGATCTGCTAAATATTGATCCGAACACGTTGGACATCTTTTGGTACTGTCTCAGTTCTATCTAATCTTCTAAGGCTCGTGTCTGATGTGGCTGGAGTCAAGATCTAGCGGGTCTCATTCCCTATCGGCTCAAGCGGCCGATGGGTTTAGGTGTAGGCCTACATCGGACGTTTGGCACTTAGGTAGCCAATGACCTTGCCTTTTTCTCCCTTGCTGTCACGTTCGTTCTAGGCCTCCATCCTCTCTGTGTCGTTAGTCTCCGGCCTCATACTATCTCAGCTCGGTCTGATCTATCGAGGCTGGTCCTAACGGCACCGTTGTCACGGTCGCTGGCCCACGTGGCTTCGTGAGGGATTGGACCCCGCTCTGTGCTTCAGATTCCATGGAGCGTCATCGGTTCTTTGGCCGATAGGTCATCTAGTATATTACATGCGTCTATCTCTCATGCCTCTATCGACTGTTTAGCCAATGCTCGAGCACTGCCTTCTCTATCGACACCCAGTCGATAAGGAGAGCCGGACAGGTCCATCGGCCGACCGACTCACGGGTCTCATCCTTTCTCCTTATCAATTACAGGATTAAATTGACTGGTACGCCCTCGAACCTTAAATCTTAAGTACCTGCACTAGAGCTAAGCAGATCTCCTAGGCCTTTACGTAACCGAACCGCCGTCTTTCTCCGGTCAAACCTTTGTTCAGCCTAGTCAAACCTTCCCTCGTGAGGTTTGGCGGCGAGCAAGTGGCCGACAGCATAGTACAAAGGGACCACGGGAAGCGGCGGCTTGCCAAGGCCCTACGGCTATCGGGGGCCTCAATAAAGATGCCGGCTAGCTTCATGGGACCACCTTAAGAGCATAGGGACGAAGAATATAGTCGAGGTCTCACCAAAGATGAAGTGTTGCTAGCGACGACACTCCTTTGTTCTGGCATGGCGATGACGGCTCTAGCGACCGGAGGAGCTTAGCGTGGTAAGAAATGGAACAAGGGAGATGTAGTGGTGTTGATTGTAATCTTCAATGGGCTATAGAGTAACGGATGAGGGAGAACAATAAGGGAATAGAGGGAGCTTGAGGAGGAAACATAGCAGCTGGGTTTCTTCCTTAGATTGCCATGGAGAGGTGAGGAGAAATGGAGAGGATGGTGATAGGGTGGACAATGGTCGAGGTCTTTATAGTTGCCTTCAACATTTCACGACAAACCAAGTGAAAATAAACTTTCATGCGGTGCTACAAATCACGCGAAGCTTTTGTTGATGTCTATACACGTTTGTCACGATGAGATAAGATGTTGCTCTACATTTGCTATCATTTCCGGTTGTTCCCTTTGCTTTAATACATGAGAGAAAAAGGGAAGCCAGGTTGAATCTTTACTTTGCCCTTTGCTTGTCCTGACCACCCACATATGCATGCATGGGACAGAGGGGTGTAGATGAGACACTGTAGTTAAATGGATGGGAGATGAGGAGGAAAAGGAGCCCTTTTCTGGATTCATCTTTGTATGGGTTAATTCGAGGGAAAAGGACATGTGGTTTGATCCGTACTCGTACACGTTAGGAGACTGAAGTATAAGTATAGTATGAGAAGATATTAAATACGAAAGGAGCAGAGGTTCAAATATGAAATTTAAAATTTTCAGATTAGAAGAATTTTTTTATGGTACGGTTAGAATTTTTTAAATCAAAAATTTAACCTCATAAATTCTTGAAGAGTCAAACTTTTGATAATAAAATTGAGAATTAATGGTACTACTAACAAAAAATTTAAAATTTGAATTTTAGGCATTACAACGTTCAAAAGTATGATTTCTTATAATTTTGTTCTTCGATATTGGTTAGATAATTTTTTTAATCTATTTATTAGCTTTATACTTGAAGTCATCCCAATAAGCAATATTTATAATCTGCTTCATCATTTGCGTATGAAGTCGTGCATTCAGGTGACCATGACCATCATCATATTATGAACTGTGTAAGAAAATGTTAATGATATTATGTAATTAAATAATTTGTTGTGGAAAACGTATAAAATATATAGTGTTTTTTAATAAATGATTTTACTATAGTAGAATATGTGAGTAATACTAATAAATAAAAATAAAAAAATAAACTTTTATGATTGTAAGATAATTCAAAAGGATTCTTTATTTAAATAAATTGGACTAATGGTGTCTACTATATATAGCTACTAAATCTTTACAACGGCGGCTTAAAAATTTATTTCAAAAAGAACCTTGAAATACATTGTTTTAGTGATAAATATACAGTTGCTTGATAAGATAGTTCATGAGATGTGTTTCTAAAAGAATACTTCTATTTGAATTTTCTGTTGGGGAGGAATGCGTACGTACGCATGCTGGAGGCCGGGACGGAGAGAGATGGCTTCCGTTCTTTTTTTTTTCCTTTGAAGATAAATCTAAAGCCAATTTAATTTAAAGGAAAATCATGGATATATGTTTTTTGAAAAGAATTTTTAGAATGTTGTCTAATTTGCGCTTAAAAGCGTAAACGTCTATATACATCTATAAGGTCATGAGATGTATTTTTAAAAGAATACTTCTATTTGGATGTGTTCAGGAGGACCGGAGGAGTGCGTACGTACGCATGCCGGAAGCCGGGACGGAGAGATGGCTTCCGTTCTTTTCTTTTTTCCTTTGTAGATAAATCCAAATCCAAAAGCTTAAAATAACGGTCTAGCAATTTAAAGGAAAATATTTTTCTTTTCTATAAGAATTTTTAAAATATCATCTAATTTATTAAAATACTACATGGCAGATTAGAAGCATAGAAGTGTCATGTGGCTACCTACCTTAAATTGAGAAAAACTATTTCCACATTTACTGACCAATGACAAAATGCAAGTTCTTGCATTCAGATGGTAAACAATTTTCTAGATAAGTAATGTTGGGGCTTGGGGTTCTCAATTAGTCTTCACACTTAAGACCAAGAATACACACCATCAGAATTTACAACCCAAACTTCAACGATTTCGAGGAACCCAAGCGTAAATCAAACGCGGATTAGCTTTTCACGCGAGAAAACACCCTGAACTTTCAAAAGACTCAGTATGTCAACAACCAATGCCCAACGTGGTCAGCACTTTCCACAATTCTTGTCTAAAACTAGGTGGTTGTGCAAGAATGCTAATGTTCCGCAAACGAGGAATGACATGAGAAGGAATACAGTCCTAAATCTAGGAGTAGAAGAGGGGGGTAACCAAGGGTACAAATCTGGTGAAGGCATGACACAACTTTCGCCGTTGAAATATATGCGCCTCGGAAAGGCCCAACCCTTACCGAAAGTGAAGGTTGATGAGTCCTTACGGAATAGAAGCTCGGATTGGACATTTCCATCTGGTCCAGCTACCATAAGCAGGTCATTGTAGTACTTGATACCCCACATCATTGCAGTGTCATCTGGAGCAAAATACTAATCGTTAGCCCAAACATTGCACACTAAAATTGTCAACCTTACTAAAGAGGATGAAACAAATACTCACTTATTACTCCATAGGGGTTCAAAGATTTGTAGTTGAAGCTGAAAACAGTAGATACATTTTCAAAATTTGGGTGTTGAACTACTAAGTTCCACTGTGAGTAGTTCATCCGGTAATTCCAATTTGTGATTGTGACCTTAACCCTCCAATAGTCCCTGTAATTGAGCTTAACATGCCAATGCACTCTTATTGGGCACATGTGTGGTGTGCATTGAACTAGAGGAGTCAAGCTGCTCTTGCCAGGTCCATTCACCACAGATGCCAAATAAGGCGAATTACCCCTTCCAACGAAAGAACATAGAAGAAATTAGAAGTGTGAAATTAATTTGTTAATCCATAGACTTCCTAAAGCAATGGTGCAGACGCCAAATAAGGTGAATTACCCCTACCAACGAAAGTACATAGAAGAAATTAGAAGTGTGAAATTAGTTTGTTAATCCATAGACTTCCTAAAGCAATGGTGCTTACTCCACACAGCTTCCTGGCTTCTTATTCTGGCAGCCACATGCACATTTTGGGCAGTTAACTATTGTCTCATTGTAAAACGATGAAAGCGAAACACAACAAGTTGGAGCTCTTTGAGCAAAAAACTGCGAATATGTGCATGTCACATTCCAAGTCACTGCAAAAAAAGGAAGAAAGGGTGTCATTATTGTGACACTGGAAAGAAAAGAAAAACACTGAAATAACTTACCATGGGCTTGAGTTGTTCTCCTGCCATCCACTGAAATGAACCTAGTAGGAGGTTTTATTTCTTGTGCTAATCCACAACTATATCCTGGACCTGGGGCCTTTAGAGTGAAGTTTTTCGGCGCTTTCACTGTCCTATTGCTAGTCCCAGAATGTCCGACAGTGATCTGAAATGATGCTACTGCATTTACTGGGTCCTGCACCCATGAGGGTCCTGCATTTACTGGGTCTTGCAGCAGTGCGGTATATTTGCTTTGAACGCCGAGCAATCGCCTTGTTCTGTGGCCTGCCCACCAACCATGGACCAAATGATCTCCTTCTTTGCCCAAGCCCACCCAAGATTCCAACCAGGCGCTTGGATATGACGGTATTTTTGGTAATTGTATATGGTAACAACAGCCTGTGGAAAGTACATTATATAAGACATCAAGAACAAGCAAACATCCCTTTGAAGCTGTAAGTTCCCCAATCATTTAAGAAAGTGGATGTTCGCGAACAAAAAAAAACAAGATACAGCTAAATGATGCACAAATCATATGCCTTGCCTACTATAAAATGTGATTATCAAGAGTAAGAAAAATATTTGGATTTGTTTAATTTGGGGACTAATGTGATGCAACGTAGAACTATAAACAAGAGAAATCCACAAATTAAAGGCCTTTTGCTGTCAATTGAATTTCAGAGAGAAGCCTAAGGCAATAGAATCATAATCAACTTTCGAATTTGTCATCATGCACAAATGATTTATCATATAATTGAATATTAGCTGAAAAAATTAGTGGCCGATAATAGTCAGTTTAAAAGGCCAAATGAATAGGAAGCATTACATTCTGAAACAATTATACTGTGCAAACTGGTAGTGGCATAGCCTCAACATGAGAAGACAAGACGAGTAATAGAGGGAAAAGGCATTTTTTTTAATTTTAAGTTATCATGGACGGACATATTATTGGAAAATGTAAATTTCAGAATTCAGATAACTAATATAGTAAACTTACAACATAGCCATCTGGGGTCCACTGCGTGATATCCCACTTGATTGTGATGTTCCCATTTGGATCAAGAGGATCATATGCTTCTGCAGAAAGACAGACAAATTTCACAACAAAAGAGCATCTATCACAAAATAGATACCCTAGTTCAAACTCGTAGAAAAAATAAATGTGGCCATCCTGAAGTTTGCACAAATTCTATTCAAATCTAACGCAGTAGGGATCGAATTTGGTGCATACATACCACAGGAACAAAAGGATGCATTCAATCTACATAAAACGAAACAACGGGGAACAGCTCGGAAATGTCCAGTTCCCATGTTCCACATACATCATTATTATTCTTTTCCCTAACAACGTCCAGCACTCATGAAAGTCCTACCTTCTTATCCTGGACTGAAAAGGAAAATTGCTACATTTGTGGGGAAAAGAGTGCTAACTTCATACAGCATAATTACAAAAACAAATCAACAAACACGAATTTGATAAACCACCAGAGAAATCTTTGTTCTTATTTTTCTTACCACGAAGTACCAACTCCTGAACTAGGACTAATAATATGGAACTCTATGGAACAGAGTCGACACATAGGCACAGAGCCTAGAATCAAAGCACAAAGGTCCTGGTAGGACAACATTGTTTCGGCAGTTAACAAACAAACACAACACCTGCATGGCCACATGCCCAAAAAGACTAATGTTTTAGCTTCTTTTAAACGAGAGGTGTACTAGTCACAGTGGAACAGTATAAAACCGCAGCCCTATTGTGTTTCCACACCCGTGTCCACGAAATAAAACTACACCGCAGCCACGATTTCACGTGATTCCAACCGTAAATATAATTATCTATTCAGATTCTCATTCCTGACGCAAGATTCAGGAAACATTCCTTCTTATGAATCAAGACAACATTTTTTTTCATTTTCTTTTTGTCTTTCTAGAGGAGAAACCATGCGAACATAGCAGCAAGGCCATCTTGAGGAGGATGAGTGAAATGTGTGAGCTCAAAACAAAACGGCGCCATTGCGAGGGAATCGTTTACAGGAAAACATTCATAAATCGCTTTTTTTTTCCTAAGAGAAGCATGAACCTTAGACTGCAAAACACACGCCTAAGCAGTAGACACCAAGCACCCAGGCCCAGAAAGATCTAAGTTTTTTTTACACTCCGAGAAAAAAAGGGAGAAAGATCACATTTTTATTCTCCAACTCCTGTAACTAAAATTGATCCGTTAGTTGGGCAGGTAAAACGAAGCGGTAGCACTGACCTGCCAACGGCACCAGCAGCAGAGACGACACGCCTGCGAGCAGCGCAATGGTGGCACCCAGGAGCAACCTCACCATGGCTGATGGCTCTCACCTCCCACAAGAAAGAGACTCCCTTGTTGTTTGGTCTTTTCAGCCTCTTCTTCCCCACAGCGCCCCTCCCATTTATTTTCTCGGCGATTAAAACCGAGGTGCTCTCGCGGGGGCGGGGCCGGCCGCACCTTTGTAGCAGTGCGAGAAAGAGAGAGAGAAAGTAGTGAGGCCTAGGAGAGCGCGTCAGACCATGGAGCCACACAGCGAGCGAAATAAGAGGGAGCACAAAGGCTGCAACGGTGCGAGCTTCGGCTGCTGCTGCGGCTACTGCTGCTTTACCTCTGTCAGTCAGACTCCGTGAGGAGAGAGACGGAGGTGGGCGAAGAGAGAGAGAGAGGAGGAGGAGCCATTGGTGGCCATTGGCTTTGTTGCACCAGGGCAAGCATGCAGGGATGCAGCTGGTTGAGCCTTTTTTGGGGGTTGGTTTTGCTCGAGTTTTCTTCATCTTGGGCCCCGTATTCAAGGGTGGCCGGGTTGCAGTGCACTAGGACGGGAGCATGTCCTGCACTGCTGCCAATTGCCATGCTTCTTTTCCTTCTCCTTCACGCGCACAGATGCACTCTGCATTTCTCAACTCTGCCTAGTAAATCACGTCAACATACGAGTAGGGGTAGTATCTTAGGTAAATACGGAGTTATATACTACCTCGGTTCCAAATTATAACCCACTCTTGCTTTTATGAAAATAAAACTTGGTATACTAACAATATCTATATCATTATATTCATATTTTAAAATATTTTCGTGTGATTCTAATCTATATCCTATATACAAAAGTTTAATACAAACAACCCTAACCGTTGGATCATTGGTGAGAGGGCTAGAAAAACATCTTAACGGATGTGAAACTGAAGTTAAAGTCCTTAAATTCTTCTATATTTACATGTATTTTATTGTGGTAATTGTGATATATTCATGCATCTTTAATTTTAGTTGGAGGACTATTTATCTTGCTAGCCATATAACTGAAGAGTTTAAGGGTGCTCCTGTGTTGGAAAAATATTTCACTAGCACTTAAAAGAAACGAAATAGTAAATTAGCATATAATTAATTAAGTATTAACTAAAAACTTAAAAACTAGATTAATATGATTTTTTAAAAGTAATTTTTCAATACATTTTTTTAAAACATATCGTTAAGTAATTTAAAAAGCGTACTTGTGAAAAATTAGAAAGTTGAGATTGGGAAGAGGAGAAAATGATCATAGCCTAAGTCCTTTAGTTCTTTTTTTCATCCTGATTATTTTTAGCTTGATAGTTATTGATAACATAATATAAAATAAATTAATAGTTAAAATATATTATTAAAGACTATAAAAAATTTATAGGCTTATAATTTGGGATAGAGAGAACAGATGTAATATAGCCTGGTTTTTATAAAGGGAATTGATAAAAAATTGTTGCAAGTTTTTTTGAAAAAAACTTTTAAATGTATGTAATATAACTATAATAAAATTATAAACTCTATCTATAACACAACTATATAATTATAATTATAGTGTAGTTACACTGTACTCTATATATAATCTATGTACTAAACTACATGTAATTTTTTAAAAATATTTATATGTAAGTTATATAAAAGTTATAATGTAGTTATAATATAGTTAAGGTGTAATTATATTATAATTATATTTGAAAGTTGTTCACTTAAAAACTTACAGTAATTTTTGATAGTCTCTTTTTAAAAAACTAATTTTGCGGGAATTTTAGTACTCTGTTTCTGGAAGGAATAAGAGATGAGATATCTTGGTTGAAGACTTTAATGCTAGCATTTAAATGGTTTGGCATTTTTTCTGAGAAAGTAAAGTTACGAGACCATGTACATCTGGTAGTGGGGCCCGGGCTCCGCAGTTGGGCACGAACAGTTGCGCGCCCGATCCGGCCGTCGCCATATCGGATCCTACGTGGCCTCAGGCGGGCCCCACTCAAATGGATGTGGTCTGGTACTGTACTGGTGCGTACTTCGACAACAACACACAAGAGCTTGTCAAAAGTCAAGACTCAAAACTCAAATTCTCAAAAGGGAGTCAAGACTCAAAACTGAAAATAGGAGACGGCAAGACCTCACTGTCATCAGTTTGGCTTCAATTAGCTTTCGCGTTCTACTAGTAAATAATATATCGCACAAAAAATGATTTCTCTCTTAGCTCGCGGAGGTATGAAATGTGGGCCAGAAAGACTCCCAAATGTTCCAATTTGACCCTTTTTTTTTAATCCGACACGATGGCCGGAAATCCGTTCTAGCTTCTGTCGCTACCTGTGGGATCATGGCGAAACAACATGAGGATTAGTCTAGTACACCAGTAGATTATTACTGCTAGTGGTTAGGCTTAAGGATTGGGGCAAATGCTATGAAAAAAATTAGAACGTTAGAGAAAGTGCTATGGCCTCCAAACAATTGTTCCCAAGATACTAAGTTGCCTTATATGATGAGATAGTAGAGGAGAAAAAAAAGAAAAGAGGAGTAGCCCCCTTTATAAAAAGACAACCTTCACACAAACTCTAATAAAAAGAGAGAGAAAAGAAGTATAGATTAGCCAAACAAATAAAATAAAACTATCACAATTAGTGTTTTAGATATAATGTATTATACATGCTACCTCTTTATTAATAAATAGGTTTAGAGGTGACATGTAGCTATTATAAAACTTGCTGTTAATGGCCCTATTGTGCCAGAGCATGCGTGCGACAAGCACGTGCGGCTGATACTGCTTGGGAGTTGATTTCCTAATCTTTGATGAAACGAAGCTTTACTAATGATGGTTTCTGCGAGGGAGCTACCAGTAATAGCAAACATTGGGTTTGGGTTTTACTAGCCCTGAGCGCGGCCCCACTTTTGTTTGCGCCGTCGGATTGATGCTGAAAATCAGTATGGACCGTCGGTCCAGTGGCAGCACCGGTGGAGGCGATGAAGCCTGGCGGGACATGAGTTCCGGTTTGTTTCCTCGTGTTCCTTCATTAATCAATATCTTCACGGCGCCTCACCTCGCGCGCCGCCCGCGGGTGGTGGGGTGGCCCCGGCGAGGCGGAGGCTCGCCGGCGGCCGGCGGGAAAGCGCGCTGGACGACATTGGGCCTCTGTTTTTTTTCCTTCTTTCTGAAAAGGCGATACTGTGAGATCTCGATTCTGGGAGGGTTTTTCGTTTTCTTTTTCTCTTCGAGGAACAGGTTTTGGGTGTTGAATGAACGTTGGTTTTTGTTAGGGAAATGATTATTCAGAGTCTGTTTGTTACTAGTAGAAGCTTCAATTAATTCATGGATTCAGGTAGAATATAGAGTTTGTCAGGAAAAGTAAATTTGGTGAAAGCGTTTTCTTACGTTGTTTGTGCATTTTTCGTATAAATTATCTCCCTTCTCATTGAATTTTCCGTCCATCGGTTCCAACTAAAATACAAGACCTGATTAGTAGCTCTAGCTTCTAGCTCTTATATCCTTGTTCGATAAAGCTGTAGCTTAACTAAACACTACGAAATCGTTAGTTTTTAAACATGAAGTGAGTGGATCTACTTCATAAAAATATATAGGAAGATAGAGCCACATTTTCAAAGCTTCACATCTCTCCCTATCAGACTTACAGCCTTACCAAACAGTCCCAACCAACCTCCCATTCCAACATACCTATCGCACAATTCGAACATGTTCTTCCTCCCTCGTAAACTTTCAAGCAAATGTGAGTGAAATGAACTTACTAATATTTTTCCCTAATTCTTTTATTAAATGTCACTTAGCAAATATGTTTTCTAATATAAAATGTGAAAGGCTCACCTAAAAGCCCACAATATTATCTTAATTTTACCTCCAAGAATTCTTAGATAGTGTTACCTAGTAGTAGCTAGCTGCTACGAAACGAAGTTGCTTCTAAAGGCTGACGTATCCATATCAAATACAGATGTTTCTCGGGTTTGTATTGGTGATTTTCATGTTTTTTAAAAAGCAAAAGTCCCAATAATTCTAGGATATGTAGACGATACTTCATCGATACTTCTAGTATCATTACATATTTAAAATACTACCTCCATCGTAAAATATAAGATATTTTAACAATATATTTATATTAACAAAATCCTTTATATTTTGATATAAGATATTTTGGCAATGCATTTATATTGCTAAAATCCTTTATATTTTGATATGGCGATGTATTTTCTTAAGCCTGAGAAGAGGGAAGAGGTATATTAGGAGACTTAGGTTCTCACAGTTAATGCTTGTGGAATAGTTATGGATTATTGTAGCTTCGCTTCCGCTATCTTATCTATTGTATTGTTTTGATATTTTAGTATCACTTGAACCACCTTTATAATATTAATTATTATATAATTTAAAAACGATATACGAAATGGTATAAATATGTATGTACTATCTATCCGAGACCCACATTTTACTTTTATAATATGATGTTAATTTTGTAGTTGTTAATGATATATTTTAAAAAGAAAATAATGTTCAAAATACAGCATATAAAACTAACCCACAATATTTTTGGATGGATAGAATTGGTGTACTGCCCCATTAATTGTTGATCTGATGGGGTGTTTTAGACTTTTATTAATGCCTAATCCATGTTGGCAAGGGCCGACATTGGGAGTGAGGAGGCCGCGCCGCCGTCCCTCCGTTCGCAACTGGGTAGGGTGGCAGGTCAGGCATTTGATGGATAACCAATTGCAAACTCGTATCCTTAATTAGTAAGGATGTTATGAATCTACAGCATGATGCAGCGAATGTGACCGTACGTCTACCAGAACAGCACAGCCTGCAGCGGACCATCTGAGGCGCCGCCCTCCGAGATCATTCTCCCTTGCACATGCCAATTCGAGAATATCTTTTTCCTTGCAAATTTAGGGTTCTATCCAACGCAAGAACTGAAGAACCATCGCGTGCGTCAAAGAAAGAAGAACGTGATTACTAATATGCCCACGTGGACACTTCCAATCTTACCCTCATATGGTTTCTGCTAACTAATACTACCACGGGATGTGTAAATAATCGGGTCCATTGGATGAGGAGGATTGGGCGGCTAACATTGAAGCAG
The DNA here is from genome assembly GCA_030770085.1 of Oryza coarctata. Taxonomy (NCBI): domain Eukaryota; kingdom Viridiplantae; phylum Streptophyta; class Magnoliopsida; order Poales; family Poaceae; genus Oryza; species Oryza coarctata. The sequence goes on from CM061466.1 coordinate 16,741,508, forward strand.
ATGTACAGTAAAAATTCCCTTATTTAATATAATATATGCCCTGAATCGAAACAAATCCTTAAAAATTCTTTTTTTTTGAAAAAAATGATGTGTCACACTAACTACCAACTGATTAAATTAAATGGCCGAGATTTTTGTTTGTACTGTAAGAGTTTTGTAAAAATACTTTAGTCTACTCCGAGTGAAAATATGCATCGGTGGTACTCCTTCTCCTAGAAGCATGCTGAGCATGACATTCCAGCCAATTTGGGCATTCTCAACTTCGCATAGTAGAAAAATGCCAATATATATATATATGCGTGATTGGGAGTACGAGGACACTGTTTTTCATTTTATTTTATAGGCTTACAATGCAGTTTGCTCAATCGTCTTTTTTCTTCAATAAAAGGAAGGGGAGTACTGTATCTAGTATTATCTTAAAAACAAGAAGCGAAACATCTTGATCTGAAAGATGAAATGATTACCTGAAAGCAAGTTAATCTCTCTCCATATTCGTGAGACGAGATGGATAATTGACAAATTTAATGTAGAGCATGATTTGTGTCAGCCATGTTCGGCGTCGAGGTTGGTGCATTGAAAAGGCAAACAACCATCGAGGGGATTATTTGAGATTTTGCCACTGCGAAAGAGTTGCTTTTGCGGTTTTGCCAGTTCAGACCTGACAAGGCCAAGCCCGAAGCCCCGAAGCCCAAAATAACTCCTTTCTTAAAACGATAATGTTTGTCATTCGACGTTGGACGCTCCATTCCACGCCGCTGTAGTCCTGTCTCTGCCCGTGTCCCATTTTCGATACCGCATCTGCCTGTCACTAAGGAGGGCGTCAATCCCCAATACCTATTTTTAGTCATATCCTTTTTTTTAAAAGAAAAGTACCTATGATATTACGCAATTCCCAATTAATACGAGAAGAGACGACAATACCTATATAAATAAATAGCTTAAAAGTTATATAAAGTTGTACTTCTATAACCAAATGTAACAATTTCTTAGGGTGAACGTGAATTTTAGGGCTAGAGTTTTATACATCTAATTTGTATATGTAAAATGAGTAAAATTAGTATTATCCTTCTTATACTCAAAACTTAAATGGATAGCTGCCTTTTACCCACATTCTTCTTAAATAGTATGAATATGGATAGGTGTATGTGTAATGAATATTCAATGGTAGCCCTACCTATATTCTTGCCGTAGTCACCATAGTTAGAGATGCTGGCATTGGCATGGGTAAAGGGCTCAGGGTTCAAGGGTGCGCGAGGTTGAATATGGCCTTGTGTGGCACGTCTTGGTAATGTTGCGCTTGAGTGCAGTGAGCACAAAGATACATGAGAAGGCTCTGCACTTTGGGATGAAGGCATCGTGATCTAGAATGGTGAATCTAGCATAGTGGCTATCGGCGAATGGCCGCTGATAGCGAGGATCTGAAGAGACACCTTTAGTGAGTTCAACCAGGGGAATAAGACACGTTTGGTTTATATAGGTTCAGGTCGCCTAGAGGTATAACACCTTACTCCTATTGGATTGTGTTCTTCGTTGTTCTCCTTGCAAAAGAATAGCTCACAAAGCCTCATAGGATTAGAGTAGTTCCTCTTCCTTTGTCTTCTGGATTTCCATGGAACTTTACAGTGGGTGACTATGGGTTCTGGCTTTCTTTGTTCCCCTCTTTGGTTTTGGCTCTCTAATTATATTGCATATGGGGACACCATATAACTATGCTACGAGAGAGAGAGGTGCCAAGCATATAGGGGTTACATACGGAAAGTCTTGTTAGCAACCCTTCATCTTGCTTGCTCCGTCAAGCTTGGGTAGACCCCGCACAAGGCCTAATCAAGTTTAGGGCATGTTGGACGCTCGTCACGTGCCCTAGCTCGATCCACGTAGGCTTGTTGGAATAGTTTTTACCACGCTATGCTGGTGGTGAGACCCTTCTATCAACATCTAGTAAAGGTTGGTAAAAAGATAGGCCTAAGTAGAGGGCGTGGTAGTCAACTGTACCCCTATCTCTCTTACGCACCTGTTAGGGCAAACTAGGGCCAAAGTGATTGGCATAAGGGGTGGTGGCTGCTGCCTTGTTCCTCACGTCGTGCGGTGTGGTGTGGATATCCATCTTGCTGCCCTTTCCCCATGCCGTGTGATGTGAGGTGAATAATCGTCTTGTTACCTTTAACTAAAAATGTAACAAAGTCCCAAGGCAAGATAGGTTACACTGCTCAACTTGTATTAGCGGGATAGAGATGGCTCTAGCTGCGAGCACCTCGGGGCTAGGCGAACTAGCACGAGGAGGGTACCTGAGCTAGGACATGGCAGCTAGTAGCTCAGGGCTCCATTCTTGCTTCCTACGGATGTAGTTCTCCATGGTTCTAGATAGGGCCCACTTGCCATCACACCAATAGCCCCCATCATCTATGATTGGTCTGGGGAATGGATGACATGGCACTATCTTGCCATGGGCCACTGACTGTGGGGACCTTAGTTCCTATGTCACCGACACCAGCCCCTGGCCTTGTCACCGAACAAGGGTATAGAGGCTAGAGGAGAGGCCCATTCCTTTAGCGGGCTAGTAGCAACATGAAGATCATTGGGCCGTCTCGAGTTGGTGAAATGACACCTACCGCTTCACCTACACACGCAACCACGCGCACCTGCGTAATGGTGGGGAATCATTATTCATGCAAGCAAGCTTATGGAGGAAGATCGAGCTGCCATGACGACATATTGATTTGGCCTTGACGTCACATTTGGGGGCAAGCGAACTCGATGGCTATGGGGAACGATGGATCTAGCCTCGGAGGCTATGGGTAGCGGCAGATCCAACCTTGGCAGTCTTACTCCCTTCGTACATGTCCCGTGCATGCCACACCGCTCCGTCCCTAGCCTCTCCCACGCAACAATGGCTTGGTGCCAGGAGAATGATAGCGTGAGGATCGAGATGGCCTATGCGACAACACGACCTCACAACAACGACTCGATGGCGATAGTTCTAGGCAGCAGTAGCGCCAGTAGCCACTATGTCGGTTATGCTTTTTTTTCGTATTTTTCCTATTAGCAATGGCTCGTGGTCTTGAGATATTATATATTTAGACATCTGTAATGGCTAGAGAGCCGTTATAGATGAATTCCCACATTAATAACCAAAAGGTTGTAATGGTTGGTCGAGCCGTTACATATGATAGTTTTGAGCTATTATAGATAAAGAGTCTATGCCAGTGCCCATTCTACATTTGCCACCATGCATGATTTCCAAGCGTTGGGCTGGACTCTCCCACGGTATCGATTCCACAGCGCCCTTGACTCGCCTCCTTCAATAACTTCCATGGAGTAGGCTGCATGTGGAGTTTATTGCTAGGCAACTAGCCAGCCACCATTGTGATGGGCCCGTAGATGATGGTGGCAAAGAAGGGGAGGTGCATTAGACAAGGAATATGGTGGTGCATTGGTTGCAGTAGGATCCAAAAGCTCCTGGTCCCCTTTGCGCTGGTCGCCTTCTATCGTTGTCGCCTTACCGCAGAAGGGATGGTGAGCTTGAGCTCGTCGACTCCCTCACCTTCCTCCTCCTTGCCTCTCCCTCACCTCCGCTCTCTCCTCTTTTACCATTGCAACCCCCTCCTCACTGGCCGTCCACCATAGTTGCCCTCTTTCCTTGGACATGCTGGTGAGCTCAAGCTCGTTGGCCACTATCGTGGCCGATATCTTGTTAGGAGTAGTAGGATAAGAGAGAGAGGAGTAGAGAAGGAAGAACGATAAAATATTTTATTGATATGTAGGCTCATCTTATTTTATTTATTTATTTTAATTGGAGTACCACATAGGTGTTATGTTAGCTAAAACTGTTGTTAATACTAGAGACTCGATTTACACAGGTTTTGTAAAATGCGCTATACTATTTACGGTTAATGAAAGTATATCAAACTCATTAAGAAATCTAAAGTTGACATTTTCTTTATGCTGAACTCTTTCTTATTTAGCCGTAAATATTGATATTTAAGACAAGACTCAACCAAATTTTATATAAGAATAAGTTTATAAGATATAATATGTTTATAATATTATGACATTATCATATTAACAGATAGATGCATATTAATTTTTTTTTAAAATAAGTATATGAGAAGATATTGTTGGTTAGTTTAAAATATTTGATCTAGATATTAAATATTTATAAAAAGGAGTAGTATCTGAGACTCACTATAATACATTGTAACGGCATGTAAGCCACTGAATTTGTTTGTCTATGGTACTCCCTCCCTCTGTTCTTAAATAATATACATTTTGACCAAAACACGTAGACTGTAACCAAGTTGTCCTTGGCAATTATTTGAACATGGTATTAAAAATGAATAAAGTGGAGATGGAGGCAATGAATGGATCTAATCTAGAAGTCTGTTCTATGATGGAAGATTGATTTAGATCCACAAGTGTAGCTCTGGGAGAGCAGGGACAAAATTAAAATTCTACTAATGAAAGTGTAGAGGTAACAAATATTTAGAAACAAATGATTTGGTAAAAATGATCAGTTATTCAGGAACGGAGGAAGTCCAACACCCTGAATTTGTTTTCTAAAGACACTGAATTTTCTTTTCCTCATTTTAGAAACGAAGAAAGAAAAATGGAGACAACGAGCAGCGTAATTCAAATGTAACCACAGTTCAGGGCTCCAATCTAAACATGCTCTGATGAACATTGAACAAAAGAATGCAACTTAAACTCATATATAATGGAGTGCACACCGAGCATCACTAACATGATTTGGTCAATACTTGAACTTAGTTACTCTCACTAACTTTGAGTTCTCAAAATAAAGTACATACTACATCTCTCTTAACCATGGTCAACTGCAAAAGACAGGGAATTTCGTCTTCTCAGAGCTTCAAAACTAGCACCTGAACTACTACCAACAAGGTAATGGAGAAAAACATCTTCCATCAAAAAAACCACCAACTAGATGATGATCAACTCTTCATAGGCAGCAAAAAGGAGAGGCCAACTCGCTAATACTTTGTATTCTCATAACCATCATTATTAGCCTCAAGAAACGAGGCACTTGCCTTGTCCAGAAACCACACCAACTTACCGTCCGTTGGTTGAACCATTCTTGCAGGTATTGAAGGAGCATCTAGTCCCTCTGCACCGTCAGAGATGGCAAAATACACAGACTTTGCCTTGTCTTCTCCGGTGGCCACTATGGCGATGTTTGATGCCGAGTTTATCACAGGAAGGGTGAAGGTGATCCTCTCCGGTGGTGCCTCCAGAGAGTCAGTGATGTAGGTGACCCAGTCGTCCTTGAGCTCAAGTGCAGGATGGTTGGGGAACAATGAGGCTACATGACCATCGGAGCCGATACTGAGGAGAATCAGATCGAACTTGGGGCAGTCATTGCTCTCTGAAACTCCAACTGTTCGAATCTTGACCAGCTGACGGATGACAAATTCGTAGTCCGTTGCCGCATCCTCCACTGTCACATTGTCATTGATGGAGTAGACATGACCATTAAGAATAGGCACCTACAAAACCCGTTCAGATGTTACTAATTCATGGTTAACTCAAAAGAAACCTTAGGAGTGCCTTATATTAACACAAGTCACAGCTATATCGCAATTCCAACAAAGCTGTAAGTTTGTGAAGTAAAAAAGCTTAACATAACACTTAATGTAAATGCTTCCAGTTATTTGCAGAATCGAAACACATAGACCTTGAAACATCCTTCTTTTTACACTAATTATGACAGCCAAGAAATGCACAAACTTATCTAAGGCTTTGATATGTAATTGAACAAATTATCCTTTTTTACGCAGCTGCTAAAAGTTCAGGTGGATGAACTTTAACAATGTGACAGGATGGCAAGCAAACACTGTACAGATAGAGAATCTTAAACTGTGCTGTAAGCTCTTTAAACTTCACCATCAGTTCAAAATTACCAAACCAAGAACCATATAACTGGTATATACCAGTGTGGTTCCACTGACAAGATATTTTCATGTCCCAGTAATGCAAACTCATTTGGATAAGTTCTTCAATCGGATAACATCTCCTGGATATAATAATGAGAAGACAAGCAAATATGTGGTAGGCATGCGCTGGCATCCCCAGAGTAGTTGGAAACACTACAACTGTTGGTAACCCGTATGCAGCCTTATTGAGAAAAGGATTTTGCATGACCTGCACGGACTAGACCACATCCCAAGTCAAACAAAAAATATCGCTTGGAAGCCACAAAATAGTCTTTTTTTGGCCGAAAAGAAGCCAGAATAATGAGAATAGCACCCATGATACAATACTCTGTGAATGAACTATATCTGCTGCATAACGTTTACCAAAACATTCCAAAATCCTTTGCCTAAACAAAGCATTTACATTCGGATTAAATAATATTGCACCTATTTTTTTTCCGACCAGATTGCAGTACCAGATTACCAGATCAGATCACACGTATTGGTTTCTTTATTGGTTATCAAAATGTATATGATGCAACTGCAATGTCTGGGTGAAATATAGAAGGCAAGTAAATTACTATCATAAGCAGAATTTTGAACCAGGGGACAGGCATAATTCAGATTGACAGATATAAATTTCCCACAGATTCTTATCTAAAAAATAATTGTTTTCTCTTGTTATAGTGGCATTTGTATCAGCACACAGCAATTAACTTAGATCAGCAAAAAAAAGAATAACTAATGCAACAAATGGATGGATTACACATGTACCCTAGAGTACTTTAACATATCAGTTGATATACCTTGGAGAGAAATTCTTCTTTTGTTAATTTATAGTAACTATCCACATGGTTCTTTGCCACCGCACGTTCATCAGCCCAGAAGACGTACCATTTAGACCAATCCAGGGTTTTGTTGTATTGTGCTTCACAGAGTTTTCTGTTTGAAGAAAAAAATGCAATTCAGATACAGAATCTGTAAGGTACAGATAATGTGAAAACGCGAACTGAAATATTAGTTAGTGAAGCTTATGGAAACAGAATTACCGCATAAAACTGACAAGAGGCCCTCCAGACAGAGCAATAGCAAAGTAACCTCTTTCCTTAACGGAAATTTCTGAAACTTGTGAAATATACTCAGCCAGATCTGTAGCCATCTCGTCAGAATTCTCAAACATCCTAATTTCACTCTTCTCCTTGGGTTCATATGAGGCCACAATTTCCCTCTTCATTGTTCTATTTGCTCTTGAACGTTAAATCCAGTTATTATTTCAACTGAGCATCCCAATGTCCAATTGATTTGGAAACATCAATAAACGAACATGATTCAGTTTCTAATTCTTTACAAGTAAGAAGCAAGGTCACTGGTCACAGATGTACTGTATTTTCTTGTTATGGCAAAGAAAAAAAAATCTGTGTTGAATACTTTGACTACCAAATATTCTTGATGCTTATCCGTTAGAATCATTTTTTAGAGTTTTGTTCATCAGTACAGATATTTGTAACCCAAGCATGATGTATGCGGTCAATCTCAAGATGTAACAACTTGTGTACACCGCTATATGTTGATAAAGACAACAGCTTATCGCTATTTAACACAATGTTAAATCTGAAAATTTTCAACAAGATGAAACATAGACTGAATAAATGAAAAGCTACACAACAAAGTGCTTCTTTCAGGACAATAAAATAGAAAAATAATATGCCTGTTGAGTCTGGAAACACCATGTTCAATATCTTGTTGGCATTTTTTTAATATAAAAAATCTGTACTAGTTCTACTAAGAGTTTAAAACATTTGCGCAGCAGCCGAGAGCTGCTTCAATATGCATGTTTTTTTAAAGATAATATGCTTGCTAAATGGAAAAAAAATATTGCCTCTAAACGAATTTATGCATTCACAGACCAAAAACTAGAAATTTTAATAAAATAATTCAGCAGCATAAGATCGCTAAATAACTAGCATGAGGATTAAAACATGCCACTAGTAGACAAATGGATTTGTTCAAGATTACGATGTGACAGCAATATAGTATAGTCTGCTAACCTTGCGAACAACCTGTTTTTTGTTTTGTTAAAAAGAATTGCGAAAATATGGCCAACTACAAAACCGCGAGTACTCTCGTGTAACTCAAAATCAAAACTCTCAATACATTGTCAATAGAACAAGCATCCATTCCATTGATAATCAAGAAGAATAGCAGGTTAATGGTCAGACATGGGCATCAGTTCTCTAGTTAACCTCCCAAGAAAAAAAATATCAAAGAACCAGCAATGTTTTGATCAGCAGATTATACTAGCATGATAAAAGAAGAAGAATTTGCTTAAATGTTCAACTCAAGGAAGGAAGAAAAGCTGACCAGCACTGGAACGGAAAGGGAGGGGAAGCAAACAAAGGAAAAAGTTATGTTGCCGCTGTAAGCTCTAGAGATTGAGAGCACATCAAAGATTCCAAACTTTTTTGTTTTCGGAATCACATAAAAAAAGCATCCAAAAGGGCAGCAACTGGTAACGAGAGAGAGAAAAAGGAACTATTCTACTCACTTTACTTCTGCTTTACTCAGATCAAAATCAGAAGGGGTAGAATGGCAGTACAAATCAACCATAGGAAACTAGTACTGAACTGCTTCCAACAGCCATTGCTCAAGAAACGAGAGGAGCTTAGCTAGCTGCACGAAACAAGCTGACAAAACAGTGAGAGAAAAAAAATCCAAACTTGTTCGGCCAATCAGCCGCTAATCAAGTAAAGAGAAACTCATCCACCGGCATTATTACCACCAATCTTCAGACAAAAACAGCCACACAATCTAATCAGCAATGTCGTAACAGCAGAAGAAGACGGTAACGATCAGTCAGAACAAGTAAAAGGAGCTGGAAATTAAACAGGTGAAGAACACACAAGTACGCCCTGGTTCTTGGCTCTTGCAGACCGGATCAAGAACAACCCCAAGATCACAAGAACAGGGACTGACCGGGTGACTGAAGGACCAGCCATCCAACCAAGAACAACAGCCCATGTCCCAATTCACAAGAACTAAAGAACCCACCTGCGGTGAACATTTGCCCCTGCCCTCTCCCCCCTCTCCCCCCTCTGGAAGACTCGACATAAGCGAACAAAGCTGAAGAATAAACAAGAAGCCAAGCGAATCAAGAAAGCGGCAAGTAGTAAAATACAAATACACACGCACGCACGGGGCGGGTATGTGCACAGGATGACGATGAGAGAAGAAGATAAAACATATCGAGAGCAAACGAACCTCGTGTGTCACTATTTTAATCCCAAATCCCCCCATGGCATTTTCGACTCGTATCCTGTTTTTCCGCTTCTCCTCTGGCGTCTAGCTATACCCTAACCTATCCTTCCTCCTTGCTCTCCATCTCTCCAACTCCAAGCAAGAGCAGAGGCGTATCTCTCTCGCGTCGCGTCTGGGTGCGGGATTAAAGAATTCGGGCGTGCCCAGGCGGTCCAGCTGCAGTGAAGTGCAGCGCAGGACGTACGTGCGGGTGCCCCCGCGCGCAGCTCATGCTGATCCTTATCACGAGCTAGCGACCCCCTGTCCTTTCCTTTGATTGCGGATGCTTCGAATGTTCTCGAGTGTTTCTATTTTCTTTTTCTGTTTTGAAGATTATTGTTACTGCTCGCTCGATTTTCAAATATAAGCATATCAAATATCCAAATTTTTATATAATATAAATATTTTTAGAATACTAATTTAAATGCACAACAATATAAACATTTTTAGCTAATCATGTGCTTAGGATAATTTTAAAAATTCAAAAGTTAACTAATAAAATAACTGAAAGTCAATCTTCTTATTCGTAATATTTTCTAAAAAAATTAGAAAAATTAGAAATATTTATGCTCCATATTTAGGAACCGAGGGAGAATCTGATAGTACCTATACAACGTCACTTAATATTTATTTAGGTGACCGATTAATCAATTGATCCGAATAACTTTTTAAGTGAAAAAGATTAATTTGTTAGATTGTTACCACATCTTCTGTTGTTATCAACAGTGCGCTACCGGTTGACCTTGTCAAGAAGACTACGCATACAATAACAAGATTGCAACTCAACTTACAAATAAATTATTATACTGGTGAAACTATCAATATAACTAAGCAATACCAAACTTTAACTCAACGACAACTACTGGATATAAATATTCTAAGATTGTCTAAGGAACCCTAGATACATCTCTAATAGACTCCAACATAATACGCAGCCTAATAGGTCAAAAGATGATGACACCACACTCTAAAAGATTCTAGACGTCCTCTTGTTTTGATAGTTTTTGTTTACTTAGAAAGAATTTTAACATGAGACTAGATTCATTGGAAAAGTGATCTCATTAGCTTTTTTTCATATGTAAAATGTTGGAAATGGAGTTCGCATATGATGTGGGAGACTAATTTAGTGCAATGCGCTCTTAGATTTTGAGCTGAACAAGAACTTTGACATAAATTAAGCCTTCAACTTAACTTGGATGCTCTTGTTGCCATTGTTGTGCACGAACTTTACTAATTGGATCTTGCATAACCATGTGTATCGATGTGGATACAAGGATATAAAAGGATAATAGAATCTCTAGGAGTTAAAAGTGCCACTAAAAATTAAAGCTTTTTATGTGGTTTCTGTATAGAATAGTAATTCTAATAAAGGATAAGCTTGCTAAAAGGAGGGTGATAAGCATTGTTGCCTTTGCCATGTGTAAAAGACAATTTAATATTTTTTTAACGTCATGTTGCTCGTTTCACTTGGCAACATGTTTTTTTAAGCGAAATGTTTTTTTTAACATCCCCAAACACCAAATGTATTTTGTTAACTACCTGAGAGGAATGCCTAGTCTCATTAAAAAGTCTTTGATTGGCACTACTGCACTATATTGGATAATTTGGAGTTGCCAAAATTATATAGTTCTTAATCATATAAAGCTATTTATCTTTATGTTTTCTAACTAGCTCCACTACTTGTCATGTCTCTATGATGTTATCAAATGGGAGCAGGATGCTGTGTATCTTCTTTCTTTGGTAGCTAGGGATTTGTACCATTACCCCATATTATTTTAAATTTTTTTATCAATGATAAATGATTTAAATATTCAATTTAATTAATTAGTATCATATTAATCTTAGTACCATTACTTCATTCGTTTTAAAATATAAGTATTTTTGAAGATTTTTAAAAGAATTAAGAAAGTATATGAAAATGATTGGAAAATGTTTTGATTGGTTGAAAAAATATGTAAAAAATTAAAAAAGAGAGTTTAAATGAGAGATAGTTATGATTGTTTGAAATAAGAAGTTATGTAGGGGTAGAAATAGATTTTATTTTAGGACTGACGAGTAACATGTTGCATGGATGACCTCTAAAACAACGGTAATATTAATGATTCGGACGCCAATAGATTTTTAAAACTGTTTATAAACCATGCAACCGACTAATGCATGCTCCTCTGCCTAAACTACAAGGGCGGAGGTAGCATACGAGCATAGTAAATTATGAATCGATTATAAGCATAAACATATGTGAAGAGAAGAGACAAATAAATAAAAAAAAAGAGGAGGGTTGGCTCTCAGGGCTATCTGATAGATATATTAAATACATATGTGAGAAAAAAAAAGAGATGAAAAAACAAGACAATCTTATAACTTATTTGCTATACTCTCTCCATGAAAAAATCAACTTCTGACTATAAATCAAAACATAGCTTATATTAAGATTAAGTAACCAGGAGTTAGTTTTTTCCACAACAAAAAAATTACATATTAGTTTTAGTATAAATTTATAGCTATTAGTAAAAATTACATATTAGAATGTTTGATAACGAGCATGTAAATGATGATTAATCATCAAACGAGGAGGGTGATAATGTAAAACTATCATAATGGTCTACCGATGATTTATCTGGACTTGTTAACTTTGTGGGTATCATGTGTCATAGGAGTACAAGGAGAATAAGATCATTTAAGAGGGCTTAATATGTATATAAAGCGCAATTGATGGAGGCAATCATGTAGTGGGCAATATCACTTCACTAGGAGATTTGGGTTATGAAGTCACGCAAATCGATATATGAAGTGAAGTGCATAAACTCAAATTATGGGTGTATATGAAGGGTGCATGTATTTAAAGATAAATAAAAGAATTACTAGAAAGTGTCAATCGTCACTGAGCATTATTTTTACTTACATGGTTAAGAAATATTATAGAAAAATGACATATGTATTTGTTGAAACAGATATATACTCTGATATTGTGCATAAACTAGGGTATAAACTAAGGTTAATTATAAGACATATTGAGAACAAATTTAAATACACAGTCAGCTATGAGAAGGCATAGAGCGTAAAATAGAAGACTGTGAAGATAAGATTTGGCATATTCAAAGCTTTGTACGGTAATTTACCTTGTCTTCTAGATTACATTCAATAGAAGAATTAGAGGAGCTACAACCTTAAATCACTCTCATCACTGGATCATTCACTATAGAGCGTGCTTTAATTGGTTTTATTTACACTAAGTGTGTGCATTAATGTATGTGTATATTATCGTTCCATAGTTTGCATCGATGAAATATTCCTAACTAGAAAGTACATAAGAAAAATATTGATAGCAATTAGAGTTAATAAGAATCCAACAACCTACTTTCAACCTGTGACTATTATGTCACTTTTAACACAACCTGACAACCAGAGAACTACAAAAGGGCTGCCTATTTGTAGACTGCCCTCACGCGTCCTTTATGGCATTTTGCAAGCCGCCACCTACTGCAGAAAAAAAGGCCCTCATCTAGTACGGCAAGGAGGCCGCCTGGAAGTTTTATCAATAGAAGTTACCACATCATATTTCACGTCTTCTGCTAAAACATTTTTTTTAAAAAAACTCTCGGCGTTGAGTATACATTTGTAAAATTTTCAAACAAAAAAATATTTTTAAATATTTTAATAAAAAAATATATAAATAAATTTTTCTCTTTTTAGTAGGCTGCAGTCCAGCAGAAGAGAATAATTGTCTTGTCCCGACTACCCAGTCAGGTTCAAGTATAGTCCGGTATGTTTTATTAGCGTAATAAGTTGCATAGCCCACTCTATCTTTACTTTACCTTGACATACGGTATTAACTGGCTAAAGGATTAATTGCCAGTTCATTGGATATACCATATATGTTTAGTGTTATTGAGTATCTACACAATTTACGTTTTAATATTTTATGCTCCCCTGTCCCAAAATATAACAAATTATATGGCTACTTTGCATTGGATGGTTTTTAGGAAAAGTAGAGGGTTTCGATTCCTATTGGATCTAGTACTATTCACTCATTTGGAATGAAGAAATGAAGCATAAGAAAAATAGAGGAAATCTTCCTATGTCATCGATTCCATAGGAATTTTCCTTCAAGAAGTTCAAAACAAATCAATGTATGCACTTTCATAGCTCCTTTAGAACACAAGATTTGGAAAACACATGATTAGAAAAAAAATAGAGAAATAGAATGTCATGTCTTGTTAAATCCTACAGAAAATTTATCCACATGATTTTGCAACATATACCATTTGGCAACACAAAAAAAAAAACTATAAGAATTTCAAGACTCAAGGAAGAGAAAACAAGACACGAGACTTGACCTCATTTTAGTTTTCTCTAAAATTCTTATGAAATGGGCCATTCTATGGGAATTTTAAAGGATTTTGTGGATAACAATCCTTTGTTCCAAAGGAGATTTCAATCCTCTAGATTTTCCCTATTTTTCCTTCGTTGTAAAGTAGCCCTCAAATGAGCATAATTTAAACACAACTTAAGAAAAAAAATATTATGCATAGTTAGCAAGAATAAAATCTGTTTTAAAACATAAGACATATTCTATTTTGTTAGAATAAGACTTTAACCAATAATTAATATAATTTTTATATCATGAAATTAAATTTGTTATATTTATATTTGATAGTATTTTTTTTATAATTATGCTTTTGGATTACACAGAGTTATTATCGGTGAAATTCTTGTTCTAATAAAACGGAATACTTATATTTTGAAATGGAGTGCTCAGTTTCTACGTTCCAAACACTGCATCTCATATTTTCCTCTGTTTTCCAATCCTCTGGTACATATACATTCTTTTTATTTGTATGCTTTTTCTATTTGTGTCGTTTTTTAAATCAAAAGTAATAAAAAAATACTCTATAAGTTAGCGGTGGCTAGCTACAGTGACATTGAGAAAATATTTTTTTGCATGAGGATCGGAGGATAATAGATTAGAGTTGTAATACAGGTTCTGAGGATTTCATGAAATTTTTTTTATGATTTGAAGACATATCTTATAAACACAATCTAAAATTTATAGAACATTAGTAGGTAATTAATCCTCTTTTGTATGTCTAGTGATCAATTTTATATTAATTTATTTTTTTTTCAAAGATTTGGATTGGTTTTTTTATCCAAAATCTAGGGTGTTTTTCTATTTTTCTAAAAAGTTTAGTTAGTTAATTATTTTTATCACGTTTAATCAATTAATTAGGGCTTAATTAATTTTCATAATTTTATTTTATTAATATCTTGAGATTCTAAAGTACGATTGAAGAGATTCTTATTGTGTTTGTTTGTAATTTTTAGTTTATTCTAACTTAATTGAAGTTATAGATCTATAGCTACAATTTATTTAGTGAAAAAATAATATTCTGTCCAGCTTTTAAAAATATTGTTTTTCGGTTTTTGTGATTAAGAAAAAGTGTTAAATTTTATTTTTGATTTTCGCAACGATTCACCCTCTCTTATTAGAATTTTACATTACTACTCTTCAAAATAGCAGTTGTCCTAAATATAACAATATAGTAGTTAAAAAAATATTTTTACTATTAAATTACTCATACCACCCTTGGCTTTATTATTAGGTCAATTAGTCCGAGTCCACTCCTCACCCCAAAGAGGCAAACCATTTTTTAAATCTATTTTCTTAATAACCGTGCCAAGGTGTGAAACTTATATTTTTTTCGGAAGGGGTAGTAACTCATAAAATTTACTGTGAATATTTGAGGTGAGCCTGAGATAGAAAGTTCTCGTAGAGAGAAATTCAAATTTCAACAAGTTTTAGTTGAATTTCATTCAGTCTGAACAAAATTCAACTAAATTTGAAGAAATTCTTGGGAGGGTTCAAGATATATAGGGAGATATCGGCGAGATTTCGATCCATGGTCCTGACTACGTGTTCCACTGAAACCCAGCTGTACAATAACTAGGAGTAAATGGCACGACGATCACGGATTCTGGCAGGAACTAGAGATAGTGCCAATCTAAGGAAAACAAATATGTGATTTTACAACATATAATTATTATGTTAAAATTTTCTTATATATCTTACCCTATTTTACCCTTGTCCTAGCTTCTTCCCTGCACCTTTGTTATGATCTTACTCAACTTTGTCAAGACCTAACAAATAGGCAACTAGCCTTTTTATGATATCTAAAAGCTGAATTGTGCAAATCTTAAATCAGCTAATAGAAATGGTCAGTTGTGATATAATATTTGGCTTTAGAAGTTGTGTGCCTCACCTTTTTTATGGATCATTGAGGCAGCTATCTGTATCTCACCTTAACAAGCATATATTTGCTCTATTTCCTGCTGCATGATTGACCACATCATTCAGAATCAGATAACGACCTAGACAGATCACCACTAAGCTCTCTGAATCTTCCAGTGACCAGCTTGATCATCAGTTAGTCATGCCCCTCCACACCATGGCTGGTAAAGCCAAAAGATCTGCAGCACCAACTGGATGTGTGTGTATGGCACACCTGACCTGACATGACCATAACCTTAGCTGCCAATGATTAGCCCCATAGTGTCTCATATCATAGGTGACAAATCATGTACTGGTTTAGTTTAAGCTTGATGCACGCATGCTTAGCTTTCTGCTACCTAACGCATGCTTCTGAAAATTAAACAAATATGCAATGCAAAATCTTCTGCACGATTGCTTCAGAAGATTCTTTACAGGATTACAGTCCTATTTGGGCCTTGTCAATGGGGTAACAGTACATGCATGCATGCATGCTTGAAGCCTGTGGTGATGACTTGGTGTTAATTTGGTAGTAGCTTTAGAAGAGCTTTGCATCTGTATAATGCTCAGAGACCTTTGTGGGAAAGCATGGCCGTATCCTAACCAACCAAACAAAAGTTAAGATTATATAAAATGCATGCTTGCTATGATATGATCCTCAGTTCCTGTGCTCAACAAGATCTGATTACAATAACACACTTGAGCAGATAAGAGTAGTCTTTTTTTGTGATAAGATGATTGGCTTGCAATGCATCTACTACTGATGTAGATGACCATTACAACAACAGTGCGCTTGCCAATTGTAACAGAGAAGTACACGATTTAACCGAATAAAGACGACCCGATCCTTTTCATCCCCTCTTGGTTATCCACAGTTTGCAACTTGTGTGTTTTCATGCTATTACCATACAACCCTTTACATGTGCAACATGCATCCACCAAATGTAATATACTAAACACTCATCAAAATCCATCCCTAGCTTTCCTGTAGCGCTACTGATTCTTCCTCCAACAAATGGAAAAATGTGCATCATCATCATCATCATCCCACTCGCATGACACTTTCGATCACGAATCACGCATCGTTCGTGGATCACGCACGAGCAATTGCGCATCTTTGTCGCCACCATTGTTGAGAGCTTCAGAGAAGCATACAGCAGTATTGCAGAGCTTGGACTGGTTGGATTCACCATTCTTTTAATTCCATCCACAGAGAGCAGGGATTCCCCTGCCTCTTACAGTCTTGCTACACTTCAACATTGAAAATTGGTCGGGGATATTGCAAGAGATTCGTGATCAGTGATATATTCAACTCAATATGCTTTTGATTACAGACACAGATGATCAGTGAACCAATGGTGATTAGATGCGAGCACAAGTTTTATTCCTATTTTTGATACATGCAGTTTTTGGATTTCCAATATGGCAATGTCAGGTCCTGAAACTACGTACAGTTGAACCGGCTGCTAAGCTTTCTAAAGGTAGTGGTTAGTGGTAATCAACACAAGTATCTTAATATTATTACAACAATAAATGTTCTACTTATGATAAGGATTCTTGTGTTATGCATCAAATGTTGCCGAGAGCATCAGATTCATAACACTCAGCATGAAACATTCAGATCATTTGACGCCTTGTTAGCAAACCAATGCAGCGATGTAACAGATTTTCTTTTCGGACCAGCGTGACCAACAAAGATTTGTCACTGAAAAGTTAGTTCATTTGAACAAGTTACAGAACAAACACCAGCTTCATTATTACAAACAATGTCCAGAAAAAAATCATTGGCATATATACATTTAGTGTGACTAAAATCTAGTGTTATCTGGCTAAAATCTAGTGTGAAAGAACTAGAACTCTATCAACTAAATCTTGGGTGGAGATTTGCATCTATAATTTTATTAGTGCATCTTTCAGACGATTTACATGGTCATGATAAGTTTTCTATTTTTTAAATATTTTTTTAGATGATATCTTCATCTTTTATCAGGAGAAAATAGTGAGTGTGACATTAAAAAAATACTAACTTTACAGAAGTATGCTTTCCAACCCCACAAGAATCATTATCATGATAGCCATTTCTCAATCATTGGACTGCATTCCACCAAACCGTCACCAACAAAAACAGAAACTAGAATAACATATATTCTAGTCACGCTTGCTAGGTTAATCTTAGGTCCTTATACGCTGAATATAATAATTTAATTTTCTGCCCAAATTACAAATGCTTATATCCTCTGTTTTTTTTTGTTAAATATGTGTTCTAATTTTACTCTTGTTAATAAAAAAACCAAAACAATATAATTCTGGTGTGCGCCCTCTTCTTCTTGCAGTCTTCTTTTTCTTCGATCCAAATCTTACACAATATTTGCAGCTGGAGGAAAAGTTTGTGCATTTTCCTTAAAAAGAAAGGGTATCTGGCTTTTACAATATTTATTTCCAAAAAAGAGTAAAGTAATACAAAATCTTACCAACCATTCTTGCTTTTAGTTATTCTGCTCTACATCTTTTCATTCCCCTCACCTCCTCTCAGGGAGCAATACTCTAAACTCAAAGCATGTCCGATGAGAATTATTTTTAATTATTAATCCTTTTTAATAAATAATTTTAAAAATAGACCTTCTCAAAACTTATTAAAAAAATGAACCTTATGACCATGCCAACCCTAATGACGTGGCCAAACAAAGTTACCATGCCACATGCACTGGGCGTGGCAACCACTGTCATACTAGAGATCATCACCTAAACGGGGACTATACCTTGTTGACGTGGCACCCTCGCCACACCAGAAGCATTGGCCACTGTACTATGGCCTGCTCATTGTGTCATTTGCATCTGACGGGAAAATGGCAACCAACTTTTGACACGTGCATTTGCAACAAGTGAATGACAGGTGAATTTTCAATAACATACTTCATTATATATAGGGGCACAAAACCACACTCAAGCCAAACCATGCTCCTACTTAGTTCACTCTGATATTATGTTCTTAAGAGTGAATGGAGGCTTTAGTTCAATTCATTGAGCATCCTGAGTGGAGGAGGGATCCATTCGCATGCCTAATTCCACCATGGTGTGACCATCTACTTTGTGAATGTGGTAATTGATGTCAACTCGTGATAGCTCTTAGGGAGGACATTCTTATAAGGAGATTCTTTCGATGCCCAAACATTGATGAGATATGGATTAAATCTCTCTACTTGGTTAAATATTCATTAAATTTCCCTACTTTGTTAAATGTTTATGAATAAGAGTACCTTCTAACAAATTTTGTTTTAGACATACCGAAGAATCTATGAGTTCATTGAATGGGTTGATACAGAGAATCTCCTGTCCGACGGAACAACAAGGTTTTTCCAAGTGAAACAATAACACAGTACTTAAGGAGAAATGAGGAGTATGAATGATGCATAACCGCTGAAAGCTTAGACTAGACGGTCAATTCTTTAGAACTTCCTACAAGGAGGGAGCATCTGGAGTGTGTGTGTGTAGAACATTGCTAATTGGTATAATCCATAAGACAATGTACTTCAGAGAAAAGGTGATTTGATTGTCCTAACGTTGTTCTTGAAGATTTTGTTGTATGTGTTGTTCATGCATATCTTAAATCTAACGCGTTAATTTCATCATATTATGTACTTTACCTATCGAAATAAATTCCTCTTATATAGGAAGAGAAAAGGAAGTGACAGTACTTACAATGGATCGACACATTTAGACCCTATTCAAGTGACAGAAGTAAAATGATGGTACAACACATGCAAGCGTGGGTGGAATACGAACGACGAGTAGAGTCCACTAGTTTAGATTGGAGAAACAACCATTATGGTATCCCTAGTTAGTATAAGTGTCGAAAGTGTGGATGTAGAGATCGCTGCTAGGTGGCAACATAGGGACACTCAGTAGGAGATACTTTGTCTACCCAAACATAGATGACAGTTTCGTTGTAAGTGATGTCCTTAATTTGTTTCACACGACCTACCATTTTGCCATGGTATGCACTACAAATGTTAAACATATTTTTCCCTAGGATGATTCAAGGAGGTGTGCATTCACTATGTGGATTGACAATGTTAGTTTGAACTATAATGGTAGAAGGATCACTAAGGCTAAAACAATATCAGTGTACATGTGGAGGAAGGAGGATATAACTCAAAAATGCGCTCAACAGCAAAGAAAGGGTCGATAGACACACTACAGGTGTTGCGACCAAGATGTTCAACAAAAAATTATTACGCATGTACACCATTAGTGTAAATGTGTAATATCCACCTTGTGCACTACTTTTGCTTCATAAAAAAATTATAATGCGATCCTATTGTCAATCACTAGGTACTACCCTAAAATTAACTCCCCTTTTATTGTCGGTTGCTTCATTGTATAAACTATGTTAACTTATGCAAATACTATAAACTGTATGTGTTATTTTTTACATCTCGAAAGCACAAACTATACATTCTAATTTAATCAGAGACACATCTTCTACAAATCTGATATATGATCAAGCAAATCGCAGGCATAGGTTTCAACACATAGAAATGGATACAATACATCACTTGCTCTAACCTTGGAATAAAAGATGATTCATACAACAATAGCTACTGGCATGTGTACCAATAGTTCTACGTGAAACATTTAAAAATCTTGTTATTACATGCCTTAGAGGAATTAAAAATAACACATCAAAGCCATCACACTACTTGGCCCTTCCTCTCCCTTTCACAACGGGGGTGCTTTCTCTTCCTCACCGCCTTCGGTCCGGTTTCCTTCGCACGCTTGGCCCTTTCCAACTTCCTCTCCCTTTCAGCCACACACTCTTTCTTCTCCTTGCATTCCTTCTCCTCAATTCTCTTCTGCTCTTCCTCCAATACTCATGTATGCTTGTAGCGACATTCAAAACATTCCGTAGCCCACCCTTGCTTCATGCGAAGATACTTGGCATCTTGGGGAATTACCTCCCTGTCTATCCACTCCACAAAGTAATAAAGAGAAGGTGGTGGCTTGGGTACCTTCACATATAACAGTGTATTAGCCACTTGCGATAAAATAACAAAAATATCAATATAATTCAAATTACCCTGACAAACTTTTTCAACTTCCCCTTCTTTATCTTTGGCTTTGGCTTCTCCGAGGAGTAAGCATAGTTACAGCACATCCAATACCATTGGTGAAGTGTGAAATTGTCCATGCTAATTACAAACTTGCAAACATTGCCAAACCAACACATGGGCTGAGAAACGCCAACCGGTGGTTGTTGATAAGGGATATAACCCATTTCAACCATCTAAATTTTGACGAATTTATACTACATCATCATGATATTCAACTATCCTAAATAATATGTACATGAGCCTAAATAAAATACATGACACATACTTCACAATGCTACAACCAATTCGATGCATAAATGACTTAAGTACTACATTCATTTCAATTTTGTAAAAAAAAGGCACCATCAAACCCTAAAAAAATTTCCCTCATGCAACTCCGTTGCTAACTTTCCTAACCATATCCCACATATACCACAACAATTTACTTCGTGAAAGGGAGACTTGAGGATCAGATATGTTGCTTTGAGGGGGGTGAATAGACGTTTTCTGAAATTTTAAAACTTGTGAAATTAGACCTAGTCAGATAGTACAGTACTAGGTCGAACAATATGGTCAGTGCAGATGATAGAAAAAAATAGAAGTTGCCTAGATGGTCTGACTTTGTTAGGATTGTTCAGCAAGTAGAGAAAACTAAACTTGAGCAATTTAACAAGATGTAATCTAGAGAAGCCACTCAAGCACACTTTCTACAAGAACAAGCTAGTGATATAGAGAGCTAAACAATCAAGCAAAGATCACTACAAGCACAAGATAGAAAGCGGTAAATACAAGGTATAAGAGAGGAATTAAGACCCCGATTTGTTTACCAAAGTTTAGATGCAATCAATTTTATGTCTCTATTGAGAAGCTCCAAAGAGCATGTATCAATTAGCCACTTTCCTCTCCGAGCAACATTTGGTGTTGCTTCGGTCTCCAAGCAACCACCAAGTCCTAGCACTATCACCAAGTGACCACCAAGGTCTCAAGCTTAGAAAACGAGCTACAACCTCCAACAAAGTTTGCTCCACCAAGCACCTACCAATATGAAACTTGCTTCCACTCTTATCACGTCTTCTCTTCAAAAAGCAAGACCTTCACAATGATTCCCGGGCACACTAGACTCCTTGGCTGCTCCAAAATTATAATTCTTCACTTCCATATACTCTCAACTCAATTCATTATTAGCTCATAAGCTCAAGATCACAGAGAGAAAGTTGGGAGGGAGTTTAGCCTTCTAATTAAGAACATAGGAACATGCAAGACTAAATTCTAGCACAATTAGTCTACAATATGTTCTCATTGCTCTTGGACACTTGCTTGGATTGCTCAGGGTGAAGAGACGTCTAAAATTCTTGAATTGAGTTCATGGCACCACTCATTTATAGCCTCAACTCCTACTCTAGTTGTTTTTTCTTGTTAGCAAAAATTGCCAAAACTTGTGTAGGGTCGGACAGTTCGATGTGAGCTAGACTATCCATGCCTTTATGCATTTCCAATGGTCACTAACAGACTTGCCATTGTGCCATAAAGAATCATACTATCCAGTGCCTACGGATTATTCAACGGTGCCTTGCTTTCCAGACAGGCCGACAACTCTCGGACTATCTGACCTATTGTTAACTAAGCCATTGCCTGATCGCCTCAATAACATGTTGAATAGTCCAGTACTTGGCCAAACTATTCAACATTGCTTGTTTCCATGTCTAGAACGATGTGTCCACATGTTGCTTTGTGTCCATCTTCTCATGAACTGTCTAGCGGCTCCTAGACTGTCCGGTCCATAAAGTGCCCTGACTATCCAGTAACACACTGGACTATCTATGTTTTTACAACTTTGGGGCAACTTAATTTTCAACCTTTCAAATTTTGCCCGAATCTTTTCAACTTCAACTTTTTTGCTCTAAGTGATGTCTTTGTTTATTCTTCAATCTTATAGGACCCAATGCCTATTCATTACTCAATAATTACATTAATCCCTTAAACATTTATCATCAATTAGCCAAAATCCACTAGGGGGTCTAGATGCACTTTTAATCTCCTCATCTTTGGTGATTGATAACAACCCGATTAAAGTTTATAAAAGATTGAATAAAATTTGGTTGTAAATGCAAAGGGTTAGTTTGAGCTCTCCTAAATATGTGCATACAAATATGTGAAGTGAGACTTATATGTACATATTTTTGAGAATAAGACAGTTCTCCCTACCTTTTTGCATTTGTAGGGTGCAAAGTATGTCAAGTGATCTATTGATGCAAATGCAAGGATACCAATTAAAATTTTCAAAGACTCAAAATTTCTCTTCTAATCTTTCTCTCCCACTTTAATATGCTTCATCTTTCTTTCTCCTTTAATCTTTCTCTCTCCTTTGGTATCAAGGGACAAAAAGAGTATAAATTGGGGTAGATGAGCATAGAGGACCATTGAAAATATCAAAAGACCAGTACACCAAGTTTCTAGAGAACAATGTTTCTCTTCCCCTTAAAGTAAGCCTTTTTTTCCTTTTATGTTCATTGAGATTTTGACACCATTTTTGCAAAACTTTTTTTTCAAAGAAGATTGTTTTAGCCATAGAGAGAATGTTTGAATTTCAAAAGTTGTGCCAAGACCAAGATTCATTTAGAATAAGATCTTAAGACACTAATTTGAATTTATATATGTTTTGATAACTTGTGCTTGATTATTGATTAATCAAGCATTTCATCAAGCGATGTTTTGAGAATGTAAGATATTTAGCTTATTTTTTAACTAAAAAAGCTGATGCTCATATAAACGATTGGTGAATATATCAGTTAATTGTTTATCGGTGTTTACATAGCATGGGGATATGTCACCTTGAGCTTAATGGTATTTTAAAAAATGACGGTGAATATCGGTGTGTTTGGTTATTGAATGTTAGATGGGATTATTGACTATTTTGATGGCATTCTCATTATCATGTAAGAGTGAAATTTTGTTCAAATTGTAGCCAAAGTCTCTCTATTTGCTTCATCCAAAATAGTTGGACACAACAACTTTCCGTCACAACATACTCGGCTTCTATAGTAGATAGGACTACAGAATTTTGCTTCTTGGAGAACCAACAACAAGAGATCAACTAAGGAATTGGTAAGTGCCAATGGTGTTTTTTATATCTACTTTAGAGTCAGTATAATCCGAGTCAGAATAACCAATTAAATCAAAGGTTAAGTCTTTCAGGTAACATAACCCTAGGTTTAAAGTATGAATAAAATATATTATGATATTTTGACGGCTACAAGGTAGCATTTCTTAGAAGTCACTTGAAAATGAGCACAAATACAAAAATTAAGCATAATATTTGGCCTAGATATATAAAGATAGAGCAAGTAACCGATAATTAAATAATAAAGTTTTTGATCAACTTGTTTACCATTTCCATCAAGATTAAGATGTGTGTTGGTTAGCATTGAAGTCTACTTAGCATGCTCCATATCAAATTTCTACAGGATATTCTTTAAGCATTTGGTTTGACATATGAAAGTCCTTTTTATTGCTTGATTTAAAATCAAAGAAAAAACTTAAGCTCTCTAATCATTGACATCTCAAACCTTTTTGTCATGATTTAGTAAAATTGAACAAAAACTTATGTCATTGATATAAATTTCATACATAAAAATATCATTATCAAAAGCTAGTAAAGAGAATAGAATCGGTTTTATCTATCTCAAAGCCTTTCTTAAAAAGAAAATTCTTAAACCATTCCTACCATGCACAACTGTAGATTTTTTTCTCTGGTCGTCACCGCCTTTGCCACTACAGCAGCTCGAGCCTGCCCTTCCTCGAGCTGTTGTCGCCCTCCTCCTATAAAATAAACCTTACTTTTCTATCTAATTAAAACAATTTGTCACCCACAACTCTAAATGGCATCGTCATGATAGAAAAACAATGGTGGAGCGATAAAGATTTAGCTGATTAAAAAAATAAAGGTTTAGCTAGCATACCATCCTTGATAGTGTGATAAAACATAATAGTGTCTATGGCATAGTTAAAATGTGTTTTGTTTTCAAAGTTATAAATAGCTTTTTCTAAAAAGTTTTAAGAAAAAGATGATGACTACTGTGCCTGGTTGGTTGTGGTGCAAGTGTTTGGTGGTACGGTTATTAAATCATGTGTATAAAACCAAAATGCATATATGTAAGGGGAAATCCTATAAATATGTAAACTACAATATTTCAGTTTTTTAGTATTTTTAAAAGAGAATTACTCCCTCTCTTTCTAAAATATAATTTTTAACTATATAACTAAATAAAGTGAAACAATACAATATTCCTTAGGACTTGTGTGATAGGGGTGGAGCTAGTCATGTTAATCAAGGTTAGCCGACCCAGATGAAATTCGAAAATCTTCTAGTAATACATTTTTTATTCAAGGTTCTCTATGTCATGTAATTGAGCCGACCTTAATGATCTCATTTTGCTAACATGGATATATAAGAGATAAAAGGAGCCATCTCTCGCAAAGACAACGAGAGAAAAAAATAATGATGAGTAATATCAAATGTCATGTTGTTGCTTTTATATGTCCTTTATATATATATATGTTATCTTCAATTCGAATCATTCTATTAATTCTTGCGAGAACTAGTCGGAGGGGTATCATAATTTTAGTTTTGTTTGATTAATGTAGACGGTAGCCATTGTACACAGCGGTGGAGCCAAGGCCCGGCCACCATAGGCAGGTGTCCGTGCTCCGCTGAATGCCACTGGTTGAACAGTACTTAATACTCGTAATTGTTTATCAAATTAGCTAATCAAACTCATATACAAACTAATGAAGACCATATTAGCGAGCAAACTAGCAAAGCAATTAAGCCTCGCAACATCATGTGCCCGTGTCAATGGTAAATAATCTATAGAGTTATATGAATTAGTGTACTAGTTATTCATTATTAAGTTTATCCGGGCTTAAAAAAATTTCTAGATCCACGAGTTCCACGGTTGTTTCTGAGAACTTTTAACTCAATGTATAACGGCAGTACAGTGGTTTCAGAGGAACGTCAGTTTACTCGATCATGTACAATCCGCTAATAAACAATTGCTTCTGAGGATAACTTTCCCCGAGAGATGCCAATACAGTGGTTTCAGAGGAACATCATTTCTTTTATTCTAGATATCTGCGTGTCATTGTATTAAGAACAACAAGCATCAATCGCCATACGGAGAGACAAACGCTGAGAAACATCACACCTCAAAACCAACAGAAACCAGTAAGCATGTTGAAGTGGCCTTAATATCAATCAAACATTTCCATACATTTTTTTGGTAATCCCAAACACCCACATAGACTTAACTATGTGCCACAGTACTGCGTGCACTTAATTCATCTAGGTCAAGCTTAATGGTCTTATCTGAGGACAACATATTGTAGTAGACCATGCATGCATATCAAAATGTACAATCTCTCGATCTCCGAAACCAAATCAAGCAAAAGCGATCATATAATCCATGCAACCCTAGACAGAGATCAAATGTACTTGATCACCACCTAGGTTTAGCCTTGCAGACGAGAGGTTTCTCCATCTCCAGCGACATGTTCAGGCGCTCTGACAAGTCGACGCCTCCGCCGGCGACCGGTGCCCACTCGAAGCGGTGCAGCAGCTGCGCGAGCCAGAGGTGTACAGTGGCAAGCGCGAGCGTCTTCCCGGGGCAGACGCGCCGCCCGGCCCCGAACGGCGCGAGCCGGAGGTCGCCGCCGAGCACGCTGAGGTCCTCCTCCGCGAACCGCTCCGGCCGGAACGCGTCCGGCTCCGGCCAGATCTCCTGGTCGTGTGAAATGGCCCACATGTTGACCATGGCCGTGGTGCCCGCGGGGACCATGTGGCCACCGACGTGCGCGTCGTGCACGGCGAGGCGCGCCCACGAGAGCAGCGGGCCCGGCGGGTGCACGCGGAGCGTCTCCTTGACGACGCACTGGAGGTACCGCAGGCCGGCGACGTCGGCTTCCGACACGGCGCGCCCGCGGCCGACGGCGTCGAGCTCCGCCTGTGCCTTCGCCTGGATGTCAGGGTGCAGCACCATCCTCGCCATGATCCATTCCAGCAGGATCGCCACCGTGTCCGTCCCTCGAAAGATCATCTCCTGCATGCAAGAACAGTCCAAGAATCCATTAGTCGCAATGCACTTGACATGTTGATCCATGCATGTCAGATCGACCCTTTCTTACCCAAAGAACGGCGACCATGTCGGACTCCGTCATCTTCTCCTCCCCCTGCAATCCAAGCAACACGTCGACGAAGTCACCGGGGAGCTCCTCGCTTCCGCCATTGGCGCCGGTGCTGCGCTTCCTCTGCTTGTGCTCGTCGATGATGCTTCGGACGAATACGTCGACTCTTGGCACCAGCCTCCTGCACCTCCTCCTGACGCCTTGCAGGTCAAGCCATTTGAGCAGCGGCAGGTGGTCTCCCCAGTTGAACATCCCAAGGAGATCGTACCCTTCCTTTACCATGGCCTCGAGCTCGGCGCCCTCCTGGCTGGAGGCGTCGTAGCGCGCCCCGAAGACGGTGTTCATCACGTGGTCCAGGGACGCCGCGTGGAGCACGCGCCTCATGCTGATCTCGCTGTCTGCCGCGGCGAGGGCGGACAGGCGCTCGAGCATGCGCTCGCCGATGGCGAGGCGGCGAGGGGCCGAAGCGGCGACGCGTCGTGGGGCGAAGAGGTGGTTGGCGCTGACGCGGCGGAGCGCGCGCCAGTAGTCGCCGGACGGCGCGAACCCCATGGCGCAGTGGAAGAGCAGCCCCCGCGCCGCGTCCTTCACCGGACGGTCGGCGAACGCCGAGCTGGCGAGGAGCTCCCGCGCCGTGTCGGGCCGGCTGGCCACCACGAACCGCGTGAGTCCAACGGAGAAGGACGCCAGCACGGCGCCGCCCGACACGGACCTCGACATGGCCGCAAGCGCGCGGTGCGCAGCAGGGCCGGCCAGGGCGGCGAACGCGCCCGGCGCGCCGGGCGGGGGCCGGCGGCAGCGGGAGATCGCCCACGCGGGGCCGCCTGGGAAGATCCACAGCAGTGAGACGACGACAAGAAGGACGGCGAAGAGCAGAGAGAGGAAGGTGGTAGAGGCCGGGTGCAGGAGGAGGAAGAGGTAGTCATGGGTGGTGGAACCGAGAGTGGCGTCCATGGCGTGGCGAGAGAGTGGAGAATGTTGGGGGAGAGGGGAGGCAGGAGGGTGCGGGTGTAGGAGAGGGAGATTGGAGGGTTTAAATAGAGAGAGTGGTAGGCTTATCGTCGAGGTAAGCCTCACCAAATTTTTTAAAAAAATAAAAATAAGTTAATTGTTTAATAAATTTTATTTAGTTTTTTACAATTTGTCATGATTACGATGGCTACCGCACAGTAAACATGCTTGTAACCCAGCCGTAATAAAGTAGACCATAGGAAGAGACGGTTCGATTTGGCCTGGAGAGGATTTTACACTTACGCATATATGGTACGTGCATGGTTTATGGCCGAGAACCAGAAACGGTTTTATTTTTGGAACGACTAATCATCATGTTTTTTTAAAAAAATAGCTTTGGAGAGGAAAAAAAATTCTTAAATAAATAAAAATTTGTCATGAAAATTACTAAATTAGTTTAGTCTGAGAAAATAAACGTTTTGTCCACTTTATTTTATGGGATAGAGTACTGTATTTTGTTTGGCAACAAGACGAAATGTTATTTCCTCTTTTGAAATCTCAGTACCGCTAATCCAAAACCCGTACACAGTACTTGAGGGTGAGCTGGTGATTGTTGCGTTTTATTTTACACCGATTTTCTTTCAATTTACATGCTTTATTCAAAGAATTTTCTTTCATAATTGTATCATATACGCATGGACATTTAGTGTGAGATTAAAATATAACTTTGTTGGACTTTTTAAATACAATATATGACATACATCTGTTGATCTATATATAAAAGCCGGTAAAAACGCAGGTATTGTGCTGGTGTACAATATAAATTGACGGTATTATTTTAACGTGCACCTATTAATACTTCTATGCTCCATTTCAAAACAAAAAGTTTCTATTGCCTTAAAAAAATTTATTGTACAATAAAAATTAATGCATTCCGTTTCCTCTACCACTTGATCATGGTGGTAAAGGCGTTATGTTACCGTCGGTTGGAATCATTACTCCTGCTCAAATGACGATTAAAACTAAATGCGTAATCACTGCCGGTACGTTGCAGCAATAGCAATCGCCAAATTGATGATCTTTCGAAAAATCTTCTGCCTAACTGATGAGTTGCCGTTCAGTTTTTCTTTTTTTTTTTCAAAAAAAGATAACGAACAATGAGACTGTATGGAGCCTAGCTAGAGGTCCAGACTCTAGACGATGATTACAAAGATAATTCATTTTCTACACATGTTGTTTAAAGAAAAAGGTTGCCTGGATGCATTTCTTGTTTAGGCTCATATGCATCAAAATTAAGATCAAAAGAAAACACATAGTTGGCAATATCCCCTATATCTATCATCCTCTATAATATCCTG
The DNA here is from genome assembly GCA_030770085.1 of Oryza coarctata. Classification (NCBI taxonomy): domain Eukaryota; kingdom Viridiplantae; phylum Streptophyta; class Magnoliopsida; order Poales; family Poaceae; genus Oryza; species Oryza coarctata. The sequence continues at coordinate 16,770,570 of CM061466.1, forward strand.
CCTTTCATCTTCTTGTTCAACCACACTTGCAGTAGCATGGCCTTGTTCATTGAGATAAGGTAAAGCCACTTCATCTCCCTCATGTTGTGGTAAATTTAGATATAAAATCAGGATCGATGAATGAGTGATTCTTATTCTAGGACCATGAAGTGATAAAGTGAAGGGCAAACTTATGAAAGAGAGTGGGCGTGGTGTGGGTTGAGATTTGTATTATTTGCTGCGAATAAAGTAGCGCCTGACATCACCTTGTATTGGTTTTAAATTATTTGGCGTCTTGGTGCCTCCCTCTGAATAATTTCATGTGTACTAATTTTTGTAGCGAATTTTTCCACCTAAACTTTGTTGAAAAAGTGTTAATGATTGGGTGTATTTTTAATGAGGGATATTTTGTTTTTTGCTGCTAGCAATACTAACTTTATATTGGGCTTGTTTTTTCTCAGACGAAGGGTGTATAGTTGATCCTGGCAGAAGGAAGCTAGGTGGGGCCCACGGACAGACAAGCAGTTGTTAGTGCCGCAAAAGAGAGCGAGAGAGCGAGGCGGCGGCGAAGGCAGGAGCTGGCCTAGCGGCGTTGACTGGTTACTGTGCAGGTAGGAAATGCACGGTAGTCGCTACTTCTACTTGTTGTATAGGTCCACATGTCAGCTTCACAAGGGGAAGTAAGCCCATGTTTATATGCTTACTGTATTTTGCGAAACTTTCATACCATAAGTTTGGCTAGCCATTAATGGCTTTAGATAGCTCGCCACACTTGTGGCAAAAGTTTACTAGCAACCGAATCAACGACGTGTGGGCCATAAGGGAGAAAAAATATGACGTGACACAGCTATGGCTAGAAACAAACACTTACTCCAAAGTTAAACCTAGCTAACTTAGTTGTAACAAAGTTTGGCCATAAACCAAACAGATCCTTAAATTCTGCTACATGGCTAACCAACACTAACCTCAAAGCAACACCGTTCCCTTCTCCAAACGACGACGACTACATCAATTCCATGTATAAGAATTTGTATTTACCGTTTTCATCCCAGGCCGGCCCTCCTATCATGCAACTGGCAATTTGTGTTCACTGGTAGGCTTTGACACAAATGTCACAAGGAGGCGCAGATGATTGTGCGCACATCCAGATAACGATTACCAGACAGAAAATCCTGAGCAACAACCACCAACATAGACATGAACGCGAACGAAACCAAGGCACATGCACACGATAATTTGGAAGATTCAGGCATACGATTTACCTCGAAATTTAAGCGGCAGGATCATGCTCCCAGGCAGGGTGTTTGCCACGGAGTCATACGTACAGTACATGCATAGAGAATGATAAAACAATGGAGGTTCCCAGTTCTGATAAACAAGAATAACGGTAGACTTTCCTCTTCATCCGATCTACAGGACACCAGGATCACTCCTTCAGTTTCCACCAAAGAGGTAGCCCAGGGAAGAGCCACCGCCAGGGGCAGCATGGACCTTGGTCGAAGGGCGATCCTGCAAAATAACAATCAAATTGCCAGAGAGAACTATCAGTCAGCCCCATGAATCAGAAATCCTTCAATCTCATACTGCAAATAGTGGATAAATAAATATGTTTCAATCTCAGTGTAGACACCATCCTTTCTTTTCTTGCGAGTGCAGCAATGCAACTGGTGATAACACCTCCGACCCAGAGTCTTACCAGACACCAACCAAGCATTCACAATTGACCAGCATAAATAAGTAGCATGCCCAAAAGGAAGAAAAGCAGAGATGGTTTACATGGACAATCAGCGTCCAAATCATACCTCATGCATAACTTCAATTTGCAGCATAATGAGCAGTATGTGAAATTAGCAATATTCAGTACTAAGGCTAAAATGATCAAGAAATTACTCCATTATCCATTCTGGATGTGGAAACTAGCCATTTCATTCAATAGTATTATAGAAAAGATGCCAGCAAGGAAAGTACTGACCTTACTGCAAGTACTCATTGATAATAACAAAACCAATTTGAACTTTGATGCTTAATCTTTTTTCAAATATATACCCAACAAGAAGTTACTTCCAGAAAATATCTAATAGTGCCACATTTGTGACATTAAACTTGCATATTGTTGGACTAACTGTTGGCCAGAACATACAAATTCTGAATCCTGAAATGCCTTGACCCATTACAAATAAAATTTAATTCCTGTGTGGATAAAAGGAAAGAACCGTACTGTAAGAAAGTTTCCAGTGTTCTGGCCATCAGCTCGGTGGTAGTTGTTATTGTTCCGGCTGCCCTGAATCCCAGCTGGAATCTGCTTGGTTGCATCAGCCGTTGCAGGCGATGCTTTCTCAGCAGGAGCAGCCACAGCTGGTGCTGGCGCTGGTGCAGGTTCAGGTGCAGGTGCACGTGCAGCAGCTGTCTTAGGGTTAGGGGCCTCGTTGCCTCCAAAAAGATAACCCAGAGAACTTTGGCCACCACCGGCACTTCCGCCACGACTCATCTTGGTTGTTGACGAAGAGAAACTGAGCAGAGATTTAAGCCAACAATATTAAAACACAAATTTTCAGTACTGCAAGAAAAGACAAAAATAGAGTTGACTTGAGTTCAACTTAGGAAACATGATAATGATCATAAAGTTTTTGATACTTCGATGAACTTATGCTTCTGAAGAAATGAAGAATTTTTAGTAAAATTTTTATTGAACCAAAACAAGAGGATGGTAACAACCAGACTAATTCCTGCTGCTTTCCATTCTAATTCTTGTTCTAATGTTCAACCATTTTTCAATGCCCAGCAACATATAGTAGCATGTGCTCGAATCAATGGGTGGTACAGTGTGTAGTGGGATTTCTAACAATGCAAGATAGCACAGAGCAGACCTCTAGCAAAACTACATTACGATTGACCAAATTATTAGAAAAAATTCAATAAAAAAATCAACAAGCTATTTTCCTTAGTTAAGTTTGGTTTTACCTAGTGAGCAAATTAAAGAAAACAGCTATGAAGATGCTGAATGCCTAATTCATAGTAGAAAATTATCAACACAAAAAGACAATATTTGGAGCATGCAAGTGTCTAAGCTTCTTAACTAGCTAAAATTGTTATGTGAATCGGTATATGTTGTGTAGCAAGCACACAAGAGATTAGTCCGTACTAATACAACACAGCAAGCATGCACCAGCTAAACTTACCTTGCGCCCTAACTTTTTTCGTGTTAAGAGAAATAACTTTTCTCGTGTGAAGAGAATATGTTGTATGAACCATCACTTTCCAACTTACACATCAAGCATAAAAGGAGGCAATAAATACCCGTGAATTGATGGGAGTTGAAAGAGAGATGCAAGTAGGGGGTGCCTAGATGGTAGGTTGCTATTCATAAAGTATAAACAACACAAGAACTGTTACGCTCTGGTACGTTTGCTGCTTAACATTGTGAGGTGTTACATTTTTAAGTAACTTTCTGATCGTCTATAAGTACGCAGACAACAACATCACTTTCATGTAATTTGTGCAAAAAAACAAGAGAACCAAAAAAACAAAGTTCCTCCTCCGCTTTTAATCAGTCTCCACTAGGTGTGTATGTCGCCAGAAAACAGTAGGTGACGCTCATGTGACGCTTACTAAATATTCAAATCTAACGGCAAGATCAGATTCATCTGAACGAGCACATCACGGGGATGAGATCAGCACAGAAAAATCCAGGAAATCCAGTCCAATCAGACCGAAAACTAAACTAAACAGATGGCGGCAACCTCTTCCAAAGGCCCAAAACAAAATCCACAATTCTACACATGACACAGCCGCAGACGATAGAAGGGGCCATTAGAAATCGTCGACAAAGTTAGCTTTCACAGCCAAATCTCGAACATACATTCCACTTCCCGCTAATGTTCTCCATGCAATTCCTAGCAGGAACCCGAAAGGAACGGTGGGCGAAACGACCCTACAGACGAACGGATCACGCCGCGCGCTACCGAAGGCGAGCGAAATCCTCCACCGATCCAGCATTGGCCGCGCCGAACACGCGAGAAAAAAAAAACGTGGGTGGGGGGGATCTCGCAGGAAGATCCGGCCGCTCCACAGCACAGAGATCAGCGGGGGTAGCAGGAAGGGGAGAGACGGATCAGAGGGGGACCTTACCGACGAGGAGGCCTGCGGCGGCGGCGGCGAGGGGGCGATTGGGGATTGGCCTCTCGCACTCGCTTCTGCGCCCGATCCGTTCGAAATGGGGAGGAGCGTACGGGGGGGCCCCTTGTATAGGCGATGCGGGGCGAGCTTGCGGGACGGGTGGCCGTCCGATCGCCGCGATGGACGGTCCAGATGGGCAGGCGCCGACAGTAGAGGCGACTCGTGTGGTCCTGGGCCAGCCTGTGGCTGTGCTGCTGCTGGAGCTGCCTGCCGACGGGGACAGACGCGTGATGCTCACTGTGCTGATGAAAGGAATTGCATACCGTAACCTCTCACGCTCACTATAAATTAAAAAGATTCGCCCTATTTAGCTGCATGTTTGATGTGTGAAGAATATCTCACCATGATTTCAGAACCCAAACATTGCACCGTGGAAGACTACTATGTTTGGTGGATGGGGAAAGTAATTACATCCCCATGTTCTTGTGGGGTCTATATTAATTTATCATTCACCCTTTTTAAATAAAAAACTTTTCTTTTTTTTCTTTTTAACTAAAATGCTAGATACTACAATAATTGGATTGTCCCATTATCTTTATTGCCTTTACTTCTCTCTTCCTCTCATGCACCAATGATGGTGATCATGCTACAGCGCGTGGTTGTGGTTGCTGCTAGTTAGCGTGAGCAACAATGAAGATAAGACCTCCATAACGTGGTTGTCATTGTAGGTTACAACTAGTGACTTCCTTCTATTTGCCATAGTAATTGTTATCTTCTAGAAATTGCCTTTGGATATCATGTGACCCAAAAATCAATGTCCTCGCAATCGTGTAGACTTCAATAAATTGGCAATGAACAGAGAAGTGTTATATAATAAACCTCTAAAGACTACTGGCTGGTTCTTAGTTAAAATGGTGGTCTGGTATAATCAAGATGATAAAAAGAAGTGAAAGGGTTAATTTAAAATTCTTGTTTGTTTTGTAAAAAAACGTGAATACATAATACTCAATTATAGGTATATGATACTTATGTTCATAAATATAAGGAAGGGCATAGTAATGAATGAACAAAATGTAGTTATTCCATGAATATAGGGACAAATAATAAATATTAGGAAAAATAGAAGGAAATACTTAATTCCCCTTGAATTTTAGGACGAGGAAGCTTTAAAGTCATACAATGACTTAAGCCCTATATCCACCATCCATGTCCATCAATATCATTTACAAGTTAGAGTATTGTTAAGAAAATATCTTTGAACTACACTTACAGTATTTTGCTGGCGTAACTGATTTTCAGAAAAGTTTTAAAATTAAAATTTGTCCCACTCGCATAAAATTAATATATACTAGTATAAACCATCATTTTATAAACACACTTACATATTTTATAAACACACTGTATGTACTTGTAATTTGACTTTGGGTCAAAATATACAGAGTTTAGCTTTTTCAGAAAAAAATGGCTAAGAATTATTTAATTATTGTCGAATAAATGGCTGGACTGTGAAGCCGCTGACGGTGCACAACCGGAACTTTGTGTCAAATAATTAAGAAAAGAGTGTGAACATGTTGGGAGGAACACGAGAGCTCAGAGTTAAAACCACATACCCCACCACTACGCTAGCAGGCGCAACACTAGCTAAGAAAAAAAATAAACAAGGAAAAAGGCTTTGGGTGGCAATTACGGGCAATTTGGGATTGGCAAAGATCAATAGCGGACACAGAACAAAGATGATTGTTCAAGTGAGTATTTTAATTGGAAATAATAGGATCTGACTACAGATTTTCTTTTTTCATGATCTGATTACAAAATGAGACAAAGAAAACAAAACATCCATATAATACACGAAGGCCGAAGCCCATAGCCAGTCACGCCCTCTGACTTTCAGGATCTCCATTCCGCAGAGGAACCCTTGTGCATAAGCTCAATTGCAGATTTCCACCGATTGACAAAATCCTTAACTAACAGTTTAACGTCGCTACCACTGGCCTTGTCCGAGCTTGTAGGTGTGTCTTCAGCTGGTAAAAAAGTCACATAAAGATGAGATGCCATTCTAAAGAAATAATTTAACAGATATCAACGTACATGGGCGAGTTTTTGCAACTTTGATTAAATCACTGAAATGCTCCAGAAGCAGGTCCTCCTGCAGAAATATTTGTTCATTACACCAGCTTACTCCTAGAAAACTTCTTAGGTACCATGTCCATCAGCACCAATAGAAATGACAAACTACATCTCCCTCTTCTCACAGCATGTACATATTAAAACAGCATGTACATAAACTACTGGTCCCTCATTGCAAATATTTTTAGTATAAACCAAAAATTTCAAAAGACCAAAAATGGATATCAGTTTGCTTACAGTGAAAATAAAAATCAAACGGACTAACCTCTGTTTACTGAGTGGAACATGCATTTTCTTTTCTGTCATGAAGATTGGCTTGGTAGTCTTAATCCCTAAGATTACAATCACTGAACTAGCAATATGATAAATAAACTCTCGCTATTTTTCTGGATAGGTCAGAACTGTAGAATCAAATGAAAAATGCACAGAAAATGGAATGAAATAAACAGGCCTTAAGGCCTTAGGACAAACAGCGAGTGGTCATAATACATCAGATTTTGGTGCACTGGCAAGTTGTGGCATACAACCGAACATCTTCTAAACAGATATGCTCAGAACAAAATTTAAAAAGATGATGTAGTAGATTGCAGCACAGTAAAAACATTCACAATACAACTTAATGAAGCTTGAACTATCAACACCTACCTTCAATAATATGGAAATCGTTAAATCATAGTTGTTTATCAGGAAAAACAGTTTGCAACTTTGGTTTAGGTAACATCTTGGCCATTGGTCAACATAACAAGCAAAGTCCTAAACTGACATTCGCAACTACTGAAGATTAAGATCAAGCTGCAGATATAAAACCCATTTCCCGTAGGCCACATAAAGGGTTTGCTTATCGCATGGGATGGACATCAAGAATTCTGAAAGATGAGCAATCGGGTTGATTTGAATGTGATTAACTAACCTGATCAATTGAGAAGAATGGTAGGCGCTGTATACTCAGCATATCTCCTCATGGCATAGTGAGCAAGGACATCATATCCTCCCAGAGTCTTAATTTTTGCATTTCGTAAGCTATTCAAATTCAATTCAAACGCAATTTTGAAGCGTGCCAGAGTAACAAGTTAACCTGTGCATTGTTCATGCATGAACTTGATGAATTTGAAACAGAAGCAAAAATCATGGCAACTAACAATATTGGACTTAATAAAGTTGCTAGGAGTATAATAGTTCAACACATATGTAATTGTTAGACCACTGGACTTATATATATATATATAGACCTGATACTTCCTATATAGAGTTAAGGTGTTAGCCTTACAGTATACTACATTTCTACATGGTATCAGAGCGGGTCTAAACATCCTCGACACGTTAGCATCTTCTCGCCAGTGAGCCGACGCTTCCTTCTCGTCGCAGACCTTCTCCCCTGGTATTGCTCCTCTGCCTTCTCGTCTCTGCTCTCTCCTCCCCGTCTCCTCCACAGACGGCTTTCTCCTCCTCCACCACCCTCTCGCCCCCCTTTTCCACCACGTGACAAGGAGACGGCCTTCATCTGCCTCCTCGTCTCGTTCAGACCCGCCTTAGTTTTTCCTTTTTTTCAGCGCACCTTCCTCTCTTCCAACGCCGGCGCAACTCTACTCTCGTTATCTTCATCGGCTGGACTCGTCCCCTCCCCATCGGCTGGACCCGTCCGTCCTCCATTGGCTAGAACTCTCTTGGTTCCTGCTTTTCGACATGCTTACTTGCTTCCGGACACGAAAATTCTCCACTCGCGTCCGAGCCACTCCGACGTGTCCACGGACACGAATTTCTGCTTTCCAGACATGAACCTCCTTTCTTCGCGTTCGTGCCTTCTCCGATTTTTCATGTCTGCCCCACTCCGTTGCGTTCATGGGTCTACGAACGTGAAACATCCCTTCACGGAAGCGAACCTTCTCACGCCCGTGACCCATCTACTCTCTCACACTCGTAACCTATCTACTTTGCCACCCACTCCTCACTCAACTACTCCGCCACCTACTCCCATCGGCCAACCAGTCTCCTCATCGGCTACCTACTCCCATCGGCCAACGACTCTCCTCATCGGCTCACTACCCTCATCGGCTTATCGCGTCCCGTTACTCTCTCGTCATGACCACCGTGTCGGCTCTTAGTTCCGGCACTCTTTTAGTCACCGGATCCCTTCTGGCCATCGGCGCTCCTGACCATAACTCGAGCACCACTTCACCGATGTTCTCACCACCTTACGTCGCCGTCAACATGAAATCTCATGTTCCCATCTCTCTTGACCTCAATGTCAACTATTTCAAGTGGGTATTTTTCTTTAAATCCCTATGTGGAAAGTTTGGCATTCGCTCCCACATCGATGGCTCCGCTCCACCTCGACCCAATGATCCCTAGTGGGACATCGCTAAGTGCTGCGTACGCAGCTGGCTGCTTGGCTTGGTCGATGACTCCGTCCTCGACCTTGCAATGGATGACACTGACCCCACCGCATAGGATCTCTGGGTAGCCATCGAGCGGATCTTCCTCGCCAACAAACAGGTGCGCGCCATCTTCCCCCTTAATGAATTCCACTTCATGGTATAAGGAGACTCATCTGTCTTCTCGTACTGCCAACGCCTAAAGGTTAAGGCTACCGCCCTCTGTGATGTCGGTCACCCTGTGGCCGACTCACAACTCATCCTTGCCCTCCTGCGAGGACTTAACCCCCACTTCTCAATCACCGCTGATGACATCACCAACTCTACACCTCTTCCCATGTTCGCCTGAGCCCACGACATGCTAGTTCTTAAAGAACTACGCCTGACCAATGACGAGAAGTTTGTGGCCCACACTGCTCTCATTGTCGTAGCCGATCATGGTTGCTCCAACCCCATCGGCTACCGATCACCGTGCGCTGCCACCTCTCGTGGTTCTGATAGCCATGGCTTTAGCCATGGCAACAAAGCCCATGCTGGTGGCAACGACAAAGGCAAGGGCAAAGGCAAAGGCAAGAACTGGAGTGGTCCGATGCAATCGCACCCTGCTCCAGTCCCTACCCCGTCTGCCAGTCCCATAGGTCCGTGGCTTTGCTACAACCCCTGGGCACCCCAGTCCCAACTACGCAGTCCCATTGGCTAGCAACCAGGGGCTCTCAGCACCCATCCTTAGGCCCATTGGCATTGGCTCACATCCTACCACCTCAGCCAACCCTATCGTCACCACCCACCTAGTCGGTTCCCTTGTGGAACCAGGCTGGCCTCGTCACCGCCTCAATTAGATGATGCTCCAACCCCAGCACCCTTGGGTATTGTACTCTGGTGCGTCATCCCATATGGCGTCATCGGACGGTATACTACTCTCTCGCCATCTCTCCTCCTCCCTTTTCGTCACCATTGGCAATAGGCACTCTCTCCCTATCAAATGCCGTGGTGACTCCCTCCTGTCTACACCCACAACCAACTTTCTACTTCGCAATGTCCTCATCGTCCCCTCCCTCATCCACAACCTACTATCTATCCGTCAATTCACAAGAGATAACAATTGCTCAATTGAATTTTACGCTTCTGGTTTCTCTGTGAAGAATATCTCGACCCGGCACGAGATGCTACGGTGCAATAGTGGTAGCGACCTCTACACCATCTCCACTGTGCCATTCTCTCCCCATGCCAGCATCGCCATCTCAACCAACCTATGGCATCTTCGCCTTGGTCACCCTAGCCCCAACGCTATCGGCAATCTCCGTCGCAGCGCCTCCATCACGTGTAACCACAATAGCTCCATTGTCTGCCACTCTTGTCAACTTGGCAAACACATGCGGCTGTCTTTCTCAAACTCTATGTCTTATACCTCATGACCTTTTGAGTTAATACACTGTGATGTGTGGACTTCTCCAATTAAGAGTGTTTCTGGTTATCAGTACTATCGCGCAATACTCGATGATTATACACACTATTGCTAGACTTTTTCACTCACCAGCATGTCCGAGGTCGCCTCTCACCTCATCAACTTTACCAACTATGTCTCCACCCAATTCAACCTCTCTATTCAAGCCATGCAAGCTGATAATGGTACAAAGTTTGTCAACTATACCATCCAAACCTTTCTTACCTCCTGTGGCACCCATCTCCACCTCTCTTGTCCCTATACCTCTCCCTAAAACGGCCAGGCCGAACGCCTTCTTCGCGCACTCAACAACATGAGTCACACTATGCTACTTCATGCCCACCTATTGCAACCTACTGGGCTGAAGCACTAACCACCACGACTTACCTTCTCAATTGGCACCATTGCTCCTCCGTTCACCACAATGTTCCCTACACTCTTTTGTACCACAAGACGCCCGACTACTCTCATCTACGCATTTTTGGGTGTCTCTGCTGTCCCAATCTCATCACCACTGTTCCTCACAAACTTGCACCCCGCTCCACCGCCTGCATTTTTTTTGGCTATCCCTCATCCTACAAGGGATACCGATGTCTCGATCTCTCCACCCGTCGGATCATCGTCTCCCGCCATGTCGTCTTTGATGAGTCCTGCTTCCCCTTCAGTTTACTTCATCCTAGACCCTTGTCTGGCGATCTCAACTTCTTCCTAACCAACATTGTACCCTCCCGGTCCCCTCCATCAATCTCACCTCCGGCCTCCCCATTGGCTGCTCGTGAGGAATTCTTGCATAGCTATCCCACTCCTCTCCATTTCAATGCTACTCACATCAAACCTCCATCGGCCCTACTACCCTCATTGGCTCCCCAACCTCCATCGGCTCCGGCTGATACTGTCTTACTCCCATCGAACACATCAATTCCATCGGCTCCTTAGCCTCTATCGGCTCGCCCACACCTATCGGCCCCTTGGCCTCTATCGGCTCGCCACTCTCTATTGGCTGCTCCACCTCCATCGGCTCACTAACCCCCATTGGCCCCTCCTCCTCTATCGGCTCAGGCCGACCTTGTTCAGCCCTTTCCCCGAACATACGGTCGCCGATCCCGAGCCGATGCCACCCTTCCTCATCCTGTCCCCACCCCACTACTCACGCTCCCATCGGCTCCTACGAACCCTACTATCCCCTCCACCTCTCATATGATCACCCGATCACAAACCAGGTCCCTCCACCCTACCAAGCATTACGGGCTCTCAGCAGTCTATTGTACCATCTCGCCCATCCCGACGATTCATTGTTCAGTCCTGGCCGATCCTCAGTGGCATGGCCATGGCCGATGAGTACAAGGCCCTTATGGATAACGAGACCTAGTGCCTCGTCTCTCGTCCTCCCGGTGCCAATGTTATGACCAGTAAGTGGATCTTTAAACATAAGTTCCACTCCGATGGATCGCTTGCTCATCACAAGGTACGCTGGGTAGTTCGGGGTTTCTCCCAACATCCCGGCGTTGACTACAACAATACCTTCAATCTCATCATCAAACCCGCTACCATTCGGGTTGTTCTCACTCTCGCTGCCTCTCACTCTTGGCCGATCCACCAGCTCGACGTGAAGAACGCCTTCCTTCACGGCCATCAAACGGAAACGGTCTACTGCTAGCAGCCTCCAGACTTCGTCGATCTATCTCGTCCCGACAATGTTTGCCTCCTTCAGCGCTCCTCTATGGCCTCAAACAGGCCCCTCGGGCCTGGTACCAGCGTTTTGCTGCCTATTTTTGGCACATCGGCTTTGTGGCCTCCATCTCCGATACCTCCCTCTTTGTCCTTCACATCGGCAACACGACTACCTATCTTCTCCTCTACGTCGACGACATTGTTCTTATAGCATCCTCATCGTCCATTCTACACCAGATCATAGCTCGACTGCACTCCGAGTTTACCATGACCGATCTCGGTCCTCTCCATCACTTCCTTCGCATCTTTGTCACACACTCTCTTTACGGGCTCTTTCTCTCCCAGCGTCAGTATGACATCGATCTCCTCCAGCGTACGGGCATGGCCGAATGTCACCCCACCGTCACTCCCGTCGACACTCGCATCAAGCTCTTCGTCATCGATGGCTCTCTCATAGTTGATCCCTTCCAGTACTAGAGTCTTGCTGGTGCCCTCCAGTACCTCACACTAACACAGCCCGATCTCACCTACGTCGTCCAGCAAGTGTGCCTCTTCATTCATGCTCCACGCGAACCTCACATCGCGCTACTCAAGTGTATTCTTCGCTACGTGAAGGACACACTCTCCACCGGTTTACATCTCAGCTCCAGTCCCATCGACTCTCTCACCGCGTACTTCGATGCGGACTGGACGGGCTGCCCCGACTCTCGACGTTCCACATCCGGCTACTACGTCTTCCTCGGTGACACTCTAGTCTCTTGGTCCTCCAAGCGCCAGACTACAGTGTCTCGGTCCAGTGCCGAAGTTGAGTATCGCGCCGTTGCCTATGCCATCGCCGAGTGTTGCTGGCTTCGCCAGCTTCTCTAGGAGCTTCGTGCACCTATCCCCTCTGCGACCATCGTCTACTGCGATAACGTCAGTACCGTCTACAGGACCGCCAACCTGGTCTATCATTAACGCACAAAGCATATAGAGATAGATATTCACTTCGTAAGTAACAAGGTCACACTAGGACAGGTTCGTGTGCTTTATGTACCGTCGATGCACCAGTTCACCGATATTATGACCAAAAGTCTACTCACGCCTTTGTTCACCAGTTTTCGCTTTAGTCTCTATATCCGTTCCCCTCCTATTGTGACTGCGGGGGTGTTAAACCACTGGACTTATATATATAAACCTGACCCCCTTATAGAGTTGGAGTCTTAGTCTCACTGTACACTACATTTCTATATTGACAAACCACATACCTTGTTTAAGTAAGAATCCAAACATGGGATTTGCCGCTTAAACATCATTTCCTTGAAAGGGTTGTGAGATTTTCCAAATTACTTGAAAGAAGTGAAAGGATGGCGTTATTTTTGCAATTAAACATAGAAAAGAGTCTAATTAACCCCTGACTTAAGATGAATAAAAAGGGTAAGAAAGACGAACACCTTTAGAATAAGCATAGTTCTCCTGAGTTCTATTACTACAGAAAAGACATAAATGGTGATAGTACCTGATGCAAATCGGCTATTCGGATCATAAACATTATGCTGATTGCGTCATAACATCTCAGGAGCACAGCATTGAAATGTTCATCAACAACATGAATTAGTCCTGGGAAGAGTAACAGAGATCACTCGTTTGATGTTTATATGAAACGTTTAACACAAAATATTCATTAACTATTTTTAGGTAGATGTTAATGATAATAATATATAATGGCCTATTTTGATATATTTAATTAATCAGTTTGGATTATCTATAAGCATGGAGCAACACATGACGGACATGACAGAAAATAACGGAAAATATTTCCTAAATTTAAATCAAATGGACAGATAAAATATTACTGTGGTTGCTAGCGTAACTCAAAGGACATTCTTAATATTTAACGACTATTAAAATCACCAATTCTCCATGCTCATTTTCTAGGTGGCTGAGAAGATTTATACTTAGCCTGCAACGTTCATAACAAAGACTAATCTTTTATTTTCAGCAAATTAAATCAGGGTAACCATGAAACCTGTGAATTAAGATTGGCCTTGACAATCTAAATACATCTTAGTTACTCAGTCACTGTAACAACACAATATTAATTAAGTACGGCCAACTAAATGCACCTATGTTGAGCTGTCTCTGAAAAAAACATGATTATTTAAGTCTTTGCACACATTGTGCTTGCTAAGAGTAAAGAGCAATGGGGCAACGGTTTGGGGGGAGCAATGCACCTATCTTTGGACTTTTGGTGCTAAAATAGCAACTCCAACTGAGTATGTTTGGCAGCACAAGTTTCTAACTTCTATTCTCTTATTTTTGACGCACACGCTTTCTAAAGTTTTTTAATAAAAAAATTGTAGGAAAATTGTTTTAAAAAATTATATTAATATATTTTTAAAGTTTTTTAAGCTAATAATTAATTAATTATGTACTAATCTACCATTCTATTTTACATACAGAGCGAAAAAGGATTCTCAACTCATAGAAACTAACAGCCTTAGAGGATCAGATCCAAAAGGGATGTAATGAACACAGGGACACTATTTAGGAATAACTGCCTTGCAGATTGACACATCATTTATGAGGGTACCATCACATCCTATGAATCTGATCCATCCAAACCTCATCCAATGGTTCATGTGAGTGTTCACATGCTAGAACTGAAGGATGAATTTACACCAGATAACTCTTGACCAAAGAAATCATCAGAGAAAAGATACGTGGAATTAGTTGATTACGAATAAAAATGTAAGGTAATTTTATCAGTCATAACATAGCCAAGATGGAACCAATATATACTATAGAACCAGTAGTCCCCTAGATATTTGAAATCAATGACCTATAATGCACTCATATCAGAAAAGAATAGCAAATTTAAGATTGTAATGGAGGAACAATTGAACATATATGGATAAAATGTACAGTATGAAGTGAACCAAACCTTACGATTTTTCAACTTTAATCCCATGTCCATAGATTTCTCCTGAAGGACCTTGATTTCCGAACTTATAGACAAATTTCTGTCTAACACAGAAGTCAAAAGAATTGCAAAATGGCTTAGTAATGGTAAAAGAGTGAGTTACTTTTGCCTATAGATGAAAAAGTAAGATTGTAAGTGTAGAGGAAAACAGAAGACAAAAATAAGCATGAAAACTTGGTTTTAGAGGGTACATTGGTAATCTAATTAAATGATAAGGATGAGTTAATAATAATCTAGAAATGATTCCACTCAAGTATGACCAATGAACTTCTTGCATGGATCACATGCATAAAGATTATAGAATATTTACATTGACTATAGAATTGAGGTACTGGTAAACAAAGTGTTGAACTTCCAAGGATAGTGACTGCCTTCAAGTTATTAAGTTAACAAAAGGAGAGCTTAAAAATGAAGAGGCATGCTCTTGGTGAATTTTCAGGTAGCTGACAGTAAGCACTCTTACAGAAAAGAGTCAGAAACCACGTGAATTGCTAATAATAACAGTACTACTAAAGCTTGCACTGTTGCGCGTTCCAAACATGACGATAATATGTTCTGCACAACTAATCATTCGGCTAGCCAGCACACAAAAGAATGCCACAAATAGTGCTGTCAGAACACATGGAAATATGCATTTACCTATGAAAGCATCTAGGCCTCTTGTGTGTTGTTTTGGTGTTTAATGATAATATAAGCATTAGACTAAGCTCAGTTTTCTAAGTGTATGAAAAAAATTCATGTCCAATGATGTTGCTTGATAATCGCATGAGAAATCCCCCAAAGTGACAAGTACGGTCGCAAATTGTCCATAGAATTACATCAACTCAAAAAATAAGGTAAGTAACATATTTCAAGATGGGATGAATAGGATAGATGTAGGTTAAAAAGACTGTAGTATAAAGAGAGCTTGAATCTACAAAAGTGTTAGAGCCTAGATGTGATGAACACTATGTTGCTAGCCTCTTCAAAACAAGCGCTAAACGTGTCTGAAGTTTCGGGAAAATGTGTTGCAAAATGTTTTTAACCTTGCCCCAAAACTTGTACTAGCCGGATAATCCGGCCTATCACTTGTCTACCCTGAGGAAACAACTTGACCGGATGGCTTGGAGTGCTACCAGACTATCCGCTTAGTTTATCATCCAATTGTGATCATTGATTGATCAAACAGTGGAGTTGTAAAAGGATCTCGATGTCACTTAGAGGAGGGGTGTTCTTGAAAATCATTTGCAGCAGAATTAAATTCTCCATCAAAGTATTCGGTCCCAAATACCGAAGACTTTGGTTGTCGTGTTTTACTGATAGAACTAATTGACTCGACACTCCGGTCTTAAGTATTAGATATTCTGGTTCCTGACAACACATTCTAAGGAGCGTGTGTTAGGGACAATCCCACACAAAGAGGGGATAGATGGAACGATAATAAGCAATAAATGTGTATGTAAACTATTGTAGCAAGCAAGAATATGAAATCATAAAGAAATGAAAGAGGGACAAAGGAGACATTGATTTTCACTGAATTTCGATTGTCAATGATCCTACTCTCCATTGAGAGACTCTAAATAGCTAGGTCTCTTTTGATCTTAAGCCTCATCAAGCTAGCAACCAGGAAGAAGCTTTATCTTCCAAGCAAATATTGCACATTTCTAAGCAACCACCAAGGTATAAGTTCAGATAATGAGCGCCTAACCCCAATGAAGTTTGCTCTACTAAACAAACTTCTAGAAGCTAGCTCAGTTTTCACTTAATTACCTCTTGTCTTGCGGAGGTGAGTAAAAACCTTCACAAACTTCCAATGGCTCACTATAACCTTAGAAGCTCACCAGCGACTCCTAACCATCTAGAAGACCTTGATCCCTAAGAGTAACAAACACAATCGAATATTTACTTGCTATGAACTTAAATACTCAAAGGATTGAGTGAAGCTCATTAGTTCACTAGCTCTTAACCTCTCAATCTCTCAATCCAACCCTCTTCTCTCCTCAAATCTCTCTCACAAAGAACTACCACCAAAATAGGGGATTTGAGAGGGCTTTTTGGTTATTGATAGGTTTTGTCCAAAATCAGCAGCCAAGAATGGAGGGGTTAGAGAGGTTTAAATACTTGGCCCCCCAACACTAACCGTTACTCACAAATTCAAACACCGGAGACTCAAGTCCAATGGACCGGAGTATCCGGTGACATTTGTAATGCTCCACAAAAGGAAGACTTAGGTCCTCCTCGATAGCACAAAAAGGTCATGACTCCTTTGCTTCGGAGTCTGTTTTTAACGATTTTGGGTAGTATGGAAAGCTTATTGAGAAGGCTACCTAACCTAACCCAACAAAAAATAAGCTCTAAAACTACTAAAAGGTTGGGCTAAGTCTTAGATTTTCATCAAGATAGTACTAGGATAGGTCACTATGAGTATCGAGACATAAACAAGCACATTAACGTTAAATCCCTCTTAATAATATAGAATTCTTATACTCAAATACAAATAGAAAAAGCTATACCACTAGGAATATCTTTATGCCATATTCTTGCTTCACCTTAAGGGTTGCCAACATCAATGCCATTTCATCATTGGGACTATTCATCTACAACTTATTAAACTTTTTAGTCTTAAATCAATTATACTTTTGTCTTGATCAATGACTCTTTTGGATTTTGACTTGATATTCATCAATGAATCACATCCTCTTGATCTTTATCTTATGCTATTCAAATGATTGATGTGGACTACTCATAGCTTCAAATGGCCTCGCACGGTTCAGCACAATAAAATCTTCACTCGCCTTTCACCACTAGATTTAGTCCATCTGCGCTAAGCCCTTTGCTTGCCCTTCACCCCCGTATGGCCCATCATAGCTGAGCCTCGTTTTCTCTTCATCGTCAATTTCTATCCCACATCATCAATTTCTTCTTTTTCAACTAACAATGTCTATCTTCCAGCTTCTCACAACATCTTGTAGCTTCATCAACATATTCTTCAATCTTTTAACTTGATGCCAGAACTCAACCTAATCAAACCAACTCATAGAAATAGTTAGTTCCAATAATGGGTTGTCATTAATCACCAAAAGTCAAAAAATATCACCATACTATAGAATCATAGATCTTCCAATCTCTCCTTACAAGGCAAATCTAGGGATTAGATCTTTCAAGTTGAACTAGCTGGACAATCTAAGAGAGCTCAGATGGTTTGACCTGTACAAGCCTCACAAGTGCAATGTGTTTGCACTACTAAGCAAACTTGTTCAAGTCAAACATGAGACTGTCTGGCTAGTTCATTTTTTGACATGGCCATGTGTTGATCAGATGAAGGAAATGAATTGGCTGGACAATCTAATCCTCATTGGACTTTTGGTTGCTATTACGATCAGGTTGAGCCAGACATTCCATAGCATCATCGAATAGTCTTGTCAATGCATTGTCCGACTGCTAATAGACATTGTGTTGCACTGGCTAGACGATCCAGTGTCACTACGGGACAAAGTGTGTCAGGCAGTCGGACTATCTGGTACATTATGGTCCAATGGCAATCTAATTAGTTATCATTTGAAATGTATAAAGAGATGGACAGTCCAGTGCGGTGTCAGACCGTCTGACCCTATTCTTTTTTTGGCAGTTTTCCAAATGGTAACAAAATAGCTAGTTGGCTTGGTTAGGGCTATAAATACCCCTTTCCTTGGACTCCTTGGTGACTTTTGAAACCCTATTTTGTGAGAGCAACCTAAGGGAGAGTCCAAGATCACCTCAAGCTCATTTGTGTTCATCTCTTTCAAGTTTAGTGCTTGAAACCTATTTCTTTGAGCTAGAGAGTGGTTTAGTGTGCATCCACTAGAGTCTTATGCTGAGTGCTTCAACTGAAGATTTCATCTTGTTACTCTGGCATTTCAACATGTCTAGCCGGTCCTGGAGGCGAATCCAGTGAGCTCTTAAGAAGCTTGTGGGAGACATGGTGCATTTGTGAAGGTTTCAAAGTTCACCTTTCAGAGTGGAGAATAATCACCATGATGAGTGTGCCCATGAACTTTTTGATTATGGGAGGGAGCAAAACTCTTGTGTAGAGTGCTTCAAGATGGATTAATGGAGATTACCGAATATCCGATAACATGGGAAAACTTGCATGTCCTTGTGTTTGTAAATTCCTTCCCTCTCTTTGTGTATTACATGTTACTTGTTCCTTTTAATACTTAGTTTGTTTACAATTGTTAGGATTTCAACTAGCTTGCAAAACATGGGCCACACTTGCTTTAAACCTAGGCACATATGTTAGAATTTATCTTCTAAATTTAAGTTTAAATTCTAACAAGTTTCTTAGAAATCCTATTCACCACCACCCCCTCTAGGACATCTTTGATTTTACAACTTGGAATCCTATCGGAAGTGTCAATGTTTTATGTTGGCAATAATTTAAGTGGGTAGCACATGGCACCTAAAGTACGATGGAGATAGAAAGCAATGATTTATATAGACTTAGGCCCTCAATGGGAGGTAATACACTACCTCTGTTTTGGTGGATTGTTTTTCGTTGATTGTATTGAGTGTGTTTCACTGTTGTGTTTCTATACCCTTGATGGGACTCCCTACCTGCCTAAACTTTCTTATCTATACATGGTAGTATTTGGCTTGGATACTATGTCCTGCCTTGGGATTTAAGATAATATGGTAACTGAGTCCTATTTTATCTCATATTATATAGATCCAGCCCACCTCCTATCTCTAGTTGGATAAGCAGGCCATGTGGGTATCCTATACAAATACTCTCCATAGTAGTCCCTGAGTCCTTCACAATTGAGTTGCAGTCTTCCTTGCAGTTCTTGACTAATGCTGAGTGCTTGAACCCTTCTTGCAAATTCTTCCCAAGTGCTGTGGAGGGCTTTGAAAAAAAGAATAGGTGCATTGAATAGATGCACCTATTAGGTGTAACCCCCAACTCTATGTTTAGTTGGGAAACAACTAAACATAGAGCCAAGTACGACTATATTCAAATAATAAAATAGCTAGGTGCATCGAATAAGTGCATCTAGTAGGTGTAGTCCCCGACTCTATGCTTAGTTGGAAAATAATTAAATATAAAGTCAATAACATGAACACCTTTATCTAAGTGCAATAAGCCAAGTGTCAGCTTCCCTAGTGCCTTTGCCCAAGTGCTTCAATCCTGAGTGGTACACTAGTATTAAATAATGTGCATAGCGCAAAGCCCAATGTATTATATACTGGGCGCTTCTCAAACAACATTTGCATCCCAAGTTAATTGACAATCAGCTATTCAGTTCTTTTTAAGAAAATTTCGTTGATACCCAAAAAGTTGTAACACTTACCTATAACTATTTTATAGTGTTTAAGTTGTGCCACAAATTATCCAAAACTTCGGCTAGAACAACACCTAGGCTATAACTAGCTTATGGCCCATTAGACGTGCCAAGTTCACCATCTCTTTTTGTAGATGGGCCTTAGATGCCTAGGCCTATGCCTAAGTACACCTAAGGCAACCTTTTTACTTAACGAGTAGCGTGGAGAATATTTATTCCCCACACCATAGCTCTTCGTCTTCCTTGATAAAAAGTTCTCTCATGCTCATCACCACCACCCAAATCACACCTAGCAGTTAGGGTTAGGGTTTCCCTTGCCCATTCTTCAACTCCGCATCCGACGCTGCACATTGTCACCCTTTCCACCTCTAGATCTAGGAACCACCTCCACCACCTGCATCCATTCCCCAATCCTCCATCTACCATGGCTACATCTAAGGAGAAAAATCAAATCCTGTTCGAGGATTGGGTAAAGTCAACAATGACAGAGGCTAGGCTGAAGATCATGGTGAATGATGGTGTCCTTCCAGCGAAAGAAAAATCGGCTGGCAGCTGGCTGACGGTGAGGATTTTCCAACCCCAAACTCTAGTGAAGTTGTTGTTTTTGAATCTTTTTTTTATCGAGGGTTTTGGCTTCCTACATGTAGCTTCTTGCGCAGCCTTCTTGACTACTACTAGATTAAACTTGTCCACCTGAACCCTAATTCCATCTTCCATATAGTTGCTTTTATCCATCTATGGCATCCTCACCCACTTTAATCTCTTTTGCTATTGGTTTTTCATTAAGCCTCAACCCGGCAAGTAGAATCCTTCTGTAGTCAGGTTGCTAGTATTTAACTCTGAAATTAGTTGAAACATCACTATCTTGAGCTTCCTTTGAAAACTGTGAATAAAGGGTGGTCTTCCGAGTGGTTTTACTACTCCAACCCCAACCCATCTCTTCCTTCTTATATTGGCCTTGCTCCAAAGGTTTTGCCTTCTTAGACCTCTCACCCTAACTAGCAAAAGTTAGATGAAGTTGATAGGCTATTGACCTAGATCAAGGCTTTGAAGACAACCAGGCTAACTAGGGTGTGGATCACTTGATAGTTTGTGAAAACAAGGTTGAAACATCTCAAGAATCGAGTGCAACCAGCTTTCAAATTCTTGGGTGTTGAAGACCTCACTCGGGAGGCCCAAAAATCCCTTTAAGGTAGAAAAAAATTGTAGAACGCCTATATAATCTTTTTGAGTGGCATTTCTATTCCCAATTGGAAGAACAAACCTCTGCACACATTCAATCTTCTCAAACTTCCTCCTCTAGTAAGTACTGATCTCTTACATCTTCTCATTACTCTGCCTTGCTATAATAATTTTCTCACATTGGTTTGGTTGTATGTCTTATACAGGAATACACCAACATTATCTCTCATCCTCCCAGCCAACAAGGCTAGGCTCCTCGTAGGCAGGTGATCGAACTCACCATCAATGAACCAAACCCTAGTCGGACTGGAAAATGAAAGCTAATTATTGATTCGGACGATGAAGAAGATTAGAGCAGCTAGACTATTGCTACTCCAACTACCGCTGATCCAATTGACCAATCAAGTCTGACCTTTTCTATGCTGCCTCCTCCAAAGTGTAGAGCTGGTTTCAAATTTAAGACTTCAACCAAGTAATGACTGTTGTATTCCATAATCTTTATATCTAGTAGCAATTTTGATTCTTGCTTTCCTTTTGTCTAGAAAGCCATGCAACGATAATCCATTCGGCGCTTTGGATGCATTGTCGTAGCCTTCGATTGGTCATCTAGCCAACACCCAACTGGGGTATGCTAATGAAGAGCCCTTGATTGGTGGTCAATCAGATAGCTGGCCCAGCAGCAAAGCCAAGCCATCAAAAGAATGGCCTACTAAAAAACACCGAGCTGCTTCTAAGCCCAACAATAGTTCTTAGTGTAGATGTTGGTATGTTGGACTAGGAGCAAAATACCGATGAAAGTACACAACCAAAACCAACTCCTTCTAAGTAAGGTATTCTGACTATCTCCACCCTTTCTTCTTCTCCTCACCCAGCAACCAGAGAAGACGAGGAAAAAATTCCTCGAGGCAGATCTTTGAAGCCCTTGGGTGAAGACCTCGCATCGCCATTGAAGGTAAGCTAGGTCAATGTTGATGGCATAGACGAAAGCATTATCCTTAACAAGGAGAAGGAAGAATAGGAGAAGGAGATGTTGAAGCACCGACTAAACTAGGTGACCGCCTTGATGAACATAAGTGCTCTTCTTTTCTGTCTTCATTGTGTTGAATATTGTTTTTCATTTCTCCTACACTATTCTTTGTATAGAGAATTTATAAGCACTCCTAAGCCAAGTCAAAAACTTTGTGGAAACTTTTCTCTCAGCTTACCCAGATGGAGAAGACGAGGAATGATTGTGAAAAAGAATGTGTTAAGTCCAAGCCTAGGAAATTGAATCAATCCTATCTTTCCTTGAATTTTGTCTTTGGGTATTTGACTATCCTTTCCTTTTCTTATTTCGGGACTCCAAAATAATTATCCTGACTAATGCCAATGACAAACTTCAAGATGAACTCAAGGAGCTCAAGGCTAAAAAGGTAGCATGCAAGCGAGATTTTAAAAATAACCATTAATTCGACTGATCCATATTCCGACTGCCATTTTGTATCTTCATGCTTTGCTCCTTTGTTTTCTTATTATAAAATTAAGACACAATCCTAGCTTGAAATCTTCTATTCCAAAGTGAAGCAGGCCAAAGCCACCCAAGATGATCTAGCCAACACCATCAAGCCTATGCTTGATGTTATTTAATCGGATGGGACATGCTCTAGCTCCGACGATGCTGACCAACTGCTCCTCCAACTTCGCACTACTCTAGAAGAATTGAATAAGTTAGTGAAGGAGAGGGTAAACCTTAGAACAAGCCAAGCACTTGCCATGATGAAGTCTTTGTATCCCCAAGTGAATATAGACATAGTCGACGAAGGCTATGCTTTGACTTATACATCAGCAACCTTGCGTTATACACTCTCCCTAAATAGCTCAGGGTGCTTAGCACGGCACGAAGCAATCATCCATGTACAGAAATGGAAAGCATCAGGAAATAGGGCTTCATTACTTGGCACATAACCTTACTCAAATTTAGTCTGGAACAATCAAATACAAGCTTTGAAAAAGTTCTTGAAGATGAAACTTTATAGTA
This sequence comes from Oryza coarctata, assembly GCA_030770085.1. Taxonomy (NCBI): domain Eukaryota; kingdom Viridiplantae; phylum Streptophyta; class Magnoliopsida; order Poales; family Poaceae; genus Oryza; species Oryza coarctata. The sequence goes on from CM061466.1 coordinate 16,793,737, forward strand.
TATTGCATATAGCCCTTGATTGGCTACTCAAGCAAGACACCACTTGACATAGGCAGTCAGAATGAAAACAAATTACATTAATAAAATTATGTAAAAGATAAAATGTTTAAGTATAGAAAAGACATAGCTATTTTATGTTTCACGAGTTGTCCAGCATGGTGACATCCTCATACTTGAGGCAATAAGCCCCTAAGCGTGTTACCTCACCGATAATGTATGGTCCTTCCCAGATGGAAGACAATTTATGTTTATCTTTCGTACTTTGGATTTTTCTCAAAACAAGATCACTAATGAAAAAGGCTTGATTGCGAACATTTCGACTATGATAACAATGTAATTGTTGGAGGTACTTCACTAACTAAATTATTGCAATATCACATGCTTCTTCTAGCAAATCCAATTCTTCCTGTCTGTCCTTATTGGATTTGTCTTCATCATACTTGCATACTATAGTGATTTGAACTCATTCTCTATTGGTAGGACAGCCTCGGCTCTATAAACCAAGAAAAAAGGAGATTGACATGTGGACCAACTAGGTGTAGTACATAGTGACTAGAGTACAGACAATAATTCTTGAACATCGTCCAGCGTACGGGCGAAGCCGATTAAATACCCTAGTTATATTTCTATTGGGTACTCCAAATCTGTAGATGATGATAATGATGAAATCCCTAGCTCTATCAGCATATATCGTCACAATTGGTTTGGCCTTAATTCACTTGGTAAACTTGTTTATAACTACAAATAGATGAGTGAAACCTCCTCGGCTTTCTTGAATGGCCCAACTATATCAAGCCCACATACAACAAACAACCATGAAATAGATATTGTTTGTAATTCTTGAGCTAGAATATGAATATGTCTAGTGAAAAACTGGCATCCTTCGCAAGCTCGAATAATCTTGTTAGCATCGGTGACAACAGTCGGCTAAAAGAATCCTTACCGATAAGCCTTCCTGACTAGCATTCTTGAAGCCACGTGATTTCCGCAAATGCTCAAGTGGATTAGATGTAACAATTGTTGTCCTTCACCAACAGTAACCTACTTCATCAATATCCTAGAAACATTCTTCTTGTAAAGTTCTCCTTTAGAAACCACGTAGCTCTGATTGCATCACCTATTCCACTCTGCCTTGCTACTATTCGATGGGAGCTCGTCATTAACAAAATATTCCATAAATAGTCTTCTCTAGTGAGGATGAACTGTCAAAACCACAACATTAGTCGACGCAAATTCTTGCATAGCTTCTTCTCCTTCTATTGCCTTAGGTGCTGACTTCTTGTAGACAGATGGCTTTTGAAGATGCTCTATAAATATATCAGTCAAAATTGACTCCCACTTTGATCCCATATTTGCCAATTCACTCATTGCCTCATTACATTGCCACAAATTACACGTAAGTTCTAGTCCATCAAATTTACTCTCCAACTTTTGTTCCTCCTGGCAGTATGCCATCATGGTTTTGTCTTAGTAGGTCCAGTCTTGCATAACTTGATTGATGACTAGTTGTGTATCGCCATGAACCACTAACCACTGAATACCCAAAGATATAGTGATCTGTAACCCATGGATTAATGCCTCGTACTCAGCCACTTTTTGAGAAGTGGAAAAGTGTATATGAAGAACGTACTTGAGTCTTTCTTCGGTCGGAGATATCGGCACCACTCCTGCTTAGGCTCTTGAAACCCGTGAGGAACTATCAAAATACATTGTCTAGTAGTATTCAAGATTCTCTATGGATTTTATAGTCTAAATTTCTGTCCACTCAGCCACAGAGTCTGCTAAGGCTTGAGATTTAATTGCAATGTGAGTCTTGAATGAGATATCAAACACCATCATTTTGAGAGCCCACTTTGCTATGTACCTTGTCACCATTGCGCAGAATATCCTCGAGTAGAAAAGAAGTGACCACAAACAAGTGTTCCTAGAAATAGTGTAGAAGTGTTTGAACCGTAATTAGCACCCCATAGAGTAACTTCTAAATTTGTGGATACCAAATTTTGGAGTCAAACAAAACTTCATTGACAAAGTAAACCAAGTGTTGAACTTTTTGTACATGCACTCTTCTTCGCATTCCATAACCTAGCATAGTACTAACTACTTGAGGAGTAGCCGAAACATATAGCAACAATGGCTCTTGTGGCATTGGGGAAACTAGAACCAGTGGTGTTGTTAGAAATTTCTTGAAATATTCAAAGTCTTGTGCTTCTGGTGTGCATTGAAAATTGTCAATCTTCTTCAACAACTTGAAAAAAGGCATGCCTCACTCCCCCAATCAAGAAACAAAGTGGCATTGTGACACCATGCACCCAGTGAGTTTCTGAACATCCTTCTAAGTACTCAGCAGTGCCATATTCAACATAGCTTTGATCTTCTCTAAGTTGGCCTCAGTGCTTCCCTGATGGTACTCCGAAGACACTTTTTTCCTTATTCAGTTTCATCCTAAAGGCTTGTATGTTTTTAAAAATTTCCTCCAAATTGGAAATAAGATTCTCCTTGAGTTGTATCTTGATCACCACATCATATAAATAAGCCTCCACATTACACCTAAGTTGAGTTTGAAAGCATCTTTGAAGCATGCACTGGTACATAGCTCCAACATTTTTCAACCCAAAAGGCATAGTGATGTAGTAGTATGCTTCAAATGGTGTGATGAACAAAGTTTTCAAGCAGTCATTTTCCTTCAAATTGATATGATGGTATCCTAAATAGCTATAAAGAAAACCGAGAATCTCACACTCAGCCGTTGAGTCAACAACCTGGTCAATGTGAAGTAGGCAAAATGGGTCCTTTGGGCACGATGTTTTGAGATCCATATAGTCTACACACATGCGCAACTGTTTGGTCTTGTTTTGAACAAGGACTGGGTTGGCTAGCCAATCCATATGATAAACTTTGTTGATGAATCTGGTTGCCAAAAGCTTATTCAATTCCTCCCATATACCGTCACATCTATCTTGAGAGAACATACGAAGTCATTGTTTGATAGGCTTAGCATACAGCTTTACGTTCAAAGAGTGTTCGATCACTTCCCTGGGTATACTAGGCATATCAAACGGTTTTCAAGCAAAAATATCTTTATTAGCCTATAGGAAACTAACAAGTGCGTATTCCTATTTAAGATGAAGATTAGCACCAATCAGCGCTATTTTACAAGAATTAGTCAAGTCAAGCGAAATCTTCTTTGTCTTGGTGCCATCATCTCCTAGCTTTTGTTGTCTTCTTTATTGAAATCTTACCACCTTGATCAGTAGCCATGGCCAATCAAATCTCCTAGCATCCAACTACACTCTCTTAGACTTGAGCTAGCTCACAACTCTCCTTGTTATAGGTGAAGGCCTGTTTGACGTTGCTGCAAAAGGATATCACTACTTGCAGCCTAGGCATCTTCATTATCAGATAGATATAATGGGGAACCACCATAAATTTGGAGAGTGCATGCCTACCCAAGATGGCGTGATACACTGTCTCGAAATCAACAACCTTGAAAGAAATGTTCTCTATTCAGAAGTTATCCCGAGTGCCAAAGGTGACAGTAAGCGTGATTTGTCCGAGTGGCATTGAAGAAAGCCTAGGGATTACCTCATAAAATGGAGCTATACTCGACCTCAACTTGGAGCATGAAATCTTCATTTTATCCCTAGTTTTTGTGAAAAGAATATTGAGAGTATTGCCACCGTTGATTAGGACTTGTTTGCGCTTGATATTCTTAATGACTAGATCTAGGATTAAGGGATACCACCCTAGGTGGACCACTCAGTTAGGGTGATCCAAGCGGTCAAACATGATTTCCTCTTTGGACCATTGTAGGAATTGAGGGATGTCAGCCAAAACTATGTTGATCTCCTAGTTGGTTAGCTTCTATTTCCTTTTGGATTCATAGGCCAAAGGGACACTGAAGATATGATTCAACTTAGCCCAAGGATCCTAGAGCCCTGTGGAAGCTAAGCCATCAGCTTTGTCTTTATCCTTTCTAGAGTAGCCTTCACCTCCTCGCAGCTTGATATTCTTGATATGCTCTTCAACAAACTTTTTGAGCATATAGCAGTCCTTGGCCGCATGCCGCTCATTGGGATGGTAAGGGCAAAGGATGTTCATGACTTGCTCATATTCTTCAACTCACGAGCATCATGGACAATGACGTTCTGTTGCTGCAACCAAGTCCTCCGGCTTACACATATGCTCATGGGATCTGGAGTAGTCTTCATTGTCTTTATTTTCCTTGGGCCTAGAAGTACTTGGCTTGTCTTCCTGAATAGTAGCAATCTAATCAGCAAATGAAGCTTATGAATTTACCATCTCAAAAGTCACTTGACTATAGTTAGGGGCTTATGAGTGAACTTGCCGATGAATTGCTTGTCTTTGATTCCTTTCTGGAAAGCAGTAATGACAATTTCGTCATTAATCTCTAGGATCTTGTTTGTTGCCATCATACTTGTTAATAGGACACTCGGCGCCACCCCTACCTGGTGTGCGAACTATCAATGTTTTGTTTTAGTAATAATTTAAGTAGCCAGTGCACAAGACCTAAAGTATGATGGAGATGAAACACACTGATTTATATAGGTTTAGGTCCTCGATGTGAGGTAATACCCTGTTCCTATTTTGTAAATTGTATTCCACTTATTGTATTATATGTGTTTCACTATTGTGTTGCTATGCCCCTGAAGGGGCTCCCTGCTCACCTTATAAAGGGCGGGAGGCATGGTTACAGGGTGAGAGTCAAAGCCAAATTTAGCCTAAACTTCCTTATGTATACATGGTAGTATTCAGCTGGGATACTATACCCCTGTTCACACTGAATTGATCCTCCGTGTTTGCCGAGTAAGACCCAATGCTATGGCGCAAACACGCCGAGGCCTAGGAGGTCTACTTTGTTCCAGTGCAGGTCCTTCAGGTTCGAGGTCTCTTTATTAGGGTTGATGAAGTTACGAGCGTGCTAGTCAATTTGACCCTATAATTGATAAGAAGATAAACAAACGGTTCAATTAGATGATGGGCCGATATGAATTCTTACTATCAGCTGGCTGCCGATAGGGTTTAGATAATCATTGGCTGCGTCCAACATGCTCCTGCTATTGGATAGTTGCCGATAGGGATTGAAGCACTCTTCCATTGGCTGGAAAGTAGATGAAGGCGTAGGCAGATGGCGACAAAAGGAACGAAAGATACATCGGTTGTAGAGACGATGACGCTTTGAATAGAATAGACAATAAGTATATTGACTCCTATTATCGGCTGATTGTCTATAGGTATTGAAGCACTCTTTCATCGGCTAGAAAACCGATGAAGGCATAAATAGATAATCAGGGAATAAGGATCCATTGACTACAGAGCTGATGGAGCTCTAAATAGGATGGTCAAAAAGCATGTATATGGAATCCCCTATCGGCTGTTGTCGATGAAGGCTATAACGCTCGTTCATCAGCTGAGAAGTTGATGAGGACACATATGGATTGACAAGGAATATTATAAAAGATTCATCGATTACGAAGTCGATGGTGCTTCGAATAGAGTATGTGATGAATAGTAAGGAGCGAGACCTGATCTTCCAAAAGTACGAGGCCCAATGACTACCGTGATAGTACCATTAAAGCTAGCCTTGATAGATCAAACCAAACCGAGATATTATGAGACTGAGGCTAATGGTATAGATACGACGAAGATTAGATCGAACATGCTGATAGAATGCACAGGCGAACCCATCAGCTAACTGAGCCGATGAGAGGACGAAGATATATGTATATCGGCTGAGAAGCCGATGCACTAAGCATGAGACTTAATGTGAGGATAACACATCGGCTAGCTACTCTAATGAAACACCGAGTAAAGACCCATTGGTTTATGGCTCAACCTACTATTAGCAGTCTAGTAAGTTAAACCTAACCGATATAGCATGAGACTGATGCTAGTAAAAAGAGCTTGATAAGCCGATAAATCTCACACAAATGTGATATGATATATTCGATCAGACTAAGAGGTCAGACCTAACCGATGCAGTCTTAGACAGAGCGAATACACCAGGATAATGGCGGGACTTACCTCTTCGTCGGAGTTTAGACCTAACTGATGCAGCCCTGCATCGAGAGCCATAACCCAGAATAAAACCTAGACAAACTATGTTGACGATGCGCCAAAGATGTATTTGATCTAAGAAATGATTTACAAGGTCCCAAGGGGTCTATATTTATACCCTGGAGTTACAAGAGTCTGACGCGGTTACAAACAATCTCCAGATGTTATTTTCTAAATATAAAAGAAAATTATCTATAAAAAGTTAACAAACTAATCAAACTTGTCTATCTTACGAGATATATTCTATAGAGATAAAAGTACCCTGCTGTAATTTTCACGGCTCCTCCTCAGATTTGGTCCTATCTGGATAATTTATTATTTTTAACTGAATCGAATCCATCTTCAATTCATCCGATCGGCTCTTTCCCTATATCAATCGGACTCTTTCCATAAGCCGATCTAACTCTCCAATCCTAACTATGTAGCTTACCAAATTTTGTTAAAACAACCCCACCTTGAGATTCAGAGCAACATGGCAATCAAGTCCTTTATATCATATTACATAGATCCAGTTCATCTCCTATCTCTAGTCAGATAAGTAGACAATGTAGATATCCGGTACCCATACTCTGCACAAGAAGAGTTCTCATTTGTGACTAAATTTTACCAGTCATAAATTTGATCATGCAGTTGATACTAGGATATCACTTTCTCCAATGTAATCTAACAAGAGGTAACACAACATGTGATCTATTGACAATCTCTATTTATGCTGGATTGAAAGTTGAAGTCATCATAAGTTTCTATTTTGCAACTTAACTATGTTTGTGCAATTATTTTAAAACACAAACTTTTGATGGTAAGAATAGGTTAGTCATTGGATGGATTAAATAGTATTATGGCCATATGGTAAAAAAATCTTATTTCAAAATAAAAAATGCTTTAACTGTATTACTACTAAACATCAAATTCAAATTGCATGTCACCTATATATAAAAGAACAGCTCTAGATTGGTAGAACCACATTAACTTGGATGATTGATGTGAATGGCCACATCATAGATAAAATACCTGTATAGAATCCAGCTCAATTTGGCCGATGTTGTTCTCCTTGTCTTTTGTATAATCACGCAGTTTGATGCCATTAGCTAGGATATTTGCCACTTCCTACGTCCATACAGAAAATAAAAATCAACGATCCACACACAAGGTAAGCTACACAGTTCCTTGCTCGGAATTAGCAAGAGAGCTCAAAAAGACAATTGTCAAGATCACCGAGACCTAGGATAGCTAGACCACGGCTACGGAGTTCGTAGTCACGATCCGTGGTTGAGACGGGGTTTTACCCCTCAGCACTTCTATTAGGGTTGGAGAAAGAGAAGGAGGAGATCTAGGAAATAATTCTTACTTACCCCTTCAAGTGTTCAATTACATGGATTATATAGCCAAGGCCTCAACCAATCAGAGTCAATTGCTTCTAGAATTATGGACTAAAAATAGAAAACTAAACTAACCTTCCAAACTTAGCCAATTGCTCCTAGAATTATGGACTAAAAATACAAAACTAAACTAACCTTCCAAACTTAGCCACTGGTGGTGGCCTTGCCGTGCGCGTCCCTTGCACGTGCTACTCCTTCAGAGGCTCTGCGCACGTCGTGGGCTCGTTGTCGTCTGTTGTACGTGCGCCCCCACATGACATCTCTCCCCCCATCGAGGAGCAGCTCGTCCTCGAGCTGGAACGCAGGGTACTTGGCGCGCGGAACGGCTCGACGTCTTCCCATGTTGCCGATGCCAGGGACTCTTCTTTCCACTGGATCAGGACCTAGCGCACACCGCGAGCCAAGCGTATCCGCACTGCACAATCTGGCTCCGGAGCAATGGCTCCATGATGAATAGGAGGCAGAGGTGGCGGAGCATCCGAGGGCGGCCCCTATAACTTCTTGAGGAGGCTGACGTGGAACACATCGTGAAGTCGAGCCCGGGAAGGCAAAGCGAGACGGACAGCGACATCGTTGATCAAATCGATGATGCGGTAGGGCCCGTAGAATCGTGCCTTGAGTTTGTTGGTGACTGCCTGGGACAGGGATGATGCCGCATGCTGCCAGAGATGAAGGAGCGTCCAGTCGCCCACCTGATACAAGACGTGGCGATGAGCTTTGTTGTAGTGAAGCTTCTGGACTGCCTGCGCCTGCTCTAGCCTGTAGTGGATGTCAGCGAGGAACTCTTCACGTTCTTCCATGCTCTTGGCGACGGCGGCCACTCTCGTGTCCCCCGGTTCATAAGACCGAATGGATGGCAGATCGCGCCCATAGACAACGTGGAACGGCATGTCCCGCAATGAAGTCTGGTAGGCGGTGTTGAAGACGAACTCCGCCCATGGTAGCCACCGCAGCCATTGTCACGGCCGGTCTCCCATGAGGCAGCGTAGGTACATGATGATTACGTAGTTGGCAGCCTCCGATTGCCTATCCGACTGGGGGTGGAAGGCAGTAGTCATGTGTAACTTGGTGCCTACCAAGCACATGAGCTCGCGCTAGAACTTTGAGGTAAAGACCAGATCACGGTTGGACACCATGGATTGCGGTACACCGTGTAAACGAACGATGTCGACGAAGAACACTTGAGCGATTGTCTCAATGGAGTACGGATGCGCCAAGGGGATGAAGTGGCAGTACTTGCTGAACCTATCGATCACCGTTAATATGACTGACTTGCCCTGAACATGTGGCAGTGCTTCGACAAAATCAAGAGCGATGTCTGTCCAGACACCCTGTGGCACGGGCAGTGGGAGTAGGAGCCCAGCCGGGCGTAAATGCTTTGACTTGTAATGCTGACAAGTGCGCACGCACGCATGAAATCCTGCATGAGCTATTTCATGTTAGGGAAGTGGAAATCACGCCACAGCCGGTGCAACATGCGCTGGACCCTTCGTGCCCGTCCTCGTGGACGGCTGCCATGATTTCCTACACAAGGGAGGACGCCGAAGGGATGTAGAGGCACCCGCCGAACTGTACAATGTCGTCGATGATCGCCCACGGTGCTCCTCTGGATCACGCGCGTACTTCGTCCTAAAGCGCGACGAGAGCCAAGTCGGAGAGCTGCGCTTGGGGGAGACACGTGACAAAATCGAAGCGGGGAGCCGAGAGGACCAGGATGGTCCCGTCGTTTGCCGTGTCATGCCATGAGAGGGCATCCGCCATCGCGTTCGCCTTTCTGGCCTTGTACTCGACAGAGAAATCAAAGCCCAAAAGCTTCCCCACCCAATGGTGTTGGGGAATTGTCGCGAGCCACTGATCCAACAAGTATTTGAGGCTATAATGATCCATCTTGATGAGGAATCAATGGCCCCATAGATACGGATGCCAGTGCCGGATGGTGTGGATGAGTCCAATGAGCTCCCGCTCATAAGCAGCGAGAACGCGATGCCGAGGCGCGACTGGCCGGCTGAAGAAGGCAATCAGATGGCCGTCCTGGACGAGCACCGCATCGAACCCATGTGATGAGGCGTCGCATTCAACGACGAACATCTTGGCGAAGTTGGGCATGGCGAGGATCGGGACTGAGGTGACTGTAGCCTTGAGTGCGTCGAACGTCGTGGCCGCCACCTCGTTCCAGGAAAAGCCATCCTTCTTGAGGAGAGCCGTCAGCGGCACGGCGATGGTATCATAGTTATGGACAAATTTGTGGTAGTATCCCGCCAAGCCGAGGAAACCACGCACCGCCCACGCCGAGTGAGGAACCAGCCAGTAATGGATAGCCTGCACCTTGGGCGGGTCCATGGCAACGCCCGCAGCTAAAATGACATGGCTGAGGTACGCGACGGAAGCAACACCGAAGGCACACTTGGCACGCTTGACGAAGAGCTGGTGTCGCTGGAGCTCGATCAGGATGACGCAGAGGTGGCGAAGGTGATCTGCCCATGTCGTGCTATAGAGCAAAATATCGTCAAAGAAGACAAGACAAAGCAATGAAGGAGGGCCGGAGGACGTCGTTCATGAGAGCTTGGAATGTCGCCGGGGCGTTGCACAGCCCGAACGTTATTACCAAGAACTCATAGAGGCCGTCGTGGGTACGGAACGTCGTCTTGTGGACATCTTCTAGCCACATCCACACCTAATGGTACCCCAACCGCAAGTCTAGCTTGGTGAAGAACCGCACGCCGTGGAGCTCATCGAGAAGTTCGTCGATGACGAGAATAGGGAACGCATCCTTGATGGTGAGCGCATTCAGGGCATGGTAGTCGACGCAGAACCGCCACGAGCCGTCCGCTTTCTTGACGAGGATGACCAACGAAGAGAATGCCGAGTCGCTGCTGCAGACGATGCCCTACTCGATCATGGTGGCGCACTGCCGCTAGAGTTCATCCTTGTGAGCCGCCGGATACCTGTATGGCCGGACTGCCACCGGTGGCGTGCCCGGTTTGAGGACAATGTACTTCATACCATATACCAACTTATCTTTACAAGATAGAACACACCAAGTCCCCTCATCTTAATGCACATGATAGGACAAAGTACTAAATAAACAGTCATGGATTATTTCTTGATCTCATAAAGAATAGAGTATATGGAGACAGGTATTTGTTGAGGGATGATTGATGAGAACCCGCTAGGGTTTAGTCCCGATCTTTCGATGAGAGGTGAAGGATAACTCGATTGGGGGATGGAGGCGACGTTTATGGCCCGACTACAATCGTCCAAGGATGATGCGCCTTAGCAACCGATACAACGTCTCCAATGATCGACGCGAACTTGCAGTGCGCGACAACCCAGCCACTAGGGCACTCGTCCTGCAAGCAATCAAAGAACAAACAAGAACAAGTAAAACAAGCATTGAAATTGCTAGATATTGAGATAAAAGATTTACTCTAAATTTATAATATGGCGGGGTTCCGGAGACAAACAGATGGGTGGTCTAGCCAACACGCGCGCTGTGTGCAAATAGCAAGACGCTAACTCTAATCAATAAAACCCACACTTCATGGCGGCGGCTGAAGGTTTAAGAAGAGGGGGAGACGACCACAGGGGTGCTGGGGTCGTTCTCAACCCTAGGACGCGTCCCTAATGGGCCCAACTTGATACACAGCCCATTGGGCCCAAAAGAGGTGACACAGCACCGTGGACAGAAAAACACTCAGTAGAAAAATAATAATTGCGGCCGCTCTAAAATAGATATCGACATGGGGCCAGATCCATTTGAAAGTAGACTTGATAATCTTTTCATTAAGTACTTGCAAGCCCAAATCGAAGTTCGTATGAAGTCGTGACGGCCGTCAGAATTTGGCACTATCCTGCAATCCGAATCCACCCCACGCATCCTCTCCCCATTGGATCCTCTCCATCATTCCTGAGTAAAACAAGAGTGCACGCGTCTCCAGGGTATAAAGAAGAGGAACATAAACTCAAGAATAAACTCACCTGATAGTTGAGTTAACGTGCACGAGCGCGGGTAATTGGACCATGAGTGGATGTATCGATAGTGTTGATGTCCTCATCAATGATGCATCATTGATCCTCTTGACACACACCGACAAAGGCGCAACTGGGACACTCATGGATTGGTGATACACAGAGATGCTAAGAAGGATCTCCAATCAGCTATAAGTGGTGTATTTGGTGAGCAAGTTGAATATAACGAATGTTTCAGACATTTATTGTTGAACTTCAACAAGAAATTCAGGAGTAACATTATTGACACTAACATGTGGCTTGTAGCCTTGACATATGTTAGACATAAGCATGATGAGTTGATGGATGAAATTGCTCAAGCGTGCACTGATGCCTTTGAACACCTAGAGACATACCATCATCTTATTTGGACAAGACAAGTATTCCCCTACAAGATTGAGTATATTTTGCAACAACCTACTGAGTCCTTTAATAGTTGGATCAAAGAAGACTAAGAAGAAATTAACATTTGGGATTTTCCTTGACAAAAATGAGTGTACTTGTAGGCAGTGGCAAATATCTGGGAAGCCATGCTTGCACACCATAGCTTTTATTTGCTCAATTACACAAGCAGAGATTGAATACTACGTTGATGAGTGCTTTTTAGCTGCTAAATTCAAAATGGCTTATGAAACTTCAATAACACCAATTGGAGTCAGTAGCTAAAGGTGGATCTAGCATTCAAGATGATTCCACCCAAGCTTGGAAGAAGTGATGATAGACCTAAGACAACTAGGATACCAAATAGTGGTGAGGATTCTAGTTAGACGGGAAGAAAGTGGTGTGGAAGATGCCATGAATTTGACCATCATACAAAAGGTTGCAAAGAACCTGAGTTTGATCATAGGTGTATGGTAGCACCACCAAAAGCTAAGAAAAGGTAAGTAATCCTCAGTTTTATCCTTCTTATTCATCACTTTGTATTCATAAGTGCATGCATTATTTCTATTTTTTATAGGAGAACCAAGACTCCAATTATAGTTGCTCAAACTTCACGAGAACATGCTACTTCCTCTTAGCCCCCTCCAATGAATACCCTAATAACTCAGGAAGGTTCTACATCTACTTCTCAATTAATGCCACGACGCACTCCATCAAGACAAGCAAAACAAAGGGTTGCATTGTGGCTGCTACATTAAGGGTTGATGCATCTTCTAGGAAGAGTAACCTCCAGAATACTATCATCATTCCTCATATAAGTGATAAAAACATAGTTGTATTGCAGTTATTGTATGACTTTTGCTAAACTTGGTTGTACTGTTCTCTCTAAACAAGTTCTAAGTGCTTATCAGTTTTTAAATATTAAGGTCCCAATGAAATGTTATCACTTTAGAGTTCTAATTGCTGCTGAAATGCTATTAGATTGTCATGTTTAATGACTTTTTGACAGTTTAGGAACCATCGTAATGGTTTAGTCCTTTTTGTTTGTGAATCTTTTTCTTTTCACCTGATCAGTGCCCTTTTGTTTTGGAAACCACAGTAATGTTGTCATTTTTTTTTTGGGAACCAATGCTGGCAGTTTTTTTTTTGTCACGATGGAAATGGACGAGCGGCAGATGTCCAAGAACTAGTAGAATGAGCGTGTGCAACATCCTGTTGAATGGTCTCTTCCATCACGCTGGCGCGTCTCCTCTCCAGGCACAGATGCATTTTTGTCTTGCAAAACATGACCGCTGCTTCCCATCATGTTCCGTTTCAAGTTGTGGTATTTTTAAAAAAGTGAGAGAATATGTGGTAATTTTTTGGTACCGGTGAAAAGATTGTACCATAGATAAAAAAATTTCGAGAGTGAGAGAATGAATAAGTGTTTAGAATACCGTATATCTGTAGGCGTCGGTGCCCTTGTATCACTATTATTATAAGAATTAAAGTTGCTTCTATCCAGCAGCCTTTTTGTACGACGTCATGTCACATCCGTAAGACGATCGGCTTGGCGAAGTATCCAAGGCAAAGGTACGGGATGCAGCATTGGACTCCTCACGCCCTGCGGATCCGTATCCCGCTTCCTTTTTGGTCCCCACGGTCGACTCGGCCTGCGAGATTTGCCTTTCCATGCACGCACGGATCGAGCGGGGCGGGGCGTGCGGACAGAACGAGACGGGGGATGGGGTCGCGGCGCGGGCGGACAGATAGACCTGGATCTGTCACGCCTGGATTGGTTGGCCCGGCCCAAATTCGCGTGGTCTCTCCCTGGTTTGTGTGCATGTACATGTCGCTGCTGGGCTGGAGCTAGTCCCACCGTCCTCCTGCACGTATTTGTGTGCACGTACACGCCTAAGCCCTTAGGGAACAAGCATTCCCCAAGCGCTGGCCCCTCGGGGGACAGCAATTCCAATGATTACAACGGCTTTAGCTCTGCTACTGTGGCCGTCTTTCCAGGTTAAAACTAAACCCGTCTTTTCTGAAAATTGCATGGCACTTAGACTTGGGAAAATTGAATCTTTTGCAGTACAGTTTGATAACGAGCTTAACAAGCCAACTTATGAGTCAAGCTAAGCTAAGTGTTTCTAACTAAAAATAATCAACAGAAAATTTAATTCGATTTTTTTTCATGGTATGGAATTATTTTCTAACCAAAGTGGATTATAATTTTATGTCATTATTTATAATAGTTTTTATTTTATCATTTATACCCAAGGGCAATGGTGATTTCACGATTTCTTTTGTCATTTAGTGTGAAGCGATTTTTATGATTGGGGTAAATAGAACCTCACGATTTAATAGCTAGCCATGTGAACCAATGTCACGATACGTTGCACCCAAATACTTCACATGCATGCAAGGTATCCTGATCTCGAGGAATTTTTCTCATTGCAACATACGAATACTTTGCTATAGTAAAGTACAAAGCTGAAACTTGTTTTTGCTATGTGTTAGTAGGATAGCCGGACGGTTGGTGACGATTTTTAACCCTTACAATCTCATCGCTAATAGGATTCGATTCTCCATCCCCCTATTTTTTTCAGTTTTTCACACATCTTTACTCTTTTGAATATTTTTTTATTTTGCCTCTGTTTTATTAAGGCTTATTTCTATTTGTGAACATTTTTTATATTATTGTCATATTTTCCAATCTATTCTGCCCCTAGTTTTTAAGGCCTCTCTTTGGAGCATTTTTACCCATATTTTATTTTCACCCATCTTTTACTGTTTTGAACATCTTTTTCTTTTCACATTTTCCACCCATTTTTGCTCTTATTTTCTTCAAGACTTCTCTTTGCAGCATTCAAAACATAAAAGTTTTGTTGGCACTACATTAAATTAGGCTGTTGTAAACCAACTTTAACGAAGTCTGCAATATTTCGCTTAGATTAACTATGTATACTTGTTGTATTGCATGACGTGTACGTAATAGCCAAAGGTGTTCATATTTACAAATGATAAATCTGTTAGCCAATGTGAACCAGCACGCACTACCAACTCAAGAATATAACCATAAACATCCATTAATCTCAGTTGACTATATAGGAGTCAAACCCAAGGAATATATCATGAAGTCACGTCAAAATGCTATATTTCTACAATAGCATACTGCATACCATATATCAACATATCTTTACAAGATAGAATACAGTATACACTACAACCTCTTATCTTAGTGCACATGGTAAGACAAAATACTAACTAAAAGATCATGGAGTATTTCTTGATCTCACGCAAAATAGAGAATACGGACACTAGGACTTTGTTGACAACAGAGGTACCATTGATCCTCTTTAACACACATGGTGAGCCTAGTATAGTATACTCAGCACACTATTAAAAAATAGTTTTTCTACACACCTAGGTTCTATTTTTACTGATGGGCAATAAAAAAACCCCACTCATAGGATGGTTCTATAGTATAAAACTGCCTTAAAAATCAATTTTTATATATGATCTCCTAATAATACCGTCTATAAAAATAATATGGTCCTTATAAGAGGCCACCCGTCAAAACCGTGTGCCATGTTAAAACGTGCCATCCTCTCGATCACCTCCCCTTTCCTCTCTATCCTCTCATCCCACTCGTGTGGCTAGCCAATGTGAACCAGCCAAGACTATGAACCGAATAATGTAACCACAAACATCCATTAATCTCAATTGACAAACTAATTCGATATATACATCCCAACTAATTGTGTAACATCTGCCATGTGCCATGAGAACAAATGTTCCCGCTTCCATTCTAGTGACTACTAGCTCTGTCAAAAAAAAGTTAATTCTTATATTTTAAATGTGTCCCAAAATAAGTTGATTTCTACTCTCTTACCTACTCTCATTTCACAAGTAGAGAAGTTCTATTCCTTGGATACCTCTTACCTACTCACCCACTCAAGCCATAAATAATGTGAGAAACAGGAAATGAAGAGGTCCAATCTGGTGCTATGAGGATGGGGAACCACATTTGATTTGATTGCCTTAAGCTCAGGAGAGGAATGAAGGAAGACGACAAGGACAAGAAGCAAGACAAAAGGAAAAACCGCAAGCAAAAGCTTATACGTCAGCTGCAGAAGCTTTTAAAAGTGATGAAGAGTTAGAGATTGAAGAAGAAAAGAGCATTGGCAAGAATAAGTATTTAATAGGTTTAGCTCTTATGGCTTATAGTAGATCTAACTTTAATATGTATGAATCTGATAGTGATATTGAAAAAGTTAATCTTAGTTATGATAAATTAGAACATTTCGCTCTTTAACTTACTGAGAAACTTAATGCATGTTCTAAAAGGCTCAAAAGATGTAATTACACTGTTGAAATTTTAAATGTTGAAGTTGATAGATTAAAATCTTTGACTCCTGAGGATGATTCTTACAAATTTTGTGAAGTTTTATTTTCTAAAATTTCTTCGCAAGATGTTAATACTGATAATTGTTTGAGATTGGAATATGAGATTGATAAAAATAAAAAGGCTTGAGTCTTCTTTTGCTCTTTGATTTGCTTGGCACACATGTATTGCTGATGATTTGTTTTTAACTGAAAAGTATTTAAAAAATATCAAGTTGTCTTTTGTGTAAATTTGATGTTTAATCTTTTATGCGTTAAAAGGTTAAAACAATAAAAATGTGCTTTGGTTTCTAAAAATTGCTCAGCATGTTTTTCTAACAAGATAAAGTTGAAAAATGCTTTAGGTCATGTTGAGTATATGGAAGATATTGTAAAAATCTTGATGTATTTTCTTGTTCAAATTGTCGTAAATAAAAATAAGTTTTGATTGATTGTGAAAATTATGCCAATTTGACAAAAGAAGTTTCTTAGTTGAAAACTTCTTTGCCAAGATTTTTAGATGATAGAAAGAAACTTAACATAATTTTGGATTAATTAAAAGTGAGCACACTCAATCAATGTATAGGTTTTGATGTACATGCATATTTTACATCTCATCAGTCTGTTGTTTTAAATATATCTAAAAGGGTGAGATTTTGACAAAACCTAAACCAAAGAAAATGACTTTTAAATATACTGGTATTTAAAAAACCATTCTACAACTTATGCAAATACTTCTTCTTTATCTTCAAAAGAAATATTACGTGTAAATTATAATTACACTCATTGTGGTAAGAATGGGCATTTGGTTTGGTTTTGCTTTCAACTTACAAGAAAATAGAAAAAGTATAGAGAACAAGAGCTTGCAGGGTTGAGATAATAAAGATTGCGCTTTTCTTCTGGTGGCCCGGTCAGACTAGAGGCTAGAGAGCAGTTAGACTGCAAGCCAAGGGCGGTTAGACCACAGGCGTCCTAGCGATTTGATCGGTAGCCAAGTCCGTTTAGACCAGGAGTGAAGTTGCGGTCAGACCGACGCTCGGTCAAATCATGGGGACAGCGACAGTCAGACTAACCTTAGGCAATTGTGATGTAATAATTAAACCAACCTTTTATGAAACATCGAGATAAGATTTTAGGTAAGTTTGATTTTGATTTTGTTCATACAGATGTGGCTACTGGTTCTATTGGTTGTGTGACTCAATGTTGGATTCTCGAATTTCTTATTTCTAACACTGACACGGAGGCCTCAATATCTTTTTGTTTATAGGTCTTTTGGCAGCATACTCCCCATATGCATAAATACGGAGACAACGATTATTTTGAAAGTAACATTAATTTACTCTTGAATTGTTGTATTATTTTTTACTATCTATTTTGTTAACTTTTCATGCTAGTTATGGAAGTAGTAGTTTTGATATGCGCTATAAGTGGATTTTTGTAACTTCTTGAGAATCTTGGTGATATCATTAGCAATTTATGGTCTTTTTTAAAATCTTTTGTTATTTTTGTTTTGCTACTTTTTGAGAGAATTGAGGGTTGATTTGAGGGGGAGTTTATGCTTTTCATTGCATTCATATTTATATTCACACATTTCTCTTAATATAAAAATAAATATTTTTTTATAAAATAAGAGTTTTGATTTTATCTCTAGAATATTCTTGTGCTTGTTAGCAATACAAGTAAGATTTATTAATCATATTATGGTTTGTATGTGTTTTAGTCTATACATAAGACTTTGCTATTACTTTTGAGTGATATGATGCATGACACATAATTCTTCTACTTGAATTAAAGAAATATGCAAATGTTGAAACTAGTGCTAATTTAAATAATTTATGCTTGCATATATGTTTTCTTGAGTTCTTCAATCCTCAAATGATCTACAAATTCTTCAAGTATAAATAAATTCAATTCACTTATATTTACTTTATGAGAAGTAAAAATGGATATCGAATTCTTAGAAATAGTATTCACAATGAGTACATATCCACGGTGAGGAAAATAATTGGCACCAAATCCTTAGAAATAGCAATTACAAGGACATACCTGACATAATTAAGAGTTTTCTTTTATGTGCATAATATTAAAGTTTAAAGTGAGCAAAACTTATCATTTATTGAAAGTTCTCAAAAAATTTTTAAATAGCAAGTAAATTTAAGAAAGAGTATTTAATGTAACTTGCTTATATGTGGGGATATTTTGTTTAACATTTGTACTAGCAAAAGCATTGTATTATAAATTATTGAAACCATGAATCTTTAATGTTAATTTGATCTTGATTTTAATATTATTGATTCATGTTTAGACCAATGTATCTCCCTTATCTTGCAAAATATGTCGTTGGATTTCTTTTGGTATACTTCAAAGCTCCTCAAAAATAAAAAGTTATTTACTACAAGTGATAATTGTGAAATCATAACATTTGGACCTTAAATTGGTTCTTTATTATCTCTTTTATATTCTTGATGAAATCATTATCAAAGGGGGAGAAATATATACAAAATACATGTTTAAAGAAAGGGGGAGAAATTTGGCAGAGGGATGGAGAAATTTGATTTTTTTTCTTGTGTTTTGATTAGTTGATAAAAGTTTTGACAATTTTAATCTATTCTTAAAATAGTCAATTTTCTGATCATTTTGAAATTTTGAAAAATTTGGAAGAATTCTTTCTTTTAAAAAATAGGAGTTTTTTTACTTTTGTGATTTTTGACATCTCTTTGGTTTATTTTTCACAAACAACAATTTACATTCTAGAGATATTGCCAATGTGTTCATAAGAGGCAGATTCTTGAATCATTGTTATGACTAATATTTTATGATGAACAATTAGTTTTCCAATGATTTAATTAATAAAAATTGGTTTGGAAATATTTATGCTGCTGTGTGAGTGTATATGACTAACGTGGGTCAAGTTGAGATATCTGTGCCCAGAAACGGTTGCCTTATCTATTTGTGTGTAGGTAACTTAAGGTCAACCTTATTCAACGGTGATGTCCAGGACTATGCTTAGAGAGGAGCGAAGGTCTAGCATGGTCAGGACACCATGTGACAAAGTTGGACTGGAGTCAAGAGGCATTGGGGCCAACATCTGTCAATGGTGAGATCGGGACTAGGTTCAGGGGGAGGTAAGGTCCAGAACTGGCAAGAATGCTAGGTGATAAAGTTGGGCACAAGATGACACATTGTGGATGGACACCGTGTAGGAAGATTTCGTAATGGGCTTTATAAGTTGTGTGTACAAGTATTGGAGAAATTGTGAATAAATTTAAAGTGGGACTAAGAAGAAAGAGAAAAATTAAATTAGAAAATTATAAAAGGTTTGGAATATGAGAGTTTGAGTCATATTAGGAATAGGAGTTTTACACATAGTTGGTCTTAGAATTTGAGGGTTCAATTTCAAGAAGAAGTATGAGTTCTACTACTACTTAGAGATGGAGATTTTGGATAGACACAAAGCTAAAGTAAAATAAAGCTAAAAATATTTTTCTTAGTCTTTTGCTAGTGTAGGTGTTTAGAGTAAAGATCGGATTGCTCGATAGTTCCCGTACTATTAAAAGGGTCAATGACTAGCAGGTTGATTTAATCCATATGCAAATTTCTCAATCTCAAATGCATGATCGTTTCCCCTAGGCAAGTATATTAAGATTTTATCTAGTTAGAGTGAGGAGTCCAGGTTGGATCCTAATCCTTTTTTAGACTTATCTAGAGCTTTTAACATGCATATGGTGATACTTGTTTAGATGTGTATCATGCATGACTTTTATATCTTGTTCATCCATAATTCTCATTGGAGTTGGTTGTATGGACAAATGAAGAGGCAGACATCTCTAGGTGGTGTTTAGCCAAGTGTGGTGAGTTTTCTTTAAGTCCTAAGAAAAAAAGTAGGCATGTCAAATACCGAATTCTGACCCTAAGTCATGTGATCTAGCTAGGCTGAGGGATGGTATGACTAGTGGTTAATGGGCGATCTTACCACCGTAAATGACTAGAAACCCCCAATGGCTAGTTTTTTTTACCGTTGGACTAAGGGTCGTCCTAGCAGACATGTTCTAAAAAGCGCTTTGGCCATCAATTTCTAATTTTTTAGTGTGGGCCATATAAGGTCATGAATTTGAGTCATTTGGTTATAGCTCCTAGTCCTAGTGGAGGTGCATACTTGAGAACCAACCATTGTGACCATAATTTGCATGTTTGAGCTTGTGTGAGACCTCTCTTCAACTCTAGTGCATTAGTTGCAAGTTGAGAGTGGTAGATGCAAGATTTCTACCTTTGTGGCCATATTGTGCATATTTGACCTTGTGTGAGGCCTCTCCTCTCCTTTAATGCATTAATTCCAAGTTGAGAGTGGTAGAGGCAAGATTTCTTAGTGATTGTGCATAAGATTGAGATTTGGCACTTGGTGAGAGTCAAGAGAATCTTGGCTTATTACTCTCGGTGTTTACCGATAGCTAAACAGCTTGGTGGTTGTTGTGACCTGGTGATATCTCTATGAAGATTGTGAAGGAGGCCTAGTGTGTTGTCGGTGGCTTGATGTTCACCCTCTCTGAAGTGGAGAAAAAGTAACCATAGTAATAAAGGCTTGTGTAAACCACTTTGGGACTGACTCTCACACCTTGCTCATCTTATGATGAAGAGGTTTGGTAGTTTGAGTAGTGAAATTGAACTCATCTCGACAGTGACTTAGGAAGCCAACAAGTTTCTAAACATCGGGCATCGGATGAAAAATCATTTGTCTCATATCTCTTTTGTATTTACTTTAAGCAATTTACATACTAGAAATTATTTGTGCTATTATCATCCTAGTTTGCAAACCTCAACATATAATTAGCTTCTTTGTGCATTAGTTGAGACTAATTAATTTAGGCTTAGGGTTCATATGTATAACTCAGTGTAGCCAAAGAAGTTCTAAGACTAACTATTCAAACCCTTTAGTTGACCACCTTAGTCCTACAACACTCTAACTCTATATAACTTTTTTAAAGGTCAGTAACACTAGCTAGTACTTTCTATTAGTTAATTTGGTGTTGTTATAATAATATTTTTTAATAATGAACAATTGTCTAAGGGGACTACTACCTATCGGAATCCCATTCCACCACTTGGAACTGAATGAGAATCCTGGACGAAATTCATTGTGCATGCATGATCGTGCAGCCAAGTCAGGAGTTCTCGCACGTGGAGCAGCTTCCCGGGACACAACATGATGAGACCTCACATGTCACGTTCTTATTTTCTTTCAAGGGTTTAAAAATTATTTAATAAATTATTTCTAGAATTTATATTAATATGTAAATCAAATAATAAGTGAAGTGAATATGAAAAATAAAATTTCCTTTAATAAAGCCATCAAGCAGGAGTTATTTTTCTTAAATTCTCCGTATCCTAAAATTTTCTCTAAAATTTTCTTGAAATTTTTAGCGCTTAATATCTAATTTAATAATAGAAAATTTATTTAAGAGATTATTTAAATTAAAAATCTCCTTAACTCTAGATCTCCTTTCCTCGGCCTGCTTCCTTCGACCACCACCGGCCCAAGTCATTTTCCCCTCTTGGCCCGACCTTCTCTATCCCATGGCTCAGCTCCTTTTGCACTAGCCTAGCTCACCCTCTCTCTCCACAACCATTGATAAGTGGGGTTAGGGCCCACCTGTTAGACCCTTCTCCTACCTCTTGTCGAAATCCAAGTCGGCTACTATGCCTACGTCGCTGCCAAATTTGTGCTTTCCTACACCCGCCCTCACGTTCAAACCAAGTAGACGAGGTCTCCACCTCCTCCATGTTTCCTCTCTCCTCTCACGAAGAACAGCGCCGCTTTGACCCCCCCTCCCTATGAGCTCCAAGACACCACCATGCCATCCCCAACCGTTGCTACCACTTCCTGTCCAGCTTCCATTCTTACAACTATAAATAGGGATCCCGGAGCCTCCCTTCTTTTTCCCTCTTTCTGCTGAGCTCGCTATGCCCCCTAATTCCCTCCACGTCACATAGCCCTAGCTTCACCATCGATCATGACCTCAAGCCGCTCGCTGTCGATTGGAGCCACACCAGGCCACTTCACTTCCATCATCGACCTCACCGATCCCACCATCAGTCTCATCGCGTCATGTAGCAGCTCGACATTCCCTTCCTCAAAACCAAATATTGCCAGAACCACTTCAGCATTAGTGGTGCCGCACCACATACGATAAGCACCGCCATTCTTCCCATACTCTAGCCATCCTCCTCCGCCATTTCTGGCTACCGCAAGCTCTCCTAACCCTATTGTCGCCTTTGCCAAGTCCTAGAGATGATTGGCCTACCCTTTGCGCTCATCGATTGCCGTCGAACCACCATGGTCATCTTCAACCTAAAGCCTTGCCACTAAGCTCCCTTCATCGTCTCGCCCACCATGTGCGCTCCTCAATTCTTTCCACCACATCCCATGCCCGTCGTCACGTTGGATGGTCACCGTCACAAACCATTGGGCGCACCACAGCTGCCACTCGATTGGGCTGGCTGGTGAGCCAACTCCTGAGCACCTCGGCTATTTAATCTGCCCTGGGGCAAATCTGGACCATCCGTATGGCGTGTCCCATGGCCGTCTACGTCAGACTCCACTTCAGCATGCTAGTTGTAACATACTCAAAAATTTTAAAATTTTAGAGAATTTTTTTTCAAAAAAAATTTTACTTTTGGTTCTTATTAAATTTTTCTAAATTAGAGAATTTTTATCTTTTTTTTTTCTTTTTAAAGTATACCTCAATAAATTCCTTGAGTCCTTATTCCAAAAATAATTCAAATATTCCTAGTATCCTTCAAACCATATTCAAATTCATCCTCAAAATCTAAATAGTCCAGAAACAAATTCCTTAATTTTTTATGTCCTTTGAATCCTATTTAAATTATCTATTCAAAAATTCTCTAAAATTTTTATTCATTCGGCCTGAAATTCCTCTCATTTGGCCCGTTCTTTTCTCTCTCCCTCCGCCTCTCTCTCTTCCATGCCGCGCCGGCGCATCTAGTGCGCGCGGCCTAGCCAGGCCGCAAGGCGACCACCTCCCTCCACCATCCTGTGGCCGCGCCGCCGCTGCCGACTCAATGCCTTGGGCGCCGCCGTCGCCGCTGCTTTGCCAGGCCAGGGGCGTCGACGCTGTGCCGCGCCGTCCTCCTCCGCCGCTGCTTCCACCGCCCTTTCTCCCATCCGCTGCAACGCTGCCGCCCTGTCGTCTGTGGACACATCGTGTCGTTCCAGAGGCCGCCGCCGCCGCCGCCCATTGTTTCCACTGCAGCCCACAGCTCCCGCCGCTGCCTCCGAGACACCGTGACACCTCCCCAGCCACTCGTCGCTCGCAAGCCACCGCCGCTACCCGAACGGACACCGTTGACCAATCCGGTGAGGACGCCCGGCGTCGCCTCTTCTTCATCCCCATCCCGATGCCGCGCCAAGTCATCATCTCCTCAAGCACCCACCACCACTAGCTGCCCAAGCTCCCGAGCTCTCTCTCTGCCCTTCCAAATTCCCCATCACTGCCAGGCCGCCGGCTTTCCTCTGCTCCACCCACTGCCGGCCGCCATTACATTTCGGAGGCGGCAGCTGTCGAGGTTGCCTCCAGCCGCCGTCGGGGACGCCACCCGGAGCCACGCCCTCCTGCTTCACCCCTCTCCTCTGTCCTGCGCAACGAAGAAGAAAGGAGAATTGTGCCGGAACTGTTCCCAATCGGTCTGGCTCGACCACTTCTACCCGAACCAACCATACAGTAACTTTTTCTCCTTTTTTTTCTCAATTTATTCCAAATTCAAATCTTTAGAAGTCAACTTCTCCCTCATTTTAAATCCGATTAATTTTATTTTTTTATAATTTAAAACCCTTCAATTTCATACCAAATTTGCTATTTTAAAATTTTAGTTGAATTTCTTGATTTATTTAAATACATTTTGAATTTAAATTTTTGAATTTTATCCTTTACCCCTAGCTATTATACAGCCGTCGTGGGAACTTTACACCTTTCATGGGGACGTTTGCATGGTTCAAGAGTCCCAATGTTGAACCATTGGTTGTAAAGCCTGATAAAACCTACTTCTAACACCTAAAGTGATGTTTATACAATGTTCATAGTTTTACTCTTCTTATTGGCCTCCACTGCACACCACACAATTAGCCATCAGGCTCTATACTGTCTTAGCCACTCTACCGTCACTTATGGTTATAGAGTAACACTATTCTGTCTATCAACCTGCACAAACTTCCTAGTTCTTTAGCCATTGGGCTGCTTGGCTGTAGCACCAACTAGAAGAGCAAAAATTTAGCTGTTGTGCTACCCAACCTTAGCATCGACTAACAAACCCAAACATCTAACCATAGTCATGTTCAACTCTAGCATCGGCTAGAAAATAAAACCAACACATAGACCTCCACATATTTAAATTTCTTTTTCTTCTATTTATCTAATTTTCAACTTTTAGAAACGAATACCTCTCTACTTTTTCCCAAATTAAAATTTGCATTGGCCCATTTCTTTTTCCCTAGTTTTGCTCCAATTTTATTTATTCCTTGTTTTATCATTTATTTGTAGAATTTTTCTTCTAGTTTTTATTTGCTATCTTTTGTATGCATAGGGCAATATAGAAAATCCAAT
The DNA here is from genome assembly GCA_030770085.1 of Oryza coarctata. Taxonomy (NCBI): domain Eukaryota; kingdom Viridiplantae; phylum Streptophyta; class Magnoliopsida; order Poales; family Poaceae; genus Oryza; species Oryza coarctata. The sequence continues at coordinate 16,818,557 of CM061466.1, forward strand.
TGAAAGTACAGGAACTTGTCCCCAGCTGACTACACTGAAGCTACCAAAAGTTTCGAGGTGCAAGGCAGACACAACTAATATTTTGACCACATAAAATAATAGAAAACTTTCATATTTAATATATGCATAATTAAATTATTTTTTATGCTCTCTTTTAGTAATTTATTTACCATCCTGTTATTTATTTTTTTTAGCATCTAATGTGTAGATTTTTTATACTTCAAAGAAATATTGTAGTGGTTTAGATTAATAATATATTACTTTTAATCATCATCACATGAGAACATATGAAGATACATGAAATATCATTTGCTTTACTTTTCCAAATATCCTTACAAGTTTAGAAATCCAGTTAAAATTAGGCATTTTGAGTTGGAGATTATGAATGTTGAAGTCTGTTATGGTTTTAGTTGTTTAACGGGATTATAAATACCTCCCTCATACCATAGAAACTGATATATTACATCCATCCATACAACAAACATAGCCTAGTACATTGTTCCACTATAAAATACTATTGGTTAGCTCGCTAGGAGCAGTTTTGGGTGAACATGTGAACAAAGTATATGGTTGGCATGTTTTCATAACAGTAGGCATAAAAGTATGATGATAAATCCAGTCTTGCCTAGGCCTAGCAAAAGTTTGACTACTATGATGATCTATACCCCACTTTAACTAGTAATAAATAGGACTCTCAAATGGCTCTGTTGTTTTTAGCCTAGCTAGTTGTTGGCATCATGTGAATAAAGCTGGACAGTCTCTACAAAGGTTAAATTTAAATCATTTGAATGTGTCGTACTTTCAGTTTTGGAGTTATGACATCGGTGATTCCTTTTCCTTAGGTATAAGTAGTTTTAAACATAAAATGTTGGCAAGAATAATGGTAATTTATGGTTATTTTAATGTTTTACACAAAAAATGATAATCATAATATAAGATTTCTTGCATCCTTGGCTAATTTCATTTATACATTTTATACACATGTTTATAAACATGTGTCTTGCTGAGTACATAAGTAATCACTCTTACATAATTTAGCATATAGAAGAGCCATGTTATGACGAAGCCCCAAAAGGTAGCGAGATCTTCAACAATGACGAGATTTTCTAGGCTTCATTTACACTCAAGCTATGCCTGTGGAGTTTAGTAGTTTTGGGTCTTCCTTATGTTTAAATAAGGTTGAGTTAGTTTGATCTTTAAACCTTAGAAAGTTGTAATAGTTAATTTTTATGTAAAAAGATGTTTGAAATAATCGAAAACTATTATATATATATATATATATATATATCAATGTGTGAGTGATAGGAATTCTGGACGACCATGAGTGGATATTTGAAACATCAAGCTCAAACCGGGAGTCCCCACACTAGTCCACTATGGTTGCCAAATGCGCCCCTACGTGGCAAGCCCGTGTGACCACGCGTAGGCCGATGTTGACCGTCAATCGACCTCAGGTCAATCCTAGCCATTGATCTCCTATGGACCGCCTAGATGGACTTGGTCCATGGTGATCTGGCCTCCCTCCTATCGTTGATGCATGGGTCCCACCTATCGACACCGGCACCCCTCCTCTTGCTGATGCCATAATCTTTCTTTTTTAGTTCATAAATAAATCATTATTGTGTCATATCAAATAGATTTTCTAACTAGGATTTAAATCGATTAAAACCTTACAAATTCATAACTAATTAATATGAACTACAAAATGAGTCATTCAACTTGTAAAATTCATCTAAAATCATGCCCTACATATTTGTTTACTTTTTATATACTATTTACTTTGTTTTATTATTCCTTTCCTTGTTTTGCATGCCAATATATAGAATTCGACATTTTAGACGATCACAACCAAAGAAAAAGTATTGTAGAGGTTAATTGAAGAAACAAGCATGTCACATATTCTTCCTTAGCATGTTGAACATACTTTGTGAAATATTTTATCGTTTACCAAAAATACATGTTTTCTAATTACATGGGAATATAGACTTACCTATCTGTTTGCTTGTGACTATGTTTAGTTGATATCCATTCCTTGTTAATCTACAATGATAACTTGATTAGCTTAGGTCATGCTTGTGGCCTAGCTAGATATGGATCTTGCTTAGCCATGCTTAATTACTATTAGCTCATTTAATAGGATAACACTACTACTTTATCATCCGGTACTATGTTGGACTGCTAGCTCATAATGGTTTGTTGTGAGTGGCTAATAATTACTCAACTAAAACTTGACTTAAAAGGAGGGTCGTGGGTGCATAGTTTTACTAGATGTATCCATGACAATTAAGGATCAGTTTATGAGAAAAACTTGTGAGGCATTTCGTACTTGCCACAAGCTAGCATGGGGTAATGGCTAGGCTCACAATATAGCTTACTTCTCTCCTAGGCACCCAAGTGAGGGTGGGCGTGATGGAGCTAGATCAGACCAGGGTTTGGTGCTGATCAGCTTCTAGATCCACCATGGCACAAGAGGGGGCCTACTCACATGATCTTGGTCGAAGATGAAACCTATAGCGTAGTGTGAATGATTTGGGTGAATTATGCGAAGAGTCATGTCGCAATTACTCGCATGGTGATATGTAAGCCATGCATGGTAACATGATAGGGAATTGTATCTTATGGGTAGAATTGTACATCTCTTACCAGAATAAATATATTCGATTAGTCATACACATGATTATGGGTGACCGATCAAATTTAACTATGATTAGTCTCACTATTAATTAACTTGACATAAATAAACTAGTATAGTTCAAGTGATTGGTTGAACATGTTCAAGGTAGTGTAACATTGTTCAGTGGAAAATAATCTTGCCTTAATTAATGAATTGTTTTACTGTTTTACCTACAACTGTTTGCAAATGCCTTTATGCAAAAGTGCCGTAAACCACCCTTATAACCCTAAAGAAGATTATATCATTAGTGTAACTTGCTGAGTACGATGGGTGGTACTCAGCCTTGCTATATTTTCTCCTTTTAAAAGTAAAGAGCGATAGTGATGAAGATGGACTTAGAGGACTAAGTGTTATACCCCAGTTGAGTTTGTTTGTGAAGTGAAACTAAAGCCACGCTAGACCATCTTTCTGCTACTGCTTTTCTTTCATCTTTCTGCTACTGCTTTTCTTTCGATGTGAGGACTAAGTGTTTTTTTATAAACATTTACACTTTATTTTTATTTGAATGTGCATATTAATTTGTTATTTTGTATAGCTGGCCTCATTTCTAGACTGGTATTTAACATACAAATTAGTTTCAAAATTAGCTAAATTTCTAGATGTGATATCACACAATAGGGCCCATGCTATTACATGTTGTCTCGTTCCATCAACCAAATGGCTAGGGAGCTCACACAAGGAACCTAGGCTAGCACATACTACCTTTATTGATAAGCCTTGGCCAAGCTAAGGCTTTTACAACTGTACCAATAGTCTGAAGTCCTCTCATATACATACTTATGTTATATACAAGTTCACTGATAAAAATATCTTGTAGTATGCCATTGCTAGTTTATATCACTGTACGTAGAAAGTATTATAACTGATAAGTACAATCACTAGCACCTAAAGGTATCACAACTGATAAAAATCATCAATGGTATCTAATAGATATCATTATTGGCACATATGGCTATCAGAATTGATTGTAAATCACTAGTAGCTATCATATACCAACATCACTAATACCCAACAGATATCATCACGTGTACCTATAGGTCTCGTAAGTTTATAACTGACAAGTATCATCAGCGGTACATATATATATTATCACTTGTGCATGTATGTATCATCAGGTATCACCATTGGTACCAACATGTATAACCACCTGTGTATGCCAAATATCACCACTGGTATTTACGAGTATCACCGCTGGTACCTATGAGTATTACAACTTAATCCTATATGGTACGTGACATGTATGATAGCACATATTATTATTTGTAACCATGTGTCATATTGCTATTGAGGATGTATTGTGTCATTAGTATAAAAAATGTATTATATAGTGCCATTATACATTATTGATATATCTAACTATCTGATATATCTATAGGAAATAATAAAGATATTAAATAAGAATAAAGCTCGGAAGAAAAAAATATAATATAGAGAAAAGGTAAATATTTTAGAGATAAATACAATATAATCTAGCTAGACCAGTAGAGCCCAAATAGATGCTCTAGCTTAGCGCATGAGAGACCACGTCTTATAAAGTGAGGGTCATAGGATAAGTGTGTAGGAGAATCATGCATAACAGCGAGCGTGGAACGATTAGCTTCACTTTTGTAGTTTATGTAATGATACTGTATAATTGATAGCCAAAAATTAGAATTGCTAGCTAGAATTTGTATGACTTTAAAACACTACTCTATATAAACAATAATAAAGGGAGTTAGAGTTTTGTCTCATCATCTTTTCTTTTTTTTCTTTTTTTCAATAAACTTACTAAGTGTATGCCTTATAAACCGAAGATATAAATCATTGTTTTAATTTATGAGTTGCCACTTCGGAAGAACCATAGCAAACTTCAACAAGACGCAGCACCTAGAACACTGATCCATAGTTCCACACTCCACAACCATAGGCAGGGGTTTGGGTCTAGAGGGTGACCTAAGTTTCAACCTCCCATTCCCAAACGCCACCATATGAAGTTTCTGCATCCCAAAAACCACCAGATTATGAAAGAACATCGGATGAAAGAACCTCAGAACGGCTATGACTGATAAGCAGCTATCAGCTCAAGATCTGACCACAACAGCCATTAATCTCAATTGAAAAACTAATTTAGTTACACCCCCGTGTAATTTCTTAACATCTGCCAAATGGCAAGAGAAACAGATTGTTCCGTCTCAAACCCAACTAACCTGTATACCATATATCGGATTTTCGTTACAAGAGAATAATACACCAGTGTACATGGCAGGACAAGTACTAATTAAAAGGTCCTGGAGTATTTCTTGATCTCATACAGGATAGAAGATATGGAGACCAGGTCTTTGTTGAGAGCAGAGCCACCATTGATCCTCTTGACACACTCGGTGAGCCTTGTATAGTACAGCAACAGCTGTGTGAGTGCAGCTTTCAGGATCTCCATTCCGCAGAGGAAGTTGCTAAAAGATGTAATGACATCCTTGTGCATAAGCTCAATTGCAGCTTTCCACCGACTGGCAAAATCCTTGACTAATGGTTCAACATCACTAACACTGGCCTTGTCCAAGCTTGTAGCTGTGTCTTCAGCTGGTAAAATACACATAAAGATGAGATGCCATTGCAAACAAAGGAACCAACTCGATGTTGTAACAGGTATCAACTTACATGGGCGAGCTTTGACAAATTTGATCAAATCACTGAAATGCTCCAGAAGAAGTTCCTCCTGCAGAAATATTTGTTCATTATATCAGCTTACCCCTAGAAAATTCTTAGGGACTATCCACACAGCTCCCTCTTTGCAAATAGTCAGTTAAGTCTTAAGGAAAGGAGAAAAATTGGATCAGTTGCCAGTATTAAAAATCAATCAGACTAGCCTCTGGTTACTGACTGGAAAGTGGCATTCTCTATCCTGTTGTAAAGATTGATTTGGTAATGCTAAGAAAACCAACACCTAGAATTACTAAACTGGTAATATGACTAATAAACTCTTCACTACTTTCTCTGGACAGGTCAAAATTCTAGAATCAAATGGAAAATACAGAGGTTGTAATAAAATAAACAGGCCGTAGGACAAACACCAAGTGGTCATAACACATCACGTTTTGGTGCGCTAGCAAGTTATAGGATGCAACCAAATAGCCCCTATACAGATACAAACAGGTGACCTAACACAGTAACAACATTGAAACGTGCCCATACTGATATTTTATTCCATCATTTCCATCTCTGAGGGAAAACTGCATACCACATATATTGCAATATTGCTCTTAAGAACCTCCTCAAAGTGAACTTGTGCTTTTCCACCCTCAGTGCCAGCTTCCTGTATAACAAAGATGAGAACAGATTTAATAAGATTATGCTAGTAGATTGCAGCACAGTAAAAATATTCACAGTACAGCTTAATGAAGCTTGAACTTTCAACACCTACCTTCAATATGGAAATTGTTAAATCATAGTTGTTTATCAGGAAAACAGTTTGCAGCTTTTGTTTAGGGAACATCTTCGCTAACTTAATAAGCAATTCCTCAACAGCCATCCGCAACCGCTCGAGATTAAGATCAAGCTGCAGATATAGATAACATTATACAATTCCTGTAAGCCACATAAAGGGGTTGCTTATCGAATGGAATGGGGATCAAGAATTCTGAAAGATGAGCAATTGGGTTGAGTTGAATATGACAAACTAACCTGACCATCTCCATATTCAACATTGAGATGAACGAGGGATGCTGTAAATTCAGCATATCTCCTTGTGACATAGTGAGGATGGACATCATCCTCCCAGAGAGTCTTAACATTTGCATTTCGTAAGCTGTTCAAATGCAAGTCAAACACCATCTTGAAGCGAGGCCAGAGTGACAAGTTAACCTGTGCATTGTGAACAAATGGACTTGATGAAATTGAAACAGAAGAGAGATTCATGGCAACTAAATAGCATTGGCTTGCCATTATGGTAACCCTTAAAAATGTTGACACAAGTATAAAAGTTCAACAAATATGTGACAAAGCACACACCTTGTCTAAGTAAGAGTCCAAACATGGGATTCGCCGCTTAAACATGATTAGCTGCATAAAACATCAATTCCATTTAGATTTCTCACATGGAACAATAAAGGGTTGCAGCGTTTTATGAATTACTTGAAAGAAGTACTTCAGAGTAGACTGTTCTCCTGAGATTTATTACAACAAGGACAAAATTGGTGATATTTCTAAGCTCCTTCATTAGGTAAATCAAAGCATACCTGATGCTGATGAATTATTCGGATCATAAGCATTATGCCGATTGCATCATAACAGTTCAGGAGCACAACATTGAAATGTTCATCAACAACTTGGATAGGTCCTGAGGGAAAAGTAACGGAGATCACTTGTCTGATGTTTATGTGAAACTTTTTAAAGTATTCATTGACTATTTTCAGGTAGATGGTAGTGGTAATAGTACATAATGGCCTAAATTGATATATTTAATTAGTCAGTTTGGATTATCTGTAGCATGGAGCAATATATGTCAGACATGATAAAATAAATAGAAATTATTTCCTAAAATCAAATGAACAAATAGAATATTACTGTGGTTGCTAGTGTAATGCAAAGCATATTCTCAGCCTTTATCAACTCTTGAAATCTCACCATGCACGTTTTCTAAATGGCTGAGAAGACTTATGCTCACTTGCTCAGCCAGCAATGTATATAAGACTGGACTTTTAGTTTTCAGCAAAATTAAATCAGGGTAACCACAAAACATCTGAACTAAGATTGGCCTTGACAAACTAAATGCATGGTAGTTACTCAAGTCACTGGCAGAACAATATTAATCAAATTATGTCTCAATAGTATGACCAACAAAAACATGCATACATAGTCTTTGCACACATTGTGCTTCCTACAGGTAAAGGGAAATGTAAAAGCGGTTTGGGGGAGTATCTACGCATTTTTGGACTTTAGGTGCTAAAATGCCAACTCCATCTGGGCTGCTTCTTAATCTTAGGTGGATCAGACCCAAAAGGGATGTAATAGCCACATGGACCACAATTTACAAATAATAACTGCCTTGCGGCTTGAGACATCATTTATGATGGTCCCATCACATCCCTCTAAATCTGATCCATCCAAACCTCATCCAATGGTAATATGAGTGTTCATTCACATGCTAGAACTGAACGATGGATTTACACTAGATGCTTCTCCATGAAGATTACTACAGCCACGTAAGATACACACTCAAAAATAGGACAAAACAAACCTGCAAATATATCATTAAATAGTGATTCTTCGCCAAAGAAATCATCAGAGAAAAGGTACCTGCAGTTAGTGGATATCTATCAGGCTGCCACTCATTCATTATGAATAAAAATACTAGTGAAACCAAGCTTACTCTGAGGTAGCTGTATCAATCAAAAGTTTTTGCAAGCTTCTGAAAAGAACTTCATATGGATATTTTTGAGACTTGGCTTCAGCTATATGAGGTATCAAGGCAGGTTGATCAATTTCCTGGCATACCAACAAATGCTCACATGTCAGACAGAAATGACGCTACTGTACTGCTTCAATAATAATATGATACTCAAATTTCAAAATTAAGCTAGACCATAATTGTAATAAAGTAAGGTTATGATTTTGTCCAAAACTGCAACGAGCATACATAGGCATGACATAATCAATAGCTTTTGTGAGAAGAATTCAAAGCATGTTTAATTTTTTTTTGGTACATCAAGATTTGCGTGTCCAATCAACTATGGCAAGAAAACTTCATTCATAGAATTCGACTAGATCTGTTACAGTAGAGAACTGTATCCTCAAATTTGAGCATGGTGCTACATAGATCCTCAAACCTTAAGTTTGTGCTGGCATGTCATTTCTGTCCCTGAACTTGGGGATTTGCACAATCATGCTGCTGACTTGTATAATCACCATTAATGGTGTGGGCAAGTCCATGTCATGTAGAATAAAATGCTAGAGGCAACTCAAAATGTGAACAAGACAGGCCTAAGTGTCTGACAACTAGCCACATTTACTCTAGGATTATATTTATGGTCATGTGCCAATCAGTTATTATGCACTAAGCTGATGTGCAACGATAGATGTCTTGTGGCATGTTTGACCACGAACTAAATAGCTTGTTATGTTAGTTCATTAGTTCTTGTTGGAACCTTATAGCATCACATAACCCAGTTTAGCTCCCAGCCTCCACGTCATGCTTAAGTCATTGATGAACTTAACGAGTAGTATGTAGTTGAAGACAACCACAAGTAGATGATCAATTGATACAGCTAATAATGAATTGTTTGACAAATTGCATTATCAAAAAAAATCTAAATGTGAGTTGGAGTGTCAGAAATCAAAATACCTGTAATATGTTTATCCTTTCACCCAAAGCAAACACAGAAGAACGGGACTTCAGAGGTTCTTTTCCAATGGAGAAAAGGAATCCTGTACTTCTAGTTTCAACTCCAAGTAAGTCAGTAGAGGTTGCTATGTCCAGTTGTAATTTCTCTAATGCTTGAATATATGCACGGAAATGTGCACTCAGCACCTGCAAATTGGTAACATGATAAAAATGTCAAGAAAGCATTTGTTCCAAAATATCCAAGAAGACGCATAATGTAAGTTCTTAGCGGTTCTCTTGTTACTGTTAAGGACTAGAAAACTGTATAAGTTACAAGTCGTCACACACAGAGAATAGCAGTGTTACATAACCTACACAGAAAGTTTAGAAAAAATGTGTACATATGGAGTTCCTTTTTTATGAGTAAGGTTGACACCACAGCAAGTACACCAGTACATACAGAGAATTGCAAAAAGAACAGAATGAATAAAGACAGACAGGAATGCAACTGTAACAATCCATCGCCCAAATGTCACCAACAACCAAACCCCACCTTGGGGAAGCAGCACAAGCATGAAACAGCTAGCCTGGGCCTTTGAACTCACTTTGTTGAGGATTAACATATAGTTGCTAAATTTGGACCCTCAAGCATGCCTGCTACTACTGTACACTTTGTGTACTAAACCTTAAACTCTACAGGCAACAATTGGGACACACAGCTGGACCAGAATCTAGGTCAGACATTGATAATCTAATACCTATTCACACCATATTATGACATTTATTATAACATTCACCTTATTCATTGTATCAATATAAGCTGCACGAACTTCCGCATATATCTCCTTAGCATGTTCCTTAAGAAAAACTATCGTGTACCTGCAATGGAGTACAAACAAAAATCAAGAAATTGCACACCAGAGAGAGAGAGAAGATTTAATCATATGGCCATGTAAAGGCACTTAGCTCAGTTTGCAGTTGTTGCATTGTGCTGCATTATGTATATTGTGAAGTTACCAAACGAAAATTTAAAATCAATTATACTTGTTTTACAACTCAAACTAGGGTTAGACAAAATATATTATCCAACTATCATGTCTCTCCAAGTCGTTCCATAGTTTTGGAATGTAGTAATATCATCATTTGAAACTTATTATAAATTAAATGGAAAGTAGTTTGCCAAACGCCAAAATGTCTAAAAGTAGTTGCACCAAATAAAAGGATAACAACCACAGCAATGCCATCAGAGCTTTGTAGGTGCAAGGTGCACTTGATGTACTAGGTCTGCAAATCACCTTCAGCGCAAGGTACAAAAATTGTATGCGTGTCAGAAACATGAGGCACCTACAACAAGAACATAAAAAAGAATTCCGCTGACCACACCTCGTCCCTCGGTCTACCTTAGATTCATGACCCTCAGTTTGTCTTGGCTTCAGACTGAATCTGAGAGCATGGAAAATGGCATTGACCCATGACCCCAGTGACTATCCCTAGAACATTGCACATGCAAGAACTAAAAGTGGGTAAAAAAGGATAAGAGAAGACCGTTTTGCATACTTGTATTTGAGAAGAACACTCTGTTGTAGAATCTGAATATTTGTTTTCGGTTTTCTCAAGGCATAGAACTTTTGGATGACAAACTCAAAAATCTGCAAGAACAATTATGAACGCATTAGTCATCAGCATAAAACTCTTTAGTAGCTTTCTTCTATTGGATTGGCTAGATATAAAAATTCAATCAGCAAGAGACATATAAGGTGCATTTCCAGGCAACAAGTAGACTTAGTCATCACTTGCATTGTAACTGTCATACACCCTCCTGATTGTCAAAAACATGAAGGCTACCGAGGAACTCGTATCTTTCACATAAGAAAAATAAGCACCAAAACTTCAGTGTGTGGTGTACACCAACACCTCCAACCGAGCTAAGCTCAGTTCTTTTCCAGGTTAAGTGACATTAGGTTTATGAACTTTCCTCTAAGAATAGGTCATTCCTAAAGTACCTGTTTTTATTTAAGTTCAAGTTCATACTCTCATGAATAAACGACACACTTTTTCCAATCTCAACTTCTCAAACATATCTAAAGGCCTGATAAAGTTTCGGAGAAATCCAAGGACATTGATGTGACTTCTTAATTCAAATGACCAAATCTACAATGACTTGTATTTGCACTGGAGTATGCTATGAAGTATCAACTGAGCAATAAACAAAGGCAACAAAAATTAGGGCAATTCCTAATTTTAAATGAACCTTTATGGCTAGTACATTTAATGGCAAAGTGACACGCACTACTGTCCACTAGTGAGAAACTAACCAACATAGCTGCACCTTTCTTAGTCAAACAAAATTGGTTGCCATCAAAATGTACCAGATAAATTATTAGCATATCACTCTAGTTAATGGTGGATATACTAGGCACTTTCAATTTACTCATTTCTATGACATTATGAGCCAATTATACCAATTAAATATGAACTCAGATGTCATTACATGAATGAACTAACCGACCATGCAAACTCAGCAAGGAAAAGGGCATGACACATTATCCCCTCAACCCACATAAAACAGATGTTGGAAGCTACAGATGGCTCAATGCTTTAAACCAGCACATCTCATTAATTTAGTAACACCAGTGCACCTCGCTACTTCTTCAGACACAACAAATTTACCTATTTCGTTAACCTTTATGAATTAAACCAACAGAAAATCAAAATAAATAAGCATATAAATGAGTGTTTTAAAAATCAGAAACACAAGGGGAATATAAATATAAGCAGAAATGGTTTCCTTTAAGTATTTTGACAAAAATAAGCATGTATGAAAGATGAAACGCACATACGCCTTCAGCGTGATATAAATCCAAGATCTGCTCACACGTGATGGAACATACACGCATAAAAAACTACTAGTAAAAACTAGCGATTGTCCTTCAAACCTTTGAGACTGCTTTCTGCCTAAGTCTCTCGACCTCAGGTTGAACATCTTTTAGAGCCTTGGACGATTTAACCATCGCATCAGCTTCAATGAACTTGATTTTTCTGCTTAGAGTCTCAAGTGTTTTCATGTACTCATCATTAACCTGTAGGTTTGATGCATAGGTCATTTTCAGTTAACAATAAATTTAATCAGAATTGAACACCGTTTTAACTGCAAGAGAAGCAATTTGACTACAATAAATAAATCCTTGGGACGGATGACACATCAAACGAACAATTGAAGTGTTCTATAGTTAAAAATAGCAATCATAGACAGAAAAAACCAACATATGCACCAAAGAAAAACATAATCAGAAAAATGGACAAATCACCTAAGAATGATACAAGGCAGTTAAACTGAATATTCTCAAGGTTGAGCCAGAAGAGAAGAAAACATTGGTATAATGGCATGTTTGGTTCTCTAGCCAAGCATTGTGTAATAGTAATACCATAGCTTCTAAAATCCCCTTTTCACCAGCTGTGTGTCTGAGTGTCAAGGCGAAGGGAGCAGAAGTATCCATAGCACCCTCTTACACTTTCTTCTTTGCCTCATATAGGATTAATTCCACCAAATGACTACACTTGGGCCACAACTTAAGGCCAGGGTATCACACATTGACTAGTCAAAATTGGCTATCTTTCATTGACAAAGATCTCCTCGTCCACAATAGGTAGTAAAGACAAGGTTATGCATGGAAACCAACGAATCCTCACTATGAGTATCAACAAGGCTAACCAAGGGTGGGCAAGAGAACAAAGCATGCCCTGCATAACTACACATGGTACCACAAAAATCAGAAAGTTGCAAGGTTAGCTGCAAACGACCATAAACTAAAAGATAGTAAACTCAGAAAGGAGTGATCACAAAGCAAACTGAGATATCTACAAAATAAACACCCAAAGGTAATTTCAGATGTTCGAATGAAGAAAGCATGTAGTAATGATCACCTCTCCATCAACAATTATGTCAATCATTCTTGGAGGCACTATTATATCCTCAACAAATTTTGACAATTTAGACTCTGCTGCCTACAGTATTTCCAAACGAGTGAACCAACATTAGGATCATCAAAGATAAAATTAAGCATGAAAAGAAAGAAAGATGTAACATGCAAAAAGTTATAAAAACTGTGAAACAATTCCAAGATAAGCTACTTTTGATGATTCAGATGGCAGTGCCTGCCAGGGCTCATTTCATAAGTTCTATACATGTCTTGCACTTGAGTCTTCAGTCTTGTCTCACTATTTGATAAAAAAAACTCTAAATAACAAATCACTCCTCCAATTAGATATAACACATTTCCTTCAAACAAAAAAGATATAACACATGGTTGTTCCTTCAGTAACAAATTATGATGCAAGATTATTTGTCAGAAATGTATGATAGAACCTTAATCGCATATGCAATATTTTCTGAAACATTATGTCAGGCGATGGGGTGATCATTCATATGTGTAGATATGTAAAGAACTATGATAAATAACACGGAAACTATATATGATCTAGCATCTAAACTTGAGATATTGGACGGTGTTAATTTTATCAGTCATAACATAACCAAGATGCAACCGCTATATGCTATAGAACCAGTAGTCCCTTAGATATTTCAAATCAAGGAGCTATCATGCACTCAGATCAGAAAAGAACAGCAAATTTAAGATTGCAATGGAGGAACAATTGACCATATACAGATAAAATGTACAGTATGAAGTGAACCAAACCTTACGATTTTTCAACTTTAATCCCATGTCCATAGATTTCTCCTGTAGGCCCTTTATCTCTGAACTTATAGAACCAATTTCTGTCTACCACAGAAGTCAAAAGAATTGCAGAATGACTTGGTGATGGTAAAAGGGTGAGTTACTTTTGTCTATAGGTGAAAGATTAAGATTGTAAGTAGAGAAAACAGAAGAATATAAGTATAAAGACTTTTGGTTTGAGAGGGATCATTTGTCATCCAATAAATGATAAGAAAAAGTGAAAACTAAGCTAAAAATGATTTGGTTCAAGTATGGTCAATGAAATTCCCGCATGGATCACATAATAAAAACTAGAATATTACATTGAGCATAGAATTGTGGTACTGGTAAACAAAGTTCTTCCAAGGATAATTATTTAGCTGACAAAAGGACAGCTTAAAAATACAGAGGCATGCTCCTAGTGAATTTTCAGGTAGCTGACAGTAGGCAGACTCCTATTACAGAACAAGTTCAGAAACCACGTGAATTGCTAATTGCTAAAAGTAATACTAAAGTTTGTACATTCCAAACCTGTATAACTACTCACTCAACTAGCCAGCACACAAAAGAAAGCCAAAGATAGTGCCATCAGAACATATGAGAATATGCTTTTACCTGGAATCCAGTCAGAACAGTTTCCATTTGTGACAAAATGTTATCACAGTCACGAATCTGATCATGCAGCGATACTAGGTTTTCACTTTCTCCAATGTAATCCTAGGAAGAGGGAACACTACATTTTATCCACTGCCAATTTCTATTTATGCAGTATCGAAAGCTCAAGATCACAAATTTATAATTCTCCACAACATTTGTGCAATTATTTGATCAACATAAACTTTTGCTGGTGAGAATAGGTTAGTCATTGGATGGATTCATAGTCTTATAGCCATATAGCAAAATAAGCTAAACACGCTTATTTCAAAATAAAATAAAATCATGCTTTAACTGTATTACTACTCAACGTCAAATTCAAACTGCAGGTTATATGTATATAAAAAGAGCAGCTCTAGATTGGTACAGCCACATTAACTTGGATGATTGATGTGAATGATCATATCATAGATAAAAACCTGTATAGAATCGAGCTCAATTTGGCGAATGTTGTTCTCAACGCCTTTTGTGTAATCACGAAGTTTGATGCCATTAGCCAGGATATTTGCCACTTCCTACATCCATACAGAAAAGTAGAATCAGCGATCCACGCACAAGAAAGAAAGACAGAAGACTACACTGTTTCTTGCTCGGAATTGGTGAGCGAGCTTGGAAAGACAACAATGCAGCACCCAGGGACTTGTGAAGCACATAGCTGAAAGAGCTGAATAACTCATTGGCCCACGGCCTCAGCAAGCTCGTCACTAGTCTACAAGAAACAAAAAAAAAGCATCGAATCAACAGGCAGCACCTCGTCGTTCTTGCAGTCGTCGAGCTCCTGCCGCAACCCCTCCAGCGACAAGTCCTCATCACTGTCGAAAAACCAACGCAAAACAGCGCGTAAAGGCTCACTTTCTAGAACAGCCACGTACATATCCACGGCCGAGATAGGGCGCGCACGGTATCCGTCGTCCGTACCTGGCGACATCCTCGTCGACGGCGAGGTCGCCGACCAACAGCCCGAGGTCGAACCGCTCCCTCTGCCCGTCGTGCGCCTCCACGGCGGCGGGGGCAGCCTCCATGTCGTCGGCTGCGGCGGAGGGACTACCGATGGGTGGTGAGGATGCCGGGGATCGCCGCGGCGGGGTGGCTCCGATCCAGATCTACCACCGGTGGCGGTGGTGTCGGGATCGGATCGGTGGACGGAGGGATGTGGATCGGATCGGTCCCAGCAAAACCAAGATGGGGAAGAAAGAGAGAGGGGAACTGACGTGTATTGGGCTGGGCTTTAGAGTTAAGAATTTGTAGACTACGTAGCTTCTAGAAGGACTTATTGGGCCTTTCTTTAAAATGAGATATGGGCCTTGGCTGTTGCAGTCCAACAAGAAAAAAGTTTACTTTAGGTTTAAATCGTGTCATCAACCGTAAAACCATATAATATATCCCTCATTTTTTAAAATCAATGCAAATAGGCTCCTAGAACGGTTTGGATTATGATTTTGGCTAACGTGAATACAGCTAGAATTTATAAAAAAACAGTGAAACCCATGTCAATCACAAAAAAAGAAAGAATACTACATGTCATGTCAGTAGGTTATCGGTTGAAAAAATAAAATAAATATGTGGGTACCACGTATTTGTAGGACCCACATATTATCAACTCTCTATCTCTTCTTTTCTCTCTCCCACATCGAAGACATGGAGAGCTCGTTGGCCTTTCCTCCTCGACGTCGAGTTTCTCACCTGCCTTTCCTCCTTTCTTCTTGGCACCTATGGCCACCCCACCTTCCTCTTCCTCCACGGCATAGTGAGAGGTGCGATGGCGGTGATGGTTGCAGTGAAAGAGGCGAGGGAGGGACATTTTTGCCGGTGAGTTCCACACTACATCCCTTACTCACCTCATCAACTTCCTATTCCTCTACCTCCATTTCTCACAATAGAGCCCACTCCATGCCTCCCAAGACTGCACCGCCTCACCACCCACTGCCTTCCCTACCACCACTTGGGGGCAAGTGGTGGCGGCAACTTCTCATCGCCATGAGCTTGCCTCCACCTGCACACCTATGAGCTCCATGTCGGCCTCATCAACTGCTGTCGGGCATGTAGGACGCTGTCAACTAGGGGACCACCCCTACCTATCGTCTCCGTCGCCACTCAGGGGGCGGGCCCCTCCTCACACCACTTATGGGTTGGTCCTAGTTGATGGATCAATGGAGTTGTCATCATTAGAAAGAGAGGTCACCGTGGCTAGTGTACGGCAGATGCTGCTCCTCCCTTGCAGCTTTGGCCTGAGTACAGCAGAGGCTACCATCCTCCTAGCCCACCACCATTGTCACCAACAAGGAAGAAGCAGCATGTCACATCTAGGGAGGGAAAGGGAAGAGGGCTCTTTTGCCAGCCACTGCCAGCCACCGATATCTGGGAAGGGAGAAGGGGAAGGAGGCCGGCCGCTAGCCGAAGGAGATAGAGGAGAGGGGTGAGGTGGAGGAAGTGGGACCCATTAACATGTGGGTCTGACTATTTTTTTATTTTTTTGTTTGATTGACTATATAGGCCCTGTATATTTTGTTTTAATTTTTTTAAAATTTTATTTCAATACCACGTCAACAACATGTAGGACGAGTACCATGTTAAATCAGTCACGTAGGCGCCACATTAGCTAAAAACGCTGTCTAAATTGTCTTAGGACCTTATTTACACTGGTTATAAGAGATAAATGATATGTTATAACTAATTTTGCAATTGAGGTATGTGATTCAAACTCGACCCTTAGATCAATATCTAATGTGCTTTTTTTTTCTTCTAAGAACGTGCAGAATCTAGGGCTCTCAGTTCACCCATTCGCCATAGCCATCCATTTTGTTTATCTGCAAAATTAGAGCAAATTGCAGCTTGAGGTAAGGCACTCTTTATACTTGGATCAGAAAATTTTATAAAAATAAACTGTACATTAGGCCGCCATTTTTTTACCAATGTTGTTGCATGATCAAGGATGAACCACATTTTTCACTTTGGATTAAATATATTTACAAAATGTTCCACTTTAGACCAATTCTTCATTTGCCTACTTTCCTTGCTCTCTATTCTCTCTCCTCATGCCGTGTATATTAGGCTGCCATTTTTTATCAATGTTGTTTCAGGGATGAGCCACATTTTTCACTTTGGACTAAATATATTTACAAAATGTTCCACTTTAGATCAATTCTTCATCTGCCTACTTTCCTTCCTCTTTATTCTCTTTTTCTCATGCCGTGTACATTAGGCCACCATTTTTTACCAATGTTGTTGCATAATTAGGGATAAGCCACATCTTTCACTTTGGACTAAATATATTTACAAAATGTTCCACTTTAGACCAATTCTTCATCTACCTACTTTCCTTCCTCTCTATTCTCTCTCCTCATGCTGCGATGCCAATGAACAAGCTATGCTGATGATCATGATTTGTTTGTCCTATTAGATGCATAAGGAGGCACATGTTGCAAGTGGGGAATAAGTCTATTTTGCCTTCCTTAGCTAATGTCCTTAATTGATTCGCATAAAACTAAGTATAAAGCATCCTATAACTTTTAAAATTGGTACAAATACAACGATTTTCTGATGATGTGGCCTTTTTCCAAATAATAGGATCCACATGTCAGTTAGATAAATAATAAAAAAGAGTCTCCAGCATGTCCCCATGAGACATGAGTAGACGATGACGATAAGGTAGGCGGCGACAGCGGCAACAGAGAAATAGGACACCCCTTTCAGGCCCTCCAAGCCTGATTGCCTCCATGCATTCCCAAACATGGGACGATGCTGACTTCAATGATGCTCTAGCAAACGACGGGAAGAGGGCGGCAAGGAGGATTGCTGCCGAATCTAGAGGGAAGGCAGAGAAGACAGAGGTGGCTTTGAAAGTCCTATAGCTCTGATGCGGTGGAGTAGGTGGCTCAGCCTTTTGCCTCCTCGACTGCTTGTTGTACTTGTCCATGTTAGCGATGCAATGACAAGCGTGAAGCTTGGGGTACTTCATCCATGACCTCCAGTCGATAGGATGGCAAGATATAGCTCGCAGCGGCAAATTAAGCCAGTGGTTAGGCAATGGTAAATCAAACCGGTGGCTAGGGTGGCATTGTGAGGAGGATGGCGCAATAAAGGGACGATGGTGGCAGAGACCACCCTATCCTTTCCTCACCTTTGGCATGAGGACTCCTGACCCTCGATGCCCAACTTTGGACAAGGTAACATTGGGAGGTGGCCATCGGAAGCTTCGAGCTCCTCCCATGGCTCCTCCAACTAGCCGTTAAAGCACGGAGGGAGGACAAAACTAGTGGACAACGAAGGTGCCCTCGCAAGCATGCCAGTGAAAGAGGAGGTTTCCAAGGAGTAGGGTGGCAAGGGGCAAAGAAGATAGTGACATGTGAAAGAAGGGTTAATGTACTTACATGTGGTCACACTGGTGTTTTATTTTTATTTTTCATATTAATATTATATGAGCATTAAGATAAAGATTAATTTAATATGTCACGTAAATGTCACGTTAGATAAAACTACTATCAAAATTGTTTAGAGAGTTGATGGAGTCTATATAACTGAGGAATGACAATCTAGGTTGAGGAACGCAAATAGACTTTTTCCCTGTAGGAGGTACACAACCTCGTTGTTACACTATAGGGCGAAAAGCTTCGGCGACGAATAGTTGATTTAAGAGCCGTCGGCATAACTAAGACCATTGCTACATTCACGTGGGTGCAGGGGCCTGCTCACTGGAGAGGTGAGCTCATCGAGATACAAGAGGAGGATAGAGAAACAGACATGAGTCCAAAGTATATTACTTTGTAAAAGTTTCTTTCTAGTCTAAAATGAAAGAAAAAGTGCCTTATCCTAGTCTAAGTTATGATGGTGGTAATAATATTGACCCAATATACAATTTAATATAGATATTCAGTTTTCATGTGGAAAAGAAGCATATCAGCGTTTTGCAACAGTTGTATTTGTTGCAGTTCCTTGCGTACAATACCTGGATTGTTGGATTGCACGAGGAAAAAAGAAGAGTGTTCCAAGAGATGTGCTGTATACATACCCCATATTGCTAGCTGTCTTGTCTACGATGAAATTAATTATGTTGCTCTCTCATTATTAGAGAATAACTCTCTAGAAAAACTACCCAGCAAATAGGGATTAAAAGTGCATATTAAGTAAAAAAAATATAGGAGTATGGGATTCGAACTCAAGGCCTCTCACATCAGCCCTCGTGCACGTTACCAACTTACCTACACTACACATCTAAGTCAAATAAAGAATCTTTTCTTTTGAATCTACGTTGAGTTGATGTTGTTTTTTATATTAGTATTGGTTAGAGTTATAAACTAATACTAACATATGGCTTATAGGGACCTAGGCTTTTAAAACTGGTACTAAGGATCTTCTTAATATAAACGGTATATTTAGCTTTTTAGTAGATCAAAGCTCATTTATCTAATAATGTCTATTTAATTATCTATATATACATATATTAAGAATTACTGATGTTATGAAAAACCCACCATAGGTTTACCCAACCAACCTACGGTCTTTGGGCATCAATACTGATTTCTACCCATCAAGGGTATTCAATGTGTGCCAGGTGAGAGATGTCAGGTCTCGCCTGGGCATTTGCTCAACCCAACCCGTTATCAACCCTAACGATTCTCATTAATGCAATGGCTATATGAAAGGTAGAGCAAACTCTACCTTCTTGTCTTTTAAAGATGTCTAAAGGAACTGCTGATTTACAATAGTAGTATGGATCTTTTTTCCCTAAGCATGTGTCTTTCGTTTATTTATAAGTCTCAAATTCCAATTCAATAGTTGAAAATATCTTAAAAAAATGACAACGTTGATAACATTAGTCATCTATCATCCTACAAAAATCAATTTCAAAATTGATCCATGGAATGAGAAAAAAAAACAAATTGCACCCTGGATTTTATTATTTTCCTAGGTCAATTTTAAACTTATATATTGCTGGAGTAATATATTACAAAATTATTTATGTTATCATTTTTAAAGAAAATTCATAACCATTTATATGACATATAAAAATGAGTGTATATTCTCTTAAGGGAGTAAAATGGTTTTTCCATAGCTATAGTACTATCCTTTAATATATTACATTGGCTTGTTCAAAATTGAACTAACCAATATCATACATAAAACAAAGAAAGGAGGGAGTATTAAAGTAAGAGATGCATGCATGTAGTGCTGTACCTATCTGGTACGTACTGTTAATCGTGGCAAATTGGCAATGCAATATTGCAATTTGTTGTTGAAAAATACCAAGATGCCAAGACAGCAACTCAGCGAGCTAACTAGATGTAACGAACTTACTGGTTGTGGCCATGCTATGCTGGCCACGGCCTTCACGGCGGCCGTGCAAGCCGAGCAGTGCGGCAGTCAGGCCGGCAGGGCCGTCTGCCCCAACTGCCTCTGCTGCAGCCAGTTCGGCTGGTGTGGCTCCACCTCCGACTACTGCAGCGGCGGATGCCAGAACCAGTGCTCCGGAGGCTGCAGCGGCCCGGCCCCACCCTCCGGCGATGGCGGCGGCGTCGCATCCATTGTGTCGCGCTCGCTCTTCGACCAGATGCTGCTCCACCGCAACGACGCGGGGTGCCCCGCCAGCAACTTCTACACCTACGACGCCTTCGTCGCCGCCGCCAACTTCTTCCCGGGCTTCGCCACCACGGGCGACGCCGACACCCGCAAGCGCGAGGTCGCCGCCTTCCTGGCGCAGACGTCCCACGAGACCACCGGCGGGTGGGCACGGCGCCGGGCGGCCCCTACTCGTGGGGCTACTGCTTCAAGGAGGAGAACGGCGGCGGCGCCGGCCCGGACTACTGCCAGCAGAGCGCGCAGTGGCCGTGCGCCCCTGGCAAGAAGTACTACGGCCGGGGACCCATCCGGATCTCCTTCAACTTCAACTACGGGCCGGCGGGGCAGGCCATCGGCTCCGACTTGCTCAACAACCCGGACCTCGTGGCAGTGGACGCCACCGTCTCCTTCGACACGGCCTTCTGGTTCTGGATGACGCCGCAGTCGCCCAAGCCGTCCTGCCACGCGGTAGCCACCGGCCAGTGGACGCCGTCCGCCGACGACCAGGCGGCGGGCGCGTGCCGGGCTACGGCGTGATCACCAACATCATCAACGGCGGGCTGGAGTGCGGCCACGGCACGGACGACCGCGTGGTCGACCGGACCGGCTTCTACAAACGCTACTGTGACATCCTCGGCGTCAGCTACGTCGCCAACTTGGACTGCTACAACCAGAGGACCTTCGGCTACCTTACCTAGCTCGCTCGATCGCTCTAGCACACAGTGATAAATAATCACTGATTGAGTCGATCGAGTGCGCGCTAGCTACCTATATATATTTACATCGATGAATAAAATTTGATCGATCAGTAAGATAAAGTATTTTTATTACTCAAGTTGACATACACTCATTTCATACATTTCACCTAAAAAGTCATTAATTTTTTTTCAAAAACAATTAATATATAATATATAATTTTATAAATATGCAAGTTTAAATTTGATTTATATATAAGTAGAAAAATAATAATAAATATGATTATAAAAATATGTATATTTATTTTTTTATTTATTTGTATAAGTCAAATTTAAACTTATATGTTTAAATATAAACAATCTATCTTACCAAGTTTTTTTAAAATTTTTAATAACTTTTTATATAATATGCATGAAACAAGTGTATATCCGCTCGAGTAAAAAAAACACGTAATGCACGAAAAATACAATATGTTGTATGGAAGAATACCATACCACTTAATTTCTTTCTACCCATCATCAACTGGACAAAAATCAGACAGCGTGAAATCATCTACTAACTAAACTAGTTGATGTGCAACTTACCCATTAAAGAGGCCTTTAAATGGGATTTACATCAAAATGGGATTATTTCAGTCCAATGGATGTATACGGCCATGTCTAACTATGGTAATCAAACCCATGAATAAGAACTTGTGGTCTCTTAGAATACCATTAAAAGTTATGGTCTTTTTATGGCTCTTGCATAATCTCGGGGTTAGCCAAGAAACAATGAAACGGCAGCCAGTTGTATTGTTTCTGCAATAGCAATGAAACTATATACATGCAGCACCTTTTCGTCGACTAGCCACGGGCTAGCTTTATGGCAAATTATCCATATAGTCTTTGGATTAGATCCTTCAAAAACGTTTTTTAGATGTTTAGGAATTGGTTAACGGTGATTAATGTGGGGTTGAGGAAATAATTTTTTGTTGGGGTGGCTGCTTTATGTTGTATTGTTTGGCTAAATAAAAGTGATATTGTTTTTTTATGAAAAAATGCATGTCTGGCCCTACGTACACAGCTGATATTTATGCTTTCTTTGTGTCTACGCTCTTGATCTTTGATAAAAAAAAAAGGCATGACAACCCTTACGTCAAATCACTTGTTGGAGCGGACAAATAATGAAGGTGTTTGGTTATTGATGGAGATGTAGCAACAGGATATGCGAAAGTCGGGATTTTGTGTCCCTTCTTTTTAATACGTAGTACTTGTCAAACTTGTTAGTGTGGTAATATCGTAATAATTGATCGTTAGTTTGTTCATCTTAGATGTGAAAACGATTTTTTTTTCAAATTTATGACCTGACCAAAAAATCTTAGTCGAGACTCGAGACCAGTTCTTACAAAATAAGAAATTCTAGCATTTTTATTTTATATCTAAATATAAAGATTTATAGCACTATTTACAGTATTATTTATCACATCAATCATATATTTAAATTTTTTCACATCTTACTCCCATCCATTTGAGAGGTGTTTTCTCAATATTAATATATGCTAAACAACCTAAAATACTTATATTTTGAAATGGATGTAATAGTAGTAAACTAGTAGACTAAAAATGCACCTAGGCCTACGCGCGTAGCTCCAAATTGATCGATCGGGCGTGTACGTGCGCAAGCCTGAGTGTGGCTCATTGAGATCCAGCGAGCTTACACGCTTGCTAGTGGGATGAGTAATAGGGTGAAAACATATCAATCCGATCCATTCCAAATCCGTTCAAAGTGATGATACCGTAAGATTTCGTAGATAATAGCATCCGTATGTGAGCCGGATATGGTATTGGCATTATCCAAATAATGCAAATTATTTGAAATTTTAAGAAAATTATTCAAAAGACTGTTTTGCAGATAATTCGATTTTATTTGGCCATGAGACCACTCTATTGGGTACATTTAACATCCACTAACAAGGATTAACCTAACACTGTCTCTCAGAAGCATTGAAGCAGCAGACCATCAACCGCCAATAATCTCCCTCCCTCACACCCACTCGCACGACATGCTAATTAGTTAATGTGATATTGTGATTTGTGTTGTCTATTGTCCTATGTTGCAGTGTCATGTGATATTATTTTAAGTATTTGTGATATAGTTATTATATTAATTATTGTTGAATTGATGACTTACACACTATATTCGATGATTTTAAAGCCGAGAACACAGTAGCCAAAATCTGTATAGTCCGATGGTGCTAAAGCCGATCGGTTGAAAGGTGTTCGATGACTACAGTGAAGAAACCAATTGAATTGTAGCGAAGGAAGACTCGGTTTCAGATTGGAAGACTATCTAAATAAAACCAAGTTTACGAAGGAGCCGTAGAATCCACGGCAGGATGTTTTATCTTTGTAAATTATAGTCTTATATAATTAGGAAGGTTTAGTTAGTTAGTTAACTTCTTTAGAGTATTTTTCTTTATTTTTGTTAGGAAATAACGTCCGATGGTTATAAACGCATCAGACTCTATAAACCTATGGTATAAATATAGATCCTCTATACATATGTAATATATCTCTCGATCAATATACAACTTCGGCGCATCGCCACCCTAGTTTATATAGGTGTTTATCGGCGGGTTCTGACTCTCGACGCGGGGCTACATCGGTTAGGTCCGATCTCTGGTGAAGGGATAAGTCCCACCACTATCTCGATATGTTCTGCTCCGTCTAAAACTGCATCAGTTAGGTTCGACATCTTAGGCCGGTCAGATGTATCGCATCATGTTCGTGCAGGGCCTATCGACCTGTTAAGCTCTCTCTGCCATCGTCAATTTCGTACTGCATCAGTTAGGTTCGACCTACAGGGCTGCCGACGGTAGATCGAGCTTCAGGCTTATAGTTTTCTGCACGGCGTATTATTAGAGTGCTAGCCGATGAGTTATCCATACTCTGAGCTTCACGCCCAGCATATTGGCTCCTCGGCGGATACGCGCTAGGCCTTTAGGTTTCTCTTGATGCGCCACGTCGAGCACATTGGTCTCCTAGCCGATACGCACTCGCCTTCAGAAAGGCGTCCCCTCATCGGTTCAGCTAGCCGATAGGTTCGTTCCTGTCTTTACTTCAGCATAGCCGATCCGGCGTCCTCCATATCATCGCTATTAGCCTCAACCTCGTACTGTTTCTGTTATGTCCAATCTTCGAGGTTCGGTGTTAATGATGCTGTCACGGCGGGCGACGGGTCATCGTGCTGTCATATCCGGAGCGGCATCGGTTTTGCAGCCCGTGCCTTTTAATACGATTTCTTGCCAGTCCGCATGTGCCTTCATCGGTTTTCCAGCTAATGAATGATTGTTACGGCTTTCATCGACTATTCGGAGGGATTCTGTGCGTTTTGCTATCCTCTGAGTACACCCCGGGTCCTCTATCGACTCTGTGGTTGATCCCTCGTCGATACCTGTCTATGCCTTAATCGGCTCTCCAGCCGATTGAAGAGTTTTCCGATTCCTATCGGCAAATAGCCAATAGCAAAGGGCCTTTCGGACGTGGCCGATGGCCATCCCGATCCTATCGGCAACCAGCCGATAGCGAGCGCCTGTATTGGCCCACCATTTGACGGATCTGTTTGTCTCATCTCCTTGTCAATTGTAGGGTCAAATTGACTGGCACGCCCATACCCATACCGTCATGTCAAAGCCGATCGAACCTCATGGCCTTCGGCGCGCGTATCTCGAGCCACGGAGAGAAGCCAATCGACGTACACTCGGACTAAGCAGACCTCCTAGACGTTGACGTTTTCACGCCGGGACGCGTGAGAGATCTCGACGTGAACAGTTTACACACCAGATATCCGAAGGAATCCTTTCCACATCAACCCACGCTCTAAATTCGTTTTAAAAATATAATTTAAAATATGACCATTATCGAATCTGCTCACAGTTTACCCCTAATGAGTAATGTGAGATAGATGCGTGCGTGCGTGCGTGCCTGGAATTCGATCGATTTCTTGTAGCAGAGACCATATATGCCAGCATGCGAACGGCAAAAACTTGCTTCCACGTGCAGACGAGTGATGCCACAGTCAACGAGGGGTGCTATAGCACTAATTAATGCGCAGCGCGCGGCCGGGCGGCAGGAATAATAATGCTCACGTGTATGAAATATCTCAAAGTTGTCTTGCACTGCTAGGCCCTACAAACGGGCTCATAAATTTAGACTTATGATGGGCCGTTCGGTGCGTATAATTAGCCCAAGCAGCAGCTCATCCCATTTCAAACCTTGCACCCAATAGATAGATCTTGGTCTCCGTAAGGGTTCCTGACATCTGGTAGTGGCGCGACACGTGCCCCTTTGTCTTCTTTTTCTTTGCGTCTTGATGCGCCATTTACCGCTTCGCTAGGTTGCCTACTGCTTTGCTGATTCCTCTTCTTCTTTCTTCTGCTCTGATGCTGTTCCATACGTGTGCAGCTGCCGGTTGATTCGTTGGCTGGAACTTGCTGTTGCCTGTGCCTCCGTTCTATATTGGCTGATGCAGTGCTCTTCCTCTCCCATGCAGTGTGAATGCTTTCGTTGCGGATATACGCCGCCGACCTCGTCCTTCCGTGCCGTCGCTATTTCCTAGGTTCACGTGCTGCGCTTTTATTTGCTTTGCTTTCCTTTGCTGACACTTAGTTCGAGTGCGTCTTCATGCGCGTACGTGTGCTCTTCTGTTTTGTTCGATCTACCGCCTTACTCTGCTTGCATTCCAAGCTTTAGCCTCTGTTCTGTTCCTTCATACTATATCTCTGCTTCTTCTCCGTGCTTTCTTCTTCTTTCTGCGGCCTCTTTTCTCTCCTGTCCGTCGCCTTTGTTCTGTGAGCAGCTCGGTTAATCTGATTTCTTTCCTGTGCTCTGTTTTAGACACTCTCTCTCCGTTGCTTCCTTGCTTTTACTAATTATTTTCCCTGTTCAGATCGGTTTTCCTATGCCTGTCTGTTCTTCGCAATCCTACAAATCACTCAACACAGGCTATGCTTCGGATGTAAATCACACAGAACGGGTTGATCAGCAGGCTGGTTGGTCTGTCTTTCTTTTCTTTGATTTCGTTGCTCCTTGGTTACATGCATCTGACGGTTGATTGGTTGGCTTATCCGCTTACTCTTTTACTTGTGGTACAGGTCGAAGCCCAGCGCGTAGTTCTGGTCTCTCCGAGTCAGCCATCGTCTCATGAAACTAAGGTGCGCAATTTTGGTCTCGCCGAGGAAGGCGTCATCTCGTCAGAGTTTCGGTCATCATTCTTTGACATTGCATGCTTTTTCCCCTGCGTGATTAGTTGCCTAAAAATGTGTATAGTAAGACTAATACCCAACTCTATACAGTAAGTCGGGTATATATATATACAGTCTAGTGGTCCAACGGTCCAATGATCTAACACCTCCTGTAGTCGCAGCGGGAGGAAACGGACACAGAGACTGGATCAAAAATTGGTGAACAAAGGTGTAGGGAGGCTTTGGTTATAATATCGACGAACTGGTGCACCGATGGTACATGAAGCATCCGAACCTATCCTAATGCGACCTTGTTACGGACAAAATGAATGTCCATCTCTATATGCTTCGTACGTCGATGATGGACAGGGTTAGTGGTCATATAGACGGCACTGACGTTGTCGCAGTAGATGATGGTCACAGAGGAGATAGGTGCACGGAGCTCTAGGAGAAGTTGGCGAAGCCAGCAACACTCAGCGATGGCGTGGGCAACAACGTGGTACTCGGCTTCAACGCTAGAATGAGACACTATAGTCTGGCGTTTTGAGGATCAGGAGACTAGAGTGTCGCCGAGGAAGACGTAGTAGCCGGACGTGGAGCGTCAAGAGTCGGGACAGCCCGCCCAGTTCTCGTTGGAGTACACGGTGAGAGAGTCGATTGGGCTGGAGCTGAGGTGTAGCCCGCTGGAGAGTGTGTCCTTCACGTAGAGAAGGATACGCTTGAGCAGCGCGAGGTAAGATTCACGCGAAGCATGCATGAAGAGGCACATTTGCTAGACGGCATATGTGAGGTCGAACCGTGTTAGGGTGAGGTATTAGAGAGCACCAGCAAGACTTCGGTACTAAGAGGGCTGGCGACGAGTAAGCCATCGGTAGCGGAGAGTTTGGCGCGAGTGTGCTCGCTGCCAAAAAAATCCTGCGACCAGGGAGGGACAGCGGCTCGGTCACGCGAAGGCCTAGGAGGTCTCCTTATCTCCAGTGCAGGTCTTTAAGCCTCGAGGTTCACGAGCGTGCCAGTCAATTTGACCCTGCAATTGATAAGAAAGTCAGACGAGAGAATCCGATATAGGTGCTCGCTATCGGTCGGCTGCCGATAGGATCGGGATGCTCTTCGATTGGCTGGGGATCCGATGTGGACAGGTGTTGATGAGGGGTCAACTGTAGAGCCGATGGAGGAAACAGGGTGTGCTCAGAGGATGGTGAGATGCACGGGATCCCTCCGGATAGCCGAATAGTGATTCATCGGCTGGGAAAAACTGATGAGTGCACATGCGGCCTAGGCAAGGATTAGCACAAGAAGTCACGGGCTGCAAAGCCAATGCCGCTCTGAATGTGACAGCACGAGACCTACCGCCCGCTGTGGCAGCGCCATCAACACCGAACCTCGAAGATCGGACCTAACCGAGACAGTATGAGGCCAGGGCTAGCGGCGATAATACGGAGGACGCCAGATCGGCTATGCCATATCAATGATAGAAGCGAACCCATCGGCTAGCTGAGTCGATGAGGGGACGCCTCTAAAGGCTGATGCGTATCGGCTGAGGTGCCAATGCCCTGTGAAGGTTAGAGTATGGATAACTCATCGGCTACTCACTCCGATGAGATGCCGTGCAGAAGACTATAGGCCTAAAGCTCGATCTACCATTGGCAGCCCCGTAGGTCGGACCTAACCGATGCAGCACGAGATTGACGACGATAGAGAGAGTTTAACAGGCCGATAGGCCTTGCACGGACCTATACTAATCTCTGACCGCCCCGGTCACTTCTTTCTTGGCCCTATGGGTAGTGAGGATCCATCTGATTTCATCAACTCAGAAACAGAAAGGATCCCGTTCAAGCACTCATCCATAACTATCACCGATTGGGCTCACAGCTGCAGATCTTGGCCTAGCAAACTCCTGGAATGGAGGAACTGGTACCTTAGAGTTTCTGCCTCCAAAAAGTCGTTATGGGAGGATTTAGAAATAGACCATTGCATCAACCTTTCCTTAGCCGATATGGAAAGGAACGAACCTCTGCTTGCATTGGCTTCTTACTTTTGGTCGGACATTTTGAATGCCTTCATGTTTGGTCATAGGCCGATGACCCCCACCTTGATGGATGTTACTATGTTGACCTGCCTCAACACCACCCACTACATAAATCTGTTCAGCCTCAGATTCAAACCTAAGCATCTACTAAACACCAAGAACATCGGAGGTTGGACTAAGTACATTTTCTTGCATAAAAAATTCTCCGGCCCAGTCGATAGACGTGAACATGTAGCATTCTTGAATCTTTGGCTAGAACGATTCTTCTTTGGTGGTTTGACTCTCGGTCCAACAATGAATATGCAATGTTTGGCAGAGCTCCTGGCCGATCACTGCCAAATTTCCTTAGGGCATTATCTTCTCAGAGCAACTTATCATCTGCTCCATCAAGTTGTGACCAAGCTATCAACAGGCCAACCAGTCAGACATATCGGCGGACCCTGGTGGTTTATACAATTTTGGCTGAACGTCTACACCTCCAAAGTCATTGCCAGGCCCCCTTCTCTTCCATGACATTCCCGACTGACTACCCAGAAGAAAACGAGGCCAGCAAACGCCGATGCATTTCGCTAGGTGAAACTTCATCGGTTCTTCCTAGAAGCAAAATGACCCTGCTCGGACTCAGTCGATGGTTCAAGTGTTTCTACTACGGCTTTACCAAAGAGGTCACCATCTGGTTTGCGTATGAGGATGACTCGTCCTTTGAAATGCCGTCTAGGTTTCATCCAATGAATGTCTTAGCCGATGAAGAATCGAAGACCATCTTTTTATCCTCCATAACTCCTTGTCTTCTACCGATCAGATTTTCAATGGGCCGATCTCAACATCCATCATAGAGTTCTATCATCCTTTGGTTAGTGCTTGTGAGTTGGGCTTCGGTCAACTCCCCATTGGCTTGTTCTTCAACGGTAAGCTCTGAGCCCGCGGAGAAGTGAAAAGCGGATTGGAGTACGACCGACTTAATTCGATGACATCGAACTTGTCCTTAGGGACTATCTCCACCTTCGAGCCCTGCATATCCAATACCAAAATCTTGGCTCGATGGTAGTCAGAATGGGGAAGGCACTTATATAGTCTATCGGCTGAACATTATTGCCTTCGCTTCAATCCCGACTATGTAGAATCCGATAGAGAGGTAA
This sequence comes from Oryza coarctata, assembly GCA_030770085.1. Taxonomy (NCBI): domain Eukaryota; kingdom Viridiplantae; phylum Streptophyta; class Magnoliopsida; order Poales; family Poaceae; genus Oryza; species Oryza coarctata. The sequence goes on from CM061466.1 coordinate 16,848,538, forward strand.
TCCTTCTCCTTTCACTATCATTTCTTCATCTTATTGAATTTCAACTGTATCTTGATTCCCGTGATTCCATAGGCTGGCGACAAAGATGCACCTTCGACCAGCGCAAGTGGTTGGCCGATTATCTATCAACCTCCATCGGCCAGATCCCTCCTTGGGCAAAGCGGTCCACCTCCATCGGCTCTCCTCCGAGTGTCGCAAGTCTCAAGGCCAAAGCGTAAGAAACTAGCTGCTCGGACGGTTTCTAAGAAACGGAAACCCGACGCTGATGGTGTCATCGTTGCATCGGCTTCACGAAGCCCTTCCCCCGTGGCAATTCTAACTGGAGGTTCCGATTGACTCACTGGTGGAAGATTGCGGGTTGATCCGTGGAAGACTTGCAGAAATTCAACACCTCTTGCCTGCGGAACTGTCGGATGCACTTATGTCTGCTGCCTACTTGGAATTCCAAAGGACCCGGCTGACCGCATCAATACAACGCATAGCCGATCGCGCTGAGCAAAGCCACCTGGCTCACAACGATCGGCTGACTGCCCTTGATGAAAAGAAGAAATTTGATGAAATGTCAGCTGACCTTCGACACGCCAACACCAAGCTTGGCCTCTTGAAGAAACGAGAAGCCAATTTGATGGCAGAACTCGACAAGGTTTGTGAAGACATCAATTCCACCGAGTTCCATCTCATCGGCCTATCAAAATCGATCCAAAATCAAGAGGCCAAGGTAGCAGACAAAGTGCGGCTAGCAGTTCGTCGGTATAAGAACTTGAAAACTATCCCCGGATCAGATGAGGATGACATCCGCACCATTAACGATCTAGATCACATCCTTCTACACGCGATTGAGGCCATTAAGAAATTCTTGTAAAACTTTAGCCTCGGAGAAATCTAGATGTCATCTTGAACATTAACTTTTGCGATAAACTTCCATCGGCTTGATCAACGAAAGTTGTGTATATAAATTTTCTAAAGGCGATACCTCCACGATATCGGTTGTATGTAACCGATACAAACTATATCGACTTTCGTATATTGTCCATCGGCTATGCCCTAACCGATCATACAAATGGTACCGTCAGCTGGTACTACCCCTGAAACCTTATCTATCTTGAATCGGCTATGCTCAGCCAATTTAGGCGCCTATCCACATGCTAGGATAATACTTTTTTAAATATTTTCCATTAAACACTTTGGTAAACTTCTATCCTTCAAGACTTTCCAATATGTAAGCATTGCCAGGCACACACCGATTGATCCGATAAGGTCCTTCCTAATTCGGTGACCATTTTCTAAACTTATTATCCCTAGATCCAATCGACAAAATTAACTTCCAAACGAGATCTCCTTCAGAAAAGGATTTGGTCATTACTTTTTTGTTATAATGCCTAGCGACCTTAGCCTTGTTTTTCTTGATCTTCTCAAATGCTTCTAACCGACTCTGAGTCAAATCATCAAGCTCATCGGTCATCAACATGTAATAATCATCGGCTGTCAACTGATCCTGTAAAGACACCCTCTTGGAGCCGATGTTAACTTCCCATGGAAGAACTGCTTCATGACCGTATACCAACTGATATGGTGGCACCTGGGTAGATCTATGACACGTCATTCGATAGGCCCACAACGCATCGTTCAAAGTGACATGCCACCTCCGTGGTTGTTCATTGATCTTACGCTTAATCAATTTTATTAAACTCTTGTTAGAAGCTTTCGCCTGTCAATTAGCATGAGCATAATATGGTGATGAATTTAACAACTTAATCCCCATACTGGCAGCAAACCTTTGAAACTCCTCTGACATAAAGATAGAACCTTGATCGGTGGTAATTGTCTGTGAAATTCTAAATTGATATATGATATGTTCCTTGATAAACTCAATTGCGTCCTTAGAAGTAACTTTCTTCAAGAGAATAGCTTCTACCCACTTTATAAAGTAGTTTGTTACCGCCAATATGAACTTATGCCCTTTACTGGACGAAGGATAAATCTGGCCGATCATATCAATTCCCCAACCTCTAAACGACCATGGCTTGACTATCGGATTCATAACCGACACTGGAGCTCGCTACACATTCCCAAATTTCTGACAATCTTGATAGCCCTTGTAGTATTTAAAACAATCCTCCAGCATACTCGGCCAAAAGTATTCAGCCCTCCTCATCATCCATCTCATGTTATGAGCCGATTGATGGGCTCCACAGATGCCTCCATACACCTCGCTCATCACCAACGCAGCTTCTTCATCACCCAAACATCTTAAGAGCACCCCATCGACTGATCTATAATACAATTTTTCATCAAGTAGAATGTACTTAATAGCCTTATCCCGAAGCTTCTTGGAAATCGATCTTGATGAATTCTGCAAATACTGAACAATTTTCCATCTCCAATCATCGGCTTCCATATGGCTCTCGATATCGGCTATCTCAATTTTCACTCTACTGTTCAGCCGATACCCTAAAGCAGTCTGAGCAAGATCATTGGCCTCCGCGTTTTGCTCTCTAGAAATATGATCCAATGTCACTAAGTTGAAATCCTTTAACAACTGTTGACATTTTTCATAGTATGACTTTAGAATTTCATCGTTGCATTTATATTCCCCCGATAATTGTTTGATTACCAACCAAGAATCCCCAATGACCTCTATCGTATAGGCTCGAATTTCTCTCAGCAGCTGAAGTCCGTTGAGTACTGCCTCATATTCTGCTTGATTATTTGTACTATACGGTTTGATTGTGAAGGCAAACTCAAAACTTGCCCTCCGAGGCGAAATAATCACCAAACCGATACTAGATCCATGCTTACAAACCGATCCATCAAAAAATAACATCCATAGGATCGGCTCCATATAATTCTCTTGGACTCCTCTATGCTGTATAATAAAATCGGCTACTACTTGTCCCTTGATTGCCTTAGCCGATTCATATCTCAGATTGAACTCCATCAGAGTGAATATCTATTTACCAACCTGCCCCCTCAAGACTGGAGCTGATAGCATGTATTTGATCACATCGGATTTGCAAAGCACTGTACACTCAGCCGATAGAAGATAATGCCTTAACTTTGTACATGAGAAATACAAATATAGGCATAACTTTTGCACAGCTGGATACCTAGTCTCAGCATCTAGAAGTCATCGGCTTAAGTAAAATACTACTCATTCTTTTGACTCAAACTCTTATACAAGCACCGATCCGATTGACTTCTCATCGGTTGACAAATATAATTTGAATGGTATTCCCTTTTGCGGCGGAATCAGCATTGGTGGAGATTTCAAGTATTCCTTGATATGATCAAATGCTTTTTGCTGGTCATCACCTCACACAAACTTTTGATCGGCTCGTAACCTTAATAAAGGAGTGAACGACTCAGTTTTTCCTGATAAGTTTGAGATAAATCTCCATATAAAATTGAGTTTGCCGATCAAGGATTGCAGCTGTAGTTTGTTGCTGGGTGGCTCGGTGGTCTGGATGGTCCTGATGCTTCGTTGACTGACTTCAATTCCTCTTTTATGCACCATGAAACCCAAAAATTGTCCAGCCGATACGCCAAAAGCACACTTGTGAGGATTCATTTTGACTCCGTATTTCTTCGTCCTTGTTAACACCAAAATCTGGACGATCCGATGGTGCTAAAGCCGATTGGCTGAAAGATCCGATGGGGCTAAAGCCGATCGGCTGAGAGGTCTGATGAAGGGTTTAATGCAGTCATCGGCTGATGGAGATACTGAGACAAAGTCGATGGAGAACTGTAGAAAAGCCGATCAGATTAGTAGAAGATTGGACCGGCTTGAAGACAGGGCATTGTCCAATCGGGATTAGGTCCGAGAAGCCTGAGGGAAGGAAGGAGAAGGATCGGCTTGACTAAAAGTCGGTCATACTCAAAGCCGCTTTTCACTTCTCCGTGGGCTCGAAACTTGCCGATGAAGAACAAGCCGATGGGGAGTTGGTCGAAGCCCAACTGACGAGCACTAACCGAAGGATGGTAGAACTCGTATGATGGATGTTGGGATCGGCCCATTGAAAATCCGATTGGCAGAAGATAAGGAGTTATTGAGGATAAAAAGATGGTCTTCGATTCTTCATCGGCTAAGGCATTCATCGGATGAAACCTGAAAGGCATTTCAAAGGACGAGTCATCCTCGTACGCGACTTGATGGTGATCTCTTTGGTAAAGCCGTAGTAGAAACATTTAAACCATCGGCTGAGTCCGAGGAGGGGTCATTTTGCTTCCAGGAAGAGCCGATGAAGCTTCACCCAGCGAAATGCATTGGCGTCGGCTGGCCTCGTTTTCTTCTGGATAATCAGTCGGGATTGTCATGGAAGAGAAAGGGGGCCAGGCAATGACTTTGGAGGTGTAGACGTTCAGTCAAAGTTGTATAAACTACCAGGGTCCGCCGATATGTCCGACTAGATGGCCTGTTGACAGCTTGGTCGCAACTTGATGGAGCAGATGATAAGTTGCTCTGAGAAGATAATGCCCCTGGGAATTTGGTGGTGATCGGCTAGGAGCTCTGCCAAACATTGCATGCTCGTTGTTGGACCGAGAGTTGAACCACCAAAGAAGAATCGTTCCAGCCAAAGATTCAAGAACGCTACATGTTCACGTCCATCGACTGAGCTGGAGGATTTGTTATGCAAGGAAATATACTTAGTCCAACCTCCGATATTCTTGGTGTTTAGTCGATACTTAGGTTTGAATCTGAGGCTGAAAAGGTTCATGTAGTGGGTGGTGTTGAGGCAGGTCAACATAGTAACATCCATCAAGGTGAGGGTCATCGGCCCATGCCTGAACATGAAGGCATTCAAGATGTCTGACCGGAAGTAAGAAGCCGATGCAAGCAGTGGTTCGTTCCTTTCCATATTGGCGAAGGAAAGGTTAATGCAATGGTCTATTTCCAGATCCTCCCATAAAGTCTTTTTGGAGACAGAAACCCTAAGATACCAGTTCCTTCATTCAGGGAGTTTGCTAGGCTAGGATCTGAAGCTATGAGCCCAATCAGTGATGGTCATGGATGAGTTCTTGAACAGGATCTTTTCTGTTTCGGAGTTGATAAAATCAGTCGGATCCTCGTTACCCATAGGGCCAAGAAAGAAGTGACCGGGGCGGTCGGAGATTGGAATAGCGATCTGGCTCTTAAGATTCTATAGAAACCAGAACTCGACTACTGATGAGAAGTTGGGATGGGGAAGAATCGTGCAGAAAATAGGATGAAAGAGCAGATAATGTTTACCTTAGGGATTACATGTGTGGAAGCCATTGCGCAAATGAAGGAATAGCAGCCGATGAAGAAATCTGCGAGAACTCGCCTTCAGTCTTCTGAGCCCGTCGAGATTCGCGGAAATTTGTAAATGCTTGTGGAGCTCATCGAGGTTTGGGGGTTTTTGATGAGAAGATGTGTGTGGAAGAAGGCTGAGGAGAGGATATATTTTATAGAGGAGGAACGACCTAGGCAGAGATCTGAGCCGATTAATGCAGGTTTTAATGGGTCATCCTGGTTTGCGTAGGTTTCTAACGGCTCGAAATTTCATAGTCTGTTGGCAAACTCTAAAATTTGGGGGCATGTGTTAACGCCAAAATCTGGACGATCCGATGGCGCTAAAGCTGATCGGCTGGGAGATCCGATGGGGCTAAAGCCGATCGGCTGAGAGGTCTGATAAAGGGTTTAATGCAGTCATCGGCTGATGGAGATACTGAGACAAAGCCGATGGAGAACTGTAGAAAAGCCGATCAAATTGGTAGAAGATTGGATCGGCTTGAAGACACGGCATTGTCCAATTAGGATCAGGTCCGAGAAGCCCGAGGAAAGGAAGGAGAAGGGTCGGCTTGACTAAAAGAAGGTCCGATAGCTATAGTGGAGAAGCCGATCATGTTGCAGCAAAGGAAGACTCGGTTACAAATTGGAAGATTATTCAGATGAAACCGGGTTTGGGAAAGAGCCGTGGACTCCACGACAGGGTGCTTATTTTTGTAAATTATAACCTTACTCAATTAGGGAGGTTTAGCTGGTTAGTTAACTTCTTTAGGAATATTTTCCTTTGTTCTTACTAGGAAATAATGTCCGATGGTCGTAGATGCATTAGACTCTGTCTGTAAATCCATGGTATAAATATAGACCCCCTGGAAACATGTAAGATATCCCTCAATCATATACAAATTCGGCGCATCACCACCCTAGTTCATCTAGGTTTTACCGGCGGGTTCTGGCTCTCGACGCTGGGCTGCATCGATTAAGTCCGATCTCCACCGAAGGGGTAAGTCCTGTCACCATCCCGTTATGTCCTGCTATGTCTGAGGCTGCATCAGTTAGGTCTGATCTCTTAGGCCGATCGGATGTATCGCATCACGTCTGTGCTAGACCTATCGGCCCGTTAAGCTCCCTCTACCATTGTCAGTTTCGTGCTGCATCGGTTAGGTTTGACCTACGGGGCTGCCGACGGTAGATCGAGCTTCAGGCCTATAGCCTCCTGCACGGCGTATCATCGGAGTGCTAGCCGATGAGTTATCCATGCTCTGAGCTTCACGCCCAGCGCATCGGCTCCTTGGCTGATATGCATCAGGCTTTAGAGGCGTCCCACCACACGTAACGCCAAACGTATCAGACCCCCAGCCGATACGCACCCGCCTTCAGAGAGGCGTCCCCTCATCGGCTCAGCTAGCCGATGGGTTTGTTCCTATCCTTGCTACGACATAGCTGATCTGGCGTCCTCCGTATCATCGCCGCTAGCCCCGGCCTCGTACTGTCTCGGTTAGGTCCGATCTTCGAGGTTCGGTGTTGATGGAGTTGCCACGACGAGCGACGGGTCTCTTGCTCTCATATCCAGAGCGGCATCGGCTTTGCAGCCTGTGCCTTCTTGCGCTAATCATCGCCTAGGCCGCATCCGCAGTCATCGGTTTTTCTAGCCGATGAATCACTGTTCGGCTGTCCGGAGGGATCCCGTGTGCCTCGCTATCCTCTGAATACACCCTGGTTCCTCCATCGGCTCTGCGGTCGACCCCTCGCCGACACCTGTCCACATCGGCTCTCCAGCCGATCAAACAACATCCCGAACCTATCGGCAGCCAGCCGATAGTGAGCGTCTGTATTGGACCCGCTCGTCTCACCTCCTTGTCAATTGCAGGGTCAAATTGACTGGCACGCCCGTGAACCTCGATGCTTAAGGACCTGCACTGGAGATAAGCAGACCTCCCAGGCCTTCGCGTGACCGAGCCACCGTCCCTCCTCGGTCGCGGGATTTTTTGGCTATATGTTCTTCAATACCTTTGGATTTCACCACCACGTCATCAATATATATCTCCACCAGCTGTCCGATAAGATCATGGAACATGTAGTTCATGGCTCTTTGATAGGTAGCACCGGCATTCTTCAATCCGAAGTCATGACTACCCACTCGTATAAACCAATAGCCCCAGGACACCTAAATGTAGTCTTGTGAATATCTTTTTCGGCCATAAAAATTTGATTGTAGCCTGCATTTCTGTCTATGAAGCTAATAATCTTGTGACCCGATGTAGCGTTAATTAATAAATCTGCCATCGGCATCGGGTACTCGTCTTTAGGGGTTGCCCTGTTCAAATCCCGAAAGTCGATGCATATTCTTAACTTTCCGTTTTTCTTCTTCACTAGGACAATATTGGACACCCATTCAGCATATCGGTATGGTCTAATGAAATTTGCATCGTATAACTTTGTGATCTCCGCCTTGATTTCATGATGCCACTCTGCTTTGAATCTCCTCTGTGGCTGCCTAAATGGCCGATATCTCGGTCAGATAGGAAGCCGATGTTCCACAATCGATCGGCTTAATCTCGGCATCTCATGGTAACCCCAAGCAAAGCATTCCCAGAATTCCTTTAATAAATTTATCAGCTTTTCTTGGAATTCAACACATAGATTTTTACTAGTGTATGTCGGCCTCGGCTTGTCTCCTGATCCTATATCTATTTGTTCCAACTCATCGGCCAACGTAAAACCTTACCCTAACTTTCCTTCAGAGTCTTCTAAAGTTCCCATGGAAGCAATGGATCCGAGCCGACTTGCTGAATCGGCTTTATTCCTTTATCAGTCACCTCCAGGAAATTTCCCACCCATGTTTGTTCGGACAGGCAGTTGAATCCATCAGCTTCCTAGAATGGCACATCAGTTGTTCCCACGCTAGTCGACTGATCGGCTATGATCACTTCAACTCTGTCTCCTTGCCACTGTATGAGGCTTTGATGCATTGTTGAAGGAATACAACAGTTGGCGTGAATCCAATCCCTGCAAAGGAGTAGGCTATACGACCCCTTACTATCGATGACAAAAAATGTGGTAGCCAATGTCTTAATTCCAACTGTTAGCTCCACATTCAGTACTCCTTTGGTTTCTGATGGATTGCCTCCGAAGTCTTTCAACATCATATTTATCTTAACTAAGTCTCCAGCTGTCTTACCCAATTTGCGGTATGTAGAATACGACATCAAATTGACGGCTGTGCCTCCGTCAACTAGCATCTTTGCCATTGGCTTACCATCAACATATCCGTTGATATACCATAGCTTTAGGTGCCGATGCTTGGATTCTTCTGGTTTGTCAAATATGGCTTGACTCGGTTCCAATATTAATTAGGTAAAATCCTCTTCTTGACTTTCTTCATCAGATATATCAAATATGGCTTGACTCGATTCCAATATTAATTAGGTAAAATCCTCTTCTTGACTTTCTTCATCAGATATATTAATTGGACACCACTGATCCTTCATGGAGTATGATCCTTTGTTTAACTCCTAGTCCTTAACTGTCCTTTGACCATGCCCTTCGTTGATCGGCCCTAATCGGCTATGTGCCGATGCCCTAGTGATGGAAGGCTGATCATACAATGTTCGGCTCTGGTCACAGTACTGAAATCCTGGTTTGTTGTATTCAGGGCAGTCCTCGATTGACGGCAACCTCATGTTTTGATCCCAACAGTACTGAAAAAAAGGGACAACTCTAGTGTGGATTATACCTTTCTTGTTGTGTTGTACCTCGTCTTTCTTCGTCCTATAGTCTAGAATATTTTTTGATTAAGTCCGATGAAGTAATCTTCGACCTCTTCTAGCGTCTTTTTTCATCGGACCGATCTCCTGAGGTTCCTATAATCACCATATTCACTCAGAAAGGATGCCCGTCAACCTTCATCGGCCTTTTGTCCTCGAACTTGATTCTCCCTTGTTCGACAGCTGATTGTAACTATTGCCGGAAGACCTTACACTCATTGCTATGATGAGATATTGAATTGTGCCACTTGCAATACTTCTTTTTTCTAAGTTCTTCGGCAGACAGGATTACATGGTTCGGTGGCAACTGGATCTGCTTCTCTTGGAGGAGAAGATTAAATATCTTGTCAACTTTGTTAATATCAAAATCATATCTTTCTTCTTTATTTGCTTTCTTGATCCATGGACATGATACATGTTTTTTATTCCTAGTCCATTCTGCCAGTCCCACCTCCACATCGGATACCTCATTATCCGAGTCCGATGCGTATACCTATAGCTGATCGGCTTTTCGATGGAACCTTTCTTTCTTGGCACCTGCAAATCGGCTTTCGTGAGCCGATACTCTCTGGAGTAGATGAGACAAACTTTTAAATTCTTGTGAAGAGAAACGCTTCCAAATCGGAGCCAACAATCCTTGGAAAGCCAAATCGGCTAGTTGTCCGTCACTTAAAATGAGACTGTAGCATCAGCTTCTGACGTCTTGGAAACGCTGGATGAATTCCAGGACTGATTCATTGTGCCTTTGTCTAACCGATGTTAAGTCTGATAACCTCAATTCTTGAATTCTAGCAAAGAAATACTTATGAAACTGTTTCTCCAAATCAGCCCATCCCTTGATTGAATTTGGAGGTAATGAAGAAAACCAAGAGAAGGCTGGTCCAGATAAAGACAATGAAAATAATTGGACCCTCAGAGCTTCATCAGCCGATGCCTCCCCGCATTGAGCCAGGAATCGGCTAATATGTTCCATCGTAGATACGTTATCTTGCCCTGAGAACCTGGAGAAATCTAGAATTTTGAATCGGTGCGGCAGCGGAATTCTATCAAACCACTCTAGGTAAGGGTGTCGATACATGAAAGTTTATTCTTTAGGCTTGATGCCGAATTGCTCCCTTACAACTTCCGCAATTCTAGCAGTCCAATCTTCTTCCTTTAGATTCTCCTTTTGGTACTGTAGGATCAAAGTTGGTATCTGACATGATCCATAATGATCTCCTTGATAGTTATTACCAGGATATTCTTGTTTATATCCCCCGTAATAGGCCGTTCGATGATACCCTGGCATCACGTCTTCATGCTACCCCCCAATCCGCTCTTGCACTGGCGGAAACATATTTGTCAATATATCCCTTCTGGATTCGTAAGTAACTTGTGGTTGTGCTGTTCTCATCGGCAAATACACCAGCCCTTGATCAGGTTCTTTAACAATAGATCCATCCACAGTTTTCTTGATTAAGTTGTGCAAAGTGTTCACCAGTACACCCGATTGGTTAATGAGCGCATGGTGAATAGCTTCGTCAACTATCTCTTGTAGTAGCTTCTGAGGACTGATGGGTGGTGATCGGCTCAATTCTCCTTCCAAAACTGGCTTTGGCATTTTAGACTTTTCAATCGGCCCTTGTCGGGTCATTCTGAAGGACTCCAGATAGAGCTTCTAAAAATTAGCTGTGTTTTGCTCCACCTAGTATCTCTGCTCCTCAGTTAAATCCTTCATCGTTACTGGGATTATGTTGTTTGCGTTGATTTCTTTACCCTCCATTTGAGCACCATTGATTGAAGAACTTTCAACTGATGAAAAACGTCTTCTTGTCCCACTGGGCATGCCAAGAAGCATGCTCGCCGCCAAAAAATCCCGCGACCGGAGAGGGACGGCGGCTCGGTCACGCGAAGGCCTGGGAGGTCTGCTTATCTCCAGTGTAGGTCCTTAAGCATCGAGGTTCGCGAGTGTGCCAGTCAATTTGACCCTGCAATTGACAAGGAAGTAAGACGAGCAAATCTGATACAAGCGCTCGCTATCGGTTGGCTGCTGATAGCATCGGGATGCTCTTCAATCGGTTGGGGAGCTGATGTGGACAGGTGTCAACGAGGGGTCGACCGCAGAGCCGATAGAGGAACCAGGGTGTGCTCAGAGGATGGCGAGACGCATGGGATCCCTCCGGACAGCCGAACAGTGATTCATCGGCTAGGAAAAACCGATGAGTGCACATGTGGCCTAGGCAAGGATTAGCACAAGAAGGCACAAGCTGCAAAGCTGATGCCGCTCCGGATGTGACAGCAAGAGACCCGCCGCCCGCCGTGGTACCGCCATCAACACCAAACCTCGAAGATCGGACCTAACCAAGACAGTACGAGGCCGGGGCCAGCGGCGATGATACGGAGGACGCCAGATTGGCTATGCCGTAGCAATGATAGGATCGAACCCATCGGCTAGCTGAGCCGATGAGGGGATGCCTCTAAAGGCTGATGCGTATCGGCTAAGGGGCTGATGCCCTGTGAAGCTCAGAGTATGGATAACTCATTGGCTACTTACTCCGATGAGACGCCGTGCAGAAGACTATTGGCTTGAAGCTCGATCTACCGTGGGTAGCCCCGTAGGTCGGACCTAACCGAGGCAGCGCGAGATTGACGACAGCAGAGGGAGCTTAACATTTCGATAGGCCCTGCACGGACGTGATGCGGTACACCTGATCTGACTAAGAGTTCGAACCTAAATGATGCAGCCTTAGACAGTACAAAGCATACCAGTATAGTGGCAGGACTTACCCCTTCACCGGAGATCGGACTTAACCGATGTAGCCCCGCGTCGAGAGCTAGAACCCACCGGTAAACACCTAGATGAACTAGGGTGGCGATGCGCCAAATTTGTATATGATAGAGAGATTTCTTACAAGTTTCCAGGGGTCTATATTTATACCCTAGATTTACAGACAGAGTCCGACGCGTCTACGACCATCGGATATTATTTCCTAGTAAGAACAAAGGAAAATATTCCTAAACCAGCTAAACCTGCCTAATTGAGTAAGGTTATAATTTACAAAAATAAGCACCCTGTCATGGAGTCCACGGCTCTTCCGCAAACTCGGTTTCATCTGAATAATCTTTCAATTTGTAATCGAGTCTTCCTTTGCTGCAACCTGGTCGGCTTCTCCACTATATCTATCAGACCTTCTTTTAGCCAAGCCGATCCTTTTCCTTCCTTCCCTCGGGCTTCTCGTACCAGATCCCGATTGGACAATCCCCTGTCTTCAAGCCAATCCAATCTTCTACTAATCTGATCGGCTTTTCTATAGTTCTCCATCGGCTTTGTCTCAGTATCTCCATCGGTCGATGACTGCATTAAACCCGCCATCGAACCTCTCAGTTGATCAGCTTTAGCACCATCGGATCTCCTAGCCGACCGGCTTTAGCGCCATCGGATCGTTCAGATTTTGGCGTTAATAGAGTGTCGACCAGAGTGGCCGTGGGGTGAAATTTGGCCATGCCCGTACACCGGAGGAGATCGAAGGCGTACTGACGCTAGGAAAGGAAGAGCCCGTGAGAAGATTGGGTGATAGAGATGCCAAGGAAGTGATGGAGAGGACCGAGATCGATCATGGAGAACTCGAAGTGGAGTCGAGCCATGTTCTGGTGTAGGAGGGATGGCGAGGACACTGTAAGAACAATGTCGTTGACGTAGAGGAGGAGATAGGCGGTGACATTGCTGATGTGAAGAGTGAAGACAGAGCTATCGGACACGGAGGCCACAAAGCCGATGTGCTGAATGTAGGCAGCAAAAGTGCTGGTACCTGGTCCAAGGAGCTTGTTTGAGGCCGTAGAGGGAGCGCTGAAGGAGGCAGACATTGTCAGGACGAGAGGGATCGACGAAGCCTGAAGGGTGCTGGCAGTAGACCGTTTCCGTCAGATGACCGTGAAGAAAGACGTTCTTCACATCGAGCTGGTGGATCGGCCAAGAGTACGAGGCAGCCAGGGTGAGAACGACCCGGATGGTGGTGGGTCTGATGATGGGACTGAAGGTCTCATCGTAATCGATACTGGGGCATTGGAAGAAACCTCGAACTACCCAGCATGCCTTGTGACGGGCAAGTGAGCCATTGGCGTGGAACTTGGGTTTAAAGATCTACTTACCAGTCACAATATTGGCACCGGGAGGATGAGGGACGAGGTGCCAGGTCTCATTGTCCATGAGAGCCTTGTACTCGTCGACCATGGCCGCACGCCACTGAGGATTGGCCAGGGTGGAATAAGAAGTCACCGGGATAGGTGAGATAGTACAATAGACTACTAAGAGCCCGTAGCGCTTGGTGGGGCGGAGGGACCCAGTTTGTGATTGGGTAATCATGTGAGATATGGAGGGGACAGGAGCTGATGGGAGCATGGTAGGTGGGGTGGGGACTGGTTGGGGAGAGGCGTCATCGGCTCGGGATCGGCGACTGTATGTGAGAGGAAAGGGCTGAACTAGATCGGCCTAAGTCGATGGGGGTGTATCGGCCGATTGGTTAGGTCGGTCTGATGGAGGTAGAGTAGTTGATAGGGAGGAGGGAGCCGATGGAGGCTGAGGAGCCGATGGAGGTGGATGGGCCGATGGGTGGTTATGAGCCGATGAAGGCTGAGGAGCCGATGGGGTTGAGGTGTTTGATGGAAAGGAGACATGATCAGCCAGAGCCGATAAGAGTGGTAGGACCGATGGGGGTCCGATGTGAGTAGCATCGAACCGAAGAGGAGTGGGATAGCTGAACAGTATATCCTCAGGAGCGGCCGATGAGGGGGCCGGAGGTGAGATTGGTGGAGGAGACTGGGAGGGCACGGTATTGGTAAGGAGGAAGTCGAGATCGCTATATGAGGATCTGGGATTAAGTAGACCGAAGGGGAAGCAGGTCTCGTCAAAAACAACATGGCTAGAGATGATGACCCGACGGGTGGAGAGATCGAGACATCGGTATCCCTTGTAAGATGAGGGATATTTAAGGAGAATGCAGGCGGTGGAGCGGGGGGCAAGTTTGTGAGGAGTAGTGGCAATGAGATTGGGGTAGCAGAGGCACCCGAAAACGTGTAGGTGCGAGTAGTCAGGTGCTGTGTGGTACAGAAGGGTATATGGAACATTATGGCGAATGGAGGAGCAAGGGCGTCGATTGAGGAGGTAAGTCATAGTGGTTAGTGTTTCAACCCAGTAAATTGTAGGTAAGTGGGCATGAAGTAACACTGTGCGACTTATGTTGTTAAGTGTGCGAAATAGGCATTCGGCCTTGCCGTTCTAGGGAGAGGTGTAGGGGCAGGAGAGGCATAGATGGATGCCCTGGGAGGTGAGGAAGGTTTGAATGGTACGGTTGACAAACTTCGTATCGTTATCGACCTGCAGAGCTTTAATGGAGAGGTTGAACTTGTTGGAGATATAGTTTGTGAAGTTAATTAGGTGGGAGGCAACCTCGGACTTGCTGGTGAGTGGAAAAGTCCAGCAATAGTGTATGTAATCATCAAGTATTGAAAGATAATACTGATTACCAGAGACACTCTTAACCGAAAAAGTCTATACATCACAGTGTCTTAGCTCAAAAGGTCATGAGGTATAAGACATAGAATTTGAAAAGGGCAGTTGCACGTGTTTGCCAAGTTGACACGAGTGGTAAACGGTAGAGCTACTGTGGGTACACTGGATAGAGGCGCTGCAACGTAGATTGGAGACAGCGTCGGGGCCGGGATGGCCAAGGTGAAGATGCCAGAGGCTGGTGGAGAGGGCGATGCTGGCGTGTGGAGTGGACGGCGCAGTGGGGATGGTGTAGAGGTCGCCACCACTACTGCAGCAAAGGATCTGACGCCGGGTTGGGATATCCTTCACAGAGAAACCAGAAGCGTCAAATTCAATTGAGCAATTGTTATCTCATGTGAATTGATGAACAAATACTAGATTTTGAATGAGAGAGGGAACAATAAGGACATTGCAAAGTGGAAGGTTAGTTGTGGGTGTAGACAGAAATGAGTCACCACGGCATTGGACAGGAAGAGAGTGGCTATTGCCGATGGTGATAAAGGGGAAGGAGGAGGGATGGCGAGAGCGTAGTATACTAACCGATGACGCCATGTGAGAGGACGCACCAGAGTCCAGCACCCAAGGGTGCTGAGGTTGGAGCGTCATCTGGTTGAGGACGGCGACGAGGCCAGCCTAGTTCTAGGAGGGAACCGACTGGGTAGGTGGTGGTAGGAGGATCGGCTGAGGCGGTAGGGTGGGAGCCGATGCTAGGTAGGCCTGATGATGAGCGTTGAGAATCCCTAGTTGCCAGCTGATGGGACTACGTGGCTGGGGTTGGGGTGCCCAGGGGTTGTAGCAAAGGCACGGACCCATGGGACCGGTAGACGGGATAGGGACTGGAGCAGGTCGCGATTGCATCGGACCGTGCCAGTTCTTGCCCTTGCCCTTGCCCTTGCTTTTACCGGTGCCACCGGTGCGAGCTGTGTTACCATGGTTAGGGCTATGGCTACCAGAGCCGCGAGAAGTGGCAGCAACACATGAGGATCGGTAGCCATGATCGGCTGTGGCGAGGAGAGCGGTGTGGGCCACGGTCTTCTTGTCGTTGGCTAGGTGGAGTTCTTTGAGAACTAACATGTCATGGGCCCGGGCAAACGACGGAATGGGTGTGGAGTTGGCGATATCATCGGCGGTGTTGGAGAAGCGTGGGTTAAGTCCTCATAGAAGGGCGAGGACGAGTTGTGAGTCGGCCATAGGGTGACCGATATCACAAAGGGCGGCAGCCTTTACCTTGAGGCACTCGCAATACGAGGAGACAGAAGAGTCTCCTTGTACCATGGAGTGGAATTCGTTTAGTAGGAAGATGGCGCGCGACTGTTTGTTGGCAAGGAAGAGCCACTCGATAGCCACATAGAGATCCCGGGCGGTGGGGTCAGTGTCCTCCATGGCAAGGTCAAGGACAGAGTCATCGATCGAGCCAAGCAACTAGCTATGAATGCAGCACTCGGCGATGTCCCACTAGGGATCATCGGGTTGAGGTGGAGCGGAGCCATCGATGTGAGACTGGAGGCCGAATTTTCCATAGAGAGATTTGAAGAAAAATACCCACTTGGAGTAGTTGGTGTTAAGGTCGAGAGAGATGAGAACATGAGATTTCACGTTAACGACAGCGTAGGGTGGTGAGAACATCGGCGGAGTGGTGTCTGAGGTGTGGTCAGAGGCGCCGAGGGCCAGAATAAATTCAGCGACTAGGAGGGTGCTAGAGCTAAGGGCTGACTCGGTGGCCATGACAAGAGGGTAACGGACGCAATAAGCTGATGAGAGTAAGGTCCGATGAGGGTAGGGGGCTGATGGAAAGAAGTCGATGAAAAAAGTGATCGGCCGATCAGGGGAGTGGTTGGACGATGGGGAGTGGTTGGGGTAGGGGGCTGATGGGAGTAAGTCGATGAGAAGGAAAGGTGGGCCAACCTGCCGATGGGGAGTGGTTAGCCGATGAAAGGTAAGCATCGGAGTAGTTGATGAAAAGGTGGGTGGCAGAGTAGGTAGGTCAAAGAATGGGTGGGTCATAGACGTGAGAAGATTCACGTTCGTGAAGAGAAGTTTCATATCCTTAGACTCGTGGAGGCAAACGTGAAGAGAGGGCAGACGCGAAGAGAGGAGGTTCGTGTCTAGGAGGCAAAGATTCATGTCTGTGGACACGTGGACACGTCGGAGTGGCTCGGACGTGAGTGGAGAAGGTTCGCGTCCGGGAGCGGGTGAGCGTGTCGAAAAAGCGGGAACCGAGAGAGAGGTTCTAGCCGATAGAGGGCGGATGGGTTCAGCCGATGGAGATGACGAGCGCAGAGGTGCGCCGGTGTTAGAGGAGAAAAGGTGCGCCGAGGTAAGAAAAGGGCGAAGACGAGTGTGAGATGGGACGAGGAGGCGGATGGAGACCGTCGCCTCATCACGTGGTGGAACAAGGGATGGGAGAGGGTAGTGGAGAAGGAGAAAGCCGTCTGTAGAGGAGACAGGAAGAAGAGAGAGTCGAGACGAGAGAGCAAAGAGGGAATACCGGGAAGGAAGTCGGCGACAAGAAAGAAGCGTCGGCTCACCGGTGGGAGAATGCTAACGCGCCGAAGATGTCTAGACCTGCTCTGATACCATGTAAGAATGTGTACAATAAGACTAAGATCTCAACTCTATATAGGGAGATCGGGTCTATATATATACAGTCCAGTAGTCCAGTGGTCTAACAACCTGTAGCTCGGCCCACTATGGTGTCGTCGGCTCTACCGTTCCCGTCTGCTCCCTGCTGCTGTCGTTCTCGATTCGTCCTCGACTCGGCGTTCTTCTTCCTTCTGTAATATTTTTTGTTTGCTTTATTCCTCATGCTCGCTTGACGCAACAATGTTAGATATATGGATATACTCTTGTAACAAATATAGATAGAGATAAGCTTGATCCTAGCTGTGATAGATTAAGTTTGTTACCTGTATATTAGGAAAAGCAGGTGTCTTACCATCTTATCTATATATATCTTTGTACTTCCTCTCGCCTGATTTATTGGCTAAATTAACACGAATCCGCCGCACCGTCGATGTTCCCATAGCTTCCTCTTCTCATCGGTGTCGCGGGACGTCCTCACGCTAATTGCAACATCCAAGACGGCACGAGAAGCCTGGCGCGCCATCAAGGGCATGTTCATGTCCCAGACGCGAGCACATTCCTTCAACGTCAAGCTCTCCCTGGCAACGATGCGGAAAGGTAACATATCCATCTCTGAGTACTTTGGAAAAATGAAGGCCTTGGAGATGAAGTTACTGCATCCGGTAAAGCATTAGATGAAGAAGATCTAATAGCTTTTATCCTAAATGGTTTGGATGAAGACTATGAACCTACTTTCTCTAGATTGGTGACAAGGGTAGAACCTGTTACCCTGGCAGAGTTATACTCTGTGCTGTTAAATTTTGAGAACAAGCTCTTCGCAACCGTGCTTCCTCGGTGAACTCTGCCAACTGAGGGCACTGTGGACCACCAAATCGAGGTCATGCTGGACACGGACGTGGTGCTCCTGTGCCCCATGGACGTGGCAATGGTGGACGAGGCAGGAGTGGCAACAACCAGCAGCGTGTCAACAATCGACCCATCTACTAGATTTGCTACAAGAGAGGCCATGTGGCTTCCGAATGTTGGCACCGCTTTGATGATGCATACGTACCTGACGAGAGGCATATTGCTGCTGCAACACATGCCACTTATGGAGTAGATACCAATGGGTATCTGGATACAGGCGCAACAGACCACATCACCGATGAACTAGACAAGCTATCTGTTTGTGAAAGATAAAGGGGAATGATTAGATTCATGTAGCAAATGGCATAGGTATAGAAATTAAGCATATTGGACATTCTGTTATTTTTACCGCCAGCCGTAATTTACATCTCAAAGATATTCTTCATCTCAAAAATCTTATATCCATTTATCGCATTGTCGAAGATAATTTTATATTCCATGAAGTTCATTCTAAATATTTTTTTGGTTAAGGATCGAACCACGAGAAACATGATTCTTAAGGGAAGGCGCCAACAAGGTCTTTACCTTCTTCCATCTCCATCCTCACCAGTGAAGGACGTCCTTTTGGTCACGCTATCTTTCTCGCGATGGCATAGTCACCTATCCATCCATTCTAGTCATTACACAAGTCCTTAGCTCAAATAATTTGCTTCAACTTTGATTTTGTGCAGTCCTCTATGATAAACTTTCTACATTAATCTCACTTTCATCTGAGTTAGTTTATGATGCATGTCAAAAGGCTAAAAGCCATCAGCTACCTTATTCCAAGTCGTAAATTGTGTCTCATCATCATTTGAAACTTATTTTCTCTTATGTTTGGGGCAATGAACCTAGTTCTGTTAGTAGGAAAAATATGTTATCTTCATTAATGATTATAGTAAATTTGTTTGGATTTATCTCCTAAAAATAAATCTGAAGTACTTGATTAATTCCTTGAATTTCAAAAGCTTGTTGAGAGACTCTTTGATAGAAAAATTATAGATGTTCAAACTAACTAGGAAGGTGAGTTTCAGAAACTCAATCCTTTCTTTGACAAAATTAGTATATCACATCATGTTTCTTGCCTCTATGCTCATCAATAGAATAGGTCAGCAGAGAGAAAGTATCGTCACATAGTGGAGGTTGACCTAGCTTTGCTTGCACATGCTTCTATGCCATTAAAATTTTGGGACAAAGCCTTTCTTGCTGCCACAATCTTATAAATCACATTCACAACAAAGTTATCAACTTTGACACTCCTTTAGAATAGTTGTTCAAACAACAACCCAATTGTACTTCTCTTCGAGTGTTTGGTTGTGCATGTTGGCCTAACCTTCGTTCCTATAATAGCGATAAACTTCAGTTTCGATCAAAACAATGTATGTTCCTTGGCTATAGTGCCATCCACAAAGGCTTCAAGTGCCTTGATCCCTCCACTCGTTGTGTATATATTTCTCAGGACATTAGATTTGATGAAAATATTTTCCCTTTTGCTCAAATGCACCCTAATGCTGATGCCCGTCTATGCTCTAAGATATCTCTTTTGTCATCTACCCTTGTTCCTACTGGCTATGATCAAGGGGGATAAGTACAGAGTAACCATATGCCTAATCCTCCTAATGCTTCTAATGAGTCTAATGGACAAAATGCAGGAGAAAATAAATCAAGTACAATTCATCGGGTGGATGGAGTAGAAGAGCAACAGATCGGTGGTGCACGCGACGCAGTGTATTCGCCAATCCATTCCACGACTGACACGCATGCATAGCATGGGCCATCTCCTACACCTGATGCGGACTCTCCACTGAGGTGCGACGCAGTCTACTCATCGTTCTATTCTATGGCAGACATGTGTGCATGGCACGGGTTAGTTCCTGCTCAATTGAGCAGTTGAGCCCAACCAGGCGGTGCCACCTCTGCTCCTAAAGACGATGGGGTCCACATGCATCTAGCGACAGAGGAGGTAGAAAATGGTGGCCCTGATGTGATGGCAACATACATAGAAAACAGTGGCCACAACGTGATAGCGACAGACACAGATCTTGTCGCGGATCCCCTCAGCACCAAACCAGAGGGAGAAACTCTAAGATCTTTTGCACCAACTCAACCTCACACCCGGCTAAGAAGCGGAATACGGAAAGAAAAGGTATATAGCGATGGTACAATTAAATATGGTTGTTTTACTTCAACTGGTGAACCTCAAAATACAGATGAGGCGCTTGGTGAGAAAAATTGGAGAGAAGCAATGGATGCACAGTACATGGCATTGATGAAGAACAAAACATGGCACCTGGTTTCACCTCAGAAAGGAAGAAATGTCATTGATCATAAGTGGGTCTATAAGATCAAAAGAATGACAGATGGAACTCTGGATAGGTTTAAGTGGCAAAATGCTTCAAGCAAAGGTATGTCATAGATTATAAGGATACATTTAGTTCTATTGTTAAAGTTGTCACTACTAGGATGGTTCTGTCTATTGCTATATCTAGAGGATGGAGTTTACGACAACTTAATGTATAGAATGCTTTTCTTCATGGAGTTCTAGAAGAGGAAGTATATATGAGACAACCTTCAGGGTATGAGAAATCTTCCTTACTCAATTAAGTTTGCAAGTTAGATAAAAGCACTGTATGGATTGAAATAGGTTCCTAGAGCATGGTACTTGAGGTTAAGTACTAAACTACAGGAGTTAGGGTTAAAGGCTTTAAAGGCAGATACATCTCTATTCTTCTATAGTAAAGAAGATGTCACAATGTTTGTGCTAATCTATGTTGATGATATCATTGTAGCTAGTTTTGTGCCTAGTGCAACCCTAGCTTTGTTATAGGATCTTGGAAAGGAGTTTGCTTTGAAGGATCTAGGTGATCTCGAGGTAAAAACAGTGACTAATGAAATTATGTTAAGTCTAGAAAATATGCACTAGATGTGTTAACTAGAGTAGGAATAAGTAGTTGCAGACCAATTACTTCCTCCCTGTCTACTTTTGAAAAATTATCTGTAAATAAGGCAAGTTTACTTGGGGCAAATGATACAACGTATTATAGAAGTGTAGTTGGAGTGTTACAATATCTAATACTAATAAGACCAGATATTTCCTTTCTAGGAAATAAGGTCTGTTAGTTTTTACATGTTCCAACCATAAAACATTGGGCTACAATGAAGAGAATTTTGAGATATCTTAAACATACTATTAAGTTGGAACTTAAAATTTATAAATCCTCATCCCTACCTATGAGTGGTTTTTCAAATGCAGACTGAGCAGACAATCTAGATGATCGTCAATCTACAAGAGGATTTGTAGTGTTTTTAGTCCTAATATTGTGTTATGGAGTGCTAGAAAGTGTCACGTTCAATATAGAAGCTAAATACAAAGCTTTGGCAACTACAACAGCTGAGATGATGTGGATCCAAACTTTGTTGATGGAGTTAAAGGTTCAGATGCCTTTAGCTGCAAAAATATGGTGTAATAACATTGGGGCAAAGTATATGTCTGCAAATCCGATGTTTCATGCACGCATAAAACATTAGAGGTTGATTATCATTTTGTGAGGGAAAAAGTAGCTAGAAAACTTTTTGAGATTGAATATATTTCAACCAAGGATCAAGTAGTGGATGGCTTCACTGAAGCACTTGCTGTGAGATCATTTGAGATGCTCAAGAACAATTTAAACCTGATAAGTTTTGAACAATTAATAGTATATAGATATACTCTTATAACAAATATAGATAGAGATAAGCTTGATCCTGGCTGTCTTGCAATCTTATCTATATATATGTTTGTACTTCCTCTCGCCTGATTCATTGGCTAAATTAACACGAATCCATCGTACCGTTGACGTTCCCATAGTTTCCGTCCTGTGATTGTTACAAACAATCCGTTCGTGCTTCTGCTCTACTACCGCTATTGTAAATCATCGGTATCTGATTGTCTGACACGTTCGGGCGTGTGTGCGCGCAGGGTGGCGCCGGAGGAAGAGGTGGTGGTGAGCGTGCACGGGCTGCAGAGCCGCAGCTGCTACGCCGGAGCACGAGTGAGCAGTGGGCGTGGGAGATGGCGTCCAGGGCGTCCCGAGAGAACTACCGCCAGCTCGACGAGATCATGGACTCCCTCGAGCACATCTTCTCCGACGCCGGCTGCACCTGCGCCGACGCTAACGCCGACGTTGATCAATCTTACAACGCAAGCCCCGTATATAGTCATCCAACCTGATCACGCATGCAGCCCTGAGCATGCAGGCACTAAGCAGCTTTGCCTTCGGCGATCTCCGCGATGAAAATTGACTGCTCGGCTACCACCTGCTATATGCAGGACTGCACGAGCAATTTCCTCACCATCAACCGTCGCCAGCAAAAATCTGCCCAGAAGTTGTGATTTATTCCCTTCTTAAGCCTATCTTAGTTCCTCCATAAATCCTCAATTTCTAGATATGCGCACCCCACTAACTATATTATTTGCTTGTATGGATATAGTACTTGGCTATCGAATTTATTTATATGGCATGCCGAAACTTACAAACAACGGTAATATAAATATTTGCTAACTTTAAATAGAGATTTACTAATATAATTGAATTCTAAATAAGTTGTATCACTTCATTTTGTTGCTTAAGTTGTCTTCTCATCATTATTTATTAGATACTATTATGTTTCGCTTTGTGTCGAAGACGATATAACATGTGGCTGTAGCTTCTGTTAAAGCAAATGTTAGATTTTATTTATTATAAAAAAGTAATTGGCTAAGATCAATAAGACTTTCTATCTTTTAAAAAAATCATTATCCATGGTATTGCAAATGTATCTGCCCGATCAGAAGTACATGATATTGTCCAATCATTTGTTTTTGCAGATCATGAGACATGGCTCTAAGCACGACACGAGAGCTAGACAGCTAATCTCCATGCACGCACACGCTTAATTCCGTCATGTGATGCAATCATCCATGCATCCATATTAATTATTAATTAATCAATTAATTCCTTTTCTTATGCGTCCATGCACACGATCGATGGCCACACGAACGAGGAATTAACAGATGGATTAGTTAGGGTATGTAATGCGGTGGAGATCATATCGATCCATCGATCCGACAGATTTGTCGTTAATTAACTGAAGAATAAATGACAACTGACAAAAGATTTTGTGTGTTCCTAATTAGCACCTAGCTAGCTAGCTAGACTTTACCGGTGGCTCCAGCAAACGATATCGGTGATATATATGCTCACATGCATGCAATGCTAGATCGTGCAACTTGACCCTGAAAAGAATATGAGATATTAGGTAAGACTTTGGAGCTGCACTAGCGTACCAGCTGCACACTGGTTTGCTACTAGTTAGTTAAGCTAATACATACAAAAAAAAAGATAGTCTCGATGCTTTGATTAAGGAATCTTGAGCTGAACGATCGATCGAACAAGGACGGCACATGCTCGTTGTTAGTAGTTAATTAAGTGTGTGCGTGTCAATTGCATTTGTCTATTTATGATACGTACGACATCGCTGGTTATTTTGTTGATTGACCCGGCCAGTGCTATATATCGCAAGGAACGTGAATTGAAAAATACCATCACAAAGGCCGTCAAATTGTATGATCGACGCCATCGCCGTCAAAGTTTCACTTTCCATGAAAAAAAAGGACATTTGCACCGTATATATGTTTCCCTTTCTTTTCTTACTTTTTTTTTTGCTATATCAAACATGTTGAGACATCCCAACATTTGATATTTGAACATAACCAGCATCTGTGCTTTTCTTTTTGGCATTTTCTAAAGAAAACAGCAACTACAAATCATGTCAGAATTTCAACCGATACCTGGTGTCCATGCTTCACGGTGTGGTGCGCGGCTGCGGTGAGGACATGACCGGGCATCCGGGGCGGTGATGTGTTGCAGACTTGCAGTTGGAGGCAGCCGCGACCAGACGACCAGTCAGTCAGTTATCCCCCCTTTTGGTGGTGTTGGGGCCGCGCAAACTGCTTGGCAATGAGCGGCTTTGTGGGTCGACATAGATGGTGGAAGGGATGGTGCTGTTTGGTGGATCGGTTCGTCCTAGCTAGGCTCATCCAATCTAAATTCTGAACATGTCATCCTGTTTGTTTTACATCGTGGATCAGTATCGTCCTCTGTCACCGAGTTATCGATCGTGCCAAACCCTAGCAGTTTTTTTTCTTGCGATCACTTCATCCTACGAAATTTTGTCACGGAAATTTGTTCAGAAGTGCATCGATGACTGAATTTAGGAGATTTTTGGAGTCCGTTTTATATTTTAGACCAGTTAGCTATCAGTATGCAATATGCCATAAGGTACCTACCAGATCGGGAGGTGTTTACAGTAGATGTTAATTACAACAGTAAAATGGGGTTGCCTATTGGTCAATTTTGAATCTGTCAGTCAATATAGTGAACGTACGATCTAAAACGAATCAGTCAGTCGATTTTGGATGGAAGCATGCTTAAAGGGCTAAACTGAATCTTAAGGGCCCACAAGCAAACCTGTGAATTTATTTATTTATATATATATTTATTAAAATATCTAAAAAAATATTTTTATTTAACAAATTTATAGATTTATACTTCCCAACGTTCCCCGGAATGTTTTTTTTATTAAAAAACAACTATTCAAATGACGTTAAATTTGACATACCAAGCGTCTGTTGGTCTCTATTAACAACAGGCCAGTAAAGACTAGAGATGGTCCCGTTTTTTCCCTTGGCAGTGAGTAGCCAGTAAAATACTGTGGATGGACCTCTTGCTGCTCTTTGCTAGAGCATTTTTTACTCCTACGAGCCGTCTGCAAAATTTTTAAGTTCGCCCATAGGAGGGGAGAGGGCCTGACAATTTTACAGATGACCTACTTGCAGTCTTTTGTTAGGGTTTTTTTTAGCTGTTTAAAAAACCCCTCCTAGCAATTCAAAAATCGATTTTAATATAAAAAATAGAAAAAAGAGAAGAGAGAGTTGAGAGGAGGTGAAGGGAAGCGGCTAAGCTCTGCTAGCTTGTGAATTCGTATAGAGGTAAAAGATTTATACCCTTCGTAATATTTATTCTTAGTAATAAAATAAAGTAATATGTGTAGTATTGTTCTAGATCCATAAATAGTTTTATTCCTAAATCTATGGTTTGATAATTTCATTTCTAAATCTGCAGATACTTTCGATTGTAGTGTTTGAAGACATATCAGTATTAAAATATCGAATGTATAGTACTAGATGTGACAACTAATTTCTTATTTAGTTCAACATTATCTTTTCATGAGCAGATATGTCAAATAAAATGACATTTTCATTATATTATGGTCGAGAAAATGTTAGGTATGGTCCATATGGTATAGATCTATTAGAGTTTGGTTCAACCCTTAAGGGTATTGAAAGGGTAGCTAAGATAAGTTTTTTAGCAGTGTACAATTGGTTAATATAATATTTTTGAATCAATTCTTAGGTCAACGTAATAGCCGTGTATGTCATAGTGAGCTAGACAATCTAAGGTCTTTTAAGAAAATTGATGCCAGTGGATTTCACTGCTACTTAGAGATGGTACGCAGAGAATGTATTGTAACGAGATTGACCACCAAGCATTTTTGTGTCAGTGTACAAGAAAGACAACACTGTTTTAATGGCCGTGCAAGATGAAGAGGATCCAAGTATGACCGGAGCTGATGTTGAAACAATGAAGGAAAATAAGTTAGAGCACTAAGAGGAAGGAGAAAAAGAGAAAAAAGGAGGAAGAGGAGGACAAGAAGACATGAGCCAAGAGGATTGGTAGATGAGGGAGAGAGAAACAACACCATTGTTGATATAATGGATTAGAAAGATTTTGATAACGGGCATGTAGAGGATAATGAATCGTCGGACGAGAAGGTCAGTAATGTAAATCCGTTATAATGGTCCAATGAGGACTTCTTTAGACATGTTATCTATGAGGGGCATCACATACCATGTAAGTATAAAGAGAATGAGATCATTCAGGAGGCTAAATATGCATACAAAGATGAATTGAAGGAAGTAGTTAAGCACTAGGCAATACCACTTCGATAGGAGTTATAGGTCACCAAGTAAAACAAGTCGGTGTACGAAGTAAAGTGCGTGAACTCAAGTTATGGGTGTCCATGTAGGGTGCATGCATTCAACGGTAAATGGAAGGATTACTGGAAGATATCAATCATCACCGAGTATAATTATCACTTATAAGAGGTTGAGAAATACAATAGAAATATGTTATCTGTATTTGTTGTAACAAAGATGTATCTCGATGTTGTGCACAACCTAGGGTACAAACCAAGATAAATTATCAAGAATATTGAGGTCAAATTCAAGTACACAATTACTTATACGAAGGCATGGAGGGTGAATCAGAAAATTATGAAGATGAGGTTTGGTACATTCAAAGTTTCATATGATAATTTACCTCATCTTCTAGCTTACATTCTTCAGAAGAATTTGAGAAGCTACTACCATCTCAAATCACTCCCATCACTTGACCATTCTACTGAGAATATGTTTCAATGTGCTTTTTTCGTATTAAGTGCGTGTATTCATGTATTTGTGCATTATCATCCCATACTTTGCATCGATGGGATATTTCTAACTAGAAAGTACAGATGGTGGATATTGATAGCAATTGGAGTTGATGGGAACAATTAGCTATTAACCTATGGCTTTTGCATTCTTTGAGAACGAGAACATTGAAAGCTAGTATTCGTTTTTGAAGCGGGTGAATGATATAGTTGTGAATATGAGACTGGGTGTATGCATTATACATGACCATCATACTGGACTTCCATAGGCTATTGAGTATTTGAAGGATGATAATATAAAGAAGGATTATACATAAGAGTAGCTAGGTGTTTGTAGCAGATGGTGTATGCATGACATGGGTACTAATTTTTATAAGTAGTTCAAGAACAAACACCTTATAGGTGCTAATTTATCGTGCACCTAGTGGTTTAGTCGTGTAGTACAAGTCTATGTATTATTTTAAGAATGTATGTGTAATTAAGTTATCGTAATTTAGAAAGTCGTGAACCTTTTCTTTTAAATTGTATGAACTATGCCTTATAGTAATGGTAACTGTTGTTCGTTTTATCTAACATAAATTGTTGTCAGTTCTATGAATTGTATATTATATTTTTTATTTTTGATAATCATACTAATTTTTTTCAATACAGGTCTGGCATACTAAACACCAGAGCTGTTAGACTGTGGTCTCGATCGGTCACTCCGCTCGTATCTTTCAGTAGTTGAGAATGCCGCGCTGACCACCTTCTATCCATGCCCTTTGTGACATCTACTGCCTATGGACCCTTGTTCTCATACTAGGTAAGAGCTATCCTTGTTGTTTGCCATAACTTCAAATATGATTTATGACTGATGATATATACATTGCCCTTTTTTACATTACGTGAGAATGATCTTTTTTCTATTATTCAGGCTAGTCAAGGTCGCAACACACAAGAAGGATTCGATGAAGTGGTGGTTCGCAGACTGTCTCTTCTCGCATCACTTCTAGACCACTAGAGGCCGGAGACGCACACTTTTCACATATTGTGCGGGGAGATAGCGCCTATACTTCAGGACATCTTGTACCTTCTATGTTTTTCCCTCGTGAGGGATGCAATAGGTTTGGTTGATAGACTTTAGGGATGATACAATGACATATAGGAGTGTTTCGCTCAAGCTTAGCGCTTGCTTGATCTTGCAGCTACAGGCGCACTTCCTCACTACACCACAAGCGGCCCCATCCAAATATGGCTACTTAAGTTCATTATAAGTAAAGCAGTTGTTATGATGTTATATGTGTACTTATGCTTCATTAATTACTTATAAAAATAACCTTCTCGCTGTACAGCAGATCAGCTCCATCTTGAGGCCGATAACTATTTGGTGCGATGGAGCTTCGAGGCAGACCTATAGTGGCTCTTTGGTTAGGTGGTGTTCACCAGCAAGGTGCAACACTGTGGATAAGGGGTTTATCCACTATGCTCAGGTGATCACCGATGTTGAGGATAGGAGCATACCTCAAAGGAGTTGGGGATCCATTGTCCTTGTAGCGATATACTGGGGTCTTTGTGACACGTGCACAAAGACCAATTCGGGTTCATTGATCACCGGTTGTCCACTACTTCTACAGCTCTAGGCGGTCGAGTGGTTTGCGATCAGCTAACAAGTGGAGGACCACAGGGCCTACGACAATGACATAAACACATAGAGCTCACCCAAGGACTTCTCCACAATGGGGATAGTGTGGTGTCATCATTAGGTATGTAATGTGTTAATTCAGTGTTTGCACCTTAAAAAAATGACTAGCTGACACTTTTTATTATGCTCTGCAACGATGATAGGCCCACTTGTATGCCACGAGGTCCTACTCGGACTTCATTTATCGTGCTTTGCAATGATGATAGACCCACTTGTATGTCACGAGGCCCTACCCGGACTTCATACTAGAGATCGATTGGTTGTAGCTAAACTACATTGTCTGGGAGTTGTACAACCCTATAGCTTTATAGGCTCATGCACCACATGATCTTTTAAATTTGTGCACATGTGACTAAGCCTACTAGTTGACAATCCAATTGATGGTGTTCGATATTTTTGTTAAGCCACACTATCCACAACACGTGTTACGATAGTTCGGTCTGTGTCAGCTGTACCCTTTACCAGTCGTGCCACTTATGCTGGTTGACG
The DNA here is from genome assembly GCA_030770085.1 of Oryza coarctata. Taxonomy (NCBI): domain Eukaryota; kingdom Viridiplantae; phylum Streptophyta; class Magnoliopsida; order Poales; family Poaceae; genus Oryza; species Oryza coarctata. Next base: position 16,877,223 of record CM061466.1, read on the forward strand.
TTCACCGATAAGTATTGATACAAAATCGAACATACGATTGTGTGCTATGTATATATTCTAACCTCGTTGTTGTAACTAGGTATAATCGGCGGGGACATGTAGCTGGCACTTTGTAGATTCCACATCTTTAAAAGTATGATGACAATTGGTTGCCGGCAACCGATGAAGTCATCGAGGAGCAGCGCCTGCACACAGAGGCATTATACCTAGCGTACCTTAGTTGATACCAGCCTCGTACCCGCACGCGCGTGACGTTTACACCCGACGCTCCGCAACAACTCGTAGCCGGTGTGCGAGATATGTACCCTAAACATAGTGACCAGGGCTTCTTCTACGTTGTAAATCAATCAATCTTCTGTATCTCATTTAAATGTGCTACACTTCTTACATATGACATGTCATATCAAATAGATTGATGCTGGGCAACAAGTTGATGGCAAGCTTAAGGCTGTGAGCCAATGGTTAGAGATTGGAGTTGTGCTGACGGAGGATGAGTAGAAGATTACCTTGGGCTGGATGCACAACACGATGTGGACTATCCTCCGTGCTCTCACCTATCATGCCGCTATTATAGTTCCTCCCGTATTAGCAGCAGTAGGAGTTTGCTCCATAGGAATACAACCCAGAGGTAACATTGACTATCTACCTCTCAAATATATTGCTTCCTTCTTGATGTACGATACTTTAATAAAGTATAATTTTATAGCTTTTGCTATGACGTACCTTTCTTCTTCCATAGCAAGGACGTTGACATAGGGAGCGGGGACGTCAACACAAGGAGCGGAAAAATTGACAAAACGAGCGGGAACGTCCATACAAGGTTTTTCATGTTTGCCACATGGTACATATTTTCATTCAATCCACATTATTCTAGTTTGCATTGCTTAACCACTTTTCTCACAGTGTTCTAGGATACAACACCGTAGATCTCCGCAATTGTAGGTGGATCTAGATAGGCCACCTCTGGATGGGTGCATGACTTCTTCGACCAAGAAGATCTCACGACAGATCAGGATGTGCTCGGCTACTCCTAGCTTGCAAGAGCTTCGTCACCGCACACATAGGAGCCGCATGCTTTGACTCCTATGCAGCAGGTCCATGCTAGTTGTGGCGTCTTAATCGAGTGCTTCACATACTCCTAGGGTCACGTACGAGTGTAAGATAGGAGGACGAAGAGGGGTAGAGGACAAGTCCTAGGTCAGTAGTATGTTATGCTATTTTAACTTACTGTTTATCCTACTTTGTATTAACTATTTTGGCTCTATATAACTATATCATTTATTATGCATTAATACTACGCCATTTTCACTTTTTATTGTGCGCACATAACTATCGGTAGCATAGGGCAACCAACTTTTGGTGCCTTCACTCCTTACTGTGCGTATGACTGTCGAGTCATAATCAATGCTCAGTGATGCTAGCCAACTTTTGCCGCATGACGGTCATATCGCTTTCAACACAACCAGATAGCTAACTTTCGGCGCGTGACCATCATATCACTTCCAACACAACCCAATGATCAACTTTTGGTGTGTTAATGTTATGTCAGGTTCAAATGATTTGTATAGGTAGGACGCTTTTCACATGTAAATGTCACATCATTTTCAATGCTTTCTATCATGTCTTTCATATCTAACACAATCCACGCTATATAATACCTTCGTATGCATGATGAATCTCAAGTTTTTCATCCACTGATACCCCTGCAGATCCCACACTACTCATTTGCTCTATCTCCTATAGCATCAAAGAACAATGGTTGCTAAACGCGCTTTTACTGACGATCTTGATTAAAGAAGAGATTTTTTGGCTTAGCTAATTTCACCTTGGTGTGACCGTCTGATCTACATATATGGTAATCGATACCAGCTTATGACATCTTAGGCTCCTAACACTCGTGGAAGAAGATTCTTTTAATGCCTAAACTATTCTTATGAGGTATGCATATATTTTTTTTCAATTGTTCCTTACCAAAACATTTTCTTCGAGCCAATACTTTCTTCGTCAGATCCATAGAACTATGTGTAGCTTCATTCAGTGGGTTGATAAAAAATCTAGTATTTAACCCTAATCATTGGTTCTTCGAGGACCATTGGATTTCTCTCTCAAAATCAAACAAAATAGTAAATGAGGAGGAAGGAGAAGTATGAACGACGTCGACAAGCCGAATGATTAGATTGGAGTGTATTGTACTATCTTCATGGCAAGAGCATCCTAAGTACACTTGCGATGATCATTGATAAATAGTAAGGTCAATAAGTGTACATACTTTTGGTAGAAGATACTTTATTTGTCCAAATATTCTTGGTGATTATTTCATTATAAGTTCGCTATACATCTTTCTAATTTGTTTCAATTTTACTATCACCATAACTACAATACCTATATATGCATTTTTTCCCACATGAATCGCCAAGAAGGTAGAAATCATTATACTAATCTATAGAAATATACAACTTAAATCAATTAAACAATACATACAGCCTAAAGTGAAGTACGAGCGAAGAGTTAGCTCATGTATTAATGGGTGTTTATAAGTGGATGATATATGATATCTACAAGTTCTAAATAGGCGTCCGTACCATGCTTACTGTTGAATTATTTATATTGTGTCTATATTCTATTTGTAATGTGTAAACCTCTCAGTAATCATATGATATTTTTATCACTATTATCTAAATAATGTCTACGTGCAAATCTATTAATCACCCTTTAATTAATGGTATAATAATTTTATAGTATTAATGCTAAGTTACTGCATAATTTAGGCATCTCAATTATCTTTTATATGTACTCCTAAATTTTTAATACAATTAAATTTCTAAATAAAAATAGATTTTTTTTAAAAATATTTTTTTCTTTTTAAAATTTATACGGTAGGAAAAAAAAAATATCCATACAGAGAGCAACAATGAAGCCACCTGTAAAACTTCTATAACTCCTCCCCTCCCACACAAATAGACCAAATAGACCTATTAATTTTATAGACAACCGTAAAGGGCTGCAAGGAGTTACGCCCTCATCCTCCCTCACATGCCCTACGCAATATTTTATTTTGTAGATGGAGCCTACTAAGAAAAAAAATACTCTGACCAATGGGTGTTTGTCACATTAAATTTTATATCCTCTGAAAAAATATTTTGTTAAAAAAGACCTTTTGATTTAGATCTATAAATTTTTAAACAAAATTATATTTTAAAAATATTTTAATAAAAAATATAAAAAAAATTACAAACCTGTTGTTGTTGGATGGACTATTTCTTTTTTCGGCCTTTTGACTTTTTGATTATGGACTGTTTTGCATTTGGGTTTATCTGAATTTGGGCCTTTTTGCATTTCGAGATTGACAATCTTTTTGCAATTTTGAATTTTTTATCTGGACCTCTTTTGAATTGGATCATGTGAGCTAGTTTTGGCTTGACTTTTTCTTTGACTTTGGGTTTTTGTTGGTGGCCTTATGGGTGTTTTTTTAATAAAATATTGATTCTCTTGTGGTATTTATGCGGCAGCTACTCCTCTCTTAGTGAAAACATTACAAACATGCAAGCATGGCAACATGTTAGCAACCAGGGTAGAATAATACTTCGAATCAATTTAGTCTTGTGCACTTTAGAGTTCTGAGCCGAGATGCACATTGGCACAAGCTACTCCAAGGCCTCAAAAAAGTTTATAACAAAACATCTAGACGACGGCACATAACAGAAGTACACTAAAATGTTTCCTTGCCCTAGCAAAGATCAGAACAAAGTTGCTTTCATCCATCAAGGAACAGAATAGAACCCAATCTCAGCTTGAATAGTCCTGCATCAACATGAAAAAAAAATGCTTCGAACAGGAACAATCTCCCTGTTGAAAACTTAAATCCACACAAAAGGACAGTTAGTATTTTCAACTAAGAATCTTAAAGCACTTCTGAAGCGTAGCTGAGTTGAGTTGAGTACATCAAACGCACAACGTAAAGAAACATTCAGCAGCTAAAAGTTTGTACCTCCAGTAACGATGGTTTCTTCAGCATCGCCCAAAAGCCTGACATTCTGTTCGCCAATGAGTAAAATGCTGAACTAGCAACTTCTTGCCCTCCCTGGGAGCATTAGCAGCCATTAGCAGCCACGGTGCAGAGAGCTAACCAGACAGAGAGTAGTATCAATTACCCCAGCAAAATATGTGGCATCAATAAACACCCAAAATGCAAACAACACAAGTGCATAGGCAGTAAAATGAAGCAAAACATAGCTACACAAGTGCTTCCTGATTTCCATCTAGCAAAGAGAAAAATAACAATGAGATCAAATTAGCAAGGAAAGCAACCCAAATATGCATTTGTGCTTGTTAGGTTGCTAACAAGGCACTAGCAAGCAGGGAGGACCATGTGAAAGCTTACCATCTTCAGTGATAAAAAAGCAACAGACATATGCACCAAATCACTCGGTTTATAAGCGTACTATCTTAACTATAATAGAAGCAAAAATCAAAAGTTGCACAAATTTATAAGCAAACTTGCACAACTTTATAAAAGAAGTTGTAGATGGCTGAACATGGCAACTATAACAACTACGGAGTGCAATTTGCATAAGATACAATTATTATTTCCCTAACTTTGAAAACACAAAAGATAAATTGTCTAGAGAGAAATTCCAACATGCAGATAACTAGATTTTGCAAAAGGAAAAAAATCCACCTATCAGTAGTGGGAAATTTATGAGGGCCATGTGTGTTTGTAAGGGGCATGCATAACACTACAAAAAACAAAAATATGTTGTTGGCCCTAATTCTAACTACTAGCACTCCCCTATATGGGAAAAATGCCACTCCCCTAACTACTAGCACTTGTTATATAACCATAAAAATTCATCTAGATTGATTGAATTAATAAAAAATAAAAAGTAGACAGTGAGTTGCACTTTCATTTATACTAAAGTTGTGCTTCATTTATACTAAAGTTGCACATTTCGAATTATTCAAGTTTAGGTTAAGATCTGTGCAACTTTAGTCTACACATTGTGCAAGTATAGGTGGCTGATTAGTGAAGGAAGCAAATTAACAAAAATTGCAAAGGTCATGCACAGCAAACAAAAAAGGCCATGGTAATTCGAAATTCACAGTGATTTCACATAAAACAAAAAAGGCCATGGTGAATCAGAACAAATACCACTGAATACAAAATCATATTCGTGGCCACACCTTCATTGTTTCTCTTCCTTGTGTGATGAAGTGCACTAAGAAAACAAAACAAATACAAAATATGATTTTTCTAGGTTGTAATTGCAAATTTTTGAAATAATGAAAACAAAAACAGAGAGAGGAAAAAAAAAACAAGTCTTTGTGTGGTTTGCAGAACCAATAATACAAATCTCCTATTGATCGACTACAAGTGAAGTTATATGATCAAAATAGGCAGAAAGGTGACTACTAGGATCCTAAATAGTGCAATTGACGCATTTGGACTTGTTTGAGCCTATGCAGATGCAGAGGCTAAAACTATGGGCAGATCCTAAATATCCTAAATGCAGAGGCTGCATATCCTAAAAATACTACATTCCCGAAGCATACAGATCCACACAGCGATGTATCCGAAGGAGTGTATCGCCCAACCCATCCACAAAAAATCCACAGGTATGCACCCAAAAAAAAAAAGAGAAAGAACACACCGATTCACTCAAAAACGAAAAAAAACGCCTACGCCCCCCTGTTGCTCTATCTGACATGCTCACATAGTAGTAATTCCTGTGCCCCCCAAAATTCAAAACCCTAGCATGGTCGGAGGGAGAGACAAAGTACTAAAATAGGACCGTCGCCAACGAGCGCCGCTCCCGGGCGACGCCACGACGGGGAAAAATCGCCACCACCCTCCCCGCGCCGGAGAAGTCGCCGGGGTAGACGAATCGCCCGTCCTTACGAGCTCTAGCGTGGCAGTGAGAGCAAGGAAGAAAAAAAAAATTCCCCCACTCTCGAAAGCATTATGGCCCCCGTGAACTCTGTCCCAGAGACCGATTTCATGAGAGTTAATGGGCCGGGCGCGATTTCGACCACATTACCAAAAGCCCAATTCCTACAGATCCTAAAGCATATATAACGGCCATAAAAATTCAGGCGCTGCAAAATAGCAAAGCTGGAGTAAAATACATATTAAACTTGGAATAGGGTGTCACTCTTATAATTAAATTGCTCATCTAGGCCATAACTTTGGTTTATTGTATCAAATGTGGTTTAGAGCATCTTTGACTAGTCTTAAGGGCTGATGTGGCTATCTACTGTGCCAAATATTTTGCATTTAGCCCTCTCACTATAGTACGCTATCAATCCAACTCTCATTACCACTCCCACCATACCCTAGAGGCAACAACAATGGTAGCAGTTGATGGTAGTCGAAGGTCCTCGGAGCAGAGGTAGACGACATGATAGGGAGAGGATGATCCCATGGGTCTAGTACGTCACCATCGTTAGCGTGCAGGTAGGAATGGACCTTAGGTGACTTGAAGACAATGATCTGCTTAGCGAATCCATAGTGGTGATGATGAAAAGATGTCAAATTACCCTTGCCACCTCTCTTCCTCCTCGACACTCTACCCTTGCCGCTAAGGGTGGGAACAAATTTTCCAAAAATCAAACCCTGAACCGAACCACACCGAACTAGTGGTTTTTTCAGTTTTTGAATTCCCCTTCGATTTTTGTTTTCATGTAGTTTGATGTTTAGTCTTCTAGTTGGTTTTTAGCGAAAAAACTGAACACATGGTACAAATCGATCTAATCTTGTGGCCTCTTCTATCTTGTCAATTATAGACCAAGTTAGTCAATGCAAGGCCTATCCCTACATCCCACGGCCCATCTTATTGAGTATATCACATTGGTTGAGATAAGGCGGATAGAAGCCATGGCCACAATTTCTCCCATCTCTCTTTAGTAGACGAGTATTGGTTGTCGTATTGTGAGATTGTTTAGTAAAAACCATCCCAAAAAACTAAACCAATTATATATGGTTTATTTGGCTTTGTTTGTTTCCATATAAAAATTTCCTTTGTTGCTATGACCCATAAACCAAATTTTATAAAAACTGACGAATCTGACCTGATTAAGTCGAGGAAACCGAATGCCCACCCCTACTTGCTGCACTCCTCACCTCGATCCCTACCCTCGTCGCACTTTACACAGTTGCTGCTTTGCCCTTCTTGATTTGAAAGAGGAGTAGAGATAGAGTATAAATAGGAATCGGGTTGGGAACATATCTAGAATGGAGGGGCTAAATACAAATTTATTACCACAGTGGATTTCAAAGGGGGCTAAATGCAAAATGTTTGTTACTGTGGACATCCATGTCATCGCTCGAGACCTATGAAAGGGGCTTTAGACCTCAGGTGATATATTAAACTAAGCGACAACATGGTCAGGTTTAAGAACCGATGGTGTATTGTTCTCTAATTATAATATTGGTCAATAACTACAATTGTAGGACAACTTTAATAGCCGAGGTTAAGGGTACATCTAATTTTATCCTCATCATCTACTCATTAATCCCTATAGTGCGTTTTAAGTCATAGATATTGTTTAGTGAGATATTGTTTTGGTTAAAAGAAGATCCCTATGAAGGTTAGAAAAGAAGAAAGGACTTGAAGTGATGAAAATGTAATTTTATTATTTCTTGAGTCCTTAAGATAAGCCAAACTATTAAGAGGAGTTCAAGTTTAACTGGTTAAAAAAGTAAGTACTTAATAAAATTTCAAGTCTAGATAAATAAACACTTGCACCACATATACCTTGGGTTTTGGTTTTTCTGTTCTAGTATTTTGGATGTTTGTGTCTAGGCTTTATGGAAACTTGTGGACAAGTTTATCTGTCAAACAGAGAAATCAGCTCAGAGTCTCCGAACATTTATACCAGAGTCTCTGAATTGAGCTCTCCGTTTGGTAGAAAGGCATGTTCGAAGTCTCCGAAGGCTTAGACTAATACTCCAAACCTCCTCTCTCTCGAAGCTAAGTGCTGTTCAGAGTTTCTGGATCTTTTGGTTAGAATTTTCAGACTGAGCTCTCTATCTAGGTTGAAAGGCCCATCTAGAGTCTTCGGACATTTTATGCGGATACTTTAGAATTTAAATTCTTTAAGTAATAGTAAGTTTTGAGAGGGGTGTGTTTTTAATCCCACCAACCCCCTCTTTGAGAGGGGGTTGCTCATTCATTCCAGAACACTCTCAAGAGCTTTCTATAGTTTTCCACTGTACTCTCTTGAATCCTGTGTCTAATCCATCCTCTAAGTGTGCTTTTGGGTGATTTGTGAGAGAGTGGACTTTGAGATTTGGGTGATCACCTGTGGATCGACAACGATAAATACTTAAGCTTATTACTCTTGGAGGACCACCTCCTAGATGGTTAGGCGTTGCCCATGACGATTTGACGTGTGAATCACCTAGGATATTTGTGAAGGTCTTCCTCACCTCCGTAAGAAAAAAGGTAAATTAGTAGATTACCGAGTTCTTCTTTAGAGGTTGATTTGGTAGAGCAAGCTCCATAAAAAGCAGGAGCATGGTGTCCTAGTGGAGACCTTGGTGGTCACCTTGGACTAGGTGCTATGCTTTGGTGAGAATTTAGAAGCCAAACTAGGCTCTAGGGTTGAACTTGGTGAGGCAAGGGATCGATTGTGATTCAGCTCTTTGAAGCTCCTCAATGGAGATGTAGGATTGGTTGATTCGAATTTTGGTGAAAAATTGCTTGTCTCCTAGTGTTCTGTTACCTCTTTAATTTTTTGCTATTTTGTTTCCTTTCATCCTTCCCAACCCCTGGGGTATGAACACCAAAATTTTGTAAGCCTGCATATAGATTTGATTAAGGATCGGAGATCCGATCGGCTTATGGAAAGAGGTCGATTGATAGATGGAGAGCTAATCGGCTTATGAAAAGAGGCCGATTGATAGATAAAGAAGTCGATCAAACAGATGGAAATGTTGATGGTCTCGGCTAAGGAAAGAGGTAATCTAATAAGATGAAGATCGATTTGGTTCAATTGAAGATGGGAGATTATTCAGATAAGATTGAATCTAGTAACAAAACGTGGAAACCACGGCAGAGTGGTTTGTATCTATAAGATATCTCTTGTAATTAGGTAGGAGTAATTAATTTTGTTATTTTCTTAGAGATAGTTTTCTTTTCTATTTAGGAAATAATATTCGGAGGTTGTTTGTAACCATCTCAAACTCGTGTAATGCTAGGGTATAAATATAAACTTGTGGGGCCTTGTAAATCATCTCCACATATCAATATAACTTTAGTGTATCGTCACTCTAGTTTTTCTAGGTTTTTATCCGTGGGTTTTGGCCCCTGACTCGAAACTGCATTGATTAAGTTCGATCTCTGGTGAAGAGGTAAGTCCTGCTATTATCTTGATATATCGACTCTGTCTAAGGCTACATCGGTTGATTCTGACCTCTTAGTCTGATCAAATATATTACATCTTCCCAGCGGGTTCTGGCTGGCGACGCGGGGCTACATTAGTTAACTTTGATCTTTGGTGAAGGGAAAAGCCTCATTATTATCCTGGTATATCCACTCTAGCTAAGGTTGCATTGGTTGGGTCCAACCTCTTGGTCCGATCGGATATATCACATCACGTTTGTGTGAGATCTATCGGCTTATTGAGCTACTTTTACTGTCACCAGTCTCGTGTTGCATCGGTTAAGTCTGATCTTTTAGACTAGTGATAGTAGATTGAGCCTTAAGTTAGTGGGTCTTTACGTGATGTTTCATCGGAGTGGCCACCTAATGAGTTACCAGCTTCACGCTTAATGTATCGGCTTTTCAGCTAATATACATATATCATCAACGATTAATCTATTAGCGATCGATCTGTTTTCATTAGATCCAGCCTTATACTGTCTTAGTTAGATCCAATCTATCAAGGTCGTGTTTAATAGGGCTAGCATCGTGTTCTAGCAGGTTTTGTTCCTCTCATCGACTCATCTAGCCGATGAGTTTACCTGTTTATATCGTAGCTAGCCGATAAGTTTACATGTTCCTTTCGTCAGCACAACCAATTTAGTTTCCGTCATTTTAGTGCCATTAGCTTCAACCTTATATTGTCTCAGTTCGATCCGATCTATCAAGGTTGGTTTTAACAGTACGATTATCAGTGGTTGCTAGGTCTTGTCTCTTCAGAAGACCGGACTTTGCTCTTTACAGCTTATCGTCTATTTTATTCAAAGCATCATCTGCTATATAGCCGATGTGTCTTTTATTTTATTCCTCGCTATTTGCCTATGCCATCATTAGCTTTCTAGCCGATGTATAAGTGCTACAACCCCTATCAGCAACTAGCCGATAGCAGAAGTCCGTATCGGCCTATCGATCGATTGGCTCGTTGATCTAATTCTTTCTACCTCCTTATCAATTAAAGGTCAAATTGACAAACACACCTCATGGCACACCTTTGGCCTAGACCGATTTCTGTGCGAACATAGGGTTGACCTCCTTTGAGTGTCTTTTAGACATTTTGAAGTAGGTCCAAAATCTCTAGACCCTATAACCAAGGACTTTGGTCAATTCTGTCCATCAAACAGAGAGGCTGGTTCAAATACTCTAGATATTAGGACTGGACATTGTAGAAAGAGTTTTAATTTCCACTGCTAATTTATTTCAGGTTTAAAAATGTGCACATTCATCTCCCTCTATATGACTCAATGTCCTTTCACACATTACATATAGTGTAGTTGTCCCAATACACCACAATAATTTTAGTTTGTTTGTTTGCTCTCAATCTATTAGCTTACTTTTTTGCTCTCTCTTGGAGCTTGTGTTGAGGTTGTTTCTTGTACGAGGAGCATCTTCTTTTCTCTCTGCTCCCTTCTCTTCTTCACATCACCATATGAATTTGGTCCCACAATCAGTGGCAGGTCCGGGGACTATTATGAGCATCATGCATAGAGGTGTTCCTAGACACCCTTATTGCCAGACTAGAAGTCAAGGCATTGCCCCAACTCTCTCTTGTCTCATCAAGAATGCTTTTGGATGAAGCCTTTGTAATGTGAAGGCTAAGACGCTGACACATGGCAGCGCTTGGGAACAATCCTACCTTGTTTCTTGGGCATCCTTAATGCCCACAATGTGGCATGCTCTCGCGCCACACACCGAGGGGAGCATGTGGGCCCATGCCCTGATGGCCCGAACATCAGTAAGGCATAGTTGCACGCCCTATCACTATGCGTTCTAGTGATTAGGCATGCTCATCGCTGGCCAAGGGAATTTAATGAGGAGAATTCAGTGAATCATGTCTCTCTAACCAAGTTGTTTTAACAAAGGGGGGTTCAGTTGCAAGTTTGATCCTCAAGTCTCAAAGTCCCAAAGAGTTTAACAAGGTAGACCAACTTTAAAAGGCTAAAGAAATTTGGGAAACTCTTCAATTGGCACATGAAGGGTCTCTCGGGGTGCGAGAGTCACGGATTGAGCTGTTGGAAGGACAACTTGGCTGATTTGAGAGTCACAGATTGAGTTGTTGGAAGGACAACTTGACCAATTCATGATGGAGGATTATGAGACATCACAAGAGATGTATGATCACATGATGGCCATTATCAATAAGATTCGTAGCCTCGAGAGTGAAAACATGACTGATCTCATCGTTTTCAAGAAGCTTCTCTGAGCTTTTGCACTAAGAAACTTAATCTTAGTGACGCTCATCTGGGAGAACAAGAACTTCAAGAGGTTTACTCCAAGCGACATCCTCTCAAGAATCATCTCCCATAAGCTCTTAGAAGAATACGCAAAGCATGTCAAGTCCCTCGCTAAGAACGCTGCCATCGCCAAGAACAAGATGGTGGATTTGAAGGCAAAAGCAAGAATTAAGGTGGACTCAAGTGATGAGGAGAACAAAGATGAGGACTTTGCTCTTGTCATCAAAAAGTTCAAGAAATTCTTGAGAAGTGACGGCTACAACAAGAAGAGTAGTGACAAGTCTAAGACTCATCAATCTGAGAGAGATTGATATGAATGTGGGGAGTATGGTCACTTCATGGTAGATTACCCCAAGAAGAAGAAAGATCAAGGCGACAGTCCAAAGTATCACAAGAAGAGCTCAGGCATGCTCACATCGGAGAGGAGTGAAACTTTCAAAGTGAGTTTAGCTTTGACGATAAGAAGGGGGTGGTGACAATCGCTATCAAGTCATTATCGACAAAGGAGCCACTCTTTAACAACTAGAGTGATCATGACAACTATTACGCTCTCACATATCTTATGGCATTAGGGCATAAGTTACTGTCTCCTTCTAATCCCTTAGATAATGATGATGATAGTGATGGTGATGATAATGATGATGATGATGATGATGATGATGATAAATTTGATTACAAGGGTATCAACAAAAGCATATTGCCTCAAAAGGCTAAGCTTGTGGAGGCATTAGAGTGCAAGGAGGAGATTCTCAAGTGGCAAGAGGACTTGCTTATTCTTGAGAAGGAGAAAAACCTTACTTTCGAGAAGTCTTTGGCTAAGGAGATGGAGAAGATTGAGAAATTGACCAACAATCTAAGTGTGGTTAATGAATCAATAGCTAATCTAAAGAGCTCCAATGAGAGACTTGTTGAGTGGTTTGGGAGTTTGAGAAAGACTTACAAGTCTCCCGAAGTGTAATTTGAAGCTCTTTTGTCCAACACCTCTTCTTCAATTCAAGCCACCAATCTCTCCAATACCTCCACAAGCAATGAATGTACTAGATGCTTTAATGTTGTTATGAATGCCTATTTCACTAACATGTAAGCACTAGATGAGCTTAAAAAGAAGAATATGAGGATTGTCACCTTGGTCAAATACGGGTGCATGAAGATGTATCAATCCAATGATGTGTTCTATAAGATTCTATCCACCCACAATAACGAGCATCACTTTGGACTCGGCTTCCACCCACATGAGAACAAACCATCAAAGCAAAAGGATGTGAGTACAATAAGCCAATCAAATTTGTGAGGAGTAGAGAAAGAGAACAAACTTAAGAGAAGAAACATATTCCTCAACACTTGTTCTATGCTTCTTACATGCTTACGAGAGACCACCGTGGTAAAATGGTAGCTCACTTTATTGGATCTCACGGTGAAAAACATAAGAAATGCTTATGGATACCCAAGTTGCTTGTTGCTAACATTCTAGGACCCAAACTTCGATAATTTTGGGTACCTAAATCCAAAGCATAAATTGTTTTATAGCCAAACTCCTTTGATGGTTCAAGTTGGGTCATGGATAGCGAATACATAAATCATATGATCGAAGAGAGGTGTATGTTCACCTCTATTGTAGATGATGGAGGGGAATAGACAAAAATGTATTTGGTGATAATGGTAAAGGCAAAGTAATGTAACTTGGTAAAATTGATTTCTCAAATGACCTCTCAATCACAAATGTGCTTTATGTGAAATCCTTGAGTTACAACTAGCTTTCCATAATCTCAATTATGCAAAATTTGGTACAATTGTCTCTTTACCGATGAGAGTGTAACCATTTTTAGGCATGATGACGAGTCCATGGCTTTCGTTGGCAAGTTGAATGATGATCTCTTTCTTGTTGACTTCTCATGGGATAGAGTAAGTCCCAAAGTTTGTGATTGCTAAATCTAGCAAGGGTTAGTTTTGGCATCACCGGCTAGCCATGTTGGAATGCGAAAATTGTCAAAACTTCTAAAAGGGGATTACATTCTTGGTCTATCTAATGTGATATTTGAGAATGATCATGTGTGTAAGGCTTGCCAAGAGTAAAACAAGTCAAAGCTCACTATCCGGCTAAAAATGCCTTGACAACATCTCGCTCTTAAGAGCTTCTTCACATGGACCTCTTCAGATCCATGGCCTATCTAAGTATTGGATGTAACAAGTATGGCTTTATCATTATTGATAATTATTCACACTATTTTTGGGTATTCTTTCTCCATGACAAAAGTGAAGCGTAAGCTACCTTCAAAAAGTTTGCATGCCAAGCTCAAAACTAGTTCGATCTAAAGATCAAGAGAGTGAGAAGTGATAATGGCGGTAAGTTTAAGAACACTCAAGTGGTGGAGTTCCTCGATGAAAAAGGGATCAAACATGAATTCTCCACTTCGAACAATCCTCCCTAAAATACGATCGTGGAGAGGAGAAACCACACACTTATCGAGGCAATGAAGACTATGCTGGATGAATACAAGAACTTTGATATCTTTTGGGTAGAGGCCGTCAATACCACATGCCATGCCATCAATCACCTCTACCTTCACAAGCTCCTGAACAAGACCACCTACGAGCTTCTCACCTATAAAAAGCCAAATATTTTATATTTTTGAGTTTTTAGGAGTAAGTGCTACATCTTAAACAAGAGGCCTCGTTCATCAAAATTCTTCCTGAAAGTTGACAAAAGTTTCTTGCTTGGCTATGAGTTGAATGCTCACGCCTATCAACTCGTCAATAATACTAGAAGGTCACCAAAGATGTTTGACAAATTTAATGGCTCCCAAGAGGAGAAAATTGGTGATTATGTTGTTGGCGAAGAAATCCCAAGTCAAGGAATTGTGAACAAGCCAATTCGTGATATGAGACCTCGTGACATGCCAAGTGAAGAAGATGGGGTACTTGATCAACCCCCATGTACAAGTACATGAGTTTTGAAGACATCGCATAGTGATGTTGTGCAAGAAGGTTAAGCACATGTGAATGGGATCGATGCCAAGGGCACTTTGAAGCAAAGAGACACCTACCAAGCTCAAGTGTCCTTGGTGCACCATCCACGGGTCCATTGAAGAATACAACAAGATCGTCCCGTCGACAACATTCTTGATGACATAAGAAAGGGGGCAACAATTCATTCTCATGTTACTAATTTTTATGGATATTACTCATTTGTCTCTTCTTTGGAACATTTAAAGGTTGAGGAGGCACTTGTGGACACGGATTGGGTAATGGCAATGCAAGAAGAACTCAATAACTTTACCTGCAATGGCATTTGGACTTTAGTGGAAAGATCTGACACCAACATCATTGAAACAAAATGGGTGTTCCATAACAAGCAAGACGAACATGGGGTCGTTACTCAAAACAAAACACGGTTAGTAGTGAAGGGATTCACACATTGAAGGTCTCGACTTTGGCAAAACCTTTGCGCTGGTCGCATGACTTGAGCCCATTCGCATTCTATTAGATTTTTCTACTAACCACAATTTCAAGCTATATCAAATGGATGTCAAGAGTGTGTTTCTCAATGAACCAATTAAGGAGCTTGTATACGTGAAGCAACCACTAGGCTTTGAAGACACAAAGCATCTTCAACATGTGTACAAGCTCCACAAGGTGCTCTACGAGCTTAAGCAAGCCCTTAGAGCCTGGTATGAATGCCTTGGCGATTTTCTTCTCAAAAATGACTTTAAGATAGGAAAGGCGGACACTACTCTCTTCACTAAGAAATTCAAGAATAATTTATTAATGTGCCAAATATATGTCGATAACATAATATTTGGCTCTACTAACAAAGAGTTTAATGATAAGTTTAGTAGGATGATGACCAAAAGATTTGAGCTGTCAATGATGGGTGAGCTCAAATTCTTCCTTAGATTTCAAATCAAGCAACTAAAGGAAGTGTTCACACCGAATCGGTACTTCGTATTCACCGATGGAGGTCCGATGTGATGCGCTGAATACATGAAAGCCTGAGAGATTTGCTTAGCTATAGTGCAAGTACTTAAGCTCCTTGGTGTCATCGAGGTCTCTTCATCGGGGTTGCTAGAGTTGCGAGCGTGCCATTCAATATGACCCTGTAATTGACAATGAGATAAGCTAATGAGTCAGTCGGCCAATGGGCCGATACGAACTTCTTCTATTAGCTGGTCATTAATAGGGTTGAGATATTCATCGGCTACGTTTGATGTACTCCTGCTATCAACTGGTTGCAAATAGGGGCTGAATCACTCGTCTAGCGGCTGGAGAGCCGATGTAGGCATAAGTAGATGGCGACCAAGAGAATGAAAAATACATCGGTTGTAGAGCCGATGGCGCTCTGGAAAAAAGTAGTTGATAGGCACTATGTGGACTCCTCATATTGGCGGGCTGCTGATAGAGGCTGTAGCACTTGTCCATTAGCTGGAAAACCAATGAAGGCATATACGGATAGCAAGAAATAAGATAAAGGACTCATCGACTGCAAAGCCAATGGCGCTCTGAATAGAATATGTGATGAATAGTAAGATGCGAAACCCAATCTTTCGAAGATACGAGAGACCAGATCGGATGTGTGGACAGAAGGAATGGGCGAACCCATTGGCTAGCCGAGCTAATGAGAGGAATTCTCTAAAGATATATTTATATCAGCTAAGAAGCCGATACACTAGGCGTGAAACTCATGTGTGGATAACTCATCGGCTAGCCACTCCAATGAAACGTTCGTGTAAAGGCCTATCGACCTATGGCTCAATCTACTATACAGCATGAGACTGATGATGATAGAAGAGCACGATAAGCCGATAGAACCCACACGAACGTGATGTGATATATCTAATCAGACCTAACCAATGTAGATTTAGACAGAGCGGATACACCAGGTGCTCGCCGCCAAAAAATCCCGCGACCGGGGAGGGATAGCGGCTCAGTCACACGAAGGCCTAGGAGGTCTGCTTGTCTCCAGTGCAGGTCTTTAGGTCTCGAGGTTCGCGGGCGTGCCAGTCAATTTGACCCTACAATTGACAAGGAGGTGAGATGAGCGGGTCCGATACAGACGCTCGCTATCGGCTAGCTGCCTATAGGTTCGGGATGCTGTTTGATCAGCTGGGGAGCCGATGTGGACAGGTGTCGACGAGCGGTCGACCATAGAGCTGATGGAGAAACTAGGGTGTGCTTAGAGGATATCGAGGCGCACGGGATCCCTCCGGACAGCCGAACAGTGATCCATTGGCTAGAAAAACCGATGAAAGCGGATGCGGCCTAGGCGATGATTAGTGCAAGAAGGCACGGGCTGCAAAGCCGATGCCGCTCTGGATGTGACAGCAAGAGACCCATCGCCCACCGTGGCAGCGCCATCAACACCGAACCTCGAAGATCGGACCTAACCGAGACAGTACGAGGCCGGGGCCAGCGGCGATGATATGGAGGACGCCGGATCGGCTATTGCATAGCAAGGATAGGAACAAACCCATCGGCTAGCTGAGCCGATGAGGGGATGCCTCTCTGAAGGCGGGTGCGTATCGGCTGGAGGTCCGATACGTTTGGCGTTACGTGTCGTGGGACGCCTCTAAAGGCTGATGCGTATCGGCTGAGGGGCTGATGCGCTGGGCATGAAGTATAGAGCATGGATAACTCATCGGCTAGCACTCCGATGATACGCCGTGCAGGAGACTATAGGCCTGAAGCTCGATCTACCGTCGGCAGCCCCGTAGGTCGGACCTAACCGATGCAGCACGAGACCGACGATGGCAGAGGGAGCTTAACAGGCCGATAGGTCCAGCACGGACATGATGCGATACATCCGATCGGTCTAAGAGGTCGAACCTAACCGATGCAGCCTCAGACAGAGCAGGACATATCGGGATGGTGGCGGGACTTACCCCTTCGCCGGAGATCGGACTTAACCGATGCAGCCCCGCGTTGAGAGCCAGAACCCGCCGGTAGAATCTAGATGAACTAGGGTGGCGATGCGCCGAATTTGAATATGATCGAGGGATATGTTACATGTTTCCAGGGGGTCTATATTTATACCCTGGATTTACAGACAGAGTTCGACGCGTTTACGACCATCGGACATTATTTCCTAGTAAGAACAAAGGAAAATATTCCTAAAGAAGTTATCTAACCAGCTAGACCTCTCTAATTGAGTAAGGTTATAATTTACAAAAATAAGCACCCTGCCGTGGAGTCCACAGCTCCTCCGCAAACCCGGTTTCATCTAAATAATCTTCCAATTTGTAACCGAGTCTTCCTTTGCTGCAACCTGATCGGCTTTTCCACTGTAGCTATCGGACCTTTTTTAGTCAAGCCGATCCTTCTCCTTCCTTCCCTCGGGCTTCTCGGACCTGATCCCGATTGGACAATCCCCTATCTTCAAGTCGATCCAATCTTCTACTAATCTGATCAGCTCTTCTACAGTTCTCCATCGGCTTCATCTCAGTATCTCCATCGGCCGATGGCTGTATCAAACCCTCTAATGGACTTCTCAGCCAATTGGCTTTACCCCATCGGATCTCCCTGCTGATCGGCTTTAGCACCATCGGATCTGCCAGACTTTGGCGTTAACACCAGGATAGTGGCAGGACTTACCCCTTCATCGGAGATTAGACTTAACTAATGCAGCTCCGCGTCGAGAGCTAGAACCCGTTGGTAAAAACCTAGATGAACTAGGGTGGCAATGCACCGAAGTTGTATTGATTGAGAGATGGATGATTTACAAGGTTTTAGGGGATCCATACTTATACCCTGGAGTTATAAGAGTCCGATGTGGTTACAAACAACCTCCAAATGTTATTTTCTAGACATAAAAAAACTATATCTAAGAAGTTTACAAAACTAATTAAACTTAATTATCTTATAAGATATATTCTATAGTGAAAGTACCCTGCCGTGGTTTCTCGGCTCCTCCTCAGACTCGGTCCCATTAGAATAAATTTCTGTCTCTTGACTGAACCGAATCCATTCTCAATCTGTCCAATCAACTTTTTCCCTATATCAATGAGACTCTTTTCATAAGCCGACCGACTCTCCAATCCTATTTGCAAGGCTTACGAAATTTTGGTACAAACAGAAAGGAACTTTCATCTCTCAAACGAAGTACCTCAACCATATCTTAAAGAAGTTTGAGATAGAGGGAGCCAAACCCATTAAGACCCCAATACCATCTAATGGACATCTCAACCTAGGTGAGGAAGGTAAACTCGTTGACCAAATGCTTTATGGTTCAATCATAGATTCATTATTTTACCTTTGTACATCTAGTCCCGATATCATGCTTAGTGTGTACGTGTGTACTTGCTTTCAAGCCTCCCTAAGAGAATGTCATTTAGTAGCTGTAAAGAGAATCTTAAGATATCTAGTTCATTCTCTAAACCTAGGGTTCTGGTACCCAAAAGGCTCAAACTTTAATTTAGTTGGCTATTTTGACTTGGACTATGCTGGTTTGCAAAGTGGATAGGAAAAGCACCTCTGACACTTGCCAATTTCTTGAGAGATCACTTGTCTCTTGGTCATCCAATCTACGACCGAAGCAGAATACATAGTCATTCAAAGTTGTTGTGCCCAACTCCTTTGGATAATACAAACCCTGTATGACTATGGGTATAATATGACAAATATTCCATTTTGATGTCACAATGAGATTGCCATTAAAATAGCCAATAATCCTATTCAACACTCAAGAACCAAGCACATCAACATTTGCTACCATTTCTTGAGAGACAACCAAAGGTGATATTTGCCTAAGTCATGTCTCAACCGACAAATAAGTGACCAACATCTTTACCAAGCCTTTAGATGAGTACCAGTTTGTGGAGTTGAGAAATGAGCTAAACATTCTCAATTCTCAAAACATCTCTTAGGGGGAGCACATGTAGATGTTGAATGCTTATTTAATCAATAAATGAGTATGAATCCAAAAAATGTCAAAAAATCATGAGTTCTTGTGTTTAGAGATCTCACTTTACTAAGTATTAGTCTTGACTCAAATTAAGAGCTCAAACATTCCAAATATTTTTAAAAATTAAAAGGTTTAAGAAAATCTTGTGTGCTATTTTGATTTTTCACAATTTGAATCTTACCCTAGGGAATCATGGTGTGATGATTGTTATGTATTGCTGTTTGCTTGCTAATCACATTAGGGTTCCTATATATTGCTTGTTCAAGCCTATTTTGATCTAGAATGCTAGAGTCTCTAGATCCTTGTCCAGGAGTCTCCGCTCAGCCTTCTCTATCTCAAGCTTAAAACTATTCGGAGTATCTAAACCCCCTATCCGGAGTCTCCGGTCTAGTATCTGTCAAAGAATTAAATTCCTCCAAAGTCTCTATCTATAATATTCGAAATCTCCAGAGTCTACAATCTCTATTGTCAATCACCAGAGTCTCTAGACATGAGGGTATAAATACCCTGTAACCGCTAGTTTTCACCGTCTCTTTCACTTTTTACCATCCCCTCCTCTCTCCACAGTGGTACCAATACTCCACTTCAATGATCTCTACCATCCATCGATGTTTCCTAAAGGTTCATCACACCTCTCGCTCTTCGGTGAGTGGAGTCTCCATATCAATCCTTTGTTCCTTGATCTTCACTCAATGTAATCTCAATTCTAGGGTTTTCTCTCTCTTTTTGGTTGATTTATCAATCCTTGAACCTAGGGTTAGAGACCTTGCACTAGGATGGTTTCTTTTCTCTTCTAGAAACTTGATTTAGCTCCCCCATTGCAAATCCATGGCTATAACCTTGTGCAACCAGCAGTCCTCTTCGCGGGACTGGAGTCTCTAGCTAGCATGACCTAAGTCTCTGGATTGGCCCCTTTGCTTGGCAGAAAGGGATGATTGAAGACACAAAACATTATGTTCATATATTTTGGCCCTATGTCCAATCTAGCTATCTAACCTTGCCTCAGATTTAATCCCTATTTTGTTCATTGATCTTAGGTCTCATTCTATAGCTAATGAGAAGAAGCGCCTTTGCACACCAAGTGGCTCCTAAAGTGATGGTTATGGAACTACTCAAGGTGGTGCCTCCCTTGTGAACTCTCCTTAGGCCTCTTGGGGGGATAAAGGCAAAGCCAAGGCCACTCCCACTTGCAATGAATCCAAGAAGACAGTCAAGAGGGGCAACATACCATCTCCACCTCCGTGTGCCACTAATACTAGTGCGGCTCCAAACCCCGGAGACTTCATTGGACCCAACGATTATCTAGATCTATATCTGATCCAAGTCTCCGAGAGAATAGTTCATGCCATCTGTCTCTTCCTTTAGAAGTCCCCTCTCGATCTCCCTTCTAGTGGATTGGGACGTCTGGTGCATGATTACAAAAGGAAGCTACATCAGTGTATGAAAGATAGAAAGGAGGATCCAAACTCAATCAGTTTCCATGGCATCCTTGATCCCCGTTTCCAGACTTTGTTTCAACAGGACTACTATAATAGTGTCATCATGGAGAGAGCAAAGCCTTTTGTTGATATGCAGTGGATCAACTAGTATGCAATGGAGGAAAAATAGATTCCCATCTTTAATAATGTGATTCAGATTTGCAAGGAGAGAGGGCTATACAACCTCATGGGGCTTGTGCACAATTGGTGTGAAGAGGTGATTGCCCAATTTTGGGCCACTGTGTACTTTCACGCCACTAAGGATGGTGTGAGCTCAATAAAATGGATGACAAATGGACAATAGTTCTAGGCCACTATTTAGACTTTTGCTCAAGTCTTGGAGCTAGATCACCTTGATCTCACCTACCCAAGCCTCCACCACTAGCGTCACATCCTTTCACATGAGTCGGCTTTTATGTTGGTCTAAATGGTACCATCAAGACAACACATGAGCTGCTTTCTCACTACAACATCTTGAACAAGCATATTTGCCTCACAATCAATCCCAAAGTGGAGAAGCTTTAACTATTTAGTCCATCACCATTGTCCTCATTATGAACTCACGCTCCAACAGGCCAGGGTTCAGTGTTATGAAGTTCTTGTGGGAATAGATGTATGTTATATCCATGGATCCTCATCACTCTCCCATCGACTAACCTTACATCATGAAGTTGATTGAGGTTGTGTCAAGACTTCACTTTATCAAGGAGGTGAAGCATCTTTCTTATTGTCCCTATGCCCCTCCTTCCGTTCCATTAGGGCCTAGAGCCTTCTCCTCTTGCCCTCGACCTCCTCCAACTATCAAGTCTGTGTTGGCAATAAAGAAGGCCATCAAAGCCCTCTTCTCAATCTACTCCACCACTACTGACAGTGTCCATCACCTAGAGCAGCACCAGATGACCTATCTTCGATCTTAGGGTGTTGACATTTCTCCTGATCGTGAGCCATGCATCTACATCAACCCCTTTGGAGAAGTGGATGACATTCCTACAATCGTGCAAGGTGCCCCGATGTAGCCTTGCATCAAGACATCCAATATCAGTCATGCCATCCATCACTCTAGCTCACCTCTTAGGATGACTATTTCTGAGGATGAGGATGATGATGCCATTGATGACAAGGAAGATGAAACATCCAACTGATTTTTCTTGTAGTTCCTCCCTTTTTGTAGATCGATGATAAAGGGGAAGTAGTACGGGCTCCTTTTTAGCCTTTTTGATCTATTCTTGCAGAACTTTCAGTTATTTCAATTATTCGGAGTTTGCATACTCCATTCTTCACTTTGGACAAGTAATAAATAATATATTTGTGTGTGATATAATGAGTGTTAGTTTATCTTAATTGCCCTTTAATTTCATGCAATGTATTTAGATGCATGTTTGAGTGATGCTTATATTATTTTTTCTTGTTTGAGTGATGCATGTATTGAGATCCATGTCATATGCATCTTATTTCTCCATGCATTTTACTTGTACACATTACACCCCACGATTGCAAGAAAATATGGGGAGCTCCCATGATTTTCATAAAATGTGCATAGGCTTAAACTTCACTTCTGTGTATGTACACATTTACAGGAAGCTTTTTCTATCTTTTTCAATCAAAACATCTTCTTTTATATATCTCTTATAAGCTCTACAAGTATTTTCGTCAATTAACAAAAAGGGAGATATTGAAAGTGCATCTAGGCCCCCAAGTGGGTTTTGAGTGATAGATGATAAGAAATTAGAGAGCTAATATATTATGATTGACTATCTTGCAATAAAAGAAGACCCCCATAAAGGGTAGAAAAAAAGAAATGACTTCAAGCGATGAAAATATAATTTTATTATTTCTTGAGTTCTTAGGATAAGCCAAAATATGAAGAGGGGTTCAAGTTTAACTGGTTCAAAAAGTAAGTGTTCAATCAAATTCTCAAGTCTAAATGAGCAAACACTGATAGTACGTACACCTTGGGATTTTGGTTTTTCTCTCCAAGTGTTTCGAATGTTTGTGTCTAGACATTGTGGAAACTTACGGACAAGTTTCTCTATTAAACAGAGAAATCAGCTCAAAGTCTCCGGACATTTATGCCAAAGTCTCTAGGCTGATCTCTTTGTCTGATAGAGATGCCTATCTAGAGTCTCCAATACCTTAGACTGGATACTCCGAACCTCTCCTATCTTGAAGCTATGTGTTATCTGGAGTCTCTGGACCCTTTGGCCAAAATCTCCAAACTGAGGTCTCTATCTAGGCGAAAATGCCTGTCTAGAGTCTACAAACATTTTCTATGGAGGAAAATGTATTGGCTCACTTCTTTTCTAGAGTCTCATTCTATTCGTTCACTTTTTTTCCTCTCTTGGAGCTTGCGTAAAGGTTGTTTCTTGTACAAGGAGCATCTTCTTTTCTCTCTGCCCCCTTCTCTTATCCACATCACCATATGAATCTGGCCCCACATTCGGTGGCAGGGCCGGGGGCTATTATGAGTGTCACGCATAGAGGTGTTCCTAAATAGCCTTATTGCTAGGCTAGAAGTCAAGGCATTGGCCGAACTCTCTCTTGTCTCATCAAGAAGGCTTTCGAATGAAGCCTGTGTAATGAGAAGGCCAAGAAGAGCATGGAGACCTACAAGATCAAAATGTACTCAAAGAACACATGGCTATGGGCCTGCCTAGAGGTTGACCACATAGAGAACTGCGTGGAAATCAATGCATGGCAGCACTGTAGTTCAGGGCCACCCACAAAGTAGATGCCTAGAGGCTTACGCATGGTGGCGCTTGGGAATAGTCCTAGCTGGTTACTTAGGCATCCTCAATGCCCACGATGTGGCATGCTCTTGTGCCATGCACCAAGGGGAGTCTCGGAGTCTTCAATAGGGGGCCACGCGGCCCTATGCCCTGATGGCCCGAACACCGGTATGGCATATAGCCGCACGTCATATCAATACACATTCTAGTGATCAATTATGCTCATCACTGGCCAAGAGAATTTAATGAGGAGAATTCAGTGAATCATGTCTCTCTTTGACCAAGCTATTTCAATAAAGGGTGGCTTTGTCACATCGATGGTAGACTCGAGGGGAGGGGGCTATAGGATGCAGCTAGAGGAAATGATGGGTGATGGGCGACATGATAGCAACTAGAGAAAATGAGGAAGAAGGCCAAGAACAACCTAAGATCTACAAGATCCACATCTTTAAGGTCTAAGAAGAAAGCCTAGAAGAGCATGGAAACCTATAAGATCTACTTCTACCCAAAGTACATGGGGTCGTTGGCCTACCTAGAGGTCAACCACATAGAGAATTGTTCAGAAACAAATACATGGAAGTGTGCCTAGCTTGGGGCTACCCACGAGGAAACTGCTCAGGAGTTACCATGTGGTAGTATGCTAATCTCTAGGCCATCCACAAAAAGACTATTCCGTGGGTGACGTGTGGCAATGCACCTAGCTCAGGGCCATCCATAGAATAGCTACCTAGGGGCTAACACATGGTTACGCTTGGGGATAGCCACCACTGGCTGCTTAGGCGTCCTCGGCGCCTACCACGCGGTATTCCCTAACACTATACATAGGGGAGAACCTTGGTGTCTGTAGCTAAGGACCTTGTGGACCTCATGCCCTATCATCCAATAGTTAAATAATTTCGGTGGTAGACCCGAGGGAAGCGATAGGGTGCAGTGGGGAGGATAACAAGCAATAGATGGTATAATAGAAGCAACAACATAGGCAATGATGTGTATTTACAGCATTTTGCCAACTACCCCATGGTTGTTAGGTACACCGTGGGAGAGTATATAAGCAACATGTAGTTCATCGATGAAGGTGTTGGAAAAAATTTAGATAGACACTAGATAGGCAAGAACATGCTTAGGTTCGTGCAATGTAAACTGATTTAGTTATTAATCAAGAAAGCATGAGTAGAGGGTTGTATCCTTTAGGAGATCAAACTTGGACAATTCCATTGTGTTTATGAGCTCCCCACAATTAGGCTGTGTGAGATTATAGCCCTAGACCCCAACAGCCGAACACTGGGTACCCTAGATCTTGTTCTCTTGGGCACAGCTCATTGATAGGGGGATGGTCTAAGAAAATAGAAGCTAGGTGATTGATAATAAATAAAGCAACCAAGTGCTTCACGGAGATCCAACGGTGGCTTATACAATAACTTGATATAAACACATGTGGGTTTTTGCAGAAAGTCTATACGAGAAACACTAAGCATTAAGTTTTATTGAAGGTAAGAGGCTTTCATAGGTTTGTGTAACCTGTACCTTATATATAATTACAAGCAACTAGCACTTATTATACCTAAATCTCAACATGCAAGCATGCTTACCCATTAACAGTTATTATATTCTAAAACTCAACATGCATGTTATATTGTAGAGATCAATATGCAAGCATGTCAAATTATCATCGCTCACATCATTTTTACAGCATTTCAACTAATATCCATCCAACATTTATGCTATATTTAACATATATTTATTGATGTATTCCGCAACAAAGCATGGCATTATCTAGTTTTTAAGATGGATGAACCATTTAATTGAAGGTCAAAAATACTTTCAAAACATTAAAGGCTAGAAATTATTAATTGCAATGATGTAATTTCAACCTGCTAGCAATTATTACACATAAAGCTCAAGATGCTAGCATGAGACATAATCACCCTCTAGCAATTATTACACCATAAAACTCAACACACATGTTATCTAGAGCTCAACATGCAAGCATATATAATAATCATCATATCCCTCACATTATTTTCACAACATTTCAACCTATATCTATCCATTATTTCTACAATATTTAACATACATTCATTCAAGTATTCTGCAACAAAATATGTCATCATCTAGTTTTTAGTGTAGATAAATCATTTAATTGAAGGTTAGAAATATTATAAAATAAAGATTAGAAATAATTATTTGAGATGATGTAATTTCATGAGAGAATAGAAGACTAATAATAGATGTACTCAGCGGTTTCCGACTATAAAAGATACTAGATGGTCTCCATTTTATTTAGAGCAAGTATAGTTAGGCTTTAGGTGCTGATGACAAGAGTTCCACCTATATTGATTTAGGTGATGAGGTGGAGGAGAGAAGGGAGGGAGAGAGAAGTTGGCTCTCATGCAACCACCAAGCTGAACATGAGTGCTGAACATGAGCTTGTAGGGAAGTCACTTGCTTGTGTGCAAGAGATGACCTAGAGCTTGAGGATAGGAAGGAGCCAACCGTGGTTAGGGATGTCAAGCTCAAGCACTAGCACATAACCATCAATCCAAATCATAGACAGTTCACAATAGAAGTTGTCAATGATAGTATCATTGTCAGTTTCATATATCATAGCCAGTTTAGATATAAAATCAACAACAATTGTGGCAGTGAATAGGTCAAGCAAGCACAATCACCTTAAGTTATTGTTCGGTCATCCTTAGCTGGCCACTTCTGCCACTTTTCTCCACACTATGCTCCAAATCAAGCCTCTCCCTCTCTTCCTCTTCCTTCTCGCCTATCCTTAGTGCCGTCATTGATTAACTAAATTGTTCCTCTCTTGTCCTCCCTTCTCCTCAGTGCATTGGAGTAGGAGATGTGGTGGACAGATCCTTCGCACCTCCCTTATTCTTCCTCTCCCTCTTCAGTCTTCACCCACCTCCATGCACCTCTCTTCTCCTTAGCATTGCCATTGTCGCTTGACTAGTCAGGTTGTTTCCCTCTCGTCCCTCTTTCCTTCTTGTCACGTTGAAGGAAGTGACATGTGTCTAGCAACCCCAATCTCTAGGCCCGTCAGATCTAGCCCCCATGTCGCCTCACTCTTGCATGCTAGGGAGGTGATGGGAGGGGGAGAGTTGGCATTGGTAGCTTGGGAGGGAGAGGCAATGAAGACAATGGCTTATTAACTAGGAGCACTTTGTCCATGGGTGGAGGATCCAAGGAGTGAGCCTAGTGATAGATCCTGTAGCTCCATGGTCCATGATGATGTTGGGATCTCATGGTGGTACCTTGACCATAGGCATGATAGGATCCATGGGTGGTGGATCTGATCAATCCACTCTCTTCCTTTTCCTCTCCTCCTCTCCTTAGCACTGTCGATGATTGGTTAGACTACTCCTCTCTTGTCCTCCCTTCTCCTTAGTGCACTGGAGGAGGAGGTGTGGTGAACAGATCAGTTGCACCTCCCTTGTCCTTCGGGCGGAGAGAGTGAGAGGAGATAGAGTGGATCGGTCAGACTTACATGCTCGGGAGCAAGTCTTTAGTGCTGGTTCATCTGGCATTGACATGTCTTCATCCACTCAATTACGGTTTTATTACGAACCGATACAGATGACTACTTATCAATGTTAGTTATTAGTTATATTAGGTGTGCACGTGGAGGACCCCATTAGTGTTGGTTTTTAGTAACCGACATAGTTAGCGTTATGATTGAGGTGTTATGTGAAAGTGATAAGTTTAGAATAAAATAAGACAAAAACCTTTAAAAAGCTTTAGTGATGATAAGTTTGGCTTGATGTCGGTCAATCATACTAGGCTCTATGTTTATGCATGAAGATGTCAATGATTGAAACGCTAAGCTACAACCACTATACGGTAGCAGCCACTCCCATACTGCAAAGAGACCGGTACTAAGTGTCGTATATGCATGCCTCATGCGTGTACATAGGTACGGTGTGCCTTAGGTTTCCATCTGATTGATCTGATGCTGCATGCATACATACAGCTAATAGAGAAATAATCCTTGTTCTAATGGACAAAAATAGAAATATACCGGTTGGTAGAAAATCCGCTACTAAAAATAGTCTGATTGTTAATAATAACAAGTATTAATGTTCTTATTTAATATCGGTTGTAACGGTTAGGTTCTCTCGGTAGCTGTGCACAGTTTTTGTCAAACGCATTAGTATCAACTGGAGACACCAATCGATAATATTGATAGTGGTTGATATTTTAAACCGCTACTAAAGATTATTGAGATGAGAAAGTACGAGAAAGATGTTGCCAAAATTTAAGCTAGTAATAATAAGATTGTTTAATAATAGTAAAAATACAAGAAAGAAAAAAAGTTAAAGGTTAAAAAGATAAAATAAAGAAAAATTATAGAAAAATAGAGGAAAAGGAATAGAAAAATAGGTAAAATAGAAAAGTTAGTGCATGTCTTAATATGAAAAATACAAGACATCTTAAATTAATAAAAAATAGAAGGTTTTTACCCTTAAAATTTTTTAAATTAATTATCCAAGTTTCTTTTTCCTTCAATTTATTTATCCTACAATTTTTTTGATTTTTCAAATTTTTCAACATATCTTCAGTACTAGTTATTAATATCAATCATGAAAACAAGTATTTTGGTCGAGTGGAAATAAAAAAGAAGGGATGGTATATATATATACCATTCCCTCGTAGTACTTAGATTGCATTCTTGTTGTCTCTTCACGATGTCGTCCTCCATATCGATACCATTCGCACCTATGTCGTCATGCACCCGGCTTTCTACCGACAATACCACCCTCGACACCATGCCCCTGCCTTCCCACATATGACGCCGCCCTCCATGTCGCTACCGTCCCCATCTCCACCATCAACTCCGCTGCATGCTTGCCCACTGACAACGCCGCCATCAACTGATTACATAAAGGCTTTTCAATAATAATTTATTGAATTTATTATGAATGAGTACGTTAATTATATATATGCATGTGTATATATAATATATATATATATATAAAATATTATAGTAATAAAGAAAATAGTAAACAATCACACAGCAGGAAAAAACACTTACCGGTTGTTAATCGCCCCAAGTGGACGACTATTTTTAGTACTGGTCCATTGAACCGAACAAAAAATATCCATTTTGAGTCCTTGCGCGTATCGCTTACATAAACAAAACTTAAAAATTATGAGTCATTAGTGAATACTATTTCTAATAGTGTACGTTCTATATATACTGGAACTGAAGTACATACAAAGACTTGCCTTGTACTATAGGAGCATGAGAAAACGATAGATGGGTATATAACGACGAAAAAAGGCTGTCGATCGCTACCTGACGAGATGGAGAACGTTAGATTCGCGTATGCCGTCATCGTCGTCGCACGCGTCGACTGATCAAACGATCACGCGTGCCTGCCGGTCGATCAGCCGGCAACCGTCCTGGAGCCCTAGCTAGCTAGCTAGCTAGCTTAATTAAATGGCCAATATAATGCATGCTTGAGCACTGAACACATGGCAGCGACTGATCGATTGACGGTAACATCTAACTAAGTGGAGTAGTACTCTATCCAACTCGCATGTCCTCTAGCGAAGAAAAAGACATGTTCAATTCGCATGTGTCTCAGAACATGTTCTATCTCTTTATCTTCGCTTCGGAATTTTGGATAAATGGAAGCCTTGTCGTCAACTACCGGCTGATGCAGCCAATGCCCCGGCAGCCATAGTTTCTCCAAGTCCGTACATTTGCAAGCAAGTGCAATGGACTTGGAGCGGTTTTTAGTCGGCACACACACGTGTCGACAAACTGAGGAGATAAGGGATGGACCGATTGTTTTTTATTTTATTTGCAGAGAAGAAAACGAGCACAATATTCCATCCAATCATTAGCTCTTTTATTGTTCACGATATTGCTATGAAATATTCGCCATGATTTTCCTTCCAGAAGAAGCAGAAAAATATTATAACGATGACCAATTAATTGATTATTAACTTTTATTAATTCCTAATTTTGGATTTGTTAAACCAAGAAAATACTATAATGAAGACTCCAAACCGAGTAAAGCTTGATTTTTATTTTGGAATTATTAAATCATAAAAAACACAAATAAAATATTTATTAATAATTCCAAAATAAATAAATAATTGTATTGGTCCATACCAAGGTTTGGATTTATTCCAAAATTAATAAATACCAATTTTGGATTTATTTTGGTTTTTATTTTGAAATAAATTATTAAATCATAAAAATACAATTGAGGCTATGGACCGATACAACTTGGTATTTATTAATTTTAAATTTTTTAATTGTTAAACCAAGAAAATATGAGTCCAAACCGACTACAAATTGGTATTTGTTAATTCCAAATTTGGTAAATCTAGGATGGAAGATTCGTGCCATATATCTTGACCATGATTTGACAGATGCATGCATATGATTTTATTGTTTATTAATCTGAGAATTTTTAGTTTTTATTAATGTAGAAAAATCTATTTTTACCATGTAATTAAGATTAGTGTGTGAGCTTTCTACGAAAGTCTTCAATTAGTCTCAAGAAAGATATCATGCTGAACAATTCGTTTTGTACATGCCAAGGAAATTAATTTTCATGCTCCAAACTAGACCTGTTCATGGGCCTCCTGGTTTCTAGCTTTTTTTGTTGTGGGAAATATGGTTAAAGTCTGTTCATTCAGAAGGAAATTTGGAGCATTATGTCTATGTAAACTGGGTCTACGTTATACAAACTTCGGCGCAACAACCCATAAAATCTTATTTTGGTGTAACAACTTAGTGCAGTCTATGTAAACCAAAGCCAAAAAAAAAAATGTTGGCCTGCAAACGAGGACATGTACTTGGAGATGACATTTTGCACAAAACCTCCCAAGTTTATTTCTTCTGTATTCCCACTACTCCCATCTCGTGTCAAACCATTTTGTCCACAACATCTAAGTAATGCAAGGGACAGACAGACCATTTCTCAATCCATATGAACTTACCTAGGATAGGTGACTTATGAATTGGAATAATTGAGCACACCAATTGAAACAAATAGTCCAAAGAACTGCGGTAATTTGCTTGTGTGGCTTCTTTGGCCCTCACTAGCACATTCAGAATAGGACAGTTCCTACACCACAAGTACTACAGTTCTACATATTATAAAAAGTTAGTCGATATAACAAAATGACAACTAACCGTCTCGACTGCTTCAATCATTGGTCAACTCAGAACATATCAGATAATGATACATAATCACAAGATATTTATTGACGAAGTTTAACCAAAGCATACATTCTCAGGGTTATAATTATAGATACTTCTCTCCAATTCACATAGCATGCCTAGCTATTACAAGTCCATGGCCTCACCATCATCCTCTCTTTATGCACCTGCCCTATATTTTTATCATCATGGTTACATTATAGTATTCTCTCTCTATTTAAAGGATTGCCAAGTTACAAAGTCTGACTTTAACTTTAACTCCTATCACTTATTACAAATCTAAGTCTAACATATTCAACATCTATTCTAACACTACATGTTGTTACACCTATTGTGATTGCATTATGTTTTATAGCAATATTATCCAAATGGGCATGCATTTGCTATGGATAAAAATTGAATAGAAGATGTGCTAACATTGTTCAAATCAAAAGAATTGTGAGTTCTCTACTAGGCACACCCTCCACATTTATGTTTAAATTTGTTTCAGGGCGCACATGACAACCTTTTGCATTATTCAAATAGTAAAAATAACATTTGTAGTACAAATATACATGTGTGTGAATTTCATCATCGTAAACCTTTCCACGACAATTTTGTTTTCAAGAGACCACCATAAGAAATTAACATTACATGGATGAGTGTAGTCTCAGGCTCTGTTTGGCATTGTAGAAGACTGTAATAATCTCACTTGGTTCGACAGCTTTTACACAAATTTAGTGATTGAAAAATTGATTTCTTTTAATCCACATTACAAACGATAATATTATTATGGTATGAAACAAAACAATCTGGGAAATCATGAAAGTTGGATAACATATTTTATATAATCATAATTTGATTGGTAAAATAAAGAACAAACATTATAAGTTTTAATTTTCATGGAAATTTAAAAATAAGCACAACGGTGCAGCAAAGAACAACAACAACAACAAACTAATCATTAAAGATCTTTAAAATGTACATTACTATAAAAAGAATTTTACAGGCCCTAGGCTTTTCTTTTTATAGGCAGCCCAAATTTCTAACCATCTGTGAAGATGAATATACATCTCACGTCAAAGGCTGCCTGTGAAAACCTATTTCCATCAACAGTTTCATAAGAAACCGTATGTGTAAATAATGTTCTTCTAATTAATTGCCTACAAAATTCATGACTTTTAGAGGTGGTTCCTAAGAAAACCACATGTAAAAATGAGTTGATTTTTAGCAGCAGTATTCTTACGGAATAGCCTGTAAATGTCGATTTTTAACGGTGATTCTTAATAAAACCATCCTTAGAAATGGGAGCAATACTATTTCAAGAAAAAATGATAACTTTTTAATATGAAGTTGAACTATGACAATTTTTATGAGAATTGTAGCTCTCAATGATATCTAAAACAACTTTGTAGTCGTAAGTTTTTTCATTTAAGATCGTTTATGGCCTAAATATTTATTACAACCTCTCATATCGTTTTTTTTTAAAATAATTATTTTTGAGTTTTCCAAACCACCTTAGATGACATGCTCTATATCAAAATTGTATAGCTCAATGAGATCTACAACTTTTGAAAGTTTTTTTTTGTTTGATATCATTTATGTAGCTAAATATTCATTATAAGGTCTCAAATATATATATATATATGGTTTGATATCATTTTTTTGTTTGTTCTGCCATCCCACCCAATGAAGTATTGGGGGATTCTTTTCAAGAAAATCCTATCCAGTCATAGGTTCTGTCGTTCCCATTGCTTCTCCTTTAATGGTTAGGTTTGAATCTCATAATGGAGCTTCCAAAAAATTCTTTCCGAGTCAATTTCTCAGTTTTATTAATTCAGGACGCTCTTTGTTTTTCCTTGCAATTTGTATTTCTTGTTTCAATCAAATTACGATTTTGAGTTCTCTGTTATTTTTATTATATTGATGCTTTACCACATTGCTTTTTATGTGTGTGTATATATATATATATACTGAAATAATTCTTACATGTGGTTCTTTATGAAGTCAACACTTTTCAAAGAAAATTCATTTTAAGTCCTATAGAGATGAACCAAAGTTCTATGAGATGCTTACAATATTTCCTTTATTCATTCACTAAAATGTTAAATATTTTTTTGGATTTTTTTGTGCCTTCAAAAATCAAAAACTGGAAATTAATTTTTATGGGTGGTCGTGGAATCCATCTGTACAAAACCCTTGATTTCTACATTCCTTATGTAACGTTGAGTAAACTCATGTACAAATGGATTACCAACTGCCTGTAAAAATAGTTTTTTAAGTAATGTTAGTGAAAGTTCATTTATTGACTTTGATACCAATTGGAAGTGCTTGGTATCACTTCAATGCAAATTGAACGTTCAGGATAGTAAATATTGAATAGAAGAGGTGAATAGGCATTACATGTAGTTATAAAAACTTATAGTAGAAATTAGAACTGACCAAAAAGTCTGGTGCTACTACGAGCTACTGCGAATAGTTTGACAACACTCAGAGTGCAACTGTACCTAGATGATCTGATCAAATATAGATAAATATAGAAAATTGACTACTAGAATATAAACCCGAACAATCCAATACCGAGCGAACACTCTGATAGCATTTAGTGTCGAACAGTCTAGCCACTATAGGGCAATTTGGCTCTCTATACAGAGAATATGAAATCTATAGTGAAATCAAGCACTCTGCATAATAGTTTTGTACTAGAGCTAGGAGGTGATCAATAACATATAAGCATGCAACAATAGATCACAAAGTAGCTCAACATGAAAGCGATAGGTGAAAAGTAAAAAGAGAGAGGAGACACCAATATGTTTACTGAAGTTCAGATTCAACTGATACTAAGTCTCCATTAAAAAGCTCCAAAGAGTCAGGTCTCGATTAACACTTTTCCTCTCTAAGCTTTTACCTCCAATGTTGTCTTGGTCTTTTCAAACAACCACTAAGGACAAGTTTGTGTTCCAAGTGATTCCCTCAGTCCCAAGCTTAGACACCATATAACTTTCCTCCAATGAAACTTGCTCTACCAAGCATCCACCGAGATGAAGCTTGGCTTCCACTATTAGCTTTTTCCTTCCAAAGACGTGGTATCAACTTTCACAAATTTCTCCTAGGCACACCATAACCTTGGTTACTCATGGGTTTCTCATTCTCCTTCTTATTCATTAACAACGGCTCAAGTTCTCCAATTTTAAGAACACCAACTCCACACTACTCTCAAAGCCACTTTCTAGTAGCATACAAGCTTTAGAACACTCTTGAGATGGTTGGAGATCAACTAGCCTTCTTACCATGTGCAAGAACACTCTCTCAAGGCTAAACTATCTCTATTGGGATCATCAATTAGCTCTTGTGGCTCTTAGACATTCATTTGGCTTGCCTAGGTAGAAGAGGGTCCAAAAGTCTCAAAACATCTCCATGCCACCGGGTATATATAGGCCCAATCCCTCCAACTAGTTGTTGCTCAAGTTTGCCATGCTTACATGGAGTTGGATAGTCCACCGTTTGGTTAGACAGTCTAGACCCCTTCATATTTCAACGGTCACTAATAAATTGCTATTGGGCTATAAAGCATTGAACAGTCTGACCGCTATTGGATTGTTTGGAAGCTCTACATTTTTTAACAATTTAGTACCATACCTGATTGTCTAGCACTGTTGAACTCTGATGTCTACTGCCACAGGACAAAGCTTCTCTCGGATAGTCTGACTGCCCCTAGACTATCTAGCCTTCTCTTCTCCTTCTTTTGGCTAGCTCCACAAACAAGCTTACCTAGACATTCTAACTACTCTTGGACTGTCTGGCCTTATCTTCTCTAGCATCACCCAAACAATTCGACTGCTCCAAAATTGTCTGACCCATTGCTTCTCCATGTCAATCTGATCTTCTTCCTTCCATGCCTTACCTCTTTAGCTTCTTCTTCAACAAAGATTGATCCTCAGCAAGTTATAACTTCTCATGGCCTTGACCAATCTATCAGTGTTGCACCAAGCATTTGCTCCTTCACCACTATGTTGAGTCCTTCAGTGCCAAGCCCCCGTTTGGCCTTCTCTCATGCATGGTCCATCGCACAGCCAAATCTTCCCAACCCTTCATTGCATATTGCCATATTATGTCACTTGTAACCTTATATCACGATGAACCCTCATTGTATTCCTTCTTCATCATCTCATCATCAACTTCTTCATCAAACTAATCCCATGCTTGTATACTCAAAAAGCACATTAGTCTCTTAATTGTTTATGATCAATTAGCCAAAACCCAATAGGAGCCTAGATGTTTTTTTAATCTCCCCCTATTTGGTGATTGATTACAACATACAAATGATTTATAATGATTGATTTTGATGCCAAAGGGTTAGTTTAAGCTCCCCGTAAATGTGTGTATACAAACATGTGAAGTGAACTCATGTCTACATATTTTTGAGAATATGAGAGCTCTCCTCAACTCTTTGCATTTGTCAGGTGCATTGTGTGTGACAAGATACCGAATGAAGCAAATACACACAACTCAAATTCTTGATACCAATTCTAACTTAAACACTTGGTACCAATTCAAAGACTCAATTTTGATTCCAATTAATTCCGATATCAATTAAGAAAGCATGAGAAATCAAAGTTCGGAATCAATTTCAAATACCAATTGAAAATCAATTGCATATGGCATGGTGACCAAATAGTAAGCATTGAAGCCATCATGCCATGGACATACCAATTGATAAACATTTTCAAATACTCTCTCTCCCTTTGGCATCTCTTATATTTCTCCCCTTTCAAATGCCTTTTGATAATTTCTCACAATTATCTTACCCTTTGATCAATATTTTCTTCATCTCCTTTAATATACTTCTCCCCTTTGGCATCTAAACACACACAAGGGCATAACTAGGGAAAGAAAAGCAAAGAGATCATCAATGAGGGGTCATCAAGAATTTTTCTCTCAATTTGAATTTCATCACTTGTGATTAGGAGATAAGCACCAATGGACATAAAGATCACAAGTGAATCATTAAGCATTGAGATTTATAACTTTGGCAATGAAAATGCTCACATTCAAAGAGTTTTAAGGCATAGAGCAATAAGTCTCTTTTTGGCATGTCAAAGATATTTTCTTTTCTTCTATTTTAATAAATATCTCCCCGTTTGTCCTTCTCTCCCATTTTTGGTATTTAAGCACCACAAAGAGATGACATGAGATGTGAAATGAAGGGAATCATCGAGATGTCAACATGAAAAACCACTTCTTTACAAGTTTGAGTGATATTCAAGATTTTTGAAAAACACAACTCACTCATGATTTTCATAAAACATTTTAAAAGTGATTTTAGCATATATGAATCCAAAATTTTGTGCTAAGACCAAAATCATATAGGATGAGGTCGCCTAGCACTTAGATTCACTTAAAACACCAACTTTATGACTAGTGCTTACTTATTGACTTAACAAACATTTTGTCATAACATTTTACAAACTAGGCTAATTAGTGAAGAATAAAACTTGGTCTAGATGCACAAAGACAAAGAGAGTAACGCAGCCAATTGAATTAAAAACTTGAGAACATTGGGTTACCTTTCTTATTGAGTTTCAAGATGCCCATTTATTTAAATTGATATCTTGATACCAATTTGAGTTTGGCACCTTGATGGATTTGAATTCTAAGGAAGAACTTGAGTTTTCCCATCACGAATATCTCAAATTCCTTGGTCATGATCCACATCTTGGAGGTGCTTAAGCTCGAAAAGAGCCTTGTGAAGCTTTTTGATGTGGTCGAGGCACTCTAGGTCTTCATGGCTGGGTGGTTGCTCTATGTATACCATCTCCAAGCTTTCTTGCTTGAAGTCTTGAATCACTAAATGGACTTTGTATCTTTTTGCAACCCTTTCAATTGCTAATCTTTGTTTTTTTTCATCTAGCAAACTTGAGAGAATCCTGCTACACTTAGAAGCCATTAATAACTTCAAACACCACACACTGGAGAAATTAGTTGAAAACATTATAGGCATGAGTGTTTGTCTAATAGCCAAGCATAAGGACCTTCTTCTAAAAAGATACAAAATGAAATACCAATTGAAGAAGCTACAAATTAAAAGCACTCGGTCATTGGAGGTATCTCAAGCATCTAAATTAAGATACTCATTTGATTCCATTCGAAAACATACTTTGATGGAGCCGGTTGATTTTGAATTCCTCGTCTTACTTACTTCACACCTACTTAATCTTGAGCTCAAACTAAATTTGAGCACACCGTGCACATTAGTTAAAGGTGTCTTGGGTTTCATGTCAAGTACAAAGAAAAGTACTGAAATAAAGTGGGAAAAATCCATTCACAAAGACAAAATCATATTTGTTACCTCCCTTACTTAGATAAGCTGCGATTTTAGGAAGGTTTATGCGCAAAAGCTCCAAGGTCTTGTCTCAAGTGAAGCCTTGTTAATTTGAATCATAATTGCCTTCACTTGATAACTTATGGTGAACATGGGCTCTTTTGAATCACCAAGACCCATCTTGAGTTTCTAGTTTACTCTTTATCTAAGGCAACTCACAAAGAGACCAAAAGGTAAAATTTATAAAATTTACGAATTGAGAACTAGAAGTTACCACAAGGTTGGTCAATGACTTGACTAGACTATCTGACACCCAACCAGACTATTCGACACTATCGGATTGTCCGACCACTACCGGACTGTCCAATCAACACATGACCACATTTGTCCGACTTAGGCTTAGACTATTTGATCCATTGGCTTTCAATGATCTAGACATTCCAACACTTGGATGGTCATTGACTTGCTCAAGAGTAGTCAACATTGTGATTGCTTGATCTTCTTATGATCTTGTTCCTTAATTATTCTTCTAGATAGCCAAATCAAGATCATTTCAAACCTATACCAATAAGACAATGCTCTAACAAGCAAGGTGGCTAGCTAGCTTAAGTTTGATATTTATTACTGAGATGCTATTGAAGATCAAAATAGATGACAAACTCCACGGTTGGCATAGGATATGCAACATGATCCTTCTCAAGTAAGCCAAGCCTCCAATGTATTTCTTAATACCTATATGCAACTTAAGCACATTTTGGTATCTAAACCAATTTAGGTCCATGAAGGTTAATCACAAAAGACTTAGGTACCCAAATGGCTTTTGTGCTAGCATATGGTGAACTAATCACCTTGCTCTACCACTTTTTGCCTTCCTAAGCACATAATGATCAATATTAACAAGATTGGGCTTAGGAGTATTACCAATGGGACAATTATTACTAATATATCCCTTTGCCCGGCAAGTGTAGCAAATTCGCTTCTTGTTCTTTCAAGATGTGTCTTGCTTCTTGTTGACTTTCTTGTTGGTGAGCCTCTTCTTGAATGCCATAAAGCCTTTGTTCTTCATGTCTCACCTTATGGCGTTCAAAGCACTTCCTTGTAGATTTTTTTGTTCTCCTCTTTGAAAGTGCAACCTTCTCTTCAACGGTGTTGAAACACATAGAAGCATAGTGTCCCAATCTTAATCAACTGAAGCATTTGACATGAGCCATCTTCTTCTTCTTTTATTAGTGCTTGCTCATGACTCCCTCTTTCTTCTTCAAGAAGCATTCCTTTGCTTGATGTCATATTTCTTTGCACTTGATGCAAGTAATGTGAGCCTTGATCATCTCTTGATCTTACTCCTTGGTATCGCCATTATTGGTCTTGTTCTTGAACTTGGTCATGTTGCAACAAGAGGCGGTGAGGTGGTCATACTTGTCGCTCCCGTAGCACACCTTCTTGGTTCACCTCTTGATCTTGGAGTTGAACTTGTTCTTCTTAGTTGAGTTTATCCCAAGAACTTACTTCATTTTCTTGTCATTTTTATCTAGGCAATCCAAGTCATATGTAGTGCTTGGGGAAATGTTTGCTTAGGAACAACAAGGGTTATTACAAATGAAATCAACTTGAACATGAGGCTCATAAAATTTTACTGTAGTGATCATGTTCAACATTTAAGATGGCATGAGAATCTACAAGATTTTCATAAAGAGCACAAGACATCATCATGTCTGTCTTCTAGGTCCATATACTTGTCAGTGATCTCCTCAAGTTAATCTTTGAGCTCTTAATTTTGTATCTCCAAGGATGCTACACAAACAATAGAGTTAGTAGCACAAGAAGTTCATTTTTCAATTTTTTTATAGCTCATAATCATTGAAGAATGAGAGTCCTTAAGTTTCTTATGTTCTTTGGTTAGACCCTTAAATTTTTCATTCTTCTCAACGAGGAATGGTTCTTACTTCTCAATGGCCTTCATGGGCGTTATCACCATAGTTGTGTCCTTCTCACTCAAGTCATCAAACTTGGAGTTGCCATCTTCACTTTCGCCATCTTCCACCATAAGGCAAGCATGATCTTCAACAATGGAAAAGGAGCATGTCAATGATGAAGATTCTTCACTTAGCCATTGATGCCCATATGGTTCTTTTTCCTTCAAAAGGTTAGTGCTACAAGCTCTACAGGAAGTAGAAGTATCCATATTAACCATACTCATCATTTCATTACCTTCAACATAGTCAAGTGTTGATGAGGAGGTGGACATGGCAAGATCATCTCAATCATCGAAGATAGTCACTTGAGGTTTTCACAATTTGTTGGTGAAGTTGAGCTCTCCTCAAACGCTTCTTCTCTATTGAGCTCCACTTGATCACACTCATACTTGTAGTATCTTTCCTTGAGCGTTGTCCAAATGAGGTGAGAGTCTTCAAGTGGCATGATGGTTTCAAATACATCTTCACTCAATGTACTAATTAAAACATTAATAGCTTGGGCGTTGAGATGTATGTATTTCTCTTCATCTTCAATTGATAGCCATTTATCACTAGGAGAAGAAATGCTCACATCTACAACTCGCTCTATTTAAGGACCCATGGTCCTAAAAATATTAAACATGTGAGTACTACAAGATGCATAATTAGAACTATCAAGCAAGAGAAGTTCTAGATACATTTCACCTTGTATAGGCATTGTACCATTTTGAGTACGGATGTAGAACTCCTCGAGTTCATCTTGCTATCCATCGACATCATGATCACTCAAAGCGATTAAGCCTATCTGCAGGATAGGTTTTGATACCAATTGAAAGTTCGTCTATTGGCTTTGATCCCGATTGGAAGTGCTTAGTATCACTCCAATGATAATTGAACGTGCCCTGATGATCGTAGATTTTGCTTAGAGGGGGTGAATAGGCGTTTCCTACAGTTAATAACTCATAGTGAAAATTAGAACTGACCGGATAGTTTAGTGTTGGTGCAGAAGTCTGACAACTTTGTGTCGGATAGTCTGACTACACCTGGACAATCTGACCAAATATAGAGAAAATAGAAACTTTCTTACTAAAGTATAGACCCGAACAATCCGGTACTGAGCAGATAGTTCGATAGCACTTAGGGTCGGACGGTCTAGCCACTTCAGGACAATCTGGCCCTATATAGAGAATATGAAAGCTATGGTGAGATAAAGCACTTTGCACACTAGTTTTAGACTAGAGCTAGGAGGTGATCAACAAGATATAATCATTCAACAATAGATCACCAAGTAGATTAACATGAAAGTGATAAGTGCAATGTAAAGAGAGAGAGGGAGATGAGATACCGATTTGTTTACCAAAGTTTAGATCCAACCGATCTTATGTATCTATAGAGGAGCTCCGAAAAGCCGAGTCTCGATTAACTCATTTTCTTTCCAAGCTTCCACCTCCGATGTTGCCTTGGTCTCTTCAAGCAACAACTAACGGTAAATCCATGCTCCAAGTGACCCTCTCAATCCCAAGCCCAGATGCCACACAATTTCCCTCAGATGAAGCTTGCTCTACTAAGCACCCACCAAGATGAAACTTGGCTTCTACTATTACCTCTTCCCTTTCAAAGCGAGGTATCAACCTTCACAAATTACTCTAGGCAAACCATATGCTTTGGTTGCTCGTGGGTTTCTCCTTCTCCTTCTCCTCTTACAACAGCTCAAGTTCTCCAACATGAGGTACACCAACTCTATACCACTCCCTATCAGTACACAAGCTCTAGCACACTGTTGAGATAGTTGAAAATCAACTAGCCTTCTTACAATGTTCAAGAACATTTTCTCAAGGCTAAACTATTCCTCTTTGGATCTTCAATTAGCTCTTGGAGCTCTTGGACACGCACTTGACTTACTCAGGTGGAAGAGGGTCTAAAAGTCTCAAAATAACTCCATGGGGGTATATACAACCCTTACCCTTTCAACTAACTGTTTCTAGCCGTTGCTTTACTCTGCCAAACTTGCATGGAGTCAGACAGTCCACCACCAGGTCAAATAGTCTAGCCCCTCTTCAGGCTATAAAGTGTCGAACAATCCAATCGCTGTTGAATTGTCCAGTAGCTCTACATTGCCAGACAATCTAGTGCCGTACTAAATTTTTCAACTCTGCCAAACTCCTCTATCTGCTCCACCAAACAAAGCTTCTCCTAGACAGTCTGCCTTCTCTTCTCCTTCATTCTGCTGGCTCCACACACAAACTTGCCTGGACAGTCTAACTACCCCTAGACTATCTAGCCTTCTCTTCTTCAGCTTCACCTGGATAATCCAACTACTCTAAGATTATCTGACCCAATGCTTCTCTATGGCAATTTTGATCTTCTTCCTTCCAAGCCTTACCCCCTTTATCTTCCTCTTTAACAAAAATTGATCCTTAGCAACTTATGAATTCTCATAGCCTCGATCAGTTTATTAATGTTACACCAAGCACTTGCTCATTCAGCATT
Source organism: Oryza coarctata (assembly GCA_030770085.1). NCBI lineage: Eukaryota > Viridiplantae > Streptophyta > Magnoliopsida > Poales > Poaceae > Oryza > Oryza coarctata. The sequence continues at coordinate 16,918,900 of CM061466.1, forward strand.
GTATTGAGTCCTTTAGCACCAGGCCCCTACTTGCCCTTCTCCCATATGTAGTCTATCACATAGTCAAGTCTTACCAACCTTTCACTACATCTTGCCATCTTCTATCGCTTGTAGTCTTGCATCACGATAAAACTTCATTGTATTTCTTCTTCTTCTTCATCTCATCATTATCTTTTTCATCGAACTAATCTCATGCTTATATACTCAATTATATACACATTACAACCTTAATCATTTATCATCAATTAACCAAAACTCACTAAGGTCTAAATGTTCTTTTAGGTGGTTGGTAACAAAAAATAAGGATAGGTCCATATTGCACATATCAACTATTGGGCTTGTCTAGCAAACATAAACCGAATATTTTAAACTCCTCAAATATCTAAACCAGTCAAAATACCCCTTAAGGACAAAACAAATATATTTTAATAGTAATTCTCATTATTTTTATATCCAAATACTATATTGTTTTACTTGGATGGCACCTAGTTAGCTAAAGATGTAAAAAGTAGTTTCATATAAATAAAAAATATATATGTTTGGATGTAAAATCCTTTAAAATCACTAAATAAAACAGGGTTGTAAAATACCCTCCAAGTGCAATAAAACTAAATCATTGCAGCATCTACATCATTATGAATTTACCACATGGATTGATTTTTATTGTCAAAATGGAGCTTAATACTATTAAAAGAACTAAATTATATTCTGCACTCATGTAGAACATATTAGCAAAATTGATGAACGAATACTCAACATCAAACTATTGCTAAATTCACCAAGGGATAAAAGTTTCAATGCGTCTTTTAACACTCAAATAAGAAAGGCTAACTGAAAATTTGTGAACCTCATCAAATTCTTTGTGAAAATACATACATCCGCATATAAGTAATTGTGGGTACTAAGATTATTTGAACCTTATTTGGTGAAGCCATATACATTCAACTTTATCACCCCATTCATTGGTGTATACATGTGATGTACGTGTGGTGTTGTCTGATATGTGTATACGCGTATTGCCTCTTTTGCGTAATCCAAAAAAAAGGTTTATTTATGATACATAGTACTACTGTATACTATTGAGTTGTACTACTAATCTTTCAACTACAATCTACAATGGGGACCAAACGTTTCCTCGGTTGCAAGGCACGCGGCACGCCATCGAGCTGCTCCCGCAAGGTGCAAAAACCCAAAAGTGCACATTTACCAAATGGTAAAATAAAAAAGAACAGTCCAATACAATGCAAAGAAAAAAAACATATTTTGATATACCAGAGCGACTATGGTATGATATGGTTTGGAGTATTAGACCAAGGAATCCCAATCAATTGAGGGGGACAAAGCACATACAGGCGATCGGAACAAAAAAGGCGTCCACTAATTAATCAATGCGAAGCCCCTTATGACCACCATCACAGCACGGATCACAGCCAGAAATCCAAGAAAATACAGCTAGCACTAGCAGCAATCCAATCCATGCATCCATCCATCAGTGTGAAGTAGTATAACCCACCTAACAACTAATTACCCCCAAAACACACAAATTGCTATCCATTTATCGGTCTCTCTTTTGCCTGGTCCCCTACTGCAGCTTCTTCAGCAGGAATGCTCTGATCTATCTGCCTTCATCACTTCCCAATCCTGCATATCCCCTGTGCCTGCTTCTCTCCAAGTTTGGTACTACTATAAGTCTTGCCGCTGTTACTACTATTATACAGGCCATGAAACTATGATGTTACTACTATATTGCGAGTAATTCCATTCTACTGTCCAGTGCCCATAGTGCAACCGCGCAAGATACTTACGGTCGTTGGGATGTGTATACTACTTTGATGGGTACTTAGTCTTGGGATGTAGGAATGAAAATGATCGGAAATGATGTTATGCCTGTGGAAACATCTATACGATGCTAGCAGTAGCAGAAAGTAGAAAAAAAACCAAATGTTATATATGATTAGAATTGGAAACTATACCACTTCTATGGAAATGATACTCTGCAGCCTCATCCGTTGACAAGAGTTAATTATATGCCAAACAAAATAATTTATAGGTAAAATTTTTATATATACGTAAATATATTTAGCGACTTAAAAAAAGAAATTACTTTAAAAATATTTTAAAATTAACTCTTTAAAATTTAAATTTTAACAACGGCTAATTCGTTGTAGGGCAAATGATGGGGCTTTCGATCAGTCAAGAATTTCCTTCACCGTTCTGATATGTGTTTTATGCTTCCTAGGAATACGTTTGTAGTAGCAGAGTGGACTTCCAATTTGCATATATTACATCTACCATAAAATAACTTTATTTTTCACCTATTCTATTCATACCAATACAAAAGTAAAAAAATTAAAATGTCCTTAACTTTATCAAATCCTAATATAATTATATCACTTTATCTAGTTTCAATACATTTTTCCTCTATGTTTATAAGCTTTAATACAACAATTGCTTTAAGATAATAAAAGATAACCTTATTTTAGTACGGATGGAGGGGTAGTTGAGAGAAAATTGTGGGCAAAATAGAAAAAAAAATGGCTATCAACAGCAAGGTCACACATATTGAGATAGGTTGATCTGATCTGATGTCAGTGTTGATACACTTTGCAGAGTTCCATAAGTTCGGGGCATATGCAGCAGTGTCAGAGCACGATGAATGTATGATTGAATGTGAAAAGAGGAGTAGCTATAGCTCTTTGGTCCACCTAGGCTACAAGACGAATCTGATGGACCTTATCTGATAGATCAACTGAGGTAGGATTGTTCGGCAGCCATCGATCGATCGGTCGATCTCTGCTCATTTACAATCAAGGACCCATCTGTATAATTAGGCTAGCTACATTACATATGGCGCCTCAAATTGAGGTGGCAAACGTGGTGGAATTTATAGGTTTAATAACACAATTGGGGTGTTCGGAGGAGATGGCCGTGGCTGCACAGCGCAGCAGCTGCAGCTCGCGCAGTAAATTTTGTGCTACCTGTACTGTTGCTGCAGCCCAGCTGCAGCGCAGCAGGTGCAATATGCAGCGCAAGCGAACAAAACGAATGATGGTACGGGAACAGTGGTTACATTACCGTCCCCAGAGAGAGAGAGAGAGAGATTAATTGCAGAATGAATTAACCTCGTGGCCTACACTGATCAAATTGCTCTTGCAACAGATGCCGGAACAGCACGTTGATCAAGTTGTCCTTTTGCAAAAACAGATGCCTAACACAGCTCACCGATCAAATTGCTCAAGTACAGCGCTCACAACTCATCGGAAAAACTGTGCCACCTTCATCCGCAAACACGCGAGGGCCCAGACACACATACCATCATCAACGTTGAAGAAAATCTACCCTTTTTTTTTCCGCGACCATCCTGATCAAACGGACCGTCTCGCCACCGGCCTCATACCCGTAACGCCCCAAGGACCCACATGCCAGTCACACATAAGCGGCGGAAACCGGAGTAACAAATCTTTGGGTGGTGTCACCGGTGGGGGCAGAGCATCCACAGCATCTGGTGGTGATCTGAGGCCGTTGAAGTCTGAACATTGAGCATATGCCCCGACCGTTCTGACCGCAGATAAAACAAACAGTTCCCAGTGGTCCACGTCCAGAAGCAAGCTTAGATGTATCATACATCGAACACGTAAACGGTGGAGCTGCTCCTGAACCAGCACGTGCTCTCTCCTGCCACGCGCGCCGCTCTGGAACCACAGGGATGTATAGTTAGTACACTAACTTTTTTTTTTTTTGAAACTATCTCGTCTCCAATCTTCCTCTTTTCTTCACCCGAAGATTGAACGGCAACCACCAGATTGACCAACCGCTCTAGCACGCGGCCCGGCTCGTTGTTCTGCACATGAGCAATGCTTAGATTAGAACCAATCTGTGTTCGGCACCAACAGTTCGGTTCTGAACCTTCAAACGGAACGATCAATTAGCGTATAATTAATTAAATATTAACTAATTTTTTTTAAAATAAATTAATATGGTATTTTAAAAAAAATGTGCCTATAAAAAATAAGTGAGTAGAGGTTAGAAAAAGAAGAAAACTAACGCACCCTTATTTGGGGTTGTAGACCTACACATTACTAGTACCACGGTAAAAAATAACACACCGTTTTGGACATCAATACAATCTTCAATGTAACTTTGACAACTAATTTCAATCATGAATTCATGATCCAATTTATGAAACCCAACAAAAATACTAGTGGCAATTACACATATGCCACTAGGTTTGAGCTAATTGGCATTATGCCACTTGCTTTTTGGCTTTTTGCTGGTATACCACTAATTCTGCTTGTGAGTTGTTCAAATGTCACTCCATCGTCAATTTTGACTAACACCATTCAATCAATGTGGCTTTAACTATTTCATAGACCAAATTACCTTTTTTAAATATAGAAAAAGAAAAGAAAATACCCCACGCTATCATATTTGGCCCTTGTCACTCTCTACCAGAGCTGTTTTGCTAGCCAGCCGGCCACCTCCACGAGCTTAGGGAGGGAGCTCCCTAGGAGGTAGGATAGAGTTGACTGATGAGGAGCGAATGCTGACAAGATTTGAGCTCTCCACGCAGCCACCATCCTCGACGAGTCCTCGTGGTGCCACCGTCCCATCTAGCTCTCGTGCCTGAGCCATCCTCATCCAGCTTCCCTGCTACCACCTCCCTCTTCCAGGTCATGTGCAACCATCGGCCTCGTCGAGCTCCTACGTGCCACAATCCTTATCTAGCTTTCGTGGTGAGGTCATCCTCGTCCAAATCCCACACCGCCACCGCCGGTCTTGTAGAGTTCGTACGTAGCTGTCAGCCTTGTCTTGCTCTGATGGCCCATCATCCTCATCTAGCTCCCAAGGCACCGTCAGTCTTGTTGAGTTCCCGCGTCGCCATTGACCTCTTCGAGCTCGTATTCAACCACCGGCCTCATTGAGTTTTGGTCGCCACACATGAATAAGGTCATCAATGCTGCCGCCACCTAGATTTGGTAACCGTGTGGGGATGTTGTTGTGGGACTTGGCTACATCGGCAAGAAGATCTCACTGGCGCAAGATGTAGTGGGAGCTCATCGATAAGGGTTGCAGTAGGAATAGAAAAAGCTCACTAGATAGGGCTTGTCAGTGCTAGGGAGCTCACTACTAGGTGGAGCAGAGGGAACTTTGCTTGTTGCAAGTATGGACAAGTTTATTGCTCACTATATCGGACCTTGTCAGCGAGGGGAAGTGATGACATTGGGGAAAGAGAGTGAAAAGGAGAGAGAGAGAAAAAGAAGAGAGAAAGAGGCCATATTGCCTTTGGAAGGTCAAACACACATCGACAAACTAACTTCATATATTTTAACGGTAGAGTGGCAAATATACAATCATGTGCTCTAAACCTGTAACAAATTCACAATAAGTAAAAAAGTGATGGTATATTGGTAATTAGGATTTAAAGGAGCGGTAAATATGCGATTATTCCAAATTACTACTATTCTCATTTTTTCCACTCCGTAATTTTAAGGAACGAGGTTTAACCATTCTAACCTATGGCATGTCGGGGTCGGGATGGGGCCCGGGGACAGGTCTGCATTCCTTCCTTCCTTAACACTGGCAGTGGCAGGCTCTGATCGATCTAGGCTGAATCTGACGGGCGATGAGGACGACGGTGCAAAGGCCTGACAACCATCACATGCCCATGCCCACAATGAACAGCCCACATGTGCCTTGCACATTATTGTATTGCTCATTGCTGTGGTTGTGTGGCCTCCGTAGGACCAGCCATACCAGTCGTTGCAATGCATTGCAGCGTCGTTGCACATTTGCACACTTCTCTTTCTCTCTCATTCTTAAATCGAGCCGCAGCCTCTCCCTCCTCCTCTTGACATAGTCATGAATCCATGAGATCAACATTCCTCTGGACTGCACTTGTCAAACACAGAGAGGTAGGTTATAGCTTGAGAGAATAGAACAGAAGAAAGAAGATAAAAGGAAAGCTCCGTGTAAAGCCTGCATCTACGTGCTTACTTTCTCTCTTTGGTTGGGGTGTTCTTGCTGCTAGAGCTAGACCGGTTCATTCTGTTCTGTGCCGTGCTGTGCTGTTTTGCCATGGAGTGAGGCCTCGTTCATCTCCGTTCTTGGGGTTGTGTTTATTCAGCAAGATTCAAGAGCTTAGCTGGGCAAGGAAATGCCGTCCAGGATGATGCAGGCGTCGGAGGCGTCGGACTTCGACCGGCAGAAGGGCTGCATGGCCGGCATGTTCCAGATCTTCGACCGCCGCCGCCTCCTCACCGCGCGTCAGCGCGGTGGCGGCCACGGAGCCCGAGGCACGCCGCCACCGGGTACCGTACCAATTCTTCTTCTCTGTACCCTTCTCTTCTCTTCTGTACTCTTCTGTAGCGTGCTCTTCTTGTCGTTCTTTTTTCTCTTTTGCCGCAAGAAGACCCTGCCAAGTTTGTCACGAGACAAAACTGAATGACCGTCCTGTGGAGATATGAACAGTGTTACTGGCAGTAGATGCTAAACTAAAACGGGATTAAAAAATTGTTTCATTTAGAAAGTACTAGGAGTACCAAGTAAGAACAGGGATTTTTTTTCTAGGGAGGTACATGAACAAGAAACTGACACATGTTCAGAAGTTGCAGAGCTCATAGGAAAGTCAAACTAAGCCATGAGCCGTAAACAGTGAATAATCAGTCAAGTAAAAAAATGGTACTAGAAAGTGAACTGCTTTTGCCATTCAGATATTTAATATTCTTTCTCTTAAACAAATAAATGGATTTCAGCGATATTTTCTTGATCAAATCCAACTTTTAAAATTCAAATATCTTGATATTTATCTTTTCCTTTCCTCAATCAAATTAGATATTCATAATTAATAATTTTATTTTGGTTTATAACCACTACAGTTCATATTAATAATTGTTTCCTGAATACTTCTTTAGGCCATATTTTGCCAAACAGCAACAGCAATGTCTCGATTCAAAACCCAGCTGGTTTAAACATCACTCTGGTAATTTTCCTACTGTACTGTGCATAAATATATCCCAAGTATGCAGTTCACCTGGCTCAATCAGATTGGTTTTAACTCAAAACATAATACTACTTGGGTAGGACAAAACCTTCAGCAAAAGTACGACCGAGAACAGTAGCCTCTCCATGGAATCATCACGGGCATCTTCTCCTTCCACATCGTGCTCTTCGTTCTCGTCCACAGACATCAACAGACCAGTACAGCAAGAGCTCTCCTACATCAACAAAGAGCGCTTTTTGGGGAAGCCATCGAGAAGCTCACAGAAAAAGAGTGTGAAATGTTCCAAGACAGGGGCAAAATCCAAAGACCCACACACTGGCTTCAGAGACATTGTGAAGGAATCAATTAACCGGGAAACCCATGGTCTGGCCATCAAGACGTCGACGAAGGAGTCCAGAAAAGGATTGCACGAAGACTCACCAAGGCCGTTGCTGATCTCCAGATCAACCGATGGAACTTATGTGATTGGGATCGACAGGAGCACCAGAGTTCCCGCGTATGTTCATGGATCCAGCAGGCCACCACGCTTCTCGTGTGATGATCGGCAACTCCTGAGGTCAGTTGAAGCGCAAGACAGCAAGAAGCCCCCAGCAAAGCTCAAGGAGATTCCCAGGCTGTCCTTGGACAACAGAAAAGAGTCCATGAATCCACGTTCACGTCTGAAGAACTCGGGTTACATAAGAACTGATGACAACCTCCTTGATGCTTTGAAGCATCAAGAATCGCCGAGCCATCAGCGTGCCAGCAGTGTCGTTGCCAAGCTCATGGGGTTGGAAGGAACTCCTGACATCCATGAGCCGGCAAGGTCACCTAGACCAGTCCATGACACACAAAATGATCGGCCGTCACACTGCCACAGGAGCAAGAGCCAAGATCATAGAGTCCCACTGCAGAATAACCACTGTCCAGTACTGAAAACCAATCCCTCTCCAAGAATTCTCCCTGATGCAGCCCCCTGGAGGCAGAATGAGAGATCTGTAACAGGACATGCAGCTGAAGTGAAGCCAAGAAGCACATCCATCTATGCTGACATACAGAGAAGACTCAGGGTTCTAGAGTTGTCAGAATGCAACAAGGAACTGAGGGCTCTCAGGATACTGAGCGCGTTGCACAAAAAGGATAGCCCAAGCCAGAGCGACAACAATCCTGAATTAACAATCATTCAAAAAGAAGCCTCTGAACAAATCATTGATCTTGAAAAATTCCAGTCCCCGATTGTGATCATGAAACCAGCAAGATGCATCACAAAACCTGATGCTTCACATACTTTGGTTGCTCCCCTTTCAAGGCCAAAAGGCATAAGAAGGCTACGGTATGAAGGGACAACTTTCACCAGGAAGAATGAAAACAGTGATAACACGAGTAATCAGTCTCCAAATGAAAGCGTTCATTCCAGTGGCGAGGAACCTATAAATTCTGCAAGATCACCAAGGCTTTCCAGCTCATTGAGCCCCAGGCTGGCACAGAAGAAGGCAGACTCTGAAAGGAGGTCTCGTCCACCGGTTTTGCCAACATCACCAGGCAATAAATCTAAAGAAACAGTGTCCCCAAGAGGCAGGCCAAGGTCAAGGCACTCGCAAGCAAAGAGCATCTCTGACAACGATGATGTGTTAAACATTCCTGAAACTAAAATGAGTTTGGCAAAGCAGATCGATGTGGGTGTCATTGATCATCCGAATCTTCTGAATGCCAACTCATCATATATCCATCAACGCAATATAGCTTTAACACCAAATCGTGAGGTACAGAAAATTAACTATAGTAACACCTCTAAAGAGCTTACTGTTATGTAAACATTATGTCACTAACAACTGATTGAAAAAACCTTTTTTTTACAGGAAATGACTACAATTGTACCTGCAGACAAGAAGAAGATCCATCCACAGGAGAACATCCCAAGTCCTGTATCAGTTATTGATGCTACATTCTGTCATGAAGGGTCGTCTCCTTCTCTGAAGAGAATCTCAGATTCCTTCAAAGGTGAGGGCTTGGCCTGGCAAGCTATTCTTCTGCATACTTTTTACAACTATGAGTTAGTTTTTATACTGTTTGAAACTTTGTTTCCATCAACTCAGGAAGCCCAAACTGTTAGGCTTAGGACAAGCATACTTAGCTGTAAGCAAATACACCAATCATAGTGACAGGCAACCAGTAATCAATGCACCAAGTATAGCTTGTGGTCCTTTCAGATGGATCACAGTAAATTGACAGTTGCAGAAACGCATGCAAGTGTTTGCTTTTGCCAAAACAATTAGAGTACAATTCCTTCGCTGCCTGCTGTTGTTCATGTCTGCACCTAACATCTACAAGGAACCCCACATGTTGCACTTGCCACGAATGAACATGATAGTATGTTGGTTAATGTGAAGACATACTTATGTAGATGAGCCCACCAATTATTTTGATTTTTATAGATGAGTCAGATACACAAGAATTATCAACTTATCTTTTGTTTTTTTTTTTCGCTTGTTCAGATAGCCAGACGCATACTTCAGATGACAGTTGGAACCCAACAAGCCTCCCTGATACACCACCTTCAAAGACAAGCAACGAGGGCAACCAGATAGAGCCAGAAAACATGAAAGCTCTCATCCAAAAGCTCGAGCTCCTGCAAATGTTGAGTGAGGAAGCTCTGAAAACCGATGAGACTTTTTCATCAGTTGCTGCCAATAAAGATCACCAGTACCTCTACGAGATACTTTCAGCATCAGGGCTCCTACACAACAAACTAAATTTTCAAATGATGCCTCATCAGCTACGACCATCAAGTTACCCGATTAATCCAGAGCTTTTCATCATCCTTGAACAAGCAAAACCAGACGAAAAAAAGCTTCACCGTAGGCTCATATTTGATCTTGCAAATGAGCTCCTCGCCCAGCAAATGGATGCCAACCACACTGTGAATTCATCAGTGCAGTTTTTTCAGTCAAAGAGGTTAAGTGGGTGGCAACTTTTCAAGGACTTGTGTGCAGAGATTGACAGGATGCAGTCTGGATCCTCGATGATAAGGTGCTCTGAAGAAGAAGATAGCAGGCTAGCACAGGATGAAATGCAAGGCCTGAAAGAGTGGAAGAGTTCCGACAGTGAATGGCAAGGAATTGTTTTGGCCATAGAAAAATCCATCTTTAAGGATCTTATTGGTGAGACAATTAGTGGAGAAGACAAAGGGAAGGTGCACCTGACGCAATGGAAGCTAAGGAGGCAGCTGTCTTTCATCAGCATATAGGCCAAATTTCTGCTTCTTAGGAAGCTTAGCTAATGGTATATGTAACAGTTTTAATCTGGCTATACAATCCATGAGTTGACTGACATATATATCTACGTGAGCAAGCAAACAGTAACACTCAGATCTTGCAAAAAAAAAAAGGTCCCAAAAGTTTCCTCTTAAATGTTCCCCGGTTGGACAAAGATCATTTTCTTCATACATTTCATTATATTCTTCAGGACGACCAATAGATGCTATCTGTTCTAGGCAGTGTTCGGAAGTGCTGATCGGCAATAAAGGGCCATGGATGATTGCCGTATTAGGTACTCCACGCATATGAAAATATAATTTTCTAAAAAGGCTTTCTTTCACTGCATTGCTTAGACCATTTATCCTAAGCTATTTTTAAAGTTTATTTCTCAAAATATTAATTTATTGCATTAATCAAGTAGATCATCCATTTCATTTCATCCACATTTCATCACTTTAGAAATTAGAAGACTGTTTCAGGCAAACACAATAACAAGAACCACCTTTCATCAGCATTGTCAAACACATCTTGTATTACTACAGATGACATGTCATTTCTTGTCTGAGAACATTAGAATGTTTAGCAGTGACCAAAATTTGCCCCAACCCTTGTTTACACCGATTTCAGTACCAAGGCGCAAATAGGGTGAATCGTAATCCTACAAAAATTCTCTTCTTATACCAAAATGAGTATCAAACCCCTTTAACGCAACCACAAAATTCGTTCCAACAAAGGAAAGTACGGAACTAAAACATTGGGCAATATCGGGTTGACAAACAAATGCTCACGTACCATCAGTGGCACTGCAGCTCTGCAACGCACCTGATTAACTAGGCATATCAGAAAAGCTCTCCAACTTCCAGGCTGAGATATTAGTTATCGGACATTCAGCCCCTTTTCTCTTGCACAAGTGATCCTCCTAGGTCTGAATCCCTGCAGTTGTTTTGTGTAAACCTAAAAAGGTCAAAATCCGCTACGAATTCCCAAAGTTTTGCCCCCCAAAAAAACTGTCCCCAGTTGCAATGCAAGAAAACCTGAACCCAGTTGGATTTCTTGCCAGTTTACACCTTAACGGAAAGGGAACAGAATCAAATCAAGAGCATAAGAAATACCTAATCTATGGAACGTTGCAGCGTTTCAAACAGAATAAAATCAAGAGTATAAGAAATACCTAATCTATGGAACGTTGCAGCGTTTCACTACGCATTTCGCCAGAGCATTTCCATGGCGCACCAAGCCACCAACTGAAGCCAAAGAAAGAAGCAAAAGCGTGGTAGGTTCAAGCTAGTGAGCAAGACCTGTAGATGGACCAGCAGGGCAACTGAAATTCTGCAGAGCGGCGGTGCGCTCGGCTCCTGGTAGGCCTGGGTATCCCTGTGCCTACACCCATACTATTTCATACTATTTTAGAAGGATATATGTAAGAAGGAATTACTTAGATACAAAATTTTTACACTCGCATTTACACTATAAAAATATATTAAATTCAGTTAATTTTTTGTAGGGATGATTTGTTATATAGAGAAGTAAGTTTATGCAACCATTGAGTCATTTATACATGTGGGACTCACAGGATTATATATGCCTATTGAATAATACCCGCTTTACCCATTCTGGATACATTAATTTTGAAATGGATAGGAATAAAACTATGTATGTGTATGGGTAATTCATATCCTCCTCAATACCAGCTCTACTAGGACTTTATTGGTTAATCCCTCTCCAAGAGGATTGAGGGACATTTGAAGATTTATTCCACACCTATTGAGGTGTGAAATTAATTCCCTATAACCCCCTCCAATCTCTTTATCATGGGAATAATGTTCCTAGCGAAGCCAATGACGTGACCGATGAGTCTACCTCCCTCTTTAGTCATGAAGCCTTTGAAGGGAAGGCATTGAATTAAAAGATAAACGCAAACTATATTGAGCCAAGATCTAAATAGTCGTCTTACTGTTAGCCGCCAACTACATCTTGCCACTTAAGATTGCTTCATATTAGTTGGATAATTCAATAGAGTATATTGCTCCACCCTTATATTCCGTGTGGTTCATGTTAAATACATATAAACAGGAATAATACTATTACCCATCCTCTGATGGTCCAAATCTGTATAAAAATTCTCATGTCTCAATTTTCTACTATCTTACAAATAACTTGGCACCAACCGAAGCCTACACCAATAAATACCGTAGTTGGTTATCACCCGTTAACATATACTATCAAGGAGTTTTGTTTGGCGCATACCATCAAGCCAACCTGGCCAGCTAAAGTTATTTTGTGAATGGTTTACCTCTCCTTACTATCTTTGTTTTTAATATACATGTAGTTAATCTTTTTTTATCAAACTTTATACTCCTTCGGTTTTTAAATATTTGTCCGTGGTGACTAAGTACTATTTTAACTTTGACGACTAATAATCATTAAAGGTTAGTATATGATGCATAAAAGTTTTATGGTTATATTTAGCATGCAATACACGTTAATAATATGTCATTCTCCTTAAATATTTCTAAATTTTGTGTAGAAAAGATGAGTTATCAAAGTTTGCATATGTACGTTAAAATAGCATTCCTGCTATAGTTGTTTGGACGATATTTAAAAGATTTGTATTTTAGTTTTTTTATTCTAAATCTTAGTGTTTTCTTTAACCATATATTTACATGGATGTTTTGGGCTTAGTCTTAGACAACTATTATCAAACCCACACCATAACCACATCTTTACATGGAAATTACTGCAAAAGATGAATAGTTAAACAAAATACAAAATCAAATTCATATGTTAAAAAACCGGAGGTAGTATTACACTTGGTGCAACAAAAAGTTGGAACAAAATTCTGCATGATGGCACTACCAAGTGTTTTCAGATAATGGAGGAGACACTTTTTCCAAAATAAAAAACACTTTATTTTGTTTTATAGATAACGGAAAAGACACTTCTTTGAGAAGTAACAATTGCTAGATTTTAAGTCACATAAAATCCTTAAAAAATGGATTGAATTTGCTTGTTGTAGGATACCTACACCGAGATTCGTGCTACGACGAGGGTAGTGGTGTCTTCTCTAGCATTGGTGACTATGACACTAGGTTAGAGTTCAGGATTTCGGGGTGAGGGTTGGGGTGGTAGGGGAATTGGGGATGGGGGAAGGGGCGCTATCCCTAAGCTTAGAGGGATGGTCATGCGGTGGTCAAATCAGTAGGGGCACAGCAAGGCGACAATGATGCCATTGGAGCCTATGGGGTTTGGAGGAAGACGGTGGGTGGGGTTGACATTAGGGGTATAGAAGTTGGATTAGATAGGAAACGGGGACAGTGGTGGCATCTTCGGCAGTGAGAGTGAAGCATCTAGGCTTCCATTGTTGATTTGATAATTAATGACAAGCTTTAATTGTGGACTAAGTATTTTATTTGAGTGATATAATTTGAGTTAGGGCCACATGACAAGTATGCCAAGGGCAATTACCGCGGATTAAAATTAATGGCACAAAGCAACAAGATAAAGGTGATAAATCTAGCATTTTATTTTTATCTATCGATGAGTTGGGCAATTGAATTTGTTAAGTTTCCCTTTGAGCTTTGTCATACTATCAAGAGGGCTAGTAATCTTGGCAAAGAGGTGAATGGTTCATTAGTGCATTAGAATAAGGGTGTTTTGTTTGGCTTTGATCCCTATTTTTCTATGAAGGTTAAACAAACTAGGGTTATGGGGCTAGTCAGTCCGAGGTTGTCCTGAAGCTATGTCCAGCCCTCTTGTACAGGCCAGATGGACCGAGCCCCTGAGCTATCGGTTTGGACAAGTTCCAAAGCTGTGTCCAACCTTCTAGGACAGGCCGGGTGGACCGAGCCCTATGGCAGGTTGGTCTGGCAAGGTCTCGAAGCCAAGTTCTTTTGGCTTCAGGGACCGGTTGGTTAGTCCGGTTAATGCATTTAATGTGTGCTACGACTATTGTTGAAACCGTTGGTGTAAGGGGCTGGATCATCTGACAACTCGATGCCGATTGGTTTAGCAATGTGTAGTGTTAGAGATTTCACCCCTAAGGCTAGTTTTAGTGGGTGGTGGTATAAATAACCCCCCACTAATAGTAAGGAGATTCTCTTGGCACTATTCTCACATCACTTGACCCTTTGATACCACTCTCACACCACCTGTTCATCCTTTGTGGGTGTTTGAGGGTAGATTAAGCCAAGAGAAGTGCATTTCATTATTGATTGAGCTAATGTGGCACTTGAACATCTTTGAGACCGGTTGCTACTTGTTACTCTTGAAGGTTGCCACCTCCTAGACAACTTGTAGGAGTTGCTCAATGGCCTCTCCAAGAAGGTTATGGAGGAGGTTCTAGGTGGATTGTGAGTGGCTCGATGTTCACCACTTTTAGAGTAAAGAAAGAACTACACCTAGTGATCGATACTTGTGTAGAGCACTTTGGGACCGACTCCTACCATGTCCATCTCTTGACAAATGGGTTCAGAGGGTTAGTACTTTGAGTAGTGAAGTTGGGCTCGCCTCAATAGTGACATAACAAGCCAACAAGCTTTTAAACATCGGGTGAAAAATTTGGTTGTCTCTTGTCTCATTTACTTATTATATTTATATTTGTGCAATTTACTTTCATAAATACTACTTGAGCCCTTATCATCCTAGGATTGCAAAACTTAATCTAGTTGCCTAGTTAGATTTTATCCCTCACTAAGACTAAATACTTAGGTTACCTTTGTTTAGGGGTAATTTATTTAAATTTCCTATTCACCCCCTTTAATCGATATATTGATCCTATAAGTCATATCAAAGCTTGGTCTCTCTTGTTTGGGCTTCATTGCTTAGAGAAAAAATATATCAGACGAGGTTCATCATGTAAATAGGGTCTCAATGTTCATTGGCACAAATTATTCAACATGAAAAATTAAAATGTACACTTACCTCAAAGCCATGAGCTTTGATGTTTGGAAAGTTGTGGATGAAGGTTATGTTTGGGCAAGATCAATACAAATGATATGTACAAGTTGAAGAAGCAAAAGATTGAGGAAGACTCTCCATACATGAAGAAGAGTATTACTCTCAAGGCCAAAGTTGAAGATTAGGGAAAGGTCAATGTGGATGAAGGCAAGGATAGCTTAGAAAAAGAAATTGCTTTTCTTGCAAGAAGGTTAGAAAAAGAAATTGCTTTTCTTGCAAGAAGGTTTAATGATCTTTTGGGAAGGAGAAAAGGAAGAGAAGAAGTCTCTAGCTCACAAAGAAGAAGAGGTATAAGAGGATCTCATAAGAGCATTTCCAACTTGTTGTACTTTGAGTGTAGCAAGAAGGGGCAATTTACCATGAATTGCCCTTTAAAGGAAGATGATGAAAACAAGTCCACAAACAAGAGCAAGAGTGGAAAATAGACACTACTAAAGAACCTCAAGAAATAGGGAAAGAACATAGAGACCTTCATTAGAGAATGGGACTCAAATAAGGAGATTTACAGTTCACAATCTATCTTCGATGGAAATGATAATGATTTGGATGAGAGTTCCAAGAGGAGAAGTATGACCAGGATTGCTATCAAGGAGGCTCCATCACTTTTCTCTCCATTTTGCCCTATGGCAAAAGGCTCCTCAAAGGTAACCTCTAGTAGTGATAGTAAAAGTGGTGATGATGATGGTGATCTTTCTTATAATAAGCTTGAGTGCATGTTTAGAGAGCTCCACGCACATAGTGAGAAGATGATTGCCAAATTCAAGGCACTAAAGATGGATCATGCTTCTTTCGAGACCTTTATGAGGAGCCAAAGATTTCTCAGGAGAGACTAGCCATTTCTCATGAGGAATTTAAGAAGGCTCATGACAACATCCTTTCCACTACTTAACATGGAGCTCAAATTGATGTTGGTATGTCTTGTGATTTGTTTGATGATAGTACTTCTTGTCATATTTGTCATATTCCATCATTTAGTATATGTACTTCTTGTGATGATCTTTTGGATATGCTTAGCTCTAGCTCTTGTGCTCCTATGTGTGATACCTTACTCAACATTGAGAACAATGAGCTGAAGGAGCAAGTGGCCAAGCTCAACAAAAGCTTGGTGACGTGCTTTAAAGGTAAGAACACTCTTGACAAAATCTTGAGTAAGTAATGATTTGTTCTCAGTAAGGAGGAACTTGGTCTCATTCCTAGGAAGGGTAAGAAACCATCTCATCGTGCCACTCGGGTTGTCAAGAGTAATGGTATGTATTGCAACAAGTGTCATGAGGTTGGGCACACTCTGAATAAGTGCCTCGGTGGTAAGCCTTCTAAGACTTGTATATTTGATTCTCACTACATGCTTAGGAAGGCTCATGATGGTACTATTTGTGCTAGATATATTGGGACTCCAATACTTTGTGGGAAAAAGAATACCATTTATGTGCCAAAAACCTTGGTTACTAATCTCCAAAGACCTAAATAAGTTTGGGTACCTAAAAGAGTTTGATTTTCTTTTGTAGGTGAACTACCACCTTGGTAGAATCCGTTGGGGGCTTGATACTGGATGGACTCAACACATGAACGGAAATAGAAAATGTTCACTACATTTGAAGTGGACAATAGAGATCAAGAGAGAGAATCACCTTTGGAGACAATTGCAAAGAAAAGGTAATTGTGTTAGGTAAAATTGCTATCTCCAGTGATCTTTCCTTTTCCAATGTCTCTCTTGTCGAGTCTCTAAATTTCAATTCGCTCTTGGTTGTTCCAATTTATGATCTTAATTTATCATGTACATTTAATCCTCAAGATATTTGTGTTACTATCCACCATGATAAGTCATTTGGTTTTAAAGGCTTTCGGTATGGAAATCTTTATTTGGTTGATTTCTCTTTAAATGATATAAATTTGAAAACTTGTTTATTTGCAAAAACTTCTTTGGGTTGACTTTGCCATAGTAGGCTAGCTCTTGTTGGCATGAATCAATTAAACAAACTTTCAAAATGTGATCTAGTTATGATCTTGAAGGATATGAAGTTTGAGAAAGATAAGCTATGTAATACTTATCAAGCCGATAAGCAAGTAGCATGTTCTCATCCTTCTGAAAGTATCAAGTCTACTTCTAGATCATTGGACCTCTTACATATCGATTTGTTTAGCCCGATAACCTACAAGAGCATTGGTGGTAATAGTCATTGTATTGTTATTGTTGATGACTACTCTATGTTTACTCGGGTATTCTTTTTAAATGACAAGGCTTAGACTGCCGAGATTTTCAAAAAAAAATTGCAAATGGGCCCAAAATGAATTTAATTTCTCACTTTTAATAATGAGTGATAATGGACCCAAGTTCAACAATACAAATATTGAGGATTATTGTGATGATATTGCAATCAAACACAAACATTCCACTATCTAATCACCACAACAAAATGGTGTTGTAGAGATGAAAAAAATCAATATTGATTGAAATGGTAAGAACTATACTTGATGAATATGATGTTTTCGATTCTTTTTGGGTAGAAGCTATTAGCATCGCTTGCCATACAACAAATCGGCTTTATTTGCATGTCATTTGAAAAAGACTTCCTATGAGCTACTAGTTGGGTGGAAACCAAATATTAGCAATTTTCTTGTTTTTGGGTGCAAATGTTATATTTATCTAAAGGGTGTAAGACAAATTAAATTTGAAAGTCAGTGTGATGAAGGATTTCTTGTAGGTTATGTCTCAAATAGCAAGGCATATTGTGCCTCCAACAAAAGCAAAGGCATTGTAGAAGAAACCACCGATGTTCAATTTGATGAAATTAATGGCTCCTAAGGAGGGCATGTGAATTTGGATGATGTTGGTGTTCGCGCGAGCGGGGGGAAGATCGAATTGGGCGGAGAGGCGTGCCAAGAGGGCAAGTGAGCGTGAGCCGATGGATGTTCGATGGAGGTGTGCGCGGACACGCCGAGGTCTGGGAGGTCTTCTTAGCTCTTGCGTAGGTCCTTTAGCTCGTTGGGGTTGCTCACCGCCAAAAATCTCGTGACAGGGGAGGGACGATGGCTCGGTCACTCGAAGGCCTAGGAGGTCTGCTTATCTCTAGTACAGGTCCTTAAGCCTCGAGGTTTGTAAGCGTGCCAGTCAATTTGACCCTACAATTGATAAAGAAGTGAGGCGAGTGAGTCCGATACAGGCGCTCGCTATTGGCTGGCTGCCGATAGGATCGGGATGCTCTTCGATCGGCTGGGGAGCCGATGTAGACAGGTGTCGAGGAGGGATCGACCGTAGAGCCAATGGAAGAACTAGGGTGCATTCAGAGGATATCGAGGCACACAGGATCCTTCTGGACAGCCGAACAGTGATTCATCGGCTAGAAAAACCGATAAAGATGCATACGACCTATGCAAAGAATAGTACAAGAAGGCACGGACTGCAAAGCTGATGCCGCTTTGGATATAACAGCACGAGACCCGTCGTCCGCCGTGACAGCGCCATTAACACCGAACCTCGAAGATCGGACCTAACCGAGACAGTACTAGGCCAGGGCCAGCGGCGATGATACGGAGGACACCGGATCGGTTATGCCGTAGCAAGGATAGGAATGAGCCCATCGGCTAGCTGAGCCGATGAAGGGATGCCTTTCTGAAGGCGGGTGCGTATCGGCTGGGGGACCGATACGTTTGGCGTTACGCGTCATGGGACACCTCTGAAGGCTGATGCGTATCGGCCGAGGGACCGATGCACTGGGCGTGAAGCTTAGAGCATGGATAACTCATCGGCTAGCACTCCGATGATACGCCGTGCAGAAGACTATAGGCCTAAAGCTCGATCTACCGTTGGCAGCCCCATAGGTCGGACCTAACCGATGCAGCACGAAACTGACGACGACAGAGGGAGCTTAACGGGTCGATAGGTCCATCATGGTTGTGATGCAATACGTCTGATCGGTCTAAGAGGTCGGACCTAACCGATGCAGCCTCAAATAGAGGAGGACATATCAGGGTGGTGGCGGGACTTAGCCCTTCGCTGGAGATCGGACTTAACCGATGTAGCCCCGCGTCGAGAGCCAGAACCCACCAGTAAAACCTAGATGAACTAGGGTAGCAATGCGCCGAGATTGTATATTGATCGAGTGATGTTTTACATATTTCTAGGGGGTCTATATTTATACCCTAGATTTACAGACAGAATTCGACAAGTCTACGACCATCGGACATTATTTCCTAGTAAGAACAAAGGAAAAATATTCCTAAAGAAGTTAACTAACCGGCTAAACCTTCCTAAATAAGTAAGGTTACAATTCACAAAAACAAACATCCTGCCGTGGAGTCCACGGCTCTTTCGCAAATCCGGTTTCATCTGAATAATCTTCCAATTTGTAACCGAATCTTCCTTCGCTGCAACCTGATCGGCTTCTCCACTATAGCTATCGAACCTTCTTTTAGTCAAGCCGATCCTTTTCCTTCCTTTCCTCGGGCTTCTCGGACCTAATCTTGATTGGACAATCCCCCGTCTTCAAGCCGATCCAATCTTCTACTAATCTGATCGGTTTTTCTATAGTTTCGATTGGCTTTGCCTTAGTATCTCCATCGACCGATGACTGCATTAAACTCTCCATCGGACCTCTTAGCAGATCGGCTTTAGCACCATCGGATCTCTCAGCCAATCGGCTGATTTTGGCGTTAACACATGCCCCCTAATTTCAGAGTTTGCTAACAGACTATGAAATTTCGAGCCGTTAGAAACCTCCGCAAACCAGGATGACCCATTAAAACCCACATTAATCGGCTCAGATCTCTGCCAAGTCGCTTCGCCTCTATAAAATATATCTCTGCCTTAGCCTTCTTCCATACACTTCTTCTCATCAAAAACCTCCAAATCTCGATGAGCTCCACAGGCATCCGCAAATTTCTGTGATCTCGACGGGCTCAGAAGACTGAAGGCGAGCTCTCGTAGATTTCTTCATCAGCCGCTACTCCTTTATTTGTGCAATGGCTTCTACACATGTAATCTCTAAGGTAACCATTATCTGTTCTTTCATCCTATGTTTTGCACGATTCTTCTCATCCCGATTTCTCATCAGTAGTCGGGTTCTAGTTTCTATAGGATCTCAAGAGCCAGATTGCTATTCCAATTTCAGACCACCCTGGTCACTTCTTTCTTGGCCCTATGGGTAGCGAGGATCTGACTGATTTCATCAACTCAGAAACAGAAAGGATCCCGTTCAAGCACTCATCCATGGTCATCACCGATTGGACTAATAGCTTCAGATCCTGGCCTAGCAAACTCCCGGAATGGAGGAACTAGTACCTTAGAGTTTCTGCCTCCAAAAAGTCTTTATGGGAGGATTTGGAAATAGACCATTGCATTAACCTTTCCTTAGCCGATATGGAAAGGAACGAACCTCTGCTTGCATCGGCTTCTTACTTCTGGTCAGACATCTTGAATGCCTTCATGTTCAGGCATGGGCCGATGATCCCCACCTTGATGGATGTTATTATGTTGACCTGCCTCAACACCACCCACTACATAAATCTGTTCAGCCTCAGATTCAAATCTACGCATCGACTAAACACCAAGAACGTCGGAGGTTGGACTAAGTACATTTCCCTACATAAAAAATCCTTCGGCCCTGTTGATGGACGTGAACATATAGCATTCTTGAATCTTTGGCTGGAACGATTCGTCTTTGGTGGTTCGACTCTTGGTCCAACAACGAACATGCAATGTCTGGCCGAGATCCTGGCTGATCACCACCAAATTCCCCTAGGGCAATAATATCTTCTCAGAGCAACTTATCATCTGCTCCATCAAGTTGCGACCAAGCTATCGACAGGCTAACCAGTCGGACATATCGACGGACCCTAGTGGTTTATACAACTCTGGTTGAACGTTTACACCTCCAAAGTCATCGCCAGACCACCTTTCTCTTCCATGACATACCTGACTATTTACCTAGAAGAAAATGAGGCCAGCCGACGCTGATGCATTTCGCTGGGTGAAGCTTCATCGGCTCTTCCTAGAAGCAAAATGACCCCCATCGGACTCAGCCGGTGGTTCAAGTGTTTTTATTACGGCTTTACCAAAGAGGTCACCATCTAGTTTGCATACGAGAATGACTCGTCCTTTAAAATGCCTTCCAGGTTTCATCCGATGAATGCCTTAGCCGATGAAGAATCGAAGACCATCATTTTCTCCTCCATAACTCCTTGTCTTCTGCCGATCGGATTTTCAATGGGCCGATCCCAACATCCATCATACGAGTTCTACCATCCTTCGGTTAGTGCTCGTCAGTTAGGCTTCGGCCAACTTCCTATCGGCTTGTTCTTCATCGGCAAGCTCCGAGCCCGTGGAGAAGTGAAAAGCGGCTTGGAGTATGACCGACTTAGTTCGATGACATCAAACTTGTCCTTAGGGACTATCTCCACCTTCGAACCCTGTATATCCAATAACAAAATCTTTGTTCGATGGTGGTCAGAATGGGAAAGGCATCTGTATAGTCTATTGGCTGAACATTACTGCCTTCGTCTCAACCCCGACTACGTGGAATCCGATGAAGAGGTAATCCTTCTCCTTTTTCTTCATCATATTGAATTTTAACTGTCTTGACTCCCGTGATTCCATAGGCTGGCAATAAAGATGCACCTTCGACCAGCTCAAGTGGTCGGTCGATTATCTATCAACCTCCATCGGCCAGATTCCTCCTTGGGCAAAGCGGTCCACCTCCATCGGCTCTCCTTTGAGTGTCGCAAGTATCAAGGCTAAAGCGCAAGAAATCGGCTACTCGAACAGTTTCTAAGAAATAGAAACCCAATGCCGATGTTGTCATCATTGCATCGGCCTCGCGAAGCCCTTCTCCTACGGCAATTCTGACTTCTTTCGTATCTCCGTTGGTATGTGTCAGCATCAATTCTTCGTTGTCTTCATTTTTATCCTAACACCTTCGCTTTGCAACCTAAACCATCGGCTCCTGAAGTCCAAACGCCGAACCCTATTACTGGGGCTGAGTCGATGGTATCCTCTGAAGTTTTGGTATCCACTCAAACCGCCCCACATCAAGCTGACACCTGCATAAGAACTGCTCCCACTGTCTCTCAAGTACGTCCATCATACATGTCATTTCTCTTAACTTATGATCTCCATATTTGCTAATATTGTTATGCAGTCATTAGCCAATCTATTCTCCTTCGACATCGGCAAATACCTAGAAGCAGAGGAAGACTCGGCCACCAGCATAGTGATCGAGCCATTTTTACCGGCCGATGCACGTGAGCAGTTGTCAGATATTATGCATCGGCTGGAAGTTCCGATTGACTCGCTGGTGGAGGATTGCGGGCCAATTCGGGGAAGACTTGCGGAAATCGAACACCTTCTGCCTGCGGAATTGTCGGATGCACTCACGCCTACTGCCTACATGGAATTCCGAAGGACTCAGCGAATTGCATCGAGACGACGCATAGCTGATCATGCTGAGAAAAACCATCTGGCTCACAGTGATCGGCTGACTGCCCAAGATGAAAAGAAGAAACTTGATGAAATATCAGCTGACCTTCAACACATCAACACCAAGCTTGGCCTCTTGAAAAAACGAGAAGCTGATTTGATGGCGGAACTCGACAAGGTTCGTGAAGACATCAACTCCACCGAGTTGCACCTCATCGGCCTACCAAAATCAATACAAGACCAAGAGGCCAAGGTAACAGACAAAGTGCGGCTCGCAGTTCGCTGGCACAGGAACCTAAAAACTATCCCCGGATCAAACGAGGATGACATCCGTGCCATCAATGATATAGATCAAATCTGTCTGCATGCGATTGAGGCCATCAAGAAATTCTTGTAAAACTTTAGTCTCGGAAAAATCCAGATGTCATCTTGAACATTAACCATTTGCAATAGATTTCAATCAGCTTGATCAACAAAGGTTGTATATATTTCCTAATGATGACGTCTTAAACAATATCGGCCATCTGTAACCGATATAATCATATCGGCTTCCGTACATTAAGAATCGGCTACGCCTCAGCCGATTTACGTAAATAGTATCAGTAGCCGATACCAATTCTGAGAACTCGTCTGTCTTGAAAAGGAGAAATCGGCTATGCTCAGCCGATTTAGATGTCTTTCCGATCGGGTGACCGTTCTCTAGACTTATCATCTCAAGACCTAATTGGTAACTTCCAATGTGTCGGCATCTCTTCTTTTCTTGATAATCGTCTCTCGTAAGCCGATACCATATGCATCAGATGTGTTAAACTGTTGAACTCTTGGGCCAAAAATTTCCACCTGATGCGACTTGATAACCCTTGAAAGGCCAAATCAGCTAATTGTTCATTGCTCAGATCAAGACCATAACATCGGCTTCTGATATCCTGGAAACGTTGGATGTATTCCAGAACTGACTCATTAGGCCTCTGTTTAACCAATGTCAAATCTGACACTCTCGTTTCTTGAATCCCAGTACAGAAATGTCCATGGCACTGTTATTCCAGATTGACCCATCCTTCAATCGAGTTCAATGGTAACGAAGAAAACCATGCGAAGGCCGATCTAGAGAGGGATAAAGGAAAGAAACGGATTCTGAGAGCTTCCTCAGCCGATGCTTCTCCACACTGTGCTAAGAATCGGCTGATGTGTTCCAATGTAGATATGCTATCTTGTCCTAAGAATATTGAGAAATTTGGTATCGTGTATCCGCGAGGTAGTGCAACTCTGTTAAACCATTCTGGATATGGGTGTCGATACATTACTGTTTGATCTTTCGGTTTGATACCAAATTGCTCTTCCACCATGTCCACATTCTTGGTTAACCAATTTTTCTCTCTTAAAGTATCTTCCTGATCATGTGGAGGTGGATATGGTACCCGATTCTGTTTGTAATATTCTTCATAATGATTTCTCTGAAAAAATTCTAGAGGCACCTCCTGCCGTTGCCCCCCAAGTCGATATTGTATTGGTGGATACGTATTTATGATAGGTCCTTGTTTTCCTCCGTCTCTATTGGCAAAGGCACATGATCCTGATCGGTCTCTTGAGCTGATGACTCTTGTATCGCCTTCTTGTCTATACTCCTGATGGATTACTGAATGCTTAATAAAATGATTTGTTGAACATCTCTTGCAACGGCTTGGAAGAATTCACAGGTGCTGAATGATCTGATTCCTTCATCAAAACATATTTTGGTAATTGTGCTTTTTGAATCAGCCCTTGTTTGCAAACAGAGCTTCTGAAAGTTGTCCATATTTTTCTCTATATGCCGTCTCTGGTCTTCATTCAAATCCTCCATGATAGCTGGAATTATTATCTCCTCATCGGCTTCATCTTCAGATGAATATGTCTTGGAATCCACCTTTTCTTTAGACATATTGACAACAAGATACCCTCCGGGTTGATAAGAAAAATCTAACTTCTAATCAGGCACTTGTAGAGTCCCGCTGGTTGATGAATGGAATTATATCACCAGCCGATGAAGGATCTTCAGCCGATGAACGGTCTTCAGGTTTCTCCAGTCGATGAATCCAGTCAAATCAGCTAATTAATAAAGATTTCTACCCAATTGGCCGATGAATAAAGTACGGTCCTTATCGGCTGATGAATAAAACCTTCGGGTCCCACCGGGCGTGCCAAAAGGCGTGCTCACTGCCAAAAATCACGCGACCGGGGAGGGACGGTGGCTCGGTCACGCGAAGGCCTAGGAGGTCTGCTTATCTCCAGTACAGGTCCTTAAGCCTCGAGGTTCGTAAGCGTGCTAGTCAATTTGACCCTGCAATTGAAAAGGAACTGAGATGAGCAAGTCCGATATAGGCGCTCGCTATTGGCTGGCTACCGATAGGATCGGGATGCTCTTCGATCGGCTGGGGAGCCGATGTGGATAGGTGTCGATGAGGGATCGACCGTAGAGCCGATGGAGGAACCAGGGTACGTTCAGAGGATATCGAGGCACACAGGATTCCTCCGGACAGCCGAACAGTGATTCATCGGCTGGAAAAACCGATAAAGGCTCATGCGGCCTAGGTAAAGAATAGTACAAGAAGGCACGGACTGCAAAGCCGATGCCACTCCGGATATGACAACACGAGACCTGACGTTCGCCGTGATAGTGCCATTAACACCGAACCTCAAAGATCAGACCTAATCGAGACAGTACGAGGCCAGGACCAGCGGCGATGATACGGAGGACGCCGGATCGGCTATGCCGTAGCAAGGATAGGAATGAGCCCATCGGCTAGCTGAGCCAATGAGGGGATGCCTTTCTTAAGAAGGGTGCGTATCGGCTGGGGGACCGATACGTTTGGCGTTATGCGTCAAGGGACAACTCTGAAGGCTAATGCGTATCGGCCGAAGGGCCAATGCGCTGGGCGTGAAGCTCAGAGCATGGATAACTCATCGGCTAGCACTCCGATGATATGCCGTGCAGAAGACTATAGGGCTGAAGCTCGATCTACTGTCGGCAGCCCCGTATGTCGGACCTAACCAATGTAGCATGAAACTAACGATGGCAGAGGGAGCTTACGGGCCGATAGGTCCAGCACGGATGTAATGCGATACGTCTGATCGGCCAAAGAAGTCAGACCTAACCGATGCAACCTCAGACAGAGCAGGACATATCAGGATGGCGGCGAGACTTACCCCTTCGCCGGAGACCGAACTTAACCGATGCAGCCTCGCATCGAGAGCCAGAACCCGCCGGTAAAACCTAGATGAACTAGGGTGGCAATGCGCCAAGATTGTATATTGATCGAGGGATGTTTTACATGTTTCCACGGGGTCTATATTTATACCCTGGATTTATAGATAGTGATACGCCTCAATGTCCCGATCTTCACGATGTAGAATCAATCACTAGATAACTAGCTTCAAAGAAGCCGAGATAACTTGCTGCAAGCAGCGATAACTAGTGCAACCTGAAGAATAAAACTCAAAGCCAACCACCGTCTCAATACGGCAACCTGAATCGAGGATTCGCCCAACTACACTCCCAAAGAAACCAACCAACACAGCCTACAATCAATCGAGGAGACCTCGAAGGGAGTAGGAGCACCAATTGGGAGTGGATGAAGCCGCTGCTTCTGTAATTCCTAGGAAGGAAGTCACAAGAGCAAAGGGGTAGAGATCAACTCTCAGGGGTTTGCTAGCGCACAGCTGAACAAAGTGGTCTATATTCTCAATATCATAATCTGTGATTACAATGAGTCTAGGGATATTTATACTAGCAATAACCCTGCTAGGTAGGTGAAAACTCAAAAAGAAAATAACTAGTTCGACTATGTGAAAAGACCTCTTCAGAATGAGCTCCTGGAGAGTTTCCACGTGGCTATTTGTCTTCTGCGCAATTTTCATTGTTTTAGCAATTACTCCACCTAGGAAAGTCCAAATGATGCACGGTTTGTTGCGTTACATTCTTGACTTGACACCCTTTCCAGCCATGTATGCCATGCACCACGTAATATTATAGAATGGTACAGTTTAATACATGAACTTTAGCATCAGGCTGGCTGTTGACTATCCTAGCAGTATACACTAAATGGTGAACTGTGCCCAAATGGTAGCTCCAAACTGGTCGGGGCTAGACTCATTGGAAACTAGACTTGAAGAGCTTTCCAAAACATGCTCATAGACCACCATAGCTTCTGGGAATCAAAATATATGACTATTTCTTCTAGACGGTTCTGCAGAGCTGAACTGGTTCGAGTGTAGTTCGTGGTCGGCAACTGGTCTGAAGTGGTCTGCAGCTAGTCGAAAGTCATCTCCTTGTGTGTTCATGTCTTCCTCCTTAGTGAACCTAAACATTAATAATGTATACGACTTAGGTAGTATATAGTTCTCATTAATATTAAAATGAATCTCACAAAGTAGCGCGTGCACCTCTTGTTATAGCTTCTTTGCTCGACTACGTGTAATCGGTCTATCAATTACTTGGATTGGTGTTGATGTAGGTGAGACCTGAGTTGGTGTAGCTTGAGTTGAGGGTTGTAACATCTTGCCTGATGGCATGGTCATATCATCCTCCCTCCCTTGAAAAGGAGTCATCCTCGACTCTAAAGTATGTTCACTTATGAATGGAGATAGGTCAGCAATATTGAAGGTGTTGCTCACGCCATAACTTAGTGGAAGATCTATCTTATATGCATTGTCATTGATCTTTGTAAGAACACGAAATGGACCATCCCCTCGTGGCATCAATTTAGATTTGCGCTGATCTGGAATGCAATCCTTGCGCAAGTGAATCCACACCAAGTCCCCTGGTTCAAACAACACTTTCTTCCGATGCTTGTTTATACTTGCAGCCTTGCATACCGCCTTGAGCTCAATTGCTTCCTTAGTCTTCTCATGTATCTTCTTTATGTATGCAGCACGCTTGGAGGCTTCCATGTTGATTCTTTCTCTGTTATAAGCAAACTCCACATGAGGCAAGCAATCCTCCCAATCCTTCAAGTTCTTTTTCACCATGGTTCACAGCAACATTGATAAGGTTCGATTCACTACTTCAGTTTGTCCGTCGGTTGGGGATGACAAGTGGTGGCGAACAAGAGCTTGGTCCCAAACTTTGCCCACAGCGTTTTCTAAAAGTAGCTCACAAACTTGACATCACGATCCGACAGTATGGTCCCTGGGCCGGTAGATAGAGTGGATATTTTTTATTCTAGTATCTGGAACACGAAATAGATAGAGTGGATCAAGAAAAAAAATGAAACTATGATTCATATTAACTATTCAGACCTCGCAACCAGACTGAAAAAAATTCAAGTAGTTCTTAATAAAAATAAAAAAAGAAATTTTCTTCCTTCCAATTTTGTTTGCCCAAAAAAGAACTTTTTTTTCTCTCGATTTTGTCGAGTCATTACACTGATTCAATAAATGATCATCAAGCGGTTCTTATTCGAAGAATCCTTGCTTTTTGTTTAGCTTGAGACTCAATCATCGTGGCTCTAGTATGAATCTAAGGTTTTAATTGAACTGATTCATAGGATCGCAACAAGATAATTTCTACCAGAAAACTACTCCAATTTTTGCTTTATTTATTTACTAGTAAAACAAGAGTAAATCTGCATTACGCACAAAAAAAAGAAATCCAAAATAGGGAAGAGAAAAATCAAGAGGCCTCTAATGATCAACATTTGGGAAAGAAAGAAAGATAGATGAGCCAACTTGAGATTTTTTGGCATTATCATTACAAAGAAGAAATTCTGGATTTTTCTTATTTCATATCTTCAAGGCAAATCGACCCAACCCAGTGGCTGATGAAGTTTTGAACCTTTTTTTCTAATATCCGTTGAAAATTTGTGTGTTTCTGCTTGAGCCGTACGAGATGAAATTCTCATATACGGTTCTCGGAGGGGGGTTCGGGTTAGTTACCTATCTCAATAAAGTATATGATTGGTTTGAGGAACGTCTTGAGATTCAGGCAATTGCAGATGATATAACTAGTAAATATGTTCCTCCTCATGTCAACATATTTTATTGTTTAGGGGTAATTACACTTACTTGTTTTCTAGTACAAGTTGCTACCGGTTTTGCTATGACTTTTTACTATCGCCCAACCGTTACAGAGGCTTTTTCCTCGGTTCAATACATAATGACCGAGGCCAACTTTGGTTGGTTAATCCGATCAGTTCATCGATGGTCAGCAAGTATGATGGTTCTAATGATGATCCTGCACGTATTTCGTGTGTATCTCACAGGTGGATTTAAAAAACCCTGCGAATTAACTTGGGTCACTGGTGTGGTTTTAGCTGTATTGACTGCATCGTTTGGTGTAACTGGTTATTCTTTACCTTGGGATCAAATTGGTTATTGGGCAGTCAAAATTGTGACAGGTGTACCTGATGCAATTCCGGTAATAGGATCACCTTTAGTGGAGTTATTACGTGGAAGTGCTAGTGTGGGTCAATCCACTTTGACTTGTTTTTATAGTTTACATACCTTTGTACTTCCTCTGCTTACTGCCGTATTTATGTTAATGCACTTTCTAATGATATGTAAGCAAGGTATTTCAGGCCCTTTATAAGGAAGGCATATCATAGAGAGTTCTAATTCTCATATATCATATCGGGTAGGTTGTGGTATTTCATTGCTACAAACATGGGTTATTCTAAAATAAGACATGTCATTTAGATACTTCTCTTCAACTCCGAACTATTGTGATACAAATAATACAAATAGTTGAAGTTAATTTTACGAAAGAAAATAAGGCGGATTATGGGAGTGTGTGACTTGAATTATTGATTTGGCCATGCAGATAGAGAGTTGGATCTGCCACATTAGAATTCACGACCAAAGGTGTCTCCACATCCAATCAACACGTAAGTCCCCTGTCTAGTAAGGATAGGCTGGTTCACTTGAGGAGAATATTTTCTATGATCATACCTCAACCATGTCATCCATGAAGAGGCTCCGTAAGATCCCATAGAGTATAAATGGAATAAGTCATGTGACATGATCCAATTCTCTATTTATTACACTTACTTTTTTATTATAGTATGGAAATGCATTCATTTTCTTTGCATCGATTGCGATCTGCAATACTATCGGAGTAAAACAAGGGATCTAAGGAAGAACGTAGGCTAAACTTTTTGATTTTTTATTAGTAACAAGTAAATACTTTGTTTGCACGTAAGAAACTTGCAATATTGGGGGGATAAATACCAACTAATCAAGAGACGCGAGACAATCCACAAAGCAATTGATCATGATCAAATTTGTAAGCCCACTTGGATATTGAGCATTTACCCATAAGAGTAGGATTCTATTCAATGAGTAGTTGTAGGTACAACTTCAGAAAATAGAATCTGTTAAAGCTTTTCTTACTTAGAGTCATTGAGCCATTATATACCTTATTCTATTATGGATCTTCTATGGTCTTATTTCTTTCAGTCTTGCTCGAGCCGGATGATGAAAAATTCTCATGTCCGGTTCCTTTGGGGGCTGGATCTTAAAGAATTCACCTATCCCAATAACAAAGAAACCTAACTTAAACGATCTTGTATTAAGAGCAAAATTAGCTAAAGGGATGGGACATAATTATTACGGGGAACCCACGTGGCCCAACGATCTTTTATATATTTTTCCAGTAGTAATTCTAGGTACTATTGCATGTAATGTAGGTTTAGCGGTTCTCGAGCCGTCAATGATTGGTGAACCGGCGGATCCGTTTGCAACTCCTCTGGAAATATTACCCGAGTGGTACTTCTTTCCCGTGTTTCAAATACTCCGTACAGTACCTAATAAGTTATTGGGTGTTCTCTTAATGGTTTCTGTGCCGACGGGCTTATTGACAGTACCTTTTCTAGAGAATGTCAATAAATTTCAAAATCCATTTCGTCGCCTAGTAGCTACAACCGTTTTTTTAATCGGTACTGCAGTAGCTCTTTGGTTAGGTATTGGAGCAACATTACCCATTGAAAAATCCTTAACTTTAGGTCTTTTTTAGGGATTTTTCAGTTTGATTCATTCAATCGTGAAGTACCATGCATAGGTATCTAGGAAATAGTTACTTCCAAGTGAATCCTCCCTAGATACCTATAATCTATTTTATTATGATCCATTTCGCGAAAATATAGATTGTCCCAAAGATGCAAAATTGTTTTCTTTTTTCTTTTTATTCTAACTCGAAAAAGAAGAAGAGGAAAAAATTGCAATGGATTTAAAACTAGAACTTATTCTTAGGTAAATCCATTAGGAGATGCTTCTCTAGAGTGTCCCATATCTGTTTTCCATCTTGCATACGAAAACTGTCAATTCTCATAAGATCTTCTTCCGTCTTACTCAAAAGGTCCAATAGTGTATGGATATTGGCCCTTTTGAGACAATTATACGTTCTAGAAGGCAGTTCTAATTGATCAATAAAAATACAATTCAATGGAATTCTTTTTTTGTTTTTCTTTAGATTAGTTAATCTTTTTTGAAAGCTTAAAAGGGGTGAAGTAAACCTGTTTTTATTTTCTTGGAAACGAGTACCCTCTTCCTACGTGTGAAGAAAAGGAAGAAATAAATCAATCAAATTACGAGAAGCCTCATAAAGCGCTTCCTTAGGCGTTAAACTTCCATTGGTCCATATTTCTAGAAAAAGTATCTCATATTTTGCATTTCCATTCCCACAAGAAAAAATACTACATGTTCCTTCTGTTTCTCCAAGTAAAGCTCTTCGCAAGGCAATACCAACGGTATCCGCTTGACCTTTTCTAAGCGGGGACAGAATGAAATGACCATAATAAAGACGCTTACTATCTACTCTTGATTCAACACACTTCCACTGTAGTGTTTGAGTGGACCCTGCTACCTCCTCTCGAACCATATAGACTAGTATTATTATTTGATCATTGAATCGTTTATTTCTCTTGAAAGGGGTTTAATTCTTTTACAGACGTCTTTTTTTGGGAGGTCGACACCCATTATGCGGCATAGGTGTTACATCGCGTATACAACTTAATCGTACACCACTTTTAGCAATGGCTCGTAATGCGGCATCTCTTCCACTACCAGCACCCTTTACCATAACTTCTGCTCGTTGCAAACCCACTGTACGAATAGCATCTACAGCTGTTCTTTGACCCGCATAGGGTGATGCTTTTCTTGAGCTTTTGAATCCACAAGTACCCGCGGAGGACCAGAAAACCACCCAACCTTGCGGGTCTGTAACAGTTATAATAGTATTGTTGAAACTAGCTTGAACATGAATAACTCCTTTTGTTATTCTACGTGCACTCTTCCGTAAACTAAAACGCGCATTCCTACGCAAACCAATACGTACTTTCCTACGTGAACCAAATTTTGGTATAGCTTTTGTCATATTTTATTATCTCATAAATATGAGTTAGAAATAACAAAAAGAAAAAAAAGATACAAAGATATCCGTTTCAGGGTAAAATATATCCTTTACTTGCATTTTTTTATTTGGAATTTGGACATTTTCGCGGGTACTTTTTTTACTTTTTAGAAAGTCAAGTTCTTTTTTTCGAAAGATTACCCCTGTCTTTGTTTATGCTTCGGATTGGAACAAATGACTCTAATTCGTCCACGCCTATGAATCAGTCGACATTTTGTACAAATTTTACGAACAGAAGCTCTTATTTTCATATTTCCGTATTCCTTTCTTAAACTATGAATTTACTCTTTTGGAAAAAATAAGTCTCTCTGCTTGAATTTTAGAACTTCGAATTTATTACCCTAGAAAAAAAAAGAAAAACCTAATCCTTTGAATCTTTGGTATCCTTCAAATCTTCGGTATCCTTCGAGTCTTCGGTACGCTTCGAATCCTTATGGGGAAGTCTATAAATTATACGCCCCTTGCTTGAATCATAACGACTTACTTCAATTTTTACCCTATCCCCATCAGTATTCGTATAGAACTAGACCAGATCTTTCCTGAAATATAGCCCAGGATGATGGTGTCATTCTCTAGGCGAACGCGGAACATTCCATTGGGTAGGGCTTCCATAACTAAACCCTCGAAAGTAATTTTTGCTTCTCTCGGGTTTTTTTTTCTCTCCTATTTTTCTTTTCTGTCATATTTTTTCTCCTATTTTTCTTTTTTTATTTGAAAATAAAAAAACGTTGTATTGTTGTTTGAAAAATAGGAAGTTCAAGATAGAATTTGGGTACTATAACTATAGGTGGGGCGATTATCACTATAGGCGGGGCGATTACCATATATAACATAAGACTTCTGCCCCAATTCTGTTTAGTCGAGCTTCTCGATCTGTCATTATACCTCGAGAAGTAGAAAGAATAGCAATTCCCATTCCGCCCAAAACCTTAGGAATTCCTTGATAGTTGGCATAAATTTGTAAGCCAGGTCAGCTGATACACTTTAAAAAGGTTCTAGTTCTATATATTCCCTTTCTAGTCTTTCTCTTTTGATGTCGCAAAGTTGAAACCAAGAAATATCTGTTACTTTCCTGATGTTTCCGAACACTTTCAATAAAACCCTCTCGTAGAAGTATTTTAACAATGTTTTCGGTAATATTTGTAGATACTACCCGAACAGTTCCTTTTTTATTCATGTCCGCGTTTCTTATTGAGGTTAGTAAATCAGCAATAGTGTCCTTGCCCATAAGACTCTAATTCTAGGTTCCTCCTAATTTTTCTATAA
The DNA here is from genome assembly GCA_030770085.1 of Oryza coarctata. Classification (NCBI taxonomy): domain Eukaryota; kingdom Viridiplantae; phylum Streptophyta; class Magnoliopsida; order Poales; family Poaceae; genus Oryza; species Oryza coarctata. Next base: position 16,952,148 of record CM061466.1, read on the forward strand.
TCAACATGTTCTCTTTTTTCTTTTCATTTTGGATTCTAAAGCATATACGTGAAACACAATCTACTAATTTTTTATTTGATCTATATCTTGTCTACTAGTATTTATAATACTTCAGGAGCTAATGAAACTATTTTAGTAAAATTCAATTCTCTCAATTCCTCGGCGAACGCGCCAAAAACGCGAGTTCCCTTTGGATTTCCTTTTTGATCAATGATAACCGCTGCATTGTCGTCATCAGCTAACCGAGACAGTACGAGGCCAGGGCCAGGACGCCGGATCGGCTATGCCGTAGCAAGGATAGGAATGAGCCCATCGGCTAGCTGAGTCAATGAGAGGATGCCTTTCTTAAGAAGGGTGCGTATCGGCTGGGGGACCGATACGTTTGGCGTTATGCGTCAAGGGATAACTCTGAAGGCTAATGCGTATCGGCCGAAGGGCCAATGCGCTGGGCGTGAAGCTCAGAGCATGGATAACTCATCGGTTAGCACTCTGATGATACGCCGTGCAGAAGACTATAGGGCTGAAGCTCGATCTACTGTCGGCAGCCCCGTAGGTCGGACCTAACCGATGTAGCATGAAACTGACGATGGCAGAGAGAGCTTACGGGCCGATAGGTCCAGCACGGATGTAATGCGATACGTCTGATCGGCCTAAGAAGTCAGACCTAACCGATGCAACCTCAGACAGAGCAAGACATATCAGGATGGCGGCGAGACTTACCCCTTCGCCGGAGACCGGACTTAACCGATGCAACCCCGCATTGAGAGCCAGAACCCACCGGTAAAACCTAGATGAACTAGCGTGGCAATGCGCCGAGATTGTATATTGATCGAGAGATGTTTTACATGTTTCCACGGGGTCTATATTTATACCCTGGATTTACAGATAGTGATACGCCTCGATGTCCCGATCTTCACGATGTAGAATCAATCACTAGATAACTAGCTTCAAAGAAGCCGAGATAACTTGCTGCAAGCAGCGATAACTAGTGCAACCTGAAGAATAAAACTCAAAGCCAACCACCGTCTCAATACGGCAACCTGAATCGAGGATTCGCCCAACTACACTCCCAAAGAAACCAACCAACACAGCCTACAATCAATTGAGGAGACCTCGAAGGGAGTAGGAGCACAGCTGAAAGGGGTAGAGATCAACTCTCAGGGGTTTGCTAGCGCACAGCTGAACAAAGTGGTCTATATTCTCAATATCATAATCTGTGATTACAATGAGTCTAGGGGTATTTATACTAGCAATAACCCTGCTAGGTAGGTGAAAACTCGAAAAGAAAATAACTAGTTCGACTATATGAAAAGACCTCTTCAGAATGAGCTCTTGGAGAGTTTCCGCGTGGCTATTTGTCTTCTGCGCAATTTTCATTGTTTTAGCAATTACTCCACCTAGGAAAGTCCAAATGATGCACGGTTTGTTGCGTTAGATTCTTGACTTGACACCCTTTCCAGCCATGTATGCCATGCACCACTTAATATTATAGAATGGTACAGTTTAATACATGAACTTTAGCATCAGGCTGGCTGTTGACTATCCTAGCAGTATACACTAAATGGTAAACTGTGCCCAAATGGTAGCTCCAAACTGGTCGGGGCTAGACTCATTGGAAACTAGACTTGAAGAGCTTTCCAAAACATGCTCATAGACCACCATAGCTTCTGGGAATCAAAATATATGACTATTTCTTCTAGACGGTTCTGCAGAGCTGAACTGGTTCGAGTGTAGTTCGTGGTCGGCAACTGGTCTGAAGTGGACTGCAGCTAGTCGAAAATCATCTCCTTGTGTGTTCATGTCTTCCTCCTTAGTGAACCTAAACATTAATAATGTACACGACTTAGGTAGTATATAGTTCTCATTAATATTAAAATAAATCTCACAAAGTAGCGCGTGCACCTCTTGTTATAGCTTCTTTGCTCGACTACGTGTAATCGGTCCATCAATTACTTGGATTGGTGTTGATGTAGGTGAGACCTGAGTTGGTGTAGCTTGAGTTGAGGGTTGTAACATCTTGCCTGATGGCATGGTCATATCATCCTCCCTCCCTTGAAAAGGAGTCATCCTCGACTCTAAAGTATGTTCACTTATGAATGGAGATAGGTCAGCAATATTGAAGGTGTTGCTCACGCCATAACTTGGTGGAAAATCTATCTTGTATGCATTGTCATTGATCTTTGTAAGAACACGAAATGGACCATCCCCTCGTGGCATCAATTTAGATTTGCGCTGATCTGGAATGCAATCCTTGCGCAAGTGAATCCACACCAATTCCCCTGGTTCAAACAACACTTTCTTCCGATGCTTGTTTATACTTGCAGCCTTGCATACCGCCTTGAGCTCAATTGCTTCCTTAGTCTTCTCATGTATCTTCTTTATGTATGCAGCACGCTTGGAGGCTTCCATGTTGATTCTTTCCCTGTTATAAGCAAACTCCACATGAGGCAAGCAATCCTCCCAATCCTTCAAGTTATTTTTCACTATGGTTCACAGCAACATTGATAAGGTTCGATTCACTACTTCAGTTTGTCCGTCGGTTGGGGATGACAAGTGGTGGAGAACAAGAGCTTGGTCTCAAGCTTTGCCCACAGCGTTTTCCAAAAGTAGCTCACAAACTTGACATCACGATCCGACACTATGGTCCCTGGGCATTCCATGTAGCCTCACAATTTCTCTAAAAAACAAATTAGCAAGGTGTGAGGCATCGTCGGTCTTATTGCAAGGGATAAAATGAACCATCTTTGAAAATCGATCAACCAAAATAAAAATTGAATCTTTTCCCCTTTGAGTTCTAGGCAATCCTAAAATAAAATCCATGCTTATATCTTCCCAAGGAGTATTTGGAGTAGGTAATGGAGTGTATAAACCATGAGGATTCAGTTTGGACTTAGCTTTGTGGCATGTGACGCATTGCTTCACAAATTTGATGACGTCTCTTCTCATCTTGGGCCAATAGAAATGATCACCGAGTAGCTCATATGTCTTCTTTTGTCCAAAATTCCCTGTTAATCCTCCTCCATGTGATTCCTGTAACAACAACAATCTAACCGAAGAATTTGGAACACAAAGTTTGTTAGCTCTAAACAAGAATCCATCATTGATGTGATATTTTTCCCAACCTTTTCCGTCTTTACAATGGGCATATGGTTCTGAAAATTCAGGATCATTTTTGTACATATCTTTTAAATTTTTAAGACCCAAAACCTTTACCTCGAGTTGGTTCAGCAACACACTCTTCCGAGACAACGCATCGGCAACAATATTGTCCTTACCTTTCTTATACTTCACAATGCATGGAAATGTTTCGATGAACTCAACCTATTTGGCATGGCGTTGGTTCAGCTTAGCTTGACCTTTCAAGTACTTCAAAGCTTCATGATCGGAATGAATAATAAAATCCTTTGGCCATAAGTAGTGCTGCCATGTTTCAAGCACACGTACCAAAGCATACAATTCTTTGTCATATACAGAATAACTTAGTTGAGCACCTCCCAATTTTTCACTAAAATATGCTACATGTTTTCCTTGTTGCATTAAAACTCCTCCTATCCCAATCCCACTAGCATCACATTCCACTTCAAAAGTTTTAGTGAAATCAGGAAGAACAAGTAGTGGTGCTTCAGTTAAACATTTCTTTAATTTTTGAAAAGCATTTTCTTGTGTGTTTCCCCATTTAAATTCAACTCCTTTCTTGGTTAATTCATTTAAGGGAGCAGTGATGGTACTGAAATCTCGCACAAACCTTCTATAAAAACCAGCAAGGTCATGAAAACTTCTCACTTGACTTAAATTTGTTGGAGTGGGCCAATCCTTGATGGCTTTCACCTTGCTTTCATCCACTTCTATTCCTTTTCCTAAAACAACAAAGCCATGAAACACAACATGGTCTATGCAAAAACTACACTTCTCAAGATTAGCAAATAATTTCTCCTTTCTAAGCTCATCTAGGACTTGTTGAATGTGACTCACATGCTCTTCAAAAGACTTGCTATAAATTAAGATATCATCGAAGTAGACAACCACAAATTTCCCAATAAAAACTCTCAAGATATGGTTCATTAATCTCATTAAAGTACTAGGAGCATTAGTCAAACTAAAAGGCATAACTAACCATTCATACAGCCCAAATTTTGTTTTAAACGCAGTTTTCCATTCATCTCCAGTTTTCATTCTTATTTGATGGTAACCACTTCTCAAATCAATTTTAGTAAATATTGTGGAGCCACTCAATTCATCAGGCATGTCATCTAAGCATGAAATAGGATGACGGTAGCGAACAGTGATGTTATTTATAGCCCTACAATCAACACACATCCTCCAAGATCCATCTTTTTTAGGTACTAAGATCACAGGAACAGCGCAAGGACTTAAACTTTCACGAACAAAACCTTTGTCAAGAAGTTCTTGTACTTGCCTTTGTATCTCCTTCATTTCTTTAGGGTTGGTTCGGTATGGTGGTCGATTAGGTAGTGCAGCCCTGGAATGAGATCAATTTGATGCTCAATCCCACGAATTGGAGGTAGTCCAGCTGGTGTTTCCTTTGGGAAAACATCTCCATAGTCCTGTAACAGATGAGATACAAAACTAGGAAGAGAGGTGATGTCGTTAGCTGAAATTAAAATGTCTTTGCACACAAGTACAAAGAGCACTTGATTTGGGTTGTTCCTTACTCCTCTCATTTCAGATTTTGTGGCTAACATAACTAGATTTTCTCCCTCTCCTTTCTTTTTTTCTCTCACATTTGGCTTGTGGCTCTCACTCACCGAATTGTGGATGCCACTCAATTTCTTTTGCTCTTCTCCTCCATTACTTCCTGGACCAATTTTAGATTTCTTTTCTAAGTGCTCAGCCATGATTTGTTGAGGGGTCATGGGCTTCAACACAAACTTCTTTCCCTTCAAATCTAGTGTATACTGATTTGTTCTCCCACAATGCTGAGTGTAACGGTCATATTGCCATGGTCTTCCAAGCAACAAGTGACACACAGACATGGGTGCTACATCACACTCTACTGTGTCAACATATTCACCAATCTTGAATGGAATTTTCACACGATGCCCAATCTTAATATCTCCCGAATCATTCAACCATTGGACATGATATGGATGCAGATGTCGCTGTAGTTTCAGACCAAACTTGTCAACCATTTCACGACTTGCAAGATTGTGGCAGCTCCCTCCATCTATGATCACCTTCACTACTTTGTCTTGCACCTTTGCACGTGTTTGAAATAAATTGTGCCGCTGTCCATTTTCAGCTTCTTTCATTTGAACACTCAAGATTTGAGCCACTACAAGAGCAGCCCCCTGCTCAAATTCACACCCTGTATGTTCCTAATCTTCATGGGCTTCTTCAACATACTCTTCTTCATCTTCTTATTCACTAGCTGATTCATACTCTCCATTATCATTCACAATGATCACCCGATTGTTTGGACACTCTCTACTTATATGCCCACGGCCTCCACACTTGAAGTACCGAATTCCACTACTCTTGGCTATAGAACCTACTGAAGTAGAGGTGGATGCCGCTGGTTTAGAGCTCAGGTTTGGGGCAGCGTGTTCTTCCCACTAAAAACACTCTGAATATTAGAACGTGAGCCTCCAAACGAGTTTTTCGCTGATGAGGGTGCAGTAGTGAACTTCGAGACTTGCTTGCTTCCCCTGGATATGTTCCTCATACTAAATGACAAGGACTTGCTACTCTTAGCATCTTGCTGCAATTATCGTTTAGCTTTGGTTGCTTGATGTACCAAATCAATTAGATGACAGTACGGTTGAAACTCAACAATGCGCTAAATATTACGATGCAAACCAGCCATGAAACGTGCAATAGTTTGCTCTTCATCTTCGTACACATTGGCTCTAATCATAGCCTTCTCCATTTATAATATTCCTCAACAGAGAAACATCCTTGCTTCAGATTCTGTAATTTATCAAAAAGAGCACACCGATAGTGCTTCAGCACAAAACGTTTTCTCATTTCTTGCTTCATTTCATCCTAAGTTTCAATAGAATGTTCTCCATCTTTCTCAAGATCAGAGAGAAGTTGCTCCCACCAAATCAAAGCATATCCCTCAAACTCTAGAGATGCCATGGCTAATTTCTTCTCTTCGGAATAATTATGTAAGCGAAAGATCTTTTCCACTTTCAACTCCCAAGTGAAATAAGCTTCAGGATCAGATCCTCCATCAAATTTTGGCATGGTAAATTTTAGTTTGCCAAACCTCTCCTCTCGGTTGCCTCCTCTACGAGCTCAGCGACCATATCGATATTAGGACTGATCATCATCATCCTCTTCAGATTCATCATGATCATCATTTCTTCAATTTCAACCTCTTCCTCTTCCTTGGTTCCTCCTTCCTTGCTCTTTAGCTCTTCTAGCAGCAGCTCTTCCTTCACTTTCTTCTCCATCTTCACCGTGGTTGCTTGCACCATCATGAGGTGGATGGTGTTCTCTGATTTCAGCCAAGATGGCTTGAAGATCTTGTGTCAACTAGTCTTGTCTATCTTCTAGGCTTTGTTTGAGCTCATTAAATTGTGCAATAGTAACACATTCTTCTACATCAGATTCACCCATCTTCCTGAAAGGTTAGCAAAATACAAGCAATATATTTGTATATGTCGACTGGAAAGTTTTTGGTGACTCTCTCAACCTCACCTCTCTGACCAACCAAAGCTCTTATGAATTCCATGCTGCGGATTATAAATAAAATGTGTGGTGGTAACCAAAAGTGATGGCGAGGCGAATACAAGATCAGAGAGTACCGATTGCGATGGTTTTTATGTGGAGCTTGGTGGGGAGTTGATACACAAGGAATGCAATCTGAATTCTAGTTGTTGTTAAGTTAAGTAACAATCCAAACTAGAAGTTCTATGTCCAGTGCTGACCACAAGATATGATAGATATAAATAGATCACACACATGCAAAGAATTTTCAGAGTTGATGTAAACAAAGGAGTATGATTGGGATGCAAGTGTTGTGATCAAACCCAACCAAATTTTGCACCAAACACAAATAGCAAACTGGTTGTACAACTTGATATGATAAACTTCAGTACTTGTGCACTTCAACAAACTGAACGTCAGTTTTTCTTTCTCAACTTTTCTCAACTCTTTCTTTTTTTTTTACTTTTCTTCTTCTTCTTTTTTTTGAGACACTTTTTTTCTTTATAGAAATAAGAACAAAGATTAAAAATAATAGAAGCATACTTTATAAAAGAAACAAGACACAACCAGAAGCTATAACTTGATAGGATCAAAGTTTACACAAAGGATGGTAAAGGTTTCAGATTTTTTTTGTGTAGGGATTTTCAGATATATGAAAGAGGCACAAAGGACACACGAAGGATAATATGATCAGCAACTAAACAAGACTCTAAAGGACTGAAACTTAAGAAAACTCACACGGATAACAGATTGAAACAAAGGGCTATGACAATTTTATGGTTCATAGTGGATAGGACGAACAAAATTATATGTAGCTAAGGGTAAAGAATCCTATCGTGGTAACGAAAGCTCTGATACCAGATGATACGCCTCAATGTCCCGATCTTCACGATATAGGATCAATCACCAGATAACTAGTTTCAAAGAAGCCAAGATAACTTGCTGCAAGCAGCGATAACTAGTGCAACCTGACGAATAAAACTTGAAACCAACCACCATCTCAATACGGCAACCTGAATCGAGGATTCGCCCAATCACACTCTTAAAGAAACCAACCAACACAGACTACAATCAATCGAGGAGACCTCGAAGGGAGTAGGAGCACCAATTGGGAGTGGACGAAGCCGCTGCTTCTGTAATTCCTAGGAAGGAAGTCACAAGAGCAAAGGGGTAGAGATCAACTCTCAGGGGTTTGCTAGCGCACAGCTGAACAAAGTGATCTATATTCTCAACATCATAATCTGTGATTACAATGAGTCTAGGGGGTATTTATACTAGCAACAGCCCTGCTAGGTAGGTGGAAACTCAAAAAGAAAATAACTAGTTAAACTATGTGAAAAGACCTCTTCAGAATGAGCTCCTGGAGAGTTTCCGCGTGGCTGTTAGTCTTCTGCGCAATCTTCATTGTTTTGGTAATAACTCCACCTAGGAAAGTCCAAATGATGCACGGTTTGTTGCGTTCGATTCTTGACTTGACACCCTTTCCAACCATGTATGCCATACACCATGTAATATTATAAAATGGTACAGTTTAATACATGAACATTAGCATCAGGCTGGCAGTTGACCATCCAAGCAGTATACACTAAACTGTGGTCTGTGCCCAAATGGTAGCTCCAAACTGGTCGGGGCTAGACTCATTGGAAACTAGACTTGAAGAGCTTTCCAAAACATGCTCATAGACCACCATAGCTTCTGGGAATCAAAATATATGACTGTTTGTTCTAGACGGTTCTGCAGAGCTGAACTGGTTCGAGTGTAGTTCGTGGTCGGCAACTGGTCTGAAGTGGTCTGCAGCTAGTCGAAAGTCATCTCCTTGTGTGTTCATGTCTTCCTCCTTAGTGAACCTAACCATTAATAATGTACACGACTTAGGTAGTATATAGTTCTCATTAATATTAAAATGAATCTCACAAAGTAGCGCGTGCACCTCTTGTTATAGCTTCTTTACTCGACTACGTGTAATCGGTCCATCAATTACTTGGATTGGTGTTGATGTAGGTGAGACCTGAGTTGGTGTAGCTTGAGTTGAGGGTTGTGACATCTTGCTTGATGGCGTGGTCATATCAGACAGAGTCCGACGTGTCTACGACCATCGGACATTATTTTCTAGTAAGAACAAAGGAAAATATTCCTAAAGAAGTTAACTAACTCGCTAAACCTTACTAATTAACTAAGGTTACATTTCACAAAAACAAACATCCTGCCGTGGAGTCCATGGCTCTTCCGCAAACCCGGTTTTATCTAATAATCTTCTAATTTGTAACCAAGTCTTCCTTCGCATCAACCTGATCGGCTTCTCCACTGTAGCTATCGGACCTTCTTTTAGTCAAGTCGATCCTTTTTCTTTCTTTCCTCGGGCTTCTCGGACCTGATCCCGATTAGACAATCCCCTGTCTTCAAGCTAATCCAAGCTTCTACTAATCTGATCAGCTTTTCTATAGTTCCGATCGGATTTGTCTCAGTATCTCCATCGGCCAATGACTGCTTTAAACTCTCCATCGGACCTCTCAGCCGATCGGATTTAGCACCATCGGATCTCTCAACCGATCGATTTTAGCACCATCGGATAGTCCAGATTTTGGCGTTAACAGGGGTGCACTCCCGATAGTCTCACTAGGAGTGCCAAAGAGTATGTTCGAGCTGAATCAGTCCTCCGTGTTCACTGATGAAGGTTCGATGGAGGTGCACACGGACACACCGAGGCCTAAGAGGTTTGTTGCGCTCTAGTGCAGGTCCTGTGGCTTCAAGATGACTTCGTTAGGTTGTTGTAGTTGCGGGCATGCTAGTTAATTTGATCTCTAATTGACAAAGAAGATAGATAAAGTTAGATCATAGAGCCAATTAACCGATAGACTGATACATACTTCTACTATCGATTGGTTACCGATAGGGTTAAGGTAGCCATCGGCTTGTAGCTGATAGCAGTTGTAGCACTCATACATCGGCTAGAAAGGCGATGATGGCATAGGTGAATGGTGAGGAATAAAGTAAAGGACTCATTGGCTATATAAGGACTCATTGGCTGTATAGCTGATGATGCTCCGAACAAAGTACGTGATGAATAGTAAGGAACGAGACCCGATCTCTCAAAAATACGAGACCCAGTAACCATCGATGACGGTACCGTTAGTGCCAGCTATGATAGATCAGATCGAAACAAGACAATATAAGGCTAAGGCTAATGACACCATAACGACATGATTTAGATTGGACATAACAAAAGAGGTACCAAGTGAACCCATCGGTTGCTATCGGCTGCAGGTCTAATGCAGGCATATAAGTAAACTTATTAGCTAGCTAAGTCAATGGGGAAACAAAACCTGCTAAGTATCGATGGTAGATCTAACAGAACTAGATTGATCGCTAGTAGATAATGACTAGGCAAGATATATGTATATTGACTAAGAAGCTGATACACTAAGCATGAGGCTATGTGTATGAATAACTCATCGGCTGGCCACTCAGATGAAACACCGCGTAAAGACCTATCGGCCTATGACTCAATCTGCTATTAGTAGTCTAGTAGGTCAGAACTAACCATTATAGCACAAGACTAATGATGGCAGAAGAGCACGATAAGCCGATAGAACCTATGTGAACCTGATGTGATATATCCGATCGGACTAAGAGATCAGACCTAATCGATGTAGCCTTAGACAGAGCGGATACATTAGGATAGTTATGGGACTTACTCCATTGCTGAAGATCGGACCTAACCGATGTAGCCATTCGTCGAGAGCCAGAACCCGCCGGCAAACCATAACGAACTAGGGTGGTGACGCGCACAAGCTGTATTGATTGAGAGATAATTTATAAGGTCCTAGTGGGTCTATATTTATACCCTAGGGTTACAAGAGTCCAATATAGTTACAAACAACCTCCAAACATTATTTCCTAAATACAAAAGAAAACTATCTCTAAGAAGTGTAACAAAACTAGTTAAACTTGTCTATCTTACAAGATATATTATATAAAGATATAGTTACCCTGCCGTGGTTTTCATGGCTTCTCATCAGACCCGGTCCTATCTGGATAATCCTTCATTTTTGACTGAACTGAATCCATCCTCAATCCATCTGATCGTCTCTTTCCCTGTATGAATCTGCTTCTTTCCATAAGTCAATGGGCTCTCCAATCATGTTTATAGGGCTTACCAAATTTTGGTGTTAACAGTAGGTAATATAAGCTTAATGAGGGCTATGAAGAATATGTCTGTTAGTGACATCAAACCTATTGAAGTGGATGACAAGCCCTCCTCCTCGATTCAATTTGACCAAACTACTATGCCAAGTCAAGCTCTAAGTTGATTTGGAGGATGACAAGGATGATAGTCCATCTGTGCCACCAAGGATACACAACACTCTTTCCAAGGATCACCTAATTGATCAAGGTTTTGGTGATTTGAGTAAGAGTGTTAAAACTAGATCTTGTATAATTTTTATTTGTGAACATTGCTCGTTTGTTTCTTGTCTTGAGCCTAAACATGTAGATGAAGCTCTTAGTGATTCGGATTGGATAAAAGATATGCATGAAGTGCTTAATATTTTTTTAAGAAATAAAGTGTGGACTTTGGTTGAAAGGCCTAAGAACCATAACATCATAGGGACAAGATGGGTTTTTATGAACAAGTAAGATGTGAACAGGTTGGTGGTAAGGAACAAGACTAGATTGGTGGCTCAAGGTTTCACTCCAATTGAAGGTTTAGATTTTGGTCAAACCTTCATCCCCATGGCAAGGCTAGAATCCACTAACATCCACCTTGCATTTGTTTCAATGGGTGATACCCATTTATGGTATTTATAGGAGTAGGATTTGGCTGATGCCAAAGTATTCATGAGATAGCAATAGAGAGAGACGAGAATTTTGATATAGGTTCGAGCCTCCTAAGGATGGGTAATAGCCCTACTCTTGTTTATATGTATTAGGTGAGACTCACATAGAGTACAAAGCTAGAGCAATCTACTCTAACCTAAGCGATGAGATCTAGTTGGCAACTAGCAGTGAGGTGGTGTTCATGCCAAAACTCACAAGGACCGATCGGATCGAGTGGAGCCGACAGAGGTTAGAAATGATGCAAACACGTGAACATGCTGAGGCCTGGTAGATTTGCTTCGCTCCAGTGCAGATCTTTCAGCTTTGTTGGATGGCGTGTGCTCCTAGTTATCTTTCTGCTTCGTTGGTTGGTTCAAGAATGTGCCGAGGTCCTTTGGCTTCATTTTCCCCTCGTCGGGACAATGGAGATGCAGGCGTACTAGTCAATTTGACCTTAAAATTGACAAGAAGATGAATAGATGGGTCAGTCGGACGATGAGCCGATACAAACTCTTGCTATCAGGTGGTTGGCAATAGGATTGAGATAGTCATCGGCTATGTTCAACGCACTCCTGCTATCAATTGATTATCGATAAGGATTGGAACACTCTTCCATTGGATACAAAGCCGATGGTACTCTAGAATAGGGTATTCAAAGAATAGCATGTGAGATCCTCCTATCGGCTGGTTGACAATAGAGGCTATAACACTTATTCATCGACTGAAAAGCCGATGAAGGCATATGTAGATTGGCAAGAAATAATATAAAAGATCTATCAGCTGCAAAGCCGATGGTGCTCTAAATAAAATGTGCGATGAATAAAAAGGAGTGAGACCTGATTCTCTAAAAGTACAAGACCCATAACCATCGTGATGGTACTATTAGAGTCGGCCTCGATAGATCGGACTAAACCAAGATAGTGTGAGTCTAAGGCTAACGACAATGAGGCGATGGATTCTAGGTTGAACGTGTGGGTGGAAGGAAAGGATGAACCCATCAGCGAGCTAAATCAATAGAGAAGATCTCTGAAGATATGTGTGTATCAACTAAGAGGTTGATACACCGCGCATGAGATTCAGGGGAAGTCACTAAAAATGTATGTGTATTGGTTGAGGAGCCAATACACTGGGCGTGATGCTCAATGTGTGGATAACTCATCGGCTAGCTACTCCAATGAAACACCGTGTAAAGACCTATTAGCTTATAAATCTATCTACTATCAGCAGTCTAGTAGATCGAACCTAACCGATGCAGCATGATACTAATAACAGTAAAAGGAGCTTCATAAGCCAATACATCCCACGCGAACGTGATGTGGTATATTCAATCAGACTAAGAGGTTGAACCTAACCGATGCAAACCTAGATATAGTGAATATTCTAGGATAACGGCGGGACTTACCCCTTCATCGGAGTTCAGACCTAACCGATGCAACCCGCATCGAGAGGCAGAACCCACCGGTAAAAAACCTAGACAAGCTAGGATGGCAATGCACCGAAGATGTATTGATCTAAGAGTTGAATTATAGGCTTCCAGGGGGTCTATATTTATACCCCTAGGATTACAAGAGTCCAATACGGTTACAACAACCATCTGACATTATTTACTAAACACATAAAAAGAAAATATCTCTAAGAAAGTTAACAAAACTAACTAAATTTGCCTATCTTTACAAGATATCTCTTATATAGATAAAATACCCTACTGTGGCTTCCACAGCTCCTTCTTAGATTCAGTTCTGTCTAGATAATCTTATATTTTTAAGTGAACCAAATCATACTTGTTCTGTCCGATTGGCTCATTTCTTATATCAATCGGACTCTTTCCAATAGTTCAATTGGCTCTCTAATCTATCTACGGGACTTACCAAATTTTGGTGCAAACACATGCCCCCAATTTTGAAGCATGAGGACTCATGCTTCAAAATTATCTTCCTTAGACTCTCATGGCTCCAAAATTTCTTCCACTTCTTGTAATCGGCTTTCATGAGTGGAAACTACATGCATTAGATGTGCTAAACTATTGAACTCTTATGAGTGAAACTTCCTCCTAATGCGACTTGACAATCCATGTAAGGCTAGCTTTGCTAATTTGTTCATTACTTAAGTTCAAGCTGTAGCATTGGCTTCTTATTTTATGAAATCTTTGAATATATTCTGAAACCGATTCTTCTGCCTTCTATTTTATCGATATTAAATCGGTGAGTCATATCTCGGGGACCTTAGTAAAGAAGTATCTATGAAACTACTTATCCAAATCGGCCCATCCCCCATTTGAAGTTGGTGGTAATGAAAAAAAACATGTGAAAGCTAATCCAGATAAAGATAGGGGGAAAATCTAACTCTTAGGTCTTCCTTAACCGATGCTTCTCCACACTAGGATAAGATTCGGCCTATGTGCTCTATCGTAGATGTGTTGTCTTTCCCTAAGAACTTAGAGAAATCTGGTATTCTATATCATCGTAGTAATGGAACTCTGTCAAATCACTCTGAATACGGGTGCCAATACATAAAGGTTTGATCCTTGGGCTCGATACCAAATTGCTCTCTCACCACCTCTACAACTTTGGCTGACCAATCCTCCTCCCTTGGGATCTCTCTCTGATATTACGGAGGTAGAGCTGGTACCCGATTCTACCTAAGATATTCTCCATAATAGTTGTATGAATCGGGATTACCACCTAGATAGTAATGTCGATATCTTCTGTAATAAGTAGTCCGATAATACTCTAGAAGTACATCATGTCGTTGCCCCCCGAATCGGTTCTATGTTGGTGGATACATATATGCTAATAAATCCCTCTTGGTTCCTTAAGTTTCATAAGTAGCTCTATTTCTATTGGCAAATATATAGGATCTTGATTAGGCTCTTGAGCTAATAATTTATCCATCGTCTTCTTAATCAGATTCTGTAGTGTATCCACCAATACTCCCGATGGGTTGATGAGTGCTTGATGAACTGCTTCCTTGATCATCTCTTGCAATGGCCTCGGAGGACTCACAAGTGTTGATCGACTCGATTCTTTCATCAAAAAAAGTTTTGAAAACTGTGATTTTTGAATCAGCCCTTGTCCAGTCATACTAAAGGAATCCAAATAGAGTTTCTTAAAGTTGGCCATGTTCTGCTCTATTTGTTTTCTCTGCTCTTCATTCAGATTTTCCACCATCACTAGAATTATGATATCTTCATTGTCTTCTTCATTTGATAAACACACCTTGGCATCAACCTCTTCTTCAGACATATTAATGAAAGTTATGCCACCCTAGTCGATGAATGCAACACTAACTTCTAATCAGGCGATTGTATAGTCACCCTATCGATGAGTGGATGAAATAAATCACACCAGCCAATGAATGATCTTCAAGTTCCACCAGTAGATGAAATAAATTCAGGTCCCACCGGCCGATGAATGCTCTTCGGTTCCACCGGCCGATGAATAAAATTCTGTCCTATTAGCTAATGAATGAAATAAAGTCCCACTAGCCGATGAGTGAAGACTTCTGTCCCACCGGGCGTGCCAAAAATATGTTCATGCCGAAACTCATGGGGACCGATTGGACTAGGCAGAGCCGATGGAGGTCCCATTTGATGCAAATGTGCGAATACGCTGAGGCCTGGGAGATCTACTTTACTTCAGTGTAGGTCTTTCAGCTTTGTTGGATGTTGTGCTCTCCCAATCGTCCTTTAGCTTCGTTGTTTGGTTCAAGAGCATGCCGAGGTCCTTCGACATCGTTGTCCCCTCGTCGGGACAATGGAGATGTGGATGTGCCAATTAATTTGACCCTACAATTAACAAGGAGATGAACAGATGGGTTAGTCAGACGATGAGTCGATACAAACTCTTATTATCGGCTCGTTGCTGATAGGGTTGAGATAGTCATCGGCTATGTTCTATGCACTCCTACTATCGACTGATTGTCGATAAGGACTAGAACACTCTTCCATCAGCTGCGAAACCATTGAAGACGTAAGTAGATAAAAATGAAGGGAATGAAAGATACATCGGTTGTACAGCCGATGGCGCTCTGAATATAATTAAGGCATAACATTGGTCCATCGACTGCAAAGCCAACAAAGACCTAAAAGGATATTCAAGGAATACGATAATGATTATATTAGCTGCAAAGCCGATGGTACTCTAGAATAGGGTATTCTAAGAATAGCACGTGGGATCCTCCTGTCGGCTGGTTGTCGATGGAGGCTATAGCACTCGTTCATCTGTTGGAAAACCGATGAAGGCATATGTAGATGGGTAAGGAATAATATGAAAGATCATCCAAAAGTACAAGACTTAGTGACCACTATGACGATACTATTAGAGTCAGCCTCGATAGATCGGACTGAACCGAGTATGAGACTGAGGTTAACAACAATGAGATGGTGGACGCTAGGTCGAACATGTGGGCAAAAGGAAAGGGCAAACCCATTGGCTAGCTGAGCCGATGAGAGAAGATCTCTAAAAATATGTGTGTATCAACTAAGAGGCTGATACACTGGGTATGAGATTCAATAGAATTCACTAAAGATGTATGTGTATCGGCTAAAGAGCGGATACACTAGGTGTGATGCTTGATGTGTGGATAACTCATCAGCTAGCTACTCTAATGAAATGCCAAGTAAAGACCTATTAGATTATGGTTCAATCTATTATCAACAATCTAGTAGGTCAAATTAAACCAATGCAACACAAGATTGATAACGGTAAAAGGAGCTTGATAAGCCGATAGATACTATGCGAACGTGATGTGGTATATGCGATCGGACTAAGAGATCGAACCTAACCGATGCAGTCTTAGATAGAGAAAATATACTAGGATAATGGTAGGACTTACCTCTTCGCCTGAGTTCAAAGCTAACCGATGCAGCCCCGCGTCGAGAGCTAGAACCCACTATTAAAAAACCAATACAAACTAGGGCAGCGATGCGCCGAAGATGTATTAATCTGATAGATGAATTACAAGCTTCTAGGGGGTCTTTATTTATACCCATGGGATTACAAGAGTCCGACACGGTTACAACAACTATTGGACGTTATTTTCTAAACACATAAAAGGAAAAATATCTCTAAGGAAGTTAACAAAACTAACTAAACATACCTATCTTTACAAAATATCTCCTATATAGATAAAATACCCTTCTGTGGCTTCCATGACTTCTTCTCAGATTTAGTCCGATCTGAATAATCTTCTTTTTTTAACTAAACTGAATCATTTCTCGATCCGTCCGATCGGCTCTTTCCTTGTATCAATTGAACTCTTTCCAATTAGCCAATTAGCTCTCCAATATATCCATGGGGCTTACAAAATTTTGGTGCAAACAGGTGGCTCCTTGGATTTTTGTTCCATGTGGCTTGTATTTTTCTTCTGTACTCCCTCCCTAGGAGGCCATTGTATTTATACTTTTAGATATACCCTTATCCAAGTAGAAGTCAAATAATTCTTTAGGTAATACAACCTGCTAGGTTGATTCGTAGACAAATTGAACTTCACAGTCTTACCTTAACTGGATATGGTTTCCTTCCTTAGCTATATGTGTTTTCATCTATAGGGACACATATCCGTATGTATTTAGGTATGCGATATTCTTAGAGATACCTTAGTCTAGGTATATGAGTTATACCGTATCTAGAATAATGACAATTTGCATCATGCTTTGACATAAAAGCAATGTCGAATGGATGTGAAAAGTGCTTTCTTAAATAGAGAAATTGCTGAACTTGTTTTTGTTGAGCAACCACCTAGTTTGAAAGATCATAAAAACTCTAATAGTGTTTAGAAACTCTCCAAAACTCTCTATGACTTGAAACAAGCTTCTAGAGCTTAGTATTTTCTTTTGTCAAAGGGTTTCAAAATTGGAAAAGTGGACACCATTCTTTTCAAAAAAATCATTAGTGATGATTTCTTTATTTATGAAATTTATGTTGATAATATCATATTCGATTCTAGTAATGAGATATTTTACAAGGATTTTGGTGATATAATGTATAGATAATTTAAGATGTCCATAACTGGAGAGTTGAGTTTCTTTCCTAGACTTCAAATCAAGCAATTCAAGGATGGGAATTTTGTTAGCCAAACCAAGTATATCAAGGATCTACTCAAAAGGTTTGGCATCTCTGCGCTACTCTACCAAGCTTATTTGACTAGAGATTTCACTTTAGCAAAATGATAGCAAACTTTTTTTATTTGTCAATGTTTTCATACCTCTACCCTAGCCTAGGGTTGCGTCAAGCTCTCAAGCACCAGAAGAAAAATCCCCTCCAGCTGAGCAAATGTTTGGCTTCAACTATTTCAAACATTTTTCATTTTACGGGTCCTCTCTCATTGATTTTTGTTGTCTTCATGTAGTTCCACTCCTTCAATCTCAATCATACAGTTCGGGAAAAAGAAGGGGATAAGTTATGAAGTCTCCCACTCTCTTGCCATGAGATCAGCGACCCTTCTCCTACACTCCTCTCTCCAGCAACCACTCCTGCTTCTAGTCTCTAGATGATTGGGACTAGTGACCTTTATCTGCAGGGGCACTTGTCGTCTTCGTGTCAAGAGATGACTGTGCAGACTACTACTGCCGACAACAAGGTTGCAAAGCACCTAGGAGAGCTTGATGACACACAAAAATGCATCAACAAGCTCGTAGGAGACTTTAAGATGGCGGTGGCCAACGATGCCTTCCTATGCTACCTCATGAAGGACAACGATGTCATTCGTAAGGAGGGTGAGAACGCACTAGAGGCGAAGAAGGAGAAGAGGGAGAACCTGTGAGAAGGCCTTAATACACATTATATGTCTTTGAGCACAGTGGCAAAGAAGTTAGGGCATCAAGTTCCCCTACCACCATTTGACGATGAGTTTATAGTGATGAACTCACTAGAAGATATCATCGAGAGGCTCTGCCAAGTCCTTAATGAGATTACCACCCAGATCTCCAAAGAGAACCATACGGCCATGTACACTGCTACAGAGCACACTCTTATTTGCGTCTCACTTCATCACCCCAAGATGAACATGAGTGAGGCTATCAAGAAGGGCTTGCTCAAGGGCCGATGAAAAGAATTGATCAAACAGGTGGATGTGGTGAGCCAAAGTGTGGTAGAGCTATACTCCAACTTATAATTTCCTTTTGACTTTTTGCCTTTACAGCTTTTCTTGTATTAAAACAACAGTAGACCATACTCAATCAAATTTTAATATATGAGTAAGATATTTTCCCTTACATCTCATTATTTTTGGTTTTCACTGTAGTGAGGAAAAAGAGAACATGGCAACCGAGAAGCGACGTGGTTTAGTTATCACACAAGTAGAAGAATTTGAGAAATCTCCCCCATTGACTAGCTCTTAGATGTCGATGACTCTACTCATGTCAAGGAGTTAGAGGTGGCATCATGATCCTTTAGAGGAAGTTCCTTGGTACAATTCTACCAGCATTATCTATTTTCCTTGTCTGTCCCCATATTAGGCAACTAACTTGGAAATTACTTGTGCATGATAGACTCTAGATACTCGAAAGAGGCTCGCAACCCCAAGAAGTAACGGCTTGAGATAAAGTTGGAGCTAGAGAAGTCCAAGGCCAAACTCTAGCTATTCACTATAGTCCAAGAGATTGTTTTCTATAAGAATAGAGATATTTGGTTCTTGGCCTATCTAGAGAACACGTATGGGCTTCTCCGAGCTATTCATCGAGGACTCCATGTTGAGTGTTCGAATCCTATTGAAAGCCATCAGGGATACCTGGACTAGATCAAGGAGACAAGCAGCATTGTTGTCAAGCCTTCTCAACAAATCAACAATTGACTTAGGAGTGAATCCCATTGTTCCATTCAATTTGGAGGAGCCCATGTCATTGCGTGTATCCAAAACTAGTGTCCAAATTGGAACTTTGGGTTCCTAATCTTAGGCTTCACACATTCTTGGTTATCTCCTATCAAGATCAATGTGTTCGCCTAGTCTTTTAAAGGCCTTGCAGACCATGTATATAGGACAATAGAGTGGTAGTGGCCATTATGGTAATCCTTTCTTGCAAAGAGCAAACTCAATGAAAGAAAAGACATAAGTATTTGTAACATATATGTTGTATTTAATCCCTAAGTCTACTTTTGAATTGACAAAGTAAGTGAAGGGAATGTGTTATTTTTATTGTCAATTTCTATTTGTGTTGACTAGGTACTCAAGCATCATTGAGTACTCCCCTAGGCCTCGGTTGTTTTATTGAAAATCATATTTCTGATAAGCTAGCCACACTTTACTCTACTATAGTCTAAAACTGAAATGCCCCTAGCCACCGGCCAGAATTTCGAACTTGGCTGGACTTACGACTTGGGCATATGCTATGATAAGAAAATCAAACTATTATATCCCTAGATTGGCCAAAAATATAGGGTGTCCCGTATCTATAATCAGCCAAGGAGCATATACAGAGCATACGAGTTGTGTAGCCTAACATAAATTAAAGTAACTATAAGGGATATAGTGTCATGGATTGTCACACAACTTTATTCTGTATGAGACAAAAAGATACACATATATAGATCTTATGCATGAGACCAACTAAACATAGAATTCATGTAGCTAGTAGATGTTCCATTAGCTAGATAACTCATGGCCTTCGTAGTCTGCAATTTGTACGCTCTTGGTTGTGTACTCTCTTGTTTGAAGTACTCATATCACTTTGTAGGACCCTCCTACTTGGGCGACAATTTGTTTTTGCTAACTTGGCTCTGTACTCTCCTGAGGATGAAGTCTCCTACATTAAAGGCACAAGCTTCAATGTGTTTTTTGTTATATTGATGATGATCTTGCTGATATAGTGTTGTTCTAACAACAACACATTCTCGATGCTCCTCAAGTAAATTGACATCGTCTACATGCCATTCATCTTGTTCCTCGTTGGAGTAGTTTTTGACTCGTGTGGAAACTTGGCGTAGCTGGATTGGGAGCATAGCCTTGGATTCGTATACGAGGAAAAATATAGTCTCCTTTGTAGCTGTTGTCGGCGTCATATGTGTAGCCAATAATACTGATTATAGCTCTTCTATCCAACGCCGATCATAGGCCAAGAGCTGGTTGGACAACCAAGTTTTGATGCCTTGTAGTACTATTCTATTTGCATGCTTGACTTAGCCATTACTCTGAGGATGTGAAACTGAGGCAAAGCAAATCTTAACTCCTAAGTTGATGTAGTAATGTTGGAAATCACCACTTCTAAACTAAGAGCCATTGTCTGTTAGTTAACGATGAGGAAGAACAAATATAGTGAACATACTCTTCATGAATTTGATTGCGTTATCAGCCTTTATTTATTTTACATCATCACTTCTATCCACTTGGTAAAATTGTTGATAGCCATAAATAGAAACTTCTGACCGAAGTCCATGTCAGGGGGAACGGTCGTAACATTTCTAGCCCCCAACACGAGAAGGGCCATGAGAGAGGAATCATATGTAGGGCATGTGCTAGCATTTTGCAAAGCTTACTGTGGAATTGACAAACTTCACAATGCTTGACTAGGTTACAAGCATCTTTCAAGGTGGATGGCTAGAAAAAACCTTATCGCAATGCTTTCTGGACTATAATCCGTCCCATGGCATGATTTTTGCATATCCCTTCATGGATATCATGGAGAAGGGTTATACCATCTTCCCAAGAAACACACATGACAAGTACTCCATTTGGCACTCACTTGCATAGTTCATCTCCAATGATAGAGTAGAGTTTTGATTAGCGGTCCAACTTTTTTACTATAATGTTGTGTTTGGGAACTGTATTCGATAACAGGTGTAACCAAAGTGGAGTTCTCTAGTCATTGTCTATTTTGATGTTGGCTATCATTTCATCAACTTTGTCTATCTCCATGGATGGTGTAGCTGCCATGCCATTGTTGACACTTAGCTTTGTGCCCACGTTATTGTTGTCATCGACGGAAGATTTTGTCTAGACTTCCAAGAAGGTACCAAGTTTGACTAGTTCATGTCTTGAAGCATGCTTGGCATGTTCATCAGCACCGAAGTTGTCATTGTGATAGATGTGATGAACCTTGATCCCGTTGAAATGCCACTCCATCTTTCTCCCCTTAGCTAAGTACTTCGCTAATTCCTTGATCAAACACTAATATTCCTTGCACTCTTGATTAGTGACTAGCTGTGAGTCCCCTCTCATAATTAGCCATTTTTTTCCAAGTGATCAACTACTCGAAGTCCTACTAGGAGGGTTTCATACTCAACGATGTTATTAGAAGCCTTGAAGTTAGGTTGTATTGCATACTTGAGCTTGTCTCTAGTTGTTGATGTCAATATGATGCTAGCTCCTGCACATCACCTGTTCATTACTCTATCGAACTTCATCATCTAGGTTTTGCCAAACATGTCATCGATCTTATTTTTCACCTTAGTAGTCTAGTCAGCAACAAAGTCAGCTAGAACTTAGGACTTTATTGCTATTCGAGGGATAAAATTAACATTAAAATGCCTAAGCTCTATAACCCACTTGGCAATGTGTCCTGTGACTACCTTACTTCGAACTACTTCTCTGTGTGGGAAGGAAGACACGACTATCACCTTGTGAGTTTTGAAATAGTGACATAGCTTCCTTAACATCATGAGGATAGTGTAGAGCAACTTCTAGATCCACGTAGAGCAACTTCTGGATATGTAGGTATCATGTTTTGGCATCATAGAGTATTTCACTGATGTAGTAGATTGGTCATTATATGCCATCACATTCGACTACTAGGATTGTGTGCACTAAATAGGTGGTAGCTATAATATATAGGAATAGTTTTTCCTAAGGTTAGAGAATGAAAAGGATAGGAGAGTTTGAGATGTACATTTTGAGCTTCGGGAATGCCTTCCCGGCTTCCTAGGTCCACTCAAACTTGTCCTACTTCTTCAAAATATTAAAGAAATCTGCTCAAAAGCGTCCATGCACCCTGTTAGCTTCTGCACATCCTAGAGTCTTGTCTGTGACTTCATGTCCTCAATCGTCTTGATTTTTTTGGATTTGCCTCAGTTCCCATGTCAGAGACAAGAAAGCCAAGTAGTTTCCTTGATGATACTTCAAACGTGCACTTCTCCAAGTTCAACTTTAGCCTATGCCTTTAGAGATTGCCGAATGTTTCCTTGAGGTCTTCAATCAAGCAATCTTGCTTTTTTGTCTTGACAATTGCATCGTCTGTGTATACTTCAATGTTTCATCAAATCTAGGATTGAAAAGCACTTTAACTTCCTATTGATAAGTAGCTCTGATATTTTTCAAACCAAAAGGCATTTTAATGTTGCAGAATACACCGTACAAAGTTACAAAAGATGTTTTCTCCTAATCCTACATAGCCATGCTAATCTAATGATAGCCTAAGTAAACTTTGACAAAACTCAACAACTCGCATCTAGCTGTCGAATTGATTAGTTAGTCTATCCTAGGGAGTGGGAACTGATCTTTTGGACACACCTTATTAAGGTTAGTTAAGTCTACACACATTCACCATGTATCGTTCGCCTTTCGTACCATGACTGGATTTGCTAGCCACTTAAGGTGCATCATTTCTCTGATAAAAGCCTATATTCTAGAGCTTGTTAATCTCCTCCCGGATAGCTTCCTTTTGATTTGGTGTGAATTTGGGTAGTTTCTGTTTGACTGGTTTTGCAACCAGTCGCAACATTAGTTTATGCTCAATCACTTCCCTAGAGACCCTAGGCTTATCGGATGGCTGCCATGCGAATACATCCACATTTGCCCAAATGAAAGCGATGAGCTCAAGTTCCTATTTCTTCCCAAGTTCAACATGATTTTAAATATCATATTGGGGTTTTTCTCAAATAGTTGTACCTCCTTGATAGCACCATCAGGCTTTGTTGTGATCTTGGGTTTACTATTTTTTTGAGAAGATTGTTTTGTGCTGGGCAAGTGTGGAGTTTGATTAACCATGTTGTGACTCTTTTTAGCACACTACACATTAAACTTTGCATTCCTTCCTAGTAATAGTGATAACCTCTTTAGGCCCTATAATCTTGACAAGCGGGTATGCTTAGTGGGACAACGACATGAATTTTGCTAATGTTGTCCATCCGAGGATCGCGTTGTATGCTGTGTCGAAGTCAGTGATATCAAATGTAATCTTCTCAGTACAAAAGTTGTCAAGGGGCGCCAAATAATCTGGTAGCATGATCTGTTCCAGTGGCTTGGAAGACAACTCTAGTGTAATCCCATGGAAGGGTAGATCTAATGGCTTGAGTTAAGTTCGAGGGATCCCAATATCTTCTAGCATATTGATAAAAAAGAAATTGATAGAGCTACCCCTATCAATCATGATGCGGTCAACTCTAATATTATTGATAGTGGGTTCAACTATAATAGGATATCGGCTTGGGGTAGCATGAACTACTAGACGGTTGTTAGCCGAAAACATTATTTGTTGGTCCGACCACTAGAGCTTCGTTGTTGGTCCCTCGGATGTAGAGAATACCTCCTGTTTAACCTTCTTATACTCCCTTTTGGAAGAATATGAGGTCGAACTATTGAAGATATAACCCACCATGAGGTCTAGAAGGGGATAGTTGTCATCTTCGTTGCATGACTTGGAGATAGAATTTTTCTTCTTGATGACACAAACTGTTTCGTTAGGCTGCATAGCCATTTGCTAGGCCATCTCTTTTTTGAAAGACTTAGCAACAAGCCAAAGAGTGAGAACTTCTTTTATGGATTGGACACCACTTCTGACTTGGTCCTTCACCCTGGACTCGTAGCACCGTTAATGTTAGTGTACTCGTTCTACAACAAGTACTTCTTACTTAGCGTTGTGCTTCTTATTCTGCTTGTTCTTTGCTGAGGTCTTGTCATCAATCACCTTTCCTTTTTCTTTGCTCCACCGAAGAGCTTCATTAGCAAGAGCACCTTATTCGGTGATTGTAAATAACTTCATTGCCATAATTACTTGTCACCAACTCCTGCATTGTCCACTAATCTTGGATGGCAAACTTGAGTGCCATAATGACAAACACATCAGTGCTCTGTAGGATTGTGTTATGACACTCATTGTAGCATAGTATAAAGTCCTACAAAGTCTCCCTGTCTTTTTGTCTCATAGTGTGTAAATTATCCTCGATAGTGTGTGTTTTGTATTTGCCTTAAAAGTTTGCCATAAATTGCTTATAGAGATAGTCCCAAGACTCAATTGAGGACCTAGGTAGGTGGATGAGCCATGACATTGCAGAGCCTTTCAGTGCGGTGAGCAGATAGTTTGTCATTGTGTTCTCGTCTGCCCCAGCCGCGTTCAAGACCGTAGAGTAGACTTGGAGAAATTCCATAGGATCTATGCTTCATTGTATTTCTCTACTGGTCCAACATAGAACTTGGATGGCCACCTCACTTCTCTGAGAGAATGGATGAATGTTGAGCAGCTTCCATTAGGTTGAGAAGATGAATGACAATTGTCATATGGAGGATGTCTCTGAGGATCTAATTCTAAGGAAAATGATGATGAGTAGGATGATGACAAAGCAATGGGCGAGCTGTCTGGTTCTCAAGAAGGACGACATTGACCATTATGATCTGCTCATCAAGGCGATGTTCAAGAATCTCGCTGACTATGCTTGCCACCTTCACAAATCATCCTTCCCTTAGCAGAGGTTTGGAGAACAGCCAAAATCTTCACGTTGATCCTAGCGATTATCGTGACTATCCCTTCATTCGTGATCCCTTTTGTGTCTCTCTAGGTCTTTACACAAGTCATGATCCTCTGGAGGGTGGTGTCGCGGGGAAGAATCCCATCATTGAGAGGAACTCCATGTGTTTTTTTGAGCATGATGATTATTTCTGTCAGTCCAAGGATGGACGATTTTGTCATAGTTGTTTGAATTATGTGGAGGTGGAGATTTATCACTAGTTGATGCGGTTTTTCTGATTCTTCCCCCACAACTTCAACAAAGGTGGTATCATGATTAGTGACAAGATTTCATCCTCTCAAACCACTCTGTGGACTGTGGGTTAGTGGTGAGGTCAGCTAGAGGTCAATCTAACAGAGAACGTGCTGTCACTAGGTGCTACATCGAGTGACCCCTTTGTTCTTGTGGGGTAGTTGACGTAGGTGGTGATGTCAATATGTGGTCCTCCTCCATCTCGAGATCTTGAGTCATCTTTCGAGATCCTGGTGATCTTTTCTTGATCGCCCTGACATCACGGTCGTATATTGAATCTGAGAAAGATCTCTCAGATCCATTTCCTCCAAGGCCATGAAGTTCAAAGGGTTCATTGGGTCGAGCCCAACAAACCCTACTAGACGATCGGTGTTATAGTCAATAGCCAAGTGACCCTTCTTTGTATCACCAGATTGAATTTGATGAGAGTGAAAAGGACAAGTTGTCTATGTAGACCTGTTATCAAAAGTGGCTTGTCAGGCAACATCCATCAGAAAAACCATACACCTTGGCAACAAGTAAGAACTCATCTTATGGATGGGACACCATGGATGCTATGTTGAAGCCCTCTTGCTCGGACAAATCTGAGTTCTCTTTACAATTGCCTCTAAGATGTAGAATAGTAGCTCCAATGGTGTCATTGTCACCGATATGGTGATGGTTTCAATCTGAAGGTAGGTAACTGCTGGCTCAGTTGAATCTCCTAGGCCTAAGCTATCATCACAACCTTCACCGAAAGTGTCGCTTCTCGTAGTCATCTTCGTTGAAAACCTTTGAAATACCAAGTCCCCTACCTAGTGTGCTAATTGTCAATGGGTGATAACCGACTATAGTATTTATAGGTGTAGGATTCAGCCGGTTGTTAATGCCAAATTTTGGTAAGCCCACTAATAGATTCGATTAAGTATCGAAGAATCGATTGGCTTATGGAAAGAGGCCAATTGATAGATGGAGAGGCCAATCGGGCAGATAGAAATGTCAATGGTCTTGGATAAGGAAAGAGCCAATCAGACAGATGAAGATGGATTCGGTTCTGTTGAAGCTAGAAGATTATCCAGATAAGACCGAATCAAGGAAGAAATCATGGAAACCACTGCAGAGTGGTCTGATATCTATAAGATATCTATTATAATTAGGAAATAGTAGTTAATTTTATTATCTTCTTATAGATAGTTTCCTTTTCTATTTAGGAAATAATATCTAGAGGTTGTTTGTAACTATCTCGGACTCATGTAATCTTGAGGTACAAATACAAACACCCTAGGGTCTTGTAAGATATCCCTCGATAATAGAACTTCATTGCTACCATAGTTCTTCTAGGTTTTTCCCAGTTAGTTCTGGCTCTTGACATGGGCTACATCGATTAAGTCCGTTCACTAGGGAATGGGTAAGTCCCACCATTATCTTGGTATATCTGCTTTGTCTATAGCTACATCGGTTAAGTCCAACCTCTTAGTCCAATTAGATATATCACATCATGTTTGTGTAATATCTATCGACTTACTGAGTTCCTTTTATCATCATCAGTCTCATGCTGCATCGGTTTGGTCTGACCTTCTAGACCGTCGATAATAAATTTAGCCTAAGTCGATGGGTTTTATGCAGCGTTTTATCAGAGCGTCTAGCCAATAAGTTATCTTTTATTGTATCCAGCCAATTTATACTATCACGACGATTAATCTAGTTTCTACTAGTCTAGTGTTGTTAGTTTCAGGCTCATACTATCTTGGTTCAGTCCGATCTATCAAGATTGGTTTTAACAGTACGATTATCGATGGTTACTAGGTTTCATCTCTTTGGAAAACTGGATTTTACTCATTATTGCTTATCATCTATTTTATTTAGACCATCATCAGTTTTTTAGCCAATGTATCTATGGTATTATTTCTTGTTATTTGCCTATACTATCATCGGTTTTCTAACCGATATATAAGTAGTAAAATCCCTATTGACAACCAATCGATGGTAGGAATCTACATGGACCTATCGACCAATTGGCTCATTGATCTAATTTTTTTTATATCATCAATTGCAGGGTCTAATTGACTGGCACATCTGCAAATCTCAAATTAAGGACCTGTACTGGAGCTAAACAGATCTTCCAGGCCTTCTCATATTTAAGCACATTGGACTGAATTTCTATCGACAAACACGCTTTTGGCATGCCGAGTGAGACCGATTTGGCTTAAGCACACTTTTGGCATGCCCAATGGGACTGATTTGGCTTGAACACACTTTTGACATGCCCGGTGGGACTTGAAATTTTAACACGATGGCTAAAAAAGATATTAAAGCAGACAGCGTGATTCTAGTCACAATGGATGATTTGAATGATGAGCAAAGACAGCAAATAGAGCAGAATATTGCCAATTTTTGAAAGCTCTGTTTAGAATCTTTTGGTATAACGAAACAAGTGCCGATTCAAAATTCACAATTTCCAAAACATGTTCTAATAGGAGAATTGAGCTAGGCACCACCTACAAGTCCTCCGAAGCCATTGCAAGAGATGGTTAATGAAGTAGTGCATCACGCACTTACCAACCAATCATGAGTATTGGTGAATACATTATAGAATCTGATGAAGAAGATGGTAGATGGATCAATTACTCAAGAGCCTAGTTGGGGTCCTATATATTTGCTGGTAAAAATAGAGTTGCCTTAATTAACTTATGATAATAGAAGGATATATCGGCAAATCTATTTCCACAGACACATAATCTAATTAAGGGGGAACATGATGTTGTATTTCTAGGGTATCATCAAACTGCCTACTATGGGAGGTATCAGCAGGATTATTCAAGTGCTATTCCCAATTCAAATAATTATCACAGAGAATATCCTAGGCAGAATCATTACCAACTCTACCACCACAATATCAAAGAGAAATCTCTAGGGGGGAGGATTGGTTAACAAGGGTTGCAGAAGTGGTGAGATAGCAATTTGGAACATTTATGTATTAGCGCCCATATCCTGAGTGGTGTGCCAAAGTTCTGCTGCCACACCGATACATAGTACCAGATTTCTCTAAATTATCAAGGCAAGACAGCATATCTACTGTGGAGCATATTAGCCAATTTTTAGCCCAGTGTAGAGAAGCATCGGCTGAGGAAGTCTTGAGAGTTAGATTTTTTCCACTGTCCTTGTCTGGATTGGTTTTATATGGTTTTATTCATTACCAATGAATTCAATTCAGGAGTGGGCCGATTTGGAGAAACAATTTCACAAGTACTATGTTGCTAGGAGTCATGAAATGAGGTTAATAGATTTAACATCGAATAAGCAAAAGCCACATGAATCAATCCCTGAATATATCTAGCGGTTTTGGGACGTTAGAAGCTGATATTATAGTCTGAATTTAAGTGATGGGCAGCTAGCTGAGAATGCCTTCCAAGGTTTATTGGCTCCATTCAAAGAACGATTTTCATCACAAGAATTTGAGAGTTTAGCACACTTGGTACAGAAGGCATTGGCTCATGAAAGCTGATTTTAGGAAGCCAAAAAGGAAATAATTTCGTTGAGGGTTGCTCAAGTACAAACATATTCATTGGACTCAGATGATGAGGGATCCGATGTTGAAGTTGGATTGGTGGAGTGGGTTAAAAATAAGAAATTAGTATCAAGCCATGGGTGACATGGTGGTTAAATCCGAGAGTGTTAAAGGCCATATAGCTGATTTGTAGAGAGTACTAGAAAGGGCAAAGAAATGTAGACTAAGAATGAATCATCATAAGTGTGCTTTCAACGTATTGGCTGGGTTGTTTTTAGGCCATACGGTGCATGAGAGGGTAATTGAAGTTAGTCAATGAAGCATTAGAGCCATCAAGAATACAGAACCACCAGTCAACAAAACAAAGCTATAGTCCTTGATCGGCAAGATTAATTTTGCAAGGAGATTTACTTCAAATTTATCATGAAAAATTGAGACTTTTACTCTCTTGTTAAAGTTGAAAGCCGGTCAAGTGTATAGGGGGTGAAACAACAAAAGGTGTTCAATGAGATTAAAAATTATCTAAATTCTCTACTAGTTTTGATTCTACCGCAGAATGGGATGTCGTTTAAATTATATCTATCGACCGATGAAAAATCCATCGAATCCGTATTGATATAAGAGTTTGAAGGAAAGGAGCGAGTTGTGTTTTATCTAAGTAGAAGGCTTTTGGATGCTAAAATGAAATATCCTGCGGTGGAGAAATTGTGGCTTTGTTTATATTTCTCATGCACAAAGATAAGGCATTATCTCCTATCGGCTAAATGCACAATGGTTTGTAAGGCTGATGTGGTAATGTATATGTTATCGGCTCCAGTCTTGAAAGGGCAAGTCGGTAAATGGATTTTTGTTTTAATGGAGTTCAATCTAAGATATAAATCAACTAAAGTAGTTAAAGGATAAGTTGTGGCCGATTTCATTATGCAACACAGAGGAAATCATGAAAATTATGTAGAGCCGATTTCTTATACTTTATTCTTTGATGGATCGATTTGTAAGCATGGATCTAGTATCGGCTTAGTGATTGTCTCGCCTGAGGGGGCAAGCCTTGAATTTGCTTTTACAATTAAACCCTGTTGTACCAATAATCAAGCAGAATATGAGGCAATGCTTAAAGGACTTCTGCTTTTGAAAGAAATCAGAGCTGATACTATAGAGACATTTGGGATTCATTATTAGTAATCAAGCTGCTATTCAAGGAATATGAGTGCAAAGATGATGTCTTGAGGATATATTATGAAGAACGTCAATATTTATTAAAAGATTTTAGGATAGGGTTGTTGGATCATATTCCTATGGAACAGAATTTAGAAGCTAATGATCTTACTCATATTGCTACTAGATATCGACCGAATAGAAGGATAGAAGTTGAAATAGCCGATATTAGTACTCATGTTGAAGGCAATGATTTGAGACGAGAGATTATCAAATATTTGCAAAATTTGTCTTAATTAGTTTCGAGAAAATTTTGGTATAGATCTACTGAGTATGTGCTACTTGATGTAGAATTATATTATCGGACCATTGATGGAGTTCTATTAAGATGCTTGGGTTTAGAAGAAGCCATAGTGGTTATGTGTGAAGTACATGAAGGTGTTTGTTGGGCTCACAAGATGAAATGGTTATTAAGAAGAGTTAGGTATTTTTGGTCGACAATACTGGAAGATTGCTTCATATATTATAAGGGATGTCAAGATTGTCAGAAATTTGGAAATATATAGCGAGCACCAACATCGGCTATGAATCTAATTATCAAGCCATGGCTATTCAAATGTTGGGGAATTGACATGATTGGTTAGTTTTGTCCTCCATCAAGTAAAGGGCATAAATTCATGTTGGTAGCAACAGATTATTTTAAAAAATGGGTAGAAGCAATTCCTTTAAAGAAAGTTACATTTAAGAACGTGATTGAGTTCGTTAAAGAGCACATTATCTATCAGTTTGGAATTCCTCACATAATAACTACCGATCGAGGATCTATTTTTATGTCTGGTGAGTTTCAATAGTTTGCTGCTAGTATGGGGATTAAGTTACTAAATTCATCACCTTATTATGCTTAAGCCGATGTTTCAAATAAAAGTTTAATCAAGTTGACCAAGCACAAGATTGATGAATAGCCACGGGGATGGCATACTACATTAGCCGATTCTTTATGGGTCTATCGGATGATATGCCATGGGTCTACTTGAGTACCGCCATATTAGTTGGTGTATGGGCATGAAGCAGTTTTGCCTTGGAAAACAAACATCGACTCAAGGAGAATATCTTTGCAGGATTAGCTGATAGCTAATGAATTATTATGACTTAGTGATAGATGAACTTGATGATTTGGCTCAAAATTGACTAAGAGCACTTGAGAGGATTAAAGAAAATAAAGCTAGAGTAGCCAGGCAATACAACAAAAAGGTGATGACTAAATCGTTTATCGAAGGAGATCTTGTTTGAAAGTTGATTTTGCTAATTGGGTCTAGGGATAATAAGTTTGGAAATTGGTCGCCTAACTAGGAAGGGTCTTATCAGGACAATCGTTATGTGCCTGGTAGTGCTTATATATTGGAAAATCTTGAAGGAGAAGAATTTGCTAAAATGGTCAATAGGAAATATCTTCAGAAGTATTGTCCTAGCATTTGGATCAATGCCTAAATCAGCTAAGTGCAACCGATTTCTAATACAATTCAAGACAAGAGCCGATGTTGTCACATCGCCTGAAGATAGTCGATATCAGTTGATATCGCCTTTAGAATAAAATGAATTAAAACAACAAGGATCAAGTGAGGTGAAAGGGTGCAAAGCTGATCTAGTTATAATAAAGCAAAAGAGTAGGGACACCAAGTGTTTTTGAGAAATGATATCACAATTTTCAACGTTAAAATATTACAAGAATTTTTTTAATTGATTCAGTCGTGTAGAGGCGAATATTGTCGATCTCATTAATTACACGGATGTCTTCTTCATCGGAGCCAGGAATGGTCTTTTAAGTTCTTGCACAGACGAACAACTTGACGCACCGTTGCTACAACTCTAGCCTCCGAATCTTGTATCACTCATGGTAGGCCAATAAGGTGGGATTCTATAGCTTCATTGCTTTTACATATCTTATCGAGCTCTGCTACTAGATTGGCTTCTTTATTTCTTCAGTTGGTCCAGTTTGGATTGGATTTCTTGTGAGGCAGCTATTATATCATCAAGCCTTTTCTTCTTAGATTGGGCAGACAACCGATTATTTTCGATATATTGAGCCAAATCTTTCTATTTAGCATGATCGGCTATGCGCTGCCTAGTCATGATTAGCTGTAACTTGTGTGATTCCAAATAGGCGGTGGGGGTCAATGCGTCAATGAGTTCCTCAAGCAGATGGTGTTCAATCTCAGCGAATCTTGCCCGAATCAGTCCATAATCTTGCACCAGTGCATTGATTGGGATTTCCAGTCGACAAATGATGTCCAACAGTTGTTTGTGTACGTCTACTAGTAAAGACAGTTTGTTCATCATACTGGTAGTTGTATCTTCATCTGTCTCCATATTTTTGCCGATGTCGAAGGAGAATAAATCAGCTAAAGACTGTAGATCAACATCAGTAAATGGAAGAATAATGGGTTAAGGCAAAAGTGCAGATATAAGATGAAGATACCTAGGATAGGACATCGGTAGTAGCATGATGAGTAATATCGGCATCGGCTTGGTGAGTGATCTCTTTAGGGGGGTGGCCAATGTCTGATATGGAAGTGATAGGGACAATCTCGATGTCACTAACTTGGGGATCGACCTCTAAAGATAGTGGGATTACCGGTGGGACCATTGGCTCAATGTTCACAAGAATATCATATGATGGTTGAACTTCGGGAGCTGATGATTAGAGCTAAAAAAATAGGGGTGCGATTGTCAATGTGAGAAAGGAGATGAAAAGCAAATAAGGATAAAAGTCAGCATATACTAGTGAGGGTGAAGGAGCCAATGTTGCTTCCATGGCACTGGTCTTTTGTTTCTTTGAAGTAGGGCGAGATACCAACTTATTGTGTTTTGGTCCTTTTGGTCGTGACACCCAAAGGAGAGACAATGGAGAAGGAGCACCATAATGTAAATGGGGTTCAGCCAATGGTGGTTTATACATGATCAGCAATCCACTAATGCTGGTTATTGGTACTTCTTTGTTGCTGGACTACAAGATGGTGGGAATATAAGTAATGTGATCAAGAAGAATAGAACATAAAGAAGTATTACCCCTTCATTGGATTCAATGTAATCAAGGTTGAGGCACGAGCAATATTGTTCGGCCAATGAATTAAATAGGTGTCTTCACCATTCTGACCACCATTGGACAAAAGCTTGGTGTTGGTAGTGCATGGCTCAAAGGTAGTGATGATGCCTAGGGACAGGGACTCCGTTAGCATCCGTATCCAATCATATTCCAAGGCACTATTTATGTTGCCCTAGACTTGGAGTTTGTCAATGAAAAACAAGCCGATAGGAAGCTGGTCGAAACCCAACTGGTGAGAACCACCCGACGGGTGGTAAAATTCATATGATGGCTGCTATGATCAGCCCAACGAGAAGCCAGTTGGTAGAAGACTAGGAGTGATGGCCAATAGAAGTATAGTCATGGACTCCTCATCGGCCAAAGCATTGAGAAGACTGAATTTGAAGGGCATCTCGAATGATGCTGCATCATCATATGCGAACTAGAGAGTGGCCTCCCTCGTGAAACCAAAATAGAAGCCTTTAAACCACTGGCCCAGTCCAATGGGAGTAATTTTGTTGTCAGATAGGGCCAATGCAGTTTTGCCCATTGAAATACATCGGCGTCGACAGGTTTCATCTTCTTCTGAGTAATCGGCTAGGAAAGTCAAATTAAGTAAGGAGGTCCTAGTGATGGCTTTGGAGGTATAGACGTTGAGCCACAATTGTAAGAACCACCAAGGACCTCCAATATGGTCTACTAGTTGACTAGCCAATAATTTGTTTGCCACTTGATGAAGCAATTGGTAAGTAGCTCCAAGCCGATATTGCCCTAGAGGAATTTGTCAATGATCGGCCAAGCATTTTGCCAAGCACTGCATATTGGCCATTGGGCTGAGGTTTGCACCACCAAAGATGAACAATTCCATCCACAGATTTAGAAATGCAACATGTTTTGATCATCGACTGGTCCAAAGATCTTGTTGTGGAGAACTATGTATTTTGTCCAACCATTGATGTTCTTAGTGTGTAGCCGATGCATAGGTTTGAATCGGAGGTTGGATGGATTGATGTAATTTATAGTGTTGAGGCAAGTGAGCATAACTATATCCATCATAGTTGGGGTCATCGGCCCATGTCCAAACAAGAAGGCGTTGAGGGCATCCGACCAGAAGTAAGAAGCCGATACAAGTAAAGGTTCGTTTTTCTCCATCTCGGCTAAGGAAAGATTGATGCAATGCCCGATTTCTATCTCGTCCCAAGTTGTTCTCTTGGCGGACAATAGTCTAATATACCAGTTCCTCCATCCATGGAGTTTTGTAGGCCAAGATCTAAAATTATTGGTCTAGTCGCTAATTAGCATGGATGAGTTCTTGAAGGTGACACACTCTGTTTCAACATTGATGAAATCTATTGGATCTTCGCTACCCATGGGATCGAGATAAAAGAAATTTGGATGGTCGACGGCTGGGATTAGGATTTGGCTTTTAAGGTTCTATAGTAAACAAGAACACGAAGAAGAATAGGTAAAGAACATGATAGATTGAATCTATCTAAATTATGGAGTAGAGGGATTAATGGATAAAAGGATTACCTTGGGGAATGTGATTGTTGACACCAATGTGCGAGACGAAGATGAACAGAGATCAACAATCGATGGAGAGGTTGCTAGTTGTTCACCTGAGTTCGCCAGAGCTCATCGAGGTTTTGAATGTTGGAGAGGCTCTGGTGATGCGAAAGCATAAAGAACAAGGCTAGGAAGGTGAAGTGGTTTATAGAAGAAGGATGACTAGACAGGAATCAATCGTACTATTTCAAACAATTAAGGAAAGTGGGTTGTAATGGGCCACCTCGGTTTTAGAAGAATTCTAAAGCTCACATACAAGAATTTTAAAGTCTAATAACAAACTCCAAAATTAGGGGGCATATGTTAACACCAAAATTTGGTAAGCCCACTAACATATTTGGTTAAGAATCAGAGAGTCAATCGGCTTATGAAAAGAGGCCAATTGAAAGATGGAGAGGTCAATCAAGCAGATAGAAATATTGACGGTCTCAAATAAGGAAAGAGCCAATCAGACATATAAAGATGGATTTGGTTCAGTTGAAGATGAAATATTATCCAGATGAGACCGAATCTAGGAAGGAACCATGGAAACCACGACAGAGTGGTCTTGTATCTATAAAATATCTATTGTAATTAGGTAAGAGTAGTTAATTTTGTTGTCTTCTTAGATATAGTTTCCTTTTCTGTTTAGAAAATAATATCTAAAGATTATTTATAATTATCTCGGACTCATGTAATTCTAGGGTATAAATACAAACACCCTGATTTCTCATAAGATATCTCTCAATCAATACAACTTCGGCGCATTACCACCCTAGTTCTTTTAGATTTTTCTAGTCGATTCTGGCTCTCGATGTGGGGTTGTATCAGTTAAGTCCAATCTCTTGCAAAGGAGTAAGTCCTATGATTTTCTTGGTATATATGCTTTGTTTAAGGCTGCATCGGTTGAGTCCGACCTCTTAGTCCAATTAAATATATCACATTTCATTTGCATGAGATCTATTGATTTATAGAGTTCCTTTTATTGTCATCACTCTCATGCTACATCGGTTAGGTCCAACCTTATAGACCACTGATAATAAATTTAGCCTAAGTCAACAGGTTTTTATGCAATGTTTTATCAAAGCGTCTAGTCGATAAGTTATCTTTTATTGTATCCAGCCAATTTATACTATCAGCACGATTAATCTAGTTTCTGCTGGTCTAATGTTGTTAGCATTAGTCGTATACTATCTCGGTTTGGTCCAATCTATCACGGTGGCTTTCATAGTACGATCATCAGTGGTTACTAGGTTTTGTCTCTTCGAAAAACTAGATTTTGCTCTTTATTGCTTATCATCAATTTTATTTAGACCATCATCAGTTTTATAGCTGATGTATCTATGATTTTATTTCTTGTTATTTGCTCATGCCATCATAGGTTTTATAGCCGATAAATAAGTGCTTCAATCCATGTCGGCAACCAACCGATAGTAAGAGTCTGTATCAGTCTATCGACCGATTGGCTCATTGCTCTAATTTTTTTTCTATCTCCTTGTCAATTGCAGGATCAAATTAACTAGCACGCCTGTGAACCTCAAATTAAGGACCTAAACTAGAGCTAAGCAAATCTCTCAGGTCTTGTTGTGTTTTAGCACATCAGACCAAATTTCTATCGGTGAACACGCTTTTGGCACGCCTAGTGGAACCAGTTTGGCTAGAATACTGGTGCCAAGGTATTCATGAGATAGTAGCAAAGAGAGAGAGACACGAAGGTTTTTATATAGGTTTGGACCCCTAAGGATGGGTGATAACTCTACTCCTATTTATATGTATTTGTTGAGAACAACACAGAGTACAAAGCTAGAGAAATCTACTCTTCTAGCCTATCTAACTAATATGCAGTACCCTAAGCGATGAGTTGTAGTACACCATATCTACAAAAGTCCAACGTGGTTACAAACAACCCCTAGACAATATTTTCTAAACATATAAGGAAACTAATCTATAAGAAGTTGTAAAACTAACTAAACTAACCTAGCTTCTATAATATATTCTATACAGATAAAGCACCTTGCCTTAATTCTCAGGACTCCTCAGACTTGGTCCCATCTAGACAATCTTCTATTTTCAATCGGATCGAATCTATCCTCAACCTGTCCGATCGACTCTCTCACTCTGTCAATTGGCTTCCCTCTACGAGTTGATCGGTCTTCCCTTTATCAGGCGATCCTGTTTGTACTCT
Organism: Oryza coarctata; assembly: GCA_030770085.1. Classification (NCBI taxonomy): domain Eukaryota; kingdom Viridiplantae; phylum Streptophyta; class Magnoliopsida; order Poales; family Poaceae; genus Oryza; species Oryza coarctata. The sequence continues at coordinate 16,988,993 of CM061466.1, forward strand.
TGCCAAATTCCGATGTTAACACATACCCCCCAATTTCAAGCCGTTAGAATTTCCCGCAAACCAAGACAGCCCACTATAGCCTGCAAACAACACCTAATTGGCCTAGATTCCAACTAAGTCAACATGCCTCTATAAAGCATTTTGCCCTTTCATCCTTCTTCATGCCTACTCTTCACCAGAGCCCCCAAAATGTCGACAAGCTCCGATAACCGAAGGCAAATCTCTACAGCTTGCTCTATCAACCACTGATCTTCTCCTTTTTCCTCATGCAATGGCCTCAACAATCGTAGTCCTTGAGGTAATCTTCTATCTGCTCCTCCGCTTTACATTCTAGATAGATTTGGCCCATCCCACCTCTTAATCTATTCTTTATCGAGTTCTTGTTTACTGTAGAGTCTCAAAAGTCATATCGCAATCCCAGTTGCCGATCACCAAGATTCCAAAATAGAACGGATCCCCTATAAAAACTCGCCCATGATAATCGAGGTTAGACTAATAGTTTTAGATCTTGGCACAGTAAACTCCTAGGATGGAGGAATTGGCATCTCGAAGTATTAGCTTCCAAAAAATTAATTTTGGAGGATTTGGAAATCAACCATGGTATGAACCTCTCTTTAGCTGATATGCAAAAAAAATGAGCCTCTGCTTGCATCGGCCTCTTAATTTTGGTCAGACACCCTCAACGCTTTCATGTTTAGACATGGGCCGTTGACTCCCACCTTGATGGATGTCATCATGTTGACTTGCCTCAACACCATACATTACTTAAATCCATCCATCCTTCGATTCAAACCCACACATCAGCTAAACACCAAAATTATCAGAGGATGGACTAAATACAGATCTCTGCACAGCAAGACTTTCAAACCAGTTGACGACTGAAAGCATGTTTCATTCCTAATGGTTGGAGTGATTCATCTTTGGTAGTTCGACCCTTGGACCGATGACCAACATGTAATGCTTAGCGAAGTGCTTGACCAATCGACACCAAATCCCTTTAGGGCAATCTCTCCTTGGAGCCACCTATCAACTGCTTGATCAAGTAGAGAACAAGCCATCGGCTGGCCAACTAGTTGACCACATTGGCGGTCCTTGGTAGTTCATACAATTATGGTTGAACATCTACACCCCCAAAGTTATCCCTAGGACCCCCTTCTCCTCTCTGACTTTCCTAACTGATCATCCAGAGGAAAGCGAAGCTAGCTAACGTCGATGTATTTCACTGGGTAAAGTTGCATCGGCTCTTTCTAGAAGCAAAATGACTCCCATCGAACTCAGACAATGGTTCAAATAATTTTATTTACCAAGGAAGCCACCCTATTGTTTGCATACGAGGACATTTCATCATTCGAGATGCCTTCCAGATTTCACTCTCTCAACGCCCTAGGCGATGAACAATCTTGTCGGCCATAACTCCTAATCTTCTGCTAATTGGATTATCATTGGGCCGATCCCAAGAACCATCATACAAGTTCTATCATCCATCTATCAATGCTCTTCAATTGGGTTTCAGCCAGCTCCTAATCGACTTATTCTTCATCGGCAAACTCCAAGTCTGAGAAGATGTAAATAGCGGTTTGGATTATGATCGGCTAAGGATGATAGCCAAATCTCTGTTACTGGGCACCATCACTACCTTTGAGTCATGTATCAACACTAGACTCTTCACTCGATGGTGGTCGGAGTGGAGAACACATTTGTTCAGTTCATCGGCTGAACACTACTGCTCGTGCCTTAAACCCGATTATGTCAAATCCGATGAAGAGGTAATTCTTCTCCATACTCTATTTTCCATACTCTGTTTTATCTTGAAAACATTATTCAGCTTTTATGACCCTGGAGGCTGATGATAAAGAAGCGCCTACAACAAGTGCAAGTGATCGACTGATTATGCATAAACCCCCATCGACTAAGCCCCACCTTGGGCACGGTTCACCCTCTCCATTGGCTTTGCTCTAGGTACCGTGACCATCGAGAACCAAATGCAAGAAGCTAGCTACTCAGCAACTTCCAAGAAACAAAAATCCAGCACTGATGTCACAGTCACGGTACCGATCTCCTAAGGACCTCCTCCCACTTCGACATCAGCTCCTTCATCTTTGCTGGCATGTGCCAATTTAACCTCTCCTAATATCTTCACTTTGTAGCTTAAACCATCAGCTCCTAAAGTTCAGTTGCTAGAGACAGCTACGAGTATTGAGCCCATGGTTGCTCTAGAAGTTATAACAACTTCAGCAGCAGCCGATCCCAAAACATAAAACACCCAAGTAGTCTGCGTCACCTCACATCGGTCATCACCCATACTATCTAAATTACTCCTCATCAAGCCACACCGATGTTACTTTTCATGCTACTCCCGCTGTGTCTCAAGTGCGTTAACCCCATATTTGCACTTATGCCTTAGCTCACGGTTCTCCTATTTACCGATGTTAACATGTAGTCACTAGTTGATTTGTTCTCCTTCAACATCGGCAAATATCTAGAGACGGATGAAGACACAGCTACCAGTGTAGCAATCGAACCATTTCTACCAGCCGATGTACACGAGCAATTAACGGACATCATGCATCGGTGGAAATTTCGATTGGCTCACTGGTGGAAGATTGCGGACCTATCCGGGGAAGACTCGCTAAAATTGAACACCTTTTGCCTAAAGAACTCACCGACGTACTAATGCCTACCACTTATTTGGAATTCCAAAAGACCTAACCGATCACGACTAGGCGATGTACAGGTGATCATGCCAAATAGAAAGACCTAGCTCAAAACGATCGACAATCGGCCCAGACTGAGAAGAAAAACTTGATGAAATGACAGATGACTCATCGGATGCCCAAACCAAGTTAGGCCAACAGAAGAAACGAGAAGCCGATTTGATGGCAAAGCACAATAAGGTGCGCCACAATATTGAAATCATATAATCCCACCTTATCGGCTTAATACAATAAATCAAAGATCAGGAGGCCAAAGTAGCAGAAAAACTATGTCAAGCAGCTCGTCAGCACAAGAGTTTGAAAACATCTCAGGATTGGATGGAGAAGACATCCGTGCCATCAATGAAATAGATAGAATCCACCTATGCGCGATGGAAGCAATCAAGAAATTTCTGTAAAACTTCAATGCTGAAAATCCATAATGTCACTTCAAAACATTGATTATCTATAATATAATTTGAGTGGCTCTATTGATTTTTTACTTGTATTCCTAAAAGCAATATCCAATGATATCGGCTATCTATAGCCGATATAACCATATCGACTTTTGTCTTAAAGAAATATTAGAAATCGGCTGCACTTAGCCAATTTAGGTAAGCAATACCATCTAGCATTGACTACCACCAGCTAATAGAACATTATTGACTTTTGTCTTGAAGAGAATCAGAAATCGGCCGCACTTAACCAATTTAGGCATCAACCTAAACGCTAGGATAATACTTCTTCAGATACTTTCCATGGAGCACTTTTGCAAACTTCTCCTCTTCAAGACTTTCTAGTACATAAGCACTACCAGGCACACAGTGATTGATCCGATAAGGGCCCTTCCAATTAGGTGATCATTTTCTAAACTTATTGTCTCTAGACCCAATCGGCAAAATCAATTTCCAAATGAGATCTCCTTCAGAAAAAGATTTAATCATCACTTTTTTGTTGTAATGCTTAGCTATCTTGGCTTTGTTTTCCTTAATCTTCTCAAGCGCCCTCAACCAATTCTGATCCAAATCATCAAGTTCATCTGCCATTAGATTGTAATAGTCATCGGCTGTCAGTTGATCATATAAAGACACCCTCTTAGAGCCAATATTAACTTCCCATGGTAAACCACTTCATGCCCATATACTAGCTGATATGGTGGCACTCTAGTAGATCAATAGCATGTCATCCGGTAGGCCCATAATGAATCGGCTAATGTAACATGCCACCTCCGTGGCTATTTATCAATCTTGCGCTTGATCAACTTAATTAAACTCTTGTTGGAAACTTCGGCTTGACCATTAGCTTGAGCATAATACGATGATGAATTCAACAACTTAATCTCCATACTGGTAGCAAACTGCTAAAACTCATTAGACACGAAAATAGAATCCTGATAAGTGGTAATCGTTTGTGGAAAACCAAACTGATAGGTAAAGTGTTCCTTGATGAACTCAATCACGTCCTTAGATGTAACTTTGTTCAAAGGGATAGCCTCTACCCACTTTGTAAAACAATCCATTGCCGCCAATATCAACTTATGTCCTTTTCTCGATGAAGGATAAATCTGGCCAATCATGTCGATTCCTCAACCTCTGAATGGCCACGGCTTGATGATTGGGTTCATAGCCGATACAAGAGCCCGCTGTACATTTCCAAACTTCTGACAGTCTTGGTATTCTTTGTATTACTTGAAGAAATCCTCCAACATTGTCGACTAAAAATACCTAGCTCTTCTCATCAACTACCTAATCTTGTGAGCTAATTGATGGGTCTCACATACACCTCCATGTACTTCGCTTAGGACTATTGTAGCCTCTTTTGTACTCAGGCATCTTAACAGAACTCTATCAATAGTCTGATAATACAAATCTTCATCAAGCTATACATATTTAGTAGACTTACACCGAAGTTTCCTAGAAGCCGATTATGATAGATTGTGCAAATATTGGATAATCTCTCAACTCCAATCATTGGCCTCAATATGATTATCAATATCAGCTATTTCAACCTCTATCTTCCTATCCAGTCTATATCTCGAAGTAATTTAAGCAAGATTATTGGTTTCTAAATTCTACTCTCTAGGAATATGATCCAACGATACAATCTCAAGACATTCTTCATAATGTAATCTCTAGACATCATTCTTGCACTCATACTCCCTATACAGATGCTTGATCACCAATAAAGAATCTCCAATGATCTCTATCGCATCAGCTCCAATTTCCCTTAGTAGTTGAAGATCATTGAGTATCGCTTCATACTCTGCCTAATTATTAGTCCAATAAGGTTTGGTTGTAAAAGCGAACTAAAACCTTGACCCCCAAGGCGATATAATTACCAAGCCAACACCAAATCCAAGCTTGCAAACTAATCCGTCAAAGAATAAAGTCCACGGAATCGGCTTCACAAAATCTTCGTGATCCCTCTATATTGTATGATAAAATTAGCTACAGCTTGCCCTTTAACTGTCTTAGCGGATTCATATCTCAGATCAAACTACATTAAATCAAATATCCATTTACTAATTTACCCTTTTAGAACTAGAGCCGATAACATATACTTAACCACATCGGCTTTACAAACCACTGTGCACTCAGCCAATAAAAGATAATGTCTCAACTTGGTACAAGAAAAATATAAGCACAAGCATAACTTTTCCACCGTAGGATATCTAGTCACATCATCCAGAAAGTCATCGGCTCATATAGAATACCACTTATTCTTTTCCTTTATCAACACCGACCCAATTGATTTCTCATCGACTGATAGATATAACTTGAACAGTATCCCCTTCTACGGCGGAATCAATATAGGTAGAGAATTTAGATAATCTCTAGTTTGATCAAATGCTTTCTGTTACTAGAAAGCCCACACTAATTCTTGATTGACTCATAACTTCAGTAATGGAGTGAAGAACTCAATCCTTCCCGATAGATTTGAAAGAAATCTCCTCACAAAGCTAAGCTTGTCAATCAAGGACTGTAATTATGTCTTATTGACTTGTGGCTCAGTGCTCTGGATAGTTTTGATGCTTCGTTGACTACTTTGATTCCCCTCTCATGCACCATAAAACCTAAGAATTATCCAACCGATACACCCAAAGCACATTTATAAGGATGCATTCTAAGTCCATATTTCTACACCCTCTCCAATACTCTTTGCAGATCGACTATATGATCTTCAACACTCTTGGATTTAACCACCACGTCATCAATGTATATCTCCACTAGTTGACCGATGAGATCATGAAATATATAATTCATGGCTATTTGATAAGTCACACCGGCACTTTTTAATCCGAAGGTCATAACTACCCACTCGTACAAATCGATAGCTCCAAGACATTTGAACGCAGTCTTAGGAATATCTTACCCTGCCATGAAATTTTGATTTTAACCTGTATTACCATCCACAAAGCTAATGATCTCATGACCCGATGCCACGTTAATTAACAAATCTGCCATAGTCATCGGATACTCATTTTTAGGGGTAGCCTATTCAAATCCCGGAAGTCAATACATATTCTCAGTTTTTTGTTCTTCTTCTCTACTGGGACGATATTACATATCCACTCAGCATATCGACGCGGTCTAATGAAATTTGCATCATACATTCTTGTGATCTCCACCTTGATTGCATCATATAATTCCGCTTTGAATCTTATCAGAGGCTGCTTAAATGGTCGATATCTTATTTTGATATGAAGCCAATGTTCAACAATCGATCAGCTTAAACTTGGCATCTCATGATAATCCTAGGCAAAACATTTCTGAAATTCCTTAAGCAATTTTATTAACTCTTCTCGAAACTCGGTATATAAATTTTTACTGATATACATCGGCCCTAACCTATCTCCTAGACCTATATCAACTTCTTCTGAATCATTGACCGACGTAAATCCTTGCCATAACTTTCCTTCAAAATCTTCAATGGTGCCCATTAGAGCAACAGTTCCAAGCTAACTTGTTGGATCGGATATGTTGCCTTGTCGATTACATCAAATAAATTTCTATCTCATATTTTCCCAGACAATCAATCAAACCCATCAGCTTCCTAGAATGGTATATCGATCACTGCAATGTTGGTCAATTGATCGGCTAGAATCATGTCAACTTGATCTCCTTGCCATTATATGAGATTTTGTTGTATTATAGAAGGAACACAATAGTTGGCATGAATCCAGTCCCTGCCAAGGAGTAACTTATATGATCCCTTACCATCGATGATGAACATGGTGGGCAATGTTTTGCTTCCAACTATTAATTCCACGTTTAGCACACCATTCATTTTCGATGGATTCCCGCTGAAGTTTTTCAACACCATATTTGTTTTGATCAGATCTTTAGCAGTCTTCTCTAGCTTGTGATATGTGGTGTATGGCATAAGATTGATGGCTACACCTCTATCAACCAACATCTTTGTCATTGGCTTCCCACCTACATACCCTTTGATGTACAATGGCTTTCGATGCCTATGCTTAGACTCTTTATACTTGTCAAATATGGCTTGATCAGGCTATAGTGTCAACTAGGTAAAAACTTCTTCTTTACCTTCCTTATCAAATGTGAAAGCTTTGTATTCTAGAGGCAAGAAGAACAACATGTTAGTTGGAGCCATGTGTCAACACCATCATCCTTATGTTTGACACGCCAGACGTGTTTAATCTTTTGGCTTCGATCAGCTTCCTCATTGTCCCACCGTTATTTCTTATGTTGCTCTTTATGCCATAACCTTTGTGCCCTCCTCTTTTGATTCTTTGTGAAGATTCTGGATGGACACCACTAGGGATTAGAATAGTCCTATTCCTTATGCAATTTCTGATAGTCAGCTACTTTTTTACTGTGGTCTTCATTAATCAGCCCCAATCAGCTATGTATCGATGTCCATTTAACAGGTGGAAGATTATGTGAAGACCTCTCTGGTTCAACATGATGTGACCTTGGCTTATTACACTCCGGATAATCTTCAACCGATGGCAACCTCATATTTTGATTTCAACAGAATTTAAAAAAAATGGACAGCCCTAATGCAGATTATACCTCTCCTTATACACCATAGTCTGCTATTCTTCATCTTGACGTCTAGAATATTTCTCGATCCAGTCCGATAAGGTGACTTTTGATTTTCCTCAATGTCTCCCTTCATTGGCCCAAACTCTAGAAGACCCCGCAAACACCAAGTTCACAGGAAAAAGGATGTCCCTCAATCTTCATCAGCTTTTTATCTTCGAATTTGATTCTTTCTTGTTCAACAGCCGATTATAATTGTTGCCAAAAAACTTTACACTCATTAGTATTATGAGAGATTGAATTGTGCCACTTGCAGTATTTCTTCTTTTTAAGTTCCTCGGCTAACAGTAATACATGGTTTGGCGGTAGCTGAATCTGCTTCTCTTGAAGTAGTAGATCAAAGATTTTATCAGCTTTATTGACATCAAAGTCATCTCTTTCCTCCTTGTCGATACTCTTAATCTAGGAATATGATATGGATTTCTTATTCCTGGTCTACTCTGCCAAACCAACCTCTACATCAGATTCCTCATTGTCTGAGTTCAATGCACAAACTTGTAACTGAGCGGCCTTCCAGTAAAATCTCTCTTTCTTATCTTCAATGAATCAGCTTTCATGAGCTAATACTTTCTATAAAAAATGTGCCAGGCTCTAGAACTCTTAAGATGAAAAACATTTACTGATTAGAGCCAGCAACCCTTGGAAGGCCAAATTAGCTAGTTGTCCATCGCTCAAGATAAGGCTGTAACATCGGCTTCTAATTTATTGGAATCGTTGGATATATTCTGGAACTGACTCATCAAGTCTCTGTCTAACCAATGTATGATCTGTCAATCTCATCTCATGAATTTTAATGAAGAAATATTTATATAATTACTTCTCTAGATCGGCCCATCCCCAAATTGAATTGAGAGGTAATGAACAGAACCATGTGAAGGCCAATCCAGAGAGGGGCAGTGAAAAGAAATGGACTCTCAGGGCTTCCTTAGTCGATGCCTCCCCCACATTGGGCTAAGAATTGGCTGATGTGTTCCACCGTAGATATGTTATCTTGCCTTGAGAATTTGGAGAAGTCCGTTATCCTGTACCGGTATGAAAGCGAAACTCTGTCGAACCACTTGGGTAACGGTGCTGATACAAAAAGGTTTGCTCCTTTGGCTTTATATAGAACTATTCCCTGACTACCTCTGCAATCCTAGCAGACCAGTCCTCCTCTCTTAGGTTCACTCGTTGGTATTGTGTAGATAGAGTAGGTGCTCGATACTGTCTAGGATAATCTCCTAGATGGTTGCTTGTATCAGGATTGCCACCTAGGTAGTCTTGCCGGTATCCTTCGTAACAAGTCGTCCAATGATACCCCAGTAGCATATCATCATGTTGCCCCCCAATCCAATCTTATGCTGGTGGAAACAAATTTGTCGATACATCTCTCCTGGTTCCATAAGTAATTTGTGGTTGCTCCATCTTTACCGGCAAATACACTAGACCTTGATCAGATTCTCGAACAATTGATCCATCCACCGTCTTGCTAATCAGATTGTGCAAACTGTTCACCAACACTCCCAATTGATTGATGAGTACATGGTGAATAGCTTCATTGACCATCTCCTACAATGACTTTTGAGGACTCACGAGCAGTGAATGGCTCAATTCTCCTACCAAAATGGGCTTGGCATCTGGGACTTTTGAATCAGCCCCTGTCTAATCATACTAAAAGACTCCAAATAGAGCTTCTGAAAATTAGCCATGTTCTGCTCTATCTGTTGCCTTTTCTCCTCGGCCAAATCCTCCATTGTAAGTAGAATTATTTTTTTAAGTTGATTTCTTTCCACGCCATTGTGTTGAAGTTCTCTTGTCCCACCAGGCATGCCAAAGAGCATGTTGATCGCCAAATCTCGTGGAGACCAATCAGACCAAGCGAAATCGTAAACGAGCCAGTGGAAGTCCAATCAAGGAGGATGGTGCCTTGGTCACACAAAGGCCTAGGAGATCTACTTAGCTCCAGTGCAAATCCTTACTCTTTGAGATTCAAGGGCGTACCAGTCAATTTGACCCTATGTTAACACCAAAATTTGAAAAGCCCAGCGATAGATTGGAAAGATGATCGGCTTAAGCGAAAAAGTGTCCAATTGCTATAGGGAAGAAGCCGATTGGATTGAAGCAAGGAAAGATTCAGTCATAGAATAGAAGACTATCCAGATAAGACCGAGATTGAGGAGGAGCCGTAGTTCACGGCAGGATATTCTATCATATCTTATATGGATAGGAAGATTTAGTTAGTTTGGTTAACTTCCTTAGAGATATTTTCCTTTATCTTTGTTAGGAAATAACGTTCGATGGTTATTGTAAACGTGTTGGACTTTGTAAACCCAGGGTATAAATATAGACCCCCTCGGAACATGTAAAGTGATCCTTCGATCAATACAACCTCGGCGCATTGCCACCCTACTCTATCTAGGTTTTTACTAACGGGGTCTGGCTCTCGACGTGGGTTGCATCTATTAAGTTCGATCTCCGGCGAAGGGGTATGTCCCGCCACTATCTCGATATGTCTCACTCTATCTAAGGCTACATCGGTTAGTTTCGACCTCTTAGGCCGATCGGATGTATCGCATCATGTCCGTCTTGTGCTGCATTGGTTAGGTTCGACCTATGAGACTGCCGACAGTAGAATAAACTTTAGGCCTATAGATCTCTGTACGGCGTTTCATCAAAGTGTTAGCCGATGAGTTATCTTTGCATTGAGTAACACGCCCAGTGCATTGACTCCTTGGTCAATACACACCAAGTCTTCAAAGACTTTCCATTGAGCGCCACGCCAAGCGCATCGGCATTCCAGCCGATGTGCGCCTGTCTTCAGAGAGTCGTCCTCTCATCGACTCAACTAGCCGATAGGTTCGCTTCGTCCTTCCTTCAGCACAACCGATCCGACGTCCACCGTCCCATTGCTGTTGGCCTTGGTTTCGTACTATCTCGGTTAGATCCGATGTCAAGTTTGTGAGCTACTTTTGGAAAACGCTGTGGGCAAAGCTTGGGACCAAGCTCTTGTTCTCCACCACTTGTCATCCCCAAACCGACGGACAAACTAAAGTGGTGAATCAAACCTTATCAATGTTGCTACGAACCATGGTGAAAAAGAACTTGAAGGATTGGGAGGATTGCTTGCCTCATGTCGAGTTTGCTTATAACAGGGAAAGAACCAACATAGAAGCCTCCAAGCGTGCTGCATACATAAAGAAGATACATGAGAAGACAAAGGAAGCAATTGAGCTCAAGGCGGTACGTAAGGCTGCAAGTATAAACAAGCATCGGAAGAAAGTGTTGTTTGAACCAGCGGACTTGGCGTGGATTCACTTGTGCAAGGATCGCTTTTCAGATCAGCGCAAATCCAAATTGATGCCACGAGGGGATGGTCCATTTCATGTTCTTACAAAGATCAATGACAATGCATACAAGATAGATAGATCTTCCACCAAGTTATGGCGTGAGCAACACCTTCAATATTGCTGACTTATCTCCATTCACAAGTGAACATACTTCAGAGTCGAGGACGACTCCTTTTCAAGGGAGGGAGGATGATATGACCACGCCATCAAGCAAGATGTTACAACCCTCAACTCAAGCTACACCAACTCAGGTCTTACCTACATCAACAACAATCTAAGTAATTGATGGACCGATTACACGTAGTCGAGCAAATAAGCTATAACAAGAGATGCACGCACTACTTTGTGAGAATCATTTTAATATTAATGAGAACTATATACTACCTAAGTCGTGTACATTATTAATGGTTAGGTTCACTAAGGAGGAAGACATGAACACACAAGGAGATGACTTCCGACTAGCTGCAGACCACTTCAGATCAGTTGCCGACCACGAACTACACTCAAACCAGTTCAGCTCTATAGAACTGTCTAGAAGAAACAGTCATATATTTTGATTCCCAGAAGCTATGGTGGTCTATGAGCACGTTTTGGAAAGCTCTTCAAGTCTAGTTTCCAATGAGTCTAGCCCCGCCCAGTTTGGAGCTACCATTTGGGCACAGATCACCGTTTAGTGTATACTGCTCGGATAGTCAACAGCCAGCCTGATGCTAAAGTTCATGTATTAAAATGTACCATTCTATAATATTACGTGGTGCATGGCATACATGGTTGGAAAGGGTGTCAAGTCAAGAATCCAACGCAACAAACCGTGCATCATTTGAACTTTCCTAGGTGGAGTTATTGCCAAAACAATGAAAATTGCGCAGAAGACAAACAGCCACGTGGAAACTCTCCAGGAGCTCATTCTGAAGAGGTCTTTTCACATAGTCAAACTAGTTATTTTCTTTTCGAGTTTTCACCTACCTAGCAGTGCTGTTGCTAGTATAAATACCTCTAGACTTATTGTAATCACAGATTATGATATTGAGAATATAGACCACTTTGTTCAGCTGTGCGCTAGCAAACCCCTGAGAGTTGATCTCTACCCCTTTGCTCTTGTGACTTCCTTCGCAGGAATTACAAAAGTGACGGCTTCATCCACTCCCAATTGGTGCTCCTACTCCCTTCGAGGTCTTCTCGATTGATTGTAGGCTGTGTTGGTTGGTTTCTTTGAGAGTGTGGTTGGGTGAATCCTCGATTCAAGTTGCCCTATTGAGACGGTGGTTGGCTTCGGGTTTTATTCGTCAGGTTGCACTAGTTATCGCTGTTTGCAGCAAGTTATCTCGGCTTCTTCGAAGCTAGTTATTTGATGATTGATCCTACGTCGTGAAGATCAGGACATCGAGGCGTATCACTGGGTGCTGATAAGAAGGTAGCACTCGAGCATCGGCTAAAAAGCCGATGAAGGCATAAGTGATAGACACATGTAAAAAAATAAAAAAATTTATCGACCAAAGAGCCGATGACGCTCCGCACATAGCGCCGCGAGACCCCATCCCCATGAAGTCATGAGGACCAGTGACCACCATAACGGGACCGTTACAACTAGGCTTGATAGATCATACTGAATCGAGACAGTATGATCCTAAGGCTAATAGCATAGAGATGACAAAAACTATCGGACATAACGACGAAATAGGAAAAGGTGAGGTCATCTGTTGCTTATCGGTCAAATGTCTAACACAGGCCTATATCTAACATCATTGGCTCTCTGAGCCAATGGAGAACAAAACTTTCTAGATCTCGACACCAGCCCCCGTCAGATGCGAACCTGATAGATTAGACCTAAGTGAGATAGTATCAAGTCGAATCCGACATGACTGGATCTATCGCTAAATGGTTAATTATTAGACAATATGCAAAATAGCTATGAGGCGTGTGATAATGGTGACTCATCGGCTACTTACTCCAACGAAATACCGCACGAGAACCTATCGGGCCAATGGCTCGATCCACCACCACCATTCTTGTAAGTCAAACCTAATCAATGTAGCACGATATTACGGATGGCGAAGGGAGACCGATGTACCGATGAGCCTCACATGAACATGATATGGTACGCCTGATCAGACTAAGAGGTCGGGCCTAACTGATGCAATCTTAGATAGAGCAAAACAAACCATGATAATGGCGGGACTTAACCCTTCGCCGAAGATCGAACTTAACTGATGCAGCCCCACATTGAGACCTAGAACTGCTAGAGTAAAACCTAGACGAGCTAGAGTGGCCATGCGCCGAAGTTGTATTGTTTATTTGTTGATTCTTCAATAGGTTCCATGGAGTATATATTTCTACCCCCGATTTACAAAAGACCAACACGGTTATAAACAATACCTAGACAATATTTCTAAAATATATAAGAAAACTAATCTATAAGAAGTTGTAAACCTAACTAAACTTGCCTAGCTTATATAATATATTCTATTCAGATAAAGCACCCTGCCTTAATTCTTATGTCTCCTCCTCAAACTCAGTCTCATCTGGGCAATCTTCTATTTTCAACTGGGCCAAATCCATCCTCAACATGTCCGATTGGCTCTCTCACTGTGTCAATAGGCTTCCCTCTATGAACCGATCAGTCTCCCTTTCATCGGCCAATCCCGTTTATAGGCTAACCAAATTCTAGCGTTAACATTATCCTATAGTTTGCATTTTGTCACAAGATTTATTCATATTCATTTTATATTTATGGTGTTTGTCATCAAATACCAAAAAGGGCAGATTGAAGCATCTAGGCCCCGTCATTGATTTTGGTAATTATGGTGCAAAACAAGATAAAGTAATAAATCTAGTGTTTCATTTTTATCGATTGAGGAGTTAGTTAGGCAATCAAATTTACTATGTTTTCCTTTGAGCTTTGCCGTACTATCAAGAAGTGTGGCAATCTTGGCAAAGAGATGATCAAAATGCCATGTTAGTGCATATGCATTAGGGTGTCTTGTTGGGCTTTGATCCCTATTTTTCTATGAAGATTGGATGGACCGGGGTGTTCAAACCGAATCGGTCCACCGATTGTGCCGATAGAAATTTTGTTCGCGTGCTTAAACACAAGAAGTCCTAGGAGATTTACTTAGCTCTAGTGTAGATCCTTAAGCTTTTAGGTGTTTCTGGGTTGCTAGGGTTTAGAGCGTGCCAGTCAATTTAACCTCTAATTGACAAGGAAGATAGATAAAATTAGATCATCGAGCTAATCAGTCACTAGGCTGATACGGACTCCTTCTATCAGCTGGATGTGCTAATTGAGTTGAGATAGTCATTGACTGTGAGTCTGATGCAGGCAAATATATATGATATGAAGATAACTTATTTACACATCGGCTAATAGTCCAATGCAATCATAGATATATGATATAAACAAGTAAATTCATCGGCTATCTGAGCTAATGTAACCTTAGCCATAGCTGATATGCCAAGATAACAGTCGAACTTATCACTTCGTCGGAGATCGAACTTAACTAATGCAACCATGTATCAAGAGCCAGAACCCACCGGTAAAAACTTAGAAGGACTAGGGTGACGATGTACTGAAGTTGTATTGATTTATGGAGATGATTTATAGGGCTTCAAGGGGTCTATATTTATACCCTAGGGTTACACAAATCCTACACAAATATGGGATAAACTTTTCTAATGACTATCTTAGAGATAAAAGAAAAACTAACTAACTTGCATATCTATAAGATATATTTTACAAAGATAAAAAACCATTCTGCCGTGGCTTCCACAATTTCTCCTTAGATCTGGTCTCATCTAGATAAGTTTCCATCTATCAATTGGCCTCTCCATCTACCAACCGGCATATTTTCATAAGCTGATCGGCTCTACGATCCTTAACCAAATCTGTTTGTGGGCTTACCAAATTTTGGCATTGGTGTGGGTTATAGGGTTGGTCAGTCCAGGGCTATCCCCAGGGGAATTTAACCGTTTGCCACTATTAGGTTTGGCAAATAACCAAATACCCCTCTTAGATTTGGACTTAAAAATGCTACTAGAGATAGGTGATTTCTTAACAATTTATCACTTTTGTCTATGTGGCATGCTAGCATGGCGTGCCAACGTGGAAAATGGTATGGGCCCTACAAGTCAGCCCCATCCCCTTTTCCTTTATCTCCCTACCAACCATCGCAGCCACCTTGCCAACCATCAAAACCTATCCCCCTGGCTGTCACCACCATCCCATCAACGTTGTAGACTCCTCATCGCTGTGCCTACTCATTCTAGGGGAGCTCTAGTGCAAAGGAGGTAGTCGACCCCCACAACGAGGCGGCCTCCTAAGCTCAAGTGCGATGATGAGGCGAGCCCGCTCAAGCTTGGCGATAATGGCGAGGTGGACTTCTCAGTGGGCAATAACCTCCACACCTGGTCCTACGCATCCGCCACCTAGGGAGCAACACCGCCATCTCAGGATTATGACACCATTCGATGCCCTCTAGTTCCTCTACCCCCTAGGCCCCTCTCCACAACCGTCGTCCTTGGTGCCTACTGTGATCGTCGACATTTTTGCCACCAACTAGGGACTCTGCTCGTGCTAGAGCTCCTCATTCCACCCGCCTCCGCTATCAACTAGGGACTTTGTTGTGCCAAAGCTCATCCTTTTGCTAGTCGGGCCACCCACCTCCATGTCAAAGCTCCTCCAACCACCCGTTGGCCCATCTAGCCTCGATGCCCACCTCTACATCGAAGGAACAAGCGAGCACGAGGACGGCGGGTGTGATAGCTATGATGTCTAGCAAGAAGATGAAGATGATGAAGGGATAGGGAGCAGCTGACTTGAGGGGCCATGCTACTATCCACGCTAGCACACCACACTAGCACACCATGCAAACAAAAGTGGCAAATTGTGAAGAACTCACCTCTCTCCGGTGGCATTTTTGTAAGTCCAAACCTAAGAGGGGTTTTTGGTTATTTGCGAAACCTAATAGTGGCATACAGCCCTCTAGGATAGGCCAAATGGACCAAGCCCCTATGCCAATCAGTCCGGACAAGTCCTGAAGTTGTATCCAGCCTTCTAGGACAAGGTAGACAAACTGCGCCCTATGGCCGATCGGTCTATCAAGGGCCTAAAGCCTTGTTTTTTTGGCTTTGAGGACCGGTCGGTCGGTGTGACCCACCATGCTAGTCAGTTTGGCCGATGCATTTTAATACGTGCCAATGGCTACTTTTTAAACCGTTGGTGCAAGGGCTATACTGTTTGACAGCTCTATGCGGTTGGTTCAACAATGTGTAGTGTTGGGGGATTTTGCCCCTAATGGCTAGTTTTGGTGGATAAAGGTATAAATACCACCACCAGCAGCAAGGAGGCTTTCTTGGGACTATTTTCACTTCACTTGACCCTTCACAACCTCTCACACCACTTGAAAACTGGTTTATCCTTTGTGGGTGTTTGATGGTAGATTAAGCTGAGACAAGTACATTATATTATTGATTGAACTAATGTGGCATTTGATCATCTCCAAGTCCAGTTGCTATTTGTCACTCTTGGAAGTTGCCACCTCTTAGACGGCTTGATGGAGTTGGCCGGTGACCTCTTCGAAAAGGTTATAAAGGAGGCCCAAGGTGGATTATGAGAGGTTCAAAATTCATCACTTTCAAAGTAAAGGAAGAACTACCCCTAATGATTAAGAGTTGTGTAAACCACTTCAAAACTGGTTTCCACCTTACCTATCCTTTGACGAAGGGGTTCGGAGGCTAGGTGGTTTTAGTGGTGAAGTTGGACTCGCTTCAATGGCGATGTAGGAAGCCAGCAAGCTTCTAAACATTGGATAAAATATTTGGTTTGTCTCTTGTCTCATTTACTTATTATATTTACATTTGTATAGACTATTTGAGCCCTTGTCACTCTAGAATTGCAAAACTTAATCTAGTTGCCTAGTTAGTTTTTATAACTCATCAAACTTAGCAACTTAGGTTAGTTTTGTTTAGAGATAATTTATTTTAAATCTCCAATTCACCCCCTTTAGTTGAGATGTCAATCCTATAGGAGTCACCAAAGATGGGGAAGAAGGTTGCCACCTAAATTGGGGAGGAGGGAAATGTGGGGAGGGTAGAAGGGAGGAGGCTAGCGCCCTTAGCGACTTCTAGTGTTGACAAGGCTAAGTAGCAGCATGTTGGAGTGGTGATAGTGGAGGATGTGGAGGGATTGGAAGGGAAAGGGAGCCGACAACGGTGAGAGTGAGAAGTGAGGAAGAAGAGATGGGTTAGGGTTAGAGGGTATTGCACAAATCTTAAAACGATTTCATCCATCCTAAATTTGACTAGATTTTTTAGTTGATGGAAAAAACACTTAGGTGGTTCACAAATTTAAAATAAAAATTGAAGAAATCAAATGAAGCCAATGAAAATAGAGAAATTATTTTCCTTTCAAATGACCAAATGGATTTTATGGGAAATAATCATAGCTTTTCATGAAGCCTCTACTTTTTTTTAAAAAAATAATCGGCGGAGATTTGAACCTACTCATAAATTTAACCTTTTTAAAAGATTCTCCTAAGGAATAATTATCTTCCTTTGGTAGATAATGGATTGTCACGGATATAGTTTCGAGGCTAATTTTTGCAAAACTTTCTACTTTTATATAAATTTCTTAGAATAGTTATTAAAATAACATTTTAACTTTATAATATTATTTGTTTCATATTATAAGAGTTTTTAGGTCTTGTGGATTCATGCATGTGCTTCACATTGATGAGAGACTTAAAACATTTTTGGATAAAGAAGGAAGGGAGTAATTCATTTGTATATTTGAATATTATCAAAATATGAATAATCTGTCGTGCATGTATCCGTTCAAAATAATCAAATCAAGCTGAGCTTTAGTACTACCTATATCACAATATTTTTAATTTGTTTATATTTTCTATTTGAATTATGACTTACCCCTCAGCAACCCTTTTTCGAGCTAAACTCATCGAGACGGTATCGTAAGGAACTTGAGCTAAATCCCCGCCGGACGTGAAAACCAACTCGCCCCACGGGGAGATCGCCCACCGGATCGGTGGCCCCACCGCCTTCCCTTAACCGTAGCCCCACGTGTCAGTGAGGGAGATGTGTTACCGCCTCGGGTAAGGAAAGACAGTTGTAATACTAAACCCTGGGTGCCATATTAAAGCCTCCTCCTATTCCCCCCTGCTCGCCGTTCCGTCCCGCAAAATAATTCGCCGATTCGCTTAGGCTATTCGACGCCGCTCCGTCCGTATCTAGGGTTTCCTCCATCGCCACGCCGGCGGCGTCGTCGTCTCGCGGCGGCGCCGGCGGACGCCTGCTTCACCGTTCCGTTCGCTCCCCTCCTCCGCACGCGTAAGATAGACCCCTGGCCCTCGGCGTCCGTTCCTGTCCTCTCTGTTTGCGCGTGCCGATCTCCGTAGGGCGGGGCTTGATCCGCTTCCCCTTCACGAGGCACCTCGCCGCCGCCTTGTCGGTGTGGCCTCTTCACCCACGATTCTCGTGGGGATGCGTTCTTCGTGGCGGCGGTGCTGCTTTATGGTCCTGTATGGCTTAGGGTTACGATTAGGGGATTTGGTTTTGTACTTGAAGTGGGGGGTTTGGGGATCGTTTGTCTTGATTATCTCCTGTTGATATGTTTGAGTGATTTTAAACGGAGCAATCAAATGTTTTAGCAATGCCCTTTTTGCCTGATGAAACCTTTACCGTTAGTCAAAATATATTTTCGTTTAAGTTTACTTTTTTATTTTAATTGTGCGATTGTGGGTTTCCTAGGTCGTTGGAATATTAATCTTGCAAAGATTCCATGAGCATTGTTTATGGAGTTTGTTTATGCATGATTTTGGTATATATTTTATTACGCTACTTTGTTTCTGGTATTCATTAGGAGAATTGTGTATTGACTTGGAGAAATGAGTCTATTTAGAGTACTATTGTATTCCTCCTAAATTGCAAGGTTTTTAGCTGTGATTTGTTCTTGCTTTTGTTTTTGACTCCTCGAGGTTGCATCTTGTTAGTCATTCAATTTATGCCAATTGCCGAACTGTGGTGTTTTAGTACATTTATTAATGCAGCTATTTATCAGCACATAATTTTTTCTGCCATTCTTCACTTTTGCACATGTTTCCTTTCATCTATGGTCTCACCAGGTTTTAGTCAGTCCTCTACTTTATATGTACAGTTTCCATGTTAACATGTTGATTTATCTAATTATTTCTATTATGATCAATAACTAATGTATACTTTTTTCTTCAGCAATGGCATTGCAAGCTGGAACCCCAGCTACTCCTATAAGCCCCCAAGTGGTAGGCATTTTCTCTTGTCAACTGTCTAGTGCTATTTGCAAAGGTTCTAGTGTTTATGAAATGTGGTCTTTGTTCATTGCAGATCAGTGGTGCATTTGTTCAGCAATATTACCACATTCTACATGAGACACCAGATCAGGTCTATAAGTTCTATCAAGATGCAAGTATTGTTGGCCGGCCTAATTCTAGTGGTGTCATGGAATATGTATCCACAACTGCTGTAAGTTTCTTTATGTCATTTGGTTGCTATAATTGGTAACATTAGTACTTTTGCTAAGTTCACTTGTTTGTTTTTGAGCAGGATATCAACAGAATAATTTTGTCTATGGACTTCAGCAACTACTTAACAGAGATAGAGACTGCAGATGCACAGTTGTCTCACAAGGATGGTGTGCTCATTGTTGTTACCGGATCTTTGACATCTGAAGGCATATGCCGTAGATTTACACAGTCATTCTTCCTTGCACCACAAGAATCTGGTGGCTATGTTGTTCTTAATGATATTTTTAGATTTATAGTGGAAAGGCCACAAGTTGCAATAAGCCAAGTTAGTCAAGAAAATGAAGACAAACAGAATGCTGCCACTCATGCTGAAAATGGTACCTGATTGATTTATTCTTTTTCTAAGGAAAACTTCTTAATCTTCCATTCCGTGTAACCCTGACTTTTCAAATTTATCAGATCCTAATCCAGCTGAAGACGGTATGATCTCAGACCCTGTGGCAGTGGAAAATAATGTTGCAGAGGGGGACATCACAAATTCTACTGTTGATGGCACTAGCGTCGAAAATAATGCTGCTGCTGTTGAACCACCTGTACAAATGACCAAAGAGGAACCCAGGAAGACCCCTGTTGCTGCTTCTCCTCTTCCAGCTCAGAAGGATGTAACAAAGAAATCCTATGCGTTGATTGTGAGTTCTCTATTCTCCCTTCTGTCGTAACAAGTCTCCTTCTGCCTTGTTTGAAGCATATATCTGAATGATTGGCTAATAATAATTGTGAATTCGTTGGTAAGTTCCTACTGATTACAGACCTTAACTATGGTTGCATTACAGGTGAAAGTTATGAAGGAGGTGCCGCTGACCCCAGTTGTCAAACCTAAACCAGCTCCAAAACCTGCGGTTAAGACTGTTGAAACTTCGGAGAAACCTTCTGTTAATAGTTCTCAGACTGTTGAAATCACTCTAAATGATAACAATGTTGCTGAAAACAACACTTCTAATGATGGTTGGTTCTAGCATTAATTTAGTATATCCCATTGTTAACACTACTAGTAGAATAACATTGCTAACACTTCTTTTGCACTGGAGAGCAAGGTTACTCAGTTTTTGTCAAGAGTTTGCCTTACAATGTGACTGTCCCAATGGTCAAGGAAGAGTTTAAGAAATTTGGTGCTATCAAGCCAAGTGGCATCCAAGTTAGGAACAACAAGGTTAGTAATTGTTGGTTTCAGCCCCGGTCATGTTATTTTGGTTGACATTTTTTACTACATTATGCAGATTGAACGGTTCTGCTTTGGTTTTATCGAGTTTGAGTCCCAGCAATCTATGAAGGCAGCAATTGAGGTTGGTCTTTTTTTCAGCTTGTTGCTTTTCAGAACTGTGGTTAAAATTACTAGCTTGCTGTCATTGAATTGTGTTTAAACTTATGTTTTGAGTTTTGTCATGGCACATTTTTTTGTGATCCCCTTAAAAGAAAATTGCTGAAAACTATTAAGATTTATATATTCCAGTGATTGCACTCACTGTATATGTATATGGTTGTGATCTAGGCATCTCCGATTCATATGGGTGGGAAAGAAGTATTTGTTGAGGAGAAAAGAACCACTACCCGAGGTAAGCAAAAGCAACCTTCCTGTTCAGACTGAATAGATGGATGTTTTCTGCTTGTTTTGAAATATACAGTGAAGGGAAACCATGATGCTGAACTGAATCAATGGGCCCTAGCTTTGTTTTGAGCTCTTGCATCCGTTTTCCAATCTTAATTCTGTGCATCTTATGCATTTCTTAGCTTTTAGCAAAAGTGCACTTGTTTTGCAAAATTATGTATCAGTGCCTTGGTTTTTTGTGGCCACAGGCAGTATGATCCTGATCTACTGGTTGCTAAGTATGCTTTCCCTTATTATTACTCTATGTCTGGCCATTATGTCTATCATTTTGTTGAGTCCTTTTAAATTGACATGCTTTTTAGAAGTGTTTTTTTTCTGCATGTAACTTCCATTTTTAATCAAGATATCTGGCTTAAGAGTGTACTTCTTGCTTCAGTTGTGAATGGTGTTGCTTTCCCTTGTTATTACTCTATGTCTGGCCATTATGTGTATCATTTTGTTGAGTCCTTTTAAATTGACATGCTTTTTAGAAGTGTTTTTTTCTGCATGTAACTTCCATTTTTAATCAAAATATCTGGCTTAAGAGTGTACTTCTTGCTTCAGTTGTGAATGGTGTTGTCATTACACGTGGTGATAATGGGAATGCTGGTGGAGGTGGCCGTTTCCAATCTGGAAAGGGAGCCTACCGTGGTGATAATTTCAGAGGACGGGGTGGTGGCTATGCGAACAACGGAAAGTACCGCGGAGGTGATAACTTCAACAGGAGGAATGACTTAAGAAATCGCAATGAATTTTCGGGTCGTGGTCGAGGGCCACCACCTGGGAATGGCTATCAGAATAACGGATTCCATACGGCGCAGTCCTTCCAACAAGGAAATGGGAGGTTCACCCGTGTCAATGCCCCTAGGCAAACACCGGTTGAGGCATAGTGGGCATTATCAAAGTGAAATTCACCATAGCAGGAATTTCCTGCAGAGCTTAAAATTTTAAAGTAGAGCATTGTTTCATAGACAATTTTCACCGTAGCAGGAATTTCCTGCAGAGCTTAAAATTTTAAAGTAGAACATTGTTTCATAGACAATTTGGGATGGTCATCAAGATTCTTTTTCTCCTTGTAACTGCTGCTACAAGGTGAGTTTTGGTGATTAATTGCCGTTGATTAACGTCCATTGGATGGTGGTGGTCCAAAATTGTATTATCTGCCGATCGGAATTCATGGAATTGGAACATCGATCTTAACGACCATGCAGAGATTTATGCTTTGTCTATCACATCTTCTGCCGCCTAGTTCGTCAGTCTGTTGCACTTATTACCTTGTGAAAGTTTACCTGCGAGAAATGCCTGTTTTGATCTAATGCTCCGTAGTTTCAGACGAGCAATTTGCCTCAATTCCCCAAATGCGAAAGGGAGTAGTTGCTTTGGCTATGAGACTGAGAATTGAAGCTTGATAGGAACAAACAAGCCTACCCAGGAAATTGCCTACAAATTGCAGATTTGTGCTCACCACGGCGCCGAATATCTCGTGGATTGCAGCGAAAGAGACCTTTGCGGGTCGCGCGGCCTGGGCTACCGGTCAGACTGACCGGATGGCTGCCGATCCCCAACTTGCGTCTTTTTTTTTTGCTTGACGTGACGTGACGCTCGACGGCGACACTGGTAATCACGGTGGAATGATGGAACTCATCATTTGGCTTGTAAACGTGATCTTGCTTGTTCGCTTTTGGCGTGTGGATAACATTTTCAAACGTATCCTGCAAGGGATAAAAAAGAGGACCCATAACATTGGCTGCGGATTGCCAACTTACTAAGTCACATGTAAATCTTGTTCTCCAATTCTTAAACAGTTCAGATTATAAAAATTTATAGCTATATAAAGTAGAGAAGCAATTTAATTTTATACTAAAAGATAAACCATAAAAATAATTTTCTTAATAAAATAAGTTATAGAGCGATTTAAAAATCAGAAGAAATATCTACATAGTTTTTATTAACTCAAAGTTACTAAGAAATATTATGTGGTGAACTTTAGATAAACATAAAATTTCAATAAATAATAAAACTAGTATTCGAATAAATGATGGTAACACAGATTACTTCTCGATTAAAATAGAAATATATTAAGAATTAACCTTGAGTCTATACCTTTTTTTATTGATAATAAATAAGGTTATAAGAAGCATATAATATGATATCATTTGTTGTATGCTCTTTTTATGTAGTGTTCATTGATAAAAGCTACATAGGAGAAAATAGGAAACTATAGTTATGACGGTAGACTCTTAAATTTAAAGGTTTTAGAATAAACAGAACTAAAACTAAATATTTAAGGTGTAACTTTGGTACTATCGCACATAAGAAGAGATATTAAGTTTAGGAGACCAAATAGTGTTTAAAAAGAATAATTTTCAATATCTAAAATCAATATTATAGATGAATGAGGATATTGATAAGGGCGTTAGCCATAGAATCAAAGCGGATTGGTTAAAGTGGCGCCAAGCATCTAGTATACTTTGTGATAAGATAGTACTATAGAATATTGATTTATAAAAAAACGTTATGTTCAACAGTTGAGTACCATAGAAATGTGTGTAATACGTTAAATTCATGGTTATATAAGAATAAATTAAGTTTAGAATGAGGATATATATAATCAACTAGGGGTAGCATCAATTAAAAAAAACTTATCTAACATTGGTTGAGATGGTTTGACCATGTCTAAAAGAGACTCTAGAGGCGTCAGTATATTATAAAATACTAAGTCAAGTTAATAATATAAAAAAAGATAGAGAAATAACAAAATTAATATGGTGAGAAATAATACGATAGAACTTAAAAAGGTAAGATATACATAAAGATTTATAGTTAAATAGTAATACTTGTAAAACAATTATTAACATGCCTGAACAACTCTAGGCTATCCTAACTTGTTTAAAACTAAAAGCATAAAGCATATGTTGAGTTAAGTATAGCTATAAAATAGAAATAAATAAATAGTAAGAAGCTAGAAAACTATTTTTTTAATTCTCTTCATCCGTACCAAACTGAACTTTTTTAGATTTTTCATCAGCCGTGTCAAACAACTCTCTTTTCTAAATTCTTACAAACCCTACCGAACAGCTCTCCCAGCTAGTCTAGCTGGCAATTTATCAACTACTTAAAATCTTAAGCCTCTAAACAGGATCATAATCAGTAGAACACTCAAGATTCACACTGTTTGAAAAAAAATCTCAGGTTTATTTTGTTCTATTCTTACGTAAATTGAGTTGTTTTGTGTAAATTCCTATAAAAGAATTGAACTTTTTTTATTAAAATACTACTACTACTACCTAGTATTAACCTTTTTTTTCAGTACTCCATTCAGAATTGATCACCGCATAAGCTCTATGCACCGAGACAAGGGGGAAGTAAACCATCCCCATAGTCCATTTATCCCGCATCGTATATGCTGTAGACATCGCCTCGTTTTCCGTGAGATCATCCTACGAAAGCTTGGATTTGCAACGGATTTAACTTACCATGCTGTAGACAGTTGCGGTTGCTTTTGCAGCTGGTGCAACGCAATAGCCCGTCTCTGTCTGTCTCTGTGGAGGGTCAGATCAGACGAGACCACCGGCGTCAGAACCAGATCTGGCTTGTACAGAAGAGCTGAGCCGAGCCGATTTTCTGTTGAGTGGCCAACAATTTTGTGCTATCGAACGCTTTTTTGCTCCTACACTTGCCTAAGCCTCCGTTCGAATGTGCAGTTTGACGGGAGCTATTCGTGTAAAAGATGATAAATTATTAATGTAGGATTAATTACGTATTAAATATTATAAATTTTAAAAATAAATTTATTTAATTTTTTAAAAAAATTCATATATAAATTTTTTTTATAAAACACGTTATTTAGCCATCTGAGAAGTGTACTAACATAACAGAAAATAAAAAAGTTATCATTTTAAGTTGCTGAAAAGAATTCAGCCAATTTTTATATAAAATTTGGACGGTTTATATGCAAACCCCTATAATAACAAAATAATAGAGTTAAATGCACTCCAACTAACAACTAATTAGATGCATCATATAAGAACGACACTCCAACTAACTAGATGCATCCACAAGAACAAGCATAGTGCCAAATTTAATGGAAAGAGAGACCATGATACATGTAGGCTATATTTTTTACCCATTTTTTCTACCGATGTAAAACCAGAGTCATCCTTGTCTTCCTACCATCCTACTTCCATAAGTAAATATCCTACCTTAAAAAACCACCCCACTCAAAAACCAATATTTTCATCATCCACCAGAAAAATCGCAAAGAGAAAACTGAAATCCCGTAAAACCATCTGTCTGTATCCTCCCTATCCTATTTGCAAAGCATGTACATGGCATTAGTTGAAGAAAAACTGCAAGTTATGGTACAAACATTTGTCTCTACTAAAGCTCACAGTATATGCTTCATTCAACTTTTATACAGGATTTTCTATCAATTGAAGTAGGTATGCTTGTTTACCGCTTATTCCTAATAAAATCTTATGAAATGCCCTTTTCTCCTTGTCTTCAGCTGTGTGCAAATATTTTTTATGTTTGCCATAATCGGGGTGTTCTATTTGTACCCTCATCTTCACAATTCTATCTCAATCTTTACCTCTTTCTATAGCCTACCTCTTTCTATCTATAGCCTATACAAATTAATATATTGTATTCTTTTTTATGATAATATTTTTTAAACATAGACAATTTGTTAGATGCTCATAATATACATAGCCCAACATTTAGTTAGGACTCTAAATAGCAGTAGAGGCATGTGCGGAGCAGAGACGGACTAGCCTAGGCCAGCCTATACTAATTTTTCATAAGCTTAGTCTAACATGGTCAAAAATTGTCTTAGCCCATAGACTCTCATCCTAGGGCTTTGGCCATGGCCTAGGGTGTCTGAGACCTAGGTCTGCCCTTACGCCTAAGAACCACGACTCTAGCCCTCTTCTTCTAACCGTCTCTACCACTATGCCATGCATCTCCTCTAGGGAGAAGCATATGCTCCTAGAGGGGTGGGAAGGATTAATGCCTCGAGTAGAAAATGACACCATGTCTCACCACACTCCATAGTATCCTTGTGCTGTAGCACATTGTTGCGTTACCACTAGTTGGTAGGGAAGATAAGGACAAGGATAGCTTCATGGCATTGGAGATGATGCCTAGATGTGACTAAATAAACCCAATCCGGTGTCTAAAGGAAAGAAAAGATCAAACTAGATTGTTTTTTTTAGTATTTTAATGGTTGAAATTTGATGTTTCATGTGTGAGGAAAGAATTGTAGCAATTGAGATTTGGTTGTGTTTCGCATGTTATTTTTTCATGTTTTAGTAATTAAAACTCAATATGTTTCATACATGGAAGCATAATGTATCTTTTTTTTATGTTGTACTTTATTTCTCCAGATGTTTCAATGACTGGACCTTTCATTTCAGAATGCTTCAATGTCTAGACTTTTTATTTCACGATATATAACTTGACATTTCAATGACAACTGAAGCTGTTATCCGTCGGATTTTCTGACTTAGTTCGGACATTAATGTCTAGTCTTGTCCAAATATTTACTAAAAAGAGCTACAAACATCAAAATCCTGACACCACGGTTATAGTTATACGAATTATAATTTTTTTAAGCACCAGGTTCGTAGAACACAAATACGAGGAAATGTACTCTACCAGGCTGCATGGAAAAACATACAATGCCCTATAACATCACAATGCAGATCATTCAACACCTGGGACTACCTAGGAAAATATTTAGTTAAAAATAATATAGGAAATTATTAAAAGATTCGTTGTCACTAGATATGTTCAGTAGTCTAAAATTTGCTCAATGTTTCGTTTCTCGTATCCAATATGCACGACAACAACTTCGTTTAACTCATACAATTTTCTTGATTTTTTATAGAGCATGACTGTTGAATCTTCACATTACAACTTATGCATGTCCCATCGTGATGAGGCTGAGAGCAAATAATAATACAGATGACCGTTGTAGCATATCTCTACATCAACTGCGGACTATAAGCTAGTAGTTATCTACTGGGAAAATAGGACAGACCAGTGTTCTACTGATCTATAGTCGGGAACTTATGCAATGTTGTTTATTTATCAGATTATTTGTTATATACTTTAATATATATATTTAAAATAATATATTCTATTGTATTCTTATATCACTTATTTTAAACTATTTTTAATTTTATTTTTTAAAATATTTAATTTATCGATATAATCGAGTAGATAATCTATATAGTAATAATTAGTTCATAAATTATTATGACCAGCCTCTTTTGACCGTGAGAGGGCACCACTTAATATGAGAAAAACATGAGTCACTGGATAAGGTGCCGCCCTACCAACAAGCGGGGGTATGGAGGTTGTATGCTCCACATAAGCAATAGGTTGAGATGTCATAAATCAACAATGGCACATTCATCAGTATTTTTCTGCACAGCATTTTTGAGGCATAGCATAGAAGGTTTAGATAATAAAAATGACCCTTATAACCGAAGGAGGAACGTAAAGGAGGATCGGCACTAAAGAGGATGTTAGGCAAATTGCTTTACCACGTAAGGCCACTTCTCACTACTATTTCATATCGTGTATATAGTACGTGCGTTACAAATAAACTTTTTTAATCTCTATCGTATATCTCTACTGCTGTAAAAACAGAGTTATCGTCCTTCCATTTACTCCTTCTGCTACGCATTCGATGCACTAAGTGTGTGTAACCTTTATATGTAATATTTTATTTTAGCTCATGCTTAATTATTTGGACGGGTTTGTTACAATGTAGGGATGTTACTTAGTCTAAAAACAAGGCAATGTCCCGTTTTACTGGAAAGCGGTAATAAAACGTGCGCACCGAACAATCTGTTTTCCGCTGCGGTGGCGACACGTGTTCATCCACCGGTACGGCGAGCTGAACCAAGCTAAGCCACCCCATCCGTCGGTCGGCTCGGTTCAGCTCATGGGACCCAACACGTGTCTGTGCGGTCGACACGTTGTCTCCCTCCACACGGTCGCGGGCCATTAGGACACGCCCCCTTAATTATCTACGCCACTTGGGGGCAATTAACAGCTAATGGTTTGATTAGCGAGTCAGTAGGAAAAAGGAAAACCCTTTTGGTGATGATTATTAATGGCGGAACACAAGCGAGATCAGACGGACACGTTGTCCTTCCCGTCCTCCCCTCTACTGTTCTCCCACCAATCACATCCACGCCCAAGCTACGGAGATCTGAATGATTGCTTGCTTCTTCTCTCATTTTCATCTTCCTCTCTCGCTTTCGTCCAATCCACTGGCGGTGTAACGAATCTACCATTTTTCCTTTTTTTGGTGGTGGAAGTTGTTTAGTTCTTGATTTCCCTGTGGATTCGCTGCTGATTCTTGGGAGGATTAGTGGCCATGTGGTTCGGTCTTGTTTGAGCACACCTTGGTGCAGGGAGCTCGTCGTTGTTCTGCCCGTCTTGTTCAGTTTTCGGTGCGATTGTTTGGGGGGGGGCTTCTTCTTTCTTGGTTCATGCAAGGGGAATAGCATCCGTGAAATATTTTTTGTTAGAGGTGAGATTCTTAGCTATGGTACTTCGACCAGGGCGTTGAGGGACTTCTTGGCGTGTTTAGCGGTGGCGGCGATGACGAGAGGAGGGCATCGGCAACAGATGGATCTAAGAGTGCCATGGGCGACGAGTCAGACGAGATTGAGCTGAGCCTGGGGGCTTCCCTGAGCGGCCGCTTCGACAGCGACATGTGAAAGATAATCAGAGAGCTTGAAGTGTGCACTTGACCTCGTGTCGCCTGTTATACATAGCAGGAGGAACTCCTGACGTAGCTTACAAAAATAGAAGAGACGTCATATAGAAGGTTTCTTTTAACTTTCCTAATTACAGAAGATTTATATATTAAAAGAGGTGCTATATAAAAGGCTCTTAAGAACCTTCTAGATGCATGTGTTACAGATTCATCTAATACTCTCCGTCAATCATAACTTTTCTAAGTTGAGATGGTACTTAAAATTCTCCGACTTTCGTACACTCAAGTCTTTAGTGAAACCATTTGCCACTTGATCTTTAGAAGGAAGAGTAATTTGTTGTTTACCGGTTCTCTAACAAAGTGAAAATCAACTTCAATGTATTTAATTCTAGCATGGAACACAGGATTTGATGCAAGATATTTGATCCTCATGTTATCACACCATAACCATGCAACAGGCAGACTGGATATCTTTAATTCTTTTAACAAAGTCTGAATCCAAATAATCTCAGCAGTTGTATTAGCTAATATATTATACTCAAATTCAATACTTGACCTTGATAGTGTAGCTTGTTTCTTTAATAATGCAAAGCCACGCTAGTCCAATTAGCATCTAAATATGTACTTACCAAGGAAAATGACTTGTTTATCTTTAGACCAAGCTTTGCACATGACTTGAAATATCTCAATATTCTTTTAACAGTCGTCCAATATACTGTTGTTGGTACATGAAGAAATTGACAAACCTTATTTATTAAAAAAACAATATCAGGTCTTATCAATGTAAGATACTATAAGACTCCTACAATACTCCTGTATTTTGATGCATCTATAGGAACAAGCGAATCTCCTTCATAAACTGAGAGTTTATCACTAGTGGATAGAAGTGTGCTTACTGGCTTGCAATCCGCCATATTTGCTCTTTTTAACATATCATTTACATATTTTTCTTGTGTAAAATAATTCCATGCTTAGTCTTGGTAACTTCGATACCGAGGAAAGTGTAAGTCACCTAAATCTTTTAATGGAAAATCATTGTGGAGATCCTGATGTAATGCGACCACTGCCTCTAGTTTAGAACTAACCATAATTATGTCATCAATATAAATTAACATGAACATAACGATGTCACCCTTACTGGAATAAAATAAGGAAGTTTCTTACTTAACCTTGAGCACCATGCTTTAAGCATCTGCTTCAATCCATATAGTGTCTTATCTAACTTGCAGACATAATTTCTTCTAGAATTGTTCTCGTACCCAGGAGGCTGCTTCATATAGACATCTTCTTCAAGAAGCCCATGCAAGAAAGTATTGTTAATATCCGATTATCTAATAGTCTAGCCTCTAGACACAGCAATAGAGAGAATAACTCGAATAGTGGTAGCGTTAATAACAGGACTGAAAATATCTTCATAATCAATACCATACCGTTGTTTAAAACCTTTTGCAACCAATCGAGCCTTGTATCTATCTAAGCTGCCATCTTGTTTACGTTTAATTTTATATACCTACTTGTAGTCAATAATATTACGCCCTTTCTAAGGAAGAACCAAATGTCATGTTTTATTTTTCATTAACGCATCATATTCAACATCTATTGCCTGTTTCCAATTATTATCCTCTAATGCTTCTGATAAGTTTTGTGGCTCACCGGTTGATGTTAAGAAAGAATATTTAATCGTACCATTGGTGTAACACTTCTCCTTACGAATACCACTTTGTAAACAGGTCTTCGGCCTTTGATGTAGCTCGTCCCTAGTCGAAGGTGCCATAGAAGATCCCAGCATGGGATCTAGAGTGGATACGGCCGCCGGGGGCTCTGGATTCAGCGCCCTAATCGTGTCGGGTGCGCTGGATGCAAAATCGCCCGCATGTGTTGGAGAGGCGGTTGTTGGCCTAGGCGATGTGTCATGGGGCGATACGCTGGGCTCGAACTCTTGGGCAGATACACCTGTGGAAGTCATTGGAGGTGTAGGTGAATCGCCTTGGGGTCAGCTCCAACAGAGGGAGCTCCGGGTACCCCCGTATACGATGACGACAATTCTTGCATGACTTCATGCGCTAGAAAATTATTGTTAGCAGGATTAATTAGAGAATCGGCCACATGATCACTTATGGTACGAACCCCACTAGTCAGATTTAACAAATAGGTAGGTAAAAGATTAATTTCATCTTGAAACCTACGACCAGCATTAGGACTAAGAAATTAAAAGGGAAATAGAGATTCATCAAAAGTTACATCTCGAGAAATATAAACCCTTCTAGAATCAGGATCCAGGCACTTAAACCCTTTATGAAACGGGCTGTATCCTAAGAAAGTGCATTGCTTAGAGCGGAATTAGAGTTTATGGGTATTGTAGGGTCGTAGATTAGGCCAACAAGCACGTCCGAAGACACGAAGAGATAAATAATTTGGCTGTTGGTTGAACAACCGAAAGAGTGGTGTGTCATATGATAGTAACTAAATATGTGTTCTATTTATCAAATGTGTGGCAGAAAGAAAGGTATCAGGCCAAAATTTTAATGGCATGTTGGCGTGAGCAAGAAGAGCTAGACCAACTTTGACAATATGGCGATGCTTGCGTTTGGCTATCCTGTTCTGCTGATGTGTATGCGGGCAGAAAATATGCTATGTGATACCAACTTGAGCGAAAAAGGGATGCATTTTTTGATATTCACCCTAGTCGGTCTGTATTGTTATAATCTTATGATTAAATAAGTGCTGAACAAGAGATTGAAATTCTCAAAATTTGATAAATACCTCAGATTTGAATTTAAGGATGTAAATCCAAGTGAACTTACTATAATTATCAATGAAACTCACATAGTATTTGTGTCCACCAACTGATTTAGGTGCAAGACCTCACACATCAGAATAAATAATTTCTAAAGGATGCTGGGAAACAGAGTTAGAATAAGGAAAAGGTAACTGACGGCTCTTGGCTTTTTGACATGCATCACACACGAATGTTTATTTAAATTTACTAAAATAGAAAGATTAAATTAGCTGATAACTTTTTCAACAATCGGAGCAGTCGGATGACCTAAACGAGAATACCATCTATCAAAAGAAATTTTTGCAGCTCTATAGGCTTAGTTTATTGTGCGCCTAGCAGGAAGAGGATAGAGCCCACGATCACAATGCCCCCTAAGCAGAGTTTTCTTTGTTGCCTAATCCTTAATCAAGAAAGAATCAGGAGGAAATTCTATAAAGGTAGAATTATCATATGTGAGACGATGAATTGAAACAAGATTTTTGTTGGCCTTGGGAACATATAGAACATTATTGAGATGAAGATCACAACTAGAGGTTGTAACAGTAGAATGACTAATGTGACTGATTTTCATACATACCCCACTCGTCGTGTGGATCTGATTGTGGCCCTTATACCTATCATGGATCGACGGTTTCTCCAAGTTGCTGGTGATGTTATCTGTAGCGCCCAAATCTATGTTCCAGTAGGTGTCTACTCCGTAGGACGTAGATGTTGCACCTGTATATTTTTCTTCTGGTACAAAGTCTTTATCAAATCTGTACCAACATATGTTAGTAGTATGTCCTTTTATCTTGTAAACCTGACATCTAGATTTGTTGTCAGGACCATGCTGCTGATTATTTTGTGGACCTTGATTCTACTGGCGTTGCCCATTGCTTCGGCCACGTCCGCGAGATGGAGCACCCCCACGTGAGCACCCTCTGCCTCGCGTGCCTTGCAACGTACTGTGCCCCCGGTTGGCGGAATTAACTGAGGAGCGGCTATCAGGCTGGAGAAGATCTATACGCTACTCAAACGAGAGCAGCTGAGAGTATATCTCTCCCACACTGATCGGCTCAGTCCTAGCGACTAGGGCTAAGATGATGGAATTGTAGTCGAAATCAAGGCCGGCGAGAACGTAGAAGACCAGCTCATCATCGTCGATGGCCTTGCCAGCAAACACGATCTCATCGGTGAGAGACCGCATCTTGGCGACGTATTCCGCCATGGAGAAATTTTCCTTCTTCGTTGTGGCGAGCGTGATCCTGGTGTTGACGGTGCGCGCTCGTGACATTGCGGTGAACATGGCCTCAATAGCACTCCATACTTTAGCAGCAGTCTTGCAAGCAGTTAACTGAGACAATATTTGGAGTGATAGAAAAGAGCAGGAATCCTAGGACCTATTGATCCGTAGCACCTTACTCAACGTAGAGCGGGTTCTGCACCTCCACTTCTTTGCTATTTGCTATCATCTTCATGGTAGACGTGGGAGTCTTTGTGGCACATGTGAGAAATCCCTCCAGACGTATGCCCCTCACGATGATAAGCACTTGTATTTTCTACCGTGCATGGTTATTCTTGGTCAGCTTCTTAAAGACAACTTGGTCGACCAAGGGATTGATAGCGGTGGCGTAGGAGGTTGATATTGTGGAAGATAGATTTAATCTATTATTGTTTGATAACTCTGATAGCATAAAAGATAATCAGAGGGCTTGAAGTGTGCACTTGATCTCGTGTCGTCTATGTATTATATATAGCCAGGAAGAGCCCCTAGCGTAGTTTACAAGAATTTCTAATTACAGAAGATTTGTATAGGCGTCATATGGAAAGTTCGTTATATGAAAGATTCTTTTTAACTTTTCTAATTATCTAATTACAGATGATTTATGTATTAGAAGATACGTAATTCTTAAAGAACCTTGATGCATGTGTTACAAATTCGTGTCCCGGACGCCAAGCGCGCGCGGCTGGCGCGGTCGTCGTCCATCGCGTCCGTCTGCTCGGTGTCCGCCGCCGATGGCGACCCCTCACCCTCGGCTTCGCTGCCGATGCTGCGCACGAGCTCGCTGCCCACGGATACCGAGGAGGAGCGGCGGCGCCGGCGGGAGATACAGAACCGGCGCCGCCTGGTGGCCCGGCGGAAGCGGCTCGAGCGGAGGATCTCCGTCGGGTCGTCGTCGGTCCCGAACAAGCCCGGCAGGGAGGACGGCGGCAGCGGCGGCGACGGCGTCGTTAACAGGTTGCAGCTGAGGAGGTCAATCGGGTCGCAGGGGAGCAGCTCGGCCAACCCGCAGCTGGGCTGCAGTAGGGGGTGCTCAGGCCCCCCTTTGCTCTCCTGCTGTGTCCGCCCCTGTACTTCATTCAACAGTTTTAACTATAGAAGGTTCATGTTTATGTTAGTTCCACTAGAGCATACTTCACTGAATATGCACAGCTTAAATACTTTTTATTAAGATTTTTGTTTGTTGAATTTGAAGGCACCACGTAGCGTTACCAAAATTTAGCACTTTTGTCTGAACTACATATGGCAATTTTGTATCTACTGTGATAAGCATGAACTCACTAGGTAACTTGTTAATATACTAAAAAATTGTTCACACATCACGCTTATGGTTCATGTGGCCCTGAAAGCATACAAATATATATGTGATATTTGATTCACCATCCAATCTTTGATTGGTACTTGGAAGAATTTGTGGTGGCTAGTGCAAAGATTGTGTTTACAAAAATGAGATGGTTGGTAGAGCGAAAAATAAATTGTTGGTCAAATTTATGCTTGTGGCTGTCCATCAAGGAAACTGGAAACTTTCAATGTTGTTCTCAGGTCCTGATGGAAGTGCGGTTTGCCAATCCAGAGGCATTAAGTCCATCGACCTCTGATGATACCAACCAAAACAGTGCACTTCCTCCAACAGCATCAACCTGCAAGCCGCTGAACGGCCCCGTGACACAGCAACCTCCATTGCGGACTCTTGGGTCCCTGACAATGCGAACGAGAAGCACTGGCGACATTGGGAAGTTCGTGATGGACATGCCAATGGTGTCCTCCAAGGTGGAAGGGCCCAATGGTAGGAAGATAGATAGACGGCTTACTGTACAGGTACAGGAAAGGTGAGGATGTGATTATAATATGTCTGCCATGGTAAATTGCATAGTCCAGCAGAGTTTGTGAAGCTCGCTGGCGGGGGAGACGCCTCAAACCTGCTTAGGCATATCGTTGATAAAAAAAAATTATGTATATTAAAATTCATAAAATTAATCTATATTAAAATTAATAAAATTGATTAGTATTGTATAATTAATTTATATTAAAATTATCATATTAAAATATGGTGAGCGTTGTACACTGATTTAGATCAGGTTGTGACAATGTGTATGAAAAATATTATTATTATTGCTAACAACGATAAGTAAGCAGGTCGATGACATGGGTTGGAAGTGGCGTGTCCAACATAACGGGCCAATGGCGTGGAGGTAGCCTAGTAGACGTGGCATGTGTGGGGGTGTAGAGGCTGATAGGCGGGCTGAGCATGGTAGTCACGGTGTAGGCATGCGAGAGAGCTGGAGGCTCTGCAGCTGGTAGGCAGGCCTGCGCATAGGCGCAGGTGATCCAACAGATAGGTGTCAACGTGTGATTGGTGCGATCGATGCAAACAGTAATACAAGCGGGATTTTATACAAAAACACATTAGACTCTATGGTTCTTAGTATGTTTTGATGATGTAGCGTAATTTTGATGTGGCGTAATCTAGAGTGTTGATTTCGAATCCGACAAATAAGAATAGGCTGTGAAATCTTAAGGGTTTTGATTTGGGATTTTCTAATTATTTTGGGTGCTTTTTTAGAGAGATTTTTGTAAAATTTTTATAAATAAAATGTTGATAATAAAAGTAAATTTTATGAAAGATTAATGCAGTAATTAATTTCTCTTTTTTCTCTCTATTTTTTACCTTTGTACTTCGTTTTTAGTTTAATTTGTTTTTTCTCCATAATTTAGATTGGTTTGTTTGATCTAGTGTTTTTTTATATTTTAAAAAGTTTGATTGGTTAATTATTTTTATATCTTACGTTATTAATTAATTAGGATTAATTAATTGTTGTTAACATTTTTAGGTTTGTTTATTAATTTTGTTGGTCGATTGAAGTTATAAATCTACGGTTACTGACAAAACAACAGTTAGAATTTATTTACCGACGAAACAGAGTTGTATCATACTTAGTTTTTATATGATTAGAAGAAAAGTGTTAAATTTTATTCTTGTAATTACAGCCTAGGGAGGTTTTTCTTGACATTCTTTACCTGTTGTAACCTGTAATTTCTGATAACTCCCCTCTGTTTCCGTGCTTGCAACGGAAGAGGGTCCAAGAAAATCTACCAAATCGCGAGAACAGCAGAGCATGTTCAGAAGAATTACCATGTGCATCTCGATTGACATGTTATTTGTAAATGGGTGTCAATCCACCAGTTTAGTTGAATAATGCAATTCGCGTTGGCCTCAATAAGCAAAGAAAAACAGCTGTTTTTTTTTCTTTCTTCTGCCCGAGCAGCCCAGCGCATTGCCCATGTCTAACAAGAAATAACAGAAGCATGCAACTGTTATATCTTGTACAGTGACAGCCAATTTGTTAGGCTGGTTAGGTGCACACAAGAATGTAAAGACAGAACACGAAATATGACTATAGTGCAAATTGTCCGCAAAATCATGACTAGCGAGGCTTGTAATAGTTTTACCATGGACAGGAACTGCAAATGTGTTACAGGCACCAAACACTGCGATACTATATATATATATATATATTGTTGAACTGACAACGATACTACTAGTATGCTACAAAGTGGGTGTGCAAAAATTTCCCACAAGTGATTTCTTCTGCTTCTTGTATTCTTTGTACAGGTTAATGGATGACAATATGTTGTTAAATTCCGCCCTCAATCTCTCGTTCTCTGAGATGCTTCTTAGTTCCACAAAATGATTTTGTAACTTTTCTTTTGAGTTCATCAGCATCAGCTAGGCAATCTAATCCCTGAAGTACATCGGGGCTTAGGGTATGAGCTCCTTACCATACCTCTTCCTTTTACAGTTCAGTGGCAACAATTTATTGGCTAGTTCAGATAATTCCCGTTCCATCAACAAGTCTTGATATGCTTCTAGAGGATTTCCATTTGAAATCGGAACAGGATTCTGTGTAGAATTCAAATTGGCCATGCTCAAGTATTCGAGACCATCGAGGAAAGAGAGGAATCGTAATGCGTCTGCAGAAGGCTAAGCTCCCATAGGACCGAGACAAGTGCCCCACTCAGGTAAGGATCTTTAGTTTCTGGGTCATATTTCTGCACAAATGAAAAGTAGTATTATTAGGTAAACATGGGTTGTTATTGATGACATGCAGAGCAAAAGGGTAGACAGGGAACCAAGCAAGACAGGGAACCACCACCAGAATCGTTTTCCAACATGTTTCTGCACTTGCTATTCTTTTGAAGAAGATGCTTCAGTGTGATCAATGCTGAAATATTGTCCAAATACGTCAGCAATTATGTCAAACAAAATATGATTGTGCTTGCTATGTTCTACAATGTACCATCCAGGAAGAAAAAACAAATGCATCACAATGGATCTAGTATTTGGACTACGTACAATCAAGGCAGAAAAACTGGCTCTACTGTCATACACATTACATACAGGTCCTCATGAGCTACACCTAAGGACACTGGGCCCACCTTGAGCCGCTAGGGCTCACACTATGGTGATTTATTGTATTATTATGAATTATTCCATAAATGCCCTGCACATGCCCGTTCAGAATGTGCATCACTGCTCATACTGACAACTCAAACATGAAAAGTCTGGCAATTATTAGCTCAACCAGATGGAACAGTCAAGACAAAAGAAACTCAAACCTGCTATGGCTTCTGCAGAACCAAAGGACAGAGCAAAGGTAGCTAGGCGTTAAATGAAAGCAGCTGCTCTTATCATATCCTGCTGTTTGCCTTCCCAGAGAAGTGTCTACAGAGCATCAGCCAATACTTCACCACGATCGCTGGATACAAATAGAAATCAGGTTTTGTTGTCAAGTTACCTGAAACCTTTGCTACTGCTATTTTAGACATACAAACCGTTCAATTTACCAAAAATTGATCAGACATGAAAAACATTCCGAAATCACTTTGTTGATGGAAGACAAAGTGAATAGCCATAAGCCCTGAATTAACATATTGGACACTGCTGCTTCCACATTATAGAATAGTGCTAACTGTACGCAGGACTATACAACTTCCTATTCTAAATCAATCGGCATTGGAGTACATGACAAAATGCATTGTCAGCAACCAGCATGTCATGTGATATAGCTGTATACAATTAGTTATTTGAGTAACAATAAGCATTTCTGCAGAAGTGTAGTACACAGTGAGACTGAGACCCCGTTCTCTATAAGAGGGTCGAGTCTATATATATATATATAAGTCTAGTGGTCTAACACCCTTCGCAGTCGTAGCGGGAGGGGAACAGACGCAGAGACTGAAGCGAAAACTGGTAAACAAAGGCGCGGATAGACCTTTGGTCATGATTTCGGTGAACTGGTGCGTAGACGGTATATAGAGCACCCAAACATGTCTTAGAGCAACATTGTCACGTACGAAGTGAATATCAATCTCAATGTGCTTCGTACATCGATAATGAACCGGATTGATGATCATATAAACGGCACTAACGTTGTCGCAGTAGACAACAGTCGTGGAAGCAATGGGTGTACGGAGCTCCTGGAGAAGCTGGTGAATTGAGCAGCACTCGGCGACGGCATAAGCAATGGCGCGATACTTGGCTTCGGCGCAGTGTGATACTTGGCTTCAGTGCTGGACCGAGATACTGTAGTCTAGCGCTTAGAGGACCAAGAGACTAGAGCGTTGCCGAGAAAGACGCAGTAGCCAAAAGTGGAGCGTCAGGAGTCGGGGCAACCTACCCAATCCACGTCAGAATACGCGGTGAGAAAGTCGATGGGGCTGGAGCTAAGATGTAGGCCGGTAGATAGTGTGCCCTTCACATTGCGAAGGATACGTTTGCGCAGCGCGAGGTGAGGTTTGCGCGGAGCATGTATAAAAAGGCACACTTACTGAACGGCATATGTGAGATCAGGGCGTGTGAGTGTGAGGTACTGAAGAGCACCAGCAAGACTTCGGTACTGGAAGGGGTCAGTGATGAGAGAGCCATCGGTAGCGGAGAGCTTGGCGCGAGTATCGACCGGAGTGGTGGTAGAGTGACATATGGCATACTAACGCTAGGAGAGGAATAGCCCGTGAGAAGATCGCGTAACAGAGATACCAAGAAAGTGATGTAGAGGACCTAGATTGATCATGGCAAACTTTGAATGGAGTTGGACCATGATGTGCTGCAGGGTGGTCGTCGAGGACGCCGTAAGTATAATGTCGTCGACATAGAGAAAGAGATAGGCGGTGGTATCTTCGGTGTGAAGTACGAGAGGGTGCAGGCCGAGGCAGAGCATGCCAGCAAATGCAGAGAGAGCCGGGAGAGGGCGTGTGAGCTACGCCATGTTGGATATGAAGATGGTGAACGAAACAACGGTAGGGTGTGGGTCGGATACGAGAGCCGCCGCCGCTGTAGCGGGGAGGTCGAGCTTGGAGTAGAGGTTAACGAGGTGTGCGCAAATGAAGGGCGGGAGGACCGGGGCGACCAGCCTCAGCGCTCGTGCATGCGTTGCCCGGCTGAGGCGCGGGGAGTGCGACGTGATGACAGACTGTGGGTCTGATACCATATAGAAGTGTAGTATACAGTGAGACTAAGACTCTGTTCTCTATAAAGAGATTAGGTCTATATATATATACAAGTCTAATGGTCTAATAATTTTAAAGGTAAAATAGTGTCAAAGAATAATAATGCAAGCAAAAAATAATGGAAGAAATTTTTGCTATGAAGCTACCTATCGAAGAATCTGTCTTTAAGGGAGGAAATAATGTAGTAATATCACAAGTTCTATGGAATCAATTGGAAGCAAGGCAACAAAAGGAAGAACATGTGGTCAAGAGTATTTCTTTTCACCGGGACCCAAATCAATAGAATTCCAACCTGTCAGGCCGATACTCCAGAAAGAGGTTAAAAAGCTGCACAAAGAAGTCTAGCAGGTCGACATTCAGAGCTTCAAGGTTGCTCCTCCAGACTTTCAACACAACTATGCAGCATTTCAGACGCTGATACAGACAGTGTGTTATCATGTCAGAATTTGAGAGTGATGGTCGGTATACCCAGAAAGCTTCTTGAGGCATGCGATAAGTTCACCCATGAAATCCAAATCAATTAAATGCGGGAATTTTCCTAAGCCCCCAAACATGGAGCACGTAGTGGGTGTGAGCCATCTGGGGATATATTATGGCCTTGCTCCTGATGATATAATTACTGTCAGGACAGTAACTTTATTCCCAAGTGAAACTTATCTTATTGAATAAACTCAGATCGTATAATTCTCGTGAAACTAGAGTGTAAACGTTCAAGTGCACATACCTGGAATTTGAAGTATTCATGCTATGCTTCAAAATGCGAAAGTAAGTATCAAAAAGAGAAGACTTTCTTTCTGCATCCTTCTCCTTTCCTTTGGATCAAGAGTAAAAGGAAACAGCCCTAAGTTCGGCATCAACATGCAAAAATAAATAAATAAACAAATGAACTTCTTATACAAATCAACATAGCTATCTCTATAAAATTATGCAATACCCAATTTTACCTCTTCTCTAGCCTTTGAAATCGATTCCTGTCTGGCTTTCTTTTTAGCACTCACTGGCAATTGCTTTGGGACCTCCTGGTTTTGCAGTTGTTTATTCTTCCTGGTATTCCCTTTTCTTCATTGCTGTCATCTTTCCCAATCTTCGTCAAATCTCAAAGATAGGAAGACCTTACAGAAAAAAGTGGCACGGTTAGCACAAGGAGTTGATTTTCAGCTAAGTTGAATGGGTTTGGGCAGTGGCCGGCAGCTAGTAGCTGCTGTGCCCATAAAGCCCAAGCCCATGATCCTTAACTTCATGTGAAGATGCTACACGATGAACACTAACCATATATCACATATAATAAATACAAAGATTGGCACATACCTCAATGCTATCAGGATGGAGCTGGCAATCATTGAGCTTAACATGATCAGCAATCAGTCGTACAGATTCAATAGTTGCCTCACCACAATGCTTCCCTTCATCTACAAATAGGGGCCTTATCGTTTCAAAACACATTTTCCTAGAAAGGACTGGGGGGAAATGAAGTCAGGTATGTGTAGACAACATTAATGCTCAGAAACCTAATTCAATGTTTCCCTATCTTCTTAAGGAGACTGCAACTACAATTTGGACCATGAGAAGATAAAAACAGTCAGGTCCCCAGCCCTATGGGAAAATTATTCAACAGATGATGCACAAATCAAACTATACAAGGCAATATCCAAGGAAAAAAACTACATAGACAAATCAACATCTAACAGGCAACAACGATTTTGACGTAAGTAAATACAGGTTAAGGAGATATCAACCTAACTGCATCTTCTGGAGAACTTAAATTTTTCACCACGCTAGCAAGTGTACTCTCACAGAAGTTGAAATGTGAAGCAGTATCTAGTAAAGTACACATGCAACGAACAGCCAGAGTGTAAAAATTTGGTTGCTTCTCCAAGGAGATTAATTTCTGCAGGTATGCCTGAAAATGCATAGAAGAGCAAAGGAAAACAACACCCAAGAATTAGAAATTCTGAAACTGTGTTGAGAACTAAACTTAAGGTAAAAGGGCAAATGAAACTGGGAATGGCCATGTACATGGCATGATGTGTATGCATGTTATACACATTACATGTAAATTTTCAACAAGTCAATACTCCTCTTAAAAGGGGGAGTTGGGAGGCAAAGAATGTGTGGGCAGGAAAATCAAAATGTAGAGAGTTTTTGTAACTCAACGTTTTTGTACCATAGTCATCCTCATGCAAAGTATTTCAAACATCATAATACATGATGGAACCATTCCAGCATAATTCATATCAGAGAATTACAAAATAAATGATAATGTCAGTAGTTATAAAGTAAGGATGCGGAATAAAACCTTGTAGGAGTGAATAAGTGTGTATTCATAATATCTCATCTTCTTAAAATCTTTTGAAACCTCAACTGCAAGCTCTTTTTCTGTGAGCTGCCTAATCTGGTAACTGCAGAAAACAAAGAGTGAGGTACAACGAGAAAGACTCCTCGATATGTTATCAAAAATCTAATGGAAAATCAATCATCACATACCTAGGAATAATATCCCTGAACACAGCAAGCAAAGACATCAGACCAAGTTTAACCTTCTGGTCTTTGTCATTGCATATGTTTAACACATCATTCAGAGATCTAATGTTTGACTCAGGATCTTAAATCATAGACACCCCGATTTCAGCCAGCTGAGCCTTCTTTTTCTCAAATAATTCCTCAGCTGAAAGTTCCTCCTTCATCTCTTCCTGTCAACCAGAGCAGTAACGCATTGATTTTAAGATCTTAAAGGGTTGAAATAATGGGACAAGATTTTGGTTTGAGAATTGATTTGATGTTTTACAAACATGCCTTTTTTTGGGGTTAGTTGCTTTCATGCCATTCTTTCTGGTATAAATAGGCTCTATGATCTCATATATTATTTCAAATAGTCCATTTGATGTCTTTATTCACAGTTCCATACCATTTGGTCAAATGTTATTTCAAATAGTCTTATCTTTTCATGTCAACAACGAAGTAAGCCACAGAGCATTGAACTAATTCATGTACGATACAGTCAAATCATATATATGGGTCTTGCTATATGTTGATCAATGATGATGCATACTGTAGAAATGTGTATAGTAAAATTAAGATCGTAAGTGTGTAAAGAGGGGTCGAATCTATATATATACAACCCAGTGATCTAATGGTCTAACACCCCCCGCAGTTGCATTCGAAGGTGAACGGACACAGAGACTGCACCGAAAATTGGTGAGCAAAAACGTGGGCAGGCCTTTGGTCATTATATCGGCGAACTAGTGCGCCGATGGTACATGGAGCATCCGAACCTATCATAATATGACCTTGTTACGGACAAAATGGATATCGATCTCGATGTGCTTGGTGCGTCGATAATGAATAGGGTTGGCGGTCATGTAGACAGCACTCGGCTTTGGCGCTGGACCGTGACACTGTAGTATGGCGTTTTGAGGATCAGGAGACTAGAGTGTCGCCGAGGAGGACGCAGTAGTCGGACGTAGAGTGTCGAGAGTCGGGGTAGTCTGCCCAGTCCGCGTCGGAGTTCACGGTGAGGGAGTCAATGGGGCTGGAGCTGAGGTACAGCCCGCTAGAGAGCGCGCCCTTCACGTAGCGCAGAATGCGCTTGAGCAGCGTGAGGTGAGGTTCGTGCGGAGCGTGCATAAAGAGGCACACTTGTTGGACGACGTACGTGAGGTCGGGCCATGTGAGGGTGAGGTATTAGAGAGCCCTGGCAAGACTCCGATACTGAGAGGGATCGGCAACGAGTGCACCATCAGCAGTGGAGAGTTTGGCTTGAGTGTCGATCGGGGTGGCCATGGGGTGACAATCGGCCATGCCCACATACTGGAAAAGGTCGATGGCGTACTGGCACTGGGAAAGAAAGAGCCCGTGAGAGGAACGGGTGACAGAGATGCCAAGAAAGTGGTGGAGAGGACCAAGATCGATCATGGCAAACTCGGAGTAAAATCGGACCATGATCTAGTCTAGGAGAGATATCAAAGACGCTGTAAGGACAATGTCATCGACATATATAAGGAGATAGGCGGTAGCATTGCCGTTATGAAGAGTGAAAAGAGAGCTATTGGACGTAGAGGCCACGAAGCCGATATGCCGAAGATAGGCAGCAAAGCGCTGGTACCAGGCATGAGGGGCTTGTCTGAGGCCGTAGAGAGAACGTTGAAGAAGGCAAACATCGTCGGACGAGAAGGGTCGACGAAGCCTGGAGGCTGCTGGCAGTAGACTGTTTCCGTCAGATGACCGTGAAGAAAGGCGTTCTTCACATCAAGCTGATGGATCGGCCAGGAGTGCGAGGCAGCCAAAGTGAGAACGACCCGGATGGTGATGGGTTTGATGACAGGACTGAAAATCTCGTCGTTATCGACACCGGGGCGTTGGGAGAAACCCCGAACTACCCGGCGTGCCTTGTGACGGGCAAGGGAGCCATCGGCGTGGAACTTGTGTTTAAAAATCCATTTGCCAGTCACAATGTTGGCACCGGGAGGACGAGGGACGAGGCGCGAGGTCTCGTTGTCCATGAGGACCTTTACTCATCGGCCATGACCGCATGCCACTGAGGGTCAGCTAGGGTGGAGCGAGAAGTCGTCGGGATGGGCAAGATAGAGCTGTGGATGGCGGAGAGCCCATAGCGCTTGGTGGGGCGGAGAGATCCGGTCTGTGAGCGAGTGATCATATGAGAGGTGGAGAGAACGAGAGCCGATGGGAGTGTGGTAGAGGTGGGGAGAACTGGTTGGGTGGGGGCGTCATTGGCTCTAGATCGGCAGCTGTATGTGAGAGGAAAGGGGTAACTAGATCGGCCTGAGCCGATGGAGTCGGATGGGCCGATCGGTCCGGTCGGTCCGATGGAGATGGAGCAGCCGATAGGGAAGGAGGAGCCGATAGAGGCTCAGAAGCCGATGGAAGTGAGGTGTCCAATGGAAAAAGAACAGGATCAGCCGAAGCCGATGAGAGTGGTGGGGCCGATGGGGGTCCGATGGGAGGGACATCGGACCGAATAGTAGTGGGAT
This sequence comes from Oryza coarctata, assembly GCA_030770085.1. NCBI lineage: Eukaryota > Viridiplantae > Streptophyta > Magnoliopsida > Poales > Poaceae > Oryza > Oryza coarctata. Next base: position 17,033,506 of record CM061466.1, read on the forward strand.
AGATGAAAGGTAAGTCCTCAGCAGCGGCCGATGAGGGGGCCGATAGGGAGAACGGTGGAGGAGACCTGGACGACACGGTGTTGGTGAGGAGGAAGTCAAGATCGCTAGAGTAGGATCTCGGATTAAGCAGACCGAAGGGAAAGCATGTCTCGTCAAAGATGACATAACGAGAGACGATGACCTGTCGGGTAGAAAGGTCGAGACATCGGTATCTCTTGTGAGATGAGGGATAGCCGAGGAGAATGCAGGCGGTGGAGCGGGGAGTGAGTTTGTGGGAAGCAGTGGCGGTGAGGTTTGGGTAGCAGAGGCACCCGAATAAGCGAAGGTGGGAGTAGTCGGGCGTCGTGCGGTAAAGAAGAGTGTATGGAACGTTGTGTTGAATGGAGAAGCACGGATGCCGATTGAGGAGGTAAGTCGCAGTGGTCAGAGCTTCTGCCTAGTAAGTTATAGGTAAGTGGGCATAAAGTAGCATAGTGTGACTTATGTTATTGAGGGTGCGAAGGAGGTGCTCAGCTTTGCCATTCTGGGGAGAGGTGTAGGGGCAGGAGAGACATAGATGGATGCCCTGCGAGGTGAGGAAGGTTGTAACAGTACGGTTAACAAACTCCGTACCATTATCGGCTTGTAGAGACTTGATGGGGAGGTTGAACTGGGTAGAAACGTAGGTGGCGAAGTTAGTGAGGTGAGAGGCGACCTTAGATTTACTGATGAGCGGAAACATCCAGCAATAGTGTGTGTAATCATCAAGTATGGCAAGGTAATACTGATTACCGGAGATACTTTTAATTGGAAAAGTCCATACATCACAATGTATAAGATCAAACGGTCGTGAGGTACAAAAAAAAGAACTAGAAAAAGGTAGACGCACATGTTTACTAAGTTGACACAAGTGGCAAACTGTGGAGCTGCTATGGGTATATCGGATGGAGCCGCTGCGACGGATGGTGGCGACAGCGTCAGGGCCGGGGTGGTCGAGACGAAGATGCCAGAGGTTGGTGGAGAGGGCAACACTAGCATGTGGAATGGACGGCGTAGCAAGAATGGTGTAGATGTCTCCACCACTATTGCAGTGAAGGATCTGTCGTTGAGTTGGGATATCCTTCACAGAGAAACTAGAAGCGTCAAATTCGATTACGCAATTGTTGTCTCGTGTGAATTAGTGAATAGATACAAGATTGTAAATAAGGGAAGATACGATAAAAACATTGCGAAGGGGTATGTTAGTGGTGGGTGTAGAAAGAGAGGAGTCACTACGGCATTGGACAGGAAGAGAGTGGCCATTGCCGATGCTGATAAAGGGGGAGGAAGAGAGGTGACAAGAACGGAGTATACCAGCCGATGACGCCATGTAGGAGGCCACCCCAGAGTCTAGCACCCAAGGGTGTTATGGCTGGAGTGTCATCTGGTTGAGGGTGGCGACGAGGCCAACCTGGTTCCAGGAGGGAACCGACTGGGTGGGTGGTGTCGGTAGAATCGGCTGAGGCGGCAGAATGGGAGCCGATGCCAGGTGAGCCTGAAGATAGGCGCCGAGAACCCTTGGTTGCCATCCGATGGGGTTGTTCATTCATAGCAGCGTAGGGGGTGAGAAGATTGGCGAGGTGGTGCCTAAGGTGTGGTCTGGGGCACCGAGAGCCGGAGCAGATTCGGTGACTGGGAGAGTGCCGGAGCTAAGGGTGGACTCGGTGGCCATGACGAGAGAAGAACAGGGACAAGTAGCCGATGGAAGGAAGAGGCCAATGGGAGGAAGCCGATGAGAGGAAAGATTGGCCAATCAGAGAGATGAGAAGCCGATAGAGAGTGGGCCAGCCAGCTGATGGGGAGTGGTTGGCCAATGTGGAGTAGGCAGTGGAGTAGGTGAGGAAAAGGTGGTGGCAGAGTAGGTAGGTCAGAGAATGGTTGGGTCACGGACGTGTAAGGATTCATGTCCATGAAGGGACGATTCACGTACGTAAACTTGTGGAGGCCAAGGAATGGAGCGGACGCGAAAAAGACGGAGAGGAGCCGGACGCGAAGAGAAGATGTTCGCGTTCGGGAGGTAGGGATTCGTGTCCGTGGACACGTGGACACATCAGATTGGCTAGGACGTGAGGGAAGAAGGTTAGCGTCCGAGAGCCGTTGAGCGTGTCAAAAAAGCAGGAACCGAGGAAGGGTTTCAGCCGATGGAGGATGGACAAGTCCAGCCGATGGGAGGGCGGATGAGTTCAACCAATGGAGACGACAAGCGCAGAGGTGCGCCGGCGTCAGAGGAGAAAGGATGCACGAAGCAAGAAGAAGGGCAGAGACAAGTGCGAGGCGAGACAAGGAGGCGGATGGAGATCGTTGCCTTGTCGCACGGAGGTGGAACGGAGAAAAGGAAGTGTCTGCGAGGAAGACAGGGAGAAGAAAGGAATGGAGACGAGAGAGCGAGGAGAGAGTACCGGGAAGAAGGTCGGTGATGGGGCGAAAAAGATCGGCTAGCCGGTAGGAGAAAGCCAGCGCGTCGAAGATGTCTAGACTTACTCTGATATCATGTAAAAATGTGTACAGTGAGACTAAAACCCAAGTATATAAAGGGAGGTCGGGTCTATATATATACGTCCTAGTGATCCAGTGGTCTAACAGATACCTCTATACTGACAAAGTGGCAATCAAGCAAGGTTAAATCAAATTTATATTTTGTTCTATCATATAGTGCAAATGCATATGGTTTTTTCCAAACACCAAAGCAAGGAGTTTGATACAGCTGACCTCCCATGTCCTGATAGGGAACTGCATATGGTTTTTTCCATACACCAAATGCATATGGTTCCTAGAAAAAGAATGTTGGATTCTATGTACGTGCCAGCTGACCTCCCATGTCCAATTCAGTCAACTGGGTACACAAGAATGAATAATTTGCAAATGGCAAAGCCGGAAGACCAGGCATAATGTACTGAGTGAATTTGGTAACTACATTTTCAGCCAGATCGTTCTTTCTTCCACTTCTACAGTTTGTTCCAATCATCTACATTCTGCAGGCCACCATTCCATATTGCAATCGTTTTTTGTGATTAGGCATTGGCATTGCATACACAAATTTCACTTCACAGTTCTCCCCAGTAGTACTACAATAAGAGTAGCAGCTTTAGAAGTAACGAATTTGCCACATGGCGAGAAACCTGAATGCATCATTGAGTGTGGTTTCGACTCACGTGACATTCAGAAAAAAATAAAAAACACATTATGACCCACATGTAAGTTGCCACCTCACCTTCTTCCTCTATCTTCCTCTCTCTTCACCCTCTCCTCTCTTCTCTCCCTGTGGTTCGCTGGCAGCTGCAGCTGCAGCCCCAGAGCTCCAGGAGGCCGCGGTGCCGCGGGAGCTCCGGGAGGTTGCAGCGACGTGACTGCCTCCACAGATGGGGTGACTGAATGATGCCCTCACTGATGCTACAAAGCTCTTCGGAGGAGCAGGTTTGATATTGGCAAGTTAGCATCCATGGCAGACACAATTCATGCACAGCAAAATCAATAAGACAATATTGAGAACAAAACGCAGCAAGAATGCAAGAGCACAAACTCGTGCAATTTGTATGCTCTGGTACTGGAATTGATCGATGCAGATGTGGTAATCCTCAGGGGCGCACACACGAAATTGGACCCAAAGGCTTGTTGTTTTGTTTTGTAGTACCTTCTCTGGCTGGGTGTCGTCATCGGTGTTGGAGACGGCGAGGCAGACGAGGTGCAGCAACAAGGCAACGAGGATGGTTGGGAGGACAGCGAGAATGGAGACGCGGAAGACCTCGGACGCCACGGCACGCACGCGGGAGACCTCACCATGGACACGGATTACGGCGTCCGAGGTGGCCAAGCCCGCATGGCAGATCCACAGGCCCACGACCACCAGGTACATGATCGTTTCAGCGGCGGCCACGGCTTCACGGCTGCGCGCCAGAACGGCCACGGCAACGTTCTGCGCCAGCGGTTGCAGCGGAGGCTCCCGTGGCGGCAAGGGAGCGCGACGAGACCGGCGAGAAGGGAGCTCGAGGAGGTACTCGCCAAGCCGTCCCCAAGCCAGCCCTCATCTCAACCGTTGCGCGCACGAGGTGGGCTGTGGGTGACAGGCCAGCGTCACGTCGGCGGCGGCGGCGAAGGAGCCCTAGCACCCAAAGCCGCCGCCACCACCGGCGGCGCGGGAGGACCGGACCGGCGTCGAGTTCTCCATCTGGAGGAAGAGGGAAGGGATGGGAGAGGGGAGAGAAATGGTATGCCAGTGGGACTCACGAATTATTTTTAACTACTATCTAAAACTGCTGAGGGAGTAGATTTTAATAATTAAGGATACTTTAGAGATGCAAATAAAATTCAATAGACGTAGCTTTTTTTCTTACAAAGTAAACATGATGAGCCAAAAATATCTCGTGAGCCCATGGCGTCTCACGCAAGAAGCCCAATTAGATGGCATAGTATGCCATGTAAAAAATATCTCATCGTCGATATCCAATTGGCAAGGTATAAATGGGCTGGTCTCCTACGTCTCACCCGAATCTCCTTCCCTTTCTTTTTTTTATATTTTTTTATTAAAGTATTTATAAAAACATTTTTTTAATTTAAAAAATTTACAAATCTATATTTCTAACTATCTATAAAAAGTTTTAGCGCGAGAAATCTGACATGTCATTGGCACACGATAATGACATGCCTATGAGTATCTACAGTTCCCTTACCGAGCGTATTTTTTTATCACGACTAGAGATGTCTAAAATAGATGTGCTAGGGAGACAACCCTTGGATGTTTTTCCCTTCCTAGTGGCTACCTGTAAAATTAACCAGTCTGCCTGTGGAAAGGAAAGGGGTTCGGTAATTTTATAAGCAGCCACTTTAACATCATCTATTAGGGTGTTTTTTTCGGCTACCTATAAAGCCCTCCAAGCTGTCCAAAAAGTCTATTTTATTAAAAAAACAAAAAAGATAGGAGAAAGTTAAGGGGAGATGAATGGAAGCGGCAAATCCCTCCTGGCTTATGGGTTTGTACGCGGTTAAAAAATTTATACACTTTTTAATATTTATTTTTAGTGATAAAATAAAATAGTATATTTAGTATTGTAAATAGTTTCGTGTTTAAATATGTGGTTTGATAGTTTCGTTTCTAATGATAGTTTATTCATAATGATTAAAAATATATCAATATTAAAATATCAAATACATGGTGTTAGATGTAACGATTAATATCTTACTCAGATTAACTCTATTTTTTCATGAACACACATGTCAAATAAAATGGTATATCGCTTATATCATTGTTGAAGAAATGTTAGGAATGGTTCATATGGTGTATATTTATTAAATCTCGACTCAATTCTTAAGGGTATTGAAATAGCAGTTAAGAGAAATTTTTCAGCAATATATAACTGGTTAATGCAAGACTTCCGAATTAACCTCAAGATCAACGCAGTAATCGTGTATGTCGTTGTGAGCTGAGCAACCAAAATTTTTTATGAAAATTGATACCGGTGAATTCAACTACCACTTAGAAGTGGTATGTAAAGAATGACTTTCTTATGTTAGTGTACGAGAATGAAAAAGACAGCTCATGTAAGACAAAGAGGGTCCTAGTATGATAGAATGTGATGCTAAAACAATGAAAAAAATGAGTCAAAACATGAAGGAGGACGAGGAGGAGAAGACGAAGAGCCAAGAGGATTGACAGACGAGAAAGAGAAATAACACCATCGTTGAGGTAATGGATAGGGAAGATTTTGATAGTGAATATGTAAAGGATGATCAATTGTCGGATGAGGAGGGGGTAATGTAAATCCGTCACAATGATCTAATGAAGACTTCTCTAGATTTGTTATCTCTGAAGGACATCACGTGTCATGGAACTACAAGAAAAACAAGATCATTAAGTGACTAAATATGCATATGAAGAGGAATTGACAGAGGCAGTTAAGCACTGGGTAGTATCACTTCGATGATATTCTAAATCATGAAGTCAAGCAAGTCGGTGTACAAAGTGAAGTGCGTGAACTCAATTTTTAGATGTCCATTGAGGGTGTATTCATTAAGGGTAAATGAAATGATTACTGAAAGGTGTTAATCATCGCCGAGCATAATTGTTATTTTCAAATGGTCAAGAAATACTACAGAAATATGACATCTATATTTGCTACAATAGAGATATACTTTGATGTTGTGCACAACATAGGTACAAACCAAGGTCAATTATAATGTACATTGAGAATAAATTTAGTACACAATCAGCTATGCGAAAGTATAGAGGACGAAATAGAAGATTATGGAGATAAGGTTCGACATATTCAAAGCTTCATACGATAATCTGCCTCGTCTTCTAGCTTGCATCTTTAGAGTAATCTAGTGAGCTACTACGATCTCAAATCATTTCCATCACTTGACCGTCCTTAGTAGAGCTTGTTTCAATGGGCTTTTTTTACATTAAGTGCGTGTATTAATGTATTTGTGCATTGTCATCCCATACTCTTCACTGATGGAACATTCCTGACTGAAAAGTACAAATGTCAGATATTGATAGCAATTAGAGTTGATGGGAATAATTAGGTATTACCTATGGCTTTAGCTTTCGTTAAGAGTGAGAACACTAAAAGCTGGTATTGGTTTCTAAAGCAAGTGAAGTACGTAGTTGTACGTATAAGACTAGGTGTATGTCTTATATATGACCATCACACCCACCTTCTACGGGCTATTGAATATTTAGGGATGGTAATGTGAGGAAGGGGTATGCATAAGAGTGGCCAAATGTTTACAATAGATGGTGCGTACGTTAGATGGTGCGTACATTAGATGGGTACTAATTTCTACAAGCAGTTCAAGAACAAATAGCTTATGGATTTTTATAACTTATGGATTTTTTCAAGAGACTCTATACCTAGAATTGACATAAAAAATTCAATGAGCTTAAAGGAGGTTGGACGAGCTGACAACGAAACAAACAAATGAGCAATCAAGTATAGAATCTACCGTAACAGAATTGTGCAGAGTGTATCCTTAAGGATGATGAGACTTGCTCGTGCTCATCCCAAAAACCAAAGCTGTACCATAAGCCATATTCTCATATCATTGCTTGAGCTTAGAGTGTGGAATAATGGATTGTCATTTTATATCGCCTTATTTTAGAGAGAAAGCATACCTAAAGTGGTGAGGTATATTGCTTTGGTATTGCAAGGTTTTTTATAGCTCAGCAAACTCATATTTTTTTACATTGTAGACTTGATGAAAACTCATATTTAGACTGGATCTAAACTCGGTGAAGACAAGAGTTGGTAGCCTCTTGGTGAAGATGTCGGCGTACTGTGATGAGGTATGGACGTGGAGAACTCGAATTTCACCGAGGGCAACAAGCTCACGTATGAAGTGTAGGTCAATCTCGACATGCTTGGTTTGCTAATATTGTATAGGGTTGGTGGAGAGATAGACGGCGCTAATGTTGTCGCAATATACGACGGGAGCAAGACGAACCGGACAATGGAGCTTTTGGAGCAGCTGACGTAACCAGCAGACTTTTGCGACACCGTTTGCCACCGCATGGTACTCAGCTTCAGCGCTAGAGCATGATATGGTGGGCTAACATTTGGACGACCAGGAAATGAGATTGTCTCCGAGGAAGACCGCATATCCGAAGGTAGATTTGCAAGTGTTGAGGCAGCCAGTCCAATAGCATCAGTGTATACCGTGAGTACAGTCAGAGTGGTTCAAGAAAGATGAAGACCGTGATCCAGAGTACCTCGAAGATATCGCAGTATCCTCTTCATGGCAGCAAGATGGGGATCTCGTGGATCATGCATGTGTAGACAGATATGCTGAACAACATAGACAATGTTAGGCCAGGTAAAAGTGAGATACTGGAGCGCACCTATGATGTTCATATAATGAGTGGGGTTCGGTATCAAGTCTCCGTTCTTGGACAACTTGGATCGAGTGTCCACTGGCATATTGCTGGGTTTGTAGTCTCGCATACCAGCATGGTCTAGAATATCCGGTATATACTATCACTATGAGAGAATCAGAGTGTTGTCTAGCCAATTAAGTGTGATGCCTAGAAAGTGATGAAGTGGTCCTATGTTGGCATAGAGAACTCTCGTCGGAGAGCTAAAATAATCTTCTGGAGGAGGCCATGAGAACGATATCATCGACATAGAGAAGTATGAAGGTCATATCGGTACCACGGCAATAGATGAACAGTGAGGTATTGAACTTGGCTTTCACAAACCTAAGGGAGGTGATGTGGGAAGCAAAGTGACTATACCACACTCGGGGGGCTTGCTTGAGACCATAAAGAGAACGGTTCAGGCGACAGACATAGTTGGGGTGTGATGAATCAACAAACCCAGAGTGCTGGACGCAGTACACGGTCTTTGTCAGTGTTCTATATAGGAAGGCATTCTTGACATCAAGTTGGTGTATAAGCCATGAGTGCGCGAGAGCCAGGCTGAGCACCACATGAATGGTGGTGGGCTTCACAACAGGACTGAAAGTCTCATCATAGTTAAGTCCTAGGTGTTGGGTAAAGACCCTAAGAACCCATCTCGCTTTATAGTGAGCAAGGGATCCGCCGGACTAAAACTTGTAACGAAAAATCCACTTCCCTATGACGGCTTTCACGTTTGGAGGGCGAGAAAGAATGGCATCAAACTCTGACTGCATGGCAGCACACTAATTTGGATTAGTGCATGCCGATCTAAAAGACTTTGCGATCAAACAGAGAGCCGCCATGTTAAGGTTGAGGCGGTCAACAGGTTGGATGAAACTGGATTTGGCTCAGGTGTGCATGCCGTGCATGTTGAAAATGGGCACGACGGGCTGTGGGACTATGGCAGTGGTATGTCATGTGGTGTAACTTAGGCAACTGGAGTTAGCCCTAGTGGGTGCAGCGAGTGGCCTAGTTGTGCCGCTAACGACAGCCTAGGGCGAGGCGTTCTCAAAGGCAGCGGTACTAGCCCGAGGTGAAGTAGACCCTGTAGTGGAGGAAGGCGGTGGCATCCGGATAGCACTAGGGGAGGCACTTTCTGGAAGATGTATCTATAGATGCTATAGGAGGTGTAATGGGCAAAGTGGTGTGGTCGTCATTGCCCAAGAAATTAAGAGTGGTGGGATCAATGGATGATGTGGACATTGCGGAGAAAGTGCCTCTTATGGGATCAATGGACGATGTGGACTCATCAAAAATAATGTGTCGAGAGATGATAATCCTGTTGAAGTGGTGGTCGAGACAGCGGTATCCCTTATGGGCGATGGAATAACCGAGAAAGACACACAAGGAGGAGCGCGGGGATAGTTTATGTGGAGTGATGGATGAGATGTTGGGATAGCAAGCGTAACCAAAGATGCGGAGATGAGTGTAGGAAGGGTGGGTACGATGAAGAGCAAAAAAGGGTGTGAGCCTATTGAGAGTTGTAGTGGGATAAAGATTGAGAAGGTAGGTGGCTGTGTGGAGAGAGTTAGCCTAGTACGTGGGGGAAAGGCTAGCTTAGAAGAGGAGAGAACGCATGATGTTGTTGATAGTACGAAGGATGCGTTTAGCTCAGCCGTTTTGCTAAGAGGTGTACGGACAGGACATACAAAGAATGACTTCGTTGGTGGGGAAGAAAGTACGGGCCGAGGAATGGTCGAATTTGTGACCATTGTCACACTGGATTTGCTTGATAGCAGCGCCGAACTGAGTGCGCACATAAGAGAAAAAGTTCGATAAGACTCCAAAGGTATCGGATTTAACACGAAGGGGAAAGGTCCAAGTATAATGAGTACAGTCATCGAGTACAATGAGGTAGTACTTATAACCCGACATGCTGACTACAGGTGAGGACCAAAGATCATAGTGTATAAGGTAAAAAGGATGAAGTGTGCGAGAAGTAGATCAACTAAAAAGGCGCACACAATGACCCAATTGACAAGCATGACAAACACGATCAAAGCTGGGACAAGGCATCGAATCCAAGATGACCAAGGCGACGATGCCAGATGGTAGAGCATGTGGTGGTGGTGAGCGTCGATGAGGTGACAGCGGACGGAAGGAACGGGTAGAGATCTCCCGTGCTATTGCACGTAGTGATCACGCACCGAGTTTGCAAATCTTTTATAGAGAGACCAAAAGGATCAAACTCAATGGATCAATTGTTATCAATAGTGAAACGACGAACAAATATTAAGTTTTTGATGATGCTAAGAGCTACTAGAACATTTGAAAGGACTAAGGATTGTTGTGGTGTGGGAATGGTTGATAAACCGACAGCAGTGACAGGGAGGAGTGATCCATTTCCTACGATAATTGATGAAGGGTGTAGAGGAGAAGGATGATGAGAGGAAGTAAGTATACCGATGGTATTAGCCATGTGTGAGCAGGCGTCGGAGTCGACAAACCACTCGTTGGAGACCGGCGGAGTTAGTGAGAGTGTGTTGAAGTTGTTGATGTGGGAGGTTTGATCCCATGAGGGGCCAGCCATCAGTTTCTAGGACCTCGACGGCGCCATCGATGGGATAGGCGACGCAGTCCGAAAGGCCGAGAGAGCGCCGAACGTTAGCGGAGAAACGGGTGACGCACCATAGGTGAAACCAGGTAGTGAGGAGGGAGGACCCCTGCACATGGAGCTTGGCGGCAATGAGGTCACGTCGAGGATGAAGCTTAGCAGAGGGCCAGAGCCTGGTAGGGTGTTGTAGTAGAGAGGGTACGGTGAAGCAGTGAGGGCAGCTTGATGCTCAAACGGCGAGACGGGTAGGCGTGGTGTAGAGCACGACTGGGACCATAGGGGTGCAGCCACAGCTGCACTGTTTTGGCCCAGGGGTTAAGGAAAGGAGCTCTAGGAGGGCAACCGCCAGGGCAAAACCCGGGAGTGAAGGAGTTGGTGCCATGATGGGGGCAGGTTTGCCACCACGACCACGACGTCGATTGGGGGACGAAAGCTAGTGTAACTTCCGTGGTTGCCTGGTCTAGAGCCCGCCTCGGCTATCCCACTAGGAGAGCATTGATGAGAGGCGACAAAGGCAGGTGGTGGGGCGTCGTCGGTGGCATCGCCGATGTCGATCTCCTCGAGAAGCAGCAGTGTCTGTGCTTCATCAAAGGTGGGAAAGGATCATTGCATCTTTAGGTTGGAGACCATATGGTGAAATTTGACATTGAGTCCTCAGAGAAGAGTCAATATAAGGGTTTGGTCGTCGACTGGGTCCTCAAACTCCGAGAAAGTGCTGGCCATCGTCTCAAGATGGCGACAAAAGTTTGTGATGGAGGCCACGCCTTGCCTAACGGTGTGAAACTCGACGGAGAGGAGTGCGCGTGACTCGCATTGGCCAAGAAACTCAGACTCGAGGATAGACCAGGCTGCACGAGCAAAGGGGTTGTGGAGCATTACCATCTGCTGGAGGTCAGTGGTGATGGTGCCGTAGATCCAGGTTAGGACTATTCAATCCATCTACACCCATGCCGAACGATCGGAGTTGTCGATGTCGGTGAGGACATGGTCGATGAGGGCATATTTACCCAAGACGACAAGGAAGAGAGTACGCCACCGACTGTAATTGTTGGCGGCTCGATCCAGTGTCTCCGCGATAAGGATCTTGATATTGAAGATAGCAAGGGCTTGCACGTGCACAACCGCATGCCTCATAAGCTACAAGGGCAACTTCGTGATCCCCAGCCACCTTCCGATGGGCAGAATCAACTTTAAGCTCGGTGACCTTGCGTTGAAGGCCGATTTGCTCTGCTGGAGTGTCAAAAGCTATAGATTTAGGCACGCTCTTCAGTGACAGCGACGGCTGACTGCGTCGGTGGTGAGAGGGTGGCAAGGCGGGCTTTGTGAGATCTCAGTTGCGGCGGCACCACTAACGATATGGTGTACGTATGTGGCTAGATCGAGCAGTGGCAAGCCTACGGGCGTGAAAACGGCAAGGGATCGAGCAGCGAGGGAATCGAATTGGGCGCTCTGCCATACTCGCTCTGATACCATACGAGAACAAAAGGGGATTAGGGTTCCACATAAAGACGTGAGCGCATGGGTGGACTATATATATGTTTGACCGAGTGGGCCGACAAGGCCGCACGGCCAAAATCACAAATCTAACATCTATGAATCTATGAGGCACCGCAAGCTTATGTGAGGACCAAATGGGCATCCATCTCCTTGTTCGTGTCGTTTGCAGAGCGTAAGTTGTAAGTAGGTAGATCGATGTGGGCATCAACTACTTGCTAGCTCTGTTCTGTCCTGTTCGTCTCTGCAGATTTCGCGTGGGCGTTTTTTCTCCTCAATTTTTAGGTTAGCGATCGATCTGAGCAGCTAGTAGGAAGAGTATGCTCTGTTTCTGAACAGTTTTTTGGGGGTAGTTCTAGCATTGCGATTGATCAGAGTTTAGTTAGTTGTGGAGCCAAGCATACTCTGTGCGAGAGATTCTGAATTAAATTTGATTGTGGAGTTTGATGATCTGGCTGTACTGACCATCTGGCTTTAATGATTGGATAAGTGGATTTATCAAGCATCTGATCAGTTTGCTGCAAATCGTATTGGAGTGTTGTGAATACTTGTCTCTGCATTCTACAGCTTTGGAATTGGACTGTGCATTTTGATGATCTATCTATAACTGACCATCTGGCTTTAATCGGATATAAGTGGATGATTAATCAAGCATCTGAATAGTTTGCTGCAAAAGCATATTGGAGACTTGGAGTATGGAGTGTTGTGAGAATTGGTTCGCGTGTTTCTGGGAGAGATATCTGAAGATTTTGATTCTGACTACATTGGGAATAAGCCTTAGGTGATGATCTTGTTAAATTTCATTCTCAAATTGATGTCATACATGAATGTGCTATCAGTATATCATATGGTATATGCTGTTCATTAATTAAATGGATTCAGCTCTGGCCTATGGCTGCATAGCTTGATCAGTTGGATATATCTCTTTTTTCTGCAGCTTAATTGTTCATCTATGATTTTATTTGTTTATGTTTGTGTTATGTGGTGATCCTCTTGTTACCCACATGCCACTGACGACGTTGATTTGTGCTAGGTAGAAGACGGCATGCATGGATGTGTGTATGTATATCGGGCATGGACGTCCCTGGCGACGGCCGTCTTGCGAACGAAGAGCACTTCTTGGTCTTCGCGCCCGCCATCACCAGTTCACCACGCAGGAGCCTCTCCGCCCTGACCGCCGCCGGTGCTGCCCCATCAATGCCTCCCTTTCTCTCACTCTCGCTCTCAGCCTGTAGTCAGCTAGCTATCTAGGATCAGAGAGCGAAAAGTCCTCGATTGATTGGAGGTTTGTGCGAGGGGGAGCAAAAAGCTTCTCCTAAACAACGAACGAGCAAACCGCAGTGGAGGTTTGTGCGAGAGGGAGCAAGAAGCTTCTCCTAGACAACGAACGAGCAAACCGCAGAAAGGAGGCAGCCCGTGTGGGGGACGGGGGACGGGATCCGGTCGTCTAGCATTCCCGTTATGAATTATGTAGAAAGCGCGGCCATAGTTTGGTGGCAGTGGGTGACGAAAGCGCGGAAAACTGTTTTAAACCCTGAGTGGATCAGATACGCTACTCTTGGGCTAAATCTCTGGCAGCCCATGATTTAAAAACCAGAAACCTCGTGTTGATATATATATATATATACATATCCAATACGCTAAAAGAATTTAATATATTTGATTAGGTTAATAATGTCAAGTACTATCAGATTAGAAAACCAAATTAGTTGTAGGCCTAAACAACATACCCACAAGCAGTTTATATTTTCATCAACACTCAGTTTGTCCTGCTAAGTATACAAGCTTACCAGCAAGGTTTTCTGCTTCTATTTCTGATATAACCACAATTTAAGTAAGAACGAATACTTACGTAGTCAGCAAGTCATCAAACGATATGCAATAATATGTACTTACGTACTCAGCATCAAAGGATATGCAATAATATATACAGAAATAAAAAGTATGGCTATAAGTTTAATTGACATAAAGGTAATAGGTTAATAACATATTTGAATTGCATTTTCAAAAACTAATTTTCTACATATCTTTATAACATGGGTTAGGGCCTTATACACATGAGGATAACCCAGCATAATTCATAACTCATCTCCATGTAGAGGTCCTTTGGTTTTAGGACATCTCAGTGTATCCATTGAAGATCATTTTGACCTCCCTTGCCAAGTGCGATAAGCAGGAAACCCGTGTGTGCTCTATAAGTCATCGGAGCAGTGTGCTCACTTTTAATTTCCATTTCCTTCCCCAACCCTAGTTTATTTTAAAACAAAACTAATCCAAATGGTCATAGCTCCTCCCATGACCTCAGCCATGACTATTCAAATAGTTTTCACTATACGGTTGTACACTATAACCACACACCATCACACTCTAACGCTTGGCCAATCAAGGCATTTAGTACAAGTACAATGACAAGGTCTTTGCAATACATTTCTACTGGTAATATCCTAATAGTGATCCCCTTGTGCTAGGGTAGGTGACACTTTCCCTAGGGTGAGCCACCGTTAGGTAGGTAACAACACATCTCGAACTCCTTACGTCTTTTGTTTGACCTGAGTGCATCCCTAGGCCCTTCTATAATAGGATGCTCTTGGCGTCCCACAGACTCATCAAGGATGTGAACCTATCTAGATTAGCCTTGCCAAGCCCAACCTATAAGGTCTAGTCCACCCATAGTCCTAGGTATATGCCTGTAGTTTAGTAAATTAGTCGCCCATATATATTTCATGTCAAAATGTGGTCACGCATACAAATAGCTAGAGGTCACAAAGGAGTCGGTCCTTAATTGACTTGGGCATGCAACTAAAGACCTCCTACATCGATCACTAATATCTCGCACACCCAAGTCCTATTTAGAAAGCTTGTTTTTATTTTGAAAACATCCCAAGTGGTTCACCTTTTGGTAGAAATTCAGTGATTAATTTAGCTAGACATATATAAGATAGCATTTAAATTAGTCATATACAATTTACAAGGTTGGGTAATCAAACAATTAGCATGGATCATTTATAATGTGGTAAGAAATTATCTACTAGCCAATTTCTCATAATCCTAATTTAAATTAAAGCATGCAATTTACAAACAAAACATTTTATAAATTAGGATCAATGATCAAAAGAGGGGATGTGATGACTTGCCTTGCACGTGGCATTTTGTTGATTGATCTGCTCACTTAACCTTCCTCAAGCCTTTTCCTCCTCAGATGTCACCTTCATGTTCCTCACGAGCAACAATCTAATCGAGTGAGAAGAAGCAAATACACAATTAATCACACAAAACCTAAACCAGCTAGACTAGGTGGTTGCTAGTTTTCTTCTCCTTTCTGTGCCTAGAAGGTAGAGAGCTAGGGCACAACTAAACTAAGGCATTGCTAAGAACTAAGCTTGTTGTAAGGTTATTCACACATCACAACAATTTATGTGTCGATTTATCTTAGGGTCATTTAAATATCTTCTCTCATTTATTACCCTTATTAAAATACTTGTTATGACTTCGAATTCGTGTGTTCTTTTACATTTGTTATCCCGATATTACCTTTCTTAACTTTAACTTTATGGCTAACAATTTGCTAGTCGGGATTGTAATTGATTATGCTTTTTGAAAGGAATCGGTATTTTAAATCATTTCAGGACAACATTTTAGTAATGTGCCTTAATTGTATTTATACTTATATGTATGTATAGCAATTTAAAAACTATTCAAATTAGTGGACTTCAATTTTGTTATAAGCCTTCTTCTTGTTGTTATCACATGTGGTTGTGTATATATAAATGTATTCCAAATTTCATCTAGTTTCTTGAAGTGAGGCGACAATATTTCCTGGGTAGGGTGACTTAATTGATCTTAAATCAATTTAGGGTATTGTAACATCCAACAAATTTGCAAATAAAAATTGGAAACCAAAAATCACAACCTTCAAAAACTTAAAATCATGCATCATGCTAGATTTTTTCAAAATTTATTTGTTCTTGCGCCAGTGCCAAAAATAATTCTATTTAAAGATTAAAATATTAATCAACCATGATTATGAATTAAATTATACTGTAAGAAATCATTTTAAAAAGCTAAATTAATTCCTTTTTGCAATATTTAACCCTGATGGGCCTAGCCTATCCCATCTAGTCTAAATCCTAACCCATCCTAAACCTAAGTTTAGCCTAACTCTCCCTTCACCTTCTCTTTAGCATGTTTAACCAAGCCAACAAGGCTGACCGATCAGACCAGGCCACCCAACCAGCTAAGGCTAGCCCAACATGGGTGACCCTAGCCTGGCCAGTCCGACAGCCTAGCCGCAACCTAGTAAGTCTAGCCAGCCATTGAATCTAAGTCAAGTTGTTACTCAAGCTCACCCTCACACCTCAATAGAGCCATTCGCCGCCTACCTCGAAGCTACCGGAGACTGAGCTGCCAGTCAGCAGCAAACTCTGCCCCACCAATTGTATCGTGTCACCACTGGAACCTACTGAGCCACCACCTAACACTACCCAAGCCATCACCATCCACAGCACCATGCACCACCCTGCCTACTCCTTCCATGCGCCGCACCAGCCTACATGTCACTGCCATAGCGTGCCAAGGACAGAACCGCCACACGCGCTGGACAACACTAGGCCGTAGCACGCCACCCAGGTTCACTGTACCACCCTTTCCCACTCCCTGCCTTTTCAGCCACTTGCACAGTAACATCACTAGCGCTAGGGAAATAGCAGTTCACTATGGCTCATTGGAGCAGTGGCTAGCCATCACCATTATTCGGCGCTGCCACGCGCTCAGCCACCAAGTGGACCAGCCATGCCATGCCTCAACCTCTATTTTCCCCTCAATCCTACCTCTCTACTGCCACCACATGCCCGGCTAGAGCATTGGAGCTCTCTTCTTCCTCGTTGTTATTCTCCCCCCTCGACATCTTCCCTTGGTCCTCCGCACCTGCCACACCCACCCTACCATGGAATTCGGGGAGGCAAGGACACCTCCCTTAATGGCGCGGTGAATTCCTCACCCTGCCCATGCTGGCCGTTGCTCGCCGCTCTGCTTGTGCAAGCCCGAGGCGGGAAGCATGCCTATAAAGTGAACCAGTGAGCTCGCCTTGACCTTTTTCCCCTCTCCTCCACCACCCACGTTGCATGCATACCTCACTACTCCACTCGCTACCCGGACCACAGCTCGCCAACGTTGCTTCAGCCGATAGGATCCCGGATGAACCGCATGTGAACCTCACCGTCGTTCCTCTATCGCCAGGAGCACAAGAATGATCCACACACAAACCCGTTGTCGTTATGCTGCCATGGAGCAAGGACGAACCACGAGCTTGACCTTCCCAAACCAGTACCTCAACACCCGTTGTTTTGCTGCTCACCGCCTCAGTGTGTCGATCCCTAATTGCCGCACGGTGAGAAACCACCGCCATCTTTTCTCTACTCCATTCCACGCTGTGTTCTTGGATGTCACTGCCTGCATGACTGATGGTGCCACCGCAATCGGTGCAACTCCATGCGCGCCTACCCGCACCCACACATGTGGCCATGCACGCGAGTCACACTCTACCATGGTCACCCATGACCTTGATGAACCGATCATCACCCTAGGGCGTCCTTGCCTGAGCCCTCTCACTATTAAGTCCGTAACACGCACACCGTAGTCTCCCTCCCTTCATTTATCCCTCGTCCACACAGAATCTCTCACACCACACCACCCAACCCAACACAGAACACACATGATAGACACGAGTACACGACACGCGTGAGGGAGAGAGATGGAGGGGAAGGAGGTGATCGACTGGATGGGGATGGCATCAAAGATGACGCAGGGCCTCGATCGGATCAGTCTTGGCTAGCCATGGTCATGTGGTACCTAAAGGAAAGGTGGAGATTATGATGATATAAAATAAATTTTTTTACTACGTATATCAAGACATTATGTGAAAAAATAATCATTGATCGTTAGCACAAGATGCATGGTACAGTGAGAGTAGGGTTAGAGAAACCAATCGAACCACGTGCATACCGAGGTTGTAGATAAAGCAATTAATCGTCACAATCTTAATACCAATCAACACCGC
Source organism: Oryza coarctata (assembly GCA_030770085.1). Classification (NCBI taxonomy): domain Eukaryota; kingdom Viridiplantae; phylum Streptophyta; class Magnoliopsida; order Poales; family Poaceae; genus Oryza; species Oryza coarctata. The sequence continues at coordinate 17,051,515 of CM061466.1, forward strand.
AACGAGCAGCGTCTCCACTGGTATCCACATGTCCAAGGTTAAAACGCTAATTACGGATGTACTAGTACTCACAAGCAGTTAGGATTTAACTTAGAAGGTGGTGGCTAGGGATTTTGTTCAAGGTAAACAAAGATATCTCTTCTCAACTTCCTTGCCTCTCTATACTTTCGTGCCTGCTAAATTACTGAAGAATAAATTCCTTGTGGGTTTTATATGATTTGGTACTGAATTTTTGGCTTTGAATAAGTGGATTAATCATGCCATTCTTATACTACTTGGGTTCATCATGTTCATTCCAGTTCGACTCATCCCTCCCGTGGTGTTCTGACATATGGGCCGCACGATGTGGAGGCTAGGATGAACTTTTCACCCCTTCCGTCGCCGCCGTTTCTAGAAGCTACACCTGTGCGTGGGCCCCTTGAGGTAAATCTGGAAACCTATCACACCAAGAAATCCCAATTAGCCACCGTAAAATACAGTAGTACGCCGTAAAGATATCAAAGAAATCCCAAATAGCCACCGTAATACTGTAGTACGCTGTAAAAATAGCAAAGAAATCCCAATTGGCCACCGTAATACAGTAGTACGTTGTAAAAATATCCGAGTCAGTGTATAAATGGGCCCCCACTCCTACCTCCAACCCTCCCTGAATCTCCCCCCACACAAACACAGAGCAGAACACGTGCACACGCGCAGAGAGACAGAGAGTCGGAGATGGCGGTTCCGATCGGGGTGGTGGACGCCGCGGAAGCGGCGGCGGAGGAGGCGATGGCGCAGTGGGTGGCGAACCACCTTGCGGAGTTCCGCACTCGACTGGCAATGGTCCTCTCGGACACCGAGGCTGCACGCGCGACGCTCGACGAGGCTGCCGGGCTGCTCCGAGAGGAGATCCACGCCACCGAGGTCCTCCTCGCCGACGCATTCTCCGTCGTCGCCGCACGTGATGATCCTGCCCTTTCAGCGGCCGCGAAGCTGGTCGCCAGGGTGTTCTCCGATGCGCCGCTGTTCCCTGGGGCGATCCGTGCAGCCATGGACCTCGTCGCTAGCTTGTACGCTCTCCCGCCGTCGCACATTGGGACACTACAGAACGCCCGAAGCATCCTCAGTACGGTGGCCAACGGCCATAACGACGCTAGAGACCTCTTCAGGCTCTTCATTAACTGCACTACGGACCTCGGCATCCAACAGGGCGACGAGACCTGGCTGGCGTGGTGCGCCCGCAACGACGAAGCCATTCAGCAGACAATGTTGGCGGAGATGAGGCTGGCCTCCGCGATCTGGGAGGTTGATCATGCAGTGCGCGTCCACCGCCTCTACAAGGCTCAGTCGCGGCGTCGAGAGGTGGCCTGGAAGGTCGAGCAAATCCTGAGCACTGCCACCGAAGAGGTGGACGCGGCGCTGGTGGCCATTCGACAGATGCGCGACGCCGTAGCCGCCGAGGAGCAGATCGTGCGCAACTGCGCAAGGCAATTGACGACGCCGCTCCGTGGGGCGGGAGGACCTGCCCGATGATCCTGAAACACCAAGTAGGTACAGCGCATCGCCCTCCATCTCCGTGTTCCCATCGCCTGCAACCACGACTGCAACTGGGTAGATCGATGTAGGCAGCAGTTAGTCCCTGTTCTCCTTCTTGTTCGCCTCTGTTCATCCTGCTGATCGGAGTTTGCTTGCACGGGCATTTTTCCCCTTTCAGTAGCGATTGATCCGAGCTTAGTTTGTCGTTGAGTTACATCGCTGTGTGCGAGGATTTCATTTGCAAACGGATTTTTCTTAGTTGTTTCTCTGATGATCATGTACTGAATTAGCACTGAAAATTGAACTAGTATGGTACTATGGAATTTGATCGACTTGGAGCATACTGCATAGCATGTTGTAGTGGCTTGAATTCGTTTGCTTCTCTGTTTTCTAATCTCTAAAGCTTGATTCGCACCTTGTTTTGAACTTTTGGTTCTGAATTCTGATCGACGCAGTTCTCTGGCCACAATTTTTCGACCAGTTGCTTCGTGTAGCCTGAATGACTGAATGCTCAGTTAAGCACGCATGTTCGAATTGTGTATCGCCATGAAGTACTAGTATTTCTGACGTTATGATTCAGCACTTGGAAAATCTGAACAAGCTGCATTGATCAAACGCAGCTTGCGTTGCATTTTACATCCTGCTTTAGGTATTCTGAAATGCCATTGACATTGATATCGTCGGTACCCTGGGATTTGATCAACTTGGTCCATAGCTCGTTCTCATGTTTGCATGTTGCTTTCCTTCTCATTGATGCATTTTGCTGACCATAATTTTTCAGCCAGTTACGTCATGTGTGCCGTATATAAGCTCCGTTGATGTGTTTTTACGCGATGACTGACTGCTAAGCGGAGTACGCATGTTCGAATTATGTGTTTCAGTGCCAGTAACCGGATCCTTTTAATTCCACCTTACGATGGCTAAGTTCAATTTACTACCATACCACTGGCGTTTCTCATTCAACATGTATTTCCTTAATTACACCGTGAATTCCTTATTTCACAATATAAATTCCAAATGTTTGCACTATAAATCCTTAATTTTATAGTGCAGTTTTAATATTACTTGTCATATAGAATAACGGGGACTAAAAAATGACCGATCATATCCTTAATTCTGTAATAAGAAGATAATCTCTCTGGCCATTGAATAAGACGCACATATATTTCAAGATTTAACTCTTAAAATATTTGACCAACAAGTATTGTAATATAAATTAAATTTTATTTGATAAAAATAATATTATTGGATTACATTAAATTTACTTTTATATGGTTATAATTTTGTTGTTATAATGTATAGGAGAAATTTAAAATCAACTATTTGAGAGATCTAGGGAGTACTAGTAAATGAAGCAACTCCTTTTCTTTTTTGAGATGGAAAAAAAGCCACTGCCTGCCCACTTCGGTTCATTTTCGACTAGTGCCGTTTGCCCGTTTCTAGAAGCCTGTAACGAACATTTTACTTGCTCGCGGAGCCATTCATAGAAGCTGACGAGGGGTCCACGTTGTCAGTGATTGAAGCAGACGGTAGATTTCATCACCTTCTCGCGCAAGCAAGCCCAATTACCGCCGTAACATGCTGTCAAAATATCTCATCATCCCATCCCATTCCCATCCGGCTTCCGCGGTATATAAATACGGGCCCATCCCCTACCTCTCTCTCGCACACAACACAGAACACTCGCGCACATGCAGCCACTGAGTCGTAGATGGCGGTGCCGGTCCAACCAGTAGAAGCGGCGGCGTCGGAGGAGGAGGTGACGGTTGCGACGGAGATCGCGCAGGACGCGGAGGCCGTACTTGTGGCGGTCCGCGATCAACTGCGGGAGGTCCGGTTGATCGCCCGTGCTGCACGCGAGACGCTCGGCAAGGCCACCGGGCTGCTCCGCGAGGACATCCACGACACCAAGATCCTTGTCGCCGACGCGTTAGCCGTCGTCCCCGCGCTCAACGACGGTGACCAGGAGGCCACCCTCGCAGCGGCCGCGAAGCAGGTCGCCAGCGTGTTCTCCGAGGCGCCGGTGATACCGGGGGCGATCGGTGAACCCATGGACCTCGTCGCTAGCGTGTACGCCCTCCCGCCGCCGGTCACTGGGGCACTCCAGGAAGTCCGGGACCTCCTCAGGACGGTGTCCGACGACCATGACCGCGCCCGCAACGTCTTCGCCGACTGCAACCCGTACCTCGGCATCGAGGAGGAAGACAAGACGTGGGAGGCGTGGAGCAACCACAGAAGCCAAGCCCTTCTGTACGGATTCGCGGCGGAGATGAGGCTGAACCGCGCCATCGGGGACGCCGGGCATGCTGTGCGCGTCCACCGCTTCTGCCAGGTTGAGTCGCCGCACCGAGGAAGGCGCATGAAGGAGGCCTGGAAGTTGAAGGAGATCCTGCGCACCGTCATCAAAGAGGTGGACGCGCTGATAGCGGCCATTGTACACACTTGCTACTCCATTGCGGGCGAGATACAGATCGTGCGCAACGCCATTCACGCGGCTGTTCTGTGAGGTCCAGAGCCAATTGATCCTGCAACACCAAGCCGGTACAACGCATCACCCTCCATCTCCTTGTTCGAGTCGTTCGTAGATCGCAAACTGCAAGCAATGTAGGTAGATCGATGTGGATGTGGGCAGCGTAAGATCGAGTTGTCTCTGTTCTCTGACTTGTTCGGTTCTATTCATCCTGGAGGCCGGTTTTGCTTTCCTAGCGATAGGATTGATCTGAGTTTAGTTTGTCTTTAGGCTGAACACGCTGTGTGCGAGGAGCTCCTTTTGCAAAGGGATTTTGTTAATTGCTTTTTGATGATCTATCTAGTACCGAATTGCAACTACATGTTTGGCTTGGATTAGTTGATTAATAATCGGAGAGCATCACATTTTGGCTTTTGATCAACTTCGTGCATAGCGTGTTGTCTATTGGATTGACGTGAATTCATTTGCGACGTCTCCGCTTTAAATTTGTACAGCTTAATTTGCGTGTTGCTTTATTCCATCATTTATTTTTATTTGATTAAAACACTAGCGGGAGACACATACTACTCCGTAGCATTTTCCATTGATTTCTGAAATGCAGAGCGAAAATGTAGAACTGATTCACAACAGGTAATTTCAGAACAAGTAATGAATGTAGGACATAGTACTTAAATTCAGAACAAATAATCAAATGGTTCAATTACTAATTTCAGAACTAGATCTTCAGTACTGATCAAATTAGAACAAGATCGTTTTTGTCAATATAGGACTAATTTCAGAACTAGATTCACAACTGAATGTGCTCCTCCATGTTCCATAGCTCCAGCCCCATCATATCCATTTGCATCTACAAGTAACAAATATAGCAATCTGTAACTGATTTGGAACCGGTACTACAAGTAAACCTAGCAACCTGCAATCACTGTAGCAATCAGGCAATGCATGGCAATCAAGAATAGCATAAATCAAGTACTTTATCCAATTAAATTCTTTCTAAGTAACAACTGAATTATATTAAATTATGAACTGTTCAATTAAATTAAGCTGAACTATGATCACAAGTCACAACAAGCAACAAGTTTCAGATTCTTATCCCCAAAAAAACAAGTTTCAGATTAACAACAAGCTTGTAGAAATCCTGTTGGATGATTTTCAGCTGAACTAGAGTGATCAGGCATTGACCTCATATCAAAGCTACTCCTAGAATGATCATACGCAAATCTCAATGACGTATCACACAAGGAAGCCCAATTAGCCACTTCAACATGCTGTAAACATAAGTATATGAATGGCCCGCCCATCTCCTACCTCTCACACTGAATCTCACTTCCACACAACACACAACACGGCCGCGCCGCCCGCGCACACAGAGAATCAGATATGGCGACGTTGGAGGCGGCGTTTGATAATGTGATGGATTGGTTGGACGACGAGGTGATGGACAGGTTGCTTGGCCCGGAGAGCGTGGCGGACGACCTTGCGGCGATCGGCATTAGACTGGAACGGGTCATGTCGAACGCCCGACTGCAACCCGTTCCTCGGCGTCCAAGTGAAGGATAAGAAGTGGCAGGAGTGGATCTCCAGCGTGGCCGGAGCCAATCTGAAGTTGTTTACGGTGGAGGTGAGGCTGCAGTTCGCCATCTGCGAGGTCCAGAATGCCGTGCGCGTCCACCCCCTCTACCGGCATCCTCAGCTGCTGAGACTGAGCCGTGGGGTCCATGAGGGAGGCCTCGAGGATCGAGCAGATCGTGGGCACCGCCATTCGAGAGGTGGACGCGGCGCTGGATGCCATTCGCGAGTTGCGCGACATCGTCGCCACCGAGGAGCAGATGGTGCACAAGCTCATCGACGACGACGCCCCGCAAGGGTGTAAATCGATGTAAGCAGCAACTACTCCTACCTACTACGAGCGAATAGCGATCGACTAGTCCCTGTGTCTCTGACCTGTTGCGTGCTGTTCATCCTGCAAGCCGGTTTTGATTGGTCTTTTTTTTTCCTCCTCCTTTTGTGTTTGGGCTGAACATGCTGTGTGCGACGAGCTCCTTTTGCGAAGGGATTTTATTAGTTGTGTTCTTTGTGATTTAGTCTTGAATTTGAACTGAACATTTGGCTTGGATTACTTGATTAATCAGGGCATCATTACTACTCTGATTGACGCAGCTTTGCCACGTGTGCATTGCATATATATGCTCCGGTGATTCAGACAGTATGTAGCAAGGGACATTACTTTGTTTCCTGGCGCAGTATTGATATTCTGCAAATATTGTTTGATCGATAAGTTTTGATTCCCCCAAAAAAGTTTATCACCACATGGCACGCAAGTTGTTCGTAGAACCGACTGAAAAACATCTGGAACAAATGAAATCAAACAGAATCATTGATTAATGTAAGTTGCTTTATTAACTTCTTCATTACGGAAGAAAACCATTGCTCTTCGGTGGTTTGGTTTAAAGGAGCGGGTAGGTCTAATACGCGCCTGTTCGCGCGTTGCTGACGTGCGCGTATGCGTCGCGACAAAAGACGAGCAACCTTCATGTACGCCCCCGCATGTCTCTTCTCCACGCAAGTCTAGCAAAGCCCCCTGCGTTTTTCCGTTCCTCATCGACATCCCACCGTCGGACCACGAGGCGCTAGCCCAAAGAAAAATTAAAACAATAAGTTTGATAAAAACTATCAAAATGATAATATTGGTACAGTTTATTCATACATTAAAAATTGATTCGCGGGATAACTTTGTCCTAATACAAATAACTTAGCACGCAAAAACTTTTTACATGATTTTTTTCTTTATACATATAAACTTTGGACATGAATATAACAACCATAGAAGTATAGAAAGTTTTGCCCGCACAAACTTTGTATATAAAAAAACAATTTTCTTTATATGTACAAACTTTGTACATGAATATAACAATCATACAAAAAATTGCTCGCACAAGCTTTGTTCATGAAAAATAATTTTCTTTATACACTCAAACTTTGTACATGAATTTAACTAAGAGAATATTGTTGTATCTAAAATTTAAGTGTGTAAAGATGAAACATATATTAAGAGAATTTTAATTGAATTATGAAAAGTTTGTATCTAGAAAGTTTATATACTGAAATAAAACACAACTTAATACACATGCATCTAGCCCAGAAAAAAAAAGAAACAGGCTGGCCTCACAAAACCATGTCCATGCGTCTAGTCCACATGCCATTTACAAAAGAAGAGAAAAAGGAAAAAAAAGCCAAAATTGGAAAGCTTGACGGGTTAAAACATGCATCCAGCCCACGAAAAGGAAAACGGGCCAAGCAAATATAACAGTACTAAAGAATATAATACAAAGATAACAATATAAATAGTTGCAACGACAATAAATACCTATCTATAGAGTTCGTGTGCAATATAATCTCGAAGGTCCTTCATGAAACTGCCATCCTCGTCTGGATTAGTTTGGTCAACTTCATCCTCTTGTGAGTCGAACATCTCATCATACTCGTGTTCGTGAAGCCCGGATCATCATACACTGAATCGAGCACAAAAATATGGAGGGCGCAACATACAATAATTATTTGTGACTGTTGTTGCTCTTTTGTATGGAGGTATGCCCATCAAAATCCTCCATTTGCTTTTCAACATACCAAACGCACATTCGATGACATTGCGTGGTGACGCATGTGCATAGTTAAACTTTTCCTGGAAGCCTTCTAGCGAGTGGTTGCAGAAATCTAGCACATGGTACTGTTCCTCCCTATAGGAGTGCATAGCCAGCAACAACCAAACAGAACTTATCTGCACAAACAAGAGCATGCATAAACAAACTTTGTCAACTCTGAGCTAAACATTACCACTGTACAAATGTTAATACCTGGAGGTGGATGTGGAAATTTGACAGATTTCTCGCCCATCATGGCACGCCTAAAGACAGCCATGTCATGGCATCTTCCCTTCATCCCGGAGGCCACGAACGTGAATTGCATATCAAAATCAAATTAGGCCATCACATTCTGATTGGGGTATCCATGCCTACAGATGTACATCAGGCAATCCTCTAAAGGCACAGCCACCGGAATATGTGTGCCATCCAATGCAATTGTTGAAGTACAGGTAGAACATAGGCTGCAACAACCTCTTTCATGCACACTTGCAAATGCATGATCACACGGTTGTATGATATGGTCAGCAAATTTAGATATTACTTTTAAGATATGCTTTAATTTCTTATGGACAGTATCAGCTGACCATTGAAATTGGTCACATATCTGAGTTTGAGATTCTGGAGCACGACGATGAAGATGATGGAGGCGACTTTTGGTGACGAAGTTTTCTACGTTGCAATGATTTGCATCATGTAGATTTCATGGCCAGTGGCCGCGTCTGGATTCCATTGCGTTGACCTTGTCTCGGCAGAATTGAAGTGCTGTACTAAAAAAAAGAATGAACAGGTGCATATGGTTTTCAGAATATATGCAACCAATGAATGAATAACTCACACAAAATTTCATATGAATTTGGAGTATTGGAATTGAACTCACACTAAATATGAAAGGTCCTTATATATGCTTACATGCACAGGTAACTTAATATCTGAAATCAATAACAGACTAGCATGATCATGTCATGATAGATGTCACACAAATAGTAATTCATGGGAAGAATATGCATTTGTATATAGGTTAATCATGCAAGTAATACTGCAATGGTAAGTTGATATATGAAATATTATAAATAACAGTATGTGTGGGCGTAGTATTTGGGCATCTGGCAGCACATACAGGAACTTATAGGGGCGAAGTTACATAGGCCAACTGGGTTCCTAGGCACTCGGTAAAAAAAGAATAAGCTGAAAGTACTCTCCACCATGTAGGCACCCCTATCAGCAACAAATATTTGAGCTCTAAGTAATTAAAAAAAATATACTAGTTTATTAGATGGCTTCCAAGTTTCTTAGATGTCATTGGGAGAAATGAAATGAGGTTACCTACGAATCGCTTCCATGTACTCAAAATGTACATCAATAGTAAAATATAATGTATTTATCTATTTGAGGTCCAAACGTGGACAATTCTACGGTACTCAAATTAAAATTAAGCCGTTTTGACACTTTTTTCCCGTGAAGATGCTGATTTTGGGTGTGTACTTTTCCAATCTGGACAACCCTATTGGTTGTGATTTTATTCTTATCTTCTTTAGTACACTGTACAGACCAATATCGTCATTAGGATTCCCCATTTTGATAAGTACTTTTGTTCTCTATGTTTTTTTCCTTGTCTCAATCTCACTCATCGAATTTTAGATACTATAATTAGTAGCTGTAGTATTGTTTACTGTCAGGCTTTGCTCTAGCTTCGCCCCTAGGCACTTACAAAATTACTAGCATCCTGCAAACCCGAACGAATGCAGTACAGTGCAGAGGTATTTACCAAGTTCGATGCAAGCCGATGAAGTTTGACACGGAAGACAGGCGTGTGAGATAGAACCAGCCAACCAAGAACGCCTAAACCTTCGAGCCACCCGAACAATAGCGACAATCCAGTTACCTGCATTATGTTTCATCTCTAAGTGATAGAGAGGGGCAGCGAATACCTCCACCAGCCAATGCCCGCCGCGTCCCATTTTGACCTCCGAACTCTCAGGGAAGCCTGCTCCGGCCTGCCGCAGGTGCCACCTAGCCGCCGGCTGCTGCACAATTATTCTCGCAGCCCCTCCCGGATAGATCCACCAACCAGCGGACGCCGCGACACCTTCCAGCCTGCAAGCAGTCGCCGAGGGCGGAGCCACGGTCACAGGTGCTGCCCAACCGTCGCCGACTGCGCAGCGAACTCCCACAGCCGCCGGAGGATAGGTCCACGTGCCTGCAGCCGCCGCGTCACCTACCGGTCTCCAAGAAGTCGACTCCTCGACGGTGCCTGCTCCGGCCGCCACAACGTGATGGTGCCTGCAAGAAGTCATCGAGTGGTCGAGCCGTCCTCGCCTCTAGCCATTGAGGGTAGGGTTTGAGAGAGGGGAGTGAAGAATCGGGGTAGAGGGGAGTGGGGAATCTGGTATGGTCCCCTAGGGACGTGGCCGTAGATAGGTGTCGGCAGGGGTTAGGCCCACTACCGATGATTGCTCCGCATTCAGCCCAATAAATGAACCGATGGGGTATGATGAAAATCCGCCTTCCTAATAGCAAACCAATTGTAACAGACCTTAAAATTACTGAATTTTAAAACCATTTTTATCTTTTGTTGTGATTTTGAAAAACTCTCGTCGAGTTTCTGGTTTAGTTCACTTTTAAAGCCGTCATTTGTTAGTCGTTTTCTTTTTTTTTCTCTAAAAATACAAATTTATTATCCAAACCCTTATAAACGAGTCCGTTTTATCGTTGGCCTTCGATCCATCTTTGTTCCCGTCACCAACCCCTTTTTTTCAGCTCAGTTTAGCTCCCTCCTTTCTAACCCATTGTTCGTTTTCTCTCTCTCCTTTTCTTTTCTTTTTATCTAATCTAGCCTATCTTCTTTAACTCCCTCTCCCCCTTATTCTCTCTGCTCTGTCTCCTTACTACCGATGTTTTTCTCATGCCATGCAACTTGCACGTCAATGTGTCGCTCACTCGTGTGCCATCTATGCTAGCAATCTCTTTCCCAGGCTAAGCCAAGGTCAAGCTCCATCCTTATCTACAAACTTCTCTGCTTGAACTCGGTCTCTAGTCTGATGCCAACATCATCATCTACACTCCATCTTCTTCTCTTGGACTATTCGTCGGTCATGAACAATAGAGAAAAACTTCGCCATCACCTCCTCTACACCTCAGCCAAAGTTGTCCCAGCCTCTATCGCTTCGATCATCATCATTGAAACAAACAAAGCTAGAACCCTAATCAGCTGTCAGCACTTCATTCTAAAATTTATCGCCATTGTCCTAATTAAAAATACAAATAGGACCGTCACTTCAATATCTCTAAAACCCCTCTCTTTCCTCCTTTCCACTATGGAAGCTCATCGGCGCTACTCCCATACCGCCGCCTCTATTCAGCCGCTACTAGTAGCATGTCGTGCCGCTACCTTACGTGCCGCTGGTCCAATTACTTGATTTAGTAGTGAAATTACACTAAACATTTGGCTAGGATTACTTGATTAATCTGAGCATCAGTACTACTCCGATTGATCCAGCACACCCGTAACGAAATTTTTACCACGCCGTTTCTAGACTCTAGAGGCTACCGGACGGCCAATGCGCGTGAATGTGAACGGGATAAGGACTTACGGGTGGGGCCATGTCAGTGACAGAAGCACACGGTAAAACTCATTGACTTCTCGTGCAAGCAAGAATAATTAACCACTGTAATATGCTGTAAACAACTTTAAAAATATCTCATCGGAACATCCCGTCGCTAGGGTACAAAATGGGCACGTCTCCTAGATAGTAGTACCTCTTATCTCACACTGAGTCTCTGATCTCTCTCACACACAACACCAACACAGAACACGCGCTCGCGCACAAAATCGAGGCGGCGGAGGAGGAAGAGGAGAGGAAGGTGATGGACTTGCTAGAGATCGCGCAGAGGGTGGCGGACAACCTTGACGATATCGGCACTCAACTGGCGGAGGTCGCCGCCGTGCTGCAGCTCCATGAGGAACCGATGGCGGAGACGGCGGCGGCGGCGGCGGAGGAGGAGGTGATGGACCCAAGGGGGATCGCGCAGCAGGTGGTGCACGACCTTGCGCAGATACGCACTCGACTGGTGGTGGTGGAATCAAACGCCCGTGCCGCACGTGCGACGCTTGCCAAGGCCGGTCTCCCAGGGGCGATCAGTGCAGCCATGGATCTCGTCGCGAGCGTGTGCGTCCTCCCGCCGCCGGTCATCGGGACACTCCGGAACGCCCAGCGTCTCCTCGGTGTGGTGGCCAACGACCATGACAAGGCCAGCGATCGCTTCGTCGACTAAGCCCCGGAACTCGGCATCCAAGAGCGCAACGAGACGTGGCTGAAGTGGACCATCCACAGGTGTCGAGCTTTTGTGAAGGAAGTCACGGCGGAGACGAGGCTGAGCTCCGCCATCTCGGAGGCCCAGATTGCTGTGCAAGTCCACCGCCTCTCCAAGGAGCTTCCGTCACCGAGCCAAGGGGGGCGCGCCAGAGAGGCCTGGAAGGTTGAGAAGATCGTGAGCACCGCCACCGGAGAGGTGGAAGCGGCCTTGGTGGCCATTCGATAGATGCGCGACGCCGTCGCCGCCCAGGAGCAAATCGTGCGCAAGGCAATCGCGCCGCCGCCGCTCCGTGAGGCTCGAGGCTCAGCCCGATGATCCTGCAACACCAAGCCGGTAGATCGACGTAGGCAGCTGTTAGTCCCTGTTCGCCTCTGTTCATCCTGCTGATTCGGAGTTTTGCTTGCACGGGCGTTTTTTTTTTCCCTTTCGGTAGCTATTGTTCGAGCTTAGTTCGTCGTTGAGTTTACATCGCTGTATGCGAGGAGTCCTTTGCAAAGGGATTTTCTTAGTTGTTTCTCCGATGATCTTGTGTACTGAATTGGCACTGATCATTGAACTAGTATGGTATGGTATTTCATCAACTTGCTGCATACTGCATAACATGTTGTAGTGGAGTGAATTCAGTTGCTTCTCTGTTTTCTAATTTCTGAAGCTTGTTAAGCACGCATGTTCGAATTGTGTATCGCCATGAAGTACTAGTATTTCTGAAGTTATGATTCACCACTTAGAAAAATCTAAACAAGCTGCATTGATCAAACGCTGCTCGCGTTGCATTGCAGTGCCAGCGACCGGATTTTTTTGGTGTAAGAGACCGGATTATTTTAATTCCACGTTATGTTGCATAAAAATCCACACTACTTAAAAAATATTTTTTAGGTGGGTCAAACCAATTATTAAAAATAGCTAGAGAAAAATAACATTTTTCGGATGGGTTTGAAAAACAGTATTTTTACATACAGCTTCTAACCCACCCACAATAAATTTTTAGACGGCGAATAATTAATTGCCTACAAAAATATTTTTATCAACTAAAATTTATATCTAAAATTTATCCTAAATTATTGTACATCCATATATCCATCAAAATAGCCAATCAGATTATATATATTACATAGAAGACTTCGTATATAAATATATATACAGTTAAGTTATCACCGTTTTTATTATAGTAAGGATGAAACGCCCAATTTATAAGAATAAAATGACAGATGTCTTGTATTATATTTTTAATCTATTTATCAATAAGTATGCCATTTGATTCTAGATATCTGCGCATATGTTATGTCACTTAAATATTTAATATAGGTAGTTGCAGAGTCTTTTATATGTTTAGAGTTGCTATATTACCACCCATAGGAATTGAGTTAGTGTTAGACATAATAATCACATAATACGCTATATGGTATTTGTTGTGACATTTTATGAATGACATAAAAATAATATATATTAGTTTTATATATGTACATAGACTCATGTTTATAAAAAATATGCATCATATTGTAACTATGAACTTTTTCCTCTATGTGTCGACTACTCCAGTGTTTGCATGTTAGTATATGAAAGCACTAAAATCATACTTAGTAATATATATATATATATGCTATAAGGACTAGAACAAATTAATTAATGACTTACTAATTTAAAATATCAATAAAAGTTTGATATTGTTCCTGTAGGATATACATTGGGTCTAGTAGTACCGAGGATATATCATGAAATAGATGTAATGGTCTTTACGCAAAGATTAATGTTATTAATTGTTATTTACGTATAATAACTATGCTAAATATTAAACTTACTCACTATTGAACGGCATCGTTATACATGTTCTGTATGACATGTCCTATATAGGCGCCCACATCCATCTTCTTTTCAATTAGTAGTTTTTGAATGTATTTCAATCTCTTCTTTTGAGACTTGTCGTTTAACACATTGGAATATCTTTTTGTGTCGACAGTGTGTGCTAGTCTTGAGATTCATAGTGGGTTAAGGTAGACAATCGGTTTATTCAACTTCATTACAAAGATGTGCTACATTCAAAAACCATGCTTCTGTCATCTATAAACAGTTCCTTCGGTGTCCAGGCTATAATATAGGAGACACCAAGTGTACTAGCTCTCATGTACTATTGATACCATCTACTTATCTGAAATAGATCATCCTTGAGCATCCAAGATAGGAGAAATGGTTTGTCATTCTCAAATTGCTTTGGCATGCGTTTGTTGATGGCAACGAATCCTAGATATGTACTTATCAATCCTTCCTAATAGTGCTTGAGTTTTCCACTCCATATATACATTGAGCTCCATGCTTAAATTCTCTCTTTCAAATGCTTTTACCATCAAGCATTTCTTGTTCTCGTTTTTTACCTTGTGGTCATGGGGTTTGATTGTGTGGTACCAAAGGTTTCAAAGAGGCTTCTCGTAGAGCAAACACTTTCTGGCTTTAAGATATACTTGTTTCAATGGGAGCTAGCATAGAATTTGCTAGGAAAGACGGAGGTGTTAGTGTCTTTGGAGAAGGTTGTCGTGGTGATGTACAAGGGAGCTAGCCTACAGAGAAGATGTCTTCCGCCTCTAGGAGAGGATTAGCTAGTGAAGGTTGATGTGGAGTCAGATATGGTAGCATTTTTTAGGGTTTCACCGATGTTATCAGGACTGTCTCTCTTATGTCAAAGAATAATCTAATTGATTGTATCTTCGAGATATTTGATGCTCTCATTTGTTGGAATGTTAATCTTGTACATGGCTTGATTTTCATTGATATTCATCACTGCAACCTTGGCATAATCCTCAAGGGCTGGCTAGTGGTGAAAAATGTGGCTCGGCATTACCTGCCCCTCGCAACTTCCATTGTTTGACCTACCCTTCCAATGGGGACATAAATCGTGCATGGAGTGTCTTCTTGTATGTCGTCCACAAGAAACTTCAAGGCAGGAGTAGATCCGATGCTCATCGGCACTATGACTGAATCTGTATGTGGGAAATATAGTAAAAGCTGGTTACCACCTTCCTCTATATGGAGTTGCAATTGGGAAAATAGGTTTGGAATAGCATTTGCTGTAAACCTCGCCATTTCTCGGGCCACCGTTATTCGTACTATTTCTTCTAGTGTCTCCTTGAAACATTCGTGCTTCTTGTAGATGGGTGTGTTTTTTATAAACCCTTGTCTCTAGTTTAACATAGATAATATGTCACGAATGTGGCCACCATACTTGGGGTTGCCCAACACGATAGTCAACTGGCCCCTCTCCTTGATAGACCTAAAAGAGCAAGGTTTCTTCCTCTCTAAGATATCCTTCATCTTGTCTACAACTTCCTGGAAGTCGGAGTCTAGGAATACTATCTCACCAAAGTCAGTGATCTCTAAGGTCCGTGCATGCACCTAATTTCTGCTTCATTCGTTATAGTCCTCCATTGGCATGATTTTTTCTTGCTCTCTCAAGTCATCATTGACCTTTTTTCACTTCTCGCCCTTTCCTGCATAACCACCCGAGCCTAGACGATGGTGAAACTTGTCTTTTTTTGTGAGTTCTGCCATCTTCTTGTTCAGTACCATCTTTTTAAGTGTATTCATCTTCACCACAAACTGGTCCCACTGGCGTATATGATGATCTTTCTAAATCTTGGGGTCAATCCCCTCTTCTCGTACTTTGTGTTGAGATTTGACTTTCAATTACGCCACGACTCGACCAAGTTTTGAAGGATGGTTGCCTTTGCCTCTTTATAGGTTTTTAAATACAATTCTTCTCTTTAGCTTGTCTGATAGGTAATTTTTAATCACTGCTGCAAACTGACTCCCAATCGTCAATTAATATTAGGACATGGTACTTGACAATAGCCTCACATTGGTTTAACCACTTAATAACCACTTCACGTTGGATCGTTAAACATCTCTTAGCATTGATGTGGGTCACAACGTATGCCTCTTCAAGATTGATCACTTTGGTCTTGCCCTGTCTCCCCTTTTACGTTTAGACTTTGTTTAAGCAACATTTGTTTATGGCTTTAGGATAAAGGAAGTTTTTAATACTTTCTCGACTTATTGTTATCGCTTTGATGTAACTATGATACATAGACATTCGTAAAACAATCTTCACCTATGCATAAAATAGAATAATCGGTGCTATATAAAAATAGATGCATACATTGAACTTGTGAAGTCGAGTGTATAAAGATCTTACCGCCTCCTTGGATATAGTCAGTGTTGTCCACGGCCATCTTTCCATGCTGCAGGCTAGGATGTGGATCGTTAGGGGAGTAACACGATGCTCTCATTTTGGGAGCTATCATCGGATGATGTAGGCCAAGTAGGTAATGCCTTCTTCTATCGTAACACTTTTACAATCTGTTCGCGTCTATCATCGATATCTATCATATCTAAATTAATTATTAAAATATATAAATTTTTATCTAGATTCCACCATTTGTACATAATATTTAACAATAACACATCCATTAAAACTCACATGTTCATCAAAAATTTATCATAAATTTCATATCAAATCAAATTTATTGTAAATTCGCATCAAAATTAATTATACGTAGCATATTTGGCAACAAAATATTTTTAATGATATGCAATGCTACAATACGAAAGTTTGGCATCCTGCAATTTCGGTGAAGAACCAAACACAGCTACAAACAAATTCAAACGTAACTAACGAAATTTGTCTTCTTGCACTTTGTAGTGATGAACCTAACATCGGCTACAAGCCTGACCTGTCCTAAGTCCTAACCCATCTCCATTATGCCCAAACCAATTACTCTTACAACATAACAAAACAGTGCATAGTTGGTTGCAATTCCAACAATCTGTGAGACTAACATGCAGTTTTACAGATCGGTTCAATTTCTGAACCAAACAACGATTATTTATTGTCCTATAAGGCAGAATCCTCCCAAATCATCAATTCAAGATTCCTCCCTTCAGCCATGTGATCAAATAGATCAAACGCGTCCTCTCAGTTATCTATGGAATCAGCCACACCTACATAAGATGAGTATGATCAAACAAACTAGCAGAAATTTGTACAAAAGATGACAACATGTTGGAATGACCAAAGTTATAATTTGTGATATATCAGAAGTACAGACTTCCAGACTACTACATCTTGTCATCAATATATCAAGAAATCTTCCACTGTCTCAAATTTTGGCAATAAAACCACCACATATTATCTCACAAATTCATCACATCGAATTACTTAAATTCAAATTGTTGGCAAAATGATGACATATTGTTTGGTCTCTCTTTGTCCACCTTTGAGTTTTGTGCACAGTGAACAAGGATTTGCTTGCTGTTCAAAAAAAAGAAGGATACCTAGGATGAACTCAGTATCAAATTAATAGAGAATAAATAGGCACCCAAGCGAATCCAAGAGGACTTTAGCTTGATGGTGGGGATGTGCACCCACAAATCCCAAGTAAGCTAGGCTCATTTCATAAAAATGAATGATACTAAGGAGGAACTTAGTATCACATTAATAAACTAGAACCTGGGAGGTGGGATGTACACCCACATCTCCCACCAAGTGAGCTAGGCTCACTTCCTATTTTCCTTGCTGTCGATACCCTGGCAACGATTCCCTTACCCAGCAGTAAAACTAGGCAAAGCTAACCAAATATATACCCCAGAGTAGAGCGATAGTTTTAAAATATCAATGGGAATATTCTACACGTGCTTTAACTTAGGGTACATATAAATCTAAAGAGTTATAATACCGAAACCAAGAAAAAGAGAGAAAAAGCTATTAACACAACATTAAGCAAATCTATCGCATGAATCATAATGTACAGACCCATATACCTTTCACTGATGTGGACTATTAAATGCCCAAGGAAAGCAAGAGGTCATGAAGAAATTGAACCAAATCGCATAGTCTTTTGTCTCCTCTTGAAATCCACAAAGACACCCCATAAGTAGGTCTCTCCATCAATCCCTATTACCATGGTAGAAATTAGAACCTCACTATAAGTCTGTAATTACATTTTATCTTTTTAAACCAAAATATATTATTTTGCAGACTCACAATAAAAGTTAGTTAAGTACAAAAGTATGAGAAATCAATTTATGAGAATGCAGTTTTTTTTGGTAGATTTGGTAGAAATTATAATAGAGGGTAAAAACACTCACACTGGGAATCAGGCGGAAGCACTTGAGGAGTATATCAGCAACTTTATATTGTTGATATATGCCCTCATAACAAAATTGCAGCTCGTCTCCATGAGATGAGGTCGCCCCTTTTCATTCCTAAAAATATGAGAAAGAAATGCATCAATATTCATATATGTATTGACAAGAAAGTAAGAACATGAAATAGCATATAAGCACAGTGTATTTGTCAATGGAACAAGTATAAACTCTACCGGTCAAGTTCAGTGGAGAAGAAGAACAAGCCAATGTCTTCATAAACTGGTGGATTTCTCTCAAAAGATTTTGGCCATTCATCCATTCGAGGCAATATATCCAACTTCATTTTGCTTGGCATGCTCTTGACGACATTGAGAATTTTAGATGACACTTTCGATGGGAAGTAAGCTTTAAAATCACCAAGATTACAGTTTGATCCATCAGAGACGAGAAAGCATCCCCTGAGAGCAAAAGAAAATCAGAAAATTTCACTCTATGATGTATTATTAAATCATCTCCAGTAAAATAAATTCATTACATGAGGTATAGTATACAGAAGGAGTAACATTCCTATGCAAAAGAAACAGCAATTAAACAAATGAAATCAATGCTGATTGCTGAACAAGATAATAAGAGATGAATAGCAATTAAAGTACCTAAATTATAAAAACCTAAGACAGTGGAGAACATAATAAGATAAACTCTTACTGAAACAATCAACTTAGCACAGTGATTATATTTTAAGGTACACCCATGTAACATAAACCATCCATTATATTCGAGGACCTAGATGTTTAACATGGTGACATGCTACCCCATAGAGTAAAAAGTCACACTGACTACTAAATGGGCATTAACGCTTTTTTTGTCTTTAGGCAGCTAGCCTAGAAGGAAATAATGAATATAGAATGACTACTGAATTATGTGATACTGTTATTTATCCTATTTGTATGTGATCCTTAAGCTCTGACTTGAATCAATGTCTGTTTTTTTCTTGAACACGCAGGATAGTTGTGTATCATTTCATTAAGCAGTAGAGAAAATACCAGGAAGGGGGAAGAAACCCCAGCCCTGAACTCAAACCTGTCTTACAATTACAAAAGCCTCGGAATGACCCCCTTACTCGGTAAGGACTAGCGACCTACTGAGCAAATCCCGGAGCTTAGAAGCTCCAGCCAAGCACCAAAAGGGCACTTTCATTTGCCACTGTTTGTACTACAGGCATCACACTAGGACTTAATGCCATCAAACACACAACCATTCTTATGATTCCAGAATTCCCAAGCCACAAGTATAACAAGCAAATAGAAACTTTTCTTTGAGTCCTTTTCAACGCCTCTCACTACCCTGAATCACCAGCTAGAGAAGCGACTTGCGTCTTGGCTCAGCACGATGGAAGACAGCCCCAACCTTTTTTTTTTTTGAAGGGAACAGCCCCAACCTTTGAAGGATTAACGACCAATGACTTGTCAGGAGAAAACACAAGGAATCAATGACTTATAGACGCATTACTGATACTTGTTTTTCTTTTCCTTATGGGATTACAGGAGCAATTGTTTCAGTGTTTCTTTTACTTTTGAGAGGATTACAGATACCAATTTGGAAAGAATGGTCAGTTGACAATATTTCAACCATACAATATTCCTGCTTACTCATATAATCATATGTAGTTAATTACACTCCTGAATAGCTGATGAATTTTCAATTTACCCAAAACTAACATCAACAACCAATAGCCTAGAAATGGTAAGTCTTACTTCAAAAGAGGTGGTTGGTGCACTTACAAACAAATGAAGTGAGAAAGTAAGGAGTTTATCTGCATGGGCATGGTTCACATGCTCATGCCTAGAGATAATTAGAAACAGGCTTACATAAATAAGGGTGCAGTATAACTCAATTTTGTTACAGCATTAAGTAAGGGGTACAGAGTGAAAATATTACCCTAATTACACCCTTGATTTCCTTTGTAGACTTTCATCGTGAAATTACAATGCAAATGGACATATATTGCTCAATGATGAATGATACTGTACATTATGTCCAATAGAACAATAACTAATTATGACAAATGTTTGAATTATGTGGGTCATGTGGATCTTTTGCCAACCTTAATTAGCCAGCAAAGAATAAATCTAGTCCCATAGGGATATAGCTAGCAGAACCAAGGCTGTTCATTTGTTAGCTCAGGCATAAACATACATTAAAGTTAATTATGCAGATGCCATTTTTAGTTCCAGAAAAAAGAAAATCATTGTGGATTTTACTCTGAAAATGATCAATAACAAGCCTACACACATATATTATATATACCTAAAAAAGAAACTATACACATAGTAGCATGCAACCACATAAAACGCCCATACTATTCAATTGTTATATTTCAAAAGGTATAACTCCACATCTGCAATTTGGTGAGGAAAGAAATTGTTGTAAGAAACTGTTTAGTCATCAATGTCAATCTGAGACATGCTAAATCCTACCAATAGTAGATACGGTGCGGACCTGCAGTCAAGTAATGACTGAATGCACGTGTTATAATATAGGTCATCGGAGTAACAGTCAATGAAAATGGAATCACTGGCTCTACATGTGTACCTATGCAGTGTTTTGTAAAGTGGTAGGAAAGTGGTAGTAGGTGAGCTGGGTTCACATTTTAACCACAACAGAAGCTGGGTTCACATTTTAACCATAACAAAGATTGTTGAAATAAAATAATTACAAATCAATAGCATGTGTTAACTCACGTCCAACGAATTTCTGGTGGAGGGCGTCTTGCATATTCCACACTTGAATTGATGACCACCAGCATGCCTATATCGTTGTCTGGACTCATTTCAGATCCACGTCCAATATCAGTATCTATTAGAGCAGTGACAACAGACCATCACAAATAAAAAATATATGAAAACTAGGTTGAGATTTGAACAAAAAATATATTCTGCTCAGAATAATGGTTTGAACTGCCAACAAAAAGAATATACTGTATCAAAAATTGTAATATTAATGAATCAAGAAAATGTTTGTTATATGTGTAATACCTGTAGAATCGGATCCACTCTTTTCTCTAGGATCATCCCGATTTTAATTGATCAATATAATAAATAGTTAATTTACAACAATAATTCACTTAATAATCGAAATCAAATGGTACCAAGGTTTTGGAACATGCGCAGACCAGTATTTCAAATCGTGGTTCATGGTCGTCATGACCATGAAGTGCTGGCGACTTTGTTCTGCTTATGTAGCTGATGAGAACCGGGGTGCCCTCACGAGGCACACAGCGCGCTGACGTTCCATCATTAGATTTTGACTGTTGGATTTAGCGTATCAGCAATATGCAAATCGACATAAGTCATTAGACTATTAATTATTATAAATTAAAAACAATTTATTTAATTTTTTAAAGAAAATTTTATATATACAATTTTTATATAAAACATACGTTTAATAATTCGAAAATTATACTAGAAAACAAAAAAAGTAGTGGCAGTCAAAATTACTTTAGAACGGGCCTAAAGCAAGTCGAGCCGAGGCATGGATTGTGCAGTCCAGTCACTACTTGCTCGCTGTAGCTATCGTCCATTTCTGCCCAGCCATGAAAAAAGCTTTACTATCCTTTACTCGTCGTGCCTCACCTGCTTGTTGTACTACGCACTTGGGTCTCCTTGAGTCTTGACCCCTACTTAGACTTTGCACACATCCATGCTCTAAGTTGGGGCCAAGATCTATTGACCATTTGTTCATATCCATGATAGAAATGCTCGTTGCACATAGGACGCATGTGAGCGTCTATTTCCAGCTTTAATTATATATATATTTCTGATCTGCTGTACTAAGAAGAAATCTTCTTTGCAGGTACTTATGCCCTTTACTCCTAGAACCTTTTCTGAACTTCGAAATAATAAGGCTGCGTTTGTTGTCCTCGTGAGTTGAGAAAAAACATAATGGTAAGTAAAACATAGCAACGAATTAGTGTATTAATGTATTAGCTTAGAAAACTTAAAAAATATATTAATGTTACTTTTAAAAATAATTTTTCTATAATTTTTTTTTATAAAAAAAACATATCAAGCAAACGAACACAGCATACTAGTAGTACTCTAGTACAACATTTAAATGGCCAATTGGAGTGCAATGATTTGATTTCCTGGAATTTTTCGATATGTTCAGTCATTGTAACTCTTTGTTTTGTATGGGGAGGTAAACTGTTTTAACTTAGATTTGACAATGTTTCAATTGTTTACTTATTTCCCAATGTTGCACCCCACTTCTTAAGATTCTTAATCTGTGTATAACTAATGTTGCTTTGCTGTGGAGTAGTTTCTTATATATATATACACACACACGTAGATGTACTAAAATATATTCAAAGTGTACAGTTGTTAACACAGCCCCGTAGACAAGATCGGAGAGTCGATCACCTTATAGAAAGAGAATAATTGATATAGAAAAAAAGCTAATCGGATTGATAAGGATGAATTCGGTTCAATTAAAGATAGAAAATTATTTAGATAATATCATATGAGCCGTGAAAGCCATGACAGACTAATTATATTTTTATAGAATATATCTTAAAGTTAACGAGTTTAGTTAGTTTTGTTAATTTCTTAGAGAAATTGCTCTTTTCTAAATAGAAAAAACGTCTGGAGGTTCTTTGTAATCAATCGGACTCTTGTAGCCTTAGGATATAAATATAGACCCCTGAAATATTGTAGATCAATTTAATCTTATCGTATCGTAATCTTAGTTTATCTAGGTTTTTTACTAGTGGATTCTGGCTCTCAACGTGAGTCTAATCTCATCGCATCGGTTAAGTCTAATCCTCGACGAAGCGGTAAGTCCTACTAATATGCTGATATATCAGCTCTGTCTAAATCTGTATTGATTAGGTTCGATTTGTTAGTTTGATCGGATACATCATATCACGTTCAGGTGAGTTTTATCGGCTTATCATTCTCTTTTGCTGTCATTGATCTCATGCTGCATCGGTTAGGTCCGATCTACTAGACTTCTGGCAGTCGATTGAGTTGTAAGCCAATAGATCTTTATACGAATGTTTTATCGGAGTGGCCAGCCGATGAGTTATCAATACATTAAGATTCATACCTAGTATATCAGCTTCTTAACTGATATATATATTTTTTACCTAGCGATTATCCGCTAGCGATTGCTCTGATTATGTTAGATCTGGCATTGAGATCTAACGGTTTTTTCCCTTATCGGCTCAACTAGCCGATAAGTTTATTTATATGCCTGCATCAAACCCATAACCGATAGTAGTCGATGGGTTTACTCGATCCCTTCGTTGTTGCGTCTGATCTAGCTCTCGTCATTATGATGCTGTTAGGCTCAGTCTTATACTGTCTCGGTTTAATCCAATCTATCAAGTCTAGTTCTAATGGTACTATCATCAGTAGTCGTTGGGTCTCGTACCTTCGAGAGATTGTATCTCGCTTCTTACTATTCATCGCATAATCTATTCGGAGTGTTATCGGCTCTATAGCTAATAAGTCATTTACTTTATTCCTCACCATTTACCTATGCTGTCATCAGCTTCCTAGCCGATGTTTGAGTGCTATAGTTGGTATCAGCAACTAGCCGATAGTAGGGGTGCATCGGATTTAGCCGATAGCTATCCTAACCCTATTGGTAACCAGCCGATAGCAGGAGTTCATATCAGCCTATCGGCCGATTGGTTATATGATCTAACTCAATCTATTTTACTTATCAATTAGAAATCAAATTAATTGGTATACACATAAATGCAGCAACCCGATAATGACCCTTAAAAGAGCTAAAGGACCTACACTGGAGCTAAGTAGATTTTCTAGAACTTTGTGTGTTCACATGATTGCATGAGATCTTCATCGACTCACTCTCGCTCGTTTTCTCGGTACGCCCCTCTGCCTAGTCTGATCGTTAGTCTAATCGCCTTGCGTGTCTACAACAGTAGTTAAAACACACTCCTTCGATATTAAAATTTTTATAAATTTTGCGCGTTTTAACTATATTGGTATTGTGTTTATATATATATATATATTAGCCCAACAAAATTAATTTTTTTATAAATTTTTTCTTAGATAAAATTAACAACCTTTCCTAAAAAGAATTTGAATTAAGCAACATGCTCTTGTATGCTTTTAGAAGTTGAAAAAATCATCCTAATATGAATTATTGGTGTTTATTAAATATATTTTATATTTTTCACTGATAGGTGCATTTTTTAAATTTAGTCCATTCTATATTTTTTGTCATGTTTAATTTTCAAAATATGGCATATATATACACACATGGATGTGCTACACGCACCTAGGTACCCTATAACTAAAATACACCTTGAAATTTTTGAGTTATATTGTTATTATAACTTATAAAAATTTTAGGGCATTTGGCGATGTTTACTCTTAGTAAAAAAATTTCTATGACCGCGTTTTAACTGTAATACCCTTTATCAAGTATAGAATATATCATATCATATATATATATAATGATGCATGCCTGGGCCTCATGATTTAAATTGAGTATGTACCCAATTTAAACAAGTATGAAATTTTTTATAAATATTTAGGTATCAACATTAACTTGTTTACTAATTGGTTGAAACAAGTTTGAGCTGAATTTTAACCTTTCTAGTTAGATTTTAATTTTAGGTATGTACTATCGAAACATATAATTAGTTATGTATGTAATAATGAATTATGAAATAAAGTTAAATTTAAGTTGTTTTATTGTTAAGTATAGGTGTGAATCAAATTCTTACACGAGTAGAAAATTTTAAAAAACTTGAGCCAAACATTGAAAACCAGGCACCATGAAGCCCCATATGGGTGCCATATATCCGAATGTTTCAATGATCTGATATTTTGTTTCACATCATACAATTTTGATGAGTCACTAGCGGATAACAGAAATATTTTGACTAGCCGTTTTTTTTCCCAGATCGGATGCCTGATGCCTAGTCATCGGGTGCCCGACATCTAGTCTGTCCTATACTTTGGGTAGGGATTCATGACATGGGCCTCCACGCCATCGGGTACCCAAGCCTTGGGGAGGAGGGAACATTCGTGCGAAGTGATGAAGTGTAGGACACGCACTGGCTAGGCTTCAGTGGCCATCTAGGCCCAAGGCCTTGGAAGGACACAAGCTCCACTGTGCAATGTGGCCTCAATTAGGGTCCATAAAATCAAGACACACATGGAAGACACTCAGCCCATAGTGGTCGTAATCCAGCCCACGTCGTGGCCTCGCTAGCCTAACGGAAATCGACTTGTTCTTCCCCATTTACCCCATGATCCGGTATTTTTCTCAGCGTGCCGCCTCGCCTTCCACTCCGGCCGCGATGCCTTGCCGTCTCCTTCACTCGCGACCCAGCGAATCCCCCTCTTGTGTGCCTCTGTCTGACGGCCGAGCTGGTCGGTGATAAGGTGACCATGCGGCTCCGCGGCGGCTTGGTGACTGGTGGCCCCTGGCCGTGCGGTATCATATCGAAGTCGGCAAAAGGCGAGGAGAGGAAGGAAGGTTGCAAGAGGTCCAGTGGTTGTGCCGGCAGCTCGCGCCGCAATGTGAGGTCCTCCTCCACGCCGGGGGAGAGCTCCGACTCCTCGATAGAGATGTAGACCAAACCAAGGGTCCACATCTTGGTTCAACTCAATGGTAGCCCGTCTCCACCTAGGGCGCCGCTCTTGCCTCAATGGAGCTGCAGGATGTGGTGGTGGTGGTGCAGGATTCGGCGGCTCCAGCTTCACCTGCACCACCGGCGGGTCCAGCTCCATCTCCACCATCGGTGTCTTAGGTGATGACTTCGATCTGAATTTTATGTTAGGGTTTTGCTGGGTAGTTGGGAACCCTCTCGATTGAGAATGTAGTTGTTGGTTTGTAAGATGTTTTGTGGTAGTATAAATGATTTGTGTGTGGGTGAAGTGGTATGAGAAATGTTACCCTCTAATTAGTTCATTAAAAATTTTAGCCGATTTGGGGATTTTGGATTATGCTGGCAGTCTTGGTTATTTGTGTGGTCTAAATTCTTGTTCTTCTGTTGTATATATAAGTATGCCATTCAGTTGTTCCAAATGTTAGCCTCCATTTAGTGCACGTGGATTAGTAATCCTTCCTGGAACTATGAGCACCGACTCTACAGTAATCATATTACATACTTGGTGAATGTTAGCCTCCATTTATTACTCTCTTGGTGAGCGTCTCAATGTTTTTTTTTTGCTGCAGGTTAAGTAGTAGTTTGCCGTGCAAAGATCACGATGAAGGACCAAGTATAAATATGATTATGCTAGATCAAGGCTGGGAGAAGTGTAATGTTATGATGTGGGTTTTGGATGGTATATGTTAGGTACTTGATGAATTATGGGCTATGTTGGTGGCTGGTGGCAGTATGATGTCAAGTAGGTGTTATCTAGTTGATGAATTATAGACTATATTCTAGTTTAGTGGCTGGACATGTTGGTGTTTATAGTACTTGGTGATGAATTTGTCTGATTTTGTATGCTCAACATGGTTCAGTCCCTTAAGTAAAGTGGACTCCTGTGCTGAAATATGTTATGCTCCATTGGTTAACACCCTTCCAATGCTATATGCAATTGCAATCTGAAATGAAGTTTGCTAATGAGCTGTGTTTATTTACAAGGCATTGCCTCCCACATTTATTTATTTACAGGGCATTGGCTATGAAATTTATTTATTTACAATTGGCCGTTGCACAGTACCTTTATTTATAGTACAATGCTCATTCAAAGAACCTTATTGAAAATTATTCTTTCTAATTTGGATAACATCCTTATTCCATTTTATGGTTATCATGGTTCTAACTAATTACCTCTAAAACCTAAACTTACTACGTGGATATAAGTCCTTATTCCTCTAAAATCTTAACTAACTCCTAACTCCTAGATACTTGAAAGGCTTAGTGATTACCCAACCTTGACCATATGTGCTCCACCAGGTCTTTTTTGAGACGTTTGTGCATGGGTCGGTCATGAACTGCTGCATTAGTTTGAAGTAGTCTAGCAATTGGTTGTGGTGTCTCAAATATAGGTATGTTCGGGGGGATTCGACCTCAAAATCACGCTCAAACTCATGTGCATCCAAAGGCCCAGGTGTCCTTTATCCTCGACAATCATATCATGCATAATTATACATGCAGTCATTATTTTGCCAATGTCGGATTGCTCCCACAAGTGAGTGGGAGTTGCCATCACCTTGAAGCGTGCTTTCAATATACCAAATGCACATTTAACATCTTTTCTCATAGATTATTGATATAATGCAAATAGTTTATCCTTCTCTAACTAGGGATGCTGGATCGAGTTCATAAGAGTGGCCCATTTTGGGTATATTCTGTCGGTAAGATACTAACCCAAATTGTATTGATTCCCATTGATAACGTACGGCACCCTTGTCAATCTACTCATGATAACTTCCATGAAACTAGGGGATTGGTTCAACACTTGATATCATTGTTGGACCTCGCAACACCAAAAAAAAAACATGTCAAATCAATTGATCATGTTATGCCACTGCCTTAAGAATGATTGTTGCTATATCGTAATCACCCCATGTGTACATACCTTTCCAACCATTCGGACAGTTCTTTCATTTCTAATGTATACAATCGATGCTTCCTAACATCCCTTAAAAGCCATGGTCTTCATGCATATGGAGGATACGTTGTGCATCGTCAACGATGGGTTTCCACAAATACTCTAGTCCAAATATTGCAATGACACCGTGACAGAATAGTGGTACCACCAATTCGCATATACTCATCAGTTTGGTTTGCACATCCACCATAGGCTAACATCTACATAACAGCTCTGCACTTTTGGATGGGTGAAAGACCAGGGCGACCAATGGCATCAACCCTTTGGGTGAAGTATGGATCCCATTCACCAAGTGCATTGACAATCCAAAGAAATAGGGGCTTATTCATACGATAATGTTGGTGGAAATGTTGCTGATTGTAGACTGGATTGTCTGAGAAATAATTATTCCAGATCATATTCGCATGATAAGCCTCGTGATCCTGTCTTGTATACCTCCTTGAAGCACCGGGTGTATGCGATGATGAAGGTTGAAATAATGTCTCAAGATTCGAAGCAGCTTGTGATACTACATTATTGAAGTGGTTCTGTTGAGAAATGAAATCATCCATAGTCAATATATCTGCCGGGTCAACTTGATCTGGTCCAAAGACCTCATTATCATCATCAGATTGTGATGACATATGTATTCACAAAATTTATAGATTCATCTGTACATTTAAACATAACATAAACATTCTAGTTTATTCACATTTCGCATACACATTCACAAAGATCAAATATGTTAATAGAAGCAAGCATGATGCATTTTCAACATGCAACAGAAGAGTGCTATTACCTGCAATGAGAGGGCAGACACACCAATGTAACAGAAGAGAATCATGTCATCAACATGTACCCTGCCATTTAAACAAGTTTGCCACCAAAAGGAGAGAATCCTATCATCAACATGTATCTTGACATTTAAACAAGTTTGCCACCAAAAAGAGAGAATCATGTCCTTCATGAGGCATCCTGCTATGTCACCAATTTTCCCACCAAAAAAAGTACCTATCCTTGATCAAGTCCAACCAAAACATGTGTTGATGTGCCAAGACCTGAAAAAAAAGATTTACTCCATCACATTTTAATATTTCAGCTATGTTAACATAACAAGAATTGAAGTGCAATACCAAGTCAGATAAGAAATTGCCAGCCTTCATTCAGCCACCATTCAATTGGGTGTGCACTCTCCACTGTATCCCAAATCTGATCTGAAAGGTGTGTTACAGCCTTAGCCCATGCCTCCATTTGAGATGTGTCTCTTAGTGTTATATATATGGTATGTATTTGCTACCGCTAGAAATACCGCATATCTATGAAAAAATATACTCAATAAAATTATAGATAAATAAAGAATTCAGACTCATTAAAGAAAGGACATAAGAGTCCTATTTGGGAACGACATAGACTTATTTGCATGTATCATACTTGGGGACTCTAAGTTCTACTTGGACAAAGTATGATATTCCTATATAAATATAGAGCATCCCAGGAGGATAAGGTATCAAATCATAAGCCATAGACATAAGCCACATCAAGAAAGCCCTATATTTAGACACTGACTACAATCCATTAGATTGTTCGTCGAGATTAGCTTGCTAGGCTAGAATAGCTAGCTTGCTTTTCCTTTGTACTTAGTGTGATACATCCTAGAGCTATACATATAAACTAGATTTAGGCTATTACCCTTCTCGAGGGCCTGAACTAGTATAAAAATCCATATCTTCTCTCTTTATTTTGATCTTGCATATACATTGGTTCTAACCATACTATACGTCCATAAAATACCATTATCGAGTACAACCCAATGATAGTGGTGTACCAGATAAGGAACTTGGTGCTACAAGGTTTCATTGAGATGACTTTAAGAGGTAGTTTTTCCGACGAATGCTTCTATGATCACCTTGGCTTGGGAGGTAGAACCTAGTTAGTGCTCACTCTTCTTCAAGTTGGATACATCGCTTTTTCAGTCTTCGCAACAACACCTATACTGGCAATCTGCCTTCCTCCACTAGCCTTGGCTAGTGGACCTATATTAGATCAATCTTACAAGATAGTTGCCACCCGAAAGCCATGTTGCCTTATTCATTGGATGAAATCCCACTCTCTTATCCAATGCAAGATCTTTCAGAGAAAAAAAATCTAAACTTGAGGCTACCAAATTATGACCTTGTCAGAATACATCCATCTACAAAAATTGCCCAATACACAAGATGAGTTCTTATACCCTAGCAGGTTGTAAGGTATTCTTCATAGAAGCAACTAGAAAATTGCAATCCACTTAGAGTGATACCACCAGCTAGAGTTGTCTGATCCACTCCTAACAAGGCAAGCCTGTTGATGATGGATCAGAGGACGAAGCGTTAGAAGACCAAGATTTTTCTGATCCTAATCGTCTAGTAGGATACCTTGGCCTTGACCCCCATGAACCATTTGTCCTTCCTGGCCTTGAAACTCTTGAGTCCATTTGACTTCAAATTGAGATGTCAGCACTATCGAGAAGGGTTCAATGGCTTCAGCTATAGGAAGAAAGCAACCTTCTCTCGAGAAGGGTGAATATGCTGTAGTGACCGTCTCGTCATCTTCTCGGTACACACTCCCTCAACAAGATCTCCCTGTCACGCTAGTTGAACCCCTAAATCAACTACTTGTTGATCCAGCAAATCCAGAGGCAACGACGTGGATTGGTTGAATGAAGTCGATGATAGCTAATCTCAATACTGCCTTTAAAGAAGCTGCACAACAAAGATCAGGAGACTACCTCTTGGTCAGAAGACACTGAGGTGACAAATCCCCCACTCCTAATCAAGATGATGGGAATGGGTGCCACCAAGAAGAAGACAACGAGAACCGTCTCTTGGAAGACAAATCCCCACCACGACAGGGATTACAAGCAACACCTCTTTCCAACCAACACAACAACCAATGTCACCATATTGAGGGGCGAAGGAAAGAGAGAGAGAGAGTAGGGAGAATCATGTAAATAATGACCGCAGACATGGTCAAAACAACTATGATGATCGTTGACCTTGCAACCAAAACTAAGAAGACAACTACATCTATTGCAAAAGCCACATTCATCGTGAGGAGCGCGATGACCAAGAAAATCACAGCCGCCACAAGAACCATGGACAATGAAATTCCCAGTCACCTCCTTAACAATGTGATGAAGATAGGGGCCACCATTCTTGGAATGTAGCACCTGATCACGGTGATCCCTCTTCATCATCATCATCCTCAACTTTAGATAAACATTCTCGAAGACCCTCTAGAGACAAGGACCATCATTCAGCTTTCTAGCCCGGGGGAGGTTGCAAGGCATTCACCCCTTCCTTATGAGAGGTAAAGTGGCCTACAAAGTTTTGCCGTAGACCTATTGAAAAAATATGATGGAAGTATAGATTCTAAGGAATTTCTTCATGTCTACTCCACAGTCCTCTATGCAGCCAAAGTAGACGACAACACTTTGGTGAATTATTTACCGACCGCTTCTATCAGGTTGTGGATTGACCTCTGCTAGCAGTTTGTGGCCAACTTCCAAGGCATGAACAAAAGACACATTCAAGTATGATCTACACACTATGCAATTGAAGAGAGGTGAATCCCTTATGGACTTTATACAACACTTCAATGAGTGCTATAATACAAACCTTGAGATCATTGATGCATCTGTCATTATTAATGCCAAAATTTGGAAAGCCAAGGAAAATGTTGAAAAAGATCGGTTGAAGTAAAAGAAGAGTCCGGTTGCTATAGGGAGGAAGCCGATCAGATAAAGCAAGGAGAGATTCGGTCCAAGAATAGAAGATTATCCACATGAGACCGAGTTTGAGGAGGAGCCGTGGCACTCACGATAGGGTATTTTATTTATATAAATCGTATCTTATATACGAAGGTTTAGTTAGTTTAGTTAACTTCCTTAGAGATATTTTCTTTTATATTTTTAGGAGATAATGTCCGATGGTTGTTATAACTGCATCGGACTCTGTAATAACAGGGTATAAATATAGACCCCGTGGAAACCTGTATCGGAAATAAACACATCTTTCAATCAATACTACTTCGGCGCATCACCACCCTAGTTCATCTATGTTTTTATTGGCGGGGTCTAGCTCTCGACGTGGAGCTGCATCGGTTAACTTCGATCTCCTGCGAAGGGGTAAGTCCCGCCACTATCCTAATATGTCTCACTCTGTCTAAGGCTACATCATTTAGGTTCGATCTCTTAGGTCGATCAGATATATCACATCATGTCCGTGCAAGGTCTATCGACCTATCAAGCTATCTCCACCATCGTCGGTCTCGTGCTGCATTGGTTAGGTTTGACCTACGAGGCTACCAACGGTAGATTGAGCTTTAGGCCTATAGGTCTCTATAAAGTGTTTCATCGGAGTGTTAGCCGATGAGTTATCTATACGTTGAGCGCCACACCCAGCGTTTCGGCTCCTCGGTCGATACGCACCAGTCTTCAGAGACTCCACTCGAGCGTCACGCCAAGTGCATCGGTCTTTCAGCCGATGCGCGCCTATCTTCAATGAGATGTTCTCTCATCGGCTCAGCTAGCCGATGGGTTCGCTTCGCCCTTGCCATATCCGGAGCGGCATCGGCTTTGTAGCCGGTGTGTCTATACGATTTCTTGCCACTTCACGGCTTTCTAGCCGATGAACGACTGCTACAGCTTCCGTCGATTACCAGGAGGGATTCTACACGCTTTGCTTTAAATACCCTTCGGTGCCTTTATCGGCTCTACGGCCGATAGATCAGGATCTCGCTTTTACCACACCCGGAGCCATCATATCCTTCGTCGACATCTGTCTACGCCTTCATCAGCTCTCCAGCCAATGGAAGAGTGTCCCGATTCTTATCGGCGACCAGCCAATAGTAGGAGCCATCCGGACACGGTCGATAACCACCTCGATCCTATCGGTAGCCAGGCGATAGCAAGAGCTCATATCGGCCCATCGTTCGACTGACCCGTTCGCCTCACCTCCTTGTCAATTGT
The DNA here is from genome assembly GCA_030770085.1 of Oryza coarctata. Lineage (NCBI taxonomy): Eukaryota > Viridiplantae > Streptophyta > Magnoliopsida > Poales > Poaceae > Oryza > Oryza coarctata. The sequence continues at coordinate 17,084,182 of CM061466.1, forward strand.
AGGGTCAAATTGACTAGCACGTCCGTACCCGCACCATCGCACCGGAGCCGAGCGAAACTCACGCGCCTCGGTGCATGTACCTCGAGCCACAAAGAGAAGCCGACTGACCTGCACTGGAGCTAAGCAGACCTCCTAGGTGTCGGTGTGTTCATGCCGGGCACGCGGGATCCGACACGAACAGTCATAAGAGCATTCAGGTCAGGAATCCGAGATCACTATACTATCCAAGAATTAGTGACAAGGAAGATACTCTCAGCAATGAGACTCTTTAATATCGCTGATAAATGTATTCGCATTGAGGAAGTTGTTCGACGTAACAATGTGAAGGAAAAAATTATGGATGCCAAGCCACCAACCAAGAAAGAGGAACCTGGGGCCAACAAAAAGCTAGAGCAGCCTTGCAAGAGGAACAAGAAGTGCAAGATAGAAGGAGAAGTATTTGCCATAGAACGAGAACCCCAACAGCCTCACCATTTTGAGTCCTACGGCAAAGCTCTTGGCTGAAAGTGATGCTCGATGCATAAGATTAGTTCACACTTGAGAGATGGTTGCCAAGTTTTTTAGAAGGGTATGAGTTGCCAGATTGCTCTCCCTTCGGATTAGCGAGTATGCATGATCGAAAAGAAGGATAACACCCTTCTTCTGATAATGGTGAATACTATCCGGACACCGATCACTGCGTAGCCCATATCTTCGGTGGTTCAACCTCTTACTCTTCCAAGAGAGAATACAAGAAGGTCAGATGATAAGTTAGCTCTACTTCCTAGGGGCAAAATACCAAATTGCAATGGTCAGACTAGAAGATTGAGTTCTTTGGTGTGGACTACCCAATCATGACAACCACCCCTAGATGATATCCTATAGTGGTTGAACCCACTATTAGGAACATCAAAGTGGCACGTGTCATGATTGACAACAAAAGTTCAATCAATCTTCTCTTTGTTAGTGTCATCGACACTATGGGAATCCCTAAAAGTGAACTCAAACCTTCTAAGCAATCTTTTCATGGGATCACCTTAGAATCATCAAAACCACTCAGGAAGATAACCCTACTAGTCACTTTCGGTATTGTTGACAACTTCCCAACAAAGAAGATCACATTCGATGTCGTAGACTTTGACACATCATACAATGCCATTATCAGGAAGATCGTGTTGACAAGGTTTATGGAAGTATCATACTGCGCATACCAACTTATCAAGCTGCCTGGACCAAAGGGCATCATAGCTGTATCGGGGACCAAAATTGTTGTGCAATGTGACAAGCGGAACCTCGACATGGTTGAGCAAACTCCCACCCTGCACACTGTAGATGAGCCTCCTCAACAACAAGGCAAACCCAAGATATCAGGCAAGCTTGATGGTGCTATAAAATTAGTACCACTCTTTAGTTCCACCCTCGAAAAAACTATCAAGATTGGAGCTATTCTTGGCGAGAAATAGAAACTCTAGTTGATCACTTTCCTCCAAGAGAACACATACATGTTTGCATGGGAACTATTCGACATGCTTGGGGTCCCTAAGGAGGTGATCAAGCACAAATTGATGGTGCAATTGGACGCATGTCCCACAAAACAAAAGCTACGATGATTTGCACCAAACCGCAAGGAATCTATCTGGGAGGAGATCGACAAGCTCCTAAAGGCATAATTCATCCAAGAAGTTCTTCACCTTGAGTGGCTTTCTAATCTTGTCATGGTATGTAGGGCCAACAGGAAGTGAAGAATATGTGTGAATTTCACCGATCTTAACAAGGCGGTCCAAAGGACCACTTCCTCCTCCCTAGGATAGATCAACTAATCGCCTCTATGACTGGATGTGAGGTGTTTATTTTTTATCAATGCTTACTTTGGTTACCATCAGATTAGCATGGCTAAGGAGGACAAGAAAAAAACAACCTTTGTAATGTCCCATGGTGTCTTCTGCTATGTCAAAATGCCATTTGGGTTGAAAAATACGGAAGCTACATACTAGCAAGAAATCCAAGGCGCTTTCTATCCACAGCTTGGCCGCAACGTTGAAGCCTATGTTGATAATGTGGTTGTCAAGCCCAAAACTTGAGACCGCTTGATCGAGGACTTCCAGGAAATATTTGACAATCTTTGGAAGCATCGCCTTAAACAAAATCCGAAGAAGTTTACCTTTGGAGTTCTATCGGGGAAAATACTTGGATTCCTCATCTTTGAATGAGGCATCAAAGCCAATCTTGAGAAAATCAAAGAGATTGAGAATATAAAAAATCATTGACAAGATTGAAGGAGATGCAAAAGCTGACATGATGTATGGTGGGACTTCGCAGGTTTGTGGCTAGGATGTGAGGAAAAGGATTGCCCTTCTTCAATTTGTTGAAGAAGCATGACAAGTTTGAGTGGACCAAAGAGGCCGAGGCCATGTTCCTCGAGTTGAAAGGTACATTGCAAACCCTCCTGTCACGTGAAGAACTCTTCCTATACATCGCGGTCATATTGTACTCGGTCAACACTGTCCTCGTTGTCAAGTGTGATATGATACAACAGCCAATTTAGTATGTAAGTGAAGTTCTCCATGATGCAAAAACAAGGTATCCACTGATCTATAAATTGTTCTACGCTATAGTGATGATGTCAAGAAAGCTGCGCCATTATTTTCAAGCCCACAAAGTCACCATTGTCTCCTCGTATCTTCTTGGAGAAGTTATCCAAAGTGAGGATGTGGTAGGATAAATTGCCAAGTGGGTCATCAAGCTTGGACAATTCGACGTCAGCTTCATCCCTTGTTCTCCCATCAAATCCCAAGTACTCACTAATTTTGTCATTGACTAGACCATCCTTAAGGATAACATAATCGACAACACGGCCAACGAGACATGGACTATGTCATTCGATGGAGCACTCAATAGCCAAGGAGCAAGAGTAGGGGTTAACCTCACTTCATTAATGGGTGATCAACTCAAGTATATCATACAACTCGAGTTTCACACCACAATCAATACAGCTAAGTACAAAGGGTTACTTGCTGTATTATAAGCCATTGCCGCACTTGGAATAAAATGACTAGTGGTGAAAGGGGACTCACAGCTAGTCACCAACAAAATACACAAGGATTACAAGTGCTCTAATCTTGAGTTAACAAAGTATTTGGTTGAAGTTCAAAAGATGGAGCATCGATTCGATAGACTAGAAGTACAACATGTCTATCACAAGGACAACTTTGGAGCCAACTAGCTAGCTAGCCAGGCTTCTAGAATAGAACCAATAGAACCTAGCATATTCCTAGAAGTATTGACAACTCCTTCTATCAATAACACACCTAAGGACATAGTCTTGCCTACAACCACAAAGGACATGGGGGCCACAACAACGTTTGACACCGGCAAAGACATGGCTAAAACTATTGTTGCCATTATCGTGAAACATAACGACTAGCATAAGCCTATTCGACATTATCTTGTCTCCAATACTATACCAGATGATGACACAGCAGTAGAAAAACTAGCCTGACAAGCCAAACTCTACTTCATGATTGAGAATGACTTGTACAAGTGGGCACATAACGGAGTACTACTGAAGTGCATCACATCTAAAGGTGGCTCAAGCTCCTCACAGATATCCACGAGGAAATATGAGGAGCACATATCGGAGGACTCACTTTGGTTGGTAAATCTTTTGGACATGGCTTTTACTAGCCCACTACCCTACAAGACATGTGTAACCTGGTATGATGATGCAAAGCTTGCTAATTTTATAGCAAGCACATCAAAATACCAGTAGAGGCCTTGCAGACTATACCGCTTTCATGGCCTTTCTTATGTCATGGGCTTGATATTCTTAGACATTTTCCCCGATCCAAAGGTGGATATAAGTTCTTGTTCATGGTTATCGACAAGTTCACCAAGCGTATTGAAGCAGAACCAGCATAAGAAATTAAATTTGAGTAGGCTATCAAGTTCATCAAGAGTGTTTTCTACTGATATGGACTTCCTCCTCATATTCTTACTAACAATGGCTCCAAGTTCCAAAGTGGTGATTTCCACGAATACTGCATCAATTTTAGAGTCAAGATTTGCTATGCTTCTGTGTCACATCCTCAGAGCAATGGCCAAGTTAAATGTGCCAACAATACTACTTCAAGAAATCAAGACCCGCATATATGATCAGTTCATTGCCTATGACAAACGTTGGGTCGAAGAGTTACCTTCAGTACTATGGGCCATGAACATAATACTGACAACAACCACAAAGGAGACTCTTTTCTTCTTAGTCTATGGATCCGAGGCAATGGTACCCACCAAGCTTTGCCATGTATCCACCAAAATAGAAGCATACTCCAATGAGCAATTATACGAATGACAAGCGGATGATGTCAACTTACTTGAGGAACACTAAGAATGTGTCGCTCTACGAGCCACATGATATCAATAGGCTCTTCATTAATATCATGAGAAGTGTATCCGGGCTTGTGCATTCACTATAGGAGATTATGTCTTGAGAAGAATTCAGAGCCAAGCAGGACAATACAAGCTTTTCCCCAAGTAGGAGGATCCCTACAAGGTGGTCCAAACACTTCTACTCGGTGTGTACAAAATTGCCGACAACGATAGTTGTGAGTTATCGGTTCATGGAACATCGACAAATTACATAAATTTTATGTATAATTAGTTGAGTTTGTAAGTTCCACCTATATACATTTCTTTCTAGATATCAATAAAGTGTGACATATTTTCCCCCATAATCCCATATTTTACATATAAACTTCAGTAACAAGTATATAACTTCTATGCCTTATATGTTCTCTAGTTATTCAATAGATAAGGGACGCCCTATATTTCCAAATAGCTAAGGGCTAGGAGAACACGCTTCTCATTATAACACGACTAGTTGTGTAGTCAGAAATTGGTTTGCCCAACTTCACAGCTGATAGCTAGGGGCATTCTTGCTTGTATTATTATGTGTATGTATTCTGGCTACCTTCCCGGAACAGTCATTTCGATAATACAATCAAGAGTTAGGGGAAGTATAAGACATGTTATCCGACAAGGATTCCCGATAAGATATAAAAGTATATGAAAAATACACACAACAGTGGTACAATTTACTATAGCACAAATTTCATAAGCATATTAGTTATAGATATAGGCATATGATAACTAATGTCGCTAACCAAGTATTGTTCAAGATAGAAAATTACATTACCAGGATAGCCATTGTGAGTCCATGGTATTAAAGATGTTCTCGGCCAACCCAATGAAAAACCTGGCTAGCGAATCAATATCCTTGGATGACCAATGAGACCTACTAAAGCTGATAGAAAATTGAGGTCTACAAATGGGTGAGGATCCTTTATGAAGGTCAAAATGTGTCCTCCAACATAATGACTCACTTGAGTACACTCTTCCTTGAGGCACTTATCGATTTCACTAGGGAGATCCTTGAGATCGATGCAGCACTCGCTCATCCATTGTAAATACCCTCACAATGACTTACATGGGATTGGCCATGGAATACAAAGCCCCTAAAAAATGTGAAGGAGCATTTGATACACGTTCTCTAAATAGGTCAAGAATCATGCATCCCTGTCCCGTAGGGTCTTTAGTTCTTGGTCTTGCTTGAGTACGACGATCTCGTGCACCAACTTCTCCCTCTCCAATTTGATATCCAAGTGCCTAAGTTGTCGTCAGAAGTTCTCACATGATTCTTTGTAACCTGTCGAGAACACATGTTATTTCTCAGAACTTAAGAAGAGCACATACTTTCAAGGGATTTAGAGGGAACTCATACTTTGGCATTGCGCTTAGAAAAACTTAAGTTGAGCTTGAAGGGAAGTAATCTCTTTCTAGGTTGCTTTGTCAGGTACAACGGATATCGGGGAAGAATCCAATATTGCTATTATCTTGGGTGATTGACCACATTGCTTGTCGGTCACTGTATCCTCTTCTTCCACTCTACAAGGAAACATAGGAAAAGAGGACGAGAACATTAGAAGCCTAGATAGTAATATTAAGAGTACCTTTAAATACAAAAGTTGTTTCGACAACAAAACATGAAGGGATACTTAAAAATATCGTCTAAAAAGTTTAATCTTTTAAGAAGAGGTTGATGATGCCCTCGCCAAGGTTCTCCAACTCAGCCATCATGTCCTCCCACTAGTCATTGAGTGTACCCGCCTGCAGCATGTTTTCTAGGTCAACCTTATGGGGTTGAAGGTGCAGACAGGCTAGGACATGGTATGCTTTGGTCTTGAGATTGTTCTAAGCATCCTTACTGGCCTTGTCGAAGAAGTCAGTGGAAACCTTCACTAATGTAGTCACTAGTTCCCCATGAGAGGCTAAGACAGATGTCTCATTAGGGCCACCAGTTCATACATCAGTAGATATTGGTTCATAGATGTCGATGTTCAATTGGTTCGATGGCTATATTCAGCTTAGGGGGCAACATGATGAAGACGATGAATGGGCTGCGAAAATATCCAAAGTGATGAAGTAACAATTTGGCTTGAAATTGAAGAGGGAGAATTTTATGTATCGGCCTTCATATTCTGAGTGGTTTGATAGAGTACCGTTATCATGCCGATATAAGATGATAGACTTCTCCAAGTTTTTAGGGCAAGACAACATATCAATAGTTGAACACGTTTGCCGATTCTTGGCTCAGTGCAGACAAGCATTAGCAAAGAAGCTTTGATAGGTAGGTTGTTTCCATTGTCACTATCCGGATCGGCTTTCAATTAGTTTTCAACATTGTCACAAAGTTCAATTAGAGGATGAGTCGATCTAGAAGAACAATTTCACAAACACTTCTTTGCATATATCTATGAGATGTGGCTCATAGATTTGATATTGGTGAAGTAGAGGAAGGAGGAATCGGTTTCAGAATACATTTAAAGATTTTGTAATGTACGAAGCCGATGCTACAGTTTGGACTTAAAGCAATGAACAGTTAGCAGAGCTAACCTTCTAAGGACTATCAAGACGCATTAGAAGGAAGTTTTTCTCCCGAGAGTTTGATAGCTTAGCACATTTTATGCAGATCATATCAGCTCATGAAAGTCAATTGCAAGAAGTAGGGGAGGAGATTTAAGAGTTGTGGGAGCCTAAGGTTATTTCGAAGTATAAGGACTCATGCTTCGAAATTTTGGGACATATGTTTACACCAAAATTTGGTAAGCACCGTAAACAAGATTGAAGAATCGATTGGCTTATAGAAAAAGTGTGATTGATATAGGAAAAGAACCAATTGGACGGATTGAGAATGAATTTTGTTTAGTCAAAAGACAGAAAGTTATTCAAATAAGATCGAGTGTAAAAAGGAGTCGTGAAAATCACGAAAGAGTACTTTTATTTTTATAGAATATATCTATAAATGTTGTTTAGAAAATAATCTTTAGAGGTTGTCTGTAACCACGTTAAATTCTTATAACTCAAAGGATATAAATATAGAATTTAGAAACTTGTAAATTACTGTGACTATAGATCTCTCATTATATATGATAATAGCAGAGAACATAGACCCTACGTACATATACATATGCTGTAACTGGACATGTATTCTGTATAGTGAAAAAGTTACGAAAAAAGAAAGCAACTTTTTCTAAAGGAAAATGGCATATGCTGCTGCTAGTGCTAGTGACCGGTGGCTCCGACGGCGGCGATGAGGTCACCGCCTAGCACCGCGCTGCACGAACACCACCACACCACTCCAGCACTCCTCCCGACTCCCCACACCGAGTGGTCTCTCGCCGCAGACTTGGGCCGGGGGAGCTTCAGCTAGCTAGCTCCGAGCTCTTGCCGTGTGCTGCTGTTGCCAGCCATGGCGATTCCACTGCTGCTGCTGCTGCTCTTGCTGGCCATGTCCACAGGCTCAGATGGGGCATTCTGCGTGTGCAAGCCCGACCAGAGCCCGGCGGCGATGCAGAAAGCTATCGACTACGCGTGCTGGCGCGGCGCCGACTGCACGCAGATCATGCAGAGCGGGGTGTGCTACCAGCCCAGCACCATCGTGGCGCACTGCTCCTACGCCGCCAACAGCTACTTCCAGAAGAACAGCCCCATCGACGCCACCTGCGACTTCGGCGGCGTCGCCACCCTCACCACCACCGACCCCAGCTCCGGCACCTGCAAGTACCCCGCCTCCGCCAGCGGTGTAGGCACCGGCACCGGCACAGGCACAGGCACGGGAACAAGCACCGGAGCTGGCACCGGCACTGGAGTTGGCAAAGGTACTGGTGGTGCAGGCACCAGCACAGGGTAGGCACTGGAACCGGCACCGGTGCAGTCACCAGCACAGGCACTGGTGCCGGCACCGGGAACACGACCCCAGGGTCGACAACCGGCACTCAGGGAGGCGCCCTGAGCCGTACGGCCCATCAGCTGGCGCCATGAACCCCGACTACAATGAGGCCGCGCCGGCGCGCTCCCAGCTGGCCGCCGTCACCGCCGCTCTCCTCGCAGCCGCACCGTTCCTACTTCATCTCATCTAGAAGGCAGAAAATGGCGGCGTATCCCGTCTCGTCGGCGGTGGTGGGGGCGCAGGCGCCGGCTGGAGTTGGCGAGCATGCAATGCGTCGTCGGCGTTTGTCTCGCCCGCCTTTCCAGCCGCCCTGCTGGTTTTGATCGATCATCAGTAGTCCTACTTCCGTAGTAGCCTCTCTATTATTCGACTGACGAACTCCTCGTGTGCTGATGGCTAGCACGTGCCGTGCTGTACTGGTGCAAATTCGATGTAGTAGAAGAGAGATCTAGAGATATTTCGTGGCAAATTTTTTTTTTTGGGAAAACACCACACCCCCATAGGCTTGAAATACATGTCTAGATATAAGGTATATCTATACTGCCTAATAGACCAAATTCCTCCAGACGATATAGGATCCCTATATCAGATTCTAGCCAACACACTGCCTTTAAAGGATCATTTTCATACCACTAGTCTAACCAACAAAAAGAAGAAATTGCATGGTTAATGCTATAAAAGTTGACTAGGTCTAGAGGAAAATCCAAAAGCATCACCCACCCCTGATAATAAAAGAAGCATTGGACCAATTAGGCCCCTGATCATGTCTAACAAAGCGGACCTCATGAATTCCATCATAATCAATAGGGGGACCATGGACCAGAGCATCACGTTGCATAGGTGATCTTATTTTAAACAAACCAATAGCATTTGGATGAGGATATGAAGCAAGAACTCTAATATTCTAACCCGATCAAGAAACTCTCCTAACTCAAAACGATGCTCATCCCCCTGATCCACAGGCAAAGGAGGATGGACAATACCCAAGAAAAAACTGTTCATGTCTACGAGGAGCAGTATCAATACCAGTAATGTCCACCCTACGGAGATGATGTGGCCAAGTTGGAACAAGATTCTGACCTTGCGGGATGAAGTGGAGAGGATCCGGCTATAGATTCGCCTTATGAAGCAGATGCTAGATTGATCTGTGGAGTAGGTGAGTCAGATAGCGGGGGAGACGGTTTAACCCAAATTTTTTTTCTCCTTAAAAATCTCTCTCCTTTTAACGGAAACAGGCTTATCCACACCCGCCTTTTAGCGCCGCTTGAGGCCCAAAAACCTTTTGGGCTTTCGCCTTAAGCAGCTGCACTTTGGACTAGACCAAGTCTATAGTAAACTTAGGTTGTGTTTGCGATAGCTAAAATATAAAAGATTAAAAAAATTGCTTCATAACTTATTTTATTAAAAAAATCATTTCTATGCTTAATATTTTGGGAATGAAATTAAATTGATTCATAGATATCTGCTTCGTTTCTCTCAAATGATACTCGATAACTCTCTCCTATAGTTTTATAGTATGACTCATTAACTTAATTTCTCGGTAATTAGTACAACTTTGGATATCTCTCTTATTCTTATAGATTAGTATAAATATACTTTTTCTCCACTCCTCAGGCATCGTGTTCGATTGAAAAATATTGTTGAGCAACTTAATTAGCCATACTATAGCTATATCTTCGAGATATCTCAACAACTTGATTGGAATTATTAGGCCCCATCGCTTTACCGCTTTCCTCCATTTCAAAGCTCCTCTGATCTCAGATTTTTGAATCCTCCGCACAAAGCGTCCATTGGTGTCATCCGACAATTTGTCCAACTGGATAGTGGTATCCTCCTTCACGCTATTAAACAAATTATTAAAATACTCTTGCTATCTATGCGGTCTTATTCGCCTTCAATAAGAGTTGCTCTATCTCATTCTTAATGCACTTAACTTGGTTGAATTCTATTAACTTTATAGATGTCATTGTTTTCTTTCTTCATACTCAGACGCTGATAAACATCCTTGAAAGCCCACCCCTTTACCTTACTCATAGCTTGTTTTGCGGTCTTCTTTGCCACCTTATATTAGGGTGAAAGCACTGATAGCATTTTTTCTTCTTCTTAATAGTTATTTGCATGTCCTCGTTCTACCACCAAGTGTCTTAAGTTTCGCATCCTTCTGTTCGCGCCGGATCCCGCGTGCCCGATGCGAACACGCCAATGTCTAGGAGGTCTGCTTAGCTCCAGTGCAAGCCGATCGGCTTCTCTCCGTGGCTCGAGGTACACACGCCGGGGACCGTGGGACTCGCTCGGCTCCGACACGACGGTGCGGGTGTGGGCGTCCCAGTCAACTTGACCCTGCAATTAATAAGGTGGTGAGGCGAACGTGTCAATCGGACGATGGGCCGATATGAGTTCTCGCTGTCGGCTGGCTGCTGATAGGATCGAGTTGATCATTGACCGCGTCTGGATGGCTCCTGCTATCGGCTGGTCGCCGATAGGAATCAGGACATTCTTCCATCGGCTAGGGAGCCAATGAAGGCGTGGATAGATGTTGACGAAGGACGTGATGACTCTGGGTGTAGCGAAAGCGAGATCCTGATCCATCGGCCACAGAGCTGATTAGGCACCAAAGGGCATTCAGAGAATAGCAAAGCACGCGGGATATCTCCTGGTTGCCGATGAAAGATGTAGTGGTCGTTCATCGGCTGGAAAGCCGATGAAGGCATATGCGAACTGGCAAGGAATCTGTTCGCGCCGAATCCAAGCATGAGCACGCTGATGCCTAGGAGGTCTACCTAGCTCTAGTGCATGTTGATTGGCTTCTCTCCGTGAGGCGAACGGGTCAATCAGATGATGGGCCGATATGAGACCTCGCTATCGACTGGCTGCCAATAGGATCGGGTTGGTCATCAGCCGCATCCGGATGGCTCCTGCTATCGGCCGATAGCCGATAGGAATCAGAACGCCCTTCAATCGACTAGGGAGCTAATGAGGGCGTGGGCAGGTGTTGATGAGGGATCGGCCGCAGAGCCGATGGAAGCACAGGATTGTACACGGAGATTAGCAAGTCGCACCGGAACCCTCCTGGTAGTCAACAAAACCTGTCGCAGCCGTTCATTGGCTGGAAAGCCGATGAAGGTATATGTGAAATGGCAAGGAATCGTATAAAAGTCACGGGCTGCAAAGCCGATGCCGCTTCGGATATGGCAGCACGAGACCCGTTGCCCGCCATGACGACGCCGCTAACACCGAATCTCAAAGATCGGATCTAACCGAGATAATACGAAATCGAGGCTAGTGGCAACGGGATGGTAGATACCGGATCGGACGTGCTGAAGTAAGAGCACAGCAAACCCATCGGCTAACTGAGCCGATAAGTGGACGTCTCTCTGAAGATAGGTACGCATCGGCTGGAAGGCCGATGCGCTTGGCATGGCGCTTAGGGAAAGTCTCTTAAGACTGGTGCGTATCGGCTGAAGAGCCAATACACTAGGCGTGATGCTCAACATATGGATAACTCATCGGCTAGCACTCCGATAGATCAATAGACCCTGCATGGACGTGATGCGATACATCCGATCGGCCTAAGAGGTCAAACCTAACCGATGCAGCCTTAGACAAAGCGAGACATATCGAGATAGTGGTAGGACTTACCCCTTCACCGGAGATCGGACCTAATCGATGCAGCCCCACGTCGAGAGCCAGACCCCGCCGGTAAAAGACCTAGATGAACTAGGGTGGCGATACGTCGAGAATTGTATTGATCGAGAGATTCATTTCTTTACATGTCTCTAGTGGTCTATATTTATACGCTGGGTTTACAGAGTCCAACACGTTTTCAACCATTGGATGTTACTTCCTAACAAAAATAAAGAAAAATTTCTCTAAAGAAGTTAACTAACTAACTAAATCTTCCTATCCATATAAGATAAGATTTACAAAAGATAAAATACCCTGCCATGGGTTCCACGGCTCCTCTGTAAACTCGGTCTTATTTGGATAATCTTCTATTCTTAGACCGAATCTCTCCTTGCTCCATTCGATCGGCTTTCTTCCTATAGCAATCAGACCTCCCTTCACTCAAGCCGATCCTTTTCCATCTTCTCCATGGGCTTGTCTAGGTCTTGTTGTTAAAACTCCTCCTTGGACCCAACTCCATCCGGATAGTTCTCTATCCTCAAACCGATCCAATCTTCCACTAGTTTGATCGGCTTCTCTACAGTACTGATCGGCTTTGTCCCACGAGCCAATCAGTATTTCCATCGGTCGATCCTGTTTACAGGCTGAATTAAATTCCAGCGTTAACACATGCCCTCCAATTTTGGAGTTTGCCAACAGACTACGAAATTTCGAGCCGTTGGAAGTCTCCGCAAACCAGGATGGCCTATTAAAACCTGCAAATGATAATTAATTGGCCCAGATTCCTGCCTAGGTCACTTCGCCTCTATAAAGTATACCATCGCTTCATCCTTCTTCCACACACTTCCTCTCCATCAGAGCCCCCATCCTCAATGAGCTCCAACGACTAAAGGCGAACCTTCGCAGATCACTTTATTGGCCGCTAAACTTCTCTCCTCCTTCCTCCACGCGATGGCGTCGACACACGCAGTCTCTGAGGTAACTATCGTGTAGTCGGGTTCTTATTCACTGTAGGATCTCAAGAGTTTTCGATCGCCCCGGTTTCTTTTACCTTGGCCCTATGGGTAACGAAGATCCAACTGATTTCATAAATTCCAAAACAGAAAGGATCCCATATAAACATTCATCTATGGCCATCACCGATTGGACCAATAGCTTCAGATCTTGGCCTGGTAAACTCCCGGGATGGAGAAACTGGTACCTCAGGGTTTCTGCCTCTAAAAAGTCATTCTGGAAAGACTTGGAAATAGGTCACTGCATCAATCTTTCTTTAACCGATATGGTAAAAAATAAACCTTTGCTCGCATCGGCTTCTTATTTCTGGTCGGATATTCTAAATGCCTTTATGTTTGGGCATGGACCAATGACCCCCACTCTAATGGATGTCACCATGTTGACCTGCCTTAACACCACCCATTATGTAAATCCGTTCATCCTCAAATTCAAACCCACTCATTGGCTGAACACCAAAAACATCAGAGGTTGGACTAAATACATCTCCCTGCACAAAATGACCTCCGGCCAAGTCGATGAACGGGAACATGTGGCATTCCTGAATCTTTGGTTGAAACGGTTTGTCTTCGGTGGTTCAACTCTTGGTCCAACCACTAACATACAATGCCTGGTGGAGCACCTGGCCAATCATCACTGCATTCCGATGGGGCAATATCTTCTTGGAGCCACGTATCAACAGCTTCATCAGGTGGCGAATAAGTTATTGGCAGGTCAACTAGTCGGTCATATTGGTGGTCCCTGGTGGTTTATACAGCTTTGGTTGAACGTCTACACCTCCAGAGTTATTCCCAGGACCCCTTTTCCTTCTTTGACATATCCGACTGATTACCCGGAAGAAGATGAAGCCAGTCGACGCCGATGTATTTCTTTGGGTGAAGCCGCATCGGCTCTTCATGGAAGCAAAATGACCCCCCTCGGACTCAGACAGTGGTTTAAATATTTTTACTACAGCATTACTAAAGAAGTCGCCATCTGGTTTGCGTATGAGGACGATTCCAATGAATTCACTAGCCGATGAAGAATCGAAGATCGTATTCCTGTCATCCATAACTCATTCTTCTGCCAACTGGATTTTCATTGGGCCAATACCAACACCCGTCATACAAGTTCTACCATCCTTCTGTTGGCGCTCGTTAGTTGGGTTTTGGCTAACTCCCCATTGGCTTATTCTTCATCGGCAAACTCTAAGCTCGAGGAGAAGTAAATAGTGGCTTGGAGTACGATCGGCTTAGGATGATGGCAACATCTTTGTCCTTAGGGACCATCTCCACCTTCGAGCCCTGCATATCCAACACCAAACTTTTTGCTCGATGGTGGTCGGAATTGGGAAGGCATCTATTTAGTTTATCGGTTGAACATTATTGTCTGCGCCTCAACCCTGACTACGTCGAATCCGATGAAGAGGTAATCTTTCTTCTTGTACTACCTTTTCTACATCATATTGAATTTCGACTGTGTCTTAATTCCCATGATTTCATAGGCTGGTGACAAAGATGCACCTACAACCAGCGCAAGTGGTCGGCCGATTGTTTATCAACCTCCATCGGTTAGATCCATCCTTGGACAAAGTGCTCCACCTCCATCGGCTCTTCTCCGAGTATCGCGAACATTAGGGTTAAAGCACAAGAAACTGGCTACTCGAACGGTTTCTAAGAAGCAAAAACCCGACGCTAATGTCGCAATCATCACACCAGCTTCGCGAAGCCCTTCTCCCATGACGATCTTGACTTCTTCATCCCCATTGGTATGTGCCAGTATTAATTCTTCTCCGTTGCCTTTGCATTTATCTTGACACCTTCACTTTGCAGCCTGAACCATTTGGCTCCTGAAATCCAACTGCTGGACACCGTTACCAGGACTAAGCCGATGGTCTCCTCAGAAGTCATGGCATCCGATCCTTAAGCCACTTCACATCAAGCCGATACCCACATAATAACTCAAGCTGCTCCTGCTGCATCCCAGGTATATCCATCTTACATGTTATTTTTGTCCTGGCTCATGATCCTCCTATTTACCGATGTTAACGTGCAATCATTAGCTGACCTATTCTTCTTCGACATCAGCAAATATTTAGATACAGAGGAAGACTTAGCCACCAGTGTAGCAATTGAACCATTTCTACCAGCCCATGCACGCGAGCAACTATCATATATTATGCATCGGCTGGAAATTCCGATTGACTCACTGGTGGAAGATTACAGGCCGATCTGGGGAAGACTCGCTGAAATTGAACATCTACTGCCCAAAGAGTTGACCAACGTACTCACGCCTGCTGTCTACTTGGAATTTCAAAGGACCCAGCTGATCGCATCAAGACGACGCATAGCCGATCAAGTTGAGCAAAGCAGTCTAGCTCAGAACTATCGGCTATCCGCCCAAAGCGAAAAGAAGAAGCTTGATGAAATGACAGCTGACCTTCAATGCACCAGCACCAAGCTTGGTCTCCTGAAGAAACGAGAAGCCGATTTGATGGCGGAACTCGATAAAGTGTGTGACGACATCAAATCCACCGAATCCCATCTCATCAGCCTACCACAATCAATCCAAGATAAGAGGCCAAGATAGCAGACAGAGTACGACTTGCAGTTCATTAGCATAAGAATTTGAAGACCATCCTTGGATCCGGTGAGAATGACATCCATGCCATCAACGAAATAGACCAAGTCTGCCTGCGTGCGATCGAGGCCATTAAGAAATACCTGTAAAATTTTAGCCTCGGAGAAAAACCCAAGATGTCATCCTAAACATTGACTGCTTGCAATAGAATTCAATCAGCTTGATCAATGAAATTTGTATATATATATATATATTCCCTAAAGGCGATATCTCAACGATATCGGCCATGTGTAACCGATATAATCATATCGGCTTCCGTATATTAGAAATCGGCTACGCCTTAGCCGATTTACACAAACAAAACCATTAGCTGATACCACTTTTAAGAGCTCGTCCGTCTTGAAAAGAATTTAAAAATCGGCTATGCTCAGCCAATTTAGGCGCCTACCCAAATGCTAGGATAATACCTCTTTAAATATTTTCCATTGAGCACTTTGGCAAATTTCTCCCCTTCAAGACTCTCTAGCATATAGGCATTGTCAGGCACACACCGATTGATCCGATAGGGCCCTTCCCAATTGGGTGACCATTTTCTAAACTTATTATCTCTAGATCCAATCGGTAAAATCAATTTCTAAACGAGATCTGATTAAATGTTTTTCTGAGGGAGATCTCGTTTGTGGAATACTGTTGGTGTATACATGTTTGCCAATAGGTCCTTATTTTGCCAAGTTTCCTTCGTCTCTATCGGCAAAGGCACATGATCTTGATCAAGCTCTTGAGTTGATGATTCTTGTATCGTCTTCTTGATTAGATCTTGTAGTATCCATCCATACTCCCGATGGATTACTGAATCCTTGATAAAATGCTTCGTTAAACATTTCTTGCAATGGCTTGGGAGAATTCACCGGCGATGAATGGCCTGATTTTATCAAAACACATTTAGGTAACTGTGCTTTTTGAATCGGCCCTTGTTTAGTCATACTGAAGTATTCCAAACAAAGCTTCTAAAACTTATCCATATTCTGCTCTATATGCTGCCTCTAGTCTTTATTTAGATCCTCCATGGTAACTGGAACTATAATATTCTCATCGGCTTCTTCTTCGGATGAATATGCCCTGGAATTAACCTTTTCTTTAGACATATTGACAACAAGATGCCTCCCGGGTTGATGAGTAAAAATCTGACTTCTAATCAGGCATTTGTAGAGTCCTACTGGTTGATAAATGGAATTATATCACACCAACCGATAAAGGATCTTTAGGTTTTTCCGTCCAATCGGCTGATGAATGAAGATTTCTACCCTACCGGCTGATGAATGAAGTATGGTTCTTATTGGTTGATGAATGAAACCTTCCATCCCACCGGGCGTGCAAAAAAATATGTTCGCGCCGGATCCCGGTGCGAGCACGCCGATGCCTGAGAGGTCTGCTTAGCTCCAGTGCAGGTCGATCGGCTTCTCTCCGTGGCTCGAGGTACACGCGCCGGAGGCCATGGGGTTCGGTCGGGTCTGGCACGATTGTGCGGGTGCGGGCGTGCTGGTCAATTTGACCCTGCAATTGATAAGGAGGTGAGACGAACGGGTCAATCGGACAATGGGCCGATATGAGACCTCGCTATCGGCTAGCTACCGATAGGATCGGGTTGGTCATCGGCCGTGTTCGGATGACTCCTGCTATCGGCCGATAGCTGATAGGAATCGAAACGCCCTTCAATCGGCTTGGGAGCCAATGAGGGCGTGGGCAGGTGTCGATCAGGAATCGACCGCAGAGCCAATGGAGGCACAGGATTATATATAGAGATTAGCAAGTCGCGCGGGATCCCTCCTAGTAGTCAATGGAACCTGTTGCAGCCGCTCGTCGGCTGAAAAGCCGATGAAGGCATATGCGAAATGGCAAGAAATCGTATAAAAGACACGTGCTGTAAAGCCGATGCTACTCCGGATATGGCAGCATGAAACCCATTGCCCGCCGTGACGACGCCGCTAACGTCGAATCTCAAAGATTGGACCTAACCGAGACAGTACGAAACCGAGGCCAGTGGCAACGGGATGGTGGACGTCGGATTAGACGTGCTGAAGTAAGGGCGCAATGAACCCATCGGCTAGCTGAGCCAATGAGTAGACGTCTTTTTGAAGACAGGCGCGCATTGGCTGGAAGGCCGATAGGTTTGGCGTGGCGCTCAGGGGAAGTCTCTTAAGCCGATACACTAGGCGTGATGCTCAACATATGGATAACTCATCGGCTAGCACTCCAATGAAACGTCATACAGAGACCTATAAGCCTAAAGCTCATTCCACCGTCGGTAGCCTTGTAGATTGAACCTAACCAATGCAGCACAAGATCGACGATGGCGGGGAGAGCTTGATAGACCGATAGACCCTGCATGAACATGATGCGATACATCTGATCGACCTAAGAGGTTGAATCTAACTGATGCAGCCTTAGACAATGTGAGACATATCGAGATAGTGGCGGGACTTACCCCTTCGCTGGAGATCGGACCTAACCGATGCAGCCTCGCGTCAAGAGCCAGACCCTGCCGGTAAAAGACCTAGATGAACTAGGGTGGCGATGCGCCGAGTATTGTATTGATCGAGAGATTCATCTCTTTACATGTCTCTAGGCGTCTATATTTATACCCTAGGTTTACAGAGTCCGACGCATTTTCAATCATCAGACGTTACTTCCTAACAAAAATAAGTGAAAATATCTCTAAAGAAGTTAACTAACTAACTAAATCTTTCTATCCATATAAGATAAGATTTATAAAAGATAAAATACCCTATCATGGATTTCACGGCTCGTCCGCAAACTCGGTCTTATTTGGATAATCTTTTATTCTTAGACCGAATCTCTCCTTGCTCCACCCGATCGACTTCCTTCCTGTAGCAATCGGACCTCCCTCACTCAAGCCGATCCTTTTTCAAACTCTCCGTGGTCTTGTTTAGGTCTTGTTGTTAAAACTCCTCCTTGGACCCGACTCCATCCGGATAGTTCTCTGTCCTCAAACGGATCTAATCTTTCACTAGTTTGATCGGCTTCTCTACAGTACCGATCGGCTTTGTCCCATAAGCCGATCAGTATTTCCATTGGCCAATCCTGTTTACAGGCTGAATCAAATTCCGGCGTTAACAAAATGGTATAAAAGACACTGGCTGCAAAGCCGATGCCGCTCCCGATATGGCAGTACGAGACCTGTCGCCCGCCGTGATGACGGCCCTAGCACCGAATCTCGAAGATCGGACCTAACCAAGACAGTATGAGACCAAGGCTAACAGCAACGGGATGGTGGACGCTAGATTGGTTGTTCTAAAATAAGGGCGAAGTGAACCCATCGGCTAGCTGAGCCGATGAGAGGACGTCTCTCTGAAGACATGCATGCATCGGCTGGAAGGCTGATGCGCTTGACGTGGCACTCAAGGGAAGTCTCTGAAGACTGGTGCGTATCAGCTGAGGAGTCGATACGCTAGGCGTGTTGCTGAATGTATAGATAACTCATCGGCTAACACTTCGATGAAACGCTGTACAGAGACCTATAGGCCTAAAACTCAATCTAGTATCGGCAGCCTCGTAGGTCGAACCTAATCGATGCAGTACGAGACCGGCGATGGCGGAGAAAGCTTGATAGGCCGATAGACCCTGCACGGATATGATGCGATACATCTGATTGGCCTAAGAGGTCGAACCTAAATGATACAGTCTTAGATAGATCGAGATATATTGGGATAGTGGTGGAACTTACCCCTTTGCTAGAGATCGAAGTTAACCGATGCAGCCCCACGTTGAGAGCTAGACCCCGCCAATAGAAACCTAGATGAACTAGTGTGGCGATGTGCTGAAATAGTATTGATTGAATGATGTCTCTATATATTTTCAGGGGTCTATATTTATACCCTTAGTTTACAAGGTCCGACGCATTTACAACAACCATCGAACGTTATTTTCTAACAAAGATAAAGAAAAATATCTTTAAGAAAGTAACTAAACTAACTAAATCTTCCTATCATATAAGATACGATTTACATAAATATAATACCTTGCCATAAGGTCCACGGCTCCTTCTTAAACTTGGTCTTATTTGGATAACCTTTTATTCTTGGACCGAATATTTCCCTGCTTCGTTCGATCGGCTTCCTCCCTATAGCAATCAGACTCTTCTTTACTTAAGCTGATCTTTTTTTCAATCTTTCCCTGTGCTTTCTAAATTTTGGCATTAACACCTTCACTCCAAACAACTATGAAGCAATCTTCTGAACGTATGTTGCCATCTTCTTACATATGTTATTTGTATTGTAAAAGCCTTCTTCGATAACTTTTTCTTTGAAGACATTTGATGTCTCTCCTTGCAACTTGCACTACTTGGTTTCTTAGCTTATTTATCCATATGAGCATGTGACAGAAAGCAAAAGTCGATCATCGTCAGCTTGTGTTGAGAAACCACACATCTTTAGATATCATCTTGCAATCTACACATGCTCATTTATCTCCTCTTCTTATAAGGATAAAGTCAATCTGGCTAAAGTTTTGGCCGCTACTAAGTCACTAATTTGGATTGTCTATTAGTAAAGAAAGCATTGGCTTTCATCAGATAAAAACTATAGCAAAGTCTAAGATTTCATCTTCCTCCTAGTTACTATCATTGTAACAAAAACCTCCATGTGCCGCTTCAAAACATGTACTTATTGTCTCTATATGGCCATTAAGATCGTCTCCTATAAAAAACTTCTAGCTAGTAAATACAGCTCTAACTAATCTATGTAAATCTTTTCAGAAATATCTCTTAGCACTCTTATCTTATTTTACTTGAGAAACATACACACTAATTACGTTTAATTACGTTTAAAACTATATCAATAATGATAGTTTTAACTAAGATGATCCTATTTGTTTGTCTTCTCACCTCCACTATATTAGAATTACTACTTTAAAGTTATTTCTATATAATAGAGCTTAAAACTGATACTATTCACATCTTTTACTTTTTGACCCTTTTAATTAGTCTTTTAAACATACAAGATATTTACACGTCTCCTAACCGCTGTTTCGACTAGCTCTCTTAACTTATCTGAAATCTACGTTCTAACTATCTAAATTACTATCTAAATGACTAGGTTATTTACACTTCACATGCATCGAGTTATTTACACTTCACATACATTCAGATGTAAAAAAACTTTTACTCCTTTTTCATTAGACACGTCGATATAACGCGCTACTACTTATCGACCACCGCAAATTTTTCAGTGCATCATGGAAAAATGAAAACCAGGTGTATTGTTCTACCACCACAGGAATCCACTATTTTTATTACCCTTCTAGCTTAGTCAAATGATTTTTAAAGAAAGAGAGGGAGAAATAATCCTGAAAATCCCGGAAAATACCCTAAAATCCATGTTCACCCTTTTTCCTACCCATCCCTCTCACGCACACCTAGACCACAACGTCTTGGACCCACTTGGCATTGCCCTTGGGCAAGATCCATCTCTGTTCACTTTCTGTTCGCAAGAGACCACGCCGACCGCATTCTGGACGCGTGCCCCTCGACGTGTCCAACGCCAACCTCGTTAGCTACTTCCCCAGCTCGGTCGCTTCTCCTTACTCCCCACCCCAATACGGAGCAAACCGAGGGTGAGAGCTCCAGCTGCTCCCTCCTTCCTCATCGATTCCCCCTAAACTTGTTCCATTTGGTGCAGTGGCAGCGTGGGAACGCGGCCATGCCATCGGTACCCCCGGAGGACGCACCGAGCGCCGCCGCCGGGACATCGCCGCCATGCCGGCCTCACCCGGCCACACCAGGCCGCACCACTTCGCCAGCAACTCTCCCTCGGCGTCTTCTTCAAGAGCCCCCGAGAATCTCGGCCGGAGACGCAGCAAGATGGGAGATCGCACACCTTCTTCCCTATCTCCGGTGAACCGCCGCCACCGTCGATTCCGTCCCCTCCGGTGAGCCCCTACCAAATTTCTTTCTCTCACGCCATCCCTAGGAGGTCTCCAACACCATGCATGTCTGTCTAGACGATCCGCTGTGTTAAAGCCGATTGGCTGAGATATCCGATGGAGAGTTTAATGCAGAGTTTAATACAGTCATCTGAGACAAACTATATAAAAACCGATTAGATTAGTAGAAGTTTGAATCGGCTTAAAGACAGGAAATGATCGATTTGATCGATTTGAGTAAAATAAGGTCCGATAGCTATAGTAGAGAAGCCGATCAGGTTGTAAAAGACTCGGTTACAAATTTGAAGATTTTTCAGATGAAACCGGGTTTGCAAAAGAGCCGTAGACTTCACGGCATAATGTTTGTTTTTTGAATTGTAAGCTTACTTTAGGAAGGTTTAGAAAGATTTAGATGGTTAGTTAACTTCTTTAGTAATATTTTTCTTACTAGGAAATAATGTCTGATGGTTCGTAGACGCGTCGGAATCTGTCTGGTATAAATATAGATCCCTGGAAACATGTAAAAATCTTTTGATCATATACAAATTCGGCACATCGCCACCCTAGTTCATCTAGTGTTTACTGGCGGGTTCTGGCTCTTAACGTGAGACTACATTGGTTAAGTCTGATCTGATTCCGCTACTATCTGTTTAAGGCTGCATCATTTAGATTCGAATTCTTAGTCAGATCAGGTGTACCGCATCACGTGTGTATAGGACCTATCGGCCTGTTAAGCTCCCTTTGTCGTCGTCAATCTCGTGCTGCATCGGTTAGGTCCGATCAACGGGGCTACCGATGGTATATTAAGCTTCAGGCCTATAGTCTTCTGCACGGCATCTCATCGGAGTGAGTAGCCGATGAGTTATCCATGCTCTGAGCTTCACGCCCAGCGTATCGGTCCCCCAGCCGATACGTACCTGCCTTTAAAGAGGCGTCCACTCATCGGCTCAGCTAGCCGATGGGTTCGTTCATATCCTTGCTACGGCATAGCCGATCTGACGCCCTCCGTATCATCGTCGCAGGCTTCGGCCTTGTACTGTCTCGGTTAGGTCCGATTTTCGAGATTCGGTGTTAATAGCGCTGTCACGGCGGGCGACGGGTCTCGTGCTGTCATATCCAGAGCGGCATCGGCTTTGCAGTCCGTGCCTTCTTATACTCTTCCTTGCCTAGGCCGTATGCGCCTTCATTGGTTTTTTCAGCCGATGAATCACTGTTCGTCTGTCCAGAGGGATCCTGTGCGCCTCGCTATCCTCTGAGCACACCCTGGTTCCTTCATCGGCTCTACGGTCGATCTCTTATCGACACCTGTCCACATCGGCTCCCCAGTCGATCGAAGAGCATCCCGATCCTATCGATAGCCAGTCAATAGCGAGCGTCTGTATCGGACTCGCTCGTCTCACTTCCTTGTTAATTGCAGGGTCAAATTGACTGGCATGCTCGCGAACCTCGAGGCTTAAGGACCTGTATTGGAGATAAGCAGACCTCCTAGGCCTTCGCGTGACCGAGCCACCGTCCCTTCCCGGTTGTGGGATTTTTGGTGGTGAGCATGCTTTTTGGCACGTCCGGTGGGACAAGAAGACCTTTTTACATCAGTTGTAAGTCCTTCATCAACGGTGCTCTAATGGTGGGTAAAGAAATCAACATAGACAACGTAGTCCTAGTAACAATGATGGATTTAACTGAGGAGCAGAGATACCAGGTGGAGTAGAACACAGCTAATTTTTAGAAGCTCTGTATGGAGTCCTTCAGTATGACTCGACAAGGGCCGATTCAAAAGTCTAAAATGCCAAAGCCAGTTTTGAAAGAAGAATTGAGCTGATCGCCGCCTATTAGTCCTCAGAAGCTACTACAAGAGATAGTTGATGAAGCTATTCACCACGCGCTTATTAACCAATCGGGTGTACTGGTGAATACTTTGCACAACTTAATCAAGAAAACTATGGATGGATCTATTGTTAAAGAACCTAATCAAGGGCCGGTGTATTTACCGATGAGAACAGAACAACCACAGGTTACTTACGGATCTAGAAGGGATATTTCGACAAATATGTTTCCGTCAGTACAAGAGCGGATTAGGGGGCAACATGAAGACGTGATGCTAGGGTATCATCGGACAACCTATTACGGGTGATATAAGCAAGAATATTCTGGTAATAATTATCAAGGAGATAATTATGGATCATGTCAGATACCAACTTTGATTCCACAGTATCAGAAAGAGAATAGAAAGGAAGAAGATTGGACTGCCAGAATTGCGGAAGTTGTAAGGGAGCAATTTGGCATTAAGCCTAAAGAACAAACTTTCATGTATCGTCACCCTTACCCAGAGTGGTTCGACAGAATTCTACTGCCACACCGATTCAAAATTCTAGATTTCTCCAGGTTCTCAGGGCAAGATATCGTATCTACGATGGGACATATTAGCCGATTCCTGGCTCAATGTGGGGAGGCATCGGCTGATGAAGCTCTGAGGGTCTGATTATTTCCATTGTCTTTATCTGGACCAGCCTTTTCTTGGCTTGGTTTTCTTTGTTACCTCCAAATTCAATCAGGTGATGGGTTGATTTGGAGAAATAATTCCATAAATATTTCTTTGCCGGAATTCAAGAGTTGAGGTTGTCAGACTTAACATCGGTTACACAAAGGCACGATGAATCAGTTCTGGAATTCATCCAGCATTTCCGAGACGTCTAAAGCCGATGTTACAGTCTTATTTTAAGTGACGGACAACTAGCCGATTTGGCTTTCTAAGAATTGTTGGCTCTGATTCGGGAATGTTTCTCTTCACAAGAGTTTGAAAGTTTGTCTCATCTACTCCAGAGAGTATCGGCTCATGAAAGCCGATTTGCAGGTGCCAAGAAAGAGAGATACCATCGGAAAGCCGATCAGCTATAGGTGTACGCATCGGACTCGGATAATGAGGGATCCGATGCAGAGGTGGGTCTAGCGGAATGGACCAGGAATAAGAAACCCGTATCATGTCCATGGATCAAGCAAATAAAGAAGAAAGATATGATTTTGATATTAACAAAGCTGATAAGATATTTGATCTTCTTTTCCAAGAGAAGCAGATTTAATTGCCACCGAACCATGTAATCCCATCTGTCGAAGAACTTAGAAAGAAAAAGTATTGCAAATGGCACAATTCAATATCATATCATACCAATGAGTGCAAGGTCTTCCGGTAACAGTTACAATTGGCTGTCGAACAGGGGAGAATCAAGTTCAAGGACAAAAAGCCGATGAAGGTTGACGAGAATACTTTCTCGGTGAATATGGTGATTACAGGAACCTCAGGAGATCGGTCCGATGAAAAAAGGTGCTGGAAGAGGTTAAAAGTTACCTCATCGGACGTAATCAAAAAATATTCTAGATTGCAAGACGAAGAAAGACGAGCTAAGGTATAATCCACACTGGGACTGTCCCTTTTTTCTAGTACTGTTGGGATTAAAATATGAGGTTGCCGTCAATCGAGGACTGTCCTGAATGTAACAAACCAGGGTCTCGGGACTGTGACCAGAGCAGAACGTTGTATGATCGGCCTTCCATCACTAGGGCATCGGCACATAGCCGATTAGGGCCGATCACGAAGAGTATGGTCAAAGGATAGTTAAGGACTTAGAGTTAAACAAAGTATCATACCCCATGAAAGATCAGTGGTGTCCGTCCGGGATTTTTACGAAGAATTAGAAAAGAAGGGCATAAAGGCTGCGGCATAGAGAGCAGCATAAAAGACAACGGCAGGACCATGAAGAAGCCGATCGGAGCCAGAAAATTAAAAAAAATATGGGAAGTAAAGCAAAAAGAGGATGAGGCTGGTACATCGGCTCAGGCTAACATGGTATTCTTCTTACCGATGGAATATAAAGCATGTATATGTGATGAAGAAGGTCAAGAAGAAGATTTTGCCCAATTAATATTGGAACCGAGTCAAGCCATATTTGACAAGCCAGAAGAATCCAAGCATCGACACCTAAAATCATTGTATATCAACGGGTATGTCGATGGGAAGCCGATGGCAAAGATGCTAGTTGACGGAGGTGCAGCCGTCAATTTGATGCCGTATTCTACATACCGCAAATTGGGTAAGACGGCTGGAGACTTAATTAAAACAAATATGGTTTTAAAAGACTTCGGAGGCAATCCATCAGAAGGGAGTGCTGAATGTGGAGCTAACTGTTAGAAGCAAGACATTGCCTACCATATTTTTTTGTCATCGATAGTAAGGGGTCGTATAGTCTACTCCTTGGTAGGTATTGGATTCACGCCAACTGTTGTATTCCTTCAACAATGCATCAAAGCCTCATACAGTAGCAAGGAGATAGAGTTAAAGTGATCGTGGCCGATCAGTCGACTAGTGTGGCAACAACTGATATGCCATTCTGGGAAGCTGATGGGTTCAACTGCCTGTCCGGATAAACATGGGTGGGAAATTTCCTGGACGTGATTGATAAAGGAATAAAGCTGATTCAGCAAGTCGGCTCGGATCCATTGTTTCCATGGGAAATATAAAAGACTTCGAAGGAAAGTTAGGGCAAGGTTTTACGTTGGCTAATGAGTTAGAACAAATAGATATAGGTTCAGGAGACAAGCCAAGGCCGACGTACATTAGTAAAAATTATTAAAGGAATTTTGGGAATGCTTTGCTTGGGATTACCATGAGATGCTGGGATTAAGCCGATCGATTGTGGAACATCGGCTTCCTATCAGACCGGGATATCGGCCATTTAGACAGCCACAGAGGAGATTCAAAGTAGAGTGGCATGATGAAATCAAAGCGGAGATCACAAAGTTATACGATGCAAATTTCATCAAACCATGCCGATATGCTGAATGGGTGTCCAATATTGTCCCAATGAAGAAGAAAAACGGAAAGTTAAGAATATGCATCGACTTCCGGGATTTGAACAAGGCAACCCATAAAGACGAGTATCCGATGCCGATGGCAGATTTATTAATTGACGCTGCATCGGGTCACAAGATCATTAGCTTAATGGATGGAAATATAGGCTACAATCAATTTTTTATAGCAGAAGAAGATATCCACAAGACTGCATTTAGGTGTCCTGGGGCTATTGGTTTATACGAGTGGGTAGTCATGACTTTCGGATTGAAGAATGCCAGCGCTACCTATCAGAGAGCCATGAACTACATGTTTCATGATCTTATCGGACAGCTGGTGGAGATATATGTTGATGACGTGGTGGTGAAATCTAAAGGTATTGAAGAACATATAGCCGATCTACGAAAAGTGCTTGAAAGGACAAAGAAATACGGACTCAAAATGAATCCTCACAAATGTGCTTTTGGCATATCGGCTGGACAATTTTTGAGTTTCATGGTGTATGAGAGAGGAATTGAAGTCAGTCAACGAAGCCTTAGGGCCATCTAGACCACCGAGCCACCCAGCAATAAACTACAGTTGCAGTCCTTGATCGGCAAACTCAATTTTATAAGGAGATTTATCTCAGATTATCGGAAAGAATTGAGTCGTTCACTCCTTTATTAAGGTTACGAGCCGATCAAGAGTTTGTGTAGGGTGATGAGCAGTAAAAACCTTTGATCATATCAAGGAATACTTCAATTCTCCACCAGTGCTAATTCCGCCGCAAAAAGGAATACCGTTCAAATTATATTTGTCAGCCGATGAGAAGTCAATCGGATCGGTGCTTGTACAAGAGTTTGAATAAAAAAACGAGTAGTAATCTATTTGAGCCGACGACTTCTGGATGCTGAGACCTGCTGTGGAAAAGTTATGCCTATGTTTGTATTTCTCATGTACAAAGTTAAGGCATTATCTTCTATCGGCTGAGTGTACAGTGCTTTGCAAAGCCGATGTGATCAAATACATGTTATCGGCTGTAGTCTTGGGGCGGATTGGTAAATGGATATTCACTTTGATGGAGTTCGATCTGAGGTATGAGTCGGCTAAGGCAATCAAGGGACAAGCGGTAGCCGATTTTATTGTATAGCATAGAGGAGTCCAAGAGAATTATATGGAGCCGATCCCATGGACGCTATTGTTTGATGGATTGGTTTGTAAGCATGGATCTGGTATCGGCTTGGTGATCATTTCGCCTCGGGGGGCAAGTTTTGAGTTTGCCTTCACGATTAAGCCGTATAGTACAAATAATCAATCAGAATATGAAGCGGTACTCAAGGGACTTTAGCTGCTGAGAGAAATTGGAGCCGATATGGTAGAGGTCATTGGGGATTCTTTGTTGGTAATCAAACAACTATCTGGGGAATATGAATGCAAGGATGAAATTTTGAAGTCATATTATGAAAAATGTTAATAGTTGTTAAAGGATTTCAAGATAATAACATTGGATCATATTCCTAGAGAGCAAAACGCGGAGGCCAACTCAGACTACTTCAGGGTATCGGCTGAACAGTAGAGTGGAAATCGAGATAGCCGATATTGAGAGCCGTTTGGAAGCCGAAGATTGGAGATGGGAAATTGTTCTGCAAAATCCATCAAGATTGGTTTCCAAGAAGCTTTGGTACAAGGCTATTATGTACATTCTACTTGATGAAGAATTATATTATTGATCTGTCGATGGGGTGCTCTTAAGATGTTTGGGTGCCGAAGAAGCAACGAGGTGACTGGATACTTTTGGTCGAGTATGTTGGAGGATTGTTTTAAATACTACAAGGGCTGCCAAGATTGTGAGAAGTTTGAGAATGTGCAGCGAGCTCTAGCGTCGGTTATGAATCCGATAGTCAAGCCATGGCCGTTTAGAGGTTGGGAAATCGACATGATCAGCCAGATTTATCCTTCATCCAGTAAAGGGCATAAGTTCATATTGGCGGCAACAGACTATTTTACAAAGTGGGTAGAAGCTATTCCTTTGAAGAAAGTTACTTCTAAGGATGCGATTGAGTTTATCAAGGAACATATCATACATCGATTTGGAATTCCACAAACAATTACCACCGATCAAGTTTCTATTTTCATGTCAGAGGAGTTTCAAAGGTTTGCTGCCAGTATGTGGATTAAGTTGCTAAATTCGTCACCATATTATGCTCAAGCTAGTGGACAGGCGGAAGCTTATAACAAGAGTTTAATAAAGTTGATCAAGCGTAAGATCGACGAACAACCACGGAGGTGGCATGTCACTTTGAATGATTCATTATGGGCCTATCGGATGACATGTCATGGATCTACCCAGGTGCCAACATATCAGTTGGTATACGGTCATAAAGCAGTTCTTCCGTGGGAAGTTAACATCGGCTTCAGGAGGGTGTCTTTACAATATCAGTTGACAGCCGATGATTATTATACGTTGATGACCGATGAGCTTGATGATTTGACTCAGAGTCGGTTAGAAGCGTTTGAGAGAATCAAGAAAAATATGGTTAAGGTCGCCAGGCATTATAACAAAAAAAGTAATGATCAAATCCTTTTCTGAAGGAGGAGATCTTGTTAATTTTATCGATTGGATCTAGGGATAATAAGTTTGGAAAATGGTCACCTAATTGGGAAGGATTCTATCGGATCAATCGGTGTGTGCCTAGCAATGCTTACATGTTGGAAAGTCTTGAAGGAGAGACGTTTACCAAAGCGTTTAATGGAAAATATTTGAAAAAGTATTATCCTAGCGTGTGGGTAGGCGCCTAAATCGGCGGAGCATAGCCGATTCAAGACAGATAAGGATTTAAGGGTAGTAGCAGTTGACGGTACCATTCGTATGATCGGTTGAGGCATAGCCTATTGACAATGTACGGAAGCCGATATAGTTTGTATCGGTTATATATAGCCAATATCGTGGAGATATCGCCTTTAGAAAAAATATATACACAACTTTTGTTCATCAAGCTGATTAAAGTTTATTGCAAAAGTTAATGTTCAGAATGACATCAGGATTTCTCCGAGCCTAAAGTTTTACAAGAATTTCTTAATGGCCTCAATCGCGCATAGACGGATTTGATCTATATCGTTGATGGTGCGGATGTCATCCTCGTCTGATCCAGGGATAGTCTTTAGGCTCCTATACTGGCGAACTGCGAGCCACACTTTGTCTGCTACCTTGGCCTCTTGGTTTTGGATCGATTTTGGTAGGCCGATTAGATGGGACTCGGTGTTGTTGATGTCTTTACAAACCTTGTCGAGTTCCGCCATCAAATTAGCTTCTCGTTTCTTCAAGAGGCCAAGCTTGGTGTTGATGTGTTGAAGGTCAGCTGATATTTTATCAAGTTTCTTCTTTTCATCAAATGCAGTTAGCCGATCATTGTGAGCCAGGTGGCTTTGCTCAGCGCGATCGGCTATACGTTGTCTTGATGCGGTCAGCCGGGTCCTTCGGAATTCCAAGTAGGCAGCAAGCGTGAGTGCGTCCGACAGTTCCGCAGGCAGGAGGTGTTGAATTTCTACAAGTCTTCCCCGGATCGACTTGCAATCTTTCACCAGCAAGTCAATCGGAACCTCCAGTCGATGCATAATATCTGATAACTGCTCACGTGCATCGGCTGGCAAAAATGGTTCGATCGCTATGCTGGTGGCTGAGTCTTCCTCTGCTTCTAGGTATTTGCCGATATTGAAGGAGAATAGATCGGCTAATGACTGCATAACAACATTAGCAAATATAGAGATCATAAGTCAAAAGAAACGACATGTATAATGAACGTACCTGAGATACAGTGGGAGCAGTTCTTATGCGGGTATAAGCTTGATGTAGGGCAGTGAGTGGGTACCAAAATGTCTGAGGATACCATCGGCTCAGCCCTAGTAACAGGGTCCGGCGTTTGGACCTCAGGAGCCGATGGTTCAGGCTGCAAAGCGAAGGTGACAAGATAAAACAAAGGCAACGGAGAATTGATGCTGACACATACCAATGGAGATGCAAAAGAAGTTAGAATTGCCACAGGGGAAGGGTTTCGTGAAGCCGATGCAACAATGACAACATCGGCGTCGGGTTTCCATTTCTTAGAAACCATTCGAATAGCCGTTTTCTTGCGCTTTAGCCCTGATACTTGCGACACTTGGAGGAGAGCCGATGGAGGTGAATCGCTTTGCCTAAGGACGGATCTGGCCGATGGAGGTTGATAGATAATCGGCCAACCACTTGCGCTGGTTGAAGGTGCATCTTTGTCGCTAGCCTGTGGAATCACGGGAATCAAGAAATAGTTAAAATTCAATACAATGAAGAAATGATAGTGAAAGGAGAAGGATTACCTCCACGTAGTCGGGATTGAGGTGAAGGCAGTAATGTTTAGCCGATAGACTATATAGGTGACTTTCTAATTTTGACCACCATCGAGCGAAGATTTTGGTATTGGATATACAGGGCTCGAAGGTGGAGATAGTTCCTAAGGACAAGTTCGATGTAATCGAACTAAGTCGGTCGTACTCCAAGCTGCTTTTTACTTCTCCACGTGCTCGGAGCTTGTCGATGAAGAACAAGCCGATGGGGAGTTGGTCGAAGCCCAATTGACGAGCACTAACCAAATGATTGTAGAACTCGTATGATGGATATTGGGATCGGCCTATTGAAAATTCGATCGGCAGAAGACAAGGAGTTATGAAGGATAGAAAGATAGTCTTCGATTTTTCATCGGCTAAGGCATTTATCGGATGAAACCTAGAAGTCATTTCAAAGGACGAGTCATCCTCGTATGCAAACTAGATGGTGACCTCTTTGGTAAAGCCGTAGTAGAAACACTTGAACCACCGGCTGAGTCCGAGGGGGGTCATTTTGCTTCTAGGAAGAGCCGATGAAGCCTCACCTAGAGAAATACATCGGCGTCGACTAGCCTCATTTTCTTCTGGGTAGTCAGTCGGGAATATCATGGAAGAGAAGGGGGGCTGGCAATGACTTTGGAGGTGTAGACGTTAAACCAAAGTTGTATAAACCACCAGGGTCCGCCGATATGTTCGACTGGTTGGCATGTCGACAGCTTGGTCGCAACTTGATGGAGCAATTGATAAGTAGCTCCAAGAAGATATGGCCCCAGGGGAATTTGGTGGTGATCGGTCAGGAGCTCTGTCAGACATTGCATATTGGTCGTTGGACCAAGAGTCGAACCATCGAAGACGAATCGTTCCAACCAAAGGTTCAAGAACGCTACATGTTCACGTCCATCGACTGGACCGGAGGATTTTTTATGCAAGAAAATGTACTTAGTCTAACCTCTGATGTTCTTGGTGTTTAGTCGATGCGTATGTTTGAATATAAGGCTGAACAGATTTTTTATGTAGTGGGTGGTGTTGAGGCAGGTCAACATAGTAACATCCATCAAGGTGGGGGTCATCGGCCCGTGTCCAAACATGAAGGCATCTAAAATGTCCGACCAGAAGTAAGAAGCCGATGCAAGCAGAGGCTCATTCCTTTTCATATCGGCTAAGGAAAGGTTGATGCAATGGTCTATTTCCAAATCCTCGCATAAAGGCTTTTTGAAGGCAGAAACTCTAAGGTACCAGTTCCTCCATTTCAGGAGTTTGCTAAGCTAGGATCTGAAGCTGTTAGCCCAATCGGTGATGGCCATGGATGAGTGTTTGAACGGGATCCTTGCTACCCATAGGGCCAAGAAAGAAGTGACCGGGACGGTCGGAGATTGGAATAGCAATCTGGCTCTTGAGATCCTACAGAAACCAAAATCCGACTACTGATGAGAAATCGGGATAGGGAAGAATTGTGCAAAACATAGGATGAAAGAGCAGATAATGGTTACCTTAGGGATTACATGTGTAGAAGCCATTGCACAAATGAAGGAGTAGCGGTCGATGACGAAATCTGCGAGAGCTCACCTTCAGTCTTCTGAGCCTATCGAGATTCGCGAAAATTTTCGGATGCCTGTGGAGCTCGTCGAGGTTTGGGGGTTTTTGATGAGAAGTGTATGGAAGAAGGCTGAGGCGGAGATATATTTTATAGAGGCGGAGCGACTTAGGTAGAGATCTGAGCCAATTAATGTGGGTTTTAACGGGTCATCCTATTTTGCGGAGGTTTCTAACGGCTCAAAATTTTATAGTCTGTTGGCAAACTCCGAAATTGGGGGGCATGTCTTAATGCCAAAATCTGGACGATCTGATGGTGCTAAAGCCGATCCGATGGAGAGTTTAATGTAGTCATTGACCAATGGAGATACTGAGACAAATCCAATCGAAACTGTAGAAAAGCCGTAGTAGAAGTTTGGATCAGCTTGAAGACCGGGGATTGTCCAATCGGGATCAGGTCCGAGAAGCCCGAGGAAAAAAAGGAAAATGATTGGCTTGAGTAAAAGAAGGTCCGATAGCTACAGTGGAGAAGCCCATCAAGTTGCAGAAGACTCGATTACAAATTGGAAGATTATTCAGATGAAACCGGGTTTGCGGAAGAGCCGTGGACTCCACGGCAGGATATTTGTTTTTGTGAATTGTAACCTTATTTAATTGGGAAGGTTTAGCTAGTTAGTTAACTTCTTTAGGAATATTTTTTTTGTTCTTACTAGGAAATAATGTCTGATGGTCGTAGACGCGTTAGACTCTGTCTGTAAATCCAGAGTATAAATATAGACATCTGGAAACATATAAAAGATCTCTCGATCATATACAAATTCAGCGTATCGCCACCCTAGTTCATCTAGATATTTACCGGCGGGTTCTGGCTCTCGACGCGGGGCTGCATCGGTTAAGTCCGATCTCCGATAAAGGGATAAGTCCCGCTACTATCCTGGTATGCTTTATACTGTCTAAGGCTGCAGGCTGCATCGTTTAGGTTCGAACAGGACCGTATCACGTCCATACAGGACCTATCGGCCTGTTAAGCTCCCTCTGCCGTCGTCAATCTCATGCTGTATCGGTTAAGTCCGACCTACGGGGCTGCCAACGGTATATCAAGCTTTAGGTCTATAGTCTTCTGCACGGCATCTTATCGGAGTGAGTAGCCGATGAGTTATCCATGCTCTGAGCTTCACGCCTAGTGTATCGGTCTCCCAGCCGATATGCACCCGCCTTCAAAGAGGCGTCTCCTCATCGGCTCAGCTAGCCGATGGGTTCGTTCATATCCTTGTGACGGCATAGCTGATCCGACGCCCTTCGTATCATCGCCGTTGGCCCCGGCCTCGTACTGTCTCGGTTAGGTTCGATCTTCGAGATTCGATGTTAATGGCACTGTCATGGCGGGCGACGGGTCTCGTGTTGTCATATCCAGAGCGGCATCGACTTTGTAGCCCGTGTTTTCTTATACAATTCCTTGCTAGGCCTCATACGCCTTCATTGGTTTTTCCAGCCGATAAATCACTGTTTGACTGTCTGGAGGGATCCCGTGCGCCTCGCTATCCTCTGAGCACATCCTGATTCCTCCATCGGCTCTGCGGTCGATCTCTCGTCGACACCTATCCACATCGGCTCCTTAGCCGATCGAAGAGCATCCTGATCCTATCGATAGCCAGCCGATAGCGAGCGTCTGTATCGGACTCGCTCGTCTCACTTTCTTATCAATTGCAGGGTTAAATTGACTGGCACGCTCGCGAACCTCGAGACTTAAGGATCTGTACAGGAGATAAGCAGACCTCCTAGGCCTTCGCGTGACTGAGCTGCCCTCCCTCCCCGGTCATGGGATTTTTGGCGGTGAGCACATCTACAATGCATGTGTCAGATCAATGTTTTCCCTGGCGTCCTGAAGATTTTGCCGCCGCCGCCATGTTCCTCCACTGCCAGGACTTCGTCGGACCTCTCCAGACCCCGCTCAAGGCTCAGTGAGCACCCTGGCTGTCTAAGAAGTCGCGTGCATGCACTCCCTCAACCAAAACACAGCCTTAGGCGCACATGCACCCACATCCGAACACCTCCCACTGCGCGCATCGCCGCCGCCGATGATTTCGGCCACCTCGTTGAACAAGATCACCACCGTTCGGTTTGCAATAGAGTTAGCTACACTTTTCCTTTCGGCCGTACCGTGCGAAACGACGCCGTTCGCCGCTGGAGCCGGCGAGAAGCTCGCTGACCGCCATCGAACTGTCTCCCGGCTGCCATCTCACTGACATGTGGGCCCGACCGGATTAGCGCTACCCTGATTAGTAATGGTTAAAACATCCAAGGATCGAGTTAAAAAAATGCAGTAAAACATCCAAGGATCGAGTTAAAAAAATGCAGTGAATAACATGTGGAACCAGGAATTACTTGTAAACACCTTAAAACTACATGGACTATTTATGAAAACCATTGTAACCACGTGTAGGACCTGCGTCTTCTATTTCAAAGAATCGAAGCGGCCTTTTGGCATATTGGCAAGTCACTGGCATGTGGATCCAATGGATTTAGAATCTGGAAAATATAAGGAAAATGATTAAAGTAATTTGTGTTGAACAAATAAATGTGCAAGCTTTAGAAATTCATAGAAAATTCATTTTAATTCCATTTGGGGTGAACCAAAGCTCAGTAGACTCAAAAAATTGTGCCTTTAATGTTGCAAGCTAAAACATGGCACTTTCTGTACAAAAAATACCTCAGTTTTGTGTAGAAAATGATTACAAAGAATACATTCTAGCTTTAATCAAGTTGAACCAAAATTTGTAAGGATCGCAAAAATATGGACTTTATTTTTGTAAACTAGGATCTGGAACTAGTACCCAAAACACATTTATAATTAGCATGAAAACTTCTAAAATTCAACGGGGATTAATTACAACTCCAAATGACATGATTCCAGATTTGTCAGACTCCTGATTTTATGATCTTTACTACTGTGAATTAAAATGTGGCACATACAGTACAAGAAACATCTCTGAAATTTTGTGTAACAAATAAAGTACTATAATGTGTCCTATGACTTGTAAAATTCATAGTAAATTCATGCTAGCTCCAAAAATGATGAATCTAACTTATTTGAACTTGGGAAATCACATTCCTTGCTGATATGAACTAAGATTCATCTGAACTTGGACATAAACCATATTTAAATTTAAATAGAGCTTAAATAACGTATATCTAGTAGTATAAAAGTTGTAAAATTCATATATCCCCAAAGTAATAAAATAGAAATTATTTCAACTAAATTCATCTTAGTTCAGTACCAACCCACTTTATAATTCAATTGGATTTTTCCTATTATCTGCATAGCAATTTCCATGAGAATTTGAGTTTAGATGCTGCGATAAAGAGGTGTAAGGCAAGTGCTCTTGAAACCATGATATTGAAATGTGTTATTTATAAAATTACATAATGATTATTTGTTGCATGTTTTACCTTGAAAATACTCCTTAGGAACTTTATTTGTGCTCATTTGTAACTATACATGTTTAATATACTTCCATATAGCCATGCTTAAAAATATACAAATAATTATTATGGCCACTTTATAAATGAAAATTTGTTCATTATTTTGCTGGTGTACATAGGTGAAGTATTTTGTGAATTAAAATGGAGATAAACTTTTTTTAAGACTTGGGCGGCAAATAGTGTTACGTATCGAGAAGTGTTTCTCTAAGTCAATTAATGAGCCAACTTTATGTCACCATGTAATAATGTAATATCCATAGGTTACTAAATTATTATTTAAAATAGGAAACTACCTATTTACCTTGATTAGGGGTAATCTAGTCTTCTAAGTCTATCCTATATATATTATAGTGTCTCGTGGGGAAGCGGATGTGGATGTGTTTGTTATCATGCCGTTAGGTCTAAGATGTAGTTCCATAGGTCCATCACCTAACGGGTTTAGGTCATTCTAGGTTATTCCTAAGGTGGATTTATGCTTGCTATGTTGGTATAAGGCTAATTTTTTAAGCAATATAAAAGCTATGTGGATAGTAAATCGGGTAATTGGATAGCACGTGGTATACATTGTATGATTACTATATTTTATATTGTGTAGGTAAAGTTATATAAATTCTATAGAGTTAAAACTAATCGATAAGTACATAG
The DNA here is from genome assembly GCA_030770085.1 of Oryza coarctata. NCBI lineage: Eukaryota > Viridiplantae > Streptophyta > Magnoliopsida > Poales > Poaceae > Oryza > Oryza coarctata. Next base: position 17,120,418 of record CM061466.1, read on the forward strand.
GCATGAGCGGTAAAGGACTTTTATAAAAATACAATATGAAAATAGTGATTTATGGAGACTATGATATATATGATGATGATTAAACATGTTGCCATAGGGAAGCAAGTGTGATATTATATGACTATGGTAAATATCATATTCTACTTATGAACATGCTGGTATAAATTTCCGTTACAAATGATTCTACTCAACTTAAACAGTCTTTCACTCCCAAATATAGGCTAGACTTAACCCAATAAGAATATTTGAATCACACTTCAAGCACCATCAATAGCTGCTTTTCAATTTGAATCGTTTAGACACATCAAAAGCTTTTTTCAAACTTTTCTATTCAATTATAAATCTTTAGTTATATCAAATATCTTTTTATTATCTCTCTCTACTCTACCTCTTTTTACCTTATTATGGATTCCACAATGTAGTGTTGTCTCTAGGGGTCTTCTTTGGACATGGCTAAATCAGCTCAACCAATATTTGACAATTGGTGTTACCTCTAGTCGTATTTTCTCGTTTTAGACTCGATCCATTCTTATATGACTATAAATCCAACGTAGCATACGTATTTTTACAACACTCATCTATTGAATATGACGTCTTTTTATAGACCAACATTCTGCTCTATATACCATGTCAAGTCTAATCGTCATTTTATAAAGCTTGCCTTTTAACTTCTGAGATACTATCTTATCACAAAGGATGCTAGATGCTGAGCGTCACTTCAACCAGCCCATTTTGATTCTATAGCTAACGTCCGTATTAATATTCCCGTCCATGTAGCATTTATCCCATCAAAAATGGTTCTTCTTACGCACCACACTACTGGCCTTCTAAACTCACATTTCTCTTCTCGTTATCAAAGTCACACGTCTTAGTTCTACTTACAACTTTTGGACTTAAAAGTCTACCAATACAACTCTAGTTTCTTATTTACTTCTATGCGACTTTTATTAATTAATACTACATTATCTGTAAAGAGCATACACTAAGAGATATTTATCATAATCTCATTCATTGTCAATGCAAAGAGGTAAGAGCTCAATACTGTAGTCTTATTTTAATCGAAAAGTAATCTGTGTTATTATTATTTGTTCGAACAATAGTATTATTATATGTATTCTTATGTTTATCTAAAACCAACCAATGTTACAAATGATTATTAAACAAAATTTATTTTATGCTAAAATAAGACCATAAATATTTCTTCTTTAATTTAATATAAGCTTTGTAGTATATTAGGTTTGTATTGTCTTTTGTGAGAATATTAACTGTTTAATTTTACTGACACTTAGTTATTGTTTATGTTATTATTTTAGATGATGAAATTATCTAAATTGAGTGTTGCTTTTTCTTAAGTACGGTTCTATTAGGGACTATCAGTGCTTGCTTATGAAAAATGGTTAGATAAGCTTGTCCTGAACTTTGTTGTAATGTAAAATTTAATTATATTATGTCCTACTATTATTATTGTTTGAGATAAAAGTATGAGACTAACTTTTATTCTAGGAGTTAGTTGACTATAGTACTGCTTTATTTGAGATAATTGTGAAATTTAGCGTTAGGAATTGACTAGGTATGTTATTGTGTTTGGTGACCGCTTTTGTATGATTTGATGTATCTTAAGATAGGAATATCTTTATTTATTTATTAAATATTTTTATTGTTCTGAATTTAGTGGCACAGGTTTTATATCGAGTTCTGACTTTGGTGCTATAGCTTTTATATCGTGTATGGTATTTTGCATGCTAGATCAGTAACAAGGTTAAATGGTTATCGTTATTATTTAGATTTTATTTGAAATTCCATTCAATTATAGAGTTTACATTGATATGCTTGTGTTCTACAACTGGATACTCCTTTCATTTGTTTCAACTATGAGTAAACCATATCATAATATAATATAAAAAATTATCGAATTTTCATTATTATATTTATATCTCTGATTTTTTATTTATGTGTTTGATTCTTGATTTAACTTCATCAATGTTAGGGTATTTTTAGTATCTAGTTCTCAAACCTGTTAAAGAAGTTGTGTAAGGCTTGGCAAGTTAATGTCTTATAGAGAAAATCATGTAGCGGTGTAACCCTTTTAACGACGTGTTATATTACATCATATTAAAACTCGGATATAGTGTTAAATGGGCAAGAGTCAGGTCGTCACCCTGTAATGTGCCATGTCATGATCTGAGCATGATGTTAATAAGGATTAGGATCGGGTCGTTGTATCCTAAATTTTGCATCACATCAGCGCTTAGATATAGTAAAAAATAAAGGGCCTTCACACCTAACTTTGCGGGCGCGAAGGGTAAGGAAGCAAGTTGAGCAACTAGAATCCGATTATAAAGTTGAAATGTATTGTTTCTTTCGGGTAAGTTAAGAGAGCTAGTCGAGACAATGGTTAGGAGTTTTATAAATATCTTGTGCGTTCAAGAAAATAAATAGAAGGATCAGAAGACAAATGAGGTAGACTGTATTGGCTTTAAGTTTTGGTAGATAGGGACAACTTTAAATAAAAATAGAATAAAACTTCTGATTAATAAGAGTCTCAAGTTTGATGTGGTGAAGGTGAGAAGGTAACGGGATAGGATCATCTTAGAAACTTATCATTAGTGATATAGTGTTAAACATAATTAGTATGTATGCCCTTAAGTAGGCCAAGATGGGAGGGCTAAGAGACATTTGTGGGAAGAATTAGATATCTTAGATAGGGCTATATCTAGTAGTAAGAAGCTTTTTTATATGAGGTGATATTAATGGATATGTAGATGCAACAAGTACATGTTTTGAGGTGGTAATTAGAGGTTTTGGGTATGGTAGTAGGAATTAGGAGGGAGAAGAAATCTTAGACTTTTCTATAGCTTTTAATCTAATTATAGCCAACACTTTCTTTAGTAAGAGACAATTTTATTTAGTGACTTTTAGTAGCAGCCAACACTCTAGTCAAATTTGTTCTTATAAGAAGGGATGAGTATGTTTGGATTGTAAGATAATATCTGAAGAATGTGTGGTTTCTCAACATAGGTTGGTAATGGCTGACTTTCGCTTTTTGGTGCATACTCATAGGGATAAATAAGTTAAAATTATAAGAACCAAGTGGTAAAAGTTGAAAGAAAAAATATCAAATGTTTTTAAGAAAATAGTTATTAAAGAGAGTTCTTAAAAGGAAAGAGACGATGTAAATAACATGTAAGAGAAAATAGTAACAAACATTCAAATGGTGTTTAGAATGACCAAAGAAAGTAGATGTGAAACTAAAGACACTTGGTGTTAGAATGAATATGTGTAAAGAGCTATAAAGGAGAAAAAAATAATTCTATAATTGTTTGCACCATGATAGAAATGAGGACAATATGGGAAAATACAAGATAGCAAAGAAGACCATAAAACGAGCTGTAAGTGAGGCAAAGGGGAGGGCTTTGTGCAGAAGATCGAAGAATATAAGGTTAGAGATGTTTTGAAAAGAATGAAAGAGGGTAAGGTGATAGGTTATGATGGTATTTCAATTAAGGTATAGGGATGTCTTGCGGATATAGTATGATTAACCAAGCTGTTTAATAATATTTTTCAATTAAACACGATGTCTGAGGAGTGGAGGAGAATATATTGGTACTAGTCTAAAAAAAATAAGAAAGAAGAGAGTTATCGAGCGCCGTTTGAGAGGAACGACATGGATATTTATAAACCAATGTGGTTTTATGCTTAAAAGGTTAACTAAGTGGTTTAGATAATAAAAGAAGTACCTATGGTTTTTTGAAGATACTAAGAAATATTATGTGGTAGTTTTTATAAACATAAAATCATAATATGCTTCTCTCATTAAGAATATATATATAACTAGTGTTCGAATAAATGATAGTAACAAAGGTTTTTTCCGATTAAAATCAATAGTTATAAGGAACATATAATAAGATATCTCTAGGTTTTTATAGATGATATAGTGTTAGTTAACGAGAGCTGGACGTAGAAACTGAAGGTAGACTCTTAAGTTTAAATGTTTTGAAGTAAACAATTGAATACTTCAGATATAATTTTGGCATCATTACATGATGTGAGTTTAGGAGAAATAGTGTAAGAACACCTTTCAATATATAAAATCGATATTACAAATATATAAAATCGATATTATAAAATTAAAATGAGCTAGATAAAATGGTGTTAAGTATCTAGCATTATTTGTGATAAGAGAATACCGTAGAACTAATAAATAAGTTTAGTAGAGCATCGCTTAAATGTATGGAGCAAAAATATTGGTGTGTTCAACGGTGATCAAGTGTTCAACGGTGATCAAGTTTAGAATAATAATATACGTGAAAATGTCTAAGTCAAAATAATAATGTAAAAAATAATAATGTAAAATAGATAGAGAAATATCAAAAAGACTAATGATATACATAAACTTTATTTAAATATTGACGTGTCCGTGATTTGATATTATCATTAGGTTTTAACTTTAATTAGCGCTAAAAGTGTTGATATTTCATTTTGATTCTCTGCAAAGCAGATCTAATATTTTTATTCCTCTACTTGATTATTGATTTCTCTGTTTTATTTAATTTATTTTGTCGGTTTTTGCAGGTAATGGGTCGCTGACGGAGTGAGGGGGAACAAAAGCATTGTGTTTCGCTGCTGATGTTTTGTTAGCTGTTGTCGTATGATTTTATGACTGAATTTTGTCTTATTCGGTTGTTCTTAGTCCATGAAATTGTCAGTTGGATCAGTTAGACAATCTTAATAAGATGTTATTTTTAGTATATAAATAGGGACAGAGAGGAATATAAGCATATTTAGTTACTCAAAGAAGCTATCCAAATGTCTGATTCTGATCTCCAACTCAGCACTTTTCTCATTATCGTATTTTTTAGCGTTGCGTAACCACAGCAACCATGGTTCATCATACTTAATTTTATACATAATTATATATTATATATAAAGTACAAAATAATTACTCATCTCTTATCACTATTTTTAAACTATATATATATATACACACACACATAATGACAGTTGCTTGCAGGACTTTTTAATATCGACATACATTATTATTAACTGAGATCCTATAATATTTTGTAAGAAGTTGTCTCTTAATTTTTAAAAACCATTTAAGCAACATTGGTGCATTAAGTATTATTGATATGTACAATAATTACTAATACAATCATATATAACGTAAATAAATAATGTCACACAAGGAATGTCTCTGACCTGGTTTAGAAGGAGAGGCGTGAGTATATTTCAACCATAAGCCAATCTGATATAATAAAGACTTATCTTTGAACATGGGAGTTCAATCTCCAAAACAGCAGTAATCCAAACAAACATCCCAGCAGGACCTACAGTAATCAGTTTAAAATGGATCTGAATCTGTGTACCTCTGCAAAGCTAATATGGTGGCATTAACTAATATTTAACCATTTGACATTTTTGTTACTAGATGAGAACAGCGTACGCCTCTAAACTGTCTAGACCGTATCTAGACATTAGAAGGTTACTGTGAGGCTAAAGATTGTTTGACCGTCTAAGATAATTCTAAACTGTCTAAATCATATAATTAAACAACATCGAACCAAGTGTGAACTGTAAAACTAAGTGTAAACTAAGTTTAGACTATGGTTAGCCAATGGGCCAATACAATTTTTATGTGGCAGTAGCTAAAACTTTCGTGCCCGTCCAAGATCGATATGACTTAGGATTTTAACTCTATTTCAAACCCATCTCCTCTTGTCTAAGCCACTCTGCCACAAAGTTGGGTTGCTTCTCCTCTGTTCGTTGCCATCATGGACCTTGCTCCTATCTTTCTCCGGTCCATGGCGTTACGCGAGTGGCTACTTATCGCGATGCTACTCAGTTGTTCATGTTAAGTTTATTTATATATGTGTAAAAAATTATCGTTAGTATATTATACGGTATATTATGTTGGCGACTATGGATCACCGTCTGTGTAGTGTCCAGTGAATACTCGGTGAGAGCAATCAGCAGTACTCAAAAGTTACAGGTTCCAACAAATATACAACCAAATTAACAGACACGGACAACAATTCATTTTAGCAAATGAATTGTGAAGTCAAATCGGCACACGCCGCGCACTTAAACAATTTAATCATTCATCATTATGGGCAATGTAATCGCCTGATACGTCGACAAGACCACTAGGCCACAAAACCAATTTAAGACAGTGCATGATCTCATCAGCTTGTTCCACTCGATGGACCACAAGGCCAAGCAGGCAAGCAAGCCTAAGATTAAGCACGCATCTACCCTCGATTGATGGGAGTAAAAGCGAGAGAGAAAGGTCACCAACACGAAGCAGATGGCGATGAAGGCGACGGGGTCAGCGCCGGTCGGTGCCGGCTGGAGGCCACGCGGCTGCTGGAGTTGGGAACATGACAGGGACGGTGAGGGTGGCCGCGCTGATGGCGACTCGACATTGCCGTCAAACATCGGTGGAGGACACAGCCTCCTTATGCTATTTATAAGTTATAATAACTTATCAACGATTAAAAAATAATTTATAAGTATTTTTTTATATTTTCTTAGCTAAATATTAAAAAATAAACTATAATGATAAAACACTAAAATTAATGTTATGGCTTACAAGCTGAAGAGTGTGCTTAGGAGACTTAGCTTAGGCGCTCGGTGAGGGAGTGACGAAGAGAGGCCAGTGGCAGTATGGCACCCCCACAAGGCCACAACCATTTTGAGGCACCAAAATTGAGGTGTGCACCAAAATAATTCAAAACTTCTAAGATCCCTAGGTCATAAGTTTGTTAATTGGGCCTAACTTTATTTTGATTTTACTTACCATCTAGTGTGATTACTATATTTATTGTGATTTAATTGATGAGTTTTTGTAGAGCAAAATTATGGTTATTTTGAAACACACAATAAAAAAATACAGAATTAAAATGTTGAGGCTTATTAAATCCATACAATTAAAAAATAGATGTATTATTCAAAAATATTGTTTTGGATGCTTCAAAGAAAAGAAAAGGCAAAAAAATTGAAGAGGGGGAGACACAAACAAGGGCAGATCAAAGGCCCTCATTAGCAGATCACACCATTAGGATGACGTTCAACAACGCCTAAAATCGTTCATACACGTGTTTCCTCCTGGCTCTAGGAAATTTCTAAATATACCATTGGACACTAAGCGAGATTTTCATAAGGTTGAACGAAATCCTCCAAAATTCATATGAATTAAGGCAATCCACGAATTATGTAGAATTTTAAGAGGGTCAATGATGTGTTCCAAAGACATTGCATATGATAGTTTTCCATAGAATTAGTCTTAAAAATATTCAAATACCCTATGTTCCAAAGGAGGTCTTAGCCGGCAGAAATGCACCATGAGCTTAGTTAACTTGTCTATAACACTACAACATCCTAAGACAATTGCATTCAAGGCAACTCATTTTATCTTCATATAAAAATAGATTCTAAATAAATTGTGAAACAAATATTAAATACAACAAGGGAGGCAGTAAGCACTAAAAAAATAGTAATACTCCATTGAAAGTACAAGCTACAAAGCAACAGATACGTACCGTGGCCTGTGGCTACCCTACCATCTTAGGTAGGCCGTTCAAAGCATACGTACGTTTGGATGTTGAAAAAGAAAGCGGCAAGTAACCAACTAGGTTAGCTAGCACAAGAGAGCTATTCCTATCAGATGGTCACAAGTTTTTTTATAAAAATAATAATAAAACAGGGGATGAGCTCAGCAGCCTGGGTCGATCAATGATCAGGGAAACGAAGAGCCGTGACACGTCATCTCATGGTGTTGGATCCGGCTTTGGGTTAAACGATATTAAGATAGTCACTCTATTACATAAGCTAGAACATGGAGTAGCTAACGCCTAACAAAAGCCCAAAACTAGGGGATTATACATCTTAGGCATTTTTAAGCTCAAAGGATTCCTGTATCAAGACTATAGTATTGGAATATACAAACGGTTCCGGCTGGCACACTGTTCTTAAAAAAAACCATAATTTTCTAATGTGATTTTTTATATTAATTTTTGCTAGATTTTTAGTCATCTTTTTTCAATCATGAAAAGAGGGCTGAGCCTCGAAAGTAACAAGGAAAACCCCCTACAATTAATTTTAAAATCAAATTTGAAGACCTTGTGTGGATTGAGAAAATTTCGAAACTATCGGGGTTTTTTAATTCCTACAGAAAAAGTGACGGTAGCAGCCGTTTGGTTCGTAGTAATCAAGTCAAACCAAAACACATGAAAATTTTCCTGTTCCAACATTTCAGAGGTAAAATGAAGGAAAATTAACATCTACCAAACCTAATGTTTTCTTTTCCTATGGTTTGGTTCGATAAAGAGAATATGAGAAGGTGTAATTGTGATTATTGTTTTTAAAAGATTCCTGCCTTCCAAACACCCATTCATTTTAATTTATGTGTTTTTAATTCTCTGATTTACTCATTTACACATGCACTTTCTGCTATGTTTTTTTTCCTTTGATAAGAAAGGACTCAAATTCAAAATCAGCTAAGCCAGATATGTAGCAAATATTCTACGATATGCCAACCTTCTGCTAGTAGGGTTATGAAGAATTGAAGACACATGTATATACATGCATGTGATTTATTGGTGCCATTAACTATTAGCAATATACTCGCTAGTCATAAAGAGACATTTTAAGACAAGATTTGGTAAAAAAAATAAAAGTTTGACCATTTATTTTGTATTAGAATAGAATTTTAAAATCTATTAAGTTTGTGATATTACAGTAGTATATTTCAAGACAAATCTACACATATCATTTTTTTCCTTTTTAAAATAAGCATTTGAGAAACTATATACTGTTAAAATCTTAAAACTTTGACCAAATCTGTCCTAAATATTAAATTTTGTCGGGTCCCATTTTCCGATGCTGGAGGTGGAGGAGGGGGGCAGACAGGAGTGACTAAAAGTTCCGAGGGACGCTTGTACAACTGCAGCTAGGGCATAACCAATAGGCAAAACTTGGTTCATACACACTAAGGGTGATTTGGTTTTATGCCAAATCAACCATACCAAATATTTTGGTGGTGCCAAGTTTTGAAGCAGCCAATATTTTGATAAGATAAAGAAGGGTAGGATATGTTTGGTTTGATGTTTTTGCCATTTTTATGAGATGAATTACTGAACCTTGGTGGTGAAAACTATTTTGTGCAACATGTAGTTTGTTGCCAGAGATGGAGCCAGAAACACCAAAAATTATTTGTTAAAGGGAGCCAATAATACTAATCTTTTGAAACTTTAAAATATAGTGCAATTTTGCAGAGCTTGAGGGAGGCCAGGCCACTGCACACCCCTCCCTGGCTCCACCCCTTCTTGTTGCCTTGTCAGATGTTTTAGGTTGGACTAATTTTGCCAACAGACCAAACGCACTCTATTTGTTGCCGGTGTCTTTGATCTTGCTTCAATTCAATTATACTACTCCATATCTTCTACGTGAGTGAAATTGCATTGTCTGTTTTATCAGTCACAACCAAAATTTATATTTTAAAACTTGATTTTGAGATTCATCATTGTAGTTTATTTTTCAGCGTTAACTTTTAAACTACTGAGAACACAGATATAAAAAAATTATCTATAAATGTTTTTATTGCTTGGATTATTTCAGTTGTATATTAAACAATTAGTCACGCATGAAAAATCAGGCGGCTTGACGACGCTCACAAAGCTAAGCCGCGAAGCCTGAGGATCAGAGGATTTATGCCGAGTTTGGCGTGTCCAATTACCATCGTCTTGTCAAGCTGTCATGGCAAAGTTATTATTATTACTCACCTGCTATGCTTCCTACAGATATGTTCGCAGACAGATGCAACATGCATGTGAACCTGATACACCGAAGAAATCTTCTTTGCTGACATATGCTTTACCTCCAGATAGGAGTATATAGCTTCACAACTAGTGCTGTGTCGATCGCTGATACTACTTTCAAATACTGCGCACTTTTAGGATCCTGAGGACGGCTTGGCAACCCAAATGTCCGATCTTTAAAGAAACTTAGAAACAATAGTACTCCTGGTTTAGCATTTGTTCTTATCCATCAGTTCTGCAGATAGCACAAGATAGCGCATCTAGTGATCTAACACAGCTCGTGCTGGTTGCATTAGAGCTCTACAATTTCATTCCAGCTCCTACGCACGCAGGCAAAACGATTACTCCAGCCTCCAGCTATGCTAGTACAGTACACTACTACTTTCCATCTTAAAAGGCCCTAATGTCTAGTCCTTTTTGGCTTTACCATGTACTGAGAAAATCCGTGGGAATCCTAATTTCCCTGTGGGATCAGAAAAACAGCCAATGTTCTTTGCAATTCACAGAGACAACAGTTATATTTCCAAATGGTCCGTGGTAGAACCAGTGTCGAGGTAATTCCTAAGCATCCTTTGATCCATGATCATGGTAGGAATCTGCACAAGAAATGTTTACAGTTCAGTTCCAGACCACAGTAATTGCTAAAAAGAAGAAAATGTGAAAGCATCTATGTGATACCTTTTCACCAAAGAATATCTTTGAGTTATTGGCAATTGATTCAATGAACATCAGCTCAAGATACTCAGGTGTGAGTTTAAGCCTGTTGGCCTCTGCTTCCTTTGTGATCCTAGTCGGGGAAGACAAAGCACGATCAGTTGATATGAATTGTGTGTGAGCACAAGCATAAGCAGAGAATTTTAAGGATAATGCTAGCCATGCCTGTAATAGTTCGCATCTGTAAGAGCTTTCTCTCGGGAAAGGAACATTTCATTATCAATCTGTTGCTGCCTTTTGGAGCTGTCTTTTTCCATAAGCTTCTGCTCCATGAGGATCTTGCTCACTTGTGCATTCTTCTCTGCCTCAGATAGTGCGATCTTCTTCTGTGTTTCTGCTTCCTTCTCTGCTACCTTTTGCTTTTCGATGGCAATCAACACCTATGGACAGAAGATAACATAAACTTACAGAAGCATGTCCTCAAGTCAAAGAATTAAGGAGATAAAAAAGGATATTGGTGTTTTCTACGTGTTAAGGTAAGATCAAGTCATTTCTGCAAGTTTGTGGTATATATTTTTATCCTAGAGATGTGTTTGAACTCCTCAAAATCACTAGTGTATACTGCATGGCTACCTTTATTAAATATATCTGAATATCATGATTTGCAGAAAGCTCTATGATTTAATAAACCATCACTTAATATTACAAAGCATGAGATAAGGACCAAAAGTTGAATATTGACAAGTGTTACAAGCTATGCGCATATCCAGTCCTATTTTAAAAAGAAGAGTTCAGGAATCAGCTTCTGAAGCTGGCAAACTTCATATATGCAACTAAACAATTTCGTTTAACTGCACAGTCACACATGCAACATGAACAATTAAAGCAATTTGTTCAACTTTCAGGTTTTTCTCAGTCACCATTGCTTCCTATTGAAGAACTTATGGAGCATCTCAAGTGCAGTTCAGTACTGCAGTAAAAAAATGGCTACAAATGCAAAAGGTGCTCAGTACGGTACTGCAGTATAAACCGGTCACAAATGTATAAGGGACACACATGAAACATATGATTTGACCACATTAAGTCTGTACCTTTGTACGCTCCTCCTCCATAAGTTCAAAATTTCTCCTAATGCTACCAGGTATGTTCGGCTTTGTAACACGAACACTGATGATCTCAATTCCAGGAGCATAGCTTGTACAGTCCCTTTGAATAGCTTCTTTCATCGTTTCATCAATCTAGAATTGTGTCAGAACAGATGGAGCAGTAACACAGGTATAAGGTCTTGTATATTGGACAACTCTATGCAAAAAAAAAAAAAAACCAGTCATTCACTAACCTGATCAAACAAGTCGATGTAAACTTGCTGCAAACTGTGGGCACTACAGAACTGGTTTATCTCATGATGAATTTTGTCATAGATCCATGTCTTGTCATAATGCACACCATAATTGAGTAGGGTTTCGTGCACAAACTCTTTATGGAGGCGGTTGACAACCTGCAAGCCAAACAGTTGATTCAGCAGCTCAAATAGAGGCAAATCAATTTTGTGAATCAGAGTTGTAACAAACAATGTTCTAAAATGGTGACTGGTATTAATTGAGTCACCCGCCAATTAGTCACTGTAAGTTTACCAGCTCAATAGTGTGACCTAACTGATGATTGCATGGTAATAGGTTGGTGCACCTGCTCCTACTGTGTGGTTTACTATTCAAGTTTTTACAACATTGGTGAAAACAGAGTAATCTTATACCTCAATCTTATCAAAGCTGATCATGACACCACCTTTTGTTCCACAAGGAATATCTCTGACCTGGTTTAGAACGAGAAGCATGAGTATATTTCAATCAAAAGCTAATCTGATACAATAATGACTTAATCTTTGAACTGGCCAATTCAAGTTCCAAATAAGCAGCAATCCAAAGAAATAGATACAATTCACGTATGAACTAATCTACAATTTGAGTGGATACATCAATGCACAAAACAGAGGGGGAAAGATAGATCCACTTGCCTGGTCTGTTTGAAGTGTAACCTGTATTGGCTCAAATTGGGTTATCCAAGGCAGCTTCAGATGAAAACCTAGTATCAGACTTTCAAATTAGCAAAGAGAGACTCAGATAAACAAGGGGAAAAGAAAAAAAACAGCAATTAAAAGGATACCTGGTGGAGTGATTGTTTCCAAAAGGGCACCTCCTCTCCAGTATACCCCAACATGTCCTTCAGGAACTTGATGTAGAATGCTTGATGGTGCCGAAAATGAAATCTGCATACATACCAATGGAAGAGGTAATCAACAAAAGAGTTGAACAATATTGCTCGTACTACAGATAATGTATGCACTGAACAGATAGAGTTTTTTCCTCAGTTCTAGCCTTCTGGGGTTGCTACTTCAACCAATAAATACTTAGGACATAGTGAGCACTAGGACTAATTATTTCCTATGTGGGCAATACAAATCACCCAACCAAGCAAGCATATAGTCCCTCCATCCAAAAGTATAGGGCGCGCATGCTTTCAAAATTTTCAAACTTTGCATACTTTGACCATCAATTACTCAAAATCTAATTATGTTTTGTTTACAAAAATTATACCACTAGATTTGTATTTCAAAGTACTTTCATGTGAGACTGGTTTTGTGGCTATAAACAATGTATTATGTGAGAAATTGATGGTCAAAGTCGATTTTTGAAGACCATGTCAAATGAAATATGACCTATATTCTTGGACAGAGGGAGTACATAAGAATATAATGTCCATATATAACAAATATTCTCATCCAAAAGTAGACTGTTTTGGAAAGACTATTTTGGAAAAGTGGTAAAAGGTGGTGATTGTGATTATTTTAAGGTTAGTGTTGTTGATGTCTATTGCAAGTTTGTAACTTAAAAATTAAAATTGCAGTGCCCTAGGGAAGAGTGGCGTTCAAATTTGATAAATGAACTACAGAAAATATCACATTTAACTGATAGATTGATAATATTCTACTTAAGACAAACAGGAAAATATTTGGGTAGTGACTGTTGTATTGTCTCAAACTCCACCATACCCAAACAGGAAAAAAGGGAATGCCCGTTAAAAGTGGCATGTTCCCCTCATCATCTCCTCATAGTACTTGGAGGTCACAAAATCGCATGTAGCATAGGGCTCATCCATAGATCAAAAGCTTCCCAAATCATCTTCATATTCTTTTCCACTAACGTCTGCAATATACATTTGATCTTAGTTCTGCCCCCTTTAATTTCCATTATAGGATGGTGTAATATATACTAGCTATATTCCCTTCATTTTGCAATATTTATCAATGGCCTCAATGCACATAGACTAAAGAGGCATTAAAGTCATGAAAAGTTTATGCAGAAATTACTGTAGTACTTCTATTAGATGGCATGATAAACGTACAAGTTTACAGCTACTCAAGAAGTTTTAGTGTATTAAATTAGGGGCGAGAGATAGAAAATGCAGCAATAAGTAGAATGTTGAATTTGTCAATTGGCACATTGCGAAGCGATGCATCCCAACTAAATGGACAACTAGAGTGGCACATATTGTGAAATGACACATTATGAGTAAATGGATGAATAGAGTGGTGGCACTAGTATATGTATTTTGTCTGCTCAACCAATGATAGGATTTTTTGAATCAAATTGTCTCTAAATCCAAGCTGGCCATTTATTCAATAATTCCTTGTTATTACACAGACTCCATCTTTTCCTCACAAAAGAAAAAAACTTCTGAACCATAATCTATTGGTTATTTGCACCTCTTTGTATGAAAAATGAAAACAAAGAAAGTAGATCTCGTTTACCATGTTAAAGATTTTTTGCTTATACTTTATAATGTCAGCATTTATACTTCAGAACCATTTTGTGACACTTTTAAACTACACTAAACACATTTTTGGGTGGTGTGAAGTCTAATTGCAATGATTCTTATGTGCAATTTAACTATAGGACCATCATTACTTACACTTGTGACTTTGTATTATTTTACACGAAATTTAGGCCAACTGTGATAATGATTTAGTGAAAGAATATGTTTTCCTTCTTACAATCTTTACCTGCCAAAGTTGATTAAATTTCATAAAAAATATCCAGATGTAGAATGTTAAATCAAATAATGTCTACATCTCGAGAAATTTACTTTGCTTGCTAGAGTATTGATGCATATACCTTATGCACTCCAATCTACGAATCGTTGAATCAGTAGATTTTCATAAAGTAATTGAAAATTGGACAGAAAATTAAATTTTTAGATCTATACATGGAAACAGGAGGGTTCAGCTGTGTCAATGTTAGTAGCTGATGAGCCAACCCACTAGGAAGTAGAAAGCAACATAAAACACGAACCCTTTTCTCTGGTACATAAGTCTGCTATTAATATTTTAGTTGTCACAACAGATAAAATGAAGAAAATTATGCAATATACAGGAGGAAGATCAAAATGGGATAGAGGAGCAAAAATAACAGTTTTTCGCATGAAAGAATAGAGAAATATGGGTATGCTTAATAGAAGATGCTGCAAAGCCCATATGTTCCATAGAGAGGATCATACAATCAATTGTTCCAAATAACAGTATGAAAATATCCTAACAGGACCTATACAGATATGTCAAAAGCGAAACAGAATTTGCCATTCATGTTAATATGGTGGCATTAACTAACTTAATCTTTTGACATGTTTGTTGCCAGGAGAGAGCAATCAGAAGTACCCAATAGTGCATGTGCTCACTAACAAATATACCAAATTAACAGACGCAGTCATCACCTCATATTAGCCAATGAATTGTCAAGTCAAATCGGCACATATCTCCACTTAATCAATTTAATCATCCCAACATTTATAGACAGTGTAACCTCCTGGTACGTCCACCACAAGAGCACCAACTAAATCTGCACGCCACGACCCAATGTACCAAGCCCAAACCCCCAACATGCAAGAGCCTACCATTCACCCACAATCCCCCACGCCAGGATCGAGCCGCCGGCAAGACAAAGCACCACAGCACCACCCACCAATCGACCCCAGGATAGGCCCCGAGACCAGGCAAGCAAGCAAGCAACGATTCTATCCGCGATCGATGAGAGTGAGTTAGGGGAGAGAGCGAGCGAGAGACAGGAGCTGAGGGGTCACCAGCACGAAGCAGATGGCGATGAAGGCGACGACGCCGAAGGCGACGGGGTCGGAGCCGGGCGGGGGCGTCTGGCGGCCCCGCGGCGTTTGCTGCTGGTGCTGGGAGCGCGACAGCGACAGCGACGGGGATGGGGAGGGCGGCGGCGGGGCGCGGTGGACCGACGGCGACTCGACGCTGCCGTCCGACATCGGCTGCGGGCGGCGGAGGGTGAGGATCCTTGACCTTGATCGGGAGCCCTACGATCGAGGCAGGGCTTGGGATCGGGAGCGAGCGCTTGGCGAGTGTGTGGTGCGAGGAAAAAGAGGCAGCCAGGCCAGAGAGGTTGCAGACTTGCAGTTGCAGGCAGCACAGTTGCACATGAGGCTTGGAACCTGGGACTTGGGAACACGGATGGAATCAATCGATGATTTGGGTCACCTTCTTACGTGGTAGGGTCGATTGGTAAGAACAAATAAGAAAAATACGTTAAATAGAAAATAATAATTTATGGAAAATTTTTTATATTTTTATATTCTTACCGACTTAAATGTCAATCTATAATAAAAAAACTTATAAACAATTAAAAATTAAATTTAAATAATATATAAATGTTTTACATTGAAATATGAGTCTTTGGCTTTCTACACTGTTTCCTAGCTATCACGCCAATCACTATTCTCCAATGACTGATGGCTGGACTATCTAACCCCTTTTCAACTTGTTGGGTCTAAAGGTATTGTTTCTACCATTTATTATTGGTTATATTTATCTCTACTTATATATATATTATCAAAAATCAGGCACATTTTGTAGAGGATTTATAGATCTCTTTTATGAGTTTGGGTCACGAAACATAGATACAAGATCAAGCAGGGGTGGTTATAGTAATAAATGTGACAAAAAAGAATGAGTTGTAGTTATAGCGTGCACATAGAGGAGTGAGTTGTAGTACGTGTGAAGGGTGTGTGTGAGTTTGTGTGTGCATTTAGATACTAGTACTCTAAAGATGAGGCTTGAAAAAAATGTGGCAAAAGGGATGAGTCGCATGCAAACGTAAAACCCTATTGTTTTCCTTCTTTGTTTTGGGTGGATGAACTTATTACAAGGTTTTTATACTTGCTTGATTTCTAGGTTTAGAACTCCTCTAAGAGGCTTTGATTCTTCTCTTATGTCAATGAGAAATTATCACAGTGACAAGTTATTAGAAAATAGACCTTAGTGCATAGAAGTTAGGTATGAAAAATCTTATTGCTTTCTGTTGTGTGGGCCTAATCATTGGGCCCTGGTGGAGCCTTCCTCGGGGCTATCTTAAGAGATGGCTTGCTGCTCCATCACGCACCCCTCATGGCTACGAGAAGTTTGAAATAAAAGTATTGTCTCCTATTAACAATGGGGCCTGCTTATCAACTGCACATAACGAGGCCTACAAAAGAGTAGTAGGCCCTATTATATGGCATGGCAGTCAATAATACTGTCTAACAACACATGCCTTCTCTTTATAGAGGTGATGATGGCGCACGCAACAGACATATAGGCGTCATCACGTCGCCTAGGCACACACTAGACAAGTTTAAGTTCTATCGTATTTAATGCAAATCTTATGCTTGACCAAACGCAATAACCTACAGCATCCTATCACAATAAATGCAAGGTCCAGTGCCTTGTGCTTGGGAGTGGGGGAGCCCAAGCTCAATCCTCCTAGAAAGGGGTGAGCTCGGGTCTTTACTCAGGACCTTCCTCTATTTTCTTTTAGACATATATTTGTTATAGTTTTGAAGTTGATTACTGTTTAGGCAAGCCACCCCAAGTGATGGCATGGCACCTATCGTCCTTGAGTAGCCGATGATAGGGACCCAAGTTACCACTTTATCGACAGTAGTCCCCTATCTTGACCATGGACATGAAGTTGTTGGGAACCAAGGTTGAGGCTCACCTTGTTAACGAGGCAATACCATACATTCTTGTCTATCAACAGCCCAGTTTAGTTGTTACTAGCCCATTTCTCTAGTCCAAGCGCATCCACTGGTAGTGAATGAAAGTGTGGTGGTGGATAAAACAGAGTGGCGCTAGCCATTTGTCTCCCCACATAAGTGCGTGTGCGTTTCCAAGAAAAGGAATAATTGCTTATGTCAGTTTTGAAGCAACACCTTCTCAATTTGCGCATGAGTGGAGAAGTGGCACGGTGGAATCAAGGAGTGACAAAACAGATTTGGGGAGTGGTGTGGCCGATTCGGGTTTTGAGGAGGCATGGGCAAGTGGTGCTGCTTATATAAGGATATAAGGCACACCAATTGCTACTTTCTACGCCACACTGTTCCTCTTGTCCCCTATGCTTAAATTTTTATCTTCTCTTTCGACTTCCATCTTCTCGCTTGACTTCCATAACTCTTCCTTCCCTTCAACCGCCACCATGCCACGAGCTAGATGCCACTTGCGCGCCATTGGAATTGGAGCCTGGATGAGTTCGCTCATATGATGAATGTGATTATATAGGTGCATGATGTGGCAGCGACAATACTACCGAAGGACATCCTTGTGTTTTTCTCGGACCCCGAAAGGGTGGCGCTAAAAAAACCCTCTTGGCTTGCGACATGAAAGGGGTTAGGGAGTGAACCTCAAAGGTGGATCTTGGGGTGATGCACATCCCCAGCAATGATGGTCACGGCCTGGGCAATGACCCTGAGAACGGCAATGGTGGCAAAGACCCCACGGATCTACGAGGGAAAGAGAAGCAGCAGTGCAGGTCAAGCTCCCCATGATCACTCCCATTGTCCTCTCAAGTGGAGGACATGTCGAGCATGGCCCATGACAGCGAGGCCAATGGATTGAGGGTGTCATGGGGCATGGGCCTGAGGCGCACCCAAGCTCAAGGCTAGGTAGGACGATGAGCGCACCTCACTAGTAGCCAGTGGCATGGCACATGTGTGGGCCCTAGTGAAGAAGGAAAAGATTGCCCTGCCACATATCAAGGACCCTCTCCACTTAGGACTAGGGCTTCATTGGGCCAAGGCCAAGGTAGGGGTTGTGCCCCAAATTTTGTGTGATCTCGCTTGCTGTCATCATCATTTTATTTCCTTGCTATAGCTGTGTATTAACTTTTCCCCTTGTTTCTCCATTTACACAACTTCCCTAAGGCACTATCGGTCATCCCCAGCTCAAGGGTGGCCACCACTCCTAAGGCGGTGGATGTGAGGGCCACCAACACATTGATTAGGGCGCTGGTTGGTGGGCCCTCCGTAAGGGACGAAGAGAGGGCAATGGTGACACCACTGCAAGACAAAGGGGTAGCCCTAAGCTGAGGGATGACATAGCAAGAGCCAAAGCCCATGCCATGGATGACTTGATGGCAATGGCGAGGCGCTGGATGGGGATGCCGCCCCAAACATTGATGTGGGGGCAAGATGGGGTAGGATGGGGCAGCTCTCAATCACTCACCTCACCACGTGGACGAGGAGATTCTTAGGGTGAGGAAGGTGGCTCAGCCCTAGTGAGGTCACACCCTTATTCGTTCAGTCCTCTATGGCATGAGGCGCCCCCTGATGTTCTCGAGAACGTGGAGAAAGTCATCGTGCGGATCCAGGAAACAACTGCAGCAAAGTGGGAGGCCATCGATGAGGAGGTCACCAAACTAACGTCGAAACAACAACGCCTCATAAAAGGGGGGAAAGCTGCTAGAAAACTGCAGTCATTCGGGTGAAGAAAATTTACGACCGTAGCGAGTTGCCTTGGAGGTCATGCGTGACGCAGCTATGAAGGAAAGGGCTGGGGTCGTTAAGGTCATACACCAAGTGTTAACGCTGAAATCTGATAACGCCAAAATCTGATAAGCCAATGGATAGATCGGAAAGATGATTGGTTTAATAAAGAAGAGTTCGATTACTATAGGAAAGAAGCCGATCAAACGAAGCAAGGAAAGATTCGGTCCAATTGTAGAAGACTATCCAAATGAGGCCGAGTTTGAGAAGGAGTCGTAGAACTCACGGTAGGGTAATTTATCTATGTAAATCGTATCTTATATTGATAGAAAAGTTTAGTTAGTTCAGTTAACTTCCTTAGAGATATTTTCCTATTATAATTTTTAGGAAATAACGTCTGATGGTTGTTATAACCACATCGGACTCTGTAATGATAAGGTATAAATATAGACCCCTAGAAACCTATAAGATATCCTTTGTTCAACACAACATCAACGCATCGCCACCTTAGTTTATCTAGGTTTTTACTGGTAGGCTCTGACTCTCGACACGGGCCTGCATCAGTTAAGTTCAATCTCTGACGAAAGGGTAAGATCCACCACTATCCCGCTATATCTTGCTCTGTCTAATGCTACATCAGTTAGGTTCAACCTCTTAGTCAGATCGAGTGTACCGCATCACGTCCATGTGAGATTTATTGGTTTACCAAGCTCTCTTTGTCATCGTCCGTCCCGTGCTGCATCGTTTAGGTTTGACCTATGAGGCTACCGATAATAGATTGAGCCATAGGCTTGTAGGTCTCTGCCCAGCATTTCATCAGAGTGATTAGCTGATGAGTTATCTATACCTTGAGCAAGACACCTAGCTTATCGGCTCCTCAGCCGATACGCACCCGTCTTTAGAAGACTTCCATCAACCATCACGCCTAGTGCATCGGCCTTCCGGTCGATGCACACATACATTCAGAGATGTTTTCTTATCGTACGCTCTACTCCGTCTAGTTATGTTCAATCTCTTAATCAGATCGAGTGTACTGCATCATGTCCGTACGAGGCACACCAGCGCGTCAGTCTCCCTCCTCCATCCACGGTCTCTTGCTGCATCGGTTAGGTTCGACCTACTAGATCGGCGACGGTGGTTCGAGCCAGCGCCCTGGCGGGTCTTCACGCAGCATCTCGTCGGAGTGAGTAGCCAATAAGTTATCCTCACCATAGGCCTCGCATCCGTCTCATGTATTGTCTAACGATCGATCCACTAGAGATCAATCCGGACACATCGGATGCTTCCTGGTACTGTCTCGGTTAGGTCCGATCTTCTAGGGTTCACGTTTGACTTGGCCGGCGTCGAGATCTAGCGGGTCTCGTTCTCCATCGGTGAGCCGATGGGTTTAGGTGTAGGCTTGCGTCGGATGTTCGGCCGTTAGCCGATGACATCGCCTTTTCCTCCCTTGTCATCACATTCGGTCTAGGCCTCCGTCACCTCCGTGTCGTTAGTCCCCGGCCTCATACTGTTTCGGTTCAGTCCGATCTATCGAGACTAGTCTTAATGGCACTGTTACTGCAATCACTGGTCCTCGTGGCTTTTCGAGGGATCAGGCCCCACACCGTGCCTCGGATGCCGTGGAGTGTCATCGGCTCTTTGGCTGATAGGTCCTTTAATCCATTCCACATCTATCTCTCACGCCTCTATCGGCTGTTCAGCCGATGCTTAAGCGCTACAGCTTCCATCAGCAACCAGGAGAGATACTACGTGCTTTGTTATTCTTTGAATACCCTTTGGTGCCCCCATCGACTCTACGGCCGATGGATCAGGATCTCGCTTTCACTACACCCGGAGTCATTACATCCTTCGTTGGCATCTGCCTACGTCTTCATCGGCTCCCGAGCCAATGGAAGAGTGTTGCAATCCCTATCGACGACCAGACGATAGCAAGAGCCATCCAGATACGGCCAATGATCAACTCGATCCTATCGGCGGTCAGCCGATAGCGATAGCTCATATCGGCCCATCGTCCGACTGACCCGTTCGCCTCACCTCCTTATCAATTGCAGGGTCAAATTGACTGGCATACCCTTAGACTTCGAAGCTTAAGAACCTGCACTAGAACTAAGTAGATCTCCTAGGCCTTCGCATGACCGAGCCGCCATCTCTCCCCGGTTGAACCTTCCCCCGTGAGGTTTGGTGGCGAGCACCAGGCCCATCAACTAATAGATGAGGTGCACTCCCACACCTATCGGGTCACTATCCATGAGGACAAGGTGACGCGCCATGAGGTTGAGGTGGTGTATCGTAAGAAGGCACCTTCTGCTTAGGAAACCACAGCCGACCCCTAGGAGAAGGTTGTCACCATCTGGGAGGCTGTGGCCACCGCCTGCGAGGACACGAATGAGTGAGCTAGTGACAAGCTGCACCGCTTCACTGAAGTGCTCACCAGGAAGTAGTAAGAGCTTGCCCAAACCAAGAAGCAGGAGGATCTTGCCATCTGGGTAGTAGATGTGTTCTTGGTGGGGAGGTCATAGTGGCCTGTGAGCAAGAAATCATAGATCATGAGGCGTCCATCATTGACTAGAAGAAGAAAGTGACAGATCAGGAGACGGCCATCGTCCTCTGAGAGCAAGCCCTAGAGTAGGCCCGAAAGGTGGTGGTGGAGCTAGAGGCAGGGAAAGGGATGGCAAAGAAGGCAGCAGCCATCACCGCCTGGGAGTAGGCCTAAGAGGAAGGTGAGAAGAGGGTGGCCAAGCAGGAGGCTAGCCCCATGGTGCACGAGCTAGGCACGGAACCAATTGTGGAGGAGGAGCTTGTCCTCGCAATGATCCAGATCAAGGCAATGTTCCTCCAAATCAAAAAACTAGAGGAGCAGCTAAAGAAGACAAAGAAGGGGAAGAGTGCCTAGGAGACCAAAGCCAAGGACGTCGGCGATATGATGGCGGACATCTTAAAAAGGGCACATCACATGGTGAGGAAGGCCGAGCTTGGTGATGCACTGATGTGCAAAGTTAATGGTTGGACCCTAGGATGTCTAGTCCCTAGAATGTCTAGTCCCTAGATGGAAAAAGGCCATGAAAGGGGATGGTTTCGAGTGCTTGGGCCGGCTGGTGAATTTGCTTTGCATGAACTAGCACGCCTTGTAGCGTTGCACCAGCTCGGTGTGTCTTATAGGGTCGTCGACCAATAAAACCTTTAGAGAAATGCCTTTCCAACCAAAGCATGGAAAGATATGTGGCTACCGTATTCTCCTCCATTGATGTCAATGAATAGCTCTCCACTTTCTTCTTGTGAGATGCACTTGACGAGGCCACCATTTGAACCATTTCGATAGAGGTCTCTATCTACCAAGACGTAGCGCTTTGATAGTCGTACAACTCTCTCAGTGGCGGCATCATCATTGGAAAAGATATTTTCTTTCAAAAATCCTCTAATTTCATCCATCCACGAGGACTTCTAAGCACAAGTGGCTAGCTCAGTGCATCCATCAGGCAGCGGCGCCCTAACAGGAAGCCATGATATGGCAAATGATACCGATGGTTGTGTGAGTCTTTCTTGAAAAGCCTCAACTAGGACCAACCCCTAAGCAAATGTCAGTCGTGACAACTTGTTGATGAGCATGTTGTTGCATTAGGAGAGGAATTGAAACTCCAAGCCATCGAAGTGACACTCCAACCTATGAAATTCATCCACATATTCTACCATCTATGGATCCCAGCATTGGTACTCGTTGGAGACTTGGTTGACCACGAGTAGAGAATCATGCCTGACAAATAGACTACAAATCCCAATGCCTATAGCAACCTAGAGGCCCACAAGTAGGGCCTCATAATCATCCATGTTGTTGGTTGTTAGAAGTCGAGTTGCACCATGTACTGGAGCATCTCGTCGGTTGGTGAGGTGAGCACGACTCTAGCCCCCTCGCCTTGCAGTGAGAGAGCAATCAAAGTTCATGATCCAATGCATTATCCATTGCCCATGTTCCCCATCGCCGGGGTTTATGGACATGTGTTCTTTCTTCAGCTTGGGTACCAATGTATACTGTAGCACAAAATCTATAGTCGAAAGCTTGGCACAAGAGTCAATAGGTGTCTCAGTAGAGTGACACTTGGCCATGCCAACATGCTAAAAAGATCAACCACATACTGCCACTGTGAGAGAAACTAGCCATCACGAGAGCGTGTGATAGAGATGCTGAGGAAGAAGTGGAGATCACCAAGATCCATCATGGCAAATTTTGAATGTAGCCGTGTAGTAATGAGTTGAAGCAAGGCCGAAGATGAGGTGGTGAGAATGATGTCATCGACATACAAGAGCAAATAAGAGACACTATCTCTATCTTTGTACAGAAAGAAAGACTTGTCGAATGCCAAAGAAGTGAACCTCAGCTGACAAATATACGTCGCAAAACACTGGTATGACACCCGAGGTTCCTACTTCAAACCATAGAGAGACTTCTAAAGGAGACAAACAATATTAGGGACAATAGGATCAACAAACTCAGATCGTTGCTGACGGTAAATAGTTTCCTTGAGGTTGCCATAAAAGAAGGCATTCTTCACGCTCAGCTAATGTATGGGCCAAGAACGAGAGGTAGCAATACTAAGAACAACCCAAATCGTGACTAGTTTGACAACTAGACTGAAGGTCTCATCATAGTTGATAACTATGCTGCTACGAGTCACCACGAACAATCCATTGTGCCTTGTGACATGCAAGAGAGCTATCAAAGTGGAATTTATGCTTAAAAATCCATTTCACTATAACAATGTTAGCACCAAGAGAGTGAGAAGCCAACCATCAGGTGTCATTGTCAACAAGTGCTTTTTACTCCTCTCCCATAGCAGCTCACCAGCTGGTATCTACCAAAGCACTACGATAGTTCGCCAAAACTGGTGAAATGGCGGAGTGAGTGGTAGAGTAGTTGAGACACTGATCTAGTCAGAGTGAACCTATTTGAGAGCATTTCACCATGGTGTGTCGGGGAGGGATTGTGCCAAGTGGTGCTATTGCGCTGGGGGAAGCAACCGAAGAGCCAATCGGCCCATGGATCATCACTGACCAAGGGCACCAAATCAACCTGTGGATGACAACCAGCCGAGGGTGCCACTCGTAAGTGAAGTGGTATGGCGAGATGATGGCTGGAATTGGCCTGGCAATGCAAACCGCTAGAAGAGGGCCATCTCTATGATGTGTGGCCGAGGAAGATAGGCCGGCTGGGATGGCCTAGAGGACAGGGCAGAGGCCCGTCCACTCGTGGGCTAATCTCAGCCAACCTGCTTGGTAGATGGGCCGGCACTAGGGGCCGGTTAGGTAGAACCGGCCTAAGGATGGGGCGTTGGGGCCAGCGAACATAGGCTAGTCGAGAGAAGCAAATTGGTGTCATTGTCTGGAGATAAAGACTTGACCTCAATAGAGGGAGCAACTAAGGGTGATCATGACCACTCAACGTCTAGAATGGACTGAAGTGCCACGGTGGAGTCCCTGTAAGAGAAAATCAAAATAAGAAATGGCCTGGAGACTAGCCACAAAGGGAAAACTCTCCTCATCGAAGACAACATGACGGGAGATGATAATGCTGCAAGTGGAGATGTCCAAATAGTTGTATCCCTTATGGGAGACCGAGTAGCCAAGGAACATGCATGTTTTGGAGCAAGGGGGAAAGCTTGTGGGGGAGTCGTGGCACTAAGGTTGGCATAGCAAACACATCCAAACACCTAAAGGTGAGAGCAGTCATGGACCTTGTGATGTAAGAGTGTAAAATAAATAGTGTTGTGAACAAAAGTTGATGGCCACTAGTTTAGGAGAAAGGTGGTGGTGGCTAGTGTCTTATCCAAGTAGAATAGAGGCATAGAGGCTTGTAAGAGTAGGGTGCAAATAGAGTTGTTGATAGTGTGGAGCATTCATTTGGCTTTACCATGTTGTGGTGAGGTGTATGGGCACAAAAGGCGTAGTAGGGTGCCACGGTTGGCGAGGAAGGTGGTGGTGGCATGGTTAACAAACTATGTGCCATTATCTGTCTGTAGACACTTAAGGGATAGACCAAACTGAGTCAAAACATATGCAACAAACTCAACAATATGCTAGTGAACATCATATTTTTGGCATAGAGGGAAGGTCCAACATAAGTGACTAAAGTCATCAAGCACCACTAAATGATATTTAAAACTAGACGAACTCAAAATTTGAGAAGTCCACACATCATAATGAACAAGCTTAAAAGGTGATGAAGTATGAGATGAAGACCTAGAGAAAGGTTGATGCATGGGTTTCCCTAATTGACACGCATGATATAGCTTATGATATGTCTTGGTACAAGAAAAGAAAGAATAGCTAATTTATGAAGAGTTTGAATGACAGCTGGACTAGGATGACCGAGGCAACGATGCCACAAGGTAGACAATGCGGTGAGGATGTAGTGTGCGGCGGTACTATAGTGGGTAGGGTGTAAAGGTCACCACGACTATTGCAGCAAAGAATCACATGCCGGTCTATAGGTCCTTAGTAGGAAAACCAAATTCACCAAATTCAATAGAACAAGGATTATCGCGGGTGAATTGTCTAATAGAAAGTAAATTGAAGACTAAGGAGTAGGCGATAAAGATGTTCTTGAGAGCAAACTTGGTAGTTTCAATAGGTAAGAAGAAAGTGTCATGACAAATAACATGAATTGTATAAACATTATTGATGGTAATAAAGGTCTGAAAATTAGCAAGGTGGGTAATGAGGATACCGTCAATAGAAGACATGTGTGATGTAGCTCTTGTGTCAAGCACCGAGAGATTTGGGTTGTTCACCGATAGCTGATTTAGGACAACCACCAAGCTAGCCTAGTCCTAATTTGGCTAGACTGGCTAAAGAGGAGGCATGACAAGAGTTGGTGTAGAAATATACAGGTTGACGAAGGCAGTATGGGCCTAAGGAAACAGCCCACAAGGGTAGCCTTAGCGCCCACACCAGGAGCTCACCACGAAGACTGCTAGATAGCCCATGGGTTAAAACAAAACCACGGGTCGACAGGGTGCAAGCCAGCCTACTGCTGCTACTAGAATCCTCCACCTCCGCCCCTGAGCTAAGCAAAACCATTGCCGCTAGATTGGTTTGGGCAACCGACACCACCTCTCCACTATTGTTGCCAAAGTCGTCACCACCACTGCCGCCATAGGACTGCGTCAAGAAAGCAATGGAAGTGTAGGTGTCGGAGGAACACACTATTGCGGGGGAGCCAGTGGCTACCAAGGCTGTCTCCCTATGCATCTTGGCCTCATTGACGATGTGGAGCTCCTTGAGCAACAAGGTGTTGCATGCTGAGGCGAAGGATGGTAAGATGAGGGAGCCGACGATGTTGTCAACAGTGCCATAGCAGTTGAGGACTAGCTGCGATTCAGAGACAGGACAGCCAAGGTCACGGAAAGCGTCGGTGGTAGTCTTCCCCTTCTGACAGTACTCGGCAATGGGCAAATCTCTCTAGGCCATGGAGTGAAATTCGTGGCTGAGATAGATGGTGCTGGACCATGGAGTGAAATTCGTGGTTGAGATAGATGACATGAGGTTTCTCGTTCGCCTGGCTCCATGATGACATCGAGGATGGCATCGGAGATAGAGCCGAAGAGCTAGCGATGGATGTAGTAGTTGGCTTGCTAACAAGCCGGCTCATCACGGCATGTGGGAGCAGTGCCGTCGATGTGATCGAGGACTCTGAACTTGCTACACATCCAGGCAAATAAAGCTTTCCACTTGTTGAAGTTTGGGTGTTTGAGCTCGAGATCGGGACATGCGACTTGATGGCGACAGTGGCATAGGGGTTGAGGTAGACAGTGCCGACCGATTCGCCAGTAGTACCAGCAACAGAGGAGGAGTCGTTGGGCATGGTGGCCGACATAAGCTCTTCCCCGTCGGGATTTGAGGCTGGATTTTAGCAATTTGTTCTTCGATTGGGATGCTTTGTTGATTTAACCGCGACGTGCTCCACCGCGGCCACCTTCTCGGCCTTCTTGAGGCGGCGCAGGATCGCGAACGGCACGGGCGTTGTCATCGGCCTCCCGTGCAGGTGCGCCACCACCTCCGGGGCCCACCACGGCTCCTTCGCCGTCGTCCCGCTCTTCCTGTCCCGCGCCAGCGGCGGCAGCGTGCACGCCTGCGCCAACTCCGTCACCATGCGCTCCAGTGTGCCGTTGCAGAACTTACAGAGCGCGGCCGTAAGCGGCACGCCGCCGGCGGGCTGCTCACGGCGGCCACCATTGTCACCGCCACGTAGCAGAACAACTGCATTTGCATGGTCACCGGCGCCAGCATCAACGACGCCACGCCACCGCTTCTGCTTCCGCCGCCTATCGGCAACGCCAGCACCGCCGCCATACTACCATGTTGCGGCAAGACGACATTGGTGCCAAACATGGGCATGGCCACAGAATTGCTCGCCACGCCGTGGGTCTAGCGAGAGCACGTCTTCCGGGAGTGCTCGTCGCCGGGAGCGCATCGCCGGCGCTTGGCCAGATTCTGGTCGCTCGACGAGGAAGAAGCCTTCTTGCTTCTCGAATTGCCGGCCATTGCAAGCTACGTGCTGGTCGTCCGAATGATATGGTGGCACTTTTTTTAATTTTTATACTACAATTATAAGTGATATGTGAATCCTATTGTTTTTTTTATTTTTTCTGATGTAATCACATAAATATTATGTAGGACAAAACCACCTTTTAAATTATCAAAAACTCAATTTATACTGATTTTGATAGTTTATATTTGATTTTGTTGTTAAGGGATACAAATGAAATTTATCCAGAACTTTTTCCCGCCATAAGATACAAAGGTTCATCCCTTTTTTTTTAAATAAAAAAAACCTTGAAACGTTCGTTGCATTTTAGTATAGCCTTTAGCCCAAATGAAACAAGATATATCCTTCCAACATGGGCCGACTTACGTACGTTTGGTCCGTGTCACCTTGAGGCCTGATTATTTTTTTTCCTGGCCTTTTTGTTTACACGAGCTGGCTGCTACTTCTCCCCCTCCTTTTTTTTTCTTTTCCTTTTGACTCCTTCCAGTTCCTGGACAATAATCTAACCGTTTTTTACAAATCGACATTCAGACGAAGGTGTTTTCACATCTTGACGGACCATCCCATCGTTTCCTCAAAATACAGTGAATAGTTAAGAAAGAAAATTGTTCCCTCGAGAGATGAAAATGCACTTGCTACTTCCGGTCTGTTACATGTATGTTCCTCTCCCATTTCGCATCAAACCACTCTGTTTTCAGAAATTCCACGAACATGCACGCCAAATACCAGTGCAGATGCGCATGGCACCAATGCAAGCGTCCAAGAAAAAGGGGTACTCGATGCATGGGGCCTGCCGTGATAACTTGATTAGGAGGTTTCCGCATGTACACAATGGATGTTAAAGCACTTACTCCTATAATAGACCGGATTAGGTAGCCTCCACCCATGCGAACGATCGAGGCAGATTAATAATTAACACCTTATGATTAATTAGCGACTAAATAATAGTGCACACGGAACAGGCTAGGCAGCTTCGTCTCGATCGATCGATTGATTACCAGTTTGTTGACGCCGCTGGCACCGACATTTGATGAGTCACGTCGTCGTCAGGCGGCGTTGGCTATCTACCTTCCATTAATTTTGGGCAATGCAGCAGATAACGTAAGCAATAATGGCGTTTATTCCGATCAGGACGCACGATTGCACGTTCTTTTTGTTTGGCACATGCCAAGGTTTAGCGTGAATGCAAATCCGGACAGTCTGATGTTGTGTTGACGTTTTTTTTTATTATCAACGTAGCTAACGGTTCGCGGTGTAATCAATAGAGTCGTCAAAACCAATATATCAAAACCGATCACCTAAACCGATTTTGAGATTAATTCGCTTCTGTAGAATCACATGAATAATTTACAGGAGAGACCTATAAATCGAGCGTCCAAAGAATTGCAACGCCCATGAAACATTGGTCCGTGCAACATGAAACAAAAAATTGAGCTGTTGCGACATTTGTTGAAAATGACTAAGGGACATGAAACACCACCAAAATATGGGTGAAACATTTTTCTACCCTAGATAAAACATTTGAGTCCTACTTATTAAAACATCACAGAAATATTCGCTGAAACATCAAAGAGAATAGGTTGGTGCAACATACGGACAAAGCCAAGTGAAACATCCAAAATTCAAGAAGTGCAACAAACATCCAAAACCAGTTTCACACTTTCACCTACCTCCCGCAAAACTAACGAGCCAAGAACAAGTATGGGATGGCCTTCGAGCATCCAGTCCTCCCCGCGGTGGAACCCCCTGATTCCGGAGCGAGCCATGTCCTCTTCGTGGCTGGAGGGGCTCCGGCGTTAGGCTCGCGCCGTGCGCCATCGGCGGAGCGACCAGAGGCACTGCGGAGCGGTGTGGATCGTTGGCGAGCAGAGGCACCGCACCGCCGCCCCCCCCCCCCCCCCCCCCCGGGGTCCCGAGAACCACCGCGCTAGCTCCGTCGTCTACACCGGCAACGCCACAGGCACGGAGCAGCAATGATGGCTGCAACGCAATTCGGCGGGAGGGAAACGCCAGCCGCCGCCCGCGTGTAAGCTGGATCTGGAGGTGTTGACGAGGGGGGTAGAGAGAAGGCGAAAGAGATGGAACCAAAAGAGTTTAGGTGCTTTTTCATAATTTACGAGAAAATTAGCAAAGAACGTGATGATGAACAACTGGTTTTCGAGCAAATTAGTAAAGAATAACCCCTCGCTTTTGTGAAAAGGCATGACCGTTTTTCAGCACAAAATGATAAAGATGAACTAAATTGGTTACTACAACTTAACCATTAAAAATAACTGAAAAGTAAAGCAACATGAAAAATAGTAGATTGATAATTCTTCGGAGCCTAAACTGTCCTAATGGCTAAATATATATAGAAGTACGCTGATGGCAAATCTCCAGCGTATATGGTAACTCTACGATATCCCACAACTGAATACGGTTATTATCCGAACAAATCAAATACCAAAATATCTCTTACTCCCTTCACCGCAACAGACGCTGACATGACCATCGCATGCAGGCACCAACTCGCCCTCGCCTTGGTCGTCCGCCTGTCTCTGCAGAATGGGTCCTGCTTCCCATGGTACGACTCCCGCGTGCGAGAACGAGTAGAACGTAGTCAACCAGCAGCAGCCCACCAAATTTCTTCTCCACAGCCCAGAAACTCCTCGACTGCAGCAAAATTCAGCAAACAGCACAGCACATGATTTCTTGGACGGCAGCTATGCTCAGATGATCCAATCCCATGCTGAGTTAAAAATGCTTCAGCCACCTAGCAAACTGCACACGTCCAGGTACTCCACAAGTCCATGTACACACAAACTTAATTGATCTTTTAAGCAACTGTTAACATCAAAATCTGAACGATCCGATGGTGCTAAAACCGATCGGCTGAGAGGTGTCCGATGAAAATTTTGATTTAGTCATTGGCCGATGGAGATACTGGTCAGCTCGAGAGATAAAACCGATGGAAACTATAGAGAAACCGATCAGATTAGTAGAAGATTGGATCGGTTTGAAGACAAGGAATTATCCGATCGGTGTCAGGTCCGAGAAGCCCGAGGAGAGGTAGGAAAACGATCGGCTTGAGTAAAAGAAGATTCGATTGCTACAGTAGAGAAGCCGATCGGGTTATAGTGAAGGAAGACTCGGTTCTAAATTGGAAGATTACTTAGATAAAATCGATTTTGCGGAAGAGTCGTGGACTTCATAGCAAGATGTTCTATTTTTGTAAATTGTAACCTTATTAGGAAGGTTTAGTTAGTTAGTTACTTCTTTAGAGGTATTTTTCTTTGTTCTTATTAGGAAAATAATGTCCGATGGTCGTAGACGCGTCGGACTCTGTCTGTAAATCCAAGGTATAAATATAGACCCCTAGAAATATGTAAGAGATCTCTCAATCAATATACAATCTTAGTGCATCACCACCCTATTTCATCTAGGTCTTACTGACGGGTTCTGGCTCTCGACGCGGGACTGCATCGGTTAAGTCCGATCTCCGGCAAAGGGGTAAGTCCCGCCACCATCTTGATATGTTCTGCTCTGTCTGAGGCTGCATCGGTTAGGTTCGACCTCTTAAGCTGATCAGACGTATCGCATCACGTCCGTGCAGGACCTATCGACCTATTAAGCTCTCTCTGCCGCTATCAATTTCACGCTGTATCGGTTAGATTCGACCTATAGGGCTACCGACGGTAGATCGAGCTTTAGACATATAGTCTTCTGCACGGCGTATCATCGGAGTGCTAGCCGATGAGTTATCCATGCTCTAAGCTTCACACCCAGCGCATCGGTCCCTCAGCCGATACGCATCAGCCTTTAGAGGTGTCCCTTGACGCGTAACGCCGAGCGTATCGGTCTCCCAGCCGATACGCACCCGCCTTCAGAGAGGCGTCCCCTCATCAGCTCAGCTAGCCGATGGGTTCGTTCTTTATCTTTGCTACAGCATAGCCAATACGGCATCCTCCGTATCATCGCCGCTGGCCCCGGCCTCGTACTGTCTCGGTTATATCCGATCTACGAGGTTCGGTGTTAATGGCGCTGTCACGGTGGGCGACGGGTCTCGTGCTGTCATATCCGGAGTGGCATCGGCTTTACAGCCCGTGCCTTCTTATACTATTCCTTGCCTAGTCCGCATGTGCCTTCATCAGTTTTTCCAACCGATGAATCACTGTTCGTCTATCCGGAGGGATCCTGTGCGCCTAGCTATCTCCTGAGCATACCCTGTTTCATCCATCGGCTGTGTGGTCGATCCCTTGTCAACACATGTCCACATCGGCTCCCCAGCTGATCGAAGAGCTTCCCGATTCTATCGACAGTCAGCCGATAGCGAGCGCCTGTATCAGCCCACCGTTCGACGGACCTGCTTGTTTCATTTCCTTGTCAATTGCAGGGTTAAATTGACTAGCACGTCCGCACCTGTACTGATGCGCCGGAGCCGATCGAACCCCACGGCCCCTGGCGTGCATGCCTCAAGCCACACAGAAAAGTCGATCGACCTACACTAGAGCTAAGCAGACCTTCCAGACGATCCAGCGTGTTCGCGCCGGGGCGCGCGAGGAACCTCGGTGCGAATAGCAACCCACTCAACAATTACACTAGCCGTTCTAAATAATTTGGCCTGCTCAAATAAGACCAACTATTAGCTAGATTATGGCACAAACGGTTGGTTGGTTCCAAAAATTATACACACATCATTTAAAGCCGACTTTGCGTATGAGATTCAATTAATTCATACGTTACTAGTCTATTAATATGCCCTATAACATTGTTAATTAAACAGTTCTTATTATTTTCTTTAGCCCACATTCCTTCTCAGCCTCCCTCTCTACCGCAGTACTCCGTCCTCATTCTTCTGACCTTCTAATGTCTCAGCGCCTCAAATTCTCCGAGCTTGCTCGCGGATGGAGATGTGCATCCTTCCCTTTCGAGCGCTATGCTGTTGCTGAGGCTACATATTCGGAGAAATAATCTGCTGACTACGCAGACAATTATCAAAAACAAATGGAAAAAACAAATGCACGAGGGGACCGTGCGCCTAAGAGACCACATGAAGCGGGCATTCATATGACTCTATCAGTGTGTGCCTGCTGAGGCAATCTCTCTCCTCTATGTTAGACAAAGTTGAGTTCAATTACTCCTAGCTAATAGTACGCTGATGTCGGCTTATGGTATTTGCCCTAATTAAGTGAGCCGCCAGTATCACACTTCTCTAAATGGAGTAAATAGTATGAAATTGTATGCATGTCCACTCCCTTAGTGCACTCCCTTCCTTCTAAACATAAGGCGAATTAGATTCTTACACGGTATCTAACGTTATACTTTAACCATTAATTTTTTTATAATATATTATTAACATCTATAAAATCAATATCATATAAAAATATTTTGAAATATGAATTTAATGGTACCACTATTAAAAAACAATTTATTCGTACTGCTATATCAGTATTAGGTGGAGAAAACCCGGCACTAATAGTGGGTTTTCCTCCCACCCACCCAATCCACTCTCATTATGGTTAAGAACCAACGCTGATAAATAATCCTCCTATCAGTATCGGTCTTTATTGCAAACCGTCACTTATGAGTAGTCATCAATATCAGTTTTTTGGATAAACCGATACCAAAGTGAAAGAGCTGAGCTACTCAATGTCTCGTATCGAGGCAAGATAAGCCTCGCTCCCTCTCAGCTCTCCCCATCCCCCTCTCACTCTTCGCCTCTTTCCTAGTGATAATCGCCACGGCCTTGTCTCCCTTTTGTGCTTCTGTCGCCACTCCTATTCATCGCTGTCCCAAAGTGTGGTGATAGAGGCCACGTGGGCGTGTTAGATTTGGCAATCCCACCGCTGCCCCGTCTCCCTTTCATGCTACCACCATCCCAATGCGTGGTGGAGGAGGCCACATGGTGCCAGATCCGGCGGCCTCGCCATCACCTCATCTACCTGTTACATTGCCACCACCGCTCCCATTTGCTGTCGTCCTAATGTGTGGTGGAGGAGGCCACACAGGCACCAGATCCAGCAGCCCCTAGTGGGCCCAAGCTTGAGGGCCACTAGATTTGGCCCCCACGCCACATCTTCCACTATGATGGGAAGGAGAAGGGAGCTCGAGCTTGCTCACCATGGCAAAATTGGTAGCTGCTGCTAGGGCTTCACAACGGCCTTGGCTGCTGCTGTTGACCCGATGGATCTCTCCATGGAGCCACATGGCGAGTCTCCTTTTGTAGACGACAATGAGTTCGAGGAGTTTGAGATCAACAAGGCATGCATTGATCCATTTCCTTACCTTCATTGTTTTTGCTGAAGATCTTGGTGATGTATGGCTATACTTGTGTTGATTTGCGGTGGTGTGGTGGTTGAATCAATGTGGCTAGTTCTTTCTTGATCTTTGATGTGGATGCTTCTGTTCTTGATCTATGAATGTTGTTTGCGTTCTTCTTGATCTTGATCTATGGAGTGGATATAGGGATTATTAGGGGGCACGATGTGGATGTGCTTTGCTCAAAGCATTGGCTCAAATCAAGCCGATGCATAGAGCCAGCCTCCCTTTTTTTTGCTTGGGGACAGACATTAGTGCTAGGCAAATCAATCGGCACTGATGATGAGGGAGGCTCATTAATGCCAAAATACTAGCGCTAGTTTAGAACCTAGTATTGATGGGTTTTTTAAACCACTAATGGGTCCCATATACTAATGTATACCCGTCAATCCGGCAAAAAAAAGGTGCGCGAGTTGTGAAGGGCCTGGTGCTCGGGAACCTGAGTGGCGCTTAATCCCTAATGTATATTAGGGAAGGAGGCATGGTGCCCCTCCCCCTAACCGGGCGGCACGGGTGAATGCCGAAGAAGGGTTTTGAAGGCGTTTTCACATTCCAAAAGTGGTTTTCACGTGGGATATGCCTGTCACCCTGTTCCTGGATGGGTGGCACGGCTCGGTCTTTTGCGGGGCTGGCCTCTAACCTAGGTGGTGGGTTTTCTCGTTCGAAAACTCGGTTTTGCACGGTGTATTTTTATTCAATTATTAGTAAAAAATTTTAAATGTTAGAATTTATGGAAAACAATGAAGCCTTTTTTTAAAGAAGGAACGAATGGAGTACTATTTTTCTCTCACCACAATGCACGGCTGAAATAATTTTTGCTATCAAATTGAAGTTGTGTCCTAGTTTTGTATGACCTCATGTTGCAAAAGAAAAATAAATGGTAGAGTAACCATTTTTTAGGCGAGATAGTTAAGAGTTATAATTTTTTTTAAATAAACATTTTTTCTTCCAGTACGACATGGTAGGCTAGGCCATAATGCAGCTCCACCCCTTTCAAATGCAATGACACATACCATCACAATTTTCACTGAAACCAACATATTACTCCCTTTATTTTAAAATATAATAATATAATATAATATTATATATTATCTACTATTTATAAATCTAAATAATATTTATTTTAGGTTGGAGGGAGTATCGCTCATGGGTCCACAGACCACAGCCCACGGGAGAAAAGGCAAAGCGAAGAAAAAGGACAGCAAAACGGTAGGTGTGCCGGTGCTGTGATGTGCCACATTACCATGGCACCACTCAGTCAAGACAAATCGCCCAGGCATTTTTGGCGCCCACTGGGTACGTCACTCACCGCTAATTGCGGCGGCGGCGGATGATCGAGGACCCATATCCTCTCCCTCTCTCCCATCACAAACAAATATCCTTTGTACTTTCTGAACTTGATAGGACTTAACTTTGACAACTTTTTTCATAAATTTACATAAATGTAAAAATAGTTGCATAATTTTACATCAAAAGCTTTTTAATAAAAAATGGCTGGCATTTTATATGCCTATAATCATTATTCTAATCAATCATTATTCTACTATTGTAATCAATAATTCCACTAAAATTAACTTATATTGACTTCATCGATTGAAATGATGCCTATTCGTAATTGGAGAGAGTATAACCTAGAAAAAAATAGCATTCATGTAAAAAATTGAGAGGCCAGCTACAGCGCTAATTGGTTACTACCAAGTCATTAAAAAAACCAGGCATATCGTCAAGGATATGAAGCTGATAGAGAACTTTCTCTCGCTGTGTTCTGTCACGCTGTGCTCAACTCTGCTATGAAGCTGCCCATCATGTTCTTGAGTTCTAATTTAGCCGTTATTCATGCCTAATAAAATGATAAGGCAAGGAGATATATGCTGGTTGCTTGACCGCGCCACATGAGCACATGAAAGGTTGCCACCAAACAAGCTGCAGATCAGATCCATGATTTTGTTGGGAATATAAATGACACAAGCAATCACTCACCACCGTCCACAAATACAAGAATAAAAGAACCTGACTCTGATAGGGAACCAAGATCGTTCCAACATCATCCTCACCCTACCAATCTTAAACCAAACTTCTCTCTCAAAGAGAAAAATCATAAATCAAAGCCACAAGCTATCTTGCTCTAGATTTGGCAGGACTTTGTAAAAAAGAAGCTACAAACAATTAACAGAATTTTTTTAAAAAAAATTAACAAGAAATACAAGATTCGTCGTAGGAAAGAGACAGCCATCCTACCTGCAGTACGAGCCATAAAAAGGTACAATACCAAAAAGTTAGGAGGGAATTATAGTCCCTGTCTTCTCGTGTATTTTATTTTCTAAATTTAATATAAATAATTATTAAAAAATTATTAAAAAATGACAATGAAGAGTAACGTATTCTTAAAAAAAAGATAAATTTAGATATAAATAGTACCACTACTATTTATCTGTTGAAATTATGTTTTTATATCTCAATATATAAGTGAGTTTTGACCTTAGATTTTGTGAAGTAATATATATATATATATATATATATATTATATGTTGTCAATTCTTTTGTATTTTTCATAAGTATTTAGATAGTTTTTAGACAAACGAGAGTACAAACCCTCGAGGGTTTAAAACAGTTTCAAAAAAAATTTATACCCTCACACAATCACCCACAGCACTAAACATCAAGAACAGCAGCAATCCCTAGTGCTAGTGGGCGGAAGGAACTTTGGATTCTCTCCGGCCAATCTAACTGGTAGATCAGGCATTAACTATACTGAAAAATACTACTCCCTCCAGTTTTTTTATATGACGTTGGCTAATTCAAATTTAAATGCCAGCGTCATACATACAAAGATGGAGGTAGTAAAATACAGGAGTTTGATCTACTGCTGTTTTCTTCTACCATGACAAGGAGGATCACTTCATGGCAATGCCAAGAATGAGAGGAGGATGGTGAAGAAGAGCCAGCTCAGCCCTCGGGAGCAAACCGGCCGCCACGCCGTCGAAGTTGCTCGTGCCCGGAGGGCACATGGCGCTCCCCATCCCGGTGCCATTGGTGCCGGTGCCGGTGCCGGTGCCGACTCCAAGGCTGAAGGTGCCGGTGTCGTAGTGACAGTTGTCCCATCAGCACTGCATGAACAAAGGGGAATAAAGAACTTCAGATCATGCTCCTGTCTCGTGTTACACTGAAGAGAATGCAGTCAACAGAACATAATTCAGTCAGAAAACTGTTGATGGCACGATTTGTTAACATGCTAATCAAGTGAAAATATATGAATTCGGTTGTCTAAGACTGGAAAGAGTCACTTCGGAAAGCCTGAAATCTCATGGTTATAAGCTGCAAAGTACATTTATAATGCTAATTAATCCGGCTCATCGTTCTGTCAGTTATGTCCCTTTTGCTTCCTTCACACATGACGCAAATGCGAGAAAGGCTGTCTAACTTTTTGTTTTAACTGTTTACCTCTTTTTTCTCTGAATACCTGACAAAACTAGGAAACATTGTCAGGCATTTCAGATCGGTTGGATAAAAGTTGGATGTATGGAAAGTTTGTGTTACTTCATCTAGAGACTAGAGAAAAGCATGCCAGCTCTGTTTCAAATCGGTTGGGAAAAGAAAGACGGAAGCCAGATTCTTCATAGGAAAGTAGTTACATCAGTTCAGTTCAGACAGTGCAACAAACTTGTCAATAAATCTTTGATGTAATTAATGCGAGGTTAGGTTATCACATCAAGTTGATCTAGACTAATCGAGCTAGTATATTATTATATATATTGCATTTCGCTATTACTAGTTTACTGGTGTCGGTGGATGGAGCACGATCAATCAATAGTTCGAAGATGCTGATTCCGCAGGTGTACTACATTTGACTAATTTTTCAGAATAATTTGACTGTATTCCGTGTTAGTAGCTAATTACAAACAAAAATGGTAAAATAAGAGTATGCCAGAACTTCTAATGCAGGATGAGCAAAGAGGTTTCCATCATGTTACCTGTCACTGGAAGGGAAAGTGCATCCAGAGAAATCTGCAATAAGATAGCAACAAGGCAACATGATAAGAACCAACTTGTTAACGCTCTGATGTACTAAAACCGATCGGTTGAAAGGTGTCCGATGACTACAGTGAAGAGGCTGATCGGATGGTAGTAGAGGAAGACTCAGTTTTAGATTAAAAGGCTATCTAGATGAGACCAAGTTTACGGAAGAGCTATGAAATCTACGACAGAATATTTTATCTTGGTAAATTATAACTTTATTTAATTAGCAAGATTTAATTAGTTAGTTAACTTCTTTAGAGATATTTTTCTTTGTTTTTGTTAGGAAATAACGTCCGATGGTTGTAAACGCGTTGGACTCTATCTGTAAATCCAGGGTATAAATATAGAACCTCTCGAGACATGTAATCTATCTCTTCATTAATATAAATTCGACGTATCACCACCCTAGTTTATCTAGATTTCTACCGGTGGGTTTTGGCTCTCGACGCGGGGCTGCATCGGTTAAGTCCTACTACCATCTCGATATGTTCTGCTCCGTCTAAGACTGTATTAGTTAGGTTCGACCTCTTAGGCCGATCAGACATATCGCATCACATCTGTGCAGGGCCTATCGGCCTGTTAAACTCCCTCTGCTGTCATCAATTTCGTGCTGCATCGATTAGATTGGACCTACGGAGCTGCCGACGATAGATTGAGTTTCAGGCTTATAGTTTTCTATACGGCGTATCATCGGAGTGCTAGCCGATGAGTTATCCATGCTCTGAGCTTCATGCCCAACACATTGGTCCCTCGCCCAATACGCATCAGCCTTTAGAGGTGTCCCTTGACGCATAACGCTAAGCGCATCGGTCTTCCAGCCGATACGCATCCGCCTTCAGAGAGTCGTTCCCTCATCGGCTCAGCTAGCCGATAGATTCGTTCCTATCTTTGTTTCAACATAGCCGGTCCGGTGTCCTCCGTATCATCATTGTTGGTCTCGGCCTCGTACTGTCTCGGTTAG
Source organism: Oryza coarctata (assembly GCA_030770085.1). NCBI lineage: Eukaryota > Viridiplantae > Streptophyta > Magnoliopsida > Poales > Poaceae > Oryza > Oryza coarctata. Next base: position 17,159,509 of record CM061466.1, read on the forward strand.
GTCCAATCTTCAAGGTTCGGTGTTAATGGCACTATCACGGTGGGCGACGGGTCTCGTACTATCATATCTAGAGCGGCATCGGCTTTGTAGCCCATGTCTTTTTATACTATTCCTTACCTAGTTCGTATGTACCTTCATCGGTTTTTTTAGCCGATAAATAACTGTTACGGCTTTCGTCGGCTATACGGAGGGATCCTGTGTGCTTTACTATCCTCTGAGTACACCCTGGTTCCTCCATCGGCTCTACGACCGATCTCTCGTCAACACCTGTCCATGTCCACATTGGCTCCTCAACCGATCGAATAGCTTCTCGATTCCTATCGGTAAATAGCCGATAGCGAAGGGCCTTTCGGGCGCGACCGATGGCCATCCCGATCCTATCGGCAGCTAGCCAATAGCGAGCGCTTGTATCGGCCCACTATCCGATAGACCTACTCGTCTCACCTCCTTATCAATTGTAGGGAAAAATTGACTAGCACACCCGCACCTGTACCGACGTGCTGGAGCCAATCGGACCTCACGGCCCCTGGCGCGCATACCTCGAAGAGAAGTCGATTGGCCTACACTGGAACTAAGCAAACCTACTAGGCGTCGACATGTTTATGCCGGGACGCGCGAGTTATCCCGGCGCGAACACAACTCTAATTAAGAAAACTTAACAATTTGCACAATAGAGTAGCATCAGCTGCAAGATTCAGAATCCAGCAGCTTGTTTACTCAAGAAATCTTTAACTTGGGACTCAGCTGTCAATGCAAAATGGCAGAGGTTGTGGAGGACGTACTGGGGTCGGAGGAGGAGAGGGTGGCGGCGCCGCCGAAGTCGCAGGTGGCGCCGGAGGCCCTGAACTTCTGGAAGTAGCTGTTGGCGGCCCAGGAGCAGTGGGCAGCGACGGTGTTGGGGTTGTAGCAGCCGCCGCTCGACAGCATGGACGTGCAGTTCGCTCCCTGCCCGGACGAGTAGTCGATCGCCTTCTGCAGCAGCGCCGTCGGCTGATCCGACCGGGCACACGCAGAAATCTGACAGAAACGCCATGGAGTTAAAAACCCACAAACCCATCCATTATATACATGAGCGGATTCTTCAATGAAATACACGAGAGAAGCTGCAAGAGAGGGAGAAAGTTTCTCTTCCCTTTTTTTCAGCAGGAAGGAATTTAATTCGATTTCTTGAGAAAAAGGAGTAGCGATCACAGGAAGAGATAAGTGCGTTTTTTCTTTGATGAACAGAAGATAGCGGAGAATGGCACCTGATGCCGCGAGGGTGGACGAGAGGAGGAGCACCGCCGCCTCCAGAACCAACGCTGCAGCCGACTCCGTAACCGCCGGTGGATCGAATTTGTTATAGCCCACATGAGATTGTTTCGCGCGATTACTGTTCACCTGCGCGCACTCCATGGCACGGCCCAGGACGCTGGGATGGCAGTGGCCGATTTACGAGAGTACATGATTCTCGGTCAGCTGTAAAATGCATATAAAAAAGCGGCAGCTTCGTAGCACAAAAACCACCGTGTCTACTTCGTGTTCGTGTGTGTTCATCGTTGTTCTTCGTCTTCTTCTTGCTGGATCGGAATCCAAACATCTGCTATCAGAGCTTGGGTCCCGCCGTCACCATGTCGAAATCACCACCTAAGGAGGTGCTATCCGGTGGCGGCTAGAAGGAACCAGGGCCATTGCGCTCTCCACCACGTCGCCATGGCCACTCCAATGACCGCCGTCGACCATCGCGCAGTCGGGACACCGGATCGCTCGTTGTTGAGCGCATCGTCGAGCGTCCGTCTGTGAATGTCGCCTGGCCGATGCTGACCTGGACGAATTATCCGGAGTGGGCGCTGGTCATGGAGGTTAATTTCCAAACCCTCTATGTCTAGGATGTCGTCCGCCATGGCATCGCCGACGACGCCAATGAATATGAGTATCACGACGATCGACAGGCGATGGCTGGTCTCCTGCGCTCAGTGCCATCTGAGCTCTAGGGCACCCTGGCTGTCAAGCGCACGGTGAAGGAGGCATGGGAGGCGGTCAAGAACCTGCGGATCGACGATGAACACGCGCACGACGCCAGTGCATAGCAGCTTCACCAGGAGTTCAGGAACCTCACGTTCAAGGAAGGGGAGACCATCAATGAATTCGGCATCCGTATCACCACGCTCACCACCAACCTCCACTCCCTCGGCGACAACATCTCTGACGCCGAGGTAGTGAAGAAGTTGCTGTTGGTGGTCCCTGATCGGCTGGCCCAAGCCGCTGTCTCTCTCGAGATGTTTCTCAATCTAAATGAAGTGACGATTGAAGAAGTCATCAAGCGGCTACGAGTGTTCGAGGTACGCTCCAAGCCCAAGGAGGTCACTGACGCCATGGGGCGTCTGATGCTCTGCGAAGGACTGGGAGGCCTGCCGCAAAGCCCGCCATGAGCAGGAGGGCTCAGGGAGCGGATCAGGATCTAGCGGCTGCGGGAAGCGCCGTGGGCGCGGATGAGGACGCGGCGGCGCCGGATCCTCGTCGCGCGATGACCGAGACGGCCATAACACGAGTGCTGAGAACACCGGTGGTGGTCGGCCACCAACCGACGATTGCTACAAGAACTGTGGCAAGACTGACCACTGGGCCAACGGTTGCCGCGGGAAAAAGAAGGGGTGGCCCACGTCACGCAGGCTGAAGAAGATGAGCACACGCTCATGTACATCGCCGCGGACACCGAGGTAATTGAGCCGCTCGTGTCGTACTCCCATCCTAGGTCAGTGCCGCCTATCATCGAGCCACAGGCCCACATCCACCTCGTCGAACGGAAGGTTCTCCTCCACCTCAACAAGGGAGAGAAGAAAGCCGTAGGGCCACGCCGTTGGGTGCAAGACACCGGGGTGATGAACCACATGATAGGGACGCGGACAGTCTTCGCCGAGCTCAACACCAACGTGACCGGCACCATCAAATTCGGTGATGGGTCTGTGGTCGACATCGAAGGCAAGGGCATCGTTCTCTTCGCCTGCAAGTCCGGCAAGCACCGTCGACTAGATGGGGTCTACTATATCCCACGTCTCACCACCAACATCATCAACCTCGGCCAGATGGATGAGGACGGGTTCAAGGTCGACATCGAGTCAGGCATGCTGCGCCTCTATGACCTGCAGTGGTAACTGCTGGCAAAGGTGCATCGATCACCGAGCCGGCTCTACTTCCTCGACATGAACATCATCGCTTCGGTGTGCCTTACTACGCATGTCGGCGACATCGCATGGCGCTGGCATGAGCGGTACGGACACCTAAACTTCCAGGCGCTGCGCAAGCTCGGGCATGCAGACATGGTGCGTGGTCTACTGGCGATCGAGCACGTGGACCAGGTCTATGAGGACTGTGTCCTGGCGAAGCAGAAGCGGTCATCGTTTCCTAAGGCTGCCAAGTACCAGGCTTATGAGGAGCTCGAACTAGTCCATGATGACCTCTGTGGCCCAATCTCACCACCAACGCCAGCCGGGAATGCCTACTTCTTGCTACTCGTTGATGACATGAGTCGTTTTATGTGTTTCATGCTTCTGCGCTCGAAGGCGGATGCACCAATGGCAATCATGACATTTCAAGCTCGCGTCGAACGTGAAATCGGCAAGAAGCTGAAGGTGGTCTGCACTGACAATGGTGGTGAGTTCACCTCAGTTGAGTTTGGTGAATATTGTGCAGGGGAAGGCATCCAATGTCATCACTCCGCGCCATACTCGCCACAACAAAACGGTGTTGTGGAACGCCAAAATCAGATGATCGTGTCAATGGTTCGCAGCATCCTACGTGCACGGGGCATGCCTAACCACTTCTGGGTGAGGCGGTGCACACCGCCATGTCCGTCCTCAATCGGGCGCCCACCAGCGTGCTCGACGGAATGACCCCATACCAAGCGTGGTATGGGAAGAAACCACCCGTGCACTTCCTCAATGTGTTCGGGTGCATCGCCTACATCAAGCGCCTTTGTCCACACCTCAGTAAGCTCAACGATCGTGGACTGAAAGTCATCTTCATCGGCTACGAGGACAGATCGAAGGCGTACCGCTTCTACGACCCTATCACCAAGCACGTCCATGTCTCTCGCGATGCCACCTTCGATAAGGGCGAGTGCTGGGACTAGGGAGACGCCGCGACTGTCGTCAATGAGCACCCCTTTACCATCAAGGGCGACTATGAGCTGCAGCGCCAACATGTCAAGACACCGGGCCCAGAGTAGACGTCCCTCGAGCCACGCTCGCCGGCTTCCCCACCAATGTCTACACCAAGCTCTCCGCCACCTACTTCACCGGCCTCACGCCACCAGGAGCCAGAATGGAGGTCGAGTTCATGACGCCGCTCAACGCCGATCCAAATCTAGATGCTGATGACGATGAAGAGGAGGAGCACCAGTACCGTACGCTGGACAACATCCTTGGCACAAATGTTGTGTCAGGGCTGGTGGTTCGTGACGCAGTGGAGACCGAGCTGCATGCCGTCAGTGTGGAGGAGCCCAGAACGCTAAAAGAAGTGGATGGTGACCCGAACTGGGTTGCTGCGATGGAGAAGGAGATGAAGTCAATCCGTGACAACGAAACCTAGTCACTGGTCAAGCTTCCACGCGGGCACCGAGCCATTGGCTTGAAGTGGGTGTACAAGGTCAAGCGCAACGAGAACGGTGACATCGTGAAGTATAAGACCCGCCTAGTCGCTAAGGGCTATGTGCAATGCCCTGGCGTCGATTTTGAGGAGGTCTTCGCCCCGGTCGCCCGGCTGGAATCAGTGCGACTACTGCTCGCCATAGCGGTGCACTATAGCTAGAGTGTCCACCACATGGACATCAAAGTCGGCATTTTTGAACAGAGAGCTCCAGGAGGAAGTCTACATCCAACAACCTGCTAGCTTTGTCGACGACAAGCACAAGCACAATGTACTTTGGCTCCACAAAGCACTCTACGGTCTTCGTCAAGCCCCACACGCATGGAACCAGACGCTAGATGCTAAGCTGCTATCGCTAGGGTTCACGCGCTGCGTTGATGAACATGGGATGTACACCCGTGGTAAAGGAGAAGGGCGCCTGATCGTGGGTGTGTACATCGATGATCTTATCATAACTGATGGCGATGTAGAAACTGTTGGGAGGTTCAAGAAGAAGATGCTGAATATTTTCCGCATGAGTGATATTGGGCTGCTCTCCTACTACCTTGGCCTCGAGGTCACTCAGGGAGCTCATGGGATCACGCTGCGCCAAAGTGACTACGCCACATAGATCCTCAAGAAAGCGGGGCTGGCGGGCTGCAATGCGAGCGCCACACCCATTGAGATGAAGCTAAAGATGCTGAAGGAGGGCTCGATGCCAAGTGTGGACGCCACTGAGTACTGTAGCCTCATTGGCAGCTTAAGGTACCTATGCAACTCCAGGCTGGACCTGGCGTACGCGCTGGGCTATCTCAGTCGTTTCATGGAGGCGTCGCGTCAGGAGTATCTTACAGCTGTGAAGCATGTCCTCCGCTATGTGGGGGGCACGGTGCACTGGGGTGTGCACTATCATCCGAGAGGAAAGGATGGAGCAGCGTCTCGATTGTTGGGTTATCCGACAGTGACCTAGCAGGCGATGTCAACAATCGGAAGAGTACGAGTGGGCTCATCTTCTTCCTGGCCGACAAGCCGATTGCATGGCAATCGGCGAAGCAAAGGATAGTCACGCTATCCTCATGCGAGGCAGAGTACATCACGGCTGCAGGAGTTGCATGCAAGGGTGTTTGGTTGGCACGATTGCTGGCTGAGCTTGTCGGAGGAGCAGTACTCGCACCTAAGCTTAAGGTGGACAACAAGTCTGCCATCGCGCTGATAAAGAATCCTGTGCATCATGACCAGAGCAAGCACATAGACGTGAAGTTGTACTTAATCCAAAAATACTATGACAGGAAGCTGATCGACGTCGAGTTCGTCAGCACTGAGCTGTAGCTGGGCGGTATTCTCACGAAGGCGGTAGGTCATAGTTGGTTCCAAGAGGTTCGTGATGGGATCGGTACGAAGAATCTTACGTAAACTGGGCTTAGGAGGAGATTATTATAGTAAGCGCTGATTAAATTGTTTAGTAGATCAGTGTGTGATCACTGTTCATGGTTGGCCACGCACGACATGCATTCGCGCGCACTCCACGGCACGGCCCAGGGCGCTAGGATGGCAGTGGCCGATCACGAGCGTGCCGTGATTCTCTCGGTCAGTTGTGACCATATAAAGATAACAGAAAAAAACGGCTGCTTCGTAGCACCAAAACCACCGTGTCTACTTCGTATTTGTGTACGTTCATCTTCGTTCTTGTCTTCCTCTCTCGCCGGATCGGAATCCTAACAGAATTAAAAACAGATGCAAACCCAAGGAGCAGACGATGACGGTCACCTCACCGTAGCGTAGCTGTTGTAATGCGCGGGAGGAGAGGGCCGCACCCGCCGCAATCGCAGGCAGACAACATGGGGATGAGCTGAGCTCTGTACTCACTCTGCGGGTAGAAGAAGACAGGCGCGATAGAGATCGGACACTGTAGGTTCGAACTGGTGGTCGTTCTGATAGGGCTTGTGTTTTACTACTGCTGTTTCTTATTATGCTCGGCTCAACGGTCGGATCGACCGCGTGCACCGTGTCCGTTCCCGCCTTCCTGTCGTCTTTCATCTCTCCTTTTTCTCCAATCGAGGACTATTCTTTGGGGACTCGGCATGTTCCCTTCTCTCTCTCTAGTAAGCAAAATATATTTTTTGAAGAAAGTAAGCAAAACATATGAATATTGTGTGAATGAGCATGCTGATGTTTATGCAGTATTCGTTTATTAGCACGTTTAGTCTGCTTCGTGTAATCGTGTTACTAATTCAACCAGCCAGTTCCTTTTTCTGTTAAGAGGAAAAAATGGTCAATTATTATTATGAGCAGAACATTCAAACTCAGGATATGAAAAATAGAGGATACTCATAGAAATAGCAGTGGTGCCAGAAATCATCAAAGCTTAGGGCTTGAGTAGGCTCAACTAATAGAATATCAATTTTCTGAAAAAAAAAACATGGTGGTTTAAAGAGAATTTAAGAGAATCTAAACTGCTCTAGGCTTGCCTCTAGGAGGATTCTCACTGTGCCATATGGGATAGGGCTTCTATAAGCTACTAGCTCTACAGGCAAGCCACTTTTTAGTGACTTTTGTATTTCATCCCTAACCTATTTTGGTGCCCTGTAATATTTTTTATTAACCAAATGAATTAAAAATTTTGTATTTTAGACCTGTGACAAAAATAAGACCTACACATATGCCGTTAAATTCAGCCAGACCCACATATTAGCCTCTCACTCTCTTTTTCTTTCCTCTCATCCCCACTCTTCTCCTTCGAGTAAATTGGGGTGAGATCAGAAGCTTGGACCCAAACTCACCATCATCACATCCTCATCTCTAGCGAGCACTACTAGGCCATACGCTCCCCCATCGTCAAGCGCCACAGTCCTCTCGACTCCTCTTGATGAGATTGAGACGGCTAGCCTCAACTGCAGTGCAGCCAATGAGTTCCCGCCGCACCTCTCCTCTCAAGATGGCGAGCCTATCCACGGTCACCAATCCATTCTCTAGTCTTTGTCGCGGTTGTCGAGGAAAGCTATGGAGGAAGAGAAGAGGATGTTGAGAGGAAGAAGGGTGAGGGGTCCAGGAGGTGCCCCACTACTAGATATAGCTAGCCCATACTAGAGGAAAAGACGCTAGGAAGAAGAAGAGTGAGGGGTCAAGGAGGCACCCTTACCACCAGATCTAGCTACGGTGTGTCTAGCTCAATAGTAGCCATATAGATCTAGCAGAGAGCTTGGTCAACGAGCTCGATGGCAGGCCAAGTTAGTTCCCCAGCGACACAGATCGAGGTAGCACTGGCCGATAGAACTCTAGAAGTAGCCTATGGACCTCTAGTTGGCGTAGATGAAGCTGACGATCTTCATGATGACATGGATCAGGGACAACTCTAGATGATGATGGTGGTAGTGATAGGGTTCTCCTAGCCACCATCGCTCCTCTCTCCACATCTATTCATCTCCTCTTAGGTTGCCGCCTCTTCCCTCTCTAGACACTGCATCGACTAGCAACCGTGAGAAGCAAGGATAGCGCACTTGTCACAAGGCCATGTCTCTTCCAAAACAGACTCAAGTCATGGCTCCATCGCCAATGGGCCCAACCCTGCTGGGGCATCCATGTCTTGCAGCGTGTCTTGCAGCCGAAAGAGTGCCCAGGGGCACGACTGCCAGCTGACGTGGAGCCAAATCTCCGAGCTGGCGCAATGGGACCACACGACGAATCATCGCACTGTGCCCTTAGAAGCTACTACTACACATTTTATGAATACTCCCGATGGGCCACCCAGTCAGAGTAGACGAGGTTGGGCTGAATCAGCACATGTCCCAGCCCAAAAAGGAGCTATGCATTCTGCCAGTCGGGCGGGCTAGATGAGGCAGGCCCAAGAAGCCCAAAATGCAGCAAGCAAGCAAGGAGAGCAGAGAGTTGCTCTCCACCGGCCACGGCCAGGCGCCCCTCCGCCGCCTCCGCACCTCGCGGATTGCCCGCTGGGTTCAGCTCCGGGCTGCCGGCAGGATCAGCCCTGAAAGTCCCGCCGTCCCACCAACCCGTGCAAGGCTTCTTCTTGCTCTACGGCAGGGTGGTACCACTTCTTCTCACTATTTGCAGATTTGGCTGTTTCTTCCAAGAATTGACACTTCCCTTGGTCTTCCGCTCACTGTTTGCATCAATCCAGCTTGATGTTGTCTTTCATGGTCTAAAATTTGCATCTAACACAACAGTACTCCTAGAAGCTAAACAAATACTATACACAGTTGAACATTAAAGCGTACTTTTCTGACTTGACTAGGTGCATTAATTAATATTTTGGATCTTTCCCTCTACTTTTTGAAGTAAGTCGCTAACCAGCTGGCAGCAGAATTTTCATTAGTGCTGTCACCATTATCACGTGCTACTAGTATGATGATTGGTAGGCTCAAATCAGATCATCAGAAGCAAGCAAATTAACCATATATATCTGATGTCCTGAACACATGCAAACAGTCATTGCCTGTGGGCATCACCAGACATAGGACACCAACCTTCTATTGAATATAAGAATGCAGCAAGGAGGTATGAGAAGAAATTGGACATACGTGCTCCTTTGCTCATCCTTTCAATCCACCCATGGCACCCTTCTTCTCCATCCTCCCTGCTCTTTCATTCCTTGCTCTGCTCCCAATTGTCTTGTCTCGTGACATTCTACCACTAAAATCCTCGCTATCTGTTGATGATTACCAGAATGATGTCCTACAATCAGCGGAAGGCACTTTCTCCTGCGGCTTCCTCACCATCTACAGCAATGCTTTTGCCTTCTCAATATGGTATACCAAATCGGCAAACAAGACTGTTGTCTGGACCGCAAACCCCGGACGCCCTGTGCATGCCATAGGATCGGTTGTTACCCTACAGAAGGGTGGTGCCATGGTTCTCACAGACTACGACGGCACTGTGGTGTGGCAATCAGACAGCAACTCAAATGTCCAGTATGCTCAACTTCTGGACACTGGGAATCTTGTCATGAAGAACTCGAGTGGTATGGTTGTATGGCAGAGTTTTGATTCACCCACAGATACTCTGCTTCCAACTCAACACATCACTGCAACTACAAAGTTGGTCTCTACTACTGGTTTATATGTTCCTGGTCACTACATATTTCATTTCACAGATTCATCAATACTGTCACTTATATATGATGATGTTGGTGTTCATGAAATATATTGGCCAGATCCTGACGGTGGGGAGTATCAAAATAACAGGAACCGTTATAACAGTACTAGGATGGGGCTTCTTGATGATAATGGAGATTTTATTTCAAGTGATTTTGCTAATCAGAAACCATTTTCTGCTTCTGATAAAGGTTCAGGGATCAAGAGAAGACTTACTCTAGACCCTGACGGTAATCTTCGTCTCTACAGCATGAATAGCTCGAATGATGGATGGTCTGTTTCCTGGGTCGCAATATCTCAACCATGCAATATTCATGGTTTGTGTGGTCCTAATGGAATCTGTCACTACTCGCCTACGCCTACATGTTCTTGTCCACCAGGCTATGAAATGAATAGTCCTGGTAATTGGAGCCAAGGTTGTAAGGCTATAGTAGACATTTCTTGTAGTGTTGCACAAGTGCAGTCTAAGTTTGTGCATCTTCCCGACACTGATTTTTGGGGATCTGATCAACGGCATGTCAACCAAGTATCTTTACATGCTTGTAGGAACATATGCAAGAATGATTGTAGCTGTAAAGGTTTTCAATACCTAAAAGGGGAAGGGACATGTTTTCCAAAATCATTCCTTTTCAATGGAAGGGCATACCCATCACACTTCAAGTCAGCACGCAATATGTATCTTAAGATCTCTATAAGCATGAATATTTCAGGTATGCCAGTGCCCCAATCTAATGTGCTTGATTCAAGAAAACATAACCTTAATTGTGATCGGATGGATGCAAAAACCAGGGAACCATTTCCCGATGTGCACAAGACAAGTCAGGGAGAAACAAGATGGTCTTACTTCTATGGGTTTGCGGGTGCGATTTTTACTCTTGAAGTTTTCTTTATTGCATTTGCATGGTTCTTTGTTTCAAGATGGGAGCAGGGAGCATTAGAAATACAAGCAGTTGAGCAAGGTTATAAGGTGATGGCAAGTAATTTCAGAAGATATAATTATAAAGAGTTGGCTAAGGCAACTAGAAAGTTTAAATATGAGCTTGGAAGAGGAGGCTCAGGTATTGTGTACAAGGGAAACTTGGATGATGGTCGAGTTGTTGCTGTTAAGATGCTGAAAAATGTAAGGCAATGTGAGGAAGAATTCCAAGCTGAGTTGCGCATAATTGGGAAAATTAACCATATGAATCTGGTAAGGATATGGGGATTTTGCTCAGATAACTCATACAGGATGCTGGTTACTGAGTATATTGAGAATGGATCATTAGCTAACATACTGTTTAATGAAAACATTTCGCTAGAGTGGAGACAGCGATTTAATATTGCTGTAGGTGTTGCAAAGGGGCTAGCCTATCTCCACCATGAGTGTCTAGAGTGGGTCATCCATTGTGACGTGAAGCCAGAGAACATCCTATTGGACCGAAATTTAGAGCCTAAGATCGCTGACTTTGGGTTGGCAAAGCTCCTAAGCAGAGGTGGGTCCAATCAAAACGTGTCTCGAGTGCGAGGGACCATAGGTTACATTGCTCCAGAGTGGATCAGTAGCCTGCAAATTACAGCAAAAGTTGATGTGTATAGTTATGGAGTTGTGCTGCTTGAGCTAGTGTCAGGAAAACGAGTTCTGGATTTGGCTGCGAGTGCTAATGAGGAGGTGCATGTAGTGCTCAGGAAGCTTGTAAAGATGCTTGCCAGTAACTTGAATGGAAATGAACCTTCATGGATTGCGGAGTTTGTGGATTGCAGGTTAAGTGGCCAGTTCAACTACACGCAAGTAAGAACATTGATCACACTGGCTGTCGCATGCTTGGACGAAGAAAGAGGCAAAAGGCCAACAATGGAATCTATAGTACAGGTGCTCCTTTTGGTCGATGAATCTTGTAGTAGCAATGTTCTATGTAGTGAAGTTCATTAAGTTGGAGACACTAAGACAAATGCAAGTTTTTGAATTCGTAGTTTGTAGTTTTATCTCGTTGTACGCCTGCATATGTGCATGATCATGTACTACTGACCACATGGAAATTTGAAAACTCTTGCACTTCAAACTCTAAGGCTTTTCATTTCTTCAGACATTGTAATAAAGTATGCTATTTAAGAAATATGTATTGTGACGTAAACATTGTCTTGTATATTTACCATCTTTTTGCCTCGTGAGTTCTAGCAAAGTCACAGGTTCACAGCTAGTGCTGAAATGGGTCTCCTCTCCTATCTTTGCAATAGCGCAGTTGTAATGCAATTATGGAAAATCACAGAATGAGTATTACTGGATACCAACAGGTATTACAGGGTTTTCTAGTTGATGATATTGCTCAGTCTGAGAATGTAATATATGTTTGATTGACATTGTTATTAGGTCGACTACTCGACTTAGTACTACCATATTAGCTAAATATAGTTATTAACTGATAGTTTGATACTTACCTGTGCATAATGGATTTTGTTTAGTTACAGTATGCTAGTGACAATTTTGAATATCCATACATGTGACTCGTTGACCCAGCGGCGTTCTCCAGGCGTTTCTTTCTTAAGGTGTGCTCGTGTTCAGCTCCATACAACTCTAGGGAAAAATTGGATTATACTAGAAGTCTAGAATGGCTTCATAAGTACCTTAAACTAGTACTAGTATTTTTTTTCAAGAAATACAGATAACGTAGCTTCACAAGGGAAAATAATTAACATCAAGAAGAGAAAGAGAATTGACAAGTACACTTAGCGAGGCCGAGGAGCAATCCTCAAAAGCCAACCCAGCTCTTGAGTCCTCTAATCCTCTCACAGTCTCACAGTCTCATGGCGTCGTCGGCTGCACCACCTCCTTCTTCCCCGCCGGCCGACGCAGCAAGGACGACCCCGCCCGACGCCAACTCCATCCCGAATCCATTCTAATCCTTCCATTTAAAAGGTAATGCTCCGCCTGGTGCTGTCACATTGTCACGGCTGTTCTGAGCCTGCCAGAGCATTGAGCACACGATGAATCTAGATCGGAATTAGCTTGGATTGGATTGCGATAGAAGTAGCGGTTTCTTGTATTAATCACCAACGGCCCCAAGAAAGATTTGAAGTCGGTATGTTGATGGATTATGTTGATCCCTAGCTCAGGTCCTTGATTTGGCCACATCCCTGACAGGACACTGGTGCTGGTGATAGCTATTGTCTGCACATTTTATAAATTTTGTTGTTTGTTCAAGCATTAAATATGTGCTGAAATGATCAATTGATGTTGCAAAAAAAAACCATACGCAAGGAGTTATCCATGAAAATGGTCAGTTGTTGAGCAATTATAATAATAAAATTGTAAGGATAGAAAAGGGCCTTAATTTATTTGAAAATTGATTAGCATCGGAAGATCGAAAAGTATACCATTATTCCCATATAACTTTATGCTTGTAACCTAGTGAATTTAATCTGGGAACTTTGTATATAAATGTAGGTGCTTGAGCCCAGAGCTCTTTTGTTAATTCTGTCGAGACTCGAGTTCAGAAAAATGGAAGGTATCGTTGTTACTGCTGCTGAGGGTGCTGTGGAAACACTGCTGGGTAAACTGGGCTCTGTTCTTTCGCAAGAGCCCCGACTTCTTGGTGGGGTCAGAGATGAGTTGCAATACATCAAGGATGAACTCGAGAGCATGAACGCATTCCTCCAGAACCTTGCAGCCACAAGCAGCCACAGTGTCCAAGTGAAGATCTGGATGAAGCAAATCAGAGAGATGGCTTATGATGCTGAGGACTGCATTGATGAGTTCCAACACCACTTTGGTGGCTCTTGTGGTAATGGGGGTTTCTATATAGGATGAAGCATCCCATGTCTAATCTGAAGGCCCGCCATCGAATTGTCATGCAAGTGCGAGAGCTTAAGGTTCGTGCTCGAGATGTTAGTGACAGGTATGTGAGATATAGTGGTGCTAATGCTATTGTTGCTGCCTCTAGCTTGCAGAATGCCACCAATTCAATCTCAACCTGTTTATCCCTTGACCCTAGACAAGTTATTGGCTTCATACAGGATGATCTGCTTGTGGGAATTGACAATCGGGGGGACAAGGTCCTAACATATCTAAGGAAGGACAGTGAGCAAGAACTAAGGGTAATATCAATTTTTGGCTTTGGAGGATTGGGCAAGACTACCCTAGCCAAGGCAATATATGATAGTCCACAGGTAAAGAATGATCAGTTCCATTGTCAAGCTTTTGTTACTGTGTCCCAGAAATTTGATCTAAAGTAACTATTGAGAGACATGCTTGGGCAGCTCATTCCACCTGCTTCTGATCAACATGTCAGCTCAGACATTGAGGATGAACATCTCAAAGCTATGGAAGTATGGGATGTGGAAAGACTTAGCGACAAACTACGTTCATATTTGGATGACGAGGTATCTTGTTATTCTTGATGATATTTGGTCTGATTCGGCATGGAATATTTTTAAGTTTCTTTTGCCGAAGAATCATATTGGCCGTGTAATAATTGTTACCACAAGAATCAGAAGTGCGGCGAATTACTGCTCCCATCTCCGGCATGATTATTGTAAAATATGTACAGTGACTATGAATCCTCCGATCGTATATAAGAGGGTCGGGTCTATATATATATACAGCACAGTTCAGTGGTCTGTCTAACATCCCCCGCAGTCGCAGCGGGAGGGGAACGGACGCAGGGACTGGACCGAAAACTGGTGAACAAAGGCATGGGCAGGCCTTTGGTCTTTATATTAGCAAACTGATGTGCCGATGGTACATGGAGCACCCGAACCTGTCCTAATGCAACCTTGTCACGGACAAAATAGATATCGATCTCGATGTGCTTGGTGCATTGGTGATGGACCGGGTTGGCGGTCATGTAGACAGCACTGACATTGTCGCAGTAGACGACAGTCGCGGTGGAGAGGGGTGCACGGAGCTCCTGGAGAAGCTGGTGAAGCCAGCAGCACTCGGCAACGGCGTGGGCGACGACGCGGTACTCGGCTTCAGCGCTGTAGCGGGAAACTATAGTCTGGCGTTTTGAGGACCAGGATACGAGAGTGTCACCGAGGTAAACGCAGTAGCCGAACGTAGAGCGTCGAGAGTCGAGGCAGCCTGTCCAGTCCGCGTCGGAGTACGCGGTAAGGGAGTCGATGGGGCTGGATCTGAGATGCAGCTCGCTGGAGAGGGTGCCCTTCACGTAGTGTAGGATGCGCTTGAGCACCGCGAGGTGAGGTTCGCGTGGAGCGTGTATGAAGAGGCACACTTGCTGGGCAGCGTACGTGAGGTTAGGTCGAGTGAGTGTGAGGTATTGGAGAGCCCCGATAAAACTCCGATAGTGAGAAGGATCGGCAACGAGTGCGCCATCGGCGGCGGAGAGTTTGGCTCGAGTGTCGACTGGGGTGGCCGTGGGGTGACGGTCGGCCATGCCCGCACGCTGGAAGAGGTCGATGGCGTACTGGCGTTGGGAAAGGAAGAGCCCGTGGATGGAATGGGTTACGGAGATGCCAAGGAAATGGTGGAGAGGACCAAGATCGGTCATGGCGAACTCAGAGTGGAGTTGGGCCATGATCTGGTCGAGGAGAGATGTCGAAGACGCTGTGAGAAAAATGTCATCGACATAGAGAAGTAGATAGGCAGTGACGGAACCGATATGGAAAGTGAACAGGGAACTATCGAACGCAGAGGCCACGAAGCCGATGTGCCGAAGATAGGCAGCAAAGCGCTGGTACCAGGCACGAAGGGCTTGTTTGAGGCCGTAGAGAGAGCGTTGAAGGAGACAGATGTCGTTGGGACGAGAAGGGTCGACGAAGACTGGGGGCTGCTAGCAGTAGACTGTTTCCGTCAGGTGGCCGTGAAGAAAGGCGTTCTTTACGTCTAGTTGATGGATCGGCCAGGAGCGAGAGGCAGCCAAGGTGAGGACGACTCGGATGGTGGCGGGTTTGACAACGGGACTGAAGGTCTCGTCATAGTCGACACCGGGTTATTGGGAGAAACCCCAGACTACCCAGCGAGCCTTGTGATGGGCAAGGGAGCCATCGGCGTAGAATTTGTGTTTGAAAAACCACTTACCAGTCACAATGTTGGCGCCGGGAGGTCGGGGAACGAGGTGCCAGGTCTCGTTGTCCATTAGGGCCTTGTACTCGTCGGCCATGGCCGCGCGCCACTAACGGTCGGCCAGGGCTGAGCGAGAAGTCACTGGGATGGGCGAGATAGAGCTGTGGACGGCGGAGAGACCATAGCGCGGAGTGGGGTGGAGAGACCCGGTCTGGGAGTGGGTGACCATGTGAGAGGTGGAGGGAACTGGAGCCGATGGGGGTACGGGAGTAATGGGAAGAACTGGTCGGGTGGGGGCATTATCGGCTCTGAGTCGACGACTGTAGACAAGAGGAAAAGGAGGAATTAGATCAGCCTGAGCCGATGAGGTCGGGTGGGCCGAGTATTCCGATCGGTCCGATAGAGATGGATCAGCCGATAGGGTAGGGGAGCCGATGGAAAGTGAGGAGCCGATGGAAGTGGGGTGTCCGATGGAGAGGGAACGGTATCGGCTGAAGGATAAATAGGAACGGTATCGGCCGATAGAGGTAGGTCCGATGGGGGTCTGATGGTGGGGACATCGGACTGAGTAGTGGTGGGATATGTGATGGGTAAATCCTCAGCAGTGGCCGATGAGGGGGCCAATGGAGAGGGCAGTGGAGGAGACCTGGTCGGCACGGTGTTGGTGAGGAGGAAGTTGAGATCACTAGAGAAGGATCTCGGATGAAGGAGATCGAAGGAAAACATGTCTCATCAAAAATGACGTGACGAGAGACGAGGACCCATCGGGTGGAAAGGTCGAGGCATCGGTATCCCTTGTGAGAGGTGGAATAGCCGAGGAGAATACAGGCGGTGGAGCGGGGAGCGAGTTTATGGGAAGCTGTGGCGGTGAGATTTGGGTAGCAGAGGCACCCGAAAACGCGAAGGTGGGAGTAGTTGGGCGCCGTGCGGTAGAGAAGGGCATAGGGAACGTTGTTATGAACGGAGGAGCATGGGCGCCGATTGAGAAGGTACGTCGCAGTAGCCAGAGCTTTGGCCCAATAAGTGGCGGGTAAGTGGGCGTGAAGTAGCATGGTGCGACTGATGTTGTTGAAGGTGCGAAGGAGGCGCTCGGCTTTGCCGTTCTGAGGAGAGGTGTACGGGCAAGAGAGCCGGAGATGGATGCCTTGCGAGGTGAGGAGGTTTGTAACGGTATGGTTGATGAATTCCATACCGTTATTGGCTTGTAAAGGCTTGATGGAGAGGTTGAACTGAGTGGATACGTATGTGACGAAGTGAGTGAGGTGAGAGGTGACCTCGGATTTGTGGATGAGCGGGAAGGTCCAGCAATAGTGTGTGTAATCGTCATGTATAGCAAGATAATACTTTTAACTAGGGACGTCCATACATCACAATGTATAAGTTCAAATGAACGCGAGGTACAGGAGAAAGAACTAGAAAAGGGCAGATGCACATATTTGCCAAGTTGACATAAGTGGCAAACTGTGGAGCTGCTGTGAGTATATCAGATGGAGGCGCTGCGACGGAGGGTGGCGACAGCGTCGGGGCCGGGTTGGCCGAGGCGAAGGTGCCAAAGGTTGGTGGAGAGGGCGACGCTGGCGTGTAGGGTGGACGGCACAGCAGGAATGATGTTGAGGTCTCCGCCACTATTGCAGCGAAGGATCTGTCGCCGGGTTGGGATATCCTTCACAGAGAAACCAGACACGTCAAATTCAATGGAGCAGTGGTTGTCTTGTGTGAATTGGTGAATAGATATAAGATTGTGAATAAGAGAAGGGATGATAAGAACATTGCGTAGGGGGAGGTTAGTGGTGGATGTAGACAGAGAGGGGTCACCGCGGCATTGGACAGGAAGAGAGTGACCATTGCCGATGGTGACAAAAGGGGAGGAAGAGGGGTGACAGGAGCGAAGTATACCGGCCGATGACGCTATGTGTGAAGACGCCCCAGAGTCTAGCACCCAAGGGTGCTGTGGTTGGAGCGTCATCTGGTTGAGGGCAACGACGAGGCCAGCCTGGTTCCAGGAGGGAACCGATTGGGTGGTAGGGGTTGGTAGCATCGGCTGAGGCGGCAGAACGGGAGCCGATGCCAGGTAAGCCTGGGGATGAGCGCCGAGAACTCCAGGTTGCCAACCGATGGGGCTGCGTGGCTGGGGCTGGGGCGCCCAGGGGTTGTAGTAGATCCACGGACCCGTGGGACCGGCAGGGTGGGTAGGGACCGAGGTAGGTCGTGGTGGCGTCGGACCCTGCTAGGTCCTGCCTTTGCCTTTGCCCTTGCCTTTCCCGGTGCGGGCCGTGTTGCTGTGGCCGGAGCCATGGCCACCAGGACCGCGGGAGAAAGGGGCAGCGCAAGAAGCTCGGCAGCCATTATCGACTGTGGTAAGAAGAGCGGTGTGGGTCACTGTCTTGTTATCATTGGCCAGACGGAGTTCTTTAAGAACTAGCATGTCATGAGCCCGGACGAACGATGAAAGAGGTGTGGCATTGGCGATGCCATCGGCGGTGTTGGAGAAGCGAGGATTGAGGCCTCGCAGAAGGGCGAGGACGAGTTGAGAGTCGGCCACAGCGTGGCCGACGTCCCGGAGAGCAGCAGCCTTGACTTTGAGGCGCTGACAGTATGAGGAGACAGAGGAGTCGCCTTGTACCATGGAGTGAAACTCGTTGAGGAGTAAGATGGCGCGAGGCTGATTGTTGGCTAGGAAGATCCGCTCGATGGCCACCCAGAGGTCCCGGGCGGTACGGTTGGTATCGTCTATGGAGAGGTCGAGGACAAAGTCGTCGACCGAGCCGAGCAGCTAGCCGCGCACGCAGCACTCGGCGATGTCCCATTGAGGATCATCGAGGTGAGGTGGAGCGGAGCCATCAATATGGGACCGAAGGCCGAATTTTCCACAGAGGGATTTGAAGAAGAAAACCCACTTGAAATAATTGGCGTTAAGGTCAAGGGAGATAGGAACGTGAGATTTCACATTCACAGCACCGTAGGGAGGGGAGAAGATCGGCGAGGTGGTGCCCGAGGTGTGGTCTGAGGCACCGAGGGCCGGAGCAGATTCGGCGACTGGGAGAGTGCCGGAGCTGAGAGCGGACTCGGTGGCCATGATAGGAGAACTGGAGCAAAGAGCCGATGGGAGAAAGAAACCGATGGGAGTGGGAAGCCGATGAGAGGACAAATCGACCGATCAAGGATATGAGAAGCCGATGGGAAGTGGGCCGGCCAGCCGATGAGGAGTGGTTGGCCGATGGGGAGTAGGCAGCGGAGTAGGTGAGGAGTGGCCAGCCGATGAGGAGTGGTTGGCCGATGGGGAGTAGGCAGCAGAGTACGTGAGGACTGAGTGGGTGGGTCAGAGAGTGGTTGGGTCACGGACGTGCGAGGATTCACGTCCGTGAAGAGAAGATTCACGTCCGTGGACTCGTGGAGGCCAAGGAGTGGGGCGGACGGGAAAAAGGCAGGGAGTGGCCGGACGCGAAGAGAATATGTTCACATCCGGGAGGCAGGGATTCGTGTCCGTGGACACGTGGACACGTTGGACTGGCTCGGACGTGAGGGGAGAAGGTTCGCGTCCGAGAGCCGTTGAGCGTGTCGGAAAGGGCGAGAACCGAGGGAGGTTTTCAGCCGATGGAGGGCTGGACAAGTTTAGCTGATGGAGACAACGAGCACGGAGGTGCGCCGTTGTCAAAGAAGGAGATATGCACGAAACAAGAGGAAGAGCAGAGACAGGTGCGAGGTAGGACGAGCAGGCGGATCGAGACCATCGTCTGTTCGTGCGGAGGTGGGACGGAAAAAAAAAGGTGACTGCGGGAGAGACGAGGAGAAGAAGAAATGGAGACGAGAGAGCGAGGAGAGTACCAGTAAGAGAGTCGGCAACATAAAGAAGACGTTGACGACGAGGAGGAAAGGGTCGGCTCGCCGGAGAAAGAAGCTAGCGCGCCGGAATGTCTAGACTCGCTCTGATACAATGTAGAATGTATACAGTGACTATGAATCCCCCGAGCGTATAAAGGGGGTCGGATCTATATATATACAGCCCAGGCCAGTGGTCTGTCTAACAATTATAATTATGAAACCGAACCCCTAGATGAATTAGAAGCCAAAGAATTGTTCTTGCGGAGATTATTTGGTCAGGTAGATTATAGTGCCCACAAAACTTACAGAAAGTTTCAGAAAGCATTTTGAAGAAATGCGATGGTATGCCTCTAACCATCAATAGCATAGCTGGGCTTTTGGCTAGTAGGCCTGTTAAGAGCCTAGAAGAAATGCATAACTTACAAAACTCTCTTGGATCTGAGATGGATTCTTGCTCAACCATGGAGAAAATAAAGCAGATACTACTAATAAGTTATAATGATTTACCCTACCATTTGAAGACATGCTTCTTATATTTTAGTATATTCCCGGAGGACTACAAGATTAAAAGGAAAAATGTTGTCCGGCAATGGGTGGCGGAGGGATTCGTATCTGAGAAGCGGGGACAATCTGCGGAGCTAGTTGCTGAGAGCTATTTTGCAGAGTTTATCAACAGGAGTATTGTCCAACCTTTAGATATAACTGACAGCGGAAAGGTTAAGCTGACAGCGGAAAGGTTAAGACTTGCAGGATTCATGATATAATGCTAGAGGTCATTGTAGGGATGTCTGTTGAACAAAATTTTCTTTCATTTTTGGGGGATCAACATACAGTGACTTCCCATGACAAGGTTCGACGTCTTTCCTTACATGGCCATGGTTCATATAATCTATCAACTAGCTTGGAATTATCACATATCCGATACCTAAGCTCCTTTGGGGATATGCCAGGAGCTTTGCGTTTTGACCATGCAAGATTGCTCAGAGTATCATATCTAGCAAGCTGTGAAATTCTGAGGAATCGTCACCTTAAGCAGATTTGTGCATTGTTCCATCTAAAGTACCTCAGTCTAAGAAGAGCTCACAACATAGACAGGCTCCCAAGGAAAATAAGGGAATTGCAGAGCTTGGAAACTCTAGATTTAAGGGGTACAGGTGTAGATAAGTTGCCTGCTAGTCTCATTGAACTGGAGAATTTTGTTCATTTCCGTTCAGGTTTTACCTACTTGCCACATGGTTTTGGAAGAATGAAAAGCATACAAACATTAGGGTTGATAGAGATCTCAGACGACACATCTTGGAGGATACAAGAGATTGGCCGCTTGATGCAACTGAAGAAGCTCCGCATACGGTCACGCAATGGTTTGAACAAGGAGAACTGGGAGTCCCTACTCACCGCCATCGAGAACTTAAGCAGGAGCCTCCGGTCACTCTCAATTGAAACAGACGGGAGAACTTGTTCTCTCCCACTTGATTTCTCGTCCTCCCCACCCCATCTCCTAAGAAGCCTTCTATTATATGGAAGATTGGAAGAATTGCCAAGTTGGATGGCGTCGCTGGATAACCTTGTGAAATTAACTCTTGGTGGTACTAAATTAAAGGAGGATGACATACATATTCTCCAGAAGCTCCCGATATTGTTCTCTTAGACTGTGGTTTGCATTTGCCGTAGAGAACTTTGTTGTTGCACCCTCAGGGTTTCCCGATCTTCAGTTGCAATTCAAGGATGGATGGGCCTCTTCAGATGATTTTGGAGGAAGGAGCTATGCAGACGCTGCACAAGTTGGTATTGGTGGCATCATTTCGTGATGCCACTCTAAAGAGCATAAAAGGGACTAAGTATCTGCGAAGTCTCTGGACAGTTGAAATAAGAGCTAAATCTACTTCATGTATGGAAAGCTTTGCTGGATGAGCTGAGACTGGAAGCAAGCCATATTCCCAACCATCCTACTGTAATTTTCAAGAGGGCTTGAGCCCATCCATATTTTGCATGATGTCATCAGTGGTAATATCTGCCCAAAAAAAATCTATTTTCACGGCTCGAGCTTGATTACTGTTACTAGATTCACTCTGTGGTTGAATGTTTTAACAAAATAAGCTTTAAGCTTGGGGTTAAATTTTTTTTACTAGTATTCATGCGTGTTAACTCTTGTTTAATATATGTCTTGTTCAGTTAATTTTGCTGTTCGTTAAAAGCTTCATTTATACATTTCTTTTCTGAAAGTGCCAATCCTTTGTAGATGTTCCATTTTCATGTATCATGTTTGTTCTTTATTCTTTAAGCATTTTTGTCAAGTATGAATATCCGGAACATACTGTTAGATTTGATTATTGACATCTGAAATCAATCATAGGTCGGTGTTGTGGATACCAAGAAGAGAATCCACAAAATGTGGTGGTCACATGATAGGAAACCTATTATTTGTAAATCAATTTTTAACTAGACAATCACTCTCCTAATGAGATTGGATCTGGCCGGTGGAATATATCTAGCACAAAAGGTAGTCAATCAGGCCAATATGGCTATTTTCTAACACGTCCCCATAGTCGAATCATCAACCCAACAAATGTTTAGACTGTACCAAAATTCCATGAAAAATGGAAGATAGTAGCCACTTGATGAAGATATTAGCAAACTGAGAGGTCATAGGAACATAAAGAACGTGAATATCACCAAGTGCAATACACTCCCGAATAAGTGTAGATCGATCTCTATATGATTAGTGCACTAGTGTTGAACAGGATTAGAAGACATATAAATTGCGCTAATGTTGTCGTAGTACACTAAAGTTGTCTTGAGGAGCGTGCAGTTTAGACAACATATAGCGTAGCCAAGTGACTACAGCAACATCATTGATGACCACTCGATACTTAGCCTTTGTATTGGAACGAGAAACTGTATTGTGGCGCTTAGATGACCACAAGACCAAGTTGTCACCAAGTAATACCGTATATCCAGAGGTTGATCGATGGGTGTCAGGACAGTCAGCCCAATCAAAATTAGAGTAAACAACCAAGTTAAACTGAGAGGAGGGATGCAAGAACAAACCCATATGCAAGGTACTGCGGATGTAATGCAGAATGCGCTTGAGGGTAGCTAGATGAGGATCTCGTGGGTCATACATATGAAGTCAGACTTGCTGAACTGTATAGGAGATATCTTGTCTAGTGAAGGTGAGATGCTGAAGAGCACCCGCGAGACTATGAAAATCCGTCGGATCAGACACTGGGGCACCGTCCGTAGGGAGCTTTGGATTCACATCAACCGGCGTGGAGCAGGGTTTGTAGTCAGACATGCCAGCACAATCAACAATCTCAATCATATACTGATGTTGAGAAAAAAAGAGACCTGAGTTTGTGTGCTGAACATGCATATCCAGAAAATGATAGAGAGTGCCCAAATCTTTCATGGAGAATTCCTGCCAAAGTGAAGACGAGGAAGATGCATGGAGAGCAGCCGCCGGGAAGCGCAAGGAGTAAAGGGGTCAGAGAGCTGTTACATCGGATGATTTTCCTCCGAGTAGGAAGATGCTTCATAGAACAACCAAAGGAATCAAACTCCACAGAATAGTTGTTATTAGAAGTGAACTGATGAATAGAAATAAGATTTAATGAGGTTTGGAAACACAAGAACATTATTAAGTCGAAGCTAGGGAGAAAAATATGTAACACCAGTAGAAGTAACTGGAATGAGATTCCTATTACCGACTACAATGCTAGAGGGAGAGACAAGAAGGGGCAGTGGTGTGAGAGAGAATACCAGCATTAAAGGTCATATGATTGGTGGCACTAGAGTCAAAATACCACTCATGTTGTGATGGCTGCTGTAGAGTCAAAGTATGGAAATTGGCCGCTCGTGCCTATGTATCCCATCCTAGGGCCATTGGTGGGCATGATGAC
Organism: Oryza coarctata; assembly: GCA_030770085.1. Classification (NCBI taxonomy): domain Eukaryota; kingdom Viridiplantae; phylum Streptophyta; class Magnoliopsida; order Poales; family Poaceae; genus Oryza; species Oryza coarctata. The sequence goes on from CM061466.1 coordinate 17,182,941, forward strand.
ATGAAAGGAGATGGGGCGCTCCACTGACTAGCCCACTGTCTGTGAGGACTAGTGAGTAGGGCATGGGGTGCCTGGACTGGACCAATTGAAGGGCGAGGCGCCTACGGCTCGGGTCACATTTGAATGGATCCAGACCATGGGTTGAAGTCAGTGGGCAACATGTCATTGGGACCCTTGGGAGCAATATAAATAGAACCCATGCTAGCACCCGTGCTAACGCCAGTGCCCGCGCCAGCACCACCGCCGTTATCGTCGGAGCCTTCGCGACTACCTCGTCGACCACGCTTACCGCGCTACTGGTAGAAGCCACCACCGAACCTGCCACCAGAATTGCCACCAGAAGTCACCAGTTGCAGACGAGTTTGATATCCGACTGACAAAGCACTCGACAGTGGGTAAGGGGATGGCGGCTTGAGTCCGCCTGTTCTAGAGGCATCAAGAGCTATGGTAGGGAAGGTCTTGTCCATGGTGAGTTCTTCCAAGCGTACCAAGGAGGGGAATGGATTGCTATAGTGTTCGCACTGGAACCCGGCGTGAGCACGCCGACGCCTAGGAGGTCTGCTTAGCTTTAGTGCAGGCCGGTCGACTTCTCTCCATGGCTCGAGGTACGCGCGCCGGGACCTGTGGGGTTTAGTCGGCTCCGGTGCGACGGTGCGGGTATGGGTGCAGGCATGCCAGTTAATGTGACCCTACAATTGACAAGGAGGTGAAGGCAAATGGGTCAATCGGACGACGGGCCGATACAAACTCTCACTATCGGCTAGTTGCCGATAGGATCGAGTTAGTCATCGGCCATGTCCAGTTGGCTCCTGCTATCGGCTGGTCACCGATAGGAATCAAGACGCCCTTCCACTGGCTGGGGATCCGATATAGGCGTAAGCGGATGTCGACGAATGATAGAATGCCTCTGAGTGTAGCAAACGCAAGGCCCTGATCTATCGGCCGTAGAGCCGATGGAGGAACAGGATTGTACTTAGAGAGTAGCAAGGCGTGAAGTGGCAAGGATTCGCATAAAAGGGACTGGCTGCAAAACCAATGCCGCTCTGGAGATGGCAGCACGAGACCCATCGCCCGTCGTGACGACGGCACTGGCACCAAATCTCGAAGATTGAACCTAACCGAGACAGTATAAGAACGAGGCCAAAGGCGACAGGACGATAGACGCCGGATCGGTTGTGTTGAAATAAGGGCGAAGTGAACCCATTAGCTAGCTGAGCCGATGAGAGGAGGTCTCTCGAAAGACAAGCGCGTATCGCCTGGAAAGCTGATGCGCTTGGCGTTGCGCTCAAAGGAAAGTCTCTGTAGAACTGTTGCGTATCGGCCGAGGAGCCGATATGCTGGGTGTGACGCTCAACGTATAGATAACTCACCAGCTAATACTCCGATGAAACGCCGTACTGAGACCTATAGGCCTAAAGCTCATTCTACCATTGACAGTCTCGTAGGTCAAACCTAACCGATGCAGCACGAGATCAATGACGGTGGAGAGAGTTTGACAGACCGATAGATACTACATAGACATGATACGATACATCCTATCGGTCTAAGAGGTCGAACCTAATCGATGCAGCCTTAGACAGAACTAGACATATCGAGATAGTGACGGGACTTACTCCACCAAAGATAGGACATAACCGATGTAGCCCCGCGTCGAGAGCTAGACCCCACTGGTAAAAAGCTAGATAAACTAGGGTGGTGATGCGTTAAAGTTGTATTGATCGAAGGATTAATGATGATACATGTTTCCAGGGGTCTATATTTATACCCTGGGTTTACAGAGTCCGACGCGTTTACAACAATCATTGGACATTATTTCCTAATAAAGATAAAGAAAAATATCTCTAAGGAAGTTATCTAACTAACTAAATCTTCCTATCCATATAAGATAGGATAGAATACCCTGCCGTGAACTATGGCTCCTCCTCAAACTCGGTCTTATCTGGATAATCTTCTATTCTGGGACTGAGTCTTTCCTTTCCTCAATCTGATCGGCTTCTTCTCTGTAGCAATCAGACACTTCTGCGCTTAAGGCGATCATCCTTCTAATCTATCGCTGGGCTTTCCAAATTTTGGCGTTAACATGTAGTGGAGATGAGCCTAATAGCGGTGAAGTGCTCGTTGAGGCCTCGGATGATGTTGAGGACGAGGGTATAGTCGGTGATGTGTTTGCCAAGGTCGTGACGACAATACTAGGCAACGGGGAGGTCTCCTTGTTGGAAGGAGGAAAAGTCCTGGTCGGTGTAGAGAGCGTGGTTTGTATGGTTCCTAAGGAACTGGGACTCGATGGTGAGCCAAGTCATCCGGGTGGTGGCGCCACGTAGGGAGACGGTGTTGGTGAGGTTGTTGGAGATAGTCTTGAGCAGCTAGGTGCGGATGACGCCATCCATGTGCACCCAGTCCGAGGAGTGGGGCGCAGTGTTGTCGGATAGGATGTGGCACTCCAAGGAGAACTTTCCGATGGTGTGGAGGAATGACTTGCGCCACCGAGCATAGAAGTTGGAGGTGACATTAAGGAGTAGTAGTACGAGAGCGCAGATGTTTTGCACAGCGACAACCTGGGCATGGAGGCTCAGAAGGATGGCTGCCTCATGTTGAAGAAGGGCAACATCAAGGGTAGTAGTATCACCATCTACAACGGAGCTATCGTCTGTGGTGGTGTCTTCTTCATGGTGTGGCTCTGTGCTACGCGATCATGGGCAGCGTGGTTGAGGGCGTCGTGAAGGCGGGAGTCAGCCGTGTCATGCTCAATTTAGGTGAGAGCGGCCTTGCGTTCTGCTTCTGCTGCGAGATCGAGAGCAGTGTTGCAGGCGCCTTTGGTCGCGAGCTCGTGATCCTCCAAGGCAGCTACGTCGACATCGACGAGGGAGTGTCGGAGAGGATCTTTAGGACAACAGCATGAGTTTACTCGGCTTGTTGGAGAGTAGTAGTGTTGGTGATATCCATCAATCGTTGTGGCAGAGGAGAGAAGATGTTACGGCGGTGGATATGGAGGAAGAGAGCGATGCGCTGGCCGACAGTGCCGGAGAGGAGAGCGCATAGGGTGACAGCACCAAAGATGTTAGCACGCAGGGGTGGCGCGTTGTATGGTGGCGCTAGAGAGGAGGGCACGCTGGGCGGTAGCGCCGAAGATGATGGCACGGTAGGGTGGCGTACGAGACGGCGGCGTCTGATAGGAAGGTGCGCAGCATGGCAGTGACAGAGAGGTGGCGCGAAGGGTGGTGGTGCGAAGGGTGACGGCATCAGAGTTGTGTCGTACTGGTGGTGCTAGAGAGGAGTTAGCGGTGGTGAGCACAACGCAAAAAGGACAGTGGAAAGAGTAGGTGATTATCTATGCACTGATACATGAAATTTAAAATTAATCATACATATATTGATCGGTGTTGTAGGTACATATAGAAGTGTATAAGGAAGGGGATCCACAAAACGTGGTCACCACATGGCAGGAGACTTATGATTTATGGATTACTTTACAACTAAACTATCACTATCTTAATAAGATTGGATCTAGCCGATAGAATATACTTGGCATAAAAGACAGTCAATCAAACCACTACGCTGTTTTCCAACAATTATCCTAGCATGTGTTCTTGCTGTTGCAACTAAAATACATGTAATTATTTCATTGCACGTAGTGCTGAGGGCTCCTCCGGTGAACATTGAGAAAATAGCCATGCATAACACCCAGAAACTGAAGCTGAATCTCATACTGAACCAGCACTTGTTTCTGGACTAATCATGATTGGATGATCGAAAAAAATGCTGTACCTGAGTTGAATGATTTCTTTGTGTCAATTCTAGAAATCAACATGGACAATAATACTTATGGGTGCACAATACTAGGAAGAATGAAGACACAAAGATTTTATATAGGTTTAGACTTTGCAGAGAAGTAAGTAGGTTGTATTGAGGGTAACTAAGGTTACAATACGACAATACGACAGTGGATGCACAAACGAGTAGATCCTTCTTTGGTGCAGGAGTAGAGATCTCCACACTAGCTGCCCACATACCTTCAGCGTCATAACACCACGTCCAAAGATGAGATCCTGATTGCATTTGCCTTGGCATTATATCTTTGTAATATAAGTAATGTTTCCTCCATAGGACTAAGAAGCCTTCATGTCGGAGCTCCCAAGTCTACTCAGAGACTCACAGAAGCATGCCGTGGAAAACACCGTTGACTCCTCCAGCTCCATGTGTGCCAAGAAGAGCCCCATGAATGAAGAAAGCATGTTGCTAGGGAGCCAAGTGCCTAGAGGAGGGCCAAACATCGGCGAGAGACCTTCGCCACCCCTAGGAAGAGGACGCTTTCAAAGTTGGTCGTGCCTCCAAGAGGGGAGAATACTAGGCCAGCTCACGCCACCTGGTCGACTTCGTCCCCACGGCCTTTCAAGGCATAGCTAGGCTTGCTTGCAAGAGCACCAGCTAGACGGTAGGACACCTCCCCGATTTGTGAGAATCCTCAACTGACTCCTACCGAGGTAGGCAATGATCCTACACAGCCGCCACCGAAAGCGCCCAAGCAGAAAGAGGCAACAAAGCTAAGGCCATGTGGCGTCCCCGTCTTCAAGCTACATCGGGCAACAAGGTGTGGTCTATTTCCATATTGAGTTCTTAGTTGACTTCTGTGTCCCATCTCTTTGCCTTTTACTCCATACAGGCGCTCGTCGGATGAGGTGCTGTTAGATGGCGATGGTGCACATAGTGCCAAGAACACTAGTCAAGCTAGCTAGGCCCAGGAGATAGCCACCACCCCCTCTATTGCAAAAGCCTAGCTAGCTATAGAGGAGCCGAGGGTCATGCTGGACGCTAGTGCAGCCTCTGGCTTCTGATCAACGTGGTTGGCTGGTGTGGGCCAGGCGTCAACTTCTGCCCCAAGGAGATGGCTGAAGAAGTGGAGGAGATCCCTCGATTGCCCTACCCCAAGTATGTATCCCTCCTCTAGTTTGCTTATTTTGAGGAGGTCAAGGGGAATACGAAGCTAGAGGGATTCGTTGACACCATGGACAAAGAGTGGGAGGGCCTCACACCCATGCGCTAGGGGCCATCAAATTGATGTAGGTGATGTAGCCCTTGACTACCTCCCATGACAAGTAAGAGTGGCTTGAGTAGGCCACAAAGTCGGTTGCTAAGTTCCTCTTTCTAGATGACAAGGGTGACACACAACTAACGTCATGCACCAGACTGACAAGGCAGCTAGAGGCTAAGCTGGCAGCGTTGAACGAGCACATGAGTGCTATTGCTACAAAGAGTGCTAGCTGGGCGCTAGCCAGTGTCAAGTCATTGTACTCGCGTGTAGATTTAGGAGTAGTCGATGAGGGCTTTGTAGGCACATGCTCTGATGAAGACATCCAAGCACTCCTTGAGGAAGCAAAGGGCACCGCCACAGAAGTGGTGAAGGACCTTGAGATGTAAGCATAATGTAGTTAGAAATTGTAGTCAGGTTGTGGGTCCAGAGAAGACACTTGTTATGTATAAAAAATGCCTGTGCTTTTATGTCTTCTTTTGTTAATGTGATCTACACTGAGTACTGCCTCTCAGGAGGAAGTATGTTGAAAGACGAACCCATGCGAGAGTAGCAAGCCCCTAGACTTAGGATTGTTGGCATGGAGTCACGTTCTGACTACCGCATAGGTGGTCATGCCAAAAATGTCTTGGATGACCACTCCAACACCTGGGAAATCTGCTTAGCTCCAGTGCAGGTCGGTCGGCTTCTCTCCGTGGCTCGAGAAATGCGCGTCGGGGCCCATGAGGTTCGCTCAGCTCTGACACGACGGTACGGGTGTGGGCGTACCAATCAATTTGACCCTGCAATTGACAAGGAGGTAAGGTGAATGAGTCAGTTGGACGATAGGCCGATATGAGCTCTTGCTATCGGCTGGCCATCGATAGGATCGAGGTGGTCATCGGCCACATCCAGATGGCTCCTGCTATCGGCTGGTCGCCGATAGTTATTGTGACGCTCTTCCATCGGCTGGAGAGCCGATGAAGGCATGGATAGATGTCGATGAAGGACGTGATGACTCTGGGTGTAGCGAAAGTGAGATCCTAATCCATCGACTGCAGAGCCGATGGAGGCACTAAAGGGTATTTAGAGAACAACAAAGCACACGGGATCTCTCCTGGTTGCCGACAGAAGCTGTATCGCTCGTTTATCAGCTAAAAAGCCGATGAAGGTATATGCGAACTGAAGTAATCGTATAAAAGACACCGGCTACAAAGCCGATGCTGCTCTGGATATGGCAGCACGAGACCCGTCGCTCGCCGTGACGACGCCGCCAGCACCAAATCTCGAAGATCGTACCTAACCGAGATAGTATGAGACCGAGACCAACGGCAACAGGACGGTGGACGCCAGATCAATCATGCTGAAGTAAGGGCGAAGCGAACCCATCAACTAGCTGAGCCGATGAGAGGACATCTTTTTGAAGATAGGCGTGTATCGGCTAGAAGGTCAATGCACCTGGCGTGGCGCTCAAGAGAAGTCTCTGAAGATTGGTGCATATTGGCCGAGGAGCCGATACACTGGGCGTGGTGCTTAGGGTATAGATAACTCATCGGCTAACACTTCGATGAAACGCCGTACAGAGACCTATAGGCCTACAGCTCAATATACCGTCGGCAACCTCGTAGGTCAAACCTAACCGATGCAGCATAAAACCGACGACAACAGAGAGAGCTTAATAAACTGATAAACCTTACACGGACGTGATGCGGTACATCCGATCTGTCTAAGAGGTCGAACCTAACCGATGTAGCCTTAGACAAAGCGAGACATACTAGGATAGTGGTGGGACTTACCACTTTGCCAAAGATCGAACTTAACCGATGCAGCACCGCGTCGAGAGTCAGAACCCGCCGCTAAAAACCTAGATAAATTAGGGTGGCGATATGCCGAAATTGTATTGATCAAAGGATATGTTGATAGGTTCACAGGGGTCTATATTTATACCCTAACATTACAGAGTCTGACGCATTTACAACAACCATCAAGCATTATTTTCTAACAAAGATAAAAGGAAAATATCCCTAAGGAGCTTAACTAAACTAACTAAACCTTCCTATCAATATAAGATACGATTTACATAGATAGAATACCCTACCGTGATTTCTACGGCTCCTCTTAGACTCGATCTCATTTAGATAATCTTCTATTTTTGGACCGAATCCTTCCTTGCTTCGTTCAATCGGCTTCTTTCCTGTAGCAACTGGACTCTTCTTTACTAAACCGATCGTCTATCTTTTCAATCTATCCACATGCTTCCTAAATTATGGCGTTAATAATAGGAAGAGCATTACTTGGGATAATACCTCGATTGGCAGCCAAGCCCCGACTGTAGAACTAATGACGTGTTGATGCAAAAATTGTCCGATGTCCACGCCGATACATCACATGTACGAAGGCCTGAGAGGTTTACTTAGCTGCAATGTAGATTTTTAAATTCTTGAGGTTTAGAGTGTGCCAGTCAATTTGACTTGCAATTGAAAAGTAAGATAAAAAAATAGACCAACAAACCAATCGACCAATAAGCCGATATAGACTCGAGTTATCGGTTGTTTAGCCGATAGAGATTTAAAAGAGTGTGTAGCCTATAGAGATTAATATTGGTCGATATGGACTTGAGTTATTGGCTTTCTACCTAACTTTTTTAAAGATAATCTTAATAGATTAGACTAAACCGAGATAGTATAAGATTATAGCTATGTATAATTGATTGCAGATTAAATATCATATATAAAAAGTATATTAGATAGTAATTCAATACAGATGAGACTGAAAGCATTGTATAAATATAATCCATCAGCTAGAACTCTGATAGATGCTGAATAGAAACTATTGACTTATTAAGATTTATCTTACTTAAAACAATCTAATAGATAGGATCTAACTGAGATAATACAAAATTGATAATAACAAGATAAACATAATGAGCCAATAAACTTTATAACAACATGATAGATATGACTAAGAGATCAAATCAATGCAGACTTAACCAGAATTGGATACATCAAGATAACCAGAAAAAGTATAAACTTAGCTAAGATATCGGACTGAACCAAGAAAGTCTTAGCCGAGTCGATATGTTTACTATACGATGAGACTCACCTCTCGCTGGAGATCGAACTTAACCAATACAGCCTAACCTGAAGCAACATCTCATCGAAAGCTATGTTATTTCTACTTCTAGAGGTGATGACGCGTTGAATTTATTGTATTGATCTGATTGATATCTTTACAAGGCCTCTAGGTGTACCTATTTATATCTTGGGTTATGAAGAGTCTGATGTGGTTATAAACAACCGTATTGAATAAAACTTACAAAAAAGAAAAGAAAAGTTACTACTTCTACCTATTTACAAGAGATATTTATAAACAAGACTGCCTTGCTCATGAACACGTATCGACATTAGGTTTTGTATCCTCATCGGACTTTGACATGTGTTTAAATTGGACATGGAGTTATGTCTTCATTGGACTTAGCTTATGCTCAAATCAGAAACTTCCAATCCAATTAACGGTGCTAATTTTCTGGTGTCAACATGATGCGACCAAAACGAGAGAGGCTAAAAGTGCTAAACAAGAGTAAAGACTGGCAATTTTATTCATATGACACTAGTGAACAAATACGAGGAAGGTTAGGCATAGAAGCGACGTAGCTGTTATTTGTTCCAGGAATTGTTCACTACCGAACCATCCTCTCGCTATAGTCGGTAAGCCCCAAGCAAGTGATTTCGCTCACAATGAATGGTCCTTCCCATATGGGGGAATGTTTGTGCCAATCCTTTGTAGTCTAGATCTTGTGTAGCACTAAGTTGCCGATGAAGAAGGCGCAACCGTGGATGTTTTGGTTGTGATAATGGCACAAACCCTACTAGTACTTGGCCAACTGGATAGCTACCATGTCATGTGCTTCCTCCAGTCGATCTAAGTCATCTAGTAAACTAGTTTCATGCTTGTTGTCCTAGAAGGATTGTACTCATGGGGATTCAAAATGGAGCTCGATGGGGAGGAGTGCTTTGGCTCCGTGCACCAAGAATAAGAGTGATTGGTTTATCGCTCGACTAGTAGTGGCGACCCACTTGCCGCCATATGGCTTTAGTCGGTCGAACACCCTCGTCTTAATTCCATGGAGCACCATACCATTAGGGTACTCAACTTGCCTATTACTATGTGGGTGTGCTACCAAAGCGTAGTGGATCTTGATTCTGTGTTCCTTAGAGAAATCTTGGAAGAAGGAGCTAGTGAACTAAGTGCCATTATCGATTGTTATTCTACTTGGCATACTAAAGCAGTATGTGATGTCTTGGATAAAGCTAGAGACATGGGCTGCGTCTATCTTGGTGACTGACTTGGCCTTGTTCCACTTGGTAAACTTGTTGATAGCGACAAAGAGAAGGGTGAAGCCCCGACCATGTCGAGTCCTCACATGGCAAAAGGCCATGAAATTGGGCTGGTCTAGAGCTCTTGAACTAGTACATGGATCTATCTGGTAAAGAATTGGCATCCTTTGCATGCTCGAACAATTTCTTGGATGTCAATGATGGTAGTCAACCAAAAGAACCCTTGTTGACTAGTCTTGGATGTCACGTGGTTCCCACAGAGACCCGAGTAGATCTCATGCAAAAGGTTGCGATTGTCATCTTGGGATATGTAGTGCATTAAGATCCCTAAGGATCTCTTGCGGTAGAGCTTGCCGTTGATCACCATGTAACTGCATCTTTGGTGAGTTTTTTCTTAGCTTTGGCCCGTTTGGCAAAGAGCTTGTCATCGACGAGGTAGTTGAGAAGGAGGCTTGCCAATCAGGTTGTATCATGATGACATCGTGACTGGCTTGTTCGGTGGTGCTGGTGTTCCCCAGTGCCTTGTATGGGGTCATACATGCTACGTAGAGTAGCTCTAAGAACACTCCAGTCAGCATGATATCTTGTCAGGCGCCAAGTTTGGCGAGTTGGTTGACATCATTGTTATCGGTCCGATGGACATGAGTCAACTCTAGTCCATCGAACTTATTTTCCAACTTGCAAATCTCCTAGCAGTAGGCTGCCATGTTGTTGTTTGTGTAAGACTAGTCCTTGATCACTTGATTGATGATGAGTTGCGAGTCTCTGCGAACCACCATGTGTTGGATGCCAAGCAAAATGGCGATACAAGGGCCATGTTGTTGGAGGCTAGGAAGTGTAGCTAGAGAATGTACTTTAGCTTCTCGCCCCGAGGGGAGTAAGTAGCAACTTCATGAGAGAACTGTCAAAGTGCATCATCCAATACTCAAGGTTGTTTGGTGGGGCTACCTCCTGGACCTCCATCCACTCGGCGACAAAGTCAACCAAGGCTTGGGACTTGACGGCCATACAAGGTTGAAATGTGATCTCAAATTCTGTTAGCTCGAGTGTCCACTTGGCAATCTGATTGGTAGCCTCCTTATTGTGAAGGATGTCAGTGGGTACGTTGTGATGACTGAGATTTGATGGGCTTAGAAGTAGAGGACCAACTTCCAAGCAGTGATGAAGATGGCGTAGAGCAGCTTCTGGATGTGGGGGTACCGGGCTTTCAAGTCACCCAAGACCTCACTGACAAAGTATACGGGTTGTTGCACTTTTTGAAGGTGGCCCTTCTCTTCCCTCTCAATGACTAGAGCAGTACTAACGACTTGAGTAGTTGTAGCTATGTATAGTAGCATGGTCTAGTCGAGGAGTGGCAAAACTAGGATCGGGGGAGTGGTTAGAAACTTGTTGAATGTTTAAAGGCTTGCTGTTGGGCTTCTATCGTCCACTAGAACCAGTCGGTCTTCTTGAACAGCATGAAGAAAGGCATGCCACGCTTGCCCAGTCAAGAAACGAAGTAGCTGAGTACCGCCATGCACTTGGTCAGCTTCTAAACTTGCTTTTGTTTAGTAGGTGGGCTCATGTTGAGGATGGCATTAATCTTCTCTAGATTGGCTTTGATTCCACATTGAGACATGATAAAGCCAAGTAGTTTTCCCAAAGGGATGCCAAAGACGCATTTCTTAGGGTTTAACTTCATTTTGAATGGACACAGACTGTTGAATGTCTTGATCAAGTTAGCGATGAGGTCTTTCTTCATGCGGGACTTGATCACCATGTCATCGATGTAAGCTTCAATGTTTTGGCTTAGTTGGCACGTTGGTACGTAGCCCTCACATTTTTCAACCCGAATGGCATTGTCATGTAGTAGTAGGTGCTAAATGGAGTGATGACTGAGGTTTTGAGGTAGTCTTCTTCCTTCAAGCCTATATGATGGTATCCTGAGTAGACATCGATAATGCATAATAGCTTGGACACAAGAGTTGAGTCGACTACCTGGTCAATGTGAGGCAATCCGAAAGGGTCCTTAGGGCAAGCTTTGTTGAGATCGGTGTAGTCGACACATATGCACCATTTATTATTCTTTTTCTAGACAAGCACCAAGCTGGCTAATCAGTCTGGATGGTAGACCTCTTTTATGAAGCCTATAGTTAAAAATCCTAGGTAACTCCTCTCAGATAGCATCTCTTTAGTCTGGAGCAAAGTGGCAAAATCGTTGCTTGATGGGCTTCGCATCTACTCGAACGTTCAGAGAGTCCTCGATAATCTCCCTCAGGACTCTAGGCATGTTGAAGGGTTTCTAGGCGAAGATGTCCTTGTTGGCCTAAATGAAGGTGACGAGCACGTCTTGAAGGGGTCGGTCGAGTCAAGAGCAATCTTCTTCATCTCATTGGCAATGGGTTCGAGGCCTGCCTTGGTGGCCTTCTTAGTCGGGAGGTCAACTTCGGTGGGGTGGGCGGTAGTGTCATGGCATATTGCTAGCCTCCTGGCAGTCACCTCTTGGCTTTGGGCCAACTCATAGCAATTTTGGTCATAGGTGAAGGACTAGTTGCTATCGGCACAAAGAGTGATGACACCATTTGGGGCCGGCATCTTCATGATGCCATAGGCATAGTAGGGCACCCCCATAAACTTGGTCAACGCTAAGCGGTCGAAGATGGCGTGGTAGGCCGTCTCAAAGTTAGCTACCTTGAAACAGACATTCTCGGTCCAAAAGCTTTCTCGGGTACCGAATGTGACAAGCAGGGTGACATGCCAGAGTGGAGTCAACAAGAGCCTCGGGATCACTCCATGGAAGGGTGAGGTACTCGACCGAAGTGACAAATGGGGCAGCCTCGTGTCGTTGAAGGTCTTGGAAAATAGGATGTTGAGGGAGATGCCACCATCAATGAGGACTTTCTTGAGCATGACGCCCTAGACAATTGTGGCCAGGACGAATGGATACCAACCCAGGTGCGAGACCTAGTCTGGGTGGTCAGAGCGGTTAAAGGTTATTGGAACATCTGACCATCTTATGTAATCAGGGGTGTCATGGATGACCACATTGATCTCTCGATCAGTTAGCTTCTGCTTCTGCCTAGACTCATACGCGTTAAGGCCCTGAAGATGTGGTTGAGCTCAGTGCACAAGTCTTGGAAGACTACTGGCACGTTCTCATCTGCCTTCTCCTTATCGACGGTCGAGCTAGAGCCCGGTCTACTCAGCTTGCCGATAATCTCCTGTGTGTAGTGCTTGAGAAAGTGGTAGTCTTTGGTGGCATGGCACCCTTAGGGGTAGTAGAGGTAAGTTGCTTCCATCATCTTGACGTAGTCGTTGGCTCGAGGAGGGTGTGGCCGCCCGTGCTTGGCAACAGCGATGATGTCCTTGCTATTGTGCTTCATGCCCTTGTTCTTGGAGGACTCAGGCTGGTCCTTCTTGAGCCTACTCAACCCATCTTCGTTGTGTGCTACCATGGCATCATCTAAGGAGGTATACTTGTTGGCAATGTCAAACATGGCCTTGACGGTGATAAGTGGCTTGCATACCTACTTTTTGATGAAGTCTTTGTCTCGAGCACCCCTATAGGACGCCATAAGTGCCTCATCAAAGGTGTTCGGAATGGAGTTATGCTTCTTGGAGAAGTGTCAGATGTAGTACCTAAACAACTCACCTTTGCCCTGGTGAATCTGGTATAGATCCTATGCTATCCTAGGGCGAGGGTAAGTGCCCTAGAAGTTGGCTACGAACTGCGCTTGGAGCTCGCCCTAGGAACTAATCAACTCTAGGAGGGAGCCTAGTGACCCATGCTCAGGCCGAGTTCATCAGCATGACGAGAAGGTAGTTAGTCACCATCTTGTGCCTAGATGGCCTATGTGTAGATGGTCAGTCTTGCTGCTATACTTCTCGATCCCCATAGGTTTGAACTCGAAGGACCAGTTGACATGGTGTAACTCACACGTGAGGGTGGGGATGCCCTCGCCATCTCTATGGCATGAGTACATGTGTGGTGGAGCATGTCGAAGGCCAGCATGGTGGTCGGTGTAGTGACTATTATGCGGGTCGCTATGGTAATCAACATTGTGGTAGATGCCGAATCGTTCCCGGTCATCCTCGATGTGATGACATCGGTCCTCCTCCTTCTTCCACTGGAGGGTGCTAATGTTATGGTGTTGGTCACAGGGTACGGTAACCCAGTCACGGTGGTTGCTCGAGTGACTCAGCAATTGCTTACTTGGCGTAGCTGAGTTGGAGCTCCTTGCTTCAGACTAGCGGTAGTGTTGGTACTCACCCCGTGACTTGGAGGTGGTGGATACCAGCTCCATAGGCTGCTGCTCTCGGTGCTGGATGGTGATTGCCTTGACCATGGCCTTTATCTGGGCCACAATCGGGGTCTTTTCATGTTCCAGTGGTAGAGCTGCCTCGACGAAGTTGAGAAGAGCCCAAGCCACGTCAACATTATGTTGCAGCGTCGTGAAGACCATGTGACAGTGCAGATTGAACTCCAAGATGTCTTCCTAGGCTTGTTGCTTGTGGGCACATACATCTTCTTTGTTGCTTGTTAATCTCCTATTGCTACCGAAGTCGTTCCTCTTTCGCACGATGATCTTGGGCCTTAGCCTTGATCTCCTCTGTTGATCTGAGGAAGGCGAAGACCTCTCGGGGTGTAAGAAAGAAGTGTCTGAGATGTCATCTAACTCGGGGTCGAAGAGGCTCATGGTTTCATTGATAAATCCGACCTATCGAGATCCAATCTCAACTAGTGCAAGGTCATGTCTGAGTTAGACCCTAGCTAGCTAGGAGATCGTGCGTGGATAGGCAGTTGCCAAGTTGGTGAGAGCTAGGGGAATCGGCGGTGTGGGGCACGCCTCCTCATGCATTGTGCGGGCTAGGTAAGCATCTCCTCCTAGCGACCCATGGCTTCACTTGGGTGAAGAGTGACGGCGACGCCTTCGATCGACTGATAAATTGTCGGTGCGTTGAGCGAGTCGACCGGCTACAGTCATTCAGTTGAGATAGGCCCCTTCCTTGGCCAGCTAATGGCCTAGCCTAGGAGTGGAGTGGCAGCAGTGCCTCCAATGGACAGATGAGCTGTCAGCACATTGAGCGCTAGGGCGCTAGCTTTTTCGGCAGCAAAATCAAGGCCTTCAAATCGAAAAACTGATCCGGGGGCGAAATAGATGTGTTTGACGCCAAAGACGCCAGTGAGGTTGGTAGGGTGTAGGACTTTGATGCCATCTGTAGTGAAGTTGATGGATTCAAAATGGAAGGCCGCCCTAGGGGTGAATGCCGTCGCATAGGGCAATGCTATTGATTACCGTCATTAGTGTGCCTTGACGTTGATCTTGGCATGACCCCTACCTAGCCCGTCAACTATCGATTTTAGAAATTGACAATAATACTTATGAGATGCGCAAGACTAGAAAATTCATGGAGATGCATGGATTTTATATAGATTTAGGCCTTCTAGAGACCATATGTCCTGTGTTTGTAGATTGGATTGAGGGTAACTAGGTTTACAATACGACAATGGATGCAAACACCAGTAGATGACCTAGAAAGCTCAACATGTACATGGGTAGACCTAGTCCCCTTATATAGTCATGGGGTGCTAGGGTTTAAAGGTTTCGGCTTAATATATTTAGCTAGATCATCTTCTATCTAACTAACTTTGATAAAGAGACTCACGTCGAGAGCCAGAATCCGCTAGTAAAAAACCTAAATAAGGTAGGGTGACAATGTGCCAAAGATGTATTGATCTGATAGATGAATTATAAGATTTTAAGCGGTTTATAGTTATACCCTAAGATTACAAAAGTCCAATACGATTACAATATCCATCAAATTTTATTTTCTAAAAACAAAAAGGAAAATATCTTTAGAAAAGTTAACAAAATACAAATATTTCCTATATAAATAAAGTCTCTAATTATGGTTTCCACGGCTTCTTCTCAAATTTGATTTTTTTTCTCAATCCGTCCAATCGGATCTTTACTTATATCAATCGGACTCTTTCCAATAGCCCGATCGACTCTCCAATCTATCCATAGGGTTTAGTAAATTTTGGTGCAAATACAATTGTTCTGCTGTGAATACCGGCTTCAGTGATTTGCTTTCACATAGGCAGAAATTGAGCTAAAATCCCCACCAGATAGATGCTAATCAATTGGATGTCTTTCACAGGGTGCTCAACAATAGAATGGAATAGCTTATCCCCACAAACATCTATTTCGACGACTTCTAAAATTGGACCATTCATCACCGCACTCTGCTAAAATCCCCACAAACATCTATTTTGACGACTTCTAAAATTGAAATAGCTTATCCGCCTTTTCCTGGCCATAGTGCACGAAGATATATTCATCAGTTTCACCAGTAATAAAAGGAACTAGCTCGCGTTGCCGGCTGCAGCACAGCTCTTCTTTTCTTCTAAACAAGCGGGTGCAGAATGACACAAGAACTAAAGCTCAAACATTGGTTCTTTTTTCACGAAATTGACAGGATAATTCAACCAGAATAGTAGGCGGCGTACCTTGTAGGGGCCTACTCCGTCCATACAGCATAACAACTCATCATCTCTAGCCGATCTCTTCATGTCGCCTATTTTCCTTGTTCCACCGCGTGAGTGTTGGGCTTCTGCGGTCGGTGCAATTTGCCAGGTCTAGGGAGAGAGAATGCATGGCTTAGCAGGAACACATCCGGGCATGCAACACAATCACATCCAGAATGGAAAGTGGATAGTACCAAACGAGTATAGTTCTACAAAATGACTTCTATACAGATGCAATATTTCCCCGGTTCACTTTCTTCTTTACCGATTTACATGGCATCTGTTTATCACTCCAGTCCAGTGTTTAAAAAGGAAGAAAGTATTTAACAAACGTCGCATCTAATCAGAAGATAACATCTGCAATATAAAACCATTAGCATTTTGCTGCATCCCAATATTATCATCTCGAAGGTTTTTTTGCTGCAGCTGGGGCCACTGCACGAAGAACTGATCGGCTATTCGTAGCTTGTACAACAGTAAACCACTTAATGAAAGCTTCTTCACTCTTGCAATGCTTTCAATGTAGAAAATGGAGGACCATCCCAAACCAAGCACCTGCAGAAATACAACAATCTAAAAATCAGTAGAAATATAAAGCAATATGTTGACTTGAAAGTGAGACAAATAATCAAATTTGAAAATTGGATGTTTGGATTTTGGCAAGATTGACATCCTAGACACCGTTCTATAACAAATAATAAAGGTACAACAAGTCTTATACTGCATAAAGTACTAATCTTCTACTGACCAGCCAGTATAAAAGCTAGGATGTGAAGGTACCTTCAGAAGAAAAGCCGAGACACAGAGAGAAATGCATGTCCCTGGACCATTGCAAAAAATCTGCAGGCATACTACAAGCAATTAATATATCTGTGTTCATGTTGCGTTATGGACATTAATACCTTGAAAGTTGAAACAGAATACACACCATTTGTGGTCTTATTCTTATTATTATCGAGATAGCATGTGACGTAGCAAGCAATGTCGTTGCGATGGAAGTAATATAATATTGGCCTACTTCACGACTGCAGTATATCTGCACGAACTGTGCATTCTCAACAGCCTCTTCTTTATCAACCTGAAAAGGCATCAATTAGATTCATTAGTACAAATTTTAACTACTTGGGAAAATTCCAACATATCATAACTCGACAAAGCATGGTAAATTCACCTCAAGCCGGACCAGTGACTGCTCATAGACCTGTGCCTTCTGAAGGCTCATGTTGTCAGTAAGTGCAGCTACATAGTACCTTGGAGTAAATCTATCCTTCTGAAGTGTAGTTACAACATTCATCATTTCGGCAGTATCTTCTCCTGCAAAACGAGCTAAAGAATCAATAGGTGTTCCATAATGCTGAGTCTCTTGTGGATAGTAATTGCTACACAAAGTATATACTTAATTCCCTCAAATGTTTGGTAAAATAGCAATGTTGGAAGGTATATGATAATTGATACTTCCAATTATGCTTATGTAAGTACAAGCCGAGAAAATAGAGCAGCAGACGATGAACATGTACAGGCAGACAATGAACATGTACAGGGATATTCCGAACAGACAAAATCAATGCAAAGGAAGATCAAATTGTCAAACATTTATGTAATATTTACAATATAATAACTTATTTGGACATAAACCTGTGCAAGACACATATGACCAAAATGAATCCAGCATACAGACACATGGTAATAATATCAACACATTAGCAGAATCAGATCATTTGTTTGTGTAAGGAATAATTGGAGGGAGAACATTTGGCTTGCAATGTAACCAGATGCAATATGCCAATAAATAAAATCTTACAGTATTTGAAGAAAAGAAAATGAACCTGGAAAATTTCCAATCAAGGCTACAAGTAATGACTATCCTAATTCAGGAAAGGATTCAGCTGATACAACATTGGATGGTGTTTTCACCAGAGTTGCACGAGGAGCACAACATTCCCAGTGCTAGTCGATAGATACCCTTACGATGTATATGCTAATTGACAAAAAGCTCAGATCTTCACGTACTTCACATGTCCCCAATCTGATTTTATGATCTTTCTATTGCATGACAATGAAATCGATAATGTACATACTGACTCTTAACCTAGGTGTATAGGACATATGAAATAACAAATGTGATTGCACACAGATTTATCTTTTTATTTTTCTATTGAATTACAATGAAGGAAGTGTATAAGCTAATTGATAAAAAAATCACAGATATTCAAGTATCGCATGTCCCAAATCTCTGATTTTTTATCTTTCAAGTGAATGGCAAGCAAGGAAATGGATATATACACATTGAATCTGATCTTAAGCATGTAGAATATGTGAAAATAACAAATGTAATTGCATAGAAGTCCTCATGGCTACAACACAAATTTCAGGAAGGAGAAATTCTACAGCACAAATAGGCCATAAGACATAGGTATTCAATCCCCACGATGAACTCACTAGACCCAAGGGAGATGAGACACCGCATTCTGGCGATTGAAGCTGAGAGTTTCGAAGGCAGGTGGCCGCTGTGATACATCACATTTGCGAAGCGGACAACAAGCAAAGACAAGAGTACTGAAAGGGTGCAGCACACAGCCATGGAGACATCGGGCCCCATCTCCGTCAGAGCAAACGAGATAAGATATGACACAGGATTTTGCTGTTGGATATTCAGAGTTCAAAAAATGTTTCATACAAATAAAAAAAATGACATCAACATGTTCTAGAAAACATAGTAGCACAAATAGTTCATTCTGGGAGATGTCTTTAGAAGTTTGAATGAATTACATAACCATTGAAGAAAATTACAATTTCATTTGTAACAAGCAGTTCATTCTACAGATGTCTCAAGTGCTTTGAAAACCCTTTATATTTATGTATATCATTGGTAAGGTATGTAGGTTGAAAGGAGAGATGCACCAACTCTGAACTTGAGAGATATTTAGAATAAAACTGAGCAAGCTTTAACCAAAATTTTCATTGTCATAAGCAGCAAATGATTCAGTGACTAACTCGGTACTCTATTTGGACCATTCAACAAATATGCCCTATTTACCTCATCTCTAATTTCAGGACCATAATTCTCTATTGGTATTCGTTGTGTTGGATAGGCAAATAGATTTAGAGACTGAATTCTAGAAAGAAATCAAAGAATAGTATGACATACTCACCGTAGGGAGTAACCAGCAGGCGAGCAGGGAGAAGCG
Source organism: Oryza coarctata (assembly GCA_030770085.1). NCBI lineage: Eukaryota > Viridiplantae > Streptophyta > Magnoliopsida > Poales > Poaceae > Oryza > Oryza coarctata. Next base: position 17,201,979 of record CM061466.1, read on the forward strand.
AATTAGCGAAGCAGATCTGCCTCCCGCGGCTCTGGGCTCCCGCCTCCTAGCTTGCCCGGCGGCCTGCCCCTCGACAGTCGCGGGCTCGCCGCTCGCGCCGTCGCCCCCGCCACCCCCCAAAACCCTCGGGCGTAGCCGTCGGCCGTCTCCTCGGAGTCGGGCCGCTGCGGCGCTGCCTGCTGCCCGCCGCCCCGCACCCCGCGTGCCAGCCGCCGCCGCAATCGCACGCTCACACGCCGCCAGCCGTCCCCTGTCCTGTACGCAGCAGCCTACCAAATGAGTTAATCTGTTAATGAGCCAAATGATTAAGTGGGCTTTGGCCTTAATGTAAAATTCTAAAAAAAACGTACAGGTTCGTCTCTGCGCCTCAGCCATCACTCCTCTTCGTCTTCCTCGATCTCCCGAGTCCTATTCATCTTCTCCAACGCCTGTTCATCTAAGATATCATATGCTGTTGAGATTTTTTTAAAAAAAAAATCAGAGGATGGGCTAAAGCCTACCTGGATCTGCCCTTGCTTTTCGGTGGCAGCGCTATAGCGAATGGAGGAGATCAGTTTCGGTGCCAGTTGCCACACCCATTCTACTGCTTTACATGCTAACAATTCCATCTCCTTCACCTCGTAAGTAACTTTTTAAAGCATTCGCAGTGTACCAATATGCTGAGTGACTCCAACATGCCATATCAGAGCCGTGTGCAGCTCGTGCCTTGCAGAGGGCATAGCTGCCCTAGCAGGACTAAGGCCACTTGGCATAACCATGATCACAAAGCCATGTTGGTAGAGAGCGTGCTCCTACGACACATGAGATCCACACTTCTTCCTTCACACAGTTGGAAGAAAGGTAGGAGCTTGTCATCGTGATAGTTGGAGAGGATTGAGGCAACAATCAAGAGGAGAAAGGTAGATTTAGAGTAGAGGAGGCAGATTTGAAGGAAGAGGGACGGTAGCTAAGTAGGACCCCGCCACCGCACTTTAAGTTAATTCAATGTGGACCTCTATGGATTATAAATAATAAAAAAATATGATAGATATAAAAACTACTAGAAACAATAAAAAAATAACTAATTCATCCGCCAATATCAAAAAGTCAAAAACTAAGCTATAAAGGTTTCGTGAAATCTAACATGTTAATTGGTAAAAGGATTGGAGTTGGTCTAATATATTTCTTGAAATATTTTTTCGCTAAGACCCGCATAAAAATATGCTGCTGATATGAGTAAAGCTAAAACAACATAGTATTTATATCATTCGTTGGCGCCACTAATTCTTCAATAATATGTTCTAAGCTAAAGGTGCAACCGACCAATTTAAAACAAAAATAAAAACACCTAGTTACCGTATTCTTCTCCGATTTAATTTTTTCCTATGTCTCAAATAAAGAGAAGAATATATTTGAAGAAAATCGGGTTTGTGGATTACAAACTAAGTGAACTTAGCAAGATAGTAATTATGACCTAAGAAGTGATGAGTACTTGGGCATGAATTTGAAAAACCTCCTATTGTTGATCTACTTTTATGCCCGATATATCATGAATGTTTTAATAGAACACGGTATAATATTTATATTATCCCTGATAAAAATGAACTTAAAAAATAATTCGTTTGATTCAACCATCTTTTTCTCAACTCAGCAATGTGAAGTATTAATCTTATATTTAGGATATCAAGAAATCACATCAGATGATAACATATATCAATACCCTCTAATATATATCAATATTCCCCTTCTTTTATCTATGCAAAACAAAAAAGAATAGTAAGTGATCCCATAATTGCCCAAGAATTAACTATTCTTCTTAATCAATGATTTCTTTCATATATAGTGAGAACAAGCCTCACAAATTGCAAATGTTAATTTGTTAAGAATCAATCAAATTGAAGTCAAAGTGTCATCGTTGGCTGCAAGATCTGGGTCACAATTTGTACTGGCTAAAGAAATAGTAGGAATTCACAAAATAGCACATTCCCAAAGAGCTATATACTCTTTTTGCTTATTGTGGACAACCACAATGTCAAGCAACCTCATCATATCACCGAGATATCTATAATTTTCTCTTCAAGATTGCCACATCTCTTTTCGAGATGGTGGATTTTTTTCATCTTTTCTTCTACTCTTAAGTCTCTAAATTTAGATAGTGATCAATTAATTACCACTTAACTGCTTTTTATTAACATAGCAACAGTGTACCCCTATTGCAGCTGATGCTACTAAATCCGCTACAATTTTTTTGTTTACCTAGCAAGCTTTTTCTCTGACTTGTTACATCAAAAACTAAATCACAAGCTGCAGTTCTAGCAAGATTTGTAATATTATTAGCTTTACGCTTTACTGAGATGTAAGAGGCCATTTTAGGATTCAATTTCTTAATACCATCACCAAAATGAACTCGTTTCTATCAGATGTTCCAATATCTTCTTGTCATTTTTTTCACACATCCTTTTATTTTTTTTCTTTTCTCTATCCTACCATTTGATATAACTAAATATCTATATTTAAATAGGAGTATTTAGATAACAGCTATTGATGTGACTGAATCTTATATTGGGTTTTAACTCTAATCTATCCTAACTTGCTTAAAACTGAAAAGTTTTGTTGTTATTATTGTTACTTCATTCTACCATTCCATTATAAAATTTCTTTCTTTTTAAAGATTAAAAAATGTCTGAAATAGCTTAAAAGAAATAGTAATTGTTCTGATGTAACCTTTATGAGCACAACCTTAATGAATTAACTAACTTCTTTTACTTATTAAAATAAAAATAGAAATCTGAGCATTCTAAGGTCAAAAGTCTAGTTTAAAGTTTAAAAAAACTGCTTTATGTATCCTTAAATGGGATAAATTGGGTAAATGGTAATTCTGATGTCTCATATAAATTGTTTGTTATATCAAAATTAAAAAAACTAATTATGTATGGAGTCAATTCCAGGCCCAATAAACTAGCAGCAATAATAGAAGCAGAAGCAGCTACAATTAGTGGATTCATATGATGAGTTCCTATTATAAAAAAAAGAGAGAAATGGTTAAGGATACAATCAACCAAGAAATTTTTATTTTTAATTTCTATTGAACAGAAGTGACTTAAAATTACAAATTGAAATGATAATCTGAATTCCCATTCCAGATCTAGTTTGTAGTTTCTAATCATTAGAGGTTTGTGTACTCATTATTCTATTTCTCTTTGTTTCCAACCAACCTATCTTTCATTCCATCCCTCTTTCTTTCCTCTTCGATTTCATTGAGTTTCTTTTTTTTCTCCTATCATCTTATTCATAATAAAATGTGAAATAGAGGAAGAACCCTATGAAAATCAACCTAATCTGGATCCAATCAAGATATCCAATTGATAACAATATGTTGCATTAAATTGAATATGGAATCAGATTCCATATATGGGGGAATTCTATATAATTAGATAATAAATATAACTTGGGTATATATAATATCCCATATCAATTTTTTTCTTTTATTTTATTTGTGTATTTTCTCATTTGCATCTCATAGACATCCATCAGCCCGAATGAAGACAGCGCTCGTGGCTACTAGTGGCTGCAGCTGATCTCATTGGCCTAAGCCCCTGCCAGAGTTGGTTTGGGCATTGGCTATCTTCATCATCGATAACAAATCTAGGAGTGAGCATCTCATCAGCAGCAATGGCTGGCTCTTCCGTTAGATCTAACGGTTTGCCTGCTCGTCCTCATCCAATCTATACTGTCACCCCCTTATCCTCATTTGATCCGTGTTATTACTGAGCTGATCCTTATCGTTTAAGAAGGAAGAGGCAGTGGCACCACTGGCCTCTTGCTAGAGAGGGGAAGAAGGAGAGAGGAGGATAGTGATTTTATATTAGTTTAAGGTTTTCTAGTGTAAATTTAAAAAAATATGACAACTGAAATAGAAAAGTAAGGGTTAAAATTAAAAAAAAATCAAAGATACAACTTGAAACCACTTGCATTGTAAGAAAAAAAGTACTTGCCATGCAGCATCTCGTATTACAATCCCTGTTCCGCCATTCTCATCAGACAAAGGAGATGGATGAGGGAGCCATCCACATTAATTTTTACCCAGCAAATCCTAATAATTAATTACATTGATTTGGAAGCATGGAACCATGGGATAAGAAGTGCAATTCTATTTACGAGCTTGGGTAATAGTGGGAGCGTCATAATCTGCGTTTTTTCCGTGAGGGCCTGCTTGGGAGGATAGTATTTCTTTTTTACCCTTTCAAACACATTATCCTTTTAGTTTTTGGTCACCAAGCATACCCTTTAACCTTTTTCGTTTGTATAATAATACAAGTGAATTTTCCCCGTTGTACGTACTTGTTTGGGTAAAAATGCTAAAAGCCGTTCCCTTGCCAAAAGAAAACAGCAGCAGATCACGCATAAACAACATGAGAAATTCTGACATACATATGAAAGAAGGAACTATAACATACTTCCAGAAAAGCTTTCACAATCATTTGAGCTGTTGAGTGATCAAAAACATACATAGAATGTGTTTTCAACCATGAATCACTCTCATTAATAGGAGGCAGAATATATTATGTGTACGTGTGTAACCATGCAAAGGAAAATTTAGTGTGTTACGATCCATCCAAGTACATCCAAGCGCTAATTAAGTCTAGCATGGAAAAATTATATGGGCCCGTAATTTACACGGTTTTGGACCGAATACATTGCTTTCAAAGCAGGCGCTGAGCTTTTTCTTTGTAATTTTAGAACCATTGCTTCCTTACTAATTTAATCAAATGGCAATCGTCCTGCCGCTTCATTAAAAAAAGTACAGCCCTAAACGTGCTACATAAAACAAAATAATTTTCTAACACGAATCCTTAATAACATAAATTATTTTAGCACGATGTAGCTTATAATTTAAGCAGAGACCAGTAAATGGGCCCATTAAACCATAACTGAAGTCCGGGTTCAGCCCAGCATGACGGGTCTATCGAAGATCCAACTGAACCGGGCCATGGCGGGCTCGCTGCGGGCCGCCCTCTGGTGTGCCAGCTCCTCCATCCTCCGGATCTTGGGTGCCAGCCCGCACAAATACTCCTGCGCGCGGCGGCCCTCACCGGACAGCCCCGCCGCGAGCTCCGCCACCCGCCACCTCCGCACGAAGTGTTCCACGAGGTCGCCGTAGTCCCTCGCCGTGTACACGCCGGCATGCTGGGCCACGGCGGAGAACCGGGCGAACAGGCTGTGGTCGCCGTCACCTTCGCGGCCGTCCGACATGAGCTGCCCGGGCATGGTCACCTTCCCGCGCATGACGTCCGCCAGCGCGCGCACCATTCCGTCCGGGTCGAGCTCGAACAGCTTCGCGGACGCCATCGTGTAGCCGGCCTCGTGCCGCCTCTCGTCGGCGGCGATCACGCCACAGATCTTGGCGAGGGTCCGGTCGCCGTGCTGACCGGCGAGCCTCGCTGTGTGGCCGTGGGAGATGAAGGTGGCACGCTCCTGGAACGCGCCGTAGATCAGGCTGTGGTACGGGCTCGTCGGCCTCAGCATTTCCTTCGCGCCAAAACCATGACATCACAGGATCAATATATGCAAATGCACGTACCATCATTGCATTGTGTGCGTGACGTGGTATCCAACATACGTACCATGCCGTTGAGGAGGAGGCGGTGCACGGTGGTCTCGACCTGGCGCATGTCGACGCGGCCGGAGAGGTAGAGGTAGCGGTTGAGGAGGTCACCGTGGCGGTTCTCCTCGGCGGTCCAGCCGCGTAGCCACCGCGCCCACGGGGGCGAGCTCATGCCCGTGTCGTCGGCGATGCCCTCGGTGCGGTTGCCCATGCTCTGGTACGTCGGCAGCGCCTCCTCCGTCACCATGTTCCCCACCACGCAGACCAGGACCTCGTCGGGCACGCCAGCGGCGCTGGCGCGGAGCTCGGCCACGCCCTCCGTGAACGCCGCCAGCGCCTCGGTTCCTGCCCTGTCGCCGGCGGTGGCGGCGGCGGAGCAGGGCAGGAAGTCGTGTGGCTGCCACGCGGAGCCGACCGGGGTGAGCAGCGGGAGCATGTTCTCCTCCACCCACGCGTTCAGCGACCGGGCGATATCCACCTGCTCCCACGGCACCGGCGTGTGCTCCACCGTGTCCACCGGCGCAGCGGTGACCGCGGCCGCAGTCCACACAGGCGCCCGTCCCCTGCAAGGTTCGCCATTCACGAAACATAACGTGGCATTAATACAACACCAGTAGAGAACACCGTAAAAATTGTCTGCAGACATACATATGTTGACATATATCGATCAAGTGACAGAACTGAAATAATAAGTGGGTGATAAAGTTGCAGCTACCTAGTATGTGCAGACAGGCCAAGGAGAAGCTTGCGAGATCGCCTGCTGGTATGATTGGGGCAGCAGAGCCTGGCTGACGGAACTGTTGCTGCAACTGCGAGGCCTGAAGACGCCATTGGTTTTCTGCGTTGTCGCCGACAAACCCCAGAGCCCATTTATAGAGGAGAAGGAACTTGACAAAATTCAGTTTTTTTTAAAAAAAAACTTGACAAAAAACCTAACGGTTTGTGTTTTTGACTATTGTCCAGGAAAGATCCAGGCCGGATTCCACCGGGATTGCAAACCCTAGAAGGAATTACTGCTTCAGTCTAGTCACAAATGGATGCCGTTTTAAAAATTTTGAAGTCTTAATTCTTTTGTAGAAATAAAAAAATGGTTACAGGTTTAACATTACTAAAGCTTTTATTATAAGAAACTTAACTGTGTCGTTCTTTTTCCAAAACCAATATTCCTGTTGCCGTCAAAATACGTCCACACGATACACCGCAAATATTATAGAAACAGTCACCAAAATAGCGTTGCTCGTTAGATTAAAATATCGATAACTTGAAACACGTAGCGAGAGGGTTATCCGGTTTTCCCTCTAGCCGAATCGAGGATGGCTTCTGGACGGAGGATGGCAGTTGACGACGAGAAGGGCGGATGCGATGATGAAGGCGATGAAGACGACAGTGACGTCGACAGCTGGCTAGAACGAGCTGATTCTGACCAGATAAGTCCCGTATCGTGGGAGGAATTAGTAATTTCCAATAAGCCACCAAATGATACGTCATGTTTTAGGGGAAGAATGAGTGATTTACAGGCAAACCACCAATAATTACCTCAATTCGTAGAGGAGTACAGATGATTTACGACCAAATTGTCAAAGACCAAGTTAACCTAAACCTACGAAAAGTAAAAACGAGACAGTAAATGCGACTAATTGAGTGTTGGGCAGTTTCCAATCGTACTTGACCGTGTAATTATACAAGGGTGGCAAACCTATGCCATTTTGGAAATAGATAAACTCAGATATGAGAAAAATGGGCTCTGGTTGAGGCTTGGCATTGCGCAATCAAGTCAAAATAAACAAGCTGCAACTACTGATTTTATTGATGTTAGCAAACAGAGAGCTGGAGGTTCTGGAAAATCGGACATTCTGACAATAGCGATCTTCCAGTCCAAATAAGAATGTCCTATTTCATTAATATTAGCAAACAAAAGGGCCAAGTTCCGAAAAATGGGACATTTGACAACAATGAAAATTTCAGTCCCAAATTAGAGCTTGATGGCACTAGACAGAGAGCTACAAGTTTGTGAAAATCAGAAGTTGCGGTGCCAAATTTGGTTTTTTCACCACATACTAAAGTAGTATCCATGAATTATTTTTAAAACCAACCTTTTAATATTCCGCCTTTTCAACGTAAAATAACTACTATTTTGGCATCTAAATTAAGGAGTCGAAATTGAATATCAACAATTCTAGACAGTAATTATGGTGAGAGTTAACTTATGTAACTGGAGGCAATAGGGAGAACCTAATTAATCACTTGCAATTGATGAAGAGGCAATCAATTGCCAACGGCCACCATCAATCCGCTACAGCATATATCAATGGTGGCGCACATGGCTCTCGCCGCTGACAGAGCACTGGACATGCAGTACTCGCTCCGTTTCAAAATACAAGACTAATTTTAAGTAGGCATAAAGATTAAAACCAAGAGAATGATTATGACCCTGTTACCTATATAGTAAAATACTTTAGAAATAGTTGAGAAGATCACCAGTGAGATACTCTTGAGAGAAAAAAGAAGAGATACTTAAAATGAGGTGTTTCATTAGCATATAATTTATTAAATATTAAAAAAACTAATTAATATGATTTTTAAAATAAATTTTTTATAGAATATTTTTTAATAAAACATAGCATTTAACGATTTGAAAAACATACATATAAAAAATATTTCTTTTACTATATCAGCCGAATAAACGTACCTTAATAATATATAAATAAAAATATATGTATTAATTATGCGTAGATAAGAAATAGAGTTACTGAATTCACAAGCCCTTATATTTACATTACATCTTAATCATATCATAAACTTATTAAACAAATAGATTTTTTTAGTGAAACATATTGAACCCATGGGTGTGCCTATGTATAATGAGGCTGCTGTATAGAGGTTGGCACCCACCGCCTAATAGGTGTGGTAGCCGAGCCACCGTGATTGCTAATGTGTCCAAAAATCGGTAACATTCCACCTCTAACCCTTCCCCATTGTCTTCTTCCACACTTTGATGCTTCTTTACCCCTACGGCCACCCTAATGCACAGTGTAGCCACTGTGTAGCCGTCCTTCCATCTTCACGATCAGCTACTAGGTTGTCACTTTGGCCTTCGTCTGAATCGAAGAACTCACAATCCCCTCCCCGAATACCACCCTGCTCTCACCCATGCATGTTTCCCATCGGGTATAGTTTGTGGCCGAAAACCATGCCCATAGGCACAAGACGAGGAACATGGCTGATCCTGGTTTTTACCGACGGATAACAGGCAATCGGGCACAATTGCCATTCGTTAGCACTAGGGCTTTGGCGTGTCTTGTCTCTGAAGATTGAGCTTTGGATCTTTAGAGGTTAGGAGATAAGGGCCTTGAGTCTTTTATGAGACAGTAGAATTGGAGTAGGCTTGTTTATTTCGGTCCTTCGGCTTCTTCAGTTTCTATCAATCGAAGATCATAAAATAGACCGAAATGAACAAAATAAAACAGAAACCGAACACTAAAAAGCCCAAGAGACGGTTCGATTCGTTTTCCGATTTCCTGCCCACTCATAACTAGCCCAGCTGGCAAAGATATTGATTCTAATAGGGTGTACAAATAATGAATCTAGTAGGCCGTGCATGGCTCCAAGTGCTCGTTGCTCATGGAGTCTCGGTGAATCGTGCATTCTGAAAGTTTCGAATACATATATATTGGCATTTGATAATTATCACGAGCCGAATCTGTTCATATACATAATCCATAGAGGTATAAAGCTATTAATATATTCACGTTTTATATATTGTTACTATCCGGAGAATTTGTATATGTCGTGTGTATATATACCTGTTATAATATCATCGATCGTACATATATATTCATTTTTGATAGTTACTACCCGAATATAATGATGGTTGGACGTACGCCTAATTAAACTGTTGAACTGTGCATAGCTAAACAGGTCATGAGAACATATATCTGATGTACTCCGTGTCTCCGTGGTAGTACTATCTTTTAATTGCACCTTGAATTATTGTTTCCGATAGAACATGCAGCATGCTGCATGCATGTGCATGCTAAATTGGATCTCTATATGGTTTTTTTTATTTATATATTTTTTAAAAAATATTTATAAAAATATTTTTTTATTTTAAAAATTTATAGATCTACGTCCTTAATACCTTGGGAGGTTATTTTAAAAAATTTATAGATCTATATTGGTCTCAGGTGGTGAAACGTGCGGTAAGTTGGTAGACCTGTCAAAGCAGCATAGCAGTGATAGCCCACACCTCTTCTCGTAGGAGAGATGATGGCACGTAACTACAGCAGCCTGCCATATCCCATCATAATAAACGTGTCGTTGGTGTCCTTAGGATGCTCGGGGATATCGAGTTGGGGGGCGGAAATGTCCTGAGCTTAGCTCTAGGCGGGAGAGAGCTCGGGTTATTCAGGTCTCCGGGCGCGCAACAGGTATTGGATGAAACTTCTGAACGTACTGAGCAAGCTGTCACCTGCTGATTCGCTATTATTACCAACTTAGCTTTGCTTTTGTTATGCATCTGGCAGTCCCATCCCACCGATGAGAAAAACAGTAAATTCGGTCATGTCACATTATAAAAGGTGTTCAGGAAGTTCATTGAAGTTTTCCAAATGACTCAGTGCCTCAGAGCATAGCAACGGTGCCTCTCGCGTGTACTCCCTCTGACCAATTACTGGGTTTGAATTTGGACACCCAGACGTTGCATTTTTTAGACGGAGGGAGTAGTTTGTTGTGAAGGGGAAGGAGATGGTGTAACAATGAGAATAAGTGACTATTTAGTGTGCATTCCAGGCCATACAAAAAAAAACCCTAGAACACCCTAAAATAAGTACTCTGGACAGATGATGAGCTGAAGGAACTCGGTGCACTCTTGAACCAACTAATAAAGCTGAAAAACAATCGGGAGCGCATGTCACCCAACGAAGCCGAAGGATCTATACTAAAGCGAAGCGGATCTCTCAGCCATCAATATGTTCACAAGTTTCAATACGAATAATTTTACAGTAAACCTAAATACTACTTTTTTACAACTAAAGTAGTAGTATTTGATAGTATGCAAATAAACTACCACGTATTTTAAAAAGCATGATAATCTCTAAATACTCTACATCAATATTACTTAAAATTATCTGATAATAGATAAAATATTTATAGTATCTATTCAATATATATTTACTAACATATATATTATCGATTTTATGAGTCATGATCATTAATATATATATATATGCTAATGTTATAGTTATATTTATTTGTCATATGATATATAATTAAGGATTATTTAAAAATAGCAATATTTGACATTATGACTCTATTCGCGTCGCATCTCGCGCGTTCGGCACGAGCACGCCGACGCCTGGGAGGTCTGCTTAGCTCTAGTGTAGGTCGGTCGGCTTCTCTCCGTGGCTCGATGTATACGTGCCGGGGGCCGTGGGGTTCGATCGGCTTCGGCGCGACAGTGCGAATATAGGCATGCCAGTCAATTTGACCCTACAATTGATAAGAAAGTGAGGCGAACAGGTCCGTTGGACGATAGGCCGATACGGGCCCTCGCTATCGGCTGGCTGCCGATAGGATCAAATTGATCAGGCCCTTCGCTATCGACTATTTGCTGATAGGAATCGAGACGTTCTTCAATCGGCTGGGGAGCCGATGAAGGCGTGGACAGGTGTTGACGAGGAATCGGCCGCAGAGCCGATGAAGGCACCGGAGCATATTCAGAGAATAGCAAAGCGCACGAGATCCTTCCTGGTAGCCGACGGGAGCTGTAGCGGTCATCCATTGGCTAAAAAGCGGATGAAGTCATATGCAGAGTAGCAAGGAAAAGCATATAGATACATTGACTGCAAAGCCGATGCCGCTCCGAAGATGGCATCACGATGACCCATCACCCGCCGTGATGGCGCCGTTAGCACCAAAGCTCGAAGATCGGACCTAATCGAGACAGTACGAGGCTAAGGCCAACAGCGACGATACGGAGGACGCCGGATCGGCCGTGCTGAAGTAAAGACATGAGCGAACCCATCGGTCAGCTGAACCGATGAGGGGACGCCTCTCTAAAGACGGACGCGTATCGGCTAGAAGACCGATGCGCTTGGCGTGGCGCATCAAAGGAAACCTCTAAAGGCTGGTGCGTATCGGCCAAGGGGCCAATGCGCTGGACGTGAAGCTCAGAGCATGGATAACTTATCGGCTAGCACTCCGATGAGACGCCGTGCAGAAAACCATAAGCCTAAAGCTCCACCTACCGTCGGCAGCCCCGTAGATCGAACCTAACCAATGCAACACGAGAGTGACGACGGCGGAGGGAGCTTGATAGACCGATAGGCTCTGCACGGACGTGATGCGATATATCTGATCGGTTTAAGAGGTTGAACCTAACCGATGCAGCCTTAGACAGAGCAGAACATATCGAGATAGTGGCGGGACTTACCCATTTACCGGAGATTGGACCTAACCGATGCAGCCCCGCGTTGAAAGCCAGATCCTGCCGGTAAAAGGCCTAGATAAACTAGGGTGGCGATGCACCGAGTATTGTATTGATCGAGAGATATTTTTTACATGTCTCCAGGGGTCTATATTTATACCCTGGGTTATAGAGTCCAACGCGTTTTTAACTATTGAACGTTATTTCCTAACGATTTCTCCGTAAACTCGGTCTTATCTGGATAATCTTTTATTCTTAGACTGAATCTCTCCTTGCTTCACTCGATCGGCTTCTTCTCTGTAGTAATCGGACCTCTCTTCACTCAAGCCGATCCTTTTTCAACCTCTCCCTAGGCTTATCTAGGTCTTGTCGTTAAAACTACTCCTTGGACCCGACTCCATCCGAATAGTTCTTCGCCCTTAAACTGATCTAATCTTTCACTAGTTTGATCGGCTTCTCTATAGTGCCGATCGGCTTTGTCCCATAGGCCGATCAGTATTTTTATCGACCGATCCTGTTTACAGGCTAAATTAAATTTTGGCGTTAACAGACTCTTATGAATAAGCCACATATTTATTTAATAATGACAATGTCTTTTATAAGTAATAAAATAATATATAAACATAGTATATGATATATATAATATTTTTATATTATGTCTAAGATATATCACTAATAAAACTGTTATCCAACAACACATAATAGACATGTCTTACTAGACAATATTACTGGATATATGTTTTCCATTCTTTAATATTCTTCTGCTTGCTTCGGTGAAAAAAAAGGACAATTGTAAGAAAATTCAGTCACCTTTAAGCACTAGATCAATGGATGCAAAAAGAGGGGAGAGAGGGGAGAGTGGCAGTCACGGTTTACTGGTGACGACGAAAGCGAGCTCCTCAGTGATACCTTCATCTTCTTCTTCACTAGCAATAACTGAATTCCAACAGAGCGCCTATAGATTAGAATTTTGGGGTTGAGCTCCTCAGTGATACCTTCATCTTCTTCTTCACTAGCAATAACTGAATTCCAACAGAGCACCTATAGATTAGAATTTTGGGGTTGAGCTCCTCAGTGATACCTTCATCTTCTTCACTAGCAATAACTGAATTCCAACAGAGCACCTATAGATTAGAATTTTGGGGTTGGCTGTCTCATAAAGGAAAATATAAACCAGTTTAAGCTTGTTAGGCCCCTCTAACGGCGATCCAAGAGTTTAAGTTGTTTCCCTTTGTTTTAGTGTAAATCTGTCTGGGGTGCTCCTTTACTTGTCGTTTTTTTGCTTTTCTTGTAAAGAACCTTCTAAAGGTCTTTGTGACCTGTTTAATTACTCCTAATATCAGAGAAGCTTTACAAGGTTCTATATTAGAGGAGTAATATCTGAACTCCAATATTCCATATCAGAGAATAAGTAATTAGATTGCAATCGATTTTGCTGGTTGAGAAAAAAGATTTCATCAGTGGTATATATAAAGATTTCATCAGTGTTTTGAAGCTATGTATGTTTGCGCGCCGTATAAGTATTGCAGGCTGGATGTTATCAACGTATATAGAGTTTGTCCCCACGATTTCTTGTACTTATATTTGGTAGATGTATAAGTTGGTTTATAAAGAAAACTTCATGTGTTTTATTTGAATAAAACTATTCTCTTCAGCAAAATGAAGTTGATTTTAACCCTTTTAAGTCAATAAGATGCCAGTTTCACCATTGAATTTACCATCTGATCTTTGAAAGATTTCCAGAAGTATAATACTATTAGTTTTCTGTAAAACATTCACACATATTACCTTTTTTATATGAAAATTATAGACATATATGCCCCCTTTGGGGCGGATTATCTCCTCTTATGCTCAAATTAGAAATGTGCCAATGGTAAAATTATAGCCATCAAATCCTTGTCTGATTCATTCACATCAAGTTTACATGGTTTTTTTTTCTAATAGCTATGGCTTTTCCACAGATATGTAGCTTATTTCATATTCCAAACCAAAATTAGTATGATGTTCGATCTATACTTGTAACAAATATAGGATTACTTTATAAACCCTATATACGTACATGTATTAGCACACTAATAAGGGCCAGGTAAAATGTGAAAACTCTTCACTTCCAAAAATTAAAAATAACAGTGGTAAAGTAGAGTATGTCTGCAATCACTGTGTTAATTTAAAGTTTTGTGATGAATAATTAGTTGTAAGTATTTGAATTGATTTTGGTGAATTAGTGTTTAAATTGACGAAGTGTTTTTTCTAGATGAGGCTGGACAGTCTGAGCTTTGAGGGGTCGGACGGATCAGCCTGGTAAAGAAACATTGGGTATATTATTATGGATGAGGCTAGACAATCTGACCGGTACATGGACTGACCCGAGGTATGTTGAAGGATAGTTCTACCAGTACATAGAGGACCCACTAGAGGACGGTTTGGGGTGCCTGACGATTGGACCGGCAAACTTCTCTTAGAGAGTTGGTTTTGGGATGAATCTATGTTTCACTATAATTTTTTAATATTTATGATATTTATGGCTTCTAATTATTATATATATATATTATATACTATTTGTATGTTAATATGAGTCAATAACTTATGCTAGGATATAGTTTTTTATTCATGTGTATATGTCTTAAAGCCATGTGAGTATTGCGACTTACAGATTGGGAGTCAATTTAGAATAAGTTAATGTTAAGACGGTTAAGGAAATCATACGGGATCCTCAAGCTAAATAATAATGCACGTGGAGGTAGAATTTTCATATGATATATATGAGGATATGTATATGTATGTAAACAAGACGAATTTGGATTAGATTCCAAATTTAAACAGTTGGAGTTCGAATTTATAAAGGAATAAGTTATATTCTTGTAAGAGATGATTCCTAGGGGATTAGGAGTCCTAAATCTAGTTAGATTTGTGGATTTTATACAGTTATCTTTGGGTATAAATAGATAAGAGATCTAGACTCAAGGCACAATACTTTGGGATACCACTTCGGGTGGACTACTCGGTGAGGATAATCCGAGTGGTCAAACATGATTCTCACCTCAAACCATCACATGAATTAGGGCACATCAGATGAAATTGTGTTGATCTCTCTATTACTTAGGTTTTGGTTTCTCTGGATTCATAGGTTAAGGAGCCACCAAAAATGTGATTCGACTCAGTCCAAAGATACTAGAACCCCGTGGGATCCGAGCTATCAATTTTGTCATCCTCCTTATCTTTTTCGAAGCTGCCTTCACCTCCTCCCAACTTAATGTTCTTGATGTGCTCCTCATTGAACTTCTTAAGCAGGTAGCAATACTTGGTCGCGTGCCACCCCTTGAGATGGTAAGGACATAAGCTATTCATAACTTGCTCATAGTCTTTAGCTCACGAATGTCATGGATGAGAGTGTTCTACAGTTGCAACCAACTCCTTTGACTTACACTTGCGCTCACAGGATCTGGAGTTTCTTCTTCGTGGGGCGAGAGGTACTTGGCTTGTCTTCCCGAGTGTTTGCAATAGCATCCACAAATGAAGCATATGAATTTGCCATCTCAAAATTGTGCTTAACCATAGTTGAGGGCTTGCAAGTAAACTTACCAATGAATTGCTCATCTTTGACCCCCTTTTTGGAAGACAGCGATGGTGATCTCATCATTGATTTCTAAAATCTTGTTTCGTGCCTCTAAGAAATACTTGATGTACTCCCAAAGAGTCTCATTCTTCCTTTATTGTATGTGATATAACTCATATTGTGATCTTGGGTGCTTGAATGTTCCCTAGAAATTTGCAATAAACTGCTCCCGAAACTCGCCATAAGAATCAATGAATCCCCGCGAAAGCCTCAAAAGCTAGCCCCTCATCAATTCTACAAAAGTAATAGGAAAATAGTTTGTCATAGCCTTGCTGTCATCATCAGCTACTCTGATTTCTAGCATATACACCATAAGCCAAGAATATGGATCTATTTTTTCATCATACTTTTCAATTATAGTCGGCTTGAAATCAGCTAGTCAGTCTACTCGGCGTAACTCATGTGAATACTAGAACTCCTTCATCAAAGTCATCGACTAGAGACCGGCATCGTTGAAGAGATAAACTTCTTCTGTTGAAGTGTTCATGATGTAGGCCAAAGTGGTCATGCTTGTCTTGCAGTCGGCATTGTTCGCATTATTTATGTTCATGGTGTCTGGCTTCAAATTGGTGCCGCAAATTATAGTCGATTCTCCCATGTGCATCATTCTTATAACAACGTCTATCATTATGCTCTTTGCGCCCTTGATATTGGCCATTACATTGCTCTCTATCCAATTGGTGTTGATTTTCTTTGTCATAGTGCTAACTGGCTCAACGTCCCCTCCTTGGCTATTATGGGATGGTTGTCAACAATCCCACAACCTTTCTCCAGTCGGGCACTCCCTGGGTGGAGAGTTGGATGACTTGGCATCTGATTGGATCAGGGTATTACCACTTCTCTCGTTTTGCTGCATCGCTGCTACTACCACCATAGAGCTTTGATCTTGGAAATAGTCGATGATACAACGTGGTCTTGTAAAGTTTCAAGTACAATTTCTATGTCTTAAGCACCCAAGGACATAAAGACTTCGCATGAATGAGAATAGATATTGGTGCTACTATCCGAGTCATCGAATTGGATTGATTCTATGAGGATGCCTACCTACCAAGGCCTATACTCAAGCGGCTCAGAGCTATATCCAAGTCAAACTCTAGAAGATTCAGCTGTGTCCAACTCGAAGAGTTAGGTTGCATCTGGATCTTGCCACATAAAGAGCTTAGGGAAGATTGCTACAACTTTTGTGGAACCGAATGGTATTTGGTCAATAGTTCTCCCTTGTTGGATCGAATCTAAGTCAGAGAGTTTGGAGTAGATCTTGGCCACATTCAGAAGGCCGAACGGGATCTAGCTAGATGTTCTTCCTGGCTAGATCGAATTCGAGCCAGAGAAGGAAAGCTTACCGAAGTCATCGATGAGGAAGTCGAGGCTCCTGAAGAGGAATTCATGTCCTGGAGCAAAGACAAAGCCGACGACTCCTAAAGATGATTCTATCTCACTTGTCAATAGAAAACCTAATGCCACCCCTACCTAACATGTCAACTGTTAATGCTTTGTATCGGTAATAATTTAAGGGGGTAGCGCACGAGACCTAAAATGAATGAATACATAACATAAAGGGTTTATATAGGTTTAGACCCTCAATATGAGGTAATACCATACTTCTATTTTTATAGATTGTATTTCGCCAATAGTATTGAACTTAATTTTGGTAAGTTTTTTGTGGTGGTTATGCCCTTGAGAGGCTCCCTGCCCGAGTAGAGTTACAAGATAGGAGTACAAACTAGACTTGGTCTAACATTTTTTTTATCTATATATATAGTAGTATTCGGCTGGGATACTATATGTTGTCTTGGGATATAAGATAGCATGGCAATTGAGTTCTACTATATCTCATATTGCATAAATCCATCTCATATTCTATCTTTAGTCAGATAAGAATGTTGTGTGGGTATCCAATACCTATACTCTCCACAGATCCACACAAACGATCGACGATAAGGTCTTTGCCCTCAAGGTGATGACTTCTCATGGGATCATATCTAGGAGAACAACCACTATGGCAGCTAGAATGGCTTTATCAATACTCCGGTCAGTATCCAATTCTACATTAGATTATAAAGCAGGGGATCATGTTTTTAGGCTAAGTATCAGATCATGAATTACAATCTTAACACTATATTTTTTTTCTTATAGGGTGGGGTGACCGAGTGGGTGATATATTGGTAGCTACTTGATTATTAGGAAATGATATCATTCTTTGGCATAATTCACTCAGACATAGTAGCATTTGCTTCAGGACATTTTAGTTTTGTGGCTTCATTATAGGACACCCTAGTTTTATGGTAATTCAAAAAAAAACAGTCGAGCTGTTATTTTCCTCTTTGAATGGACAGACAAAACTTTGCAAAAAGATGATTTTACCCTTGGGCCAACTTGAAATATTTAAATAGAACAAATATCGGTCAAATTTAAACATATTTTGTAAAATTCAAAACTTTTCCTAAATTATGAAACTAAAAACATTTTACAAAAAGTTGTTTCAATTCAACCAATATTTGTTCAATTTTTTTTATTTTTGATTTTTTTTGCTATTCTCATTTCCACGATTAACTCTACCAGGGTGCCTATGGTGCCCTAGTAAAGGAGGATTATGTTAGAATTGGTGAGGCAATGTAAAAACTTAAAAACTCTTATATAAATAAAACCCAAGAGAATCATGTTGGGGCGTAACCCTCTTAGCGATGTGCTATATCGAAACCCGGGTATGGTATTAAATGAGTAAGGGCCAGGTCATCACCCCCGTGAGACGTCATGTCATGATTTGGGTATAGTGTCAAGTGAGAAAGGATTGGGCTGTCATATCCTTAGTGTCACACCACATCGACGCTCGGGTGTGGTGAAAAATGAGTAAGAATCTTTACACCTGACTCGACGGGTGTGAAGGGCAAGGAAGCTAGTTGAGCCAAGTAAGATCTGTTTAGATAGCTGGAATGTAGAGTTTTCTATGGGTAAATTAAGAAAGCTATTCAAGATAGCGATTAGGAGGCATGTAAATATGTTGTGTGTTTAAGAGACTAAATGGAAGGGTCAGAAGGTGAAGGAGGTGGACAGTACTAGCTTCAAGCTTTGGTACACAGGGACAACTTTAAATAGAAATAGAGTAGAAATTTTGATTGATAAGAGACTTAAGAATGGTGAAGTGGAGGTGAGAAGGCAAGGGGATATGATCATCTTAGTTAAAATTATCATTAGTGATATAGTATTAAACGTAATTAGTACGTATGCCTCTTAGATATTCCAGGATGAGAGTGCTAAGAGACATTTCTAGAAAAACTTAGATGGCTTGGTTAGAGTTATACCTAGTAGCAAGAAGCTTTTTATAGAAGGGGGTCTTAATGGCCATATAGGTGTAACGGGTATATGCTTTGAGGTAGCATATGAAGGTTTCAGGTATGGTGGTAGGAATCAGGAGGGAGAGAAAATCTTAGACTTTGCTATAGCTTTTGATCTCATGATAACCAATACTTTCTTTAGAAGGAGATAATCTCATTTAATGACTTTTAGTAGTGGCCAACACTCTAACCATATTGATTTTATCCTTATGAAAAGAGGAGATAAATGAGTATGTGTGGATTATAGGGTGATATCTGGAGAATGTGTGGTTTCTTAACATAGCCTAATGGTGGTCGACTTCTGCTTTCTGGTGTATGCTCATAGAGATAAATAAGCCAAAATTGTAAGAACAAAGTGGTGGAAGTTGGAAGTGAAGACATCAAATGTCTTCAAGGAAAGGGTTATTGAAATGGGCTCTTGGAAGGAAGAAGATTATACAAATTACATATAGAAGAAGATGACAACATGCATTCAGAAGATTGCTTCAGAGGTGTTTGGAGTGACCAAAAGAAGTGGATACAAAACTAAGGACACTTAGTGGTGGAACGAAGATGTACAAAGTGCTATTAAGAAGAAGAAAGAATGCTATAAGCGCTTGCACTATGACAGAAGTGTAGACAACATGAACAAGTATAAGGTGGCAAAGAAGACTGCAAAAGAAGCTGTGAGTGAGACAAAGGGGCCGGCTTTCAAAGATCATTATCAATGTCTGAGTACGAAGGAAGGAGAGAAGGTTATCTATAGAATGACTAGATCTCATGATAGGAAAATGAGAGACTTCAACCAAGTTAAATGTATTAAGGATGAGAGGGTGCAGCTCTTAGTGAAGTAGGATGAGATTAGACATAGATGGTAAAAGTATTTGACAATTTGTTCAATAGCAAGAACGTGGACACCACCATTCAGTTGTACTAATTACTAGGGAATTAAGTTGATGAGTTACACTATGAAGCTATAGGAGAGAGTTATCAAGCATCATTTAAGAGGAACGTCGCTAATCTCTGAACAAATTTGGTTTCACGTCTGAAAGGTCAATCACATAAGCAATTTTCTTAATAAGACAAGTGATAGAGCTGTTTAGAAAACAGAAAAAGAATCTACATATGGTTTTCATTAACTTGGAGAAGGCTTATGACAATATAAAAAAATGCTATGTGGTGAGCTTTGAACAAATATAAGTCCCGACAAAGTATGTTGCACTCATTAAGGACATGTACAATAAAACTATAACTAGTGTTCAAATAAATGATGGTAACACAGATTGCTTCTCGATTAAAATAGGATTACATCAGGAATCAGTCTTGAGCTCATATCTCCTTGTATTGGTAATGGATGAGGTTACAAGAAACATATAAGGGATATCTCTTAGTATATACTCTTCATAGATAATATAGTGTTAGTTGATAAGAGCCGAGTAAGAGTAAATAGGAAACTAAAGTTATGGTGGCAGACTCTTGAGTAAATAGTGACTAAGAAAGATATCTTTCGATATCTAGAATCGATGCTACAGATAAATGAAGATATTGATATAGATATTAACCATATAATCAAAGCGGAGTAGATGAAGGGGCATCAAGCATCTGGTATTCTCTGTGATAAGAGGATACCGTAGAAGTTAAAAGTCAATTTTTATAAAATGACGATTAGACCTACTATGTTATATGGGGCAGAATATTAGACTATAAAAAGACGACATGTTCAACAACTGAGTGGTGTAGAAATATGTATGTTACGCTGGATTTATGGTTATATAAGAATGGATCGAGTCCGAAACGATGATATACGTGATCGCCTAGAGGTAGCACCAATTGAAAAAAAACTTATCTAACATCGATTGAGATGGTTTGATTATATTCAAAGGAAACTCTCAGAGGCACCAATACATTATGAAATTAAAGAGACAGAAAAAAAAACCAGTTTTAACTTTAAACAACCCTAACTTTGTTTGGGAATAAAAGACCTTGTTATTATTGAATTTCATAAAATATGTTCAATTTCATCTAAAATTTGTTCAAATTTAAATATTGCAAGGTAGTCCAAAGATAAAATTATATTTTGCAATGTTTTATATTAAAAAATAATATCTTTTGACAAACAACTATAAAACTAGAATATCTAAAGCAAATACCACAAATCTTATGCCGTCGAGCAAATTTTGCCTAATTCTTTATGCTAATTGGAGTCTCTCCTAAAACCTTCTCCTTAACTGTAGGAGAGGTATCAAAAACTAAAAATTCTCACAGTAAACAAAAATAAGAAAAAATCCTATGAATTCTCAGATTGGTTGGAGTAAAAGAAAACACTTGACCATCCAAATACACTAACCAATCTAATGCACGACGGTATTTTGTCTGCTCGCGGAAGAACCTGCAGATTCGGATACAAATACAACAGATCCTGATTCGATGCAAACACAACAGACGTATACGCACAAAGATTCGGAGTACAATACGGAAAGTTAATACTAACATGTCCACGGCCTAAATAACTGGTGGGAAAGCAGGCATAATAAATGCAACTATCTACGTGGAGAAAAGATTAGCAAAGGGAGTATCAATACAACATTATACAGCATTCCATGTTTTTTAAAACTTTTAAATATATATATAATATAATTAGAATATAATTATATCTAAATTATATCATAACTTATAATGTAACTTATCTATAATTTACCTGTATCAAATAAAAAATTGCACGTGGCGCGGGGCTGCTAGCGGCATGTGCTTGTGCTGCTCACGTTGTGAGTTTGATCCCTCCATGCACGCGCGTGGAATTTTTCCACCTCTCCTGCACGCACATATTTCGATGTGATCTAGCAGTCCACGAAACTGAAGTTTTTATGGAAAAACTTAGCGCAAAAAATATAGCAAAACCATTGCTAATGGAATTGCTAAAAAACGTTCGACAGTTCTTCTCACTCAAAATTTTCAAATTTTCAAACATCGGATGAGCTTCAAGAATTTTTGACCAACTATAGTGCTAGCGGTAAAAAAATCCCATGTGCGCAGCGGGGTTCAAACCCGTGATGCTCTATTTAAAAGTTTTCTACCTATAAATCAGTCCAATATTGTATTGGGTTCGATAAAAAAAAGTGTCGCTAGTTTTTTTTTTTTGCTCGATCACAGTCGGTTTCTCATCCGTCGGATCGCACGCTCGTATCTTCGGCAAGCCCACCAGCTCTTGATTGCTGTGACACACTCACACTATCCTTTTGCACAGCTTCTTGATCTCTGCATTGTTGTTGCTCCGATGTAATTTCCGTGGCCAATACCCAACATATTACATATTTGTAGTACGTTTTTTTATGTTCAGTGGTGACTGATAGAAAATTACAATGTAAGATTTGATATAGTTGCATTGCTAGTTATATATGAATTATAATTTAATTATAGTGTAAGTTATATTATAAATATATAGGAATTATAATATAATTATAATATAAATATATGTTTAAAAATTTGACGATAGAAAATATGACGGTTAGGCTCCCATAAGACTTTGTTGATAATTTTTTTCTTTTCTTTTCAAAATTTATCAAACATAATTATAATATGAACTATAATATAATTTATATATAACTAATATATAAATTTAAAAACATCCCACATTACCGCTGTGGTTGTGCTGTGAAGCATAGTCGTAGAAATCCTCTCCCACACACATGCTGTGATATTTTTCTTTCCTACTTGCACAAATTTCTTAGCAAATCTAATGTATTTTGATAAATTTTCTCTGAAATTTCTATCAACAGATATCTAGAAAAAAACTTGGTACCACAATCTAAACATGTATCAAATGCCATTACATACTTAAAAATGATAATTAAACTTCCTAGTTAGCACTATATAAAAATTATAACCTTAAAAAAGGAACATATTACGTGATATTACCTTTGTTCAGAGTGTTTATATCTTTTGTCCCGGGAAAGAGGAGGGTTAGACTGATTTTATTACGGTAAAGAGAGAGCCTATATTAAGGATTGAACATAGGGTTACATTCCTGATTCAATAAATCGAGGATTATCTCTGGAGCACATAACCTACATTCCGGTGAGATACCTGAACTCATTGCCAGCTTAGCAAGAAAATGACCTATTTGCCTCCCTCCTTATCTTGTGCCCTTGCACACTTTGCATACATTGTATGCAAAACCCTTTTTAGATTGATTTTTAGAAGGGAAGAAAAAGATAAAAAGGCCTTCGACTTCGAATCCTTGAGTTCTGCTTCTACCGAGCAAAACCCTCCAGTCCTCCTATCTGCAAAATCCCACTGCCGCCATGCCGCCATGCCGCCGACGCACCGAATTTATCAAGGCGCTGCGGCGCTGCATGCGATCTTCTTGCGCTGGTTAGATTCCGCGCACCAGCGCAAAATCCAAATAATCCATGGAGGGTGGTTTTGATTCTGATGCTTTTTGGGTTTGTTGGTCTGCTTGATTATGTAGCAAGGAAAGAGGATTTCTAGCGTATTGGGAAAGATGGCCACCACTTCGATCTCGTCGACTTATCGAGGGATTCAAAGTCCCGGCGGACATAACCATCTGCAATTTCAAGGTAGTAAAATCATGCCTTTCCCAAGTTTAGCAATAGAATTTGTTCCCGAGTTGTTTATTTTAGATAAGTTATTTCCATCGGCTATTTACAATTTTGGGTGCGGTAGCTACTATATAATAAGATATGGCTATATGCATCTCACGGTTTATAGGCTGGGATATTTATATTCCATTATCTTAAAAAAACGTAAAACCATGCCTTCTTGAATCACGGAAGATGCATGGTATGCTTCTTCCTCTATTTAAAAATATGGTATACAGTACAATTAACATCCTAACTCTATACAGTGGGATCGAGTCTATATATATACAAGTCGAGTGGTCTAACACCTCTCACAGTCACAACGAGAGAGGAACAGATGTAAAGACTGGAGCGAAAACTGATGAACAAAGGTGTAGGTATGCCTTTGGTCGTAATGCCGATGAACTGGTGCGTTGACGGTACATAAAGCACCCAAACCTGTCCTAGCGTGATCTTGTCACGTACGAAGTGAATGGTCTATCTCTATATCCTTCATACGTCGATGATGGACCGGGTTGACGGTCATGTAGATGGCGCTGACGTTGTCGTAGTAGACAATGGTCACAGAGGGGATAAGTGCACGGAGCTTCTAGAGAAGTTGGCGAAACCAGCAACACTTAGTGACGGTGTGGGCAACGGCGTGATACTCGGCTTCGGCGCTGGACCGAGACACTGTAGTCTAGCCCTTGGAGGATTAGGAGACTAGAGTGTCATCAAGAAAAACACAGTAGCTGCATCTGAAGCGTCAAGAGTCGGGGCAGCCCCCCAGTTTGTGTTGGAGTACGCGGTGAGAGAGTCGATGAGGCTAGAGCTAAGATGTAAGCCGGTGGAGAGTATGCCCTTCACGTAGCGAAGAATACGCTTGAGCAGCACGAAGTGATGTTCACATAGAGCAAGCATAAAGAGGCACACTTATTGGACAGCGTAGGTGAGATCGAGGCAGTGTTAGTGTGAGGTACTAGAGGGCACCAACAAGACTCCGGTACTAGAAGGGATCGGCTATGAGAGAGCCATCGGTGGTGGAGAGCTTGGCGCGAGTGTCGACGGGAGTGGCGGTGGGGTGACATTCGGCTATGCTCGCACGCTAGAGGAGATCGATGGCATACTGACACTAGGAGAGAAAGAGCTCGTGAGGAGAGCGTGTGACAGAGATGCCAAGGAAGTGATGGAGAGGACCGAGATCGGTCATGGCAAACTCGAAATGGAGTCGGACCATGATTTGGTATAGGATAGACGGTAAGGATACTGTAAGAACAATGTTATCGATATAGAGGAGAAGATAGGCGGTGGTGTTGCCGATGTGAAGCACGAAGAGGGAGGTATCAGAGACGGAGGCCACAAAACCGATGTGTCAAAAATAGGTAGCAAAACGCTAGTACCAAGCCCGAAGACCATATTTGAGGCCATAGAGGGAGCGCTAAAGAAGGCAAACATCGTCGGGACGAGATGGATCGACGAAGACTGGAGGCTACTGGCAGTAGACCATTTCCGTCAGATGGCCGTGAAGGAAGGCGTTCTTCATGTCGAGCTGGTGGATCGGCCAAAAGTGCGAGGCAGCGAGAGTGAGAACAACCCGAATGGTAGCGGGTTCAACTACTGAACTGAAGGTCTCATCGTAGTCAACGCCGAGATGTTGGGAGAAACCCCGAACTACGTAGCGTGCCTTGTGACGAGCAAGCGATCCATCGGCATGAAACTTATGTTTAAAGATCCACTTACCGGTCACAATATTGGCACCGGGAGGACGAGAGACGAGGCGCTAGGTCTCATTATCCATAAGAGCCTTGTACTCATCGGTCATGGCCGTGTGCCACTGAGGATCGGCCAGGGCTGAACGATGAGTCGCCAGGATGGGCGAGATGGTACAATGGACTGCTGAGAGCCCATAGCGCTTGGTAGGGCGGAGGGACCCGGTTTGTGATCGGGTGATCATATGAGAGGTGGAGGGAATAGTAGGGTTCACAGGAGCCGATGGGAGCATGAGTGGTGGGGTGGGGATGGGATGGGGAAGGGTGGCATCGGCTTGGGATTGGCAACTGTATGTGCAGGAAAAGGGCTGAACGAGATCTACCTGAGCCGATAGAGAGGGAGAGGCCGATGGAGGTTGGGCAATCCAATGGAGACGGAGCAGCCGATAGGGAGTGACGAGCCGATGAAGGCTGAGGAGCTGATGGAGTTGATGTGTTTGATGGGAGTGAGATAGTATCAGCCGGAATCGATGGAGGTTGGGGAGCCAATGAGGGTGGTGGGGCCGATGGAGATCCGATGTGAGTAGCATCGGAGCGAACAGGAGTGGGATAGCTATGCAAGAAGTCCTTAGGAGCGGCCGATGGGGAGGCCGGATGTGAGATTGATGGAGGGGACCGAGAGGGTATGGTGTTGGTTAGGAGGAAGTCGAGATCGTCAAACGAGGGTCTGGGATGGAGTAAACCGAAGGGGAAACAGGACTTGTTAAAGTCGACATGGCGGGAGACGATGATCCAGCGGGTGGAGAGATCGAGACATCGGTATCCCTTGTGAGATGAGGGATAGCCAAGGAAAATGCAGGTGGTGGAGCGGGGTGCGAGTTTGTGAGGAGCAGTGGCGATGAGATTGGGATAGCAGAGACACCTAAAAACGCATAGGTGAGAGTAGTCGGGCGTCTTGTTGTATAAAAGGGTGTAGGGGACATTATGGCGAACGGAGGAGCAAGGGCGTCGATTGAGGAGGTAAGTCGTGGTAGTTAGTGCTTTAGCCCAGTAGGTTGCGGGTAGGTGGGCATGAAGTAGCATATTGCGACTCATGTTGTTGAGTGTGCGAAGAAGGTGTTCGGCCTTGCCGTTTTGGGGAGAGGTGTAGGGACAGGAGAGGCGGATATAGGTGCCACGGGAGGTAAGAAAGGTTTGGACGGTATGGTTGACAAACTCCATACCGTTATCGGCCTGTATGGCTTAAATAGAGAGGTTGAATTGGTTGGAGACAAAGTTGGTAAAGTTGATGAGGTGGGAGGCAACCTCGGACCTACTGGTTAGTGGAAAAGTCCAGCAATAGTGTGTATAGTCATCGAGTATTGCGAGATAGTACTGATTACTGGAAACACTCTTAACTAGAGAAGTCCACACATCATAGTGTATTAACTCAGAAGGTCGTGAGGTACAAGACATAGAGTTCGAGAAAGGCAGCCGCACGTGTTTGCTAAGTTGACAAGAGTGGCAAACAGTGGAACTATTGTGGTTACACATGATGGAGGAGCTACGACGGAGATTGGCGATAGCGTCGGGGCTAGGGTGACCAAGGTGAAGAGGTTGATAGAGATGGTGATGCTGGAGACTGGTGTGGGGAGTGGACGGCGTAGTGGAGATGGTGTAGAGGTCACCGCCACTATTGCATTGTAGCATCTCGCGCCGGGTCGGGATATCTTTCACAGAGAAACCAGAAGCGTTAAATTCAATTGAGCAATTGTTATCTCTTGTGAATGGACGGACAGATAGTAGGTTGTGGATGAGGAGGGGACGATAAGGACATTGCGAAGTGGAAAATTGGTTGTGGGTGTAGACAGGAAGGAGTCACCACGGCATTTGATAGGGAGAGAGTTTCCATTGCCGATGATGATGAAAGGGAAGGAGGAGGGATGGTGAGAGAGAATTATACTATCCGATGATGCCATATGGGATGACGCACCAGAGTCTAGCACCCAAGGGTGCTGGGGTTGGAGCATCATCTGATTGAGGGCAGCGACGTGGCCAGCCTAGTTCCACGAGAGAACCGATTGGGTAAGTGGTGATGGTAGGATTGGCTGAGACAGTAGGGTGGGAGCCGATGCCAGGTGGGCCTGAGGATGGGCACCGAGAACCCCTGGTTGCCAGCCGATAGCACCGCTGTTAGCGCCATATCCCGACATGAGCACGCCGACGCCTGGGAGGTCTACTTAGCTCTAGTGAAGGTCGGTCGGCTTCTCTCCATGGCTCGAGGTGCACGCACTGGGGCTCGTGGGTTCATGTCGGCTCCGGTGTGATGGTGCGGGTGTAGGCGTGCCAGTCAATTTGACCCTATAATTGACAAGGAGGTGAGGCAAACGGGTCAGTCGGACGACGGGCCGATACGAGCCATCGCTATCGGCTGGCTGCCGATAGCATCGAGTTAGTCATCGGCCGCGTCCGGATGGCTCGTGCTATCGGTTGGTCGCCAATAGGAATCAGGGCTCCCTTCCATCAGCTAGGGAGCCGATGTAGGCATAGGCAGATATCGACGAAGGATACGATGCCTTCGGGTGTAGCAGACGTGAGGCCTTGATCTATCGGTCGCAGAGCCGATGGAGACACAAGATGGAGATGGCAGCATGACACCCATCACCCGCCGTGATAACGCCACTGGCACCGAATCTCGAAGATCGGACCTAATCAAAACAGTACGAGAACGAGGCCAACGACAACGGACGGTGAACGCCGGATCGAACGTGCTGAAGCAAGGGCAAAGTGAACCCATCAGATAACTGAGCCGATGAGAGGATGTCTCTCTGGAGACAGGCACGTATCGGCTAGAAGACCGACGCGCTTGGCATCGCACTCAAAGGTAAGTCTCTGAAGACCTAGTGCGTATCGGTCGAGGAGTCGATACGCTGGGCGTGACGCTCAACGTACAAATAACTCATCGGCTAGCACTCCGATGAAACGCCGTATAGAGACCTATAGGCCTAAAGCTCATTCTACCGTCCACAACCTCGTAGGTCAAACTTAACCGATGCAGCACGAGACCAACGATGGTGGAGAGAGCTTGATAGGCCGATAGACTCTGTACGAACGTGATGCGATACATCCTATTAGCCTAAGAGGTCAAACCTAACCGATGTAGGCATAGGCAAAATTTTATTCTAGCAAAATTACCCTTATAATTCTTTGCTTAGCTATGTTTAACCCTTCATAGTTTTCTGGTTATGCATCCTTATCTGTCAGGAAGAATGCTTCCTTTTGATCTTCCGAGTTCATACAGCCTTTATTTTAGTGAAAATTATATTGTGAATGCACACTCCTGTAGGTAACAAGGCTACCACAGTGCAGTGGTGATCATGTAGAGCTTTTTCTGGAGGTTGAGCTTGAAGTTCAGATAATGTTTTACTATTTCTTTGGGGGAAACAAACCCTTCTTATTTCATCCATCGATTTGTCATTCTGTTGAAGTATGAAAATATTGGCACACTTCAGGTGGTCCACACTCTTTCCCTACCAAAATGGCCCAACAGAGATGATGCCCTGGTGTTTCTAAAGCTTTTTGACCCAGAAAAGGCACAGCTACGGTCAGTATTTCTTTGTTGCAACCTTGTTTTTTGCCCGGGGAGGGGGGAGGGGGGTCTTATATATCAGTTCACAATAAACACCTTCATATATTCTTCAAACACTGAGAAGTCTAGCTGTTTTCCGTGGAAGCGAAAGAATAGAATTGTATAGGGTCAAGCTTTGTACTGATGCAAACTAACTTCTCTGATATTCAAATGAACAGATTTATCTCATCTGTACTGTTTTCTCACTTTGACATGCAGGAAATAAAATTTGACCCATGGGTGTGGTGCGAAGCCATTGACATTCATCGTACCTTTTCAGCTAGTGAGGTATGTTTAATGGGTACACTTCTCCTCGCTTTTGCATTCTCCTCACTCTCCCTTAAGATTTAAATTCATTTCTTTCTTTCTGCAGATTGTAACTGGGGACATTATTTGCTACCAGAAAATCTTGAAGCCACAGGACTTGCCAAAATATCCTTTTATTGCATCTTTTCTCCAGCATATTTGTGATCAGAAGGTAGCCATTCTACTTTGCTATCTTCTTGCATGCTGCAGGTGACTTAATCGTATTTTGCAGTCAACTTTTTATAGTTCCTCCTTGGTTCCTTTTATGCTTTCTTTGGCATCCCTAACAGTATCTTTATGGTTAGGTTATGAGTTAAAGTTGAGTTGTAACAAAAAGGTTGTTGAAGTTTTTTTCTATATTTTAGGGTGAAATTCTGATATCAAGATAGTGTCGTCAACCTACCCAATAAATTTGTTTTGCCTATTTATACAGAAGACTTAGTCATATTTTTGCCACTTTCATATCCTTATTTAGTTCTCTTTCGTTTTTTTTGGGTGTGCGTAGCAGGCTATGTTTATTAATGCTTTTGGCCTTTTGGTCTGAAAAATAATAGCTGCACAGATAAGTTAGGCTTGCTTACGAAAGTGCACTTTGCACCTCGGTTCATTCACTTTAAACTATTCGTTGGGTGGATTGGGGAGGGAGGGGAAGAGGGGGGTGGGGGGATTGGCTGCCTTACCAAGATGCACTTTATTTGGGTCCAGTATTTGATGCAAAGCTAAACTGCCAACATCTTTAAGGGTGAAAAGCTCATTTTATTCCAAACAGTAATGCCATATACAACACTAACTAATTTCCCCCAGAATAAATACATAACAAAGTCTACTGTATGATTGTAGCACGAGGGAAGCACCCAGTCTAATCCTATCCAACCAACTCTAAACCAATATGGATGGAGGGAAGATCCAGTCTAAATCATATCTAGCAGACTTTAACCAACCAAGCTACCATACTGTATGTTAGGTGTTCCCTCGACCAGCAGGGTGTCCTTGGGCATCGGCCTCTCAGTCCAATGACCATGACATTAAGAAAATGACTAAAATATATATGATACAAACTATTAGGATGAATGCTGATTCTTTTGTCAATTTTATGCAAACTTTATTAGAAGATTTTTTTTTCAATATGACAATTAGTTCATATAAACTTTTGGATAGAAGATACAGTGTTTTTTAAAACCCTGTAAAATATACCTTTTTGTTGGTAGATCAAAAGGCATACTGCAAATGTTGAATCTGCAAAATCTAGTAAGAGAGTGTACCTTGATAGTTTTTGGGATGTGGATCATAAAAGACCATTCCATATATAGCATATATTTATAAATCTCCAAAATGTTTGACATAACCTATATACTATTTCTGTAAGTCTTTATTCCATTACAATTTGAAAAGTTAATTTTGTTGTAAAGCATAGTTTCAAGATTTACAAAGGTAGTGACCAAATAACTTAGGGTTCTATTGCTGCAACACAGGTTTTTTATGTCTTCAATATTTCTAAGACGTATTTATTATTCTTTAACATTGTTACTTTTATTTTTTTAAGAAAAAAATGCGTATCATATTTTAACATGGTTTATACAAAATTGTTTTCATATTATTAAATCTTTGTGTGAATTTCAGCTTGTGAACATGTAAGAAGTTCCATTTCATGTTTACTTCAATTCTTATACTTATTTTATGTGGACAAACAAGGTTTACCAATAAAAATAACAATAATACCAATAGACTATCACAACTGATCTGTGACGATTGTTCACGTAATGAGTAATGGAAAACCTCTTTCCACGCAAAAAAAAAAGAACACTAATACCAATAGACATCAAATCTTTGATTGGTTAGACTCTATTAGATTATGTTCTCCCCTTGCGGGGTTGTATTTTAGTTTTTCCTTGTCCGTACATAAAACTTTTTCTTCTTTTTATATAATATATATACTGTAGGGGCCCTACTGCTTTCAGTCAAAAAAAATTTTGTGGAGATGTAGGCTGTTTTCTATTTTAAACATTTTCAATTTTCTATTTATGCTTTCCTTTTTATCTTTTATAATTTTTGGAAGACAGGTGTAATAAAAGTCCATTTTAAAAAATAAAATATTACAGTTTTCAGGTTCCCAATTTTTAAGTTTCTTCTTTCATGTGTCCCAGGTAGAATTATAAAGACTTGTACTTCTTTTAATGTTTTAGTTTGGTGATATATGGTTTTAGAGGGTTTAGTTTGGTGATTTATGCTCCCATATAATTTGTTAATGGTGATTCTTTGGTGAATGGCTTCTAGTGGATTAAGCCTTCTGTTGTTTAGGTATGGGGGTGAGAAAAGCAAGTTGAGGTTCTGTATAATAAGTGTAAATAAATGTACTTTTTTATGTTAGCATTCTTATGTTGATCCCTTATTCACCCCTATTTGGCTAGGTTTTTGTATAGTTCTTTTACACTTTGCCAATTATATTACTTAAATAATTACATGTAGGAAGAAGAAATGAAGAGACACATTTCAGAAGAGAAGATTGCTGGGTTAGAATTCCAGGCTGATACAGATCGTCTTCAGACACTGATAGGTACATCACCGGGGCAATTTTTTTTTCTTGTGAATTAAAAGATAAATTAGCAGCAGCAATATATAAACCCTGTCTTTGTAATGAAGCACATGATCAGTTGAAACATGAACGAGACAATGCTGCGCGACAAGTGAATGAATTACGTGATCAGAGCACACATATCATTCTCAATTTCTCCCTTGAGGACTTGGAGCAAGCGACAGAACATTTCGAAAATGCTAGCGAGGTTGGTGATACTGAATATGGGCACACATATAAAGGCATGATACACGATACCATGGTGGCCATCAAGCTGTCCAGTTCCCAAAGCTTATTTCATCAAGAGGTAACCTGGTCCACTTGTGATTCCATTAGTAATGTGAGATTGTTGCAGGTTACTATTCTTCGTCAATGGAGACATCCAAATATTATCACATTCATCGGAGTATGCTCGGAGACCTCTGCTCTAGTATATGAACGGTTACATATCGGAAACCTTGAAGACCGCATTGTTTGCGCGAATGGTTCTCCACCTCTCTCATGGCAAAACCGCACACAGATCATCGGGGAGATATGCTGCGCTCTGCTTTTCCTTAATTCGAACAAGCCTACTGCTTTGGTCCATGGTGATCTCAGGCCTTGTAACATCCTCATTGATGCCAACTACAGAAGCAGGCTCTTCAACATCGGTATGTGTAACCTGTTTGTGCAGCCTGGGACCTGCCCACCAAACCTGACGGAAAGGCTGCCGTACATGGACCCTGAGTTCAACACCACCGGGTAGCTCAACACTCTCTGATGTCTTCTCGTTTGGTGCTATCATGCTGCGACTCTTGATGATAGATAAATCTGCTGGAGACTGGCGTTGCATGGAAGCCAAACAGTTAGCAGTCCTTGGTCTTAGCTGCGCTGAAATGGCATGGGAGAAACGGCCTGATCTCTTAAACGAGGTGTGGAAAGTTGTCAGGACCCTGATGAGGAAGCCCTCTTAGCCATACTTCCCATCGGAATCGGGAGAAAGTTGTGCCCCTGCGCCTTCCATTTGTCCAATCCTCATGATAAACTCGGATTTTTTTCGCTGTAGCGCCCAATATCCTTTTATGTTTTTGTTGAAATGTTCAATGATCAATGTTTCTACACTGCATGTGTGACATGCTACTCTCTTGTTCATATTTCAGGAGATCGTGAAAGGTCCTCAAGTCGCGTCTGAAGGGTTCACCTATGAAGCAGAGGCCATTAGGCGCTGGTTTGGTAGCGGGAACAATAGGTCTCCGATGACGAAGTTGCCACTTCCCAATCTCAATCTCATCCCTAATCGTCTCCTCTGTTCTTCCATCCATGAGTATCTTCAGCAGCAGGAGACGGATTCCTGACCTTGCTTACCAACAACAGCTGTCTGGTACCTAATTTGTGAAGTGAACATTTTTTTTCTTTTTGAAATTAACAGCATGAGGGCTGTTGTGATTTCAGTTTAGTAGGAAACAGCGAAGAACAAATGGCAAGAAAACTTATACAGAATTTACTAGACAAACGTTTGGCTGGTAACCGTGCACTATAAATTCAATTCACAAAATTTAAATTTATAGTAAATGTCAGAATACCCCATATTTAATAGTCGAAGTGTAGAAATCCTGTGGTATTATGACTACCACATAACCATTATGGTCCTAAGATTTGATAAAGTCCACTCGTATTTAAATTCCAGAGAAGACAACATGTTGGCACATATATAATATAGTTTTTCATGCACATTGTCAGTACAGTTTCGAATTATTTATTTCTATATTAAGATAATTAATTTAACTTCATTATTTTAAACATATTGTTTAAGTCTTTCAAGATATGCTATCATTGACTGTTAAACCTTAAACCATAAACCCTTGGGATCTGGGATTTTCTGCAACCTTAACCAAAAACTTTGTTCTTTAATTTTAAATTCGAATTCATGACTTTCTAGGGGCTTAGTCGATAACCTAAATCAACTTTGAACCCTGAATGAAAATATGTTGTAAAAGTATTACATGGCCAGAAGCATGCAGGTGTGCTAGGAATCGTTTGCTGGCAATCAGACGCAGCTTTTAAATTACAGTGGGGACGGAGATGTTGTTTGACAAGGACAAACAAATGTAACATATAGCACAATCAATAATCTAAAATAATACTTTTCATTTTAAAATGAAGCACATATATAATTCATCATATACAAAAATAATAGTAAATCGGTTAATTTGTAAAAATAAGTTAATTTATAAAATATGAAGTTAACTATTTAAATATCTTTAATAATTATTAGTTAATATATGAAAAGACGTACCGCTAATAAATCACTGAGGGACTCTAAAAGCCTTGGACAAATCTATTCTCCATGACCACGGCGACGACGAGAAATTTCATTATATATTACCTAATTAGTAGTTAGTAGCACTTTCGCAAATTGCCGCTAGAGATGCCAATTTTTCTATCCTACGCTACTCAGTCCGCAACACCGGCAGTCCGTCAGAAGCCGTCCATCGCCGCCATTGCTGACCTCAACGCAGCTGCTTCCGCCGGAGCCAGGACTGTTAAATAATAATAATTAAAAATTAATTTAAGCAAAATTAGTAAAATAGTATAGATTGAAATTGACAAAATAGTTTATATTAAAATTATCATTATTTAATTCGTTTTATTTAAAATTAATTAAGGAAAATAATGGTGAGCATGTGTGTTGACATTAGTCAAGTCGAAAAATCATTTGCACGCATGAATTAAATTTAGAAAATAGATGAAAATTTACTAAAAAATTAGAAAAATTTTGGACAAAAAATAATAAAAAAAATTCTAAATTTGGAACGGGCTGAATTTTTAGCGGCCCAGATAGTAACGGGCAATACCTAGTAGTCCACGGTGTGGCGATAGCCCAACAAAAGCGATGAGACTGATAGGTGGGACTGGATTATCAGCGGGAGCAAGCGTGCTTGCGGTAGTAGCGCAAGTGGGATCAGCTTGTCAGTGGGGCACGAGCGTACACTCGACGGCGATAGTGTGGCTAATAGGCAAGACAGGCCTATCAACAAGCGCAGGCGTGGGTATAGAGAGGCGCTGCAACTGACAGATGGGCTAGTCCTATCAGGTGAGCACAGGTAGGGCTAGAAGGGACAATGTGTCGCGCGTGTGTGGCTGTCGGAGATCTAAAGCTGACGTGATATGTTTTGATTGGAGCGGAGGCACTGGAATTGTGATCGAGCTGGATTCTCTGTGGATACGAGTCGGACTATATAGTCTTCCGTGTAACTGGTGACGTGTCGTAATTTGGATCGAATGGCTAAAAATAAATAATGCAGTAGTTACGAAATCTCAATGGTATTTAGGACTTTTTCAGTGGGTTTTTTTTAGTATAAATAGAGAGTAAGATGTCATTGATTTAGACATAGAAATTTGAAAGAGTTTTTTTGTGTAATTTATGTAAGCGCAATTTTAGAAATAAAGGTAAAATTTGTCAAAGATTTGTGCGAGAATTAATCTCTTTTGTTTATACCTAGAGCTTGATTTTAAATTAAATTATTTCCTCTGGGTTTTGGTTTGATTTCCTTGATCTAAAAATTAGCTAGGGTGTTTTCTACTTTTGTGAAAAGTTTGATCGGTTAATTATTTTCATATCTGTTGTTATTAATTAATTAAGGTTTAATTAATTTTGGTTAACCTTATGTTCAGTAATTTTGCTTCGTTAGTATCTCAAGATCCAAAATTCCGATAGAGGTGATTCTAGTTGGATTTGTTTGTAAATTTTGTCTAGTTTATTCTATAAAATTTTTAGATAAATCAGAGTTATATAATCTATTTAGTAATGAAATAGTATTATGTCTATATTCAAGAAAAAAAGTAATTTTTTAGGTTTTGTGATTAAGGAAAATTGTTAAATTTTAATTTTATATTAAGCAATCATTTACCCTCTCTAATTTCTTTCTTAGAGTGTGTGTTGATCATATAAGTGGTATCAAAAAGTAAGGTTATTTTTTTAAAAAAATTATCTTAACTGATAATTAGTAAATATGTCAATAAATATATATTCCACAAAACCTTATATTTTCAACGTGTTAATTTTCAGTATTGGAAGACCAAGATGACATATATTCAAGCTCAAAGCTTTACTATATGGGAGAAAATCTACAAGCTATATTAAATTACCGAAAATGATGAATATGTCACATGTGGAGGCTAACAGTAAGGCGAGGAATTTGATTATACAAGGGCTAGTAAGAAGCGACTTTGACCGTGCTATGCATCTTAAGTAGACTAATGAGAGATGAAAAAGAACTTTATAAATATCATAAAGGATCAAGCATGGTAAAAGAGATACATCAAGATATATATAAAAAGGAATATGTGAGTTTTGAGATAAAACCTGAGGAATCTCTTGATGATTTCTTTCCTCGCTTTAATAAGATTCTTAGCAACTTAAGTTCTATTACTATTATATATTCTTAGGCTAAAAATTCTCGTTAATTGCTAGAACTTTTATAGGAGATGATAGTAATATTAATTAGAGAATCCACTGCCATGTATACAGTTACTTTAGATATGTTTTATTCTAAATTAAAAACCTATGAGCTAAATATTTTTATTAGAAAAAATATTGCTAATAAATTAATAGCTTTAGCTTCACGAACTAGCAACACTATTGGTGTTAATTATTTAGCTAGCTTTGCATTGTCTGCTTTGTCTTCACTAATCGATGAATAGTTAGAACAACTATATGAAGATAATTTGGCACTCCTCTCCACATACTTTAAAAGAGCTTCGTAGAATATTCGATCTAATAAGAGAACAAATGGTGGAGAATCTTGAAGATGTTTTGAATGAAGCTTGCTTAATCATCTTCGTTTTAAATGTCCAAAAATTTTAGCAAGAATTTCTAGGGATGAGATGGGAAGAAGACGAAGAAGAGAGTGACAAGAACCGAACAGTACCAAGAAGAAGAGGTATTTAAATAAGAAGGTAGTACATCATGTACTTCTGCTCTTGAACAGGTGAATCTGAACGATGTGGATCTTGAGAGTGATGATGATACTACTCCCAAAGAAAAGAAATTTTTGATAGAGCTATAAATGATGGTAAGTAGAAGAAGCATCACTAATAGTGATATCAACAGCAACAGGGACAACGAGGTAGAACCTTCTTATGATAATTTAGCTTGTGTTGTTGAAAAACTTGGTAAAAGATAAAAAGATTAAGAAATAAGATGTTTTAGTTGAACAATTAAATGATAAAATTGTAAAACTTAGAACTTTGATATCTATAGATAATTCATATAATTTAGTCTACGTTGAATTTACTTCTCTAAAAGATATACATACTTGTACTTTGAAGAAACTTAATATTAAAAAAGAGAAAAATAATCTTGTTTGTGTAGTTGTAAAATCTGATTATTGTGATAATTACAATTCACTTATGTTGAAGTAAAAGGATGCTAATATTAAAATTGCTCAACTAAATAATGATGATGCTACTCACAATATTCTTTTATACTCTAACTGTGGTAAAAAGGATAAATTTCAGCATGTTTCTAACAAAAATTATGTCACTCTTTTGAGTCATATTGATTAGTTGCAACAAAAGATGAAAACTAAAAGCTTGAATCAAATTTTAAATCAAAACACTAATTCTCAAAAGTTTTAAAAGAAGTTTGGGTTATGATACTTATAATTTAAGACTTATACTCCAACTATTATTAAATCTCTTGATAGTGGTATAATTAAGATTGCTAATAAACCTAAAAAATAATCTTTAGATCTGCTCGTGTCATATCATCAATTGTCATGACAAGTACAAGTATTGTTTCTACTTTTAAAAGTAAATATAAAGTTTAGTATACCTACACTCATTATGGTAGAGATGGATATAAAGTAGAATTTTATTTTAGACTTGCTAAACAATAAATGAGAGAAAAAGCTAAGACAATGTATAATTTTAAAAAAGCATGTCATTTTGATTCTACTAATATGAGTAATAATAGATCAAAATATTTAAATAGAAATAGTTATGTTATGTCGTGCGTTATGTGTCTTAGTACTGGATTCCTAAATATTATATTACTAACCCCAGTATAAAGACCTCTTTTTATGTAGTCACTTTGTGGAAAAGGATAACTTTTTACTACTGAATGTTGAATGTTTGCATCATATGTCCAATGACAAAAATTGGTCCTCCTATTTTATAAGAGCGTCACATATTAAAAAATAACTTTTGAAGATATATTTATTTTTATGGTTGTAATTATAGGTACATGTGCACACATTCAAGGGAGAATATTTTTGTTAGTGAAGATAAAGCTTTGGTTCCTCCCATATAATCAATTAAATTGTTTCTAACACCGATTACAACTTCATAAACAACAAAGCATACTTAAAAAGATATACAATTTACATTATGTTTATATACAAGATCTCAAGCTTCTCACATACTTTACTTCTTTAAGCAATTAAGTGGATTCTTATGTATATTCATAGCACTAAATATTTTATCATCTAGCTATTTGTACCCTCATATATTACTTTAAGAGATTTTTCTAATACTAATTTTGGATGGTATAGACTTGATAGAAAAAGTACTTTTGTTGCTTAATTTTTTTATAATTCACTTGTTGCTTGATCTTTAAAAAATAATCCTCTGTAACATAATTAACTGTTGAATCTAAATATGTGGGTAATACTAGTTGCTGTTCTCAAATTCATTAGATAGTAGCTACACTTAAAGATTATAGTATTACTTTAGAAAAAGTTTTACTTTTCTATTACAACACAAGTGTCATTTGTATTGCTAAGAACCTAGTTCAACACTCTAGCACAAAATATATTAATGTTAGATTATACTTTCTTAACGATCATGTTGAAAAAGATAATGTGGTACTTTATCATGTGTATAATGAACATTAATTGGTAGATATTTTTATAAAACCTTTGGATTCTTCTCATTTCACTTGTCTTTAAGGATAACTTAGGTTTATTCATTCTATATGGTTGTTTTGAGGGGGAGTATCAACTTTTGTAACATTTTTATATGTTTTTTATTTTAAAAGAAAATTTTATTAAATAAAAAGCACTATATATAATTCATATGTATCACTTGTAGTCATATTTATGTCATAAGGTATATGTGCTTTCATGTTTCTATATGTGTTGTTGATATTTGCATAACTACCTAATGGAATAAAAACTTAAATTAAATCTTGACATTATTTGACTTTCTCATCTATTTTAATCTTGTTTTAAAAGTGCTGAACGCTATGAGAAATATAAGAAATGTCAAAAATATGTGCTATAAAAGTATGAAAAAAGATCGAGCAAATATACATTGTCGCACTTGTTTTTAACGTGATCGCTTACTATTGCACTTTAGGATAAAACTTAAAAAAAGTTATATACGACCAAACATGATTCTTAAGCTTTTAATTATTAAAAGATAGGTTTAAATAGTTTGAAAAGTAAGGTTGATGGTGCATATAATTTCTTGCAATTTATGTCTTCATTGAGATCAATCAATTTCTCAAATTATTAAAAAAAGCGCAAAAATGTGTATCAAGTAATTACTTGAAAGTTTTAAAATAATAATTAAGGAATACCATGTCTTCTAATAAATTATTAATTACACTATATATATTGATGTACGAGTGTAAATTACTTTTAGCATGACATGTGCAAGCTTGTTTATATTAATGATTTATTGTGCTCATTAAAATAAAAAAATAAAATTGGTACAATATTAGGAAAATTTTATTTATTTTATGTTTTCTTGATGAATCTATGTTAAAACGGGGAGATAGTTTAATGCAAACTTTTTAAAAGTTAAATACCAATGTTTTTAAAGATAAATATCAATGTTTAATATTTATGTGTTGTTATCAATATTTTTATCAATGAGGAGATTGTTAATAATGATGATGAAAATTTGGTTTAAACAAAATTGTGAAAATAGTTTATATTGAAATTGGCAAAATAGTTTATATTAAAATTAGTTTTTATTTAAAATTAATTATGAAAAATATATGGTAAGCGTGTGTGCGTGTTGACATAGGTAAGTTTGAAAAATTTGTACTGAAGAATTTTTTTTATTTATGTATAGGAATTAAATTTGAGAAATATTTGAAAATTGCTAAAAAAAATTTTGAGTAATTTTGGACTAAAATTGAGAAAACAATTTTCTAAATTTGAAAGAGTGACGAGTTGAATTCTTGGTGGTCCAGATGCATAGTAATGGGCACGACCCAGTGGCAACAACACAAGGGGACGGGCTAGCAGGTCGCGACACAGCAATGGCCCAACGGTAGCGGTGAGACTGACAGGTATGATCAGATTATCAACGGGAGTGAGCGAGCGCGACGACAGCGTAGAGGTGGATAGGTGGGATCGTCTTGTCAATGGGCACACATGCGTGGGGTGGCGGCGGTGTGGCTGACAGGTAAGCCAAGCTTGTCAGCAAGCGCGAAGAGACGTTGCGACTGACAAACTGGGCAGGACTGTCAACGAGTGCAGGTGTGGGTGCAGGCACGGTGGAGACTCTGCGACTGACAGATAGGGCCGAAAGGAGTGACATGGCGCATTCTGATTGGAGCGAAAGTACTCAAATAGTGACCAAGCTGGATTCTCCGTGAATACGATTCGGACTTTGTAGTCTTCCGTATAACTGGTGATGTTGTGCAATCTAGAGTATCCATTTTGAATTGGACGGCTCAAAATAAATAACATAATAGTTACGAAAATTTCAAGAGTATTTAGGTTTTTTTAGGATTTTTTAGTATAAATAGAGGTTAAGATGTTAGGGATCTAGAAATAGAAAAGAGAGTTTTTTTCGTAATTTATATAAGCATAATTTAAAAAATAAATATAAAGTTTGTCAAAGATTTGTGTGGGATTTAATCTCTCTTTTTTTATACATATCACTTGATTTTAGATTAAATTATTTTCTCTGGTTTTTTTTTTGATTTCTAGCTTTGTAAGATCTCATGTTATTAATTAATCAATATTTAATTAATTTCATTTAACCTTATGTTCATACATTAATTAATTTCATTTAACGAGATCGAGATGATTTTAGTTAGTTTTGTTTATAAATTTTGTCTAATTTACTCTATAAAATTTTTGTTAATCAGAGTTATTAATATATGACTATAATCATAAAATGGTGATTAAAAACACAGTTTTTAAGGTTTTTTTATTAAGAAAAATTATTAAATTTTAATTTTATCTTAAGCAATTATTCACCCCTCTAATTTTCTTAGAGTGTGTCAATCCAAGGACCCAACCCGAGTACAGTCGCCACCGACGGCGGCCACCAACGTGCTCGCGCCACCGCAGTCGAGCTCGCGATTGCGGCGCCCTCACTACCACCTCCTTTTTCTCCCGCTCTGTCGACCCCTCCGAGCTTGCGGCATCGGAAGACGGCGGCTCACCGGCAAGTTCTGACCTCGCGCATGTGAGCTGTCCCCGCTGCTGGTCTCCGCGAATATGTTCCCACTACTGGCCTCTGCGAGCCCGATGGTATCCATGGAAGAGGAGGATGACAGGAGAGGGGAGGGAAGGGAAGTGGGGGAAGGATCTGGATGCCGTACCCCACGGACCTTCACGTCGGAGCCTTGGAGGCGCGGTGGCCATGGAGCCTCCTCCCTCTGAGTTCTGTTCTTGACGGCACTGGGCGCCATGGCTTCGCGCAGTGGTAGCCCTCGGCATGGTTGCAGCCTCGAACGGTGGTCGGCGGCCCTCGGCGCGGCGGCAGACGGACGGGCGGATTGAATACGGACGGACTGGCGGTCGAGCGGGGGTGGAGCGGATGGAGTGGCACCGAACGTTCGCATACCCATTGCCAATTTGTAAGATGGCTGCTTAATGAGTGACAAATTCTAAAAGTGTCATAAATTGAGTGCCATGTAATACAATTTTTCTGGCAACCACCACGCCCATATCTAGCTGCAACGCCGGTTCCTATAGCTTCACATTGTCCCTCCATTTCCATAGCAGGGACGGAGACGGAGTCACAGTCTCGCGAAGAGGTAGAGACGGAGTTGACAGGGGCTTTGCCTTCACTATTCAGTGCTGGCCGCTAGGGCTTGGCTAGCTGATGCTGGCATGTTCGCCGCGGCACCGCCTAGCCCTAGCCGTCTACAGCAGCAGGACAGCCGAGCACGCAGAGTAGGCAGCAGCAAATAGGAAGCGTGGACCGGCGTGGTGTCGGCGATTGGCGCAGCCTCGCCCGAGTGTACGGCGTGTCGGTGTCAGCGTCAGCGACTCGGCACGGCCGCGCGAGCGCCGAGCGTCGAAGTCGAAAATGCCAAGTCGAAGCGTCGCTCAATGCCTCGATCGTTGATTGCGTCAGTCGTGAATCGTGATGACCAGGTGGACCAACGTCCAACGCTATACGTTGATGCTTGATGGGCTAATCTGTTAGGCAGGGTCGACCCATCTTGTCCCAATGGGTAGATCTACCCCTGCTGGCAATGTAAGTCCACTTCACTTTAAACAAAAAACTATTATAGAGGTCTCTTCTTTTACTTACACGGACGGTTTATAAAAAATTAGACCATGGTCATTAACCGTCTCTCGTTCTAACGACACATCTTGAAATAGTCTTTTTTTTTTAGTAATCGTCCCTGAGAATTCCGCCGCTCATATTTAGCTTTTTCTTACAAAATTTTTTGAAACTTTGTATTAAAATTATAGAGTTTGATGAGATCTATAACTTTATAATTAATATTTTTTATTTGAAATTATTTACATGCTGAAATATCTGATAGAATTTCTCACATATATATTTAGATAAACAATTTTTAATTTTTTTATTACTTTGTAGTTAATGATTTTTTATTCAAAATAATTAGAGCGCCAAATACAAATTATGAGTTTTTATTCAAGGAGTCAAGAATATCATATGATATTTAAGTAAGAATTATTTATATATAAGATGGAGACTATAGGCTAAAAGAGATGTCTGGTTTAAACCCTATATACCATGCCTGCGTATAAAGATGCCTAAGTAAAATACAAAACAATCTTTTTCTCCAACAAAATTCAAAATATAAAAATTCATTTTCATAAACGATCTGGAAAGCATTTTCTTGTGCGATCGATTTAAAATGATCTCCTGTAAAAATATATTTTTACGTACGGTTTCTTTTCCTCCGGTGGAAATGTAACATGTGTACATGCGATCGGACAGAGGCAGTTGGCTAAACGCCTTCGCATGCAATTTTAACTATCTGTAAACATGGTTTCCGCAGTAGTGGAGCGCCCGCGACCAATTTCCTCTTGAGATTGCTCGGGTTCACTGTATGCCAGTGGCCTGCACTGGTCCGCGTGAGTTCGCATGCACCAGCCGGGCACCCGCCCTCCATCCCATCCGTCACCTCCCAACCTGGATCCGTCGCCTGTGCGCGTTGGTCACCCATCCGCACAAGCTCCGCACAAGCTGCAATCTCCAATGTCCTCAAAACTTTAATTGTACGATAGCAAATTTTATTTTACATGTTTAATGTCCCTACCCGACTACCTCTGCATTATATCAATTGTCTGACAGCCGCTCTGTTTTTTTTCCATGTTGCCTGCTTCTCCTCCGTGCGTACACGCTTTTTAACTATTAAAAGATATTTTTAAATATTTTTTACTGAAAATTATTTTTAAAAATTATATTAATATTTTTTTTAATTTTTAAGCTAATATTTAATTAATTATATGTTAATCCAAATGTGCTGAATCAGGTTTTACCTTCGGCTGAACACAACCTTAATTTACTTTCGAATCTTATGATTCACAACTACTCCTATCACAAAACACGTAAACTCATTAGCATATAATTAATTAATTAATCAGCTAAAAAACTTTAAAATAGATTGATATAATATTTTCTATAGAATTTTTTAAAAAATATTGTTTAACAGTTCGATAATGTGTGTGCGAAAAACGAAGAAGAAGTTGTTCCCAACTTTACTACCGAACACAATTATATGGGTGCCATGATTTCTAAAGAAATGACCATGATATAGAAAATTTTGAGATGTCTAGTTGCAAAAGAAAGTATGGTATTTCATTCATTCTCAAATAAGATAGAGTTCTAAAATATGTGTGACCAAACCTCAAAATAAAAAATATTAGAGTTTGGTATGTGCAAACAATATTAACATATATATTCCTTTTTTTAGCAGATTTATGGACGGAAATCATGGAACTTCAGCTCAATTCAAAGTTTGAACCCAGATATATGCCCATGCGTTACAATAGGATCGAATAGAAATGTGATTCAATTTTGTTTTATGCTTGTTTTTTTAATGATGGGTTGGATAAAAGGGGCTTTTTTTAAAGCATTTTTTGGTTTTTTTTAAAGGGGAGAGAGTGTTTTTTTACGAAGGATGATGACTGTGTATGTTTTTAATTAAGAAAATCCGTGACACCTATCTAGCACGGATCTTAGAGCAAGCCTCCTCTCTCTTCTCTTCAATTTCCCCTCCGCTTTTCTGCTCGGTGAATTATCGCTCGTTCCCTAGCCACCAGAAGACTATCGAACCTGCGCCTGACCACGGCTACTAGAAAACGCATGCTCTCGTAGT
Organism: Oryza coarctata; assembly: GCA_030770085.1. NCBI lineage: Eukaryota > Viridiplantae > Streptophyta > Magnoliopsida > Poales > Poaceae > Oryza > Oryza coarctata. The sequence goes on from CM061466.1 coordinate 17,246,220, forward strand.
GGCAAAAGTTTCTTCCAAAAAAATTGTTGATTTGTTTTATTCCATTCCTGTTTGTACGAATATTACAGCAAATCCATCGTTACAAAAATTGAAAATGTTCTAAGAAAACGCAACAGTAATATAGCAATTTTGCATATCGAATAGATTATCTTATTTGACTTTTATCTATTTTCCTCCTCATCTACCCCGTATGCGTTTACGATGCTCGATAACACAAATCACTTGTTTTTAAAGGTTTTTTAAAAAATACAAACTGAACTTTTTTTGACAAAATTTGACCAGATTTTACAGAGTCAATGATTTTCAATTAACCCTGGTTTTTGGCTCGGTAACAGTTTGGTGAAACCCTCCCGTCCTCATGTCGCGCTGTCTCTCTCGCACACTAAAATTCTCCGGCGGCGCCCTGTGAAGCCCGACGGGCCCTGAAGCTCCGCCGGAGCTGTGAAGCCCCGTGCTTCACCGTCACCATATTCGCCTCCTGTGAAGCCCCAACTCCCGCGAGGCCCGGTCTCCCGCGAGCTCCACATAGCAGATCCGGCGAGGCCCTTTCTCCGGCCGTCCGGCGAGCTCAGATGGACGCGGCGGCGCTAGGGGCCTCCGGGCCGCCAAACCCGGCTGCTTCCGTAGGGGATCAGCAGCCCCGGGCGGAGCGGCTCAGCGCCGGGGTGCAGCAGCAGCTGAACCTGGAGGGGATGCGGGCGCGAGCCGTGGGGCTGTACAAGGCCATCTCCCGCATCCTCGAGGACTTCGACGCCATAGCCCGCACCAACCCCAACGCCACCCCCAAGTGGTACTGCTGCCCCCTCCCCTCCCCTCCCTCCCTGGACGGAGTGAAGTCTAGGGTTCAGCTTCCCTTAGGTTTTATGCAAATGTTGTTTTGGAGCAATTGCTCCGACATGTGGCTGATTCGTGGTGCCTGGCAGGCAGGATGTGCTTGGAAAATTCTCGATGGTGAGCATGGAACTCTTCAATATCGTGGAGGACATCAAGAAGGTGTCCAAGGTGTTTGTGGTCTACCCCCGAAACGTTAATGCCGAAAACGCTGCCAGTATGCTGTTCCCAGTTACCTACTTCTCTTCTCCTGTCACCAATTGATCATTATGTCTGCAGTAATCACACTAGTTAGATAGACGTTAGATCCCAAGAGAAAGCTTTTGCGATGGGTAGAAACACAAGCATAAAGTTCGTGGGAAGAATATATGAACATATTGTAGCATGGAATTGCTCTGTTTAGTTCAAACCTCCACAGGAATAGCCTTGGGCAGCTGTTTCACACTGCCCATCTAAGCAGACAACTTTTGAGTCCATGACCTTACCAAATAGAGTCTTTCCATGTTCAATGGTGCCCAAAACCTGATGAAAAGACAGGTCACCTGTTATGAGAACCGAGAAATATATTATAAGTGATTTCTGTTATGTGCAACAAGGATAAATGAGATCTAGTAGTGTGCTCAGTGGAGATATTATGGTTATGCTGCATTTGGTAACGACCAGTTCATACATACATGTCATTTCTTTTACAAGTTGTTTTACACATGAAGAACCAATCGTTGACCTTTCTCACTTCCTTGCAATAGTTATTCCTTTGATCTAAATATTGAGATTAAACTTCAGGCTGCTATGGCTAATTGGATTTAGTTCTTTATCTAAAAAAATGACCTTAGTTAAACGAATTTTATCTTACGGTAAATTGGTAAAGATGTTCCTAATGTTTCATGGCTGCATGGGTATACATTATCAGCCATTTTGTCAACACTTTCCTATTTCTGGGATAAGTATGAAAGGAATCTAAATATGACCTAACAAGATGCTAATTAGTCATGGTTGCTGTATATGGATGTGATGCATCTCAATTTGTGTTCTCATGTTCATTTGCTTCTAGTTTTACAGCATTGTTAGTCCTGTTTGACATTCGTGAGTACTGCAGTACTGCCTGTAATGCTGTCGTCAAAGCTTTTACCTGAGATGGAAGCTGAAGAAACTACAAAGAAAGATAATTTGTTGTCTGGAATAACGAATCTACCAGTTCCTGCACAAATTGAAAAGTTAAAGGTGATTATTTCTGTTTGGAAAATGCAAACCTATGTAGCTTATTATACCTGTATGATCTTTTGACTGTTTTAATTTAAATGGGACTTGCTGCAATTCCTTTCAGGCTAGGATAGATATGATTGGAAGTGCATGCGAAACTGCTGAGAAAGTAATTGCTGAGTGTCACAAGGCTTATGGGCTAGGCGTCCATCAGGGAACAAATCTTGGTCCTACATTGGACAAGGCACAGGCTGCAAAGATACAGGAGCAGGAAGGCCTACTTAGAGCAGCGGTAAATTATGGTGAAGGTGATAAGCATTAATGGTGTATCAATATAGCTAGCAGTTTAAAAATTGCTTTGAGTTTAATTTTAGCATACGCTTATCCTTTTACATAATGATTTCATTGTTTCTAGTCCATGATGATTTTGTCTGATTATCCAGGATTGCGTGTACCAGGAGACCAAAGGCAGATGTATTCATCTCTTCCTAGCCATTTAGTGGAAGTACTTCCTTTTGGAGACGGGGCACATAATTTTGGTGATAATTCTGGTGTGTTTCTGTGACATACCTACAATTTCGCCATGGTTCATGTGCTCTAGATGTTTTTTTTTAAAAAAAATAAATCAATAACTTGCTGCTGCCCTAAGTGTTGCCATTTGTGTGGTTTGTGTGTCATACAATGCTTCAACAAAAGTATATAACTACAGTTTATACTTTCAGGTGTGCACCCCAAAAATACCTCAACATTTGTACCTAATGTTGTCAACGCCCAGGGAAATCCGATGCAGGTTTGTCTAGTGCCAGTAATACCAGCATTGACCATTACGAAATTATAAGATGTCCATATTATTGCAAGTTGGGCTGAAATTAAAAAAGTTACAAAAGGCAGACTTGAAAGTTTGATGCATTATTTATTATATGGCATTAGTCTTCTCTCCAGGTGTTGTTTCCTGTTGTATTGATCGACCATATAATTTGTAATGGCATATTGCTGTTCCTTTCTATGATCAACTGTATTAAGTGTTGGTTAGAATCATAGAATGCTTTCTTTTGAACTAGTATTAAGATAATTGCATTTCACAAGAGCAGTCACCAACCTGACCTCACACGGACCTTTGATGTTCCTATGTTGATGTTCAAATTTGGGCCTTCATTCTAATGGCAAGTGTCTGGAGGACAGGTACTTGGCAGACCTGCTCCATCACCTGGAGCTACAGGAACACCTAATTTTGACAATGTATCTACTCCAATGCCATATGCAAACTCCCCTAGGTCAGGGACCAATATGATGAACACCCCTTCACCCCAGCAGCATTTAACAGCACAACAACATAGGCAAAAACTGATGCAAACATCTCAGCAACAGCAGCTACATACTCAACAGCATCTAAGACCATCGGCTGCTGGGATGCTAGCACAGGTAAGGTAATTTTTATTTTGGAGGGTTTTTTTAGGTTATGTATGGGTTACTGTTTATCATCTCAGTTGTCACAGCAACCAGATGTTATGTAGCTGCTAAAAACACATTTCTTTTCATTTTTTATGCTGCTGTCTTAAAATTATTCCACGTCTACTTCAAAAGTTGTTCCTTCCTTTTCTAGTGCTTGATGATTCATGCTTTTCATGTAGAGCACAATTCCTCAGCTACAAGATTTACAGGGGCAATCCCAACAAAAATTACAGGCAATTCTACCACTGATTGTTCTCCTTTTCTATGTATTCCACTTGCTGAAATAGTAATAATTTCTTACAAACTTTATAACTTGCTGTAAAAAATTATAGGTTCCTGGCCAACAGCAGATGCAGTACAATCAAGCCTTGTCACAACAATATCAAAATAGGCAGTTGCAAGCTGTGCGCATGCAACCCGGCATGTCCCAGAGTCAACTGAACCAAGGAAATCAGCTAAGAAGCCATATTAGCCAGTTCACTGGAGCTGCAAACAGTGCAATGTTTACTGCTGCACAGGCATCTTCGAACTCACAAATGGTTAGATAACATTATCTTTTTTAGTAATTTAGTGGGAAAAAAGTCAGTTGCTAGATATTTTAGTTTGTTCAGTGTCATCAATCTTCTAGATTTCTTTTAATACTCCCCTGATGTTTGTATAACTTGTTTGTTTTTATTTTTGCATTTAGATGGCAAATATACCTGGGACGATGCAACCACAATCACTTTTGCCACAAATGCAATCCCTTAGTCAGTACGGTTTGACTGGTGGGCATCCTCAGAGGAGCCATCCATCACAAATGCTGACTGACCAAAGTATGTACCGTGTCATATTCTTTTTAAATTTTTTTCTTATTGTTAGAGAGATATCATATACAACTATCTGCTATGCTTGTTCTGTTAAGTACAAAATTTGTAGTTACATTTGTATGTAGAAACAGTCACGGGCATTTCTGGTAAAATTTTTAGCATGCTGTTATTCTAGATATGTTTTATGTCTCCTAGATTTGTGTCTTGTCCAGGGCAAGTCACTAGCTTTGTGGTATTGGAAATAGTACTAGTTGAAAGTCTTTTAAATGCTCATGATTTATAACCGTTCATTTATCTATTTTTTGCCGTACTAATAATTTGTGAGGAAGTAGTCCTCAATCCTCACTAATTTAGATGTTACAGTTTTTGAGCAATTCTCTCCATTATCTCCTGCTGTAGTGTTTGGTATGGGCGGTGCAAATTCTACCGGCATGATGGGAATGCAGCAGCAATTTAACATGCAAGCAAATGCTCAGAACTTGCAACAAGGCATGACAGGCCTCCAGAACCAGACACAAAATCCCAACGTTCCCCAGCAAAGGCAGCAAAACCAGCAATGATTCAAACAAGTAGGGAGTGTTTCGCTAGGCCGAGGAAGAATTTCCTTGTCTTAAGACATACATGCGCCATCGGCAGAGTGCAAAACGTTGTGCGGTTGGCCGAATAGCACAGAAGCAACTGTTGCTTTGTTCCTTGTTAACAAGGTCATCACCTGTGGACATTATAGTTTGGATGCTCACCAAATCGACCTTGAGTGGCCCATTCATTGTTCCTTGTTACAGGTCATCAACTGTTGCTTTGTTCCTTGTGTTGAGGATGCTTTGTTTGCATCCACCCCTGCCAAACGGGACCAGTGACAGCCAAAACTCCTGGCCCCCGCCGCTGGCGCAACGAGCGCGTCCCACCAGGCTCGGCTCCAGTGATGCAACCACGTCCTCTTTTATGCGGGTGTCGGGCGCTGTAAATTTCCCAGGTGGGACTAATTAAATTTTTGGTTTCGTGAATCGAGAGTACTGTAGTTCTGCCACCACGGCGTCGGCCTGCAGGTTTCTTGTCGTCGTCGTTGGACCTCAGTAGTACTAGCGTTGCACCGAGCTCCATCCACCACGAGCCTGCACGCACGAGCCAGCAGCAACCAACCCCGCGCCGCTGGCAACAGCCGCATTAATTATAGAAATCCTACTATTTGTCACTTGCTGTTCCAACAATTTGGATTTGCCGTCGATATTGTTTTTTTTATATTATGTCTGAAATCCTTCGTCACTTACTGTTTCAACGATTTGGATTTGCCGTCGATATTGTTTTTTTTTCTATAATGTCTGAGTTACCATTGGACGATATGATTTTTCAGAAATAACTAAAATGTCTTATAAATAAGCTTCACAATTAATTTATCCTATTAGAAGTTGATTTTTTTAGCATCCTCACACAACATTAAAGTTTGAGTGTGTTTTTCAAAATTTCTATATTAATAATTTTTTTATAAAATATAATTTACATGTTATATGCTACATAGAATATTTTGTATTATTTTTATTTGTAAATCATCTTTCATATGCTACACAATATTTGTGTGCTTTATCATATTCCACACAAAAATAACTTTTTAAAAAATAATGCATGAAAAAAAATTAAATACTATACATAAACTTCTATGTTATGCATTTTTTTAAAACTTCTAATAGGATAAATCATCTTAAATGTCCATAAGAGTATTTTTGGTATTTTTTTAAAGTTATCCGGTCCAATGACATTATATAAAATATTGATGAACTAAAAATCGAGAATATTAATGGTAAATCATTGAAGTACAAACTCAATGGCATGGCATAGAGTTGATTCTCCCTTAATTATATGATGACCAAATAGGAGCCATGGAGCCAATAATTTGTAATATGAAACAGTTAGAGCTAGTAGCTTCAATTCCTTTTTATGCATGCTATGTACATATATGCTACTTTACCATCGAAGACGTCCTAAACATGAATAGGATTAATAAATTTGGTCTAATTTAAACTTGAGGAAGAAAAGACTAATATATATGAATAGGTTTAACACAACTGTAACCCAAATTTTGCATTAGTTAAAGTCAAACAATTCTACAAATAGCTAACAAGAATACAAATACTTTGTAAAGCGATAAAAGCAATAGTAAATTTAAACACGGTAAGTTTTTTATGAGATATTGGAGATTTAAAAATCCCTACTAATTCGTTTTGGATTACTCTATATAAGAGTATATAACTCTCTCCCATAGGCACGAAGTCTATACACTCTCATATGGTGGTTCTTTAATCCCAAAACCTTCACAAATGCACCAGGTCTCACAATTTTTTTGAAAGATTACCATATCACCTTTAAGATTGGCTAGACACGTTAAGATGCTAAGAGTAATAAGAAGCCCTTAAATACAAGACTTTTAGATAATATAAACTAAGTAACTCTTAACTTAAAAATGATCACAATTAGCTCAATGGTGATCTTGGACTCTTTCTTTAATTCAGCTCAATAGGGTTTCAAAAGACATCAAGAAGTTCAAATCAAAACATATATATATATATAGTCCCAACTGAGCTCACTAACCATTTATAATCGTTGGAAAAGTAGCTAAAACTACAAGGGATCATAATACTGAACTGGACTAGATTGTTGGGCCATTTATACTTTTTCAACCGTAACTAAGTAAATACCTATTAGACTATAAAGTGCCAAACAATCTAGTACCATGTCCAAAATCCTTTGTCTAGCACGGTGCTGAACAATCTGCCACGTACAAAACTATTGTTGACAAACATGAGGCCAAACTGTGTCTAACACTATATCATGTTTGACAGTTGCCATATCAACTTGCTCTCAATCTAAGGGCTGTCGGACAGTCTGACTAATTTACTTTCCCTATCCGATCAACGCATGATCACAGTCGAACAATGACACAATCTAACATTAGCTCTAGAAGCATGTTGATTAACTTTTGTCCACAGTATAAATATGGATGAGAGCAATTGATGAGTTTGCAATCATTTTTACTGAGACGGTCATCTTTTTAGACCATAGGGGTGACGGCCTTGCTGCTCTTTAAAAAAAGAACCAAGAACAAAGTTCATGCTGGGGACTCCAGCTTTACAAGGTAGGTGCAACATAAAAAAAAAGAAGCATAACACGACTTGTTAACAGCCCTCCTACTGCACCACTGATTACAAGCAGGGGATACCACCAAATGGCTTTAAGCCCTACCATGTATTTCCTGCTATCTTACAGCGAATGACACCATCAGGCTTTCCCTAGTGACACCAGTCTCTGATTCTCCAATCAGGCACGGGAACAACAACAGCACTTGGCCCTTGGGGGTTGTTCTTAGCACGTTTTGTCATGCTTTTTTTTCCAGCTTGGCTTCTAAGCGAAGATATGTTGCTGACCTCCATTAGTCCATGGCTTCTTGACTGCCCTAGCTTCTAGTTGTTAATTTTTTTTTGTTTTGTGGTCATTGTGTTTTTAGGTGTTAGGTGCGGATGTAATGAACATAACTTTTGGTGGGGGTGTGGGGATGTACTTGGGGTTTCTTCCCCCTCTTTTCTTCTTTAATACGATGATAGCTGTGTGTTCGAGACAAAGATACCGTTAGGGATGATCAAAGTCAAAGAAAACATACAAGGAAGAACAACATGTAAAAAAGTTTACTGAAAAATGCAATAAAGTCACCTACAGCAGGGAACAAGATAGCAAAGTACAATGGCTACTTCATTACCACAAACATGTTTGAGAAAAGATGCAACAGAAGAATATATTCGTCAGTTCTGTGGCGAGCTTTTCTGGTAGCAAATAATGTCCCCAGTTAAAATCTGCCGAAAGAAAGAGATAAATTTACAAATAGTGAGGGGAGTGCAAAAGGGAGAACAGGTGTACCATAAACAAACCACATTAGCTGAAAAGGTACGATGAATGTCAATGGCTTCGCACATCACCGATGGATCAAATTTTATCTCCTGCTTGTCAAAGCGAGAAATCAGTACAAATGAGATTAATCAATTCATTTGAGAAATATGGAACCTAGTTTGCATCAGAACAAAACCTGACCTCATACAATTCCACTGTTTCGCTTGCACAGAAACCAGCTAGACTTCTTAGTTTTGGAAGAATATCTGAAGGCCTCGATGAAACTTTCATACAGTGAGCCAACATACCGAATTTCTCATTCAGAAGAGAAGAGCAAAATTTAGTGAGCATCATCAACTGATACATAAGACAAAAATAATTGCAACAAAAAAGTGCTGACTGTAGCTGTGCCTTTTCTGGGTCAAAACACTTTAGAAACACCAGCGCATCATTTCTGTTGGTCTCTGTGAGCCTACAGCATGTCAATATTTTCAGACTTCAACAGAATGACAAATCGATGAATGAATAGTAGAATATTATCTAAGTTCAAGCTCAACCTCTAGAAAAAACTCTAGATGATCGCCACCACGTGCCGTAGGATTGATACCTACAATAGTGGGCATTCATAATTTTAATTTTCACTAAAAGAAAGGGTATCTCTAGATCTCTTTGTACGAACTTGGCAAATCAAAAGGCACTGTTGTTCCTTCCACAAAAAGGGAATGCATAACCATAAAACAACAAATAGTTACACATAGCTGAGCAAAGAATTATAAGGGTAATAATGGCACATACCATATTACATTTTTTTAATAGGAAGTTATCTGATCGAGATGGTATGCCTACAAATATACCAATCTGCTGAAAGTGAATATACCCAAGCAGGTGTTCTAAAAAACAGCAATCAATTGAGAGTAAAATTTTGCTTTCAAAAACTTTATCTGCTCTTCAGTACACCTTTGAGGAAAATGACATGGCAAGTGCAGAATGACTGCAAGCTAACATTTGACGCTTAGTAGCACTAAACAAAAGACATCTGCAACTTAAGAAGAATTCACAATTAAAATTTGTGGTGCAAAAGAAGCCAATCATGGAAGGACAAAATTCATGTGAAGTAGTCAAACACTAGAAAAATGAGGTAATGAACCTATGTCTAGTTTGTGCTAGTTCAGGCAAAACAATCAGACATGCACAGGCTTGAAGGAAACCCTTCATTCTCTGATTTCTTACTCGATAGAGCAGACTTTAGGTTAAAATGAAAAAGTACTTTTTACTGAACGCCTGCATGGAACAAAATAGTATTAAGAACCGATCAGAAAATAAGGTTATCACAATGTTTACTTACAGATAGTTTCTCTTCTTCGGTTGTCAATGGCCTGTCTATACGGTATGTTTTGTTTTGCCATCTAGCCCACTACCGAAGGTGTTGACATTGCACAGGGATTTCAAATTCCTCAGTGAGCTTCCCCTGTGACAAGTTGAACCTATCAGGACTCTGTATGTAATACGAAGCATAAGAATGACAAACTGCACAATAAAGTCATACAGGGCTGTCAACTTACATGCGTAAAGCTATAGTGCTATACATTTGGCAAATAATGACACTCACTAAACGTAGTTCATGATAATTATCTCTTCTCTTATTAAGCCACATCACCTTAATTGTTTTTAACCTTTGGATGATTCATCAAGCATGCAAATTGCCTCTCTTCTCCCAAAAAGCCAAACAGCATCTCAATCATTTTTATCATTTGGATAATTGATCAAGGTACAAGATATAGAAAGCACATGAAATAAAGCAAATAAGAAAGTAAGTTTACAAGTCATACCTATTATTTTGTCATGCAATTTTCCAGGAGCAAAGCGTGGGGTTCTCATCTTGTTATTAGAGAAGAAGTGTCCTAAAGTTTCATATTTAAAAGAGACCGTACTTTGGAGCTGTAATTTAATTTACCATTTCTCTCTTTTTGAGTGATAACAGTATAACTTGACAAGGATACCAAATGCTATGGTTGGTTACCTAGTTTCCAGGATAATACCTGCCATCACAATGACTATGAAGTTTAAGTTGTACACCGGTTCCCTTCGAAATATCAGATGTCATGTCATGCAATCTATTTCCCGTGCTCATCATATTTTCTGAACCATCAAAAATAACTAATTTTTTCGTTGTATAGGATGGTGCCACATCCATCTTAAACCGTTTGTATTTGACATAATTTTCCGAATAGTCATCTCACGTTTGCCAGATTTCTTCACATGTACAATTGATATAGAAATTCCTATCAAAACCACCACAATGAACGAAAGGCCCAAGTGTCCAACTAATAACTGACTAAAAAGAAACCAATAAAAGAAAAAGGCATACGCATCATCCGGGATCCAAGGAGACATGGTTGTACAACCTTAAAATCGCAGATGGTCATGCTATCTGGAACGTTGAATCCCACGATTCCGCTGAAGTCGACGAGGTCGAAGTAGTGGCCATCTTTCGCAATACGCGAGCGGAAATCCTCGTCCCTTGCCACCTATGCAAAGCAGACCAAGAAACCCAAGGAAGAAGCATCAGAATCCAAACCAACCTCCATGGATTTTGTGCTGGCGCGGAGAATCCAAGCAGTCAGCGCAAGAAGAGGGGAGGGGGGCGCCGAGAAGATCGCAGCACCGCGGCATGCACCTTGATAATCCGGTATGGCGGCGGCATGGCAGCTATTGGGGCTTTGCAGAGAGCAGAGCTTTTGGTGATCGGTACCAGAATTCCGCTCTGGAAATCGAGGGGGCAGCGCTCTCTTTTGGCCCCGCTAGTCACATGACCTTGCATTACTACGGAATATATTTTTCTTTATCACCACTACTAATATGTCCTATTACTACGGAATTTAAATACGAGAAAGATAGTTTTTTTTTCTCTTTCTCTTTTTGTTTTTTTTCTTTCGGTTGGTTTTTTAGGGCTTGGGATGGATGAGAATTGAGTGGTTTTTTTAAACATGGGAAGCCGAAGTGTTTGATTAATAAATAGGTCTAACTCTAGCCATCCATTCTTTCACCTCATTTAATCTTAACCATTCATTTATTTTCATTTCCCAATCCCACCTCCTATAAAACAAGACCGAAAATTAAACATAGCCACTCAGAAAAGCCATTAAAAACACCAACTGAAAAATTTTATTATATGTCACTCATTTCGTATCTTTCAAAATTTATCACTGACGATGAGAATGCTTTCATGCCATCTTCTCTTATTTTCTATCAGTTTGTCCTAAGTTGTGCTAGTTGTATGTCTATCGCCACCGTGCTACGCCATGTTGCTGGGTCCCACCGTTGGTGCCACTACTTAGCTTCACAATCACTGCTCCTCATCACCACCACAAGCACCACCCTGAGCTAGGCTATCTATGATGGTGCATGAGATGGTGCCAAAGGAGTTCTCAATGATTAGCTCTACGTCACCAATGATGATGACTCCTACGTCGATACGCTCAATGGACTTGGTAGTGGATGAGGCTTGAGGTTATGAACCTAGCAGTTGTGGCTGGTTTGGTAGTTAGGAAGTGACAGTTTGAGGTTGGAGACACGGCTAAACTAACTTGAGCTTAAGGTATAAACGACCTAGTGGTGGTTCGAAGTTAGCAATTCAATGGCCTGAGAAATGGTGGCACAAGGTTGGCGCCCTAGTGGTGATAGTCCAAGGTTAAGAGCCTGTAGCAGTGAAATCGTGGTTGGCAGCCCCACGATAGTGGCTTTTAGGTAACGAAGGTAGTAGCTTTGAGATTAGTGGAGAACAACAGCTTGACAATGGTGCAATCTTCAGTCCCGTGCTAGCTAACTTAGGCATGGTGGTGGTGATGCTAAGTGGCAAGAATTCACATTTCTGGTAACAAATTTGGAAAGGTGTACAAATTATGTGGCTGCACACATTTTTATAGCTTCTAAACTATGTGATTTTTTTTAAAAAATCAATATATAAATTTTTTACAATATCTTTTAAAACAACCTTTCAACTTTAATTATGTAATAGTTAGTTCATTTATTTGCACCCTCGAATAGTTATAACAAATAGCCATTCAACACAAGAGAACAACTATGACTAAGGATTAAGTGTTACTAAAAAAGAAATTAGTAGTGAAGTGTTGTTAAAAACATAATTTCATAACAACATTCGTAGAGTAAGTAGCCTCTGAATATGGTTAAAAACCGACTATGATTTTATCGTCTTTTATCACGTACTCAAAACTTTTTTTTACAAATTACATACCCATTAGATAAATAGTCATCAACCCATGCATTTATAGGTTATTATTGAGTAAATTTCATAATAGGGATTTTGTCATGCAATATATAACTATGGGTATTGATGAGCACACTACTTCTTTGCTGCTATGGACATACTCTACTATAGCGACACATATAGAAATAGATAAATAAACTATGTAGCTTCTAAGAAATGACTGTCCAGAAGATGGCAACTAATAAATATGTGTTGCATTGGTAGACATGTAATAATTCTAGTTTAGACAAATTAGGAAATGATAGTAGGAGATTTAACTCTAACATTATTGCTGGCCGAAATCCCCTCCCTCTCTCCTATTTAGAACGGGCTAAGCCCCATTTGTTGATGGGTTTTTTTGCTTTGTTCTTTGTTTCGTCATTGTTTTGTTCTTTAGTTGTGCCAGACAAACACAACCATTGTAACCTCAATTTGAGAGCTTTTCTTTATCTATATCTATTCTTCCATAGAGTGTAGGAATTGTAATTCGTATTAAGATTTATCGTGCTTCATAGCAAGACTAATAATCATTTGGAGTTGGTTCAGCGATTGCTAAGGCGTACTTCGGTTGTAGTCGGATCGTGAGAGTCACCTCCTTCTCAATTACTCTCACTGAAAGATCGAGCACTTTGTTCCTATTAGGTATGGTATTAAGATTTTACAAAATCACACTGTTAATTAATTTAAGAAATTTAGTTGGTTTTACCTTTTGAATGATAGATTAAAGAATTGATAAATTAAATACATAAGTATAGAACACATAATGTATATTAGACCACATAAAGTATATTAGACCAATAGAATAGTGGTTGTGGTTTTGTCAACCTACATGACCATAATACCTAGGATGGGATTTATGTCAAACATATGTGGTTTGTGCAATTGAAACTACAATACATGGTGTGTTATATGAAATTTACTCTCATTATTGTTGACATTATAAATTAAAAAGTTTTAAATTTTAGATTGAACTAGTAAATGCATATGCTTTGTAACAGGAAGGATGCACTGGCCAATGCTTCCAGCCCATGCTTGAGGGTAGTTCGGTCCTTTTTTTAAGCTTGTGACAATGTTGTTTAGTTTTTTTCTGTATTGATTTTTTTAAAACGGTTTTGAGTTCAAGTTTTCTTTGCCGGGTCAGTGTCATGGGTGGACCCAGCGTGGGGCATGGGGTATACCTGTACCCAAAATTTTCTCAAACACCCTTAGATTTATTAGGTATAACGCATATGATTTGTTGAGTTAGACTAACTATAATTGATTCTAGAATTGTAAAATAGAGCCAAAAAGCTCCAATCCAAACAGCTACATTTGTTTACAAGTATTTTTGTTAGTAACATTCTTCATAGTCAATGTTATTTTGCTTTGGTAAAAAGCTTTAGGTTTATCTATATATTGATGCTTCTCTTCAAGTTTGTACCCTCGTCTTGCAATCCTGTGTCCGCCACCTGTAGTGTGGTTTAGTTTTTCTATCATTGTTTTTCTTGGTAGGACATTTCTTTTTGCCGTTTTGCATCCATTTTTCTCATGGGAGGTGTTGTTTTCTTCGGTGGACCTGAAAATTATAAGATTCTAAGGACAATTTTATTTTATTTATAGTTCCAAAGAACAAAATTAGTAATTACAAAAATTATATATATAATCAATCCTAATATTTCTGATAACTTTCAATTTGATACGAAGCCAATACTCGATTTGTATTCTCAGTTTTAGCTTTTTCACGAGTTAAAAATTGTAATTAATATCAACCATATATTTTCCATGTAAATTCGGAACTAAAAAGTACCGTGTATATGGTTTTGAATCTTCATTATAGCTTTTCATGATTTAATATAATAACTCTACAATTAATGATTAATAAATATGGAGGTAAACTCCTGATCCTTTTCCTCAAGTTGCCAAGCATGCCCCAGAAAAGAAAAGGGTAAGGGTGAGTTGTAGATTGAAACTTTTTTTTTAGAGGAGACTGAAGCTTTTTGTTCGATGAGGACTTTTTCGGTCTCCTATGGGCTCTAAAGGCTCAAGGGGCGTAATCCCTAAAGGAGTCATCAGAGCCCAACTCAGCCCACGTACACTACCCCCAGCCCAACCAAACCATCCGCGAACCCTAGACACACCCGCTCAGGCCATCTCGTCCGTCCATTCATCATCCGACGCCCCGTAACCAAACCCGCCGCTGTATAAAACCTCTCCCAGCCGCTCCTCCACAAAACCCTAGTCCTCAGCAGCCGCGCCCTCATTCCCTCGCCTCTCCTCTCTCCTCCTCCCCACGGCGGCGGCACGATGGCGGATTCGACGGCGAGGACGGTGAAGGACGTGAACCCTCATGAGTTCGTCAAAGCCTACTCCGCCCACCTCAAGCGCTCCGGCAAGGTAGACAACCAGGCCCTCCCTTCCTTCCCTCGCTCCACGCAGATCCGACGCTAGAGGGCGACTTCTTGGTAGATCATGGGTGTGGTCGCCCCTAATTTGGATTGGTGTTGCTAAGCGTGTGCGGATGCAATCACGGTTTCCTTTGCTACTGCGGTTTAGGAAGAACCACCCGATCTGTTCGTTCCGTTGATGCGGCGTTGCTTAGTGTAGCTATGTCAAGAGAGGTGCCGTTCACTACCCGTTCAAGTTTTGATTTTGATGCAGTATGTATATTTTTCATGATTAGGGTATGTGGGTGAGGCTGCAATGAGATCTCGTCTCTAATTGGACCATAGTTATTCACTTATTTGTAGCTAGGCCGGGAGGTCCTATTGTTATGCAACCTTTGAGTATCTGTTTACCAGTTCGTACTGTGTTTTACTTGTTCCGTTGTGTTGAGCTAAATACAAGATGTGGTTTATTGTTGGTCAAGCATGTATACAAATGTTTGAAGTTAGTCATAAAAATGTTTCCGTTGTTATGGTGATATTGACTACTGCTGCACGAAGTCATCACATGGTGCTTGTGGAATATTCACGCTGATCACAAATTGCAGGAATTACTTATTCTGTTTAGTTTTATGTTAAATTTATCATTTGCTGCACTGTGCTGCTGGTTTTAGTTAGCACTTTTGATGCTATAAAAACAAAGCTTTGTAATTATGTTAGAGGCAAATTACAACTACGATTGGAAAATATTTGTTCCTTGCCTGCACGATTTGCATTAATTGGCCTATGTATATGTTCCTTGTTCATAATTTTGACAATTGAAATTCTCTTTTAGATGGAGCTCCCTGAGTGGGTTGACATCGTGAAGACTGCGAGGTTCAAGGAGCTCTCTCCTTATGACCCCGACTGGTACTACACGAGGGCTGGTGAGTACCCTGTGTTTTTTTGCATCCTTCTTGTTCCTTCATCAACTTGAATGCCTGAGCATAGCACTGTTTTTTTTGAAAGGAATCACAGCAAGGGGCCTGACCATAGCACTGTTAATCTGATTGTGACTTTTTGCTTGTGTTCTGTAGCCTCGATGGCAAGGAAGATCTACCTGAGGCAGGGAATTGGTGTGGGTGGCTTCCAGAAGATCTACGGTGGCCGCCAGAGGAACGGCTCTTGTCCCCCGCACTTCTGCAAGAGCAGTGGCGCTATTTCACGCAACATCCTGCAGCAGCTACAGAAGATGGGCATCATTGATGTTGACCCCAAGGGGTAAATTACAAGTGCTTCATGCTTTACTTCTAGGCATAACACCTGTTATGATGATTTTTGTGTGCTAATTTATGTCTTGTGCTGATCTATTGCAGTGGAAGGCTCATCACCTCCCAGGGAAGGCGTGATCTGGACCAAGTGGCTGGAAGAGTTGCTGTTACCCCCTGAACAGATCCATGGTTCTTCACCCATACTGCCTGTCATGTTTGGTGGTTGAGTTGGCTACAGTTTATTTGCAGTTTTGAATTAGAACATGCCCTATCTTTGTTGGTTGAGAGAATTGAAAGTTGGATGCATCTAGTTATGATACTGCAGTATGTCTTTTTGTTTTTCCTGAACTCCTAATGCACTGTCACTAGTTATGGACAAAAGGAATATTCTATGGAATGCCTGCGGTTTATTCTAGCGGTGCTGATTCACTGAAGTGAAAACATGCCGTGTTTTCTCTGTTCTGGCATCAAATGTCACTAGTAGTTAAGTATCATGGGCAGAACTACTTGTAGTATAGTTTCTCTACTTCTCATGTTTACTCATCAGTTGTCAACTTGTCAAGTGATTGCTCAGTTATCTTGTCAAGAGATTGTTATCTCACTCAACTTCTGGAGCGACTGAGATTCGACTTTGCAAAACCATATTAGTAATTCCGTTTCCTCAGCCCAACGATGAATTGTACTGTTATAAACAGCTAAGTTGTACCTTAGCTTTAGATTGGACTTTGATCCTCGGCAGTAGCTTTTGGGCATTAGAGCAACTCGAAAGCACACCTTATATGATTCTACCCTAAAAATTAGCAAAAAATTCATCTCTACCCTAGAAGAAAAATTAGCAAAAATTTCAACTCTACCCTACAAGTTAGCAAAAATGAGCCAAAAGCAGGCTCCAACGGTTGATCCTCTCTAATATGGCGCAGTGTCATTGATCTGAATGGATATATGATAGATATGAACTAGAGCATGCAGCAAAATGGGGAGTAAGCTTGGATGGTGAGGCTTTCATTTCAATGCTTTCTATTTCTATGAATAGGAAGATAGAAATAGGGAGCTCATTGGAGAGGCTCCATTCTTTACTTACAGCTTCTCTGATACTACTTATTCGTTTTTAGCTATTAAACGCTGTATTTTTTATAAATATATTTTATATATAAGTTTTTTTAAAATCAAATAAATCTATTTTTTAAATTTATACTAATTAATACTTAATTAATTATACATTAATAATTTTTTTCGTGTCACAAAAAGCTAATATCAACCCTTGATTTGAACGGATCTTATGGCAAGTATGGCCTTAAGATGCCAAGAGGACACAAACTCACGTGACAAGGTAGAGAAGAGAAGAGAAGAGAAGAGAGAGACAAGAAGTTATCTAAGAGATAATCTCTATACACATTTTAAGACGAAAAAAAGAAAAATAGTAGATTGAACAAACAAATATTGTGGATAGTGCATTAGAATTAAATATTGTGGATGTGTATTAGAATTAGTATAGAGGTAATGTATATACATTACCTCTTAATTTATAAATTGATAATATGAACAAAATTAGAGTCACGTCTCTTATACAACTTTCTTGGGCCACGTCCTGGCCGTTCGAGCAGAATCTGACGTATCGTTGGTCATTTCTTCTGGCTTTTCTATCTTTTTTGAGCAAAACAACGATATGCACAGCTGCCAACGAAGCAACCATATACTGAAATGGATTCGTCGGAGGAGCCGCAACGTAACAGAGTTCTCAGGTATTTAGCCGAATACCCATATTTTTTAGGAAGTAGCAATGCATCATAGTCATAGCATATAGCTCTTGTTGGCCGGTTGGTTAGTAGGTGATTCACCCATTCAGTCAGTACCATACGTTTAATCAGCCTTGTATACAGATGCAGTAGCAAACCCGTACCATTAATGTGATACGGGCTACTATTGTCGTTTGCGAACGTCAAAATTCATTTTTAGTAATTAATTGGATGATTTTTTTACTCGTCCATATGCTACTTAATGGACTTAGGTAATCTTTTAGGACTTTGTTTAGCCCTTTTATATTCTGCTACATATTTTTGATGTTTTACTTATCCAAAATGAACCAAACTTGTTACTATTTGGTATATAACTGCGAGTGTTGGAAGCGTTAATTTCGTTATGGTTCTTCGATTGAATAACATGACTATATTTGATTTATATAGTTGACAATATGCACATTGTATAATTCCAACTAATCATTCGTATTTTAATGACAACCGTATTTCATCTTTAAAACCACTACATTTAGAGGGCAAGGGGCAAGGTTCGATTCCTATGTTCCTCTCGAATTTGTGTATAATTTCGACTTAACCATATTCCATATTTCATTCTCGACAACACTACATTAAGTAGGATAGGTTGCATTCCCATGGTTCCTCTTTATTTTTAATAGGGTAAGGCTTGATCTTGTGCTGGCACTCCTCATGGAGGTGGAGCTCGTGCGGTGCGGTTCCTTCCACTCCAAATGTTCAATGTACTGCTCAGCAATCCCAGACGTTAGATTGTACTTGGACGGCCAAGATGTGGTCTAATGCCCACGCAAAAGTGCTTCTCCACGGCAGAGGAAGGACTCACGTTAATCCTTATGATCTTATCCATCGTCACTGTATTTCGCACGGTCTGCCGGCCAGGGAGTAGGGATGGATTTTGATCAGATATGCATGGAATCGAATTGGCATGAAGTGTGACCATTGGCATGAAGTCCATATCAAAGTGTGAGTAGGGATGGATTTTGATCAGATTCCAAACAACAATAGTGTGACCATTGGCATGAAGTCCATATCAAAGTACATAACATTCAACTCCAAGGGAACTAAAATTAAGCAACATTTCTAGCAGTAAGCTACACGCAGTAGCATGCTAAGTGAACTAAAATTAAGCAAAACACTTGGCAGCAGGTAGTAGCATTCCCAGTAGTAGGCGGGAGAACAAGAAGCACCAATCAGTCAAGCACCTCTTCTCATCTTAAAAAAATGATGAGATTTATTAATAGCGTACATGTATAAATTTTACACAATCAAATACAAGGAATGAGAGCTCATGTACTAGTAACTTAATTTTGAGTGTGGAATGATCTAATGAAAAATACAAAAAGAATAATCAGTCACCAAAAGAAAGAGCAATCCTAATTTTCTTCCAGATCGATAATGTCATCACCATCCACAATGTAGTCTAGTCTATTGACTTTACCATTTCTACCCAGATCAGCTAAATCATCAAAAATTAAAGATACAACACTTTGATATGAAATAAATAGCCAAAAAATATATGGGGAAATCAACCATGACTAATCATTCACATACAAACACGCAGAGAAGAATAGCAGTGACAATTACCCTTTCTTGTTGCTCTTATCCAATTATTGGTACAAATAAGTGTCTCAACAACTTGAGGGTCCAAGGCTATGATATTCATGAACAACTCTTCCTCAGCATTGAATGTAGATTCAGATGCTACTGTTGATGCAGGAATAGTCAAAACATCCCTTGCAATTCTAGCAAAGAAAGGATATTTTGTACCATGGGCCTTCCACCATCAAAATGTTGAAGTAGTCACTATCTTTCCAACTTAGCAATGGTTCATTGCTATATTGATCTACTTCAGTCTACTCTTGGCCAATCTCAGTGCTGTTCCTTAGAAATGAACTTAATATTTTTCTTTTTGTTCCTCGTTTAAGTTCATATAGCAATAAGAAGTCATTTATAGCAGTTCTAACTTCAGTTTGTTACACAGGGTTAGTTTCCGAAGAACCAAACATGAAGGCATAAGATACATAAAGCTTTTGCAGTATTTTTTTAAATTCATACATATCATCGAATCCATAATCATCCGACATCTCACTATAATAAAACTCAAGCACCTTCATCTTGTACTGAGATCTAAGAAGCATGCAATAGCTAGTGTAGTATTACTCATCTCCTAATACTTGTTAAATTTCTCCTTCATGGACTTTGCCATATAAACAATGAAATTGTCACTGCTTTTCAGCCACTCAATAATCTTGAGGTTAATTTCACAAAATTCTAAAAAGAACAAGTTAGCTGTTGGATAATGAGATCCTAAGAGCAGTGTGCTGGCCTCATAAAAGATTTCCAAGCAGTTGCATAGGGCAGCAGCCTTGTCCCATTCTTCTCTTGAAGGAGCATGTTGACCATATTTGTAGGGATGGAGTAAAAAAATTCTTTGAAAAACTCTTTTAAAGTGAAGAGCATCTGCTGGCATTAAGTAGGTTGAATTACATCTAATGGACACTATAAAGAAAGACCTCTTTCTACTATTCCCATATCAGCAACTTGCTTAAAAAATAACTCTGCTTGCAAAGGTGAGCTCTTAACAGTGAGGACTAATGCACGAATGTTTACAATAATAGCTGAAATTATACTCACACCATCCCTAGCAAGGAGGGCAATAATATGGGCAACACATCGCACATGAAAGAACTTGCCACCACCGTGTATAGAACCTTGATTCTTAAGAGCAAAAATGATAATGTCCACAAACATCATTTGAAGATGCATTATCTAAGGTCAGTGCAAATAATTTATCTTCAAGGTTCCATGAGGCCATATTTTGCATAAATGCAACAATCAAATTTGCTCCTGTATGCCTCCCTTGAAGATGCATGAAGTTTATAATCCTTTTATGTATCTTTCATTCATTATCAATGAAATGACAAGTTACACATAGATACCATCAGAAGCCTATACATCCATAGTACAGCTAAACCGACAGTCAAGAGTGACAAAATAGTAAGAAGATTTTTGTTCTCATAGATATCCATTATCTTGGTTCTACTACCCTTGCGGCCCATTATTGGGAATGTGGGCATAAAGATCTAATAAAATTATTTGTATACTCATGTTCACAAAAGTTGATTAGATACTCATGCATGATAATTGCAAGATAGTATTTTCTAACACTTATTTTCTCATCATACTTCCAAGCATATAAACTCAATTTTTTATGCTAGGTTTTACCTTTTTTTTTCCATCATGAAATGAATAGTAATGGTTCCATGGGCGCGTGCTACCTTGATTGCTTGGGCACAAAGAACATCATCATAGTATATACATGCTGCCGTCGGCTTCTTGATAACCATGCCATTCACTGTTTCTTTAACAAACAACTCAGTGAAATGCTTCCAAATTGCTGAAGTTTTCCTCTTTGTACGCCTCATTGTTAGACTTGTGATTCTAGGCCACATAGCTCATGTTAGATTCGGCCCGTGCCGCCTTGTTGGTCTGTTCAGCCTACTCGACCTGATATATATATACTCTACCCGTGCGCTCGCGGCCGTCTGTGGAAACCTTAATCCCTATTCTTCGCATTGCGCGTTCACATGGTATCCTACTGCCGTAGCTCGAGTCTGATTCTCTCGCTGCTCGGTCCCTCCGCCGTTTCTACCCACCTAGGCTTGCCACTACTTGATTTCATTACTCGTGCACACCTCGTCGTCGGTGCTGCCGCCGCCACTGAGATCTCGTCAAGCCCTATCGCTATCAACCCACACTCTCACCACCGATGCCGCGTCGCTACTGCTGCTGAAGAGTGTACTCAGATCCATGACTCCTGACACTCAGCGCGAGGTCACTAAGCTCGAGGCCGATACCGCCCATCGGAGGACGACCAAGGACCGGGAAATCACTCTCGCCGCACATGAGGCCAAGCATGCGGCTATGCACGTGCAAGCCCTTGTTGTCCTCAACATCAAAATCCTTATCCCAGAGACACTGGATCGCGTCGCCAACAATTATAGCTAGTGGTGAACACTCTTCCTTGATCGGGACGAGACAACCACGGGAGCTACACCAATCCGTGTCCCCCAATCATTGCCATGGTTTCTATGGCAAACCTGCTCCTCACCATGGCACCAACACCTTCAACTCTGAACCTCATTGTGGCGGTCGCCCCTCTAGAGCTCCCTTCCTCAACCCTTAGGCTGGAATAGTACAGCTGTGGCCGTATCCCTACGGCCCCAGCCGCACTCCAGGGACACCCCCGTGCCTACCTACCTCGCCGTTCGAGCCCCCTGCCGCTCTCACTACCTTGGCCTGCCTCTTCTACTACGCTATGCCACCAGGCTCTAGCCCTCCTCCGAGTTTCACCTACGGGGGCATGCCCTCGTCGCCGCCAGGCTCTGTGTGTGGGGGTCTGCCTTCCTCATCACCAGGATTCGCTTGCGGTGGGCCGCCTGCTTAACCATTGGGGTTCGACACTCTCCTGGTCTTCGGTACTACGTCACCTGCTTCGCCAGTATCGTCGCCGAGCTCCTGGACCCTGATGGCCGGCCTCTCGTGGGATCAAACCTCTCTCATCAACAATTTTAACACTCTATCCCTAACTCTATCAACCTCCAATGAGTGGTATGTCGACTCCGAAGCCGACTCCCATGTGGTCAACACAGCTGTTATACTTCTTCTCATCATCCATCTCCTTTCAACCCTTCGTCAATCATTGTAGGAAATGGAACACTGCTCCTTGTCATTGCTGTTGGGTCATCCACCATCTCTACGCCACAACGATCTCTTGTTCTTTCTAATGTTCTAGTAGCTCATAGCATCATCAAAAACTTAATTTCTATTCGTCGTTTCACTACTGGTAACAATTGCTCCATTAAGTTTGACCCATTTGGTCTCTCTGTGAAGGACCTGCAAACTTGGAGCATGATCACTAGGTGCAATAGCATGGGTGATCTCTACCCGTTCCTTGCGTCTGTTATCAGCTCACCTGTGCTCATTGCCACTGCTTGCTCTACCACCATCTAGCATTGTCGTCTCGGTCGTCTTGGTTTAGCAACTTTATCTCAACTTATAAACTCTATAGCTATTTCCTATAATAAACGTACCTCTGATCATGTATGTCACGCCTGTCAATTAGGTCAGGATGTGTGCCTTCCTTTTTGCAAGTCCACCTCTCGTGCGCTTCACCCTTTTGACCTTATCCACTGTGTTCTTTGGTCCTCTCTTATGGTTAGTGTGTTGGGTTATAAGTATTATCTTGTTATTCTCGACGATTGTACTCATTATACATGGATGTTTCCTTTTCACGTCAAATCCAATACCTTTGGCGCCCTATCGAACTTCTTTTCATATGTGCACACTCAGTTTGGCATTACTATCAAGCAAGTCTAGTGCAACAACTGCCGGGAGTTTGACCATTCCTTGGCCAGCACGTTCTTTCTCACTAATAGAGTCATTTTTCACATGTCCTGTCTATACATCTCCTAGCAAAATGGTCGAGCTGAGTGGACTCTTCGCACTGTCAACAATATCATGCGCTCCCTCCTCTTTCAGGCCAGCCTTCCCCCCGCTTACTAGGTCGACTCCCTTCATACGACCACATACCTCCTCAACCTTCATCCCACTACAAATCTCCATGGCCTCACACCCTTTTTTGCCCTTCATCGTACACATCCTTCCTACACTTATCTCCGTGTTTTCGTTTGTGCCTGCTACCTCAACCTTTCCTCAATCACTCTATATAAACTCTCTCCGCGCTCCTCCTTGTGCATCTTAGTTACTCCACTGATCATAAGGGGTACCGCTGTCTCGACCTCCACTCCAATAGGATTATCATGTCTCAACATGTTGTGTTCGATGAGTTCTTCTTTCCTTTCTCCGATATGTCCATTGATCCTACCACTCTCGATTTCTTGGATAGTGATGACTACTCCACTTTGCCCATTGGGCCTCATATAATGTCTGTAGGTACACCTCCTAGGAGCGTCTCTACTGGTGCTGTCAGGTCACCACGGCCCTCCTCTACTATGGGTTCTACTTTACTGTAGGTGCCACTGCCCCTAGGGACGCTACACCCTAGGTTGTTGCTAGCGACACAATCGGTCCTCTCGCACTGCAGACACCCCTGGTTGCCCAAGGCACGTAATTGAATGTACCATTTCCATAGCTCCGCGAACATTCATGCCCATCACCAACATGCACAGCATGTGCACCCGAGCCAAATCTGGATTCATTCATTCAGCTTGTTGACCGCATTAACCTTAACATGGCAGTTCTCTCTCCCATCCCGAATTCCTTCAAATTGACGCTGTCTGATCTAAACTGGTGTGCTGCTATGTAGTCTGAATTCGATACTATCTAGGCAAATGATACATGGACACTGCTACCTCACCCTCCTAGCATGAATGTCGTCACTGGAAAGTAGATTTTTTACCACAAGTTTTAGGTTGATGGATCCCTTGCTCACTATAAAGCAAGATGAGTCCTCTGGAACTTTACCCAATGCCCTAGCCTCAACTATGATGAGACCTTCAGTCCAATTGTGAAGCCCACTACCATTCGTGTGGTTCTTAGTTTGGCTCTCGTACTTTTGGCCTATACATCAACTCGACATCAAGAATGCCTTCTTGCATAGGACATTGACAGAGACCGTGTACTGTGCCTAGCCATCCGAGTTTGTTGATCTATCATAACTCAATTATGTCTGCCTCCTAAACTGTTCTCTTTATGGACTTAAGAAGGCCTCACGAGCTTGGTACAATTGCTTTGCTTCTCACATCACCTTCCTTGGATTTGTTGAAACCAAGTCTGACACCTCACTATTTATCTATCGTTATGGCACTGATATGGCCTTCTTGTTTTTCTATGTCAATGATATTATTCTCATGGCCTTCTCTAAGCAACTCCTTTAGCAGATTATCTTAGCTCTTAGGCAAGAGTTCTCTATAATAGATATGGGCCCACTTCATCACTTCCTGAACATCAGTATCGATTGTCGGGACAACGGTTTGTTTTTCTCACAACGATAGTATATGTTGGACATTCTGGACCATGTCGGTATGTGCAAATGTAAGCCCTGTAACACCCCAGAGGACACTTGATCCAAACTATCCAAAAATAGAGACTCGATACCTGATCCCACTCACTATAGGAGTATTGCAGGTGTGCTCTAGTATCTCACTTTTACCTGACCTGACATTACATATGCCATTCAGCAGATCTGTCTATATATGCACAACCCTCGAGATCCCCATCTTACCACCATGAAGCAGATATTGCGGTATCTACAAGGTACCCTGGATCTCGGTCTTCATCTTCACCGGACTATCCCGACCGATCTCACGGTCTTTACTGATGCTGATTGGACCGGATGCCTTGACACTCACAAATCTACCTCAAGATATGCTATCTTCCTTAGGGACAATCTCGTTTCCTAGTCTTCCAAGCACCAGCTAAAAGTGTCCCGCTCTAGCACTAAAGTCGAGTACCGAGCCGTGGCCAATGGCGTTGCTAAAGCTTGCTGGTTATGTCAGCTTCTCTAGGAGCTTTACTGCCCGGTTCACCGTGTTACCATTGTATACTGCGACAATATTAGCGCCGTCTACCTCTCCACCAACCCCGTTCAGCATCAGCGACCCAAGCATGTGGAGATCGACCTACACCTCATTCGTGAACGCATCGCTCTTGGTGAATTTCTTATCCTCCATGTCCCTACTTCATCCTAGTATACCGATATTTTTATCAAGGGTCTGCTGACGTCCGTCTTCATCGAGTTTAGGTTTAGCCTAAATATTCGCCGTGCTTCTAGTTCTGACTATGGGGACATGTTATACTTGTGATTCTAGGTCGCACGACCCATGTTAGATTCGGCCTGTGTGGCCTTGTCGGCCTAATGTATATATACTCCGCCCGTGCGCTCACAGCCGTGTGTGGAATCCGTAATCCCCATTTTCATATCGCGTTCACACTCACTTTGGTGGATGAAGTTCCTCCTGTTGAGGAATCAATAGCTGCACCAGTTGCTTCTATATCAGCCTCTATGTCCTCTCACTTGTATTTATATTGTTGCTGTCATTTAGCTCTCCTCTATTTACAGATTGAACTGACTTTTGCGAGAAATAAAATTGATATAAAAAATGCAGTAGAAGATGGTAGAATAATTGTTTGCAAAAATTACATCAAATGGATGTAGCTGTTTATTTCTTGATGGCCTTGTGTATTTTGAAACCATGTTTATTAATCTACTTCACTTGTTCTTTTTGCTTATAATTCTGTACATGACAAGGTTAGATATTAGAGAGGCTGGTTAGCTCAGATCATATTATAGCTATCTTCTTTTTTTTCTTGATGTGCTCTATGGCAATATAGAATAATTAAACACAAATGTTTCAACAATATGTTTGACCTGTGCATTTTGTTCACACTGATTCATATAAATGGTTTAACAAATGGTCCAACTCATCGAACACATGTCATAAGCATGCTGAATAGTTTTTATTGAAAGCACACATGTCGGCTAGTTAATTTTACAGCAGCAGAACAAGCTGCTCTATTTATATTTTTGCAAAATCACAAAGATCAACCAGGCAGATAACAAGCTGCTCTATATTTATTTTCTAGATGTGGATGAACAGCTCCAAAGTGGATCAGTAGGTACACGAATATTTCATAGAAAATTTCCAGAGATAATATGAGCAGGCAATAAAAAACAATATGGAGAGAGAAAAATGGAACAGAAAATTCACATTAGCACTAGATGTTACATTTTTCACATATTTGTCGTCCATTGTTGCAAATCAAGATCCAATATTAAAAAATATTAAAAAAAATCTCTTTCAGTAGTTTAAGTTAGAGAGGAATTGTCGTAGGTGTATGAAGGAGTGTAGGAGTACAGATTTAAAGAGAAAAGCAATAGCATAGTCCTTCATCGGTAGGCTTAACCTTCAATAGGAGAGGCTGATGTGGGAGGAGTAGCTGCCGTGGGAAAAGAGCAACCACTGTAGAGTTGCCACTGTCGTGAGAGGAGTAGCCGTTGTGGGAGAATCAGCCGCTGTTAGAGGTGCCATCGTTGCCCGCCACCACCTAATAGGCATAGGTAGGGTTAAGGTGTGCTGTTGGTCATTGGCCAGTGTGGAGAATTTTAGATGAATGAGGACTGGAGAATAAATTGGTGAGCAGATCATAAGACAGGGAAAATAATTTTGATGCGTTGAGAGAGCGTCTTCATGCAGTGGAGGCATGTGGCGTCTTTGGTGAGAAAATTTGGCTTTGGGGAGGCCTGGGAGTTAAAGCGAAGCGTCGCATGAGAAGTGGTGGATATAAATATATTTGTTTTCATATCCAAATTCAATAGAAGTTCGGATATCCGGTTTTAAATCTGGATTCGTTAAACGAATTCGGATTTTTCCATATCATCATTCACATTTAGTTTGATACGAAGAATATGCACATTCATATTTTATCAGATAAAATACGGATAATTCGGATTTTCTGACATCCACATCCATCCCTACGGGGGAGCAGTGGAAGCCGCTCTCCTCATCCCTCCCCCCCTCGCCCGAGCCGGCGGCGGCTTCTTCCCTGTGCTCTTCAACCACGGCGGTGGCGTCAACATCGCCTCCTCCGTCTCCAGACTCCCTGCTTCTGCTCCAGGGAAGCTTAAGAAGCTCGGTCCTTTCGCATGCCGCTGCCGCGCCACGCCGCAATGGCAGCTCGATTTCTTTGGAACGCAAGCGGGGGCTAAAGCTGAAGCGGAGACAGAACCGGAGGAGGACGACGACCTTCCCCTCCCCGCCGAGAGCAACGACTGGTGCGTCCGCGCGCGCCGCGCCGCTCTGCGCTCCATCGAGGCGCAGGGCCTCTCCTCCTCGCTCCAGCGGATGGTGGACTCGCCCAAGAAGAAGAAGCTCAAGAAGAAGAAAGCCAGCAAGAACGAGAAAAACATCAAGCAGCACAAGGCCGCCGAGCCCAAGCCTCTTTGCGACGGCGACGACGAGGACGAGGACGAGGAGGAAGCCAGCGATCTGGAGACCCTGCTGGCAGGAGGTGGTGAACTGGATGACCTCGAGCTCAGGGTCGCGCAGTTCGCAGACGGTATGTTCGACGAAAAGCGCCAGAGGAACAGGAGCAGTTCATCCAGATGCTCTCCAGCTTCTCGGCAGCCGGTCCGTCCAACAGGACCAAGGAGGTGTCCCTGAACAGGTCCATCGTCGAGGCTCGCACCGCCGAGGAGGTGCTCGTGCTCACCGCGGAGGTGGTCGCGGCTGTTGCAAAAGGCCTCAGCCCCTCCCCGCTCACACCACTCAACATACGTCAAAATTTATAAAGATTAAAAACACTATCAGCTGAAGCACAGAAGTATCCCATTGATATAGGACAGAAGCCAATCAAATTAAAGTAAAAAAAGACTTAGTCTTAAAACAGAAGATTATTCAGATAAGACCGAGTTTAAGGAGGAGCCGTGGTTTACGACAGGGTGGATAGAAAATCTAGTTAGTTAGCCTTTATCTTTGTTAAGAAATAACGTCCGATTGTTGTTATAAATGCGTTGAACTCTGTAAACCTACCTAGAAATATGAAAGAATCAATCTTTTGATCATCCTCGGCACATCGCCATCCTAGTTTATCTAGGTTTCTACCGATGTGGTCTGGCTCTCGACGCGGAGTTACATCGGTTAGGTCCGATCTCTATTAAAGGGGTAAGTCTCGCCACTATCTCGATATGTCTCATTCTACCTAAGACTACATCGGTTAGGTTCGACATCTTAGGCCGATAGGATGTATCGTATCACATCCGTCCAGTATCTATCGGTCTATCAAGCTCTCTCCACCGTTGTCGGTCTCGTGCTGTATCGGTTAGGTTCGACCTACGAGGCCGCCGATGGTAGAATGAGCTTTAGACCTATAGATCTCTATACAGCATTTCATCGGAGTGTTAGCCGATGAGTTATCTATACGTTGAGCGTCACACCTAGCGTATCAGCTCCTCGGCCGATACGCACTAGGTCTGCAGAGACTTTCCTTTGAGCGCAACGCCAAGCGTGTCGGTTTTCCAGCCGATGCGCGCCTGTCTTCAGGGAGACGTTCTCTCATCGGCTCAGCTAGCCGATGGGTTCGCTTCGCCTTTGCTTCAGTACGTTCGATCCGACATCTATCATCTCGTTGTCGTTGACCTCGGTCTCGTACTATCTCAGTTAGATCCAATCTTTGAGATTTAGTGCCAGCGGCGTCGTCACGACGGGTGACGGGTCTCGTGTTGCCATCTCCATCCTGTGCCTCCATCGGCTCTATGGCTGATTGATCAGGGCCTCGTGTTCGCTACACCCGAATGCATCGTATCCTTCATCGACATCCGTCTACGCCTGCATTGGCTCTCTAGCCGATGGAAACGCGTCCTGATTCCTATCAGCGACCAACCGATAGCAGGAGCCATCCAGACACAGCCAATGACTGACTCGATCCTATCGGCAGCTAGCCGATAGCGAGGGCTCGTATCGGTCCATCGTTTGATTGACCCGTTTGCCTCACCTTCTTGTCAATTATAGGGTCAAATTGATTGGCATGCTCGCACCCGCACCGTCACGCCGGAACCGACCGAACCCCGTGACCCCCGGCGCGCGTACCTCGAGCCACGAAGAGAAGTCGACCGGGCTACACAGAGCTAAGTAAACCTGCCAGACGTCAGCGTGCTTGTATCGGGTTCCGGCACGAACACATCGCCACCGCGCTCCACCGTCGCATCGCCAAGAACATAGATACAATGTCCATACTACAGACGCACCGGCTTGCCTTTGCACGCAACAGGGACAAGTCCATGCTCGTGGGGCTGGCAATGGTGGCCCTGCCAGAATGCTCACGGCAGGGTGTTTCCTGTTGGTTAAGCTCTGCATTGTACATTGTACATAGATGAACATACAGGCGCACGAGCCCTGATTTGTGGTCGTCGTGCGGATTGGGCGTAGTGGAAGTGGAAATGGCTCGCACGTGACTTCGGTGATTGGTTCTGGATAAATGCCATAGACGTGGGGATGGACACGTTGTGAACGTGGCACGCGCCTAGAGTGGCACTCTCTGTTTTTGGATCAATAAAAAAGGGAAGTGATCACTAGAAAAGCTACGCCTCTTTGTAGCACAAATTCTCGTGTGTCGCTGTGATTCTTGTGTGTGAGTGTGGCAATTGTAGCTCATCTCCTCTTCTCTATCGTGTGATTGCAATTACTTGCGACGTCCATCACCGCTCCAAACCTAACAAGTGGTATCAACGATCGAGTTCCACGGAAGCCATGGCCTCACCACCGCGCCCCCTAGGCCGATCCCTAACGAACATTGAGAAGGAGAAGGGCAGCGGCTCTGGCAGCGGGACGCCATCACGCTCGTCTTCTTCGTGCCGCCGATCACGCACGTGCGACACCCGTCGCTCATGCACCTGAAATTCCCGTCCACGGGAGGTGGTGATCGAGCGCGCCATCCGAGAGGGCAGCAGCTTCAGCAACTGGCCGCAGCTAACAAAGACCAACTACAACGAGTGATCATTGTGCATGAGGCTAAAGATGCATGCGCGTCATATCTGGGAGGCCGTTGAGCATGATGACGCAGAGTACGACGGTGACCACAGCGTGCTTGACGCGATCTGCAGCGTTGTCCTGAAAGAGATGGTGCCTGCGCTTGTGACCAAGGCAATCGCAAAGAAAGCCTGGGAAGCAATCAAGACCCTCCGCATCAGCGACAACCGCGTGCAAAAGGCAACAACGCAGAACCTCCACGCCGAGTATGAGGCAATCACTCTACACGCTGGAGAAGCGATTGAGGACTTCGCGCTCCGCCTGATTGGAATTGTCCAACGGCTAGCAACCTGGGCGATCCCGAGCCAGACACCAAGGTCGTGGCAAAGTACCTGCGCGTCATGCGTCCGAGGTACAAACAACTTGTGATCTCCATAGAAACTC
The DNA here is from genome assembly GCA_030770085.1 of Oryza coarctata. Taxonomy (NCBI): domain Eukaryota; kingdom Viridiplantae; phylum Streptophyta; class Magnoliopsida; order Poales; family Poaceae; genus Oryza; species Oryza coarctata. The sequence goes on from CM061466.1 coordinate 17,276,966, forward strand.
TGCTAGACATCTCCCACTTGTTCACCAAGGAGGTCACCGGACGGCTAAAGGCGGCAGACGATGTCGAACTTGTGCCACCTCAAGCTACTGGTGGCAAGTTGCTGCTCACGGAGGAGCAATGGCTAGAGAAGTACAAGAAGCAGGAGCCTAGCCATGGTAGCTCCAACATCGCAGGTCGTGGGAAGGCGTGTGGTCGTAGCAAGCCACGTGGCCACGGCGGCGAAAATGACAATGACGGGCGCGGCGCTGCTGGCATGGCTCACGCTGGGCTGGATGATGAGTGTAGGCATTGTAGCAAGAAAGGCCATTGGGCCCGGCACTACCAAGGAAAGTAGAAAGTGGAAGGGCAGGCCCATGTGGCCCATGACGATGAGCCCACATTGATGCTCGCATATGGAGTAGAGGAGGGGGACTCGACCCTAACCCTATCCACTCCTCCTTAGCCACTGCTCTCGTTCCCCATTCTCGACACGCATGCCGCCGCCCCTACTATTGCTGATCTCACGCAGCACCCCATCACTGGCGCCACAGCTGCCGATGGTGCCGCGCCGCACCTAGGCGAGTTGCTGCCGCTCCCCAACTCTAACCCCACTGCTATCACTGATACCACAGCGCACGAGGTCGAGCCTGCACCGGCTCCAAACCCCTATGCTGCCATCGTCACCAACGCCGCCCCAACATCACACCAGCTTGAGCTCGTGGAGACCAAGGTACTCACCGCCTTCGATGGAGTAGAGGACCGGGACTCGAAGCGATGGGTCCTAGACACTGGAGCCACCAATCACATGACCGGCTCACGCGACGCCTTCACCCACCTCGACACCAGCATCACTGGCACGGTGCAGTTTGGCAACAACTCCATCATCAAGATCGAGGGTCGCGACACTATCCTCTTTGCCTACAAGAACGGGGAGCACTGCACCCTTGTCAACACGTACTTTATCCCTCGCCTCACTATAAACATCATCAACGTCAGCCAACTCGATGAGGTTGGGTTCAGGGTACTTGTCGAAGGAGGAGTGATGCGGATCCGCGACGAGGAGCACCGCCTGTTCGCTAAGATTCACCGGAGCCCGAGTCGACTCTATGTGCTCGACGTCAACATAGCATGTCCAGTGTGCCTGGCAGCGCATGCAACGGAGGACACATGGCTGTGGCACGCTCACTTTAGGCACGCCAACTTCGACGCACTAAGGAAGATGGGGTAGTAGAAGCTCGTTCGAGGCATGCCGGTGCTCAACCAAATCGAGTAGGTATGCGATGCCTGCCTGGCGGGCAAGCACCGACGCATGCGGTTCCTGTAGCTTGGACTGGCGCGTTCCACCGAGGTGCTTCAGCTGCTCCACGGTGACCTTTGTGGCCCTATCACGCCACTGACATCGAGCGGCAACCACAACTTCCTCTTGCTTTTCAACAACTACTCACGGTACATGTGGATCGCGTTGCTGCCCTCCAAGGACACGATAGCCGTGGCGTTCAAGCGCATCTAGGCCATGGTGGAATGTAAGACTGGCAAGTAGGTTCATGCGCTTCGTACGGACCATGGTAGTGAGTTCCTGGCAGTGTCGGCATCCGGCGCGAGGTCACGGCACCTCACTCACCCCAACAGAACGGCGTTGTTGAGCGATGCAACCAATCAGTGGTTGGAGTTGCCCAGTGCATGCTTAAGGCTAAGCAGCTGCCTAGCGTGTTCTAGGTGAGGCGGTCATGACGGCCGTCTAACTCCTCAATCGGACCACATCCAGGAGTGTTGGTGGCAAGACGCCATACCAACTCTAGACTGACAGTGCCTTGAGCGTCTAGCATCTGCGCACCTTTGGCTGTATCTCCCATATGAGGATCATGGTGCCGAACTAGAAGAAGTTCAATGACCGCAGCAAATGAACCATCTATTTTGGGTACGAAGCCGAGTCCAAGGCGTACCGCATCTTCGATCCAAGGACGCGGAGTGTGCACATCAACCGCGACGTCATGTTCGACGAGGCAGCGAGCTGGGACTAGAGCATAGAGCCCTGACGGTGCCATGACGGACTTCAGAATCGTGTTGGAGTCCGGTGCACAGGAGCCACTAGGCACCATGATGTCTATCACCACCACAACGACGACCACTCTGGGCTCCACCATGACGTCGCCCTCGCCATCCACTTCCCTAGCAACCCACAGCGCCGGATAGGCGTCGCCCGCTACTCTAGCACACGCTGCAGGAGGAACAGTGGTGTTTGCATCACCACCTGAAGACTATGATGTGAACCTTGATGTTAATAATGATGAAGATGCGCCACTCCGTTTCTGTAGGATCGACAACGTGTTGGGCCCTTCAACAACACCGGGCTAGCCCAACAAGAGCTGAAGGAGCACCTGCTTCTGGCTAGCGACGTCGAGTCGACCAGCTTCACCGAGGTGCAGGAGCATGAATGTTGGCGCCACGCCATGCTCAACGAAATGATGGCAATTGAGGTGAATGACACATGGGAACTTGTCGACCGACCGCCTCGAGTCCAACCCATTGGGCTCAAATGGGTGTACAAGGCAAAGAAGGACGCTGCTGGGATCATCTCTAAGTACAAAGACTGGCTGGTCGCGAAAGTCTACGTACAGCGACAAGGTGTTGACTTCGACGAAGTCTTCGCTCTAGTGGCGCGCCTGGAGTTTGTACGACTACTTCTTGTGCACGCGACGAACGAGGGGTGGGACATCCACCACATGGACGTCAAATTGGCCTTCCTCAACGGCAAGCCGCAGGAAGAGGTATATGTCGAGCAGCCGCCAGGCTCCATCCTCAAGGGGCATGAAGGCAAGGTGTTTCATCTCGTCAAGGTGTTGTACGGACTTCGTCAAGCCCCCCATGTCTGGTATGCGAAACTGGACAGCTCGTTGCTCAGAATCAGCTTCCGACATAGTGATTCCAAGCATCTTGTGTACCTACGTAGCGAGGGCACTCATCACCTTGTTGTGGGGGTGTACGTTGATGATCTGGTGATCATGGGCGGCTGCATAAGCGACATCGATGAGTTCAAGTCGCAGATGAAGGCCACCTTGTAGATGAGTGATCTGGGGCTGCTGCACTACTATCTCGGTCTAGAGGTGACACGGTCCACAGACGACATCACCCTAGGCCAAAGTGCATACGCTGCAAAAATCCTCTAGAATGCTGGACTGGCTAGGTGTAATCCCAGCCTCATCCCCATGGAGCTCCATCTCAAGCTGAGCAAAGAGAGCACCGCACCCGTCGTTGATGCCACGGCATACAGAAGCATCGTTGGGTCACTACGGTACCTCGTGAACATGAGGCCAGACTTGGACTACTCGGTGGGCTATGTGAGCATGTTCATGGAAAAGCCGACCGCTGAGCATCTGGCAGCCGTGAAGAAGGTGTTTCGGTACATCGCTGGCACACTGGACTATGGCTGCTACTACACGAGAAAGGAGAAGGATAGACATCTCGTGGGCTTTAGCGACAGTGACCATGCTGGGGACATATATACCCACAGGAGCACTACTGACGTCCTCTACATCCTCGGTAGGAATATCGCCACTTGATAGAGCCAAAGGCAGAAGGTCGTGGCCCTCTCCTCCTATGAAGCCGAGTACATCGTAGGGACAACCGCTGCCTGCTAGGGAGTATGGCTTACGTGCCTTCTGTCTGAACTGAAGGCCAAGAGGGAAGGCACGGTGAAGATCTACATCGACAGTGAGTCCGCTATCCAGCTAAGCAAAAACCCTATCTTTCATGATCGTAGCAAGCATATAGATACAAGATATCACTACATCTGTGAGTGCATCCAGAAAAACAGGGTATGGGTCGCCTCCATTAGCATAGCCGAGCAGCTAGCAGACATCTTGACCAAGGCACTGGCGCGAGAACACTTCTGTGAGCTACGCGCTAAGCTAGGCCTTGTCAAACTCAGACAGAAATGCAAAACTGAGGAGGTTGTTGGTTAAGCTCTGCATTGTACATAGATGAACATACAGGCGCACGAGCCCTTATTTGCGATCGTCGTGCGGATTGGGGGTAGTGGCAACAGGAATGGCTCACACACGACTTCGGCGATTGGTTTTGGACAAACGCCATGGACGTGGGGATGAACACGTCATAAATGTGGTGCGCGTCTAGAGCGGCACTTTCTGTTTTTCGCTCAATAAAAAGGGGAAGAGATCATTAGAAAAGCTGCACCTCTTTGCAGCACAAATTCTCGTGTGTCGCTGTGATTCTTGTGTGTGAGTGTGGCAATTGCAGCTCATCTCCTCTTCTCCCGTCGTGTGATTGCAATCGCCGGTGACGTCCATCACCACTCCAAACCTGACATTTGCATCATCTCCTGGGCCTTGTCCAAAATTGGGGGTGACCTGCTCTACTTGCCGGAGATGGATAGGATTGCCCGAGTGGCCATCACCAAGGTTGACAACTTCAATGCACAGAATGTCGCCAATGTAGACGGATCATTCGCTTCCATGCGCCACTCAACACTGGATCTTTTCTCAGCATTGATCCGGAGAGCAGCAGAACTAGTGTACGCTATCAAGGAGCAAGAGCTCGCTCAGTTCTTGTGGGGATGCGCTTCTCTTAACTAGTGCCCCTATCCTCTGCTCGATGCACTTGATACCGCTTGCCAGGATGCTCCCAGTTTCGATTGCCATCTACATGATACAGTGCCTGTCATGTGGCAGAACTCAGCCAGAGAAGCTTCTAGCTTGAAAAACAGTAGAGATGCCTATGCTCTGAACTTTACCTGAGATCAGATTGGAAATATTGCTTGGTCCTATGCTGTTTTAGGCCAAATGGACCGCCCATTCTTCTCAGGTATCTGGAGAACTCTAACTCAATTTATGTTCGCGTCGGATCTCGCGCGCACGGCACGATCACACCGAAGCCTGAGAGGTCTGTTTAGCTCTAGTGTAAATCTGTCAGCTTCTCTCTATGACTCGAGGTACGCGCACCGAGGCCTGAGAGGTCCGCCTAGCTCCGGCGTAGGTACCTCGGCTCATTCTCTGTCTCAACGGTGTAGGTGTGGGCGTGCCAGTTAATTTGACTCTGTAATTGACAAGAAGGTGAGACGAACGGGTTAGTCGGATGATGGGTCGATACGAGCTTTCGATATCAGCTGGCCGCCAATAGAATTGAGGTGGTCAGCGGTCGCGTTCGGATGGCTCCTGCTATCTGCTAGTCGCCGATAGGGATTGGGATGCTCTTCCATTGACTAGAGAGCCAATGAAGGCATAGACAGATATCGACAAAGACATGATGACTCCGGGTGTAGCGAAAGCAAGATTCTGATCCATCGGCCGCAGAGCCGATGGAGTCACCAAAGGGCATTCAGAGAACAACAGAGCACACGGAATCTCTCCTGGTTGCCGACAAAAGCTGTACTGTTCGTTCATCAGCTAGAAAGCCAATGAAGACATATGTAAACTAGCAAGGAATCGTATAAAATACACCGGCTACAAAGCTGATGCTGCTCCGGATATGGTGGGTGATGAACAAGGAGCAGGACCCGCTCCTCCCATAGCACGAGACCCGTCGCCCACCGTGACGACGCCGCTAGCACCGATCTCGAAGATCAGACCTAACCAAGATAGTAAGAGACTGATGCCAACGGCAACAGGACGACAGACGCCAGATTGGTCGTGCTAAGGTAGGGCGGAGCGAATCCATCGGCTAGTTAAGTCGATAAGAGGATATCTTTGAAGATATGTGTGCATCGACTGGAAGGCCGATGCACTGGACGTGACGTTTGATGGAAGTTTCTGAAGACGGGTATGCATCGGCTGAGGAGTCGATACGCTGGGCGTGCTGCTCAAGGTATAGATAACTCATCGGCTAACCATTCCAATGAAATACTGGGCAGAGACCTATAGGCCTACGGCTCAATCTACTATTGGCAACCTCATAGGTCAAACCTAACTGATACAGCATGAGACCGACGATGGTAGAGAAAGCTTGGTAAACCAATAGATCTCGCATGAACGTGATGCGGTACACTCGATCTGACTAAGAGCTCAAACCTAACCGATATAGTCTTAGACAGAATAAGATATATTAGGATAGTGGCGGGACTTACCTCTTCACTAGAGATCGAACTTAACTGATGCTACCTCGTGTTGAGAGCTAGAACCCGTTGGTAAAAACCTAGATAAACTAGGGTGGCGATATATCAAAGTTGTATTAATCGAGAGATGATTTATAGGCTTTTAGGAGTCTATATTTATACCCTAGTATTACAGAGTCTGATATGGTTACAACAATCATCGGGCGTTACTTACTAGTAAAATATAATAAGAAAATATCTATAAACTGAACTAACTAAACCTTCTTATTAATATAAAATACGATTTACATAGATAAATTATCCTGCCGTGAGTTCTACGGCTCCTATTCAGACTCGGTCTCAATTGGATAGCCTTTTATAATTGGACCGAATCCTTCTTCGTTTTCTTAAGTTTTTTTCTGTAGTAATCGGACTCTTTTTTATTGAACCGATCATCTTTTTAATTTTTTCTTAGGCTTAACAATTTGAAAATCAGAAAATTTCATATCAGTATAGAGAAGATATGATGTTTGTTTCACAAGTTTATCTTGCAAATCAGTCCTTGATGCTTGAATACCCACATCTTGGTATGTGCTTACGAGGTGATCTTGAAGAGAATTTAACAAAAACTGGAAGGAGCAAACGGTCCAATCAGAAGATGACCTCATTTCAAAAAGGAGGTTGGGCGTCTCCTATGTTGTACAGGACATGAATGGATTAGAGAGTATACAGTTCACGGCTACACTGTTGATGCCGTGTTGGTTGATGAGAAGCTTGCATTTGAGATAGACGGGCCATCGCATTTCTTAAGGAATTTTGGTATACCTTGCTCCTTTTTGTTGCATTTAATCCGTATGTGCCATTTGTTTTATATCCACATGCTATCATTTTGTCTTGTCCTACTGAAGTGGCAAAGGAGAAACTAATGTTAAACGCATACTTATTTTTCAGGTAAACCATAAGGCCACACAGCATTTAAATGACGTTACATTACTGCTGCTGGATGGAACCTAGTTTCTTTCTCTCATCAAGTGGTTAGTCAAAGTTGGAAAATGGCGACTAGTAATAATTGATCTAAATTTATTCTTTAATTTGCTGTTGATTTATAATTTATTTTACAATTGCACATACCATACGGAATCACCAAAGTATCATATGCAATTATCTAGAGACTAGAATCAACCACTAAAAACTGTCACCATACATTCATTTGCTGGAAAACAACACGCATTTGTTTCTGTACTTGCGCTGCAATCCGTCTAAACCTTGGCCTTTGTGCTCTTGAACTGTTTGAAGGGACACATGTCTGTGTTGCTTTATGCTGTGAATTTGGGTGTTAAGGGATTTTATGGGTTCCTTGAGTAGATGAAGGATGTTTATCATTGTTTTATGATGCATCTTTTTTTTTTTGGTTTTATACAACAATTGCAGTGGGAGAACCTTGAAGGCGAATTTGAGAAATTGGAATATCTGAGGCGGATTTTAGGTTTTGATGCAGAATAAGGCCCACTTCACCATATTTTAGTGCAAGCAACACCATTCTTGACTCTCGAGAGGGTCAATACAACCAAGAACTTGTGGATTGGTGGTAATCATGCAGATGATGGTATCAGCAACCTTGAAAGCACATGAACAGAGTCCTGGCGATGCTATGCCCTTTGCAGGTGAAACGATAGTGTTCATTCATAAGCTGCCTTAGAAGTATTACTCTTGAAATCTCCATTAATTGAAGGGTTAGATGAGATGGTGTATTATAGCTTTCCCATTAATGCCAAGGTTTGAGAGAGGAACATTAGGTTCTGCACCTTACTTTTCTATTGATGATTTGATGCTAATTTAGTTCTTTCGTCAATGGTGAGTTTTTTTTGTGTCAGAGCAAACCTGTTGTTACCTTAAAATCATCTACCTAGAGTTATTTGGATTCGTATTCAGCTTGGATGGATATGTTTTGTCTAAAAAATACCTCAAGTATTGTCATTGCAGTCAATTTTTTATCGATGATTACAAAACATTTAAGTAAATGGCCACTCTGAACTGGTGATGCTTTCATAAATCGTACAGATTGAGTAGGCAACCATAGTTCTAGGTTAAATGGTTAATCTAATTTCTGTATTCTGTTAACTGTTTCAGGTATACTGCTGCAGCGAATTTATTTTGTGAACACTGCAGTTAAGAGTATAATGATGGGCGCAATTGGTAGTCGGTACAACTGGGGGATAGAATAAACTTGACGTTTAAACTAGAGTTGCAATTGGTTATATACTGTGTTGGTTGCCTTCTTTATTTTGGAGGCGCATAACAATTTAGTTTGTGTTTATGCTATTTATGGATTAATGCTTCATTCTATTAATATGATGTAACATAGGAATAAATTCCATTAAATTTTTTTTTCTCAAAAAACGCAGGAGGGCTACATTTTATTTCAGTAAGAAGATAGCAAAAGGTATATACAAGAAAAAAGAGAAAAAAAAAACACCTTTGACAGAGAAAAAGCTTGACCCACCACTAGACCTAATTAAGCGTCCAGCATTAAGGACTTACAAAGGAAGTCATGGAGTGCACGAATGCCTGCATACACCACAAACTACTCTTCGTGTACACTGCTGCTGTCAGAACCACTGTAATAGTTGGATTGGCTTCATCAAGCACGCAGGCCTTGCGATGTTTATAAATTTCTCAAGCAATCAAAATGACCAATGAGTTTAACCCCTTCCTCATTTCTTTAGGTGCCTTTTTGATCGTTTTACACCACCACCCGGAGAAACTTGACTCCGACGCCATGGCACCTAGATTCAGCCCCATATTTGCCTAGAGAAAACAAAAGAGATAAGGATGTCTTGCATAGTCTCTCTCTTGATGGGCATACGGCCGAGTGAGATAGGTTGCGCTTGGCTAGATGATCAGTTGTCCAACAACGGTTATTGACAGCTAACCAAATGAAAAATTTACAGCGGAGGGCCTAACAGAAGATTCTCCTCCAAAGGACGGACTTAATGGTCTAAAGAAATAAGTATCATAGACTGATTTACTTGTACTTGTATAAGAATCAGCCTTATCAACTTCCGTTTGTGTTCGTCGTAGACCCTTGTTGCAAGATCAGCCTATCTGCTAGATCCAAATGCTCAAGTACTCGGTTATCATTTGAATCCATTGATGTCTACCACCTATTTTCTATTTCTATTGACCAAGGCTTTGTTATACGGTGCGCTACTTCCTTAACCTCAAGCCTGTTAGACCACTAGACCTATATATATATAGACCCGACCTTACTTATAGAGTTGAAGTTTCGGTCTTACTGTATACTACACTTCTGCATGATATCAGAGTAGGTCTAGATATCCCCGACGCGCTAGCATCCTCTTATCGACAAGCTGATGCTTCCTTCTCCCTCGGTATTCCTCCTCTACCTCCTCCGCAGATAGCCTTCTCCTTCCCGTCTCTTCCGCAGACGACCTTCTCCTCCACCGCTCTCTCGCCCCCCCCTTTCCACCACGTGACAAAAAGATAGCCTCCATCTGCCTCCTCGTCTCATTCAAACTCGCCTTAGCTTCTCCCTTGCTTTAGTGCACCTTTTTCTCTTTCGACGCCGGTGCAACTCTGCGCTCATCGTCTCCGTTGGCTAGACCCGTCCACCCTCCATCGGGTGGACCCATCCACCCTCCATCAGTTGGAACTCTCTCTCAGTTCTCGCTTTTCCGACACGCTCACCTGCTCCCAAACACAAAACTTCTTCACTCGTGTTCGAGCCACTCCGACGTGTCCACGTGTTTACGGACATGAATTTCTGCTTCCTAGACGCAAACCTCCTTTCTTCGCGTCCGTGACTTCTCCGATTTTTTGCGTCCACCCCACTCCATTGCATCCACGGGTCCACGGATGTGAAACCTCCCTTCACGGATTCAAACCTTCTCACGCCCGTGACCCACCTACTCTCTCACACTCGTGACCTACCTACTCTGCCACCCATTCCTCGCTCAACTACTCCGCCACCTACTCTCATCGGCCAACCACTCTCATCAGCCACCTACTCCCATCGGCCAACGACTCTCCTCATCGGTCACCTACTCCCATCAGCCAACGACTCTCCTCATCGGCTCACTATCCTCATCGGCTTATCGTGCTTTACTACTCTCTCATCATGACCACCGAGTCGACTCTTAGTTTCGGCACTCTTTCAGTTGTCGGATCTCTTCTGGCCATCGGCGCTCCTGACCATAACTTGGGCACCACTTTGCCGATGTTCTCACCACCTTACACCGCCGTGAACGTGAAATCACACGTCCCCATCTCCCTTGACCTCAATGCCAACTATTCCAAATGTGTATTCTTCTTTAAATCCTTATGTGAAAAGTTTGGCCTTCACTCCCACATCAATGGCTCCGCTCCACCTCGATCCGATGATCCCTAGTGGGACATCATTGAGTACTACATGCGTAGCTGGCTGCTTGGGTCAATCGATGACTCCATCCTCGACCTTGCAATGGACGACACTGACCCCACCACCCGAGATCTCTAGGTGGCCATCGAGCGGATCTTCCACGCCAACAAATAGCCGTGCGCCATCTTCCTCCTCAATGAATTCCACTCCATGGTACAAGGAGACTCATCTGTCTCCTTGTACTGCCTACACCTAAAGGTCAAGGCCACCGCCCTCTGTGATATCGGTCACCCTATGGTCAACTCACAATTCGTCCTTGCCCTCCTGCGAGGACTTAACCCCTGCTTCTCAAACATCGCTGATGACATTGCCAACTCCACACTACTTCCCATGTTCGCTCGGGCCCACAACATGCTAGTTCTCAAAGAACTATGTCTGGCCAACAATGAGAAGACTATGGCCCACACCGCTCTCCTCTCTACAACCGATCATGGCTACTCCAATCCTATTGCTGCCGACCACCATGCACTGCTACCACCTCTCACGGCTCTTGTAGCCACGGCTTTAGCCCTAGCAACAAAGCTCGCGTCGGTGGCAACGGCAAAGGCAAGGGCAAGAGCTGGAGCGATCCGATACAACTGTGCCCTGCTCCAGTCTCTACCCCGTTTGCCAGTCCCATAGGTCAGTGGCTTTGCTACAACCCCTAGCACCCCAACCCTAGCTACGCAGTCCTATCGGCTGGCAACCAGAGGTCCTCGGCGCCCATCCTAAGGCCCACCTGGCATCGACTCTCATCCAACCGCCTCAACTGATCCTACCGTCACCACCCACCCAGTCAGTTCTCTCGTGGAACCAGGCTAGCCTCGTCGCCGCTCTCAATCAGATGACGCTCCAACCCTAGTACCCTTGGGTGCTGGACTCTGGTGCGTCATCCCATATGGCATCATCAAACGGTATACTTCTCTCTTGCCATCCCTTCTCCTCCCCTTTCGTCACCATCGACAATGGCACTCTCTCCCTATCAAATGCCATGGTGACTCCCTCCTGTCTACACCCACAACAAATTTTTCACTTCGCAATGTCCTCATCGTCCCCTCCTTCATCCACAACCTACTATCTATCTGTCAATTCACAAGAGATAACAATTGCTCAATTGAATTTGACGCTTTTGGTTACCCGGCGCGAGATGCTACGATGCAATAGTGATGGCAACCTCTACACCATATCCACTGCGCCGTCCACTCCCTACACCAATCTCGCCATCTCCACCAACTTGTGAAATCTTCGCCTTGGTCACCCTAGCCCCGACGCTATCGCCAACCTCCGTCGTAGCACCTCCATAACGTGCAACCACAACAGCTCCACTGTCTGCCACTCTTGTCAACTTGGCAAACACGTGCAGCTGCCTTTCTTCCTCTCTTTGTCTTGTACCTTTCGACCTTTTGAATTAATTCACTATGATGTGTGGACTTCTCCAATTAAGAGTGTGTCTGATTATCAGTACTATTTTGCAATACTCGATGATTATACACACTATTGCTAGACTTTTCCCCTAACAAACAGGTCTAAGGTTGCCTCTGACCTCATCAACTTCACCACTTACGTCTCTACCCAATTCAACCTCTCTATTCAAGCCATACAGGCCGATAACGGTATGGAGTTTGTCAACCGTACCATCCAATCTTTTCTCACCTCTCGTGGCACCCATCTCCGCCTCTCCTATCCCTACACCTCTCCCTAAAACGGCAAGGTCGAACGCCTTCTTCGAACACTCAACAACATTAGTCGCACTATACTTCTTCATGACCATCTACCCGTACCTTACTAGACTAAAGCACTAACCACCGCGACCTACCTCCTCAATCGGTGCCTTTTTCCTTTTGTTCACCACAACGTCCCCTACACCCTTTTGTACCACAAGACTTCTGACTACTCTCACCTACGCGTCTTTGGGTGTCTCTGCTATCCTAATCTCATCACCACCACCCCTCACAAACTTGCACCCCGTTCCACCGTCTGTATTTTCCTCGGCTATCCCTGCTCCCACAAGGGATACCGATGTCTTGATCTCTCCACTGGCCGGATCATCGTCTCCCGCCATGTTGTCTTCGATGAGTCCTGCTTCCCCTTCGGTTTACTTCATCTCAGACCCTTGTCTGGCGATCTCGACTTCCTCCTCACCAACATCGTACCATCCCAGAACCCTCCACCAATCACACCTCCGCACTCCCTATCGGCTGCTCCTGAGGACTTTTTCTCGACTATCCTACTCCTCTCTGCTCCGATGCCACTCATATCGGACCTCCATCGGCTCCCAACCTCCATCGGCTCAGGCTGATACTATCTCACCCCCATCGACCACACCAACTCCATCGGCTACTCCGCCTCTATCGGTTCACCAACACCCATCGGCTCATCAACCTCTATCGGCTCACCAACCCCTATCGGTCCCTCACCCTCTATCGGCTCAGGCTGATCACGTTTAGCCCTTTCCCCAAACATATAGTTGCCGATCCCGAGCCGATACCACCCTCCCCCTTTTCGCCCCTACCCCACCACTGACGCTTCCATCGGCTCATGTAAACTTTACTGCCTCCTCCTCCTCTCACATGATCACCCCATCACAAACTGGGTCACTCCGCCCTACCAAGCGCTACGGGCTCTCCACAATCCATTGTACCATCTCATCCATCCCGGTGACTCATCGTTCCGTCTTGGCCAATCCTCAGTAGCGTACGGCTATGGCCGATGAGTACAAGGTACTTATGGATAATGAGACCTGGCGTCTTGTCCCTCGTCCTCTCGGTGCCAATGTTGTGACCGGTAAGTGGATTTTCAAACACAAGTTCCACTCTGATGGATTGCTTGCTCGTCACAAGGCATGCTAGGTAGTTCGTAGTTTCTCCTAACGTCCCGACGTTGACTATGACGATACCTTTAGTCCTGTCGTCAAGCCCGCTACCATTCGGGTTGTTCTCACTCTCGCTGCCTCACGCTCTTAGCCCATCCATCAGCTCGATGTAAAGAATGCCTTTATTCACAGCCATCTGACGAAAACGGTCTACTGCCAGCAGCCTCTAGGCTTTGTCGACTCATCTCATCCCGACGACGTCTGCTTCTTTCAGCGCCCTCTCTATGGCCTCGAGCAGACCCCTCGGGCTTGGTACCAGCACTTTGCTGCCTATCTTCGGCACATCGGTTTTATGGCCTCCGCCTCCGATATGTCCCTCTTTATCCTTCACATCGAAAACACCACCGCCTACCTTCTCCTCTACGTCGATGACATCGTTCTTACGGCATCCTCGACAACCACCCTATAGCACATCATGATCCGACTCCACTCAGAGTTTGCCATGACCGATCTAGGTCCTCTCCATCACTTCTTTGGTATCTCTGTCACACGCTCTCCTCATGGGTTGTTTCTCTCCCAGCGTCAGTATGCCATCGATCTTCTCTAGCGTGCGAGCATGGCCGAATGTCACTCCACCACCACTCCCATTGACACTCGCGTCAAGCTCTCCACCACTGATGGCTCTCTCATTACTGATCCCTCCTAGTACCAAAGTCTTGCTGATGCCCTCCAATACCTCACAATCACACAACCCGATCTCACCTATGCCATTCAGCAAGTGTGCCTCTTTATGCATGCTCCATCCGAATCTCACATCGTGCTCCTCAAGCGTATCCTTCGCTACGTAAAGGGCACACTATCCATCGGCCTACATCTCAGCTTCAGCCCCATCGACTCTCTTATCGCGTATTCTGACGCGGACTGGGTGGGTTGCCCTGACTCCCGACACTACACCTTCAGCTACTGCGTCTTCCTCGGCGATACTCTAGTCTCTTGGTCCTCTAAGCGTTAGACTATAGTGTCTCAGTCTAGCGCTAAAGCCGAGTATCGCGCCGTTGCCCATGTCATCGCTAAGTATTGCTGGCTTCGCCAGCTACTTCAGGAGCTCCGTACACCCATCATTTCTACGACCGTCGTCTACTACGACAACGTCAGTGCCGTCTACATGACAGTCAACCCGGTTCATCATCGACAGACGAAGCATTTAGAAATTGACATTCACTTCGTACGTGACAAGGTCGTGCTAGGACAAGTTCGGATGCTCCGTATACCGTCGGCGTACCAGTTCACCGATATTATGATCAAAGACCTACCTACGTCTTTGTTCACCAGTTTTCGCTCTAGTCTCTGCGTCTATTCTCCTCCCGCTACGACTGCGGGGGGTGTTAGACCACTGAACCTATAGATATATATATAGACCTGATATCGTATAGAATTAGAATCTCAGTCTCTCTGTAAACTACACTTCTATAGAGCTAATTCTGCCACCGTTCGGCCTTGTAACCACAGATCAGTCTAAAACTTTGTGTCCCGATCATCACCAACTGTAGTTTGCACCATCACACTAAAGAGATCATAGGCGCTGCATGGAACTTGAATATGCAAACTTTGCCGAGGCCGGGCGAGATCAGTTTTTTACAACCAAAGCCACATGGTGCGCATTCCATTAAATTATGTCAATACTAATTTTTACGTAACTATATTTTTGCTGACATTTTATCATTTCATTGACACTGAGAAAACGAAGCATGCTCATGCTTCAGTCCTCTGTTACAGAATTGCAGTTTGTCAGAATATGCTATAGACTGGTATCTCAGGCCTACAGTTCATGCCATATTGCCATGGAAGATGAAATGATGACAGAGAGCATCGACTCTTATGTGGCACTACTGTTGCTTATCTTATATATAAATGTTGTTACATTTTAATATTTTTTTATAATTATTTAATTGATATTTGAGTGATAATCAAACAAGTGCGCATGCACTTGAGTTGTAAAAACTCGACTCCTCATCCATCGTTCTATATGGCCATCATTCTGCATCCCAAGTACGCAGAGCGAAGAATTTCCAATAAGTTTTAGTGAATTCGTCCATTTATCTAAAACGATAGAAATTATGTGCTCTAATATGAACCGTTAAACGGGGCATGCTCATGTTTCTTTGTTCTGCGAATTTGGGTGTTAAGTGGATTTTATGGGCCCCTGGAGTAGATGAAGGGTGTTTATCATTGCTTTATGATGCATCTTAATTGTGTTTTTTAAGCAATTGGAGTATTTGAGGCAATGTTACCCGGGCAACTGACATGGGTGTCTGAGTCCGACTTAGATTCAGATGTCTGACTCAACAAACTTGAAAAACTAGCATTCGAGAATTCGTCTAATGCATATATTTTTTAAGTAAAAATTATTATCTAATATCAAATATTTACATATAAAATAGTAGTCAAAAAATCAAAATACCTGTAAGATCAATTCATCATAAAGTATTATGCACAAAAGATCCCAACGTGTGTACTACTAAAGAAATAAACAAATAAAAAATGTTTGGTTACTCCCTTCTCTCTCAACAGTCTCATACTATCCTCACCCGTGAAACAAGGCTAGAAAAGTTGCCACCTTTCCATCCTTTTCTAGAGGCATGCTCTACTGCTCTCTCTTCCTCTCTCTCAACCTGCATACTCCTACTGCAGCTTCTTTTTATATTGTAGCAGGTTTCAACTCTTCTATCTCGCTTGCACTCATGTGAGCCGAGTCAGATGCACGTCGTCCCGTTTCTAACGCGTGTTGACGCGGCAAAAAGATTTGAGACGCGTGTCCGGTAACCCTGATTTGAGGCGGATTTTAGGTTTTGATTCAAAATGGGCGCAACAGTTGGGCAATTTTGGTAGTATGAACTCTCGCCATGTCAACCTGAACTCCTGAAGCATGCCTTAAGAACTCTGTGTAACATCGCAGGTTCAAGAGTTTTCGAGGAGCTGTCATTGAGCTCTTACGGAAGTTCAGAAGATAGGCCCATGATTAAGAATCAAGATATCGTGTGTACCGAGTGCGACTTCGAAGGATTTGCAGGTCAAGAGGAATGTGATTGGGACAACTGACAAAGAACATGGCTTCGTGATTGATTGCTGTGAGAAGCGGTTACGTATATGCCTCTCTTTCGGCAAAGTATGTGAGATAATTCTGATGAGATTGTTTCAGACAGTAGTTTGCACTGAAAGATGAGACCGATCAGCTGTACAACGTCAAACTCTTGAAAAATGATCACAGTTAGCAGTGACGCTCAGTAGCACATCGAGAATTGAAATGGACTGTGATACTGAATCAGTTATATTAGATTAGCTTGGTAGTTGAGTACAGTGCATCGGGCAGTTTCTAGCTAAAATTCTGTGTGATGTTGATCAGCCTCAACGATGAATCATGTAAGCAAATTATTCAGAATGAGGATATACATCATTGTTTCTTCTTTAAAAGATCGCAAAGGTTCAACAAGACAAAGAACCACATTATCCCAACAAGTAGCAGAAGCATTGTGGCAGGCAGCGTTTTCCTTGACTGCTAGCTTGCTGCTGCTAATCATCCGTCGTAAGCCTCTGTATGATCAGCTCCACAACGGCAGGAGCATCAACGGTCACAGCAACCTTCACGGTTGGCTTACCAGTCCATGCAGTTATCTCCCCATACCTGCAGCAAATTCTGAATCATCAATATAGGAGTAGGAGCACATTTCATTACCTGAGCACGTTTAAGCAGAGGGGATTTGCACGCAATGCTTATTGATTTCATCGATGTGGTTACATCGTATGACAAAACAAGCTTCTGTTAGAGGTTGTTGCAGCAACAAAGGCTAATCTATTCCTCATCTAATCACATGTTGTTGCTGGATAAGCAACAGTGCTGATAGGCAATAGCTTACAACAGCAGTGGATATATTGATACTAAGATTACCCATTTAGACTTTAGATATGAACTGCAGCAATATGGTATAGAACTAACCATTTCTTGGTATTGTCAAAAACCGTGAGACCCTTTGTGATGCCAACCGCCTGCACTCTCACCACACCTTCTGTGTAAGTCATCAATGATGGCTCTACTGCAGCAAGAAGTGCTGTTGGATCATGGAGATACACTCCTGCAATTTTCGGCATTCAAAGTCATTAATATGCTGCTTTGAACAATTGCTCGGTGTCTGATCTGTCCCTTCTTCAAGTATACAAACCGTGCAATCTTTCTTTTTTACAACCTAATTGCATGATGCTAGGTACTGACCTTTTGTGAAGTAAGCGTCCCTATGGTAATCGTAATAAAGACCCAGTATCTTGCTCAAGTATCGGGCATATTTGCTATCAGACTGTTCAAGCTTTTTCCGGTCAACATCTGCAGCAATGAGGAGGTAAGTTATTGTGTTGTACTAAAGTAGTATTCAACCTCTAACTAGCCTATAGATTCAAACTGATGTGATGCATCCATGCAAATGGTACCTAGCAAGAATTACAATGTTGCTGCTACAAACAACCTAACTGCTGAATGCCAAAATACAAGTATTTAGCCAGCATGCACATTGTTGCTACTAAGCTCTGAGATATAGCACAGTACTGGAAATTAAAAGGTTAGAAGAAAATGGAAGGCATAGTCACATTTCTAGACAGAGCTCAATGCAGCAGATATTTAATTTAAAGTTGAAAATGTGGGAATTGTTGATTGTATTCTCTGTTAATGTATCAGTATATATAAATAGCTAGAGTGGCTTACACACGCAACCACACAGCTACACACGTGGATTAACCTATTATAATTACAGTAAACTAACACTCCCCCGCAGTCTAATTGGGAGTATCACTAACATTCAGGCTGCATCGAAACTCCTGAAATAGTGAGGTAGGAAGGCTGTTGGTAAAGACGTCAACGTACTACGATGTCATAGAAACATGTAGGACACGAATATGACCAAAAACAGCCTTCTCTCGAACGAAATGGAGATCAATCTCAACATGCTTCGTCCGCTGATGCTGCACTGGGTTGTTGGAGAGATATATACAGTACTGATATTGTCACAATAGACCAAGGTGGCACATCGAAGAGGTGGCGAAGCTCAAGGAGTAGCTATCGCAGCCAGGTAGCTTCAGCAACACCATTTACCATAGCACGCACGATATTCAGCTTCAGCACTCGATCTAGAGATCATATGTTGACGCTTGAAAGACTAGAACACCAAGTTATCCCCGAGAAATGCTACATAGCCAGAGGTCGATCGGCGAGTGTTAGGACAGCCAGCCCAATCGGCATCTGTGTAAACAACAAGATCTGCAGACGAAGATCGGCGCATGGTCAGCCCAAGAGACAGGGTGCCCTGTAGGTAGCGCAGGATCCGCTTGAGAGCAGCGAGGTGTGGCTCTCGAGGATCATGCATATAGAGGCAGATCTGCTGAACTGCAAAGATAATGTCTGGTCAGGTGAAAGTCAGATACTGCAGAGCGTTGGCAAGACTACGGTAGTGTGTAGCATCAGCGATAGGTGGTCTGTCAGCAGATAATTTGGAGTGGAGATCAACAGGTATGCTGCACGGCTTACACGCACTCATCCCGGTATGCTCCAAAATATCCTGATTGTACTGTCGCTGAGAAAGGAACAGACCATCTGCGGATCGGGTCGCAGAGATGCCTAGAAAATGATGCAGCTGACCCATATCCATCTTGGCAACCTCACGCCAGAGAGCCTCAATGATATTCTTGAGTAATCCAGCAGAGGGGGCAGTAAGGACAATGTCATCAACATAGAGCAGTAAGTAGGCTGTGTCTGGACCGTGGCGATATATGAAGAGAGAAATACCTGACTTTGTTTCAATAAATCCAAGTGACAAAAGGTGAGAGGCGAACCAGTGATGCCAAGCACGAGAAGCCTGCTTCAAACTATATAAGGACTTGTTGAGCCGACAGCAAAATCTGAGCGAAAAGAATCCACAAATCCAGAAGGCTGCACGCAGTACACTGTCTTAGTGAGAGTGCCATGGAAAAATGCATTCTTCACATCCAGCTGATGCATGAGCCAGTTCTAAGATAATGCCAGAGAGAACCACGCGAACTGTCGTAGGCTTAACAACTGGACTGAAAGTCTCATCATAGTCAACACCGGGCTATTGTGTGAAACCCCGCAGAACCCAGCGAGCCTTGTAACGATCCAGAGACCCATCGGTGAGCACCTTGTGACGATAAATCCACTTCCTAGTCACAACATTGACACCAGGAGGACGAGGCACAAGACTCCATGTATCATTGGCAATTAAAGCGTCATACTCAGCCTGTATAGCAGATCGCCAATTGGGGTCTGACAAAGCATCACGAACGGAGCGAGGAAGAGGCAACATGGGTGCAGCGTGGAGATTGAGGCGATCAACGAGCTGCGCAATGCCATCTTTGCCACGTGTGCACATAGAGTGCGCATTGGTCACTAGAGGGATGACAATCGGTCGAGTGGCAACTATGCGGCCGGTACCACTGGCAACAACCTGCGCGCGAGCAGCAGGGGCAGCAGGACCGGCAACACTCGTGTCGGTAGGGCACTGCTGGCAGCGACCTGTGCGGGGTGCATAGGGGCAGCGGCACCAGATGACGCGGACTCAGGCGACCACGGCCCTGCACTAAGGCTCGACAGCGCAAGTAGGACCTTGGGCACGGGGTGTGCCGCTGAGGAAGCTGCTGTACCTGCACGCAAAAAAGAGGCTCTAAGAACTGAAGCGGTGAGATCATAATCATCGACAAGAAAGTCCAGGGCGGAGGGTGCCATGGGTGTGGTAGACATGTCAGAGAAAGAGAAGAAGGATTCATCAAAAACAACATGTCTAGAAATGAAAAAGCGGTTCGACTGAAGCTCGAGGCATCGATAGCCTTTGTGCTCCGAGGAGTTGCCGAGGAACATGCATAGAGAAGAACGAGGAGAAAGTTTGTGGGGCGCTGTAGACGACATATTGGGGTAACAGGCGCAACCAAAAACTTTGAGATGACCATAGGAAGGTGGGACAGAAGAGAACAGATTATGGTGTGGAGGAGGTGAGTGTTGTGGTAGGGAGACGGTTCACAAGATATGTAGCAGTGTAAAGAGCCTCAACCCAGTAAGCTAGAGGCTCACCTGAAACAAAAGGGAACGTAGAGAGTTATTAAAGGTACGAATAGAACGCTCTACTTTACCATTTTGTTGAGAAGTATATGGGCACGACATGCGGAGGGCAACACCGTGGGAAAGAAAAAACATGCGCGTCTGGGAATTATCGAATTCACGGCCATTGTCGCACTGGATGCTCTTGATGGTGGTGCCAAAATGTGTGCAAACATACGCAAAAAAGGTAGAAATAGTGGAAAATGTCTCGGATTTGAGACGAAGGGGAAAAGTCCAAATGTAGTGAGAGCAGTCATAAAAAATAACACGATAATATTTGTATCCTGACACACTAACAATTGGAGAGGTCCATAGATCACAATGGATTAAATCAAAGTTGTGAGTAGCACGAGAGGTAGATAAACCGAAAAGTACACGTACATGACGACCGAGTTGGCACGCATGACATAAATGATCGATATCATCTTTATTGCAGGAAATGACATTGGACCTAAGAAGTTTGAACAGAACGTCGCGCCCAAGATGACCAAGACGACGATGCCAAAGGGAGGTGGGTGCGGCGACGAACGCGGAGGTGCTGGTAGAGGGTGCAAACAATTGGTAGAGGTCACCGGAACTATTGCACCTGGCGATCACGTTCCTGGTTTGCAGATCGTTCACAGAAAGACCAAATGGATCAAACTCAATGGAACAATTATTGTCGGTGGTAAACCGACGCATAGAAATCAAATTCTTAATTAAGAGTAAGATCACAGTGCGGTAAGGAAAACTGATGGGATCCAGTGGCGGTGACAGGAAATAAAGCACCATTGCCCACAACGATAGATGAAGGAGTAGATGAAGAGGATGGAGAAATGGTAGAGTATACCAAAGTCCAAGGTCATGTGGGAACGACACCCGTATTAGCATACCACTCAGAGGCCGGTTGGTTGAGCGTCATGGTGTTGAAGGAGTGCACCAGGGAGTCCTGGTGCCAACCTCCATGACTAGGCAGCCAAGGTGCCGCCTGGTACACCGGTGAGGGCGCCTAGAAGCCCGCCGTTTGGTACATCGGTGAGGGCGCTTGGAAGCCCAGCGGTGTAGCTCCACCGTAGTACGTGCCGTACGGGGACGATGGGACACCGTATGTGCTGCCATAGGTGCTAGGAAGAGCACCAAAACCGCCATAGTGCGGGGCTGCGTGGAACACAGGCTGTGGCGGCGGAGGACGGCCGGACTGGTCGTACGGCCACATGCGCACGGTGCGGGTGGGCAAACGACGGGTACACAGTCATACCGGAAGGGACGCTGCCCTGTCCACCTGGGGCCGCTCTAGCAAAGGGCGCTGGAGAGCTGCCACTAGTAGAATTGTCGCGTCCACCGCGGCCGCGGCGGCGGCCCTTGCGCTGGCCTCCGGTTGGTGCATCTGGGCGTGGAGGAGGAGGCGCCCCCGGACGAGGAGCAGCTTGGCACCTGGGGCTGCTGGACGCGGCGTTGCAGCGACGAGAGCGGCCGGCGGGGACGAAGGACAAGCGTCGATCTCTAGCTCCTCCAACAAAAGATGAGTGGGTGCTTCCGAAAATGTTGGGAACAGCCGGTGCATCTTGAGAATGGACACCATATGGCGAAACTTGCCACTGAGGCCACGGAGAAACGTGAAGACCATCTGCCGGTCGCCAATAGGGTCGCCGAATTCGGCGAGGGAGAGAGCCATGGATTCAAGACGACGGCAGTAGTCGGTGACGCTCAAGGAGTCCTAGCGAAATGTGCGAAACTGCGTCCCGAGGAGAAGGGCACGAGACTCCTTCTGGACGAGGAATTCGTCCTCGAGATAGCACCACGCATTACGAACGTGGCCGGGCCGCATCATTAGCGACTGCTGCAGCTCGCTAGAGACGGTGCCGTACACCCACGTGAGGACGCAGCAGTCCGCCTGGAGCCACGCCGGGCACACGGGGAGCACGTCATCCTCGAGGACGTGGCGGGTGAGGGCATATTTCCTAAGGACGGTGAGAAACATGCAACGCCACTTCGTGTAGGAGTCCGTGGCCTTGTCGAGGACGATGGGGATGAGCGCCTTGATGTTGACGATGGCGGTGGCTTGCGCCCAGAGAGCCGCGTGAGCGCTCTTGTACGCGTCCAGAGCTTCATCAGCGCGAGAAGGATCGGCCGCGAGACAGCGGTCTTCGGAAGTAGCGGCGCCAGTGTTGTCGCCAGCCATAGGGGGCACGACAACCGATCAGGCCGGATCGAAGATCTCGAAGGGATAGCCGATCGGCCAATCGGATCGGAGATCTCAGAGAGAGCCGATCGGCCGATCGGATCGGAGATCGAATCAGAGGGATCAGCCGATCAGAGTTGGAACGGCAGCCGATCGGCCGATTAAATCGGAGATCGGATGGCCGATGAGCAGCCGATCAGATCGGAGGCCGATCGGATCGGCAATGGGCAGATCGGCTAGACGATGAGCACCAATCAGATCGAAGGCCGATCGAATCGGCAATGGGCAGATTGGATGGCCAATGAGCAGCCGATCAGATTGGATGGCCAATGAGCAGCTGATCAGATCGAATGGATCAGATTAGCAGTAGAGATCGAGCAGCCGATCAGTTCGGAGGCCGATGAGCAACCGATCAGATCAGATGGCCGATGTGCAGCTAATGAGCAGCCGATCAGATCGGATAGATCAGATCGGCAGTAGACAGGATCCGATCGGACCGATTGACGAATCCGATCAGATCAGATCGGTGGGCGATCTGGTCAGCAAAGGAGAGTCGATCGGATCAGTAATAAGCAGGATCCGATCGGACTGATTGACGGATCCGATCAGATCGGATCGGCGGCGGCGCGGGCAATAAGACCGACGACACCTAGTGGTGGCGATCGAATCGGCGACGGACGCTAGTGCGGAAGCGCAGGTAGGATTGGATTGGCGGCCACACCCGGTGACGAGGGCAGCTATGGGGTGGGCGATCAGATCGGCAGCGCGGGCGATGAGACCAGCGACACTCCCGGTGACGTGCAGTCGGCACCGGTGGTGGCGATCAGATTGGCGACGGGCGCTGGTTCAGAAACGGCGACGTTGAGGGCATCGGACCTCGGCAGTCTCTCGCACAGTAATGGCAGAGGAGGAGATCAGCGACAGCAGCAACAGCGGCAGCATTTTTGGTTGCGGAAAGATAGCGGATTGAAACCGCTCTGATACCATGAAAATGTGGGAATTGTTGATTGTATTCCCTGTTAATATATCAGTATATATAGGCAGCCAGGGTGGCTTACACACGCAACCACACAGCTACACACGCGAGTTAACCTACTATAATTACAGTAGACTAACAAAAGTTACTCGCAAGCACAACAAGAATTACCAG
This sequence comes from Oryza coarctata, assembly GCA_030770085.1. Lineage (NCBI taxonomy): Eukaryota > Viridiplantae > Streptophyta > Magnoliopsida > Poales > Poaceae > Oryza > Oryza coarctata. The sequence continues at coordinate 17,300,682 of CM061466.1, forward strand.
AAAGAATTACTTGATGTGTTATATTTATTCCCACAGCCAAAATATCAGCACCGGAGGTGAAAACTATATCAGCTGCGTCAGGGTCACCAAATATCTGTTAACATAAACATATTCCATCAGTAAGCAAGACTATGAATTCTTGAAATTGTACCAATGGAATATGTTACCAAGGAATAGAAAATGTTCCATTTCAGAGAAAGAATAGAGCCTCCCTCACATTTGCCTCAGCTGCAGGGTTGACATTTCCATTAACTGAATATGCACCACCAAGGATCACAATCTGCCCGATCTTCTTTGGGAAAGAAGGATCGAGTTCGATAGCCTAGGAAATGAGACATGCAAATAGTTTGCACTGTTTTTCTTAAAAGAAAATAAAAAAGTGGACAAGCACCTAGTGTAGAGGAAAGAAAAGCATACCAAAGCAAGGTTGGTAAGTGGACCGAGGGCAACCACAGTAACTTGTCCAGGATACAGATTTGCCTGCTCAACAAGAAAGGCCGCAGCAGATTGATATACGGCCTTCCCAGTTGGTGGAGGAAAGTTTTGATTTCCCAGGCCATCCGAACCATGAACAAAGCTTGCAATCCGTAGCTTGGTGGCTTTCTTTGTGCGAGGACAGCGAAATCAAATAAGAGACCGCTTGTTAGCTAGGATGGATGCAGCAGACAAACTGAACTGAATGATACTACTTTTATTTTTAATGAAACTGAATGGTACTATTACTAGATAATTAAATTAACACGCCCCTCCCTTTGCTAAGGTACTCCTATATGTGTAATCAATAATTATTTGTAATTTCTCAAGCGTTCAATTTCATATTGCATTGCGAGATCATTAATATATATAGTTGGTCGAGATTGTGGCTAGCTGCAGAAAGAAGAAATAGATGGCGATGTGAGAGTGGAGACCTTGACTGTTACATGGGATCCCTCCGCCACGGGGATGTCATTCCTCCCAACAGCCTCCAGCTGAAATAATCAAATATGAGTTTGGTGGTTAGATGATGGTGATGATGCAGAAGCGGGGTGAGGTGGGGGATGGGAAGATCAAAAGATGGATGGAGCCAACCAGGTGGAGGGCGTTGCGGGTGGCGAGGGTGGTGTAGACGTTGCCAAAGATGGTGGTGAGGCCCAGCAGCTCCACCTCCGGCGACCTCAGCGCCACGAAGATGGCCATGGCGTCATCTGCATGCGCGCGCCGTCAGTCAAAGTCGGTAGAGCGAGCGAATCGAACAAGAAACAGAGAGAGAGATGGGACGAAGAGGAAGAGGAGGAGGAGCGGACCGATTCCCGGGTCGGTGTCGATGACGAGCTTCTTCTTCATCTTCCCCTCCTCCTCTCCCTCCGGCTTCTTCACGGATGCAGCAGCCGCGGATGGGGATAAGGGAAGGGATGGATGGACGGACGACGGATAACACCGGATTGGGTCGGGTCAACAGGCAGACTGTCTAATTGTCGTGTGTCTCCACGAGACCTAGAGTACACTATATAGTCCAATAGCGTAACGACAGGTGTCCACAGTTACACACCGATGAACACAAGTCACGACCCAAGGATGACGATAGGCTACCTGCTTCGCTCGGTTTCATCGGTTTTATATATTTCCTCTGTTTTAAAACTTTTAATTCTGTTTTGATAGGATAAAATTTCAACCAATAATTACTATTTTATAATATAATTTGTACAACATAAAATTATATTTATTAGATTTGTATTTAAAAGTATTTCTTATTTAAAGCTATATACTAGTGAATAAAATACACTGTACGCAACTTTTTTCTATGAGTTCAGCCAAGGACTAGTCACATGTGAGGAGGAGGAGGAGGAGGAGGAGCTTAGGCAATGAGGGTAACACCTTATATTAAATGGAGGGAGTAATATCCTCTAATTATAATTATTAGAAATTTAGAACAAGTTAAAATTTTTCACACGTGATTTGTCTTTAAAATATTATTACTCTATTTTCATTTACTTCTTACAACCAATTCAAAATATTTGTCACTATGTGCTATCCATGGTGGTTTTTTCATTTTTTTTCTAAGATTATATTTAGGGCATGCTCACTTTGTCACCATTTTCAACCATACTGAACTTTGGCATTGTCAAATTTTGGAAAGATCCAAACATATCCTAGGTAGTCTACCATGCCTTACTATGTCAAGTTTGATGATTTTCTAGAAACTTCTTATATAAAACCATAGAATAATATGGCAAAGTAACAAACTAAATAACACCCACATACCTCTATCTTTCCAAATGTTGACATTAAGTTTGGTAGGGTTAATTTGGCATCAAAGTGAATAAAGTCTTAGTTAGCATATGCATTTAGAAACTTCTAGAATATATGTCCCACCTTAAATAGGGGCATTTTAGTTGTTCTATCTAGGAAAAGTTGATTGTGTTTGGTATGTGTGAATTGTGAAAAGAAGTGTCAATTAAAAGAAAACAAGGAGAGTATCATAATATAATATACATTTGATTTAATTAGGGGCATGTATTATTGGGTTCAGAGGTAAATATGGGCTAACATGGCTTATCCAAAAGAGTTTGGTGGACTGGGTTTCACACAAACTAGCAAGATAAACATTGTCTTGCTGGCTAAATGGATTGTCAAAGTGGAATCACCAGATAAGAGTTTGTGTACTGAATTGCTGAGAAGGAAATACTTGCAGGAGGGTGGTGTGTTTTAGTGTAATGATAATAGGGTCTCACAATTTTGGAAGGGAGTCTTAAATGTTAGGAGATGTATGAAATTGGGCTCTGAATGGATTCTAGGAGGGGGAAAGCATGTGTGGTTCTGGCATAATCTATAGGTTGGGGATTGTCCACTGAAAATCAAATTTCCTTTGTTGTTCGAGGTCTGTAATCAACAAAACATAACTGTTGCTGAGGTGGTAAATGAAGGTATTGGGTCTTTGTCCTTTGGGGAGCTTTTGGGCCAAGTGAGGTACTGGAGTGGGATGACATTAGGTTAATTTTAGCTGACACTGCCATAACACAGTAATCTGATAGGCTGATCTAGGCTTTAGATAAAAATAAGACATATACATCCCAATTCTTGTATAGGATTGGGATGCCCCTTGTCCCATAAAAATTAAACATTTCATCTGACTGGCTCGAAGAGATAGAATCCAATTGGTTGAACAACTTAGGAAAAAGGGTTGGTTGGGATCTGAACTCTGCCAATTGTGTCTTTTGGAAACTTCTAATCACATTTTTTTAGTTTCCCTATGGCTGTTTTTGTATGGTGTATTTGTAGAGATGCCTTGAACAAGAATAACATTCCTCACAGCTTTGAGAACTTTTTCAGATTGGTAGTGGTTTGGGTTGGTATCAAAGGTATTAGAGTTAAGTTAGCTCTGGTTGCTGCTATTTGATGGAACCTGTGGTTAACTAGGCATAACATGATATTTCGAAGTAAGCTGGTTTACACACCACTGTCAATACCATATCAAATTGTCTCTCATATGCTGTCTTGAACTCCCCTACTACGCCACGAAGAGAAGGAGGAGATGAAGATTTTGGTGACAAGGTTGAAAGACACTACTGCATGCGTCCTTGGGGGCACCAAGATCTGGAGTGGGTTGATTTTAAGTTTCCAAACGCTGTTTTTCAATGCTTTTGTTCCTGGTGGTTTAAAGTTGACAGTTTTATCCTTGTTATTTCAGATTGTTTCCTAATTTGGCCAGGACGTGGCTTGGTCTTTTTACTTGCTTGTTACCAAACAAGCTTGTAAACTGGTCTTCAAAAACTATCTTAGCTTTCTATAAAAGCTGGGCCCTTAAGGCCTATCCTATACAAAATATAATAAACATATTTTAATATAAATTCGATGGTCAATGACTGAATTTTGCTTTAAAAATTAAATATTTACGACCAGAGTGAGTAATATACACCACAACGGTTCAAAAACCAGCGGTCCTTGGTTTATACCAAAGAAAGCAACATACATGACCACTACGCCGAGACAAGTCACTTGTGATGGGCCTACAGGCTTAACTTTGACCAGTTTGGCTTTCATCAAAGCTAAGTGGTCATCGATCATTTCACGTATTAATGACGAATAAAGGCCATCAGAAATAATTATATCTGTGCCGTAGAAAAGCCCATTGTCTAGCTTTGGTATTACATAACTACTGTCACAGATAAACCTCTGACAGGTCATAGTAAAAATCTATCAGAGGTAACCAAATCGCTTTTGATGGGGTATGTTATGACTCGTTAGATCTGATCGATCTTTAATAGATATTTTATATAACCCGTCAGTGATAGTGGTCATATGTGACCACTTTCTCTTAAAAACCAACAGTGGTGTGGATATTAAGAAAATTTATTTATTGACTAACCTTAAAAATTGCTAGCCATGCCTTCTTAAAAACAAACAATAGATCCTAGATCCACACCCCTATTTCTCCCCAGCCACATTCACATATCCAATTCTAATTCACAATTCACACATCCAATTCATATCGACAATTATATATGTATCAAAAAATATACATTTCTCACATTTATTTAAAAGCATCTACATACACATATATTTGTCATTTGATATTAGAGCCATAAACTTACCAAAAATTATATACTTACCGCCAATAAGTGTCTACACAAAGGATTGCAATACACAAAATGTCATTTTATTAAATTGAAAAGAAGAATTAAATATTGCATTATACATGTATACAAGAGTTATTGTACGACATAATTTTGATTAGTATGAATACACTCATTCCACGATATATATATAAATAGACATAATTAATAATTTATAACACAAGATCCAACATTAATTATATGTTACAATTCTTAATTAAATAAATAATAATATTTTAAGGCAGACATATTCTCAAATTTTACTTGGAACACAATATTTCTTTTGGGCTAATGATTTCTTAAAGGATGAAGCCGACGATTCTAATGTGCATTAATTGTATGTTACAACTCTTAATTAAATAAAGAATAATATCTTGAGACAGACGCATTCTTAAATTCTACTAGGAACAGAACATTCATTTTGGGCAAATGCTAAGGAGGATGAAAGTGACGAACTATCCTCTAATCTACGCTTGGTTGATTGGCCGGAAGTTCTAGCTCTTTGTGTGTACATAGAGAATGATACTATCGATAATAACAAATGATATGTACTTTTAGGCACAAACCTAAGTATCCAAGTCAATCACCTGTTTCATCAAGGTAGGCATGTTGTGGTACACGTGAAAGCCGCATTGATCCCCAATCTATTGCATGCATTTGAAGTCTATTTTATGATGGATGGATTCATCATTGTCTTTGCATTCTTCCGCCGTTCTTGATGTACAATGCTCACATGGCATCATTATATACGAAACAGACAAGGAAACATAATTACCACCAAGGTTGGAGTTAACATAGTAAAATATGTTGGGCTTGAGAGAAATAGCTCTTGACCATAATGTCCAATCATGGTGGACTCCTTATGCTTTCTCTTTGAGTTGTTGGCTTACATGCAGTATCTATGTAGTTCTCGGCAACAAGTACCTATTTTTTTGTAAAATAGTGTCCTCTACCAATGGCTTGCTTAGCTTGAAGGATGCGGGTCACTAGCATCTTTTTAATGTCCTTTCCTTTTCCTTAGCCCTAACATTTTGAGATTTCTTGTGCGAAAGAGAAATATCAGACTTGGGAGGGGTATTTATCGGAGTTAGGTCATCAGGTATCTCCCAATCCATAAAAGCAGCCCTAAGGTATGTCGATTCTGTCATGGAGGGGCCACGAGAAGCCTCGATCACCGAATGAGTGTTTTGGTGTGGAGGAGACTAATTGGACAGCTGAGATCGACGTGTTGTTACCTTGACCATTATATCTATCTTTAGCCACTGTATGAAGGTTTGTTTTGTAGCTCCAAGAGTTAAAATCTCATTATTCGACGGTATTGGCGGTGGATTTCCTGCTCAATTTTTCTTCACTTGGTTGACATTCACTTTAGCATAGTTAGCAACCAAGTCTGTGTCATGCACCATTTGTGTTGGCGATAGTTTATAAATCATGCCCTCAGCAACATTAATGCAAAAGTTTGGCACGACCCTAACTTATAGGATGCACCTGGTTACATTCTAAATGTTGATTGAATTACTTTGAAATATGATGAAAAGTAAGTAATGCTGTCTGATTATATGTAACATGTACCTCAATCATATTATCAATTGCACACGGAGGTGCAAGTGGTGACTATGTCATATCAGTCGATGCACAACTACTCTGTCACTGTGGCGGGCTATTGTCAACATGACCGTGCGGGGCACGTGGGGTTGTTGAGCTACAATCACTTGATCCATTTGCGTGTTGAGTCTTAGGCATGCCACCTCCTATTGAAGTTTGTCTTCTAATTGCTAAGAAATTTCTTGCTTCACCTCCTCCTTTAGCTACTCCTTAAGGATGGCCTCCTTCTTTGCTTTCAAGAAGAGACAATTCTTTTACTGGGCACAGTAATATGGCAACCCGTGCTTCCAAGATACTTCTGTGTGTATGCCTCTTGTTTTGCCAGAATGTTCAGGGTTTCCTATTGCTTGGGTGAGGATGTCATCCTCATGATGGCGTAGGGCTAACTCGACCTCACTCTACAAAGATTTTTCACGTAATTCCATCTACAAAGAAAATTTAAATGAATGTGTGAAATATATCTAGGTAAATAAGGTGGAAAGACTGTGGAAGATTAAAGAGCTATAGTACTCACAAGTCAATGATAAATCAATCCATTTGTTGGGTTGGGCCAGGAGATGGTGCCATCTGAATTGATCTTGGCTCATGCTCAAGCCCAGTTCCTAGCCCATACTTATGAGAGGTCCACGAACGGAATAGGGATATTGGCTTCAACTGCTTTTGCATCCTCCTCAGTCCAGACCTCTTATTTTCCAATATAGTCACATGTCCTCAATCTATGTTGGTGCCTGTTCCGAGCTTGCAAGAGACAGTGGGCCTCACTTATTGCCTAAAACTCTGAAGAAGTCTTCAAAGCACAAAACTCCTCCCATACTTTCTTAGTTATCAGCAGGTAGTCTTCGTATAGGTTATAGTTGCCCAATCGGATGATATACTCGATGATGAGTTTTGATTTAAAGTTCTTCTAGGCTAGACCCATGTTTTTGAGTGTCAGTCGCTTCAACCTTTGTTCTATCTCATTGGGAAAACTGAATTTCTCCTTTAGTCTTTCCCAAGCTATCTCCTTCTCACTCTCGGGGAAGAGTTTGATGTCGTTGTGAAGGATACCAAAATACTTTCTTGCCACTACTCCACAGCTTTTGGAGGAGTCAATTACACTCCATGGCATTGTTGGTCGTTCGGTAGTGTCAATCTTGGTGATTGTTTACTTATGTTTAGATAGTCAATTACACTCCATGGCATTGTTGGTCGTCCGGTGGTCACTCCACTAGTTCTAGCCAACATCTCTGCTTCTTGGTTATTGGGCATTCTAGCTACTAACTTATTTTCAACTAACACATATCAATTATAAAATTTCTAATTACTAAAACATATTAATTCTAAAATTTCCAAATACTCTCTTTTATAAAGACATATATTATCTTAATATGTACTTAATTAACTGGAAGACAGAAAGATAGAACTCCAATGGTAATGGAACAAGAAGTTTAAATTAAGTTACTCATGGCATTCTTAATTGGCTTTTTCTATTTTTTTGTATTTAATAAGATGTAACTTTGACCACTTAATTATTTTATTTTGCATAAATAAAAAAATAGTTATATAAAATGAGACTAACTAGGGTCAAGCTCTATTTCTATTGACCGAAGGGAGTAGTTTTTTCTATAAAATTCTAACTAGGGTCAAATTTTGTAGAAATTTAGAACTATAGTATTTCCTTCAATATAGCATATGCAAATCACATGTCAAAATTCTAACTAGCGGATTGAGCTCAAGGATGCTAAGCCGATGTACCTCAGGAAGCACGGGTTGACGACGACAGAGCTTGGGGAGGCTACGGCCGATGGAGCTCGAGCCACACGAGTCGACATCAATGGAGCTCGGGGTAGCGCTGGAGGTGGCAGTGGTGGTCGGGTGGCATGGCGTAGGGGATGGTGGAGCTTGGGGAGGGTGGGGCTAGGTACGGTGGAGCATGGACTGGCGACGATGATGCTTGGGGAGGTCAGGGCCGGTGGAGCTAAGGCCCGTGGGTAGGCATCGATGGAGCTTGGGGTTACACCAATGGTGACCGTGGCCTTCAAGTGGTGCAGCTCTAGGGATGGTGGCGCTTGGGAAGGGTGGGGCCAAGGATGGTGGAACGTGGGCCGGTGACGATGGAGTTCATGTAGAGCTTAGGTTTGTGGCGGTAGTGGATGTGGATAGGACAATGTGGATGTGCGTTGACTTAGGGTTGAAACCCTAAGTCACGGCATTCAAGCTAGTCAAATGGATCTATGATGGGCTGTAGATAGAGACCCATCATAGGTCTCTATCTACAGCCCATCATAGGTTGGTTTGACCAACTTGTACGTATCTCACTGCACATCCACATCATTTATGGTATATAATTTAAAAATCATTTAAATTATAGTTTTGAACCATTTCTCAACTAGACATGAATCATCCACATGCACATAATAATATTTTTTAAAAGGCCGTGCATTTATCACAACATATTCAAATACATTTTTAAAGGACATGTTTAGACATGAACACATTTCATATGCTTACATTTTTTTAGTGCTCAATCCAACATCATAGTCACTTTGACATAGATATCATCAACAAAAATGAGTACATCTCATATGCTTATATTACATTAGAATGCATTCTTCATGGTCAAAATGTGCATACACGTTACTGTCACCTCATTGCACTTCTTCATGCGGAGCTTCTTGGCCAGCACTCACTTATTGTAATCTTTCTTATCTACAACATTGTCAACTAGAACAATTATTCTTTTACCCTCACAAACAACATGAAACCTCCTATTTGCTAGATTAGTTATGTAGAAAACTTGGATAAGTTGTTTGGCTAGAACAAACGGCTCATCCTTGTATTCATTGTACTGTAGATTTACAAATATGAATCCCTCTTAATCAACTTGAATGTCCTTCAATTCGACCCACCTACACCGAAACAACATCACTTTGAATTTCTCCTAGCTCAATTCCCGTATTTCCTCTACGTAACCGTAATGCCAATCATGAGTGCTAAGTTGGTCATTTACTACCTCTATTCATATCCCGCTGTTCTGCATAGTGCTTTTGTTGTCCTGCTTGGACATATAGAAGTCATACACATTGATATCATATTCTTGGCAAGTTAGAACATCCCATCTAGGACCTTGTGCTAACCATTTTAATGTCTCACTTGTGACATTGTGTGAATTAGAAATACGATTCTTGAACCATTCATTAAATTCTGCAATGAGTTTTCTTCGAACCCAACTCGCTAATTGGTTAACATTATTTTCTCAGATCTTTGTTTGGTTCTCATCTAGGTATGGTACTACCTTGGTCATATGCTACAACATGGTGAAATATGCTTCATCATATTAGGCGTGCTCTACATTGATAGTTTTTCTTCCAATGATCCTAACCCCGTCCAATTTGCCCTCATGTATTGACCTCGGAATTTCAATTGGCCTAATCTCCAACATATAGTCCACCCAGAATTCGATGACTTCCTTAGTGGTGTACCTTTCAATCATGCTTCCCTCAGGATGAGACCAGTTCTATACGTAACTCTTCAAAATTTCCATATACCTCTTGAATGGGTACATTTGCCTCATGAATGTAGAACTGCATGCTCTTGTTTGCTTCACCAAATGGATAATGAAACGTACCACGATATTGAAGAACATAGGTGAGAAGTACATCTCGAGATGACAATGTGTTTTTATGACATTGCCTGTAGGTCATCTAGTCTCTCTGGGTCGATGACTATCTATCAACTTGCATTGAAGAAGGAGCATAACCACATTACCGTGTGCCTCACTTTCAATGGAGCAATGTTTCTAATGGCAACTGGTAAAAGCTATCTAATTAGAACATGACAATTGTAAGACTTCATTCCAACCATTTTGAGGCCATCCATCTAAACCCACTTACTTGGTCATGAGAGGTTGACAAGCTAGAGGGAGGTACAATATTCTATACTCAGAGGTTACTGGTTGCAGTTCCTTACAGATTTTCATATATTCCAAATCTCGCCATGTATTTAGACTGTCCTTCGTCTTTCGTAGGTTATTAAGCAGTAACCTGACAAAGCTCTCACAATCATTACGGATGTCCCTCACTAGGGCATACACCTGTCTTCTAGTTAAAGCTAGTGGTGCACTGACCCTTTCCTTTTTGCCATTGAATTTTTTTCTCATTTTTCTATATGGGTGATATAGTGGAAGAAATCTCCTATGGTCCACATAGACCATATTGCATGAATTCTTCATCCCCACAATGTGTGTTTCCTCCATACAGTTCGAATAAGCCTTTTTTTCTTTTATGGTCTAGTCAAAAAGGTTACCAAATACAAGGTAATCGTTAATAGTGCAAAATAATAGAGCATGAATCCTAAAGTTTTCCTGTCTATAAGCATCCCATGTCTAAGACCCCTCATGACATAGCGATTCCAAGTCATCGATCAGAGGCTCTAAGTATACATCAACATTGTCATCAAGCTATCATGGCCCTTCACTAACATGGAAAGCATAATATATTTTCTTTTAAAGCAAAATCAAGACGGTAGGTTGAAGTTCACGAGAAGCACTGACCAAGGACTATGACGATTGCTAAAGGATTCATGCCATCCGTACTTAAACCAAACCTAATGTTCCTCATATGTTTCACAAATTCTAAGTAATCACTATTAGTGTTCTCCACTGCACTAAGTCAGCTAAGTGCCTTAGCATACCGTCTTTTTTTCTATCTATTGCATGCTAATTGAAAGGACCTTAAGTCGCATAGAGGAGGGGGGTGAATGTGTACACTTTTAATTCTGAAATAAACCAGCAACGAAAATTATAATTTCCTCCAGAGTCTCTAGACTAGTCTTTCTGTTAGATAGAGAGACCAATCTAGAGTCTTCGGTTATATAGTCCAAAGATTTCGAAACTCCTTCAAAATGTCTAAGGGACACTCAAAATAGACGAACCATAAGGGTTGAAGGGAAAACAAGGAAACAAAATTACACAGAATATAATAAGTAATGGGATGCTAGGAGATAAGCAATTTTTTACAGAAGTTTGGATCAATTAATACTACAAGTCCGTTGAGGAGCTCAAAAGAGCCGAATCTCTTTCGATTTCTTATCTCACCAAGTTCAACGCTAGAAACTAATTTGGCCTCTGAGCTCTCACCAAAGCATAGCACTTAGTCTAAGACAACAACCAAGGTCTTCACTAGAACAACATGCTCCCACTTTTTATGGAGCTTACTCTACCAAACCAACCTCTAAATAATAACTCAGGAATTCACTAATATACCTCTTTCCTTACTAAAATAAAGGAAGACCTTCACAAACTGATTTACACGTTGAATTCTCGTAGGCAACATCTAGTCGTGTAGGAGGTGGTCCTCAAAGAGTAACAATCTTTAAGTCTTTACTGGCGTTAATACATAAGTGCTTACTCAAATTTTAAGATCTAATCTCTCATAAATCACTCAAAAAGCACACTTAAATGGTGAATTAAATTCAAGATCCAAAAGAGTGGAGTAGAGAACCTCTAGAATACTCTTGGGAGTGGTTTAGAAATGAATGAGCAGCCTCCTCCTCAAAAGAGGGTTAGTAGGGTTAAAAACCTACCCCTCTCGAAGCTAACTGTTACTCACAAAATTTAAATTTTAGAGTACCTAGATAGAATGTGTAGAGACTTTAGATAGGCCTTTCGACCTAGATAGAGAGCTCAGTCCGGACACTCCGGACATCACTCAGCTTCAAGAAAGAGGGGAGGTTCGAAGTGTCCGGTCAAAACTTCTGGAGATTTCGAACAAGCCTCTCTATCAGACAGAGAGCGAGCTCAGTCTAGAGATTCATACATAAATGTTCGAAGAGTCTGAGCTAATTTATCTGTTTGACAGAAACTTGTCCATAAATTTCTAAGAACCCTAGACACAAACATCTAAAATACTGGAAGAGAAAAGCCCAAACCCCAAGTTGTACGTGGTGCGAGTATTTGCTTATCTAGAATTAGAAGTTTTATTGAGCACTTACTTTTCAAACCGGTTAAACTTGGGTCTCTCTTAATAGTTCGACTTGTACTTTTTTCTTTTTGAACCTTCATAGGAGGTTTTCTTTAAATCAAAACAATCTCTCACTAGGCGAATTACTGTGAAATTCTCAATCAAAACATATTAATTTTCTAATTTCTTATCATCTATCACTCAAAACCCACTAACGGGCCTAAATGCACTTTCACCAATAAGCCAACTTAGCTTCCTTGGGATTGGCAGACATTTACTTCATGTGATCGGTGATAGGGAGATACCACACAACCTTTGTAGGACCACACCTCTTGGACTTCTGCCATTTAAGACTACTCTTCTTTCGCTTGTATTGAGAAGCTTTGTATTTTAGACATGCATCTAAGTTGGTGTATTTCTTATAGAACAAGATTTGGTCATTTTGACAAGCGTGAATTCTTCTAAACTTTAACCCCAATGGACATAGCACTTATTTTGCTTCATGTATCGTATTCAACATTTTATTCTCCTCGGGCAACAAGTCCATCAGAAAATCAAGTAGCTCCATGTAACTTTTGTCTAACCAACCATTACTTTCCTTAAACTTTATTAGGTCAAGACAATAGATAACTTCGTGTGATTCTACTTACATCCGTGGTATATAGGTGTCTCGAAATCATTCACCAAAGTAGAGAACTTCAAATAATTTCTCTTGTTGTAGGATGGCTCCTCTATATTATAAAACATCTCAAAATGATTAGGGTTGACATCAATAATATTACCTCCCAATGGAGAAGGTACAAGCATGTCATCTCCATCTTCTTCTAACTATTTGTCCCCATCATCCACTTAATCAACTAGAATATTTAATGGTTCTTGTTCACCGTTCTTACTCTAACAACTATAGTTCTCATAAAACATCTCTCTATTAGGTGAGATTGTAACTTCACTTTACCTGTAAACATCTTCTTATTTTTTAGTATACTTATGAATAAGCCGCGTATCAATTCTACTTTCCTTATCATCCTCCGCAACATTCAAGAATTCAATAAATCCATTTCTGTACTCCTAGCTCAAACGATTAGTGTTGTATATCTAATTATGCTCCATCGAAAGTAATAGAAAAACATGTGACAAAACTAGCTACACTAAAATAAATTATAAATGACATAACATATTTTATTTTATTTTATTACCCTTAGCCAAATTTAGAACAAAGATTTGTCCCACATGCCCTCTCACCCGAATTGTGTGTAGTGCATAGGATAGGATTTCAATACAATCTATAAGTGGATGTATATATATAAGACATTATACTTCTATCAGTTAGCAACAATACACCAGAGATATATTAAGTCACCTCTAATAGGCTATGAAGGCATTCATACATTAGAGGTGCTTAATCATCTCAGACAGGTGTTGTTCTAAACTGATCATAGATACACATAACCTTATCTATGATGGATCTGTGTGTGCTAGTATACTACTACGTGGCATTACTTTTTTGAATTGGCATAAGTCTATCGACTTTTGGAAGGTTGATAGGGCCTATCAATCGCCCAGCTTTGCCATTCTTCAGTGAGCCCTTGGGACACCTGATTTGAGCTCAGTGTCCTAAAAATTCACTTGTACAGAATTTCGATCACATATAGATACATATGGCTTATATAAGACTAGCTATTACAACTTTTGTTCTTCTATATACCAAATTATAGTGAGTACTTATGTACTTAAAAAACACATTAAAAACATGTGTATAAAAGGTACGAATGAAATTACTTCAGCAATGCAAGAAATTTATAACTTGCTAATCATTTTATGTGCACAACATAGAAATAAAAAGAAAATAAAGATAACAATAAATCACATTATTCTTGTCAAAATTTTGTGCTTAAAACTATTTATAACAAAAGAATAGGAATCACCTATGATATAACTCCATAACTGAAAATATGACATATTCGAATTATTTAAATTCACTTCTATAGAGACTGTCCAGCTTTATACACACAATACCATGATCGGATTGGGATCAAGATGAGATAGCCTTTCAAATGTCCCACTCACTACTAGTTAGTGTACAGTACGATATGGACCCACAGTAGTCAAACTCTTGCTAGGCTTAGACAAGATTAACTTTATTGTCGTACTTTCATGAGTCTTACTATTGTGAAAACATGTGAACCAAACTTCATACACATGTTCACCCCAAACCGCTTCTAGTGAGCCAACCAGCAGCCTTTCATATAGTGGAACAATGTACTAGACTAAGTCAAATTACTCGGGCGCAAATTATGTTATTTTCCATGAAGGAAGGTATTTGTAATTCGTTTAAACCACCAAAACCATCACAAATTCATATATTGAAACTTCACATATCCATAATCCCCAACATTCATAATCTCCAACTCATAAAGCCCACTTTTAATCAGATTCTTCTAAAGGTATTTTGAAAGAGTAAAGCATATAAAATGATAGTTCATGTATCTTCCTATGTTCTCATGTGATGATGAGTAAAGGTAATTATTATTAATCTAAACCACTACAATGTTATTCTAAAGTATAAAATCTACACATGAAATGCTAAAAGAACAAGAAATAGATTGGTAATTAAATTACTAAAGCAAGCATAATATGGTCACTTTATGCATAAAATAAATATGAAGGTTTCCTATCATTTTATGTAGTCAATATTTTAGTTGTATCTTGCACATGAAAAGAACTAAGTAATTAAATGTATCATATTTGATAAAAATAAGCATATGGTGATTAATTTATGCATCAAGTTAAATATGAATTTTCTATTAGTTATTCTATATTGTCAATATTTTAATTATTGTCTTGACATTTCTTATAGCTTCAGCGTAGCCATCTAGGTTCATGTCAACTCTTGGGATTTTGGCAGAATTTTTTGTATGGTCTATTGTACATGTAAGAAAAACATAGTAAATAAATCTATAAGAAAAATACTACAAATAAATGATAAAACAAGAAAAATAAATAAAATTGGAGAAAAAGGGAGAAAAAGAAATAGTTCAAGATAAATTTGAATTTCGAAAATAAATAGGCTTTGGTTTCTAGGTTTTGGAATTTAAATAAATATATGAAAATGAGAAACTGGTTGTGTGGGATTTACCTACTACGTTTATTTTTCAGCCATTGACTACTTAGATGTTTGGGTTTGTTAGCTGGTGTAAAGGTTGGGCAGCACAGTGGTTAAATATTTGCTCTTCTAGTCGTTGCTATAGTCAAGAAGCACAACGGCTAGGGAAACTGGGAAGTTTGTATGGGTCTGATGGGCATAATAGTGTTACTCCACAACTGTGAGTGACGGCAGAGTGGCTAGGATTGCACAAAGCCCAAGAGCTAGTGTGTAGCGTGCTGTGGAGGTCGAGGGGAAGAGTGAAGCTCCGGCCATTGTACGCATCAAGGCATGGGGTGTGGGGTGTGAGGAACAACACTTCAGCCCTAGGAGAGTTTATGCTGGGCTCTATAATCCTTGATTTGACGTCGAGGCGTTTAGATCATGAACATTCCCATATAGGACATAGAGTTCCCACGATGGTTGTATAGTGGCTAGGGGTATAAATGTAAT
Organism: Oryza coarctata; assembly: GCA_030770085.1. Taxonomy (NCBI): domain Eukaryota; kingdom Viridiplantae; phylum Streptophyta; class Magnoliopsida; order Poales; family Poaceae; genus Oryza; species Oryza coarctata. The sequence continues at coordinate 17,316,413 of CM061466.1, forward strand.
ATTCAAAATTTTTAAATTTGAAATTTAAACTCAAAATATATTTAAATAAATCAAATAAATTTAAATTCAACAGGTATTTAAATAAATCAAGCAAATTTAAATAAAAAAATTAAAATAGCAAAATTGCTATAATAATAAAGGGTTTGAAATTTGAAAAATTTAGAATCAAATTTTATATCTAGGGTGCAAGAGATATTGTGTTCTAAAAATTGAAATTTGAATTAAATCAAATAAAAGAGAGGAGTTACTATGTCAGATCCCTTCTCTGTCTGCAATCTTCTTCCTTGGTCAAGGCTGAGCGAGTAGAGGGAGAGGAGATGGCTAGCTGCACGGTGCAGACGTCCTTGTGGCCGAGTGACATCAATAGCTGTGGTGGCTATTGTTCCCGAGCACAGCGGTAGCTAACATGGGGAGTGATGGCATAGGCAGGAATGCGGGCGGTAATAGCTCAGTCACAAGAAGAGAGAAAGGGCTCTATTGATGGCTCGGTGTGGTGGTAGAAAGAAGGGGAAAGTGGAGGAATGGGCTCGATGGAGTGGAAAGGTGCTAATGGCGAGTGGAGGGAGAAACTAGAGCTTTGGTAGAGAAGATCGACCGACGATTAGGTGACATCTCAAAATGGCAGAGCTTGAGCTCGAAGCACAAGTGAAGCTGAGGAAGGCGAAGGTGTGGATGAACCAATTGTAACATTTCTTCATTAAATTATATCTACTTGCTTAATAAGCTTGTCTAATAATAAAAATTCTTTTTAGCTCGATTGGTTTGGAGGAATTTCAATCCACAAGAATAGAGAAAAATGAAGAAATAAGAATATATGCACATATCAATTCATAGGAATTTTTTTAAAGATTTGAGTGGATGTAAATTTTTAATAGTTTCTCTGTATAACTTGTAGAAAAAGTAAATTTTCGTGTTGTTTTACTGTACTTTATTTTTACAAATTGAACGGTATTATAAAAACTAATCCTTAAGATTCTAAATCTGTTGTTTTTCCTTTAAACTTAACAAAGCACTAATATTTTTGTACGAAGGTAATAGCTGAAAAGATGACGCTTGGATCTGTCAAATCACCCTGTCTTGTCAAGCCTGGAGCTCATCCAGGGCGGAGTTTAGTGGCCCAGGAGAAACTAAACAAGGGACCCTTAATATATACATCAAAATATTTACATAAAAAACTTCATAAATATTAACCTAAAATTTTCTTTAACATTTGTAGACGCAAAGTTACCCATGATAGTATTAATATCAATCCCATCCAACAATTTCATCCCAATGCATAAATTTGCCAAATGGATGCAAATCTTTTTTGCTGCTCGTTTCTAGATGCAAGTAATATCAATCTCATCGAACAATTTATTCTCAATGCATAAATTGCCAAACGGATGCATACTTTTTCTCTGTTGCTTGATACGTACTTTTTTTTCATAACATGATATCAATAACAAGCTAATTATTTAAAAAATATGTTAGTAGTGGAACTCATAAATTACGATTTTGCAAAATTACCGGATTGATTAAAAACAAATCTTACCAATTACAAAGCATCGCCCCCTCATTTTGGTCTCGGCTCTAGCAGAAGCTTTAGCTTCCCAACTTCCAAACGGTCAAACGCTGCTCCGGAGTTAAAAAGATTAAAAAAATAAAAGACCTGCTCGGCTTCTTCCTTCTTTTTGTGTGGTGATTGACCAATCAGGCGATCGGCTGCTGGCCTGCTGGTCCTTGACTTAAATGAGACGGGTATTTCCCATTCGTTCGACCAAGGCTTGTGGAAAAGATGTAGGAAAACAAAATGAGTTGGTAACATCTGACTTCGAATAAAAGTTAGATATGAAAAGAGATCCATCCATATGTCCGATATTATCAAGTATATATGAAAATATATTACGAATTTACCTACAAACATAAAAAATAGTTAATCACTATTTTATAAACTCGTAAATAATATTATATATTTTTCTTGATGTATCTTTTCTTAATACTTTAATGGCCTCATACCAATGGATATCCATTCCTAAATTTCCAGAAACAAATATGGAATATAAAAATCTATTATCAATACGACTACGAACATAACTTATCATTATTTTATAACTCACAAGTAATATTATATAATTATTTTCTTAATGCATATTTTTTAACACTATTGGCGCGCATGCAGGAGTCAATTGGAACGAGCGGAGATGCACACAAAGGGGGCGAGCGAGCATAAGCCAAAACAGGTCTGATGCATGGGCTAGACACACAGAGGTTTAGGAGATTTACTTAGCTCTAGTGAAATTTCTTAGTTTTAAGGTTTGAAAGCATACCAGTCAATTTGATAAAGAGATAAAAAAGAAATTTATGAGCCAATCGATCGATGTGCCAATACGAACTCATGTTAACAGCTAGTCGCCGATAGGACAGTAACACTCATGCATCGGCTAAAAAGCCAATGGAGACGTAAGTAAAAAGGTGAGGAATAAAGTAAAGGATTCATCGACTATAGAGCCGATGACGCTCTGAATAGAATATATGATGAATAGTATAGAGCGAGACCTGATCTACTAAAGATACAAGCGACTGTCATGATGGTACCGTTAGAGCCAGCCTCGATAGATCGGACGAAACCGAGACAGTATGATGCTAAAGCTAATGGACTGAGATAGTAGAGACTAGATCGGATGTAACGACAGAAAGAACAAGCGAAGCCATCTGCTGCTATCGGATGAGAGTCTGATGCAAGCGTATAACTAAACTCATTGGCTATCTGAGTCAATAAGGAGAACGAAACCCACTAGATTCCGATACCAGCCCTATTGGACACATATCAGATAGATCGGACCTAACCAAGATAGTATCAGGCCAGAGCCAACGAGACTAGATTGATCTTTAGAGGGTTAATCGTCGAGGATATATATATGTATCGGCTGAACGGTCGATACATTAGACATGAAACACGGCGTAAGGATAACTTATCAGTTGTCTATTCTGATTAAATGTCGCGTGAAGATCTGTCGACCTATGGCTCAATCTATTACTATAGCTCTAGAGGATCAGACCTAACCGATACAGTACGAGATCGATGACGGTAGAATGAAGTCGATAAGCCAATAGACCACATGTGAGCGTGATGTAGTATATCTGATCGAACTAAAAGATCAGATCTAACTGATACAGCCTAAGACAGAGCGAACACACTAGAATAGTGGTGGGACTTACCCCTTCACCGAAAATCAAATCTGACCGATGTAGCCCTACGTTGAGAGTTAGAACCCGTTGAAAAGGTTTGAGGGGATTTATATTTATACCCTAAGATTATAAGGGCCAGATATGGTTATAAACAACCTTCGAACGTCCTTTTCTAATTAAAAAGTATGAGAAGTGACAAAACTAATTAAAATATATTCTAATTTTTTTAAAAAAATATAGATTAGGATAAAAAGACACCGTAGTCCAACCGTACTCATCCAATTTCACCCGTATTGACCATGAACACGCACACCACGGTCATGGAGTTGGAGATGAGATGACAATCGTCATCTTCATATATCGAAACTAGAATTAACATTTGGTTGCCTAGTCTAGAAAGAACTAATAAGACCAAACTGCCTACACATGTCGAAGCTGCGTTCGAGCTTGATTTGGCTACTCTCCTCTCTTTTTAAAACAATATATTTTTTTATAAATTTTTTATAGAAAAGTTGCTTAAAACTATATTAATAAAAAAATTTCTTAGTATTATAAAATAATATAATTTTTTAAAATAACTTTTCTATAAATGTTTTTAAAAATCGGTTTGAAAAGTATGCGTGTGAAAAATAAAAAGGGAAAGTGCTGAGCACACCCATATAATTTCCTCAATATCTAAATGGGGAAAACTGCCGGTTAATTATCGGGAACCCGAGGGGTGCCTCCAAAATTCCAAGCAAGAAAAAGTAGGAGAAAACGACGCCGTGCATCTCTTGGCCGGTAGATTCACCCCTCCAGGGCCGGACGTGGAGAGACCTGGATTGTCCGATGCGCTCGATCACGGAATCAACGGTCCTGATCATGCCCGGAATCTAATCTCTGGGCCCCCAAACGAAGGAAGTATCCGGACTCCGGATAGCGAGACGCTTCTTCCTCTACTATTTGGATTCCTCCTCGTTTTTGCAAGATCCCTCATCAATCGCTTCGCTTCCCTTTCCTTCTTTGCAAAACAAGAAAGCTACCAGCCATGGATATGGAGTGAGGCGCGGAGCCGTGGAAGCTTCGGTGTTTTGAGTGCGGGGGATCGGTGGCCTTGATTAGGGGAGGAGGCGGCCACCGCCACCCCCGGAGCTTCTTCTTGTCCCCCGGTTCATGGCGTAAGTCGACAACGCCGCAATTTTCTCTGTTCATGTCTCTCTGTCTTTTACTTTTTTGTTGGTTTGGTGACGTTTTGGCGGATAAGAAAGACAATTTCTCGCGGAAACCAATTCGATTTCTTGCTGATTCTCGTTGATTTTATTTCAGTTTCCCCTTTGTTTCTTTTTTCTACACTGCCGAAATTAAGTTTGCTCTTCCCCGGCGCTGTTCTCTTCGGATCATATGGACTAAAAATTAATCTGGAATGGAATTTTTGGCCTGGTCGTGTTGCTTCTTCGGGGGCTAAATATTGTTTCTTTGTTCTAGGGGACGTTGCTGCAGTCCGCCGAATATCACTTTCCGGTTCCTTTTCAATTGTGGACGTTGCTGCAGTCTGCTGCTTTGTTTGTACCTAGTTTCATCGAAGGCTCTATGTGCCCAAAAAATTATCTGATTTCTTGCGTTTCTTGTTTTATATAAGTCTCCGCTATTGATGCACTCTTGACTATTATTGAGTTCTGATTAGTGAGTGGGGAATACTCAGTATCTCTGACAATTCTTTTACCTTTACTGTCTCAACCTTATGTAATCCGAATAGTACGGAGATGTAATTAAGGTAATGTCATGTGCCTGTTTCCAGTATGATCCTGGAAGGATATTAGAGGTGTGCAAGTAGGAGGCTTGTGATAACAGCCACAGATTTTAAGGTTTTTCCTCATTATAGTTCTCACCTGTCGAACCAGCGGAAAATGACTCAATGACAATAGTGTAACCATAGAATTTCGCTTCACGCTTGTTGAATCTCTATGTGCGTTCACCATATGATTTGAAAAACATGTCATTTTCTTCTCTATTATTAAGTTGGTTTTAGGAAATTAATCGGTGTAACTATATTTTCGTGATAGGAAGAGTGGTAAAATAATAGTAGTTTTGGTTTCGGGGTTTATAGAATTGAATTAGCCACCAAGGATGCCACAAATGCACATGAGTAAAAATTGATTAGAAAATTTGTTAACCTAGTCCACATTATTATTTTCCAGTACGAGTAGCTTAAAATGATACTAAGAATTCTACACGGAAGTAGTACTTGCGTTTCCTACTTTCATGTACTAAAGCTAGTGTTTTCAAAAAAACAGAAAAAGGGCAAATAATGCAATCTTAACATGGTCAGTTGCATAGAAGAGATCTGAAAGTGTGGGAATGATTGATTGATACTATTTACTATCAAATGCATTAGTACATATAGGCCGACCGGGGTGGCTCACAAGACAACCACATAGTCATGCCACTAATCAGGATTAATCTACTATAATTACACTTTCTATAATTACAATAGACTAATACTTCCTCGCAATCTAATCAGAAATATCGCTAACATTCAGACTGGATCAAAACTCCTAAAATAGTAAGATAGGAAGGCTCTTGGTAAAGATGTCGGCGTACTGTGTTGTAGGAACATGTAGAACCCGAATATAACCAAGGACAACCTTCTCTTGAATAAAATGAAGATCAATCTCAACATGCTTTGTTCGCTGATGCTATATCGAGTTGTCGGAGAGATATACAACACTGATATTATCGTAATAGATAAAGTGGCATTGCGAGGGGGTGACGAAGCTCAAGAAGCAACTATCGCAACCAGGTAGCTTCAGCAACACCATTCGCCACATCATGATATTCAGCTTCGGTACTCGATCTAGAGACCGTATGCTGACGCTTCAAAGACCAGGACACCAAGTTGTCCCCGAGAAATACTGTGTAGCTAGAGGTCGACCGGCGAGTGTCAGGACAGCCAGCCCAGTCGGTATCTATGTAAACAATAAGATCTGCAAGTGAAGATCGGCGCATGGCCAGCCCAAGTAATAGGGTGCCCTGCAAGTAGCGCAGGATCCGCTTGAGAGCAGCGAGGTGCGGCTCCTGAGGATCATGCATATAGAGGCATATATGCTGAACTGCAAAGGTAATGTCTGATCGGATTAAAGTTAGATACTAGAGAGCACCAGCTAGGCTACAGTACTGTGTAGCGTTAGCAACAAGCGGTCTATCAGTAGATAATTTGGAGTGTAGATCAACAGGCATGCTGCACGGCTTGCACGCATTCATCCCAGCGTGCTCCAAAATATCCTGGCTGTACTGCCGCTGAGAAATGAACAGACCATCTGCAGAGTGTGTCATAGAAATGCCCAGAAAATAATATAGCTGACCCATATCCGTCATAGCAAACTCACGCTGGAGAGCCTCAATGATGTGCTTGGGTAATCCGGCAGAGGAGGTGGTGAGGACAATGTCATCAACATATAGCAGTAAGTAGGCCGTGTTTGGACCGCGACGATATATAAAGAGCAAAGTATCAGACTTTGTTTTAACAAATCCAAGTGACACGAGGTGAGAGGCGAACCTGTGATGCCAAGCACGAAGAGCCTGCTTCAAACCATATAAGGACTTGTTAAGCTGACGGATAAAATCTGAGCAAGAAGAATCCACAAAACCAGAGGGTTGCACGCAGTACACTGTCTTAGTGAGAGTGTCATGGAGAAATACATTCTTTACATCTAGTTGATGAATAAGCCAGTTCTGAGATAATGCCAGGGAGAGAACAACTCAAACTCTCACAGGTTTGACAACGGGACTGAAAGTTTCATCATAATCCACACCGGGCCGTTGTGTGAAACCCCGAAGTACCCAGCGAGTCTTGTAGCGATTAAGAGACCCATCGATGAGCAATTTGTGTTGATAAATCCACTTGCCAGTCACAATATTCACGATAGAAGGGCAAGGCATAAGACTCCAGGTGTCATTGGCAATCAGAGTGTCATACTCAGCCTGCATAGCGGATCGCCAATTGGGGTATGACAGTGCATCACGAACGGAGCGAGAAAGAGGCGACATAGGCACAGCGTGGAGGTTGAGGCGATCCACGGGCTGTGCGATGCCAGCCTTGCCACGTGTGTGCATAGAGTGCACATTAGCGACCGGAGGGATGACGATCGGTCGAGTGGCAGCTGTGCTGCTGGTACCGCTAGCAACAACCTGTGCGCGAGCAGCAGGGGCAGCAGGACCGGCAGCACTCGTGGTCGTCGTGGTGCCACTGGCAGTGATTTGTGCGGGGTGCATAAGGGCAGCGGAACCGGACGACGTGGACTCAGGCGACCATGGCCCTGCACCAGGGCACAACAGCGCAAGTGTGGCCTCAGGCACGGGGTGTGTCGCTGAGGAAGCTGCTATACCTGCACCCACAAAATGAGTTTCAAGAACTGAAGTGATAAGATCATGATCATCGATAAGAAAGTCCAGGGCGGAAGGTGCCATGGGTGTGCTAGATATGTCGGAGAAAGGAAAAAAGGATTTATCAAAAACGACATGTCTAGAAATAAGATTGCGGTTCGACTGAAGCTCGAGGCATCGATAGCCTTTGTACTCCGAGTAGTAGCCGAGAAAAACGCATAGAGAAGAACGAGGGCAAGTTTGTGGGGCGTTGTAGACGACATATTGGGGTAACAGGCGCAACCAAAAACTTTGAGACGATCATATGAGGGTTGGGCAGAGAAGAGAGCGTTGTATGGTGTGGAGGAGGCGAGAGTTTTGGTGGGAAGGCAGTTCACAAGATATGTGGCGGTGTGAAGGGCCTCAACCCAGTAAGCTAGAGAGAGACTCGCCTGAAATAAAAGAAAACACAGAGTATTATTGATGGTACGAATGGAACGCTCTGTTTTACCATTTTGTTGCGAGGTGTATGGACACGACATGCAAAAGACAACACTGTGGGAGAGGAAAAACGTGTAGGCTTGAGAATTGTCGAATTCACGGCTATTGTCACACTGGATGCTCTTGATGGTGGTGCCAAACTGTGTGCGAACATAAGCAAAAAAATTAGAAAGAGTGAAAATGTCTCGGATTTGAGACGAAGTGAAAAAGTCCAGATGTAGTGAGAGCAGTCGTTAAGAATAACAAGATAATATTTATATACTGACACACTAACAAGTGGAGAGATCCATAAATCACAATAGATTAAATCAAAATTATGAGTGGCTCGAGAGCTAGATGAACCAAAGGGTAGACGTACATGACGACCGAGTTAGCACACATGATAGATATGATCGATATCATCTTTATTGTAGAAAATGACATTAGACCTAATGAGTTTGGACAAAACTTTATGTCCAAGGTGACCGAGACGGCGATGCCAAAGGGAGGTGGGTGATGCGATGAACATAGAGGTGCTGGTAGAGAGTGCAAACAATAGGTAGAGGTCACTGGACCTATTGCACCTGACGATCATGTTCCTGGTTTACAAATCCTTCACAGAAAGGCCAAATGGATCAAACTCAATAGAACAATTATTGTTGGTGGTAAAACGATGAATGCAAATTAAATTCTTAATAATGTTGGGTGACACTAGAACGTTATTAAGAGCAAGATCATGACGCGGTAAGCAAAAAATATGGGATCCAGTGGCTGGGACAGGAAGTAAAGCATCATTTTCCACAATGATAGACGAAGGAGTAGATGAAAAGGGTGGGGAAATGGTGGAGACTATACCGATATCCGAGGTCATGTGTGAACCGGCACCTGAATCAGCATACCACTCAGAGGCCGACTGGTTCAACGTCATAGTGTTGAAGGAGTGCAAAAGGGAATTCTGGTGCCAAGACCCTCTGTGAGTGGGCAGCCAGGGCATAGCCTGGTACGTTGGTGAGGGTGCCTAGAAGCCCGGCAGTGCAGCTCCCCCGTAGTAAGTACTGTACGAGGGCGGTGGGTACCATATGTGCCTCCATAGGCGCCAGGAAGAGCACCAAAACCGCTATAGTGTGGGGCTATGTAGAATGCAGGCTGTGGCGGCGGAGGTCATCCTGACTGGTCGTACGGCCACATGCGCATGGTGCCAGCCCAAGAGTAGGCGAGCGACGGGTACACGGCCGTACTGGGAGAGGCGTTGCCCTATCTACCTAGGGCCACACCAGCAGAGGGCGCTGGAGGTCCGCCACCAGCAGGTCTGCCGTGGCCACGACGGCGGCCGTTGCACTGGCCCCCGGTTGGTGCAGCGGGGCGCAGAGGAGGAGGCACTCCCGAACGTGAAGCTACGGTCGCACTAGGAGTCACTAGACGCGACGTCGCAGCGACGAAGGCAGCCGGTAGGGGCAGAGGACGAGCGTCGATTTCCATCTCCTCCAATAGGAGGTGTGTGCGGGCTTCAGTGAATATCGGAAACGGCCTGTGCATCTTGAGTATGGACACCATGTGGCGAAACTTGTCACTGAGGCAGTGGAGGGGCGTGAGTACCATCTGTTGGTCACCAATGGGGTCGTCGAATTCGGTGAGGGAGGCAGCCATGGACTCAAGGTGGCGGCAGTAGTCGGTGACGCTCAGGGACTCCTGGCAGAAGGTGCGGAATTGTGTCTCCAGGAGAAGGGCACGAGACTCCTTCTGGTTGAGGAATTCGTCCTCGAGGTAGCACCACGTATTGCGAGCGCGACCTTGCCGCAACATCAGCGACTGCTGTAGGTCGCTGGAGACGGTGTCGTAGACCCATGTGAGGACGCAGCAGTCCGCCTGGATCCACGCCAGGCGAGCGGGGAGCGCCTCATCCTCGAGGACGTGGCGGGTGAGGGCATATTTGCCGAGGACGGTGAGGAACATGCCGCGCCACTTAGTGTAGGTGTCCATGGCCTTATCAAGGACGATCGGGATGAGTGCCTTGACGTTGACGACGATAGTGGCTTGAGCCTAGAGAGCCTCGTGAGCGCTCTCGTACGCGTCCAGGGCGTCGTTGCGAAGGCGGGCCTCCTCAGCCCAACGCACTTCTTCAGCGCGAGTAGCTTTGGCTGCGAGACAACAGTCTTCAGATTCTTTGACCGCCTTGGCGTCTACTGTGGTACCGGCATCATCGTCTTCGCCGGTCATGAGGGGCAAGATTAGCGGCCGCACCCAGTGACGCAACAGAGCAAGTGATCAGGATCAGATCAACAGTAGACAAGAGCCGATCGGCAGCAGGCAGGATCCGATCGGATCAGATCGGCGGGCGATTGGTTGATCCGATCGGCAGCAGGTAGGAGCCGATCAGATTGGATCGGTGGGCAATCGGATCAGCAGCAAGCGGGATCCGATCCGATCGGATCAGTGGGCGATCGGATCGGCCACAGGTAGGATCAGATCAATCGGATTGGCAGCGTGGTCGATAAGACCAGCGACACACCCGGCGACATGTAGTCAGCAACGGTGGTGGCGATCAGATTGGCGGCGGGCGCTGGTTTGGGAGCAGAGGCAGGATCAGATTGGTGGCCACACCCGGTGATGAGGGCAGCTATGGGGCGGGCGATCGGATCGGCAGCGCGGGCGATGAGACCGGTGACACACCCGACGACATGTAGTCAGCAACGGTGGTGGCGATCGGATTGGCGGCGGGCGCTAGTTTGGGAGCAGAGGCAGGATCAGATCGGCGACCACACCCGATGACGAGGGCAGCTACGGGGCGGGCGATCGGATCGGCAGCGCGAGTGATGAGATCGGCGACACACCCGGCGACATGTAGTCAGCAACGGTGGTGGCGATCGGATCAGCAACGGGTGTTGATTCGGGAACGGCGGCTTTGCGAAGGTAGGGCGATCGGATCTCGGCAGTCTTCTGCAGCACAGTAATGGCGAAGGACTAAAACTGGAGGTCGATGATGGCAGCAACGGCGGCAGCGGCGGACGCTGGTGTTGGTTGTGGAAAGATAGTAAGTTGGAACTGCTCTGATACCATAAAAGTATATGAAAGATTGATACTATTCATTGTCAATGTATAGACCGGTCGGGGTGACTAACAAAACAACCATACAGCCATACTACTAACTAGGGTTAACTTATTATAATTACAATAATTATAATAGACTAACAAAAATCCATCTTCTGTGAACTAAGCCCAAACCATTTGTTGTATGTAGATATTTTTAGTAGAAAATTGAGGAAACCAACTAGCATTGCAACAATGATATATGGGGTCCTTCAATAATTTGGTTGATTTTTTTGTGAATACTTTATATTTGGTAGTTTTATTAATCAAAGTTAGTTATTCTGAGATTCAAGACGGAATTACCATTTAACAATATTATTTTCTGCCAAACATAACAAACCAAAATGGCTGACCAGAGCTACAGATTTTTTTAAGTTCTTCCAGTCACTTAATTTCTCACTATTTGTAATCATCAAATGCGACAAAAGCCACCTAGGATGTCTTCCTTTGTGCTTTGTTTGCAACTTGTGTTTTGCTACGAATATCAAAATGTTTTAGTATTAACTTATTCTTAAGAAAGTTTTACTTGGTATATCATCTGTGACTTAAATGCAGCTGTAGTACTCTTCCTACTTACATAATCTCTTATTATGGTTAATAACCTCAATCTTCATGGTATTGTACTTAGATGAAATGTGCATGTTATTGCTTCAGAAATGCAATCACTCATTGATAAAGAGCGTTCTGTCCAGCATGATCAGTAGATTCACTTGATCACATCAGTTACATCTACATGCCTTTTTTTTTATCCATATGTCTTCTGATTGCAGATCATACTTTTACAGCTTATTCAGCTTTGCAGAGCTATATGGTTGAACCTGTTGTTATAATAAACAACAGTGTGATTATTAAGAGGATGTAGGTTATTGTTCTGATGTCTTCATTTCAAGGTTATAATTTCTTGGAACCATCAACTTCAATGATTGTCTGGTTGAGAGATCAATTTAGAAAACTTATGTTCAATTGGTACAGTAAAACCCTTAATCCGTCAGAGCTCTGGATCCCGATTGTGGCATGTTTCACTATTGGTATAGTTGGTTTTTTGACAGTTTTGTACCTTTTCTCACTATGGAGACAAAAGATTAGTTTAAGCTGGATGAAAATGATAGCAAGATCAAAAAGGAAGAATTTTGAAAGAAACCACAAGGTTCCAACTGCTGAACATGTTTGGAGTGTAGAATCTTTACTTCGTGCAAGAGGACTGAAGTGCTGTGTGTGTTTAGAATCTATTTCACCTGCTCAGCCCCTTGGACATATGATAACAGCAGAGAATATGGTTCACCGATGTGATGTTTGTGGTGCAGCTGCACACATGATCTGTTCTTCAAATTCTCAGGACTGCAAATGTGTTTCAATGTTTGGGTCAAAACATGTTGTCCATCAATGGACTGTACTCTGGACAGATATAGCTGATCAGTCTGAAGAAGCTCAATACTGTAGTTACTGTGAGGAGCCATGCAGTGGATCTTTTCTTGGAGGTCCTCCTATATACTGCTGCATGTGGTGTCAACGGTTGGTGCATGTTGATTGCCACTCAAGCATGGCTACAGAGACTGGTGATACTTGTGATCTTGGTCCATTCAAATGCCTTATTCTTTCCCCTCTTTTTGTGAAAACCAGGAGCATGCCTGGTGGAATTTTAAGTTCCATAACACATGGTGCAAATGAATTTGCATCCACCGTGAGGGGGCATCTCAGGAACCGAAGTAAGAAGCAGAAGCAACATATCAGGGTACCTTCTGACTGTAATGTTGGTGACAATAATGATGATTCATCATGTGATACCACAGCGAATGCTAACCAGAGGGCTAAGGACATAAAAGCATCTGGGGACAATGTTCAGAGGAGTGCTGACAATGAGCATGACAGCAGGGAGAGTGATTGTAACGAATTTATACCAGAGCCTAGAAGATTCCACCATGATGATGCTGAAGGAGCTGAACTTAAGTACATGCTGGATGACTTGCCTGCTGATGCCAGACCTCTTCTAGTGTTTATCAATAAAAGAAGTGGGTCTCAACGTGGAGATTCTCTGAAGTACCGCTTACATTTTCTTTTGAATCCAGTTCAGGTCATGATACATCTCTCACTAGTAACTTTATTAGTGAAATATACATGGACTCTTAGTATTTATTGAATATACTAAATGTACTGTTTGTCCTGTATTCACTCATCTCATCCATGATGTGTAGAATCGCCTCGGATTATAAAACTCTTGTCTTCATGTTGGTAGTAACTACCTCGTTAAGCTGGATGCCTCAGTAATCCTAGATTGTTGGGCCTTGGTTGATTTCATTAGCATGGCATATTGACCTAACAACGTGAGAGTAAAACTCAGAAAATATGTTCCTTGTGATGACCTGCTTTTCCAACCGTATCCACAAGATCAACACGAAGCGAAACCTTGATTGCCTGCTTGATGTTGTTGGGCCAAGCATCGAAACTCATATACCAAACATGTGGCTTGCTAAGCTGGCCACATTCTCTGGTAGTTAGTATATTTCCTTTGTATCATGGATGGACAATCCTGCCCTGCCTTAGTGATTAGTTCATCAGTTCTGGATTGTATTTGTGCCTAACAATTTAAGATTGATCTGTTCTATGACCACTGTACCTTAACAGTGTTCCTAAGATTTTTGTGATTCACTGATTGGCCACATTCGGTTTTTAGGTGTTTGAGCTGAGTTCATCACAAGGGCCAGAGACAGGATTATTATTGTTCCAAAAGGTACCACATTTCAGAATCCTTGTATGTGGTGGAGATGGTACCGTTGGTTGGGTTCTTGATGCAATTGATAAACAAAATTATGAATCACCTCCGCCTGTTGCGATTCTTCCAGCTGGCACTGGCAATGATCTTTCAAGAGTTTTATCATGGGGAGGTGGTCTAGGTGCTGTTGAGAAGCAAGGAGGCCTCTGCACAGTTCTACAAGACATAGAGCATGCAGGAGTGACCATCTTAGATAGATGGAAGGTGGCAATAGAAGATAAGCGTGGAAAAAATGTGCTTATGGTAAAGTATATGAACAATTATCTAGGTAGGTGTGTAGATTTAGTTCTATCAATGCACTTTATCCGAAATCCTTATTTTACCACTGTCACAGGTATCGGTTGTGATGCAAAGGTTGCTCTTGACATTCATAATCTCCGTGAAGAAAATCCTGAAAAGTTCCATAGTCAGGTAGTGTCTATTCTAAATAGCCTTTAGCCATAATCCTAATATTCAAGTTTACTAGTATGGATCTTTATATATGTAAGATATTGCACTGCTCATTTTCGTATTTAAAGAAAACCAAGAAACAAATGAACAAAAGTGAACTCAGAAAACAGAAGGTGTTGATTTTGGTTGATGATGAGTGGATAATCTTAATCTAAATTACGCCAACAATTTGAACGTTGTGTTTACAACAAGTAACAATCAATATGTATGTTCTGTTTGGGATATGGTATACTTGGTCCAGTTGCCAGTTAATGTATTCTTATTTGTTCATGAGGTGCTTTAAATGTTACTATCCTAAACAGTTAGGATAGCTCAACATTTCATAGCCATGATCTACTCCATGTTTTATGACATGATCATTTACACTCTTCATGTCGTGATCTCCAATTACAGTATGGTTGTTTAGGTGCTTTCAGCAATTTTGTTAAAACAGAAAGTTTCGTTGGCTTGTGCATTTTTTTTCTTGCTTGCTCTACAGGTTATTTTTTAGTACTTGAGTATGTAGCGCTTAGCAGACTGATACATGACCAACAAGAATCTCAATGCTGTATTGACCGTGTTGTCTTCAGTTCTTATTGCAAGATTTATCTTGCTTTGTTTCTTACTTTATTTTTTTCTGCTCAGTTTTTAAATAATATGATCGATAGGACTTTTGTGGACTTATCCTGGCAAGTTAGATTAGAGGTTGATGGGACCGAGATTGAAATTCCAGAGGTTAAATAAGATGATCTTGAGGCTTGTACACAATACCACCATCTATACTATATGGCATGTTCATGCTAATACGTATGAATGCTTCAGGATTCAGAAGGTGTCCTGCTTGCAAACATTCCGAGCTACATGGGAGGGGTTGATTTGTGGAAAAGCGAGGATGATAATCCTGAAAACTTTGGCCCACAGTCAATTCATGACAAGATGGTTGAAGTAGTTAGTATCTCTGGAACTTGGCATCTGGGGACACTTCAGGTAAACAAGCAAGCACTCAATAATTAATCTTTGATATGATGAATGAGGATGATCGTAGACAAACTGAACAAATTTAGGTTGGACTTTCTCGGGCACGGAGGATTGCTCAAGGACAATCAATCAAAATACAAATTTTCGCTCCATTTCCAGTTCAAGTGGACGGAGAACCATGGACCCAACACCCTTGCACTCTGAAAAGATCCCATCATGGACAGGTTTAGTTTGTTCTTGCTGTGCGTTTGGTTTCATGCAATTTGGAGCTATAATTATTAGCACAATGGTCTCAGCTTTAGTACTCAGGAAGAATATACTTTTCAGGCTTTTATGTTGAAGAGAACAATTGAGGAGTCTCTCGGTCATGCTGCTGCAATCGTCACCGATGTGCTTGAAAATGCTGAATCTAGTCACCTAATCACTGCATCCCAGAAGAGGGCCCTCCTCCAAGATATGGCTCTAAGGCTTTCATAGATTAACTCTTGAAAACTATAGTGAAGGTACAGTCGCAAGCGATCATGCAGCCCGGAAGTTGTCAATACTTCAACAGCAGTCCAGAGTCTAGACGAAACTGTCCTAAAGCAAATTTCAGGCAGGGAGGAGGGTCTGCTTGATGTCCGCTTATTTGTGGTGGATGGAACCTAGGAGACATGGGTTCATGCACGGGTTGCACATATTTTTGTTTGGAATTTCACTGTGTGTACCACCACTTGTTTTTTTTTAAAGCTGAACACTCTGGGAAATTGGTAATGTTGTGTTGAACTGTTGTGCAAGGTGTCTGCTGTGTTAGTCGGTCTCTGTCTGCAAGCTCTATCGAGTGCTCTAGCGTGGTGGTATGTTGTATATAAAATC
The DNA here is from genome assembly GCA_030770085.1 of Oryza coarctata. NCBI lineage: Eukaryota > Viridiplantae > Streptophyta > Magnoliopsida > Poales > Poaceae > Oryza > Oryza coarctata. The sequence goes on from CM061466.1 coordinate 17,332,521, forward strand.
GTAAATGGTCAGGCCATTTTAAAGTTGAATGTCTTAGTAAAATTTCACCATCCGGTTCACAAAATTTGGCTGATCTTTTTGTGATCGCCGTCTGTGAATATGGTCCCTATTTGATAAGAGGAGGCAATGACATAAGTACAACAAAGATACCGTTGTGCATTTAGAGAAAAAAAGTATACTCTCTTTCTTAACGTTTTAATCAATTAATCTATTAAAACTTTAACTGTCAATAACTTTTAAAAACTTTAGTTTGAAGACATGTATAGATTAGTCTTTAAAAGATTTTAATAAAATTTAGAGTAAATTGCATAATGTTCCCACTTTTTTAGCTACTGTTGTAGCTTGGACAAAGGTAAAGCTACTCTTTTCACTGTCGATTACATGGATTTACAAAATGTTTCACTTTGGACTTGTTCTTCTTCATCCGGCTCTCCTCTGTCCCTTTCAACATCACCACGCCCGTGAGCAGGCGTTGCACTCAAGGCTCGAGCTCGTGCTTTGTTGGCATGGATGCCACCGCCTGGTACGACACTAGGAGGAGCACGACCTTGCCGGTTGCACTTCCCACTGCGCTCTACAAGGGCTGAAAAGCTTTGGTCGACGAACACTTCATTAGGAGCAGCAGAAAGCCATCGCCGCTGACCAAGACCATTTCTGCACTAGCAGCTGCTGCGCCCAAGGCGGATGCTCACGAGCACAAGCCGCTTGCTCGCAGGCTGGAGCTAGCCATGCTGAAGGAAACATCACACGTTTGTTTAAATAAAAGAAGGAAAAACAACATGCAAACAGCAAGCGGGAAGAAGGTTCCATTGCTCCTAGACATGGTGGATGGAATGCAAAGCTGGCTGCGGTGAAGAAGTAGCTTAAGGAGCATTCAAGCATGCACAATATGTAGACTGAGATCATCGTGATGCAGAGGAAGATACAAATGGTAGACGCACTATAGATTGCCAAGAAGCAACCTTTCGTAGTAGAGCTTTGTATCGACGCTAATGGAGTTTGCACATAAGCACGGGGACAGGGGAGTGGGCCTGCTCTGTAAAGATACGAGAGGGAGGAGAGCTAGGGAAGAAGAATGGACAAAGTGAAACAATCCGTAAAATCCTGGGTCAAAGTGAGAAATGTGTCTTACCCACTTAGTCTAATATGCAACATTGGTATAAAAAAGGTTTAATGTGCAATTAACTCTAAAATTTAATATTTACTTATTTTTTTATATATTATAATAGAAAAAGATCAGAGAATGTTTTGGAGATCGTGTCATTACCAAAAACAGAATAACCAGAGAGAGTATATGATCTACAACCTCCATTCAAAATATAAAAAATTCTACAGTTCTCTTAAAAAATATATCTAGACATAGAGAATGTGTCTAAGAATATAGTTTAGTAGCACATAGCCACCACGATGGTAGGTGGAATTTGCGAGCAGAGCATGAGGGGGCTAATGAGGCATGTAGGCCAGCGGCCGCCGACAAGCCTCTGCGTGTATGTACGCGCTCAGCCTCTTGCAAAACACCGGGTTGCAGACTTCATTCCGTCGCACACCGACGAGTTTGGCCTTCTTGCTATATTTGACCGGTCTATTCCGTTTTATTTTTTTCCTTTTATATTCGGCTTTTCTCTCTTTGATCAGTGGAGCCAGCAACGTTGTTAAGTGGGTAGGTCTAAAAGGCGAATGTTCGCGTGTGGTCGAGATGCACGGACATGTTCTGTTGTTAAGTGAGTAAGGTCTAAAGGATGAATGTTCGCATATGGTCCAGATGCACGAATATATTCTGTTCAGTCCACGTACGTCTGGTCCACCGCAAGAAGCTGTTTATAGGTGAAATTTGCTCACATATACCTACATACTTATCCTGTATATTTTAAGCTTAATGAATTCGTTATAGATATCTCGCTATCAATAAATACATTATTTACCACTAAAAGAATAAATAATATAAATACGAGTATCCATATATTTATAACTTAAACCCAAAGAACAAGTCCTATCAATAAAGAGCTTAATTAAGGTAAGCTACACTGACATGTATAAACTTAAAAAGAACGCATGGTGAAAATAAAAGTGCCAACAGTTCATGCTGTAGTAGTGTACACGCGTTAGCTTTTCTGTTGTTATGGTTAAATGGTGAGTTTTTTTATTGAAATGGATAGTCAGATAGAATAAAATTAGATTTTCGTCATATATAAGACACATGTGGCAATAATTTAATAATATGAAAAACAAATCCAACTAGCAAGACTATTAAATAATCTTTTTGAGAGAAAATATTTGATCCACATGTTACACAGTCTCTTTCTTATTCTAACTCGCTTTCATGTGTATAGAGATTATATCATCACCTGCCCCTTCATTTCCACTTAAAATTCATATGGAAAACACACATTACAATGTCAAGATGCCTACCATCCTCTCCATCCTCTTCTTCCTCCTCCTGTCCCCTGCAATAAGCATGACGTAAGTGGTGCCAACTTCACATGAGAAATGAGTCAGTGGTTGCCACAACGGCTCTAGGGGAGGGCCACTATGGCAATGGATACACATGACATGTGCAATAGCGAAAGAGGTGGCTCCATGCAAGAGACACACGTGATGACACTGGTGGTAGTCGTCAATGCAAGTTGTGGAGCCAATGGCTTTAGGTGAGGAGCGTGGAGGCAGAGCTCCCTTGGCACAAACTGATTTGATGAAAATAAGAAAAGATATATTTTTTACATAATTAGATGTCACGTGGGGCTATAAACTGTTTGTACTTGTCTAAAGGGTAGTTTACTCGATTTTAAGAGTAGAAAATATTCGATATTATAGACCAGATAAGACTAAGACAAAAATTGATGAGTGCTAACCGAACTGTTTTATTTGAGACTAGCCTAGAACCTTCTATTTTGTCTGTATCAAACTGTCTTATAAATTTTTGCTAAACAGTAGCATTGTTTTTCCATATTTAAACTTGCAATGCAGGATATGCCCAAGTAGAAAAGCAACAAAGGGGATACTTCAGTATAAACACGACCTTACTAGAACTGAGCCAACAACAATTTGATAAACCTCAGGTTGGAATAGTAGTCATAGTACATTGAATGCATTGATGAACTGCTTGAAAAAGAATAGGCCTCAAGGCTGCCATTTGTGGCAAATACTAAAGACCTGCTATTTTTTTAGAAGAAAATCATTACCTTCGTACCTAAAGGCCTTATTTTTAGCATGCCAAAAGAAGATACTGAATAAAGTTGCGATAGAAATTGCTAGAATATGGAGGACAAAATTGGAAGCAATAAATAAGGAACATATCTCGTCCCCTCTTCTTCCTATATATACGAGTCTTACTTCTTCCTCTCCCCTTCACTCCACGGAGCCTCCGTCCGGTTCAGAGAGCGGGCGAGCAACCACCTCTTTTCCTCATTCGCGCCTCTCCCAACTGTCGGCTGCCAAGGTACGCGGTTCGCAGTGCACAGCCTCTCAATTCCCTCTCGCTCTCCGCCTCCGTAGCTAGTTTCTTTCTTGATCCGTGTTCTTCTCTAATTGGCTGCCCATTTCGTTCGCGCTTTGAGATCTTGGTAGTGGTGTGATCGATGCTGATGGCACTAGTCTCGGATTTGATTGCGTCCGGCGGTTCTGATGCTGGTCGGTTCGCTGGAAGGAATTGGGGGTTCTGAACTCTAAGCACACGCTGGATTGGGGTGGCATGGGCATGATGATTCTTGAATTTTCTTTTGTCGTCCTCACACTCTATGTTGATGGGCGGTTGTAGTAAAGCGATTTGGTGCGGGAACTACCTTAAATGATGGTTTTTTTCCCTCTCGAAATGTGATTGCTGATCTGATGGCCGTGCATAGTGTACTTGTAGATATTGGTATTGGATGTTATTTGACATGGAGATAGTATTAGTGAGTACTTGTAATCTCTCATGCTTGGGGTGCTCAGGTAGTATGTCCAGTGGTTGGAAACATATTGATATTTAGTGCAGTTTTGCGGTGTTTACAACAACTGATGTTTAGTGGAAAATTTACAGTTTACAGTAATGATCAGGTTTGTTGAAAAGTATACGAGAGAAAATAAATTTGTTTAGTTTTATAGACTAGTAGATATCATGGTATGTTAATGATAGGTTCATTTGTATATTCTATCTTTATATCATTTACAATGATCTAGGTGTGCGTATCAAGGCTTGTGAATAAATGCATTGCCTTTGGCTAAAATGTTGCTAATCTTGACTGTTTCACTAACAATATAAGGAAATCTAGATCCTCGTATGTCTAGCTATTATCATTGATACATTACAGTTCTGAACACAATCTGCAATTTCATGACATATATATGCTCGCTAAAAGTTTGCGTGTGCTTCGTCCTGCCTGTTTCTTAATTCTTATATATATATATATATATATCTGTGACACTTTAATGCTGAATTCCAGTTTCTAAGGCCAAAGGCGCAAACAGGGACAATGGTGAAGATCTGCTGCGTTGGAGCCGGCTATGTCGGTGGCCCGACCATGGCTGTCATTGCCCTGAAGTGCCCTGATGTGCAGGTGGTCGTGGTTGACATCTCCACATCTCGCATCGACGCATGGAACAGCGACGCGCTGCCGATGTACGAGCCTGGCCTCGACGACGTGGTGAAGCAGTGCCGCGGGAGGAACCTCTTCTTCAGCAACGACATCGAGAAGCACGTGGGAGAGGCCGACATCATCTTTGTCTCAGTGAACACCCCGACCAAGGCTCGCGGCCTCGGAGCCGGCAAGGCCGCCGACCTCACCTATTGGGAGAGCGCGGCGCGCATGATCGCCGACGTGGCCAAATCCGACAAGATCGTCGTGGAGAAGTCCACCGTGCCAGTCAAGACCGCGGAGGCTATCGAGAAGATCTTGGCACACAACAGCAACGGCATCGGCTTCCAGTTCCAGATCCTCTCCAACCCGGAGTTCCTCGCCGAGGGCACTGCCATCCAGGACCTCTTCAGCCCTGACCGTGTTCTCATCGGAGGACGGGAGACCCCTCAAGGACGCAGGGCTGTTCAGGCACTCAAGGATGTGTATGCTCGTTGGGTCCCTGAGGAGAGGATCCTGACAACCAACCTATGGTCCGCGGAGCTGTCGAAGCTCGCGGCCAACGCGTTCTTGGCTCAGAGGATCTCATCCGTCAACGCCATGTCGGCGCTCTGCGAGGCCACCGCTGCGGATGTCGCCGAGGTGGCCTATGCCGTGGGCAAGGACTCCAGGATTGGCCCCAAGTTTCTCAACGCCAGCGTTGGGTTTGGTGGTTCCTGCTTCCAGAAGGATATCCTGAACCTGGTGTACATCTGTGAGTGCTGTGGGCTCCCGGAGGTGGCCAACTACTGGAAGCAGGTGATCAGGATCAACGACTACCAGAAGAGCCGCTTCGTGAACCGCGTCGTCTCGTCCATGTTCAACACCGTGGCCAACAAGAAGATCGCCGTGCTTGGCTTCGCGTTCAAGAAGGACACGGGTGACACCAGGGAGACTCCTGCCATTGATGTCTGCAAGGGCCTCCTGGGTGACAAGGCTAAGGTCAGCATCTATGATCCCCAGGTGCCCGGAGATCAAATCCAGCGCGACCTCGCCGTGAGCAAGTTTGACTGGGATCACTCTGCGCATCTCCAGCCGATGAGCCCCACGGCCATCAAGCAGGTCTCGGTCGCCTGGGACGCCTACGAGGCGGCCAAGGATGCCCATGGCATCTGCATCCTGACTGAGTGGGATGAATTCAAGAACCTTGACTACACAAGGATCTATGGGAGCATGCACAAGCCCGCGTTCGTTTTCGATGGGCGCAACGTTGTTGATTCTGACAAGCTGAGAAAGATTGGCTTCATTGTCTATTCCATTGGCAAGCCTCTGGATGTCTGGCTCAAGGACATGCCTGCTGTTGCCTGAATAAACTGATAGTCGGAGGGAGGAGATGCACCTTGTTAGAATCTATGAGCAACTGTTATTGATAGGGTTCAGCACTTTTATAGTTGCCTTTTTTATCTTGTGCCAAAAAAAATCAGGATGTCAATCTTGGTATCCATTTTACAATCTTAAGAATGACATGGCTATATACTGAATGTGTCCTCATTCCCTTGTGACATTATCAAAATCTACAGCGAGCTTTTGCTACTTTGTAGATGATCTTATATCACAAGCTGTTGATCAAACTGTTATCCTATTGGATACACATATGGCTAATGGCATAAATCAGTTAACCAAGCTGCAAGCATTTGTTTCTTGGACATATTGTTGTGATGGCCGGTTTTAAGACGCCTGTTATTAGAGGGGGACATAGCCATATTTTTTAATGAAAACGACTGTTCTATTGGTCATTTTGTAGGGTGTGTGTACAGAGGGAATGGGTTCTTGGGCCATGATGTTCTTTCAACGAGGCACCCATCTAGTATTTAGGCCTAAATACTTACTACTACAAGTACATCCCAAAATTAAATACTGTATCGTTTCAGTTCATGCAGGAAATAACAAAAGGGTCCAAGCATCGCTCGCACCCGCCCGTGAGAAGCGCAACAATGTAGACAATGGGCTGATGCTGCACAAACCCCATGCAAATATTGTTAGTTTAGAAATTCATAACCATAATTTTAAATTAAATATGTAATAAACTCTTTATCTAGAACAATCAGGATAGCCAAACAACAAATTTAATATAAAGATCCACATCTTATTAACATCGTAAAGTCTTATATTAATGTGGCGAAAACTAGAAAAGTAAACTAAACAATAACTGAAACTAACAAGCCTATTCCTTTGAGTTATCTCTATCTGAGAAGTACTCTATCTATTGAGAGAAATTATAGCAAGGCTAAAAACTACCCACCCTATTTAGCAAGTCTATCAAATTGAGATATTAGGTAGGATATGATAAGAAAGGTAGTTGTAAATATTTAAAGTTAGAAATAGTAAAACTGTTGATTAATTTAAACAATATTAAACATTACTGATTAATGCTACACTATATTGATCAGGTCCAACCATCCACCTGAACTATACTGGTTTATTTATTTCATTAAGTCAAGTTAATTAAGAGTAATACTAATTACAATGAAACTTATTTGATTGCTCATAGCCATGCATAACTATTTCAATAGTTTTACTCTAGTTATAGATGTACAAGCTCCCACATATGTCTCTATATGCCAGCGTACCACCATAGTACCCGATAATATACTATGATAGGACATTTCATATAACCCTTCCCTAACCATCGACACTAGAAGATCAAGTGGTATTGCTCTAATGTCAATTAAAAGCTCAATTGGATGCTCGAATACTAATGATCGTGTCGATATTGCCTAGGGGCAAATAGGCATTTCTTACCATTACAAAAACTTGTAGTGGAAATTAGACTTAACAAGATAGTCTGGTATCGATGCAAATAGTCTAACTGGACATAGTGTCGGATGATCCGATTGCACCTAGACAATTCGACCAAACACAAAGAAAAATAGGAACTCACCTACTAGAGTATAGACCTAGACAATCTGATATCATACAGACAGTCCAATAACACTTAGTGTCAGACAGTTCAGCCACTACAGGATAATCCGGCCTTATATAGATAATATGAAACCTATGACGAGATAAAGTATTTTACACACTAGTTTTAAACTAGAGCTAGAATGTGATCAACAAGATATAAGCATTTAAAAATAGATCATCAAATAGCTCAATAAGAAAGCATAAGTGCAAAGTAAAGAGAGATGTGACACCAATTTGTTTACTAAAATTCGGATCCAACTGATTCTATGTCTCTATTGAGAGGCTTCAAAGAGCTGGGTCTCTTTTAACCATTTTTCTCTCTAAGTTTCTATATCCGATGTTGTCCTGGTCTCTTCAAGCAATCACCTAGGGCAAGTTTGTGCTCTAAGCGATCCCCTTGGTTCTAAGATTGGACGCCACGCAACTTTCCTATAATGAAACTTGCTTTACCTAGCACCCATCGAGATGAAGCTTGGCTTCCATTATTACCTCTTCTCTTTCGGAGGTAAGGTATCAACTTTCACAAACTTTTCCTAGGCACACTATACACCTTGGTTACTTTGGGGCTTCTCCTTCTCCTTCTCCTCTTAAAACTTGTTCAAGTTCTTCAATTTGAGGCATACTAACTCCACACCACATTTAACTTCACTCTCTAGCATTTCAATAGCTCTAAATACTCTTGAGATGGTTAGAGATCAGCTAGCCTTCTTACAAATATTCAAGAACACTATCTCAAGGCTAAATTCTTCCTTTTAAGATCTTTAATTAGCTCTTGAGACTCTTGTACATGCACTTGGCTTGATCAAGTATATATAGCAGTGGGTATATATAGCAGCAACCCCTCCAACTAGTTGCTTTCTTCTCGTTGCTTGGATCTGTCAAAAATTGCATGGAGTCTGACAATTCACCACCGGGCTAGACAATTCGGCTCCCCTTCACATTTCAATGATCATTGGCTATAAGTGTTGAACAGTCCAGCCTCTATTGGACTGTCCCATAGCTTAACACTTTTTGGACAATGTGGCACTGTATCGGATTGTTCGGCTCTGCTGAACTTCAACATACGCTGTCTTTGGACAAAACTTCTCCCAAACAGTCCGACTACTCTTAGACTATCCGATCTTCTCTTCTCCTTTATTCAGCTATCTTTAGACAAGGGCTTACCTAGACAGTTTGACTCTTCCCGGACTGTTTGGCCTTTATAGCTCTCCTAGATAATCTGATTGCTCTAGGATTGTTTGGTCCAATGCTTCTCTATAACAATCTTGATCTTCTTTCTAAACCTTGCCCTTTTAGATTTTTCTTCAACAAAGGTTGATCCTTAGGAACTTATGACTTCTTGTGGTCTCGATCGGTCCATCGGCGTTGTGCCAAGTACTTGTGCCTTCTTCACTGCATCAAGTCCTTTGACACTAAGCCCCTGCTTGCCCTTCTCTCATCCATGGTTCATCGCGTAGCCAAGTCTTGCCAATCCTTCATTGTAGCTTGCCATCTTCTATCACCTGTAGTCTTGTATTATAATGAAACCTCATTATATTCCTTCTTCTTCATCTCATCATCATCTTCTTCTTGGACCAATCCCCTGATTATACACTCAATAAGCTTATTAGTCCATTAATCTTTTGTTATCAATTAGCCAAAACCCACTAAGGGCCTATGTGCTCTTTCATACACCACGCTGATGTTTTGTCCCCACCAAGACCGGGTGGACAGTCTACTCTTGCACCACAATGGATTTGAAAGCCGATCAACATCGCCACCTGGTCCGACCCAACTCCATCACGCCTACTCTCGCCTTGCCTTGGTGCCTAGGAGAGGACTGAGCTATATTATAAGCCTAACAGTTGCCCATGCAGGCTTGTGGTAAGTACGATAAGTCTCCCAAGGGTTTCTTGTAAACTGGTCCTTATTTGCCATGGGTATGACCATCAAAACCATATACCCACATCCCACCATTAAATCATATTTTACTTGGATTAATCATCATCATGCACCTCGTGCAAGTTAACACCATTTATTCTAAGGTATAAAATAGAGAGGTGATTATCTCGTTAATGAGCTCGTTGAGCTAAGTATGGCTAAGTATTCCTAGTCCAAAAGCTAATCACATATTACCCAAGCTTATCAAGGCAAAGGGATACTCAAGCTGTGGCCAATTAGTACATAGGTAAATACCATCCCACATGTCATTATAAAGTCATGCATGTTTATTTAAAGAAAACAAAATATTGCCTAAAGTAGATACAACATAGTGTTATATAACTTGCCTTGCCCTGCTCCTAGTACTTCTGCAACGATCTCAAAGTAAATCAAGATCTCAAACGCGTTGGAATCTAGTGACAAACAAAGCAAACAACACATAAGACTACTAAAACAACATGGATTCTAGACATTTTTATGAATTTATTGTAATTTCATTGGACTTAAACAGAGATTGAATTAATTAGTTCTGAATTTTAGAAGATTCTTTATGTTTTTACTATTAACAGAAAAATCTATATCAATTATTGCACAATTATTAGGGTTTTATGGTGTCAGCAAGGGGGAACCGATGCCGATAAGCAAGTCCCACTCATTGATGACTCATGGACAGTGGTGCATGGTGGATTTGGTCCACACGTGGCTAGGTGAGTGCATCAAATGGTGCCGATGCGGTAGCCACGTAGGCGGCCAAGTAGATGACCTCGATCTACCCAAAGTGACTAGGATGCGACGAGTGGTGCTCACTGGACGACTAGCTAGAAGGTAGCGACGCACGGCCCAATGGTCATTAACAGTGACCATCTGACGTGGTACAAGCATGAGAAGCGACGAAATGGAACTAGGAGGGGGATAGGATGCTCACCAAGAGCTCGCGATAGGAAGAAGAGGCACGAGGGGTACAGTGGCGACGAGTTGGTAGCGGTGGCTTGGGTTGAAGGCAATGACGACGCTCTAGTAGTAGTTTGTGAGTGAGAAGCTAGGGGTAGGGATCTCCGGAACCTGGGAAAGGTGAAAGGATGGTTAAGATGGCTAGAAGAGGTGCAACATGGCAAGAAATGCCGACCGAAGCCCATGGTTTGCAGCGAGGCTCACCTAGAGCAGGTAGGAGATGATTTCGGTGGGTTCCAGCATCCAATAAGTTGCACATGATGTGGCCCTCATCTCGGTGAAGCTAGCAGCAAGGTCGCGCAAGGTTGGTACAACCTCAAGCAGTGGTAATGAGCAATCGAAGATGGTGGCCCGTGGTTAGGGTCAAATGAGCAATCGAAGATGGTGGCCCGTGGTTAGGGTCAGTGAAGCTTGGAGGTGGTAAAGGTGATTTAGGGTGTGAGGAGCTCGATGATTAGGAGGAAGAGGGGGAAAGGAAGCCGATGGTGCCCTTTTATAGGTCTAGGATAGAGATCAGGGGTGGGATGCCTAGGAGATGAGAGAGAAGTGAGAGAGGGTTCGGAGTAGGCGAAGTGGGGGGTTTTTTAGGCGAAAGTGTGGCAAAGTGGGTGCAACGAAGGTGGTGAGTAGCATGGAGTTGTGCACACTCGCTTGAATATAGCGAGCGTGAGTGGGACGATGTGGAATGACTAGAGCACGTGGGTGATGTCACCCCGTCTCCTTCGATTGGTGGTTAGGATTGGTACAATAGGTAGAATTGTTGGCAACCCGAGGCAATAACGAGCAGCACTCTAGAATTATTTAAACAATTTCTTTTAACAATTTATTAAATGGATTAAAGGCTTTAGAGTGAAAACTCAGGTTGTGACACATATCCACACACATAGCTAAATTTTGTAAATTAAATTAACTAGCCAAATATCTCATGCTATTGAGTGAAGCTAGATTAAAGATTATTTAAAACCATTTTTATTTTACATACACTCTTGTTTCTATTGCTGTAAATAGAATTACATTTCGTACTCTCCTAAGAGCATATACATCTTTTTTGACGATTATTCTTATAGTTTATATATCCTAAATGTGAATATTGTGACTCTGGTTTGACTTCTTTTACAGATATATTGTTTCATAAACAATTGATGTACAAAATTTCATCTGACTTTTACATATGTATGATATGGTTTTTTTTTCTTAATGAGATTCATCTTTTGAGCATATCTAAAGAGGACACATTTCATTTGTATGCGTGTTGGCAATTGAAAACATTGTAGTGAATTACTTCATCCATTTTAAAATACCTGTCATTTTAATTTTATCACATATATATAAAGTATATAACTTATATTTTTATTTTTAATTCACCAATTTGTAAAAATTAATAGTCATATTGGTTTCACTTAGTAACAACAAGTAATTTAAAATGGAGAAAATACCTAAAGTTCTATTTAAAAAATTAGAGTGCAAGAAGTGAAAAGAAAAAGTAAAAACGGAGCGGATTCAGACGAATAGTGATAATACTATATCCTACACCATTTTTAAGTGGATTCAGTATGGGTACGAATAGCGTACTGATTCGAGTAGATAGTTTTGGATGCTAAAAATGTTATGGAGTTGGTGAGGACTAATGAATTAAGATTATTGGATGTTGTATGTATATGCAATCAACACGACAAGTCGCTTGTCACCATTGGTCTTTATGGTGGGTCATCATCACTGTGTTGGAGATTACGCCATTACGAGGCTAGAATCTATATCAAAGATTAAGAGGTAAGAGGGAAAGGGCTGAAGGGGTGTCCCGTGTCAGTGTATGGCAATGGCTATATAGTCATAAGGTGAGAGACTGAATTTGGTTGTTACGTGACGAACCAACTAATATGATATAAAATAAATAAAGTAGTCGTAAGAGTTATCTGATAAACAACCTATCCGATAATTTATATTAGTTGTATTTTAGAGATATCATATTTTATTTGTTGGATTTTCATAAACTTATACTATCTTCTCATTTCAAACAGATTCGGATCGACACTCATATCCAATCCGTTTTTTCCCCAAAAGTGCAGCAATAAACCTCGTGCGTCCTTATATTTCACAACGCCCAAAGGTTAATCATGTCTTGCCACGCTCGGTGCACCATGTCTTGCCACGTGGACCCGAAGCAGCCGCCTCGTCTGACCCTGAACTGACGAATCTGACCCGTCCAATCTCCATCCGACAGCCCAAACAGTCCGGACACACCCGCCGCGGCCGCTGAAACGAACACCTTTTGCACCGTACCCTACTCCTAGTCATCTCACCGACACGTGAGGCCCACCCACTCATGGGCCCTAGACGTCAGTGAAAGATACACATCTCAGAGCGCATAGCGAGCAAACTCGAGCAAACTGCCGTGTGCCCCGCCTCATCCACACGCCTCGCTGCGGTCGAGCCACCCCCGCTGGCCCCCACGTCCTGACACTACGCGTTTCCGGATTTACCCCTCAGGACTTCCAGAAGAATCCGCAACGCGTGGTGCAATGCAGGGCAATTAGTCGAAACTGCCGGGGAGTAGAAGGGTAACTTCGCATCAAGACAGGGCGTGGTGCTATAATTGGGAAAAGGGGATCGGGAGGACAAGTCACGATTTGCCCCCAAATTCGCGATTCCCCTTCCCTTCCGGCTCAGATTCCGGCGAGCCCTCGCCCCCGACCCCCAAATTAGTCACGGATCCGAGCCACCCTCTCCGCCGGCTTCCGATCGGTACAGGTTTCCCCTCCCCTCGCTGTCTTAATCGGCTCTTAGTTTTAGGGTTAGGGTTTGTGTTGGTCATGGCTGTGATCTGATTCGGGTTTGCCTCGATTCGTTCTGGGAGGTGTCGCAGGCGCGCGTTATGGTTAATGTTCTTGTCGATTATGATGTTATTGTAGTCGTCCGAGGCGGTGCCTGGGGTGTGTTGCTGTCGTCGCTGTTTGACCTGTTGTCCGCTGACAGGGAATAGTAAGAAAAAGGGGGGAAGAAGTTAGAAAGAGAGGACTGTTATTTTAAATTGACTCGTGCTACAGTCTGCTAGTAAAAAAGAATTGCAACTGAAGCAATAGGAATTTATGCAATTCTGACTGAATGCTATTTTCCTAAGAATACGTGGAATATGATTTTAATGATAGAAATAATGCAGTGTTCACCAACTAGAGAATTTATGGAAATATTAGTCACTGTTGCTAGATGGTGGCGAAATGCATCAAACCAATTAGATGTAAACACGGTATCTAAGCTTGAGAAAGAATTATAGCATCTGCTTAGATCATGCTAGATAGAAAATTACATACACTTAGGGCACATGATGTACTTCTTCAGTCTGCATTTCGAATTTGCGTGCATGAATTCAGTTTAGTTGACCATTGATACATCCCACAGTGGTAATACGAGTGGTTTCGCCATTAAGTAGTCATCTCTTTAGTTTACCTAGTCATAAATGATGGACTACATTTATGGATTCATTATCATTAGGTTAAAATGATAATCATGGATAGTTTTGTTAAATTGTACCTTTTAACTGGATCAAGGCAAGGAGTTAAACATATATGAAATAGAAGAGCAAAACATATGAATATTGGATGTACCCTTTGGCCTTTGTTCCTAACTATATGGATCATAATATGTAATGTTTAACACGGCTAATGAGCATGTGATTTTTCATTGACCAGCCAAGTGTTGAGCTACTGCAGTGTGTTATATTATTGGTTGGGAAACAATTTAACGATCCTCTGGTGGCGCCCATTAAAATTCTCTGCATTAGCACCATCATGTGCTTCTCTTTTATGCTTTCTATATCAATAATAATTTGCAAGTTAGTTGGCAGTTTCGAAGTTACCTAATTCTTTATAAATATCTAATAATTTTCCTTTTCTTTTTTGGCAGGATAGTATGGTGTTTTCACACAACAAAAATGCCAACCAGTTTGACCCTCTTTCTTATGTTAACCTGAGCAGACTAGATGCTGACAGTCAATCTGCTTCATTTACTGAAATGAACTCAAGAGATGCTCCTTCAAATTCACATGTTACAGGTAGGTCTTCTATTCTAGGAAGTAAAGAAGCATCCTATTTTTTGGTTTCTCATTTTTATTTGTTTCAGATGTTGGAAAGGAGAATATGTTGAATAACTCAGAGGAATCAAAGATCACAAGCAGTGGTCTGAAGTCTGGTTCTTCAATTTCTCCTGAGAACTCCAGTTTTTCTTATCTCCCAGGCAGCAGTTGTCTTTTGTCTACACAGGATCATGGCAAGCGACCTCTTTCTGATGTCAGGCCATTCCAGGTTGCTTGTAAGCGCCCGAAGCAAACAGATGAAAATACCTGGTCTACGAGCACGTTTGAGACATCTTTTTCAGGTTTTGTATTTTTCTTACTTGTTAAAATATCTGCCTTCAATAATACATAAGAGATCTGTATCAGTAATTATGATTGTTGGTTTCAGATTCAGCTAATGAGACCAGAGAGCCAGATGACATTTATCATAATAGTGGTATCTCGGCCTGCAATACTAGTTCGGGCATCCCTTACTCTAATCTCGAGCAATTAATTGAAGAGAACTTATACTCATCTGATTGGGTGACTTCTTTCCCTGGTTATAATGGAGATTTTTGGCCAGCTTCTGTGGCTGACCAGGTTGATGACATTGACTCTCCTATCCATGAGCAGCTCCCAAGAAAAGCTGTGGCAATTGGACCTGATCACCAGGCAAACATTCCAGAATGGAGGCCTAGGGTTTCGATGACCGTGCCTGGTGGCTCTGGTTCTTGTGCTGATCTATCATACAGTTCTGTTTCCACTTCAGGGTCTGCTCCCAGGGATGAGGACAGTGAAACTGATAATTGGATCAAGTACTATATCATCCAAATGCCGTCCTCATCTTCTGTTGCTTGGATTGGAGACCATGGAAGAGATTGTGGGTGCAGTGATGAGGGTTCCATTAGATGTGTAAGACAGCATGTTTTGGAATCCAGAGAAATCCTCAAAAGAAGATTGGGAGAGGACAAATTTCGTGAGTTAGGTCTTTGTGAAATGGGAGAAGATATTGCTCGGAGATGGACAGAAGAGGAGGAGGGTCTCTTCCATAGAGTTGTTTACTCTAATTCTCCTTCCTTGGGCAAGAATTTTTGGCATTTTCTCCCACGTGCTTTGCCTGGTAAATCTAGCATGGAGTTTGTCAGCTACTATTTCAATGTCTTCATGCTTCGTAAGAGGGCTCAGCAAAACAGATCAGAACCATTGCATGTGGACAGTGATGATGATGAGGTCCCTGATGAGCCTTCTGTAACAGAGGACGAGGATTCTGCAGTTGAGTCCCCAGCACATGGTTATTACGTGAACAATCTCATGTCCCCAGAGTCCGAAGACTCCTTCCCTGAGAAGGTAGCTGATAGTTTATCTGGACTCAGAGATGGACCAAGCCAGAAGCCTCTAGAATCAAACACAGATAATCCTGGAGGGGATGCCGACGTCCAAGATGAGTCATGCACATCATTTGAGGACCATAATGGATCACATGGATCTAATGGTGTTCAATGTGCTGAGTTCCACATGATGCTGCCAAATGCTGACCTAGACCACTACAATAACCAAGGTGCGTGCATGTAGCGGATGCCAGGACTTATGATCATAAAAATAGGTTATTAGATGTTGACATCTTGACAGAGCCTTTGAAGGTATGGCTGATGAGGGAGATAGGATGATTTGTATATTGGGGTTGTCAATTGTCAATGCTTTGTTGAGAAAGTTGTTATGAACAGTATGACAGCAATACAAATAAAGTGGATGGACTTGGCGTTTGCCAAATTTCGAACGCTGAGATGGTTCTAATCTTTGCTGAAGTTTTGAAATGTGAGGGGACTGCACAGCCAAAAGTCAAGACCAAGTAAAGAATTCTGCATTGTGAACAGCTGCCTTTCCTTGGGAGGCATGTATGTTCCTCCAACCTGTCGTTTTCTGTCTTGGTGATTATATACATGGTCGCCAGAAGCTAGTATAGTGGTTAAGTAGCTCAGTATTTTTCAAAGCCATTTTGTGAAGTAGCATTTGGGGACCAAATTGAGCTTTTGTGCGATGTTGTCTTATGTTCTTTCATTGTATTCTTGTCATCCTTTGGTGGTATGTGTACAACCTATTGCATTTTGTAGTTAGAGAGCTTCTAGTTTTTTTTAAAGAATGTGATGTACAGTAAGACTTAAGATTAGGGATAAGGTATATAGTCCTAGTGTGATCTTGTAACCTTGTCACGT
Organism: Oryza coarctata; assembly: GCA_030770085.1. Lineage (NCBI taxonomy): Eukaryota > Viridiplantae > Streptophyta > Magnoliopsida > Poales > Poaceae > Oryza > Oryza coarctata. Next base: position 17,349,146 of record CM061466.1, read on the forward strand.
ATAAAATAAATATCTATCTCTATATGTTTTGTGCGTTGATGATGGACCAGGTTGGCGGTTATATAGACGGTATTGATATTGTCGTAGTAGATGATGGTCGTAGAGGAGATAGGAGCTCTGACCTAAAGAAACTAGCGAAACCAGCAACACTCGGTGACGGTGTAGACAACGGCGTGATACTCGGTTTTGACGGTGGACCGAGACACTTTGTCGAGGAAGATGTATTAGCCGAACGTGGAGCATCGAGAGTTAGGGTAGCCCATTCAGTTCGTATCGAAGTATGCGGTGAGAGTCGATGGGGCTAGAGCTGAGATGTAAGCCGCTAGAGAGTACTTTTCACGTAGCGAAGGATACGCTTGAGTAGCACGAGGTAAGGTTCGTGTGGAGCATGCATGAAGAGGTACACTTGCTGGATGGCGTAGGTAAGGTCGGGCCATGTTAGGGTGAGGTATTGAAGAGCACTAGTAAGACTTCGGTACTGGGAGGGATCGACGACGAGAGAGCCATCGGTAGCGGAGAGCTTAGCGCGAGTGTCGACCAGAGTGGCCGTGGGGTGACATTCGACTATGCTCGTATGCTGGAGGAGATCGATGGTATACTGACGCTGGGAAAGGAAGAGTCTATGAGAAGAGCGGGTGACAGAGATACCAAGGAAGTAATGGAGAGAACCGAGATCGGTCATGACAAACTCGGAGTGAAGTCGAGCCATGATCTAGTGCAGGAGAGATGCGTGAGGACGTTGTAAGAACAATGTCATCGACGTAGAGAAGAAGATAGGCGGTGGTAGTGCCGATGTAAAGAACGAAGAGAGAGCTATCGGACACGGAGGCTACAAAGCTGATGTGCCGAAGGTAGGCAGCAAAGCGCTAGTACTAGGCCTGAGGAGCTTGTTTGAGATCGTAGAGAAGCGCTGAAGGAGGCAGATGTCATCAGGTTGAGAGGGATCGACAAAGCTTGAAGGCTACTGGCAGTAGACTCTTTTCGTCAGATGACCGTGAAGAAAGGCGTTCTTCATGTCGAGCTAGTAGATTAGCCAAGAGTGCGAGGCATCCAGGTTGAGAACGACCCGGATGGTGGCAGGTTTGACGACGGGATTGAAGGTCGCGTCGTAGTCGACACCGAGACGTTGAGAGAAACCCCGAACTACCCAACGTGCCTTATGAGGGGCAAATGATCCATCGGCGTGGAAATTATGTTTAAAATCCACTTACCCGTCACAACATTGGCATCGGGAGGACGAGGGACGAGGCGTTAGGTCTCATTGTCCATGAAAGCCTTGTACTCGTCGGCCATGGCCGCGCACCACTGAGGATTAACTAGGGCTGAACGAGAAGTCGTCGGGATGGGTGAGATAGTACAATAGACTGCTAAGAGCCTGTAGCGCTTGGTAGGGTAGAGGGATTCGGTTTGTGATCGGGTAATCATATGAGATATGGAGGGGACAGGAGCCGATGGGAGCATGAGAGGTGGGGTTGAGATTGGTTGGGGAGGGGTAGCATTGGCTCGGGATCGGTGACTGTATGTGCGAGGAAAGGGCTAAACTAGGTCGGCCTAAGCCGATGGGGGTGTATGGGCTGATTGGTTTGGGCAGTCCGATGGAGGTGGAGCAGCCGATAGGGAGGGACGAGCCGATGAAGGTGGATGGGCCGATAGGTGGGTATGAGCCGATGAAGGCTGAGGAACCGATGGGGTTGAGATGTCCGATGAGAGGGAGACAGGATCAGCCGGAGCCGATGAGAGTGGTGGGACCGATGAAGGTCTGATGTGAGTAGTATCGGACCAAAGAGGAATGGGATAGCTGAGCAACAAGTCCTCAGGAGCGGCCGATAAGGGGGCCGGAGGTGAGATTGATGGAGGAGACCGGGAGGGCACGGTGTTGGTAAGGAGGAAGTCGAGATCGCTAGACGAGGATCTGGGATAAAGTAGACCAAAGGAGAAGCAGGTCTCGTCAAAGACGACATGGCGAGAGACAATGACTCGGTAGGTGGAGAGATCGAGATATCGGTATCCCTTGTGTGATGAGGGATATCCGAGGAAAATGCAGGCGGTGAAGCGGGAGGCAAGTTTGTGAGGAGCAGTGGCGATGAGATTGGGGTAGCAGAGACACCTGAAGACACGTAGGTGAGAGTAGTCGGGCATCGTGCGGTATAGAAGGATGTATGAGACATTGTGGCGAACGGAGGAGCAAGGGCACCAATTGAGGAGATAAGTCACAGTGGTTAGTGCTTTACCCCAATAGGTTGCAGGTAGGTGGGCATGAAGTAGCATTGTGCGACTCATGTTGTTAAGTGTGCGAAGTAGGCGTTCGGCCTTGTCGTTCTGGGGAGAGGTGTAGGGACAGGAGAGGCGGAGATGGATGCCATGGGAGGTAAGGAAGTTTTGAATGGTACGGTTGACAAACTCCGTACCATTATCGGCCTGTAGAACTTTAATGGAGAGGTTGAACTGGTTGGAGATATAGTTTGTAAAGTTAATTAGATGGAAGACGACCTCGGACTTGCTGGTTAGTGGAAAAGTCCAGCAATAGTGTGTGTAATCATCAAATATTGCAAGATAATACTGATTACCAGAAACACTCTTAACCAGAGAAGTCCATACATCACAGTGTATTAGCTCAAAAGGTCACAAGGTACCAGATATAGAATTTGAAAAAGGCAGTCGCATGTATTTGCCAAGTTGACACGAGTGACAAACAGTGGAGCTGCTATGGGTACATTTGATGAAGGCGCTGCGACGTAGATTGGCAACAACATCGGGGCTAGGATGACCAAGACGAAGATGCCAGAGGTTGGTGGAAAGGGCGATGCTGGCGTGTGGAGTGGACGGCATAGTGGGGATGGTGTAGAGGTCGCTGCCACTATTGCAGCGAAAGATCTGACGCTGGGTTAGGATATCTTTCACAGAGAAATCAGAAGCGTCAAATTTAATTGAGCAATTGTTATCTCGTGTGAATTGACGAATAGATACTAGATTGTAAATGAGGGAGGGAACGATGAGGACATTGCGAAGTGGAAGGTTAGTTGTGAGTGTAGACAGAAAGGAGTTACCACGGCATTGGATAGGGAGAGAATGGCCATTGCCAATGGTAACAAAGGGGGAGGAGGAGGGATGGCGAGAGCGTAGTATACCGGCTGATGATGCCATGTGAGAGGACACATCAGAGTCCAGCACCCAAGGGTGCTGAGGTTGGAGCGTCATCTGGTTGAGGACGACGACGAGACCAGCCTGATTCTAGGAGGGAACCAACTAGGTGGGTGGTGGCGGGAGTATCGGCTGAGGCAGTAGGGTGGGAGCCGATGCCAGGTGAGCCTGAGGATAGGTGCCAAGAACCCCTGGTTGCTAGCCGATGGGACTGCGTGGCTAGGGCTGAGGTGCCTAGAGGTTGTAGCATAGCCACGGACCCATGGGACCAGTAGACGAGACAGGGACTAGAGTAGATCGCAGTTGCATTGGACCGTGTCAGTTCTTGTCTTTACCCTTGCCCTTGCCTTTGCCGGTGCCATCGGTGTGGGCTATGTTGCCATGGTTAGGGCCATGGCTACCAGAGCCGCGAGAAGTGGCAGCAGCACACGGTGATCGGCAGCCATGGTCGGCTGCGGCGAGGAGAGCGGTGTGGGCCACGGTCTTCTCATCGTTAGCCAGGCGTAGTTCTTTGAGAACTAGCATGTCATGGGTTCGGGCAAACGACGGAAGGGGTGTGAAGTTGGTGATGTCATCGGTGATGTTGGAGAAGCGTGGGTTAAGTCCTCGCAGGAGGGTGATGACGAGTTATGAGTTGGCCACAGGGTGACCGATATCGCGGAGGGCGGCAGCCTTTACCTTGAGGCGTTGGCAGTATAAGGAGACAGAAGAGTCTCTTTGTACCATAGAGTGGAATTCGTTTAGTAGAAAGATGGCGCGCGGCTGTTTGTTAGCAAGGAAGAGCCGCTCGATGGCCACCCAGAGATCCCGGGCGGTGGGGTCGGTGTCCTCCATGGCAAGGTCGAGGACAGAGTCATCGACCGAGCCAAGCAACCAGCTGCGCACGTAGCACTTGGCGATGTCCCACTGGGGATCATCGGGTCGAGGTGGAGCGGAGCCATCAATGTGAGACCAGAGGCTGAACTTTCCACAGAGGGATTTGAAGAAAAATACCCACTTGGAGTAGTTGGCGTTGAGGTCGAGAGAGATGGAAACGTGAGATTTCATGTTGACAGCGACGTACGGTGGTGAGAAGATCGGGGAGGTAGTGCCCGAGGTGTGGTCAGGAGCACCGATGGCTGGAACAGATTCGGCGACTGGGAGGGTGCCAGAGCTAAGGGCTGACTCGGTGGCCATGACAAGAGGGTAACGGGCGCAAGAAGTCGATGAGGGTAAGGTCCGATGAGGGGTAGGTGGCCGATGGAAGTAAGCCGATGAGAAAAGTGGTTGGCCGATGAGGGGAGTGGTTGGTCAATGGGAGTAGGTAGCGGAGTAGTTGAGGAAGAAGTGGGTGGCAGAGTAGGTAGGTCTGAGAGTAGGTGGGTCACAGACATGAGAAGATTCGCGTCCGTGAAGAGAAGTTTCATGTCCTTGGACTTGTGAAGGCAAAGGAGTGGAGTAGATGTGAAAACTCGGAGAAGGCGCGGACACGAAGAGAGGAGGTTCGTGTCCAAGAGGCAGAGATTCGTGTCTGTGGACACGTCAGAGTGGCTCGGATGCGAGTGGAGAAGTTTCGCGTCCAAGAGCAGGTGAGCGTATTGGAAAAGCAGGAACCGAGAGAGAGAGTTCCAGCCGATGGAGGGCGTACGAGTCCAGCCAATAGAGGGCGGATAGGTCTAGCCGATGGAGACGATGAACACAGAGGTGTGCCAGCATCGAAGGAGAAAAAAGGTGCGTAAAGGCAAGAAAAGAGCAAAGGTGGGTGTGAGACGAGACGAGGAGGCGGATGGAGACCGTCGCCTCGTCACGTGGTGGAAACAAGGGAGGGGAGAGGGTGGTGGAGAAGAAGAAGGTTGTCTGCGGAGGAGACGGGGAGAAGAGAAAGCTAAGATGAGAAAGCAGAGAAGGAATACCGAGAAGGAGGTCTATGACGGGAAGGAAGCGTCGGCTTAGCGGTGGGAGGATGTTAGCGCGCCAGAGATGTCTAGACCTGCTCTGATAACATGCAAGAATGTAGTGTATAGTAAAAATAAGACCCTAACTTTATATAGGAGATGATCGGTTCTATATATATATACAGCCAGTGGTTCAGTGTATATAGAGAATGTCATACATTTCTGAGTAGTATGCAGTGAATTAGGGTAGGTGATCTGAATGGAAACATTAAAGACAAGGAAAACGAAGAAATCAGAACAACGTTGCATATAACATCTGAAGTAGTTGCTGTGCATTGGATCAAACCAGAAAAATCGAGCAGAATTTCCAGCTCCTTGCCCAGACATCATAGTAAAGAAATAATAACCACGTCTACACATGTCCTGGATGTTTTTGTCAAAAAGAAAAAGGAAATAAAAAACAAATGTTGAGCCATATAATTCAAAAAACCGCAGCAATTGGATCTTAAGGAATCAAGGGAACCAATAGGTCCAAAATCGTAGAGAAATGTTTTTCAAAATAAAAAGAGAATCGTAGAGAAACAAAAATGAGGATTTGAATGGTGGGCCTATCGCACGAAAATATACCCACTAACAGAACAAGGCAATTTTTATGTAGTATATCACATTATTTCTGACATTTATATTTTTTGTGGTTATTCAGCTCACTACCGATAAATGTTGGATGTCCCCCTATGCTTAATGCTACAACCCTGTACTAATAATTATGGCCGTGTGCATTGCACAATGCAGAGGCCGGAAACACACTCATTATCTAAAACCAATCATTTTACATTACATTTGGAATCGAATTTTCCATCTCATTCTTCTTTAGCCTGAACCTGCATTTGTAACGCTGCTATGTACACTGTGACAACAATTTGCTCGGTTCATAAAACAGGTTCAACCAAACAAGGTTAATTATCGTAATCTACTACCCTATCCATCCCAAGTTCCCAGCGACAGTATATACTGAAACAATGGCACATGTGCCACGAGATGGGGCTATGATGGCGAGCACTGCACAGGACAGGTCCATAAAGCTTCAGGCCGTTTCTAGGAGTATGATCCAAGTTTATCTGCTGAGAATGTCATCCTGCTCACTAAACTAATCAACAAGCCCAATAATTACACTCTTGAGAAAAAAAACCATCCTATGGGTACTTCGAAGTTCAGTGCTTCACGAACTCGTCTTAATGCCTTTCCTCCATGCTAATAATGCACCCATAAATTAACAGAAGATAACCAAGAAAATAAAATTTCAAGCTAATGGTGCACAGATAAATTAGCCAAAAATAGCCAAGAAAATTAAGTCTAATAAGTTGAGGTTGCCTTCAAGACCTCCCAATTTAGGGTTCTTTTCCCACCTTCGGAAGTTTCTCTTGGCTGGCCAGTAAGCTTCAGCTACACACAAGCTACAACAGTCCATGTGCCACAACGGCAAAAGAGTTGTTTCCTGGACACACATTTGATGCAGATCTGGATTTGTACAAAAATAGACTGTCCATGCTAAGCTGGACTAAAAAAAAAATTTGCTTTCAGGCAAGGTGTGGACAGATGTTCTTTTTGTGAGCACACATCTGTTGAACCACAAATAGAATTCTTCCTGCTCACCTCTCAGTTGTCATATGTACTTGTCTTCCTTTTCTCACATCTTTCTCTGAAGTTGGAGTACGATCCTTAGAAGTTGTCAAGATGCAAAATTAGAGATAAGGAAAACGAAGAAATCAGAACAATGTTGCATATAACTTCTGAAGCAGTTGCCGTGCATTGGATTAAACTAGAAAAACTGAGCAGAATTTCCAGCTCCTTGTCGAGATATCATAGTTAAGAAACAATCACCACGTCTACACGTCCTGGATATTTTTGTCAAAAAGAAAAAGGAAATAAAAATCAAATATTGAGCCATATAATTCAAAAAACCGCAGCAATTGGATCTTAAGGAATAAAGGAAGCATATAGATTCAAAATCGTAGAGAAACGTTTTTCAAAATAAAAAGAGAATCGTAGAGACGAAAATGAGGATTTGAATGGTGGGCCTATCGCATGAAGATTATACCCACTAACCAACAGAACAAGGCAGTTTTCATGGAGTATATCACATTATTTCTGAAATTTTGGGGGTATTCTATTCATCTTACTACGGATAAATGTTGGATGCCCTTCCATGCTTTGTGCTAACAACCCTGTAATAATTATGGCCTTGTGCACTGCACAATGCAGAGGCAGGAATCACTCTCATTATCTAAAACCAATCATTTTACATTACATTTGGAACCGAATTTTCCATCACATTCTTCTTTAGCCTAGACCTGCATTTGTAATACTGCTATGTAAACTGCGACAACAATTTACTCAGTTCATAAAAGAGGTTCAACCAAACAAGGTTAATTATCGTAACCTACTGCAAATACCCCATATTCATCCCAAGCTCCCAGAGACAGTATATACTGAAACAGTGGCACGTGTGCCATGAGATGGGGCTATGATCGTGAGCACAGCACAGGACAGGTCCATAAAGCTTCAGGCCTTTTCTAGGAGTATGATCCAAGTTTAGCTGCTGAGAATGTGATCTTGCTCACTTAGACACTAACTAATCAACAAGTCCACACTCTTGAGAGAAAAGCCATCCTGTGGGTACTTTAACTTCAATGCTTCATTAACTTGTCTTATTGCCTTTCCTCCAAGCTAATGATGCAACCATAAATTAACGAAAGATAACCAAGAAAAGGAAATTTAAAGCTAATGATGCACATATAAATTAGCCAAAAATAACCAAGAAAATCAAGTCAAATAAGTTGAGGTTGCCATCTAGAATGGTCAAGAATTCCCAATTTAGGGTTCTTTTCTCACCTTCAGAAGTTTCTCTTGGCTGGACAGTAAGCTTCAGCTAAAACACAGGCTACAACAGTCCATGTGTTACAATGGCAAGAGAGTTAGACACACATTTGATGCAGATCTGGATTTGTGCAAAAATAGACTGTCCATGCTAAACTGGACTAAAAAAATTGCTTTCAGGCAAGGTGTGGACAGATGTTCTTTTGGTAAGCATATATTTGTTGAACCACAAATAGAATTCTTCTTGCTCACTTCTCAGTTGTCACGTATACTTTGTCTTCCTTTTCTTGTATCTTTCTCTGAAGTTGGGGTATGATCCTTAGCAGTTGTCATGATGCAAAATTAAGGCCTTTGGAGGAAAAATTTCTTCCTACACTCTGGCCTGTGGTTTCTGCTATCCACGGATGTGATGTGCTATGTTTTTGAAACTTTGAACATTGACACTATTTAAGGGATTGAATTATCACTATTGTGCTTGGATGGATTAGCTATCTAATTCTGCTACCCCAATGTTAACTCTAATTCATCTCATTGTCTAATTTGACAATGCAGAAAGTGTGGTGTCCATTGTAACTAGGGGAAGGACTTACTTTGCACTTCAATAATCTGAACTATAACCCCAAGGTTAGGTCCAATTCACCAAAGGCCCTGTTTGGAATAGAGGAATTTCATAGGATTTTCACAATTCCTACAACTTAATATTTCGAATATTTTTTTTGTAATTAATTTTAATATGATTTTCTAGTTGCGGTAATTAGTATCTAAACTCCAGGAATGATAACAAGCAACCACACAATTCAGTGGTGAACTGACTGAATGTGGATGAAGATGTTGAACCTGTGGCAAGGGTACACAGTCAAAGTGTGGCAAAGATAGGTTGTTAACTAGTTTCATTCCTGTGTCCTCCCCAAAGCTAAACAGTGCAGCAAACGTAGGGAAGAAAGGGACATGAACAAACAACAACAAAATGCTGGCAGAGCATGATTAGTACTAGTATCTGGCTTTAGGTTGGGAGATAAACTATTCCTATGTTGCTGCAGGCTTGCTAAAGCGCAGAGAGTTCAGTATGTTCGGTGAGAATGACCTGTCCTGTGTTCCAATCCAATACTAGTACTACTGTACATGCCACCACACTGACAAGCATAAACTGACATCATAAGGGGGTCAATTGCTTCATGCACTAAAGTTTTCTTTAGCACCAATCTCTGCCTGAAGATCTTGTTATTGGTTGGTTGTTTCATCGCTGTGCTAACCAATCATATCACAGTATCAATTTATCACCCCTGGGGTTTTTGCATGCAGCTCCTGAGCTTTCTTTCCATCTGTCTGTTCTGCAAAGCCTGCTGCAGCTGCTCTCTCTGTTTCAGAGTTTCAGTTTTAGCTGCCTCACATACACACACTAGAACTTCTGGCCTTGCTTGCTCAATCGAATCACTAGTTATTCTTTGTGCATTTCTTGTGTCAGGCATATCAAATATTTTTCTCTCTTACCGAATGTGACCAGCCACTAGATTAGTGTCATAATTCCTGCACTAAGCAAGCAGTATTATACTATACTATCATACTAGCTCAGTGAACTGCTACTGCCAGTGGCTCATCTGAATCAGGGTTAAAAGCAGCATGTTGCTTAGCATTAATTCAAAGCTGTCATAGTTAGATGCAGAATAGCAAAGAAACAAATGAACAGATTAATTTCAAGATTGAGAACATTGAACTGAAACCTAATCTGAAAGCATTTCATTGTATCATCTCACGTTCTCAACTGAGATCATTATGTGATTATTTTCCTCCCAATAAGGAGCAAAAAGAGAACAGAGCTAACAAAAACACTAACCTCAAAACAAATCTGGTCGAAAAAGTTGGAGAAATTAACTAAAGACTAACAATAATTATTTAATCCCTCATGATTACCTAAGCTGAAACTCCAAAGAATGAATTGAATCTTAATCTGAATATGAATCTGTACATACCCATGCTCTCCAAAAATGTCAAAACTTGGAGGAACCAAAGCTTCAATCATAATCTCCTCCTGGAGCTGGCAGATTGAGATCAAGAAACCTGTCGGCGAGCAAAGGTTGCTCTGGCTTGACAATGCCGTCGGTATGCCTGCGCTCGTAGAGCTCGCCGGCGATCGAGTGCGACCGCTTGTGCCCGCCGAGAGCCTGTCCGGAGCCGAACTCCTTAGAGCAGATTGGGCACACGAATTTGGTTTGTTTCTTCACTGCCTTCGGGACGACGGCCGCGCCAATCATGACATCTGACGAGACCGACGTCGAGGCAGAGCTGAATGATGTGGCGTTCGTCTCGATGCTCGGCTCCGGCTGATCGGCCGGAGTTTTGACAAGGCTGCAGTTGCTGTTTATGCGCTTATGACTGGCACGGTGGCCACCGAGAGCTTGGTAGGACTGGAAAGCCCGGCCGCAGCCGTGGCACTTGTACTGGCCCCGCTTCTCGCCGGCGGTGCTCGCACCCATTGTCGTCTTACTCCTCTTCTTGCTCCTGATCTCGGTGTCGGCGTACGGGGAGGAGAGGAGCAATTGCAAATTGCCGTCGGAGACGGCGTGGTGGTGGTGGTAGTTGTTGCAGCTGAGAGATGAGTACTCGTCCTTAGCCCTCGAGTTCCATGGCCGCCCAGTGTCGCGCGATAGCATCACGAGGCAGAGAGCGACGTCCTCCGGCTCCTCGTCGACGAGGAACTCGTCGCGCACGGGCGCCGGCACGCGCATCGACCGCGGCCGCCGCCTCGGAGCCGCCATCACCAGCATCTCCCGGTCACGATCATCGCCGTCCGCGTACACGCCGACATCTTCGGAGTCCTCGGCGTACGCCGCTCCGCCTGCCGGTGGTGCATGGCTGTGCACGCGGCCGAGCACTGCCCGGCATGACGACGACGACAAGAGATCGCCGCCGCGGTGATGGCACGCGTCGCCGCCGCCGCCGGAGCCCGAGAGCCGGCGCGTCTTCTTGGGGTTCTCCCTTAAACCATAGCCTCCTCCGCCGCTCTGCATCCAGCGCCGCTCTATCTTCCCATCGCCGCCTTCATCGGCATCGGCGCGCTCGTAGGGCGGCACCGCCGCCTCCACATCCGTCAGCGAGTGGGAGCGCATGTGGCCGCCGAGCGAGCGGCCACAGGCGAATCCCTTCCCGCACACCTTGCAGCTGTGCCGTGTCGCACTTGTACTACTAAGCACTACCACATCGTCGTCCATGGCGGATCAAGAAACCAACCAACCAACCAGCCAGAGAGAACTCGATGAGACCAAGATGGACCAAGAACAAGAATAACAACGTCAATGATCAAAAAGCAATTAAGATAGTGGGAGGATGGATCAAGAAGCGGTCAAGTTAGAAAGCAAGCTAGAGGAGGGTGGGATCCATGGGCCAGCCAATGAGCATGGAGCAAAGGGGAGCTAAAGTAGTAGGAGTAGATGGGAGGAGGAGGAGGAGATGCGAAGGGTAATGCGGTTGGGAAGGAGAAATCTATGCATGCAAGCAAGCAAAGTTAGCAAAAACTGACAGGAGAGAGAAAACAAATCGATCGATCCATGAGAATTCCAAGCGGTTAAGGCCTAGCCTGGTTCTTTCACAACCTTGGAATGGAAGTTTGTATAGAAAAGGCGCCCCTCTTAAATTTAGGAAGAGATGTTGTTGGGGGATAATCCTTTTTCTTCTTGTTACAAAAGCAAGGGTCGACCTATTTTGAAATCTTAGTAACAAATTGCTACAAACTAGTCAACTGATTATGTATAAACATTTGTACAATTATGGATATATATTTGAAGTTTTAATCATATCAATGTCTCAGTAATACTAATGTTAAATGTTCGATAGGCTAAAAACCGATTTTTGTTAGCATCAATGTTAAATATTCAATAGAGTTAGTGTTAAATATTCAATAGAATAAAGCTATGAAAGATGACAGTATGACTCACAAGTTAATAATTAGATTATATTTTACAAAACTGTAACAATAGTAAACAATTTTATCATAAAACAACTTTACCATGGTATGTGAGTTCGATTTACACATTACATATGTGTATAATAGGTGGACTTATTAGATAAATAAAGTTATAGTTTTCTAAATAAAATCATACATTGTTGTAGTTATCTAAAATATATAGTTAAAGCTGTTAATTTTGATAAAAATAGTTGCAGTTATCTAAAATTTACTCTAATAATTATTTAAATAGGATAATTTAATGCTAAATATTTGACAAGTTGATATAAATAAAAAAGATCAGTTCATATTTCCTTTCAAATACAAATGAGTATATATTAAAAAAATATTTCTAACTTTCTTACTTCACATTGTTCACTTTATATTGAAATCACATTGTTATTTTGATATTAATTTGTATTTCATTTCTTCTTACTGTACTTGTCTTTAGATGATAGACAAATCAAGTTTTATACTTTAAATTAAATTTGAACTCACATTTTTTTGTTAGAGTCTGTGCACAAAAGATACTGGCAATTTTAACTATTTTTACTTAAAAAATTGGACTTTTCGTTTTACTTATTGTGGGCCTTTTTTTTAATCCCAACAACTAAAGATAATTGCTCATTTTAATTTATTTAAATACATTTTTAATTGAAATGGTATAATATTTATTACAAAATTATGTATTAATATCAACTTATTCCAAAACAGAAATTGTAGTAGTATCTACTTGTTCGAACTTACCTTTAGTTGTACTTAATAAGTCTTTTTAGTACGTGCCAAAATTTTTCTCTGTTTTAATTACAATTTTTTTATTTTACCTGCAGTTATTAGTGATTAGTATTAATTTAGAATTTCCATTTTCTCTTGTTTAATTAAAAAATGCACTTTCTATTTGTACTCTATTTTTGTTATTTCCATGGTAAATTAGCATTTTACATGCACTTCATAGGTATTCTTATATTAATTGCAAATATATATGTCTGTTACAAAAATTGTTTTTTATTTATTCTTAATAAGGACTGTTTTTATTTTGAGTTTTATTTATTTAATTTTAGTTTTTTAGTTATGGATCATACAAACGTCAGGTACGATGACGTCCTAAGATATCATATCACTCCTGGAGATGACGTCCCTAGTTTTCCCTTTGCCATTACCACCAGATATTACTCTGTGAGTATAGGTTTTGATCACATCAATCACCTTTTATTTAATTTTTTTCATCCTATTCTAACTGCACTTTTACTTCTAATCATCTCTCATTTAATTAAGGGTATGTAGGTAATTTATCCTTTATAGTAATTATTTAGGGATAGATAGTAATAGCAATTTTAGACTGGTTTTCATCCTGCTCTTGTCGGGTTTTTTATTTTTTATTTTTTTTATAAACAGCAAATTTCCTAGGATTGAAAAATTAATATGGTTATAAATATAGCTAGTATAGATTATGACTTGAGAGTTCAATATTAAAGTCATGGATGACTCAATGTCCACGTCGCACTGATGGCCTCATAGAATATCGAGGCAAGGAGCTAGGCCTGCTGCACTGGCAATTGGTGTGCTAAGGACAATCTAACCCAGAGACAATCCAGAGATAATTTTATAGGTTTTATACTCGTCATATATATATATTTATATTTATATAGAGAAATCATCTAATATTGGTTTCTTTAAAATAAATTTTTATTCAATCACCTTTCTTCTTTCTCCTTTCATCTTCTTATCACCTCTTCTTTCTTATTTTTAGAGCTGGTTTTCGGTTCTTTATCTTTTTTTTCTCTTCTTATTAACTCTCTTATCGTTTTTTCTTACGTCACAATATATTTAATACTATAAAAACTTACGGAGGCGGAGAGCCGGGACTGCCTAATGAGCGAAATAAAATTACGTCGACGCTTGACGAGGTCAATGCGATATGTGATAGCCAGATCACCTGCCACACCCCTCCAAATTCCAAAACGATCTAACTTGACTTCTTTTTTTCTGTTAATATTAAATTATTAATTGTTGATTCCATGATGCCACAAGCTGTGGTGATTACTGGCGTGGAAGCTGATCTTATACAGAAAAGCCTATCTATGCTTACAAGAGTAATGTGGGTTAAGGTATAATTAGAGGTAAGCAGAGGCCTCACTCAATACTATCAGCTTTCTTCCATCACAAACCCATACTTATTATGTAAAATCAGATAACATCAGTGAAGAGAAAAAGTCACGGTACGAGAGATGTGGACAATACTAAAAGCAAAGACAGCTCAATAAGATAACTCCGATTGATCACGAAACACAAGTACATATAGTCTTAATCCTTTCCATAAATACTACTACAACACATTTGACATTTTATGATGAAATACTTTCGTCAAGAATTAGTGAAAATTTATCACAGATTATGCTCTATGATAAACTTGTGATGAAAAGATGTTGAAAAAGCTCCATCCGAGAGTTGCCTATCATAAATGTTCATAATGAATTAACATCATCTTAAGTTTGTAATGATCCAAATCGTTATAATGGATGATATAATGACATGGATCCTACAAGACATAATGTTATGACGTGATGGGTGTTGATGTGACAACTCCTTTAAAGTGACATGATCCTATGTGATATGTTCTAATGTAGAGGCCTATTTTAGGCCTAAGATCTATTTTGATGTTTTGTGTTGTAATAACTATTGGAGGCCATTTCAGGCCTAAGACATATAAGGCCAAGTATAGCTTGTTTTGGTTCATCGGACAATTCACTAAATTGTTTTGTTATTCAGTAGATAAATCATTAGCTAAACATGCACCAGATATTTCACTTGTTTATCATCGAATGATCTAGTGGTTACTTCATCGGACAAAATATTTTCAGACATACATAAATATCTCACTGAAGTATGTTGATAACTACTCGAAGGCAGCACAGTACCGATGTTACATACCAAACTAAAAATATTCACATGTTCCTAAAAATAGACAACCGCATCAAAATGGCCAAGAGCTATCATAAGTTCGTGAATGTAATTATGAAAACAGAAGTTTCATTGACCTGGCCGGTTGCATAGCAGCTAATAAAGGAAACCAATGGTTTCTTATGTTTGCTTCGGCAAGTCAGCGATATTTGCTGCTTGTTTTTTCATTTGTCATTCAGATTCTTCTGTCTTTTAACTCCAAGGTCCGCACTTCTCGTCTTAAATAGCAATGCGGTCTTAAAGTTGTGCCGCTTCTTCTCTCTCCTTTGTAAGTTGAGCCTCTAGCTCTTGGACTTGAGAATCAACAACATGATATTTCTTCTTCCTATAAAGATTGACTCAAATATGAGGTTACAGAGGAAGAGGTCCAAAGGTAGAACCTCACATAGAGCGTGAGCATCCGTGTATGCTTCCTATCCATCCGTTACTGGTTTAGCATGTATTGCCTCTATAACAGCCTAGGATAAGATGGATTAAAACTTAGAAATTAGTTTTTAATTGACATCATGTAGCAAATGAAGAAATTGATATAATGACTTACAATAGTATTGATAGGTTCGCTGAAACTTATTTTCTGCTATTGTGGCACTTGATTGCAGTAGGCTTAATATTTTTTTTCTTATTCTAAATTTAGGTGTAACAAGGACTAAATTTAGGTGCAGCTATGATTTTTTTCAATGTTCGTCACGGATCAATGACAAATTTCCTGTTGGTCAAAGGAAATATCACAAAAAGTTACATCTGTTGTAGCATGCTCAACCAATTTATAACAAAATTGGGAAAGTATTACACTACTTGATTACTATTTTGCAATAACCAGTACGTATAATTCAGGACTAAAGATGGCTATTTTTAGTTTCAGTAATAACTACTAATAATGTTTTTTTCTGTATTACTTTTTGCTATTTATTTTGCTATAGTGTTTATTTTAATTGCTTTACTGCTTTATATATATATATATCATATGCACACACACATATATATATTATATATACATACATACATATATGTTATTGCATTACGTATATATAATCGTGGGTATTACTTATGTATAATTAGAATTAAATATATGCAACTGGTATATTATAAATATATGTAGAATTGTCATTCCTCGTATTCTATCTTATATTATAAATATATAAAGTTAAGATGATTCTTCTCAGTTGTCGAATAACGCGTTTAGAATTCTTCTAATTAATTAACGATCTCATCTATAATAAATCTCATAAGTTTTTTTTTGAGTAACTCTTATGTAATTTATTGGGAGGAGTTATTATATGTAAAGTCTGTCATTTTCTAACAAAAATGTATATGTTAAATCAATAATTCAATGCAACGAGAAAAGTAAAGATTATGTATGAATGATGTTTATGTACTTAAATATTTCTATTAGTGTTAATGTATTGTGTAGGATGGTAAATGAATTTACAAATATAGTAGCCACACAAGTTGTTCTCCTTTTTCCGTCTTAAACACTAAAGGAGAAATGAAGTTATGAAATGTTCATATTATAGAATAAATGAGATGTATATTTTTGTCCATATACGTACCAGTTCATCCTAAAATCGAGTGTTTTGTTGAATGGAAAATACATGTCTTTATAGAACCATGTCCATGCCCTACAATTAAAAAAATAATTTTGTTTAGTATATACAATTGTGATAGAAGCATGAATAATTACAATACAATATATGACATACTTATTAAGTAATTCTACGATTTTCTTAAAATCCTTGTTGGTTCCAGTAAAGAGTCCAGGACATGGATCCTAGTTTCAACAACATCTATTATAAGGAGGAGCTAGTGGAATATGCACATTGTATTAATTAATATATATAACATTATGTATCTACGAGAAGGAAAATGGTACAAAAGGCAGTAAAAACTCACTTGAAGTTATAAGACAAAATTATAAATGTCCTGTAATGTTGCTACGCTAGGAATTTGTGAATATTCATCCTAGTTTCTTGTGGAATTTCTATATAGTCTTCTCGTTAATAACCACAGGGTTCATGAAACCCACCTTGAAGCACCCCTCCCTACAGCATCTTTGAATCTCCATTCTACAGTACACAAAAAAGAAGTGAGATAGTCCGTACATGGTATATGGAGCGATGATATAGACGAATGGACTAAGGTAAGGAATAAAATAACACTTATAAAACCCAACAACTAACAAGAGAGAAGTCAAGGGCATCTTGATGTTATACTTCGTAGATGGTCTTGAAGTTCATGCATATATTAAACTCCCCATAGAAGTAATCACCATCTTTAATCTGAGCAACGAATATGATCTTACCTTTTCTCGACTGTTCCATATACCAACTATCCAATCAATACATCTATGTTGGTAGGGTCCTGATGAGCTCTAGCCTGATAAGTGGTTCGTCAAGCTTAAATCGATGCTTGATAGTAGCTTGTAATACCTTTTCGATAGGGCCACCTCAAGTAGTTGATTTTTGGTGAGACTTATCTTTCATAAACTCCTGTAGATGGATTTCCTAATCAGATGGCATCGCATCAACCACTTGTCTTGCTTGCAGTCCGACTTGAGAACAACACTATATTGCCCTCTTTTCTTCTTATGATAGGACTTGACAAATGAGCGTTCATAGTATGATAATATCTTCTTCTTCATTAGTTCGCTCATCTTCTAAAAAAATACCCTTGTTGCTGGGTCTATTGGAGCCTTTTTCTCTAGACTTCGTCGCTTGAAGTGCTCCTTCACCTGCATTTCTACTTCTGCTCCAGTCTCCTCGTTAGTCATATCGTACGGTCTTTTCTTTGGTACAGATTTCTTTGGCTCATCCGATGATTGTTTCTTTTTTTGTTGATACTTTGATAGCACAGGAGGAAGTGAGCATGTTCTTTTTGATGTGGTGGAGATGGGGTTAGTTTCTTGCCCATACCAGTAAACTGCAGTGGTGGAGATGAAGGTTGTGGAGGATGTGGTGGAGACCCATGTTGGGGAGGAGATGGTGGAGATCGATGTTAGAGAGGAGATGGTGGGGGACATCTGGTAGGAATCGATGCCACCACCCATTAGGGAAGCACAATGTAGCGCTTGTGCCATAAGATGATGCAGTGGGAGGCCTCCCCTAGTGTCCTCTCCCCATTAGCTCTGGTGAAGTCGAGCTAAGATCCTCGAATCCCTCACAGATTTGCTCTACCTCTACCTTTGAGTAACCAGCTGGAATTGGCATGTAGTGGATTGTCTGGCCTTGCTCCACTTCTATGGCCATGCTGTATGTCACCTTCATGAGAAACGAAGTTAATTAGTATATATTCACAACGATAACAAACTACGAAACGAGATGTGCAAACTACAACCATACCTTGATGGATAGGTTCTTTAAGGGAATATGCAGCTCACATGGTGTTCGTTGCATGATTTCTTTCACTGGGTAGTGTGGTTTGTCAACTAGTGGCGGCACTACAGCTTTGTTGGTCTGATCAACTACTTGCTCTATAGAAGTGCAGTTGCTTCAATGGCCTGAGGGGCTAAGCAAGATGCTAGGATTAGTCTCAGTTTGTAGTTGGGTCTTGCTAAGTGCTAGCACGACCTGCCTTTTCAACTCTTTGGTCATTCTTTGATTGGTCAATAGGATTTGCTGCTCCAATATCAAAACCCTGGCATCCTTCTTAGACTTGCTTCTCTTGTGACTCCTATACAAGTCGATGTACTTATGAAACTCATACTTCCATGGGATCACACCTTTTCTGCATGTTTGTCTTAGGTGCTCGGGATTCTATAGGGCTATTGTAAGCTTGTACTTCTCTCTATCAGGCTTGAATGTACCCTGCGAATAGTACTCTAGGATATCCACGAGATGGTGTGCTATGTCTTGTATTTCTGGGCTAAAGATGAGGGAGCCATCCTCTACACTAAGCATACCACCATGAGCATAGCACAAATGCTTCGATCGTTCGGGCCAGTTGGCTGTGGCCAGAATAACACCCCTTGCCTCTAGAGCATTTTTTAACTTCTGCTATTTAGCAATCCCCTTCTTATAACCGCTCGACCCTAGATTATGAAAATATTTTTTTAGGCAGCATTGGCTTTGTTCTATTTGACCTTCTTTCTACTTTAATCTAATGACTTGTATTCAACAAATGCGTCCTAGTGGTCTCTTAGCTTTGGATAGGCATTGAAATTTGAAGTTCGGTCCTTCAGGATATAGTTCTTGTGCAAATTCTTCTTAAATGTTTGAAATTGTGTGACCATCTTCTTGAAAGACCACTCCTTCACTTTAGGTTGTTTTGTCTCAGGGACATCGAGAGTGAAGTTCTGTAGAAGGGTTGTCCATAGCATGTCCTTCTGTGACTGTAGGAGCACGTTTTGATCACCTGCCCTTATGGACTGCCATTTCTATATGCTAATTGACACGTGATCCCCCGCGATATAACCGCACTAAAACATGAAATTCCTTGTAGCGGAGATGGGAGCAACTGGTTTGCTATCTTCTTTCACTCAAGTTATAATATACCTCTTTTTCAACTTTTTTGTTGCACCTCATTGCCCTCGTTCCTTCTTTGTCCTAGCCATCTTTTGTCCCCACTCGCCATTGTCCTTCTCATACCCTGACTCGCTGTTGGGTCCCTCCTCACCTCTGGTGGTTTCCTTATTAAAGTATTGACTACAATCCTCACCCTTGTTGGCTTGGTAGTACTGGCTACTACCCTATACAATCTGGTCCAAGAGCAACCTTTCGTCATCTAACTCTCCCATCTTACCTAATAGAATAATACATAAAATATAAATTAATATACATTATACGTGGTATTATACGTTAACACGTATTTTTTTATTTACATTTTTATTGCACTATTTTTTTCTTTCTACTCCTTCCCTATAAAAAAATAGTTGACAAGTGTGCATATAGTTCATAAGCATGTGATATTTCAATTCCAACATACACTAGGATTATATAAAAATAGTTCGTCTATAAACAACCATTCGTGTGCAAATAAATTTGCTAAATTTTTTGCAAACAATATACAAATATAAATAATATGAATATATAATAATAGTTAATATATAAAAACACAAGATACAAATATGTAAAAACAATTCGTATGCTACAAATTTTGACAACTATAAAATTTGCTACAAATTCAATGTTTTTTTAATAGGAATCGATGATTCTTAGTTTTTGTTAGGACTTACATTATGGCTGATATGTACACAATGCAAAAGATTTTCTTTTTCTTTTTTTAATCTTGTATAGTTTTACTATTCTCTCCGTTAAAAAATAAAAGTATTTTTAGCATTTAAATTTTGTACTGTTGGAAGTATTTTCAATCAATCAGTTGCTTTGGTGGAGAATTCAAACAATGTAAAATTTATAATTTAACTAATAGGATAGCTAAAAAGGAATCTTTCCATTAATCCTAATCTTTACTAAACAATCTAAAAATACATATTTGTACAAATGGAGTAAGTACACTCCTACTACAAGATTGGTGTACTTTTAGGTCAAGGTGAACGACGGTTGGTGTCAGCGTGGATTACGACGCCGGTGTCAATGGGAAAGATGGTGGCATCAGCGCGTGGCATCGTCGTCAGTGAGCGGGCATGTGTTGGTGTTGACAGTGAAGATAGGGACGGCGGTGGTGTGGAGGGCTGCGTCGTTGGTGTGAAGCCGGGCGTGGTGGCATGTGTGTTGATGGCGTCGGTGTGGAGGATGACGGTGGTGTCATCGGTGGGGATGTTATGAGAAGAACGTGAATAAATTTGCATTATGGGGACTTAGATCGAAGAAGACGGAGATGGTCTATATATACCATCCTCTTTATTGTACTAAAGGGTCTGTAGTGTAGGTTGGTATTAACAACCAGGACTAAAGATAAATTCATTAGTATCAGTTGAACAACTAGTACTAAAGAGTTTTCCAGTTTGGCCAAAAATTTTTTAGTCCCAATTGGTATTAACAACCAGACTTCTCTCTCTTGGCCAAATTTTTTTCTTCTTTTGTTTTGTACAATGAATACAAAATATTTTGAAGCGGTTAAAATATGATATACAGAAAATAGGAAAAGTATGAAACATAATTTGAAAAAACAGAAAAAATATGAAAAATAATATCATAAACAAGAAAATTAGGATAATTAATTTTAAAAACTGGTAAATGTAGGATAAATATAGTGTGTTGAGATGCATTGACTAGTATCAGTGCTGATATTGTAGGATTTATCATTGTTAGCAAATTCGGCTGATATAATTTGTATAATAGTGTACTCCATCCATTAAATATTACAGTAAAAATGGGAGGTTGTAAATATTAAAAAAAAGCAATACATGCAGCTGGTATACATTCATTCTCATGACGTGATTGCAGAGGCAACAAACTTTTTTTATGAATGTCCATTGGCTATGATCCTGACATAAGTATGGAGTGTCCTTATTTACTAGGAGAACGCTTTGGTCAAACACCACTATGAATAGAGGTTGGCAGTCAAACTAATTGTAATCTTCATCTATGTTATCCTCAACTCCGGTGATTTTCCTTTTTCTTGGGAGAACCACATGGCGTTTTGGCTAATTAAGCACTTTACTCATTTGCTTAGATATTCCCTTTTTTCTTTGCTAGAAATGTCCTTCACACAAAAAAACATGAGTCACATTATTGGCTAGGACGAATGGTTCATCTAAGTACCCAATCTTGTTAAGGTCAACTATTGTCATCTTGCACTTATCAACCATTACGTCTCCACTAGTCGGCCTTACTCATTGGCACCAAAAGAGAGAGAACTTCAAAGGACCATACTCGAGTTTCCATATCTCTTCAATGACACCATAGTATGTGTTGTTTGTCCCATTGTTGTCTATTGCATCTATACGAACATCATGTTTTGGTTGGTGCTCCTTTTATCTTAGGCTCTTGTGTAAAATGTATACCCATTTATCTCATATTCTTGAAATGTCAAGATTGAGCAAGATGGTCCCCTCACCAACTAGACTAGTTGTTCATCAATCGACTCGTCACCCATAGATGTCACAACCAAACGATGAAAGTATCAATGTGATGACGTGTAATCCAGGTAGCAGATTTCCCCTGGTTTTTGGAGTGTACAATCATCATGTGCTCTTCGATGTACGAAGCCACCAACGAAGATTGTTGCAAAACTATGAAATATACACTACGGAACTATCTATAGTTATTATTGGTTTTTTTTAAGTGTGCCCTTTCCCCTTAGTCTCCCCTTGTGGCTTGAGTCGAGGAGCCCTATTATACTCAGGTCATCAATAAAGTCTATATAAAACTCAATGACCTCTATTCCATAGCCCTATGCAATGCATCCTTCTGGACGAGAATTATTACGAACATACTTCTTTAGGATGCCCATGTACTTCTCAAAAGGGAACATACTGTGTAGGTACACAGGACCAAGAATACCGATCTCTTTAACAGGATAAGCTAGAAGATACATCATGATATTGAAGAAGGGTGGAGGAATGATCATCTCAAACCTGACAAGACATTGGATCACAACAATCTGTAGGCTTGTTAAAATATCTAAATTGATGACCTTCTGTGAAATTGAATTGAGGAATGCACAGAGCATTATTATTGCTATCTGAACATTAACAAGAAGCATACTCCTAAGTACAATAGGAAGCAATTGTGTCATCAACATGTGATAGTTATGAGACTTTAGGTTTGTAATTTTTTTCTTTCATGTTTATTATTCCCTTTATATTCGATGAGTATCCGAACGGGACCTTAATGATGTCCAGGCATTCGGACATGTTTTTCTTCTCTTCCTTATTAAGAGTGTAGCTAGCAGGATGTAAGTAATGGCTTGGTTTTTGCCTCTTCTCTAGATGAAGGTCTTCACATTATTTCATACATTTCAGATCCTTTTGGGTTTCAAGTGTATCTTTGGACTTCCCATACATACTTAGGAAGGCTAGCAGGTTCACGTAAAGGTTCTTAGTGAGGTGTATCACGTCAATTACATTGCAGACCTCTAAGACTTCCCAATAAGGTAATTCCAAAAAAAATGACTTCTTCCACATCGCCATGTGGCCGTCTTCACTTAGGACAAATTGGCTACCAAGTCCCTTTCCAAATGCTACTTTTAGATCTTTCACCATAACAAATACAATTTTCTTGTTACAATGTATAGACTTAATACGATGGTTTATCATCCCTTCGAAATGCTTGCCTTTCTTTCGTACATGGTGGTTAGCAAAAAGAAATCAACTATGCCCCTATGGAAACAACCTTCCACAATGTTTTAAATATGTACTGTTAGTTTAATCTAAACAGTGGGCGCAAGCCATATACCCCTTGTTTGTTAGTCCTAATAGGTTGCCTAGTACAGGCCAATCGTTGATGGTTACGAACAACAATGCTTGTAGATTAAATTGCTCTTATTTGTCCTCATCCCACATAGAGACACCTTCTTCATTCCACAACAATTGCAGTTCTTCAACCAATGGTGTTAGGCATACATCAATACAGTTAGCAAGTTGCTTTGGGCCTTGAATAAGCACCGGCACATGATATACTTTTGCTTCATGCACAACCAAGGAGGAAGGTTGTTGATACATAAGGTCCTATGCCAAGTTCTATGAGAGCTGCTCATCTCCCCAAAAAGATTTATGCCATCCATAATTAAACCAAACCTTATGTTCCTTGCGTCATCTCCAAAATCTGGGAATGTTCTGTCAAGTTTTCGCCACTAGGACACATCGGCGGGGTGTCTCAACATCGCGTCTTGTTTACGTTCTTCTGTGTGCCAGTGCATCATTTTAGCATGTGCTTTGTTCCTAAACAATCACTTCAGACGTGCTATTATAAAGAAATACCACATGACTTTAGTGAGATGTCCCTTCGAAGGCTATCCCTCAACATTACTGAGATCATCTCATTTGATCTTATATCGCAATGCCTTACAAACTAGACATACATCTAGGTTTTCATACTCCTCACCGCGATAGAGGATACAACCATTGGGACATACATGTATCTTCTTGACTTCTAGTCCTAGAGGGCAGACTAGCTATTTTGCTTTGTATGTTGTTGTGGACAATTCATTACCCTCTGAAAGAATATTCTTTACAAGTTTTGATAACTCCTTAAATGCCTTATTAGCCACACCATTTGTTGCCTTCTATTGCAAGAATTTCAGTGTGATATCCAACTTTTTATGCCCATGTTTACAATCTAGGTACAACAACGTTTTGTGGTTCACTAACATACGCTCTAATTTCTTTAGCTCCTTTTCACTTTCATAGCCTTTCTTTGCATCACATAATATCTAACCAAGATCATCGGCACTGTCATCTTCTACAACCACTCCTTTCGCCTCGCCTATTGTAGTATCTGCAAATTCACCATATTGAGCCTAGTGGGAAATGCTGTTGTCTTCTTCTTCATCATCTTCCATTACAACCCCTCTCTCTCTGTGCTTGGTCCAACAATTATAGTTAGGTATGAATTCTGAGTGTAACAAGTGGCTATGAAGAATTCTTGAGAAAGGATACTCATTCTAGTTCTTGTAGTTTTTATATGGACAATATATGAAACCCTTAGCCTCATGGGTATCAACTACCCTAAGAAAATAATGTACTCCATCGATGAACTCCTTTGACCATCAATCCATGTTGTTCATCTATTGTTAGTTTTCATACATTACAAGTAAAGAATTACTTCAGAAAATTAGTAATTTAAACATCCTAACCTCAAAAGGTGAGTCGATAAAGAGTATTGCTAACCTTAGTATAAAACATTTTGAACGGTAAAATCTACAAAAATATGTGGACAAACCAATATGCCTCCCCTATGCCGGCAGTGCCACAAACCAATAGTGCTCCGTGTAAAAATATTA
Source organism: Oryza coarctata (assembly GCA_030770085.1). Classification (NCBI taxonomy): domain Eukaryota; kingdom Viridiplantae; phylum Streptophyta; class Magnoliopsida; order Poales; family Poaceae; genus Oryza; species Oryza coarctata. Next base: position 17,373,776 of record CM061466.1, read on the forward strand.
AACATGATATACTATTATGACTGTTAGATTTCCTGCATTTTTAATATTAATACAATTTCTTATTTTTACTAACTCATTATACTTTTTCCTCCATTTTTTCTTATTTCCTCTTTTTTTCCATACTTATCGTATTTTTCTTCTTTTTCCTATTAGGCTATACTCTTATTAATTTTAGATGTCTTGTATTTTTATTTCATATTAAGATGTGTAATAATTTTTCTATTTTACCTAATTTTCTATTCTTTTTCCTCCAGTATTACTTTGTTTCCTCTTTTTTAACTTTTCTTTATCCTATGTTTCTTGTATTTTAGCTATTATAAAATACTCTTATTATTGCTAGATTACCTCTATTTTTAAAATCAAAACATACAATTATTTTCTCAAAAATTTTATTCTTTCTTATCCATTTTCATATATTTTTAAAAGAATGATGTATATATAGTTAGAAATACAATATCTTAATTAAAGTTACTTACATTTTAAAGCCTATAGATGAGTGAAATTACCAAAAAAAATTCCACGAAAAATTTTGGCAGCACTTTTCTTGTATGTCCTTCCAAATCAACATGAGGTTGTTCTCTATTTATGAATTTGTTAGGCTGAAAGAGGAAGAAGGGATTAAAAGGAGAGATGTTTAATACCAACCGGTACTAATATCTACACATTAGTACCGGTTATTATCTCTACTCGATGCTAATGTGTTGGTAACATGCATACTATGTCCCATAACTCTGTAAGCTCAAAAGGTAGGTTCCTTAGTCATAATGTCCTATACGGCTAAAAAAAGAAGGCAATATCCTTAATACATTTTCCTAATATATATTAATCTGTTCTACCTCTCGATATCTCAATAGCTATCTCAACACTAAGGAAGTATTGTAAAAAAGTGTCATAACTGAACATTGCGAGATATTGTATACCGCTTTAAGAACCATAAATTAGTCCATTACATCTAACAAAACCATAATATCAGTTATCAAACCTTATGTTGAGGTTTTTTGCAGTCCTTCAACAAGGTATTGTGAGATACTACAAAGGTACAAAGGTAACAGAATGTGCCACAAGTTAACACTATAATATAAAAGCACCTCACGGTAACTTCTAAAAGCTCTTAAATATTAAAAGGTTGATTTGGTTAATTGGGCATCTATTTTGTGGGTGGAAAATATTGTAAAAACATATGCATTGCCTAACAAAGAAACCGTTCCTTGTAAGGGGCATTTCTACTGACCTACCAAAAAATATGAAGTCCATGATTTTTTTTCATAACCTTTGCTAGTAGACTTAAATCATCCATTCTGTTGATTGTTGGGGAAAAGTTGGGATTTTTTGAGATACAAATATGGAGTTTCATCAAATGAGTCAAATGCATCTTACATAGTTTGGCTCCAGATGTGTCATCTAAAATCTTGTCTCTAGTAGCTTGGCATATTTGTAAACAAAGAGAAGGAAAAGCCCATTTTTAGGCCTTAAACTTTGCTTGATGTATATTTTTGACCATGAACTACAAAATTGACTATTTTCATTTTCAACCCTAACTTTCAAAACCAGGAACATAACACCCTAAACTGTATTTTACAGTGGGTTTGATTGATATGATAGTGGTCTTTTTTGCTAGCATGAACTTCAATTAGGGAAGTATTATGTTGTGGACCTAATAACAATATATGCATTATAAAGGTATGAACTAGAAAAACTACCACCATTTCAAATAAACCCACTAAATTAAAATGTTTCAAGGTATTTTTTTTCAGTTTCGAAAGTTGATGAAGAAAAATAACCAGTTTTGTAGTTCAAGAAGAAAAATGGACTTTACCCAACAAAGAAATAATCGCATATTTAAGAGTCCTAGCTTCTCCACATACTTGGATGCACCTCTTTAATTATAAGTAGGAACTAGGCTAATATATAATTAGGATTAGGGAAGGATTGTTCTTTGGCTCAGATGGATAGAGAACTTGTAATTTAATTTCCCTTGTTGGTGTTTTGTTTTTTTCCCCTTGGTTCTAAATAACTCTTCATGAAAGTAATATATTGTAGGCCACTCCCTCACTATTTATTGGTAAAAAATTAAGCATGAAGGGAACAAATATGTACTTGTATTACCATGGAACAAGTAGCCTATGCAATAGCTTACTTACCGAATATGTAGGCATCCAAACTCTTCTTTGGCATGTACTCATATACAAGTATTTGCTCGTCACCTTCAATTCAATAGGTGAGCAGCCGACTAAGATTGCCATGCCTAAGCCTAGACATCAGATCCACTTCTCTAGCGAAATCATGCAACCCTTTTATGGACAGAGCCGATGGTTTAATCCTCTTCACTGCAATCTTCTTCTGGTAATGTAAATCTCTTGTGAGGACATGATTCCTAGGTAGTTTTCCCTGGAGATTTCAGAATGTCCTTGACAAATGACTAGCTTCTAAATGAAGTGTTTAGAATTGAGACATTGAGTAAACTTCAATCTATGCCTAAATTTGTTATTCCAACTGGCAAACTACAATTTGTTAGCCCTTACCCCATAGGGCTCTCCTTCAAAAGCAAATTGAGTAGACCGTAAATCTTAGATGTAAATTTGTATGGTAAATACCTTCTATATGCCACTGAAGATTTACTTTGATCACTTGGCTATTTAATTTTATAAGCTATTACTTTGTTAGCCCTCAAGGCTCCATTGAGAACATGTGAGTTTGTAGGATTTTGTACAGGAATTGTTCAATTCCCATAAAAATCCTCCAAATAAACTTCCGCTATGCCGAAACTTGTGAACATTTGCACAGCTAGCCATGTGTCCATGTGTGCCACATGTGGAATTTTATTTAGGGATGACTCACCTTCGGACAATACAATTAGCATTGACTTCACCCTTTCTAACAGACAAGGGGCAATGCACTTAAGGATGGCAACACAAATGAGGAGACCATTTAAAGGTGAAGTGGTAAAGGATAGCCAAGGGGCATGCCTTGAACATGATTTGGAAAGTTGCACACTAGGGCGAACCTAGGGGTGGTTCTAGGTATGCACTGGCATACCCAAAACTGAAAAAAGCTTTAGGCATCACCTACTGTCTTAAATTATGAAAATGGTGTTAATGTTTATAATATACTCATGAAATTAAGTGCACAATAACTACGATGGCATGTTGTACACACCCAGGAAGATATTACTGGGTTTGCCACTGGTTGCATATCAACTCACTTGTAGCCATAGACTTCATCCAGTAGCTCGCAAGCCTTGGCCTCGTGTTCTTGGGGCCTCGTGTGTTCTTGGCACCTCGTGCCACTGCTATTGTGCATCTTGGTGCATGAGCACACTCTATGGTTTTGGCATGGATGTCATACACGGTAGCAAGGCAGGCAAGGAGTGCAATTAGCAATTGAACACGTTCTCATCGATTGGCCAAGTAGGAGGATCTTGTCGACTAGAGCAAACATGGTTGGTGTCATGCTGGCCTTGTTGTTGTACAGTGGAGGACAAGGAGGAAAAGGAAGTAGAGACCCAATTGTCTAAAATGATTTCACAAGATACAAAGTGTCAAATAGTAGTCAATTGTAGAGAGTCAATATTGTCTTGTTGACCCATCTAATTCCCCTATTTGGATAAATTTATGCAAAGTAAAACATTTGGTTCACCGATATGCCTATCTTCAAAACTTCAATGGAAAGTGATCAATATTGTGGGGATTCATTTTGCATGACACCTTGACAAACTTTACCTTAAAAAAATTGAAAAACCACCTTGACAGATGATATTCCTCTTGGAGAAACCTCCCGTGGCCCTCCCTTTCTATAGTCGGTATATCTATGGATGCAATGCTATCAATACTACTTCGTGGTAAATCAGCTAAAAAATATTCTATTGTACCTGTACCCAATAATAATGACATTTATATTTTATCGCAAAAGAAAAGAATCACATTGATATTTTTTCCTCATGATCTACACATATTTCTAGGATGTGCCTGTTTTTGAAATTTGCACACTGAATGATGAACAATGTAATGTATTTCGGCAATGTGAAAAGTCAACTTCACTCATATACTAAGTATGTCTTGCTGTTGAATATGTATGTAACTGGAAAAACAAAATTGAGTAATACCTACTACTCATGTCATACAAAATCACGAGCAGTGGACATACAAAAGCCTATTATGTCCTCCTAGGTCATAGTTATAAATTGGGAGATGAACAATTTCATCTACCATGTTTTGCTTAGGGCTTAGCTTGGTACTATGTTATTTCCAATCCGATAGAGTCCTCCAAATTTGTATTTTGGTTCAAAATGGTCCTTGCAGAACACTTGAAGCATCATGCGCACTAACCAACTCAGTACATGTAAAGTCTATTATACCCTCATGTTCTACATTGCATTAGACTTGAAGCAATGATGTGCTTGTCAAAAGTTAGCTTGCCACCAAGGATGAGTATATGCTGAGTTGGCTTGCATACATGGTGTTTCAAATGGGTCATGACAGTTTTGAATTAAAATACAAATATAGAGGACCACATTAGATAAAAAAATCAGAATGCAGGAACCAAATTGAACCCACAGAAAACTTGAGGAGCACAAATTGATGTGCATCAGTGCTTGGTGGCTGTGGTTGTGCTCTAGAGACGGTGGCAACCTCATCTCTTGTGAAAATATGCCAAGGAGATGATGATGAGAACATGTTGGAGTGATCGTGGTGGTGGGGCTTAAGGTAGGGTTGGCACCAAGGTGAGGAGAAATTAGCACGATGCAATGTAGAGAATGGGGCAAGGATGATAAGGATGTGTAGTTCAACCAAAAAGAAAGAAATACGTGTGTGAATGGTTGGAGGTTGATCAAAGATGCACATTCGCAAAAATTGTTTGACTGATCTTTCGAACATGTGTAACGAACGAACTCCTTTCCTTTTAATGGCTGAACTCTGGTTTGTACCTGCGAGATATGTCTTACAATAGCTTGCTGGCATTTGTGGAAGCATAGTAATGCACTTATTTTTCATAACGTGGCTCCAAGTGTTCAGAGATGGAAGAAAGATTTCAAAGAAGATGTTCTTGTACATAGTTGTAGAATGAATAGTGGTCTAAGACTGATAGTTCTTGATTGGATACAAGCTATATATATATATATATTTATTTAGTTGTATGTAGCTTATAACTTTTACATACTTCTTGTTTATTTATATATAAAAGGAACTATCGGCAAAGCCTTGACCAGGGAAGGCAAAATAATAGTTTTTGGTATTAAAGCAAGAAGTGCCTCGATGTGACATGGTAAGTAGGTTATGTAAGGAGAGAGAGAAGTGCTAAATCCTATATACTAAAAATTCAAAATGTGAAAATTTATTTCAAAGGTGATTAGTTTAAGACAATTATATCTGTTCACCTTAAGTACGAAATTTTTACAAGTATATTTTTATATTTACAAAATGTTATGTACCTTTTTTAACTTTTAGAAAAAGTGGACCTACGGATTTCAGTTCCCCTTTCATTATCCATCTTATTTTACAGAAGAAAATAAGCAACGATCCAAGTTGTCGCAAGAATCAGTACCAATGATTGTAATGATAATGGATTCAAAAGCAGCCATCGCAACCTGTCAAAAATCACTGATAGCACGACAGGTAAATAACATTAGACAGATGTGCAACAAAGGTACACAAAGAAAGTGTGCACGTTGCAATACTGCTGCCTCAAGTTGTGTTCTTTTCCGAGCAATGGAAGTATTCCATTCAGTGGCACGCTTTTTAAGCCTTCAAAAATACGATTTTTGTAAATATAAATTTCTTAAAAAATATTTTAATTTAAATCTGTTTTTCAACCAGTTATCACAAAATCATTGTGCCATTCAACCATTAAAAAAATAGATGCATGTTCACAGGCTGACATCCTCCGCAGCTTACCGTGAATTGGCAGTCAAATACCTAAAATCTTTCCTTAGTGCCATAGCACTGTGACATTGTTCTCTTAACGGGCTAACACGACATTAGCTTATCGCTGCTCAGTGAACGGATATCAGACCAACATGGCCTTAACTTATCACTACTCAGAAAGCAAATACCTAAGATCTTCGCTCAATGCTATGGTGCTACGACATGTCTCCTTAATGGGCCAACACGGCGTCAGCTTACCGCTACTTGGGAGGCAAATACCGAACCAACATAGCATCAACTTATTGCTACTGCTGAAAACGCACCATGACAATTACCCTTCATAAGCCAGTACTTATGTCATCCATGTAGCATGGTTGACGCTCTAATACCATATGTAACACTCCAGTCTTTGAATCTATATTATCCCACTCTACATGTTTAGCGGGTTTACATTCACATATCATTCGACTTACACTTTCACCTGTAACTAAGAGTGAACTTTTAGTATTTTAAGAAACATCAAAAAGTAAATAAGTTTAAATGCAAGATATTAGTAAAGTATACAACTTTGATGCTAAATAAATACTGTTGATCAAAACTGTGTGACTTTTATGAAAACTGGCAATTATATCGAAAGGAGGAAGTATTTATCAGGCGTGATTGGTTGTTAATTGACCACTCTTGCTACATGGAAGTAGTCAGTAGGAGTTAGGATGCTAAAAAATCATCAGGAAAATTAACCTGTCATAAAATTATAATACTGTGGAAGTATCTTTAAAAACCAATATCAATTTCTATGTGGCGAATGCAGACCTTGCAGACCAAATTCGAAGTAGAAATCTTTAGAATACCTAGCTATAGCGGGAACAAATTACGGAGCAAGCAGCAAATAATTAAGAGTTTGATACCTGAATAGTAGGTCGTGTCCACGCCTCTACCTAGAGTGCGGCAGGGGAGATCGGCGACGGTGATGCACCTCAGCCTGCACTGCTGCAGCTCGTCGTCGTAGCGCAGCACGTGCCGCTTCTTCTTCTTCTTCTTCTTCACCGCGTTGGCTCCATTAGTCCTCTTGCTGGAGAACGACCCGCGGTACGCCTCGGCGTCTTTTCTCTGGTACTGCGTTGAGCATGACAGATGTTGATAGAATTTGATAAATCCATGACAACCATTTTTCAGAAATCCCATCTGTTGCATTACTTTAACGATAGCATCATGCTCTATAGTGTCAAAAGCTTTCTCAAAATCCAGTTTGAACAAAATGATCTCTCTTTTGGTTTGCTAACATTGATGTATATATTCAAAGGCCCATGCTAAACAATCATATATTGTTTTTTTCTATTTGATAAACCCATATTAATGCTCATGTATTAATTTGAGAGTTACCCTTTTGAAGACTGTTAACGAATAAACTTAGCTAAAATTTTCGATCACACATTCATTAGAGAAATAGAAGTCACGGCGAATGGCAATCCTTTTTCCGGCACTATAAGTTATGTATGAGGAATTTATGCATTGTGGAGGTAAAAAACCAATCGAGCTATTTTAATAGAGGATGCTCCAAAATATTACTCCAGGTAAATGTGCTTCAGGGGAATTCTATTAAACCCGATGTACCAGTGATATTATCATTGAAGATCAAGGCATATCCATTAGCACCAATTAACACAGGCGATAGCATAGCCCCATTAGGTAGTCCTACTTCAGAAGTTCACATTACATACAAAATTTTTTCGAATATCGTAAATCCCATATACAAGTACAAATTTAGTTAAAAGGCAATACAAATATGGCAATAATTTCTTATAACATTGATAATTGACTAATTTAACAAGCAAGTTTAATAGTGAAAATATTACAATATAGATAGTTGAAATACTAAAGATCTTACTCATAAATGGAAGATTATAATGCTGTTACCTTATTCTATGCTTGCCATTAGCCATGAAAGTATTTATTATGTCTTCCTCACTAATTTTGGAGAAGAATGATTCAATAAATCATCACATATATTGTTTCATAACTTGGACTCAACACAGAAAATACCACTCTCAACACTTGTAGTTGCCAATACTAATTTAATAAGCAAATACACCAAACCATAAAGAACGTGCTTATCTATTTCAATAAGCCTAATAGAGAGATCATCGAGTGTTTTTAGGCCATCAAATCTGTCATCTTTTCTCATATCATCAATAAAAGTATAAATTTGGGATTCAAGTATTCTTAAGTCCATACGTGGAAAGACCATGGGATAGGATAACACTTGACAAGTTTAAGTACTTTTTTACATTGTAGGAAGCAATTTACTTAGAGAAATTTAAGGCTCACATACAAACAAGCAACTCTATATTAACCTCATCAAATCTATTGAGCTCTTGACTAATTTTATCAACGACACTAAGATATATTTCTGTTCTAAAATGATCATCATTTGTTTCGTCAAGATAAAACCTTACGGATCTTCCATGAGGCACATATTTATCATCCTTTCTTGAAACTTACTATTTTTTTGATAGAAGTATTCCTACTTATTGTACCTTATTTTATACATTCTTTCCTTTGCAAAACTTACAAGTGACATCACGATAACAATATCTTGGTATCTTCTTTGCAAAGACTGAGACAACTCATTTGTACATCCAACAATGACAAGCATCAAGTGAGCACTAAAAACAAAGTTAAATGATTCAAAAGCTCTAACTACGGCATGTACCATTGTCCAAACATTCCTTTATGTAGGGTGTTTTCGAAGAATTATGAGTACCTCCTAAATTGTGGAATACATATCAATAATATGCAAGATAGTTTTGAAATGAGAATCTCATCTAGTGTCCCTTGGCTTAGTTAACCCCATCTCTTGGTTTAATCTACTCCCACTCTATTTCACCCAATTCAAATGCTTTCAAAACTTTAAGAGCTCTAACATCTCTAAGAATGCATGTAATAACGCTTAAAAGAAGATCCAATAATATTCAGGAAGTGAGAAACTTGGTCAAAAAACGATACACAAATTATCATTTTCCTTAGTAATAGAAACAAGAGCCAATTGGAGTTGTGCAAAACAATGGGTGTAATAAGAAGAAGGGGCCTCTTTCATGATCAATGTTTTCATCCCATTAATATATCATTTCATGTTACTTTGAGTAAGAGTAAAGCAGTGATCACTAATTAAAGACTTAATTGCTTCCTTAAGAGGAGAAAAAGTGGTACCACATGAACTACTCCAACAAACTGCTCACGTACCCTTTCAAGGTTCTCATCGTCCACGCTGCCGATTCAATTGTCCGCCTTGTAGCTACCCTCATCACTGGGTGTGGCCGCCGATCGGATCCTGCCTACTGCCGATCGGATTGTCCGCTGATCCGATCCGATCGGATCCTGCCTGCTATCGATCCGATCGCCCACCGATCCGATCCTGATCACTCGCCCTGCTGCGTCACCGGGTGTGGCTGCTAGTCCTGCCCTTCATGGCCGGTGAAGATGATGATGCCGCTGCCATAGCAGCCGCCAAGGCGGCCAAAGAATCCGAAGACCGCCGTCTCACGGCTGAAGCTGCTCACGCTAGAGAAGCGCGTCGGGCTGAGGAGGCCCGCCTTCGCAATGATGCCCTGGACGCGTACGAGAGTGCTCACAAGGCTCTCTGGGCGCAAGCCACTGCCGTCGTCAACGTCAAGGCACTCATCCTTATCGTCCTCGACAAGGCCATAGACACGTACACCAAGTGGCGTGACTTGTTCCTCACCGTCCTTGGCAAATATGCCCTCACCCGCCACGTCCTCGAGGATGAGGCATTCCTCGCCTGCCCAGCGTGGATCCAGGCAGACTGCCGCGTCCTCACATGGGTCTATGGCACCGTCTCCAGCGACCTACAGCAGTCGCTGATGATGCGGTAAGGTTGCGCCCGCAACGCGTAGTGCTACCTTGACGATGAATTTCTCGGCCAGAAGGAGTCTTGTGCCCTTCTCCTGGAGACGTAGTTCTGCACCTTCTGCCAGGAGTCCCTGAGCGTCACCTACTACTGCCGCCGCCTTGAGTCCATGGCTGCCTCTCTCACTGAATTCGGTGACCCCATTGGCGACTAGCAGATGGTACTCATGCTCCTCCGCGGCCTCAGTGACAAGTTTCGCCATGTGGTGTCCATCCTCAAGATGAACAGGCCGTTCCTGATGTTCATTGAAGCCCGTACACACCTCCTATTGGAGGAGATGGAGATCGACGCTCGTCCTCTATCCCCACCAGCCGCCCTCGTCACTACGACGCCATGTCCAGCGGCTCCTGGTGCGCCCACTCCTCCACGTTCGAGAGCGCCTCCTCCTCCGCGCCCCGCTACACCAACCGGGGGCCAACGTAACGACCGTTGTCGTGGCCGCGGTGGACGCAACGAACCTGTTGGTGGCGGCCCTCCAGCGTCCTCTGTTGGTGCGGCCCCAGGTGGATAGGGCAGCGCCCCTCCCGGTACGGTCGTGTACCCATCGTTCGCCCACCCTTGGGCTGGCACCGTGCGCATGTGGCCGTATGACCAATCGGGATGATCTCTACCACCACAGCCTGCTTTCCACGTAGCCCTGCACTATGGCGGTTTTGGTGCTATTTCCGGTGCCTATGGAGGCGCATACGGTGCCCCACCACCCTCGTATGGCACGTACTACGGGGGAGCTACATCGTCGGGCTTCCAGGCACCTTCACCAGCGTACCAGGCGGTGCCTTGGACGCCCAGTCACGGAGGGTCTTGGCACCAAGACTCCCTGGCACACTCTAACACTATGACGCTGAACCAGTCGGCCTCTGAGTGGTATGCTGATTCAGGCGTCGGTTCACAGCTGACCTCGGATTCTGGTAAACTCTCCACCATTTTCCCACCCTCTTCATTTACTCCTTCATCTATCGTTGTGGGAAATGGTGCTATACTTCGTGGCACAGCCACTAGATCCCATATTTTTTCCTTACCGTATCATGATCTTGCTCTTAATAACGTTCTGGTGTCACCCAACATTATTAAGAATTTAATTTCCATTCATTGTTTTACCACCGACAATAATTGTTACATTGAATTTGATCCATTTGGTCTTTCTGTGAAGGATTTGCAAACCAGGAACATGATCGCCAGGTGCAATAGTTCCGGTGACCTCTACCTATTTTTTGCACCCTCCACCAACGCCTCCACGTTCATTGCAGCACCTACCTCCCTTTGGCATCACTGTCTCGGTCACCTTGGGCGTGAAGTTTTTTATCCAAACTCATTAGGTCCAATGTTATTTCCTGCAATAAAGATGATATCAATCATATCTGTCATACGTGCCAACTTAATCGTCATGTACACCTACCCTTCAGTTCATCTAGCTCTCAAGATACTCATAATTTTTATTTAATGCATTGTGATTTATGGACCTCTCCACTTGTTAGTGTGTCAGGATACAAATATTATATTGTTATTCTTGATGATTGCTCTTACTACATTTGGACTTTTCCACTTCGTCTCAAATCTGAGACATTTTCCACTTTTTCTAAATTTTTTTGCTTATGATCGCACACAGTTTGGCACCACCATCAAGAGCATCCAGTGCAACAATGGCCATGAATTTGACAATTCCCAAGCCTGTATATTTTTCCTCTCCCACAATGTTGCCCTCCGCATGTCGTGTCCATACACCTCCCAACAAAATGGTAAAGTAGAGTGTTACATTCGTACCATTAATAACACACTGCGTTCCCTTTTGTTTCAAGCGAGTCTCCCTCCAGCTTACTGGGTTGAGGCCCTTCACACCAGCACATATCTTTTGAACCGCCTTCCTACCAAAACTCTCGCATCCTCCACACCATATAACGCTCTCTTCTCTGCCCAGCCCTCATATGAACATCTTAAAGTTTTTAGTTGCGCCTGTTACCCCAATATGTCCTCTACAGCGCCCCACAAACTTGCCCCCTATTCTTCTCTATGCATTTTCCTCGGCTACTCCTTGGAGCATAAAGGCTATCGATGCCTCGAGCTTCAGTCAAACCGCATTCTTATTTCTAGACATATCGTTTTTGATAAATCCTTTTTTCCTTTCTCTGACATGTCTAGCACACCCATAACACTCTCCGCCCTGGACTTTCTTGTCGATGATCACGATCTTACCGCTTCAGTTCTTAGAGCTCGTTTTGTGCTTGCAGGTATAGCAGTTTCCTCAGCGGCACACGCCATGCCCAAGGCCACCCCTGCGCCGTTGAGCCCTGGTGTAGGGCCATGGTCACCTGGGTCGGTCCAGCTCTACTGCCCATGGCACCACCCCCACGTCATCGTCCGCGTCGTCCAATGTCGCTACCCCTGTGCACCCCGCACAGGTCGCTGCCAGTGGCACCACGCCGACCACGAGTGCTGCCAGTCTTGCTGCCCCGGCTGCTCGCGCACAGGTTGTTGCCAGTGGTACCAGCCGCACAATTGCCACCCGACCGATCATCATTCCTTCGATCACCAATGCGCACTCGATACACACGCATGACAAGGCTGGCATCGCACAGCCCGTGGATCGCCTCAACCTCTACGCTGTGACCATGTCGCCTCTTCCTTGCTCTGTTCATGATGCACTGTCAGACCTCAATTGGTGATCCGCTATGCAAGCTGAGTATGATGCTATAATTGCCAATAACACCTAGAGTCTTGTGCCTCGCCCTCCTAGCGTCAATGTTGTGACTGGCAAGTGGATTTATCGACACAAATTGCTTGCTGATGGGTCTCTTGATCGCTACAAGGCTTGTTGGGTACTATGGGGTTTCGCACAATGGCCCGGTGTTGATTATGATAAAACTTTCAGTCCCATTGTAAAGTCTATGACAGTTCGAGTTGTTCTCTACTTGGCATTATCCTAGAACTGGCCCATTCATGAACTAGATGTGAAGAATGCATTTCTCCATGGCACTCTCACTGAGACAGTGTACTGCATGCAGCCCACTAGTTTTGTCTATTCTTCTCGCTCAGATTTTGTCTGTCGGCTTAACAAGTCCTTATATGGTTTGAAGCAGGCTCCTCGTGCTTGGCATCATAGGTTCGCCTCTCACCTCGTGTCACTTGGATTTGTTGAAACAAAATCAGATACTTCGCTCTTTATATATCACCATGGTCTAGACACGACCTACTTACTGCTATATGTCAATGACATTATCCTCACCGCCTCCTCTGTTGGATTTCTCAAGCACATCATTGAGGCTCTCTAGTGTGAGTTTGCTATGATGGATATGGGTCAGCTGCATCACTTTCTGGGCATTTCTGTGACACGTTCTGCAGATAGTCTGTTCCTTTCTCAACGGCAGTACAGTTAGGACATTTTAGAGCACGCCGAGATGAGTACGTGCAAGCCGTGCAGCACGCCTGTTGATCTACACTCCAAAATATCTGTTGATGGATTGCCTGTTGTTGACGCTGCATAGTACCGCAGCCAGCTGGTGCTCTGCAGTATCTAACTTTCACTCGACCAGACATTGCCACAGTTCAGCAGATATGCCTCTATATGCATGATCCTCGAGAGCCGTACCTCACTGCTCTCAAGTGGATCCTGCGCTACTTGTAGGGCACACTATCACTTGGGCTGACCATGCGTTGATCTTCACCTATAGATCTTGTTGTTCACACGGATGCCGATTGGGTTGGCTATCCTGACACTCGTCGGTCGACCTCTGGCTACGCAGTATTTCTCGGGGACAACTTGATGTCCTAGTCTTCCAAGCGTTAGCATACGGTCTCCAGATCGAGTGCTGAAGCTGAATATCGTGCTGTGACGAATGATGTTATTGATGCTACCTGGCTGTGTTAGCTGCTTTTTGAGCTTCGCCACCCCCTCACCATGTCACCTTGGTCTATTACGATAATATTAGTGCTATATATCTCTCCAGCAATCTAGTGCAGCATCAGTGGACGAAGCATGTTGAGATTGATCTCCATTTTGTTCGAGAGAAGGTCATCCTCAGTCACGTTCGGGTCTTACATATTCCTACGATATCACAGTATGCCGATATCTTTACTAAGGGCCTTCTATCTTACTATTTTAGGAGTTTTGGTCCAGTCTAAATGTTAGTGATGATTCTAATTAGACTACGGAGGAGTGTAACTCTAATCTAGTGGTATGACTGTGTGGTTACCTTATGAGCCACCCCGATTGGTCTATATGTACTGATGTATTAATAGGAAATAGAATCAATCATTCAACACTTTCAGTTTGGATACTTTGCACACTTGAAAATTGTTTGATGCACAAAAGACACTAAGTAGGCATACCAAGTATTCAATGGTTTGAGAGAAAATACAAGCATAAGTGCTTGCAAACTGCCAAGTCATAGGACTCAAGCTAGGTGGGCTAGATCTATCCTAAGTTACGTTCAGTTTATGTATTATTCGAACATTGACTCCTAATAACCATAAACTCAGTTACATAGTTAGATTTATCATGTCATTTACTTTAATAATATTAATAGTATGATATGCTTTTAAGTATTTATAAATTTACACAAATTTATGCATACAACATTAACCATGTGGTGTATGTTATTTAGAAACAAAGGGGATATCTGTTTCTTATTAAAGAAATTAATATTTGCGGCAACGATGACAACTTTATGCTAAATAGCCTTATGTATGAGTTCAGCAACTAGGAATAAGAGTCGAGTAGTAAAGAATGAAATACTACACAAAATACATAAAGAGTTAATTATCTCCTATAAACATTAGTTAATTAGCAATAACTTTATCTTCAAGAATCATTCAAGCAATCAAAAGAAATATCAGTCCAATATGTATTTTTTTCTCAAAAACGCGTAACATGTTATTAGTGAGGACTCACCTTCGCCATTAACCACAGGAACCAGTGGCTCACCGTTTTACTACACAACCGATGGCTACCAATGAAAAGCAGTGGCCCTCAAATCAGGATTTAAAGGAACCAGATGCAATGCATCAATGCCACTTGATCTATAGCATATAAACATATGCTGAATGGAAAAATAAATGAACAAGTCCCTTCTATAATTGAGAGAGATCTATAAACTAAACAATTCTAGACACAAGTAAGTAATGTCACATACAGACCACTCCTACTTAGAGAATAAAAAAATTGTTTAACAAGACTCCAACTCTTAAAGCCAAGACTAGAGTACAAATAAAAATGGCTTAAATCTCACTTCATCTCTCTCCTAAATTTAACTTCTAGAATAAATACTAGAGTATAACTGAAAAACGGTTTAAATCTCATTTAACCTCCTTAGTTTATTTTTTAATCACTTTAGCCTATTCCGCTTTCTATTTTAAAGCTAAAACATTTAGTTGGTCTTCAGCTTTTAAAGACGTGAAGCTAGAGCCAGTCCTACCAAACAACATACAACTCAACTACTGATAAACTGAATATAAGTGTAGTCGATTCTTACTGTTGCCCGTGTGCATCGAGATCAGCACGTGGCGCACACCAAAAACGACCGGACAGACATGAGCGTTGGCCGCTCGCTTGTTTGGCATACACCTGCATCGGACGGATATGGGATACCTTACAAGTAGCGCTCTAGATAGAGGAGAGAGAATATTTTGGAAGATACCCATACTGGCTAAGTTGCTTGCACCATGTAGTATTGCTTCATCCCATCCCAGCCAAGACAGCCAAACGGCCGGCTCACGCCCACTTGGATTTGCATCTTGCCAAGATGCACGCTTGTATGTGTGACTATGTCACAGAAAACGCTTATGCTAAATAGTTTTTGCTTCCATCGACAATTTGGACCTGTATGGGTGCTATCCTACTTCATTGCACGCGTGCGGCTGACCCTTGTGCCGATGATCATGTTTGAAGGTCTTTTTGACAGTTAAATATTTGCTCTTGAATAGTACAAAGTAATAGTCGAATTACGCTATACTTTACTCCTCTATCCTTTTACTTATCAACAGATAATGTCTAGCTATAGACTTTGACCATTCGTTTTTTCAGTTAAAAATATAAATATTTAAAAAGATATTATATTATCAAAGTAATTTGTATACCAAATAAACTATACTTGTGTTCAAAACATCGTAATTTAAAAGTTTTTACTAGTAAAAGATAAAAAATCACACTGGTAGTGCAAGGAAAAGAGAAAGAGGGAGGGGGGAGGGGTTATAAATAGAAGAAATTGATAAAACTTCATGTGGCGATAGCTTGCCATTTCTCTTTTAGCAGCTTGTAGGAGGACTATCTCCTGCTGTGCAACTCCCACATTATTTTTTGGAGTTGTAGCAGTTGGTTTGTTCCAGATTAGGCTGTAGTGATGTGTGATCATGCAGAGGCCAGACATTGTATTCTACTGTTTCCAAATAAACTTTGAGCTTCAGCTTCCAAACATACAAATACAACTGTAACAACCAAAAAACAATTTTACTAACAAGGGCACACTGATGTTTTCTTAACGTTTCCTGGGATTCTAGAGTAAAAAACATGGCATTCAGTTGAAGCCAAAACTTCAGCAACATTTACACGTACAGACAAGAAAGAGTAGAGAGAATTCAGTTCAGATACACAGATCCAACAACAGCGTGGAAATTTCGCCAGCCAGTGTCTTGTAAAGGAAATCTCAAGCAAAGATTTCTCTAACAAGCCAATCTAGGCTAGGGTAAGCAAAATACAGTATCAAGAAGGAGGGCAGAGCAAACAACACGGTAATAAGGACGTATAATAACAAGACAGCTGCACTAGCAGGGATTGCATAGAGCACTATGAGGAGGAAAATGAACACCAATGGAAACTTGGCAGTCAGGTGAACCAAGAAGAACAGCGACTTGCGCAGCGACGCCTGTACCCTCTCTGCATTCAAGATGGGGACCCCATGACTGGCATGGCTCACACTGGGGGGTGGTGTTTCAACCGGTGGTGGGAGTGGACGTCTGATGGGATTTGAATAACCTTCATTTCCACTTGCCCTACTGCCGCTTGAGAGCCATGTAGTTTGTTGCTCACCATGAATAGCAGAGCGCGATCTGGCTCGCTCACCATTCATCCCCTCAACCATCCAAAGGAGGAAGTAGTTTTTGCGTGGAAATGCAAGATTCCCCTTGTACATAATGCGGAGTGACAGGAGGTTGCACCAAGGGCAGGAGACAAAGAATGGTAGCTGGATTGGCACCGTTGGAACTTTGATAACAGCCCATTGAAGTCCTAGGATGCAGTTCTTGCACATGGTGTGGCCACACCATAGTACATATGGCACATTCTCCACTATGTTGAAGGACTCCCAACATATGGGGCATTCGAGGCCTTCTTCCCTGCTTGTACACGAAGATGCCTCATCATCAGAGCAATCAGCATTGGACAAGGTGCAGTTGGGAGGGCTCTTCTTCCCTAAACCAGATCCCCAAGCATTGGATGCGAAACTCCACATTTCTGTAGCCCAAAGAGTAAGCTATCTCGAAGACCCTGATTTTGCCAACATCAAAGTTCTACTTGTGGAACCTGAAACAACCAAGAAAACCATGCATTAGGACAATGATACAGTTAAGAGAACCCAGAACGTAAAACAACACAAATTAGGCTGACATTAGCATTTTCAATAAGACAATAAAAGACAAGAACCCTCAAGGAAGCAAGTGAACAGAAGACTAAAGCAGAATATCAAGTTAAGAGCACCGCAACACAAAATGTGGCAATTGGGTCAACTGAAACGTTAGCACTTTTTACCAAAAGTATGCAAATGACACAACCACAAGAAAATAAAATCTTTATCAGCACAATCATATTCTCACTTCATGCCATACAGCTAAATAGGAAATAGAAATACACCATACACTGATAGACCCATTCAAAAAGACTGCGAGACTCCATAGCCACTGCCCACTAGTCAATGGGCCCACAGGATGAAAGGTTTACTGACCAAGCTAGTCCCCCAAGTTCTCCAAATGAATCACTTAGGTTCCTCAAGTTTCAAAGGGGCCAGAAATGTCCAGTTTGCGTTCTCGCTAACATCCCATCTGCTTCATTTGCATGATGAAACTGTGAAATGCAAACACGATATTCTTTTTGGGAGCATTCATATGACGTGTTAACAGCTACATGATTTCATCATATCATAGTGTACTGGTAATATATTTCTGTGTTTACACAAGCAATACTACGCTAAGCCAATAAAAGTAAACAGGACGAACAAGGCATTTGCAATTACAATGAATCAATACAAAGCCAGAAATGACCAACACACCACTGAATTATCAAAATCGTTTATCAAACCACAAACTTCACCCAAACCTAAAGCACTGCAGTGAAGCCCACAACTAACAATTTCTTTTATCCCCAAAAGCATGACAAAATCAATCTGACTGGCCAATTTTGAAGCATCCTCACACAGTTTTGTAAGATTCCTCTTGTTACATATAAGAAGGTGAGGACCTTGGCACCTTGAAGTGGCACCAGCTGTACATAGACATCACCCAACGAGGATTTGAAGTTCATTTCTCTCTTGTTTAAGCAAGGTCATAAGATGGTTAGGATACTAATGCTGAATAAGTAAGATCGCACGGTTCTGCAACTCATTCAGGGACCAATTTTACCCAAACTGCAAACCTGAAGGAGCTACTTGATCCTCCTAAAACTCGAGGATTATTGTGATAAAAACCATGGAACAAACAGGTAATATTACTGATAAATGCCTCATGAGGGGGACAATTCACGTTGAACCCGGATCTAGAAGAGAAGCTAGGGTTAACGCAAATTCGAGAAAAAAAAAGATAGATATGAGTAAGGAGAGATGCGCGTAGGTACGGAGTGCTCACCGGCCGGCGAGGATGTGGCGGAAGTAGCAGGACGCTGGCACCCGCGCCACTGCTCGCGCGGCGGAGATAGGCGCATGCGGCGGGCGAGGGAATGTGGGGAGATCGACTAGGGCGCGACCGCGCGACCAGTCAGATGGCGGAGCCCTGGTCTGGAATCTGGAAATTCTGGATCGACTATCAGCTGGACGGAACAAGTAGCTGACATGTACGCCCCACAGCCAGTAAGCCCACGTGTTAGCGACCCTCGTTAGACGGTAGTACGTCAAAGAAGTTTTTTTGACTGGCACAAACTGACCCACTATTCTGCTCTAAACGGACTATAGCCTAAAATAGTCCAGCTATTTTTATGACGCCACATGTTAAAAAAAGTGAAATTATTTATATACATAAGAGTAAGAGAGAGGGTTAGAAGCTAAAATCGTCTAATATCCGATGCGTCACGTATTGGTTAGCTCCAATACATGACTTTAAATTTTTAAGCTTTGAGATATAAACTGCAATTAACAAGAGAGATAAAATTGACCAATTCAAACCCAATCTATCAATTGACCAATAAGCATTATGAACTTAAAGCTATCATCTGTTTAACTAATTTTATTAAAGACAATTTTAATAGATCAGACTAAATTGAGATAGTATAATATTGTAGCTAATAAAGTTAGATATGATTGATAACAGATTAAACGTGATATAAAATATATATCAGATAATAATTTGATTCGTAACAAAGTAAAAGTACAGAATAAAAATAATACATTGGCTATAACTTCAATAGAACATTGAATAATACATATCAATTTATCAAGATTTATCTTTTCAAGAGCAATTCAATTGATTGAATATAGCCGAGACACTATAAGATCGAAAATAACAAGATAAATACGATAAATTCTATATTAGCATAATAGATAGACTAGATCAGACTAAGAGATTAAATCAATACAATCTTAAATATAAATTAATGTATCAAGATAACTAGTCTATGATATCGGACAAAACCGATAAAGTCTTAACCAAGCCGATATGTTTTTTTCCATCCGCTCTAATTTTCTTTAATAGCTGAAGTCCCTTGAGCACCACTTAATATTCCACTTGATTATTGGTGTAATAAAGTTTATCGTGAAAACAAATTCAAAACTTGCCACCCGAGACAATATGATGACCAGACTGATGCTACACCCATGTTTGCTTTATGATCCATCGAAAAATAAAATCCAAGACACCAGCTCCACATATCCCATGGAATTGTCATCATGTTCCATAATAAAATCGGCTATTGCTTGCCATTTTATTGTTTTAGCCGATTGATAAGTAGGTCAAACTTCGTCAAACCAAAGATTCATTTTCCAATCCTCCCCTTCAACATTGGAGCTGATAATATGTACTTTAACACATTGGCTTTACACACCACTCTACTACACTCAGCTAACTAAAGATAATAACTCAATTTTATGCACGAAAAATATAAACAAAGGCAAAGTTTTTTTCACCTTAGGGTGTTATGTTTCAGCATCTAAAAGTCTTCTACTAATATAAAATATGACACTCTTTTCCTTCAAACTCTTCAACCAAAATAGATCCAATAAATTTCTTATCGGCCAATAAGTATAAACTAAATGGTCTCCCTTTCTATCATGGACCCAAGACTAGTAGAGAACTTAAATAATCCTTAATTTTATCAAACGTCTTGTGCTGTTTAGTTCCCCATACAAATTCTTGATTAGCTTTTAACTTCAATAATAGAGTGAAAGGCTTAATTCTCTTTAGTAAATTTGAAATAAATCTCCTTATAAAATTAATTTTGCTGATCAAAGATTATAGCTTTGTGTTTATCGACTTATGGTTCTATATATTTGATAGCTTTGATGTTTCGTTAGCTAACCTCGATGCCTTTTTTATGTACTATGAACCCTAAATATTGCCTAGCTGATGTGCCAAAAGTGTACTTATTAGGATTCATTCTTAGTCCATATTTCCTTATATTCTTCAACACCCTTTGCAGATCGTCTAGATGCCCTTTAATGCTCTCGGATTTGACCGCCATATTATCTATATAAATTTCCACCAATGAACCGATGATATCATGAAATATATAATTCATATCCTTCTTGACGTAGCACCAATACTTTTTTAAGTTTGAATGTCATGACCTATTCATACAAGCCAATTGCTCCTGGACATCTAAACACAGCTTTGGAATATCTTTTTCAACCATAAAAGTTTGTTTATACCTTGCATTGCCATCCACTAGAAGATTTGAAAGTGGTATCGGATACTCAATTTGGGTGTAGCTTTTTTCAAGGCTAGAAAGTCAACACATACCCTTAATTTTCTAGTTTTCTTTTTCACTAAGACTATATTAGTCTAATAAAATTTGCATCTTACAACCTACCTTGTAATTTCTACCTTAATTTTTGGAGGCTGTTTGTATGACTGATATCCTTACTTAATAGGGAGCCAATGTTCAACAATCGATTAGCTAAGTTCTGGCATCTCATGGTACTCTTAAGCAAAATAGTTTTAATATTCTTTCAATAATTTTATTAATTCTCTTTTAAATTCAGAACATAATTTAGCACTTATAAATGTCCACCTTGGCCTATCTATAGGACCTATATCTACTTCTTCCAAATCATTAACCGACATAAATCTTTGTTCTAATTTTTCATCTATATCATCTATAGTACCTTAGAGTAATAATTACGAATTGATTTTGTTGATCAACTGTATGTCGTGGTTTGTGATCTTCAAGAAATCCCCTTCCCACATGCGTCCAGATAGATAGTCAATTTCTTTAAATTTTTAATTTTATAAATCGGTTGTTGCAATGTTAACAAATCTATTAGCTTGCACAATTTCCACTCAATCTCCTTTCCATTGGATCCTCCAAACTTTGATGCATGGCAGAAGTTATGTAGCAGTTTGCATAAATCCAATCCTTGCCTAGTAGTAAACTATATGATCCTTTTCCATCAATCACAAAAATTTCACAGGCAAGGTCTTGTTTCCCACAGTCAATCCCTTTTGCCTCCAATGAATTCCCTCCGAAGTATTTTAGTACCATACTTGTCTTCGTGAGATCCTCGGTGGTTTTCCTAAGCTTGCGGTATGTAGTGTAAGACATCAAGTTTAATGTTGTCTCCCCATCAACCATTATTTTTGTCGTTGGCTTATCATCAACATGTCCTTTGATGTACATTTGTTGCAAATGTTGATGCTTGGATTCTTCAAGCTTATCAAATGTAGCTTGTTTAGGTTGTAACATCAGTTGAGCCACATATTCCTTACTCTTATGATCATCGGACAAGGGTGATTTGTACTCCACAGGTAGAATAAACACTGTATTGACTAGAGCCGATTGTCCTGCTTCATTGGCTTTTTGCATAACATGCCACTCCTTTCTAGTCATTTGTGGTCGACGATTGGCCCCCTCATTCCTTCGTTGTTGTTCCGCTATTTGTTCTTGGTGTCACAATTGTTGTACACTTTTTTTTTGATTTTTGGTTAAAATTCTACTAGGGCACCATTAAGGGTTCTGAACTTATTGTGCTTTATCAAATTCCTCATTAATTCCCTTATCAAGTTCATCATCAATCTCTTTAAAAAATCTCCATGAATTGGCCCCAACAGTCATGAATTGATGTCCTTTTCCTTGATAGTCAATCCTAAACATGTACAGGTTGGTGTAAGGACCTCACTATTAACGCCAAAATCTGGACTATTCGATGGCGCTAAAGCCGATCGGCTGGGAGATCCGATGGGGCTAAAGCCGATCGGCTAAGAGGTCTGATGAAGGGTTTAATACAGTCATCGACCGATGGAGATATTGAGACAAAGCCAATGAAGAACTGTAGAAAAGCCGATTAGATTAGTAGAAGATTAGATCAGCTTGAAGATAGTGGATTGTCCAATCGGGATCAGGTCCGAGAAGCTCGATAGAAGGAAGGAGAAGGATCGGCTTGACTAAAAGAAGGTCCAATAGCTATAGTGGAGAAGCCGATCAGGTTGCAGCAAAGGAAGACTCGGTTACAAATTGGAAGATTATTCAGATAAAACCGGGTTTGCGAAAGAGCCGTAGACTCCACGGCAGGGTGCTTATTTTTGTAAATTATAACCTTACTCAATTAGGGAGGTTTAGCTGGTTAGTTAATTTCTTTAGGAATATTTTTCTTTGTTCTTACTAGGAAATAATGTCCGATGATCGTAGATGTGTTGGACTCTGTCTGTAAAACCAGGGTATAAATATAGACCCTGTGGAAACATGTAAGATACCTCTCGATCATATACAAATTCGGCGCATCGCCACCCTAGTTCATCTAGGTTTTACCAGCGGGTTCTGGCTCTCGACGCGGGGCTGCATCGGTTAAGTCTGATCTCCGGTGAAGGGGTAAGTCCTGCCACCATCCCGATATGTCCTGCTCTGTCTGAGGCTGCATCGGTTAGGTCCGACCTCTTAGGGCGATCGGATGTATCGCATCACGTCCGTGCTGAATCTATCGGCCCGTTAAGCTCCCTCTGCCATCGTTAGTTTCATGCTGCATCAGTTAGGTCCGACCTACGGGGCCGTCGACGGTAGATCGAGCTTCAGGCCTATAGTCTTCTGCACGGCGTATCATCGGAGTGCTAGCCGATGAGTTATCCATGCTCTGTGCTTCACGCCCAGCACATCGGCCCCTCGGCTGATACGTATCAGCCTTTAGAGGCGTCTCACGACGTGTAATGCCAAACGTATCGGTCCCCCAACCAATACGCACCCGCCTTCAAAGAGGCGTCCCCTCATCGGCTCAGCTAACCGATGGGTTTGTTCCTATCCTTGCTACGGCATAGCCGATCCGGCATCCTCCGTATCATCGCCGCTGGCTTCGGCCTCATACTGTCTCGGTTAGGTCCGATCTTCGAGGTTCGGTGTTGATGGCGCTGCCATGGCGGGCGATGGGTCTCGTACTGTCATATCCGAAGCGGCATCGGCTTTGCAGCCCATGCCTTCTTGCGCTAATCATTGCCTAGGCCGCATGTGCACTCATCAGTTTTTCCAGTCGATGAATCACTGTTCGGCTGTCCGGAGGGATCCCGTGCGCCTCGTCATCCTCTATATACACTCTGGTTCCTCCATCGGCTCTGCGGTCGACCCCTCGTCGACACCTGTCCACATCGGCTCTCTAGCCGATCGAACAGCATCCCGAACCTATCGGCAGCCGGCCGATAGCGAGCGTCTGTATCGGACCTGCTCGTCTCACTTACTTGTCAATTGCAGGGTCAAATTGACTGGGACGCCCACGAATCTCGATTCTTAAGGACCTGCACTGGAGATAAGCAGACCTCCCAGGCCTTCGTGTGACCGAGCCGTTGTCCCTCCCCGGTCGTGGGATTTTTTGGCGGCAACACTCCCATATTCAAATCATTGTGGCCTTCTGCCGCTGCACTCAGGTCAATCATCAATTGATGGTAGCCTCATCCCTGATCCTAGTAGAATTGGAAAAACAGACAATCTCAATATGGATCATATTGGAACACCTCTCTATGTGATGAAGCCTGAAGCTCTCTTTCTTAGCTCCTTTGATATTTCCCAATATGGGTCAATGAGGTGGCCTTTGATTCTGCATAATTTTGATTTGCTCGATGTCCCCTCTCATCAGCTTATCTTTTGGTTATCCTGCATGCACCATGTTTAATGGGAAAGGGTGCCCATATATTTTCATAGCTTGTCATCGAACTTAATCCTCTCTTGCTCCACAACTGATTAAATCTGTTACTAAAACACTTTTCACTCATTGGTATGATGAAAAATTCAATTATGCCACTTGTAATACTTTTTCTTTTTAAGTTCATTGGCTAATGGAATCACGTGGTTTGGAAGAAGATGTATTTGTTTTCTTATATCTTTGATATATAGACATGCTATTGTTTTCTTGTGTTTTGTCCATTATGCTAAGCTAATCTCAATATCAAAATCTTCCTCCTGTAACTTTTCTTTCCTTGTCTCTTAGAATCAACTTTCATGAACCGATGCTTTCAATACCAAATGCACCATGCTCTCAAACTCTTGGGAAAAAAATTTCTCTTTGATAGGAGCTAGTAATCCTTAGAAAGTCAGCTCTATCAATTATGCATCACTTAGGTTTAAACTATAGTATCGGCTGCACACATCATGAAATCTTTGGATATATTTTGGGATTGATTTGTCCATCTTTTAACGCACCGATGTAAGATCTGTCAATCGCATCTGATGAATTTGAGCAAAGAAGCATTTGGGAAATTGTTTTTCTAGATTAGCCAATCCTCTAATTGAATTTAATGGTAAAGACAAAAACTATGTAAAGGCTGATTCAGATAATAACAATGGGAAAAATCTAACCCTCAAACCTTCTTCCACCAATGCCTCTCCACATTAAGCTAAGAATTGACTAATGTGTTCCACCATTGATATATCATCATTCCATAAGAATTTCAAAAAATATGGTACCCTTTATTGATGAGGCAATGGGACTCTATCAAACCAATCAGGGTATAGATGCTGATACTTAATGGTATGTTCCTTTGGTTTTAAATCAAATTGTTCCTTCATTACTTTGGCTATCCTTGTTGTCCGTTCATTGTCTCACGCATTGCCCATCAGATATTGTTGTAAAGGCAACAATATTGGCCCTTGTGCTTGTGCTCACCGCCAATAATCTCGCGATCGGGGAAAGACGACGGCTTGGTCATGCAAAAGCCTAGGAGGTCTGCTTAACTCCAGTGTAGGTCCTTAAGCCTCGAGGTTCATGAGCGTGTCAGTCAATTTGACCCTACAATTGACAAGAAAAAGGGATAAGACGTGTAAGCCGGTTGGCCGAAAGGCCTACCCAACCCACCCTATCGGCTAGATGCCGATAGAGATAAGAATGCTAGCGTATCGGCTGAAAAGCCGATGGAAGTGTGAGAGATAGACACGTGTAACGCACTAGGGCCTATCAGCCAAAGAGCCGATGGCGCTACCCGCATCCGATGCGCAGAGCGGGAGCCGATCCCCCACGAGGCCACGCGGGCAAGCGACAACAATAACGGCGCCATTAGGGCCAGCCTCGATAGATCGGACCTAACCAAGACAGTATGAGGCCAGAGGCTAACGACATCGAGATGATGGGGACTCAGACCAAACATGACAATGAGGTAGGAGAGATGCCATCGACTACCTACAGGCCTAACGCTTGACGTGGTCCTACCTAAACCCATCGGCTGCACGACGATAGAGACCTACATTTAGGATAACTCATCGGCTACTCACTTCGATGAAACGCCGTAGAGAGACCTATAGACCTAAAACTCAATCCTCCGTCGGCAGACTCGTAGGTCGCACCTAACCGAAGCACGAGACTAACGACGGTGGAGAGAGTTTGATAGGCCGATAGATCTTGCATGGACGTGATGCGATACACCTGATCTGACTAAGAGTTCAAACTTAAACGATGCAGCCTTGGACATAACAAAGTATACCAGTATAGTGGCGGCACTTACCCCTTCGTCGGAGATCGGACTTAACCAATGCAGCCTGGCGTCGAGAGCCAGAACCCGCCGGTAGAAACCAAGATGAACTAGGGTGGCGATGCACTGAAGTTGTATATTGATCGAGAGATAGATTAGATGTCTCCAGGAGGTCTATATTTATACCCTGGATTTACAGAGTCCGACGCGTTTGCAACCATCGGACGTTATTTCCTAACAAAAATAAAGGAAAATATCTCTAAAGAAGTTAACTAGCTAACTAAACCTTCCTAATTAGATAAGATTACAATTTACGAAGATAAAATACCCTGCCGTGGATTCCACGGCTCCTCCGCAAACTCGGTCTTATCTAGATAATCTTCCAATCTAGATACGAGTCTTCCTTCGCTACAATCCGATTAGCTGTCACTGTAGTCATCGGACACCTCTCAGTCGATCGACTTTAGCACCATCGGGCTGTCTAGATTTTGGTGTTAACACATACCCCCCAATTTCGGAGTTTGCCAATAGACTACGAAATTTCAAGCCGTTGGAAGTCTCTGCAAATCAGGATGACCTATTAAAACCCATAGATTAATCGGCTCAGATTTCTGCCTAGGTCACTCCGCCTCTATAAAATATCCCTTTGCCTCATCCTTCTTCCACACACTTCTTCCCTATCAGAACTCCCAAACCTCAACAAGCTCCAACAACTAAAGGCGAACCTCCACAAATCACTTCATCAGCCGCTACTACTTCTTCCTCCGTGTGATGGCTTCTACACACGCAATCCCTGAGGTAACTATCATCTGCTCTTCCATCCTATATTTCACACAAATCTTTCCCATTCCGTCTTCTCATCGGTAGTCGGGTTCTTGTTTATTGTAGGATCTCAAGAGTCAGATTGCTATCCTAGTTTCCGACCGCCCGATCACTTTTATCTTGGCCCTATGGGTAGCGAATATCCAACTGATTTCATAAACTCTAAAACAGAAAGGATCCCATTCAAACACTCGTCTATGGCCATCACCGATTGGGCTAACAGCTTCAGATCTTGGCCTAGTAAACTCCCGGGATGGAGAAACTGGTATCTCAGGATTCCGCCTTCAAAAATTCTTTCTAGGAAGACTTGGAGATAGACCATTGTATCAACCTCTCTTTAGCCGATATGAAAAAGAATGAACCTTTACTTACATTGGCTTCTTACTTTTGGTCGAATATCCTGAATGCCTTCATGTTTGGGCATGGACCAATGACCCCACTTTGATGGATATTACCATGTTGACTTGCCTCAACACCACCCACTACATAAACCCGTTCATCCTCAGATTCAAACCCACTCATAGGTTGAACACCAAGAACGCCGGAGGTTGGACTAAATATATTTCCCTGCACAAAAAGTCCTCCGGCCAAGTCGATGAGCGTGAACACGTAGCATTCCTGAATCTCTGGTTGGAACGGTTTGTCTTTGGTGGTTCAACTCTTGGTCCAATAACCAACATGTAGTGCCTGGTAGAGCTCCTAGCCAATCAACGCCTTATTCCATTGGGGCAATATCTTCTTGGAGCTACTTATCAACTTCTCCATCAGGTGGCGAACAAGCTATCGGCAGGCCAACCAGTCGATCATACTGGTGGTCCCTAGTGGTTCATACAACTCTGGTTGAATGTCTACACCTCCAGAGTTATCGCCAGGTCCCCTTTCCCTTCCATGATATATCCGACTGACTACCCAGAAGAAGATGAGGCCAGCCGACGCCGATGTACTTCTCTAGGTGAAGTCGCATCGGCTCTTCCTGGAAGCAAAATGACCCCCCTCGGACTCAGCCAGTGGTTCAAATGTTTTTACTATGGCTTTACTAAAGAGGTCACCATCTAGTTTACGTATGAGGATGACTCGTCTTTCGAAATGCCTTCTAGGTTTCACATGATGAATGCCTTAGCCGATGAAGAATCGAAGACAGTCTTCTTATCATCCATAACTCCTAATCTTCTACCGACTGGATTTTCACTGAGCCGATCCCAACACCCATCATATGAGTTCTACCATTCTTCGGTTGGTGCTTGTCAGTTGGGCTTCGGCCAACTCTCCATCAGCTTGTTCTTCATCGGCAAGCTCCAAGCCCAAGGAGAAGTAAAAAGTGGCTTGGAGTTTGATCGGCTTAGAATGATGGTATCATCCTTGTTCTTAGGGACCATCTCTACCTTCGAGCCCTGCATATCCAACATCAAACTCTTTGCTCGATGGTGGTCAGAATGGGGAAGGCACCTGTTCAGTTTATCGGCTAAAAATTATTGCCTGCGCCTCAACCCCGACTATGTGGAATCTAATGAAGAGGTAATCTCTCTCCTTGTACTATCTTTTCTTCATCGTATTAAATTTCAACTGTGTCTTGATTCCCATGATTCCACAGGCTGGCGATAAAGATGCACCTATAACTAGCACAAGTGGTCGGTCGATTATTTATCAACCCCAATCAGCTAGATCCATCCTTGGACAAGGTGCTCCACCTCCATCGGCTCTCCTCCGAGTGTTGCAAACACCAGGGCTGAAGCGCAAGAAACTGGCTACTCGGACGGTTTCTAAGAAGCAAAAACCCGGCGCCGATGTCGCCATGATTACATCAGCTTTGCAAAGCCCTTCTGCGGCGATCTTGACTTCTGCATCTCCATTGGTATGTGTCATCATCAATTCTTCTCCGTTGCTTTAGCCTTCATCTTGACACCTTTACTTTGTAGCCTGAACCATCGACTCCTGAAGTCCAACCACTGGACACTATTACCAAGACCGAGCCGATGGTATCCTCAGAAGTCATAGCATATGTGCCCCAAACTGCCTCACATGAAGCTGACACCCACATAATTACTCAAGCTACTCCCGCTGTATCCTAGGTACATCCATCTTACATGTTATTTTTTCTTGACTCATGATCGCCATATTTACTAATGTTATTGTGCAGTCATTAGCCGATCTGGTTTCCTTCAACATCAATAGATACTTGGATACAGAGGAAGATTCAGCCACTAGGGCAACAATTGAACCATCGTTATCAGCCGATGCACGCGAGCAGTTGTCAGATATTATGCATCAGCTGGAAATTCCGATTGACTCGTTGGTGGAAGATTGCGAGCTGATCTAGGGAAGACTTGCTGAAATCGAACACCTTCTGCCCGAGGAACTGATTAACGTACTTACGCCTGCTGCCTACATGGAATTCCAAAGGACCTAGCTAATCGCGTCAAGACTACGCATAGCTGATCGCGTTGAGCAAAGCAATCTAGCTCATAATGATCGGCTAACCGCCCAAAGTGAAAAAAAAAAGCTTGATGAAATGATAGCTGACCTTCAACGCACCAACACCAAGCTTGGCCTCTTAAAGAAACGAGAAGCGGATTTAGCCTTGGAAAAAAAACCAAGATGTCATCCTAAACATTAACTATTTGCAATAGAATTCAGCCAACTTGATCAACAAAAGTTGTATACATATATTTTCTAAAGGCAATATCTCAACGATATCGGCTATCTGTAACCGATATAATCATATCGGCTTCCGTACATTAGAAATCGGCTATGCCTCAGCTGATTATACGAACAGTATCATCTACTGATACCACCTTTAAGAGCTCATCTGTCTTGAAAAGAAATTTAAAAATCGGCTATGCTCAGCCAATTTAGGCACCTATCCACACGCTAGGATAATACCTCTTGAAATATTTTCCGTTAAGCGCTTTGTCAAATTTCTCCCCTTCAAGACTCTCTAACATATAAGCATTGTCAGGCACACACCGATTAATCCGATAGGGTCATTCCCAATTAAGTGACCATTTTCCAAAATTATTATCCGTAGATCCAATCGGTAAAATTAACTTCCAAACGAGATCTCCTTCAGAAAAATATTTGATCATCACTCTTTTATTATAATGCCTAGCAATCTTAGCCTTGTTTTTCTTGATCCTCTCAAACGCTTCTAACTAACTCTGAGTTAAATCATCGAGCTCATCGGTCATCAAGGTGTAATAATCATCGGCTATCAATTGATCCTGTAGAGACACCCTCCTAGAGCCGATGTTAACTTCCACGAAAGAACTGCTTCATGACCGTATACCAATTGATATGATGGTACTTGAGTAGATCCATGACATGCAATCCGATAGGGCCACAATGAATAATGTAACGTGCCATCTCCATGGTCGCTCGTCAATCTTGCGCTTAATCAACTTTATTAAACTCTTGTTGGAAGTTTCGGCCTGTCCATTAGTTTGAGCATAATATGGTGGTGAATTTAGCAACTTAATCCCCATACTGGCAGCAAACTTTTGAAACTCCTCAATCATGAAGACAGAACCTTGACCGGTAGTAATCGTCTGTGGAATTCCAAACCGATATATGATATGTTCCTTGATGAACTGAATTGCGTCTCTAGAAATAACTTTCTTCAAAGGAATAGCTTCTACCCACTTTGTAAAATAGTCTGTTGCCGTCAATATGAACTTGTGCCCTTTACTTGATGAAGGATAAATCTGGCCAATCATGTCAATCCCCAACCTCTAAACGGCCATGGATTGATTATCGGATTCAAAACTGACGCTAGAGCTCGCTGCACGTTCCCAAACCTCTGACAATCTTGGCAGCCTTTGTAATATTTGAAACAATCCAACAACATTCTTGGCCAAAAGTATCCAGCTCTCCTCATCAGCCATCTCATGTTATGAGCTGATTGATGGGCTCCACAAATGCGTTCGTGTACTTCGCTCATTACCAACGTAGCTTCTTCGGCACCTAAGCATCTTAACAGCACCCCATCAATGGACTGATAATATAATTACTCATCAAGTAATATGTACTTAATAGCCTTGTACCGAAGTTTCTTGGAAACCGATTTTGACGGATTTTGCAAATACTGAATAATTTCCCATTTCCAACCATTGGCTTCCATATGGCTCTCAACATCAGCTATCTCAACTTCCACTTTATTGTTTAGCCGATACCCCGAAGCAGTCTGAGCAAGATCATTGGCCTCCGCGTTCTGCTCCCTAGGAATACGATCCAACGACACCATCTTGAAATCCTTTAATAACTGTTGACATTCTTCATAATATGACCTCAAAACTTCATCTTTGCATTCATATTCCCCAGATAGCTGTTTGATCACCAACAAGGAATCTCCAATGACCTCTACCGTATCGACCCCAATTTCCATCAGCAGCTGAAGTCCTTTGAGTACTGCTTCATACTCTGCTTGGTTATTTGTACTATAAGGCTTGATTGTGAAAGCGAACTCAAAGCTTGCCCCCTGAGGCGATATGATCACCAAGCCGATACTAGATCGATGCCTGCAAACTGATCCATCAAAGAATAATGTCCATGGGATCGGCTTCACAAAATCCTCTTGGACTCCTCTATGCTGTACAATAAAATCGGTTACCGCTTGTCCCTTGATCGCCTTAGCCGATTCATACCTTAGATCGAACTCCATCAGAGCAAAAATCCATTTACCAATCGGCCCCCTCAGGACTAGAGCCGATAGCACATATTTAATCACATCGTCTTTGCAAAGCATTGTACACTCAACTGATAGAAGATAATGCCTTAACTTTGTACACGAGAAATATAAACATAGGCATAACTTTTCCATCGCAGGATACCTGGTCTCAGCATCCAGAAGTCATCGGCTCAAGTAGAATACCACTTCTTCTTTTCATTCAAACTCTTGTACAATCACCGATCCGATTGACTTCTCATCGGCTGACAAATATAATTTAAACGGTACCCCTTTCTGCGGCGGAATCAATACTGGTGGAGAATTCAGATATTCCTTGATAAGATCAAAGGCTTTTTTCTGCTCAAAGCCCTACACAAATTCTTGATCGGCTCGCAACCTCAACAAAGGAGTGAATGACTTAATTCTTCCCAATAAATTTGAGATAAACCTCCTTATAAAGTTGAGCTTGCCGATCAAGGACTGCAACTGTAGTTTGTTGTTTGGTGGCTTAGTGGTCTAAATAGCTCTAATACTTCATTGACTAACTTTGATCCCTCTCTCATGCACCATGAAACCCAAAAATTACCAAGCCGATACGTCAAAAACACATTTGTGAGGATTCATCTTAAGTCCATATTTCTTCATCCTCTCTAGTACTTTTCGCAGATTGGCTATATGGTCTTCAGTACCTTTGGATTTCACCACCACGTCATCAATGTATATCTCCACCAGCTGTCCAATAAGATCATGAAACATGTAGTTCATGGCTCTCTGATAGGTTGCACCGGCATTCTTTAATCCGAAAGTCATGACTACCCACTCATTCAAGCCAATAGTTCTAGGACATCTAAATACAGTCTTGTGGATATCATCTTCTGCCATAAAAATCTGATTGTAGCCTGCATTTCCGTCCATAAAGCTAATGATCTTGTGACCTGATGTAGTGTCAATTAATAAATCCACCATCGGCATCGGATACTCGTCTTTAGGGGTTGCCTTTTTCAAAAGCCAGAAGTCGATGCATATCCTCAACTTTTCGTTTTTCTTCTTCACCGGGACGATATTGGACACCTATTCAGCATATCAGCACGGTCTGATTAAATTTGTATCGTATAATGTCGTGATCTCTACCTTAATTTCATCATGCAAATCTGCTTTGAACCTTCTCTGTGGTTGTTTAAATCGCCAATATCCTAGTCTAATAGGAAGCCGATGTTCAACAATCGATCGGCTTAATCCCAGCACCTCATGGTAATCCCAAGCAAAACATTCCCAAAATTCCTTTAATAATTTTATCAACTTTTCTCGGGATTTAGTACATAGATTTTTACTAATATACGTCGGCCATGGCTTATCTCCTGAACCTATATCTATTTGCTCTAACTCATCGGCCAACGTAAAACCTTGCCCTAACTTTCCTTCGGAGTCTTTTATAGTTCCCATAGGAACAATGGATCCGAGCTAACTTGCTGAATCGGCTTTATCCCCTTATCAGTCACCTCAAGGAAATCGCCCTCCCATGCTTTCCCAGACAGGTAATTGAACCCATCAGCTTCCCAGATTGGCATGTCCGTTGTTGCAATACTGGTCGACTAATCGGCCATGATCACCTCAACTCTGTCTCCTTGCCACTGTATGAGACTTTGATGCATTGTGGAAGGAACACAATAGTTGGCGTGAATCCAATCCCTACCGAGAAATAGACTATATGACCCCTTACAATCGATGACAAAGAATGTGGTGGGCAACGTCTTGCTTCCAACTGTCAGCTCCACGTTCAGCACCCTCTTTGTTTACGATGGATTTTCTCCGAAGTCTTTCAAAACCATATTTGTTTTAACTAAGTCTTCAACCGTCTTACCAAGCTTACGGTATGTAGCATATGGCATCAAATTGATGGCTGCACCTCCATCAACTAACATCTTTGTCATCGGTTTCCCATTAACACACCCCTTGATATACAGTGGTTTTAGGTGCCGATGCTTGGAGTCTTCTAGCTTGTCAAATATGGCTTGACTTGGTTCTAACGTTAATTGGGAAAAATCTTCTTCTTGATCTTCTTCATCGGATGCACATGCTTTATACTCCAAAGGCAAGAAGAATACCATGTTGGCCGGAGCCGATGTGCCAGCATCATCCTCTTTTTGCTTTACTCGCCATATTTTTTTAACTTTCTGGCTCCGATCGGCTTCCTCATGGTCCTGACGCCACCTTCTTCTGATTTTTTATAAAAATCCTGGACAGACACCACTGATCTTTTATGTGGTACGATCCTTTATTTAACTCCCTATTCTCAGTTGACCTTTGACCATATTGTTCGTTGATCGGCCCTAATCGGCTATGCGCCAATGCCCGCTTGATGGGAGGCCGATCATGTGATGTCCTACTCTGGTCGATGTACCGAGATCTTGGTTTGTTACATTCAGGACAATCTTCTATTGACGGCAACCTCATATTTTGATCCTAGCAATACTAAAAAAAGGGACAACCCCAATGTGGATTGTATCTTTCTTGTTGCGTTGCGACTCGTCGCTCTTCGTCTTGTATTCTGGAATATTTTTTGATTAGGTCCAATGAGGTAACCTTTGACCTCTTCTAGCGCCTTTTCTCATCAGACCGATCTCCTGAGGACCCTACAAACACCATGTTCATAGGAAAAGGATGCCCGTCAACCTTCATCGGCTTTTTGTCCCTAAACTTAATTCTCACATGTTCGACAGCCGATTGTAACTATTGCCGAAAAACCTTGCACTCGTTGGTATGGTGAGATATTGAATTATGCCACTTGCAATACTTCTTCTTTTTGAGTTCTTCGGCACATGGGATTACATGGTTTGGCGGTAGTTGAATATGCTTTTCTTGGAGGAGAAGATCAAATATCTTATCGGCTTTGTTGATATCAAAATCATATCTTTCCCCCTTATTAGCATTGTTAATCCACGGGCATGATACAGGTTTCTTATTCCTAGTCCATTCCGCCAAACACACTTCTGCATCATATTCCTCATCATCTGAGTCCGATGCGTAAACCTGTAGTTGAGCGGCTTTCCGATGGAACCTCTCTTTCTTGGTCTCAGCAAATCGGCTTTCATGAGACGATACCCTCTGGAGTAGGTGTGATAAGCTCTCGAACTCTTGTGAAGAGAAGTGTTCCCTGATCGGAGCCAGCAACCCTTGGAAAGCCAAGTCAGCTAGTTGTCTATCACTTAGAATGAGGCTGTAACATCGGCTTCTGATGTCCCGAAAATGCTGGATAAATTTTGAAACTGACTCATCGTTCTTCTGTTTAACCGATGTTAAGTCTGACAACCTCATCTCTTGAATCCTAGCAAAGAAGTATTTATGGAATTGTTTCTCTAGATCGGCCCATCCCCTAATTGAGTTTGGAGGCAATGAGGAAAACCAAGAGAAGGCCGATCTAGATAAGGATAATGAAAATAAACGGACTCTCAGAGCTTCATTAGCCAATGCTTCCCCACATTGGGCCAAGAATCGGCTAATATGTTCCATCGTAGATATGCTATCTTGCCCTGAGAACCTAGAGAAATCTGGAATCTTGTATTGGTGCGGCACCAGAACTCTGTCGAACCACTCTAGGTAAGGGTGCCGATACATAAAGGTTTATTCTTTAGGCCTAATATTGAATTGCTCCCTGACGACTTCCGCAATTCTGGCAGACCAATCCTCCTTTGGATTCTCCCTCTGGTACTGTGAAAGTGAAGTTGGCACTTGACATGGTCCATAATGATCTCCTTGATAATTATTACTAGGATATTCTTGCCTATATCCCCGTAATAGGCTGTCCGATGATATCCTGGCATTATGTCATCGTGTTGCCCCCCAATCCGCTCTTGTACTAGTGGAAACATATTTGCCGATATGTATCTTCTGGATCCATAAGTAACCTGTGGTTGCCCTGTTCTCATCGGCAAATATACTGGCCCTTGATCGGGTTCCTTAACAATAGACCCATCCATAGTTTTCTTAATCAAATTGTGCAAAGTATTTACCAGCACACCCAATTGGTTGATGAGTGCATGGTGAATGGCTTCATCAACCATCTCTTGTAACGCCTTCCGAGGGCTAACGGGTGGTGACCAGCTCGATTCTCCTTTTAAAACCGGCTTTGGCAGCTAGGATTTTTGAATCGGCCCTTATCGGGTCATACTGAAGGACTCCAGACAGAGCTTCTGGAAATTAGCTGTGTTTTGCTCCACTTGGTACCTCTACTCTTTAGTTAAATCCTACATCGTCACTGTGATCACATTGTCTGTGTTGATCTCTTTACCCGCCATTGGATCACAGCTGACAAAAGGTCTTGTAACGGATGAAAAGGTCTTCTGGTCCCACTGGGTGTGCTAAAAAGCGTGCTCATCGCCAAAAATCCCACGATCGAGGAAAGACGACGGCTTGGTCACACAAAGGCCTAGGAGGTGTGATTAACTCCAGTGCAGGTCCTTAAGCCTTGAGGTTCACGAGCGTGCCAGTCAATTTGACCCTACAATTGATAAGGAAGAAAGATAAGACGTGTAAGCCGGTCGGCCGAAAGGCCTGCCTGACCCTCCCTATCGGCTAGATGCCGATAGAGATGAGAATGCTAGCGCATCAGCTGAAAAGCCAATGGAATTGTGAGAGATAGACACATGTAACGTACTAGGGCCTATCAGCCAAAGAGTCGAAGGCGCTACCCGCATCCGATGCGCGGAGCGGGAGCCGATCCCCCACGAGGCCACGCGGGCGAGCGACACCAGTAATGGCGCCGTTAGGGCCAGCCTCGATAGATCGGACCTAACCGAGATAGTATGAGGCCGAAGGCTAACGATACCGAGATGGCGGGGGCTCGGACAGAATATGATGACGAGGTAGGAGAGATGCCATTGGCTACCTACAGGCCTAATGCTCGATGCAGTCCTACCTAAACCCATCGGCCGCACGACGATGGGGACCTACATTTAGGATAACTCATCGGCTACCCACTCCAATGAAATACCGTAGAGAGACCTATAGACCTAAAACTCAATCCTCCGTCGGTAGACCCATAGGTCGGACCTAACCGATGCAGCACGAGACTGACGACGGTGGAGAGAGTTTGATAGGCCGATAGATTTGGCACAGACGTGATGCGATACACCTAATTTGACTAAGAGTTTAAACTTAAACGATGCAGCCTTGGACAGAACAAAGTTTACCAAGATAGTGGCGGGACTTACCCCTTCGTTGGAGATCAGACTTAACCGATGCAGCCCCGCGTTGAGAGCCAGAACCCACCGGTAGAAACCTAGATGAACTAGGGTGGCGATGCGCTGAAGTTGTATATTGATCGAGAGATAGATTAGATGTCCCCAGGGGGTCTATATTTATACCCTTGATTTACAGAGTCCGACGCGTTTACAACCATCGGACGTTATTTCCTAACAAAAATAAGGGAAAATATCTCTAAAAAAGTTAACTAACTAACTAAACCTTCCTAATTAGATAAGATTACAATTTACAAAGATAAAATACCCTGCCATGGATTCCACGGCTCCTCCGCAAACTCGGTCTTATCTGGATAGTCTTCCAATCTAGAACCGAGTCTTCCTTCGCTACAATTCGATCGGCTTTGTCACTGTAGTCATCGGACACCTCTCAGCCGATCAGCTTTAGCACCATCGGGCTGTCCAGATTTTGTCGTTAACAGCCTAGTGATCTCTTCGCGCTTGATTCCAATCATGGATCCCACTATGCTAATTCTGGTGTCCTCCATAATAGGTGGTCTAATGGTATCCAGGAGGAGTTCCATTTTGTTGCCCTCCAAACTAATTTTGTCCTGGAGGAATCAAATTGGGAATCATATCTCTCTCTAGCCCATAAGTTGCTTAAGGAATCTCTGATGTTATTGACACTTGTGCACTTGTGACAATATTTGCGATGTCCTTTGTTGAAGATAAATAGGGCCTCGATAAGGTTCCAATCAATCTGTCCACTATCTCTTTAATTAGATCCTGGAGTGTGTTTACCAACACCCCGGATTGATTTATTAATGCATGGTGCACAACTTCATTCACCAAATCTTGGAAGGATTTCTACAGATTACTAGGTGCTTGTTGATTTGAATCTCTAACTAGAATTGGTTTTGGAAATTGTGTCTTCTAGAATTGTCCTTGCCATGTCATGCAGAAATACTCTAAACACAACTTTTGAAAATCTTTCATGGATTGTTTCACCTGTTGCTTCTGTGATTCCGTTAGATTCTCCAAGGTCACTAGAATCACGTTGTTGGTTTTGACTTTCTTCCTAGACATGTTGGTTTGAAAAGGATGGTCCCATCAGGCATGCCAAAGGAGAGTGTTGATGCGAAAATCGTTCGATGTTCACACTGATGCATCACACGCACGAAGCCCTAGGAAATTTGTTTAGCTCTAGTGCAGGTCCTTAAATTATTAAGTTCGGGGTGTGTCAGCTAATTTAACATACAATTGACAAGAGAGATATAAATGGTTAGACCAATAAGTCAATCGGCCAATAGGCCGATACGGAGTAAAACTATCGGCTCTCTAGCAGATAGATATTAGTTGGAAGCTAATTGACCAATAGGTTGATACAGACTCAAGCTATGAGTTGTTTAGTTAACTTTATTAAAGATATGCTTAATTGATTAGACTAAAGAAAATAGTATAAGATTGTAGCTAATAAGGTTAAGCACGATTGATAGCAGATTAAACGTAATATAAAAAGTATATCACATAATTATTTAATATGGATGAAAGTGAACACATAATGTATAAATAATCCATCGGGCAGAGCTTTAATATAACGTTGAATAAAACATATTGACTTATCAAGATTTACTTTATTAAGAGCAATACAATAGATCGAACCTAATCGAGACAATATAAGATAAAATTAATAAGATAAATTTAATAAGTCAATAAATTCTATGTCAACGTGATAGATATGCTAGATCGGACTAAGATATTGAATCAATGCAGTTTTAGAAAAAAACTAAATACATGAAGATAACTAGCAAACGTATAAGGTTAGCTAAGATATCGGATCGAACCGAGACTTATCTCTTGCTAAAGATCAAACTTAATTAATGTAGCTCAATCTGAAGCAAGATTTTATCAGAAACTACATTATTTCTAATCCTAGAGGTGTTGATGTACCAAATTTGATTGTACAGATCTAATTATGATCTCATACAAGACTCTGTGTACATATTTAAACATTTGGTTTTATATAAGTCTAAGACATACAAATGATAATATTCCCTGAAGAAAAATAAAAGAAAACTACTGTTGCCTGCTTACAAGAGATATTTTACAAATACGAAACCGATTTGTAATGGTTTCAAGGGATGGAAAATTTCTTGAATTCGGTCTTTACTAGACGATCCTATCATGGCTTTTCTCTTTTAACCGAATCTATTAATGACTCTTAAAAATTTTTAGTCCAGTTCAAAAACGAGAATATTGTTAAATGAATGTCTCAGCAGGCTTGTCAACATTAAAAGGTTGACAAAAAAATCTATTAGTATTAGTATGGTATATTATATAAGCTATATTAATAATAGGAACTAAGCCTAAACCATCAACATCAAGTTCAAATCCTTGTCGAGATGAATTTAGGTGCATATTTTCATCTTAATACAAAGTCAACCTAGTTCCTCCTAAATTGATTTTTTATGCTCTCATTTATCATATAATTTACTAATATCATTAGAATGTCACAATTATTAATACCGATTCATTCTTTCAATGCAATGCATTGTGAAATTAAAATTTTATTCCAATATTATTTCCTTTTCCATCTCCTTTGTTTCCTCATCTTCTCCATATTTGATAATAGCGCTAGCTCTAACCACTATGGCTTGCTCCTGAATTTTGGCAGTTATGTGTGCTGGAGCTATCTTGTCATTAAACTGTAATACATATTATTTATGACCTATTTCATTGAGTTTATCTATTTTATAAATAATTACTGTACATTTCAATAAAACTTGACGTATCCTAATTATTTAGTTATAAATTGAGGCAGATTTCATATATATGTTCTAAATGCTCCAAGGTAATGATATATGTAAGTATTATTTAATGATATAGGTAGTCTAACAAATATCTATGGTTTTGATGGAAAAAAATGAAGAGTAGTGTTCCATATTAATTGATAGTAACTTTCAGTATCTGAAAATTTATATATTAGATAATTTGAAACTTGAGATAAGGATTTGATTAGTATTTTTTACTTTGTATATAAAAAATGAATATATAAATATAAAGTAGAGTATAAAAATGTCTAGTCTTGTTCTTTTATGTATAATACAACTAACAAGATTGTACCAACAGTTCAGATAGATCTGTATGGGTTGGTATGCATAAGATTAATATCGACATTTTAAATTTTATAAATGAAGGGTATTTAGTACTTGAAAACTTTAAAAGATATTTAATCCCTAAATATAATTTACGAATTCTTTATGAACCAATCATACCTTGGTGGGAAGAGTTTAACTACAACTACACTATATCAAATATGAGCAATGCCCCTGTGGCCTATATTGATGTTTCTTATCTCCAACAAGCCTCATATGCACATTTGACAGTGACTATAATACATTTCATATTTTGATTAGAGGGAGATTTTACTGGCAAGGGATGGGGAAGAAGAAGAAATGTCACATGGTGAACTTGAAAGCCATGAGCAGGCCAAAGGATTTTGGGAGGTTTGGGTTTTATGGACACTAGAACAATGAATATCTGCCTACTGAGTAAATTGATCATGAAATTGGAAAGTTCTTCTACTGAAATTAGCTGTGAGGTGTTGAGAAAAAAGTACATGAACCATAAAAGTCTTTTTTAAAAGTTCCCCTGTTGGAGGATTCCAATTCAGGAGAAGCTTACATGAGTGCAAGAGGTGGCTGGAAAGATTAATTGAGAAAGAAGTTGGCAGATTGATTGTACTCAATTCTGGGATGGTGTCTGTGATAGAGTCCCTTTGAAAACTCTATACCCAAAATTGTATATGTGAATCAACATCACGAAGACACTGTGAAAGATTTGGTAGAAGGGGGTTCAGAAGAAATTTAGATGGAGTGGGTAAAAAGGAGTTGGAAGAGTTGAAATTAATGTTGAGCCAAAAACTTTTTATATACAAATTTTATTTTAAAATAAAATAAATATATTTTTCAAGTGTATAATAGTTAATACTTAATTAATCACACGCTAATGTCTCTTCTCGTTTTGCATGCCATGGAAAATGCAGCCTAAGTAATAAATCTAATAGAGTTGTATGGCCTCATTAGAAGAAAAGAAATTTACAACCAATTCAATTCAATGTAGAGAATTCTGAAGTTTGCGGGTGTGACTAATAGACATATGCAGGAAATATGGAAATGTAAGATATCTATGAAAATAAAACGTTTCCTATGTATGGCGAGTAGAGACAAGATCCCTTATGCAATGCTGCTGATTAAGAGAAAGGGGGTAAATGAAACGGTGTTTGGACGGGGAAACTACTAACCATATTCTTTGCACTTGTCCTTAAGCTAGGTTTGCTTAGTGTGTAATCAGGGAGGTTTTAGACCTTCAAGAGTTGCCTGTTGAGCTTTGGGGGTGTATTAAATTGATTAAAAACAAAACTAGGTCTAATTTGGGGCTGGTTCTGATTGCTATTGTTTGCTGGGCTTTGTGGTTGAGTAGAAATGATTGGGTTTTTGAAAACAAACTGTTGAAATCTCCCCTCCAGGTGGTTTGCAGTGGTGGCGGCTACTATAAAAAGAAGGAAATCGTGCAACAATTGACAAGTGGCATTAACTAGTTATGAAGAAACTGGAACTGTTGAAACCTGTGGACAGACTGGCTTGACCTGAGATGAATCTTGTTTCTTTTCTTGAATGCATTTTGCTATAGTTTGGGGAATGTTCACTTTGTTTGCAATGTGCTTTTTTGAAACTTGTGTGAGACTGGAGAGTGGCTGTGATGGTTTTCCCTTGCTTGCGGCGATTCTGTTTGTGGGAGCTGGCAACCCAAGCCTAGTTGTTTTCTGTTTAGTAGCAGTTTTTTATTTGTTTAGTTTCATTCCCTGTAAGACTTACGTATCTTCCTGTTTTGGCTTTCTTTTTTTTTTCATATTTTGATATTATTATAATGTGTTATGCATGGTGGATATTTATAAAAAAATACACGAGTTTATAAAAGCTGAAGAGAAATTTAGTTTAAGTGACGGTGGATTAACAATCACCTATTGTATTCTAAATATTTCTAGTGAATGGCATAGTGCTGTTCGTGCCGAATCCTAGTGTGAGCACGCCGACGCCTGAGAGGTTTGCTTAGCTCCAGTACAGACCGATCGGTTTCTCTCTGTGGCTCGAGGTACGCGCGCCGGGGGCTATGGGGTTCATGTCGGCTTCGGCGTGATGGTGCGGGTGCGGACATGCCAGTCAATTTGACCCTGCAATTGACAAGGAGGTGAGGCGAATG
The DNA here is from genome assembly GCA_030770085.1 of Oryza coarctata. Lineage (NCBI taxonomy): Eukaryota > Viridiplantae > Streptophyta > Magnoliopsida > Poales > Poaceae > Oryza > Oryza coarctata. The sequence continues at coordinate 17,415,791 of CM061466.1, forward strand.
GGTCAGACGGACGACGGGCCGATACGAGCTATCGTTATCGGCTGGCTGCCGATAGAATCGAGTTAGTTATCGGCCACGTCTAGATGGCTCCTGCTATCGGTTGGTCGCTGATAGGAATCAAGGCACCCTTCCATTGGCTGGAGAACCGATATAGGCGTAAGCGAAAGTCGACGAAGGATACGATGCCTTTGGGTGTAGTGGACGCGAGGCCCTAATTCATTGGCTATAAAACCGATGGAGACACAGGATGGAGATGGTAGCATGAGATCCATCGCCCGTAGTGACAATGCTGCTGACACCAAATCTCAAAGATCGGACCTAACCGAGACAGTACGAGACCGAGGCCAAAGGCGATGGGACGGTGGACACCAGATTGGACGTGCTGAAGCAAGGGCGAAGCGAACCCATAAGCTAGCTGAGCCAATAAGAGGACGTCTCTCTGGAGACAGGCGCGCATCGGCTGAAAAGCCGACACGCTTGGCATGACGCACAAAGGAAAGTCTCTGAAGACCTGGTGCGTATCGGCCAAGGAGTCGATACGCTGGGCGTGACTCTCAACGTATAGATAACTCATCGGCTAACACTCCGATGAAACGCCATACAGAGACCTATAGGCCTAAAGCTCATTCCACTGTCAGTGGCCTCGTAGGTCGAACCTAACCAATGCAGCACGAGATCGACGACGACGGAGAGAGCTTAAGAGACTGATAGATACTACATGGACGTGATGCGATACATCCTCTCGGCCGAAGAGGTCAAACCTAACCGATGCAGCCTTAGATAGAACGATACATATAGAGATAGTGGCAGGACTTACCCTTTCGCCGGAGATCAGACCTAACCGATGCAGCCCCGCGTCGAGAGCCAGACCCCGCTGGTAAAAACCTAGATAAACTAGGGTGGCGAGGCGCTGAGGTTGTATTGATCAAAGGATTGATGATTACATATTTTTAGAGGATCCATATTTATACCCTGGTTTTACAAAATCCAACGCGTTTATAACAACCATCAGACATTATTTTCTAACAAAGATAAAGGAAAATATCTCTAAGAAAGTTAACTAACTAACTAAATATTTTTTATCTATATAAGATAGCTAGACTATTCTGCCGCGAACCATGGCACCTCCTCAAACTCGGTCTTATCTAAATAATCTTCCATCCTGAGACCGAGTCTTTGTTTGTTTCAATCCGATCGGCTTCTTCCTTATAGCAATCGGATACTTCTGCGTTCAAGCCGATCGTCTTTTCAATCTATCACTGAGCTTTTTAAATTTTGACGTTAACAAATACATAGTACATGTTTAGACTTAAAATGTGCCATGACAAACTTGAAGCCCTTCAAGTTTGTGCATTTGACAGAACAAGTGCTTTTTACCTAATCACCTTATTTGAAAAGCACCTAGATCCGGTGTTAGGAAGGCAAAGTGTGTTGCCAATGACTGTATCTACCAGAAAGCTAAAACCAACACTTTTGGAGGAACTTGTATACACAGGCCGTGAACTAGGTGAGGACCTATTTTTCCTGCATTCACCTAATCTCATCTCTCAAAGTGGCATTGAACCAAATGAAGTTAAATTTGTGGCAATAGTTAAAATTTCTCATAATTTAGGAGAAAAATTCCACTGTCTAAAAATTGGACATCATTTTATCAAAAGTCCTAACTCTCAAGTGCATCTAAAAATGGGAAATCTTTTTATCAAAAGTCCTAGCTCTCAATTGCTTACAGGAATATGAAGCGCCAAAATATGGCCTATATATAATTTTCCAACATATAAATTGGTGTCAAATTTCCCGGGAGCTTGTGCGTCTAAAATTTGAACCTGCCACGTGCTGCTTGAACCTCTCAAGTGGGCAATCAACAACCTCACTTTTGCCACTGCTGCCACTACATAAATGCTTCTGTGCTGCTACCACCACCACATCAAGGCCCTTGCTGTCAGTGGCAAGGGCTTTGCCATATCTTCGTGTGGTTAGTCCCCTCTCACGCATTTCCTCTGCTACCACCACCACATCAAGGCCCTTGCTGTCAGTGGCAAGGGCTTTGCCATACCTTCATGTGGTTAGTCCCCTCTCACGCATTTCCTCAAATATCTCTTAGGCAACACATCTGTTCTCTCACTTGCTGGCAGCAGCAACCCCTGCTCCATCACACACCACTTCCTGGCTTGACACCACTCTCGTTCCCAAAATTGAGTTCTTCTGCAATGAACTTGGCCTGAGTGGCACTAGATTTGCAGCATCATCCTCGCCAACCCTTACCATGTGCTTTGCTACAGTCTCAAGCACACCCTCCAGCCAAACTACCTCCTCCTCACAAGCCTTCTCGGCACCAACAAGAACATGACCATCACCACCACTCACTGATCCCAACCATGGAGATGTTTGTGGAATCCTCTTCCCCGAGATCAAGATCCTCCGTAACCACGGAGCCTTGAAGATTGTCATATCATCAAGCTAGTCACCAAGCACTCAAGACTCTCATGTACAAAGTCTCCCTCTTAGCTAGATAAGAGATCAGCCACCATGAAGGAGCTCAGGGTCGGCCTGCCCTCTCAAATGCTGCCATGTTCCTTTAGGATGTTTGCCAGAATGCATCCATTGAGATGGAAGAAAAGGATCGACAAATATTTGAGCTCGGGAGGGACTAAGGCGTAGGTGAAGCATGCGATTGCCTGTTGCCCATACTTCATGTCATGTCTTTGTCAAATGACAAAGTGAAGCGTATTAGTCACTTACTTCCTCATTCTCAAAATAAAGCTATTTCTCTATATATCCCCTTATATCAACCAATCATAACCATCATCTATTTAATTTCTGTACACACTTTCTATTATCAACCAATCATAATCATCTCCCAACCATTTCTACCTACTTACTTTCTTAATTCCCTTGAAAACCTCTAGAAATGTTGGAAGAAGTATTTGCCAAGAATTTTGGATGAAGCCCGGAGTATGTATGAAGGAGCCCGTCACTTTTCTCACTCAACTATAAGCCACTTCTTGCTAAAATACATGGTCTTGAATTTATTGTAGTCAAGGCCTCGAGGGATGTCTCCTGCAACAAAGGCTTCTCTTGGCTTTAATTGTTCCATTTGTTACGTACTTTCTTTTCTTTCTGAAACCAAGACATGCAATCTACCTAAAAACAAATTGTACTAGAAGTAAAAAGACAAATGACTGAAATTAATAAGAGAGCAATCTGGTTACATGCTTAGTCCATGATGCTATTGCTATATAGTACTCAATGCAATGCTCAATACACATAAGTTTCTAAGCTTATATGGTTAAACTATGTACCGGTATAAGAATTTTAGGTTAGTGCGCAATGTAAGTGTAGCTTCTTATAGTTTTATTATCTTGACAAGCACATGCTATAGTATTGTTAGAGGATGAAAGAAAAATTCATCCTTACTACTGAATTTTTGTAATGTTGACTATTATCGTGTAATTACATAATATTATATTGCGGGCTGCTATACCACAGAATCCCATCTGGACAGAATGATACCAAGCAAATATCACATTTTGATACATATCGATATCAGATCTGGTACCTGGCTGATAAACCTTTAGTATTAGCTGATACCTGTTGGGTACTAACTGATACCCATCGGTACCAACTGATACCTGACCTGATATCCGTTGGTACAAGCCAATACTTGACCTGGTACCCATTGGTATCAGCTGATACCTAGCAGGTATCTGATTTGAGCTGATAGGTTAGGAGAGTAGAAGGGATGGATATGGTTACTGACACTAGTTCTCCTACCACGATATGATGACGAAGAACTTGCGGGGTGCATATTTGATGGCCTTCACATTGGGGTATGCCAAATCAGGGCTTCAAATCCTCCGAGGACAGGCAATAGGGAGGGGGCGACGAGAGGGTTGTGACCAAATCGAGGCTACACGGTGGCTCAGGTGAAGGCGGAGCTGCGAAGTGGCACCAATAGCAATGTAGCTCATTGGTCAGCCAAGCAACCCTAATCGAATCATTAAACCTAGGAGTTGATCCCAACCTCTGAGTTTAAGAACGATGCCTACACTACAATAATGCCATGCCAGGCTACAGGGGACATAGGTGGATACGCCACATGTAAAGATGACAAGAGCACACCGTTCGTGCGAAGGATAGTAGAGGCCCTGACCTTGACGACATTGTCGCCGTTGCCCATGCCTCCATAGCGAATTGAATGGGAAGAGAGGATTCGATTTTTGGCGGAGAGAGGATTTGATTTTGGGTTAAAGAGGATTTCATGCAGTAGTGGCGAGTTGAGCGTGGATGGGGAACCTAGGTTAGGGAAGATGGATCTCGTCCAAAATAATGGGGATGAGATACCAATATATAGCATTCCCATATTATATTTCTGAATATCCTATCTCTTGGCTTATAACAAAATGTGTCAAAAAGTTATATCCAACCATGGTATATGAGAGACATAGGGTACAACTGATACTAAGGTATTTGCGAGCATGAAATAAGAGAGAAAAGGGCATGGATTTTTATACTAGTTCAGACTCCTGAGATAGGTAATAGCCATATTCTAGTTTATACATATTGGTTTATAGATCTATCACACCGATTACAAAGGGGAGCAAGTTAGCTAATCTAGACTACCAAATTAATCTCGATAAGCAAAGTGACGGGTTGTTGTCAGTGGCTAACTGAAGGGTTTCCTCCTAGCATAAACTCAATGTGGTGTGGCCTAGGGCTTATGATTTGATGTCCTCCCCTCTTGAGAGGCTCTATATTTATATTAGAATATGACCTCTTGTTCAAGTAGAACTCAAGGATTCAAAATAAGATATGAGCAGACAAAGCCCTAACACCACCAAGTGGGACTACACAATCCTTTCTTATGTTGATGGGATTACTTCCTTATCTATATCTTTATCCATACTTAGGGAGACCTTTCTGTATAAGAATAGGTATGTGGTATTTCTGGTGATAGTAAGTGCAGGTATACGGGGTATGCTATATCAATAACACTGATAGGTTCCATTGTGTAAAGTGTATTTATTACAAGACAAATTTGGGACATGTCATGATCATCAATAAATATGTGCACAAAATTAAAGTAATAAATTAGATGATATGAAACCAAACCAAAAGCATATATGCCCTAAACAAGAGATAATATATGACATGGTTATGACTTATCCACTTTTTGTGACTCTAAAATATAGTAAGTCAAATTGATTGTTTTAAATCATGTACTCATTGTAAAAGTTCCATTCCAAATGCTATCACTAAAACAACACACAACATATACTCTAGGTTACAAGCATTTCTTTATGGAAGTTGACCATCGTGAAGCTCATTGATATCTGCATGTCTACAATTATCTATCCACCCTTCGTGTACCGTACTTCTATCTAGTGAGTCAATTCATATGTGGACATTAACAAACTCTATCTTAACACTTAGAAGATTACTACTTTACATCACTATAAAAGGACCAACATATATCACTATTTCTATGACAAAGGCTTTTATGATCACCTTGGCTTAGGAGATATAACACAACCAATGTTCATCCTCCTTCAAGTCGGATACATCACTTAGCTAGTCTATATCGACAACCCAATGCTCTCGATCTACTTTTCTCCAGGAGCCATACCCAATGGTCCAATATTAGATTGATTTGATATGGTGGTTCTCGCCTGGAAACAATGGTGAGCCAACCACCGGACAAATTCTCACTCTCTCGCTAAAATGCAAAATCTTCTAGAGGACGAAGTTGAACTCAAGGCTACTAAAGTACAACCACTTCTTGGAATACTCTTCTCGACAAAAGCTGTCCCATCCACAAGACAAACTCTCACACTCTGGCCAACTACAAGGTGTTTCTTAGAGAAGTAGCGGCTATTAGGCCATGATCTACCAAGATTAGCAACCATTGCTAGAGTTGTCCTTTCCACTCCTGTCAAGCGAAGGCTGACGATACAAGATTAGACAACAACACTTCTGAAGAACAAGATATTGATGGTTCTAACTGCCTAGTTGGATATCTTGGTCTCAACCCACATGAACCCTTTGTATTACATGGGGTTGACAATATTGAGTCCTCGGATTCAAATTCAAACCATCATATTGGGGTAATCGAGCAGAGTGAGATAGTCACAAAGAAAAAGAAATAGGGGAAATCTCTCGAGGAAGGAGAATATCGAGTAGAGGGCATGACCTCCTCATCACACCACACTATTTCTCAAGAGGTTCCCCCAGCACCCTAGCTTAGCACCTAATCAACAGCAAGGGCTCTTGGATCAACCCCCCTATTGACTTGTCGACAAACCTAGAGGCAATGGCATGGCTAGATCGAATGAAATCGACAATAGCTAACCATAATAATGCCTTCATAGAGGCAATTGGTTCAAATCCAGAAGCCCAACGATCACCAAGGTAGCGCTAGGAAACTAGATCTCCAACATTGTTCGAAATGATGGAAATAGTGCCAACCGCAAGGTTGATGCAGCAAACCATCTTTCTAACTACTGTAGGAAAACTTCGTCGTGGCAATCGGAACGTACTTCACATAGAAATCCTCCTAATTAGGATGACAACCTTTGTCGCCACTTGGAAGGGCAAAGACAAAAGCAAGAAAATTGGGAAAATTGTGAAAATCAAGACCGCAGAAGTGGATGACAATCGTGAGGCTCCCTAATCACCCGAACACCACCGTGAGAACCGTAATCATCGTGAGAACCATGATTGCCATGACAACTATGGCCATTATGAGGATCATGATCATCATGAAGGTTGAGATCACCATGACAACCATAAGCAATGCAAGAACCATGCCCGAAGGAACTCTCAGTTACCCTTATGGTAATGTGATTAGGACTGAGGATGATGTTCCCAAAATGCAACTCTTGACCATGACAATCCTTTATCCTCATCATCATCTTCATCCTTGGATAAACATTCTTGGAGGCCCTCATGACATGATGACCGTTGTTCATCTTTCTAGTCCGAGGAGGTTACAAAATGTTCACCCCTTCCTTACTAGTAAGGTGACCTTTGAAATTTTGACTAGGGCCCATGTAAAAATACTACGGTAGCACCAACCCCGAGGAGTTTCTTCACGTGTACTCCAGCATCTTCAATGCGGCTAGAATAGACAATTATGCCTTAGTGAACTACCTACCGACTATGTTGAAGGGCTCATCTAGGTCATGGCTCATTCACCTTCTCATGGCCTCCATAGCATCTTGGATGGATTTATGCAAGTAGTTTATTGCAAACTTTCAAGTTACATACAAAAGACATGTGGTTGAAGATGACCTACATGCCATGAGACAGAAAAATGGAGAATCTCTCATGCCATGAGATAGAGAAATGACCTACATGCCTAATACACACGACGAGCTTTCACTCCTTGGCCGGTTGTCAGGTTTTCTAGAAGTATATGAATTGACAAATAGCCCTACTACCAAACCAATGAGTATGTGTGATCGAGAAGGAGGATAGCTGCCCTAAGTTATCTGATTATGTTGATCATCCTGATGCTAATCACCGAGTAGTCCCATATCTTCGATGATTCAACCTCATATTCTTCCAAGAGGAAGTACAAAAAGGTTGAGCATGAAGTTTACTCCACATCCTAGGGAAAGACAACCAAGTTGCTATGGTTGGACCAGAGGATTGAGTTCTTAGAGGCTGACTACACAACTATTATAACTACCACTATAAGATACCCAATAGTGGTCAAATCCACCATCAGGAATATCAAGGTTGCACATGTCATGATTGACACTCTATCAACCCACTCTTCGCCAACACCCTTGACACCATGGGAATTCCTACAAGTGAGCTCAAGCCTTTCGAGCAGCCCTTCCATGGGATTACACCTGAATCTTCCTCAAAATTGTTGTGGAAGATAACACTGCTAGTTACTTTTGGCACAACCGATAACTTCCAAACCTAGAAAATTACGTTTGATTTTGCCAATTTTGATATGGCATGCAACACCATCCTCGATAGGATAGCACTGGCTAAGTTCATAGCAGTATCCTACTATGAGTATTAACTTGTCAAGATACCAGGTCCAAAGGGCATCATCACCATATCTGGGAACACTAAAATAGTAGCGCAATGCAACAAGTGGAGTCTTGACATGGTCGAGCAAACTCCCATCTCACCTAACACAAATTAGCCTCCATGAAAATAGAGCAAGCCTAAGATTTTGGCCAAGTCTAATAGCAAAACCAAGTTTGTACCCATCTCAAGCTTAAACCCCAACAAGACAGTCAGAATCATGGCTAGGCTTGATGAGAAATTGGAACTCGAGCTTACCAACTTTCTCTAGGACAATCTGGATCTGTTCACTTGGCAACCGTCCAATATAACTAGGTCCCTATGGAGGTGATAGAGCAGAAACTGATGGTGTGGTTAGATGCTAAACTAGTTAATTAAAAACTAAGAAGGTTTGTGCTCGATCGCAAAGAAGCTATCCGAGAAGAAATCAATGAGCTTTAGAAGGCTGGATTGATCTGAGCAATTTTTCATCATGAGTGGCCTATAAATCCGGTCATGGTGCAAAAAAATAACAGCAAGTGGAGAATGTTTGTAGAATTCACTAATTTGAATAAAGCTTGTCCAAAGGATCATTTTCCTCTTCTTGCGATAGACCAACTAATCAATTCGATAGGTGGATGCAAGGTGTTAAGTTTCCTTGATGCCTACTTAGGTTTTCATCAGATTAGCGTGGCTGGGGAGAACGAGGAAAAAACAACCTTTGTCACACCTTATGGCATTTTCTATTTAGTCAAAATGCCTTTTGGGTTGAAAAACATTGGAGCCATTTATCGAAGAGAGATCCAGGGGTTTTTTCAATCCTAGATTGGCTATAATGTTGAAGTCTACATAGATGACATGGTCATCAAGACAAAGACTGAAGATCACTTAGTCGAAGAACTCTAGTAAATGTTCGATAATGTACATTTGGAGCACCATCGGGAAAATTACTTGGTTTCCTCATCTTTGGTGAGGGATCTAAGCTAATCCCGAGAGGATTAAAGCAATTGAGAACATAAAGTCGGTAACAAGATTGAAGGAGGTACAAAGCTAAAAGGATGCTTGGCTACCTTCAGTAGATTCATGGTAAGGATGAGAGAAAAATGACTACCATTCTTCAACATCTTGAAGAAGAATGACAAGTTTGAGTGGACCCAGGAAGCCAAGGATGCCTTCCTTGAGCTCAAAAGGTATCTCGCAAACCCACCATTTGTCATCGTTCCTCTCCTTATGAAGAGCTCTTTCTTTATATTGTAGCCATGCCCAACTCGGTCAGTACAATCCTTTCATCGAGCGCGAAAAAATACAATGACCCATCTACTATGTCAGTGAAGTCCAATACGATGCCAAGATAACATATTCCTAGATCTAGAAATTGCTCTATGTAGACTTGATGATGTCCTAAAATCTACACCATTTTGTCTAAGCGCACAAGGTCACTATCATCTCCTCTTATTTACTCGGAGAAGTTGTTTGAAGCAAGGATTTTGCAAGGAGCATTGCCAAATGGCCTTTCATGCCCTACTAGTTTGATGTCAGCTTTACTACTCAGTCAACCATTAAATCTCAAGTACTCGTCAATTTCATCGCTGATTGGACCGTTCCCATAGAAATCAAGATTGACAACATGGCTAATGAAACATGGACCATGGTTTTTGATGGAGTGTTAAATAGTCCTGGCGTAGGGGAAAGGGTGATCCTTACATCACCAACTTGAGATCAGCTCATGTATGTCATACAACTTAAGTTTAGGAGGAGTGCTCATAGGATAACAAGCAGCTATGGCACTTGGAATCAAACGATTAGTTGTGAAAGGGGACTCACAGCTAGTTGGCAATCAAGTACATAAAGACTACCATTGCTCCAATCCAGAGTATCCAAATACTTGGCAGAAATTAGAAACTTAGAGCACAGATTCAATGGTCTCAAAGTAAGACATGTTCATCGATGAGGCACCTTGTCATTCTTCTACCCAAAACTAGTTGAACCTAGCATCTTCTTGGAAACATTGAAAAAGGTCACATCTGATGACGAAGTCCTACCTATAGCCCACAAGGACACGGGGGCTACGACATCATCATCAGTTGACACCGATAAGGTCGATAGTGTTGCTACTAATATTGAGACTGATAACAACTAGCGAAAGCCTATTTGGGCATATCTAGTCTCCCAAATTGTTCTCAATGATGATGCAGCAGCTGAGAAGTTGGTCAGTCAAGCAAAGTTCTACTCCATGGTTGACGATGACCTATATAAGCATGGGCAGAATGAAGGTCAACTAAAGTGAATCACATTGGAAGATGGCATGGCTCTTCTCACCGACATTCATGAAGGAATATGTGGATTGCATGGTGGAGGGCACACTTTAGTTGTCAAAGCCTTTCGATAAGGTTTTTATTGGCTCATTGTCCTACAAGATGCTTGTAGTCTGGTATGACATTGCGAAGCCTACCAATTTTACAGCAAGCATAGCAAGACGCCAACTCAAGCCTTGCAAACCATCCCCCTTTCATGGCCATTCTTGGGTTGGGGGCTTGACATTCTTGGACATTTTCCTCGATCTCAAGGAGGACATCAATTCCTATTTGTGGCCATTGACAAGTTCACTAAGTAGATTAAAGTTGAGCTAGTACATGTAATAAAATTTGAGGAAGCTATCAAATTCATCAAGGGGGTATTTTATAGATTTGGCCTTCCTCATCGATTGCTAACTAATAATGGCTCCTAATTTTGAAGCGGTGATTTTCAATATTATTGTATCAAACTTGGAGTCAAGATCTACTTTGCTTCTATTTCTCATCCGCAAAGTAATAGTCAAGTTGAATGCGCCAACGGCATTGGGCTTCATGGGATCAAAACCCGAGTGTATGACTAGCTCATAGCCTATGATCAGTGTTGTGTAATAGAACTCCCATCATTACTATGGGTCGCATGCACCACACAGACAATGGCCACCTAGGAGACTCCCTTCTTCTTAGTATATAGGTCCAAGGCCATGCTCTCAACAAAGCTACATCACACATCTACAAGGGTAGAAGCTTACTCTAATATAGAATGAGAAGAAAGGCACATAGATGATATCAACCTACTTGACAAAAATTGAGAACATGTAGTACTGCATGCTGCATGATATCAACAAGCACTTCATCAATATCACGAGAAACATATTTGAGCTTGCACATTCAAAGTCAAGCAGGACGTAATAAACTTTCACCCAAGTGGAAAGGTTCCTATAAAGTGGTCTAAATACTCAGACCTGGTGCATATAAGATTGAGTTATTAAATTCATGGAACATTGACCAACTACAAAAATTTAATGTATAGTTAGTCTCGTTTGTATGTTTTTATAAATGTACAATCTTATATTATATCAATAATCATGCCTTTGGTTCTCCCATTTTCCCATATCATCCATATTATTTTTTGGCAATAGCATGTAATTTCTATGCCTTATACGTTCTCTCACTAATCAATATGTAGAGGATACCCTATACCTTTGATTAGCTAGGGGCTAGGAGACATTGTTTCTCATTATAGCATATTCTTGGTCGTGTAATTAGGAATTGGTTTTCTCAACTTCATGGCTAGGGGCTAGGAGCACTTTCGTGTTGTCCCTTTTATAGATGATTTCTGGCTGCCTTCCTAGGAAGGGAAATGCTTCCTGACAAAACAACTAGGGCTAGGCTAGGGGAGATATACAACTTATTTCTTGAATATATCATTTCAATAATTTAAATTGTATACTTATGTAGCACACTATACTGATAACTACAAATAAGCGAAGTATACTTAAACTACCGTTGATAACAAGTATACTAACATTTGTCAGGGAAGTGTTTTCTTATAGAAATACAACCTTGATGACATTAATAGGACAACCACTACCAATCCATGGTTTCATATATGTTCTCAGACATCTTCACTAAAGACTTGGCTAATGAATCTATCTCCTTAGGTGACTGATGAGACATATTAAAGTCAGAGTTCATAAACCACAATTTAAAAGAAGGACGGGCTTCTTTTAAGCAAGTTAGGATATGATGCCTAGCATAACAACTAGCCTAATGACATTTGTCCTTTAGGCACTTATCAAATTAACTACGGAGTTCTCCTAACAAGCTTCAGGTTTTCCTAATCTAGCCAAGATAATCTTCTAATGACTTGTAGGGAGACGGTCTCAGGATATTTTGCCTTCATTCCAACCAAAGGGGCCTTGAGGATCATTGATGTCCCCTAGAGGGGGGGTTGAATAGGTGTTTCCTGTAATTACAATAATTTACAATGGAAATTAGTACTGACCGAATAATCTAATGACGGTGTGAACAGTCTAACAACACATAGTGTTAGACAAGCCAACAACAACTTAACAATTCGGTCAAACATAGAAAATAGGAACTTGCATACTAAGGGTATAGACTCGGACAATCCGACCACGATTAGATAATTTAGTCCTATACAGATAATATGAACCCTATGATGAGATAGAGTATTTTGCATACTAGTTTTAAATTAGAATTAGAAGGTGATCAATAAGATATAAGCATGTAACAAAAGATCACCAAATAGCACAACATGAAAGTGATAAGTTAGGATCCAACCAATCTAATGTCTCTATTGAGGAGCCTCGAAAGGTCATATCTCAAGTAACCATTTTTCTCTCCAAGCTTCCACTTCCGAATGTGCCTTGTCTCTTCAAGCAACCACCAAGGGCTAGCTCACGATCCAAGTGATCCACTTGGTCTCAAGCTCAAATGTCATGAAACTCCCTTCCAATGAAGCTTGCTTAACTAAGCAACCACTGAAGCAAAACTTAGCTCCTACTATTACCTCTTCCCTTATAGATACAAGGCATCAACCTTCACAACCTTTTCCCGAGCACACCACACTCCTTGATTGCTCATAGGCTTCTTCTTCTCCTCTTATAACCTCAAGTTCTCTAACTTGAAGCACACCAACTACACACCATTCTCAACTAGCAGCACACAAGCTCTAGAACGCCATTGAGATGGTTGAAGATCATCCAGCCTTCTTATAAATATGCAACAATTCACTTTCAAGGCTAAACTCTTTGTAAAAGAATCTTTAATTAGCTCTTGGGGCTCTTGGACATGTACTTTGCTTATTTAGGTAGAAGAGGGTCTAAAAGTCTCAAAACAACTCCATGACAATAGGTATATATAGCTCCAAATCATCCAACTAGCCATTTTTAGTCATTGCTTAAGTCTGTCAAAACTTGTATAGCATTAGACAATTCGATACCGCACTGGATTGTTCGGCCCTTTACGCTTTTCCAATGATAACTGAGCAACTAACATTTGTCCCTGTGAGGAATGCGAGCCATTGCTACCCTCTTGTCCTCTTTCATCTCTACCCCACCATTGCCTCCCTCTCCCTCACCCCCTTCCTATTTAGTGGCTCGTCGTCTTGCTATCTCATGCTCAAATGGCGGATGCGATCTCCTCCCCCACCATCGTCGATGGGTGCTGCCGCTGCTCTACTATTCTCCCTGTTGCAGCTGGAGGGCTCTTGCCCCATCATTGCCATGGATTTGGGCCTCACCAAGGTCCCACCCTTCAAGGGCATCTCTGCCTAGACCAGGCATCATCATAGGGCACAGGCTTTGCTTTTTCGTTGCTGATTGCCCTGGTCAGGTATATAGTCCCTTTGCCTCCCCATTTTTTTCTCCTTTAACCCTCCTAATTCTTAGCTTTATCTATTCATCCTGAAACTCATATATCTGATCAATCCAGTATGATCCAGTCCTCACCGGTGCCTCTACAACCATGATCCTAAACTTGTGGTGAGTTGATAGAATGATCCCCTGATTTGGTATATACTGCATGCTCATTCTTAAACTACTAAACTATCTAATAAAATTTCTACTGTTATACAGGTATATATCTTATTTAGATCCTTATCCTTATGCTTGGTCTACTGCTCATTCAGTTGCAGAATCACACACGGAAAAGCGATGGCATCAACTCATGTGCGAACTACTTTGGCTTCTATTTGGAGGTACTAATTCTCTTTTTTGTTTGTCCTAGTGATATATTTTCTTTGAATATCCCTTGCTTCCCTTCCCTTTTGAGCAAGTCATATTTTCTTTGTTAATCCTTTTACCCACTATTTTTGTTGATATAATGACATATGTATGCATTGATCATGTTCTTTATGGACAATATTAGATTAGCAATGTTGATGATTTCACAATAATCTTTAGGCATTACTATATCAAATCTTTGAATTTGACTGCCTAAAGTTTCTATTACATCTCCATTTTTATTGATTTATGCATATTCTTAATGTGCAAACTTATTACAGGTCTATAGAATACCAATTCTTCCAAGCCTCGCCTTATTAATTGATGCCTAATTATCTGACCTAGCATCAATGGCTATTTCTTTCTTATAAAGGCAAAAATATTTATGTCGTATTACCCATATAATGTTAAGTGATTCAATCATTTTGAAAATAACTGGTGGTGATAATGGTCATGCTGATATTGAAATATTGCCCCCATGTTTCTAACTTCTAAACTATGTTTGTATGAACCATTTATAATAGGTCATATGTATTGCTAAATGTGATGTAAGGAACAAAAATAATTGCTACTTTTTTGATGCAAATGTGTTTAATAAGTTCTCAGTTGTTGTCTTGATTCCAATGTGGACTAATACTTCTACTTCACTTTTCTTTGCATGTCCAACAGATAGATATGTGTTTCTCTTAATGAAGCAAGTGCTTATCTTTTATCTTCTGTCCAAGCCAGCTGACCTACAGTTTGGGAGGTTTGTTCTCTGAGCAACGAGGTGAGGTCAGTACCTTCTTTTCCATGGTTAAAAATCATTAACTTTATTATATATTCAATAAAAAGATTCACATGAGACGGTTGGTTTAAAAGTGTTTGTGTGGTCTATTTTTTCATGGATCCTGATTCTGCCACTTTGTGGTTTGTTGATCACTGCTGTTTCAAACCAATAGAAATGAAAACAAAGCAACAAAGTGTCATTCGAGTCAGAAATTTTACGCGTGGTGTAAAATGTTATGTGCCATTTCTGAATGCATTCTACATATTTATTGTGATGCTCACAAGTTGTCTACACAAAATAGCTTCTTTCTTGGTTATGTGCACATGTTTCTGCTGTGCAAATGCTTTCTGTTTGGTCTTTTCGAAAGAAGGATAGTAAAAGTTGTTGATTCTTACAAGGGAAAAGCCTTTTTGTTCTGCAAGATATATCAAGATTTTCAGCATTGGCCTTCCACCATTCCTTTACTCAATTATAAACTGCCATTTATGTCCACCTATTTGTCTAACTCTATTTTGTGATTGGTCATGAAGATCTACCTCAGTATATTTTGGCATGTGAGATGGTTCTTTCAAATCTCTAGCTCAAATTAATCAATTTTGCATAACATATGCCATATGCAGGACTGCTATTCTCTTTTTCTGGCAAGCATCTCGCGCATGATGGTTTTGGAATTTATTATTGGTCCATCCTTTCAGATTGTGTTTTTCCTTTGGTAAACACTTTTATGAAGTTTCTATTGTAGATTGAATTTCACGGTATGACTTTGTTAAGCCATTTTTTCAAGGAAATTTCATTGGACTATTTGGATTTTGTGGATGCCATGTTTATTGCCCCTCTTGGGAAGACAAGAATATATATATATATATATTTTTATCACGCTTATGAATGAATGGATGTAAGGCCATGCAAAATAGAGCTTTTAGACATGATGTACAGCATAGCTCATTATTCAATGCCACTTCGCAAAGGAAGTACCGGTCATCTACTATACATTGTCGCGAATACATGTAATGTTGTAATGTTTTTACCAAGCTTAAAAATACTAAAATATATTTGCAATGCAGGTGTTCATGAGGAGCATAGCTGTGAGAAAATGTTAAATGTTTCCCTGAACCTAGCACCCTTCAGTTTTTCTAATCTATTCTACAGTATGCAGGCACGACAATTTTCTACTAGTGGTTACTACTTTTGTCGAAGTGCACGTTATTATACAAATTCATACTGAATATTGGTTGCAATCCTAATGTATGTAAAATATTTTCCCACTTAGTGTTGACCACCATATCGATGTTTACCTACCAGACATTTGTATCTACTATCTACCATCGACCATATGTACTATGCACGTAGCTTAGCGTGTGTTTCTTTCTAGTAGGTGTTAAGATGGGTGGACGTGGTCAGCTGCCTCAACTTTGCCTCACAGGCGACATGAGTCCAAGCTCATGCTCGCACTACGGTGCCGTCCGCATGGCGAGGGCGACAATCTAGTGGCTAGGGCATCTCCACGATGTGTTGGTGCGTGACTTTGATGAGGAGGTGGGGTGGAGGCTGAGGAAACTGTGGACTACCATGGTTAGCTTTGGTAGGAGTGGCATCACACGACTAGGAGAATAGAGAAAGGTTGCCCACAAGGGGGTCGGCCTAGGTTGCTTACAAGGGATGACAGGTGGGTCCAAGAGGTGTAGGGACAACAGAAACTAGAGAGAGGTGGATAGTGTTAGCGATATGCCCTATAGACAATATGGAGATATATCATATACTATAAATGTTATGACGTATTGATTTGTTTCTTAGAAATATACATTATCATTATTCATCAATGAGTATGTGGCTTATTAAGACTCCAAATATCAGATATTGCTATTTATAAATGATCTCTAATCATATATCATATGAGTAACAAATATAATTATAAGATTAATATATATATTGATTCATGATCATATCTTATAGATCATGGTGTGAAGATACTAAATCGATAATATAGACATATGTTAGTAGACATATATTGAATAGATCCGTTATAAGATATTGCAGAGGTTTTATGTGTTATCAGTTAATTTTAAGTAGTGTTTATATAGTCCTTAGATTTAAAATCATTATAGTTTCTAACATACATAGTAGCTTATTTTAAGACTGCCAAATACTACTCTGCAACAGGGTAGTCATAAAATTAGTATTTAGGTTTGCTATGAAATATATAGTGAGATATGAGTGATGAAGATAGAATTTTCTCCTCCTACGAGAGAGATATCTCTAGGCCTCTTGATGTAATGAATTACAGAAATGCATGGCCATGAGAAAGTGATTGAGAAGCCAATCACAAGTTTATAATCCATCACAGGATCAAGAGAGTGATTGAGCTATTAAGAAGATGACATAAGTTTTATCTTAAGCTCGATCGATATCATAAGGCAAAAAGATTCATAGATAACAAATTATAGTTTCGGTCGATATAAACTTACATATACTTTGGAGTTAATATGCCTTGTTAGAGATAGCTATTAATATAGTGATAGGAAAGACATTTTTTGGTCGTGACAAAATATACATAAAACTATAGGGTCGCACGCTTAACAGGTTAGAATACTTATTTGAATGAGATTCGGATAAGGGATTGATTTAGAAAGGCGAATAACAAGAAATAAAATCATAGATACATCGGCTATAAAAACAATGATGGTCTAAATAAAATAGATGATAAATAATAAAGAGCAAAATCTAACTTTTTGAAGAGACAAAACCTAGTAACCACAGATAATCGTACAATTAAAACCAATCTTGATAGAGCAGACTGAACCGAGATAGTATAAGACTAAAGCTAATAACACTAGAACAACAGAAACTAGATTAATCATACTGATAGTATAAATTGGCTGGATACAATAAAAGATTGTATAAAAACCCATCGACTTAAGTTAAATTTATTATTAGTGGTCTAGAAGGTCAGACTTAACCGATATAACATGAGACTGATGATGACAAAAGGAACTCAATAAGCTGACAGTTCTCATGCAAACATGATGTGATATATCTAATCAGACTAATAGGTCGGACCCAACTGATGCAGCCTTATACAAAGCAGATATACCAAGATAATGGCGGAACTTACCCCTTCACTAGAAATTGAACTTAACCGATACAGCCCAATGACGAGAGGCAAAACCCACTAGGAAAAGCCTAGAAGAATTAGAGTAGAGATGTGCCAAAGTTCTATTGATCGAGAGATATCTTACAAGACCCTGGGGTGTTTGTATTTATACCCCAGATTACATGAGTCCAATTTGGTTACAAACAATATCTGGATATTATTTCCTAAATAGAAAAGGAAACCATCTCTAAAAAATAACAAAATTAACTATTCTTACCTAATTACAACAGATATCTTATAGATAAAATACCACTCTATCATAATTTCCATGATTCCTTCCTATATTCGGTCTCATCTAAATAATCTTCCATCTTTAATTGAATTGAATCCATCTTTATTTGTCCAATCAATTCTTTCCTTATCCGAGACCATCGACATTTCTATCTACCCAATTGACCTCTCCATCTATCAATCGGCCTCTTTCCATAAGTCGATCGACTCTCTGATCCTTAACTGAATCTATTAATGGGCTTACCGAATTTTGGTGTTAACACACGCCCCCCAATTTCAGAGTTTGTTATCATACTTTAAAATTCTTCTATCTAAGCTTTAGAATTATTCTCAAACCATGGTGGCCTATTATAGCTCACTTTCCTTAATTGTTGAAATAGTACCAATCAGCCTCGATTCTCATCTAGTCATCATTCCCCTATAAACCACTTTGACTTCCTATCCTATTTTTTTATGCTTTCACATCACTAGAGCCTCTCGAACTTCCAAAACCTCGACGAGCTCTGGTGAACTCAAATGAACTACTGTGAACCTCTCCATCAATCATTGATCTTTATTCATCTTCTTCTCGTGCAATGGCGTCGACAACCACAACCCTCGAGGTAATCCTTTTATCCATTCATCCCTTTGCTCCATAATCCAGATAGATTCAATCTGCCATGTTCTTTACCTGTTCTTTATTGTGTTCTTGTTTATTGTAGAATCTTAGAAGCCAAATCCTAATCCCGGCCGCCAACCATCTAGATTTCTTTTATCTCAATCCCATGGGTAGCAAAGATCCAATAGATTTCATGAAAGCTAAAACAGAGTGTATCCCCTTCAAGAACTCATCCATGCTAATCAGCGACTGGACCAATAGTTTCAGATCTTGGCCTAGAAAACTCTCTATATAGAGAAACTAGTATCGTATAGTATTGGCCACTAAGATAACAACTTGGGACAAGATAGAAATCAGCTATTGCATCAATCTTTCCTTAGCCAAGATAGAGAAAAATGAATCTTTGCTCGCATCAGCTTCTTACTTTTGGTCGGACACCCTCAGCGCCTTCTTGTTTGGACATGGGCTGATGACCCCAACTGTGATGGATATAATTATGCTCACTTGCCTCAACACCACAAATAACATCAATCCATCCAACCTCTGATTCAAATCCACGCATCAACTGCACATTAAGAACATCGATGGTTGGACTAAATACTTAGCTCTCCACAACAAGATCTCTGGACTAGTCGATGATCGAGAACATATCGCATTTCCGAATCTATGGCTGGAACAGTTCATCTTCAGTGGTCCAACCCTCGGCCCAACAACCAATATGCAATGCTTGGTAGAATGCTTGGCCAATCATCGACAAATTCCTTTGGGGCAATATCTTCTTAGAGCCACTTACCAACTGCTTCATCAAGTGACAAACAAATTATTAGCTGGCCAAGCAGTCAGCCATATTGGCAGTCCTTGGTGGTTCGTACAATTGTGGCTCAACGTCCATACCTCCAAAGCCATCACTAGGACCTCCTTCCTCAACTTGACCTTCCTGACCGATTACTTAGAAGAAGATGAAACCAACCTACGTCAACGTATTTCAATGGGCGAAGCTGCATCGGCCCTTTCTGGTAGCAAAATGACTTCCATCGGACTGGGCTAGTGGTTTAAAGGCTTTTATTACGGTTTCACTAAGAAAGCCACTCTTTGGTTCACATATGATGATGCAACATCATTTGAGATGCCCTTCAAATTTAGTCTTCTCAATGTTTTGCCGATGAGGATTCAAGACTATACTTCTATCGGCCATCACTCCTAGTCTTAGGCCAAGTGGCTTCTCATTGGGCCTATCATAGCAGCCGTCATATGAATTTTACCACCCATTGGTTGGTTCTTGCCAATTGGGTTTCGGCCAACTTCCTATTGGCTTGTTCTTCATAGATAAACTCCAAGTTTGGGGCAATGTAAATAGTACCTTGGAATATGATCAGTTATGGATGCTAACGAAGTCCCTACCCCTGGGTGACATCACTACCTTTGAGCCATGCATTGCCAACACCAAGCTTTTTGCCTGATGATGGTCATAATGGAGAAGACACTTGTTCAATTCATCAGCCGAATAATACTGCTCGTGCCTAACCCCAATTACATCGAATCCGATGAAGAGGTAATACTTCTTTATATTTTATTATCCTTGATCACAATACTAATATTGCCACCATCTTGTAGGCCAGCGACAAAGCAATGCTAACAACCAGCTTTAGTGGCCGGCCAATCATGTATAAACCACCATCGGTCGAACCCCATTTAGGTCATGGTGCTCCTTCTCCATTGGCTCTCCTTTGGTTGTCTTGGCCAACAAGACCAAAACACATCTCACCCTACTTCAAAGAAACAAAAGACTAGCGTCGATATCACGGTCACGGTGCCAACCACCTAAACACCCGCCATTGAAGCAACATCGGCTCCTTCACCATCACTGGTATGTGCTAACTCTTATCCTCATTTGCTTTTCATCTTCTCTCTCACACCGATAATCTCACTGCCCCTTTTTTAGCTTGAATCATCAGCTCCTAAAGTTCAACTATCATATGATAGATATTCTTGTGAACATTGAGCCAATGGTTCCACCAGTAATCCCACTATCTTCGGAGGTCAATCCCCAAGTTAGTGACATCATGATTGTCCCTATCACTTCTGTATCGGACATTGGCCACCCCACTAAAGAGATCACTCACCAAGCCGATGCCGATATCAGTTATCACACTACTACCGATGTCTTGTCCCACGTAACTTCATCTTATATCTGCACTTTCACCTTAACCCATTATTCTTCCATTTATTGATGTCTATCTACAGTCTTTAGTCAATTTATTCTCCTTCGGCATCGGCAAATATTTGGAGACAGATGAAGATATAGCTACCAGTGTGGTGAACAAACCGTCTTTACCAGCTGCTGTCCACGGACAACTGTTGGGCATCATCCATCGACTAGTAATCCCAATCAATGCACTGGTGGAAAATTGTGGACAATCCAAGCAAGATTTAGTGAGATTAAACACCATCTGCCTGAGGAACTCATTGACATACTAACTCCCACTGCCTATTTGGAATCACATAAGTTCTAGCTGATCATGACCAGGCAACGCATAGCCAATAGCGCTAAACAAAAAATTTTGGCTCAAAATATCCAAAACGATCGGCTATATGCCCAATCTGAGAAGAAAATGCTTGACAATATAACAGCTGCCTCACAAGAAATTCATTCCAAACTGGACCAACTGAAGAAACCAAAAGCCGATATGGTAGCAGAGCTCGATAAGATAAGTAAAAATGTTGAAGCTACAAAATCCCATCTTATTGGCCTACCACAAGTGATAAAAGATCAGGAGGCCAGAGTTGCAGTAACTGTGCATCAAGTTGTTCGTCGGTGCAAGAACTTAAAGACCATTCCTGGCTCCAATGAAGAAGACATCCACGCTATTAACAAGATTGACAAAATTCACCTATGTGTGATTGAATCAATTAAAAAAATTATTGTAATATTTTAACACTGAAAATTGTGATGTCATTCCTCCAAAACACTTGGTGTCCTACTCTTTTGCTCCAACATAACTTGATTGGATTTGCTATCCTTTCACCTCACTTGATCCTATTATTTTTATTTGTTTTATTCTATGGCGATATCAACTGATATTGGCTATCTTTAGGTGATGTAACAACATCGACTCTTGTATTGAATTGTATTAGAAATTGGCTACACTTAACCGATTTAGGCATCAATCCAAATGCTAGGACAATACTTCATAAGATATTTTCCATTTAGCACTTTAGCAAATTCTTCTGCTTCAAGATTTTTCAATATATAAGCATTACAAGGCACGCAACCATTGACTTGATAAGGTCCTTCCCAATTAGGCAACTATTTTCCAAACTTATTATCCCTAGACCCCATTGACAAAATCAACTTCCAAACAAGATCTCCTTCAATAAACAATTTAGTCATCACCTTTTTGTTGTAATGCTTGGCTACTCTAGCTTTATTTTCTTTAATCCTCTCAAGCGCTCTTAGCTGATTCTGAGCCAAATCATCAAGTTTATCTGTCATTATAATAATTATAGGCTATCAGCTGATCCTGCAAAGATATTCTCCTACAGCCGATGTTAATTTCTCAAGGAAAAACCGCTTCATGCTCCTACACCAGCTGATATGGCGGTACTCAAGTAGACAAATGGCATGTCATCCAATAGGCCCATAATGAATTAGCTAATGTAGAATGCCATCTTCGTGGCTATTCATCAATCTTGCACTCAATCAACTTGATTAAACTTTTATTTGAAGCTTCGACTTATCCATTGGCTTGAGTATAATAAGGTGATACATTTAACAACTTAATCCCCATACTAGTAGCAAATTATTGAAACTCACTAGACACGAAAATAGATCCTTGATCGGTAGTTATTGTCTAAGAAATTTTAAACCAATAGATAATATTCTCTTTAATGAACTCAATCGTGTCCTTAGATGTAACTTTTTCAAAGGAATTACTTTTACCCATTTTATAAAATAATATGTTGCCACAAATATGAATTTATGCCATTTACTTTATGGAAGACAAATCTAGCAGATCATGTCAATTCTCCAACCTCTAAGCGGTCATGGCTTAATAATTAGATTCATAACCGATACTGGTGCTCATCATATGTTTCTAAATTTATGACAATCTTGATATCCTTATAATATATGAAGCAATTTTTCCACATTGTCAACCAAAAATACTCAACTTTTCTTAATAACTATTTCATCTTGTGAGCCGATTGATGAGCCCCACAAACACCTTTATGTACTTCACACATAACCACAGTGGCTTTTTCTAAACCCAAACATCTTAATAGAACTCCATTAATGGTCCGATAATGTAATTCTTCATCCAGCAATACATACTTAGTAGATCTATACCAAAGTTTCCTATAAACTGATTGTGATGGATTTTGCAAATATTTGATAATCTCTCATCTCCAATCATCGGCTTTAACATGATTATTAATATAGGCTATTTCAACTTCTATATTTCTTTTCGGCTGATATCCCCAAACAATATAAGCAAGATTATTGGGTTCTAAATTCTGCTCCCCAGAAATATGATCCAATGACATTATCCTAAAATCTTTCAATAAATACTGACATTCTTCATAATATAACCTCAAGACATCATCTTTGTACTGATATTCTCAGGATATCTGCTTGATTGTCAATAATGAATCCCTAATGATCTCTATAGTATCAATTCTGATTTCTTTCAAAAGCTGAAGTTCTTTAAGCACTGCCTCATATTCTGCTTGATTGTTGGTAGGGTTTCATTGTAAAAGCAAATTCAAAGCTTACTCCCCAAGGCGATACAATCACTAGGCCGATACCAGATCCATACTTGCAAACTGATCCATCAAAGAATAAGGTCCAAGAAATCAGCTCCACATAATTTTCATGATTTCCTCTATGTTGCACAATGAAATCGGCCACAGCTTATGCTTAACTATTTTAGCCAATTTGTATCTTAGATTGAACTGCATTAAAGCAAAGATCCATTTACCGACCCGTCCTTTCAAGACTATAGCCGACAACATATATTTTACCACATCGGCCTTGCAAACCACTGTACATTCAGAAGATAAGAGATAATGCCTTAACTTATTGCATGAGAAATATAAACGAATGCACAATTTCTCCACCACAGGATATCTCATTTCAACATGCGAAAGCCTTCTACTTAGATAAAACACAACTTGCTTCTTTTCTTCAAACTCTTATATCAATAGATATAATTTGAACAGCATCCACTTCAACAGCGGAATCAAAACTAGTAGAGAATTTAAATAATTTTTAATCTCATGGAATGTCTTTTGTTGTTCCACCCCCCATACAAACTCTTGACCGGCTTTCAACTTTAACAAGAGAGTAAAAGGCTCAATTTTTTCTGATAAATTTAAAATAAATCTGCTTACAAAATTAATCTTGCCGATCAAGGACTGTAGCTCTCTCTTGTTAACTGGTAGTTTTTTATTTTTGATGACTCTGATGATTCATTAATTAACTTTAATTCCTCTCCCATGCACTATAAAGCCTAAAAACTACTAAGCCGATATGCCGAAAGCACGTTTATAAGAATTCATCCTTAGTTTATATTTCTTTGCCCTTTCTAGTACTCTCCACAAATCATCTATATGCCCTTCAACACTCTTAGATGTAACACCACGTCATCTATATATATCTCCACTACTAAGCCGATATACAATTCACCACTCTCTGGTAAGTCACACCGGTACTTTTCAATCCAAATGTCATTACTACCCACTCATATAAGCCAATAGCTCTAGGACATTGCAACACAATCTTAGATATATCTTTTTCTGCCATAAAAATCTGATTATACCCTACATTGCCATCCATAGAGCTAATAATCGTGGCCCGATGCCACATCTATTAGCAAATTTGCCATTGGCATTACATATTCATCTTTAGGGGTAGCTTTATTCAAATCCAAAAAATCAATACATATTCTCAATGTTCCATTTTTCTTTTCCACTGGAATAATATTAGATATCCGTTCAGCATATAGGTATGGTTTAATAAATTTTGCATCATACAACCTCATGATCTCTGCCTTAATTGATTCATATAACTCTACTTTAAATCTCCTCGTAGGTTGTTTCAATGGTCGATATCCTAGTTTGATAGGAAGCCGATGTTCAACAATCGATCGGCTTAGACCTAACATTTCATGATATTCCCATGCAAAACATTCTCAATACTCCTTTAATAAATTTATTAATTATTCACAAAATTCAGTACATAATTTTTTACTTATATACGTTAGCCTTGGCCTATCTCTTGGACCTATATCAACCTCTTCTAAATCATTAGCTAACTAAACCCTTGCCCTAATTTTCCTTCAAAATCTTTAATAGTACCCATTAGAGAAATAACTTCAAGCCGATTTGTTGGATTGGTTGCATTTCCTGGCTGGTAACCATGAGGTAATCACCTTCCTACGTTTTTCTAGACAAGCAATTGACTCCATCAACCTCCCAGATCAGCAAATTTGTCATTGAAACATTGGTCGATTGATCAGTTGGGATTATCTCAACGAAAAGTGGAGAGCAACACATGGAAGCTCAAGATCTCTATCGTCTTAAGGAGGTATAACATATTATTTTCGATGTTGTTGGAGGTGAAGAAAGAGCAAGTTGAGATGACAACAGTAGAATAAATTTAGAGCAGGGACCAACTCCAGCAGCTTGCTACGGCAACCGAGAGAATGAAAGGAAAAAGTAAGAGAAGCCTCTCTACTCCCTAACAGTAACGACTACTTTTGAATCAGTATGATATTAATATTCTCTCCAACATGTAATTGTTAAGGCAACAAACTATCAGCTCAAGATATAGTTTTATAGAGTGTTGGATTAAAAGCTGTTAATTGATCCTATAAATAATTGATAAAATGAACAATTTGTTGGTGAGAGATAAATTTTATTTAGGAAGAAAAATAATAGTTAAAGGAACTCTTGGATTTTCAAAACAACTCACAACTCGAGAAAGCCAAGAGTACTAAAACAAATTATATTTGAAATTCGATGGAGTATTTGATTTTACGTTCTGTATCAGTATACGAACTATGCGCCGTACTTTATACGCGCAGCCGTATATCGCCGTATTCCCCAAAGCCCAGCAAAGCCAATCGGGACACGCGATTCCTCTTCCCTGCAGACGCGAGAACCCAAAGAAAGGGTACAAGTCGAAGTCGAAGCAACGACCCTCACCGCATCGGGCTCCCCGAGCAATCACCGGCGATGGCGTCCCCGTCCCCGCCACCGCGGTCGCAGCGCTCGCCCGACGAGGTGGAGGACATCATCATGCGCAAGATCCTCCTCGTCTCCCTCACCCCTCCGGCCACGCCCAACCCGGCCGTCGCCTACCTCGAGCTCACCGCCGCCGAGCTCCTCTCCGAGTCGCGCCCTCTCCTCGCCCTGCGAGACGCCTGCGAGCGCCTCCTCATCGATCGCCTCTCGCTCTCGGACCCGCCCGTGGGCTCGCCCTCCCCCTTCGCCTTAGTTAAAGCGTCGAGAAGGTGTCGGCGCTCGGCGACTTCCAGAAGCCACTGCGGGTGCTGGGGCGGCTGGTGGGAATCCCTAACTGCGCTAAGGCTCTGGTGAATCACCCCAAGTGGATACCGAAGAATCAAATTATGCTCATTGGGGAATGGAGAATCATGGAGATCTCCAGTGTTCTCGGGGCGTTCTTCCATGTGAGTGCAATTCCTGACCACGAGTTTGCAAGCAAGCCTAATATTGGGTAAGTGTTTATTGTTGATTGATTGCTGTAAGTATGTTCTTATCTAATGTTTGCTGAGATGTTGAAAGCTTGGGTTTGCAGGCTGTTTCTGTGAGCTTTTATGGCTTTGATTATAAACTTGTGACTGGGCCAGCTAAAAACCTTTCCTTTTACAAGTCTGTAGAGTCAGTCAAGCAAATTGATGTTCTTTTGAATGGTTGGATGTAAAAAGTTCAAAGTTTGATTGTCACCTTAGTTGATACTTTCTACCTTAGTTCAATTCTTTATGAAGATGTGAACAAATATTGCATCCAAAAGTTGTTCTTTTGGAGGTGTGCTGAGCTTGTGAAGTAACTTTTTTCAACAGTTTTCTAGAGTCCTCTTTGTTTTCATCAAAACCTCATAACTAAAGTTCATTTACAAAATTTGAATCTACTGCATTGCTATGCCTTATAATTCAAGCCTATTGTTTTATTTTTTATGCATACCCTTAACCTTGTTAATTTAATGTTTCATCAAGCAACATTGCTTCTCAAAGGCACGCTGACCAGCTGATTTGATGTCATCTTATTGTTAACGTCAAAATCTGGACAGACTGATGGTGCTAAAGCCGATCGGCAATGACTACAGTGAAGAAACCGATCGGATTATAGCGAAAGAAGACTCGATTCCAGATTGAAGACTATCCAGATAAGACTGAGTTTGTGGAGAAGCCGTGGAATCCACGGCAGGGTATTTTATATTTGTAAATTATAATCTTATCTAATTAGAAAGATTTAATTAGTTAGTTAAGTTCTTTAGAGATATTTTTTTTTGTTTTTGTTAGGAAATAACGTCTGATGGTTGTAAACGCGTCGGACTCTGTAAATCCAGGGTATAAATATAGACCTCCTGAACACATGTAAGATATCTCTCGATCAATATACAATTTTAGCGCATCGCCACTCTAGTTCATCTAGGTGTTTATCGGTGGGTTCTAGCTCTCGACGCGGGGCTACATCGGTTAAGTCCGATCTCTGGGAAAGGGATAAGTCCCGCCACTATCTTAATATGTTCTGCTCTGTCTAAGACTGTATCAGTTAAGTTCGATCCCTTAGGCCGGTCAGATGTATCGTATCATGTTCGTGCAGGGCCTATCGCCCTGTTAAGCTCGCTCTGCTGTTGTCAATTTCGTGTTGTATCGGTTAGGTTTGATCTACAGGGCTGCTGACGGTAGATCGAGCTTCAGGCTTATAGTTTTCTGCACGGCGTATTATCGGAGTGCTAGCAGATGAGTTATCCATGCTCTGAGTTTCACGCCCAGCGCATCAGCCCCTCGGCCGATATGCATCAGCTTTCAGAGGTATCCCTTGACGCGTAATGCTAAACGCATTGATCTTCCAGCCGATACACACCCGCCTTAAGAGAGGCATCCCCTCATCAGCTCAGCTAGCCGATGGGTTCGTTCCTATCTTTGCTTCAGCACAGCCGATCCGGCGTTCTCCGTATCATCGCTGTTGGTCTCGACTTCATACTGTCTCGGTTAGGTCCGATCTTGGAGGTTCGATGTTAATGGCGCTATCACGACGAGTGACGGGTCTCGTGCTGTCATATCCGGAGCGGCATCGGCTTTACAGCCTGTGCCTTTTAATACTATTCCTTGCTAGTCCGCTTGTGCATTCATTTGTTTTTCCAACCGATGAACGACTGTTACGGCTTTCGTCGGCTATCCAGAGGGATCCTATGTGCTTTGCTATCCTCTGAGTACACCCCGGTTCCTCCATCGGATCTGCGGCCGATCTCTCGTCGACACCTATCCACATCGGCTCTCCAGCCAATCGAAGAGCTTCCCGATTTCTATCGGCAAATAGCCGATAGCAAAGGGCCTTCTAGGCCCGGCCGATGGCCATCTCGATCCTATCGGCAGCCAGCCGATAACGAGCGTCTGTATTAGCCCACCGTCTGATAGACCTGCTCGTCTCACTTCCTTGTCAATTGCAAGGTTAAATTGACTGACACGCCTGCACCCGTACCGTCGCGTCGGAGCCGATTGAACCCTACGGCCCCTGGCGCACGTATCTCAAACCATGGAGAGAAGACTATCGATCTGCACTGGAACTAAACAGACTTTTCAGACGTCGGCGTGTTCGCGCTGGGGCGCGTGAGGCATCTCGGCGCGAACACTTATACAACAATTACAACAATCAAGAGCGTTTTAGCTTGTACAATGGCCTTAAGGATGTTCTTCTCACCCTGCTTTAAAATATGGATACTCGAGAAAAGGTTCTTGAGTTTATTGCTGAAGTGATAAATAAAAATGCAGGCAGATCTCATATGCAGGTAACTGGCAATTCAACTGGGTGTAGCCAACCGTAATGAATAACCCATCAGATAGGTTTCCATACCTTGCATCAGGTTTTTTGTTTAGATAATATTCGTAGGTACAAATCAAATGCAATCTATGAATATCATTCAATAGTAGTGTATCAAAAAATTGTTTCATTCCAAGATGAAAACATCTCACACAAGATCTCACCTGAGCATGGACATGATCCACAAAATCAAAATTGTGAATTGATGGAACTAACAACAGACTCCTGTATTCCCAGTACGCCAGATGAGTGCTGAGCATGTAGTAGTTAAATGTATCACACACATGGAACACTGCCTAATGGTAGTTCTGTTACAACTCAAAATCAGAAAACAGCACCTTTGCATATTTCGGAATTGAATCTTTTGTAACGTGAAATTGCCTTAAAAGGGGTGTAATCCTTGGCATGCTATCTATATGGCCTAGTATCTTGTATTGCAGTGACCAACTATTCTTGAAACAATATAAAATCTTTTAAATCCTTCTAATTGATATCTGTACTGTACTAAATTCACATCATGTCATGCAACAGGTAAACCCTTTAAAGAGTGCCAGCTCAGGTATGTTTGTGAATCTCAGTGCTGTGATGCTACGTCTATGCGAGCCTTTTCTAGATAGGATGGAGTCTAAGGACAAGATTTGTCAAGTACCTCTTCTGAAATGATAGAATTGATTTGAAGTGGGTTTCTTCTGTAAGAAACTTTGTATTATTGTTCTGCACAAAGTTAGTAGAATGCATATTTTAAGTTACTCCCTCTATCCCAAATTATATGTCCTATAAATTTTTTACACGGTCTTTAATAACTATTAATTTATTTCATATTATGTTATCAATAACTATAAAATTAACACCACACAAAAGTATTTTAAAATACGAATCTAATGATGTAGCATGCATGATACTTAACATAGATATTGTTAGTATAATTATTAGTCAAAAGTTACCGAGTTTGATTTTAGGGTGCTTTATAATTTGGGACGTAGGGAGTATTTAAGTAAATAACATGTTACTCTTTGTACTGTAGGAATTTGACGGCTATAAATGCTTCTTCCGAGGAAGTCTCATCTTGGATAGAGAGCAGGGTTATGAGCATGCTGAAGATAGTGCCAGTGGAGAGGCTCGCTTTGTCGAATCACATGAAGCCACAAACTCTGGCAACAATAGCACTATTTCTCTTCCTTCTAAAGGCGGGTCACTTGTGAATTGCTCAAAGAAAGATAATTTCTCATTTATTTGTGAATGCTTCTTCATGACTGCAAGGGTGCTCAATCTGGGGCTAATGAAAGCTCTATCAGATTTTAAACATATTGCTCAGGTCTTGAAATATTCTTTTTCACACTTACCCCTCTTTCTTCTTGCGTTCTTTGCTTTCATCTTTGTATTATGTTTCCAAGTGTCGCATTTTGATACAATCTGTGCATATTGATAATTAATCTTTAGGACAGCTCTTTTAGGGCACATACAAGCCAAATGCTATTTTAAGATCCAAGCATGCATTCTTGAACTTTTCACTGAACACCTGTCATTATTTTTATCAAATATTTAGGACCTCACAAGGTGCAAAGATGATTTGGAATCAAACAGAGAAATGAGAGATCAACGAGGTGGTTCAGCCCAGCTTGATCAAGATATAAAACGCCTAGAGAAGATAGTTGAGATTTTTTCACAGGACAAACTCTGTTATGAAGCTCAGATAATAAGGGTATGCTCTATATATCTTTTGTCCCTTTTTACCCCTTTGTCAGGTATTCATTTTATTACTGCCTTCAAAGAAAAAATGAAAAAAAAAACTATTCACCTTATTACTAGTGCAAGTCTTCTTTGAAATAAATGTGGGTACATGGGATAATATGACCAGTTTCTAGTGATATTCCCATTGTTTTTATAGAATGGATGTTGGACATAGTACGCTTTATTTATTTATTTAGTTGTGGACCTCCGTGGATCACAAATAGCATATGATCACAAATTTTATTATTCTCATATTTTATTTTGATTTTTGCAATTATATAAAAACGTAAACTTTACTTTGTTCTTTTGGGCATCATATTTCTGTATTCCCCCCAGCAGCACATAGTGCGCAGCTGCGCATTATGTAGGATCAGCTTGTTGTTTTCCAGTCATATTTCATATAACATCTTGGATTGAATTTTCTTTCATGTCAGAAGTCTTGGATGCCTCCATTTCATTTTTTGGCATTAAATACTGCCTTTATTTTAAAAGCAACACTAACAGTTTGTCTTTAACTAGGATGGTGCATTTCTTCAACGCGCTCTATCTTTCTACAGATTAATGATACTATGGTCAGTCGACCTTGTTGGTGGATTTAAAATGCCTTTGCCATCACAATGTCCAAAGGAATTTGCTTGCATTCCAGAGCATTTCCTCGATGATGCAATGGATTTACTAGTTCTAACCTCTAGAATTCCAAAAGCTTTGGAAAGCTTTGCATTGGTGAGTATGCTTCCCAGCCATTCTGCATTTACAGTGTTGCCTGATTTTGTGATTGGCAGAGCTTAATTGTGTACTTATGAATTTTCTCCTAAACATCCTGTTTTCTCTGACAGGATGATTTTCTCAATTTCATCATTATGTTCATGGCAGGCACTTCTTACATTAAAAATCCTTACCTAAGAGCAAAGATGGTTGAAGTTTTGAATTGCTGGATGCCACAAAGAAGGTATATATTTTTTGAATTTCATAATTATATCTGATCTCTGACTGTAAGGCTGTGTAGTGAGAAGTTCTATGATGTCATTGGTGCAGTGGCTTGAGTTCCACAGCCTCATTATTTGAGGGGCACAGACTATGTCTCGAATACCTGGTCAAAAATCTTCTAAAGCTTTATGTAGATATTGAATTCACTGGCTCCCATACACAAGTGAGTGCCAAGATTTGGTTTTGTTAATTATGCTTCACTATTTGGGGTTTTAGTTAAATCATCTAAATTTAGTGTTATGACATACCTTGCATTTTGTGCAGCTCTTTGACAAGTTTAACATTCGACATAATATTGCTGAGCTTCTAGAGTATCTATGGGATGTCCCCAGTTATCGGAATGCATGGAGACGAGTAAGCAATTTATCCTACATACATGCATTTGTGCTGCACTCTCTTTTAACTGAAAGAATTTCCCACCTTTTCATATGACAGATAGCTAAAGAAGTGGAGAAGGGCGTATATTTAAATTTTTTGAACTTCCTTATCAAATGATAGCATCTATCTTCTCGATGAGAGTTTGAACAAAATCCTTGAACTGAAAGAAATAGAGGCTGAAATGGCTAATGTTGTAGAGTGGGAAAGCAGGCCACCTCAAGAAAGAGAGGAGAGATTGCGTGTATTTCATCAGTGGGAGAATGTTAGTCTTCTTTAAAGTCTTCTTTACCAGCATTTTCCTGTCCTGTGTCACATGAGATTTTTTAATTAAGTTTTTTGGGTGGCAGTTACTGATCCACCCTATATTTTTAGATTGTTCGATTTGACATGAAGCTAAAAAAAATGTTGTGATGCTTGCTTTCACATCAGAACAGATTCCAGCACCTTTCCTCCTTCCAGAAATGGTAATATCATAAATCATATCTTTGATTTCCATAAATATATAAAACTAAGTTTAATTTTATTACTAACAAAGCTTCAACTCTACGGACTTAATTACATGTTACTTGCCTACTGTATTTTATGCTGCATCCTATTTTACTTGTAGTAACATTATTTCCTCCATATAGTGTTGAGCATTGCACTAACAAAGAGTGCTTACTCTAATCAGGTGGAAAGGGTGGCAAGCATGCTAAATTACTTCCTCTTGCAACTTGCTGGTCCTCAGAGGAAATCATTGACTGTAAAAGATCCTGAGAAGTATGAGTTCAAGCCAAAGCAGCTCTTGAAACAGGTCTCATGGAGATATTAAATTTTCTGTACTTCAGTGCTCTTCTGTTTCTATCAGCGTTTTTTCATCTTCATGGCTGTCTTTACATGGTAGATTGCCACCATTTATGTCCATATCACAAGGGGTGATAAAGAAGGTATATTCCCAGCTGCCATCTCGAAAGATGGAAGATCATACAATGAGCAGGTCTGTTCTGCTGTCTTCTCCCATTAGCTTTTAGTCTCTATGCTTGTATTCTAATAATTTTCTGTCTATTGCAGTTGTTTGCATGTGCAGCAAATATTTTGTGGAAGATTGGGGGAGACCCCCAAATCATACAGGAGTTTATGCAACTTGCCAGTAAGACAAAAGCTGCTGCTTCTGAGGCAATGGATGCTGAGGCTATGCATGGTGACAAACCAGATGAATTTCTTGATCCAATTCAGGTACTATTTGCTTGCGAAAAATACCTCTACTCTCTTCTATTCAATCAAAGGTCTTCCTATGTTGAAAAATGGAATAGGATGGAGCATATCTGATAGAATGGTGGTGATGCAGCTGATTGTTTGGTTTTGGTGATTAATCAATATTGCCTCTATGGCTTTCAAAAGCTGCTCCTTTTATTTCTTCTTTTTGGTTTTAGTTGAATTCTCACTGGCAGCCATACTTCAATTAGGTCTTGAATAGTTCACCCTTTTGTGCTTTATAAGTCTTGCGATGTATTTACTGTGATTTCAGTATGATCTGTTATAATCGGAGATGACCCACCAGCCATTTGTGGTTCCATTATGGCATCCTTTTTCTTAGTGGACCTAAGTCATACAGTCCATGCAGATCTCAAGCTGTGACAATATCCGAGTGCTTGGGAAAATCTTTTTATTTTGAAACAAAAATTTATTTTCCAGTCTAATTTAGGTACAAGAGGCCCTTTATGGATTAAGGGACCTACATGCTGATGTGCTCCTGAATAAGTGTATTTGGTTATCCAAAATTTTCCTACTTATTAACGCCAAGGGTTGGCTGTACCAAATATCTGGTCATCAAATTGGTTGCTCATGAATTGGGAAATTTTTGGCAATAAAATGAACCAGAGATTCGATGATAAAAGCATTGCACCAAAATTTGGCAATAAAATCTTGTGGAAGTTAGCAAATTTTGTGAAGGCAAGCTTTGACAGTCTATGTTCAAACAATCACATTCCCATTCAATCAATATAAGCCATTAAAGGAAAAATGTGAGCCATTATATGAACAATCTTGTGGGGCACTGAACTATTAACTTTACTTTATCGCAAGTATTCTGAACTTGCAACTCATTGTGGTATATTTTGGCTATTAAATATTCTGTGCATTTAACCTGCAGCATCAGATATTTGCTACTAATGTTATATGATGTATGGTCTTTCTCTTTCAGTATACTCTGATAAAGGATCCTGTGATACTACCGTCATCACGGGTCACAATAGATCGACCAGTTATTGTTAGGCACTTGCTAAGTGACTGTAAGTCGTACATCCTGAAAAAAAAAACTGCTGATCTGCTAGGGGGTGACACTTGTCTAATATATATATATATATATATATATATATATATATATTCCTTTACAGACCGATCCGTTCAACCGTTCTCACCTCACGCAATACATGTTGATACCGGATACGGTGCTTAAGTCGCTCATCGAAGAGTTTATTAGGTCTCAACGGTCCAAAAAGATTAGAAATGGGAGAACCTGATGGGCCCGCTGATATGGCTGGCTGAACCGATGGGGTCTGGGGAGGGAAGAAGCATTTTTTTTTTGTGGGACAGATGATCTTTATCATATTTATCTTTCTGATGCTGGCTCCCCTGCATTCGCATATTCAAATTCTTTGTAAATGGTGTAACTGCCCGTTGAGAATTTAATTATACGGCAGATTTAGTCTTCATCAAAGAGTTACTCGTCGTCGGATGTTCATTTGTGGTAAGCTACTCCTTGGTTCTCTTGTATGATCATTTGATCGTTTAACGACTCGTGAGACCCATGGATGGCTGCATGTTTAAGTTCGGCCCTTGATCAAGTACTAATCGGCCAAACTACAGTGAGATGGCAAAGTCAGATGAACCTAGCAATGGCTGACAACGTAAAACTGTTCGCATTTTCATAAAATCGTCTAATACTATGAGAAATTACGAAGCAACCCTCCTACCGCTTTCACCTCGTTGCAATTTTTATCATATACTTTGGAGAAATATAACGCGAAAAAGCGAACTCCGTTTTCAGGGACACTGCTGTAATCCTAACAAGCACGAGGGTAGTTTTGGAAAAAAACCTCAGTCCTATCGCCTGCCTCGTACAAGACGCACCGCCCCTGGCACCGCTCTCCGCCTGCCTCCTCGGCGGCTGCCCATTCCCGGCCTTCCTTGCACGCCTCGTCACCGCCCTCCACCTCGCCTCCGACTGCCACCCTCCTCCCACTCCCTCCACCGCCGCCTATCCCGTGCCCCCATTGCCGCCGTGCTCCCCAGCCTCCCCTAGCACCGTTGTCTGCACTCGGCTGAGCCGTGTCAGGGAGCTGGAGAAGCTCGACGGCGCGGAGGAGCTCGCGGCGCTCGATGGCGATGACCATGACGGGGAGCTTGGCGGCGGCGCAGGATCCAGCCGCGAGCTCGCTGCCTCTCCCTAACTCGCGCCACTCGTGCCTCCCCCCCCGACCCCCCACACCATCACGCACGCCGCGACGCACGCACTATGCTGGCGACCGGCGTAGCTGGAGGACGGGTCGTCGAGCACGGTGATGGGTAAAGCGCCATGGAAGGTTGGTGCGCAGGCTCCGCCTCAGGCCTCGGGGCCATCGCCGTCGCTTAGCATGAGAGCTTCCTCCACCAGAAAAGAGCGCTACGGTAAGGGGGGTCGATTCCGGTGGTCCTTCGATGGCGTCGGCCGGAAGGGGGGTCGGGCTTCCTAGTTTTGTTTTTTACCGTTCTCAGGTTCGTCGCCGTCGACGGCTGGCGGCGGTGGCTTTTGGTTTGGAGGTGGTTGATTTCTTCAGTGGTGATGGCGATTCGAGTATCTTCTGGAGATTCGAGCGGCGACGGCGGCCCATCACGACGCTGGCTTGTTCATCTTCTGCCGATTTGCAGCTACTGTTGCCGGAGGTCGACGGTTACAGTGCCCAGCTGCGTCACCGGCTCCACCCTTCGCCAGATCTGCAGTTGCTTCAGCGGCTATGTGGGCGGCGGGCTGTCACTGTTGAGGTGCACGGCGAGCTCATGCGAAGCAGAAGGGGAGGTGAGCAGGTCTTCAGCAGATGGGGGCTTCCACCACTCAGGATTTAGCAGCTACCAAGTGCAGATTACATCTTGCCTCATCGATCCAGAGAGACAGCAGCTCCTTTGCCATCATCCTATTACTCTTGCAAAATTGGCTGATTGGATTCAAGGATCTTCCTCCTGTTCGTTTATTAGCAGTAGTGGCCATACATGGTTCGTTGTTCGGGTTGAGGACACACCGTCCGTGCGACTCCGATTGGCAGGTCGTTGTCTGAGCTCAGATTCAATGGTAAACTTTGTGAAATTTTTTTGCTAAGTTCGGTGAAGCGCATACTAAAATCTACAACTTATCAATAAACCTTTAATTTATATTATTTTTGTGAAGGCAAACAAAGAGGATTATTGATTTATCAAGTGATTTACACGTCAAAAGTGGTTAAGGATGTGGTTATCACGGCAAGGCTATAGCTCCCAGTTGATGTGCTCTTTTAGTGCTGTTAGGTTCCGTTCGGAAGTGTGCTCCATTAGTAATGTTTTCAGTTAATCAGTTTGACGCTTTACCGGGGTTTATCCCCTGAAGTCTGTCTTCTTAAATAAAATATTTGAGTTTGCAAAAAAAAAAAAGCTTACCATGAGTTGGTCCAATTCAAGGTCATAGTGGACTTGAACTATAAGCACATTATAAGCATTACAGTGGTATATTCTTAAGAAGAAAATTATAATAAATTTTACTTTGGGCAACTTTATTAAGCAAAATTTCACAATGAACTAGAGAGATAGGTTCATTTTTTCACATAACACCACATATAATTACAATCTTTTGCGCTTTGGATTAGGGTTTATAATTTATGCCTTGATGCCACGTAACACTACATATAGTTTCCAAATAGTGAAATCTGATCTTTAAATGGTCATATGTAGTAATGAAATCCATTTATCTTTGAATGTTAATGGAATCCCATTTAACCTACTACATTTGTTTACGGTTTGGATTAGGGATAAGGATACCCAGAGCATATTTGAGAGAACTTCATGCAGTTAGCACGGTGATGTATATAAAAAGGTATAACATTATATGTTTTCATCATTCTAATTAACTAGTTCTATTTCTATTTCATTTTTATTCATTCTCCCCTGTGTAGATTAATTAATTTATGCCCTTTTTAAGCATGTTCATATATTCTATGAGAATAGCTGAAAATTGGTTTTAGATTTGCTAAAACAACCATTTGATGGGATTCTCTAAATATATTTATCTTAATACTACAAAACACTAAAAAAAGATGGTTTGGATTAGGTTTTCTCTCACATATTCCCTTCATGTGCTCAACCCTAGTCTAAACTGCCAAAAAAATGCTAAGATATGTGGTGTTAAGTAAAAAAAAATCGGTTTAGCTCTTATCTATTGTGAAACTTACGTCATATATATGGTTCAATGTAAAATTTACTCAAAAAATTAACATGCAATGTCATTGCTCTCGGTGGAAGAGATGTGTTTGTCTGTGACAAAGTGATGTCCTCATTGTCATATTTTTTTGTGCCATTTTCGACTGCACGGGCAAATGTGGATAATTTGTTTGCCGAGCTTGTACATCTTATTCAATGGTAAATTTATCAACATATTTTCATGGCTATGCAATGGTGGTAGCTGTATCACTCATTGATCTACAGTCCGATTCAAACACCCTTAAAATTATAGATTTCCTAGCTATAGATTGTGACAATGATAATTTGGACCATAATACCCTACAGTTTAATTAGGCAATTTTAGAAAATAATTAAAAGAGAGGATTGAAAATTTGATTTTTTAAGCATTAGTCGATCGGAAACTATAAGTGTGTAGTAGATATTGAGTTGAGCAAAATAGACTATATATTTGATAGGATGGCAATTATATATTTTTCAGCCATCAGATTTTATTTAAAAGTCACAAAATCCTTATTTTGTCTTCTCTTCCTGTTTAAGTAAAAAATCCTTATTTTGTCTTCTCTTCCTGTTTAAGTAAAGAACGAAGAAATAAAACAGGGAGAGAGATACAGAGATCTACCAGTTGGCCCCACGTCGTTTTGCGGTCTTCTCGTCGCTTGCGTCGACGCCCTAGCCACCTGCCCTCACACCCACAGCTAGCTGTCGCCTCACCATCGCTAGTAGCCGCCAGCCGTTGCTCGGACGACAAACACCATTGCTGCTACTCTGCCACAAATTCGTACTGCTCGGACGAGAAACACCATTGCTGCTACTCTACCACAAATTCGTACGGCTGCCCTTTGCTGCCGCTGCTACGTGCTGCTGCGTTGCTGCTGCTCTTTCCATGCACTGATGCTGCTATCCGCCAGAGAAGAGCAAGTGAGAAACAGGGAAAAGAAGTTTAGGAAGAAGAGAGGAGGAAGAACGAAATTAAGGGAAGTTTGGTGGTTTCCCCAAATTCAGCAGATTGGTCACGAAATTGTGCTTCACGCTATAAGGGTAATCTCAAAGTAGTCCCTAGTTACATCTATTGTAACAGAAATTGGGTTTTGTGCACGTGGTTCAATATGGATAGCCAGTTTAGGAGATACGACAAAAACAGTGCTTCTGGCCTATAAAAAACCAGTATAACCTTTATTTTATTTAAATCTGAGATTGATGGAAATAGAATAAGATTTTTCTCAGAGCTGTACATTTAGATTTGTATTTATTTGCCAAGTTTGATTTAGCGGTTTAAATATTACGATTAAAACAGTCTGAATGTTTTTAGCTGGTTTATTGAAAATTTCAGGTGTTGGGTTAACTCAATGAAATCGTAGTAGAATTTATTTAGTTGGTTTATGGTTGTTAAATTTTAAGTATTATTTTATTCTTTATGTTGGAGAGTTCCGGTGCGTGCTATTGACAAGGTTAAGGCAAGCACGTGATAAAGTTGATGTGTGGTGAATAAAATGTTGTGCTCTATTTATATTATTTCATCATGTTAGTAACTTTACACATTATTGATACTAATTCTGTGTCATTGTTATTATTTTATGCATTCATGTTTGTTATTGAATTTTCATGAATCTGGTTATTGATGATTTTAGTTCTTTTCTTGTTAAATATCATGTACCATGCATAGCCATCGGAGTGCAATTTAGTTTTTCATTTACGATACTTCAATAGCACTAGCTCCGCTTACTCGGCTTATCTGTAATGCTAAAAATAAATTTATGTTTATCCCAAATAGAAACTACTATTTCATGTAAACTTACCTATCTATTCTTTATTGCTAATTGATGTGTGTATATTTTTCTAGTTTTATATTGTAATTGCTGAGTATTTCATATTCATCTTATGTTTATTTGGTTTTTAGGTACCAAATGACATCAGAATATGTGGGCCTGAAGTAGAACTCATTTATCTTCACATTTCACACATTTAAACTTACTTTTTAATAATATAGTAGTTCACATCATGGTTGTCTTTGTCATAGTTATTTTCTTTTGTAATGTAAGAGTTTCGTATTTTCTTTTTGGATGAGATTGTGCTACTATGTCCATGAGTTAAGTGGTATTTAATTATGTTTATAATTGTCTATCATGAATGTCTTTAAATACATATGAGATTATGCTGAATTTTCTAATGAATTTAGGATTTAGTGAGGTTTAATATGTTTATGCAGCACTTTAGGTATGTGGAT
Organism: Oryza coarctata; assembly: GCA_030770085.1. Classification (NCBI taxonomy): domain Eukaryota; kingdom Viridiplantae; phylum Streptophyta; class Magnoliopsida; order Poales; family Poaceae; genus Oryza; species Oryza coarctata. The sequence goes on from CM061466.1 coordinate 17,455,429, forward strand.
ATGTAGGGCATTACAGTTGGTGTCAGAGTGGGTGGTAGGTCCATGGAATGTGAATTGATAATTCGACCAATTAATGAAATTAAAATTTTGCTTAGAATTGGTTACCAAATTAAGAAAAGTTTTAGACTCTTTAATCATAAAACATTAGTTAAACTAAAACAGCCTAAATTTTGTACATAAACTAAAACAGCTTAAAATTTCTACATAGTTGTGCACACAGTAGGATGGGTTTTTAGGTCATTCATTGCATCATACTTCAAATTTGTTTTATTGGTTGCTGATTTTTATTGCCTGGTATTATTGCGTGCTTGTTGATTGGGCCATTATCATAGGAGGCTTACAACTCATGTATGAATAAGATGTGAATGTTTATAAGCGAAACTTGGAGGACTAGGAAAATTCTTATTCAATTTGGATTTGTCATTGTGTTGTGTTAGACTAGTGGTAGCAAAAAATCATATTCAGCACTATACGATGAAGCTTTTGTTGTCTGCCAACCTTAGCTTAGTTAAACCATAGTGCTCCTGATTCTAACTTGTGCTCTTATCTTTTATATAATAAATAGTGCTGTGACCTATAAGACCTATTAATTGATTCTTTTAGAATTGGTACTATATTTCTTATAGTGGTACTATGAATTGGTTAAGTGAGGGGAATATTGCCCATAAAACCTCCTTCTATATTGCCAAGTAAGATTTCCCTAGTCTTAGGCCATGATGCATCTATCCACGTGTAGAGTTAATAGTTTGGGTACGGGATGGATTGACCCCCATACCATCTACTCATTCTATCATCTCTTGGTGCATGAAGTGCTAGATCTATGTATGCCATGTTGCCTTTAAGTACCAAAGACACTTTCAACCAAACCTTTAGAATGGTGGACTTTTCTTTAAAGGGTTGTGATCCATTGCCAGGGTGAGAATTACTTTAGGAGTGGACGTGTGTTTCATTTCATGACTCGAGGATTAAGGTCCATGTCTTAGTAGTACTTTCACTAGAATCTTATTATATTATGAACTTATTGTCGAGAAGAGTTGGAGTTTGTATTTCTTCATCTATGTTATGAGATAGCGTTGCATTGTGCCCATGAGTTGTTCAGTCACTTGAAAGGCTTAGCTTTACGAGTTGTGTTTACTGTAATGCCCCAAATCAGCAACCTATGGAATTTGCGTTACCTTGTTATGTATATCAAACTTGATAGTATTTTTTAAAACATACAAAGGATTTGTTTTGAAGCATTGATGTTCCTGAATTGAGTTGCTCACTTGTTTGATTAATCTTTATCTTATTTTTTAAGAAAAGAACTTTGGAATTCACATTTCGACTTAAAAAAATATTTCCAAAACTTGACTTCAAATTTTCTTTCAAGGAGAAAAACAAGTACTTTAAGAGAACGTAACCTTCCAAATTGTTTATTTTTTTTAAAAAAAGTATTCACAGCTCTTGTTCTAAATATTTCTTAAAGCTTTGGTCTTGTTCACGAGTTCGTGTTATCCTTATTTCAGAATTTCTCAAGAAAAAAAAAGGTTTGAGCATGTATTTTCGCTGTATTTGGTTTTGTAGTTTTATTGGGCATTTCAACTGTTATCTCACTGATTTAACATTTTTTTCATGATTGAATGGCTGTTTATGTCTATCAATGCTCTATTCTGTTTTCAGAACTTAATTTTAACCCGTGTCTGTGTAAAGAATCATTAGGGATTTGGGTACCTTTACTAAGAGTATTCTAGGTGAGAGAAACCGGTGTTGAGGTCTTCAATAGTTTGCTCCTTGGATGTATCGATAATTAAGTTTGTTTTCTCCGTGTTTATGTATTTAGAGTAGTTGACATCTGGAGTCTGCTTGATATTTTATGTTTGCTGTTCTTGTTCCGGTTATCAAGTAGTAGTGTGGACGAATTTAAGGGCAAATTTGATTGAAGAGGGGAGGAATGTAATACCACACATTAGAATTAAGCAATTTTAGAAAAATAATTAAAACAGAAGCATGAAATTTTGATTTTTGAAGCGTTACATGGATGGACAGTCGGAAACCGTTGATGCGTAGAGCTTCTCGAGTTGAGCAAAACAGACTATATATTTGTCATAATCGAAGTTCAGGAGAGATTATGGTGATTATATATTTTTATCCATCGGGTTTCATTTAAAAGTCCCCAAATCCTTGTTAAGTAAAGATAGAAGAGATAAAACAGAAAGAGATCTCTCCCGGTAGCCCTAAGCCCGAACCCACGTTGTCGTCTCGTCGCTTGGGTCGACATCCTAGCCGCCTGCCCTCACCCACCGCTAGCTGTTGCCTCACCATCGCTAGTAGCAGCCAGCCGCCGACAAACACCATTGCCGCTACTCAGCCACAAGTTCGTACTGTTGCCCTTTGCTGCCGCCGCTATGTTCTGCAGTGTTCTGCTGCTCCTTCCATGCACTGATGCTGCTATCCACCAGAGAAGAGCATGTGTGAAACAAGGAAAAGAAGAGGAGGAAGAAGGAAACTTGAGGAATTTTGGTGGGTTCCCCAAATTCAACAGTAGGTCATGAAATTGTGCTTCACGCTGCAAGGGCAACCTCGAAGTAGTCCCTAGTTACATTTATATTTGGATATGTAGACCTGTAGGCTGAGACAGTAATTCGAATTCTAGGGAATTAAGTCATGTGTCTAAACAAAAGTTATAGACATCGTAGTTATCTTTCTAACGGTATGGTTTCATTCAATTCGAATAGCCAGTTTAGAAGATACGGTAAAAACAGTGCTGCTGGCCTGTATGAAAACCAGTACAACCATTCTTTTATTTAAATCTGAGATTTAAGGAAATATAATTATATTTTTCTCCCAACTCGAGAGTTCAAGATAATTTTCTATAGATGTTTGGTATGTATTTATTTGCAAAGTTTGGTTTAGCAGTTCAAATATTATGATTAAACATTCATCAAAATGACTTGTTTGTTGCAACTTTGGCGTGAACTTCAAATGAAATATATTGACCTATTGCCATGAGTTGTAGTTAACTATATTATAAAATAGTGCAGTGGATCATTCCAATTTTCTGATAGCAATTTGTTAATTTGAAATATAAATATTTGCAGTTATGTATAATGGACGTATAGTTCTTAAATATGTACATATGTACTCTCTAGAATGAATTCAACTTTCTAAAGATTACGGAAGAATATTGTTAATGTAATTAGCGCTAAATGAACTCTATAGGTCATAACCAGTCATATATATAGAGGATCGCATACATAAAAGGTTATGTATACATGAAAGGTTACAAGCGTGACTAACAGCAATCAGGAGATATCACTCTAAATATAGATGATTTTTTACTAAATATAAATTACATACTTTTATGTTTAACAACCCTTAATCTGAACGGAGGTAGACTAGATCTAGATTACGCCGTAAATTACAGTAAAGAGTAACCAGGAGCGACTTAGTCATGATGTCGGCCACTTGGTCCTTGAATGAGATGAAGCGAACGTCGAGTTGGTGAGAGGTAACATGTTCACGAACAAAATGGTAATCAACCTCGACATGCTTCATGCGACGATAAAATATAGGATTGGCAGAGATAAGTGGCACCAATGTTGTCACACCATAAAGATGGTGGTCAAAGCTAAGAGATCTCAAGTTTTCTTAGCAACACTTATATCTATATTTCTTCAGCGGTAGCATTGGAGATAACATTGTATTTAGCCTTTGTGCTTGATCGAGAAATAATTGTTTATTTGCGAGAGCTCCAAGAAACAAGATTGCCACCAAAGAAAATGGCATAGCCACCTGTACTGCGCCGATCATCTGGGTTCCCGGCCCAATCGGCATCAGAGAATGCACTTAGCAATAAAGACACAGATTTAGTGATGCATAACCCCATATCAGATGTGGAATGAAGATAACGCAGTATGCGTTTTATTACCGTCCAATGAGCCGTCGTTGGTGCTGACAGAAATTGGTATACCCGGTTGACAGAGACGAAGATATTGGGGTGAGTGAAAGATAAATATTGGAGAGCCCTGACAATACTGCGATAGTGTGTAGTATCTTCAGCTGAGAGAGGGTCACCACTTTTTAAGAGTAACTTGTTGTTAGGAAGCATAGATATCGGAACACTATTAGAGAAGGCCAAATTTGTGCGCTGCAATAGGTCTTGGATGTATTTGTGTTGTGTCAAGATAAGGCTAGTAGAAGTATGATATACTTCAATGCCAAGAAAATATCCAAGAGTACCAAGATCTTTCACGGCAAACTTAGCTTCAAGTTGAATGAGTAGATAATCTATAGCTAATGACAAATAGCTCATAATAATAATATCATCCACATAGATGAGAATATACATCTAAATGCCACCTCTATTGAACATGAAAAGAGAAACATCAGCTTTAAAAGCCTGAAACCCTAGTTGTAATAGTTTGTTACTAAGATAAGAAAACTAGGCACGTGGGGCCTATTTGAGACCATATAATGACTTGCCCAACTTGCAAAGATAAGTAGGACGAGCCGAGTCAACAAAATTAGATGGTTGTTTCATATAGATGTCCTCTTGAAGATGGCCATGTAAGAATGAATTTTAAAAATCAATCTGTCGAAGAAACCAACCACGAGAGATTGCAAGAGACAATAAGACTCGAATAGTGGTAGGTTTCACTACCGGACTGAATGTATCATCATAATCAACTCCATATTGCTACTTGAAGCCCTTGACGATCAATCGTGCTTTATAGTGATCAACGGAGCAATCAGCTTTGTGCTTCAGTTTGAAAATCTACTTGTAATCAATGACATTAAGGCTGGTACATGGAGGAACAAGATACCAAGTCTTGTTCTTGAGAAGGTTTTGAAATTTATCATTCATTGCTGACCTCCAAAGGGGGTGTGCCATAGCAGTAACATGCGATGTAGGCTCTGCATCTGAAGTTCGTATGGCAGAATAAGTAATCATGCTCTTGATAAGAACCTTGGGCTTCTTGATGTTGTGGCTTAAGCGCAGCCCATACTTGTGGGCAAGAGGATCCGGTGCAGAAACCTCTGAGTGGTGCACGGCCTCAGGCCGGACGCTCGGTGATGAAGTTTGCCTCAATGCAGGTGATGATGGGCTGACAGATGACAGCCTAGTCGTAACCTCTGTGCTTGCCGTAGGGGACACGAAAGAGGCAGGAGGAGACTCCGATGCAGAAAGGTTAGCGTTAGGTGTTGCATGCGAAGCGCCTACCTTGGGTGAAGAAGCGGGCGCAGGGAATGTCGGCGCCAATCCTGATGAGGTTTTAGACATCCCGGGATCTGCTGCATGCTGAGGGGCTACATTCACAGGGTTAGTAGGAAACATATGCATATCGTAATTGTTCAAATTAAAATTGCCACTGTCCTGATTAGGTGTAACGTTGGATGAAGGGTAAGTGGAGAAAGGAAAAACTGTTTCATCAAATATAACGTCATAGGACACATACACGCGTCCGAAATCCATATCGAGACATTTGATTCCCTTATGAAGACCACTATATCCCAAAAACACGCAGACTTTAGATCGAAAGGAAAGTTTGTGTTGGTTCTAGGGTCGCAAATTGGACCAACATGCGCAACCAAATATACGGAGCATGGAATAATTCGGTGGAGTTTTGAGGAGGTATTCTAAAGGGCATATATTATCAAGAACTCGAGTGGGCAATCTATTGATGACATAAGTGGCTGTGAGGAAGGCCCCATCCCAAAATTTAATCGGTATGGAGGCATGAGCTAGTAGAGCAAGATCAGTTTCAACTATATGACGATGCTTGTGTTCAGCCAATCCATTTTGTTGGTGAGTATGTGGACAGGAAACATGATGGGCTATGCCAAGGGATTGAAAAAATTGAGTATGAAGTTTTTAGTACTCCCTGCCCTAATCAGATTGGATGCATTTAATTTTAATATCAAGGAGATGCTCTACATGTGCTTAAAATTGTAAGAAAATGAGTTGAGCCTTAGTGCAGTCATGCATCAAATATATCCACGTAAATTTACTAAAATCATTGATAAACCTTATGTAGTATTTGTATCCACCAACAGATTTGGGGGCAGGGCCCCACACATCTGAAAAAATAAGTTCAAGAGGCGATGTAGAACGATGAATGGTATAAGTATAAGGAGTTGATGACTCTTACCTAATTGACATGCATGACAAACTGAGGGACTCGACTCCTTGATATATGGGAGATTATTCAAACTCAAAATAGACCTCATGACTTGGGTAGATGGGTGGCCAAGACGAGCATGCCACTGATCTGTGGATGCCTTGACACTGACAAGTGCTTGTTTGAAGAATTTAACATCGGACGGCTTTATGGGATAGAGGCTGGATTCACACTTTCTTTCTAGGATCATTTGTTTCGTTGCTTGGTCTTTTACAAGAAAATGATAGGGATGAAATTCAAAAAATACATTATTATCACGTGATAGTTTATGAAATGAAAAAAGGTTTTTAGAGATATCAGGTACGTGGAGAATATTATGTAAGTCAAGAGTACGTGTAGCAGTATTAAGAGAACAAGAACCGATATGCATAATTTGTAAACTTGCCCCGTTGTCAACTTGAACCATTTCTCCACCATGGTATTGTTCACGCAAGGCTAGGCAATCCAGATCACTGGTTATGTGATTGGTAGCCCCCATGTGGGTGTATCAGTTGGTGTTGACCTTATAGGATGAAGTAGTAGCCACCGCAGTATAGGATTGTTCCACTTGGTAAGAATCATCCATACGATGCCAACATTTGATGGTAGTGTGATATGTATGACCATAGATCTAACAAGGAGGGGCGCCGCGTCCATGTCCCTGGGGCGAAGGACCGCCACGGTTATGGCCTCGGGCGCGGCCAGGGGGACGCCACGGTCATAGCCCCGCTGCTACGCACCTCGGCTGGCAAAGTTGGCTAACGCGTTGATGTTGAGGCGAGTCTCCGCCTAGTGTTGCAGTTAGCGTGCCTCAAATGCTAGCAGATATGAGTAGACGTCGTCTAGCGTGAGGGGCTCACTCTTTGTCATCATAGATGTGACGAATGGATCGTAATCTGGGGGAAGACATGCTAGGAGATAGGCAATGATCTCATCATCACGAAGAGGAGCATCAGCCACAGCCTGCTCGGAGGCCAGACTCTTGATCTTGCAGAAGTAATCGGTAGCAGAGAGGTCGCGCTTCTTGGTTGTATCAGGGTCAACACACACTTGGATAGCGTGCGCACGCGTGGCAGAGGAGAACATGCGCCGAAGAGTGTCCCAGTTTTCTTTGGATGTGGCGGCAAACATCACATCCTAAAGGATGTCTTCAGTCATTGACGAGAGAAGACCACTTAGTAGTTGTTGATTTTTATTATACCATAGGAAATATTCTGGGTTAGACACGAGCTCGGCACCATTAATAGTCGATGAAGGAATCTGCTGGGGAGGCGCGGTCGTGGATCCATCGATGAAGCCAATAAACTTTGCACTCCGCAGATACTGGAGAAGCTGGGCGCGCCATAATGTATAGTTTTTTTTTGAGTGGGATGGTGACGACATGATGAATTGGTATAGGGGTGTCAGTAGCAGAGGAGAGGCTGGAAGTGGAGGCAGAGGTGGAGGAGGAGGAGGTAGAAGATGATGTCGATATTGATTTAGAAAAAAAATACTGGCTCTGATACTATATTAATGTAATTAGTGCTAGATGACATATAGGTCATGACCACTCATATATATAGAGGATCGTATACATGGAAGCTTACGTATACATAGAATGTTATAAGCGTGACTAACAGTAATCAGAAGACACAGCTCAAAATATCGATGTTCTCTTACTAAATATAGATTACACACTTCTATGTTTAACAAATGTCACATGGCACGTAGTGCCGCTGCTGTCTTAGCAGCCTGAATTGAAGGGAGATTGCCACTTTCCAGGGAGTTTATCTATTTCTTGTTTGAAGCGATAAGACACTCCAAGACGTTGAAGTGCATCAATAAGCTTCATTTTGCAAATGGATCGATGAAGTGTACAAACACTTTCCTTGTTTCCATCATCCAATCCAATGATTTCTACAAAGAATAAATGGTTACCAATATGAGATATAGTACTGTATATTCCAATCATTTTATTGAATGAGTTTGTTGCAAATTAATATTGTGCCACCATAGAAAGCTGGCTAGCTAATGTGCTAAAGGACAACTATGAAATGTAAACAATAATACATACTTGTTTTGTCTAGAGATTTCTCTAAAAATGTGAGGAAATTGAATAGGGGATGGTTGTGATTGATTGAGTTGAAAAATAGGTAGAGAAAATGAATGGGGATAATTATGATTTATTGAGGTGGGCAGAGAATAGTTATATTTGAAGATAAAATTTAAATACTAAAAATAACTATATTTTTTAAAATGGAGAGTACTAAGTAATTATATTTTATTGCTAACTATAGCTATGGATCATATAGTACACTCTTAAGTAACTAATAGTTGGCGTATATTGGACGTCTTCAATCAAAATAAACAGTAATTATAAAATGAAAAATACATCAAAGATAACTTTTTGTGCAATATATATATATATAGATCTAACAGTTATTAAAAATACATTCAATTTTTTTATGCAATATATATGTGTATTCACTACTATTAAAAAAGACATCGGTATCGGTTCATAACTAGCATCAACACTTAAAATGAACTTAGCACAAAACTATTGTTACTGATGACCCTTCTCATCAAGGCCGGTCCCTGACAAGACACATATGGGGATTGGGTGCAGCTAGGTAGGATCTAGATAGACTCCTCTATGTCAGATCTTATTTAAACCTAATACTGATATGGACTCATCCGTGTCTTGTGTGAGCGAAACCTAGTACTAATATGGTTTTATCTGTGAGATAATACCTAGCACATATATCTTATTGAAAAATTAAAACAAAATGATACATAATTTTGGAATTTAATTTTGACGACAGAAGTAGTAGTAACAATTAATTTTGTTCAATAGTAAAAAATGACATGCGTTATTAGATCATCCTTAATCATACATTACATGCATAAATTAATAAAACATCATATCACTTACTGTTATTAATTAAACAAAGATAGTTAACGAGAAATAGTATATCACAATATCTACTTTGTCATTGAATGACTTGATGAATCAATGTCTTTTATAAATACCGAAGTGGTCTCTCAATAAATGATACACCCCTCTTGAAGAAATGTTGTCCCTATAGATAAAGTCAGTAAATTTGTCTTGAAGGCCATAGATTGCACAATCTAGTAATTTACTTATGCCTTGTTTCTACATCCCAATCAATTAGTGTGTCATAAAAACTATTGACCTTAATACAGTAGTACTATATATGCATCGTAAGGAGATATATACCTCTACATCCTCAAGATAGGCATCCTTAAAATACATGATGAATTGCATCATGTAAAAGCCACATTGATTGTTTCCTTGGAGTTGTAGCAGGCATTTAAAGTCCATCCTCACACTAAATTTAGTCTTCTTTGTTGATTTCTTGTAGTGAATGAATGCCCTATTGAGGACATCAATGACTTCCTAGAATACAATTTTTTTTACAATAGGAATCCATAACAATAATGTGGTCCCTACATGATTCCATGACAAGAGAATCCAATGATTCCTGTGAACATAGTTGTAGGACTAATATGAATAGTTGCATAATGAAATAGAGATGCTAATAGTAAATATGATCAAAGCGATAGAGGGACATGTACCTCATTTGGTATAGAATGAGGACTGTGTCCTTATCTCTATGCTTATGCAAAGCCCTCGCTACATAGTCCACCACCTACTCTAGCACATATGTCCTGTTCATAATCTGTGGGTTGAAAAGGCTAATTGATAATCTGTTGCTCCTACATCGCATCGCGCACCTTCTGCAAAATAAGGAATGTTAGATATGCATCTGACACTCTCTTTCTTCAATTGTGTTGTACGTAATGTACTTACAAAATCCTAATCTACATGATACATATGTCAAGGGAGTCTTAGTAGTACAGATGGTAGAGCTATTTGAAATTCATCCATGAAACTCCATCACCATAGCTGAGATCGTCGTTAGTATAGAATGCACCAAGAAGTTAAGTGCCCTTTCCTGACTCCATCATGTACTACTCATGTAATCTCCTTATCGGGTTCTATAGACCACTAATCCTGATTGATATTTATGAGCAAGTCCATCGTCGAGCTTTGGATTTGCATAAAGTGAATAATTATTTTCTAAAACATGACCTATAAGGTCATTGTAATGGGCTTTTTTTTGCAAGTGGTTTTTTTCCCCACGATCCATGTAAAATCCGACTTAGGAGGCTGAGTAGCTTTATGTCTCTTCAACATGCTAGTAAAGAATTTAGATGCTTAAGGATTCACTGGTTCTTTCTTCTTTTACACATTTGGTTTGAGCAGAGACATGATACTCCCACTTATCTCCCTAGGGTCCTTAGGAGTTGGATCATGCTTTTGCAAGGATGTTGATTTCCATGATCATGTGGGAATCACCATAGTACTACCGCGCCCTTTCTTTTTATTACCAGAGATGGTAGAGGGGGTGGTGGGGTTAAACTCTTCTGTCATGGTTTAGGATGTTGCTCTTCTAGTGACATGAAGACAAGATGTGGTGGAGAAGATATGTCTTCATCATCTAGAAGAAAGTAGAACTTTGGCCATGCCACGGGTATATGTATTGCCTATCCAAGAGTTGTGACATCTTTCTTAGGTGGGATATCCTACTTCTGATTCATGTGCTTTGGCTTCACACGCTCCACATCAACCCTCGAATACCCATCTAGAAGCGGAGTTCCATGTAGCATGATTCTTGGCTCTCATGGGTGAGTCATGGTAGAGGCCACCTCTTTGGTTTGGTTTGCCAATGGTATGTGAAGCTTGCAATGTGTTGGTCTGGTAATATTATCCACAGGATAGTAGGTTGGTGGATTCATAGTTGCTCTTCCTTAGACTAGGTGGGCTCGCTTTTGTTGGGCTTTGTAGTACTTCCCCGCTACTTTGAAACTGAGATAGTGCCTTTTCTAGACATTTTGTAAAGTGTGTCGATAACCTAGTCTTAACAATATAGGCCTTAGCATTGATCCTTTCTTGTATAATCTCCTCCTATATAGCCTTGCTCCTACTATGGGATTTATAGTTGTCGGCTGACTCTAGAAATCCATACTTCCATGATACATCTCCGATTCCCCTCGTGCGACTAGGGTGCTCTTTATTTCCAAGGGTGAGAGTTAATTCATCATTTTCATGGTCTGCCATGAACTTTCCTTACGAAGACTTAATGTGATCCTCGGCTATCCTCTAGTTCACCTCCTCTTCTCAAGGTCCTTTTGATACCAAGGTGTCGTCAGCACCGAATTTTGGCTTTCTCACAAGGGTCTTCTACTCCAGCCTAACACCACTGGTTGAACACTGTAGTCCACCATATGTTGCAATTGTTCATCCCATTTTTGTTCTACCTTTGCATATCCACTAGGACCAAGGTGGTGGGGTTCTATATTCTTAAGTGAATTTGCCTTATTCTGTGCGTTGAGCTCCTAGGCCTCATCAGACGTCTTGTATGCAATGAGTTTATCCTAAAATTATTTAAGGTGTTTAAACTCTTGCTGCTCGAAGTCCGAGGTCTCGCCCTTCATAACAAATCTCTTGTAAAGGTCACCCTTGTAATTCTTGAATAAGGTTACTATCTCCTTCATGGTTGCTCTCTTGGTTAGGTTGAGATCTTCCTTAGGAAAGGTAATCTTTTCCAAGAGCTTGTCCCAGCACATTTTCTTTTAATCTTCTAGAACCACAATCATGGTTGGTTTGTACCTGATGAGAAGGTTCTCTCATCACGTTTGTAGTGCTCCTAATGGTTTGGATGGGACACCGTTACCCCAAATGCCGTAATAGTGTATTTGTGCTTCGGCATCTGGTTTAGGCGTCTTGGAACTTGCTGCTTTTGTGCATCACCAGTGGAGGGCACAAAATTACAAGATGCCTTCGGACAATGAGAATATAGTATTTTGGATATTGAGTTATGATCCAATGGTATTTAATCTACTATTGCTACAAATGTAAATACTAGTGGGTTCTTGAAGTCCTACGCATCAGTTTGGTTGTCATTCAAGTTTGGGAAATTTGATGGACTTTTGCTAGGGCTCAAGTCCCCAACATTGCTTGGAGATAAGACTGCAGAATTCTCGTTTGTACTCTTCGTATCTTGCTTCTTCGTATAAAAGTTGAACCTGTTAATTTGATATGCTTGGAATGTTAGGATGGTGTTAGATGGTTCCCAAGACAAATGTCTTATTTATTCATTGTCAACCCTATGTTAACAATATGAATCTTCAACTAATCATCAAAATGAAGCCTATGTTATTTTAGAATCCACTTATGTGATCTTGTAGGGTTCTTGCTTTGTAGTAAGTTCATGTGCATATTGAAATATGGGGACAATACTATCGGTTGTTGTAGCACCACAAAATAGGATTTCCTCATCGACATAATTTCTGGTATACTAATTTCTAACTGATAGTTTCTTTACCCTGTAACCTCCCCTCGTGCCGAGAGAGTGGACACCAATTGGTTGGAGATCCATATAATCAATATAGAACTCAATGATTTCCTTAGTTGCGATACCCTCGGCAATGTTTCCTTTTGGATGGGACCTATTACACACATATCCCTTTAGAACCCCGATGAGTCTCTCGAAAGGATACATCTAATGCATATACACAGGGCCTAGGATCTCAATCTCTTTCACAAGATGAATGGCGAGGTGCACCATGATGTCAAAAAATGATAGAGGAAAACACATTCGAAGCTGGTATAGTGTAATGACCACATCTTCATATAGTTTCTGTAGCTTTGTAGGATTGATGACTTTCTATGAGATCGCATTGAAGAAAGCACACAACTTTGTTATTGGTCATTGGATCTTCTCTGGAAAAATACCACTTATCGCAATGGGAAGTAGTTGGGTCATCATCGCATGGCAGTCATGTCACTTCATGCCAACTAATTTCTTCTCTTTCATATTAACCTATCTTCTAATGTTTGATGAGTAAACAGATGGGACTTTGATTCTATGCAAACATTTGCAAAAGCTAGTTTTCTTGGCCTTGCTAAGGGTGTGGCAAGCAATCGGGAGGTATTGACCTCTACCATCCTTCTCATGAGGGTGCAACTCTTCCCTAATTTGAAGTTCTTTTAAGTCATTTCTTGATTTCAGTGTATCTTTTGATTTCCCACGCATGTTCAACAAAATGCCAACAAGACTATCACATACGTTCTTCTCAACATTCATGAGATCGATCACATGACAAACATTTAAGTCCTTCCAATATGGCAAGTCCCAAAAAAACATATTTCTTCTTCCATAGGGTTGACTCTTCACGTGTCGCTGCACCACAACATTCTCTACCCAAGGTAACTCTGATGTTCTTCACCAATTTATAGATTTTTTTCTCTACTCTTATGTTTAGGAGCATTACCATCTTCCTAGGTCCCATCAAAATCTTTCTTGTTCTTGTGATACATGTGCGATTTTCGAAGAAACCTGTGATGATGCATATAAATAATTTTTCTTGAGTAAGGAAGCCATAGGTGTGCGGTGTCATCTAGGCATTGCACACATGCATTAGCACCTTTAACGGTTTGTCCCATTAGGTTTTCAAGTGTAGGACAATCATTGGTCGTGACAAATAGTATTGTGTGCAAATCAATGTAGGACTTCTTGTACGCATCCCAAACGTGAACTCCATTAGTCTACAGGTCGACCAGATCTTCCACCAATGGCTTCAAGAACACATCAATATTGTCTCCAGGTTGCCTCGGACCCTGGATAATTAGTGAGATCATCATGTACTTGTTTCATACAAATCGAGAACATAAGGTTATAGCTACAAAGTGCCACTGGCCAAGTGCTGTGGGGACTGCTCATATCACCAAATAGATTCATCCCATCTATACTCAACCCAAACCTTATATTTCTTTTATCTCCTGCAAAGTTAGGGTATAGAATATTGATGTTCCTCCACTAGGACCCATCAGCTAAATATCAAATCATTATATCCTTCTTGCGATCTTCGGCGTGCCATCGCATCATCTTGGCATGGTCTTTATTCGCGTATAGATGTTTTATCCATGAGGTTGTAGGAAAATACCACACACACCTTAGCTAAGATTCACCTTTTGCGCTAGCCCAAGTTATCATCATCATCATTTCCTTGTTGTACCATGAAGCCTAGAATACTAGGCATGTATCCAGATGTGTATATTGCTTACGATAAAGGATATAAATTAATTTTACAGGTATTGATGTATCCAAATGTGCATATTGGAATACTAGGCATGTATCCAAATGTGCTATTGATAGAAAATGTCCTAGTTAGTGCTTCCATATAAATTAATTTTACAGGTATTCATATAGCGGAATTAAAGTTTGACATCATTTTCTGAATGAACCTTTCTAAATACTGAATAATTTCTTTTTTTTGTATTTTTCTAAAAATATGTTTTTTGCATGAATATATTTATTGGAAATGTGCATGTGTTGATGTGAAAATATGCTAGCTGTAGCATAGAAGAACTTCAAATAGCTTGTCAATAGTCGGTAGTAGAATTTTATTGGCTCTATTCGTGTTGTTTTATGACCAGTTTAAGTTTCATATGTTGTACTGTATACGTACTTTTCTACATATCTACTTGTCATATATAATTGAAACCAACAGCTTAATTAAAGATTAATTAAAGGACTTTGACTCTTCGGTTCTGTAGGATCCTAGCCTTCCCGGATGATCCAACATTGGTCTCAATGTGTAGTGACCATTGGATATTGCAATCATTTAAATTATGCACTATTGTTGCCATAGTTCTGGACTCAACTGAAGAAACTGCGAGACTCCTATCAGAGTACACAAAATGTTATAAATAGCTACAATGTCTAATCTTGGTATATCTTACCTCACTTTACATTATCTTCTACATTGCTATTCAGGGCATTTAGTAGGTATTGCAGGAAGAGTTATGTGCATAGCCCGTGCACTAATAATCCGATGGTCTGGGAACATTACATTACAGCCTCAGACAACGTGAAAAAACCGTAACATGTGGGTTCTACGTATGCGCATATATAAGATGAATCCTCGGGCCATTTAACCTTCATATTGAGTACGTTTGTAATTACTTATCGTTGCACAGAGAAATCCCCATGTTTATGTATTCATTGCCTTAAATATGTTATTAATTTGAATATTTATCATTTATTGCAGAAATACAAATTGAATCCTAAAGGACTACTGCAACAAGAAATTGTGATGATTCAAAAACAATTCGCTGGGTGCATCTTGGATAATATCGTCGATGAGGAAGGCAAGTTCCATGATGCATTAACCAAGGCATTCATTATTCGGATCTCCCAAAGATTTAGGTTATGCATCATTTGCTTGTTAAAAATCCTTGTGCTTGCCTGATTTTGAGTTTAATGTCGTCTAAACAACTATGGGCGATTATACACTTATGATTATTTCATGGATGTATGAACATGTGATTTATATTAATTGTCGAGGTAGATGTGAATGGCAAGGCGACAGCGATATGGGCTGGCGTGGCCAGGCCAATGCGATGAACGCTCCGCATGGTTCCCGTAGGTGGCCTGGGCGAACAGGTCGGACCGTCCAGCAAAAGCACAGATGGTCCTGTTGTGTGCGTGATCGGAGCATGGCCCGAACGATCCTGCGATGTAGAGGATAGGACGGTCCTGCTTACAAAGCGAACTGTCCTTTAGTGCCCGGATGGGACCGTCCAGCTTACTGAACGGACCATCCTTTACTGGCCAGGATTGGACCGTCCTCCCATTCAGACTGGCCGTCGTCGTGTCAACAATCCAGGCCCTCCGGCTTTTCAGCTGGACCTTCGTTCCCTCATGCACACACCATCCGGCGCGCTGCCGGTACCATCCGTTTCCACGACAGACGGACCGTCCGGCGTTCTTTTTGCACCGTTCGGCTCTTTCACATTCAAACCTAACTCTGCGTATGTTTTATATCTTTTTTTTAAAAAATTGTATAAAAAAGTTATTTTAAAAATCATAGTATATATATTTTAAGTTTTTAGTTAATATTTAATTGATTATACGCTCATTTTACGTCCAGAAGATCAGGCTCCTAACCCACGAGAACGCAACGTCTGGCGTGAACATCCGTGCCATATATAGACCATTCAAGGAGGTCCTATGACCTTCTAGTTTGACACAATGTCCGAACCATCCGTTTCACACATCAAATCGGTCCATGTAGTTATTTTTTTATTGTGTGTGCAATGTTATCACTACCGGTTTTGAAATTATCACCATCCTTACACACACAAGACGATATGTCACACATCGATTTGACACCATCTAAAAGTTAGTATCAGATAAAGTATGTCGTCGAGAACGGTAAACCATTCCTAACAGAACCGCATGTATCGATATTAGTCCTAGAATTCTAATCATCACAGATGAGAATAAAGTTTTTTGTTTCATTAATATTTTTTTTATTTTTTATCCCTTCAACAAAACACTATTTCTTATGCATGCAACCTTTACCTTATTTTATTTTGAGCTAATCTAACATCTTTTTTCTTATTGGCTCCTTAATATAACCTGTCTAAGGTTTAGTTTTCGCTCCTTGATGACTAGTGATTAATTATAGATAATAGAGTAATTTGGCTTTTATTTCATCAGATTTAAAAGTCCATATAACCTAACATGAATTGCGTAACGTACATCTGTCATTTCGTATAGTTTGTTCATATATTGATTTACGTTGTTGTATGAATTATTCCAGCTGGATTTTGGTGTTTAGTGGCTGGTTCTGGCGTTTGTGACTTTGTGAGGCACTATATTTAGATGACTAATCAAGGGGAAAAGGGTATCTTGGCTGCATGCACCCTTTGCAGAGGTCCAAATGTATCAATTTTTCTTTATTGTAGAAAAAATGCAGAGATCGGACATTCCATGACAATGAATTCTTTCTCACTATTTAGCAAATATTTGTCACGGTATAGATTTTATGACAAGACTATGATGAAAATGTGTTTGTGACGTATAATGCATCTCTAATCAATTTCCGTGACGGGAAAAACATTTTTTCTCATAAATGTTTATGATAATATAGTGATCTCATTAGTTTTATGACATTATGCATCGTTATTGTTGGAACAGAAAACGTCACAAATCCATTGCAGGGGAGCCGCCATGTGGACAACGGATTCGGATCAGGTGAATTCACAATAGTGACTAACTTTGGAAGTACCCAATCATCTAATCTCGAGCAAACAAGGGACGGTCCAGATTTATTGCTCAAATTTCCCCCACTTTTCGTCGGGAATTCCCTGGGCTCTTGCTCCTGATTCACAGCTAACTGAAGATTTTCGGAATGGCTACAGAAAACAGAAGAAAGTTTAGAGAATAGAGGAATCAGAGTTTGGCACTCCATTACATCTGCAGCATTTTCGTTCTCCTATTCACCCCACTTGTTGGACTCTGTTCCATGCATAACAACGGCCAAGACGAAATAACTGGTCTCAGTCTTGACCATGCCATCCCTAGTGATCTTAGTTGCTGGGGGAAAAGGAACGCAACAACAGGGTCTACAATCATGAGATATTGCAGAGGAAAAGCGCCTGAAGGACCAAAAATGACGACCAGAGGGGGTGAATAAAAGCCTTAACTTTCGCGCAAGATATTTAAAAGCTGTCCCAAAATCAACTCTAAAAAGCAGTCACAAGCAGATCTATAGGTGTTCTAACTCATAGGAAATCATCGCCCAAAACTAAATCCAGTTAAAAAGAGAACAAAAAGAGTGAAAAACCACTAGTATTTCTTTCTAAAAGTCTTATTTGTCTCGATCTATAAACTCGTGAGAAACTAGACGATTTGCTTTGGTGCAAAGATTCAACTCACCTTCTAGTTTATCCCAAATAAATAGATCTGAATCAAAACCCTCGAAACTTAAGATTCAACCCAAAATGTTGAAAGAATAAAACCAAGAACACAAAGAACACCGACGGGATTTGAATAAACAGTTCAAATAAACCGATATATGCACCCATGTTAGACGATTTTCTTTTGTGCAAAGATTTAACTCACATCCTAGTTTCCAAATAAACAGATCTGAACTAAAAACCCCAAAACTCAAGATGCAACTCAAAACATCGGAAGGGTTAAATAAAGAACACGAGGAACACTAACACAATTTGAACAAGCAGCTCACAAATTAAATCCCAGAAGACACCAGGAGGTTAGGGCCTCCATTCCCGCACATCATTTTTAGTTCTTTCACACAAATGCGGTGGATTATAGTGCTGCGGAGAGATCGAGCAAGAAAAACCCTAACCAAAGATACGATAGACTTGAGAAGAGAAATAAAATGAAAACGAATAAACTGAAAACAAGCATGCGCTCGGACGTTGCAGAACACGCTGACGCAGCACCCTCACCCTATATATACCAGCGCTTCATGCGAAATTCTGATTCTACCCTTTTAGTATAATAGGCCGAAACAATATCCGGAGTGTATAATGGTCTAACTCTTTTTCAGGTGATCGGATGGCCACACTTTCTGCCCAAATTTGCTTCGTCATGTAGCGGCCTTTATGATTTCGCCACGTGCCGTCCCATTCCTCCTCGGAATCTGGGTTTTGAGGCCAAGCCCGTAAAACTGTCACTCGGTGGTTTTGAGGCTCAATCCATCAAACCCCTCCGATGTCGACGTGTATCCGACCTTCGCCAAGCTCGACGCCTTCGTCTTCCTTCTTAACTTGATTGACGTTGTCTTCATCACCCATGTACACTTACGCTTATCGATGTCCTCAAGTGTCAACCATCGCGGCTGGTCCTCCGACATTTCGGTTCCTCAATTCAAGCCTTACATCCGTCCTTCACCGCTCCTGATCCATCAGCATGGCCCATCTCTACTTGGCTTTCATTTTGTCATTGACTACTGCCTCCGAGATCCACACCTACACACCACAAGCCATGAGACATGTAGTAGAAACACACTCAACCCGAAGTATCAGGACATTGACAATCACTCATCACTATAACAAAACACAAGGGCACATATCAACCTTGTGTTCGTAGCACTAGTGGATCCTAGTCGGATCGAAGATGGTACTGCCGGTCCTATAGAAGTGGTCGTAGCTTGGTCTCCTATCTTGTGAGATTTCGCCTTGTAATGCTATGTAAAGGGCTTATCCTCGTGATGTATCCAAACTCTTCTCTTCATACAATAATACACAAGCCTTTTGCGTATTCATTAAAAAAAACTATGCCATTCCATGATCCTGAAAACCTGTTGGGTCACTAACTGAAAGGAAGAATCCCAGGCTCAACTGAATTCCAATACACAAGACTGTTTTGACATGCACACAAAAATGAGAACGGCTAGTGCATCTGAACTGAACTAAATTACCAAAGAAAAACTAAAGGAAACGGCTAGTACATCTGAACTGAACTGAACGGGTAAAAATTATGTGTTTTTGGGACAGAGGTAGTATATGTGAAGAAGAAACGAAGGAAGCAAGCTACTGCTTTGTGCAGAGGTTTAATCACTTCATGTGTCCTGCAATCAGAGCACCATGGACAGGCAAAATTCAGCTGCAAGAAGGTTTTGAAAGTGCTCCAGGATTCCCCCATCGTTTCCTGTTATCTACCAATATGTAGCTGTAGGCTTTTTATGTTCTCCTCTCCTACAAGAAGACAGCCGTGTTGAAGAAAGGAGAGAAAGCAGCAGGCTGCAGCTTTGTTCAGAATAACAAATAGGAAAGAGAAACAAAGATGATTGTGTGCAGTAATAAACACAGGACATGGCAGCTTGTTTACCTCCACCGAACAGGATGGAAACAAACTTGAAAGAAGAGGATTTAATTATAAAATGAACAGCCTTTCGGCAGCACAAAACCTGGAATTCTCTTTGCACCCTGTCTGCTGAAATCAAAGGCGAAGCTAGCTGTCCTAAAAGACTCATTTTGCCTATTAAAGGTCTGCCGTGCAAGGAAAGAAGGGGCTAGAGTTCAGTAGTGTAGAGAGCACACAGGAGAAAGATTGGAGGCTGTTGTTTGGTAATCACTTTGGAAGTGCATAGCACTTGTTAGTTCTTGCAGCTGAGAGAGAGGTTTTGAGGGAGAGAGAACATGAGCTAGAGGCTGATTTAGTACACACATTGCCTGGCCAAAGCATTCTCCCTTGTGCTCCAGTCTTTGGTTTTAGAAGGAATAGGGAGAAATAAAGCTAGTGTAGGAAACAAAGACAGGAATTGCTTCTTGTCTCAAACACCTGCTGCAGTACTTGTGCAAAGAGAAGAAAAAGAGCATCTCAATACCATGCAATAGATATCCTCATGTTTTATTGATACATTAAAAAATTAGGATGTGAATGTGATAATTGTTACCATGGAAGTCTCTAATACTAACATTCCTTGTACGTATGTGTGTCACTGATCGGTGTTACAATCATCTGCCTATGGTCGGTTCTACCATCCATTTATTTATTGTTTATTTACTTTTCCTTTGAATGGCCAATTCTACCACCTAATGATGAGGACATCCCAGCCATTCGTAACTCGAGTGCATCGGTTATGCCGGCTGTGTCACTTACACCATCGGTTACGTCACAAGTTACACCAAGTCTAACTAAGGTTACACTTTAAGAGACAAGTATAACACCGGTTACACTAAGCAAAGCCTTGGATATATGCACTTAAACCTATGAAGGGCCCATTACACGCAGCCGTACAAAGTTATTCCAATAAGAGATGCATACTTTCCTCTCTTGGTTACACCTACTGCCTAAATCATATACTCTTATGTTACTTAGGTTTATACAAGAGGCGACAATGTCGGGTTACATTGAGAACACTGAGGGTTACACCAAGAACATAAAGGCAGCTGCTCCCAAGGAGAATGGGTTACGCGATAAGACTCAGTGTTACACAGCAACTGCTCTAACTTTCAAGGTAAAACTGTACCATCTTGGGAAGAGACGGGGGTCATAATATACATGGTTGGAAAGTGCTTCAAGTGTAGTTTCCAATGCAACTGACGGCACATCATTTGGACTTCTGCGCAGAAGACCCCGAGACGCGCGAGAATTAAAGACCATCTTGGTAGTGCTTCACCTATTGGTCTTCCACCTTCCCAACGTGGAGACTTCAGTTCATACTTATCTTAGAGACTTGTTACTAGTATAAGTACCCCTATGTACTGCTGCAAAAGATAATTTTTGATCATTTTAAATGAACACATAATCTGTATGGTTTTACAGCTGAGCTGCTGAGTGCCTTGCACACCCTTGTTCTTCATTGTTCTTCCTGGACTTGTAAAGAGATCCCTCTAGGGTCCCCTACTTCATGCTCTACAGTATTCAGTATGGCTACACCGTTTTGTGTGGATTAGTCCCGGTTTGTAGTTCTGCGGTCGTTCAGAGATCGAGTCGAAGTCTTCGTGATTTCGGTGCCTCTCTCCTCATCACTTGGTCGCTTCCAACCTTGGCAGGTATAAAGCTAGTTATCCTCCGCTATTCGCAGTAAGTTATCTTGTGATTTTGAACCTACTGTTGTAAAGATCGGGTCACCCCGAGGATGTTTCCATCGGTATCTTGCTGTTGGTGATCTCCGACCCTTATCATGTGGTAATCAGAGCTATCATTATCATGGTAGCTTTTGTTATCACCTACTTATCTATCTATTCGTTTACCATCTACTACTACTTTTATCCATCGCATATATTTGTTTCACCATATCCTAAAGTCCACTAAAAAGCCACAAAAAAAATCCTATAGCCATTTCGTAGTACTGTTACTTTATGTTCATTTCGTTCATCTTGTTGCTAGCTGTTCTTCCGCCGTACTCCTATTTAACTTTTATCTGCACCCCTCATATGTCATCGTGTGTTTGCTAAAAAAAAGAGTGTGAAAAAAGTATCAAAGAAAGAAGAAGAAGAAAAAAGCAAAGAGGGTTGTGTTGCGGATTGTGTAACTACAAATTTCATATCTGTAGCTTCAAGTTTTGGTGCACTGACATCAGCATTTACACATCATTTGAACAGGTACACCACTTTTTTACAGTACCATAGCCTCCCTTGAATAGCCACCTATAGCTTCACAAAAAGCCGTAAACCAGATCTCTCATTTCATAATCCTTTCGACCGCTTAATCACAGCTATGTTACACCACTTTGAGCACATTCACGGTCCCTGAGAACGAGCAAGAACTTGGGTAAGCAAGAGGTGAGATTGTGTGTTTCCACAAATTTACCTATTCCACTTTTTCTTGCAACTAGTCTAACATGACAGGATCCAATTTAAATGTTTATGGTGGGAACCACGGAGATGAAGAACCCCCTGTTGCACGAACTGAGTTACGCCAAATGGCCAACTCGCTCTTGGAGGCGTTGGAGAGGATGTTCAACAAATGTCTTCCTACAGTGGGTGGTCAAGGTCCACAATATCAACATGAAGACAATCACCGTGAAGAATTTGGTGATGAAAATTCTGGTTCTAGTGCTGGATTTCATGGCCGCGATGGCAATGGTCGTGGTGGTCATGGTGGAGGGTGTCGTGCTGATTTTGATTAGCGCGGTGGTGGACAGCATGCTAAATTTGATTATCAGCGTGGAGGAGGATGTGGACGTGATCGTCGAGTACATTTTGATGATAAAGATGAAGTTCATGATGTGTATGAGGAGGGATTTGATGATAATGAAAATCCTTTTGGTCACCATGGGCATTTTGGATAGCCATATGAACATCGACGTGGTGCTGGTCATGATGGGGAAAATCATCGTGGTCGTCACAATAGAGATGATCCGGATAGCATTGCTCGTGTAAAGCAAAGTGTCTCAAAACTTTTAGGGAAAGAAAATGCTGATGCTTATCTTCAATGGGAGGAGCAATGTAATCAGATTTTTAGAGTGCATAATCTTTCTGATCAGAGGCGTGCCAACCTTGCTTCTATTGAGTTTTCAGGTTACGCTCTCACATGGTGGAACCAAGTTCAAGAAAATCAACGTGTGTTGGGACGTGATCATATCAACACATGGGCTAAGATAAAGAGAGTGATGAGAAGACGCTTTGTGCCATCAAGCTATCAACATGAACTCCGCAATAGGTTACAAACATGAACTACTTCAAGAAGATGGAGTTACTCTTGGTGAGATCTAGAATTAGAGAAAATGAAGAGTCAAAAATGGCAAGATTTTTGAATGGTCTCAATGAAGAAATTTTAGGTTATGTTGAGATATTTTCATAACATAATTTGCAAGACCTTGTTGATCAAGCTATGCGCACCGAGAGGAAAATTCAGTAAGAGGGACAAAGAAGGTCTTATGGGAGCCAATCAATTTTAGCCGCATGGCGTCGGCAGCAGTCCGGTACCTTTGTTGGTGGGGGAAGATCACAAGGTGTTGCTGCTAGGCCTTCTCCATCCATTGGTGCTGCAAAGACAAAGGTTTCTACTGCTTCTTCACCTGCAATTCAGCAAGAATAGCGACGTCCTGCTGTAAGTACAGTAGCCCCTTCTGTTGCATCAGCTGCTGCTTCTTCCCATACCCGAGGCATTGTTTGTTACAAGTGCCAAGGTTGAGGACATGTTGCTGCTCAATGTCCTAGTCGAAGGACCATGATTATGAATGAGCAAGGTGAATGGGAATCTGAAAGCGAACCTAAGGACGAAGCTCCAATATATGATGAAGAAATTATGCAAGATGAAGGTGATAAAGTTCAACCCGATGATGGATACAATAATTGCTTCATTTCTCGCCGAGTGCTTAGTGTTACTGCTGTGCAAGAAGAGAATAATCAACGGCACAATCTTTTTCACACCTAGGGCATGATCAAGGACAAGTTGTGTCGAATCATTGTTGACAATGGCAGCTGCAATAATATTGCAAGTCAAGAATTAGTTGAAAGATTGGGACTGAAATAGCGGCGCTACCCTTCTCTATACAAGATGCAATGATTAAATGATTGTGGTGCGCTGAGTGTAACAAACATTATGACCGTTCCCTTCTCTATTGGGCGGTACAATGATCATGAGGAGTGTGATGTGGTTCTAATGGAAGCATACCAATTGCTATTAGGAAGACCTTGGTTGTATGACCGAGATGCTCAGATTTGCAGTCGCACCAACAAGATTGTTCTCATGTACAAAGGAGAGCGCATCACTTTGCTTCCTTTATCACCAAAGGAGATTGTGAGAGATAATCTGAAAAGAAAACAGTGAGCGAGCGAGAACCATTTGTGAGTGACCCGTAAACATAGTGAAGGAGTGTTTCCAAAGCCAAATAAAACTCCATAGCTGCAAAGAACCGAGCCAAAGGGAAAAGAGGGTTTAGTGATGATGACTAGGATAGGGGATTTAAAAGAATTGAGTGAACCCAATGCTGTGTTCTATGTACTCCTGTACAAGGACAATTTTCTTGTCACTAACAACTTACCCTCTACTTTGCCTAGTGCTATTTTTGATGTGTTACAGGAATATGAAGATGTGTTTCCTGAGGAAGTACCACGAGGGCTGCCACCAAAGAGAGGGATTGAACATCAAATCAATCTTGTTCTTGGTGCTCCACTTCCTAACCGTGCACCATATCGCACCAATTCGGAGGAAACAAAAGAAATTCAGCACCAAGTGCAGGAGCTCATCAACAAAGGTTATGTAAAGGAAAGTCTATCACCTTGTGCTGTTCCTATTCTTTTAGTTTTAAAAAAAGATGGCTCTTGGAGAATGTATTGATTGCTGAGCCATTAATAACATCACCATAAGGTATAGACATCCTATACCTCGACTTGATGATATGCTTGATAAGCTTAGCGGTGCTATCATTTTTACCAAAATTGATTTGAGAAGTGGCTACCACCAAATCCGAATAAGAAAAGGAGATGAATGAAAAACAGCGTTCAAAACCAAGATTGGGTTGTATGAATGGTTGGTAATGCCATTTGGTTTGACCAATGCACCTAACACCTTCATGAGATTGATGAATCATGTGCTTGAAACTTTCATTGGCAAGTTTGTTGTTGTTTACTTTGATGATATCTTGATTTACAGCAAGTCTCTTGATGAACATGTTGAATATATAAAATGTGTGCTTGCTGTTTTGAGGAAGGAATGCTTGTATGCTAACCTTGCCAAGTACACCTTTTGCACCGACAAGGTTGTGTTTCTTGGTTTTGTTGTTTCAGCTCATGGCGTAGAGGTGGATGAGGAGAAGATCAAAGCTGTTCAGGAGTGGAAGCCTCCACAAAATGTGAGCCAAGTGCGAAGCTTTCTTAGACTTGCTAGCTTCTATCATCTGTTTGTGAAAGATTTCAGTTCTATTGCTGCCCCAATCAACGAGTTGACAAAGAAGGATATTTCATTCCAATGAGGAGAAGCACAAGGAAAGGCATTTGAAGAGCTGAAAAAGAAGTTGACATCAACCCCACTCCTTACACTTCCAGATTTTGGTAAGACCTTTGAGATTGAATGTGATGTAAGTGGTGTAGGGATTGGAGGCATGCTCATGCAAGAAGGAAGACCCATTGCATACTTCAGTGAAAAGCTAAGTGGTGCAACTCTGAATTATTCAGCTTATGATAAAGAACTTTATGCTCTTGTGAGGAGTTTGGAAACTTGGCAACACTATCTATTGCCCAAAGAATTTGTGATCCATTCAGACCATAAATCTTTAAAACATTTAAAGGGTCAATTAAAACTGAACAAAAGACATGTTAAATGGAGTGAATTCATTGAGTCTTTTCCTTATACTGTCAAATATAAGAAAGGAAAGGAAAATATTGTTGCAGATGCTTTATCTAGACGTCATGCTTTGCTGTCCCAACTTGATGTGAAAATTCTTGGTTTGGAGAACATAAAAGATTTGTATTCTACTGATTCATTCTTTGCTAAACCATTTGCAAAATGTTGTGATGGCAAGGGATGGGAAAAGTTCCATTTACATGATGGATTTTTGTTTTGAGCTAACAAACTTTGCATTCCAGATTGCTCTGTTCGCCTAATGCTTTTACAGGAAACTTATGCTGGAGGACTTATGGGCCACTTTGGTGCCAAGAAAACATAGCAAGTGCTGGCTGATCATTTCTTTTAGCCAAAGATGCGGCGAGATGTGGAGAGACATGTTCTTCGCTGCATAACATGCCACAAAGCTAAGTCACACTTAAACCTTCATGGTTTATACACCCCTTTGCCTATTCCTAGTGTTCCATAGGAAGATATTTCTATGGACTTTGTTCTTGGTTTACCTCAAACAAAGAGGGGGAGGGATTCAATCTTTGTTGTGGTTAATCGTTTCAGCAAAATGGCACACTTTATTCCCTATCATAAGAGCGACGATGCTTCACACATTGCTGAATTGTTTTTTAGGGAAATTATACGTCTATATAGAGTGCCACGTACCATTGTGTCTGATCGTGACACCAAGTTTTTGAGCTACTTCTAGAAGACCTTGTGGGGAAAACTTGGAACAGGGCTGCTGTTCTCTACAACATGTCATCCTCAAACTGATGGGCAAACCAAAGTTATGAACCGCACGCTATCAACTTTGTTGCGAGATGTCCTAAAGAAAAATCTAAAATTGTGGGAAGAAAGCTAGCCTCATGTGGAATTTACATACAACAGGGCGGTACACTCAAACACAAAATTTTGTCCATTCGAGATTGTCTATGGTTTCAAACCTACTGCTCCTATCGATCTTTTGCCTTTGTCTATGCAGGAATGTATGAACTTTGATGCAAGCAAGCGAGCTGAATTTGTAAAGAAACTTCATGATCGAGCAAGAGAAAACACAGAGAAGATGACCAAGCTGTATGAGTAGCGTGCAAACAAAGGGTGCAAGAAGATGTTGTTTAAACCAGGAGACATGGTTTGGGTGCACCTACGCAAGGACCACTTTCCTGAACAACGCAAGAGCAAGTTGCAGCCCTGAGCCGATGGTCCATTCAAAGTGCTTCGCAAGATCAATGACAATGTATATGAAATTGATCTTCCAAGTACTTATGGTGTGAGTACAAGTTTCAACGTCACCGATCTGTCTCCTTTCTTTGGATTGGAAGAGTCGAGGACAACTCCTTTTCAAGAGGGGAAGGATGATGAGGACATCCCAGCCATCCGTAACCCGAGTGCATCGGTTACGTCGGCTGTGCTACTTACACCATTGGTTACGCCACAAGTTACACCAAGTCCAACTAAGGTTACACTTCAAGATGATGATAAGGAAATCTCAGCCATCCATAACCCGAGTGCATCGGTTACGCCAGTTGTGTCGCTTACACCATCAGTTACGCCACAAGTTACATCAAGCCCAACTAAGGTTGTACTTCAAGAGACAAGTGCAACACTGGTTACACCAAGCAAAGCCTTGAATACACGCACTCAAGCCTATGAAGGACCCTTTACACACAGTCGTGCAAAGTTACTCTAACAAGAAGTGCATACTTTCCTCGCTCGGTTAAGGTCATCTCCTTGTGCGAGACTAAACCATCCAAGACCACCAAAATTGGCAAACAGCTAGATAACAAAATAGGAAAGCGAGCTCGTTAATTTCCTTTGGGTAAACACTAATGTGTTTGCATGGCAATTGTTTGACATACCTTGGGTCTCTAGGGAAGTGATCAAGCACAAGTTGGCGGTTTAGCCTGGCACTTGACTAGAAGGCCAAAAGGTTTGACACCAGTTTTAGAAGAAGCCATCAGCAACGAGGTCACCAAGCAACTTGACACCAGTTTCATCCATGAAGTCATGGACTCGAAGTGGCATACCAACCCAGTGATGGTACGCAAGGCCAATGGCAAGTGCAGAATGCCCATCAACTACACAACTTGAACAAGGTATGTCAGAAGGATCCATTCCTACTCTGTAGTATTGATCAACTCGTCGACTCTATGTCTGGGTGTGAACTCCTAAGCTTTCTCATTGCGTACTATAGGTACCACAAAATTACCCTGGCATAGGAAGATGAGGAAAAAATAGCTTTTGTAAATTCTTCGGGTGTGTTTTGTTATGTTTGAATGCCATTTAGGTTAAAAAGTGCATGATCAACTTATTAGTGTAGTGTATAGTACACTTTGCATCCCCAATTGTGGAAACATGTGGAAGCTTATGTTGATGACTTTGTTGTCAAGACTAAAAATGCATCTATGTTGATATCTGATTTGGATGAAGCATTTTGTAATCTCCGAAGTGCCGGAGTGAAACTCAATCCTGAGAAGTGTGTGTTTGGTTGTTAGGGTTCATAGTCTGCAACCATGGAGATGAAGCGAACTCTTAAAATATCAGGGCAATTGAGCACATGTAATGCCCTTCATGCCTCAAGGTGGTCCAAAGGTTAGTGGGATGCATGGCGACTCTAGGATGTTTCATCTCATAGCTAGGTGAGAAAGGCTTGCTCCTATTAAAACTCCTCAAGAATACCAATCATTTCGAGTGGACGCTAGAGGTTGATGAAGCTTTCTAGCAATTAAAGGAATACATGTCTTCACCGCCAGTTTTGACAACCCCCAAGCCTGAAGAGGCTTTGTAGCTGTATGTGGCGGCATCCTCTCTCATTGCCAGCGTAGTGTTCGTATTAGATTATGACAGAGTTCGGTGGCCCATCTACTATGTGATTAAGGTGCTTCAAGTTGCCAAAACCCATTATCCTCAAGCTTAGAGGATGTTGTATGTGGTTCTTATGGTATGACGAAAGAACCGACACTACTTCTACTAGCACAACATTGTTGCGATCACATCATATCCATTAGATGACATTTTGCATAGCAAGGAAGCAGTTGGACACACAGCAAAGTGGTCAGTTGAATTGGGTGAGTTATCTCTTTGGTTTGTGCCCGGACATCAATCAAGAGTCAAGTCTTGCAAATTTTATTATGGATTGAACTCTAGCCACCCTAAAGAGCACCATGTGTCCTGGTCAGGAATACTGGACCATGTTCTTTGATGATTCCTTTTCATGGAGTGGTGCGGGAGTTAGTTTTGTTTTGATCTCGCCTACAGGTGAGCTATTGAGGTATGTTGTGTATTTACATTTTCCTGCCTCTAATAGCATCATAGAGTATGATAGACTCCTCATAGGTCTCCGGGCAGCCGCGACCATTGGCATCAAGTGATTGATTATCAAAAGTGATTCTCTCTTAGTGGTAAACCAATGGGGAAAGGATATCCAGTGCTTAGATTCTGCCATGGTGTTATACCTCACAGAGGTGCAAAAGCTATACCGATGTATTGATGGCATGAAAATTATCCATGTCCTATGACATGACAATAGCATCGCTGATGTGTTGGCCCATTGGCTTCTACTCGACTTCTAGTCCCGATTGGAGTCTTTGAAGAAAGTCTCACACAACCTTTCGCCTTGGTTAAAAACTCAAGTGATGAGGATGGTGCTCTTGTAAACACGGCAACCAAGGTAAGACCCCGCAAACCCCTCTACCTTAGGTGCAGCCCTCCAACAAGAACCCACTTGTTATAGAGATTGGTTTGATAATGGATTGGATGGAACATATCTTATCCTATCTCAGAGACCGAGTTATCCCTAATGACGATGCCTCAGCAGAGAACATAAATATATATTTGAAATAAAGTGAGAATTTAAATATAGGATCAACATGCCTAAAGGGATTTTAGATCTATATGACTTGCCTTGCAATAAAAGATCTTCAAATAGTCTTCTAGAACATTTCTAATGAACTTATGATCATTTGAAATGATGGAAACTACACGCTAACATGCAAAACGAGAAAAAAATACTAAGAAACTCCAAATAAAGAGTACAAATAAAATTCATAAATAGGTAGATCTTTAATTTATATAAATCATGAGACTTGAATGACCTCATTCTGAGTTCATGTGAATTAGTTATCAATTAAAGAAGTTTTAATTCAATTAAATCCTATAAAAAACATAAATGATTTATTGCATTCTATTGGATTTATTTTCCTACTAGAAAAGATAGATTATG
This sequence comes from Oryza coarctata, assembly GCA_030770085.1. Lineage (NCBI taxonomy): Eukaryota > Viridiplantae > Streptophyta > Magnoliopsida > Poales > Poaceae > Oryza > Oryza coarctata. The sequence goes on from CM061466.1 coordinate 17,485,401, forward strand.
ACATCAACGAGGAGAGAGGAGATGCTAAGGTCACTGAGATGAAGCTGGTTGGTCTACCATGGATTCAGTCCACCGAGAGAGTCCATAGTAATCCACAGGGATGGATGGCTAAGATTGCTTTGTCTGGGTTGATTGAGATCGAACATCATTGATTGAACTTGGACAAAAGCTGCCATGCAAGCGCATACGTGTTTGGCCACACAAGCAAGGAGAGAGGAGCTGGCACTGATGAGGCAGCCATGTGGATGGCCACATCGACACATCAGCTGATGAGCATGGGATCGGTGGCTCATGGAGAATGACGGTGCTCTAGCAAGAATGAAGAGAAGCACAACAAGGAGCATGAGATGGTGATCCTTACTAGCCTGAACGTAATGAGAAACAACAGCACGAAGAGGTTGGCGATGAGCTTCTAGTGGCAGTGCCCTTTGGTCCACGGCGACAACAAATTTTGGTGACATCTAGGCAAAGAAGAGATGCGACCAGGTTTTGTCTCATCACTGTGATGCTAAAGGAGGAGACAACATAGTCCAGCGATAGCGGGAATAGTGGCAAGCGGCGATCAAACCTAGCAGCGGTGGTGAAGAGAGAAGGGGTGCATAGAGAGGCAACTAGAGCATGGGAAAAACTAGAGAAAAGGGTGGAAACATGATGCTATATATAGACAAAGGAGAAGGGGTCCAACACGGATAGGGTGGGATTAGGTAACAGAAACCCTACGGTTTATCCTATGTTCACCACGAAAGGATAAAGCTCGATTCTATGTTGATTCCACACAATTTGGCTCTGAATCTTAGGGGAAACTGAAGAGAAGGATAAGGGGATTATTTGCCCTCAACTAATTTGGCCAAATCACAAATGGTTGTTCCCAGTCAAGTGGGATTGCATGGAGGTGGCATCAAGATGAATAGGGACTCCAGTCCGGAGGATAAAGATGCGCCCAACATGTGGGCCTCACGTGTTGGTGATAGAAGGCGACAAGCTATGATAGATGGCCTAACGGCTCATGCCTAGAGTTGGTTCGCAGCTAGGTTGGTATGTTAACACGGAAAGCTAGCTAAGTATAGGAGGCAAGCCAGGCCAGACGGAGGTAGGTCAAAGGGAAGGGGTGGACTATGTGGGATGTAGGACAAAAAAAGGGGCGGCCAAAGGAAGGGAGAGAGAAGCCTGCGAGGAAGGGAAAGACGAGATAGCTTTGGCTAGGCCTAGAAAGAGAAAGGATCGGGAGAAATATTGGGTCAAACACAAACCCAAGACTTGGAATGGATTTTAATTAGATTTTTAATTTATACAATTGCTAAAATATTGTTTCATTTATTAAAAATACTTTGCATACTCAAATAATTACATGAAAAATCCAACAAATATTTGTGCATTCAAAGTATTTAAAATTTTTTATCTAGGGTAGATTGATGTTTAAATTTTCATAGATTTTTATTCAATTACTTTCTTTAATTATTAAATAATTTACAAAAATTACTTTTCATAGCAATTTATAATTAGGCAATTTTTAGGGTGTAACATGGCATCAACGGATACACCTTTTACACTATCAAGCAAGATGATAAAAGTATCATGCAAAATAGTATGTGGGGTACACATAGAAGCAACTAATGACCAACTTGAGTGTCATGACGAGTACTACGATAGAATAGAGCAAATTTCAGAGTTGTATGTGAAGTTCAAAGTGTTAGTGTTTCATTGTCGATGGGGTGATCATCGTACAGTTAAAGTTGATAAGGAGGGCTTCGCAATTGTTAATCTTTCGAAGAACGCATAAAAGGATGAACTATTTGTTCTCATAAAACACATTGTGCAAGCCTTCTACATAACTAACCTGGAAAATAAGAAGCTCCATGTTGTTTGTGAAGGAAAAAGAACAAATATCAATGTAGACAACATTGTACATGAGGAAGATTATAACCACTATGTCCATGGCATTGAAGTACCTCTAGAAGAAGAAGATGGGGTTGCACATGCAAGGGCCGACCATGAGGAAGGAATATATATGTAAGTAAAGCCTATGAATTGTTTTCCATCATCTGTGTAATTAATGTGAAACTATGGCCAAGTATGGTTAAATTATATTTTATATGTGAAATTTTGGGAATGGAAAATTACATTTTATATGTGTATAAATCTTTTGGGTAAAAAATGGTAGAAATTACTATTTAAATTTGTAAAAGAAATAGTGAATGAGGATAAAAAACAATTATACTCAATGTTCATCAAATACACTTGTGACATGCTTACAAGTTGCATCCCTTCACATACAACTCAGCCATGATAGCCTACAATATGCAGCCCATTAGGCGTAACTCATATGTGATGGGCACCGAAGTAGAGCCCATCATAGGAGTTTGACCGGTTACTAGGGTTGGACCTCGGCTTTACCAAGATAACCCTAGATCTAGATCCACTTCACCTCCATGATCCTCCCTATCGCCACCATCCAATGATGTTGATTTCCATAATGCTCTCGCACACCCCGGCCTCCCCAAGCACGAACACCGCTTCCCAAAGCAACAACAACCCCTTCCCATGTGTCGGCCATGACATTCCTAGCCTCCATGAGCCTTCCTAAGCATTGGCTGCTACCTCCCTGAGCACCAACATTGCCTCCCCGAGTGCCGACCTTTGCCTACGTGACCACAGATGATGCCTCCTCAAGTGCTAGCCACTGCCTTAATGACCATTGGCGTTGCTTCGCTGAGCATTGGCTACTGCTTTCCCATCCACCACACCACCCCTCTGAGCACTAACCGCCACCTCCCCACCTGTTTGAGCTCTTCTCCCCAATGCTTGTGAATTTTCTATGAATGTTTAGGGTTGCATTGAGATATTTGTGAAATTTTTAGAATTGTTTACAAAATGTTTAGGACTTCTTTAGGATTGTATTGACATGTAAAATGCTGAAGATTATATTGAGATGTGAAAGAAAATTTTTACGAATGTTTAGGAAATTTTTAAGAAATCATTAAGATTTTTGTAAAATTTTTAGAATTGTTCACACAATGTTTAGGAAATTTTAAGGAATGTATTGATATGTGGAATGTTTTGGAATGCATATGAAATGTTTAGGAAATATATAGAAATTTTTAGGATTTGTCTTGCTCTATGATGAATTGGATCCATAAGATATGTTGCATTTCTAGTCTACATACCACCTTTAGATTTAAATTAAGTATATATTCCAATGCGTTACATAACGAGTGAAAGAATAGGGTCACAAATGCTATCACTGGTGTCTTCGTCGATGACAAGATGCATCATGGCCCTTCTTCTTCTTCTTCTTCTTCTTCTTCTTCTTCTTCTTCTTCTTCTTCTTGCGTACATCTGCCCATTTTGTAACACTTTAGTATCCAAGTCCAAAATTTGCAACATATCTATATGATATACCAATTAACTACCTGTCAATCTAAGAGCATTTTATGGTTTACCCAATGATTACTCACAATGCTGTAATTTAATGATGTACACTACTAAGTTGTAATGATATGGTTGTATTATAAGTAGAAATGTCAGAACATTAGAATGTCTCCATGTCATCTCGAACTAGTGGAGTGACATCAAGTCAAAACCCTAGAACATATAATAGACTGCTAGATGTAAAATTGACGATCATAGACGTGAACGATAGTGGTAGACTTACCATGCTTAGGACTGTCATCTCCAAATGGTCCAAGAGTTGTGGTTGTATCACAAGAGTCTACTTGGGGATCCTACACAAAGACAACGACCATGTCCCAAATGCAGAGAAAGAATTAGCTTGGGCATGGTTGACAGAGAAGTTCGAAAAACTGATCAAAAATGCGCAAGACATTCTAGCAGGTGGAACACTCTTGGAAAAACCTCAAGTGCAATCTTGTCCAAGCATTTGTCATGCCATTGAGTAATTGTACACTATTTGAGGAGTACCCTAGATAACTTTGGCATTGTCGGAAGACTTCTACACTTTGAAGACCACTATGAAGTTCCTAGAAATTGCTAAGGCACATAAGCCACTACAAACTAAGAACGAGCACCCCACACTGACTTGGCATGGCAGGATACATCGGGAAGGAAGAAATATGAGCTAGGGAGGATGAAGCTATAAGGGCAGCAAATAGTGCTCCTACATTCAGTGATATCCCTAAAGTACAAGCTCGGAACTAGGCTAGAGTAAGGGGTAAGACCATGTCATGTTTCTCAAGAAAATTGATCGTGTTGTCTATCAGCAACTCGTGAGTTTCCTTAATCCTTAATGCACAAATGCTACTCATTGCATCTTCTACTACATGTAGATAACAATTTTCCATAAAATATGTAGCTAAAGTTGATTTCCAAACAATCTTCATAAAGTGAAGTTGAGTGGGCGCCATGCAGGCATGACGATGCAATGAGGAAGAGGCACTTTGGAAACTGTTAACGCCAAAATTTGGAAAGCCCAGCGATAGATTGGGAAGACAATCGGCTGAAGCGCAAAAGTGTCCAATTGCTATAGGAAAGAAGCCGATCAGATTGAGGCAAGGAAAGACTCGGTCTCAGAATAAAAGATTATCCAGACAAGATCGAGTTTGAGGAGGAGCCATGGTTCATGGTAGGCTAGTCTATCCTATCTTATATGGATAGGAGGATTTAGTTAGTTAACTTCCATAGAGATATTTTCCTTTATTTTTGTTAGGAAATAATGTCCGATGGTTATTGTAAACGCGTCGGACTCTATAAATCTAGGGTGTAAATATAGACCCCTAGAAATTAGTAATCATCAATCCCTCGATCAATACAACCTCGGCGTATCGCCACCCTAGTTTATCTAGGCTTTTACTGATGTGGTGTGGCTCTCGACGCGGGGCTGCATCGGTTAAGTTCGATCTCCAGCGAAAGGGGTAAGTCCTACCACTATCTTGATATGTCTCGCTCTGTCTAAGGTTGCATCGGTTAGGTTCGACCTCTTAGGCCAATAGGATATATCGCATCATGTCCGTGCAGGATCTATCAGTCTATCAAGCTCTCTCTACCATCGTTGGTCTTGTGCTGCATCGTTAGGTTCAACCTACGAGGCTGCCGATGGTAGAATGAGCTTTAGGCCTATGGTCTCAGTACGGCGTTTCATCCAAAAGATATGTCCGCGCCGGAACCCGGCACCAGCACACTAATGCCTAAGACATATGCGTAGCTCTATTGCAGGCCGATCGGCTTCTCTCCGTGGCTCGAGGTACGCGCACCGGGGCTGTGGATTCACGTCGGCTCTGGCGCGACGGTGTGGGTGCGGGCGTGCCAGTCAATTTGACCCTGCAATTGACAAGGAGATGAGGCAAACGGGTCAGTCGGACGATAGGCGGATACGAGCCCTCGCTATCGGCTGGCTACCGATAGGATGGAGTTAGTCATCGGCCGCGTCCGAATGGCTCCTGCTATCGGTTGGTGGCCGATAGGAATCAGGGCGCGCTTCCTAGGGAGCCAATGCAGGCGTAGATGGAAGTCGACGAAGGATACGATGCCTCTAGGTGTAACGGATGCAAGGCCCTGATCCATCGGCTGCAGAGCCAATGGAGGCACGGGATGGAGATGGCAGCATGAAACCTGTCACCTGCCGTGATGACACCACTGGCACTAAATCTAGAAGATCAGACCTAACTGAGACAGTACAAGAACGAGACCAAAGGCAATGGGACGATGGACACTGGATAGAACGTGTTGAAGTAAGGGCGAAGCAAACCCATCGGCTAGCTGAGCCGATGAGTGGACGTCTCTCTAAAGACGGTGCGCATCGGCTGGAAGGCCAACGCGCTTGGCATGGCACTTAAAAGAAAGTCTCTGAAGACCTGGTGCGTATCGGCCGAGGAGCCAATTCACCGGGCATGATGTTCAACGTACAAATAACTCATCGGCTAACACTTCGATGAAACGACGTACTGAGACCTATAGACCTAAAGCTCATTCCACTGTCGATAGCCTCGTAGGTCAAAACTAACCGACGCAGCATGAGAACGACGACGACAGATAGAGCTTGATAAACCGATAGACCCTGCACGGATGTGATGCGATACATCCTATCGACCTAAGAGGTCGAACCTAACCGATGCAACATTAGACAGAATGAGACATATCGAGATAGTGGCGAGACTTACCCCTTCATCAGAGATCGGACCTAACCGATGCAGCCCCACGTCTAGAGCCAAACCACGTCGGTAAAATCCTAGAAAAACTAGGGTGGCGATGCGCCGAGGTTGTATTGATCGAGGGATTGATGATTACTTATTTCTAGGGGGTCTATATTTACACCCTAGGTCTACAGAGTCCGATGCATTTACAACAACCATCGGACATTATTTCCTAACAAAAATAAAGGAAAATATCTCTATGGAAGTTAACTAACTAAATCCTCCTATCCATATAAGATAGGATAGACTACCCTGCCGTAAACCACGGCTCCTTCTCAAACTCAGTATTATCTGGATAATCTTCTATTCTAGGACCGCATCTTTCCTTGTCTCAATCCGATCAGCTTCTTCCCTATAGCAATTGGGCACTTCTAATCTATCGCTGGGATTTCTAAATTTTGGCATTAACAGAAACATGACTTGCCCTACTCATCATGGCGCTTGGAAACCCAAAACATCCTGGCCGAACAAAAGGTATAGGCTCGGAGGTACCTTGGAAACATGGCTTGCCCTAGTATCGTTCATAATATAGGAAACAATGACTATCAAAACAAGACAAGCAGATCTAGTTTATGGAACAACTGAGGAAAGAGGTGAAGGAAGAGCTTACTCACAAAATGACCATAATGTTTGAAGGGTGGGACACCTGAAGCTTGAGATGCAAATATGTGATGGCATCACACCTCATGTACCCTAGCTAACCCACCTTAGCCTCATGTGGATGTGAGCCCCACACAACAATGGAGTAGATGTGTGTCCATAAGGTTGGCTCATGATCCAGTCCCAATACCATGCACGGTCAACTACATATAGCTAACTCATATAATACAAAGCTACTACTTAATGAGCCATGTATTAAAAGTACATATGTACTAACATGTTTTTCAACTATAGGATGTAGCCAATGGCATCCTACAGGATAGGGCCACACCGACATTTTTGTTGGATGCCACCAAGGGCCTAACTTACAAATCCACTCTAGATTAGAAGGTACATGGGACAAACCTCTTCGATAGATATGCAAAGGCACTAGTCAATGTGGTTAAAGACAATTGGGTCAATTGGCTGCTTCAAGTCCTACCAACCAATGAGATTCTGACTTTGGGGAATGCACGCAAGACCTTCATACAATGACCTAAGTCAGATATAGTCATAATGATGACTCCTCATCCAACTCTAGTGATCAATATGTCTCCACCCCATCAATCTCATCTGGTGATTGAGGCTCCACATGGTCCCGTTGTGATAGAATTGTTATAACTTGTGGCTGAATTAATGGGCTAGGGCAATATACCTTTTACCTTGATTTTGATTAAGACTATTCCCAAGGCCAATAGTTTCCCACCAATTGGCAAGAAAATCTAACATGGAAAGGAAAAGAGGAATGGTAAGAGGATGGCGAAGTAACTACAAACAGATAAGCTATCCTTGGCCCCTATGTAGCTACAGCTTGGTCAATTCATGCTAGGCATGCCCTGGTGAATGACAATGTATTAGCTCTAATGGGTATTGCATGCCAATAACTACACAAAAGGTACATGGAGATGAAAAACTCCAATAGGAAGAATAGGGAATCCTTTGTAATTGACCATCATGGACATGATCCGTTACTATCCAGTCCAGCACATATTATTATAGCCTTCGATGATCTCTTTAGGCTACGTGTGGTAGACATGGGGTTTATAAAATGTTTCTCCTTGTAAGTGTACATGGCTATAATATGTTCTGCTGAATATTCATATTCATATTGCTCTAATATCTCTTCAATCTCTTTAGCTTGTGTTGGAAGGGGTCCTAGACGATGGGTAGCTAGGTTAGTTTCCTTGATCCATCAATTATCATAAGACCAACCGGAACACCAAGCTACCTTTTGTCATCAATTATGTCAACCAATACTAATGGACCCACCAAGATAATGAATACATAATGTGTGCACACAATCAACAGTAAGGACCTAGGAATCCTAAGTATTTTCTTTCAATATTTCATTCTATTATTTGCATTAAATTCAAGTATCTTATGGCTACATGCCCATCGTGCATATTCTATTGGTGATAGTTTTAAAATGGAACAGTGTTTACTATCTTAACTGCAGCAAGGATGGCCTATACGACTGTAATCCTCTATCCACTGCATTAGACGTCACATGGGCACCATATGTCTAAAAGGGAGGCAGCCCAAGATGTTAAGGACTCCCTCAATCATCACTTTGACTTCAAATGTGAGTAATAGGTTAGGGATCAGTGTGGTTTCCACATGTGCCACAATATGGCTGCATTAATGAAATAGATGATCGGCTCGAATCCTGAGGTTTGTGCTCACAAGCGCATCTTGTTTATAAATACTGATATTAGTCTTCAACACGTACTAACTATAGTCTTCTTTAACAAAAAAACACACAAAGAAATTTTAGGCCATCAACCCTCCTACTATTAGAGGTTAAATTGCTGGATTTGTGCTTGCAAAAATCCTAAACAAAAGAAGGAAGCTTTTGTTTGAAGTAGATGCTTGAAATGTTATTGATTAATTTGAGTGTTGTAACATACAGTTATTCTTTCTATATCTTAGACAACATTTATGTCTTATATGCACTAACATGATAGCACTCCTTCAACATTGTATGAGCAATAAGTTTGAGGCAGCAAATATATGTGGTTGTGGCTATATATGTGGTTGTGGATACATGTCCTTGTTATATTTGCATGTGGATATTTGTTTATATGTGAATTAGATAAAATATGTGATTGTGAGCATGTGAATATGTATGTATGGATGTGAACATGTTGTGGCTGGATCTAGGGATTTTCTAGGTTTTTTCAAAGAGCATGGCTAGCAAATTCTTGAGGCTAGAAAAAAAATATTTTTTTAGCAAACAACCATATCATTGTTGGGTGACAACTAAAACCCATCACAGATAAGGATGGCATTTATACCCCGTCAAAGAGCAAGTCATCTGTGGTAGGCTTGGAAATACCACTCATCACAAGTCAAGGAGGTCAATCTTATCACTGACGGGTGCTATATGTAGCCTGTCACAGGTGTCTCATACCACTGATAGCCCTTATAGATAAGGTTTAGTCCTCATTGACTACTCATATGTACGATGGCTCTACTTGTCGCTAATGACGGTCTAGGCCCATCAGTGGTAACCACGATCGACGTAGTGAAAGAAAGTGGCATGAAATAAAACAATTCACATCCGTAGTGGCATATTACGAAAGTCATGCGAATTGGGTGACAAATCCTTAAATGAGTGCAAATTGAGGGGGATGTTGTCAAATATCTCATTTTCCATTGGTTAATGCTGAAATTAGTAGCAAACGTAGCTAGCCAATAGTTATTGCAACTAACATAGAGAAATTGTCTCTATGAAAATAATCCCTCTCAACAATCTAAGGGGGATAAACTTGGTCAACTACTACACAAACAAAAGACACAAAACATCCATGTAACAGGAGTCATTTACCTCATTGGTGGTGTTGGTGGCATCAAGCCGGGCGCCGATGGAGGTATGGGCAATTAAAAGTGCATCTAGGCTCCTAATTAATTTCAGTGATTAATGAAAAAAAATTTATTGAAAATGCGTTCTAAAGATAGTCATTCAATATGTGTGGATATCAGTTTTTGGAGAATCGTCTATGTTGAGTTGAATGGACGGCGATAAAATATGGTAAAATATAAGGATTTTGCTTTTGAGTCATAGGAAAAGCCATGCAATAAAGGGGATATCACTTTGAATCTAGGGTTAAAAATTTAGTGCTCAAAACCTTTTTAAAAAGTGTCTCTTCAAAACATGTTGAAGTTCTACATTCTTTCAACCTATCAGAAATTCTAAAACTGTGTCAAGACATTCGAAATGACCTAAGATGGTTCCATCAAGAAAAATAACGGAATTTTTTGTTAGGTGCTATCGAAATTTCTATAATGAATACCATTGCCCTTGTTGAAGTAAATATCAGAATTTCTGATATGACTTCGGATATTCTTATATGTGTTACAACACTTCTATTGAGAAAAATAATACAATATCCAACGAGTCTTATGGGAATATCTAATATATGAGTTGATGGCTAAGTTGGAGTTTAATCCTTGCACTAGTTAGAAATTCTGATGACTACTATTAGAATATCTGATATGAGAAATCTCAGCCTTCAACGGCTGGATTTTGTGTGGTGCTATAAATAGCTCCCACCCATCCCCAAGGCAAGCTGCTAGTTCTATTATAAACTTTTGAGCCTTAGCTTTGAGCTTCACTCTCTCACACTTTGAGCCCTCCTTTCTTCCAAACATTTTCCATTAGATCTACTTGTTTTGAATCTTGTGTGAATGGATTTGTTTTGGAAGATTTGGTGCTTGGTGCATTCTTCATTCATTTTGAGCACTAGCATTTCAACCCTAAATAGTTCTTGTTGTATCTATTACTTTTATAGTTGAAGACTCCTAGACGGCTAGGTGTCATCCTCGAGCCACCAATTTGATTATGATGCACCGAGAAAAGTTTATGAAGGCCGAATATTGCCTTCGCAAGGAAGAGGAGGAGTGTATTTGTACAAGCTAAAGATAAAAGGATTAACGAAGACCCGACTCTTTATGAGCTTCTCAATAGAGAGTAGAATACTCTTAAGGATTCATACTTTGGGAACAAGACTACATATGAACCTCGGTGATATTTCTTCAATCCTTTACATCACTTATTGTCTTGCTTAGCTTCTTGTTGCCGTAAGTAACTAGCTAATATTTGTGCATATACTCTTGTGTTAAATTTAGTTGTTTATTGTTCTCGGTGCTTAGTTCCCTCTGTTGTCGCTGTGCAGATTGGAAATTATGATAGTGTCTATCGGAACTTCCAACAACTTCAGAATATCTGATACATCGAATATTCCAACAATACTTTTAGTTTTTTCTTTGCTTTAAACTTTTAAATCACCTATTCATCTCCTCTAGTCTTTCCCTCTATGCCTTAAATGATTCTTTTAGATGTAGCATAGTCATCCTAAACAGAGACTAAAATCGGGTGGCAATTCATGGTAACGCCGTGTTCGTGGATGGCGCCGAGGGCTAAGGATGACAATTGTACTATGGGCGATGGTAGGTGAAGCGTGAATAAGCAGGATTGGACAGTGTTGTGGCCGTACACAATGGAAAGCGATTTATAGTAACGCTATGGGCAACAGGGGATCAGCAGCGAGGCCTGAGATGTGAGAGCATTCTCTAAAGTAATTTCAATTGTAGAATTATTATGCTATTTATTATGCTAAATTGCAAAAAATACATCAGCATTATCCAAACTTACTCTTTGAATTTGGTCTTGTTTTCGGCCTGATTAGAATCACCTGGAAAGTACCTATTTTGATTACTTAGCTGTACCTGTCCACATCGAAGAGTCGACTACATTTTACAATGTCCTACGTCAATGCCAAATTTACAATACAAAATGGATTAATTAATGTTAGCTACTACAGAATGAGCTTGCTATTTTTTGTCCAGCATTTATCCGTCTGTTGTACCTTGGTTTTTAGCCTTTTTCTTAATGATTGGACTGGCAGATTGTTTGCCGGGATTTTACCTAGTTCTTCTCTTATTTTTGGGGTTTAGAGCTCCAATACCTGCCACGTTGTTGTGATTGACTTCAGTTCTGACACTACTGGTAGTTTCAAGATAATGAAGATAAAACTTAAAACCTCAATCAGGATGCAGGAATCAAATGAGGCCTTGTTTTTATTAACCCTAAAATGTTAACTTGTACATGAAGTCACCTGCTGATTTCTGTGTTCACCTAATGGTATTAATTCCCAGGCATCACTTAGTTTTGCTTTAGATAAAATGCGAACTCTTTTTTTTTGCTTGGTTGTTTCTACAGTCTACATAGAATGCTCAGTATGTTTTGCATTGATGTCATTAACACTTTGTTTTTTTGATTTGAGGAAGACACTGTATAGCCATACTCCAATGTTGTATAATTTTCAAGTTCTCATAGTTGCTAATGGAAATTTGCATCATGTTGTACTGTTCTTTTCTATGGCGATTTTGTACGGATAAATTCTTCCAATTCCCCTAAATTATAGTTAATTCATTCCCTCACTACTTATTATCTCAATGACTTACGGGTCTAGGGCACACATGTTAGCGAAACATCAGTGGAAAACAAGTGATTGTGAAAAAATTTCGATGGAAAATATCTATTTGGATTTGAGTAAATAGTAAATTTAGTTTATCAGGTTAAACTAGATTTGTTTTTAGATGATCTTGTGTCAGTATGATAGAGTTTTTCATTAATGTAGTAGTGCGTCTTTTTCATATGAAATGCAGTTGAAATTCCAAAGAATTTTCATTTTATTCTTGATCTTAAGGTACTAGGTATTCTTCCGCCTCCGGTCAAATATTGTGTTGCTTCCTGAATCTTTCATGTTATGGCAAGTATGCAGTGCATCGTCATTAGTTTCACCATTGCATTACCTGTTTCCTTGTGTATCATATCAACGTCAGGAATCCGACTTTAGTGAATCTGGACACAACATAAGGCCAATATCCACGTATAATATACTGTTTTTAATTCTAGCTTGAGAAATAAGTACAGACATTATAAATTGAACAAAGGAAGCATAAGCAAAAGAGGTTCCAAGATCAGTAGTTACATGTTCGAGAATTCGCGGTGCATTGCCAGGGAACAGAGATAACGTGTACTGAATCACCCTAGCAATAGGAAATTCAATAGGATTACAAATGCACCCATGTCCAGAAAATCATAAGCTCAATCTTGTTGGCCTTGCTGGTGCTGCGCCGCTTGGTGTGGCGCCAGCCTTGGAGCCAGAGGCAGTGGTAGCTGCCGTACGTTTCTCTAGTGGTGATGGCCGTGGTCTTGCCAATCTTGGTGATAGAGTTGACAAGCTTCTGCTGCTGTCTTTCATGAGAATGGGATGGTTCTTTGTAGTCCTGGATGTTCTCGGCGACAGAGAGCGCCCATTCATGGAGGATGGGGAACAGGTTGACTCGCCGAATGATGCACGGCGAGGAATCCTCGTCGGCGTTGATGTGACTAGCTGAGTCGCTAGCAGAGCGGCTGATGATGCTCTGTTGACTTTGGAGCTGACCAAAGGTGATCTTCTTGGTGGCGAAGGAGAAGCTTGAGTTGAGGAAGAAGACGCAACCTTAAGCAGTACTGGTGGCAAAGGAGATGCTCGTGCCCGAGGTGAGGAAGAAGACGCAACCTTAAGCAGCACTGAGCTTGGATGATTTGGCTTCATGCTAGGGAGTGAAGTCATATTGCTCCTGTTTGGTGATGATGATGAAGTAGCTGTCGGTGTTTGCGAGATTGCTGGTGATGACAGGGATTTCTTCAGAACCACTTTTGGCCAGGGGGATTCGGTTGACGCCGCTGTCGCCTCTTGTTTTGCTTCCCCTCCAGTTGTTGAGTTGCCAGATGCAGGAGTAAGTGATTTCATGGCTGTTTCTATGGGTCTAAGGCTATCTTTGCTGCCTTCTTGATTTAACCCTTGCCTAGGAGGGCTTTGTGGACTCATTTGAGTGATCAAAGTTGCTGGTTTTGTCTCTGTGGTGTTTTCAATTGCATCATCTTTTTGGACCGTTGTTTCTCCTGTTTCTTGATGTGAACTATTCTCCAAATTTGTTTTAGAAAGAGTTGGAGTTTTTGTTGCTTGAGCTGTTCCATGATTCGATTTAATTGCATTACCATGTTGCTTGCGAGGAATTGGGCCTGTCTTTGCTTGAGCCGTACTATTCTTACAACTAGAAGTTGCAATGAGGATTCCCTTTTGCAAGGTCTGCATAAGGAGCATCTTTCCCTTTGAAGGTTTCTTAACATCTGGCCCAATGTCTGGTTTCTTCGCTTTCCTCTTAATGATAGGAATGGCAGATTGTTTGCTCAGATTTTGCCAAGTTCTCCTCTTAGGCTGGGGTTTCAGGGCTCCAATACATGCCATGCTGTTGTGATCGACTTCAGTTCTGACACTACTGGTAGCCTCTTCCTGTATGCAGGTTTCTTGCGCTTGATGTATCTGACACTACTGGGGTTTCTGACCCCTTGTTCAGGTACCCTTTCAATTCTGCTTTCTTGCAAGTATGTCGCTGTGTCTGGATTTGGGTCTTTACTCATGAGAAGTGTTGATTGGACAGCATTGCTGCTTTCATCTTGTTGATTGCCTGTTTCCTCTAAGCTTTCTTTGCTTTCTCTAGTAACGTCACCTTCAGTCATAAATCTGACCTCAGTGCCACTGCCATTGCTTCCCTTCCCATCTGAGCTGCAACTAGCTGTATCTGACAGTTTGTTTTCCCCATCCTCGTCATGCTGTTCATGATGCTTCGAGTTCGAACCTGAGTCGATCGAGATCTCGTCAAAATCATAAAACTCCTCTGCACTCCCATCATGGCTGTCGCCTAGCATTTCGGCTGTATGACTATCAATGTCCGATACATCCACCTCTGAGAAGAACCCCTAGCTCACCATCAAGGACATACGCTTGTCATTTTAAACTTTGTCTCAAAATGCAACCGTAAAGTACTGAGCATGCATGTATACCACGATCTTGAAGTCCTCTTGGAACCTCTCCCTTGTGCGGTTCCATGGCAGATCAATGTCATCCAGGGTGAGCACCATCATGTTGGACTCTACAAAGCAGGTGTTGAACATGATCCTGAACATGGCCTCCTCCTCATCTGTGTTCTCGCCGACGTGGGCGCACTCGACGACGACATCTCCTCGCACTTGACACTCGATGTTAGCTTTTACCACCGCACTTTTCGCCTGCGAAACACCATGAACATCCATGATGGTCAGAGCATGTCAAAAAAGTAGTGACCATGAAACTGTTAGGCCAAACAGCAGAACTGAATTGATCAATTGACAAATGAAGAGCTGTTTTAAGGTGCTCCCCCTTACCCATAGGGTGGTAAGAGCAAACAACAAATCCTAGCGATTGAATTTTCATTTGCTTTATAAGTAAAAAAATATTTTTAATTTTGAATTAATTACTCACAGCATAAAAGAAAATCATCAGTGGCCATAATTTCCCTTTCTAAATATAAGCATGCATGCAAGAAATTAGAGCTGCAGTTTAAGCTGCAACGTTGCTCGAGCCATTTGAATGGACCTTCACGTCCATGAATTTGAATATTATTTTGTTTGGTTATTCAAATTGGGCTAGCAATAAAAAGTTCTGCGAAAGTGAAGGTAGGGAATACAATTGAAATGAGTCAAAACGAATATATACTTTAAAAATCTCAAATTCAGGACAAGCAAAAGAAATTATGTACTGTTTAGGTTTCAAATTATTTGAATTTTTTCATAAGCACTTGAATTCTTTATATTCTGAATGTTCACGTCCTAATATCAAATTTCTTATGGGATTTGATCATAAAATTTAAAGAGTAAATTGCGCATTGGTTAGTTATTTTTCCCAAGGTTTCATCTTGTACCCCCTTTAGACAACAGTTCATTTTGGGCTGGGTTTCGTACAAAAAGTTTCAGTTTGGAGCGGTGGCTCACATGTCGGTGAGATTTGGAAATAAACGGAGGAGCGGGGCGGGACGCCTGCGCGACGGCCGGCAGCAGGCAGTCGACGGTGGCTGCGAGATGGCATATGCCAGCACGACTAGGTACGACCGTGTCCACCGCGGCTTGTCCTTGAAGAACATGAACCGGCTGATCACGCCGCCCTGTCCGGGAGAGGCGCGACGGACACGTACGGGACGCTCTCCCTCGTCGTCAACACAGGATCCGATCGAGCTGTGGCCTGGTACCTCCTCAAGGCTGCCTCAAAGATGCTAGCTTGTCGAAGGCATCCGTCGTAGCATAGCAAGCCCAGTGATATATGGCTGCCGCGCCGCGCCGAGCGTCCGAGCAGCTGCTTGAGCGAGTGCCACGCCACGCCGCCGTGCACGCCCGCGCAGCTGGGTGGGCGCCCCCCACGACACGGAGCTCGAGTGTCGCCATGATGATGAGACACGCAGCAGCCATACGACGACATAGGATGGGGCATGATGGTTTGCCTTAAATAAATCAACCGTTACTGAATTTTAAATTTTAAAATTAAAAATTTTTAGATAGTTTTTTTTCAACATTAACTTTTAACTTACTAAAAACATATATATATATATAAGTTTTAGTTATAAATTATCTTACGATTAGTAATAGGTTGTTTTGGCTTTTAATCAGTTTTGGCCATTGATGATATGCAGCAGCGTGATGGGGATCGCCGTCCTTCCTAGCTCACCCCCATTGCCTGCCCTTACCCGCAATGCCTGACCAGAGACAGCAGCAGCAGTTGCGGCAGCAAGGTCGTGCATGCCTATTAGGGAGCAGAAGATGACTGCTCACAGGGATAAGCCGAGCTCGTTGACCCTGCCCAAAGTGCAATTCTTGGCGAAACTGTTTAGTCCTAGTCCAATGTGATTCACTGGTAAAAAAAGTATTCCATTGCGAAATTTACTCAAATTTTAAAATTTGTCATATGTATATATATATATATTATATGCGAAGTACAAATTTTAAAATTAAGTACTTTTGTACATCTTAATTCGAATTTAAAAATATAGCAACTGAGGTTATTGAGTTAATTACTTAATACTATATTAGCCACAATACCTTTTTACAGTAGATTGAAGCATTTATCTCTTTCCTTTTCAGTGTTCTATTACCACGAATGAGGAAAGACTAATGATATCCATTGGAGCACAGTAAAAATCCACAAAAGAATCATCACCTGGTTGTACTGCCTGAAGTGCTGCTTGATCCTTGGTGTGGTGAACAAAATCTTGGGTGAAGCATCATCGGCCCGATCGCCGTCGTCGTCGCGGCGACCATGAACTCGGACAACCGGTCTGCATCCCGCATTGCCATCAAAATCTGGAACAGGTCTGAGGATGAGGCAGTCCAAGATGAGGGGTGGTGGTTCATGCCTTGCCATCCCCCTGAGAACGCCCCTGAGCCTTGTCACATACTGCTGGTACCTCAGGTGAGAGGGCCGTGGATCCAGGGCCAAGCCGGCGGCGAGAAGCGCCACCGGTTCACTGCCGTACACATCCGCCAGAGTTGTCGTCTCCAGCTCCGGCGGCGCGGGCTCTTCCATGTACACCAGAAGGCTGGCCATGGCGAGCGCGAGCGCCGGCCACGCGCCGCGGTCGCAGCGCATGAGCAGGACGTTCCGCTGGCCGTCGGTGACCAGCCAGTCGACGCAGGCACCGAGGAGCGCGCGGGTCGTGGCGAGGGGGAGCAACGGCGCGTGCCGGTAGCACGGGTAGTCGACGACGGCGGCGACGCCGTGCCGCAGGAGCGCGTCGACGTCTCCGGGGAGGAGGGAGCTCTCTCCAGCGAACAGGTTGAGGAGCATGAGGGAGGCGTCGGGCGGATGGCAACTCTTGAGCTGGATTACGGTGCTGATCAGGTGATCCTTGCGCGCCTCCTCGTCGTCGTAGTCGTCGTCCACGAGTGGCTCCGTCGATAAGCACGAGTTGAACACTGCAATCGAAACAAGTCGTGATCAAATTGATCATCAGCATGCACACCTTACCTCCCAAGTTTGTAAATTTACGCTTTCATTTAGAAGAATAGGAGAACAAGTTCATTCTTTGCTTGATCGATCAGTGCGGGCACGTACTGTAGACCCGTTCGGAGATGCAAGACAAGCCATCCATGGCCTTGCGAGCGAAGAGCTTCCTCAGCAGCGCCATCAATTACCAACGAGAGGATGAATCGGTGATTGAGTTAAATAAAGGGTTTTTTTTCCCTGAATTGGTTGTGGTCTTCAGGATGGGAAGGGAAGCTGCCGTGCAGGGGTGGAATTAGAAGAAGATGACAAGCTCTTACATGGTCAGCTAGCTGGGCTTGAACGGGCAATCGGAAGAAGTGGTCTGATGTGGGAAATCCCCTGCCTCTTATGTGCCATAATATATATTAATATATATGTTGCCGCCTTTCTAAAATTTTGTGCTGTTGCTATCTTTTGCCTTGGTTTGCTGGGTCTTAAATCGTTTTGTGATTAAGAGAAATGAATGTTATCTTTCGAGAAAACTTTGAAATATTGCTCACACTCGAAAAAAATTTAAAATTTTATAAACTGAAGTTTGGGCCGTTACAATTTACAGGAATTGTCATCTCTCCAATCATAGTAGCTGGCGCACTTATCATGCATGAAAACCCTAATATAAGCCGATCGAAACCATTAATTATAGACGCCAGTTGCTCAAACCGTTGATTGAATTGACTTTACTCTCAATCAACCTCGAAACTAACTAAATTACGCGCCGAATTGCAGCATAGCGAGAGGACTCTATTATGCAACCCCCACTACAGAGTAGCCCAACGTGGTTAGATAATCTAGATACAAAGTAGAGACACAAAAATTTAGGGTGGGACTTTCTTTCCCATTCAATCTTTTAGCACCAAGTGTACAAGTGAGCTGCCCCCTCTATATATAGTCTTATTGCATATATAGAAGGTTCGGTGATGGGTCAATAAGTGTATTGGGCTGAGCCTTCATGAGCCTAAGCCCAGATGTTTTTTAACGCTCTCCCTTGGGCATTTCACCACGTGATGCTCCTATGTCTTGTTAAAACATCAGAAAAACCAAGTGAAAAATTAGATAAAAATAGTACATAGCATAGGCATCTGTTATCATACGGATTGCCTCATTAAAAACGAAACTGCATAAAATCTTATCCAAGGAAAAAATATAATCTACCATATTTTGCTTTGATTTTCATAATCAAATTGGGTGCTTAATCATTCAGATCAAGCTTTGCTAATGAACTGACAAAATTCTCTCTCTAAATTTTGTATTTCTTTTAAGTCCGAACCATCTTAATTTGTTGGTCGTATCTTTTCTAAAAGATACTATGAGTGATGATTCAATGATAAAATGTTGAATGATTTTTTCATGTCTTATAGGTTTCTATAGTCCATTGGTGCATACGACACAAATTTCATTATCTTGATTTTCAGGGTGGGGCAAAGTTCGAATGCTAGAGATGGTCAACTATGTTTGTGAAATCCATGTATTTTCATATGCTATTTTTTTGTCATACTTACCATTCTATGCTTCATACGCTTAAGCTTGTAGAACTAAGCAATATCGGTTTCGACCAATATATCTCAAACTCAAAATGAGTGAGTTTACTTTCTACGTTTGATGGTATTCAGATCATCATATTGGTTTGGAGCTTTAATACTTGTCTTGCAAATGCCCTATCCAAATTTCTTTAGTCGTCCACTATCAACTATAGGTCAACATGCGGGTTTATCCTTGATTTTTCAACTTCCGGTTGACAGCATGTTTTAATATCTAAAGATATATTGCCCATGATAGGTCTCATGATAGCTTCTATCAATTGTATGAGACTCTATCCATGGATATGCAAAGACATGTAATTTTTATGTGATTCTTATTACTTGATACTTCTTAATATGGACGTGATTATTTAGGGTATCATCATTAGGTGCACGTTTCAATTGCTGGTTTTTTTCCTTATTGGAGGACAGGTGTGCCTATTCTAACGTTCTATACCACTAGCCAGGTCTCAACTAGCTTCCCCTCACTTCATCGAGATACTTTTAGTGACTATGAACCTGATAGTTACTTTTGTAATAATATAAGATGTCTTTGGTTACTTTAAAGTCTAAAGCAACCAAAGTTTTTGTCCTATTTCTTTTGAGGTCTCTGAAAGATATCTTTACCCTATTTCACCCTCCTGCGGTGCATTATAATATTTAGGTAATGCAACTTATTAATGTTCTCCCGATTATAAAAGTAGTTAAGGACGACATGCAGTTTTCACGATACATGTGTACTTTTGCTACTTTGCATTCACTATTTCTGCTGCTTGCAGTTTGCACAATACGCGTGTACTTCTGCTACTTTATATTCATTACTGTTGCAGCTTTGCATTGATTAAATATACATTAATCTCTTCTTTAACTATTTTTTTCTGACATTTATCATCTAAATGTTTATTCTCTCTCCCTAAATGACTAAAAATAATGTTTTTTAGTCCAGAAATTTAGACTACATGCATATATCTGTTCAAATTTTCTAATTATATGTAGGAGCCCATACTACTATGTTGGTAGTATATGCACATATATCAGGGGATGCTAGGTGTGAAAGTGATTAGCGTATTAAAAACCCATTGCTTTTAGGACAGTTTGTCCATGCATGTGACGGAAATTCAATATTGGTGTAGCGAACTCCTTTTAATTCATAGTCGTTATTTAGTCCATTTAATATGTCTGGCACTTAGTGTTTTTCTTATCGTGTGTTGTCGGTGTACTTAATCTTGCTAGATCAATCCTGGCAATGACATGGTGCCAAATAGACATTTTCGTAGCTATTTCATAAGCTTGTTATAATACCAGAATACTTCTTTCAAGGATTAAATATTTTTTCATAATACATTTATAAGCGCATTATAACACCTTTCCAGGTATGTAAGATAGGTACGTAAGATATGGATTGTTTTCTTTGATTCACGACATACGCGTGGCCAGCGTTCGGCGCGTGGCCAACGTATTGGGTGCGCAGAACCATCCAGTCCATCTATGTCATTTCTACTAGTCTGTTCATATAACAAATTACATTTGTTTTAAAAATTAGCAATTCTCTATTAAGTTTAATAAAAATAAACAGCAATTATGACGATAATAATATAAACCATTGATATATTACTCTTAGCAACCGTAATATCAAAACTAGGCATGCGACAGTTAAAATAGGTGAAACAGTAAGTATATATCATTTGTATATTGATACAACAGGACACGAAAAGAGAGATCGCAGAAAACGTGTGGTACTGAAGTAGGAGCAGATGCAACAGGACTGGAACCAGTGCCACTATTTCCAGTGGTGTTATTGGTTGTCAGGCTATTATCGTCCGTCATGGTTAGTACAGCTGAAGTGCAGTTGTATAATACGCTCTCTAAACAACTAATTCTTCTTCTCTTCCTAGCACCAGATCAAGAAAGCGAAGTTTTCAAAGGTCTACTCTCCAAACGTCCAAGCATGCAAATGTCAGAATGGAAAAATCAAGCAGCAATGGCATGGAATGTGGAGAATTCTGTCATTGCATTCTCACATGTGAGATGTGTCAGAGCTATATGAATTGTCGTGAATTACGTGTAACCAACATCGGTTACCATTCTATATTAATTCTCGCAAAGGTTACATTAATAAATCCATAGGATTAATATTCATGAACATTCCATTAATTAATCCTTGAATTTATTCTCAGAAGCGCATCGCTAATCAATCCATGCAATAATTCTCAAATGTTTCCTTAATAAATCTTTAGAATTGTTTTTTTTCAGAAACAGTTCACTTCAACTTCGTTATCCATATGACATTGAACATGTTACTCTAAGCTTAATATTTATTTGATTTAATTGTTTTAATGTGCTAATACCCAATAAATCTAACAACATCGTCGTCTGAATTATTCCAAAGTTCAAATTCCTATTACAAAATCGCTGCAGGCTCCAACAGAAATGTCAGTCAAGGTATATAGCTATTTTGTGATAACCCTATGACAAAAATGCGTTTGTACAGTACGTCTCTATCTTAAAACCCTTGCAGACAAGCCTCTCGGGTCTTCATAACTCGTTGCAGGTCCACTTTCTTGGTCTGCCTATCCATCCTTTTCCTCCTCTCTCTTAGTTTTCACATTATAAAAAAATAAAAAACTATTAGGTACAGTAGAATGTAATGGGATTAGGGTTCACGTACCGGGCTGACGGGTCATATAGGCAATTATAAGTCTCCTCTTTACACTATTGAATCTAAAATGAAATCAACAGTGTTGAGCATAAACTCATTTAAATTATAGCTAAGATGACATTTCTTTAATTTGTAACATTCTAAACATATTTAGTGGTACGTTGAATCTTGCGAATTGAACTGCAGAGTTATGAACAGTACAAAGTATCCCCAGGTGCTGATACTCGCAACTTACAAGTTAAACAAAGCACCAGACAATGAATGGTAACTGAGAAACTTCGACTGTTTGTAATTTCCATGTAAAGTTGGTTTTGGAAGAGCTGAGTCAGTTTTGGATAAATTTGAGGTTGATTTATAAGGGATTCCGATCCAGATATGAGTAAAGAATGTCCCTTCTATAAATAGAATTTCTGAGATTCTATTTGTTGGTCCATGTCCTAAAATACTCTAGGTTGAAAGCAGCCTCCTAGTAATATCGACCAGGGACCCCAATCTTAAAGCACCCATACTTAACAAACGTGTTTCCATAATTTATTATTAATATGTAAGTTATTTGACAAGTGAAGTAAAATAAAGGTACAAAATTTCCTTAATAAATATGGCTAGAGATATTTTTTTAAAAAAATTATTCGTGTCTTAAAATACTCTTTGGAATTCTCTTAAAATTTAAAATCTCAAGAAGTAATTTTAACTAATAAGTGTGCACGTGGAATCCACGTGACATAATATTTGGTAGTGAACCATCAAAATCCATGTAACTCAATTTTTTATTTCAAAAGAAGATATTGGAGTTTCTAAAAAAAAAGATGACGTTGGACAAAATTTTCTTATGAAATCACATCATGAACCATCATCTGGATTTGCTTTTCTACATGAGCACGATAATTATAATTACACTCCCTGAAATCATAACATTACATTAACGAATTGGTTTAACCTAATTGAAAACAGTAATAATAAATTCCTCTTCTGCATAAGAAACAAATTGGCTAAGATTTTCAAGATGGCTTAAATTTCATGTAGTGTTTTTCAGTCTTAAAAAAACACTGTTTGCACCAAATTTAGTAAGAGTCTAATTGATACAAGAAAATAGCCGATCGAAGGGATCAATAAAAGATTTGGTTTAGTTAAAAATAGAATATTATCCAGATAGTATCGAATCTAACAAGAAGCCGTGGAAACCATGATAGTATACTTTATCTATATAGGAAATATCTTATAAAAATAGACAGATTTAGTTAATTTTGTTAATTAAAGATATTTTTCTTTTATGTTTTTAGGAAATAATGTCCGATAGTTGTTGTAATTATATCAGACTCTTATAATCCAATCCTAGGGTATAAATATAGACCCTTAAAAACTTATAATTCATCTAGATTTTTTACTAGTGAGTTCTATCTCTTGACGCGAGACTGCATTGGTTAGGTTCAAACTCCGATAAAGTGGTAAATCCGACCATTATCCTAGTGTATCCGCTCTGTTTAAAGCTGCATCGGTTAGATCCGACCTCTTAGTCCAATTAAGTATATCATATCATGTTCGTGTGGGATATATCGACTTATCAAGCTTCTTTTACCATTATCAGTCTCATGCTGCATTGGTTATGTTTAACCTACTAGATTGCTAATAATAGTTTGAGCCATAAACCAATAGGTCTTTACTCGGTGTTTTATCGAAGTAGCTAGCCGATAAATTATTCACACTTCAAGCATCACGCCTAGTGTATCGACTCCTCAGCCGATACACATACGTCTTTAATGACTTCTCCTAAATCTTACACCTAGTGTATCGACCTCTTAGTCAATACACATATATTCAG
Organism: Oryza coarctata; assembly: GCA_030770085.1. Classification (NCBI taxonomy): domain Eukaryota; kingdom Viridiplantae; phylum Streptophyta; class Magnoliopsida; order Poales; family Poaceae; genus Oryza; species Oryza coarctata. Next base: position 17,509,085 of record CM061466.1, read on the forward strand.
AGATCTTCTCTCATCGGCTCAGCTAGCCAATGGCCCGCCCTTTTCTTTTGCCCGTACAACCAATATAGCATTCACCGTCTCATTATCATTAGCCCCAGTCTCATACTATCTCGGTTCGGTCCGTTCTATTGAGACTAACTCTAACGGTACTATCATAGTGGTCACTGGGTCTCGTACTTTCAGATAATCGGGTCTTACTCCTTCTTATTCATCTCACATTATATTCAGCGCACCATTGGATTTGCAGGTGATAGATCTTTTATATTATTCCTTGCCAATCTATATATGCCTTTATCAGTTTTTCAGCCGATGAACAAGCGCTATAACCTCTATCGACAATCAGTCGATAGGAAGATCACGTGTGCTATTCATTGAATACCCTATTCTAGGGCACCATCAGCTTTGTAGCTGATAGAATCGTTATCATATTATTTGAATATCCTCTTATGTCTTCATCAGCTAATGTTACGCCTTTGTTATATCTGAAGTGACATCGGCTCTATAACCGATGTATCATTCAATCCCTTCATCGCCATCTGACAAAGTCTTCATCGGCTTCCCAACCGATAGAAGAGTGCTTTAGTCCTTATCAGGACCCATCGATAGCAAGAGCGCGTCAGACGTAACCAATAACTATCTCAACCCTATCAATAGCCAGCTGATAGTAAGAGTTTATATCAGCCCATCGTCTAACTAACTCATCTGTTCATCTTCTTGTCAATTGCAAGGTCAAATTGACTGACACGTTCGCATCTCCACCGTCCCGACAAAGGAACAACAAAACCAAAGGACTTCGGCGTGCTCTCAAACCAATCAACAAAACCAAAGGACAATCCGAAGTGGACGTCATTCAACAAAACCAAAGGACCTATATTGGAGCGAAACAGATCTCCCAGATATTGACGTGTTCACGTGTTTTGACGTGAACACGTGCCAAGAGACTTCGGGTAGATAATATTTACTTTTGGCGTTCTAGCCACTTCATCAATGTGCACTCTATGTTGGAGAATGTTGCAGGAAATAGTCAATCCACATAACCAATATAAGCTTTCATCAGTTAACCAATGTCTGGGACACTAAACGCACTGGTGCCTCAGAGTAAGCTGAATACTGGGCTCAGAAAAGTAAAAGACAAGATCAGGAAGGTCATTAAAGGATGCAAGTTGGTGGACTAAACTGAAGGCACTCTAAACCGTGCTAAGGAAAAAACAATAAAACATCTTAATTCTATAATACTGACATAAATTATCCGATAAAATAAAATCTCAGTTCTCATATATACACCAACTAAATCATACACTATTGTATTCTTTTTCCATAAGCAAACAGTTATCAAAATCGTATGTATAAGGAAAATTTCATACTTGGTTTGCTTGAGAAAGTTGTTCTCTAACTCTACCAGAATAAGTCACATGAGCAAATGTGTTTGTTTGAACTATTGCCCTTGGTCTATTTCAAGAATAAAATGAATTTGATGTTCTCTAACTCCACCAGAAAAGGGCACATAAGTATATGTGTTTGCTTGAACTGCCGGAGGAAATTTCCCTTGGTTTACTGAGTAAAATGAGCTCGAGGATCTCTTACTCCAGAAGAAAGCACATAAGTATATGCATTTGTTTGAACTGAAGGGGGATATTACTTGGTTTACTTGAGTGAAACTCTCAATTCACCAGAAAATGGCACATTAGTATATTTAATGGTTTGGACTGCAGGAGTATATCCAAAAAAAATTGTCCCATGTATACATACACAATGTAATTTTTGTAGGTAGCCTCGTAACTCGACAATTCTATAGCATATGGACTTGGCACTACTACGAAAAATATTTGCCTGACTCTACAATTCTATAGCATATGGACTAGGCACTACTACGAAAAATATTTGTCCAGGCATAGCATAAGCCGTTTATACGGGTGTTTTCTCTAGCTAAGTGCCTGCAGAAATTAGATCTTTTTACAGGCATATCAAGAATCATCCTAAAAATATATTTACGCAGGAGGAATCTTCAGTCTTCGCCTATAGAATACGTTTGCATGGGTTTTTACTAAAGAAATCTGCCCGAGAAAACTCTTTCCACATACAGATCTAATCTATAAACCGCATGTGTTGTTATATTATAGAAAAAAATAAAAAAACAGTTGATATGCAGCAATCATGCTATATAAATATTGGTATATTTTTTATTAGCACATATGGACATCAGCACATTACAAATTCACAGCCACAATGCATCCATTGAACATTCACATAGATAGAGAGGTAGTTATCATACACACTGTTCCTATCAATATTAAAAGAAAAATACATATTAACATACACGAGATGAAATTAATATTAATTCATGCTCCAGCCCTGGCTTACATGAGATATAAAATGTAATTATTATCTAATATGTCAATTTCAAATATGCCCTCAACAGTAATTACTTTATTTTTATCAAAATGCTGATCTATTACATCTCCGATGACTCTAAATTGGTTTAGCTCCAAACAAAAATAAATATACGACTGGTGCTTAAAGTCATCAACCAAATTCAGGTTGAGCAAATGTGTTCCAATCTCATTCATCACTTATGTAAGATGTATTGCAAACTAGCTTCTACTAGCATCTTAGTAGCTTCACCTTATACATAGGATAATTAAAATAAGTTATTATCAATACATATGAAAAGAATACAACTGAAAATTATGATATTAATATACCACTTTAATCGAATTGGCATTGCAAAGATTGAGAGGCATATATAGCATGTCATCGTCATCTTCATGCCCTTTTAGTTAGAAAAGAGTAAGTTACTTTGTCAATCAAGCTTGCTAGTTGTTTTTATATATAGGGGGGTCAGGTGTCCAATGGTCTAACACCCTCCATAGTCATAGCAGAAGGAGAACGGACGTAGAGACTGGAGCAAAAACTGGTGAACAAAGGTGCGGGTAGGCCTTTGGTCATGATGTTAGCGAACTGGTGCGTCGACGGTACATGGAACACCCAAACATGTCCTAGAGCGACATTGTCACGTATGAAGTGAATGTCAATCTCAATGTGATTCGTGCATCGATGATAAACCAGATTGGTGGTCATATAGACAGCATTGACGTTGTCGCAATAGACAACGGTCGTGGAAGCAATGGGTGTACGGAGCTCTTGAAGAAGCTGATGAATCCAGTAGCACTCGGCGACGACATGGGCAACAGCGCAATACTTGACTTCGGCGCTGGACTGAGGCACTGTAGTCTGGCACTTAGAGACCAAGAGACTAGAGTGTTACCGAGGAAGACGCAGTATCCGGGAGGTAGAGTGTCGGGAGTCGGGCAAACCGCCCAATCTATATCAAAATACGTGGTGAGAGAGTCGATGAGGCTAGAGCTAAGATGTAGGCCGATGGATAGTGTGCCATTTACGTAGCGAAGGATACTCTTGAATAACACGAGGTGAGGTTCACGCGGAGCATGCATAAAGATGCACACTTGCTGTACAGCATAGATGAGATCAGGCCGTGTAAGTGTGAGGTACTGGAGAGCACCAACAAGACTTCGATACTGGGCTGGGTCGGCGAGAAGAGAGCCGTCGGTGTTAGAGAGTTTGGTATGAGTGTCGACCGGAGTGGCGGTGGGGTGACTTCGGCCATGCCCACATGTTGAAGGAGATCCATGGCATACTGGCACTGGCAGAGAAACAGCCCGTGGGAAGAGCGCGTAATAGAGATGCTAAGAAAGTGATAGAGAAGACCTAGATCGGTCATGGCAAACTCCGAGTGGAGTCGAGCCATAATGTGCTGTAGGGTGGTTGTCGAGGACACCGTAAGAATGATGCCATCGACATAGAGAAGGAGGTAGGCGGTGGTGTCTCTGGTGTGAAGGACGAAGAGGGACGTATCAGAGACGGAGGCCACAAACCCAAGTTACCAGAGATAGATAGCAAAGCGCTGGTACCAAACCCAAGGGGCCTGTTTGAGGCCATAGAGAGAGTACTGAAGGAGGCAGACGTCATCGAGACAAGATGGGTCGACGAAGCCTGGAGGCTACTGGTAGTAGACCGTTTCCATCAAATGGCCATGAAGGAAGGCATTCTTCTCATCGAGCTGATAGATCAGCCAGGAACACGAGGCAGCGAGAGTGAGCACAACCCGAATGGTAACGGGCTTGACAACGGGGCTGAAAGTCTCGTCGTAGTCAACGCTGGGATGTTGGAAGAAACCGCGGACTACCTAGCGTGCCTTGTGACGAGCAAGCGAGCCATCGAAGTGAAACTTGTGTTTAAAAATCCACTTGTCGGTCACAATGTTGGCACTAGGAGGACGAGGGATGAGGCCCTATGTCTCATTGTCCATGAGAGTCTTGTACTCATCGGCCATAGCCACGCGCCACTGAGAATCGACTAAGGCAAAACGGTGAGTAGCCGGGATGGGTGAGACGGCACAATGAACTGCAAAGAACCCGTAGCGCTGGGTAGGGCGGAGGGACCCGGTTTGGGATCGGATGATCATATGAGAAGAGGTGGAGGCAGCAGGGGCTGCACAGTCCGATGGTAGTGTCGGTGGTGGGGCAGGGTCGGAAGGGGGAGGGTGGCATCGGCTCGGGATCGGTGACTGTAGGTTCAGAGAAAGGGCTGGACGAGGCCAGCCTGGGCCGATGGAGGGTAGGGGCCGATAGGGGTTGGTGAGCCGATGAAGGTTGATGAACCGATAGAGTGTGGGGGGCCGATGAGGGTTGTGGAGCCGATGGAGGTCTGATATGGAGAACAACGGAGCGGAGAAGAGTGGGATAGTCGTTCAAGGGTCCTCAGGAATGACCGATGGAGAGTACGGAGGTGTGGTGGGTGGAGAATATCGAGATGGTACCGTGTTGGTTAGAAGGAAGTCGAGGTCGCTAGACAAGGGTCCATGGTGATGTAAACTGAAAAAGAAGCTGGACTCGTCAAAGACGACATGGCGGAAGATGATGATCCGTTGGGTAGAGAGATCAAGACAACGGTATCTCTTGTGGAAAGAGGGATAGCCAAGGAAGATGCAGGCGGTGGAGCATGGTGCGAGTTTATGAGGGGCGGTGGCTGTTAAGTTGGGGTAGCAGAGACACCTAAAGACGCGTAAGTGAGAGTAGTTGGGCATCTTATGGTACAAAAGGGTGTAGAGAACGTTGTTACGAATGGAAGAGCAAGGATGCCGATTTAGTAAGTAGGTCGCAGTGGTTAGCGCTTCAGCCCAATAGGGTGCAGATAGATGGGCATAAAGAAACATGGTGCGACTGATGTTGTTTAGAGTTCGAAAAGGACGTTCGGCCTTGCCATTTTGGAGAGAGGTGTAGGGACAGGAGAGGCGAAGATGGGTACCACGGGAGGTGAGAAAGGTTTAGATGGTACGATTTACAAACTCCATACCATTGTTGGCCTAGATGGCTTGGATGGAGAGATTGAATTGAGTGAAAACATAGTTTGTAAAGTTGATGAGGTGAGAGGCAACCTCGGACTTGCTTGTGAGGGGAAACGTCTAGCAGTACTGATAACCTGAGACACTCTTAACTGGAGAAGTCCACACATCACAGTGAATTAATTCAAAAGGTCTAGAGGTACAAGACATAGAGGGGAAGAAAAGTAGCCACACATGTTTGCCAAGTTGATAAGAGTGGCAAACAGTGGAGCTGTTGTGGTTGCACTGTATGAAGGCTCTGTGATGGAGAGTGACGATAGCGTCGGGGCTGAGATGACCAAGATGAAGATGCCACAAGCTGGTGGAGATGGCTAGGCTGGTGTGAGAAGTGGATGGCGCAGCGGGGATGGCGTAAAGGTTGCTGCCACTATCACATCGGAGCATCTCGCGCCAGGTCAAATTCAATTGAGTAATTATTATCTCTGGTGAATTGGCGGACAGAAAGTAGATTGTGGACGAGTGAAGGAACTATGAGGACATTGTGGAGTGGGAAATTGGTTGTGGGTATAGGCAGGATGGAGTCACTGCGGCATGTGATAGGGAGAGATTGTCCATTTTTGACAGTGACGAAAGGGGAGGAGGAAGGGTGGCGAGAGAATAATATACCAATCGATGAAGCCATATGGGGTAACGCACCAGAGTCTAGCACCTAGCAGTGTTGGGGTTGGAGCGTCATCTGGTTGAGGGTGATGATAAAGCCAGCCTGGTTCCACGAGATAGCCGACTAGGTGGTTGGTGTGATAGGCTGAAGCAGTTGGATGGGAGCGGATGCCAGGTGGGCCTGAGGGTGTGAGCCGAGGACCCCGAGCTGCCAACCGATGGGGCTGCGCAGCTAAGGTTAGGGTGCCCAGGGGTTGTAGCAAAGCCACGGACCCATGGGACTGGCGGACGAGGTAGAGACAAGAGAAAGGCGCGGTTGTATCAGACCGCTCCAGCTCTTGCCCTTGCCCTTCTCTTTGCCTTTGCCATTGCCACTAGTGCGGGCTTTGTTGCCGTGGCCGAAACCATGGCTACCAGAGCCGCGAGAGGTGGTAGCAGCGCACGGTGGGCGGCAGCCGATAGGGTTGGAGCAACCATGATCTACTGCGGCGAGGAGAGCGGTGTGGGCCACAATCTTCTCATCGTTGGCCAGGCGAAGTTACTTGAGAACTAATATGTCATGGGCCTGGGCGAACGTGAGAAGAGGTGTGGAGTTGGCGATGTCATCGGCGGTATTAGAAAAGCGAGGATTGAGACCTCGCAGGAATACAAGGACGAGTTGTGAATCGGCCACAGGGTGGCCAACATCACGTAGGACAGCGGCCTTGACCTTAAGCCGTTGGCAATACGAGGAGACAGAGGAGTTCCCTTGTACTATAGAGTGAAACTCATTAATAAGGAAGATGGTGCGCGACTACTTGTTTGCTTGGAAGATCCGCTCGATGGCCACCTAGAGATCTTGGGTGGTGGAATCAGTGTCGTCCATTGCAAGGTCGAGAACAAAGTCATTGACTGAGCCAAGTAGCCAGCTACGCACGCAGCAGTCGGCGATGTCCCACTAGAGATCATCGGGTCGAGGTGGAACGAAGCCATCGATGTAGAAGCGATGTCCGAACTTTCCACATAAGGATTTGGAGAAAAATACCCACTTGGAATAGTTGGCATTGAGGTCAAAGGAGATGGGAACATGAGATTTCACGTTAACGACGGCGTAGGGTGGTGAGAACATCAGCGGAGTGGTGCCCGAGTTATTGTCAAGAGCGCTGATGGCCGGAAGGGATCCGACAACTAAAAGAGTGCCAAAACTAAAAGCTGATTCGGTGGTCATGACGAGAGAGTAGTGGGGCATGATAAGCCGATAAGAGTATGGAGCCGATGGGGAGAGGCGGGTGTCCGATGTGGACGGATGTGTAGCCGATGAGAGTAGGTGGCCTATGAGAGTAGGTGGCAAAGTAGGTGGCTGATGAGTGGGTGTCAGAGTAGGTGGAGTAGGTAGAGTAGATAGATCACGAGCGTGAGAGAGTAGGTGGGTCACAGGCATGAGAGGGTTTGTATCCGTGAAGTGAGGTTTCTCGTCTGTGAACACTTGGACGCAATGGAGTGGGGTAGACTTGAAAAACGGGAGAAGTCACGGGCGCGAAGAAAAGAGATTCGTATCCAGGAAACAGGAATTCGCGTCCGTGGACACGTGGATGCGTCGGAGTGATGCGGACACGAGTAGAGGAGTTTCGTGTCTGGGAGCAGGTGAGCGTGTCAGAAGAGCGGGAACCGAGAGAGTGTTCCAGCCAATGGAGGGTGAACGAGTCCTACCGATGGAGGACGAATGGGTCCAGCCGATGAAGACGGCAAGCACAGAGGTGCGCCGGTGTCGAAAGAAGGGAAGGTGCATCGAAGCAAGGGGAAAGCGAAAGTGGATCTGAACGAGATGAGGACGCGGATGGAGGCCGTCTCCTTGTCACGTGGTGGAAAGAGACGAGTAGAGGAGGAGAAAGACCGTCTATGGAGGAGATAGAGAGGATGAGAACTGAGGCGAAAAAGGCAGAGGAGGAATACCAGAGGAGAAGGTCTACGATGGGGAGAAAGCGTCGGCTCATCGGCGAGAGAATTGCTAGCGCAACAAGGATGTCTAAACCTGCTCTAATACCATACAGAAGTATAGTATGCAGTGAGACTGAGACCCCGTTTTCTATAAGAGAAGTCGGGCCTATATATATACAAGTCCAGTGGTCTAACATCTAAAAAACCAACTTCCATCTCACCTAATAACGAACAAGATCATCATGCCAAACATAACAAAGCTAGCCAATCTTTAAATCGATCAATCAACCCTTCAATATAAAAAGGATGAATGGTGTAAACATGTAGTCGAGATAAAAACTAATTTCTTCTTGACTGCCCCACTTGACAAAATTAAAATCAAAGATGAAACAACAAAAGAGAAAAGACAGTTAAGTTAATTGGATCTCATCTGAAGCTGAAAATATGGTTTAGGTTCATACCTTTCGTTGCTTGAAGCTCGGCCTCCTTGGTGGCACCAACACTGTCATGTCTAGATCATGCTTCTCAAGTCTCAATTATCAATTGGATTCAAAAGAGACAACAATTTTTTTATTCATGGGATTTAAGTTAAAAGACCAAAATTTCAAGATTTAGATTATTTGATCCAATTCTTTGCTCTTACCATCAGCCATCCTTCGCTGCTAATTCAAATGGCATTGATGGGGTGAACTGTCTGAGAAATCACATGCTTTTCTCTCTCCTATATTTCCTCAAACAATCATCCACGGCTTTCTGATAGCAGGCATAACACAATGTTCAATGGAATAAAGGGATAACCATTAGGAGAAAACTAATTTTTCATTCATGTTTTTTTACTCTAGATGGTCAGCACTTACAAATAGAGAAATCTTCAAACCAGGAACCAAAAAATGTTAAGAGAAATGAGTACAAATCAGTGGTGCTGCCTCCAGAAAGAAAAAATCAAATTCACAGATACTAAAAGAAACTGATTTTACTGAGGCTAGATAAAGAAAATGAGTACAACATGATGATTGTTAGTTTGCTCTGTGTTGACAACAAACCTGAGGATAGATTGGTTCTGGCAGCATCAATGATGCTTTGTTAGCAACTGCAGTTTGGAACGATAGAACATACATTCATGAAAAATGGTAGAAAGGGGAGCAGGGGCTGGAAATGACTGCAAAAATAACCGTCTGTTGGAAATTACCATTTCAAATGTGCCATCGATGGTGCTCTTTACTATATTTCCTGAAACAATCATCCAACTGTATTTGTTTTTTGATAGCAATCGCAACGACAATATTCAATGGATAAAGAGAGAACTATTAGCAGTAAACTGCTTTTTACCATCATGTTGTTTACATTGAATAACGGAAGACCTAAATTTCATCTGAATGGTCAGTACACCAACTAGAGAAATCGTCAAAACAGGAACCAAAGCTCCCCACGCTTATCTTTCCAAATTCCACCCTTTCTCCTCTACAAAAACCTGATATAGAGTAAACAAATTCTCATAGGGAAATTCCATCGAGCAACTGTCCATAATAAGAAAACCCTGGCAATGAAATTGATATAGATAAATATTACTGTATGTTTCTATGAGCAACACCATAAAAACATGCCACAAGTAGCTGAGTACTAACCAGTTGTGTTCATGTAGTTCCAAAAGGCAGCAGAACCTGCCACGGATATACTAATAGGATAAGCTCCAAGCAGGCATAAAGATGTGTGATTCAGTCAGAAGAACTCGGAAGAGGCTATCCAATCAGGAAACCAAACCCTTACACAAATTTGACAGTGAGAAATAATTTCCATGGACAGTCTATAGTCTTGTGTTTTATAAACAGCTTCACTCACATCAAGCTTCCTTTAGTGCAAACCGAGCATGGCAAAATCAAAAATGAAGTTTTTGTATGAACATTGGGAAAGTATTTTTCTTGAGACATTGAGGAAGGCTTCTCCCATTTCAATTACCAGCACGGAAGTTTCTATATCAACATTGGGAAAGTAATGAATTAGCATAGCTTATGGATGTCTGTTGGTAAAGGAATCGATTGATTAATTGATTTACGCACCTGGTTAGATGCTTCTTCGATCTGGGGGCAATGTTAGCGACGGCAAGGAGGTGAGAATCAAGAAATATTCAATGCAAAATTTTAGGAAAAACAAAGAAATTGCAGCCACCATAGCAATAACTTGCAACAAATTGTACCAGCACCGCATCTTCGGCAGGTCAGAGGAGGCAGCTCGGCAGTGGCACCTTGGCGGCTCGTCACGCCACCAGATGAAGCCCCTCGCCCTCCAATTGCCGTGCGGCGGCAACAGGGGAAGCCCCTCGCAATGCGGCGGCGGCGACCGGGAAGCAGCAGAGCGGACGGTGGTCGGGACACGGTGGAGCATCCCGAAGTTGGCCGTTGCAAGATGGAGGACCACCATGGGCGCGGCGGAGTGGCGGAAGCGGCAAATGGCAGGACAACCGGGGTTAAGCCGGTAGCGATGCAAGGGTGAACGGGGCACCTGAGCAACGCAAGAGTGGATGGTGGCGGCGGTGGAAGAGATGACGGCGCTCTACCGGTGGCCTGGGAGCAGTGGAGCGGCCCGGAGTTTCCCGTTGGAACAGCGGTGGATGGTAGGACCACCGGCGGCGGCGGCGGCGGCGGCGGAGGAGGAAGATGGGTGCGCGCAGCAGCATGAAGGAATGGCAACCGAAGCGGCGCTCGAGGAGAGGAGGGAGGAGCGATCGAGGGGAGGTGAAGGCGACATTGAGGGCAGTGTCTGCCATTGTTTGCAGACCGGCGCGGGTTCCGAATGCTCCGGTGGTCGTTTGAAGCCGTAGGATTGTCTAATCTAATGGCCGTGGAATGAAGGGGGAAATTCTACGTACGTTTTGTTGGGTGAGTATAGGAAAGATAGTAACCGCTCCTTTTTTTATATTAGTATAGATAACATAAATATTATTTTAGCAATTATCTTAATTGGAAAAGCAACTCTAACCAACTTGGCTTAAATTTATCACATTTGCTTCCCACATCTCTCTCCTTGTTCAGGCTTGGCCATTAGTGTCTTTGGTTAATTTTTGCTCATTTGCTTCTCTTATCTCTCTCCTTCCTCGTTGGGTCTTAGGCCATTAGTGATGTGAGTAAGGTGGCCCGATATTTCAGTAAGTGTTGATAACTATCAATTTTAGAGGAGACATTGGCGACCCAGCTGTACTAAACATTATGTTATTGCACCTTAGATACACCTATTCTGGAGTTTTTAATCTTATCAATGCAAATCAACCTTAATCCTATGAGCATTTGAAAAATAGCAAGAATAAGATAAAAACAATCTAAATTATAAATAGAAATTAAAACTCATGATAAAATGGGATTTTGAATACAAGTAATTGTGCAGTCTAGCTGATACGCATAATTTACAAGCTAAAATAACAATAGCTAAACTTTAATCTAATAAAACCTAAGCAATCCAAATGGTCTGACTAAGCATTTATACATAAGAATGACAAACAAGGGATCCCTAAGTTCATGCTTCACTAGATTGGGGCACACTCATCTTGAGCCCTATTTGGTCAGGGATACTTAGACAAAGTTACAAGTCTAAAGGCCCATAACATATAGCACATTTCCTTATTTCTTCAATTGTGGTTTACCTAGATGTATTTTGGAGATGAGCTTTATCTACTGGGAAGAGGACCCGAGGGCTTTCTATTAAGTACTCATGGGGTCCAAAATAGAGCCGAATTGGAGGCTTTTGAAATTATCGCTATCTCAAGAGGTCGAATTGGATTTGAAAACTTGACAGTTTGATTTCACAAGTGGTGTGTTAAACTTCTATATGTAGCAACAAACATGTAGTTCAGTCCTGAACAAATAAATGTACATATTTCCTTCACTAAGTAGCACCATCTTCTTAACTAGATGTTACCCCGCACATTGTTGTGGAAAATCTATACACTACATAAGCAAATAAATTAGTGAGATGAAATTAGAAAATATTGGATATGTATATATATAAGCATGGTATAACTTAAATCAAATAAATATGAACTAAAATTTATTAAGAAAACCTATCGTGGACTAACAAAAGATATAAGAATCATAATATGTTGATATCATCCATGATTATTGTTCCATTTGGTGGTAAAGTGTTTCTTTTTACATGATGTTAACATGACATATAGTAATTCTGATATAGAATTGATGACATTGGTGACCATAAAACTTATGAATTAAATAGAGATAATTATGGCTGCATAGGAGTAAATACAAGCGATATAATGTATAGAACTGAAATAATATAAGCCGACCAAGTTGAATCCAATTACCAATAGTAAAGTCACTTTTGGGCAATCTGGAATGCTAAACTTTAGTCCAATGGATGAACTTTAATGAGGTCAGGTGACACAATGAGAGGTGATGGATATAGCTTTAATTATAGTTACTCGGGATGAACTTTATAAATATATACTACGTGAAACCTCGTACATTGCTATAGAAATATTATAAGATAATGGTAGAAATAAAGTAGAAAATAATTTTTTTAGGTAAATGACGTAACTTTATATACTTCGTATAATTTACATCTTCAATCCATTATAAAAATGTTATAAATAATTGAGATGATGTGTTTTATGATAATTTAAATCAAATATAGATCAATTATACAAAAGCAAAAACTAAGATGATGTGCCTTCATGAGAGAAGAAAAAAAAGAGACAATTTGAACTATAGATTAATATACAAAGGTTAAAAACAATGTGATATGGCATGAGAAATGAGACAAATAACAGATGAGTTATATAGGTTACAATTAAATTGGATGAAACGAGATCACCTGTTGACATGTAATATTATTAGTGTAGAAATTACATATCACCGGGTAAATTTTGAGAACAATGTTTCAATTAATGCATTGCACATTGTTTTTCTGTTGTAAAACATAGCATTTAGCTTAAAATATTGTATCAAACTTTTTGTAAATTATGATAATGATAAGACGAATAGGAGCTAGATAATTGAAGGTCATTCAACCCTGCTTATATTAATGATACAAAGATCGTCATGCATTTTGTTCTAGTATTTTTTCAATAACATATTGTCATAACACTTGTTGTGTGATAAAAATGTGAATATAACATGTGTTTACCTTTCATCATAGAACATCATATCCTATCACATACGGTGGAAGAATATGATGATTCATTTATACTCTTGTGGGACTGTACTATCCAATAAATTTTTGCACACTTATAAATATGGTTGTCATCTAGTGAGAATAATCATCATTGAGTCAATCAAAGATTTTATTTTGAACTTTCTTTGAACAAAAGTATATATACCATGATATTTTTAATGAAGCTTTTAATATATTATTGTTCTTTTTTATCTGTAACAAAGTATGGTATGAGGAACACTGGAGTACCGTCAAGAGGACAAGATGATTATTGATTTTTTTTTCATAGCACATGCTGATACTAGCGCCACACTTGATGTGGAGATGACATTTGTGACTAGGCTCTAATACATCTCTAGCTCACCACGTGGACACACATGGACCCTCGAATCCAAACTAAACTAGCCCAAATATTGAAAAATCGAGAGGACAATAGAGTGAATGAAGAGCGGTGATAGACTAATAAAGAGGGTAGAAGGCTCATGGCCAATGAAAGGGGAGGAGAGTTTAATTCATTTTATTTGAGTCGGTTCCTCAAAATCATATTTTTACACACCAAATCCTCCCCTTTATTATAGATTTTGGTGATATTTTTAGGTATCATGGTTCATATCTTCACGATACCTTAAGATTTCATCATACCTCGAGATATCATAGGGCTATCGTATGATACCATCTCGGGTACTAAAAATACATGATACCCTGGTATCAGGTCTGATACCTATTAATTTGAGATCTTATATTAAATATTAGGTTTGATACCTATAGGAACCAATCTAATATCTATTAATATAGGATCTAGTAATGGGATATTAGCTTTGATGCCTATATCTTTAGTTACCAAACCTGAGTATCATGATAAAATCTACATGATACTCCTAAAGTATCATAATACCACTGGAATGTCACCCGGCATATGATATATATCAACACAAAACGCAAGAAAAACCAATAAAAAATCTAATGAAAAAACACCGAATCAATGACAAACTACCCTATATATGACGCTGTCGAGTTCCTGATAAATAAAAAGAAGCACCTATCATCTAGAGTACTTCCGATAGACTAACGTAATAAAAAAAGAAGCATATTTCCCAAAGGGATAAAATGGCAAAAAGGCAAAGTTTATACTGCTCACTTGGTCACCTACACCAAGTGATGATGTGAGCATCTCATGTTAGCTCGCACCGCACATTGCGTGAGTGATGGCATGTGGCCCACCTCTGCACGTCGCTCACCTGGCTTGTTTATAATGTAGTGATTTCATTAAACTATCCTATGTATGGATGGACTCTAGTTTTCTAGTTATTCTAGAATAAAATACCACAAATGCTATTTATCGGGATCCTATGGAATCCTCTCCCACACACGTACGACATCCCATATTCCTCTTGCCTTTTCAAGCGACACAAGTACAGGTGCCTCCACCATCCGAAACATCGCATTACTATTGTAACCCCTACTTTCCTTAGCCATTGGAATCCTTTCCTCTCTCATCTCTGTCCTTCGTTGTAATCAACCTTCTTCTCCCTCACCATGGCTACTATTGCACTCATCCCTTCCACCCTATCTACTCTATTCCTCTGGCATCCTTTCAAATCCGATGCACTCGACAATAAGATGATAAGTAAACGTTGGTGGACTAGCTGAATCTACTCAAAGAGGAGCATTCTGAGTCAGAGCTCTTGATAGAGCAACAACAGGAAAGCACTTAGAAGCCATCAGGTTAGCTCAGTGGCATAGCTCAAGGAGGTTGGGGAAGCATGTGCCATATAGGAGGTTTTACAACTATGGAGAAGCTCGTCTAGGAGATCATCACCTCGGCGGTGGAGGTTCCTGAGCCATTGTAGGCTCGATGGAGGGGCTTAGTGGCACTGGTGATAACACAGAGAGATTCCACGAAGACGGTAACGGATAATTATATAATAACAAATCTTATATCTATTATATAATATCATGATATATCAGCATCTTAAAATTATACATCTTTATACACAATGCTAAAGAGTCCTGGCCTCTGCGTACCATCGTGTGCTGAATGACACCACCCTTTCTGCTCGGCTCCGCTCCATTCTTTCTTTCTTCACTTGCAGGCTGGAGCCAGGGAAAAATATCTGCGGCGGTTGGGCCCATGTGTCATTGTCTGCAGTGCCGTGAACAAATGCCCTTCTCCATTGGGCTTTTGACCAGACAAAGGAAAGCCCTTGGCGTTTGCTCCCTTGAGCTTCTCGACCGGTGGTTCTCCTCCCCCGCTTGCGGCGATGGCCGCCGGCCTCCTCCTCGGCGACGCCACCGCCCTTCGGGGCGAGCTCACCGTCCGTGGGCCCCAGCTCCGCCTCTGCAACTGGGCCCCCAAGCCCCGGTGGCGGCCGCTCGGCGTCGGCGTGGTCTCCTGTCTCCTCTCCCGTGCACGAGCCCGCGCCCGCCGCCGTGGTGGCCATGTGGCCAAGTTCGCGGCCTCTGCTTCAGGGGCCGGCGAGGAGGCCGGGGAGCCGTCGGAGGACGAGTCGCAGAAGGAGTGGGAGGCGGAGATGGCGCGGCGGCTCAAGGAGGCGGAGGAGATGGAGGAGCTCGAGCGCACGGCCGAGGAGCTGCAGAGCCAGGCCGCCGCCGAGGCGCCCGAAGAATCCGAGGAGGAGAAGCGCGAGCGCGTCCGCCGTGAGCTCCAGAAGGTCCTGATGCCACCGCTCTCTTTACTTAGCTTATCTCCATAATTAAACACTCTCTTCATGATGTGCTACCCTGCACCACCAAACAGGAAGGACGCCATTACCAAATTGTTAACCACATCATTGCGAGCTAGTTATGTCCTGGCGTCATGCCCGCTTCCAGTTTACTACCACTTAGCGTGTTTTGTCACTGTATCGACATTTTGCCTCACATTGCATTGCATGCATTGCTCTAGCAGGATTCCAACATGTTTTTTTTTTGCCTTTTGGTATGGAGGGTTTGCAGGTGGCAAAAGAGCAAGCAGAAAGGCGGGCGACGGCAAAACAAATGTTTGATTTGGGGCAAAGGGCCTACGGAAGAGGAATGTATGGCCGCTCTATTGAATTCTTGGAGGCTGCACTCACAATCATACGACCTTCATCGCTCCTTGGTGGGGAGGTAGCATATCACTCACCTATTTTCTTTAATAATTCTGTTCATTTCAGGTTGCTTTCTGTAGTAGGCTCATTAGTGTGTCTACCAAATGAATGTTTGCATATATTTGAGCTATAAAGAACAGGAATACATTGCTAAGTTACTTACACCACCATTGCCACATGTCACATGTTCTTTGCAGTGTAGCTGTATTAGATGTCCCTGAGTGTTTGCTTTTCATACAACCTTAGTTGTTTGCTAGCTTATTCTACAACCTTGGCTATATGATAAATGACTGTGTGGTGACTTGTGGCAGAATAAAACCATTACCAATGATAAGAGATCAATAGAAAGCTGGAATCCAAGATAGAGTGAAATGATGCTTTTCAAATCTGCAGGACTGACCTAAGGTTCACAATCCAAGGTTCAAGAACCATTAAATACATGATTGCTAAAAAACAGTTGAAATGAAGCGCTGATACCTCAAAATTTCCTAACAGTTACTTTGTAATGTCTAAATATATAGATTAAGAAGTTTTATATGGTATATTGAAATGGCTCAAATTGAGCTTGGAACATATAAAACAGTTACTTTGTAAGAAGTGAAAATTTCCGTATGGTAGGAATCACTAGTTTGGAGATTCTGCAGATGTGGATGTTGACAGCGCATGACTGTTAGGTCTAGTTTTTACTGCGATTTTGAAATGTCCTATTGCTAAGCATGGTGTAAATGGCCTTAAAAACATTTATATGTGGCACGTCACCACACCCTTATTTGTATCCTAACTTATCAGTTGACTGACCGTTCACAATGTGAATTGAAATGTTTACTTCTTTGTGGCAATCATGGCAATGGAATTAGTGTACACTCATTTGACGAAGCAAGCCTCATACTTTATAATGATACATTCAAATATATCATAAAACCATGTTGCCTACACCAGTGTTCCTGGTTTTGATGACAATGATTGATCATGCTTGTAGAATTATAGTAATATGTAATGTCTTCTCTCACTTACAGATCCAGATTTGGCTTGCGATGGCGTATGAGGCCAATAGGAGGCACAAGGATTGCATTGCACTGTACAAAGAATTGGAGACTACACATCCAATGATCAGCATTAGGCGACAGGCGGCTGAACTCCGGTACATTTCTGAGGCACCCAAGCTGAAGATCTCCAATGACGAGGTGGTCACAATACCACAAATTGGATCTAGTTGGGATTGGTTAGTTATCTGTCTCAACATAGTACTGTTTTATTTCACCGCACCAATTCCTTTCAACTGGAAATTTTGATCTTTGTATGTGGGCATATTTAGTTGGGTCATGTCTTCTGTTAGAGCATTAAAGTATTCTGCTAAAGCATTTGAAAAAATCTTATGTTAACATTGAAGTTAAAAAACAAGCTTGTTTGTTTCACGACTTGCTAGCAAAAACATGACGTACATTACTATCCTCATAGAAGTATGACACATTGTATAATATCATGTGCATTAGGTACGCTGGAACATGGAGTGACAAAATCAAGGACCAGGAGGACAAGAAAAGAAAAATGGTGGCTGCCAGTAACCAAGTTCAACCTTCGCCAAATATCTTTGGTGACTTATCTTTCTTGCGACCTCCAACGGAATGGACAAGGAGCGCATGGGTGATTGTTACCTTATGGATCGTTTTGATTGGAACAGCAATCTATTTGCAAAGGTGAGGAATAGCTGCAACTCTGAAAGAAGCTATTCCAATCTTGTATATGAAGATGTCTTGCTGGCAAGGAGGCGACCATTGAAGGAAGCTAGCTGGACCGATTTGGAGCTATACTTACGACTTATTGGATTGAATGAAGATCTGGATCGTCTGCAACGCTGCAGAGAATCACCGTGTGGACGGTAATTTGAATCACGCGCTATAGCTGTAGCAATGCATTGTGGAAACAGTTCTAAGATTTTACGGCAGCAATGAGTATCCTTATTAGTTATGCTATATTGGTACCCGTTCTAAAACTGGTACCTATGAGAGGTTTGGAATCGGCGCCTATCATAGTTTCTCTATTAGTGTGCATGGCAACAGTACAACACCTAATTTAGGGCTTGATTGGTTTGATGCCCAAAGAAGCCATCCAAAAAATTGGCAATGCCAATAAAATTGTATGGCATTTGGTTTGCTACCAATAAATTAGCATCGCCAAAGTTTTGGCAAGAAAATAAACAGTGCTCAAGCATTGGCAAAGTTTTGGCACCAAACCAAACACCACCACCTTGCCAAAATTTTGACATTGCCAAATCGTGCCACTGCCACAAAATATTGGTACGGTTTAAAATGACTTTTAACCGAACAAACCCTTAATACACGTAACGGATGGTAGGAATGATCTGGTTCGTTCGATCAAGTCAATCTGATAGCTTGGAAACATCTATATCCACTTTTGTGTTGCTTTATGGTGTGTCAGATATTTATATCGACTAGGGTTATATGTCTAATAAAAGTTTATACAGGTTTAGGTCCTTTTAATAAAAGATAATACTTTACTTCTGTTTGGTCAGAGGTTGGTGTTACATTGCTAGTGTTTGTGTATCTTATCCTGATCTTGAGGCCCCTTCCAGTCTTATATATATTGCGAAGCAGGGGGGTTATAATAGGTAACCTAGCCACATGTGGTTTGATTTCTATTTACATTAAGTCATCCGGAATATGCAAATAAGATTTTATCTTCTATCTTCTATCTTCTATCTTCTATCTTCTATGTATCATGGGCCTAGCCTACCGTTAATATAGTAATATGACTGAGGGGTATCTGGTTCATATCTACGAAAGTGGCCCTCGAGATTTTTTTAGTCGAGCTATAGCTTTGTTATTTACTTCCCAATTAGACCATGGCTCTTGCCGAGTGTTTTAGTTTTCTTTTAAGATTTACCCGAGTGCTTTAGCTCTATTGTAAGATATTCCTAGGTAGGAAGACTACGGGGGTTTCATTGAATAAAAAATAGTGTACACAGAATAGTTGTATTTATTAAGTGTAGCCTCTTACTCTACTTCGTATCAATTAAGTAGAGAGTCAAGAATGAGTTTAGAAATAATAGTGTATTAAATAGGTGCGTCTCTTAGGTGTAGCCCTGTTAGATTAATTGGAAAAAAAATTAATGTGAGAGTGTAAATTGTGGTACCCAAATCACGTCTAGTGTGATAACTTGCTATTAGCCCATTATGGTGTATACCATGTTTCCAACCCAGTTGGTCAAGTGATATCTACATCCTGTCTTGTGGTGACCAGCTGTCGGCTCGAATGAAGCATATACTCGCAACCCAAGTCCAAAATTGTATCAAACGGTGCTCAACTGGTGGTTGACTTTTGGCCCATCATGGGACGTTCCATGTTTTAGTCAAATAGGTACCCAAAGCTCGCACTGGTGCAAGATTCGATTAATGACTCTCATAGGGTATATCCAACCTGGTATAAGTATGGCTAAATAAGGTATATGAACCCTACACTAATGTAGGATTTGGCTAGCGACCCTCATGGAGCGTACTCTATCTAGTAGAATTGTATCCAAGCCTAGACTTGTGCCGATGGTCAGCTGTTTGATCCTCATGGGATGTATCAAGTTTTGGCTAAGTAGGTAGTAGAACCTGTGCCAGTGTAGAATTAGATTGGTGATCCTCATGAGGCGTATCAAATCTTGTAGAGTCGTGGCTAAATAAGATATTCAAACCCTATATTAACATAGGATTTGGCTAGTGAGTAGCATAATGGTATTAGAGCCCAAACTTGTGCACAAATAGGTACCAAAACCCCACGCTGGTGTGGAATTTGGTTAGTGACCCTCATGGGATATACCAAAGTAGAGGTGTTATTTGACTTTCGACTGACATGAGTACTCAGCTAGCGGCTCTCATAGAACATATAGAGTGGTTTTAGTAGTATCGATCTCGAATGGTGTCGATTCCATAGTGCAAGAGAAACTTGAATGGTTGAAATTCTTTTGTTAAGCACCCTGGCCAACTTCAGTTTTTACCTGGGTGCTTTTATCCTTTCGAGTAGTCTGGTTCCCGGTGGTTTTTCACCCCAATAGTCTTTACCCGAGTGATTGTGTAAGTAGACCGAGTGCTCCTTATCCCAATGATTTGCATCAAGTATCTCTGAATATTTTGATCGATTGTGACCAGGCGATCTGTTTAGGGCAGTGAAGCCTTCGTATATTTAAGCTCGAGTGGTGCATGAATCCTGTTGTTTATAGCTATGGTAATTGACCTAATATGGGGCACACTATTTATAAGATAATTAGGTTCAAATATACCTGTCTCAACTTACAATGACCAGCTTGTAACTTATTATAAGCATACCTGATTTTTATGTATTATACTTACCGGATATTTTCCTATCATGAGACGTACAACTCCTACGCCTGATCCAGTCTGTTTATATATAAGCCAAGGCGACGGAAAACTCATGCATTAGGTAAATGGTCCAGTCCCCAAACGTAGGAGACATGCTCATAACCTTAAATTCCTGTTACGTGTATCGACGTGCAGCCCATGGAGATAATGCACGAAGTCTCCTGGTAGCTAGTAATATGCACTTAGCAGTCCACGTAATAGTTGGTCATTGCTCGCCGCTAAAAAATCCCGCGATCGAGGAGGGACGGCGGCTCGGTCACGTGAAGGCCTGGGAGGTCTGCTTGTCTCCAGTACAGATCCTTAGATCTCGAGGTTCGTGGGCGTGTCAGTCAATTTGACCCTGCAATTGACAAGAAGATGAGATGAGCGGGTCCAATATAGACGCTCGCTATCGGCTGGCTGCCGATAGGTTCGGGATACTGTTTGATCGGCTGGGGAGCCGATGTGGACAGGTGTCGACGAGCGGTTGACTGTAGAGCTGATGGAGGAACCAGGGCGTGCTTAGAGGATATCGAGGCGCACGGGATCCCTCCGGACAGCCGAATAGTGATCCATCGGCTGGAAAAACTGATGAAAGCGGATGCGGCCTAGGCAATGATTAGCGCAAGAAGGCACGGGCTGTAAAGCCGATGCCACTCCGGATATGCAAGCAAGAAACCCGTCGCCCGCCGTGGCAGCGCCATCAACACCGAACCTCGAAGATCGGACTTAACCGATACAGTATGAGGCCGGGGCCAGCGGCGATGATATGGAGGATGCCAGATCGGCTATGCCGTAGCAAGGATAGGAACGAACCCATCGGCTAGCTGAGCCGATGAGGGAACGCCTCTCTGAAGGCGGGTACGTATCGGTTGGAGGTCCGATACGTTTGGCGTTACGCGTCGTGGGACGCCTCTAAAAGCTGATGCGTATCGGCCGAGGGGCCGATGCGCTGGGCGTGAAGCACAGAGCATAGATAACTCATCGGCTAGCACTCCGATGATACGCCGTGCAGGAGACTATAGGCCTAAAGTTCGATCTACCGTCGGTAGCCCCGTAGGTCGGACTTAACCGATGCAGCACAAGACCGATGACGACAGAGGGAGCTTAACAGGCTGATAGGTCCAGCACGGACGTGATGCGATACATCCGATCGACCTAAGAGGTCGGACCTAACCGATGCAGCCTTAGACAGAGCAGGACATATCGGGATGGTGGCGGGACTTATCCCTTCGCTGGAGATCGGACTTAACCGATGCAGTCCCGCGTCGAGAGCCAGAACCCGCTGGTAGAACCTAGATGAACTAAGGTGGCGATGCGCCGAGTTTGAATATGATCGAGAGATATCTTACATGTTTCTAGGGGGTCTATATTTATACCCTGGATTTACAGACAGAGTTCGACGCGTCTACGACCACCGGACATTATTTTCTAGTAAGAACAAAGGAAAATATTCCTAAAGGAGTTAACTAACCAGCTAGACCTCCCTAATTGAGTAAGGTTATAATTTACAAAAATAAGCACCCTGCCGTGGAGTCCACGGCTCCTCCGCAAACCCGGTTTTATCTGAATAATCTTCCAATTTGTAACCGAGTCTTCCTTTGCTGCAACCTGATCGGCTTCTCCACTGTAGCTATCGGACCTTCTTTAAGTCAAGCCGATCCTTCTCCTTCCTTCCCTCGGGCTTCTCGGACCTAATCCCGATTGGACAATCCCCTGTCTTCAAGCCGATCCAATCTTCTACTAATCTGATCGGCTTTTCTACAGTTCTCTATCGGCTTTGTCTCAGTATCTCCATCGGCCGATGGCTGCATCAAACCCTGCAACGAACCTCTCAGCCGATCGGCTTTAGCCCCATCGGATCTCCCAGCCGATCGGCTTTAGCGTCATCGGATCCGCCAGATTTTGGCGTTAACACATGCCCCCCAATTTCGGAGTTTGCCAACAGACTACGAAATTCCGAGCCGTTAGAAACCTCCGCAAACCAGGATGACCCGTTAAAACCCTATTAATCGGCTCAGATCTCTGCCTAGGTCATTCCGCCTCTATAAAATATATCCCCTCCTCAGCCTTCTTCCACACACTTCATCAAAAACCCCAAACCTCAACGAGCTCCACAGGCATCCGCAAATTTCTGTGAATCTCGACGGGCTCGACGGGCTCAGAAGACTGAAGGCGAGCTCTTCGCAAATTTCTTCATCGACCGCTACTCCTTCGTTTGCGCAATGGCTTCCGCACACAATCCCTGAGGTAACCATTATCTGCTCGTTTATCCTATGTTTTGCATGATTCTTCCCCATCCCAATTTCTCATCAGTAGTCGGGTTCTGGTTTCTGTAGGATCTTAAGAGTCAGATCACTATTCCAATCTCTGACAGCCCCGGTCATTTCTTTCTTGGCCCTATGGGTAACGAGGATCCGACTGATTTTATCAACTCCGAAACAGAAAGGATCCCGTTCAAGAACTCATCCATGGCCATTACCGATTGAGCTCACAGCTTCAGATCTTGGCCTAGCAAACTCCCTGAATGGAGGAACTGGTACCTTAGGGTTTCTGCCTCCAAAAAGACTTTATGGGAGGATCTGGAAATAGACCATTGCATCAACCTTTCCTTAGCCGATATGGAAAGGAACGAACCTCTGCTTGCATCGGCTTCTTACTTCTGGTCGGACATCTTGAATGCCTTCATGTTCGGGCATGGGCCGATCACTCCCACCTTGATGGATGTTACTATGTTGACCTGCCTCAACACCATCCACTACATGAACCTTTTCAGCCTCAGATTCAAACCTAAGCATTGACTAAACACCAAGAATGTCGGAGGTTGGACTAAGTACATTTCCTTGCATAACAAATCCTCCGGCCCAGTCGATAGACGTGAACATGTAGCGTTCTTGAATCTTTGGCTGGAACGATTCTTCTTTGATGGTTCGACTCTCGGTCCAACAACGAACATGCAATGTTTGTCAGAGCTCCTGGCCGATCACCGCCAAATTCCCCTGGGGCATTATCTTCTCGGAGCAACTTATCATCTGCTCCATCAAGTTGCGACCAAGCTGTCAACAGGCCATTCAGTCGGACATATCGGCGGACCCTGGTGGTTTATACAACTTTGGTTGAACGTCTACACCTCTAATGTCATTGCCAGTCCCCCTTTCTCTTCCATGACATTCCCGACTGATTACCCAGAAGAAAACGAGGCCAGCCGACGCCGATGCATTTCGCTGGGTGAAGCTTCATCGGCTCTTCCTGGAAGCAAAATGACCCCCCTCGGACTCAGCCGATGGTTTAAGTGTTTCTACTATGGCTTTACCAAAGAGGTCACCATCTGGTTCGCGTACGAGGATGACTCGTCCTTTGAAATGCCTTCCAGGTTTCATCCAATGAATGCCTTAGTCGATGAAGAATCGAAGACCATCTTTTTATCCTCCATAACTCTTTGTCTTCTACCGATCGGATTTTCAATGGGCCGATCCCAACATCCATCATACGAGTTCTACCATCCTTCGGTTAGTGCTCGTCAGTTGGGCTTCAGCCAACTCCCCATCGACTTGTTCTTCATTAGCAAACTCCGAGCCCACGGAGAAGTGAAAAGCGGCTTGGAGTATGACCGACTTAGTTCGATGACATCGAACTTGTCCTTAGGGACTATCTCCACCTTCGAGCCCTGAATATCCAATACCAAAATTTTCGCTCGATGGTGGTCAGAATGGGGAAGGCACTTGTATAGTCTATCGGCTGAACATTATTGCCTTCGCCTCAATCCCGATTACGTGGAATCCGATGAAGAGGTAATCCTTCTTTCACTATCATGTCTTCATCGTATTGAATTTCAACTGTATCTTAATTCCCGTGATTCCACAGGCTGGCGATAAAGACGCACCTTCGACAAGCGCAAGTAGTCGGCCGATTATCTATCAACCTCCATCGGCCAGATCCCTCCTTGGGCAAAGCGGTCCACCTCCATCGGCTCTCCTCCGAGTGTCGCAGGTGTCAGGGTCAAAGCGCAAGAAACTGGCTGCTCGATCGGTTTCTAAGAGACGGAAACCCGACGCCGATGTTGTGATCGTTGCATCGGCTTCGCGAATCCCTTCTCCTCGGCAATTCTAACTCCTCCCGCATCTCCGCTGGTAGGTGTCAGCGTCAATTTTCTGTTGCCTTTGCTTTATCTTGACACCTTCGTTTTGCAGCCTGAACCATCGGCTCCCGAGGTCCAAACGTCGGACCCTGTTATTGGGGCTGAGCCGATGGTATCCTCTGAAGTTTTAGCATCTACTCACACTGCCCCACATCAAGCTGATACCCGCACAAGAACTGCACCCACTGTCTCTCTGGTACGTCCATCATACATGTCAATTTTTCTTGACTTATGATCTCCAAGTTTACTAACGTTGTTATGCAGTCATTAGCCGATCTGTTCTCCTTCAACATCGGCAAATACCTGGAAGCAGAGAAAGACTCAGCCACCAGCACAACGATCGAAACATTTTTGCCAGCCGATGCACATGAGCAGTTGTCAGATATTATGCATCGGCTGGAGGTTCCGATTGACTCGCTGGTGGAAGACTACGAGTCGATCCGGGGAAGACTTGCAGAAATTCAACACCTTCTACCTGCGGAACTGTCGGATGCACTCACGCGTGGTGCTTACTTGGAATTCCAAAGGATCCAGCTGACTGCATCAAGACGACGCATAGCCGATCGTGCTGAGCAAAGTCATCTGGCTCACAATGATCGGCTGACTGCCCTTGATGAAAAGAAGAAACTTGATGAAACGTCAGCTGACCTTCAACACGCCAACACCAATCTTGGCCTCTTGAAGAAACGAGAAGCCGATTTGATGGCGGAACTCGACAAGGTTCGTGAAGACATCAATTTCACCGAGTCCCATCTCATCGGCCTACCAAAGTCGATCCAAAACCAAGAGGCCAAGGTAGCAGACAAAGTGTAGCTAGTAGTTTGCTGGCACAAGACCTTGAAAACTATCCCCGGATCAGATGAAGATGGCATCCACGCCATCAACGATATAGATCAAATCCGTCTGCGCGCGATTGAGGCCATTAAGAAATTCTTGTAAAATTTAAGCCTCGGAGAAATCCAGATGTCATCTTGAACATTAACTTTTTGCAGTAAAATTCAATCAGCTTGATCAACAAAAGTTGTGTAAATATATTCTCTAAAGGCGATATCTCCACGATATCGGCTATGTGTAACCGATACAAACTATATCGGCTTCCGTACATTGTCTATCGGCTATGCTCCAGCCGATCACACGGATGATACCGTCAGCTGGTACTACCTCTGAAACCTTATCCGTCTTGAATCGGCTATACTCAGCCGATTTAGGTGCCTACCCACACGCTAGGATAATACTTTTTCAAATATTTGCCATTAAACGCTTTGGTAAACTTCTCTCCTTCAAGACTTCCCAATATGTAAGCATTGCCAGGCACACACCGATTGATCCGATAAGATCCTTCCCAATTCGGCGACCATTTTCTAAACTTATTATCCCTAGATCCAATCGGCAAAATTAACTTCCAAACGAGATCTCCTTCAGAAAAGGATTTGGTTATTACTTTTTTTTATAATGCCTAGCGACCTTAGCCTTATTTTTCTTGATCTTCTTAAATGCTTCTAACCGACTCTGAGTTAAATCATCAAGCTCATTGGTCATCAACGTGTAATAATCATCGGCTGTCAACTGATCCTGTAAAGACACCCTCCTGGAACCGATGATAACTTCCCACGGAAGAACTGCTTCGTGACCGTATACCAACTGATATGGTGGCACCTGGGTAGATCCATGACACGTCATCCGATAGGCCCATAATGCATCGTTCAAAGTGACATGCCACCTCCGTGGTTGTTCATCAGTCTTACGCTTGATCAATTTTATTAAACTCTTGTTAGAAGCTTTTGCCTGTCCATTAGCTTGAGCATAATACGGTGACGAGTTTAGCAACTTAATCCCCATACTAGCAGCAAACCCTTGAAACTCTTCTGACATAAAGATAGAACCCTGATCAGTGATAATTGTCTGTGGAATTCCAAATCGATATATGATATGTCCCTTGATGAATTCAATTGCGTCCCAGGAAGTAACCTTCTTCAAGGAATAGCTTCTACCCACTTTGTATAAGTAGTCCGTTGCCGCCAATATGAACTTATGCCCTTTATTGGACGAAGGATAAATATGGCCGATCATGTCAATTCCCCAACCTCTAAACGGCCATGGCTTGACTATCGGATTCATAACCGACGCTGGAGCTTGTTGCACATTCCCAAACTTCTGACAATCTTGGTAGCCCTTGTAGTATTTAAAACAATCCTCTAGCATACTCGGCCAAAAGTATCCAGCCCTCCTCCTCATCCATCTCATGTTATGAGCCTATTGATGGGCTCCGCAGACGCCCTCATGCACCTCGCTCATCACCAACGCGGCTTCTTCAGAATCCAAACACTTCAAGAGCACTCCATTGACTGATCGATAATACAACTCTTAATCAAGTAGAATGTACTTAATAGCCTTGTACTGAAGCTTCCTTGAAACCGATCTTGATGGATTCTGCAAATACTGAACGATCTCCCATCTCCAATCATCGGCTTCCATACGGTTTTCGATATCGGCTATCTCAACTTCCACTCTACTGTTCAGCCGATACCCTGAAGCAGTCTGAGCGAGATCATTGGCCTCCGTGTTTTGCTCTCTAGGAATATGATCCAATATCATTATCTTGAAATCCTTTAGCAACTGTGGACATTTCTCATAGTATGACTTCAGAATTTCATCCTTGCATTCATACTCCCCAGATAATTATTTGATTACCAACAAAGAATCTCCAATGACCTCTATCGTATCGGCTCCAATTTCTTTCAGCAGTTGAAGTCCCTTGAGCACTGCCTCATATTCTGCTTGGTTATTTGTACTATACGGTTTGATTGTGAAGGCAAATTCGAAACTTGCCCCCCGAGGTGAAATAATCACCAAACCGATACTAGATCCATGTTTGCAAACCGATCCATCAAAGAATAACGTCCACGGGATCGGTTCCACATAATTCTCTTAGACTCTTCTATGCTGTACAATAAAATCGGCTACTGCTTGTCCCTTGACTGCCTTAGCCGATTCATACCTCAGATCAAACTCTATCAGAGCGAATATCCATTTTCCAACCCGCCCCCTCAAGACTGGAGCCGATAGCATGTATTTGATCACATCGGTTTTGCAAAGCACTGTACACTCAGCCGATAGAAGATAATGCCTTAATTTTGTACATGAGAAATACAAACATAGGCATAACTTTTCCACAGCAGGATACCTAGTCTCAGCATCCAGAAGTCGTTGGCTTAAGTAGAATACTACTCGTTCTTTTGACACAAATTCTTGTACAATCACTAATCCGATTGACTTCTCATCAGCTGACAAATATAATTTGAATGGTATTCCCTTTTGCGGTGGAATCAGCACTGGTAGAGAATTCAAGTATTCCTTGATATGATCAAAGGCTTTTTGCTAGTCATCACCCCACACAAACTCTTGATCGGCTCGTAATCTTAATAAAGGAGTGAACGACTCAATTCTTCCTAATAAGTTCGAAATAAATCTCCTTGTGAAATTGAGTTTGCCGATCAAGGACTGCAGCTGTAGTTTGTTGCTGGATGGCTCGGTGGTCTGAATGGCCCTGATGCTTCGTTGACTGACTTCAATTCCTCTCTCATGCACCATGAAACCCAAAAATTGTCGAGCCGATACGCCAAAAGCACACTTGTGAGGATTCATTTTAAGTCCGTATTTCTTCGTCCTCTCAAGCACTTTTCGTAGATCGGCTATATGTTCTTCAATACTTTTGGATTTCACCACCACGTCATCAATGTATATTTCCACCAGCTGTCCGATAAGATCATAGAACATGTAGTTCATGGCTCTTTGATAGGTAGCACCAGAATTCTTTAATCCGAAAGTCATGACTACCCACTCGTATAAACCAATAGCTCCAGGACACCTAAATGCAGTCTTGTGGATATCTTCTGCGGCCATGAAAATTTGATTGTAGCCTGCATTTCCATCCATGAAGCTAATAATCTTGTGACCAGATGCAGCGTCAATTAATAAATCGGCCATCGGCATCGGGTATTCGTCTTTAGGGGTTGCCTTGTTCAAATTTCGGAAGTCGATGCATATTCTTAACTTTCCAGTTTTCTTTTTCACTGGAACAATATTGGATACCCACTCGGCATATCGGCATGGTCTGATGAAATTTGCATCGTATAACTTCGTGATCTCCGCCTTGATTTCATCGTGCCATTCTGCTTTGAACCTCCTCTGTGGCTGCCTAAATGGCCGATATCCTGGTCTGATAGGAAGCCGATGTTCCACAATTGATCAACTTAATCCAGGTATCTCATGGTAGTCCCAAGCAAAGCATTTCTAGAATTTCTTTAATAAATTTATCAGCTTTTCTCGGAATTCAACACATAGATTTTTACTAATGTACGTCGGCCTCGACCTGTCTCCTGGTCCTATATCTATTTGTTCCATCTCATCGGTCAATGTAAAACCTTGCCCTAATTTCCCTTCGGAGTTTTCTAAAGTTCCCATGGAAACAATGGATCCGAGCCGACTTGCTGAATCGGCTTTATTCCTTTATCAGTCACCTCCAGGAAATTTCCCACCCATGTTTGTCTGGATAGGCAGTTGAAACCATCAGCTTCCCAGAATGGCACATCAGTTGTTGCCACGCTAGTCGACTGATCGGCCGTGATCACTTCAACTCTGTCTCCTTGCCATTGTATGAGGCTTTGATGCATTGTTGAAGGAATACAACAGTTGGCATGAATCCAATCCCTGCCAAGGAGTAGGCTATACGACCCCTTACTATTGATGACAAAAAATGTGGTAGGCAATGTCTTACTTCCAACCGTTAGCTCCACATTCAGTACTCCTTTGGTTTTTGATGGATTACCTCCGAAGTCCTTCAACACCATATTTGTCTTGACTAAGTCTCTAGCCATCTTACCCAATTTGCGGTATGTAGAATACGGCATCAAATTGACGGCTGCGCCTCCGTCAACTAGCATCTTTGTCATCGGCTTACCATCGACATATCCGTTGATATACAATGGCTTTAGGTGCCGATGTTTGGATTCTTCTGGTTTGTCAAATATGGCTTGACTTGGTTCCAATATTAATTGGGCAAAATCCTCTTCTTGACCTTCTTCATCCAACACGTGTGCTTTATATTCGGCTTCTTCATGGTCCTGCTGTTGTCTTTTATGCTGCTCTCTATGTTGCAGCCGTTATGCCCTCCTCTTCTGATTCTTTGTAAAAATCCCGGATGGACACCACTGATCCTTCATGGAGTATAACCCTTTGTTTAACTCCTGGTTCTTAACTGCCTTTTGACCATGCCCTTCATTGATCGGCCCCAATCGGCTATATGCCAATGCCCTAGTGATGGAAGGCCGATCGTACAACGTTCGGCTCTGGTCACAGTACCAAAATCCTGGTTTATTGCATTCAGGACAGTTCTCGATCGATGGTAACCTCATGTTTTGATCCCAATAGTACTGAAAAAAGGGACAACCCCAGTGTGGATTATACCTTTCTTGTTGTGTTGTGGCTTGTCTTTCTTCGTCCTGTAGTCTAGAATATTTTTTGATTAAATCTGATGAAGTAACCTTTGACCTCTTCCAGCGCTTCTTTTCATCGGACCGATCTCCTGATGTTCCTGTGATCACCATATTCACCGGGAAAGGATGCCCGTCAACCCTCATCGGCCTTTTGTCCTCGAACTTGATCCTTCCCTGTTCGACAGCCGATTGTAACTGTTGCCGGAAGACCTTACACTCATTGGTATGATGAGATATTGAACTGTGCCACTTGCAATACTTCTTTTTTCTGAGTTCTTCAGCAGCTAGGATTATTACATGATTCGGTGACAACTGGATCTGCTTCTCTTGGAGGAGAAGATCAAATATCTTGTCAGCTTTGTTAACATCAAAATCATATCTTTCTTCTTTATTTGTTTTCTTGATCCATGGACATGATACGGGTTTTTTATTCCTGGTCCATTCTGCCAGTCCTACCTCCGCATCGGATCCCTCATCATCCGAGTCCGATGCGTATACTTGTAGCTGATCGGCTTTCCGATGGAACCTTTCTTTCTTGGCTCCTACAAATCGGCTTTCATGAGCCGATACTCTCTAGAGTAGATGAGACAAACTTTCGAATTCTTGTGAAGAGAAACGCTCCCGAATCGGAGCCAACAATCCTTGGAAAGCCAAATCGGCTAATTGTCCATCACTTAAAATGAGACTGTAGCATCAGCTTCTGACATCTCGGAAACGTTGGATGAAATCCGAGACAGATTCATCGTGCCTTTGTCTAACCGATGTTAAGTCTGATAATCTCAACTCTTTAAGTCCGGCAAAGAAATATTTATGAAACTGTTTCTCCAAATCAGCCCATCCCCTGATTGAATTTGGAGGTAACGAAGAAAACCAAGCAAAGGCTGGTCCAGACAAAGACAATGGAAACAATCGGACCCTCAGAGCTTCATTAGCCAATGCCTCCCCGGATTGAGCCAGGAATCGGCTAATATGTTCCATCGTAGATACATTATCTTGCCGTGAGAACTTGGAGAAATCTAGAATTTTGAATCGATGCGGCAGCGGAATTCTGTCGAACCACTCTGGGTAAGGGTGTCGATACATGAAAGTTTGTTCTTTAGGCTTGATACCGAATTGCTCCCTTACAACTTTCGCAATCCTGGCAGTCCAATCTTCGTCCTTTAGGTTATCCTTTTGGTAATGTGGGATCGAAGTTGCTATCTGACATGATCCATAATGATCTCCTTGATAGTTATTACCAGGATATTCTTGTTTATATCCCCCGTAATAGGCCGTCCGATGATACCCTGGCATCATGTCTTCATGTTGCCCCCCAATCCGCTCTTGCACTGGCGGAAACATATTTGCCGATATATCCCTTCTGGATCCATAAGTAACTTGTGGTTGTCCTGTTTTCATCGGCAAATATACCGGCCCTTGATCAGGTTCCTTAACAATAGATCCATCCACAGTTTTCTTAATTAAGTTGTGCAAAGTATTCACCAGTACACCCGATTGGTTAATAAGCGCATGGCGAACAACTTCGTCAACTATCTCCTGCAGTGGCTTTTGAGGACTGATAGGCGGCGATCAGCTCGATTCTCCTTCCAAAACTGGCTTTGGCATTTTGGACTTTTGAATCGGCCCTTGTCGAGTCATACTGAAGGACTCCAGACAGAGCTTTTGAAAATTAGCTATGTTCTGCTCCACCTGGTATCTCTGCTCCTCAATTAAATCCTTCATCGTTATTGGGATTATATTAGCTACGTTGATTTCTTTACCCTCCATTGAAGCACTGTTGATTGAAGGGCTTTCAACTAATGAAAAAGATCTTCTTGTCCCACCGGGCGTGCCAAGATGCGTGATCACTGCCAAAAAATACCGTGACTGGGGAGGGACGGCGGCTCGGTCACACGAAGGCCTGGGAGGTCTGCTTGTCTCCAGTGCAGGTCCTTAGGTCTCGAGGTTCGTGGGTGTGCCAGCCAATTTGACCCTGCAATTGACAAGAAGGTGAGACGAGCGGGTCTGATACAGACGCTCACTATCGGCTGGCGGTCGATAGGTTCGGGATGCTGTTTGATCGGCTGGGGAGCCGATATGGATAGGTGTCGACGAGCGGTCGACCATAGAGCCGATGGAGGAACAAGGACGTGCGCAGAGGATATCGAGGCGCACGGGATCCCTCCGGACAGCCGAACAGTGATCCATCGGCTGGAAAAACCAATGAAAGCGGATGCGGCCTAGGCAATGATTAGCGCAAGAAGGCATGGACTGCAAAGCCGATGCCGCTCCAGATATGACAACAAGAGACCCATCGCCCGCCGTGGCAGCGCCATCAACACCGAACCTCGAAGATCGGACCTAACCGGGACAGTACAAGGCCGGGGCCAGCGGCGATGATACGGAGGACGCCGAATCGGCTATGCCATAGCAAGGATAGGAACGAACCCATCGGCTAGCTGAGCCGATAAGGGGACGCCACTCTGAAGGCGGGTGCGTATCGGCTGGAGGTCCGATACGTTTGGCGTTACACGTCGTGGGACGCCTCTAAAGACTGATGCGTATCGGCCGAGGGGCCGATGCGCTGGGCATTAAGCACAGAGCATGGATAACTCATCGGCTAGCACTCCGATGATACGCCGTGCAGGAGACTATAGGCTTGAAGCTTGATCTACCGTCGGCAGCCCCATAGGTCGGACCTAACCGATGCAGCACGAGACCGACGACGGCAGAGGGAGCTTAACAGGTCGATAGGTCTAGCACGGACGTGATGCGATACATCCGATCGGCCTAAGAGGTCGGACCTAACCGATGTAGCCTTAGACAGAGCAGGACATATCGGGATGGTGGCGGGACTTACCCTTTCGCCGGAGATCGGAGTTAACCGATGTAGCCCCGCGTCGAGAGCCAGAACCCGCAGGTAGAACCTAGGTGAGCTAGGGTGGCGATGTGTCGAGTTTGAATATGATTGAGAGATATCTTACATGTTTCCAGGGGGTCTATATTTTTACCCGGATTTACAGACAGAGTCCGACGCGTCTACGACCACCGGATATTATTTCTTAGTAAGAACAAAGGAAAATATTCCTAAAGGAGTTAACTAACCAGCTAGACCTCTCTAATTGAGTAAGGTTATAATTTACAAAAATAAGCACCCTGCCGTGGAGTCCACGGCTCGTCTGCAAACCCGGTTTCATCTGAATAATCTTCCAATTTGTAACCGAGTCTTCCTTTGCTACAACCTGATCGGCTTCTCCACTGTAGCTATCGGACCTTCTTTAAGTCAAGCCGATCCTTCTCCTTCCTTCCCTCGGGCTTCTCGGACCTAATCCCGATTGGACAATCCCCTGTCTTCAAGCCGATCCAATCTTCTACTAATCTGATCGGCTTTTCTCCAGTTCTCCATCGACTTTGTCTCAGTATCTCCATCGGCCGATGGCTACATCAAACCCTCCGTCGGATCTCTCAGCCGATTTGCTTTGCCCTATCGAATCTTCCAGCAGATCGGCTTTAGCGGCATCGGATCCGCCAGATTTTGGTGTTTACAGTCATATGCATGTTTTGACTTTTCCCTTGTACGGTTTGTATGTGTGCTGCACGCGTGTAGTCGTCTAGTCGAGCTACTCTATGAAAAATGGTCTCTGTTGAACAGACAAAACATAAAGAAAACTCGATACTAGTTAACATAAAATAATATTAATGTTATTTTTTTAATACTAGTTATAAAAGTTCAGACATCCTCCATAGCCATACACAATATTTAATATTTAATAAGATACTATGACGTACCGAATAGTACTAACTAATACTAATACTAATGTTATCGAACATATTAACATCGGCTGAAAATATCGTTATTAAGTATTGATTGATGTTTTTAACTATTACTAAAAATCTATCTTTTTAAACCGTTTTTCCTCTTTCAACCTAACAAATTCACAAACAAATAGCAAACTCATGAAAATTTGAGAGGAACTACAAGAGATCTGTTGTCAAAATTTTTTGTGGAATTTTTTTTGTGATTTTACCTATCCAAAGGTTTTAAAAGGTTAGCAAATTCATCTTCCATTTTTGTATAATTAAGATATTGTATTTCTAGCCATATATATGTATACATCGTCCTCTCAAAAATATGAAAATGGATAAGAAAGAAATATTTTTTTTAACAAAATAAGAGTATCTCTTAATTGTAAAAATAGAGGCAATGAGTATTTCATAATAGCAAAAATATATAGGAAAAAAGATTTAAAAGGAGGAAACAAAAGAAGATTATAGAGCAATGGAGAAAAAAAAGAATAGAAAATTAGCTAAAATAAAAAATTAACACTTGTCTTAGTATGAAAAATACAGACATCTAAAATTAAAATTAATAAGAATATAGCCTAATAGAAAAAGAAGGAAAATACGATAAGTATGGGAAAAAAGCGAAAATAAGAAAAAATATATGAAAATGGAGGAAAAAGTATAAAGGTTAGGGAAAATAGAAAAACAATAGACTATGTTAATATTAAAAATATAGGAAATTTAATTGTATTAATTGTACATCATTGATATTTTTATAGAGAGCTGATCGGTTCATAGCACTATCAGTATAAGGAAGGCGTAGCCAGATTTATCTACATATTTTTGTAAATTCCACCGATCGATATACTTTATATAAAGATTAACAATACACTTCATCCACCCACCTTTTGATGTTAGGACATTTAAAATTACTAATTTTCTTAAATAATTCATTACTTGTAATGTAGATGAACCGACAGTGAATGTATAACACGGACCAATGGTCAAAGGAGTTTATCAATGGCGTACATTATTTTCTCTGGGTAGCGATGACTAGAAGCTTAAGGGTTTTATCTGTTGTCTATATAAAAACTGCAAGAACCAGAATGAGCGCTCTTTCTCAAGGATTCTTTATAGTCACTTGTTATAGTCAAGATTCATGCCTAACTATAATTGTTGGACCACACACGGAGAGAGAGAGGGGTTGCAATAGAAGACGATAAAGAAGAAGACAACAATATTTCCCACTAGACTTAATACGGTGGCTTTACAGATACTACAATGGGTGAGGCAGAAGGAGGGTTGTAGAAGATGACAGTACATATGATCTTAGTTAGATGTTGTGTGATGCAAAGAAAGACTACGAAAGTAAAAAGGAGCAAAAGAAATTAGAGCGTATGTTAGTGGCCGACAAAATGTTGTTATACCTAGATTGCAAACAGGGGTCCAAAAAGTTGGGTACCACACTAAAATTTTTGCAATAGAAGGCAGCAAGTTGTGTGGCTAACAAGACATTTGAGGAGTTATTGAAACTCGTAAAGAATATCCTTCTGTTCGCGTTGGATCTCGGCGCGAGCACGCCAATGCCTGGAAGGTCTGCTTATCTCCAGGGTAGGTCGGTCGACTTCTCTTCGTGGCTCGAGATACGCGCGCTGGGGGCCATGGGGTTCGATCGGCTTCGACGCGACAGTACGGGTGCGGGCGTGCCAGTCAATTTGACCCTACAATTGACAATGAGGTGAGACAAACAGGTCAATTGGACGAGGGGCTGATACAAGCCCTCGCTATCGGCTGGCTGCCGATAAGATCGGGTTGGTTATCGGCCGCGTCTGGAAGACCCTTCGCTATTGGCTATTTGCCAAAAGGAATCGAGACGCTCTTCAATCGGCTAGGGAGCCGATGAAGGCGTGGGCAGGTGTCGACGAGGGATCGGCCGCAGAGTTGATGGAGGAACTGGGGTGTATTCATAGGATAGCAAAGCGCATAAGATCCCTCATGATAGTCGACGGAAGCCATAACGGTCGTTCATCGGCTAGAACATGGGCTGCAAAGCCGATGCCGCTCTAGATATGATAGCAAGAGACCCGTCGCCCACTGTGACAGCGCCATTAACACTGAACCTCGAAGATTGGACCTAACCGAGATAGTGCGAGGCCGAGGCCAACAACGATGATACAAAGGACACCGGATCAGTTGTGCTGAAGTAAAGACAGAAATGAATCCATCAGCTAGCTGAGCCGATAAGGGGACGCCTCTCTGAAGGCGGGCGCGCATCGGCTGGGAGACCGATGCGCTCGGCATGACGCATCAAGAGAAACCTCTAAAGGCCTGGCGCATATCCGCCAAGGAGCCGATACGCTGGGCGTGAAGCTTAGAGCATGGATAATCATCGGCTAGCACTCCGATGAGACGCCGTGCAGAAAACTATAAGCCTAAAGCTCAATCTACCATTTGCAACCCCGTGGGTCGAACCTAACCGATGTAGCACGAAATTGACGATAGCAAAGGGAGCTTAATAGGCCGATAGGCCCTGCACGGTCGTGATGCAATACATCTGATCACCCTAAGATGTCGAACCTAACCGATGTAGCCTTAGATGGAGCAGAACATATCGAAATAGTGGCGGGACTTACCCTTTCACTGGAGATCGGACCTAATCGATGCAGCCCTACGTTTGGAGCCAAATCCTGCCAGTAGAAACCTAGATGAACTAGGGTGGCAATGCGCCGAGATTGTATTGATCGAGGGATCTCTTTACATGTCTCCAGGGGTCTATATTTATACCATGGGTTTACAGAGTCCGACACGTTTTCAACCATCGGACGTTATTTTCTAATAAAAATAAATAAAAATATCTCTAAAGAAGTTAACTAACTAACTAAATCTTCCTATATAAGATAAGATTTACAGAAGATAAAATACCTTGCCGTGGTTTCTACGGCTCCTCCGCAAACTCGGTCTTATCTGAATAATCTTCTATTCTGGGACTGAGTCTTCCATTGCTTTAATCCGATCGACTTCTTCTCTGTAGCAATCGGATCTCCTTTCACTCAAGCCGATCTTTTTCCATCCTCTCCCTGGGCTTGTCTAGATCTTATTGTTAAAACTTCTCCTTGGACCTGACTCCATCCGGATAGTTCTTTGTCCTTAAACCGATCCAATCTTCCACTAGCCTCATCGTCTTCTCTACAATACCGATCGGCTTTGTCCCACGAGCCGATCAGTATTTCCATCAGCCGATCGTGTTTACAGGCTGAATCAAATTCCAGCGTTAACACCTTCCAAAGGGTAACAAATTGTCCGCAACTACGTACAAAGCAAAACAGATAGTCTGCCCTCTAGGACGAGAAGTTGAAAAGATACATGCATATCCCTTGTATCCTCTATCATGGTGAGAAGTACAAAAACCTAGATGCATACCCGATTTGTAAGGCGTTATGTTATAAGATAAAACAAGATGATCTCAGTAATGTTGAGAGACAACCTTCAAAGAGATACCCCACTAAAGTTATGTGGTATTTCCCTATAATACCATGTCTGAAGCGATTGTTTAGGAATAAAGTGCATGCTAATATAATGCGTTAGCATGCTAAAGAACGTAAACAAGACGTGATGTTGAGACACCCTACCGATGGGTCCTGGTGGTGAAAACTTGACGAAGCATTCTAGACTTCAAAAATGATGCAAGGAATATAAGGTTTGGTTTAAGTACGGATGGCATGAATCCTTTCAAGGAGATGAGCAACAATCATAGCACTTGGCTTGTGAACCTATGTATCTATAATCTTCCTCCCTTGTTGTGCATGAAGCGAAAGTACATTATAATGCAGGTGCTTATTCAAGGCCTAAAGCAATCTAGTAATAATAATGATGTGTATCTAAGACTATTGGTTGAAGAACTGCTACTGTTGTGGAACGAAAAAGGTGTTTCTATGTGGGATGAGGACAAATAGGAGCAATTTAAACTACGAGCACTGTTGTTCATAACCATCAATGATTGGCCTACACTAAGGACCTATCAGGACTAACAAACAAGGGGTATAGGGTCTACATCCACTATTTAGATGAAACTGATAGTACGTATTTGAAACACTATCGGAAGGTTGTGTACATGAGGCATCGTCAATTTCTTATTGCCAACCACCATGTAAGAAAGAAAGACAAATATTTCGAAGGGATGGCAGACCACCATACTAAGCCTATGCACCGTAAGAAAAATGTATTTGCTATGGTGAAAGATGTAAATGTAGTATTTGAAAAGGGACCTGGTAGCCAACCTGTCCTAAGTGAAGACGGTCATGTAGCAATATGAAAGAAGAAATCTGTTTTTTTAGAAATTACCTTATTGGGAAGTCTTGAGGTCTGTAACACAATTGACGTGATGCACCTCACTAAGATCCTTTGCGTGAATCTACTAGGCTTCCTAGGTATATATGAGAAGTCCAAAGATACACTTGAAGTACAACATGATCTGAAATGTATAAAACAATGTGAAGGCCTTCATTCGAAAAAGAGGTAGAAAGAAAAACATAACTTAAGTCCAACTAGCTACACTCTTAGTAAGAAAAAGAAGGAAAACATATTCGAAGGACTAGATAGCATCAAGGTCATGTCCGGATACTCGTTAAATATAAAGGAAATAATAAACATGAAAGAAAAGATATTTACAAACCTAAAGTCTCATGACTACAACGTGTTGATGACACAATTGATTCATGTTGTACTTAGAGATATTCTTCATGTTAATGTCTGGACAAAAAAAATAAAGCTCTGTGCATTCCTCAACTCAATTTCGTAGAAGGTCATCGATCCAGATAATTTAGCAAGCCTATAGACTATTGTGGTCGATTGTCTTGTTAGCATCGAGATGATCTTTCCACCATCTTGCATCGAGATGATCTTTCCACCATCTTTCTTCAATAGCATGACACATCTTCTGGCTTACCTTATCAAAGAAATCAGTATTCTCGGTCCTATGTAATTACATAGTATGTTCCCTTTTGAGACGTACGTGGGCATCCTAAAGAAGTATGATCGTAATCATTTTTGTCTGCAAGGATACATTGCACAGGGTTATGGAATAGAGGTCATTGAGTTTTGTGTAGACTTTATTAACGACCTTAGTCCAATTGGAGTCCCCGAATAAAACCACATGGGGAGACTAAGGGGAAAGGGCACACTTGAAAGAAAACCAATAATGACTGTACACAATGATTTATTCCGTAGTGCATATTTCATGGTTTTACAATAATCTTCATTGGTGGGTCCATACATCAAAGATCACATAATGATTGTATGCTCCAAAAACTAGGGGAAATTCATTGTCTGGATTACATGTCATCATATTGATACTTTCGTCGCTTGGTTGCGAGAACATCTCATGAGTAACATGTCGATTAATGAACAACTAGCCTAGTTGGTGAGGGGGCCATCTTGCTCAATCTTGATATTCCAGGAATATGAGATAAATGGGTATATATTTTACACAAAAGCCCAAGACAAAAAGAGCACCAGCCAAAATTGTGTTATCCATATAAATGACATAGACAACAATAGCACAAACAACACGTGCTATGATGTCATTGAGATATGAGAACTTGAGTATAGTTCTTTAAAAGTCCCTCTCTTTCAGTGCCAATGGGTGAGGCTGACTAGTGGAGGTATAATGGTTGATGAGTGTGGGATGACAACAATTGACCTTAATAAGATTAGGTACTCAGATGAACCATTCGTTCTAGCTAACAATGTGACTTAAGTTTTCTATATGAAGGACATGTATAGCAAAGCAAACAAGGGGATATCTAAATAAATTAGTAAAGTACTTGATGAGTCAAAGCATCACGTGGTTCTCCCAAGAAAAAGAAAAATCGTTGGAGTTGAGCACAAGGCGGACGAAGATGAAACCGAGCCTCCTCCTAGCAAATGAAGACACTCCATACTTACGTTAGGATCATAGCCAAGGGACATTCGTTAAGAAAAAGTTTGTTGGCTCTGTAATCATGTCATAAGATTGAATGTATACAAGCTACATGTATTGTGTTTTTTTTAATATTTACAACCTTCTATTTTTACTATAATATTTAACGGATGAAATACACTATTATGCATATTATATCAGCCAGCTTTGCTAACAATGACAAATATTGTAATATCAATACTAATACGAGTCCTTGATCTCAACACACTATATTTATCAAATATTTACTATTTTTAAAATTATTTATCCAAATTTTCTTGTTTATGACATTATTTTTCACAATTTTTCTAGTTTTTCAAATTATTTTTCATACTTTTCCTATTTTCTAAATTGTTTGCCATATTTTAATTGCTTGTATCCGTTGTAGAAAAAAAAATTCACCAAGAGGAAGAAGTGTTTAGTACCGATTGTTAATACAAATAGGGACTTAAAAAAAATTTTGTTGACCGGAAAAACTATTTAGTACTAGTTGTTAACCAACGATACTAAAGAATTCATCTTTAATCCTGGTTGTTAATATTAACCTGGACTAAGAGAAGATGATATATATGGACTATCCACTCGTCTTCTCTGTTCTAAGTCCCTAGATTACGGATTTATTTTCATTCTTCTCGTAATGTCCCAACTGATGACACCGTCACCATCCTCCACACCAACACCATCCATACTGATACCGCCATGCCCGCCTTCCCACCGATGACGCAGCCCTTCACAACGCCACCGTCCCCATCTGCACCATTGACACCACCATGCACCCGCCCACTAACGACGTCACCACACGCCGACTATGCCACCACACGTTGACTATGCCACCAAGCGTCGACTACGCCACCGGCCATTCCCATCCATGCTAACGCCGTCACCTTTCCTATTGACGTCGGCACCGTGATTCACACCGACACCGACATAGACCATTGTTCACGCCATGCCAGCATCTCTCCTATTGAATTCTATATATTAACCTACTGATTATAGTGATATATATTCCTTTTATATGTTTTTAATACATTAGCTATTTTTATATATGCATATCACACTATATTTGTATATATGAATTGTTTTTATAGTTATCAAAATATGTTGCAAATTTTATGGTATACAAAATGTTTTTATATATTCATATCTAATGTTTTCTTTATTCATTAACTATTATTATATTCGTATTATTTATATTTGTATACTTGAATTATTTTTATATTTCTCAAAATTTGTAGCAAATTGTGTCACATGAATTTTTTTTTATATACTAACTATTTTTATATAATCATATTATTTGTATTTGTATACATGAATTTGCATACATGAATAGTATTCTCCCATCTGTCGGAGTATGTTGGAATTGAAATATCTCATGCTTATGGAGTATGTGCACACTTGTCAAACTATTTTTTCATCAGAAAGGAGATGAAAGAAAGAAAAATAGTGCAATAAATATATAAATAAAAAAAATATATGTTAACTTATAATACCACATATAATATATATAAATTTATAATTCCTATATTATCTTATTATGAAAGATAGAAGAGTCATATGATGAAAGTTTTCTCTTGAACCAGATTGCATAAGGTAGTAGGCAGTACTACTAGGGTGACAAGGGTGAGGATTGTAGTCAATACTTCAATGAGAAAGTCACTAGATATGAGGAAGGACCCAACAATGATTTAAGGTATGAGGAGGGCAATGACGATGAGTAGAAGAAGGCCGGGACGAAAAAGAAACAAAGGCAATGAGGTGCCACAAGAAAGTTAAAGGGGAGGTATGGCAAACCAGTTGCTCCTATCCCCGCTACAAGGAAGTTTGTCTTAGTGCGGTTATATCATAAGGGATCACATGCCGATCAGCATACAGAAATGGTAGTTCATAAGGGTAGGTGATCAAAACATGCTCCCATAGTCACAGAAGGATATGCTATGGACAACCCTTCAACAAACTTTACTCTCGATGTCCCTAAGCTAGAACAATCTAAAGTGAAGGAGTAGACTCTCAAGAAGAAGACCACACAATTTCAAACCTTTAAGAACAATCTGCACAAGAACTATATACTAATGGGCTAAACTTCGAATTTCAATGTGTATCCAAAGCTAAGGGACCATGGGACACATTTGTCAAATGTCGTCAGAAGAATCTGCACAATAACTATATTGAAGAGCCAAACTCTGATTTTCAATGCGTACCCCTAAGGGACAACTCAAACGTATTTGTTGAATACAAGTTATTATAGGAAAGTGGAAAAAAAGGTGGTACAAAACAAAGCCAATGCCTCCTAGAAAACATATTTTTCACAAGTTAGGGTTGGGTGGTTATAAAAAGGGGATTGATAAATAACAGAAGATGGAAGATGCTCTGGAGGCAAGGGGTATCGTTCTAGCCTCTGCCGTTTGGCCTAGACGATCGAAACACTAGTACTATGCTCATGGTGGCATGCTTAGTGCAGAGGATGGCTCCCTTATCTTTAGCCCGAAAATACAAGACGTATCATACGGTCTCATGGATGCCCTAGAGTCCTCTTTGCAAGGTACATTCAATCCTAACAGAGAAAAGGACGAGCTTACAATGGCCATGAAGAATCCTAAGCACCTAGGACAAACGCATGGAAAAAGTGTGGTCCTATGAAAGTATAGGTTCCTCCAGGACATAGACTCATACAGGAGTCACAAGAGAAGCAAGTCTGAGCAGGATGCTAGGGTTCGGATGTTGGAGCAGTAGATCCTGGAGACCAATCAAAGAATAACCGAAGAGGTAAAAAGGTAGGTCATGCTAGTACTTAGCAAGACATAGCTACAAATTAGGACTAATCCTAACATCCTGCTTAGCCTCTCAGGCCATCGAAGTAGCTACGCTTCTACAAAATAAGTAGCCAATCAGATCAACAAAGCAGCACCACCACCACTGGTTGATGAATCGCACTACCCATTGGATGAAATCACGCAATGAACACCATATGAGCTACATATTCTCTTCAAGAACCTATACATCTAGTTTGCACATTTTGTTTTGTAGTTTGTTATATGTCCTAAATATATACTAATTAACTCCGTTTCTCATGAAGGTGTTGTACGGCATAGCCATACAAGTGGAGCAAGGCCAGACAACCCACTGCATGCCGATTCCAGCTAGCTACTCAAAGGTGGAGGTGGAGCAATTCAGGAGGGCTTTGAGGATCTCAAGCTTGACTTCCCCGGAGGTGATGTGGAGAAGACACTAGGGGAGTCCTCCCACTACATCATCATATAGCGCAAGCTCTACATTGTGCTTTCCGAGTGGGTGGTGACATCGATTCCTAGATAAGGTCCCCCGCCGTCTCCTCCCCAACATTGGTCTCTACTGTCTCCTCCCCAATATCGGTCTCTACCACCTCCTCCACAACCGCCATCTCCACCGTTGCATTCTGCTAGTATGGGCAAGAAACCGACCCCATCTCCTCCCACACCGTCAAGGTATCAACAAAAGAAGAAATAGTCATCGGATGAGCCGAAGAAATCTATACCAAAGAAAAGACTGTATGATATGACTGACAAGGAGAGTGGAGCAGAAGTAGAAAGGCAGGTGAAGGAGCACTTCAAGCGTCAAAGTCCAAAGAAAATGGCTCCAATAGATCCAGCAACAAGGTCATTTTTTTAAAAGATGAGCAAAGAAGATCTTATCAAACTACGAATGCAACCTCATCAAGTCCTATCACAAGAAGAAAAGAGGGCAGTCCAGTGTTATTCCCTAGCTCAGGCAACAAGCAAGACAAGCAGTTGGCCCAATGCCATCTGATTGAGAAATCAATCTACAGTAGTTTATGAAAGATACAAGTCTCACCAAAGATCAACTACTAAGTGTGGCCTCTATTGAGAAGGTATTACCAATTGCTATCAAGCATCGATTTAAGCTCAGTGAATCACTTGTCAGGCCAAAGCTCGTCAAGACCCTACCAACACAGATGTACCAATTCTATAGTTGGTACATGAAACAATCAAGAAAAGGTAGGGTTATGATCACTGCTCAGATTAAATATAGTGATTACTTTCGTGGGGAGTCTGAGATTTAGGTGAACTTTGAGAACATCTACCATCAATATGCCCTTGACCTCTTTCTTATCAGTTGCTGGGTTCTGTAAGTGTCGTCTTATTTCTTACCTTAGTCCATTCATATATATCATCACTCTATATACTATGTACGAACTATCTCACTTATTTTTTTATGTGATGTAGAATGAAAATTCAAAGATGTCATAGGGAGGGGTACTTTAAGGTGGGTTTTATAGACCCCATGATTATTAATGAGAAGATTGT
This sequence comes from Oryza coarctata, assembly GCA_030770085.1. Lineage (NCBI taxonomy): Eukaryota > Viridiplantae > Streptophyta > Magnoliopsida > Poales > Poaceae > Oryza > Oryza coarctata. Next base: position 17,553,286 of record CM061466.1, read on the forward strand.
ATAGGAATTTCTATAGAAAATAGAGATGAATATTCAAAATTTTTAGTGCAACAATATTACAAGACATTCATACTACTGCCTTATAACTTTAAGTAAGTTTTTACTAAATTTTATATCCTTTTTCTTCTCATAGACACACTATTATGTCTATTAATTAATACAATGTGCAGATTCCACTCGCTCCTCTTTTGTGATAGATGTTGCTAAAAGTAGGATCCATGTCCTGAACTTTTTATAGAAACCAATGGAGAATTTCAAGAATCATAGATTGCTTAATAAGTAATATCATACACTGACTCATAATTATGTGCACCAAATAATATTATCGTTTTTAATTATAGGGCATGAACATGGTTTCATAAAGATATACGGTCCATTCAAGGAAACACTCGATTTGAGGATAAACTTTTCGGTACGGACAAAAAATGTACATCTCAGTTATTCTATAATACAAATATTTTATAACTTCTTTTCTCCTTTAGTGTTTGAGATAGAAAAAGAGAAACAATTTGTGTGACTACTATGTTTGTGAATTTATTCACTCTCTTGCACAAGGCATTAACACTAATAGAGATATCCAATTACGTAAACACTATTCATTCATAGTTTATACTTTTCTTATTGTGTTGAATTATTGATTTAACATATTCAGGTTTTTTGAAATAGCGGACTTCTCCTCCCGATGGATTATATAAGGGATATTCAAGAACTCGTTGAATTTATTATATATGAGATCGTTAATCCGTATGAAGAATCACATGATGATGGACACATTATTCAGCAATGAGAAAATTTCTTTTAGCTTTATATATTTGTAATATATAACAGAATATGAGAACCAAATATTTATAATATATTAATTACATATATTTAATACTAATTATATATGATATACCTGTAATGCTATAAACATATATATATACATATAAAAATGCATATATATATAAGGTACAGTAATAAAAAAATAATAAACAGTAAAAAGATGTGCAGAAAAAAACACCAATCAGTACAGTAAGAAAAAAAGTGATGCGATCGCGTAACCAATTGGTATTAAAAAGTAGGTTTTTATTGCCGGTAAATTAAACCATACTATATTTAGTTTTAGATTATACATATCGGTTAAATATTAAACCAGTACTCTAGTTGTTACATTGGTCGGTCTGTTGTACCGAAACATGAATTTATCAACTAGATCAACGTGCCATGGCTCAAACCTTTAAAGTTACATTTGTGACTTGAATCAACGCGCCATAACTCAAAAGTTGCTCGTAGTTGTATTTCTGTGTATTTTCACACCACTCAACTATATTTTGGTCCGTTTGTCTTAACGTTAAATTGAAGTGCAGGCGTCGCATGCATGATAAGTAATGTGGTGTAGAACTGAAGGTACAAAAATTCACTCAATGCATAATTTCTCCAATTGTTGACAACTAATAATCTACATTTTTTTTACTAACAACGCTTTGAACATGCAAAAAATATTAGAATACTGTCAATATTTTAATCAAAACATTTTTTTACGTTTCTGAAGGAAAACATAATTAACCACTCCCTCCGTTTTTTTTAAATATGCTATTGTTGACTTTATGGGAGTCAACGTTGCAATTTCAGTAGAAACTGTTGGGCTTTAATTAGCCTCGTTTTCAATATGGGAGTCGCAACTACGATTTAAATTGAACGGGCAAGGATCAATTCCATGAAAGATGATTTACTTGTGGATTATTGGAACATATGGAACAATCACAATGGATTGTTTCTTGACAATGTCCAACCCTCAGTGCCTGTTTGGATAATAGGACATAGGGGATGGGAATGGGAATTTGGGATAGAGAAATGAGCGAAGGCTTAGGATGAAATGAACTGAAAAGAATGGATGAATAGGTCATAGGATTAAAAGGTACCCCTTGATAGTTGGGAAATTATTTCCACTTGCCATTATCCAAATGAGGTCTCATTAGCAACGTGGGAAGATCTCTCAAAAGAAGATACTCCTATACATCTATACTGGGTAACTGGAGGCTGCAAGAAAGAATTGACACAATGGCCTTTATTATATGATCTCTGATCCTTTGTACTTTTGTTCCATTTATTATTGAAAATTTTAACAATATGGACCTCCCATGCTGTTCTTTGGTCAAAACAAATTATTATTCGATCCCATTTATCTATACTCTGATGTAGTCATCACTTCTACTCATGCATCTACAAAGGCTCATCCTTTTTTTTAGTGAAATTTAGCTGAACTAGCATAATACCTGAGCATTACAATGGATTTTTTTTAAAAAAAGCTCATTGTACATATTTCAAAGGTCATTAAAAATTATTCCTAAATTCTAATATATCATTATGCTACTTTTGCTAGCTGGGTGACTGCTGAGCTAGCCATAGAGGTCTATTGTTACTTTTTAAAGATGGAAAATTCCATAATATTGATTTATTATTTCTTTTTTCTGATAGGATTTGTGGGCTGTGGGGGATGGAAAATGTTTTCTCACTGCTCGTGGGTCTCATATGGTAGTTGGGAGATGGTGATGACAAATCATCACCACTACTATTTTTTATGTTAGTATATATTAGTAAATCTATTTACCGGAGTTTAAATCATGATATGCCTACATTTAGGCACAAGTTGTGTTTTTTTAGGAACTATGCTAAACTACTCAGCTTGAGAAAGTCATAAAATCTTTCTTCATACTAATAGAAGAAGGCTTTCATGGAAGCCTCCATCGAAATTTCAGAGGCCAAAGGCTAGAAATTCACAAAAATCAGAAAATCTAGAAATTCACATATTAATAAAAAAATAAATTCCCAAATCAATAAAAGAACCAAAATGCTAATGAACTAAATAGTTTTGGTAAAAAATATGCACCACATTTTTGCTTAATTTCACTCATTTTTTCATCATGTGATTGCAAATTAAAGTTTTGTTGTTGTCCTTTTTGGCTTAGATGATAATTTGCACTAGTATTTTGTTTTCAATTATTCAAGCAGATAGTTAACCGTATAGTGAATACAAGAAAATTTACAACGAATGGTTTGAAATTTACAGTGTAGATTTTGAAAACTACGCTGTAAATATATAAATTTTGCAATGTAATACTCCCTTCATCTAAAAGTATTCTATGTATTACTTTTGCCTGCCACAACAGAGACCAAGGAACTCAAACTCCTCCGATCCATTTACTCATCCGTATCGTTAGATGCAGCGTCGCTTCACAATCGTGCGCGCGCCCTTGTCCCCGCAAACTGCATGCGCATGGATCGGCTAGCTGTGTATGCACGCAATGCAAAGGCTAGCCACAAGGGTGGCGAGATCAATTCAGTCTAGCGCCGCTTACGAACAACCGCTCTTCATTAAGGCTTACATGCATGTTGACTACGAATAGTTGCAACTTATTAGGAAAATGTAGAAAAGGTAATACGCATGAGACTTTTGGATGGAGAGAGCCTATGGAATTTATTGTGTAAATACATGTTGAATGATTTGACTTTTTTAAAAATGTTGTGCAATAAATATAGCTAGTACTAAAATATATACATCAAAACAAGGTTGAGCATTTAATGCATACAGACTGTACGTCTTAATGGCAATGATTTGCTGCCATATAATAATTTTCAAATCTTTAACTATATATAGCCTTTATTTTGATTTGATTTTCAAATCTACATTTATACCAAAAGCTTCAATCTGACGTATATTGATATAGATATGCATGCCTCACTGCATATTAATCATTTTTTGTCTAGGAAAGAGGTGTGGGGGGGGGGAGCAAATTAATCCAATACTTTAATACATAAACCATCCTAGTGCTCAATTCATCACACACAAATAAATGCGAACCCCATCTACAATGATGCAGTGAAACGAGAATGCCATTAATCCTGCTGAGATATATAGTGTTTACTTTGCATACGTTCCTGGGAACAGCTGTGGCTGGGTTTGATTTGCATGCGCCGTCCCCAATCATTTTGCCTTCGTGGTGTATAAAGATCAAGCTCTGTGTGCTAGCTTAATTGTATTCCCACGTAGTGGAATAGAAACAATGTGATCCTCTACAAATCTAATGGTCATTCTTCTCCTGTTACTTGTTGTAGCCTTACTCTCTCCTGCACCTGGACTGTGCTATATCAATCCAGGTGCATCAGGCGGGCGGCGTCAGTACTTGAAATGGCACGCAACCAGCCGCCGCTTCCGCCGCCTACCGGACTTAATCGTGCTCGTCGACCCACCGCCGCACGGCGAGGCCACGGGTGACGACGAGCACCGCCGGTGGCACGAGTCTTTCTTGCCGAGCCCGCGAACGGGCGGCTCCGACGCCGATCAGCCACGGCTCATCCACTCTTACACACCTCGGTTCGAGGGCTTCGCCACGAAGCTCACTGGTGTCCAAGAAGCCGGGGTCCGTGCGCGCGTTGCTCGGCCGGACGCTGCGCCTCATGACGACACACACGCCGGAGTTCCTCGGGCTGACGAGAGGCGCCGGGTTCTGGAGAGACGTCGCCGGCTACGGGAAGGAGGTCATCATCGGGCTGCTGGACACCGGCGTCCACGCCGTGAATAAGTATCTGTTCGCGCCGAGCTCCTCGCGCGGCCCGGCGCGAACACATCGGATCGGCTGCAACCGATCGGCTTTTCTGCGTAGCTTGAGATATGCGTGTCAGGGGTCGGGGGTTTGATCGGCTTCGACGTGTCGGTACGGATGTGGGCGTGTTAGTCAATTTGACCCTGCAATTGACAAAAAGTCAGACGAGCGGATCCGACGGACGGTGGGCCCATACAGTCGCTCGCTATCAACTGGCTACCGATAGGATCGGGAAGCTCTTCGATCAGCTGAGGAGCCGATGTGGACAGATGTCGACGAGGAATCAACCGTAGAGCCGATAGAGGAAATAGAGTGTGCTCAGAGCATAGCAAGGCGCACAGGATCCCTCCGGATAGCCGAACGGTGATTCATTGGCTAGAAGAACCGATGAAGGCACATGCGAACTAGGCAAGAAATAGTATAAGAAGGCACAGTCTGCAAAGCCGATGTCGATCCGGATATGATAGCAAGAGACTCGTCGCCCACCGTGACAGCGCCATTAACATCGAACCTCGAAGATCTGACCTAACCGAGATAGTACGAGGCCAGGGCCAGTGGCGATGATATGGAGGAAGCCGGATCGGCTATGCCGTAGCAAGGATAGGAACGAACCTATCGGCTAGTTGAGCCGATGCGGGACGCCTTTCTGAAGGCGGGTGCGTATCGGCTGGGAGACCAATACGCTCGGCGTTACACGTCAAGAGACGCCTCTGAAGGCTGATGCGTATGGACCGAGGGGCCGATGCGCTGAGCATGAAGCTCAGAGCATGGATAACTTATCGGCTAACACTCCGATGACACGTCGTGCAAAAGACTATAGGCCTAAAACTCGATCTACCATCGACAGCCCCGTAGATCGAACCTAACCAATGTAGCACGAAATTGACGACGGCAGAGGGAGCTTAACAGGCCGATAGGTCCCGCACGGACGTGATGCGATACGTCTGATCGGCCTAAGAGGTCAAACCTAACCGATGCACCTTAGACAGAGCAGAATATATCAAGATGGTGGCAGGACTTACCCCTTCGTCGAAGATCGGACTTAACCAATGCAGCCCCGCATCGAGAGCCAGAACCCGCCGGTAAAACCTAGATGAACTAGGGTGGTGATGCGCCGAGATTGTATATTGATCGAGGGATATCTTATATGTTTCTAGGAGGTATATATTTATACCCTAGATTTACAGACAGAGTCTGACGCGTCTACGACCATCGGACGAACAAAAGGAAAATATTCCTAAAGAAGTTAACTAACCAACTAAACCTTCTTAATTAAATAAGGTTACAATTTACCAAGACAAACATCCTACCTTAGAGTCCACGGCTTTTCCGTAAACCCGGTTTTATCTAAATAATCTTCCACTTTGGAACCGAGCCTTACTTCGCTACAACCCGATCGGCTTCTCCACTGTAGCAATCGGACCTCCTTTTACTTAAGCCGATCTTTTTCCTACCTTTCCTCGGGCTTCTTGGACCTGACTCCAATCGGATAATTTCCTGTCTTCAAGCCGATCCAATCTTCTACTAATCTGATTGGCTTCTCTATAGTTCCGATCAGCTTTGTCTCACGAGCTGACCAGTGTCTCCATCGGCCGATGACTCAATCAAACTCTCCATCGGACACCTCTCAGCCGATCGGCTTTAGCACCATCGTATCATTCATAGTTTGGCGTTAACAGTATCAGTATATATAGGCGGCCGGGACGGCTCACAATGCAACCACACAGCCATGTCATAGTTAACCTACTATAATTATACTTTCTATAATTACAATAGACTAATACTCCCCCGCAGTCTAATTGCGAGCATCGCTAATATTTAGCCTGGATCGAAACTCCTGAAATAATGAGGTAGGAAGGGCCTTGGTAAAGACATCAGTATACTGCGATGTCGTAGGAATATGTAGAACCTGAAAGTGACCGAGGGCAATCTTCTCTCAAATAAAATGGAGATCAATCTCAACATGCTTCGTCCACTGATGCTACATTATGTTGCTAGAGAGATATATAGCATTGATATTGTTGCAATAGACCAAGGTAGCATGGTAAAAGGGGTGGCGAAGCTCAAGGAGCAGCTGTCACAGCTAGTTAGCTTTAGCAACACCATTCGCTACAGCACAATATTCAGCTTCAACACTTGATCTGAAGACTGTATGCTGACACTTGGAAGACCAGGATACCAAGTTATCCCTGAGAAATTCTGCATAGCCAGAGGTCAACTGGTGAGTGTCAGGACAGACAAGATCTGTAGGTAAAGATCGTCGCATGGTCAGCCCAAGAGATAGGGGGCCCTGCAAGTAGCACAGGATCTGCTTGAGAGCAGCAAGGTGTAGCTCTTGAGAATCATGCATATAGAGGCATATCTGTTGAACTACAAAGGTAATGTCTGGGATAAAAGTCAGATACTGTAGAGCGCTGGCTAGGCTGCGGTACTGTGTAGCGTCAGCGATAGGCGGTCTATCAGCAGATAATTTAGAGTGTAGATCAACAGGCGTACTGCACGGCTTGCACACACTCATCCCGGCACGCTCCAAAATATCCTGACTGTACTACTGCTGAGAAAGAAACAGACCATCTACAGAACGTGTCATAGAAATGCTCAGAAAATGATGCAGCTAACCCATATCCGTCATAGCAAACTCACGCCGGAGAGCCTCAATGATGTGCTTGAGTAATCCAGTAGAACAGGTGGTGAGGACAATGTCATCAACATATAGCAGTAAGTAAACCGTGTCTAGATCGTGGCGATATATGAAGAGCGAAGTATCTGACTTTGTTTCAGCAAATCCAAGCGACACGAGGTGAGAGGCGAACCTATGATGCCAAGTACGAGGAGCCTGCTTCAAAATATATAAGGACTTGTTGAGCCAACAGACAAAATTTGAGCAAGAAAAATCCATAAATCCAGAGGGCTGCACGCAGTACACTGTCTCAGTGAGAGTGCCATGGAGAAATGCATTCTTCATATCTAGTTGATGAATAAGCCAGTTCTGAGATAAAGCCAGGGAGAGAACAACTCGAACTATCGTAGGCTTAACAACGGGATTGAAAGTTTCATCATAATCAACACCAGGCCGTTGTGTGAAACCCCGCAGTACCCAACGAGACTTGTAGCGATCAAGAGACCCATTGGCGAGCAATTTGTGTCGATAATTTCACTTGCCGGTCACAACATTGACGCCAGGAGGACGAGGCACAAGACTCCAGGTGTCGTTGGCAATCAGAGCGTCATACTTAGCCTGCATAGCAGAGCGCCAATTGGGGTCTGCAGTGCATCACGAACGGAGCGAGGAAGAGGTGACATGGGCATAGCATGGAGGTTGAGGCGATCCACGGGCTGTGCAATGCCAGCTTTGCCACGCGTGCGCATAGAGTGTGCATTGGTGATCAGAGAGATGACGATCGGTCGAGTGGCAGCTATATAGCTGGTACCGCTGGCAACAACCTGCGTGTGAGCAGCAGGGGCAGCAGGATCAGCAACACTCATGGTCGGTGTGGCGCCGCTGGCAGCGACCTGTGCGGGGTGCACAGCGGCAGTGACACCGGACAACGCGGACTCGGGCGACCACGGCCCTGCACCAGGGCTCGACGGTGCAAGTAGGGCCTCGGGCATGGGGTGTGCCACTGAGAAAGCTGCTGTACCTGCATGCACAAAACGAGCTCCAAGAACTGAAGCGGTGAGATCATGATCATCGACAAGAAAGTCCAGGACTGAGTGTGCCATGGGTGTGCTAGACATGTCGGAGAAAGGGAAAAAAGATTCATCAAAAACAATATGTCTAGAAATGAGAATACGATTTGACTGAAGCTCGAGGCATCAATAGCCTTTGTGCTCCGAGGAGTAGCCAAGGAACACCCATAGAGAAGAACAAGGGGCAAGTTTATGGGGCGTTGTAGAGGACATATTGGGGTAACAGGCGCAACCAAAAACTTTGAGATAATCATAGGAGGGCTGGATAGAGAAGAGAGCATAGTATGGTGTGGAGGCGAGAGTTGTGGTGGAGAGGCGGTTCACAAGATATGTGGCGGTGTGAAGGGCCTCAACCCAGTAAGCTGGAGGGAGACTTACCTGAAATAAAAGGGATATGGTACGAATGGAACGCTCTGATTTACCATTTTGTTGAGAAGTGTATGGGCACGACATGCGGAGGGCAACACCATAGGAGAGAAAAAACGTGCGGGCCTAGGAATTATTGAATTCATAGCCATTGTCGCACTAGATGCTCTTGATGGTGGTACCAAACTGTGTGTGAACATAAGCAAAAAAGGTAGAAATAGTGGAAAATGTCTTGGATTTGAGACGAAGGGGAAAAGTCTAAATGTAGTGAGAGCAATCATTAAGAATAACAAGATAATATTTTTATCCTGACACACTAACAAGTGGAGAGGTCCATAGATCACAATGAATTAAATCAAAATTATGAGTAGCATGAGAGGTAGATGAACCGAAAGGTAGACATACATGACGACCGAGTTGACACGTATAACATATATGATCGATATTATCTTTATTGGAGGAAATGACAATGGACCTAATGAGTTTGGACAGAACTTCGCGCACAAGATGACCAAGACAACGATGCCAAAGTGAGATGGGTGCGGTGATGAACACGGAGGTGCTAGTAGATGGTGCAAAAAATGGGTAGAGGTAACCGGAACTATTGCACCTGGCGATCACGTTCCTAGTTTGCAGATCCTTCCCAGAAAGACCAAATGGATTAAACTTAATGGAACAATTATTGTCAATGGTAAACCAACGAATGGAAATTAAATTCTTAATAATGTGGGATGATACTAGAACATTATTAAGAGCAAGATCGTGGTGCGGTAAGAAAAAACGATGAGATCCAGTGGCTGTGATGGGAAGTAAAGCACCATTTTTCACAACGATAGATGAAGGAGTAGATGAAGAGGGTGGGGAAATGGTGGAGTATACCAGCATACGAGGTCATGTGTGAACCAGCACCTGTATCAGCATACCACTCAGAGGTCGGTTGGTTCAGCGTCATGGTGTTAAAGGAGTGCGCCAGGGAGTCCTGGTACCAAGACCCTCCGTGAGTGGGCGTCCAAGGCATCGCCTGGTATGCTGGTGAGGGTGCCTGGAAGATTGGTGGTGCAACTCCCCTATATTACGTGCCGAACGGGGGCGGTGGGGCACCGTATGCGCCTCCACAGGTGCCAAGAAGAGCACAGAAACCGCCATAGTGCAGGGCTACGTGGAACGTAGGCTGTGGCGGCGGAGGTCAATCGGATTGGTCGTATGGCCACATGCGCACGGTTCCAGCCCAAGGGTGGGCGAAGGACGGGTACATGACAGTACCGGGAGGGGCGCCTCCCTGTCCACCTAGGGCTGCTCTAATAGAGGGCGCTAGAGAGCTGCCACCAGTAGAACTGCCACGTCTACCGTGGCCACAGCGGCGGCCGTTGCACTGTCCTCCGGTTAGTGCAGCGAGGCGCGGAGGAGGAGGCGCTCCCGAACGGGGAGCAGCGGTGGCACCTAGAGCCACTGGACGCGATGTCGCAGTGACAAGGGCGACCGGTAGGGATGGAGGACGAGCGTTGATTTCCATCTCCTCCAACAGAAGGTGTGTGCGTGCTTCAGTAAATGTCGGAAACGGCCTATGCATCTTGAGGATGGACACCATGTGGCAAAACTTGCTACTGACGCCACGGAGAAGCGTGAGTATCATCTGTCGGTCGCCAATGGGGTTGCCGAATTCGGCGAGGGAGGCAGCCATGGATTCAAGGTGGTGGCAGTAGTCGGTAACACTAAAGACTCTTGGTGAAAAGTACGGAACTGTGTCTCCAGGAGAAGGGCACGAGACTCCTTCTGGCCGAGGAATTCATCCTCAAGGTAGCACCACGCGTTGCAGGAGGGACCTTGTCGTATCATCAGCGACTGCTGCAGTTCGCTGGAGACGGTGCCGTAGACCCATGTGAGGACACAGCAGTCCGCCTGGAGCCACGCCAGACGCACGGGGAATGCTTCATCCTCGAGGACATGACGGTTGAGGGCATATTTGCCGAGGACGGTGAAAAACATACCGCGCCACTTGATGTAGGAGTCCGTGGCCTTGTCGAAGACGATGGGGATGAGTGCCTTGACGTTTACAACGGCGGTGGCTTGTGCCCAAAGAGCCGCATAAGCGCTTTCGTACACATCCAGGGTGTCATTGCGAAGGCGGGCTTTCTTAGTCCGACGCGCTTCATCAGCGCGAGCAGCATCGGCCACGAGACGATGGTCTTTGGAAGCAGTGGCGCCATACTCTTCGCCAGCCATGAGGGGCAGGACTGGCGATCGGCAGCCAATCAGAATTGGATCGGCAGCCAATTAGATCAGAGGGATCGGCAGCCGATCAAAATCGGATCGACAGCCGATCGGCTAATCGGATCAAAGGGGTCGGTAGCCGATCGGAATCAGATCGGGAGCCGATCAGATCGAAGGGGTCGGCAGCTGATCAATCGGAATCGGATCGGCAGCCGATTAAGGAGCCAATGTTTGACATGCTGAATTTAATGCTGAACATTTTTTTATAAAAAAGACATTCTAGAGGTCCTTGCGACTATAGATCTGTATATATAAAAAATTCCTGTTGTTGCTGCCTGCTGAGTTGCAATGAAAGTGTGCCAGCTGCTTGTGCTTACTAGTTACGGCTATGGTGCTTTTTTCTCTAATGTTTCCATATATGGTGCTTTTTTCTCTAATGTTTCCATACAATTAATCCGAGCAATTTAGTTTTTTATTTGGTTCCATTTCACATACTTATCATTTCAATGATCCGAATAATTCACCACATATCCACGTGTACGTGTCATCTTACAGCGAATTCAAATTCGGTGAAAAAATTATTATTTAGGATGTGACATGATTATTATCCGTCGTGATCTATTTTCATCATGTGCTGCATAACTTGAACTACACCTTCTATCCAATTGAGGAAAGAAATTGAATTGTAGCCAAATTTCATCTTCCTATCTGCGTAGGCACAAATGAAGCTCAAATTTGTCGTCTAAATTTTGCACTTGTGCAGGTCCGCCATTATATATCCCAGATGCATGTGCAGCAGCATGAGTGCACGACCCACCCGTTTCGTTGGCATTTTTTTCCCCTTGAGCTCCCAATTGAATAGACTCTTCTCCGATATCTCCCTAGGCCAGGCCTAGTGGTCTACTGCTTACCTGTCTGCCTACATAACCGACGAACGCAAGAGAAGGGGAAAAGTAATCCTACAACTAGAGAGAGATGAGCTACTACGGCCAGCAGCAGCCGCCCGTCGGCGCGCCGCCGCCGCAAGGTTCCTCCCCAGATCCGTCCCTTCCACTCCTCCTCCCCCTCTTCTCGTCGTTGGTTGATTCATCCCGCTGTTTAATTCTCTCTTGACCCGGTTGATCTGATTTTGCAGGGTACCCTGGGAAGGACGCGTACCCGCCGCCGGGCTACCCGCCGGCCGGCTACCCACCGCCGGCGCAGGGGTACCCTCCTCAGGGATATCCGCCGCAGGGGTACCCGCCGCAGTACGCGCAGGCCCCGCCGCCGCAGCGCCACAGCAGCGGGCCTTCCTTCATGGAGGGATGGTACGTCCTCCTCCTCCTCTCTCACCTAGCATCCCAGACAGTGCGGGCTTCAGGTTTCTAATGAAGCTTGGCTCGCCGTCGTGACGCTCGCCGGCGGCGTGGCGGGCGTTGGGGGTGGTGGTGGTTTTGTGTGGACTGGTGGGTGGGTGGTGGGGACGACGACGGGTTAGGCGAGTTGGGTGGTTGTGTTGCTCGTGAGCTAACCGTGTTCTGCTCACTGACATGTGGGCCCCACTTCGGTCTCAACATTACCTTTCCTTTTCTTCTCTTTTCTTTATCTGTCCATGACCATGAGGTCGCCCCACTCGCTCCCAATGTGACCTTCTAACTGACGACTAAAATTTCGTGGTCGACACAAAAACGAACCGTAAACGAATATTTGATCGGGCTATATAGGCAGAGGGACGAGCAACGTCTGACAGCGACACAGATTGTTTCTTTTTTTCTTTTTACCAGTTTCACCAAGTTGCCTGAAACTTAAATCATTAGGTGAAGAAGTTTTTTTTTTCTTGTCCTTTTATGTCAACCTGCGATCTGTTCACCGCTTAATTCTACGGTGTTCACACGATGATCGAGCAGTTCGAGTGGACCAACAAATCACACGATTTACAAATGTTGACAGCAATGCGCCACCGCTAGCTAGCCGGCAACACTCTGTGTAAACACAGCTGGAAGGATATGCTCAAGGACATGATCGATAGCGGTTGGTGATACTGCTAAGAGTAGCAAACGCACAGCTTGTTTTGTCCATCTGGTTTTTGTTAGTACGGGATTTGCACGGGTAATAGCTGTATTTGTCGTTCTGTTTCTGCGCCCTAACGGAATCTGCTTTTTTCTGATTCGCACAGCTTGGCTGCCCTTTGCTGCTGCTGCCTGTTGGAGGCTTGCTTCTGATGAAGTCCGTGTAACCAAGGAGTCTCGATCGGACACAACCCTGGGATTTATATGGAATTATTGTTCCTTTGAAAAGAAATATATGGAACTGTTGGGATTGGCATGTCGTGTTAATTACTTTCGTTGATAAGATAGTAGAATTTCTACAATCACACCTCGTACCATTAATTATTTGTGTATTGTCTGTTCACATGATAAGTGTATACTCTTAGCGAAATCATTGCATTTGATGAAATTAATGAATTAGTTGATCTAGCTTACTGTAATCTATCTCCGTATTAATGACTACGAATCGAGACTCACACCGAGACACATCATTTGCAGATTTTAAACCCTAGGATTTCATCTCAAAAATAATACTCAGTTTTAAATTACTTGTTATTCTAGGATCGATCTAAGTCAAATATTTCACACTATGACCATAAATCATATAGATTATGAGTTTAATATCATAAGATTTATATTTTTAGATTCACATAAAAAATACTTTTATAATATGTTGTTTAATTACATAGATTTCTAAATATTAATACTTAGGATAATCTAGAATGATAATTAATTTGAAACGGATGGAGTATAGAGCCGTTGAATATGACGCTCATCGTAAGTCTTGATTGTTCGCTGACTACATTTAATTCGGAAGACAAGAAAACTGTTGTAACTAGATTTAATTCGGCGTTACACATGTACCAGCAGCCTCCGGGCATCAGATGCCAGCACCCACTCGCCTGCCTGCCGCCATCGAATACACACCTTCGTCATGTACCTAGCCACCTATGTTCTAGCACCTATAAAATTCAATTTTTACATGTAAAACAAGCCACTATAAAAACGATTTTACTGTTATAAGAACCTCATATGGAAATTGTTTTATGAGGATGGTTATTAACTGCCTGAATTTTTTTTACATATATGTAAGAATAGTTTTTTTATATACGGTTCATTAAGACAATCACCTTACCTACTTGCTGTAATACACACAAAACAAATCCAGATGCACTGCACCACACTTATAGAAAATGACAATATATTTACATTTATATTTAGCAATTCACATCTACGTATACATTCATATACATATTTGAAGTTATAAAAGAACAAGTAGTTCAAATAACATGTAGTATTTCAAATATTCGTGTTGTGAATTCAACACAGTTAGCATGCTCGATTCATGCCTATAATGACTATACCTACATGAGCATAGATGAGCCTACTTGAAATGTAGATCCATGGCCTCTCCATAGAAGATAAAATTATCGTTCATTGAATGAAAATGGGCGTGGGCTTGCCACCTCCCCTCTACAACTCCATGTACAGCAGGGTAATAAGTTGTTTATCCTAACGGATGCATGACCTTATGTATGATTGCATTCAATCTAGGAGACGTATGCACCTTCATACCATTAATGAAGTCCTATGCATAAACAACATCAATAAAGATTAAGAAAATATGAAAGCTTATAAGCGTAAAAAAACAAGGATATTGTACCACAGTATTTGCATGTATTGTGAAAAGCTTGATAAGCATATTTGTCACGTATAATAAGCGCTTTTAGTTTAAAATTATAGCAGTTGTTGGTGATCATTAAATATCATTTTGATCACCTCCAATTTTTTAATAAAACAGATAAAAAAAGGGTTGTTATCCGTCTTTCAATCCTAAACATGCTATGATAGGTTAGAGTTAGAAACACAATAAAAACTTCTAAATCATGGTTTAGATACGTTAATAGCTATGTTCTAAACATTCTTATTTAAGTTCAGATCTTTAGGTATATCACGCTCTTTCAAGTCTTTTTTATCTCTCTTTATATTAATTTTAGTTTTTCTTTATCTCTTTTTATATTATTATCTTAATCTAGGATTCTGCAATATACAAATGCCTTCAGAGGTCTTCTTTGGATATAGCTAAACCAGCTCAATCAATATTGAAAAAGCTTTTCTTTAATTAGTGTTATCTCTAGTCGATCACATATATCCTCATTTTGTACTCAATCTATTCTTATATAACCACAAATTCAACGTAGCATACGTATTTCTACAACACTTAATTATTGAATATGATGTCTTTTTGTAGGCTAACATTTTATCCCATATAGTATAGCAAGTATAATCGTTGTTATATAAAACTTGTCTTTTAGCTTCTGCGATACTCTCTTATCATAGAGAATGCCAGATGTTTGACGCCACTTCAACCAACCCGCTTTGATTTTATGACTAACGTCTACATCAATATCTCCATCCATCTATAGCATCGATATCATATATTGAGAGGTGTCTCTCTTAGATACTACTTGGCATCCTAAATTCACATCTTCCTTCTCATGTACAATGGTACCAAAGTCACACCTCAAGTATTCATTTTTAGTTCTGCTTACTCTAAAATCTTTAGACTTAAAAGAGTTTGGCACCATAACTCTAGTTTCCTATTTACTCCATACTTTGTTATGACTTTATATTTATCCAAATGTCACTACGTAATATTTTTTGGTATCTTATTATAAGTCTTCTCCAAGTCAATAAAAATCATATGTAGGTCATACTTCTGTTCTTTAAACCGTTTCATAACTTATCTTATTAAGAAAATTGTTTCTATGGTTGATCTTTTGGCTATGAAACCAAATTGGTTCATAGAGATCCATGTCATTCCTCTCAAACGGTATTCGATAACTCTTACATAGCTTTATAGTATGGCTCATCAACTTAATTCCCCGTTAATTAGTACAACTTTGGATATCTCCCTTATTCTTATAGATTTGTACCAATATACTTCTCCTTCACTCGTCAAGCAACGTGTTTGATTAAAAAATATTATTGAACAACTTGGTTAACCATACTATAACTATATCCTCGAGACAACTTCACACTTTGATTGAAATAACATCAGGGTCTATCGCCTTACCTTACCTCCTTTCATCATTTTCAAAGCTTCTCTAACTTTATATTCTTGGATCCTCTGTACAAATCTCCTATTAGTATCATCTAAAGAGTTGTCTAACTAGACGGTGGTGTCCTCATTCTCACCATCAAACAAATTGTCTAATCTCATCCTTCTTTACCAAGAGTTGATCACTATCATGCTTAATACACCTAATTTGGTTAAAGTTACATGTCTTCCTATCATGAGCCCTAGCCATTTTATAGATGTCCTTCTCTCCTTCTTCATACTCAGACATTGATACAGATCCTCGAAAGCCTGCCCCTTTGTCTCACTCATAGCTTATTTTGCAGTCTTCTTTGTTACCTTATACTTCTCTATATTATCCTCACTTCTATCATAGTACAAGTGTTTATAGCATTCTGTCTTCTTCTTAATAGCTCTTTGCACGTCTTCATTCTACCATCAACAGTCTTAGCTTCGCATCCACTCCCTTTGGTCACTCCATACACCTTTGAAGCAATCTTCCGTATACATGTTGTCATCTTCTCTCACATATTATTTGTATCGTCTTCTTCATTCCAAGAGCCCTCTCCGTAACCCTTTTCTTAAAAACATTTGATGTTTTCTCTTTTAACTTCCATCACTTGATTTTTTGCAATTTTGACTTATTTATCCCTACGAACATGCACCAAAAAGCAAAAGTCGGCCACCACCAATTTATATTGAGAAATCACACATTCTCCAAGTATCATCTTAGAATCCACACATATCCGTTTATCCCCTTTTCTCATAAGGACAAAGTCAATCTGGCTAGAGTGTTGGCCGCTACAAAAAGTCACTAAATGAGATAGTCTCTTCCTAAAAAAGGTGTTAGCTATCATCAGATAAAAACTATAGCAAAATCTAAGATTTCCTCTCCCTCCTGATTCCTACCACCATATTCAAAACCTCTATGTGCTGTCTCAAAACCTATACCTATTGCACCAACATGACCATTATTAAAAGCTTTTTCTATTAGGTACAGCTCTAACCAAGCTATTTAATTCTTTCTAAAAATATCTTTTAGCATTCTCATCTTGTCCTACTTGAGAGTATATACACTAATTATGTTTAAGACTATATCACTAATAACAAGTTTAACTAAGATGATCATATCTCTTATCTTCTTATCTTCACCACACCATCCTTAAGTCTCTTATCAATGAGAATTTCTACTCTATTTTTATTTTAGGTTATCCCTGTATACAAGAGCTTGAAGCCAGTACTGTCTACCTCTTTCGTCTTGACCCTTCCATTTAGTATTTTGAACGCACAAGATATTTATACACCTCCTAACCGCTATCTCGACTAACTCTCTTAACTTATCCGTAAGGAACTCTATATTCCAGCTATCTTAATAGGTCCTAGTTGGCTCGACTTGTTTCCTTACCCTTTGTATCCGTCGAGTTAGGTGTAAAGATCCTTGCTTATTTTTCATCACACCCGAGCGCTAATGTGGCATATCACTAAGGATGCGATGGTTCGATCCTTGCTCACTTGACACCATACCTAGATTATGACATGGCGTGTCATGGAGGTGATGGCCTAGCCTTTACCCATTTAACACCATATCCGAGTTTCGATATGACGCGTTACTAAGATAGTTATGCTCTAACAAAATTTTTTTAGGCTTCATTTTTATAAAAATAGTTAAGTTTTTACGTTGACTTGTTAAGTCTTACACAATCCTCCTCTTTTACTTGGACTCAGTATTTATTAGGTTAAGACACCATTGACGGTGTTTTTACTAATATTTTTGTGTCCTAGTTACTTTTAAAGAAGAAATAAATCGAAACCAAAAAAATAGAGCTAACCAGGCCAATTGGCTTGGCTGGCCGGCCGGTCACCATCTGCAAGGCAGGAAGGCGGGGCCAAGCCAGGACAGCCGACCACTTGGTCAGGGAATTCCACTTTCGGCCGGTGCAAGAAGATAGGCGGACTGGTTAATTATGCAAGCCGCATGTGGAAAAGTGGTTCCACCGGTTCTCGCTTTAAGTCAATTGCCCGTGGAAATTTACAACTATATATAATTTGGAAAACACTAGCTCAGGTTGGTTGATCTTCAAAAGACCAAAAGTTCTCAAACCCGCCTCTTCTCTGGTTTTTCTTAGTCCGTAACATTGGTATCGCTAACCCACACCTCCTGATCTCTACATGTTCTCTCCCTCAACCGATCACATATTTTTTGAGTGTTTCTTCTTCAACTAGCTCGCTTGTAATTGGTGTCCCTTTTTTTTCGCATTGTATGTTGAATAGCCGCGTCGTTCCGATTTCTTAGTTATGGACTTTGAGCAACCTGACATAAAGCTATGAACAGCTCATAAATGCTATTAGCTTAGAATTAGATAAGATTATTAATTGAGAGGCGCCTTCGACTAGCAAAGAGAAAAACAATGTTTTGCAAAATATCCAACAAGATCTACAGCACCTTTGAATTCCATTTGCTCATAGTTAGAGAGTTATTACTCGAGTGGCACCTTCAAACAGTAAAGAGAAAAAAAATGTTATGTAAAATTTCCAGCAAACAGCAGCGGTGGAACATTCTTAATCTAGATGACCCTATATGGATCAACTGCTTTAAATGAAAGAGTGACCCTGCTCTTTCGATGGATGATATATATTTTGAAGCATATCAAGCCCAAAGTACTAATCCGATCCATTATTTCCCTTTGCATTATGAGATGGAAAATAATTGTGTGAATCTCTCTACTACCGAAGTAAGAAAATCGATGAAATTAAGCTATACGAAACTACTGCAAAGTCCATGCACTGGCAATGCGATAGATCGACGTCACTACATATCAATCAGAGGATGATCTCTCTTCGCAAAATGCAGCTATCTATCATTAAGTTGTTTCAATTCTAATCAGAAATGTTTTCTAATTCAGATATCTAACTTGAGAGATTTTATTTCATTATGTAATTATACAGGATCGATTATGTACCGATAGCTATAACGATCGATTATGTGATTATACAGGATCCGAATATATTTAAGTGTATTATGTTAGTTTCATTTAGTCTCCGGGTTTTAATTAATTTCATTCCTTATCTTTTCTGTACACTTAGGGAGGTGGCAGATGTTGAGGGATGCAGAGGAAGCTCTTTCTCCCAGATCTCAACTGCACGCAAAGACATGGAAAATCGTGAATATCAAATTATATATATAGAAATAATGCTTCTAAACCTAAGAGAGCGAGTGTTATGACACTATTTTTTTAAGTATGAACGGTGGCAGACCAAGAGTTTATAATTGAGAGTTCGACAAAATAATATTAACAAAATAATAAAATATATGATCATTTTTCATTATAGTAAAAATCATTTTAATATGTTTTCATTAATACTGTTGTGCACACAAACATTAACGGTATATCTTTTCTTATTAGCGAGATGCTTGTGAGTTGCAATAAAAATCTAAACTTAAATGCATGAATATGAAGATAGTGAAGTTATTTGAACAATATTTGTAGGGCATTATGACCATTAGATTCATGAAAAATGTCATTCTCTAATTTTTCTATAAAATTATAATTATAAATATTTGTTGGACTATATATAACAATAATTGAATAATATATATATATTGTTACTTTAGAGCATTATAGAACATTTATAGGAAAAATACAATATCCCTAATTTCTAAAAAAGTATTTAATTAACATGATGAATCAAATATTATTGATATGTACTGTAATTAGCACAAACAAAATAGACAAACCAATGCATAAAATAGTACATATTACAGTTGATGAGTAGATTGTTCGAGCACATGAACTAGCTATCAAAACTTGGGAGCAAGCTTTAGCAGTTGGAGCTGGCACTATCATTATTGAAGATGGAGAAGGGTGGGAAATAAGAACATGATGGAAAAGGGGAAGAATATGATGATAAAATTTTAATTTCACACTAGATATGGCAAACAAACGGACTGGTATTAAAATTTATGAAACTTTAGCGATATTAGTGAATTACTATGTGATAGTTGAGAATATACTTAGACTATACAAATTTAGTGTTAGTCTATTATAATTATAGCAAGTATAATTATAGTAGGTTAACCTCAATTAGTGGTATGACTATGTGGTTGTCTTACGAGCTACCCCGACCTACTATATATACATGGAATAGAATCAATCATTCTCACATTTCATAATATTAGAGCAGGATCAGCATAATCAATTATGGTCTTTCAAGCATTAGCATACGGTCTTCAAATCAAATGTCGAAGTTGAATATCGTGCTGTGGCGAATGGTGTTACTGAAGCTATCTAGCTATGTCAGCTGCTTCTTGAGCTTCGCCACCCCCTCGTTGTACCATCTTGGTCTATCGCAACAATATCAGCATTGTATATCTCTTCGGTAACCCAATACAGCATTAGCGAATGAAGCATGTTGAGATTGATCTCTATTTTATTCAAGAGAAGATCGTTCTCAGTCGCGTTCGGATCCTATATGTTCCTACGATATCACAGTACGCCGACGTCTTTATTAAGGACCTTCCTATCTCACTATTTTAGGAGTTTTGGTTCAATCTGAATGTTAGTGATACTTCCGATTAGACTGCGATTATAGCAAGTATAATTATAGTAGATTAATCTTGATATGCTAATCTTAATTAGTGGTATGGCTATGTGTTTATTTTATAGGCCATCCTGACCTGCTATATGTACTGATGCATTGATACAGAATAAAATCAATCGTTCACTTAGTGAGCAAATTTATCCATTGCATGTGCTACAGGTGACTATGTGTACAATATCACCTTTTTATCTTCAATTTTGCAAGCCTTCTCTCATATTCAGCTGATGATCTTGGTTTAAATCTGAGTTGGTAACAAATAATTTGATTGGACTATTTCGTTTATTAGTCTGTTCGTCGTTATTTGGTTCCGTTTCAGCCTATCGTAGTCAATCGATCCCGGGCAAAAGAAAAAAAAAGAGACCATACTTGGCCTCTGAGCCGACTCATTCCGCCGATGCGAGGATCAGCCTTGACGCCTTGACCCCATCTCCTCGCAAGCTCACCCGTTGCCTTGCCTCTGGGTAGATCTCGCTCGCCGGTGCGCATCCATCCGTTACGCTTCTCTTTCCAATAAAAAGTTGTATGTCGTGGTCTAAACATAACATATCATCTAAATATATTTGGGTTGATGAATCAAAGATCTTTAATATATAATTTTATTTACGATTTTATAAGCTAGCCATAGTATTTAATTGTTAAATTGTGTTGTGTAATGATTTAGTCTCTATGGGACAGTTTTAAGGTATAGGTAAAACAATTTGATCCGAGTGAGATTTTATTCTGTTTTCAAGTCGTACAGATAAGTGTGTATATCAAGTTTCATCTAACTACTAAAAACCCATTCATTCCCTCTCTCCATATATTTTTTAACATATTATTAATTTAGCCTATATGTTATCTAAGATTGAAACTGTTATAAAACCCGCACTACACCTCTTCTCCAATTTACGTTAACGCTAGCTTTTCTTCTAGATCTGGAAGCTTTTCTCTTTGCGTCAACCGAAGTACTAATAACACTTTGTTCCCAAGAAAATTTGGGGGTTCAACTGAACACCCATGCCCCACGTTAGGTGCGCTCATGCCATCTCAACATGGCTACTTAAGAACCCAGGTGCCGCGAAGCTGCCATGTAACCAAAAGTTGCTCGCATTCCACCCACTAATGCAGCTTCTACGAAAGAAACAAAACCATATTGGTGATCGCCTACTCACATATATACCATACACAATTTTACAATGTGCAATCCCTTTTGAGGTTATCATAGAAACCTCATGAGCAACAACGGGATTGCATGCAGTATCATCTGACAGCAAGATTGCTGACAGCCATCTGCCCAATCTCTGCTGCCTGGAGCCGCTTGATGTAATATTTTGATCCACGTGAAAGATCGATTCGTTTTCTCCTCTGCTCAGGCAGGGACTCAATTGAACACTCCTTGAAGCCACGCCGAACAAACCTGTGGAAATGTAACTATAAATGAGAGACATTCCACGTCATCCGAAATCCAAACATTGACGGGAAGTACAATCAGAACTTTGCTAAGAAAAGAACAAACGCACTACAAAATTGTTACCAAATAGCAGGTACTATGTTGACTAAGTTTAATTAATGTCCCCACAGTACTGTAAGGCACCTTAATGGCAATGCATATTATCATGTGACAGGAATCGTTAAAAGGAACATGAACATAAATAGAGTTTGCGCCATGCTACAGCACGAGTACATACCAGTCTGCCGTTCGTGTGGTGAGCAAGAATATTTTATCAAGACCGAGCGATAATGCCTTCTTCTCGATGTAATCTAAAGGACAGATCACCAGGGTAAGTATAATGCGTAGTGATTGACTGTAGAGCAAACAAAAATATTTCGGGAAACATGAAACTTTAATATTGAGACTAGACAGTCTTGCAACTACCCCAACCAAGAAGAACATGGATGCCAAACTTGTCTATTGTAAAATACAAGTCCTTGGATCAAATTTTGTCAACGGTTGTAAGTAAGGATATTCATTTTGTTTTCTTTTTTGTCTTCCTATTCATCTTTATGAAGGAAATGAATAATGCAACGAAACCACAGGTCAGGGTAAACTATTCTTAAAAGACCGAGAGCATGTTCATTCGAAAATCCAAAAGGATATATACCAAACACAACAGAAATGTTAATTGGTCATGGATGCTATATGATCTATGGTAAATGAAGAAAAAATTGTCAACACTCAAGGTAGTTTTTCTTTATTTCATTATGGAAGTATTCCAAGTTGTACTAATGTATGTAGGGTCTCATTATCCTGAAACCTGCTTGGTTCTGGGAAAGTAGAATTTTTGGAATTTCTTAGCAGATATTTTTTAAAAAAAAACAGAGGATTAAACAACACAAAACATAGAGCAAAATGATGCAGACCATAGTGAAATCATGTTAGAACCAGTCAGTTATTAACAGTTTTCCTAGTCCATGTTGTACAAACACTTGATAGACAAACTGGTATCTACTAAAGAAATGAAAATGCAGAAATCGTACCAAGTAACTTGTCCCCTTGACCTTGTCCTCGACATTCTTCAGATACAGCAATAGCAGCAACTTCCCCAGATTTATCATCAAGAAATGGAAAGAGAGCAGCACATGCAATGATTGAACCATCTCTTTCCACGACAATAAATGACTTCAATGCTTCTAGAAGCTAATAAACAATACAAAAAATCTATTCAGTTGCATAAAAGGGAATGTCTGAAATTGAGACTGAACAGTAATGGATTTCTATAGTGTTCACACAATGAGATAGTAAATGGACCTCTTTATCTGTTCGCTGCACTAGGACACCGGATTCTTCTAGGGGTCGGATGATTTTTTTAATACCAGAAAGATCTTCTTCTCTAGCCATCCTTGTTCCTTCATACATGTCTCTGCGAGGTAAGCACACTAAAATCATTTCCTTGCACGTTGCTCGTGAACGATACAAAAATTTTACTAGTCACAAGAAAGTATTCCATGGATAAAAAGATCCTGTTTTCCTAAACAAAAGTTCAAAGAAACAGAACCAAAACATTCTGTCTCCAAGAAACATGAACTATAAAATGGAGAAAGAGGAAAAAAGATAAACATATTATATGATCGGATTTGTACATTGCCACGTACAACATGTATAGAGGGCCAGCTTTTTTAGCACACACCAGGGAATCAACTTGTTGTAAAAAAATCAATTGTTCAGGAAGAATGTATAGGTATAATGCAGTTATAAAATTGTGGGTTTGTACATGGAAAGTGGCATCTAGGATAGAGAAAGTTCCAAACTTCTAACCTAGCTATCATTGTTCCAACACCATCTCTTGTGAATAATTCCAACAATAATGATCCGCCAACAGTGCCATCTATAATGTGAACCCTTTGAACGCCACCCTGACATTTAGAAAATAGGATATCAGGAGTAACAAAAGAAAACAAACAACATTACTGATAAAACTAATGCACACATGTACATCACATAATGTTGCCTCATGGAAACAGAATAATCCAAGGATCACAGCAAGTATCACTCCCAATGCATTATTGGACATCCAAGTACAATTTGAATATTAGACAATGAAAAATCCGTTATAAAAGATAATCCAGCAGAATGGTGGTCTAATATTCTAATATATGAATAGGAATAAAATGGCACATACTGCTGCTGAGTAAAAAGCCCACTAGAAACATATTTATAAGCAGTTTAGATTTTAGAAATTATGAGTATCAGAAAGTGTAGGGTTCAAGTTTTCCCTAATTGTTGAAACTACCTTATGCATTCTCAATCAATAGAAAAGAATCATGCAAATTTTAAGGAGCGGGACTCTGTAAGAAGCTCAAAACTTACATGGCATACATATGCTGCTGCTGCCAATTCTGAAAGGTAACCGTTTGACCTGCTCAGCCGCTCTTCCCCACCAATTGCAAACCCTTGCTCACCAGACAGACCATTTCCATTATTGAAACCCACACCATTCCGGAAAGATGCAATATACCCATCAACAAAGTCCCTTCCAATCAATCCTAGTTCTTTCTCCTCTTTGATAGGAAGATTGCGGGCGTAACTAATATCCTGACCTACGACCTTGACATAATTTGCAGCAATCTCACTCTGCTTAGCACGTGTTCTGATCAACATGTCCGCTTCTTCAATAGACATGAAACGATTGACTCGACCATGCTCATCAAATATTTGACCATCAACAATGCAGATAAGCTTGTCTGCCTCGATGGCTAAAGCACAAGCTGTAGCAACTTCATATGTGCTGAAAGTAAACAAAAGAATAGTTATGTCAGTACCTACTATAGAAAACGGTGCCACTATCATCTTCTATTAATTAAGAAATTTTTCAGAAGGTCTATGAAATGGATAATAGCAAATTTTATATTTCTTAAGAATTATAAACACAACATTCACAGTGATCACAATAAAATTTCGAATAATAGAGTAAACATACTTGCAATTCAACACCTCACCAGAGTTGGAATATCCCATATTGCTCACAACAACTATGCTATCTCTATCAAGTCTTTCTTTTATCCGTGAAACATCTATTTTCTTAACTTCACCAGTGAATCCATAATCAATGCCACCAACAACCCCCCGTCTCTGCCAAAAGAGTAGAAAGGTAAATCAATTCACCATTTCAGGACAAAAAAAAACCTATAAAACAACTGCAATAAAGGGAAATATATGACTAGACAGCTAAAGATGCATATTAATTGCCTATTTTGAGTCTCACTTTCTCACCTCAGTATGTTCACATTACACAATAGGGAATGTAGAAGTGCATAACATTAATTCTACTGTTGGATTCAATAGCTACTAAATTGTGTAAGACCTAATGTATTATTGAACTGTGCATCTATTATCTGGCAGTCATCATTGTCATCATTGCATACCGTTGGGAAAATAAAATTAACCCAGTATGTTCTACTATCCTAGGAGTGACGGATATGGTGAAACAGCTTTCTGAACAGAAAATCCAAATAAAATAACATTTTTTCTCCCTTCCTCCGTGCTTGCCGTTTAGCAGGGCAGACAGACCAAAGAAAGCCAGCAATATGTAAGCTTTAGTATGTAATATTCACCTTAGCGCCAAGAAAGTTTCCACTTGCAACATTATCACATATTTCATGCCAACGACCATTAACACCATGCCGACGAAGATTCAACATTGGGGGACCAGGGGATAGTTTTGCTTCAATAGTTAGGCGTATTCGGCCTGCTGCCTCCATTGCAGCCTCTAATGAATCAGAATCAGTAATGCGGTAACGACCAGCATAATTAGCCTTCTTTCCTGATAAAACAAAAAAGGGGCATTCACTAATTTGTGCATGACAGCATATCAGACTGGGAAAAATCAAATATTATCCTAAAATGTAACCTCAAATAACAGTCGCATGTTAATGTGAGATTGCAGATACAAACAGCAGCTGTTGGAGTCCCAGATTTTACATATGTTCACACAAAATGACAAAACTACTACAAAACTAACAATGGGTGCTATAGTAATAAGGACTGGAATTAACTGCCAGTACTTGTATTATTCAAAATTAATGTATTCAAATATGAAGTTGCCTACTTGGTGTATGCTTTTGATTTGTACATGCATATGCAACATAATTTACTGAATAAATAAAATAATTGAGTTGCTAACTCACTATATGTTTTTACGTTGTACATGCAGAAACCATAATCTAGTCCCTTAAAATTTAACATAATGCAGCTGTACAATGCTTTCGCTGTCATCATGCAAAAATAACATATTCAAAAATGCATGTAGAAAGCAAAAAAACTGAGTATGCTTAAAATGTTTTAGTGCTAGTGAGTTGGCTGGGATGGAAAAAGAATCTCTTCTGAACTATCCTTTCATTAATTTCAGAAATTCCATATGATGTAGGCTCCAAAACACAATAATGTCAGCTGTTTGATCCATTTAAGCATACATGTGTAAACATCCAAAGCCTCAGCTAACCTCTCTCAGTCAAGAGCTTATCAATCTGAACATGTGTTCCAGGAACAAGAACAAATTTGATCCCAAGACCATGAAGAAGTGAAATATCCTGTAAATTAAAATAAATTCAATTTAGCAGGCAGTAGAGAAAAATAACAGTGCGGAGATCTCCATAATTTATAAAATAAACTAGCAAACTGTTCGACCTAATTTTAGCAAAGCGACTGTTCATATTACACCGATACAACAGCCTTAACAGGACAATTGACTGGAAACAAGGGGGAAACAACTGAACATGGGAATTTTGACATCATAATGGCCACAGCCACAAAAAAAACCAAATTATATGTCCAATGCAAGCAACAATTATATGTACCATACTTACTAACACTGTCCTTGTCTAAGCCTATAGATGGTGGAAAATAGGCATTTAACAACTACACACTACAAAGTTTGACCTGAACACTGGAACTCAGAACTTACCTACCACGCATATAGAGCATTTATAAGGTTGATCACACCAACTTCTTGAAAAATAGGACCAGACAAGTTGAACGAAATGTGACCAGTTGGTATAGAAAAATAGAGTACATGGAACTTGCTTTGAGTTGAATTAACATGACTAACAAACTCAAGAACGATAAGTTGTCCTTACAAGAAAAAAAATGATAAAATCTATTAAAAAAACAAGATGCATATTACGTTTCTATTTTTTAAAGGGCTCTTCTCGGTGAGTAAAGCAAGTGGAGCTGGTGAACCTATCCAAGATTTTGCCACGAATAATATTCAACGGAGGCATTCTCATGAAAAGGAAGGACTGAAATAGGTAGTGAAATAAACAAGGGAAAGTAACACACGTGCAACTAATAGTCTTAACGTTTTGTTACTTAGCTCAATCGAGAGGTGGAACTTGTTAACTTCAATTACCTCAACCTTGCCCTAACGGATTGAAGAAGCCTAAGATCTTCGAATGATGTTGCTCTCATGGAAGCACAACAACAGTACAAGGATGGAAGCCGGTAAAGCAACACGACAATTTAAACCCATCATGGGACATGCCACCCAAATGGTCTAAATTTATCTCTCATGTAATGAAATCAGGCAGCGACACAGCGTACAGGGTATGAAATGGATTAATTAATTCCATCCACTTAAATGGAACAAATAAAACTTCACAAGAAAAGGTAGAAGTCAGCAATTTTGGATATATCGGTAGGCACAATCATATGCTCATAATCTGTTTGTTAATCAATTTCATGAGTCGCCCCTCCTCCAACACGGTTCCGTTGCCCCTGAATCGAATTCGACCAAAGAAGGGCAACGGAAGAGAACAATGGTGCAAATCCATACAATTCAAATCATCAATTTCCCACATGATTTCCGCACAAAGCAAACTAGAGAGTAGAGCGAGCGATACCTGGAGAATGCCGTCGAGGTGGGGCCCGGCGACGACCTCCCCGGAGACGACGACGACGAAGGTGCTCCCCCGGTGTCCCCGGACATAGGGCCAGGCCTCCCGGAACCACCCCACGAACCACGCCCCCTCCTCCTCCGCAGCCGCCGCCGCCGCCCCGCCCCCGTTCCCGCAGGCCCCACCGAACGACCGCCCCGCGGCGGGCCCGCCGCACCGCACAACAACGCCCGTGGCACACTGGCGCTGCATCAGCGGGGGCCGCCGCATCGCCACCACCCTCCCGGCGGACCGCGGCCGCCACGGCCCCGTCCCCGCTGCTGGCGCCGGGGACGCCTCGCCGGCAAAGCGCGCGGCGGCGAGCGACGCCGCCGCCATCAAAGGGCTCGACGAGGCCGCACCCCTCTGTAGTACT
Source organism: Oryza coarctata (assembly GCA_030770085.1). Lineage (NCBI taxonomy): Eukaryota > Viridiplantae > Streptophyta > Magnoliopsida > Poales > Poaceae > Oryza > Oryza coarctata. Next base: position 17,581,564 of record CM061466.1, read on the forward strand.
CGTAGTTCTGTAGGTGGCGAGAAGGGAATGGAATGGAATGGAAAAGCAAGAGGGGGGAGAGACAAGGAGAGAGCGCGCGCGGTGGAGCCGGCGAGTGATTTGGCGCGCAGCGACGGGAGGGGGGAGGGGGGGGGGGGGGAGGCCGTTTTAAATACGCCCGGGACGGCGCTGCGTGCCTGCGTGGGTGCGGTCGTGTCGTATTTGGAGTTGGCCCGGTTTCTTTCTTCTTCCTGTGATGACTCAATTTTGCCCCAGTTTATCTTGATATCCGGCGAGAAGGCGCCAGTGCAGTGACGGCGAGGGGAGGCAGGGTTGGCGACGCCCGCGGTTGGTGGTGTGCTTGTGGGTGTGCGGGTGGCCGGCGGCTGCCGACCTCTGCGCATGTGGAAGGGTGCAGCGCTACAGGGCGCACGCCACGGCACCTGGCGCCTCTGGTATGTGCAATTTATGTACGCTCCCGGGCGTAGCACACAACCACAGTTGCGAGGATCAAAGGAGATTGGGTCCCGGGAATATCTAGCACTATGCTTTCGTTCCGATGCTTCTTTTTTTTTATATGATCTCCCGTATTATGTTGACCTCACGCATGATCAATTTATGGTCCCCTGTTCTTTCGTCGCTGGTTCTTTACGACCACGCCTTATGTAATATTAACAATCCAAGCGTTTAAAATGTATTTATAAGTATAAACATTCTAGTTATGGCAATTATCTCATATTTATTTTTTATCTTATTTCTAACTATCCTCTCACCTCTACGTCATTAAAATTATTGTCTATTTTATTCTCTGCTACGTAATTTAAGTCTACGTTCCGATGAGAAAGAGAGAAAAGAAATCTCTCGTTTTCAACGTGCACTTTTTCCAAACTACTATTTTAAATATATATATATATATATGAAAGTGTCTTAAAAATTATATTAATCTATTTTCAAGTTAAAATAGTCAATATTTAATTAATTATATGGTCACTTGTTTTATATATCTTCTTTTTTCTCTACTTAAATACATCTAAAATACTTATATTAATAGAAGAATAAGGTAATATCTATTTTATTTTATGGCTCAAATTGCTTTAAAATTCATACAACATCCTAGACGTGATCGTGATCCCTCGTATCCATCTCAATACCAATCTTAACACCATAAATATGTGACTACCATCTCTCCACCTTACCTTCTTCCAACGTCCAATGAGCCCTTTAATCACAACCTCCCTACCATCTTCCTCCCTCCTTCTAATCGTCCTCCATCGACAACACATCACCTTTCTCCACCATCTCTAGCATATTTCCCTCACCCCACCTCTCCACCTCTATCTTCATCCTCAGCCTTCTAACCATATGGCCTCCGTTGCTCCTGCTATTAACCCTACCAACTACTCTCCATCATCCCTGCTGCTCTATTGCCTTGCCACTTTGCCTATATTCTCTATCCACTGTAGGTCTTTTATCACCCGCCTACCCCTCTAAAACAACCCTTATCATCCTCTACCACTCTATCCCACCACTGTTGACTTTGAAACCTTAATCTATAGAAAGCCTATTAGAATTTAGACATTGTTAGCACCCATGCTTATTGAGAAAATTGTTGTTATTGTTATCAGTGAGTCCAACACCTCCCTCCTCCTCCTTGCTTCCCGCTTCCCCCTTATTAGATCATGATTCAATGGTCAGGGTTAGGTGATTGAAATTTCTTCTAATTTCAGTCACACAATGAATAGCGAAGGTGTTTAGGTTTCCCTCTTTATTTTTCTACTGTATTCACTAAAATAAACCGTTGCTCTTAAAGTTTGTTTATCCACTTTTAAAGGGGTCAACAGGATCTCTTAGCTTAAATGGAATGCTTGAAATGTAAGATCCTAATAGTAGATTTTATGTTGAACGATGGTTATAAAAACTGTTGTTTTTCAAGTAGATCATACTGTACGTCGATGATGCAATTTACCACGTGGACAAGCTCACAAAGATTTCAAGATTCAACCTAAAAACAACTCCTTGTAGGTTTTCTTAAACAGATGGATTTTACAGGTTTCCTAGAGATATTTGCTCAATTCCGAAATTCCTTTGAAGTCTCTATATTTCAACGTAGGCCTTAATTCTCGTTACAACAATTTTCCAAGGTCATTTAGCATCCATAAGAATCGTTATTAAAATCACAAGAATAGAGTGCAATTTTCATTCGACCTCTCCTAGTTCGACACACTCATTAGGATTCCCTTCATCTCCATCCACGCAAAATGGGAGAAATGGTATTGATGATATATCTATCAATCTGTCCCCCATCATAGAAAACAAGAAGATAAAAAGAGACATCAAATCCCAGTCCCCATTCGACATTGATCTCCGCCAACATTATCGCCATTGTCGTCGTCTTCAGCTAGCAGAGACATGACTGCAATGAACAGCACGCTTGTGTTGTGCAGTGATCAAGCACTGCTAATTCTCAAATTCGGCATGATAGCCGGCAAAGACCTCACCGTAGAACAGTGAGCCGGATGCTCACGGGATCGCTGCTCTGCTTTATTAGATTCCACGACAGATCTTCCTTGTCTTCGATCAATCGTGCGTGGGTGGGTACCATCTTTATTCTTGTCCGTTTATTTTTGCCAAAAAAAATTTATAAAAGAAAAAATCGTCCACGTCACATTGATTGGAGGCATGATGACAAGAGCTAGCTAGCTAGCGAATCTTAAATTTTCCAAATTGCACAGTGAAAAAACTGCATTTTTTATATCTTGCAATTAATTAATGCAGCTGAACAGTGTGCAGATTATCGACGACCTACAATTACAAGTTGCAAAGTTGCAAAAAGAAGAAAGCCTATGTCCCGCTTGAAAGGAACCAGCACGATTGGATTGAAGGAGCAAGTATGACAATGATATATTGAGTAATATAATCTGTGCATAAAAATTATCTCATACGCATCTGCTTATAAATACAAGCATTTATAGAGTTTAAAATCTGTTGAAATATTGCTTTTCCAATTTAATGATTATCTGTATTTATTGCTAAATGGCTAGATGTGGTCTTTTCCAATTAAGTAAAATCTCACAGGCATTAAAATATTTTTATCTTAATCTTAATCTCTACTAAAATATTCATAGAGAGAAATCACTATCTTAGCCATATGTGACCCCACACACATATATATGTGTGGCCTTTGTTTAAACTAACCGATTTGAGCACGCACAATGCCGATTAATAAGGTGTTTTATGGTGCTTATTTCGCTGGCAAGGAGGATAAGAGATAATGCATAGATAGATAAAGGAGCGACACAACTGGACATACCCCCTCCATCTGTTAAATATAATGATTCTTAGAGTTTTACACGGTGGTTACAAGCAACTAGATAATGCCCTCCCTTTCTATTGAATATGTGGATAAATGTTTGTTACATATTATATAGATGATGGATAAATATGGATTTAAAATATTATAAAAATGATGTGTGGATGATAATTTGATATTTTTATATCTTGTCTCTAAAATATAATAAATCATAGATAATATAACATATTTGTATAAAGATATAATAATATATCATATTTATAATAGATCATGTGAAATTAAATATATATGGTTAATAAGAGATTATTATAATTGGTTGAGATGAAATAGCAAATAAAAAACTTGTGCTATATTATACGGATAAAATTTAAATGTTAAAAGTTAGTATATTTTAAGACATGAGTATATAAAAAAGGTAGAGATGGATGATATACTGAATGTCATACGCCCCTTGTATATGTCCTCCATATATATACACCAAATTTTAAATAGCTAATTGATCAAATATGTCTTGGCGCATTGTGTTAATATATGTTAGTACAGTCTATAATTTTGGAAGGCTACACTTAGAAAAATAGAAAAAAAAACAATCACACCACGTTTTTACATCTGAATCCCCACTAACTAAAACACGATACTCTAGAGAAATGAATGTTTAAATGATGCATCCAAGGAGGATATGACGTAGAGAGCATTGTTGTCGCTCGCCCTAGGAGATTAGAATATAGTTTTCATAAATCTATAAGGGAGAGAAGGACATATTCCACAATGATATCCCAAGGGGATGCAGTGCTCATAAGTGTCGTCGTTGTCGGTCCAATTAGACTAGTCTTTTTCTCATAATCTTTCCACCCTCCTATGCCAAAATACAGCTGTCAGTATCATCGATCACCACCAAGTGAACACCTTCAACGTGCAGCCACTATGCCAGTGCCTCGCCGCTGGCCGCCCATCAAGTAGGAGTACGATATTCAGCATACTCAACTTCCATCTATGCAATTGGGTTGGAGAAGGAGAGGATGAGAGAGAATAGTGGATCCCTTCTCCCCTACACTAGCCCGCCAATATAGCCATATGCCACCATAAGAGAACTAGCGTTTAAATTAGAGTCTCTCGTAGGCCTACAACTCCCTCTTCATGGCATCATCACCATTGCCTCAGTCAGATTGGCCATATCACTACCACCTTAGGCCACATGCCAACATCGTTGTTGCCTCGCCCCGTTGTTACCTATCAGCGCTAGATCTCTAGTGCGGCATTGTCATGTATCATAGACAATGTTGGCCACCATCTTGGCCACCGTCACCACATCGCGGTCTCGCTGCTGCGGGCCACATAGCGCTAGCCTCTCACTGACATCGACCACGCCACATGGGTCTCCCATCAGCGTCCCACTACTACTCCTGTGGATAGCCTCTTGCCTCCTACTATACTCACCCATGCTATGCAAGTCTCCATCACCCGCGCCACACCACAATCGGGGCATGACAACCCTCAGCTCCACACTTCCCACGCCAAAGAGGAAGGAGGTGCTGCCGTCTACCACAGTACCCAGCTGGCGATGCAATGCTTCCACTCTTTCTTCTGTCCCTAATGACCTCGATGCTCTCGTAGCTGCTTCCACCCATCCCTATCGCCTCCTCTATTGTCCTCCTGAGGCCGATAGCCGACCATAGCACGGCCACCAATGCTACCTAACCAGTCGTACCATAGTTATGCTTGTCGACAACACCACACTGTCATCGCCATTGAATCTAGATCTAGGAGCGCTAGATCCGGACAACCCCACTGCCACCTTCAATTCTGTGACCTCCCTCCATCACTGCCTGTGCCTCCACCACACACTGGCTCCTCTTCCGCTCCGCTAGCCACTAGCTGCTCGTCGGACCTCAGAACTAGGTGGCTTGACTTTTACCTCATTTTTCGCTTTAGTGCCTGACTGTTACAATTTGGAGGCATGATAGCTTCGTTGCCGCTGCCCTTGCAGCAAACAACTTTATTAGGCTGCTCGGGCGGTCACAAGGCTTAGGAGGGGGGCAACTGCGCTAGCCACTCATCCGGGTCGCTCCTGGGCTCGGAGGGACACGGACGAGGTCTGTTTAGATGACTTATTGTCTCAGGTTAAACGTGTGTCTTACTTGGTCAGCCAACTGCTGAGCTTGCTCTTGGTGCTGGACTTTCCAGGAAACTAGCTAGCACCAATTACAATAGTAGTATTTGGTCCACGCAAAACGTGCGGTCAAAGCAGATACGAAGAAAGCACCTCCATGTCAAATTGCCTACCAAACAATAATATTCTTCAAACAACTTCGTAAACTAACAAGATAAAGTAATCTGCGATGACATATTTGACGCCGCTATGGCCATCCAACCTAGTGAAACAAATTAAGAATTTGACGGCTTAACGTCACCAAATAATCTTCATGTTTATGCGCATGACTTGGTCAGAAAAGTCGTACAATGATATGCTGTTAACCGTTCGATGTCGCATGCTAGAGTTTCACCAAAACACGGCCGAACACTCCGAAGTAAAACTGAAAATAAAATGCCAAAATGGTTCTATACCATCCAATTATCAAATAAAATTAACAAATTCTATTTGTCCCTGTAATTAAAGAAATAAATTGTGTTAGGCTACCTATTGTTTGGACTTATGATTTTGTGATACAAATAGGGCCAGTGAAATACGTCTAGAGCATGAACTTAGAAGCCTCTTGATTATACTCCCATTTTATTAAATAGTTAAGTACCGATTTTGTTTAGTTAAAGTTTATTCATTACTTTACCTTATAATTATGCATCGGCTAAACAGCCTATTGTCTTTGACCGAGTGTTTGATTTGTCTTAAGTTTTAATTCCTATTTACTTATAGGTTGACCTACATCAGTAAGATCAATGCTCGCTAAGTCGTAACACAACGTTCGGATCATTAACATCTTTTCAAATTATAGTTATCGTTAATACATTAGTTAGTATTAGAGCTACGAGCATAACATATGAGATAAATACGTAGGAAGACACTGAATTTAAGAATAGTATACTTATGTATAGTTTAAAGAACTCTCAAAACTAGAATTTCTCTTAGAGTAGATGGGCCTTGGTTAACAACAACAGATATACTACTATCGGACATCATCACAGTCTCGAATACGTGTGTGGCTCCTACTAGCTGTCTTTGTAATACCAGTTTAGTTCAACTCTGAAATATTTTTTATGGTTATTCACGAATACACAGTGCCTCAGAAACCATAGTATTTCAGTAAGAGGATTTGATTTGCTTCTGCTGTTTTGACGCAAAACTGTAAGCCGATGTGATTTTCTTAAAGAGGAAAATCTATTAATTTACATACCTACACTTTATGTAGTAGTTAAAAAATCATCTCGAAACTTATAAGCCAAGCACTATTCATTATTTTAAAGGTTTATTTTTGTCCATTAACTAAAACTTAGTTTTGCCCCCACATGATACTTACGTGACATCTTAATCAGCAAATAAAAAAAAAACGATGAAACTCCACATGTCATACTGCGTTTCCCTTCTCCCTTAATGCGAGCTTGCCCAATCGTCCATCTCTCCCGCCAGCCACCAAATGTGCTCACCCTTGGTCCTACCTAGCTACCCCTACTCGATCACCACCTCCTTTTTCCACTTTTTCCATGTGGTCACCGACTTGCTATTTTTTTCCTCCTCCACATGCTAGGCTGAGCCCGAAAGTCTGAGACATCGAAAGCTCGAATGACAGTAACGCGAAATCACCACAAGACCGATACATGTATATCTTATATGGCCATTAATCAGCATGCAAGCTATGATTCATGCCGAAATTAATTACATTGATTATGTAATGGTGGTTGGAAGCGGCGTAGAGTATGCTGTTTTACTGACGAAAGTATTTTTAAATACGAATGAAACATTCGTTTGGAGCATGTGGCTACGCTCTGTAGTTTTACGCTAGTCTCAACCTTTTTTTTTCTTGTTACATTATTCTAGATTTCTTGTCTACAAAAATTATCCCTGATTATTATGTCACTTTGATTCATTCACCAGCCCACGCTAATAAATGGGCCGATCCGTGATACGATCATCCTATCCACGCAAAAAAAAAAAATCCCACGCTTATTATGTCGTTGCAGGCTTGCAGACACGGACACGGGGGCACCGACTGGGCAGGTCTGGTCGCCCTAGTACCGTCGAGTTGTCGACTCGTTTCTCCGTTCGGTTCGATTCGATCCCCGACCCCAACCGAGGCGCGACCTACACGACAAGCCTCTGCCTCCCGACCGACGGCGGCAGTCGTCTCCTCCGCAGGCGCCCCCTCTTCCCCAACGCGACGCGGTGTACCCGTCCCCGGCGACAACTGCTGCTACCACACTCCCTCCGGCTCCGTAGCCGTCACCAGCTTCCCCCCCGCATCCTTCTAGGTCTGGGGCCTGCACTGCTGCCCTCCTTCTCACCTTCTGGATTCGAAGTTAATTACCTGATTGATACATGCTTTCCTGACTTTATTCCTATTTATTGTTCACCAATTCGCGACTTCATATTGACTGTCGTGATTAGTTGTTGATTGATGAGATTTCCAATAACAACATGTAGGTTCGCTGGTTTTGATAGGCACAATTTTGTATTACGGGATTAATTCAGAGGGAGCGTATGCTCATGTGTATTAATTAACTGGCTGTAAAAATCAAATTGCTGAAAATTCGATGCATACTGGTCTCTATTTTGGTTGCTGATTTCATCCTATATAATGACCACTTTTGCATTCGGAGCGACGTTTTGAGTCAGTGGTCACCTCTCTTAAGTGTATTTTGTGCATAGCGCTTCTGAATTTTGAGCTTTCCAACAAATCTTGAATAACAGATGATATGCAGATTCAGCTTACAATGAGTTGTGGCTTGTGACACCTTGTATTGTATGTAAAATCGTGCAATCGTGGCATTTAATCTGCAGTTCTCTGCACAAGCTATGATTTGTCTTAGGGTTATTTTGGACTGTTTGTAGCTCAGAACAACCTTACAGCGAGCTAAAACAATCACGTTTCTGAAAAGCAACTTCTCAAATCATTCTTAGAAAAGCTGCTTCTTAGAAATTCTACATCCCTCTTAAACAGACTTAATTATTGTTGATGTCCAGGAAGAAGAATTAATTACCCTCCATCTTCAGGAGGAGTAACAAATGGATGAAGAGGCAAGTGGCATGGATAATTCCTCACTACTCCGTCGGATAAAAAATCTACAATGTGGTAATCTCCTTACCTGATAGTATTAGTTGCCATATTTGCTATTTAGGCTGCTTTCCTCAGCTTATATGGTAGTGTATCTTCATGCATTCTTCTTGATGGTTGTCTATGCATGGCAGAATACTTTATGCGATGGATGCAATTTTTTTTTTCAAAGGGGAATATTTTGTTGAGACTATTATGTGATGTGCTGGTACTTTATCAGGAATTTGGTAGCTCTTCTGTAATTGATTAATAGTCAGTCAGGGAGAGAATTGGAATTCAGAACAGAAACAGTGTAGATGATTGTTAATTTGGAGAGGATGGTTAAGTTCATGTTGCTCAATGTTACCCCTCAGAGAAGAGTTCTGTTGCGTGTGCTGTGTTGCAGCCTTGCTTATAGTTGAGGAGTTCTGCTGCAAATGTTGGTGCTGACAGTAGGGAGTTTTTTTTTCGAAAACGCAGGAGAGCTGTATATCATTTCATTAAGAAGGAAGATATGTTACTTAATAGTGTATGGAGTACTGGTGGTAGATATGTGAAGTACTGAACTATGCATTGAGCAATGAAAACTATGGAGCCTAACATGACCCATGGCAGGGATTATTAAATATATCATCTGGACATGCCTCTTGCATATAGTTCATAAATTTGATTAGTACATTACAGGTAATTTCGAAGAAAATTCTAGGTAATATTTGTGCTTCAACACTGAGGCTTCCTTTCAAGAGGCACTTGTATTAGTATTTGTGAATGTCATCTTTGGTTGATGGTCCTGTTTGTTTCCCTTAGCCTTGCGCTCATCTCAAGTTTTATCTTGTTCCTCATAACAGACCAGGCAATTCAATGTGCATGCCTTTTCAGCAAAAAATATTGTGAAATTCGAACTGAGTCAATCTCGAGGCATTCCTCATAGTAGAATGTGCCCACGCTAATGAGATCACCAGCCAAACATGCCTGATGTGTACACGCAGTGATGAAATCCTAGTGTAGAAAACATAGCTGTTTGGGGAACATAGTGGATCATTTTGTAGAAAAATGTATTGCTTCTTATCTCTACATTTCTACAAACCATTTGTGTAAATGAATAGTGTCTTGCATTCTGTTTCAAATCGTTACCTTTTTCAAAGAAAATGCTACTATATGATGTAAAACACAAATTCTCTGTCACTTCATATTCTACCTTTTCCTTTCCAATGTTTCCCTGCCTTCCCAGTATCTAACTTCAGGTTCCTGTCACACCAGTGAATGTAAAAAATCATGTAAAGAGTTAATGTGAAAAATAAACATAAATATGCAAATTAAGCATCTTTTCTACTTATTTGATGTGCAGTGCTTGTATTTTGTTTTATGACTTGCCCACTGTTAATGTTTTGTTATGTTCTGATGCAGTTGTCTGCATATAATTAACTTCTTTATATTTCTTAAACAGAAAGAGATGAAAAGCAGCATTCTTTGGAAGTATTGATCCGTCGGGTTGAAGGGCTCCAATATGGTAATTTCCTATTTGAGATTTATACTTGAATTCTCTATTCTACTAAAATGAAGCTTCCTTTACTGCAAGATGTCAAGGCGATTCAACATTTGTCAATGTGCTTCTATTGTAATGATTATATTGGTATAACTTGAAATCTAGATTACCTTTGATACAGTGGTAAAAGATTTAAAGATTTTCTTACTGCTATTTTTATATTTTATAACCAGTTAAAACTTCTGGGTTCCAGTTTTTTATCGCCTTCCTGTGGTGTTCTAGTGTTCTTGGTGCTTAGCTAGTGACCGTTTTCTCTCCATCCTGATTATCGGATTGTTTTTCTAAATATCATATTATCAATGTTGATTTTCGAGTCATGCAAGACTCGGAACCTACAATTTCTAACTACCTCGCTTCTAGCACTGCACTTCATCATGGAATCTTGTCCTGACAAGTCAATTTGTATTTACTCATAAAAACCACTGTCCTATGATACTGTTGGCCGATGCTATGCATCTGAGCATTGGTATGCCAGATTAACCAGTTCTCTTGTTGAATTCGACTGCAAAAGCGGGCAAAGGTCCAAGTATGGGCTTTCTTATGTGACCTTTTTTTCCCTCAAGTCTTAACACACATGGTATTATTATCTATGAACAATTAGAATATCAATCGAATTTGTTGATTCAAGATTTCAGGAACATTGGTCTTATTCCCCCCTCCCCTCTTTTTTTCCCCCTCTGCAGAATTGGATGAAAAAACAGACCTAGTTGAAGTATTAACTCGTCGAGTTGAAGAACTCCAGCAAGGTACTCACAACATACAAGATTCTCCTTCATTAATCAATTAATTTTTCCATGCTGCTTAATGTAGTTCTCAACTTCTCATCAGATAAACTCTCTATAGTTCTTTCTCTGCTCAAGTAGTTCATTCAGAGGGCCTAACTTGTAGCATAACTATTAACTACTAAAAAAATTAAACAAAAGAAATCTGTCAGATAGTCTGCTGGGGTTGGTTTTTTAAATGCATTCTGTTTTAGCTTATTTTCTGTTAGGTTTTAGTAGTTAAATATTTGAAGAAAACATATTTTAATTTGTAGAATAAAAAATAAAATATTATCCTGGAATCATGAAGTTATACTACTTTAACTTTGGCAAGAATATGTGCCAACCTAGATTGGTCATATGAAACTGACGAGTAATTTTATTCCAAAGAAAAAAAAATCACATTACTATAATTTATATTAGGTTTTTAGTGAGTAAGACTACTCTACAGGCACCCTTAGAAAAAACCCACTTCTCTCCCCTCCTGTGTATCGCCCGTTCACCCCAATCCCATATGAGCCACTTGCTCCATGGCGCAACAGTGAAGCAACTCTCCTCTGCACATGAAGGCCAACACTGTTCCTGACCCTCTCAGCACACCCTGTGAGTCCTCTGAACACGAGTGTAGCTGCACCTAGTTACATCATCTGTTTTGACTTGCCACTTGCCAGGTGCCTGAAACATACATCAGGTAGCAAAAATGAAAGTAAACAAAGTGCAAAAGGCTATTTGAGCTGCTGCCTTAGCTCATATCTCTGTCTGAGGATAGTAACCAACTGAACCATATTACCCTACATTGCTTGCATTTAATACATTTGACAAGTATATATACATATACACTTCAGATGTTTTTACTCTTTGTAACACCCCATCTTCCAGAATCCACCTATGCTTAGTGACCCTAATCTTTTGGTTGGGTTCAACCACATACGTATAGCAGTCTGCTTACACTTTTGCCCTTGCGTGATGATCCTTAGGGCGTGTTTGATTATAGGAAAATGAGATTAATGGTTATCTTAACATTCCCTGATATCCTAGCCCTGGGAATTTGATCACAGGGAATGTGACATTCCCAGCATGCATGCGTGAGAAAAGATTCAAAAAGATTCTGCGAGGGGAGTAATCCAGGATAGCTACCTGACTCAAAAAGAATCCTAATACCACAGCTTACTGGAATCTTAGCTACCCCTGAATCATATATTCCTAACTAACATTTGGGGTGATTACAGAGGAATAAACTAGGATTACATCATGATTACTGGGAATCCAGCTAACAGTTTTACAACCAAATGTGCCCTTAGATCATAATATGTGGGTAAACATCTGTCAGAATGAAATTAGCTGGTGATGACTTGAAGTAGAAACAGTGCTAGGTGAAGGATAGATCTAAAATAGCCGGCCATGTGAAAGGCAAAATCTAGAGTTTAGGGAGTGGATAACTTGACCCTCGAGAAGCTTATCTTTACTCCTTACAATTAGGAGTTGATGGTGGTTCTGGTTTGTCCTACCGTTCTTGATCTTCAGTGGTTGATAGCTATGTGCTATTTGTAGTGCCATTTGTAAATGGCTGCATTGTTTATTTGTGTTTATTTGCAGGTGGCTGCATTTCTTGCGTGAATTATGCACACAATACCTTAAATTTGATTATCACAAGTATTTTTATATTTAAACTTTGAGATTTGTGCCATTTCCGATGACAAATAACTGGTTGTTCTATCATATATCATACTGCAGCTTTGTTGAGTGAATGGAACATTAATCTCTGTTTTCAGAAAGCTGCTCATGTGGATTTGTTTATTAAATAGTTCTTTGTTTCGTTCAGTTTTATTGTGGTATTGAACTACGGGTTTATTATTAATATATACTTGGTTTGACAGAACAAGATGAACTTAGGAAAGATATTGAGCAATTATGCATGCAACAAGATGGGCCTGGATATGTTTCTGTTGCAACTCGAATGCTTTCTCAGAGGTTCTTCCATATCTTCCTTTCATATTCCACTGCCATTTACAGTAACAGTAGCATAAATAAAGCAATATGTTTATTCTAACTGTTTAGGACAGCTGCTTTGGAGCATGATATTGAAAATCTTCAGAAGAAATTATGTGGATATTTAAGAGAGAACCAAAATTTGCAAGAGGAGCTTGCTGAGGCCTATAGAGTTAAAGTGTGTTCCATACATTCCCTTTTTTCTCTCTATACTATCCTTTTCCTTTCTTTTATTCTGTCTTTTTATGCTTTTGTAATTTAAATTTCAGAGTTAGCTTGCTGAATTGCTTGGGGCTGAGCTATCGAAGGTATCTTTGACTTATACATCTGGCTGTTCTGCTTTTTCTAGAATGTGTTGATTTTTTGGTATAAATGAAAATTTTCCAGTGGCATGCAATTTTGCGCTTGTCCTCTATTATCCACAAGTAAGCAGTATAATGAGTAATCATTTGGTTATTTTAATGGGTGAAGAGTCATTAACTTTATCTGCAACTGAGAAATTTTCCTTTCTAGTCGCAAGGCACAACTAATGCATCCTGTAGTAACTTAAATCTGACTAAATCATCAGATAAATCCCAATGAACCCTGCATATAACCTGAGGAATTAAGGATTACTCTTTTCTTCATATAGCATACATTCAAATCCAACGTTAGTTCTACTTCAAAACCTGCAACACGACAATTAAACCAGATTTGAAGCCTGCAGTCAATCTTTACACATTCAAGGTCTTACTTGGTCTTCCTTACTTAAGGAAATACACTATTTTTCTAAGTTCTTTTGATATGTATTCATGCTTATCTTTGATGTGACATTCTTTTCTGAAACAACAATGCAGAACAAGGAACTAGAGAAGCAAGTAAGGTTTTTCCAAAGCAGCGTTGCTCAAGCTTTTGCTGAACAAGACAATCCATTAATGAAGGTTTTTTTATTGAGTTTACTTGCCAAATCTAATTGTGCACCAGGACAGTTGATAACTGCATACGTGACTTTTGCTCTTTGTTACAAATTGCATATTTTTTCTGTTGAAATTGATAGTGTGAGAAAGCAAAGGAGCGAGAAGAAGCAGTTTTACAAAAGTTTGCTGACTTCGAGGAAAGGTACCATAATTTCCTATTCAATTTTTTTTGATAGGCACCCTAGATTTATTTGTATTTCTCCATTGGAATGCTCTAGAGAGGCTTGATTTTCATACTGGATGATGGAATTGATAGGACGGCTAGGTTTTGCCATGCTTTCCTGTTAACACTCCACAGGAAGAATGTAGAGTAATTAATAGGTAGCAATTTTGCTCTAAGATCATGACCTCTTGCCAGTAACTACTACTATTTTTTTAGTTTCTTTTCTTTTTGGTTATATTAGTTGTAAACCATATATCAGCGATGGCTGGTATATTGAAACAGTTTCAAGTGTGCTGAAACAGTTTTTGGTAATAAAATATTACTAGCTATGACTGCAGCAGTCTAAAGGACTGAAATGCATTTCAAGAGTGTGAAGAAGTATACATGGCTAGTCTTGTTTAAGTATGGATGGTTCTATATCTTTGTCATTTCATTAAGAAGAACGAGAGTACAAGACCTTCAGATTTTTGGCAGGGAAAATGTAGTTTTATAGGGCTGCTGCTTAAATCTTCCCCTATTTTTGCTATGGCCTTTTTTAAGCATCTGGGTTATCACTTTGTGTGACCCCTTTTTCGCTCTGCTTTTGTTAGTCCCTAAACTTGTTACTCATTTTATTTTTGGATTATTTCATGTATTTTCTTTTTTACATTGTTGTTTATTTAAACATTTCAGCAATGAGAAGTGGAATGCTAACTTGATGTTTAAAAGCAATTCTCATTGTGCTAAACTTGCCTGCACAAGTTTCTGACAGGTGCAATGTATCGTAATGATTACTTATTGGCAGGACAAGAGAATTCCAATCTTCAATTGATAATCAGAAATGGTTAAATGATGCCTTGCAAATGGAGCTGATGAGGCTTAAAGAGCAGACTCAATCTTCCTCGAAAGTTGTCCATTAGTGCCAATATCATATATCAGGAAATACATGTAACAACAACTGATGTCCAAAATCTTGGCAGTAACCTTGGTTTTAAAAGTCAACTTGTTCTAGACAACTGCTAATCCAGGGCGTGGGTACCAAGACTTCTGGCAAAACCGGTATCAAAACCTTGAGAACAACTGATATATAGAAATCTATGCCACCATATAGCCGACTAAACAATCTAGTTGGCCCATGTCATCCAGCATCAACCTATCCAGGCGAACCATCACATACAGTTTTAACATCATTCCACCAACCAAGCATCCCCATTCATGTGTTGCTGTGCCCACATTGTGTTTTGCAATCATTTATTTTAAATCTAAGATTTAAGTATTCCTGCCTTTTCTTCTTCCAACCTTATAGTGTTTAAATTGATTTACTATGAAATAGGCACGATCAACCCCTGAGAAAACTATAAAATAAGATTCTTTCCCTTTCAAAAAAATAAAAAAATAAGATTCTTCACAGCATAATTCTTTCTGATCATGGGGTTGTTTATACCATCATACACCCCCAATGTATATACTCTTTAAAATTCAAGATCATTTCTGGTACTCTATGGGGCTCCCTAACTAGGGTGCTTGAGACCAACCAAAACAAATGCAAATATGCATTAAAATTCTCAAAAGAATTAGTTGCATGGAGTATGGTTTAATTGATCACTCCACAAAATTTCAAATATAAATTTGATCCGTTCACCGAGAAACAAAAAAGACAGATATGTGACCTAATTTATGTTTTATGTAGCACTTTCTTTTCAGCAGAATTTGTTGTATTTTGTTTCTCAATGTGTAAATTGAATATATGTTTGAAATTTTGTGGGCTGATGAATGGAAGTACTCTATGCTATCAAATTTGTTCCATATTTGAATGGATTTTTATGGTTTGGTGCACCTTAGTTGGGGTGCTCCATTGAGCAATAGGAATCTTCTCATTTTAATTGATAATAAAATGTGATCTATCCTTTCTTTGGTCTGTTTGGAAGTGCTATAGGCTGTGGCAACTTCCTCATTTTCCATTAGCATATTTCCTGAACTGTTCAATGGTGCGTTTTGTGCAAAAGTTTTATATATAGAGGTTTCTTTAAAAATCAAATAAATCCATTTTTCAAGCTAATAATAATTAATACTTAATTAATCATACACTAATAACTTGTCTCGTTTTGTGTGCTGTAAAAAATTTCGGCCAAACAGCCCTCCTGAATGGGGCCTTATACTAAGCTGGTGTATTTTAAATTTGGAAATCCTTTGTAACACATGAATATACATTAGTTAACGTGGAATTAATGCTAGATTCTGTTTCAGGTTATTCAAAAATTTTATGAGGTTTGTTGTAGAGACTCTGAATGCTCTGTGAACATTACATTTGAAGAAAAATGTTTAGTTCTTCTGGACAATTCTGCTGATAATTGGATTTTCAGCTCAGATGGAGGAACCTAAACTTCGAAGTACATTGTAAACTAAAAGCCCTTTATCCATTCCAATAATTCAATTCAAATTGAGTTATTTACACATATTTATGAATTGTTTGGTTTTACATCCACTATTTAGGATACATTTATCATGGAATATGCTCCAATTCTATGGTGAAAATAGTGCAAATGAGGGACATGTTGATAGTTTATTGCCACTCGTCTTTGTGTGTGTGTGTGTGTCTCTCTCTCTAAAAAAAATTCTTTTTAGAGGCATTTATGCTTTGATCTTTAGCTTTCTTATATAACCCCCTTACTTGTATACATACTACTTGGATGCTTGATGATTATCTGGATTTTAGCGTTAAACAACTTTTGCTATTCTTCTTGGTTAAGTTAAATTATTCTACAGCTTTCATTTTATTCTTTCACAAAGGATGCAAAGTGTAAAATGACTTACATTTGGAATTAGAGGCAGTAGTTTGTAAGAACGTGCCCCCTTTAAGCAACTATTCTTTTTCATAGGCATCTCTACAAGAAGAGAAAGATTCACTGAGAGCTAAAATAGCTAAGCTTCAAGGCAATCTAAGGATGGTAAGACTGATTTTTTAAAATGTTAGGAGAATCTCTTGGCTTTGCTGACAGATTTGTTTTTGGATGTTTAGGGCCTTGAAATTGAACAACATTTGCAAACAAATGCATGAATATTAGAGAAAAGACAGGTATAAAAGCTGAGATTATATTTCTTTGTCATGACATCTTTATTTTGTGTAGTTTACTTTGGAACGCAGGCACTCTATGATGAGTTTATGAGAAATGGCCTGTCAGCTCTTCAAAAGTTGTATAGGCAACAAAGGGATGCAATTTTGAAAATATTGGAAGAAGAATCATCTCAGTTGAGCACTGTTGTTAATGAGATTCAAGATAAGTTGTTAATGTGCTTGCGCAAGCTTTGCATGAGAAGGTACATTTCCATTGTTTTCCTTTTCTTTTGATTCTCCCATGCCCCCTCATGTGTGATACGTGTTAACTTTTGTTGAATTTTCTTTTGAAGTTCTGATAGAGTTCTTTGGATTGAATAACCTTACGTTATGTTGATATCTATTATAGATGGAGGCACTTATGCTCTTCTCACAGGAACAAGAAAGATACCTGTTGGAGAAACAGAGAAACCAAATTGTTATTGAGGAACTTCAGAAGAACTTATCTCAAGTAGTACCCCTATGCTTTTGGTGTGGCCTTACCTTTTTAGTTACAATCTTTACAAAATGAAGAATTCTGAATCATGGAGGGTCACATATTGCAATGATATTCAATAGTTTTATTTGACAGTATCTTAAGATTGTACCAGTAAATTCTTCACTCCTTGAATCATTATTTGTTGGGAAAGAAAATTTGGACGTATGATTCTTTTTTTTCAAAAAGAATTATGGACTATGATTATGGGATATATCTTTTTGAAACATGAAATTCTTTTTGAAAATCACCTAAATTAGTATGTACACAAATAGACTAATCATATTGTTGGTTGGTGATATCCTCCATGATTAATGGAGTGATTCATTTTGCTCTATGCTATTATTTGATAATTTTTGGAAGACTAATTTACAATCTTTATTTATTTTCACCTCAGTATTCCAGCAAACTTTTATCGTTTTCTTGGACTTAGGGGGGATTGAGGTCGATTTAGGGTAGCTTGATTAGAAGGCAAAGCTTGCCATAGTGTTCAACAATTTCCTTGGATGACGTTGACTAAGTTGTGTGAGTTGTGGCTAGATTTCTTTTTACAGACATTGTGGCAAGATTTCCTTAGGCAAGTTGCAATTTTGGTTATGATTCTTAGGCTCATGTTTGACAGTCCTTTTTATTCTTGCCGGACCGGGTGAAGGAGCCGGCTAAAGTTTATTAAGCAAGAAAAGAGTGAGTTTACAACACACCACCACGCTCGTCCGAAGAATGGAATGCTCCACACACATTAGCTCACACTTACAAGTGCTACAAAATGACGGTCCTGTTTTAAAGTCTTCTATTTGATAGCATCTCTGGAACTTATGTTTAGCGTTATATAATAAAGTCTCTAGAGAGTTGGATGCATATATGATGTGTCGTAATGACTTTAACCTGTTGTGTACAGGTAAAAGAGGAAAAGGTTAAAATCTTGGTAGAATTAGCAAAACTTAAAGAAGAATATCTTATGTTGAAAGGGTATGCCGCTTCAGTGCTTCTTTTGCCGCTGGTACTTAACCCCATGATGCTGATCCATAATATTACATTTCATTCTTATAACTGTGATATCCTTTTTGCTGATACAGAAATTCAACACCAAAGGATGATCATGGTGCTGGTGCTAATATGAAAATCATTCTTGCACATGATCGACAAGGGATGTTTAAAACTATCCTGAATAGAACATCTCTAAGACATTGGATTAGAAAAGAAAGCACTAATATTGGGCATGAGTACTCTGATGAAAATGATCCCACAGTTACAAAAGATCACTCAGTGGATCTTGCAAGGTTTGTGACTTTGTGTTCAATATTTTCAAAATTGTTCCTATTATGTTTGGAGGCACAATAACATTGGATAACCTTTTGTTATATTATTTGGGGGTATAATGTTTGATAATATTTTCCTTGTTCTCACCGTACAAAAATAGTAATATGGTAGGTAGAAATCCACTCAAAGTAGGGAATCACATTAGAGAAACATCAACGGAAATGTTTATTTTTTTGTATGCCACTCTTGGACCGTTGACTACTACTGTTTTCTTTATTTGGTGCTACTTACAGGGTTAAAGTTGAAATGCTGCTCTTTTGGAAAGTGTTGCTACTATGGAATGCCTCCTTCAGTGCATAGACTGCATATTGTGCTTCTGAAGGTAAACTCTTTTCCCTGATAGATGCAGCTTACTAAAAAGAAGCAAAGTGTTGGAATATGGGCGATGCATGATAGTTAGATGAACTTTGGATAATTTGTTCCCTTTAAAATAATAATTACATATTCAATGGGATCATTAAATTGTAGATGTATCTCAAAATCTTAAATGATACAAAACAAAAGGAATCATAAAGCTTGATGGGAAAGCAAGGTTCCATTCTATCAGAAATTCTGAAATGCAATCCTTTTAATTTTTGAATGTTGAGGATTTGTGTAATTGCAAGATTTCCTATGATCAAGAAATAAACATTAGTTAGTAGACACTATTTCCTAACTTGCATTTCATTCGGCTCATGAGACACTATTTCTGCTGCCGTGCTAGACTGCTAGCTTAAGCAATAATGTGGTACAAAATCTTTATCTGTAGACTGTAATGATCATTTTTTTGCAGGCCTATGAGGATGTCAAATCGGCTCTCTTTAGAGAGTACGTACGAAGCGATGAACAGTCTCATAACCGAAGCAAACCTTATGAAGACAACTCTTGGTGTCGTTCTCCCCGTAAGCTGGTTAGGGGATTTTTCGTGCGCAGAGGAGATCAGATCAGCTGGAGGGTGAGTGTTAGTCGATAAAGGTCCGATGTGATATGCTTGTATATGTGAAGGTCTAAGAGATCTATTAGGGTATTCTAGTTGTTGGACTTGCGAACGTATCAATTAATTTAATATCTAATTGATAAGATATAGAGTTACATCATTAAGCTAATCGGCCGATAGATCGATACTGACTCCTGTTATTAGCTGGATGTATCGATAGTGGTTAAGATGGTTATTGGTTGTGAGTTTAATACATTTCTGCTATTGACTGGTTGTTGATAGGGCTGTAGCGCTTATACATGAGATAAAAAGACGATGACGACATAGTTAAATAGTGAGAAATAAAGTAAAAGATTTATTGGTTGTAGAGCTAATGACGTTTTGAATAAAATATACGATGAGAGCGAGATTTAATCTTCTAAAAGGACGAGATTGTTCACGCCGAGATTCCTTGCACGTCTCGGTGCGAACATGTCGACACATGGGAGATCTGCTTAGCTCCAGTGCAGGTCGGTCGGTTTCTCTCCGTGGGTCAAGGTACGCGTGTTGGGGGTCGTGCGGTCCGATCGGCTCCGGCGCAATGGTGCGGGTGCGGGCGTGCCAGTTAATATGACCCTATAATTGACAAGGAGCTAAGACGAACAGGTTCGTCAGACGGTGGGTTCATATAGGCGCTCGCTATTGGTTGGCTGCCGATAGGATTGGGATGGCCATCGGCCGCGCCCGAAAGGCCTTTCACTATCGACTATTTACCGATAGGAATCGGGAAGCTCTTCGATCAGCTGGGGAGTCGATGAAGGCATGGACAGGTGTCGACGAGGAATCGGCCGTAGAGCCGATGGAGGAACCGGGGTGTACTCAGAAGATAGCGCATAGGATCCCTCCGGATAGCCGATGGAAGCTGTAACAGTCGTTCATTGGTTGAAAAAACCGATGAAGGCACATATGGACTGGCAAGGAATAGTATTAAAAGGCATGGGCTGTAAAGCCGATGCCGCTCCGGATATGACAGCACGAGACCCGTCGTCCATCGTGACAGCGCCATTAACACCAAACCTCGAAGATCGGATGTAACCGAGATAGTGCGAGGCCAAGGCTAACAGCGATGATATGGAGGACGTCGAATCGGCTATGTTGAAGGAAAGACAGGAACGAACCCATCGGCTAGATGAGCCGATGAGGGGACGCTTCTCTGAAGACGGGGGCGTATCGGTTGGGAGATCGATGCGCTTAGCGTTACGCGTCAAAGGAAACCTCTAAAGGCTGGTGCGTATCGGTCGAGGGACCGATGCGCTGGGCGTGAAGCTCAGAACATGAATAACTCATCGGCTAGCACTCTGATGAGACGTCGTATAGAAAACTATAAGCCTGAAGCTCAATCTACCATCGGCAGCCCCGTAGGTCAAACCTAACCGATGTAGCACGAAATTAACAACGACAGAGGGAGCTTAACAGGCCGATAGGCCCTACACGGACGTGATGCGATACATTTGATCGGCCTGAGAGGTCGAACCTAACCGATGTAGCCTTAGACGGATCAGAACATATCGAGATGGTGGCAGGACTTACCCCTTCGCCGGAGATCGGATTTAACCGATGCAGCCTCGTGTCGAGAGCTAGAATCTACTGGTAGAAACCTAGATGAACTAGGGTGGCGATACGCTGAAGTTGTATATTGATCGAGAGATATTTTACATGTCTCCAGAGGGTCTATATTTATATCTTAGATTTACAGAGTCCAACGCGTTTACAACCATTGAACGTTATTTCGTAACAAAAATAAAGAAAAATATCTCTAAAGAAGTTAACTAACTAACTAAATCGTCCTAATTAGATAAGACTATAATTTACAAAGATAAAATATCCTGCTGTGGATTCCACGGCTCCTCCGCAAACTCAGTTTTATCTGAATAGTCTTCCAATTTGAAATCGAGTCTTTCTTCGCTACAACCCGATCGGCTTCTTCACTGTAGTCATCGGATACCTTTCAGCCGATCGGCTTTAGCAACATTGGCTATCGATAGGATCAGGATGTCTAGATTTTGACGTTAACAGAGACCCAGCGACCACCGATAATGGTATTGTTAGAACCAATCTTAATAGATCAGATCGAATCAAGACAGTATAAGGTTGAGGCTAACAGCACCGAAACGGTGGGAGCTAAATCGAATATAACGATGAAGGGACCGGGTGAACATATCGGCTACAGGTTTGATGTAGGCATATAAATAAACTTATCGGCTAACTGAGCCAAGGAGGGAACGAAGCCCTCTAGATTTTGATGCTAGATCTAACAGAACAAGATCGGTCGTTAGTGGATTGATCATTGGGCAAAATATATGTAAATCGACTGAGAAGCCGATATATTAGATGTGAAGCTCAGTGTATGGATAACTTATCGGTTGGCTGTTTTGATGAAACGTCCTGTAAAGACATATTGATTTAAGGCTTAATCTACTATCAGCAGTTAAGTAGGTCGAACTTAATTGATACAGCACGAGACTGATGATGATAGAAGTAGCTCGATAAGCCAATAGATTTTATACGAACTTGATGTAATATATCCGATCGTACTAAAATGTCAAACCTAACCGATATAGGTTTAGACAGAGCGGATACATTAAGATAATGATAGGACTTATTTTTTTACTAGAGATCGGACTTAACTGATGTAGCTTCGCGTAAGAGCTAGAACCCGCTAATATAAATCAGACGAATTAGGAAGGCGATGCGTCGAGATTGAATTGATCTGTGTGAATGATTTACAAACTTCTATGGGGTTTATACTTAGACCTTGGGTTATATGAATTCAATGTGTTATAAACAACCCTCCGGACGTTATTTTGTAACCTTTGAACGTTATTTTCTAAACAGATCTCTGTTAACAAAACTAAAAACTATGATATATTTTAAAAAGATATATACACTGTCATAATTTTTATGACTCCTCATCAGATCCGATCTTATTTAGATAACTTTTTATTTTAATGGAACCAAATCTATTCTCATCTATTTGATCGGCTTTTTTCATGTATATATCAGATCTCTTTTTATAATCTTATTAACTTACTAAATTTTGAATTTTGGTGTTAATAGGATTCATCAGATGCTGTTACTTATGATGCTCTCTATGACCCATCAGACTCCCTCAGCTCTGTTGGCATGGAAATGGTGGAGCTAGTAATATTAGCTGCTGATATCCTCAAGGATAGCATTATATTGAATCGATATAAATAGATGTGAGCACCGTTTACTCCGCTACGTTTTGTTTAGGTTTTAAGGATATAAGTTGATGCCAAAAGGGAGAACTGTTTGGTGTATATACATCAGATGATTGGTGTATTTGTCTAGGTGAGTAGGATGTAATTTAGTCCCGAAAAGGATTACCATTTGGTGTATATACGTCAATTAATTGGAGCACATCTGTCCTATAATAATAGAACTATTAAAGTTGATGAAATACAGATTATCGTGCCCTGCCTCTCCATGAGTACATGTAATGCTGCATCCCTGTATTGATTACTGTAGAAACTAGTG
This sequence comes from Oryza coarctata, assembly GCA_030770085.1. Taxonomy (NCBI): domain Eukaryota; kingdom Viridiplantae; phylum Streptophyta; class Magnoliopsida; order Poales; family Poaceae; genus Oryza; species Oryza coarctata. The sequence continues at coordinate 17,604,814 of CM061466.1, forward strand.
TTAGTAGGACACGTCTTGTGAAGGGCTTTATGAGCCAACCGATCAGTCAGCAAGAGGGCACTGGATTTTTGACAAGCTGGCCTATTTAGTAAACTTATTTTGTAAGGTTCCAAATGGTACGATTTTTTTAAAAAAACCTCCTTCATTAGGATTTCTTATATTTTTAATAAACCTTTTAACATTTCTAATATTTAACATATTTATTTGTGCCTTTGAATAATTTTCATAAACTCATATTTATCTATCATGAATTGGTCCCGTTCTTTTCAGCTTACAAATTATTGATTATCACCGATAAAGCTAGATAAATAACATCTTGTACCCTATTTCTCACTGTGGTTTTGATTCACCCGTAATTGGTTTTGTTGTTGTTAAGTTTTGACACCGAATTAAGTCAGCATTCACATAAAAAAACATAAACATGAATCTCAATAGACTAGAGTTAAAACAACACGGTTTAAACATGTAACTAGCTACTTTTTATCTTTAAGCATATCTCAATTTTTTAAGTTTTTTTATTATCTCTTTATGTCAATTTTAATCTTTTATATATTTCCTCATATTTCATAAATTATTAGTGCTTTAGGATCTTCTTTGATATAATATCTTTTCTTCAATTGATGATATTACTAACCGATCACGTATATCATCTTAATCAATTCTTATAGACTAACGTTCTACTGTATACAATATATAGCAGGTTTAATCATCGTTCTATAAAACTTATTTTTTAGTTTTTGTGGTATCCTTTTATTATAGAGAATATCAGTTGCTTAGCTCCACTTTATCCACCTTGCTTTGATTCTACAGCTAACGTCTATATCAATATTCTCATCTATCTGTAGTATCTATCATAGATATCGAAAGGTTTCTTCTTACTACTTAACCTTTTAAACTCGCATATCTCTTCTCGTGTGTAATGGTGGTAAAGTCACACCTCAAGTATTTAGTTTTAGTTCTGTTTTAATTTAAAACCTTTGAACTCAAGAGTCTACCGACACAACTATAGTTTTTATTTACTTCTACATAGCTTTCATCAACTAACACTATATTATTTACGAAGAGCATACATTATATATTTCTAATTATCAAGATAAAGAGGTACATGCTTAAAGTTGATCCCTATTATAGGCCTATTTTAATCAAAAAATTGTGTTATGTCAAAATATTGTTGTATATGGCCTTAACGATAAAAAAAACTCTTTATTTTAAAATATATGATGTCGTTGAATTTTAATATAATGTTTAATCTTTTGTGTAATTCAACCATACAATCTAAATCTAAGCACATTTAGCTATAATGTTACGTTTAAGCATCCTCACCGCCGAAAATTCTGCGACCGGGGAGGGATGGCGGCTCGGTCATGCGAAGGCCTAGGAGGTCTGCTTAGCTCCAGTGCAGGTTCTTAAGCCTCGAGGTTCACAAGCGTGCCAGTAATTTTGATCCTGACAAGGAAAAGGGGATAAGATGTATTCATCGGTCGGCCAAAAGGCCTGCCCGACTCTCTCTATCGGCTGATTGCCGATAGAGACGAGAACGCTAGCGTATTGGCTGAAAAGCCGATGGAGGTATGGGAGATAGACACATGTAACGCGCTGAAAGGTCTATCAACTAAAGAGTCGATACGCAGAGCGGGAGCCAATCCCCTACGAGGCCATGCGGGCGAGCGACAGCGGTAACGACCCCGTTAGGGCTAGCCTCGATAGATCGGACCTAACCGAGACAGTATAAGACTGGAGACTAACGACACCGAGACGGTGGAGGCTCGGACCGAACATGACGACGCGGAAGGAGGGATGCCATCGGCTTTCTACAGGCCTAACGCCTGAACCCATCGACCACACGATGATGGGGACCTACGTTTGGGATAACTCATCGGCTACTCACTCGGATGAGACGCCGTAGAGAGACGTATAAACCTAAAACTCAACCCTTCGTCGGCAGACCCGTAGGTTAGACCTAACCGATACAGCACAAGGTCGACAACGGCGGGAGGAGTTTGATAGGCCAATATATCCTACACGGACGTGATGCGTTACACCTGATCTGATTAAGAGTTCGGACCTAAACGATATAGCCTTAGACAGTACAAAGCATACCAGGATAGTGACGGGACTTACCCCTTCGCCGGAGATCAGACTTAACTGATGCAGCCCCGCGTCGAGAGCCAGAACCCACCGGTAAACACCTAGATGAACTAGGGTGGCGATGCGTAATTGAAGTACAAATTTCAAGTAAAAATTGCAATTTCTTTTCTTATGGAACATACATATCAATATGCATTGGTAATCCCTCTTCTCCCACTTCCAGTTATTATGTCAATGGGGTTTGGACTTTTTCTTATTCCAACAGCAACAAAAAATCTTCGTCGCATATGGGCTTTTCCTAGTGTTTTACTTTTAAGTATAGCTATGGTATTCTCAGTTCACCTGTCTATTCAACAAATAAATGGAAGTTCTATCTATCAATATCTATGGTCTTTTGTTCCGTCAATAATGATTTTTCCTTAGAATTTGGATACTTAATCGACCTGCTTACTTCTATTATGTTAATACTAATTACTACTGTAGGAATCCTGGTTCTTATTTATAGTGACGATTATATGTCTCACGATGAGGGATATTTGAGATTTTTTGTTTATATAAGTTTTTTCAATACTTCCATATTGGGATTGGTTACTAGTTCCAATTTGATACAAATTTATTTTTTTTGGGAGCTTGTGGGAATGTGTTCCTACTTATTGATAGGCTTTTGGTTTACACGGCCAATTGCAGATATGTTACATGTCTCCAGGGGGTCTATATTTATACCCTAGATTTACGGACAAAGTCCGACACGTCTATGACCATCGGACATTATTTCCTAATAAAAACAAAAGAAAATATTCCTAAAGAAGTTAACTAACCAATTAAACCTTCCTAATTAAATAAGGTTATAATTTACAAACACAAACATCCTTCCGTGGAGTCCACGGCTCTTTCGCAAACCCAGTTCCATGTGAATGATCTTCCAATTTGGAACCGAGTCTTCCTTCGCTAACCTGATCGGCTTCTCCACTGTAGCAATCGGATCTTCTTTTACTCAAGCCGATCCTTTTCCTTTCTTTCCTCGGGCTTCTCGGACCTGATCCCGATTGGATAATTCCCTGTCTTCAAGCCGATCCAATCTTTTACTAATCTGATCGGCTTTTCTACAGTTCCGATCGGCTTTGTTTCAGTATCTCTATCGATCGATGACTGAATTAAACTTTCCATCGGACCTCTCAGCCGATCAGCTTTAGTACCATCGGATCATCTAGATTTTGGTGTTAACACATGTCCTCTCAATTTCGGAGTTTACCAACAGACTACGAAATTTCGAGCCATTAGAAACCTCCGCAAACTAGGATGACCCGTTAAAACCCACATTAATCGGCTCAGATCTCTGCCTAGGTCGCTCCACCTCAGCACTCTTCCACATACTTCTTCTCATCAAAACCCCTAAACCTCGACGAGCTCCACAGGCATCCGCAAATCTCCAAAGAGGAACTTCTGCGAATCTCAACGGGCTCAAAAGACTGATCGACTTTTCTACAATCCTGATCGACTTTGTTTCAGTATCTCCATCAGCCAATGACTAAATTAAACTCTCCATCGGACCTCTCAGCCGATCGACTTTAGCACCATCGGATTGTCCAGATTTTGGCGTTAACAAAGTATAACTTATTTTTTTCATATTTATACTAATTTTTTAGTAGGATAAATGGTTAAACCTTATATTGAAAAGTTAATAGTTAATAGTGTCTCGTAATTAAGTAATGGTCGTCAGTCATCCGTGTTGATAGCAACTGTGTAATACTTATCTCATAACCATACTTAGACTTTGATAGGATGCACTGACTTCAATCATTGCACACTTGCAAAACGTCACCCTACACAGATGATTCTACTTGACCCGGCGTGTATTAAAATGTTTTTTTATTAGAAGGAAAAAAGCTTTGATCACTGGATCGAGTCCTTAAAAGCGTCTTTTTTATGGATCACATGGACAGACTCCAGATCAACTCGTGGGACGTATGCGAGCTGCTTGTGTTTGTTAGCAATGTTATGCGGCATGGGCAGCTTCAAGCACGTCGACGACGACCCGGCGGCGCGCGGCACCGCCGCTGGCGGAGGCGGAGGGTCGCCTAAGCAGCCGAGGAGGAAGCGTGGCGGCGGCGGCGGCAGCGGCAAGGCCAACCCCTACGCCGAGCGCGGGCTGGATAAATTCTCCACCGTGCTCTCCGAGCTCGAGGCCCGCCGGAACATGATCCTCCGCCGCGTCGGCTCCGACAGCGGCCTCGTCATGGTCCGCTTCGTCCAGTCCAACGGCGCATGGGAGCCCATCATCGTCAAGCTCCCCGATGAGCAGCGGCCGAAGGACCCCGCTGCCAAGAAACCCAAGCCATCGATCGCCGCCGTGGAGCCGGCGGCGCGTAGGGCTGATGCTCCGTCCACCACCCAACCGGACCCGACCAGCCCGAGGGAGGGCGCCGCCGCAGCCGCGCGCGCCAGCAGGGCTCCACCGGCGAGGAGGGCGTCGTCGTTCTCGTGGGGGAGGATGCGGCGGTCGGTTTGCTACTGGCCGGCGGTGATGGTGCTGATGCTGGTGTGCCTCGCCGTGTTCGGGAGGGTGTTCGCCATCTGCTGCACCTCCATCTGGTGGTACCTCGCGCCCGCCCTGAGCAACGGCTGCTCCAACGGCGCCGGCGTAGAGGACGCGCCCCTGCCCTCCCTGAGGAAGTCCATGGAGAAGTGCAGGACGGTCTTGCCGCCGCCGGCGAACGCCAAGAAGGTGGCCAGCAGCCGCGGCCCGCACCAGGTTGGGAGCTCGCCGAGAAGCCACACGAAGAAGGGCAATCAATTGCAACACTTGAAGTGAGTTGTTGCATTAGTGTGTGTTTACGTGAATCATAATTAGGCCCGGATCTTTTCATGCAGATTTTTTTTCTTGGTTTTCATTACAATATTTTTTAAATTACTAAAAAATATATTTATAAAAAAATTCTATATAAAAATTGTTTTAAAAATGTCAAGTAAATCTTTTTTTTAATTTTCTAATAATTAAAATTCAATTAATTATATAATAATAACTTTCTTATTTATGGGCTTAATCTTCATTCTTGTGGTAGAAGTAAGTAGGGCTTAATAAATTGTTGGTGGATAGAAACCGAGAGTGAGGACTTATGTAAGCCCGCTTTTGAGTTTGTATTAGAAAGTAGGTCTTAATCTAGGGGTAGATCGTGTAATCAATACAACTTCAATCGCTAATCACTAAAAGAAAGATGAATACGAATCCATTTAAATAGGTCTAGGCTATTTAGTAGCGTAACACTCTACTCTTGTGTTGTTTCAGATATTGATTACGGTGACTGAGTATTTTAAAATGACTTTCTCCTCTCCATCCGTAGTCATCCCTTTATATATTCTTGAGGTTACTATAGACAGAGAGAAATACTTATGACTGAGGCTTGTGAATCTTATATATATATAGTTTAGGTATGATCGATCTAATCTTATTAGAGGCACGTCCATAGGCTCCACTCTACTATGAGATAGCACGTGTCATACTCACTCCACATGGCACACTGTACAGTGAGTTGGTCAAACACGTGGAGAGCGAAGGATGTGGAGTGATTCAACAAAGCTCCCGCCATCTGTTATGATGGGTGTAGGAACAATTTCAATCTTATCACACACCGCTCACATGTTAGAGTAGATATTCATGTTGTCATCCTACCCGTCTCATGCGCTTATGTGTTGTACTAGTGAGGGTATGTAAATCCACCATATTAAATATGGTAATTGTAATAGTTCGACGTGTTTAGCGCTTAGGCTCCTACTAATAGGACCGTAAGAGGAGTGTGCTAGCTCAATCAGCTTACACATGGTTGTCCCCCATAGAGATTATTAGCTTGGGGGTAGAGGCCAGGCCAGCTCGAAATAAATAGCATGGACAGATCAGTCTAGACTAATTAGCTCGACACTTCAGTCCAAAGTATTAGGCCTAGGGCTATATACAGAGAGCCCCGAGAGCAAAACCTCAGGGGATTTGTGGATGTCACCTAGATGCCTATTCACGCTGAGATCCCTTGCGTGCCCTGACGCGAACACGCCGAATGCCTGGGAGGTCTGCTTAGCTCCAGTGCAGGCCGATCTGCTTCTCTCCGTAGCTCGAGATACATGCGCCAGGGGCCATGGGGATCGATCGGCTCTAGCACGTCTGTACGGGTGCGGGCGTGCCAGTCAATTTGACCCTGCAATTGACAAGGAAGTGAGATGAGCAGATCCGTCGGACGGTGGGCCGATACAGTCGCTTGCTATCGGCTGGCTACCGATAGGATCGGGATGGCCATCGGCCGTACCCGGAAGGCCCTTCGCTATCAGCTATTTGCCGATAGGAATTAGGAAGCTCTTCGATCGGCTGGGGAGCCGATGTGGATATGTGTCGACGAGGGATCAGCCGCATAGCCGATGGAGAAACCAGGGTGTACTCAGAGGATAGCAAGGCGCACAAGATCCCTCTGGATAGCCGACGGAAGCCGTAACAGTAGTTCATCGGCTGAAAAAACCGATGAAGGCACATGCGGACTATGCAAGGAATAATATTAAAAAGGCATGTGCTGCAAAGCCGATGCCGCTCTGGATATGACAGCACGAGACCCGTCGCCTGCCATGACAACGCCATTAACACCGAACCTCGAAGATCGGACCTAACCGAGACAGTACGAGGCCGAGGCCAACAGCGATGATACGGAGGACGCTAGATCGTCTATACTGAAACAAAGATAGAAACGAACCCATTGGCTAGCTGAGCCGATGAAGGGACGTCTCTCTAAAGACGGATGCGTATCGGCTAGGAGACCGATGCGCTCGGCGTTACGCGTTAAGGGACACCTTTAAAGGCTGATGTGTATCGACCGAGGGGCCGATGCGTTGGGCGTGAAGCTCAGAGCATGGATAACTCATCGGCTAACACTCCGATGATACGTCGTGCAGAAAACTATAAGCCTGAAGCTCGATCTACCGTCGACAGCCCCGTAGGTCGAACCTAACCGATGCAGCATAAAATTGACGACGGTAGAGGGAGCTTAACAGGCCGATAGGCCCTACATGGCATGATGCGATACGTCTAATCAGTCTAAGAGGTCGAACCTAACCGATACAATCTTAGACAGAGCAGAACATATCGAGATGGTGGCGGGACTTACCCCTTCATCGGAGATCGGAGTTGACCGATGCAGTCCTACGTTGAGAACTAGAACCCGTCGCTAAACACCTAGATGAACTAGGCTGGCGATGTGCCGAGATTATATTGATCTAGAGATATCTTACATAACTCCGGGGGGTCTATATTTATACCCTGGATTACAAACATTGTCCGACACGTTTACAACCATCGGACATTATTTCCTAACAAAAACAAAGAAAAATATCTCTAAAGAAATTAACTAACTAACGAAACCTTCCTAATTAAATAAGGCTACAATTTACAAAGATAAACATCCTGCTGTGGAGTCCACGACTTCTTCCGTAAACTCGGTTTTATCTAAATAATCTTTTAATTTAAAACCGAGTCTTCTTTCGCTACAACTCGATCGGCTTCTTCACTATAGTCATAGCACACCTCTCAGCCGATCGATTTTAGCACCATCGGATCGTCTAGATTTTAGTGTTAACAACGCCTTGGTGTTTTTCCCGATCAATCACATTCCTCTCATTCCTCATCATTTATCACCACATTGAGGCACCAACAGCCACCGTGAGTTCACATGCGCTGCCAACTACCACACAATGGGATGGCTCGGTTGGTAGTTAGACACAAAAGCACAAAATTAATAAAATATTATTTTTAATTTTATGATAAAATTTTAAATTGTCCTTGTGATGCTAGTAGTATATACTTTTAGTATGTTGTATCATAAAAGTACTCAAGAATTATGTTATTGGTGGGAGCAAAGAAACTATTGACGACAAGGGAAACTGCTGTACGTTCATGTTGAAAAAAAATCAATTCCAACTGTCGTCAGCATTGGCGGACGCGGCCATTCATGCGCGGGCTGCGCCCAGGCTTCCGTGCATTCCACCGATCAGACGCTCTGATTCAATGCAGCAGCACAGGACCGGCAGGTCATTAAACACGACCTTAATGGTTGGATGGAAGCATGTATCTGCCGGTTAACGCAAGGTCGTCGTGAAAGGGACTTTTTGACAATAGACATCCACAGCAAACGACTGGCCGATAATTAAGCCACTAGATGGAGAATAAGTGAAAGGAGATGACTTCAGCATGCTATGAAACTGAAAGTCTAGATTCTAGAAGGGCTGTTCTGTTGAGGACGTTCAATTTTGTAGTAGATATAATCCTCCGGAAGGACTGATAACAGAAGCACGTGTACAGCAACTCATCTGAAATTGGTTGTTCCATTTGAGAACAGAGCAGTCGATAACGTTTAGGTAGGGCGTCGTGCATAGCTTGCCTTTTCCACTAAGATATCTTATCTATTTGACCACTCATTTTCCCCTCCATCAGAACGTTCCTGGGTGCTTTTTCCTTGGATACTTTCTTCTTTCTCACCACGACACTGGAGCTTTTGCAACAGGACATGGAGCTAATCTCTGCTAATACCAGCATAGTACTCTCTGAGGCTGGTGGCATGTCTTTTGCCCATGTTGTTGCCACTCAGAGAGCCCATTGGCTCCAAGTTTTGGGATGGACCGATGACCCACGGTGGTCATAACGACAACTGCAAGTGCAAACCGTGGTGATGGCAATGACAATTGCGCATCATGGTGGTGATTATGGAAATTTCACTGGAGATGACGGTAATAGCGATGCAACCTACCACAACCAGTGATGGACAAAAACAATTGTGTTGGGTGTGCACAAATATCTCGTTGCAGCGTAGACATAGAATATCATATAAAACATTGAGAAGTGTAATACTTATATAAATTTGAAATTGATGAGATAATGCAAAACAGTGCGCTGCATACTACTTATTAACTAGCACCCTGTCGACCCATCCCACTCCCCACTCCTCTCTTTCACTCTCACTTCCCTCTAGCGTAAAAAAATTACTCTATCTTTTCTAAAAAATCGGTTCTACCGCTAGGCTCTCTATACATCACCTCCCCTCCCTCACTCTGTAAAAAAATTGCTCATCTCTTTTGACATAAAAAAAATTATCAAGCTAACTCCCTTACCCCACTCCCTCTCCTGAAGAAAAACAATTACTCTCATTCCTTTGGGCGCACTAGTTCCAGGCTGAAAAAAATTATCTTGATAATTTATTTAGCCGAACATTGGTTTGCACTAACAGTAATTTTTTAGCACAATAATAATGTCTTCACCAACAATATTATCAAGATAACTTTTTTATGTTAGAGAGGGTGAGAGTAATTTTTTTATATAAGGAGAAGAGTAAGTGTAGGGAGGAAGGAGACGGGTGGATAGTCTAGTGACAAAACTAATGTTTGGGTGGATAATTAAGAAGAGAGTTGCGGAGGGGAGGGGAGGGGAGAGGGATGGGTGGGCAGCTGTGAAGTGCGCTATTTATGTTAAATAGCATGCTATGCTTCATATATATTAGTTCTCGAAATCAATTTTAAATTATATATGAGAAGTTGCCAGTACACCAAAAATTAAAATAGCTAAACAAGGATTTCAAAATGTGTGAAAATGAAAGCTAAGTAATCTACAAAACAAATCAAGAAAGTAGGCTGTCCAAGCCTATCAGACTATCACTAATGTTAGTTCTTCTATGATCTCTAGATTGGTAAGCTCCAAATCTTCACAAACCACAACATGGCCTTCTCCACAACCTCTGTTAGAGAGGTCATCAGCTCAACTCCTTCAAACCATCTGGGATGTGGCAACCCGTTATAAGTACCATACTAGCTCTAACAATGATATGATATATTGTTTTGGTTTAACTCATTCTCAACACCTCTAAAATAGACCAAAGTGCTCAAGGCACGAGAGTTCTTGTAAGAGCAAAAGATCTAACAAAATGAAATGATGCTTCCCGTTGGTTTCTCCCTACCTCTCTCAATTCATGTCCACCTTTGCTTGCCTTATTGTCCTCCTCCTTCCCTCACTCACTTCACCTTCTTCACTATGCCGTCAACACTTTCTTGCCATCTCCCTTCACTCCCTCCATGACATTTGTCAGCAAGAAGACTAGGGCCACCAGCTCTGTTGATCTCATGCTAGTGGATCCAAACATCTAGAGGCAAGGAATGCAAGCCACCGCCACCCTTTCCTCATCTACCTCAGATCCATCACCGTCCCCCACTTCCTCTCCTTCTCTTCTTTGCTTGGTGCCAAATATAGCTTAAGGTTGTCAAATTTGGTAGGAGGGGAACTATGGCAGTGTAGTATACGAGGCAATGGAGCAATGGCTAGAAGGCTAGAAAGGATAAGGGAGCAGGAGGATGGTGGCTTGGCAACAACTACAATGGTGATGGAAGTGGCTTAGCGATGAAAACAAATGCAACTTGAAGACAACGAGGCAGTGACTCCACGGAATCAACGATAGTGGCTCTATGATGACCAAGACTTGCTCTTATTTTGTTCTCCTTTTTGATTCCACTTTATCTACTCTAGAAGAGGCATCACAACTGAAAAAGCATTTAAGTCCCTAGAGAGTTTTAGAGCTAATTGATGATAAATGATTAATGTGTTTATTAAGTATATAAGCATGGGATTATTCTGATAAAGAGGATGATGATTAGATGATAAAGAAAATGGAGTACAATGTAGTTTCGTTGTGATACAAGGCTACAAGTGACTAAAGATGGCAAAATACGGTAAATGATTAGTAAGACTTAGCTATGAGATGAACCATGTATAGCAGAAGGGCAAGCAGGAGCTTGGTACCGAAGGACTTGATGTATTAGTGAAGTAGCAAGTACTTGATGCAACACTAATGAATGGTCGAGGCCATAAGTTACAAATTACTGAGAATCAATCTTTATTGAAGAAAAAGCGTATGGGGCAAGACTTGAAAGAAAGAATATTAAAATTGCCATAAAGATGCACTGGGCTAGGCGATCCAGGAGTAGTCAGATTATCCAGGAGTGCTATAAGGGTTGGACAATCTAGGAGCGGTCGGATTGTTCAAGCAAGCTTTGTCCGAAGCCCACCAGATGATGGAGATCTATAGGGCTGTATAGTCCGATGTTGTACTAGACTATACAAGAGTGTACTGCTAGATAGTCTGTCTTTTTTTAGCCTAATGGTTAGTTATAAATGACCATTGAAAAAGCATAAAAGACCACATTGTCTGGCCCAATACCAGACTATGTGACTATATAAGTTTTAGTAAACTTGAGCAACGGCTGAAACAATTGGTTGGAGGAGTTAGGGGTATGTATACTTGGTGCCATAGAGTTGTTTTGAGACTCGGTCCTCTTCTACATGAGCAAGTGCATGTCCAAAAGCTCTAAGAGCTAATTAAAGATTCTTTTAGGATAAGGCCTTGAGAGTGTGTTCTTGTAAATTATAAGAAATCTAGTTGATATCCAACCATCTCAAGAATGTTCTAGAGCTTATATGATGCTAGGAAGTGAAGTTAAGAGTGGTGTGATGATAGTGTACTTCAATTGGAGAACTTGAGATTGTAAGAGAAGGAGAAGCCTACGAGTAACCAAGGAGAATGGTGTACCCGGAGAAGATTGTAATAGTGGAACCCAAACTTTATCTTGGTGGGTGCTTGGTAAAGCAATTTTTATCGAAGGGGAGTTGTATAGTGTCCGAACTTGAAACCAAGTGGATAGTTTAAAGCATGTACTTGTCCTTACTGGTTACTTGAAAAGATTGAGGCATTATTGAAAGTGGTATCTTAGAAAGAAGAAGGGTTAATCGAGACAACTTTTTGGAGCCATTCACTGAAGACGTAGGATTGATTAGATCCGAACTTCAAAAAATAAATCAGTGTCTCCTCTCTCTCTTTACTTTGCACATATCACTTTAATGTTGAGCTAATTGGTAATCTATTTTTGTATACTTATATCTTGTTAATTAGCTTTTAGCTCTAGTTTAAAACCAGTGTGCAAATTATTTTATCTCACCAAGGTTTTTAGTTTTTTTGTATAGGGTCAGATTGTCCGGGTGGATTTGGGTTGTCCGACTTTAAGTGTTGTCGGCTGTCTGCTACCAATCAGATTGTCTGGGTCTATATAGCTATTATTTTTTTAATAGTGTATCCACATATAAAACAGCATGATTGTTATTTTTTTAATAGTATATCCACATGTATGTTTTTTGACCCTTAGTATGGCAAAGCTAGAAAAACAAACTATGGCCAAATCAAGTACTCTCTAACACCATGGTGGAGTAACAACTAGAAAGTGTACTTAATCTTTGTTTTTACATTTGCCTTGCATGAAGCTTCATTAAAGGGGTTTAATTTTATCTCACGTGCTTACTTCACAGACTAATACCATTCATTTCTCAAATAAAATCATTAGTCATCAGTGGTAATTGTCATTAATTAATTATCATTATTTCATTGAAGAAGTTGGATTGAAGAGGTTTAATTGCCCTCAGTTTGTGTAAGATGATGTATGTGCTCCTTGGTGTGGAACCATGGTAGATAGACCTTACATCGGAGGCTCAAAGTGGTTGGGGGGAGCTGTAGCCATGGGGCATGGGCTGTTATCTTTGTTTCCGATGGACTCGGCAGAAGCCAGGAAATAATTGGTCTCGGGTATTATATAGTGCCTATCGCAATCAATAAGGTTTCATGCAAACAATATGTACAAGACTGTTTAAATTCTTTGTTTCACAAAAAGAAAAAAGATCATCTAAGAGAGATGTTGAAATTGGATCTTGAAAAGGTATTCAACACTGTTGATCATCCTGCACAACCTCTAGAACGCTTGCCCTGATAACGTGCGTGTTATCAACGGCGACATGGCCATTTCCACGACACACTTAACATTGGAATAACATAAGCAGCTCTGGAAATAACTAATAAAAACATCCACAACCCAATTAAATAGAATATTGTGTCAGGCGAGAATTATTAGGACGATCTGAAGAATTAAACCATGTACAAAAACATATGCCATTTCATTTTAGTAATTCTCGAAATAAACTACAAATATTTCAGGTGCCTTAACATGCAACCTCTGATAGCTGTTTGATGTTTATTGCAGCAATTACCGTGGGCACACATCCAAAAAATATTATTTACGTACACATGCAAACATCCATTTGCAGGTCATCATACATTTCGTCAAGCAAAGCATGTTGCGAGTGTCCATCGTAACATAAATTATTTAAGCATTATTTACTCTTCGTATTTACAAGATGCACCAACGGTTGCTTCATTAGTACGTGCCGATCACAGCATCACTTGTGCTGCTGCTAGCCTTGCAATTGGAACCCTGAATCCAAATCGTTAAGGATGTCAAGTCCAGATCAATCAGCAGTGGTTTTACAATTGTTTGAAAATCAGCAGAGCAATATTTATCAGTATGTTGATTCTGCTAATTATTCAAATTTGAAAGCGGCAGCTGACCTGAACGGGGAGCAAGAAACGTAGTTCAGCCCAACCTTCGCGAAAAATGCAACTGAAGAAGGCTCACCACCATGTTCACCACAAATGCCCACCTATTGCAAAAAAAATATTTTCAATGACAAACATCAATTTAATTGATTATAATCAAACAAGTTTTGCCCATTGTTCGAAAGGCAAACAGTAATGCATATTTATTTCACGATTTCTTATGCCTTAGGAGCTGATTAATTACCTCTAAATCAGGCCTTGCCTTCCGGCCCCTCTCTACAGCAACCTTAACAAGCTCCCCCACTCCCTTCTGGTCAAACACCTGCAGATACATGCGTTCATCCAGACACAGATTAGTTAAATAAGATAATCTCAGAGCAGATAAAATTTTGATCAACAGAAAAATATAGAATAATATATGGGGAGCTGTCTTAGGTATGCTATCATGTATTTGCAGCCCAACGGAGAAGTTTTGAGATTGAGAGCTTGATCAGGAGTAAGCTTACCTCGAAGGGGTCATTCTGGAGGATACCCTTTGACAAGTAGGTTGGTAGAAACTTGCCAACATCATCCCTGCTATAACCAAATGTCATCTGAGTCAGGTCGTTCGTCCCAAATGAGAAGAATTCCGCTTGTGCTGCTATCTGTCATCAATTATAATCAAGTTTAGAGAAACATAAAACCGTATTCACAAATTAGAGTAGAAAAACATGCTAAAAAAACAGCAAGGCCGATACCAACTAACCTCATCAGCTATAAGAGCAGCCCTGGGAACCTCAATCATGGATCCAATTTTGTAGCTAATGGTTGTTTCTGCATTTGTGAATACCTTGTCGGCAACTTCACGAATTACATCTACTTGTTGGGCAAGTTCCTAAAAAAGTAACACAATATTAGTTGTTCAAGCCCAAACATTATAAAATGTACGGAGCCTGGAATAAGCGATGACTAAAAATTTCTTCTCAATAAGCAACCTTTCTTATTCATCTACATAAAATACAATACATCCTAATATTGGAGTTCAGTAGAATTCTAGTAACTATCAAATTCCTAATGTAAATGGCATAGAGCAGGTGAAGCATATCATAGCTATGTAATGCCAGAATAAATACATGTATACCTGAGGTGTTCCAATGAGAGGCACCATTATCTCTGGGAAAACTTGAACACCTTGTTCAGTCATAGAAATAGCAGCTTCAAAGATAGCACGGGCTTGCATTGCTGTCAATTCTGGGTATGATATCCCAAGCCTGAAAATGTCAAGCAAATTGTAAATCGGAATCACTGGTAAAACATAAAATAAAGGTCAGTGAAGTCATTCACTTTCTTGCGAATTTCAATAAACAAGTATGGTACTTCCTTTTTAATAATTAATTGCAATCAAACAAATGCATGATGAAAGCACAACACAAAGAGCTGACCTGCACCCACGGAAGCCTAGCATTGGATTCACTTCAGAAAGTTTTTCTATTCTTGTAAGAATTTCCTGTTGAGTATATAAGTTGCCAGAAGACAACAAGCGCACCATATCCTCAACGTTACCCTCTGGAAGGAATTCATGAAGTGGAGGATCCAAGAGTCGAATAGTCACAGGAAGTCCTGAAACACAAGCAATGATGCAATAATCCATGATCAGAGACTATAAATATTACATGTTTGCACTCATATTAACAAAGATGAAAATGTGAAATTGTAACATATAAAATCGTATGATTATAACTTACGCATTAAGCACTAAACATGACTTTAACTATGAAAGCCAGTAATGATATTGAGAAAGTTGGATAAAATTTAAGACTAAATGTAATGATTCACATACCATCCATTGCACGGAAAATTCCTTCGAAGTCAAGTCTCTGATATGGCAAGAGGCGATCTAGTGCTATCTGCCTGTGTTCAATTGTTTCCGCCATTATCATCTGTCTCATGGCCTTTATCCTTTCATCAGAAGAAAAGAACTAAAGAACATATGTACAGAGATAGCGGTCAGAATTAATCCATGGCAGAGGCCTTCAATAATAAGATAAAGCAGTGTACCAACCATGTGTTCTGTTCTGCACAACCCAATCCCTTCAGCACCGTTATTTCTTGCAGTCAGTGCATCCGCAGGAGTGTCAGCATTAGCCTTGACCTGGAACATCAGGCATACATGAAAACAAGAACAATATAATGGATGAATAACTACATGCTTTTAGTCAGACTTGAACTGCCTAGTAAGCATGAAAATCTTGGCTCATTAACTTGTTTTCTAATAATTTTTACCTTGAGTTCCTTAACTTCATCCACCCAAGACATGAATAATCCCAAATCACCACTAAGTGCTGGTGGGGATAGAGGCAGCTTGCCCAAAATGACCTCTCCAGTCGAACCATTCAGTGACAACCATTCACCCTCACAAAGCACCTTGTCGCCAACCAGTACCACCTGCATATACAATATTTATACAAATGTATGTAAACAAACTTCTCCCCAACAATTTAAAAAGGTCAAATAAGGTTCATTCATATTTATCCTGCTGATTTGTCCAACACAGTGCAACTACTTCCATTACAGTAAGCAAAGCATAATAGAATAAATGGTTTCAATGTTAATCACCTTCTCAGCATCATTTACACGGATACCCGAGCATCCTGCCACACAACATTTTCCCCATCCACGGGCTACGACTGCTGCATGAGATGTCATACCACCTCTGGCTGTAAGAATTCCAGCAGCCGCATTCATGCCACCAACATCCTCTGGGCTTGTTTCAGTCCTCACCTTAATTTTTACACAGGAGAATGTTATATTATGATCAGGAGAACAATTGACCTCATAGCTTCCAAATTGAGCTATAAAGAGTTACAGACTGGAGAATAAATTCAATATCAAAGGTGAGTACCAGAATGACAGATTTTCCTTGTGCATGCCATGCTTCAGCATCATCAGCTGTGAAGACAATCTGGCCTACAGCAGCTCCTGGTGATGCAGGCAAGCCTGTAGCAATAACTCTGTCTCCATATGACGACGGGTTCTCAAACTAGTTTAAAGGGCAGAGGAGTGCAGATTAGATCACCATCAGTTGATTGTCATTACAAAAATCTTACTGAAGCATAACAAAAGTACTATGCAACAACCTTCATGCTCATATTGGTTTAGAGGAAGGCATAAATGCACACTCACTACACGCTTCATGATTGTGAAACAAAAAACAACAGCACATGCTATGTCAAGTTTGTAGTTGGGGACATGAAAACATGATATACCAGTAGACTAAAAAGTTACATGTTACGAAAGGAATGACATATCATCCAAAATATAAGCCACTAATTTTTGCAAAGTTGTATTCTGTTTTGTTGATGAGATTCGAAATGAAGCTTGGCTATGATTGAACAAGCATAAAGTTCTAATAAAGTTCATTACCCTCATTAAGAATATGTATAATAATATTGTGACTAAGTTTCGAATATGTAATGTAAACACAGATGACTTTCTGATTAAAATATAACTGGTCGGCTTTAAGTCCTTATCATTTTGATATGATCATGAATGAGATTATAAAGGATATACAAGAAGACATTTCTTGGTATATACTTTTTACTGATGATGTAATGCTAGTCGATGAAAGTCAAGCGAAATGAAATTCAAGCGAGAGTAAATAGAAAGCTGAAGTTGTGACGGCAAACTCTAGAGTCAAGGTCTTAGACTCAGTAAAACTAAAACTGATATGTGATTTTAGTATTACTACACATGAGATGAAAAATTTTAGATTAGAGGGTCAATTAGTGCGCAAGAAGGATACCTTTTGCTATCTGAAATCGATGTTATAGAGAGATAGAGATATTAATAAAGATGTTAGCTATAAAATCAAAGCGAGGTGGATAAAATAACGAAAAACATTAGACATTCTGTATGATAAGAAGGTATCCTAAAAGCTAAAAGGCAAATTTTATATAATGATGATTAGACCTGCAATGTTGTATGGTGCAAAATATTGACATATAAAAAGACAATATATTCAATAGTTAAGTGTTGTGAAGATACGTATATTGCGTTGGATTTGTGGGCATATAAGAATAAATCAGGTCTGAAACAATTATATATGTGATAACCTAGGGATATCACCAATTAAAATAAAGCTTGTTTAACACCAATTAAGATGTTTTAGACATCTAACGGAGACTTTCAAAGGCACCAACGTATAATCGACAGTAATGATGAAAAATAGTGGAAGACCAAAATTAATATAAAAGAAGGCAATAAAAAGAAATTTGAAATGTTGGAATATTGTCATAGTTTCAAAATTTTATCCTTCCATAGGAGTGAATGAAAAACAGCTATTTTTGTGTCTAATCCTTAATATGTAGTTTCTGTTATGTTTTATTTCTAAGCTATCCTAATTTATTTAAGATTAAAATGCTTTGATGTTGATATTAATATTAATTTAAAATGAAGCTTAGCAATAGAGTGCCAAAGAGAATAGTTATGTAGAAAGTATGCAATACAACAGATAAGTATTAGTTAATTGTACCTGGGGATGAAGAAGCTGGTCCAAGTGCCTTGGTTCCACCATCTTAATTGCTGAACGGCGGTCAATCAGTCCCTCATTGACCATGTCTACAGCAATCTTCACAGCGCCATTGCCTGTGCGCTTTCCTGTTCTGCATTGCAGCATCCAAAGTCTATTTTCTTGAACAGTGAACTCAATATCCTGCATGGCATGAGAATATAAGTTCATTTGAGCACAAGCAAAAATCAGTTACAAGACAAACAGTGAACTCATTATAAAAAAGCTTGTTTATAATATCAGTCACATGACATACAATCTTGTTTTATGGAAAGCACGGAAAACAGTTCTGATAAGTTCATTGTAATTTTTATTTTGTAATCTTCCTAGTTAGATTGCCAGTATGGTGAACATGATGACAACAGGCAACTCCCTGTAACTTAACTTTAATTTTAAAAATTATTTGTATAAATTTATTCGTCATTATAGATAACTTTTAAAGACAAGGTTTTTGAATTCTGCTCTAATCATACAAAAGACACTAGAATACGATGGCCAAGAAGAGGAATTAGATATACTCGTATACTGTACCATCATTTCTTTGTAGTGGCTTTCCAAGATTTTGCAATTCTCAACTAGCTCTGCATACGGCTCTGGCATGCAATCCTTCATGGTATCAAGATCTTGTGGAGTTCTAATTCCAGCAACCACATCCTCACCCTACAGAGGAAACCATTTGTGTTAATTGCTCATAATCCATTTATCTATCGATCCAAGAAATACATAAGAATATTCAATTGAAATGTTTTGCCCTTTTGCAACATTTGATCCTAAAGGACAAAAGCTAAAATAATTGCTCCATATTTTACAGTAACCACGAAGAATTAGACTAAAAGTAACATCATAAAACAATATTAAAAGATCATGTGATAGCTGATAACTCATCTTGTTAATTCAGTGTTAGCCAGAAAGAGAGGTCAAGGAATAAGCAAAACAGAGAAGGGGTCGGACCAGTTACCCTGTATATTTGTACCTGAGCATTGACAAGGAATTCGCCATAAAGTTTTTTCTCTCCAGTACTAGGGTTCCTAGTAAAGAGAACACCAGTGCCTGAAGTGTCACCCATGTTGCCAAAGACCATGCACTGAACATTCACTGCAGTACCCTTTAACCCAGTGATCTGGTTTATGCTTCTGTACTTCTTTGCCCTCGCGCTGTCCCATGAGTTAAAAACAGCCAACACAGATAAATGCAACTGCTTCTTTGGATCTACATTTATTAAGAAAAAAAATCAGATACATCTGCTTTCAAGATGCAGCATCACCAAATAAAACATGTGATAAACTTAACTTTGCATGTGTATATATATGAACATACATACCTGAGGGAAATTCTTCACCTTTGGCCTCCACATAAACATTCTTATATTGAACTACAAGTTCTTTCAAATCCCTGGCAGTCAACTCAGTGTCATTCCGCAACCCTAAAGCTGCTTTCATGGCTTCTATTTTCTCCTCAAATAGTGAATGTGGTATGTCCATAACCTGATAAGATACCCTAGTATCAAAATATTGAATTTGGTAGAAAATAAAATTGCGAAACAAATTTTATTGATATTTACATTAGTGATCATACGAAGTAACTCACAAATTGTACAATTTTTTTTCATTATTGAAAACTGAAGTAAATTGGATTTATGTCAATTTTTCATAGTTTTCCAACATGAAGATTAAATCAAACCCCAAAATAAAAATGTATAATTAGAACAGAAGAAAGATCTGGCAAAGAAAGAACAGAAGGACCTCGGGCGTGGCCCAAAATGTGTCGCGCTGCCGTACGCCGGTTCAGCGCACGCGGTTCGGCATCTCCGGGGATGCCACCCCCAAGGACAAGAGGCTGCGACCACTCCTCCAGCGCGACACATCGCTGGCGCCTGCGTTGATACTTGAGCCGCAACAGACGATCCGGTAGCACAGCGTCAAGTCAAGGCGGCCGGCTCGCTCGCCGGAGTAGTGGCAATCGAGAGGTCGCGAAAAATCGGACAAGAAGAGGAGAGAAAAGGAAACTTTCCGAGCAAAAGGAGAAAGGAACAACTGGAGAAGGGAGGAGAAGACCAAGGCAATAAATAATGGGCCGAGCTATCACCTAGTTTCGGCCCACAAATGCCGGGAGTATCTTTCTTAATTTTTTTTCCTCTGAAAAACACAAATGCCGGAGTATCTTTCTTAATTTTTTTCCTCTGAAAAACACAAATGCCGGAGTATCTTTCTTAATTTTTTTCCTCTGAAAAACAGAGTACTCAACTTTTATAAACATTTTCTTTGATACTTATCCGTTTAGAAATGGGAAAAAAATAAAAAATAATAATAACTTGTATACATAGGAAAACAACAAAAACATGGAGTACATGCAGCAGAAAATGTGAATGGCATGCCAATATAAATAAATAAACCAGCATATATATCATAGTACAAAATCAATACTATATAATACGTACGACGTTGCCGAACATGTCGAGGAAGCGGCGGTAGGAGTCGTAGGCGAAGCGCTCGCCGCTGCGCTGGGCGAGGCCGGCGATGACGTGGTCGTTGAGGCCGAGGTTGAGGACGGTGTCCATCATGCCCGGCATGGAGACGGCGGCGCCGGAGCGGACGGAGAGCAGCAGAGGACGGCGCGGGTCGCCGAGGACGGCGCCCATGTTGCCCTCCACCCACGTGAGCGCGGCGAGGATCTCGTCCCACAGTCCCGCCGGCATGGCCTTCTGCGCCTGGTACTGCTGGCACGCCTCCGTCGACACCGTGAACCCCGGCGGCACCGACAGCCCGATGCTCGCCATCTCCGCCAGGTTCGCCCCCTTCCCTCCCAGCTGCACATGCAATCGATTTACACACATATATTCATGCGATTTTCCTACATATGATCATGCGAAATACATATATGCGCGCACCAGGTCCTTCATGGTCTTGTTGCCGTCGCTCCGGCCCTTGCCGAAATGGAACACCCTCTGACCCACGGTCTCCGGCGCGCCATCCCGATGAGTGGCCGGCGCCATTGATGTCCTAGTCACTCTGATCTCTTCTCTTAGCTTCCTTGTGCTTAATTGGCACTTTCAGCTAACTTAGCTATCAAAGCTTTCCGAGCTCGCTCGACAGGGCAGTGGCACGTATATATACACACACTACACTAGGGGTCGAGGAGTAGGTGGTGGCAGCCAAGTAACCAACCGCCCTGCAGGTCGATTTTTTTTTTAGAGTGTATCTGTGTACTGCCAGGACGGAGACCGCAGGCGGCTGATGCGTGTGACTTGGGGCGCACTTAGGATCCGATGGATCATGGATGGATGTGACTGCATCTCCATGCACGACATCGACCGCTGCCTCCAACCAAAGCCTTACCTATTAATCTCGATCGACCATCAGCTGACAGCAGTGGTACTAGTTCAATATATGATGAAAGCTAATTAATCCATGTCCATGTAGTGGACTCATGCGCGCGGCAGATTAATTATTTTAGCTTGCAGCTGTATGTGTCTAGTGGTAGTGGTATACATATATTGTGCTAGCTAGACCGCTGCATGCACCGGTGAATGCACGCATGCATGTTCAATTGTTCCGTTGAACCATTAATTTGAGGCTAACTAGCTACTACTACTTCTGAATATTTGTAGGTGAAGAGATCGATCGATGGTATATTGCCACGATGCTACTTTGCTCGATCAGCTCTCTCTCCATGCATGCACATATATACCAATCGGTTTGCCGATTTTTTTTTCTGCTTGCAATTCACCAAGCTGGGCCGCTTATTTGGCCTCATGTGATCTAGCTAGGAAATGGTTGTCTATCGATGAATATATTAAACCAGATGAGTTCGTTTACGATCATTTCAAGTTAATTAAATTGTAGCCCGTACCTGTTGTTATTTGGTCCAGAACTGCGACTGGAAATGGTGCGCTCTCGGCCACATACCGTACGTGCAAAGACAACGCTGGAATCACAAATCGATGTGGAGAGCTGTTGTCTTGCATGCAGTAAGAAGTATCCATTATCCAAAAAAAAAATCCATGCAGTACCGTACTGAATTTTTTATTCGTTCAACCAAAATCCATTCCTTGTACTGTATGTACACCTCAACCTCACTCCGTGTGTGATCAAGAACAACTTTATAATCTTACTCTATCAATGATAATTAAAAATATACACATTAATTTATTTAGTCAACTTTGGAGCACAAATGTTGGTTATGAAATTCTTCTATAGTCTTGATTTTTATTTTTGGCATTAAGCTTGATATTAAACTATAGGTTTTTCTAATTCTAAACAGGCCCACCCAAAACAATGCAAGATATATATAATAAGTTAGTCGAGAAAATGTCCTTGCAGTTTCTTTATGTATTCTCGCTAGCTAGATTGCGCACTCAAACATTACCTCATTTGTCTATCGTCACAGCAAAATAGCTTGGTTATTAAGGCGCACCAATGCTAATGCACTATATATATGTTGCTTAACAGTCAACTTCTCCGAATTCTCATATGGATCAGAATAGATATTACCTCCTTCATTAAGGTTAAAAATAATTATCATTTTTAATAATGATACTGTCTCCAAAAATAAGTTTAACCACTAATTTTTATTATAACATATATAGAAATATCAATAAATATATATTTTTATTATTTTTTAAAAAATATTAATCCATATATATATATCTTCTTTATGTTTCTAAGATAAATATTTTAGAAATTATTTATAGTGAAAGTTTTTAAATTTTAACATTAATTTTATACAAAATGATAATTATTTTTAATGCGGAGGGAGTAATTAGGTAGGCAGTGCAAGGCGCGGTTTGGCGCTCCAGCGGCGTTGCGACGAGAAGACAGCTTGCGCAGCTGGATGGCTCGCTCGCCGCTGATGCACGCACTACGGATAAGCTCAAGCCTGCTATCAGTTATTTATATTTAACTCTTCTTAACAAAGTCGATCGATCGATTTTGTATTAGATTGGATAATTAATTAATCTTGATGGTGATATTACCAGCAGCTAGCTAGCTAGAGATCGAGACTCTGTCGCCGGCGACGTACGCTACCTTTGCTGTCAGCACCATCCTGCCACGGTCCTCCGAGGTGACCAAACGGTATGTAACGCCGTCTTTAATTGGCCTCTAGTACATATAGGATCGTTAATTGGCCTCTAGTACATGTAAAATCGCTGATTAGCTAGTGAGCTTTAGTTTAGCTTAGAAGAAGATTTTTTTTTCTTTTTACCGCTTAACTGCTTGGCGCCGCGTGCCGGCCATGGTACACCCGGTTACCATGGCGTCGTTGTCCCGACCAACGCCCAGTGACTGTCGCTGTCGCGTACGGCGCCGAAACGCGCCCGCGGGTCAGGCGCCGTCGCCGGCGCCGCTGCACGGTTTGCACGAACCCTATATATATACCGGCAGTACCACTAGTAACTATATATAGTAGTTATTACAAATGCCCGTCTCTAATCTACACTGGCTGTGTCGTGTCAGTATATTATTGATGAACGAGCTAGGATGGGACGCAGGGGCATGCAAAGCTATGAAATCCTGCGTGCAAGCTGTTACGAAACCTGGGGCAGATCTAGCATTTTGATCGATGGTGTCACCGTCAACTTTCGACTGCGATTATGGCTTCAACTAATTAATTATACGATCGAAAGAATAAAAAACATCAACGGCAAGTAACAAAGTTAAAGGGATCAATCAATTTAGATGAGCATCCAGGACATCCAATAATTAAGTGAGATGTAGAGATAATTGGATAACTACATTAATTCACATAGAGTTCTAGACGTAGCATCTCTTTTCATATTTATGAGATAGGCAATGTGTTCATCAACAAACATGCCGACATAATATTTTAAATATTTTAAAATTGCTCAACATATGGGATATGATGTAATGTGTGTTTGTAGAGGTGTATATACTATATTTTAAAGATGAAAGAAAAAGAAAATGGATACAACATATTATTATAATAATATTTAATTGGTGCATGCACTTTTAGTAAGGATTTAATGAGATCAGGATTTACCACCTTAGACGTCGTCGCATATGTGTAACTGTGGTGTGTGCATATAGAGGTATTAGTATATGTCTTTCATGTAATTAAAAAAATATTAGCACTATTAAACTTTAAAATACTCTTTGCTCCATCTTGTAAAAGCCATCTAAGAGCATCCTCAAAATTTTAAATCGGAAAAGTAAGGGTCGATTGGGCTAAGATTTTTTATGGCACGGAAAAACGAGAAAGATTATTAATAAGTGATTAATTAATTATTAATTATTATAAACTTGAAAAATAAATTTATTTTATTTTGTGATGCCTATAGAGTAAGGGAGTTGCTCATCTGACTTGTTGAATACTAAGCGTTCGTTTGGGTAGAACGGCACGGGTTTTCTACGGCACATGAAGAGATAAAACAATTAATCGAGTAGATGTATTTGATTTTTTATAAGAAACTTCTATATATAATTTTTTTTAAAAATATACTTTGTAAAACTTGAAAACGAGAGAGTTGACATGTTAGAAATGTTTCCTTGATGTGATAAATGCCTTTGCCCAAGTGGTAGTATCCCCAAACGGGAGTTATGAAGTCAAAACAGTAGTTGCCAAGGCCATTTCTAATTTGATAGTCAGCAAATGTCGAGCACACCCTAAGTCCATGTTAGAAATTTACAGTGTATCTTGCGTCTCTTTCTTGTGTTTTGTAGGCATTCTTGGGGTTTGTGCATGAGAAATGCACAAAATAACACATGCATAAAGAAAATAAATTAAAATCTTCCAAATTTAACCAATGCACACCTGCATTAAACGAAAAAAATGACACCCCAGAAAATAATTAGAATAAAAAGACAAGGAGAAGTGATGTAGTTGGTACATGAGCAGTGCATGCAGCAGCAGCAGGCCAGAAGCAGGGCGTCGGAAGACTTTGGACCTTGGGCCGTGTGGCCGCAAGCAGCAGCAGCGGACTATAAAGCTAGCGAGCAGCATTATCGGTACCACCTTGGCTTGCTAGCTCGATGTCTCGATGAGCACCAGTTTAAAAAGGATGACAAGCCGATGATCGTAACATTGAGTTTGAATTTTTTTTTCACAAAATAAGAATGAAAGCGCGGTTACAGTATAGGTGTGATCGAGTTAGGCCGAGAACCATTTACAGGTCTAGGCGTTATAAAATAAATGTCATGGTAAGTCAAAATACGTAAATTATCATTACAGTATATAAATTTTAATGAAGTTATTTTAGCATTGTTAAATATTCACCAGCAGATTTAATAGAAAACACAATCAATTACTTCATTACAAGTAAGAAGAATAAAAATAGAATGGACCAAGAAAATTTGAATTTGGATGAAAAAGTGCCTCAAAAAAGTTTGATAAATTTAAGAGCTTGAGGGCATAAATCCGAAGCGGTTTTAGCCTTACTTGTCGCATATGTGGCCTAGTCGGCATAAAAACATTTTTTTAAAAATAGGGTCCATACTACATATTGTCATTCTTTCTCAATCCCCACCCCTTCTATCTTCTCCCTTTCGTTACTGAAGCACATCGTGGTGGCCGGCCTATTGAGATTGCCAGCCGAGCCTCCTCCTCATTGGCATAGCAAGCATGTCGCCACATTACTGCTCAACCTTCACATGCACTCACTCAACCGCCCTAAAGGACCCTCGGCAATAGCTTAGCTGCCACCTCCTCATGTTAGAGGTTGAGGAGGAGACGTGCATCTCTAGTTGTTTCCTTAAGCTTTAGTTCTGCATCCTCCTAACGTCAGAAGCCGAGAAGAGATGCATGCTGGTGACCGCCTCCTTGAGTGTGAGCTTTACAACCTCCTTGTATTGGTGGCTGCTGAGGTCATGGAGGAGGGGGAGAAGAGGCAGAGGTTGGTGAGGAGACACACGATGGCCGCTGACCTCGGGAAGGATGGAAGGGGCATCAGTAGAGGTCAAGAAAGAGAACGATAAGCAATGAATGTTAGGAAGGAGGTAAAGATGCCAAAAGATCAACCCGCATGGCCATCCTATTCTTTTCCCCTCTCCTCCCTTCTTCTACCTCTCTCCCCTTTCCTCAAGAACAGTGGCAGTGGTCTCAATGGAGAAGATGGCGGCGACAACGGTATGGGTAGAGAAGGCAACAGCAATGGTAGTTGTGATAGTAAAGCCTTCTTTTCGACCATCATCCATACAACATGTTACGACAAAATGTCATGGAGAGAGCTCTAGATAGTGCGTTGCCTTTGCGTGAGCTCTAGTTTCGTCGCTGTCATGCCGCCATCCCCATGCTGCATGTATAAGCAAGAAGAATGCGAGAGGGAAGGAGGGAAGTGAGAGATGATATGTGGGCCATGCGTTTTTTATATTCTTTTTGCTAATTGGATTGTCATGTGTGCTAGTTTGGACCGAAACCACTCAAAATAGTTCTTGCGGGGGTAATTTGTCAAGTTCGAATATTCTAGGTGCAACATATTTGGTATTTGAATAAATGGGTCAATTTGGTTAAGGTTAAGGGGTAATTTGGATTTTTTTTCTTAAAAATAATTAAACAATCAACATTCCTTTTTTTCATCTCCGACCCAACTATAGTAAGTAGAAGGTTCACATAATGCACCTTATGGACCTAGGAAATTACGGTGCAAATTTCAAGTCCGCGTAAAAACTGTATATTGTTCATGTTAAAAATTTCAACAACTGGTACCATCTAAAGAATAAAGTGTCTTCTTGTCCTCTGATTATATCTTCTTGCTTTTCCTGCACGAACAAGGTGGGCCACGCTGTGCTACGCGATCTCCAACGTTGGTGATGCCATTCTGGCCTGGTAGCTGGTCGTGTCAACCAAAACCTTTGCCATCAAAGCCAGTACTGGCTGCCTCAGTGCCTCCTAGTATAAGTTAAAAGTTGATTGTTGCATGGAACCTATAAAGATTACATATCATATAATACTTAGGCTTCCTTGGACAGTACACGTTTCAAACCGATAGTAAATTGCAGCCGTACCAGCACTTTTGAACACGATGGACAATGCATGGTGTTCATTTATGGTCCAAACGAAGGAGCAAATGGCGTCCGGCTACGTTACTTTCACTTCAACATCTCAGTCGCTACTCGCCCTCATTCTGTTGTACTCTCTCATCCTCCCTCTCAATCCTCTTTTTCTGTCTCATATGCAGCAAGACATTAAAGCCGACCACCTTTCGTCTTGTTTGTCACCTCAACAATAGATTCACGTCCTCCAATGGTGGAGAACAAGAGGACAAAAGTGGTTGGTCATGGCAGGCTCTGTGCAACCTGCATCTGGTCAGAGTTGAGTACAAATCAGCTGTCCATGGCATCCTCGAGGGCGGTGAAAACTAACTTAGTGTAGTCACTGCGTGTATCGACAGTGAAGGCTGTTTTGGATGGGGTAGTCTTTTCCGTGTGGATTTGTCCCTATTTGTGCCCTCTAGTGTGTCATGGAAGGGATGCGATTCTCAGCAACAACTAGTTCAAACATAATGGCATAGTCAACGGTCTTCGCCAGCAGCCCTCTATATTAGGTCATTGCCTCCGTCACAACCATATAGATGAGAGGGAAGAAGCAAAAGCGAGAACGCGAGCTCTTGTGACCACATTTAGCCCATTCGACTTGAATCCCCTTCAATAGCATAGTGTTTGTACGCCGAGCACACCAAGCTATATTTGGGTGAGGGATCTTACGACTCTTACACCTTAGATGCTAGCTCCGTCAAGGCTGGATACGACGACATGATGATGGTCGTGATCACCCTCACTAAGGTCTGCACCAAGTCTCTAGAAGTTGTTTGCGCAATCATTCGGTGACTTACCCCTACAACCATCATCCATTCAATTGATTGGGAAGTCCTCCATAATGGCAATTTGAGCAAGGCAATGTCCTTGTTGTCCTTATTTTGCATTGTAAGAATTTTTGCTGGCTTGGGTTGCTAGATGGCAGATGGCCAAACCCGCTAGACCGATATGGAGCTCCACGCATTTTTAAGAGCTGCTTTGAGATATTGAAGCCAACACCATCACCTCCCATACCCCCTAGATGTAGACCTATGACAATTTATCCTAAGTATAGGAACCACGTACACAAGGTTAGATAAAATACTTTTGGAGACATATCACAAACGATTGAACATGTGAAGTATTCATTATGACTGCTTTTTCAATGATACAATTATGGACTTCCCCTAGTGTACCCCTAGTACCGTAAGATCCAATTAAATTGCCCTGTTTAAGCTATACATGTATTCTACATTAGTTGTGACATACGAGTCACATAAGGCATTTTTTGATACTTCCTCTTGGCAGACTAGGATGAATTTAATTATTGTTTACTGAAGTATTATTACAGAAACCCTATGCATATTATTAGTTGTGTGCCTACAGTACTTTATCCATGGATGTATTTGGTTTTGTGTAGAGACATTGCTTTAGTTTGTATGAAGTATATAAAATTTGTTGATGTTTCTTAGAAAGTAATACAAATGAAAATCAGTGCCATGATAAGTACTGTGAGTATATAATATTGGAGAATATAATATTTGTTGCTTTTTTCCATCAAATAGAAAGTAATACAAAAGAAAATAAACCTTCATGCTGTTTCTATTAAATAGAAAGTAATAATATTTATTTAAGTATTACACTACTTTTGAGTTTTTCAGCTTAAATGTAAATTAAGAAATCAGAAGCCACCAATGGAAAATTGAATTGTAGCTCGTTTAACATATGCCTTGTTCACATAAATTTAAATGTTGGTTGTATTCTGACATCAAAATATATTGCCATTATTACATTAGTTAAACACACACACATGCTTCTAGTAGCACAGTACACAAATAATGTACTTTTCTCTATTTATATTACAGCAGGACATATACTACTTGGTTATGGAATTTAATAATCTTGTTCGTTTGTAAGAGAATTACAATTTCATTTCTGAAATCAGCTAGAACTCTATCATTCGCTAAAGAAAAAATATGGATATCCATTCCAGTCATAGAACTTGATGGATAATATAGTGATAATACATAGTGATAATACAGTGTCCAATTTTTCCTATGTACATATATTTTTTATAAAAGAGTGGGATATAGCTGAAGATCTATATTTAAATAAGAATACTTAAAAAATAGCTATTAACGTATCTAAACCATAATTTATATATTCTTGTTAGGTTTTAACTCTAGCCAACCTCAACTTTAGAACTGAAAGATCATATATTTTTAATGATGGTTTTTTTTAAAGTTCAGGCATAAAAGTACTATTTACTAGGCATTGTTAGTCAAAACGTGAATTAGGTTAGAAATTTAAAGTTTTCAGATAATAAGATTATGAAGAAGTTTTGCTCGTTGTCCAACTCCTACTGATCTATGCACTAGGTTAGACTAGTTTTGTTCAAGTTTGTGTTGGTCAGTGCTGTGTATTCTGAGCTAACCATTTACTTTGTATACTGGTTCAACTGATATGAACGGTTGCATTGACAACTTCATTTTGTTTGCTTTCACTGCAAAATAATAAAATGATACCTCATTCATGTTGTTCTTCTCTTTTTGTTTCAGACGAAGAAAATCATCAAGTGTTTTTAAGAATGCTCCTCTCAAATACATCCATCTCTACCATAATGTTTTTAGAAGTTGCACCGTCATTGGAAACCACTCTAACTTCACCGACGCACAACCAGCACCACTGCAACAGCCATCACAGTGGTAGACCATTGATATTGTGCTATTGAGAAGCACATTCAAGCCAGCAAATCCACTAATGCTGGGTATTGCTATCAGGAGGGGGTCTTCGAAGAAGACTCACAACGACTCCACTGGTGAGATCCTCCAAAGGATTGTAGCCTAGTTGGTTGAGTCGATGTTGAGCCGTGTCAAGAGAGATGAGAACACCACAACACATATGACCTTGTATGACTAATTTATCATGATATTGGAGCTATTTGTTGTTATGACATTGGTAAGGGGGTGGTGTTGCTTCATGACAAAAAAGAGATGTTTGTTACCGTGACATCAAGTACAAAACGTCGTAAACTAGTCTATTAGTGTTTCATGAAAAATGTTATTATCATAATAGGCCTACTAGCAAACATCATAAATTTATGATAATGTTGGTTTGTCATAAGTTTCTTTTATTTTTTCTAAATGAAGAGTGTTTAAATTGTCCTTGCTAGCAAGTGTGGCCCAGGTCCCACTATGACCTGTTAGGCCATTTGTATTTCTCCTTTTATTCTTTTCAGCCCAACCACCATCTTACGAAGTGGGCTGTTAGCATGTTCCGTAGTTTGTAGGCTTTTTTTACCTCAGCTCCCATATTCCGAAGTGGGCTACAAGCTCATTAGCGTGTAGTGCCATAGCCCGTTGGTGCCTTGGGCAGTAGAAAAATTGAAAAAAAAACAAGGAGATGCCTCATTTAACAACCTAAAAATTTTGAATGTAAAATCCAAAACTAAAATTTCAAACCTTAAAAAAAATCTTTTTCAAACCTTGCATCATGATAGATCTTCTCACTTTTTTCCTTTCTTTTCTTTTGTGTGCCGGTGCCAAAATATTTTACTAAAATATTGTTTCGAATGTAGCCACTGATAGAAATTTTTTTATGTCACTGACAAGGAAATTCAGTAATTATTCAAAAAAGAACAGGGGATAAAGGAAACAAAATTTAGGTTAATAATCTAGATTGTGAATAAACATAACAATGGATCATCACAGCAGAGTCTTGCATTATTGTAGCAAATTTAACTACCAATCATGTAAAACTGTTTGCCCTGCCCATACCTTGAGCTCATTACCAGATATCAAAAATTACATTTAGATTATTCTTGAGGAATATCCTCATCTTTATTGGCATTTTTACCTGAGACATCAGTTGTTATTTCGTTAGTAGGAATAAGAACCTTGTTAGCCTACTTAACGATTTTAGCCACTAGTATATAGCATTATGGAGTTTCAAAAATTCTATGACAATGATTCCAAATGAGTTTATCCTTTGATTCGTGAGCCATGATCTGTACCCGTACCACATAAGCCACATAACAATTTTAGCTTTTCTTTTGTGTGTTTTGATTTTTGTTTGGAATTTGAGCAGTGGATGATAAGATTGGTGAGAGAGTGGCTGCACTGTAGCAATTATTGCCACTATTATGGGAAGGTACTTATTATACTTTTGTGCACTTCCTCACGTTTTTCTATATCATCTTTCCGGTTTGAACTCATCTTAGAAGCTTGAGCTTTCTATTTCTGCAGATCATAGGGAGCTTTCCAGGTTTCAGATCAAGTCCTTAGCACACTGTTACTGGCAATGCTCTGAAAACCATTCAGGTGATTTAACCTTTTTCCTTTTTTCACAAAACCTTCTTCCTCTTTCTCTTTTGAAAGAATTTTTTATGGAAGATTGTTCATTCCCTTTATATGAGGTCCTCAATTGGCATCCAGTTTTCATTTTCTGGATAAGACGATATTAAAGATGTGGTGATAGTTTTGATAGGTGTTGTTTCTAGATGTGCTACTCTAGATTAGGTCTTTGCATGATGTCTTGATTGCAACAAACTTCAGATTTAGAGTTTTGTGGACATATTTACATTACATTTTTGGATTAATAGTTTACGCTTAATCTAAAAGGACTGAAGTTGGCCCATATTGGTCGAACTGATGATAAGATTAAAACAATATAAAATAACATGGAACCTTTTCTGTGAGGCAACGGTGTGGAGTTTATCTCACTGATATGATCAGATTGTGTTTATATGTTCAGATTGAGCCCTACTGGTTATTCCATGCACCATACCTATTCTCCTGTTCTGGTTAGACATAGTATGCACATTCATTCATAAACATGATGATGTTTGTTTAGCTGTTGTATTGTCTTGCTCTTATTATTTAGGCATATTGCTTATTAAGTCTTTAGTTAATAACTTTTTTCCATAAAATCTGAGTTTATTTATCATAATAATTACAGGTGGTTTCATTTTCTAATGGCCAGAGCATTAGATCTAAAATACAACTAAGCTAAAATAGTGTTTAAATTGGTATGTCTTAGTTAGGTCACCCATAAATCTAACTGATCTTGTAGATTGCTCAATACATGGCCCATCACATGAAAGAACTTGTCACAATAGACTTGCTATATTATCTCTACGTCACACTGTAAAAAAAATTATGTTGTTTTTTATCCTGCATGAAAACTTCATAGTAGAGTGATTTGTGACACTTCATGAGTCCGATAATCACAAAAATAAGCTTCATAAACTTAATGACAAAAGATGGATCGTCACTAGATCAATAATAAAAAAAACATTTTCATCATAGAACATGACTAGAGATGCATGATAGGGGACAAATAAATTTTCATCATATAAACATCATATATTTTGAAACATGACATAATTTTTAGTTTTCGTCATATAAATAAATGAAACCTCACTTAAGCACGCCAAATCTCACGGGGGACTATCGGACTGGGTGAAGACGTGAGCAAGCCAACAGAGCTATGATCAGGAAAGATAGCGCTTTGGCCACACAAAGGCTGAAAAATTCTACCTAACTCCAGTGTGATCCTTAGTCTTTAAGGTTTGAGGGCGTATTAGTCAACTTGAGTCTGCAGTTAACAAAGAGATAGAGAGGATGAGATCTACGAGCCAATCGGCCAATGGGCCGATACGTCTCACCCTGTCGTCTAGGTGCCAATAGGAAGGTAACGTTCATGCATTGGTTGAAAAGCCGATAAAGACATGGAATAAATTAAAGGACTTATCGGATGAAAAGTCGTTGATGCTCCAAACAAGGTATGTGACGAAAGCAGGGAGTAGGCCCGAATTCCCCTGAAGGCACAAGAACTAGCGACCATCATGACAGCAACATTAGAGCCAACCTTGATAGATCAGACCAAACCGTGATAGTACGAGGCCGAAGCTAACGGTGCAGAGACGGTGGAGGTTGGATTGGATGTAACAATGGAAAGGACGAGCGCGAGGTCACTGGTGGCTTATCGGTTGAATGTCTGACGCAAACCTATATCTAACCTCATTGTCTATCTGAGCCGATGGAGAATAAAGCCCGCAAGGTCCTAATGCTAGCCCTATTAGACACGAACCTGATAGATCGGAGCTAACTGAGACAATATCAAACCGGATCCGATGAGACTAGATCGATCGCTAGAGGATTAATTGTTAAAGATATAAGACAGATATTTATATGTGTGTTGGCCGAATAGCCGATACACTAGGCGTAAAGCACGAGATAAGGATAAGTCATCAGCTACTCACTCCAATGAAAAGTCATGTGAGAACTCACTGGGCCAATGCCTCGATCTATCATCATCGATCTCGTAGGTCGGATCTAACCAATGTAGCAAAAGGCCAACAATGGTGGAGGGAAGCTAATAAACCGATAGGCCTCATGCATGCGTGATGTGGTACGTTAGATCGAACTAAGAGGTCAGACCTAATTGATACAGTCTTAAACAGAACGAATGGACCAGGGTAGTGGTGGGATTTATCCCTTCGTCGGAGATCGGACCTAACTAATGTAGCCCCGTGTCAAGAGCTAGAACCCGTTGGAGTAAACCTAGATGAGCTAGAGTGTCGATACACTGAGAGTTGAGTTGATGTATGATTTGTTGATAATCTCGATAGGTTCCAGGGGTTTATATTTATACCCCGGAATTACAAGAGTCTGATGCAGTTACAAATAACCTTTGGACAATATTTCCTAAATACATAAGGAAACTAATATCTAAAAAGTTACAAAGCTAATTAAACTTGACTAGCTTACATGACATATTGTATATATATAAAATACCCTATCGTGGTTTTCATGGCTCATCCTTAGACTCGGTCCTATCTGGGTAACCTTCCATCTTTGACCAGACCAAATTCATCCTCAACCCATTTGATCGGCTCTCTCAATATGTCAATTGGCTTCCTGCCATGAGTCGATCAGTGCTACCTTCATTGCGATCTCGTTTGTAGGCTGACTAAATTCTGGCATTAACACATGCCCTCAATTTCGGAGTTTGTTAACGGACTTTGCAATTCTGAGCTGTTGGAATTCTATGCAAACTGAGATGGCCCACTACAGCCCGTGAACAACACTTAATCGGCCCAGATTCTCGCTAGGACATCATACCTCTATAAAGCATTATGCCCTTTCATTCTTCTTCTTCATACCTCCTTCTCACCAGAGCCCCTAAAACTTCGATAAGCTCCGATGAACAAAGGCGAATAACTGTGAGTTGCTCCACTGATCACCGATCTTCTTCCCTTTCTTCCTTGCATGATGGCGTCAGCAACTATAGTCCTTAGAGGTAACCTTCTATTCACTCCTCTGCTCCATAATCTAGATAGATTTGATCCATCTCGTGTCTTCACCTGTTTTTCATCAGGTTCTTGTTTACTGTAGAGCCTTAGGATTTAGATCATAATCCCAGTTGCCAACCACCTAGGTTTCATTTATCTAGGCCCCATGGGTAGTGAGGATCCAACATATTTTATCAACTTTGAAACAAAATGGATCCCCTATAAAACCTCGCCCATATCAATTAGCGACTGGACTAACAACTTCAGATCTTGGTCCAGTAGACTCTTTAGATGGAGGAATTGGTACCTCATAGTATTAGCCTTCAAAATAACGATCTAGGAGGAGATGGAAATCGACCATTGCATCAATCTCTCCTTAACTGATATGGAGAAGAATGAGCCTCTATTCGTATCGGTCTCTTACTTTTGGTCGAATGCCTCAACGCTTTCATGTTTGGTCATGGGCCGATGATTCCCACCTTGATGGATGTCATCATGCTAACCTACCTCAACACCACAAATTACTTAAACTTGTCCATCCTACGATTCAAATCCACTCATCAACTGAACACCGAAAACATCGAAGACTGGACTAAGTACATTTCCCTTCACAATAAGACTTTCAGACCAGTTGATGACTGATAACATGTTATGTTCCTTAATTTGTGCTTGGAGCGATTCATCTTTGGTGGTTCAACCCTTGGCCCAACGACTAATATGCAGTTCCTAGCAGAGTGCCTAGTTGATTGATGCCAGATCCCTTTGGGGTAGTACCTTCTTGGAGACACCTATCAATTGCTCCATCTAGTGGTGAACAGGCTATTGACTGGCCAACCAGTTGGTCATATTGGTGGTCCTTGGTGATTCATACAATTATGATTGAACATTTATACCTCTAGAGCCATCTCCAAGACCCCTTTCTCTTCTCTGGCTTTCCTGGCCGATCATCCAGAGGAAAGTGAAGCCAGCTGACATCAATTTATCTTAATGGGTGGAACCACATCAACTCTTTTTGGAAGCAAGCTGACTCTCCTCGAACTCAGCTAGTGGTTTAAAAGCTTTTACTATGGATTTACCGAGGAAGCCACCCTCTGGTATGTATATGAGGATGCCTCATCATTTGAGATGCCTTCTAGATTTCACCCTCTCAACACTCTAGCCGATGAAGAATCAAAAACCATTTTTCTATTGGCTATAATTCTTAATCTTCTGCCGACTAGATTCTCATTGGGCCGATCCCAACACCCATCTTATGAGTTCTTTTATCCATCAATGAGCGCTCGCCGGTTAGGTTTCGGCCAGCTACTAATTGTCTTATTCTTCATCAACAAGCTTTAAGTCCAAGGAGATGTGAAAAGCGGTTTAGAGTACAATCAGCTAAGAATGATAGCTGAATCCCTGTCCTTTGGTACGATTACCACTTTCGAACCATGTATATCTAATACTAGATTATTCTCTCGATGGTGGTTAGAATGGAGAAGACATTTGTTCAGTTCATCAATTGAACACTATTGCTCATGCCTCAATCCTAACTACGTCGAGTCCGATGAAGAGGTAACCCTTCTCCATACTCTGTTTTACTCTGATTGCATTGCTCAGCTTTTATGATCTTGCAGGCTAGTGACAAAGGAGAGCTGACAACTAGTGCAAGCGGATGGCCGATTATGTATCAATCACCATCAGCCGAGCCCCATCTTGGACACGGTGCTCGTTCTATATTGGCTTAGCTTTGGGTGCCACGATCATCAGGGACCAAACGTAAGAAGCTAGCAA
Organism: Oryza coarctata; assembly: GCA_030770085.1. Lineage (NCBI taxonomy): Eukaryota > Viridiplantae > Streptophyta > Magnoliopsida > Poales > Poaceae > Oryza > Oryza coarctata. The sequence continues at coordinate 17,640,928 of CM061466.1, forward strand.
GTTGCCTTGTCTCCAAGAGACAAAAACTAAGCACTGATGTCATGGTCGCGGTGTTGACCTCCCAAGGACCTCCTCCCACATCGACATTGGCTCCTCCACCCTTGCTAGTATGTGCCGATTCAATCTTTGTCTTGTCTTTTCATACTTCTGCTAATAACTTCCTTTTTTGCATCTCAAACCATCGGTTCCCGAAGTTCAATTACCAACGATCACTATGAACATCGAGCCGATGGTTACTCCAGAAGTTTTGACTTCTTCAACAGTAGATGATCCCCAAACAAGAGACACCCAAGTAGTTCGCATCACCTCCACATTAGACACCGGCCATCTTCTCAAAAGGACTCCTCATCAAGCCAATGTTGATGTTGCTCATCACACCACTTCCACTCCGTCTCAGGAACCCTCATCTCATATTTTCACTTCTATCTTGAATCATGGTTCTCCTATTTACCAATGTCAATGCGTAGTCTTTAGCTGATCTGTTCTCTTTTGACATCGGCAAATACCTAGAGAGGGATGAAGACACAACCACTGGTGTAGCGATTGAACCATCTCTACCAGCCGTAATACGCGAGCAATTATTGGATATCATGCATCATCTAGAAATTCTAATAGGCTTACTAATGAAAGATTGCGGACCGATCCGAGGAAGACTTACTGAAATTGAACACCTTCTACCCAAAGAACTCACCAACGCACTGATGCCTACTGGTTACTTTGAATCCCACAAGCTCTAGCTAATCATGACCAGGCAACGTTGAGCCGATCGTGCCGAACAGAGAGACCTAGCTCAAAATGATCGGCTATCTGCCCAAAGAGAGAAGAAGAAACTCAATGATATGATAGCTGACTCACAGATACCCAATCCAAGTTAGACCAATTGAAGAAATGAGAAGCTGATTTGATGGCGGAGTTCGATAAAGTGCGCCAACATATTGAAGTCACAAAATCCCACCTCGTCGGTTTACCGAAATCAATCCAAAATCAGGAGGCCAGAATAGCAACAACAGTATGTCAAGCAGTTCATCGGCATAAGAATTAGAAGACTATCCTCGAATCCGACAAAGAAGACATCCACACCATTGCAGAGATAGATAGAATCTGCCTACGCACGATTAAAGCAATTAAGAAATTCTTGTAATACTCTAACGCTGAAAATATGTGATGTCATTTCTTTGAAACACTAGTATCTGTAATATAAATTGATCAGCTTTGTTGATTTTTGTTTGTTGTCCTAAAGGTGACATCCAATGATATCATTTATCTATATCTTGAACAATATTATGAATCGGACGCACTTAGTCGATTTATATAAACGATACCAACTAATATCGGCTATCATCAACTGATAAAACACTATCAACTCTTGTCTTGAAGAGAATTAGAAATCGACCACGGTTAGCCAATTTAGGCATTGACCCAAATGCTAGGATAATACTTTTTCAGATATATTTTATTGAACGTTTTGGCAAAAATTTTCTCCTTCAAGACTTTTCAATATATAAGCATTACTAGGCACAATGGTTGATCAAATAGGGCACTTCCCAATTAGGTGATTATTTTTTAAACTTATTATCTCTAAACCTAATTGGTAAAATCAATTTTTAAATGAGATCTCTTTGAAAAAAAGTTTAATTATTACCTTTTTGTTGTAATGCCTAGCTAACTTGGCTTTGTTTTCCTTGATCTTCTCAAGCGCCCTTAGCCGATTCTGAGTTAAATCATCAAGTTCATCTGCTATTAGATTATAATAATCATCTGTCAGTTGATCCTGTAGAGGTATCCTACTGGAGCCAATGTTTATTTCCCATAGTAGAACTACTTCATGCCCATATACTAACCGATACGGCGGTACTCGAGTAGATCCATGGCATGTCATTCGATAGTCCCACAATGAATATGGTTGTTCATCAATCTTGTGCTTAATCAACTTGATTAAACCCTTGCTGAAAGCTTTAGCTTATCTATTGGGTTGAGTATAATATGACGATAAATTTAACAACTTAATCCTCATACTAGCAACAAACTGTTAAAACTCATCAGACATAAAAATAGAACACTAATCAGTGGTAATTGTTTGTGGAATACCAAACCAATAGATAATATATTTCTTGATGAACTTAATCACGTCGCATATGTACAGTAAAATCTCTTGGCTTTCCTTAAGTGCCAGGATGGGATTATATTGTTCAAAATATAAGCATTTCTAATAATACATATATTCCAGTTGACAATAGCAATGACTTCAATGAAGAAAGTGTTGCAAACCGATTTCCAGCATGCATAATCATATTCATGAAGTTCATCTGAACTTGCCAGTCAATCCCAAGGTATAACCAACATTGATGCGCAATTTCACAAGTGAAGAACAGATGCATTACATCTTCCAGAATGGCATGACTACAAAAGACAATCTGGACCTCCTTGTATATTATACTGACATCATTGTAACATATCTCTGGTATTTAATCTATCCATGAGAAGAAGCCAGAGAAATATACACATACTGTTCCATATCATTTTCAATGGTAGATCATGTTAAATGTGTGCATAAAAAAGGTCATAAACTTTTTTGGTGCTATATTTTCCATTCTGTCAAGCATAATTCTAATTATCATTGTCATCTGATAGAGTAATGTCTTGAATAGCATTTCCATGTACTATACTTGATGTCTTGAGTAGCATTTCCATGTACTCCAGTTGTCATTGTCATCTGATAGTTATACAGAAAGAGGTAGAAAATATTTGTCTTCTAAATTTGTGCTTTCTAAATAGTCTCTTACTGACTGGTTCACATTTTGACAAAATTAAACAGGACTGAAAACTCTTCATGAATTAAGTGATCATTCCAACTATCTTTCCAAGAAAGTGTTGTCTCCCCCATTCCAATTGTTCTCTTTGATATAGCTCTGTAAAATGGCATTAATCTGAAAATATATTTCCACCAAAATGAGCCTTTTTCAGAGGTTTCATGTAGAAGTAATTGGCATTACCACAAATTGTCAGTGTTTGTAGCTGCTTTTGGATTTATTTCATCAGTTGGCCTAGATGAACTGCCAACACATTGAGACATCAACATTTCTAGTGTAAGCTTCATGCCGACTTGGAGCATTGTCATCCTTTTAAAATGAAGTTGGTAATTGACATCCTCGTTATCTTCATTATATTCATGGTGATCATCTGCTTTATTCCGATTCTCACCATCGCCAACTAAGAATGGTAAAAGTCAGTAGAAGACATGTTGTTGAAAACAAAATGAAAAGAAGTAAATCAATAAGAGATAGGAAGTACACATGCTTCATCTATGTCTCTGACCATTCTTTCCACTTCAGCTTCAGCATCATTGTCTTCTAGCAATAAATTTGCCGTTCTAAGAGCAATCTGATCAATATTTCTAAACCAATGTTTATCTTGAGGAAGAGCAGGGTCCTCCTTTTCAATTATCCATTCATCATCAGAATGCACGACATCAAGATCATAAGTTATCTTTTAATGTTTTTTTAGCTGCCTCTCTTTCAATTTTAAGTTGTACATCACAAAAATAAGATCATCTTTTCTTGGTGCATGCGATTTCTTCTCTGAGTGAACCTAAAAGATAACAATTAGAAAGATAAATTATATTTCCACTCTCTAGTAGAGAATCTTTAGTTATGAACTAGGAAGTATAAACTCTATACCATTGCAAATGTACTTCAGTTACTTCCACATCCAGGCGAGCAACATGTTAAACTTAGAGCTCTAGCTGCAAACCTTCATAACTCAGGACAGTCATATATCCCCGTACGAATCCCACCCAGCTAATAAAAAAAGAAATAGTTTATATTGAGTTAGAGAATACGTATAGATGAAAATATTAGTTACCTTGAGTCTTCTTGTATCTAGTTTAGACTGCAATTGAGTCTGTAAAAAGTCCCATTGCACTTTTAAATCTATCAAGCTGTATGTAAACCTTCACTAACTCAGATTTGTCTGGGTACCATCTTGCCAAGGCAGATATACAAACCAAGCTTAATATCAGGCAGCATGGACTCAGTGCTACAATGAATGACTGGATTCAAATAATATGCAGCAGCGTGTAAAGGCCTAGAAAGCTCTGACTTTCATCAAAGATTTTCAATATAGGCATCAGCTTTTCTTCACATTGTTGCAATTTTCATTAATTCTATTCTTTGCAAAGTTCATATGCTCATTAATGTATGGCATTGCAGGCTTTTCATCTGAATAAACTAAGCGCAGAACTTTTGACCACAGACAAAGCGGCTTTCAGGCATGTTACAATATTAGGCCGAAATCCACTACTATCAAGCAATTAGGCTACCACAAACAGGAATAATGGAGAAATCCAAATCTAAGAGAAGGTGTAGGAAGAAAACTAAAGAATAGAAAGATCAGATATCCAAAGTAGGGAGAAGGAAGCCACCACACCGCCACCAGCCATAGCGAGAAAGGAGAGATCCAAATCCAACATAGCATAGTGAGAAAAGAGAGATCTAAATCCAAGGGTTGGGTTTCTCTCTAGTAAGATTTCTACCAGGCGTGTGCACCATTCGATCTAATCCAAGGGCTAATTTTTTACTTACGCGTGACTTATCTGGTTCGGTCATGCGTTATGGAGATTGTGTAGGTATCCTGATCACACGTTTTGATATCTATAAGTATCAAGCTATCGCCTTAACTCAAATAAAAAATAGAAAAGGGGAAAAATCTAAGATTTTACCATCTTTTCTATATTGCCTCGTCGCACATCGTCTACTGTGTCCCGCTTGTTGGCGTGCATCGGTGGATCGAGAGAGCAGGTCTCCGTAGCCTCATCCTTGTGAAATCCTGCATCAAGAGAGGGTAAAGAAGGTTTTTGATAAGTGCTTCGCGCTACTGCTTGCTGGTTATCCACTACAGCTCATCTTCCTCTTCGGTCGGCTGCAATGTGTTGTCTTTATCGTTCTATACCGCGCGTCATTCGTGCGGTACCGACTGTTGCTACTATTAACACTCTAGAATAGGACCATTAATATATATACATCATGTCTTTTGTATTTGATCTATTCATATTTATTGTTGTCATATATATGTTTAGATCAGATGGTATGGTTCTGTTACTTTATGCAATTAATATTATAATTTATTTATGGAATACATTAAATCTACATGTGTTTATACTTTTAACATTTTAAAAACCTTATGATAGGCGCTATGATTTTTTAATGGCTAGTTTTACCGATACACTGAGACCGGATAAATTTACCAGTGTGTACTTTAACAGATGACAAGATCAAGGTCACTATGTGGTTGATGGCTATAAAGTGCTTCTAGGTTTCTCGCTGTTGAACATCAAAAAGAATTCAAGGAAGCCACTAAGGATGCATTCTCAGTGTTTTTAGTAATCGTCTGGTCGAGGTGTACATACACATGGCTGACGTTAAGGAGTTATGGGATGCACTGAATACTAAATTCAGTGCTACCGATGCTAACAATGACTTTTATGCCATAGAGCAATTTCATGACTTCAGCATAGTTGACAACCGTTCTTTGGTCGGGTAGGCTCATGAAAGATAAACCATTGCTAAGAACATTGCTAAGAAACTCGAAATCCTTAAGTGTGCCCTTCCTAATAAATTTGTAGGTACATGCATTATTGTAAAACTACATTCTCCATGGACGAGTTTTTTACTACACTCAAATTCAAACATAAGAAATAGGAATACTCCATTAAGGAGTTAATTGCATCCCTTGATGTTGAGGAGAAAGCTTGGGCAAAGGACGTAACGTTGAAGGGCAATGATGGGTAGTCTAGCGCCAATGTGGTGTAAAAGCCACCGAACAAGAATATGGGAAAGTTTGTCAAAGCCTAACAAACTACCAACTTTAAGAATAATAATAATAATAATAATAATAACAATGAGCAAGATAACAAAACTTGATTTATGTGTGGCTTATCTGATCACTTAGCAAAAAAGTTTCCACAGCGCAAGGGAGAAGGAGCACCTGTAGGACAGACTTCTAAGTCTATTAGTGTGACCATTGGCAACACTAGAGAAAGAAGCGGGTATGATAATTTACCTATTGTTCTATCAGTTAATCAATCTACTAAATGATAGATTGATACGAGGGCCAATATACATGTTTGTGTTGACATCTCATTATTTTCTTCTTATTAGGTCACTCGGAATTCCTCCGTCCTAATGAGGAATGGGTTGCATGCTAATGTTCATGGTATTAGCATGGTATATCTAAAGTTTACTTTGAAAAAAATAGTGCAGTATGTCCCTACTATCGACAAGAATCTTGTTAGTGGTTCCCATTTATGTAGATATGTGTTTAAGTTGGTATTTAAGTCTAATAAAGTAGTCGTATCTAAACATAGATATTATATTGGTAAAGACTATGAGTATGGAGGCTAGTTCCACTTTTCCCTTTCTGATTTTTGTAATAAGTCTATGAACTATATTTGTGGCAGTGTGGATGACAAGGATAATGTTTCGCACTCATGTTTATGTCATTAATTTTGGTTTAATATTTTGGCTTTTCAATATGAGTGTAATTCTAAAATTTTCTATTGTCAAAAGTAACGTAGTTGTGTGCAATCAAAGTAACCTTGCAAGCCTCACAAGGTTGTCGAGAAGAAAAACTTAGTACCATTAGAACTACTACATTCATATCTTTACGAAATGAATGGGGTATTGACAAAGAGTGGAAAATAATATTTTATGACGTTGATTGATAATGCTACTAGATTTTACTGTGTATCAATTGAAAATGAAATATAAGACCTTATACTATTTTAAAATCTATAAGGCGAAAGTTGAAAACCAACGTGATAGAAAAATAAAGAGACTTAGGTTAGATCATGGTGGAAAGTTTTTCTCAAATAAATTTGACTTATTCTATGAGGAACATAGCATCATACATGAGAGGACGCCTCACTATTCTCTTGAGTCTAATGGGATTGCCAAAAGGAAGAACCACACGCTGACTCACTTGATGAATACCATGTTAAATGCCATAGGACTACCTAAAGCATGGTGGGGGAGGCCTTGCTAACTTTGAATTATATTTTGAATAGAGTTCCTAATATAAATTAGGACAAAACTTCATATGAGGTCTAGATTGGGAGAAAAACATCACTTTTTTACTTGTGCATATGGAGGTGCTTGGCAAAAGTCAATGTATTAATAATGATGAAGCGCAAACTTGGACCCAAAATTATGGATTATGTCTTTCTAGGATATGCCCCTCATAATATTGCCTATAGATTTTTAATGGACAAACCTAAGGTACCTGACATACATGTCGATATAATTATGTAGTCTCATGATGCTATATTCTTTGAAAGTATTTTCCAATAAATGATACACATAACACTTCTAGTCAATCTTCTAAAATAATTCCCGGTTCAATCATACCACTAAAATAATCTGAACATACAAATGAACATTTCACTTAGGAGAATGATAGTGAAGCTCCTTGGAGGAAAAAGAGACAAAGGATTACAAATTCGTTTAGTGATGATTTCACTGTGTACCATGTAGATGACACTCCTAAGACTATTTTAGAAGTCTTTGCACCTTCTGAGCAAACTACAGGAAGAAGGCTATCCATAGTGAAATAAATTTCATTATCGCTAATAGGACTTGAGAGGTGACATAACAAGCTTATGGGTGTAAACCCATTAGGTGTAAATGGGTGTTTAAAAAGAAGCTTAAGCCTGATGATACAATTGAAAAGTACAAGACTCAACTTGTGGCTAAGGACTATACTAATAAAGAAGAAGTTTTATTTAATACTTACTCACCTATCACTAGACTGACTACAATTCGAGTACTACTTTCTTTGGCTAGCTCATATGGTCTTCTTGTTTATCAAATGGAAGTTAAGATAGCTTTTCTTAATGAAGAGTTGGAGAGAAAATGTACATGAAATGGCATGGTGGATTCATAGTAAAAGGTCAAGAAGGCAAGATGCTTAAGCTATTAAAATCTTTATATGGTCTAAAACAAGCTCCTAAACAATGGCATAAAAAATTTGGTAGAACACGAATATCTGTAGGCTTTGTAGTCAATGAGGCAGATAAATATATATACTATCGTCATAATGGAGGTGAGGGAGTTATTCTATGCTTGTATATTGATGACATACTTATTTTTGGCACAAACATTGAGATGATTAATGAGGTTAAATCACTCTTTTCTGAAAATTTTGTTATGAAATATTTGGGAGTAGCTAATGTCATTCTAAACATTAAGCTCGTTAGAGGTGAAAATAAGATTACACTCTTACAGTTGAGAAGATCTTGAGTCGCTTTGACTACTTTAATAGCAAGACTTCTCTAACACCCTATAATCCTAGCTTGTTGCTTCGCAAAAATAGGAGAATTGCTAGAAATCAGTTGGAGTACTCCTAGATCATTGGCTCTCTTATGTACCTAGCTAGCGCAACTAGGCCTGACTTCTTCTTTGTTGTAAGCAAGTTGAATCGGATTACCTCTAATCCGGGAAATGACCATTGGCGTGCACTTAAGCGAGTAATGTGCTATCTAAAAAGTACTATGGATTTGGGACTTCATTGTACTGGGTACCCTGTGGTACTAGAGGGATATAGTGACTCTAACTTAATCTCTGATGTTGATGAGGTCAAATCCATTAGTGGATATGTTTTTACGTTAGGTGGTGCTGATGTTTCATTGAGGTCTTAGAAATAGACCATCTTGATAAGGTTAATCATAGAAGGAGAGCTTACAGCATTGGACACTACTACTGTTCAGGTACATTGTTGCATGATCTATTTATGGATCTGCTTATGGTTGAAAAAACTAGTGATAGCTATCCTTATGAACCGTGACAATCCAACTATGATTGCTAAGATTAATAATTCTAAGGATAATATGAAATCTTCTAAGTATGTGAAGAGACGATTAAAGTTTGTTAGAAAATTGAAGAACTCTAGAGTTATAACATTGGATTACATCCAAACATATAGAAACTCTCTTTACGAAGAGACTATGATAAAATGTGATAGATAATGCATTGAGCGAAATGGGAATGAGACCCATGTGAGTTACACTATGGTGGTAATCCAACCTATGTGATCGAAGATCATGTAAATTAGGACTTATGAAAATAAGCTATTAGTTAACTAGAAGAGAGTACAATTTTAAAACCCTCTCTATGTGAAAATGCATATACTCTCAAACTGCAAGGTAGGTTGGTAATATCTTAATATTTTCTATTGGCTTTAAATAGCGAAGATGTTATCCTAGTATCAGTCAAATATCTAGGTGAAACTTATTTGCATAAAACTTACAATTTAAGATATGTTCTATTATTTAAGTTATGAGTAAGTGTATTTTACTGACTTAGATGGATGTTCAATCTTAACCGGTCCCCATCAAAACACTAGTATATAAACAATACATTGGATAATGGTAAATCCCTTCGGGACTTTGAGATTTTGTGGGGGATTGTTAAAATTTGTAAATGGGCTAGGGCTCATATTTACAATAATTCCTAAAAAATTCTTAAAAACCCACCTCATAGAAAGGGTTGCATTAAACATTTATTACTGTCTAACTAGTTTTAGGAGAGGAATGCCCCCTTATCATGGTGAGTGCTCTCCTAATCACTTAAGTAATGTATGGTGGAGAAAATTAGAGGAACACATGCACGTGCTCGCTCACCTCACCAGGCTAGGCGGCGTGCGTACACAACATATGCATGAATGGTCTATTAAAATTGGACCCTCATTTATATGCAGATGCATTTTTATTTTGTAGTTTTTTGTTTTGTTGAATCTAATGGTTGGTCTGTAGTGGCGTACGTCATGATCATACATCCTGATATCTCTATATTACTAAGCCGCTGTCTCAACTCGAATAAAAAAAATAGAAAATGGTGAAAGCAATATAGGATTTTATTATTTTCTCTATGTTGCTTCATCACACGTCGCCTACTCTATCTCATTTGCCAGCATGCATCGATGGATGGAAAGACCAAGTCTCCAAAACTTCATCCTCATAAAGTCCTACATCGAAAGAGGACGAATAAAATTTTTAAAAAGTAATTCGCACAACTAATCGAAAAAAGTAATTCGCACAACTAATCGCTGGTCATCTACTATGACTCGTGTTCCTCTTCGATCGACTATGGCACGTTATTGTCCTGTACGTCATTCGTATGATACCGGATGCCGTTAATGCGGGTATATTAGGATATATATATTTAGATCAGATGATATAGTTACGTTAGTTTATATAATTAATATCATAATTTATTTATAAAATAAATTAAATCTATGTGCAGCAATGTCAGATAATGTAAGGATGCGATGCAGAGTTTCCTCTTGCTATTTGGAAGGCATTAGTTTTAATTTCACATGAAATGGTTTGATTTCCGGAGGAATATGAACATTTTCACACATTCCAAACCGGGCCCCTAACCAACGCAAGAACCAACCTACAAAGCCAATTCGCACCAGCTCTACAGCGCCTGGAAGCAGCACACCCATATTGGACTCAAGAACCGAACAATTTACCCAGCTACACACTACAAAATTTCATGCTATCCACTCTCTTCTTTTAACTGTAAGGAAGACACTGAAGACGCATTCCGCAAACCATCTCTGCGCGACGACTGTTGCCCCCTGTGGGGTAAATTGCTGGAGCACGATACGTTGGCATTAGCAGAAGAATGGCTACTGTTCCTGACTGCTGGCACGTCATGGCTGTGCTTGCCTTCGTATGTAGTTATCACAGCCTTTGGGTCTTGTGAGGATCTTTCAATATGCTTCTTCACATCACATCCTTGGTACGTGCATTTGTAGTAACTCCTACAAAGTAAAACAGAAGTAGATAAGATGAATGTAATCAGTTTAGATAGATTACAAGAGACAAAGGGGGATATCAATATCACCAAATGGACCTGATGACTAAATATTTAAACTTTAGATAAATAACATTTCAACAGCTGTAAACCTGTCCAAAAGGAACCGTCCCGAACTTAAATGCTCTTCAACAAGGCAACTTAATAAAGGACAAATCATAATATGACAAACATGTACAGAGTTATAAAACAGAAAAAGCTCAAGGGCATGTCAGTTAACCTTCTAAATCATATATAATGACCAGATAAAACAGATAAGGTCAAAGCTCATTCAGAGGTGGCTACAACCACAATTATGCGGAAGTTAATCCATAACCTGATTTTGTTGAGACCCATTTATGCAAACAAAAAAAATTCACACCTAATTTTGTTTAATACAACTAGACAGCTTCCAAATCAAACTACATTTGGAGAATCTCGAGTTGGACTTCAGGTATTTTTCCCAAATATGTAGAGGAAAAAACATTGAAAATTAGTCGCCTATTGCAACACATTTTTTTCTCAATGTTATTTGTTTTCGCTCGGTTTCACGTTGAGCTATTTCGTTTAAGTAGTTCAAGAAAGTTCTTGAAAGCTTCATAGGTTATTTCCTTGTCAACTCGAGTAAATAACGTTTTAAGTCTCCAGTCTAGTTTAACCTAGTTTTTTTAAGAACTTTTGATCAATAATTCCGACGGGAAAAAAATATTTTTGGAACAATTTCCAAATATAGTCTACTTTCTACGGTCCATGTAAGCCCCCAAGTATAGGAGATGTCCTAATTAACAATTTCCTGATTTTATTCATTTATTTCCTCTGCTAGTTGGCTTGTTTACATAAATTCAGAATCTTTGGTTGTGGGACTCTGCTATATACAGACTTCGCTAAAGATTAATAAAGCAAGAAAATATTACATAGGAAGTTCTAGGCCCAAATATATTGAAGTACACAAGAGAGAGTCCTAGACATATCTTTCACGTGATGTCTTTCACGTGGGTTTACTGAAGCCTTTCCGTGAAGAGCCAGCAGGCTGCAATTCTCACATTCCCACTGACTCTCGACAAGTTAGCCATTTACCCCCATCAAATTGCTCAAAGCCCCGCCATGCCCACGATCCTCTCGAGCCCCTTGTCCATTGGTTGAACTCTCTAGCTGCTGATGCTTCAAGGATCTCAAAACGACTTCATCAAGAGCTTCCCCAATTTTCAGCACGAGGACAAGCTCCTTTCAGAGGGGATACATCATGTGGAGGCGCACCTACAGCCCACCAACACAGGGCTACAAGTGCACCAGCCACCACAATAGGCCTCCAAGTTTTGGAGATACATTTCCTAATTAGGTATTGCCTGATTTTGTTGCTTTATTTCCTTCATTAGTATGTTTCCATATATTTAGGACCTTTGGTTGTGGGCCTCTCCAATATATGGACTTTGGCTAAATATGAGTAAAGCAAGTAGAAATACCAAAATCTACCTCCCTCATTCTGTCAATACGGCGACGAGGCACACTTCACTCTCATCATCCCGTCAGCCAAGGCTATTCTCCCAGCTCTACTCGTGAAAATCCCTTAATGAAGCCCCACAACAAATCACACTCCAATAACACCTAGCATTCATCTGCCACATCAATAATATTTCAGGAACAACTGCAAATATTGATCCGTACACCATGTTTCTACAACTATAAAAGTAGCAAGTTCTTATCATAAGGCCATATTATGCCACTAAGTTTCATCCACATCTATTACTTGTGAAACAAGACCCACATTCGAGTGAGACATCACGGCACTAGGCATTTGATGCAACTTAGTGGCATAAAATGGATCACCCATTTAACACAGAATAATAAATGGGTCCAAGATAGCATGGAGCTCTGTACAACAAAAATTAAGCGATTGCATTGGGCTATTCAGAGTTGCTCCAATATAATGAAAAACCATGGCAGAGAAGCATAGAAAGAACATAGGGAACAAGTAAATGTAAATTGCAAAACAGAGTTACCTTGGATGAGGATTCCCTTTTACTACTTTTTGACCATACTTGCGCCATTGGTAGCTATCATCCAAAAGATCAACCGCACTAGTTGTTTGCACAATGATTCTTTGAGCTGGAGCTGGCACATGTCTGCCCAATAGAAACTAGCATTTATAGATTGAAGCTTAGAAAATATCCAAGTAAAACAAAAATGTTTTGTAGAGCAACCACCTTTTGTTTGCATTTCCATCACTAGTAGCTCCACCCTCAACCTTCACTTCTTCCTCGCCTTGATCGTCGCTATCACTTGAACCTGATATTTGCTCACCTCCATCTCTCCGCCTAGATGATGAAGGGCTACCATCATTTGATGCCTCAAATTTTCCAGAATAATCATGGGAGCCCTGTTCTGATCTAGTTGATGCATCTTCCTTCTCAGGGGTAACATCTGCTTCATTTAGTAAAGCGTCACCATCTTTGGACCTTCTTTTTGATGGTCTTTGGTGGTTATGCTGGCCTCTATAAATTATTTGAGTAATCTGTCCATCAGATGAGCGCTCCACTTTCTTCTTAACTGGACAGCTTAAATGAGTACATTTGTAATAGCTACTTGGATACTCCCCACCCTTAACTGCCTTCTGGCCATACTTCCGCCAGTTGTAGCCATCATCAGCAGGTTTATCCACAGTGAGGGCAGTAGATTGGAATCCATGTGAAACCTCAGTTGATTCAATGTTGCTATTACCTGTGTGAGATGGCAGAGTTGGTATTTCCCGTGGTGATGACCCATTGGCAGAAGAGTTGACATGTGATGCCAACGCTGATGTCGTTGTCGACGAGAACAGGAGTGAGTAATCTGATTGATTAATCATACTGTACAGAGTATGGACTGCTTGTGCTGTTACTTGTGCCAAGGCTTGTTGATGGGGCATTTCAAAGTTCCCCTGTGCAAAGAAACATGGTAACATCTATAAGCCAATACGTTCACATATCTTTATTGGCAAATGTAACAACAAATATTTAGGACAAGTAGATACAAAGGTGGCAGAGAAATCAAAATTGAGCTTAATTGCCATGGCTTCAAACATTTACTTACAGTTACAAGAAATAATCGCTCATTGTTATAACAATAGAAGGGAAGAGAACTTCAATATCACTAGGTAAGTTGGCATTCAGGACAGCACAAACACATTTGCAGGCTAAATGGAAGAATTTCATCCCACTCACTACAAGTTATACTGCACTAAAAATTTTAATTTTTACATGCAAAATAACTAGGGATCAGGAAATATTTGACAATATTAGTCTGCCGGGTACATGAGATTGGCTCTACATTGGAAACCAGCAGTAATGTGCTAGAAATTTCAAACCTTACCAGAATAAAATAGTATCAGTGACAACTCAGCTTGGAATCTGTCAGGACCTCACAAGTTTATGCTGAAGACCACTCAAAGGCTCACTGATCTCAGAGACTTTTCATGTTGTTATTTTACTATTTTCAAGAAATATAGCTGGTTACTTTTCAATGTGTTAAGGCATGGAAGGAAAAAAGATTGCCTTATGAAAGGATGGAGTTCCAGAAACAAGTTAAGACTTATAGAGAAAAGCAGCATCTTACACTAAACATAGCAGATATTGTTCATATTCCTAGGATTGGGATCATCTTAATTACCCTGATAAAATTGGCAAAACAACCAAAAGGATTTCTCTCACATTTGCAGGATTAGACCATTCAAAACAAACATTTGGCTGAGATACTGGAATAACTATATCATTTAGTAACGAATGAGATGGAGCCCAAACTCATGAGTCCTGACCTTAACCAACGATATCATAGACAGTAACTATGATATCAACGATATCATGATGCCTTTTCTTGAACCCTCTCAGCCTGCTTGACAGAAAAGCCAAACTTCCACCGAAAGCTCCAAAGGATAAAGCAAGCATTCTCCACTCAGTGTGAACTCATTCAACCTTGGTATGCATTAAACAGCATTGATACAAGGATGCAACAATCCTTAGGAACACATCTACGTTCATGACTCCAGATAACACTACAATGTACTAACATCACTACGACTATTGCGTAACCAATATCAACATAGTTAGCAAAAGAAGAGAAAAAACATATAGTTAGCAAAAAGACATAAATGCTCATGATTTTTTAGCTACACACAAGGAAATAATATACCAATTTCAACATTCATAGGGTCAAATAGATCAGGTCACTTGCTATAAATGATAGTATCACCAATATCCTTGACATGCAACAGATTATCATTCTATGCTTTGTGCCTCTTGTGCTAGTGCTAATTTAAAAACAGCATTTGCAAATTTCATATCTCTATCTACGCGGTTACCATCCCAGTAAACCGTAATAGGGCCTCATTACAGCGTAATGTTGTTACAACTTCCATGATTTCTATAATCAATCAAATACAACCCCCTTGATTGCTAACGTGTCGTTTGGAACACTGGTATGCTCTTATATTTCTAATATTTGTATTTTTCCTGCACAATTTCAAGCCTATTTGTCCATATCAGTAGTTCAGTATGATTGTCCCTAACTCTATAAGACACATATATAAAGATTTAGTCACAGCATGAAAAAGAAATGCCTGAAGACCTTCACCCACATGGTATCATGAAGTCTAACAGAAAACCCCAACTATTTTCTTGTCTTATTACTGAAAACAAATAGGAGACTCAATTAGATGGTAATAGATAGCACAAGAGAAATAACTTTATCAAAATCTATCAAGTTCCATTTCATCAAATGCGCTGCTCCAGGGTTACAAGTTTCCTCTCTGAATCGTACTATTAGCTAGCCCCCCCTCAATGGCAAAATGATTGAACTGCAGGCTCAACCATAACAGCTAACCAAGAGAACCAAAGAAACTCAACATTTTACCACGGCACCACCCCTGACCCATGCCATATATATCATAAACCTATTTTAACTAAGTGATGAGTGTTAGACAGACCACTGGCCTGGGCTGTATATAGACCCGACCCCCTCGTATATGCTTGGGGTATTCATAGTCACTGTACACTTTCTACATGATATCAGAGCGAGTCTAGACATCCCGGCACGCTAGCTTCTTCCTCCGGCGAGCCGACCCTTTCTTCCTCGTCGTCGACATCTTCTTCCCGTCGCCGACTCTCTTCCCGATACTCCCCTCGCTCTCTCATCTCCATTTCTTCTTCTCCCCGTCTCTCCCGCAGTCACCTTTTCTCCGCCCCACCTCCACGCGACCAAGCGACGGTCTCGATCCGCCTCCTCGTCCCTCCTTGCACCCGTCTCCGCTCTTCCTCTTGTTTCGTGCATCTCTCATTCTCTGACGTCGGCACACCTCCGCGCTCGTCATCTCCATCGGCTGGAAACCTCTCTCGGTTCTTGCCCTTTTCGACACGCTCAATGGCTCTCGGACGCGAACCTTCTCCCCTCACGTCCGAGCCAGTCCAACGTGTCCACATGTCCACGGACACGAATCCCTGTCTCCCGGACGCGAACATATTCTCTTCGCGTCCGGCCACTCCCTGCCTTTTTCGCGTCCGCCCCACTCCTTGGCCTCCACGAGTCCACGGACGTGAATCTTCTCTTCACGGACGTGAATCCTCGCACGTCCGTGACCCAACCACTCTCTGACCCACCCACTCTGTCCTCACCTACTCCGCTGCCTACTCCTCATCGGCTGGCCACTCCTCACCTACTCCTCATCGGCCAACCACTCCTTGATCGGCCGATCCGTCCTCTCATCAGCTTCCCCCTCCCATCGGCTTCTCTCTCCCATCGGCTTTTTGCTCCCGTTCTCCCGTCATGGCCACCGAGTCCGCCCTCAGCTCCGGCACTCTCCCAATCGCCTAATCTGCTCCGGCCCTCGATGCCACAGACCACACCTCGGGCACCACCTCGCCGATCTTCTCTCCTCCCTACGCTGCTGTGAACATGAAATCTCACGTTCCTATCTCCCTTGACCTTAACGCCAATTATTCCAAATGGGTTTTCTTCTTCAAATCTCTCTATGGAAAATTCGGCCTCCGGTCCTATATTGATGGCTCCGCTCCACCTCGCCCCGATGATTCTCAATGGGACATCACCGAGTGCTGCGTGCGCAGCTGGCTGCTCGGCTCGGTCGACGACTCTGTCCTCGATCTCGCCATGGACGATACCGACCCCACCGCCCGGGACCTCTGGGTGGCCATCGAGCGGATCTTCCTGTCCAACAAGTAGCCTCGCGCCATCTTCCTCCTCAACGAGTTCCACTCCATGGTACAAGGCGACTCCTCTTTCTTCTCGTACTGTCAGCGCCTTAAAGTCAAGGGTGCTGCTCTCCGGGACGTCGGCTACCCTGACCTGGCGCCTCGTTCCCCGACCTCCCGGCGCCAACATTGTGACCGGTAAGTGGATTTTTAAACACAAATTCCACGCCGATGGCTCCCTTGCCCGTCACAAGGCTCGCTAGATAGTTCGGGGTTTCTTCCAACGACCCGGTGTCGACTACGACGAGATTTTCAGTCCCGTTGTCAAACCCGCCACCATCCGAGTCGTCCTCACCTTGGCTGCCTCTCGCTCCTGGCCGATCCATCAACTAGACGTGAAGAACGCCTTTCTTCATGGCCTCCTGACAGAAACAGTCTACTACCAGCAGCCCCCAGACTTCATCGACCCTTCTCGGCCCGACGACGTCTGTCTCCTTCAATGCTCTCTCTACGGCCTCAAACAAGCCCCTCGTGCCTGGTACCATCGCTTTGCTGCCTATCTTCGGCACATCGGCTTCGTGGCCTCTGCGTCTGATAGTTCCCTGTTCACTTTTCATATCGGCTCCGCCACTGCCTATCTATTTCTCTATGTCGATGACATTGTCCTCACAGCGTCTTCGACATCTCTCCTCGACCAGATCATGGCCCGACTCTACTCTGAGTTCGCCATGACCGATCTTGGTCCTCTCCACCATTTCCTTGGCATCTCCATAACCCGTTCCATCCACGGGCTCTTTCTTTCCTAACGCTAGTACGCCATCGATCTCCTCCAGCGTGCGGGCATGGCCACCCCAGTCGACACTCGAGCTAAACACTCCGCCGCCGATGGCGCCCTCGTTGTCGATCCCTCTTACTATCGGAGTCTTGCCGGGGCTCTCCAATACCTCACACTCACCCGACCCGACCTCACGTACGCTGTCCAGTAAGTGTGCCTCTTCATGCATGCTCCGCGCGAACCTCACCTCGCGCTGCTCAAGCACATCCTACGCTACGTGAAGGGCACCCTCTCTAGCGGGTTGTATCTCAGCTCTAGCCCCATCGACTCCCTCACCACGTACTCCGACGCGGACTGGGCAGGCTGCCCCGACTCTCAACGCTCTACGTCCGGCTACTGCGTCTATCTCGGTGACACTCTCGTATCCTGGTTCTCAAAATGCCAGACTACAGTGTCCCGCTCTAGCGCTAAAGCCGAGTACCGCGCCGTCGCCCACGCCGTCGCCGAGTGCTGCTGGCTTCGCCAGCTTCTCCAGGAGCTCCGTGCACCCCTCTCCACCGCGACCGTCGTCTACTGTGACAATGTCAGTGCCGTCTACATGACCGCCAACCCGGTCCTCACCGACGCACCAAGCACATCGAGATCGATATTAATTTTGTCCGTGACAAGGTTGCATTAGCACAGGTTCGGGTGCTCCATGTACCATCGGCACATCAGTTTGCCGATATAATGACCAAAGGCCTACCCACGCCTTTGTTCACCAATTTTCGGTTCAGTCTCTGCGTCCGTTCCCCTCCCGCTGTGACTGCGGGGGTGTTAGACAGACCACTGGCTTAGACTGTATATGTATATATATAGACCCGACCCTCTCGTATACGCTCGAGGAATTCATAATCACTGTACACTTTCTACAATAAGCAGAAACATTCCACATAACCCAAAACGCAACGAGATGTAGCCAGGAGGAGCTCACAGTCATGAGTAGCAAACTGCCCCGCATTCCCTGACCCCAGTGGGCTAGGCTAACTCACCATACCACGTAGCTATTGGCAATGCAAAAACGGACCTCTAGAAAACTGTTGACGGTAATTTTCCCCAAAAAACTTTCAATTTGTAGACCTTTAGATCTTGTTGAGATTCGTGCGAGAGAGAGAGCGAAAATAAACTGTGGCGAAGGCAAGACGGAGGTCGAACCCGTGGCCTCTTGCACGAAAGAAGATGCGCTAGCTAGCTAGCTAGCGAGCCCCATGCGATTTTATAGTAGTTACGTTATAATTACAATGCTAGCTACCGGACCAGGTCGGCCTGGCCGAACCAAGCTTGCTGGCCGAAATCTCCCCTTTTTCCCCCAGGCCGCCTAACCGGAAAAGGCTGGCCCAGCTAGATCAGCCCAGCAGACAAGTGCGTTTTTAACCCTCGGCTTGGGCGAAGAAGGCCAGGCCAACCGCCTAACCCTTCCCAGCAGAACGGGCTAGCCCGACCTGTCTCTCCCTCCTCTCAGCCCGTTCCCCCTCACCAGCCGAACCGTCTTCCCCTCCTTCGGGCTAGTAGGCCGAGCCAACCCAGGACAGCCCAAGCTGCGCTGCGCCCGCTGGACGACCGGCGCGCCGCCTCGCCGCGCTCACCGGTCCAGGCGGCGTTCCGCCCGCCGTGCCTTGCTGGCTCGCGATCCCCAAGCCGCGCCGAGCAAACCGAGCCGCGCCATCCGCGCCACCCACACCCTCACGTTCGCGTCGCGGCAAAGCATCGCACTTCGCCACAATCGTCGACCCGTCGGTCCAAAGCCCGCGACGACGCTGACCTCAGTTTTCAGACCGCCGGAGAGTCAACGGTTCCCCAGGCCGTCCTCTCTCAGATGCGACCAGACCCCAACCGCCGCTTGCGCTCGCCACGCCTTATGCCCACGACGGTGGCGCCTGCTCCCGCTGCAGCCGCGCCAGTGACCGCACGCGTGTCCGGGGGCCATCATGACGACGACGCGCACGTGCGCCGACGAGACCCGATCTCTCCATCCCCTGCCACCACCATGGCTGCAGCGCATGCCGTCCTCCTCTGCCACCCCCTTCCAGTGTCACCAAGCCCCCCGCGGTGCCTATAGAAGGGGCAAGCCGCCCCGGCCTTCCCCGCCATTTCTTCTCCACGAGCCCATCGACCTCCCCCTTGCGGCTAGCCATTTCTTCAATCACCTGGCAGGTGCGCCGCTCCTCTCTGCCCCGCCTTCGAGCAGCTCTGCTCCGCCATCGACGGCACCCCGCGAGTTCCCTACCGAGACAAGCCCCAAGTTGGAGCGAGGAGGAGGAGACTACAACTACCCCGACAACTCACGGCGCCGCTCGTCCTGCTTCACCTGCGCCGCCACCGGGAACCACCGTTCCTCGCCGTCCGGCTGTATAGAGGCACGCCATTCCACGTTAAGCTTCTTACCGACCCATAGAAGTACTACGCCCCCTCAATTTCGCCGATTAGACACCATAGCCCCGCCGGCTCGAGCTCCGTTGGTCTACCGTTGAGCACGCTCTGGGTATGCCGTCCCGGCGCTATTCCCACCTGGCTATCAGTAGAAATCGATCCTATGAGGTCCATAGTCGCTCCCTCGTTCAATATGTTGGCCGGAGCTCGCCCCCCGCCGCCGGCCTCGCCATCGACCCAAGCCTCGACCACCGCCTCGCCGCCGCGCCCCGCCAAAGTGGCCTCCGCGAGCTCTATGCACCGCCGTCCTACCCCTGTGGGCCCCATCAAAGACCCCTTCCACCACCAGCCTCCGCCGCCGCCTCAACGCCGGTCGCTGCGCTCGCACGAGTTGCCGCCGCTCGGATTCGTTCGCGAGAGACGGCGGGAAGAAGAGAAAGAAAGAAAGAGTGTGACACTCACATGAGGGTCCCACCACACTTTAATTAAAGACTAATGACTTTGGCTTAAGAACTCATTAAATGGTTAGGATTTTAATAACACCTAATGGTTAAGATGGGAAAAAATACTATAGCCTAAAAATTGCAAAACACTACCATGAAACATGGGGAAGGACTTGTTTTACTAACCATGATGAAGATGAAATGTTTATGGCATGCATTAAACAAATGAACAACTATAGAACTAACTTTTGTACCCATGAAAAATGGAAAGAAATAAATAAACATCCTATATAACTTTGATCTCATGAGAACAAATGAAATACCTATGTCCAAGATGTAAATCACATCAAACTAAATAATAAAATCCTATATTAAAATTTGATCACACCCAAGTAATGCCTTAGAAATGTATTTATGCTAAAGTTGATTAATAAAATTGAAATGGTGTTAAAATAGACTTTCTAAAATACTTTATTTTATGAAATGAACACATCGTGTTAAAACTCAAGGAATTTAATTTTTCAAAAGGGTTAGACCCACAAAACCACATGTTACTTAACTAAAATTTTGCTCACGAGTTAACAAATAAAACGCACATACTTAATAAAACTCTAAATAACAAATATAATTACGTATATTAAGTACAAATGTAAATAATTTTCTAAATAACCTTTGGCCCTATGAGACCAAATAGATTATAAATGACTAATAAAATATAGGTTACAATAGTATACTTTATGATGATATGAAAGTAAGTAGACAATGCATTATTTAAAATTGATAAAACAACCATACTCGAGAAATACAACAAAATGAAGATTCATTTTTAATCTTACAATAAAAGTTTGGCTCATTTACAACATAAATACTTCATAATATGGTTATTACCATAGAAATACAAGTCAATATCTAAAATCAATCTTAAACAATAAAACAACCTCACTTGGAAAATACAATCCTCAGGTTGTTTACTTATTTGACTAAGTCAAATAAAGACTTGAAGTTTTTTTTATGCACCCACACATCCTAATCAAGGTGTAAGTCAAAATGGAAATCCACTCTTGAACACATCTAATATGAGAAAGGCACATTTAAAACATGAATACTATGGTTATTAACACACAAGTGCAAGTCATTTAAATGATAAGTGTGATGTACTTAGTGCCTCTTTAAGAAAAGCCTAGGCCATAGCCCTATCTTACTATCTTATACCCTAGCCCACTAGAATCCTTCTAATTATAACGTAAGCTAAACCCTTAGCCTTAACTTAGTTAGCAAAAACCCTATACATTCCATGAGTACGAAAAGAAGAGATTGCAACTGCTTAGTCCTCCCCTAGGCTTAGATTTTGTCTTTGTGTAAATTGATTATTGTATTTAGTTCTTCTCACGTAAGTAGATTATATTGCTACTGTGTGGATCGTCAAGATGCTACCCTAAGGAGGAGAAGGTTTCTTCAAGTTATCACACCTTCCTCCTTTGATCATGTTATACCTATATTGCGAAATGTTTATTTTCAAACAACTTGCATGCTATATTTAAATTGCGTATCTAGTGGTTGATTAAGCCTACCTTAATGTTGATTACCTCTACCTTGATAACCGCGGATATATTAAAGTCCTTAGTCAATTTATTGACTTGCTTATCACATAAAATTGTAACATGATTTGGGAGATAGTCACCAGGGTAGCGGTGATTATCAAAAAGCAGATGGAGACATGTTCTGCCATCATGCAGAACACATGGAAAATTGTTTGCAGAAACCCAAAGCTTAAATTACAATAGAAATGATTTATACTAGGCCAGCTAATGATGGATTCCGACAAAGGCTAGTGTTGACACTAATCATTTAAGGACCAAGTTAGAAATAGGAAACAAACTAAGTATGATTGTATTTTCTCACATGGGTATATAACTAAATGATTAGGGCTAGCAGAAGGGGGCATTACCTTTAGCATTTGTGGTTCTAAACCATAGTAATGTAGGTCATGTGAGAGTGAAACATGACAAAATTCATGTCAGGCGTAAGATCTAACACTAAAATTAGACTAACTGTGCTTAAGACTTCTTTCATTGGTGTCCTTGGAATGCAAAAACTCTCCTCACTTATAGTTTGTAAAGCTAGGTAGATGATAGGGTGCATAGTTTATGTAGTGGGCACCATCACTAGAAGGGACTTGAATGACTAGGTCATAAAAAGTCTTATGTGTTAGGCACGTCACTCGTGACGGTATAGCGTACATCCACTATGGTATGAGTAAACCAATCTAGTTGAATAGCCTTGCTCGTGGTTAAAGGAGTGCAAGGACTTATATTACTCTTGACTAGACTCATAAACTTTTAATTCGACTTAGAAAGTGGTTAGGATTTGGTAAAGGATTAGGGAACTACCTAGGGAAAGGGTTGGTTCCATTGGACTTAATGTGGGTAATTGATACATGAGGGTAAACCAACCTAAGGATGGCCCAAGGAGGTGGACACAACCCTTAGAGAATGGATAAACAATTGAACTTAATGCTGTTTTTAAGTTAAAATGGCTAGGTTATAGGTTGTGAAAATGCTTATGAAAACTAGCTTGGTGCAAAATAACCTTGGCCTTCCTTAAAGCCAATGTGCATCACCATATGTTGTAGTGGTGGCTTGTTTAGTACATTTGTACTCATGGGTGATCAATTTATAATTTTAGCAAAAGAATAAGTTAGAAGAGAAGACAATGCCATGTGTTCACATGCTTAGCAAGATAAACAGAGTGCTAGTCGATACTAGGTCATGGCCCTAGTCAACTGTTTGTAGGCATGTTACTTGGGCCTACCACTAATATAGTTTTCCACTACTATTTATCTAATAGGACATGTCATCACTAGCCTCATCGGAGGTATTAAACTCTTTTAGCCTACTTTCATTTCTATATATGTTTTGTATTAGCTATGTATATGTGTACCAACTACTGATCTAGGGTTTGTTATAGGAAAACACATAAGGTTTTCGGTTTCCAAAACTGTGGGCTGATAGGCTAGTATCAAAGCATTGGTTGACTATTGATCGAAACCTTAGTTAGAATGACCGCTCGATTAAGGAAATGAAGTTTTACAAATTGGTCTTTGAGTTAAAAAGGATTTGTGAACCATTCACCTATCTTGAAAAATCATTTTCTATCATCCCATCTAAAGACTATGGCAACGTTACCCCTCCTCGATGATTACAAACCTCCTCTACATTTCAACACTAATGAAAGAAGATTAAGGATGGGAGTAATTCGTTTTATTAAGGTCGCTCTAGGATTGTAATGGTTCTTTATAGAAATCCTTTCCTTTATGAGTAGACAAACTACATCATGTTAAGAAAAACCATCATCAGATTGTGACTCCAAACAAGATTGGTGTTAGTGAACTAGCCTATACATTTGGATGCTAGTATAGGCTAGTTCAATAACACCAACCTTATATAGAACCCTGAGATTTCTCTCACCAACCTCAAAGACCTTAATCTAGATCCCTGACAAGTGCAACCAAACGGGCAGACACCATCCATTCCACCTAGGAATTAAGCACAAATATGGATTTCCAGAAGTGCTAACAACAAAGAGATGAAAAGTTACCAAGTTGGTAGACAAACTAACCAAGAGAGCTCGGTAATTTTGGACCAAGATTGAATAATAAGGCTCCATCATTTTAAGGGGGAGTAGATCCTATGGATAAAACACTTAAGGCCAACTGGAATCTAGTATAATGAATAATTCATAAGAGGTGGAATTAGCATGAAATCCCTATCTTGCTATCCAAACTTAGCAACATAAGTGCCCCCACTATGAATATCTCCCACTAATAAAGGGATGCTTACCATTGCTAATGTTGTTGTTAATGAGATTAATAAGGAAATGGATTGAGAAGTAATATGTAGACAAGAAGAGAAAGGTTAAATAAATTGAAGGGAAGGATAACACATAGTAACATATCACAACCAGCAGTGAAGAGTGATAGAAGATCCTAACTTAACATCTTTGTTCTAAGCCTTAGTACAATTTATCCTTCCAACCCTAGTTTTTTGCCACTAACTACTAACAAGGAGAACATCAATCAAAAGGACAAGATGGTGAACCTAGAGAAGGCAACAAGAAGTGAAGGTACACATAGCTCCAATGAAGACAGCCCAAGACCAACCTTGTGATATGCTCAAAGGATGGTTTACCGGCAGAGACTTCAAATGAGGAAGTTGTATTATCAAGAATCACCCTACAGGAATAGAGAATACATGCTTCCGTTGTGGAGAGATGGGTCATCTAGCCAACATGTGTCCCAAAGAAGAAGGAAGTAAAGGGCTTAGAGCATGCTAGAGAAAAGAAATATCACCCACTGTTGAAGTCTCATAAGATGAAGTAGTGAAACAATGTACCTTACCTTTTCATAATCCATATGAACATTACGAGGATGATGTCCCAATTCATCTTGTTGAGAACATAGAAGGGAAGTGGAATGCTTGCTCTATTCGTGGAGAAAAATGCCACCTTGCTAAACTATGCCCCCAACACCCTCGTAGGACATAAGCAGCCTATGATGGAGAAGGACATGCTAGCACCAAATCCCCAAAATTAGATGCACCACAAGCCCAACCAATGATTATAAATCCAGTAGTATACATTTCAGATAAACAAGATAAACAAAGCATAGGCAACATATCAATGAGAACCTGACCAAGTGTTCCAGTGCTTGGTAACACTTGGAATAAAGTTCATAACCCATCTAGATATCCAACAAGGACAGATGTCACCTGCTTTGGCTATGGATATTGGGGGCATATCGTCCGCCATTGTCCTATCCAAAACATAGGGAATGGGTTATTTCCAACACCAAGAATAAGGTCATTTTATCCAAACTTTGCCAATCAACCATTTCCTAAGCATGTGGTGGTTGGAAGGCCTCATTGGAGCAGGGGCCAAAAGAAAAAGTCAACTTCACCTCTTCAACATCTAGGATTG
The DNA here is from genome assembly GCA_030770085.1 of Oryza coarctata. Classification (NCBI taxonomy): domain Eukaryota; kingdom Viridiplantae; phylum Streptophyta; class Magnoliopsida; order Poales; family Poaceae; genus Oryza; species Oryza coarctata. The sequence continues at coordinate 17,666,555 of CM061466.1, forward strand.
AAGACCGCCCACCAGAGGATTGACCAATGATAGAGGTTACCTACTCTCTGTGTGAAGGAACCGACCCAAGGGATAACAACTAAGCTGTCTACTAAATAAGGTGGTGATGGATCCACATTTGGCTCTTGGTATAAGCCTACCAAGCCATATCCAGCAGCTCTAATAAACCTAGTACCTCTAGCTCTAATTAAGATTGGATGGTTATATCTTTCGCTTAAATAGCACCCCAACTCCAAGTTAGACCAACTAAGTCATTACAAGTGTGTAACTCTACTCTAATCCCGAGGATGAGATTTGTTTAAGGGGTAGGTTGTAACACCCTAAAAATCTAGTAAAGAAAAATCAATAAAATTTTGAATTTTTTAAAACTTTTGCATCAAGCTATATGATCTGTTGCTTGAGTTGTGTGGGAATCTACTTTAAAACAAAACAATGAATATAAAAGGGACAAGCCATCCTAGACTTCTGTTCGTGCTGAGGCATGGCGGACGTGGCAAGAACACGCTGGATCGCCTGGGAGGTCTGCTTAGCTCCAATGCAGGCCGATCGGCTTTTTCTGCGTGGCTTGAGGTGCACGCGCCAGGGCCGTGGGGTTCGATCGGCTCCGGCGCGTCCGTACGGGTGCGGACGTGCTAGTCAATTTGACCCTGCAATTGATAAGGAAGTGAGACGAGCGGGTCCGATACATACGCTCGCTATCGGCTGGCTGTCGATAGGATCGGGATGCTCTTCGATCGGCTGGGGAGCCAATGTGGACAGGTGTCGATGAGGGATCGACCGTAGAGCCAATGGAAGAACCAGGATGTACTCAGGAGATAGCTAGGCGCATAGGATCCCTCCGGATAGCCGAACAGTGATTCATCGGCTAGAAAAACCGATAAAGGCACATGCGGCCTAGGCAAGGAATAGTATAAGAAGGCACGGGCTGCAAAGCCCATGCCACTCCGGATATAACAGCATGAGACCCGTCGCCCACCGTGACAGTGCCATCAACACCGAACCTCAAAGATCGGACCTAACCGAGATAGTATGAGGCAGGGGCCAGCGGCGATGATACGGAGGACACCGGACCGGCTATGCCGTAGCAAGGATAGGAACGAACCCATCGGTTAGCTGAGCCGATGAGGGGACACCTCTCTGAAGGCGGGTGCGTCTCGGCTGGAAGACCAATACGCTCGGCGTTACGCATCAAGGGACACCTCTAAAGGCTGATGTGGATCGGTCAAGGGGCCGATGCGCTGGGCGTGAAGCTCAGAGCATGGATAACTCATCGGCTAGCGCTCCAATGATACACCGTGCAGAAGACTATAGGCCTGAAGCTCGATCTACCATTGACAGCCCCGTAGGTCGAACCTAACCGATGCAGCACGAGATTGATGACGGCAGAGGGAGCTTAACAGGCCGATAGGTCCAGCACAGACGTGATGCGATACGTCTGATCGGCCTAAGAGGTCAGACCTAACCGATGCAGCCGCAGACAGAGCAGGACATATCGGGATGGTGGCAGGACTTACCCCTTCACCAGAGATTGGACTTAACCGATGCAGCCCCGCGTCGAGAGCCAAAACCTACCGGTAAAACCTAGATGAACTAGGGTGGCGATGCGCCGAGATTGTATATTGTTCCAGGGATATATTACATGTTCCCAGGGGGTCTATAGTTATACCCTGGATTTACAGACAGAGATCGACACATCTACGATCATCAAACATTATTTCCTAATAAGAACAAAGGAAAATATTCCTGAAGAAGTTAACTAACTAGCTAAACCTTCCTAATTAAGTAAGGTCACATTTTACAAACACAGACATCCTGCCATGGAGTCCACGGCTCTTCCGCAAACCCGGTTCCATCTGAATGATCTTCCAATTTGAAACCAAGTCTTCCTTCGCTGCAACCTGATCGGCTTCTCCACTGTAGCAATCGGACCTTTTTTTACTCAAGTTGATCCTTTTCCTTCCTTTCCTCGGGCTTCTCGGACCTGATCCCGATTGGACAATCCCCTGTCTTAAAGCCGATCCAATCTTCTACTAATCTGATCGGCTTTTCTACAGTTCCGATCGGTTTTGTCTCAGTATCTCCATCGGCCGATGACTGCATTAAACTCTCCATCGGACCTCTCAGCCGATCGAGTTTAGCACCATCGGATCGTCCAGATTTTGGCGTTAACAACTTCCTCGACATTTCCTCGCCACGAGCAACTCACCATCGACCTCCTCCTTTCGGCTAACCATTTCTTCAAACACCTAGGATGTGCCCTGCTCCTCTCTATCCCACCTCCGAGCAGCTCTACTCCACCATCAATGGCACCTCATGAGCCTCCCACTGAGCTGAGCCCCAAGTTCGAGTGATGAAGAGGAGGCCACGACTACCCCAATGATTCTCGGTGCGACTCATCTGCCTTGCTTTACTTGCGCTCTTCTGCCTTGAGCTTCTCACTGACCCATAGAAGCACTAAGCCACCCTCAATTTCATCGATTAGTCATCATAGCCACACTTGTCGAAGCTCCTTTGGTCTACTAGTGAGCTCACTATGGGTTTGTTGTCCTAGCACTGCTCCATAGTCGCTCCCTCGTTCGACAGGTTGGCTAGAGCTCACCCTCACCACTGGCCTCGCTATCGACCCGAGCCCCCCACCGCCTCACTGTTGTGCCTGGCCAAAGTGGCTTTTGTGCACGCAATGCAACTGCCGTCATACCACCATAGGCTCTACTCGAAGATCCCCTCCACCACCAGCCACCGCTGATGGCGATCAAGTCATGGCAGGTTTACATATAAACAATCATGATCAAGGAAGCAAGTTATGTACCAGTTCTCAGCTTAAAGAACTAGGCCCAAGTCATATTTACAATGAATTTACGAAACAGCAGCTCTCTGGACAGATTCGTACTGGGCCAGTATTTTGGGCATAACACTCTCATAAAGGCTCGGATTTGGGTGATTTAAATTTCTGTGATCAGATAATGAAATGGACTATCTTTTTTATGTTTTGAGTTTCTCCAGATTCCAGAGTCTTCTTGGTCAAAACCTCGTGTCAAGTGAGCGTGGTTACTGAGGAGCCAGCCAGCATTTAGTTTCTTGGAACTTGTCTTTTGAGTCTTTCTATGTTATTTGGGAATTAGCAGTAGTAGTTAATGTTGTTTTTATTGTGTTTTGATATTTGCAAAAATAGTTAAGGAGTTATTAATTAGTAGGAAGTTTCTAGAGTTGAGTTGTATGGCTATATAAAGCCTAATTTCTGAATGTAAACTCACTTGTTTAATTATTATGAAAAAGTTTATCTTGAGTTGAGTTTATCTCCTCTTTTATCCTGCTGTGAGTTGAGAGTATCCTCCAGTTGTGATTTTATAGTTGAACGTGTGCGTGTCCTTGGACGATTCATAGCTCGAACGCTATCAGTTGGTATCAGAGCAGCAGGCGAAGGATGGTGCGACGTAGTGCTCGTGTCAATCCTCCTGAAGGCAACCAGCAAGCCGATCGAGATATTGAGTTGAACGAGTTGAGGCAGCATGTGCAACAACTCCAAGAGTGTCTAGCGCGCGTGGAGGCCGCTGGGAACAACCGCGATGATTCCTATCGTGGCTCAGATGGCGAAACTTATGGTGACGATGATGCCGAGTTCAACCCCTTCCACGACAACCACACCTTGGTGTCCAGTGATGAAGAGGCTCTCCATCAAAATCACACCCGAAGGAACCAGCAATTTCGACGGGCTTTTGATCTAAAAGCGGATATTCCTGTGTACGAAGGGCGCATACAACCCGATGAGTTCATAGATTGGCTCAATACGGTTGAACGTGTCTTTGAATACCAAGATGTCCCTGAGGAAGAGAAGGTGAAGATTGTTGCCATCAAATTAAAGAAGCATGCATCTATTTGGTGGGAGCAGTTGAAGATGAAGCGAGCCCGTGAGGGTAAGCAAAAAATCAGAACATGGGAAAAGATGGTGAAAGAGTTACGAAAGAAGTTTCTGCCGAAAGGGTACTTGCAAGAGGCCTTTTTTCAACTTCATGGCTTTGTTCAAGGTGATAAAACTGTGGCAGATTACACTGAAGAACTTGATCACCTCATGTTAAAATGTGGCGTTGTTGAGCCCGAAGAACAAACCATTGCACGATATCTTCGTGGCCTTCGCAAGGAGATTCATGATGTGGTAACTTTACAGCCCTTTATCTCTTATCATGATGTGTTTAAACTTGCCACAAAAGTTGAGAAGCAACTCAAGGAGAAAGAAGTCAGAAAAACAGCGAGCTTTGGTGGTAGCCGAGTTCTCAATCGAGGCCATCCAACAAGTCATGGGAGCAGTACGCAATCAGCCAAACCAACATCAAGTGCAGTGGCCAAATTTTCAGCAAAAACCGCAACCGCAGGACCCTCTAAACCAGCCCCTAAAGCTGTTCAATGCTATCGGTGCAAAGGGTACGGTCACATCATGTCCGAGTGCCCAAACCAGCGGGTATTTACCATTATTGAAGAACCCCTAGAAGAGGAGCAAACAGATTTTGATTCTCCACCCGTGTTTGATGAGGCAGCAGATGAGGAGGATGTCATTTATGGAGATACGGGTGAGATGTTGGTGATTAGGCGTGTGCTGAATTCCAGTCCCGTTCAAGATGATGTGTGGCTCCGTAACAATATCTTCCATACACGATGCGCCTCTCATGGGAAGGTATGCGATGTTATCATTGATAGCGGGAGTTGTGAGAATGTTGTTTCTGAAATTATGGTACAAAAGTTGCCGCTTAAAACTGAAAAGCACCCAAAACCGTACAAACTCTCTTGGTTGGAAAAGGGTAAATGTGTGCAAGTTGACCAACGTTGTTTGGTTAATTTTTCTATTGGTGAGAAGTACCGAGATGAGGTATGGTGTGATGTAGTTCCTATGGATGCTTGTCATTTACTTTTGGGGAGACCTTGGCAGTTTGATAGAAAGGTACACCATGATGGTTTTAAAAACACTTATTCTTTTGAGCTGAATGGTGCTAAGATTACTTTGGGTCCTTCTAGAATGGAAATGAAATCTAAACCAGCCCTCAAGGATAGCAATTTCATTCTCTCAAAATCTGAATTTACTGAAATTTTTGAAGAATCCCAAATAGCCTTTGCATTGGTGGTGAAAGAAGTTAAGGGTGACAGAAGTCCTCTAATACCCGGACCAGTGGTACCTTTACTTGAACAATTTCAGAACCTTGTTCCAGATGAAATTCCAGCAGGTTTACCTCCAATGAGGAGTGTGCAACACTGCATAGATTTTGTTCCTGGTGCAATTTTGCCAAACAAAGCAGCATACCGAATGAACCCAACAGAAAATGCCGAGTTGCAGCGGCAAGTAGATGAGTTGATGAGAAAGGGTTTGGTGCGTGAAAGCATGAGTCCTTGTGCAGTTCCAGCCTTGCTTGTGCCAAAGAAAGATGGTTCTTTTCGCATGTGTGTGGATAGTAGAGCGGTCAACAAGATTACTATCAAGTATCGCTTCCCTATTCCTCGTCTAGATGACATGCTAGATCAGCTCCATGGTGCTAGTGTGTTTTCAAAGATTGATCTTAGAAGTGGGTACCATCAGATTCGTATGAGGCCTGGTGATGAATGGAAGACAGCATTTAAGACCCGTGATGGATTGTTTGAGTGGTTGGTGATGCCATTCGGACTCTCTAATGCTCCTAGTACTTTTATGAGACTAATGAATTTGGTGTTTAAGTCTTTTATTGGCAGATTTGTGGTGGTCTATTTTGATGACATACTCGTGTATAGCACGGGTAAAGAAGAGCATTTGGAGCACCTTCACCAAGTCTTTGAAGTGCTAGCTGAACAGAAACTCTACATCAACCTCAAGAAGTGCGAGTTCCTAACCAGCAACTTGGTGTTTTTAGGCTATGTGGTTTCAGCTGAAGGTATTCATGTTGATCCTTCTAAGGTGGATGCAATTGTTTCATGGCCAACACCAGCCAACATTCATGATGTGAGAAGTTTTCATGGACTGGCCTCATTCTATCGCCGGTTCATTCGAGATTTTAGCACTCTTGTCTCTCCAATCACCGAGTGTTTGAAAGGAGGAGTATTCAAATGGACGAAGGAAGCTGAAAAGAACTTTCAGCTCATCAAGGAGAAGATGACAGCAGCCCCAATTCTTGCTTTGCCCAACTTTGAGAATATTTTTGAGCTTGAATGTGATGCATCTGGTGTAGGCATTGGTGCGGTTCTCAATCAAGAGGGTCGACCTATTGCCTTCTTTAGTGAAAAGCTTTCAGATTCACGTAAGAACTACACTACATATGACAAAGAGTTCTATGTAATTGTACGAGCTCTTGGGCATTGGAGACACTACCTCATTTCCAAGGAGTTCATTCTCTACTCCGACCATGAGGCGCTGAAGTTCATAAATGGGCAGCACAAGCTCAAACCGAGACATGCAAGGTGGGTGGAATTTTTACAAGGCTACACATTCCACATCAAGCATAAAAGTGGTGCTTCAAATCAGGTGGCAGATGCTTTAAGTAGGAGGCATTCTTTGCTGTCCACAATGAAGGTAAATGTTCTTGGGTTTGAAGTGATCAAGGAGTTGTATTCTGATGATGAGTTCTTTGGCACGATAAAAGCTGAATGTGCAAAAGGTCCATATAAAGAATTTATGGTGAATGATGGATATATTTTCTATGGCAACCGTTTGTGCGTACCGAATTGTTCTTTGAGGTGGCAGATCATTAAAGAGGTTCATGATGGTGGGTTAAGTGGTCATTTTGGACGAGATAAAACTAGTGCATTACTCCAAGACCGTTTCTATTGGCCTAAAATGATGAAGGATGTGAACCATTACATTTTGAGATGTAGAACTTGCCATCTAGCAAAAACAAAGTCTCAAAATTCTGGACTTTACACTCCCCTTCCTGTTCCTAATGCACCGTGGGAAGATGTGAGCATGGACTTTGTGATGGGACTGCCCCGAACTCAACGCAGCAAAGATTCAATCATGGTGGTGGTTGATCGGTTCTCTAAAATGGCACACTTTGTTCCTTGTGCAAAAACGATGGATGCCACTAACATAGCTGATCTTTATTTCAAGGAGATAGTGAAGTTGCATGGCATTCCAAATACCATAACATCTGACAGAGACCCGAAGTTTGTTGGGCATTTTTGGAGAACACTTTGGCGTAAGATGGGTACAAAGCTGCAGTTTAGTTCAGCCTATCATCCTCAAACCGATGGCCAAACTGAAATTGTGAATCGGAGTTTGGGCAATCTGTTGAGAAGCTTGGTGGGTGATAACATACGCCAATGGGACCTTGTTCTACCTCAAGCTGAATTCGCTTACAACAGGTCCAGCAGCAAGACGACAAGTAAAAGCCCTTTTGAAGTGGTGTATGGATGCAATCCGAAGACTCCTCTTGATCTTGTGTCATTGCCAATCAGCCATAGCTATAGTGGAGATGCAGATGAGCGTGCTAAAGCAATCAAGGGCTTGCATGAACAAGTCAGCAAGAGGATTGAGAAGCAAAATCAGAAGTATGAAAGACAAGCTAACAAGCACCGAAGGGCTGTGATTTTCAAAGAAGGTGATCTTGTGTGGGTGCATTTGAGCAAGGAGAGATTTCCACCTGGGCGCAATGCAAAGCTCAAGCACCGTGGTGATGGACCATTTAAAATCTTGCAGCGCATAGGTGACAATGCTTACAAGGTGGAGCTTCCCGGAGATTATGGTGTTTCATCCACATTCAATGTGAAGGATCTTTCTCCATATCATGGCGAAAATGAGCCAAACTCGTGGGCGAGTTCTTTTCAACCGGGGGAGAATGATGGCGATCAAGTCATGGCAGGTTTACATATAAACAATCATGATCAAGGAAGCAAGTTATGGACCAGTTCTCAGCTTAAAGAACCAGGCCCAAGTCATATTTACAATTAATTTACGAAACAGCAGCTCTCTGGACAGATTCGTACTGGACCAGTATTTTGGGCATAACTCTCTCATAAAGGCTCGGATTTGGGTGATTTAAATTTCTGTGATCAGATAATGAAATGGACTATCTTTTTTATGTTTTGAGTTTCTCCAGATTCCAGAGTCTTCTTGGTCAAAACCTCGTGTCAAGTGAGCGTGGTTACTGAGGAGCCAGCCAGCATTTAGTTTCTTGGAACTTGTCTTTTGAGTCTTTCTATGTTATTTGGGAATTAGCAGTAGTAGTTAATGTTGTTTTTATTGTGTTTTGATATTTGCAAAAATAGTTAAGTAGTTATTAATTAGTAGGAAGTTTCTAGAGTTGAGTTGTATGGCTATATAAAGCCTAATTTCTGAATGTAAACTCACTTGTTGAATTATTATGAAAAAGTTTATCTTGAGTTGAGTTTATCTCCTCTTTTATCCTGCTGTGAGTTGAGAGTATCCTCCAGTTGTGATTTTATAGTTGAACGTGTGCGTGTCCTTGGACGATTCATAGCTCGAACGCTATCAACCGCCACTGCCTCAACACCGATCGCTAAGCTCGCACGAGATGCCACTTGTCAGCTTCGTTCGTGAGAGGGACAGTGGGAGGAAGAAATGGAAGAAATAAAGAGTGTGACACTATCATGCGTGTCCTACCTCACTTTATTTAAATACTAATGACTTTGGCTTAAGAACAAATTAAATGGTTAAGATGCTAATAACCCCCATGAGCCCTTCAGCTTAAGGAAATCTAACTAAAAATGATTAAGGTATAGTTCACCGACATGTGGGCCCAATGCTACTATTGAGGGTCGACATGACTAGCTCAACTTTGACCGAGGCCCGACTTGTCAGTTGAAGAATTGTTTCCTTTAAGAAAAATAATTCAAATGGAAATAAAAACTAGTGGGCCCACCTGTCATTGACTAAGTCTTGTTCTTTAAGGAGATAATCCTAAAAATAAATTATGATGACCTAACTATTTATTTCAATACAGAGAAATCCAAATTTAACTTTGAAAATCCATACTAATTCAAATGAGCTCTAAATTAAGTAAAACCTGTCTCTATAATTTTGTAAATTTATGCTCAACTTCCAAGTAATGGGAATGAAGACTATAACCTAAAAGTTGCAAAACACTACCATGAAACATAGGGAAAAACTTGTTTTGCGAATTATGATGAAGATAAATTGTTTTAAAGCAAATATTAAACAAATGAACAATAGAACTAATTTGTGCACCAATGTAAAACAAAAAAGAATAAGTAAAGAACATATATAAACTTTGTCTCAAGGGGACAAATGAAATACCTATGTCCAAGTTGTCAATCACATCAAACTAAATGATGAAATCCTATATTAAAATTTGATCACACTCAAGTAATGACCCATAAATGTGTTTATGTTAAAGTTGATTAAAGAAATTGAAATGAGGATGAAATAGAGTTTCTAAACTACTTTCTTTTACCAAATGAACACACCATGTTAAAACTCCATGAATTTAATTTCCAAACAAGGGTTACACCCACGAGATCACAAGGTTACTTAACTAAAATTCTGCTCATAAGTTAACAAATAAAATACACATACCTAATAAAATTCTAAATAACTAATATAATCACGTATATCAAAAATTTCTAAATAACCTTTGGCACCCGTGAGGCCAAATAGATTATAAATCCCTAAAAAAATAGGTGTCCAATACAATTGTATATCATATACCTGTAGGTAAGTAGACAAGTCATTATTTAAAATTGATAAAACAATCCTACTCGAAAAATACACCCATCAATCTATGGAAGAAATCAAATTAAATCCTAAACCAAGATGTACAACAAAATGAAGATTCATTTTTGAACCTAACAGATAGAAGTTTGGCTCATTTACAACTTGAATACTTAATAATATGGTACCATATAAATACAAGTCAATATCTAAAATCAATCTTAAACAATAAAACAACCTCACCTAGAAAATACAACCTTAGGTTGTTTGCTTGTTTGACTAAATCAAATAAAGACTTGAAGTTTGTTCCTTTGCACCCACACATCCTAATCAATGTGTAAGTCAAAATGGAAATCCACTTTTGAACCCATCTAATAAGAGAAAGGCATTAGAACTTGAATACATAACAATATTATTGTTACATACATGTATGTGCAAATCATTTAAATGACATGTCACTAAATTACTATGACATACTAGCGCCTCTTTAAGAAAAGCCTCGGCCGTGCCCCTACCCTAGTTTCTCATATGCTAGCCCACTAGAATCCTTCTAGTTATAATAGAAGCCAAACCATTAGCCTTGGCATAGTTAGCAAAAACCCTATACATTCCGTGAGTACGGGAAAAAGAGACCACAACCGATTTGTTATATTTTGTTTTTGTGTAAATTGATCATTGTATTTAGTTCTTCTCACATAAGTAGATTATATAGCTATCGTCAGGATCATCAAGATACTACCCTGAGGAGGAGAAGGTTTCTTTTAAGTGCAAGTCAAGTTTATATCGACCTGAGCAAGGCAAGTCACCGCGCCTTCCTCCTCTGATCATGTTGTTTCTATGTTGCGAAATGTTTGTTTTCAAATAAATTGCATGCTATAAACTAATTTATTAGAATAGTCGTGCTTATGGTTAAAGGAGCATCTGGACTTATAGTACTCATGAACTTTTAATTTGACTTAGGAGGTAGTTAGGATTTGGGAAAGGATAAGGGAACTACCTAGGAAAAGGAAAAGGGTAGGGGTAGGTTCTATTGGAGTTACTGTGGGTAATTGACACTTGAGGGTAAGTTGACCCATGGATGGCTTGGGTAGCTAGACATAACTCTCAGAGAATGAATAAAGAATTTAACTTAACACTATTTTTAGTTGAAATGGCTAGGTTGTAGGTTTGTAAATTTTTTATGAAAATTAGTTTTTTACAAAAATAACCTTGGTCTTCCTTGAACCTGTGTGTATCATCACATGTTGTAGTGGTGGCTTGCTGAGTACATTTGCACTCAAGGTTGCTCAATTTACAATTTTAGCAGAAGAATAGGTTAGAAGAGAAGACATTGGTGTGTGTTCATATGCTTAGTAGGATGAACGGAGTGCCAGTTGATACTAGGTTGTGGTCTGAGTAAATTGCTTGTAGGCATATTGCTTGAGCCTACCAATAATTTGTTTTTTTTGCTATTGTTTATCTTGTATGACATGGTCTTGTTAGCCTCATTAAAGTATTAAACTCTTTTAGCCTACTTTCATTTAGATATATGTTTTGTACTGTCTATGTATGTGTAACGTACCCAAATTTATAATTACAAAATTTGACTTAATAAAATATTAAAAATGCTTTTCAAAGGTAATGTCTTGAATTTATTCCACTTAAAATCAAAACAAGGTCTAACTAGCTAGTGCCTACTCGAAAATAGGTGTAAACTAAAACAAACTTTTTCACTTTGTAAAATAAAAATATTCTTTATATTTATACCAAGGAATCTTTAGAAGGTTTTAGTAAAATGAGATTAACCAAACAAATGTACTGGCAGAATCAATATCCTATATCCAAACTCAATGCATGTAGGGAAAGGTTTATAAAGTTCTTCAACCAAAAATATTTCAAAAGTTGATACACTAATTAGGAACTTAGCAAGTTTAAACATAAAGTTTAGCAACTTAAATATAATTTCTAGGTCAACCCTTTTGTCAATTCAAAATTTTATACTAAAACTCGGTCTAGAAAATTCCTATCGACTCTATGTCAATAAACCACAAAAGGTTAAAATGTGAAAACCTATCCAAAATTGTTTCATGGTTTCATGAATTGGATGACAAAACCTTTTAGACTCATGTGTCAAGTTGGTAGTTTACAACTCAATTCATTTCCACTCCAAACAAAAATATAAATACCTTTTCAAAAATTTAAACTCACTATAGCAGATGAGAATGAACCTTACAATTCTGGAATATGTTATGGATTGCAATGTCATGATTGCATTTGTGTGACTTTAGTATTTTGGTATATTTTTGTATTTTTCATGCATTTACATAATAGGTTTCATATGCATTAACATGCTAAGGGAAAATACTGAAAATAAATGGTGCAAGACACAATCTTGGAAATATTCTCATAAATACTACACAGCACAATTGGCCTGTGGTAATTTTTTTGTTTGATTTTTTCACTTCACTTAATGACTCAATAAAATCATTCAAATTAGCACTGAACTAATTCAGTTTTGGGACTTGGTTTCTAGAAGCAGAGAATAAACATAACATAATACCAACTTTGCAAATCCACCATAACTAAACCATAACTCATTTTTGAATGCATGTTGGCTAGAATGTTAACCAAGATGTACTTTAATCACCCGGCTTGACCTATTTTAATTCACAAAGAAACCACATGAAATGACAATCACAAAACCCCTAAGCAAAAATTAGACTGCTGTCAACAGTACCATACAGCCTCTTTTCTAGTGTTACCACAATAAATCCATACAACTTTTGGATATGCAACCTTGTCCAACTTGAAGACCACACTTTGCTCTACCACATACAACCTGTCCCCACAAGAAAATCACAGAAAATCATGGAGAAATCAAGTTTCCAAAACAACCCATGCCCACAATTTCATCTTCCTAGAGTCCCTCTCACTGCCAATGGGCCCCATAGCCTGCTAGGCCCACTTAGCAGCCTCACAACCTCTCACTCCACTTCAGCCAGCCTAGGAATGTGAGAGGGAGAGAGAGCACGCCCTGGAAGCTGTGACACATTCTCCCTATGTGTCTCTCATCCTCTACCCTTGTCTCATCTACTATAGCTTTACTCTTCCTTCCTCCTTACTTACAAGCTAGCTAAACTAAGGAAGATCACTCCATCCATTCTCCTCCTCTATGTCTCTGTCGATGGCCATGAAGACAATGATAACCATATTTGCGATGAGCTGTGGTCATTTCTTCTTCTCTCATGTTCCATAAACCCCTATCCATGCTTGTTCCACCATCCTGATCGTGTTCCATTTTGTGCACGTAGATGCTGGGAATGTGGCCTCGTCACCATTGCAGCATCTCCATCATGTAAGGCACCATGGACCAGATCTGGCTGAGCTTCCTTGACATCATCACCACGTTGAGGTCTTCCCAAGACCCCCATATCAATCACAACCGAAGATGCACCATGCTTGGAGATCTGCCATCTTCTTTCCCATCTCCAGTCACATGGCTTCATCCTCGATTCCTCTTTCTCTAGTGAGCCCTATGTCAATTCATCAAGCATGCACCCTCCTTAGGACCTTTAGAACCTCATGCATTCTTCTTCTCAGTAGCCCACTGGCCGAAGCTCACCGCTGCCATCATCTTGAGATTTGTGCGTCGTCGGACCAATGTAGCAGCAATCATTGCCGTCCAAGCCTCTCCATGCCTCACTTGAAGATTGGTAAGCACCTTAGACACCCTAAGGTACACAATGCATGCCATGCTGTAGCTAGATTTGAGTTGTAGCCCAACATGCATCGACGTTCGACCACCTCCACCTTTGCACTCATCACGTGCATCAATTTTGACAACCTCATTATCACGAAGACCACAGATAAGTTTGCACGACTATGGGATACACTTTTCCTTCTAGCTACACCACTCGAAAAGCTGGCATTCATCACTGGTGTCGGCAAGAAGAGTGTCAACTGCCATCGAGCCCTGCTTCCCGGCCTCTGTCTCTATGATAGATGGGGGAATTTAATTATTTGCCACTAGTAGGTTTGGCACTTATCCAAATGCCTCTCTTAATTTTGTGCTTAATAAATTGCCACCAGAGAGAGTTGATTTCTTAACTATTTTCCACTTTCGTCTATGTGGCATGTTAGTGTTGAAAGCTGCATGGACCCTACCCGTCAGCCCCTCCCCTCTCCTTCATCTCCTCCTTCGGCCGTCGTAGGCACATTGCTGCACCATTGCAGTTGCGCTGCCGTTGCGATTGCGAGGAGTATAGCGAGGAGGAGGTGAATGAGGAGTGGCAATGGGGGAGGATGTAGCGGGAGGACGAGGAGAAGCAACAAGAGTGAGGCCGAGAAGAGAAAGAGCGATGGAAGCGAAGGAGGCTGAGTGGAGCAAGGCTAGGTAGTGGAGCGGTGGGAGAAGAGGAAGTCGGGCAGAGGGGGAGTGATGGGAGTGGTAGTGGCTGGACAGAGGAAGAACGATGGGAGTTCACCTCACAGAGAAAAAGCGGTAGGAACGGAGGAGGCCTAGTAGAGGAGGAGAGGTGGTAGTTCAACTTGCGGTGCTGACAATGATGATGCTGGATGTCGGTGAATTGAGAACTTGAGCTCAAGGAGGGGATGGAGGAGGAGCAGGAGAAGGAGGTGGTGGTGGTAGAGTTGGAGGACGATGACAAGGAGGTGGAGGAGAAGGAGGAGGGGGAGAAGGAGAGGAGAGAGCACTCACAATAGTGGTGACAGGGAAGGAGGAAGTGTTGTGTAGTGGCTGCGACAGCCAGAGGCTATGGAAAGGGGCGGAGCTGATGGGTAGAGTCCACTCTTCTTTTCATGTTGGCTTGCTATGTAAGCAAAAGTGGCAAATAGTTAAAAAATCACATCTCTAGTGGCAATTTATAAAGCGTAAAAACAAGAGGGACATTTAGATAAGTGGCAAACCTACTAGTGGCAAATAGTTAAATTCCCCATATCAAGTTGTTCTAGGGTAATTAGGTCCTGAGGACCACACTTAGTAATAAATTTAAACATTAAGGACTAATTAACAATATTTGCGACTAGAACCAAATTGTAATAACTAAAACAAGCGCTCGTTATAGAAATGGTTTAGAACACGTGCAGGGATCTCGGGTTCTATTCCAGGTACTGGGGGGCCTTTTTGAAAGATGCTGGTGATCGACATGTGGACCCATGTAATTTAGAATCTGTAAAATAAAGAAAATGGTTTAAATAATTTTATGTTAAACTAAAAATTTCTATGAATAAAAGTCTGAAACTTTAAGTATGATATATGCCCCTAAGGTTTTGTTTAGTAAAAGAATTAATATAATGTAAACCATAATTGCAAAATTCATAGAAATTACATGCTAGCTCCGGTTGAGTTCAACTAAAATTATTTATATCCAAAAAATTATGCTCTGAAAATCCGGCACTTTCTGTACACAAAAGTCTCTAAAATTTTGTGTAGTAAATAATTAGCATAATAGGTACCATAGCTCCTGAAATTCATAGGAAATTCGTTCTAGCTCTAAAACTTAAGAACCCAACTTTGTTGGGCTAAGAAAATCATGCTCTTTATTACTATAAACTAAAAGTTTGCAAATTATGCACAGAGCACACCTCTAAAATTTTGTATATAAAATAATTAGCATAAAGTGCACTACGACTTACAAAATGCATTAAAAATTCATCTTAACTCCAAAATTGATGAAACAAGTTTTGTTGGACTTAGAAAATTATTCTCTGTAGCACTTTTGAGTTAAATTTGACAAAACTACCTATTAAAAATATTCCACAACTTTACCTAATGAATAAATGACAATCTAGTTTACAACTTATAAAATTCACACCTTAGAAAATAAAAGTGAAAAAATAGAATTTTTTTACCAACGAAGAAATCTTTCATTTTAGAGCTTTTGGATTTTTTTACATTATTTTCTTTGTATTGTTACTATGTTAATTCTATATCGGTAGTGATTCCGTTAGTGGTGAGGATTGGGTTTTAGTTGCTGATCGAGGTGAAGCAATATAAGGCAAGTCCTCTCCTCCTCGAAACCTATAATTTAGGAAATGAAATGTGTTATTCAAAAAATTGCACGCTTATTTGTTACTATCTGTACTTGAAATGTGGGTAAACGGTAGTTATGACCTACTTATTTCATGATTCTCATATGATATTGATTCCCCTACTATTGTTATTCCTAGGAAGAGTACTCAACCTATGCTCATTTGGTATTATACATGCTTATTATGCTTCCGTATGGTTAGCCATGCCTAGAGATATGCTAAAGAACACTATGATTACTTTATAAATAAAATGTTGGGCATTATTTTACTCTTAGACAGAGATGAAAGTCTTTGAGTATTTGTGAACTAAAATGATGATGACTGTTTTAGACTTGAGCGATAAGTGGTGTGCATATGGTGATAGTTACATACCAATAGATCGATTAAGGACTGAACTTGTTAAAAAGCCCCATAGATAGAATTAGAGAGTAGATTGGCTTTTATAGAAAGAGGCCGATTGATATAGTGAAAAAGCTGATTAAATGAATGAGGATAAATTTGGTTTAGTCAAAAGATAGAAAATTATTCAAATGAGACCGGATCTAAGAAGGAATTGTGGAAGTCACAATAGTGTGTTTGTATTTTTGTAAAATATATCCTATAAGATTGGAAAGTTTACATAGTTTTGATAACTTCTTAGACAGAGTTTCCTTTTCTATTTAGAAAATAATGTCCAGAGGTTGTTGTAATCATATCGGACTTGTGTAACCCTAGAGTATAAATATAAATCCTCTAGAAGCATGTAAATTATCCACATAGATCAATACAATCTCAACGCATAGCCACCCTAGTTCGTCTAGGTTTTTACTAGCGGATTTTGGCTCTTGATGCGGGGCTACATTGATTAAGTCTGATCTCCGACGAAGGGGTATGTCCCACCATTATCCTAGTTTATCCGCTGTCTAATGCTACATTGGTTAGGTCTGATCTCTTAGTCCGATCAAATATATCACATCACATTCGCGTGGGTTCTATTAGCTTATCGAGCTCGTTCTACCCTCATCAATCTTGTGCTGCATCGGTTAGGTCCAAACTACTAGATTGCTAGTAGTAGATTGAGTTATAAGCCGATAGGTCTTTACGTGATGTTTCATTAGAGTAACTAGCCGATGAGTTATCTCCACACTGAGCTTCACACCTAGTGTATCGGCTTCTTAATCGATATATATATATCTTGTTTATCGATTAATCCGCTAGTGATAAAATTTGTAAATTTAGGAACTTTAATACCACGAGGATATGGGATGTTGTCAAAATATTCCGGATAAGACTTTTGATAAACCCTATCCCAATAACTTGTCTCAATTCCAAAAGCTTTTCTAACTATGGCATGTATATGTTCTTATATATTCTTTGGCCTTTGTGGTTGGTTTTGTGGCCTAAGAGACAACGGTGGTGGTGCACATAATTATCTTGGCAATAGTGTGCATCTTGTGGATACCGTCCAAAAGCATGATTAGGATTAGACTAATTGTAGGCATTGGGCATTGGAAGTGGTAT
The DNA here is from genome assembly GCA_030770085.1 of Oryza coarctata. Lineage (NCBI taxonomy): Eukaryota > Viridiplantae > Streptophyta > Magnoliopsida > Poales > Poaceae > Oryza > Oryza coarctata. The sequence continues at coordinate 17,683,725 of CM061466.1, forward strand.
TTGTGGATTGATGGGATTAACCATAGCAACAAGAGGATAATGATGCAAAATAGAATTATGGTTAGAGGTGCAATTGGACCAGCCACATCCAGACCAGCCAGACCAATAGTCAGGTTTTGATTCAGTTAACCCCCATGTTTCATGTTGTATGTTTCCTCATGCTGGTCGTCAAATGTCACGGAGTCCGATTGGGTCGGCAGAGATCTCATCGAGGAAGATGGCAGTCTGGTTACTCGAAGACCTAGGAGATCTACTTAGATGTAGTGCAGGTTCTTAGTCTTTCAGGCTTGTGGGTGTACCAGTCAATTTGACCCTGCAATTAATAAGGAGATAAAGGGTGGGTGCCGAGGGAAAATATAGCACTGGAGCATTGGCTAAAAAGAAGGTGAAGGTGTGGGCGATAGACATGTGGAATAAAATAGAGGGCTTATTGGTCAAAGAGCCGATGATGCTCCATAGGATGAAGGCAACGAAAACGCAGAGCGGGGTCCAATTCCCTACAAAGCCACAAGGATTAGCGACCACTGTAACGCATCGTTAGGATCAGGATTGATTAATCATACCAAATTGAGATAGTATGAGACCAGGATTAATGACATAGAGACGATAGAGGCTAAATTGAACATAATGATGAGAAAAAAAGGCAAGGTCATCGGCTGCTTACTGGCCCAATGTCTGACGTGGGCCTATATCTAACCTCATCGACTACTGGTCGCGCTGGAACCCTGTGAGAGCACGCCGATGCCTAGGAGGTCTGCTTAGTTCCAGTGAAGGCTGGATGGCTTCTCTCCGTGGCTCAAGGTACACGCGCTGGGGCTCGTGGGTGTCGGTCGGCTCCAGCGCGATGTTGCGGGCGCGGGCAGGCCAATCAATTTGACCCTACAATTGACAAGGAGGTGAAGCAAACAGGTCAGTCAGATGACGGGCCGATATGAGCCCTACGCTATCGGCCGGCTGCCGATAGGATCGAGTTAGTCATCGGCCATGTCCGGATGGCTCCTGCTACGGCTGGTCGTCGATAGGAATCAAGGTGCCCTTCCATCAGCTGGGGATCTGATGTAGGCATATGTGGACGAAGGATACGATGCCTCTGGGTGTAGCAGACGCGAGGCCCTGATCCATCGGCTACAGAGCCGATGGAGACACAGGATGGAGATGGCAGCACAAGACTCGTCGCTCGTTGTGACAATACCGCTGGCACCGAATCTCGAAGATCAGACCTAACCGAGACAGTACGAGAATGAAGCCAATGATAATAGGACACTGAACGCCGAATCAGACGTGCTGAAGTGAGGGCAAAGAGAACCCATCGGCTAGTTGAATCGATGAGTGGATGTCTCTCTAGAGATAGGTGCACGTCGGCTGAAAAGCCGATGCACTTGGCGTGGTGCTCAAAGGAAAGTCTTTGTAGACTTGGTGCGTATTGGTTGAGGAGCCGATACGCTGGGCATGACACTCAACTTATAGATAACTCATCGGCTAATACTCTGATGAAACGCCGTACAAAGATCTATAGGCCTAAAGCTCATTCCACCATCGGCAACCTCGTAGGTCAAACCTAACTGATGTAGCATGAGACCGACGATGGCAGAGAGAGCTTGATAGACCGATAGATGCTGCACGGACATGATGCGATATATCCGATCAGCCTAAGAGGTTAAACCTAACCGATGTAGCCTTAGACAGAGCGAGACATATCGAGATAGTAGCGGGACTTACCCCTTCGCTGGAGATCGAACTTAACTGATGCAGCCCCACGTCGAGAGCCACACCTCGCTGGTAAAAACCTAGATAAACTAGGATGGCGATGCGTCAAGGTTGTATTGATCGAAGAATTGATGATTACATATTTCCCAGTGGGTCTATATTTATACCCTAGGTTTATAGAGTCCGACGCTTTTACGACAACCATCGAACGTTATTTCCTAACAAAGATAAAGGAAAATATCTCTAAGGAAGTTAACTAACTAACTAAATCTTCCTATCCATATAAGATAGGATAGAATACCCTGCCGTGAACCACGGCTCATCGTCAAACTTAGTCTTATCTTAGATAATATTCTATTCTAGGACCGAGTCTTTCCTTGCCTCAATCCGATCGGCTTCTTCCCTGTAGCAATTGGACACCTCTGCGCCTCAGCCGATCGTCTTTCCAATCTATCGCTGGGCTTTCCAAATTTTGGCGTTAACAACTACTTGAGCCAATAGGGAATGAAACCCTTCGGATCTTGACGCTAGCCTCGTCAGACATGAACATGAGAGATTGGACTTATCTGAGATAGTACTAGGCCAAACTCGACTTGACTGGATCAATCGCAAGCGAATTAATTGTTAAGCAATATATAAACCAGATATGAGGCTAGCGGTAAGGATAACTAATCGGCTACTCACTCCAACGAAATGCCGCATAAACACTTGCCGGGCCAACAGCTTGATCCACCACCACCGTTCTTGTAGGTCAAACCTAACCGACGCAGCACGATATTAAGGACAGAAAAGGGATACTGATGTACTGACGAGCCTCATGTGGACGTGATGCGATATGTCTAATCAGACTAACAGGTCGGACCTAACTAATATAGCCTTAGATGAAATAGAATGAACCATGATAATAGCGGGACTTACCCCTTCATTGGAGATTGAATTTAACCGATGCCGCCCTGTGTCGAGAGCCAGAACCCGTCGGGAAAAACCTAGATGAGCTACGGTGGTGTCGCCGCCAAAAATCCCGCGACTGGGGAGGGACGACAGCTCGGTCACATGAAGGCCTAGGAGGTCTGCTTATCCCCAATGCAGGTCCTTAAGCCTCGAGGTTCGTGAGCGTGCCACTCAATTTGACCCTGCAATTGACAAGGAAGTGAGACGAGCGAATCCGATATAGGCGCTCGCTATCGGCTAGTTGCCGATAGGATCAGGATGCTCTTCGATCGGTTGGGGAGCTGATATGGACAGGTGTCGATGAGAGGTCGACCGTAGAGCCGATGGAGGAACCTGGGTGTGCTCAGAGGATGGCGAGACACACGAGATCCCTCCGGACAGCCGAACAGTGATTCATCGGCTGGAAAAACCGATGAATGTGCATGTGGCCTAGGCAAGGAGTAGCACAAGAAGGCACGGGCGGCAAAGTCAATGCCGCTCCGGGGTGACAGCAAGAGACCCATTGCCCGCCGTGACAGCGCCATTAACACTGAACCATGAAGATCGGACCTAACCGAGACAGTACGAGGCCGGGGCCAGCGGCGATGATACGGAGGACGCTGGATCGGCTATGCCATAGCAAGGATAGAAGCGAATACATCGGCTAGTTGGGCCGATGAGGGGACGCCTCTTTGAAGGCGGGTGCGTATCGGCTGGGGGACCGATATGTTCATCGTTACGCGTCGAGGGATGCCTGTAAAGGCTGATGCGTATCGGCCGAGGGGCCGATGCCCTGTGAAGCTCAGAGTATGGATAACTCATCGGCTACTCACTCCGATGAGACGCCGTGCAGAAGACTATAGGCCTGAAGCTTGATCTACCATCGGCAGCCCCTTAGGTCGGACCTAACCGATGTAGCATGAGATTGATGATGGCAGTGAGAGCTTAACAGGCCGATAGGTCCTCCACGGACGTGATGCGGTACACCTGATCTGGCTAAGTGTTCGAACCTAAACGATGTAGCCTTAGACAGTACAAAGCATACCAGGATAGTGGCAGGACTTACCCCTTCGTCGGAGATCGGACTTAACCGATGCAGCCCCGCGTCGAGAGCTAGAACCCGTCGGTAAACACCTAGATGAACTAGGGTGGCGATGCACCGAATTTGTATATGATCGAGAGATATCTTACATGTTTCTAGGGGGTCTATATTTATACCCTGGATTTACAGACAGAGTCCGATGCGTCTACGACCATCGGACATTATTTCCTAGTAAGAACAAAGGAAAATATTCCTAAAGACATTAACTAACTAGCTAAACCTCCCTAATTAAGTAAGGTTATAATTTACAAAAACAAGCACCCTGCTGTGGAGTCCACGGCTCTTCCGCAAACCTGGTTTCATCTGAATAATCTTTCAATTTGTAACCGAGTCTTCCTTTGCTGCAACCTAATTGGCTTCTCCACTGTAGCTATCGGACCTTCTTTTAGTCAAGCTGATCCTTTTCCTTCCTTCCCTCGGGCTTCTCTGACCTGATCCCGATTGAACAATCCCCTGCCTTCAAGCCGATCCAATCTTCTACTAATCTAATCGGTTTTTCTATAGTTCTCTATCGGCTTTGTCTTAGTATCTCCATTGGCCGATGATCGCATTAAACCCTTCATTGGACCTCTCATCCGATCGGCTTTAGCACCATTGGATCTCTCAGCCAATCGGTTTTAGCACCATCGGACCATCCAGATTTTGGCGTTAACACATGCCCCCAATTTCGGAGTTTGCCAATAGACTACGAAATTTCGAGCCATTAGAAACCTCCGCAAACCAAGATGACCTGTTAAAACCTGCATTAATCGGCTCAGATCTTTGCCTAGGTCGCTCCGCCTCTATAAAATATATCTCCTCCTCAGCCTTCTTCCACACACTTCTTCTCATCAAAACCCCCAAACCTCGATGAGCTCCACAGGCAGCCGCAAATTTTTGCAAATCTCGATGGGCTCAGAAGACTGAAGGCGAGCTCTCGTAGACTTCTTCATTGGTTGCTACTCCTTCATTTGCGTAATGGCTTCTACACATATAATCCCTGATGTAACCATTATCTGCTCTATCATCCTATGTTTTGCATGATTCTTCTCTATTCCAATTTCTCATTAGTAGTTGGGTTCTGATTTCTATAGGATCTTAAGAGCCAGATCGCTATTCCAATCTCCGACCACCCCGGTCACTTCTTTCTTGGCCCTACCGGCAGCGAGGATCCGACTGATTTCATCAACTCCGAAACAGAAAGGATCCCATTTAAGCATTCATCTATGGCCATCACTGATTGGGCTAATAGCTTCAAATCCTAGCCTAGCAAACTCCCGGAATAAAGGAACTAGTACCTTAGGGTTTCTGCCTCCAAAAAGTCTTTATGGGAGGATTTGGAAATTGACCATTGCATTAGCCTTTCCTTAGCCGATATGAAAAGAAACGAACCTCTGCTTGCATTAGCTTCTTACTTCTGGTCGGACATCTTGAATGCCTTCATGTTCGGGCATGGGCCGATGACCCCCACCTTGATGGATATTATTATATTGACCTGCTTCAACACCACCCACTACATAAATCTGTTCAGCCTCAGATTCAAACCTACGTATCGACTAAACACCAAGAACGTCGAAGGTTGGACTAAGTACATTCCTTGCATAAAAAATCATCCGGCCCAGTCGATGGATGTGAACATGTAGCGTTCTTGAATCTTTGGCTGGAATGATTCTTCTTTGGTGGTTCAACTCGGTCCAACAACGAACATGCAATGTCTGGCAGAGCTCCTGGCCTATCACCACCAGATCCCCCTGGGGCATTATCTTCTCGAAGCTACTTATCAACTGCTCCATCAAGTCATGACCAAGCTATCAACAGGCCAACCAGTCGGACATATCGACGGACCCTGGTGGTTTATACAACTTTAGTTGAACGTCTACACCTCCAAAGTCATTGCCAGACCCCCTTCTCTTCCACGACATTCTCGACTGACTACGCAGAATAAAATGAGGCTAGCCAACGCCGATGTATTTCTTTGGGTGAGGCTTCATCGGCTCTTCCTAGAAGCAAAATAACCCCCCTCGGACTCAGCCGGTGGTTCAAGTGTTTCTACTACGGCTTTACCAAAGAGGTCACTATCTGGTTTGCGTACGAGGATGACTCATCCTTTGAAATGCCTTCCAGGTTTCATCTGATGAATGCCTTAGCCGATGAAGAATCGAAGACCATCTTTCTATCCTCCATAACTCCTTGTCTTCTACCGATCGGATTTTCGATGGGCCGATCCCAACATCCATCATACGAGTTCTACCATCCCTCGATTAGTGCTCATTAGTTGGGCTTCAGCCAACTCCCCATCGACTTGTTCTTCATCGACAAGCTCCGAGCCCACGGAGAAGTAAATAGCGGCTTGGAGTACGATCGACTTAGTTCGATGACATCGAACTTGTCCTTAGGGACCATCTCCACCTTCGAGCCCTGCATATCCAATACCAAAATCTTCGCTCGATGGTGGTCAGAATGGGAAAGGCACTTATATAGTCTATCGGCTGAACATTATTTGCTTTCGCCTTAATCCTAACTATGTGGAATCCGATAAAGAGGTAATCCTTCTCCTTTCACTATCATTTCTTCATCGCATTGAATTTCAACTGTGTCTTTGATTCCCGTGGTTCCATAGGCTGGCGACAAAGATGCACCTTCGATCAGCGCAAGTGGTCGGCCGATTATCTATCAACCTCCATCGGCCAGATCCCTCCTTGGGCAAAGCGGTCCACCTCCATCGGCTCTCCTCCGAGTGTCGTAAGTGTCAGGGCCAAAGCACAAGAAACCGGCTACTCGGACGGTTTCTAAGAAACGGAAACCCGACGCCGATGTTGTCATCGTTGCATCAGCTTCGTGAAGCCCTTCTCCTGCGGTAATTCTAACTTCTTTTGCATCTCCGCTGGTAGGTGTCAGCATCAATTCTTTGTTGCCTTTGTTTTATCTTGACACCTTCACTTTATAGCCTGAACCATCGGCACCTGAGGTCCAAACGCCGGACCCTGTTACTAGGGCTGAGCCGATGGTATCCTCAGACATTTTGGTACCAACTCACACTGCCCCACATCAAGCTGACACCTGCATAAGAACTGCATCTACTGTTTCTCAGGTACGTTCATTATATATGTTGTTTCTTTTGCCTCATGATCTTCATATTTGCTAATGTTGTTATGCAGTCATTAGCCGATCTATTCTCCTTCGACATCGGCAAATATCTAGAAGCAGAGGAAGACTCAGCCACCAGCACAGCGATCGAACCATTTTTGCCAGCCGATGCACGTGAGTAGTTGTCAGATATTATGCATCGGCTAGAGGTTCCGATTGACTCGCTGGTGGAATATTGCGGGTCAATCTGGAGAAGACTCACAGAAATTCAACACCTCCTGCCTGCGGAACTGTCAGATGCACTCATGCCTGCTGCCTACTTGGAATTCCAAAGGACCTGGCTGACTGCATCAAGACGACGCATAGCCGATCGCGCTGAGCAAAGCCACCTGGCTCACAATGATCGGCTGACTGCCCTTGATGAAAAGAAGAAACTTGATGAAATGTCAGCTGACCTCCAACACGCCAACACCAAGCTTGGCCTTTTGAAGAAACGAGAAGCTGATTTGATGGCGGAACTCAACAAGGTTCGTGAAGACATCAACTCCACCGAGTCCCATCTCATCAGCCTACCAAAATTGATCCAAAACCAAGCAGCCAAGGTAGCAGACAAAGTGTGGCTAGCAGTTCGCCGGCACAAGAACCTAAAAACTATCCCCGGATCAGACGAGGATGACATCTATGCCATCAACGATATAGATCAAATCCGTCTGTGCACGATTGAGGCTATTAAGAAATTCTTGTAAAACTTTAGCCTCGGAGTAATCCAGATGTCATCTTGAACATTAACTTTTGCAATAAACTTCCATCAGCTTGATCAACAAAAGTTGTGTATATAAATTTTCTGAAGGCGATATCTCCACGATATCGGCTGTTTGTAACCGATACAAACTATATCGGCTTCTGTACATTGTCCATCAGCTATGCCTCAACTGATCATACGGATGGTACCGTTAGCTAGTACTACCCCTAAAACCTTATCTGTCTTGAATCGGCTTTGCTCAGCCAATTTAGGCGCCTACCCACACGCTAGGATAATACTTTTTCAAATATTTTTCATTAAACGCTTTGGTAAACTTCTCTCCTTCAAGATTTTCCAATATGTAAGCACTGCCAGGCACACACCGATTGATCCGATAAGGTCCTTCCCAATTCGGTGACCATTTTCCAAACTTATTATCCCTAGATCTAATCGGCAAAATTAACTTCCAAACGAGATCTTCTTCAGAAAAGTATTTGGTCTTTACTTTTTTGTTATAATGCCTAGCGACCTTAGCCTTGTTTTTCTTGATCTTCTCAAATTCTTCTAACCGACTCTGAGTCAAATCATCAAGCTCATCGGTCATCAACATGTAATAATCATCGGCTGTCAACTGATCCTGTAAAGACACCCTCCTGGAGCCGATGTTAACTTCCCACGGAAGAACTGCTTCATGACCGTATACCAACTAATATAGTGGCACCTGGGTAGATCCATGACACATCATCCGATAGGCCCACAACGCATCGTTCAAAGTGACATGCCACCTCTCTGGTTGTTCGTCTATCTTACACTTGATCAATTTTATTAAACTGTTGTTAGAAGCTTCCGCCTGTCCATTAGCTTTGAGCATAATATGGTGACGAATTTAGCAACTTAATCCCCATACTAGCAGCAAACCTTTGAAACTCCTCTGACATAAAGATAGAACCTTAATCGGTGCTAATTGTCTGTGGAATTCTAAATCGATGTATGATATGTTCCTTGATGAACTTAATCGCGTCCTTAGAAGTAACTTTCTTAAAGGGAATAGCTTCTACCCACTTTGTAAAATAGTCTGTTGCCGCCAATATGAACTTATGCCCTTTACTGGATGAAGGATAAATCTGGCCGATTATGTCGATTCCCCAACCCCTAAACGACCATGGCTTGACTATCGGATTCATAGCCGACGCTGGAGCTCGCTGCACATTCCCAAACTTCTGACAATCTTGGCAGCCCTTGTAGTATTTGAAACAATCCTCCAACATACTCGGCCAAAAGTATCCAACACTCCTCATCATCCATCTCATGTTATGAGCCGATTGATGGGCTCCACAGATGCCTCCATGCACCTCGCTCATCACCAACGTAGCTTCTTTGGCACCCAAACACCTTAAGAGCACCCCATCGACTGATCGATAATGCAATTCTTCATCAAGTAGAATGTACTTAATAGCCTTGTATCGAAGCTTGTTAGAAACTGATCTTGATGGATTTTGCAAATACTGAACAATTTCCCATCTCCAATCATCGGCTTCCATACGGCTCTCAATATCGGCGATCTCAATTTTCACTCTACTGTTCAGTTGATACCCTGAAGTAGTCTGAGCAAGATCATTGGCCTCCGTGTTTTGCTCTTTAGGAATATGATCCAATTTCACTATCTTGAAATCCTTTAACAACTATTGACATTTTTCATAGTATGACCTCAAAATCTCATCCTTGCATTCATATTCCCTAGATAATTATTTGATTACCAATAAAGAATCCCCAATGACCTCTATCGTATCGGCTCCAATTTCTCTCAGCAGCTGAAGTCCCTCGAGCACTGCTTTATATTCTGCTTGATTATTTGTACTATACAATTTGATTGTGAAGGCAAACTCAAAACTTGCCCCCTGAGGCGAAATGATCACCAAGCAGATACCAGATCCATGCTTACAAACCAATCCATCAAAGAATAACGTCCATGGGATCGGCTCCACATAATTCTCTTGGACTCCTCTATGCTGTACAATAAAATCGGCTACCGCTTGTCCCTTGATTGCCTTAGCCGATTCATACCTCAGATCGAACTCCATTAGAGCAAATATCTATTAACAACCCGCTCCCTCAAGATTGGAGCTGATAGCATGTATTTGATCACATTGGCTTTGCAAAGCACTGTACACTCAGCCGATAGAAGATAATGCCTTAACTTTGTACATGAGAAATACAAACATAGGCATAACTTTTTCACAGCAGAATACCTAGTCTCAGCATCCAGAAGTCATCGGCTCAAGTAAAATACTACTTGTTCTTTTGACTCAAACTCTTGTACAAGCACCGATCCGATTGACTTCTCATCGGCTGACAAATATAATTTGAACGGTATTCCCTTTTGTGGCGGAATCAGCACTGGTGGAGAATTCAAGTATTCCTTGATATGATCAAAGGCTTTTTGCTGGTCATCACTCCGCACAAACTCTTGATCGGCTTGTAACCTTAATGAAGGAGTGAACGACTCAATTCTTCTTAATAAGTTTGAGATAAATCTCCTTATAAAATTGAGTTTGCCGATTAAGGACTACAGCTGTAGTTTGTTGCTGGGTGTCTCGGTGGTCTGGATGGCCCTGATGCTTCGTTGGCTGACTTCAATTCCTCTCTCATGCACCATGAAACCCAAAAATTATCCAGCTGATATGCCAAAAGCACACTTGTGAGGATTCATTTTAAGTCTATATTTCTTCGTCCTCTCAAGCACTTTTCGTAGATCGGCTATATGTTCTTCTATACCTTTGGATTTCACCACCATGTCATCAATATATATCTCTACCAGCTGTCCGATAAGATCATGGAACATGTAGTTCATGGCTCTTTGATAGGTAGCACCAGCATTCTTCAATCCGAAAGTCATGACTACCCACTCGTATAAACCAATAGCCCTAGGACACCTAAATGCAGTCTTGTGGATATCTTTTTTGGTCATAAAAATTTGATTGTAGCCTGCATTTCCATCCATAAAGCTAATAATCTTGTGACCTGATGCAGCATCAGTTAATAAATCTGCCATCGGCATCGGGTACTCGTCTTTAGGGATTGTCCTGTTCAAATCTCGAAAGTCGATGCATATTCTTAACTTTCCGTTTTTCTTCTTCACTAGGACAATATTGGACACCCATTCAGCATATCGGCATGGTCTGATGAAATTAGCATCGTATAACTTTGTGATCTCTGCCTTGATTTCATCATGCCACTCCGCTTTGAATCTCCTCTGTGGCTGCCTAAATGGCTGATATCCCGGTCTGATAGGAAGCCGATGTTCCATAATCGATCAGCTTAATCCCACCATCTCATGGTAATCCCAAGCAAAGCATTCCCAAAATTCCTTTAATAATTTTATCAGCTTTTCTCGAAATTCAACACATATATTTTTACTAATGTACGTTGGCCTTGGCTTGTCTCCTGATCCTATGTCTATTTGTTCTAACTCATCGGCCGATGTAAAACGTTGCCCTAACTTTCCTTCGGAGTCTTCTATAGTTCCCATGGAAACAATGGATCTGAGCCGACTTGCTAAATCGACTTTATTCCTTTATCAGTCACCTCCAGGAATTTTTCCACCCATGTTTGTCCGGACAGGCAGTTGAATCCATCAGCTTCCCAGAATGGCATATCAGTTGTTGCCATTCTAGTCGACTGATCGGCTGTGATCACTTCAACTCTGTCTCCTTGCCACTGTATGAGGCTTTGATGCATTGTTGAAGGAATACAATAGTTGGCGTGAATCCAATCCCTGCCAAGGAGTAGACTATATGACCCCTTACTATCGATGACAAAAACTGTGGTAGGCAATGTCTTGCTTCCAACTATTAGCTCCACATTCAGTACTCCTTTAGTTTCTGATGGATTGCCTTCCGAGGTCTTTCAAAACCATATTTGTTTTAACTAAGTCTCCAGCTGTCTTACCCAATTTGCGATATGTAGAATATGGCATCAAATTGACGGCTGCGCCTCCGTCAACTAGCATCTTTGCCATCGGCTTCCCATCGATATATCCGTTGATATACAATGGCTTTAGGTGCTGATGCTTGGATTCTTCTGGTTTGTCAAATATGGCTTGACTCAATTCCAATATTAATTGGGCAAAATCTTCTTCTTGACTTTCTTCATCGGATACACATGCTTTATATTCCATTGGTAAGAAGAATACCATGTTAGCCTGAGCCGATGTACCAGCCTCTTCCTCTTTTTGCTTTACTTTCCATACTTTTTTAATTTTCTGGTTTCGATCGGCTTCTTCATGGTCCTGCCGTTGTCTTTTATGCTGCTCTCTATGTCACAGCATTTGTGCCCTCCTTTTCTGATTCTTCATAAAAATCCCAGACGGACACCACTGATCCTTCATGGAGTATGATCCTTTTAACTCCTGGTCCATAACTGTCCTTTGACCATGCTCTTTGTTGATCGGCCCTAATTGGCTATGTGCCGATGCCCTAGTGATGGATGGCCGATCATACATTGTTCGGCTCTGGTCATAGTACCAAGATCCTGGTTTTTTTGCATTCAGGACAGTCCTAGATGGACGGCAACCTCATGTTTTGATCCCAACAGTACTGAAAAAAGGGACAACCCTAGTGTGGATTATACCTTTCTTGTTGTGTTGTGGCTCGTCTTTCTTCGTCTTGTAGTCTAGAATATTTTTTGATTAAGTCCGATGAGGTAACCTTCGACCTCTTCCAGCGTCTTTTTTCATTGCACCGATCTCCTGAGGTTCCTGTAATCATCATATTCACCGGGAAAGGATGCCCGTCAACCTTCATCGACTTTTTGTCTTTGAACTTGATTCTCCCCTGTTTGACAGCTGATTGTAACTATTGCCGAAAGACCTTGCACTCAATGGTATGATGAGATATCAAATTGTGCCATTTGCAATACTTCTTTCTGAGTTCTTCGGTAGATGGGAATACATGGTTCGGTGGCAACTGAATATGCTTCTCTTGGTGAAGATCAAATATCTTGTCAGCTTTGTTAATATCAAAATCATATCTTTCTTCTTTATTTGCTTTCTTGATCCATGGACATGATATGCGTTTTTTATTCCTAGTCCATTTTGCCAGTCCCACCTTCGCATTGGATCCCTAATTATCCGAGTCCGATGAGTATACCTGTAGCTGATCGGCTTTCCAATGGAACCTTTCTTTCTTGGCACCTGCAAATCGACTTTCGTGAGCCGATACTCTCTGGAGTAGATGAGACAAACTTTTGAATTCTTGTGAAGAGAAACGCTCCCGAATCAGAGCCAACAATCCTTAGAAAGCCAAATCGGCTAGTTGTCCGTCACTTAAAATGAGACTGTAGCATTAGCTTCTGACGTCTCAAAAACGCTAGATGAATTCTGGGACTGATTCATCGTGCCTTTGTCTAACCAATGTTAAGTCTGACAACCTCAACTCTTGAATTCCGGTAAAGAAATATTTATGGAACTGTTTCTCCAAATCAGCCCATCCCCTGATTGAATTTGAAGGTAACGAAGAAAACCAAGAGAATGCTAGTCCAGATAAAGACAATGGAAATAATCGGACCCTCAGAGCTTCATCAGCCGATGCCTCCCCGTATAATGCCAGGAAACAGCTAATATGTTCATCATAGATATGTTATCTTGCCTGAGAACCTGGAGAAATCTGGAATTTTGAATCGGTGTGGCAGCGGAATTCTGTCGAACCACTCTGGGTAAGGGTGCCAATACATGAAAGTTTGTTCTTTAGGCTTAATGCCGAATTGCTCCCTTACAACTTCCGCAATTCTGGCAGTCCAATCTTCTTCCTTTGGATTCTCCTTTTGGTACTGTGGGATCGAAGTTGGTATCTGACATGATCCATAATGATCTCCTTGATAGTTATTACCAGGATATTCTTGCTTATATCCCTCGTAATAGGCCATCCGATGATACCCTGGCATCACGTCTTCATGCTGCCCCCCAATCCGCTCTTGTACTAGCAGAAACATATTTGCCGATATATCTCTTCTAGATCCGTAAGTAACCTATGGTTGTCCTATTCTCATTGGCAAATACACCGGCCCTTGATTAGGTTCTTTAACAATAGATCCATCCACAGTTTTCTTAATTAAGTTGTGCAAAGTATTCACCAGTACACCCGATTGGTTAATGAGTACATGGTGAATAGTTTTATCAACTATATCTTGTAGCGGCTTCTGAGGACTGATGGGCTGCGATCGGCTCGATTCTCCTTCCAAATCTGGCTTTGGCATTTTGGACTTTTGAATCGGCCCTTGTCGGGTCATACTAAAGGACTCCAGACAGTGCTTCTGAAAATTAACTATGTTCTGCTCCACCTAGTATCTCTGCTTCTCAGTTAAATCCTTCATCATTACTGGGATTATGTTGTCTGCGTTGATTTCTTTACCCTCTATTTGACCACCGTTGATTGAAGGACTTTCAACTAATGAAAAAGGTCTTCTGGTCCCACTGGGCGTGCCAAAATGCGTGTCGCCGCCAAAAATCCTGCGACCGGGGAGGGATGGTGGCTCGATCACGCGAAGGCCTGGGAGGTCTGCTTATATCCAGTGCAGGTCCTTAAGCCTCGAGGTTCACAAGTGTGCCAGTCAATTTGATCCTGCAATTGACAAGGAAGTGAGATGAGCGAATCTGATACAGGCGCTCGCTATCGGCTGGCTGCCGATAGGATCGGGATGCTCTTCGATTGGCTGGGGAGCCGATGTGGACAGGTGTCGACGAGGGGTTGACCGCAGAGCCGATGGAGGAACTAGGGTGTGCTCAGAGGATGGCGAGACGCACGGGATCCCTCTTGACAGTCGAACAGTGATTCATCGGATGGAAAAACCGATGAATGCGCATGCGGCCTAGGCAAGGAGTAGCACAAGAAGGCACGGGCTGCAACGCCGATGCCGCTCCGGGTATGACAGCAAGAGACCCGTCGCCCGCCGTGACAGCGCCATTAACACCGAACCTTAAAGATCATACCTAACTGAGACAGTACGAGGCTGGGGCCAGTGGCGATGATACAGAGGACGCTGGATCGGCTATGCCATAGCAAAGATAGGAGCGAACCCATCGGCTAGCTGAGCCAATGAGGGGACGCCTCTCCAAAGGCGGGTGCGTATCGGCTGGGGGACTGATACGTTCATCGTTATGCATTGAGGGACGCCTCTAAAGGTTGATGTGTATCGGCCGAGGGGCCGATGCCCAGTGAAGCTCAGTGAATGGATAACTCATCGGCTACTCACTCCGTTGAGACGCCGTGCAGAAGACTATAGGCCTGAAGCTCGATCTACCATCGGCAGCCCCGTAGGTCGGACCTAACCTATGCGGCACAAGATTGACGATGGTAGAGGGAGCTTAATAGGCCAATAGGTCCAGCACGGACGTGATGCAGTACACCTCTTCTGGCTAAGAGTTCGAACCTAAACGATGTAGCCTTAGATAGTACAAAGTATACCAGGAAAGTGGCAGGACTTACCCCTTCATCGGAAATCAGACTTAACCGATGCAGCCCTGCATCGAGAGCTAGAACCCACCAGTAAACACCTAGATGAACTAGGGTGGCGATGTGCCGAATTTGTATATGATTGAGAGATTTCTTACATGTTTTCATGGGGTCTATATTTATACTTTGGATTTACAGATAGAGTCCGACGCGTCTACGACCATCGGACATGATTTCCTAGTAAGAACAAAGGAAAATATTCCTAAAGAGGTTAACTAACCCGCTAAATCTCTCTAATTAAGTAAGGTTACAATTTACAAAAACAAGCACCCTGCCGTGGAGTCCACGGCTCTTCCTCAAACCCGGTTTCATCTGAATAATCTTCCAATTTATAACCGAGTCTTCCTTTGCTGCAACCTGATCGGCTTCTCAACTGTAGCTATCGGACCTTCTTTTAGTCAAGCTGATCCTTTTCCTTCCTTCCCTCGGGCTTCTCGGACCTGATCCCGATTGGACAATCCCTTGCCTTCAAGCCGATCCAATCTTCTACTAATCTGATCGGCTTTTTTACAGTTCTCCATCAGCTTTATCTCAGTATCTCCACCGGCCGATGACTGCATTAAACCCTCCATCAGACCTCTCAGCCAATCGGCTTTATCATCATTGGATCTCCCAGCCGATCGGCTTTAGCACCATCGGATCATCCAGATTTTAACGTTAACAGGTGGCGATGCACCGAAGTTATATTTGATTGATCTGTTGAAGATTTATGAGCTTCCAGGGGCTCTATATTTATACCCTAAGATTACAAGAGTCCGTTGTGGTTACAACAACCATTGGACGATATTTTCTAAACATATAAGGAAACTAATCTATAAGAAGTTGTAAAACTAACTAAACTTGCCTAGCTTATGTATTATATTCTAGATAGATAAACACTCTGCCATGGTTCTCACAACTTCTCCTCAAACTCGGTCCCATCTAGATAACCTTCCATCTTCAAATAAATCGAATCCATCCTCAACTCGTCCGTGCGGCTCTTTTAGTGTTTTAATTGGCTTCTCCTTGCGAGCTGATCAATCTTTCTTCTATCGACCAATGCCGTTTGTAGGTGGACCAAATTCTGGCGTTAACACATGCCTCTTAATTTTGGAGTTTGTTAATGAACTTAAAAATTATGATCCGGTGGAATTCTCCACAAACCAAAACGGTCCATTATAGCTTACAAAAAATAACTAACCGACATAGATTCCTGCTAGGTTATCTTGCCGTATAAAGTATTTTGCCTCTTCATCCTTCTTCTTCACACCTCGTCATCACCAGAGCCCCTAAAATCTCAACGAACTCCAACGACTGAAGGCAAACTTCTGTAGATTTCTCCACGGACCATTGATCTTCTCCTCCGTCTTCCTCGTGCGATGTTGTCAACACACATAGTTCCTAAGGAAATCTTTCTTCCGTTCCTCTACCCTATATTCTAGATGGATTTGGTCCATCCCGTCTTTTCATCCCTTCTTCGTTGTCAACACACATAGTTCTTGAGGAAATCTATCATCCCTTTCTATGCTCTACATTCTAGATAGATTTGGTCCATCCTATCTTTTCATCGGTTTTTCACGGGTTCTTGTTTACTGTAGAATCTCAAAGGTTATATTGCCATTTTAGTTGCCAACCATCCGGGTTTCTTCTATCTAGGCCCTATGGGTAGTGAGGATCCAACAAACTTTATAAATTTTGAAACAAAACGGATCCCTTACAAAAACTCGCCCATGACTATCATTGATTGGACTAGCTATTTTAGATCTCGGCCCAGTGGACTTCTAGGATAGAGGTATTGGTACCTCAGGCTATCGTCTTCCAAAAAATCACTCTAGAAGACTTGGAAATCAACCATTGTATCAACCTTTCCCTAGCCAATGTGGAAAAGAACGAGCCTTTGCTTGCATCAGTCTCCTACTTTTGGTTAGACGCCCTCAACGCTTTCATGTTGACCAATGACTCCCACCTTGATGGATGTCATCATGTTGACTTGCCTCAACACACTCACTACGTAAATCCGTCCATCCTTCGATTCAAACCCACTTATTGGCTGAATACCAAAAACATCGGAGGGTGGGCTAAATACATATCCTACACAATAAGACATCTGGATCAGTTAATGACCAGAAGAATGTTGCATTCCTAAATATGTGGTTGGAGCAGTTTGTCTTTGGCGGTTTAACCCTTGGCCCAACTACCAATATGCAATGCTTGGTGGAGTGCTTGGTTGATCAACATCAAATTACATTGGGGCAGTATCTCATCGGACTATCAACTACTTCATCAAGTGGCGAACAAGCTATCGGCTAGCCAATCGGTCGGTCATATTGGTGGTCACTAGTGGGTCATACAACTCTGGTGTAACATCTACACTTCCAAAGTCATCCTAGGACCCCTTTCTCTTCTTTGACTTTTTTGGCCAATCATTCAGAGAAATGTGAAGCCAGTCGATGTCGATGTATCTCTTTGGGTGAAGCCGCATTGGCTCTTTCTAGAAGCAAAATGACTTTCCTCAGACTCAGCCAATGGTTCAAGTGTTTCTACTATGGCTTTATAAAGGAGGCCACCCTCTGGTTTGCATACAAGGACACTTCATCATTTGAGATACCTTCTAGATTTCACCTACTCAACGCATTAGCCGATGAAGAATCAAAGAGAATATTCCTGTTAGACATAACCCTCAATCTTTTTCCGATTGGATTCTTATTGGGCTGATCCCAACACCCATCATACGAGCTTTATCATCCATCCATCTACGCTCGTCAGTAGGGCTTTGGCCAGCTCCTTATCGGCTTATTCTTCATCGACAAGCTCCAAGTCTGAGGAGATGTAAACATTGGCTCGGAGTACGATCGGCTAAGGATGATAGCCGGATCTATTTCCTTGGGGACCATCACCACCTTTTAGCGTGTATATCCAACACTAGACTCTTCGCTCGATGGTGGTCGGAGTGGAGAAGGCATTTGTTTAGTTCATCGGCTGAACGTTATTGCTTGTGCCTTAATTCCGACTATATCGAATCTAATGAAGAGGTAATCCTTCTCCTTACTTTGTTTCCCATACTGCATTTGATCTTGAATACATCACTTAATCTCTATGATCTCGTAGGCTAGTGGCAAAGAAACACCAATAATAAGCGCAAGCGGCCGACCAATTGTGTGTCAACCACCATCGGCCGAGTCCCACCTTGGACATGGTGCTCCATCTCTATCAGATCTACTCTGAGTACTGCGACCATCGGGAACAAAACACAAGAAGTTGGCCAGACGGATAGGTTCCAAAAAATAAAAATCCAGCATCAACACCACCGTCATGGTACTGATGCCCCAAGGACCTCCTCCTACTTCGACATCGGCTCTCTCACACACGTCGGTATGTGCCAAACTAATTTCTTTTTGTCATCTTGATACTTCTCCTGATATCTTCGTTTTGTAGCTTGAACCATCAGCTACTGAAAACCAGCCTCCAGAGACAGCTACAAGCACTAAGCCGATGTTTGCCCTAGAAGTTTTATCATCTTCAACAGTAGTTGACCCTCTTCCAAGAAATACTAAAGTAGTCCACGTCACTCCCACCTCAGTCATCGGCCATACTACTGCAACTCATCAAGTCGATATCGATATCACTGCTCATGGTAGTCTCACTGTGCCTTAGGTTTGTTCCTCCATGCCTTCACTTCTGCTTTGGCTCATAATTCTTCTCTTCATTGATGTCAATTTGCATTCATTAGCCGATCTATTTTCCTTTGACATCGGCAAATACTTGGAGATAGATGAAGACATGGCTACTAGTGCAGCGATCACACAATTTCTACCACCCGATGTATGCGATCAATTATTAGGCATCATACATTGGCTAGACATCCCGATCGGCTCACTGGTGGAAGATTGCGGACCGATCCAAGGAAGACTTGCTAAGATTGAACACCTTCTACCTAAAGAGCTTATTGATGTACTCACACCTACTGCTTATTTGGAATTCCATAAGACCCAGTTGATCATGACAAGGCGACGTATAAGTCGGTCACGCTAAACAAAATAGTTTAGCCCAAAATGATCAACTTTCCACCTAGACCAAGAAGTAAAAGCTTGATGAAATGATAGCTGACTCGCAGAATACCAACACCAAGCTAGGCCAACTGAATAAACGGGAAGCTGATTTGATGGCGCAACTCGATAAGGTGTGTCACGATATTGAGGTCATCAAATCCCATCTTATCAGGTTGCCGTAATCAATCCAAGATCAAGAGGCCAAAGTAGCAGAAAGAGTATGTCATGCAGCTCGTCAGCACAGGTGCTTGAAAACCATCCTTGGATTTGATGAGGAAGACATCTACTCCATCAATGAGATAGATAAAATCCGTTTGCACGCGATTGAGACAATCAAGAAATACCTATAAAACTTTGATGTTGAAAACCAATAATGTCATCTTAAAACATTAATTGCCTACAATAGAGTTTAATTGGCTCTGTTATTTATTATTTTTTTATATTATCTAAAGGCAATATCTTAACGATATTGGTTATCTGTAGCTGATATAACATATCAGCTTTTGTCTTGAAGAAATATTAGAAATTGGCCACACTTAGCCGATTTAGGTAAATAATACCATTAGCCAATAGAACACTATCAATGTTTTATCTTGAAGAGAATTAGAAATCAGTTACACTTAGCCGATTTAGGCGTCAACCCAAATGCTAGGATAATACTTTTTCAAATACTTTTCATTGAGCGCTTTAGCAAAATTCACTCCTTCAAGACTTTCCAGTATATAAGCACTACCAAGTACACAACGATTTATCCGATAAGGCCCTTCCTAGTTAGGTCACTATTTTTCATACTTATTATCTCTAGACCTAATTGGAAAAATCAATTTCCAAATGAGATCTACTTCAGAAAAAGATTTAATCATTACCTTTTTGTTGTTATACTTGGCGACCTTGGTTTTGTTTTCCTTTATCCTTTTAAGCGCCCTCACCCGATTTTGAGCCAAATCATCAAATTCGTCTGCCATCAAGTTATAATAATAATCAGATGTCAATTTATCCTATAGAGACACCGCCCTAGAGCCAATTTTAATTTCCCATGGTAAAATTGCTTCATGCTCATATATCAGCCGATATGGTGGTACTCGAGTAGATCCATGGCTTGTTATTTGATACGCCCATAATGAATCGGCTAATATAACGTGCCACCTCCGTGGCTGTTCATCAATCTTGCACTTGATCAACTTGATTAAACTTTTGTTGGAAGCTTTTGCTTGTTCATTGGCTTGAGCATAATATGGTGATGAAGTTTTTAATTTTCATACTAGTAGCAAACTATTGAAACTCATCAGACATGAAGATAGAACATTGATCAGTGGTAATTATTTGTGGAATACCAAACCGATATATAATATGTTCCTTGATGAACTCAATCATGTCCTTAGAGGTAACTTTTTTCATAGGGATTGTCTCTACTCACATTATAAAATAATTTGTTGCCACCAATATGAACATATGCCCTTTACTCGATGAAGGATAAATCTAGCCGATCATGTCGATTCCCCAACCTTTGAATGGCCACGGCTTGATTATTGGGTTCATAACCGATGCTGGAGCTCGCTGCACATTTCCAAACTTGTGACAGTTTTGGCATCCTTTGTAGTACTTGAAGAAATCCTCTAGCATCGTCAGCCAAAAATACCTAGCTCTTCTCATCAGCCAGCTCATTTTGTGAGCTGATTGATGGCTCCACAAATGCCTTTGTGTACTTCGCTTATAACTATTGCAGCTTTTTCTATACCAAGCATCTCAATAGAACTCTATCAATGGTCCGATAATACAAGTCCTTATCAAGTAATACATATTTAGTAGATTTATACTAAAGTTTCCTAGAAGGTGATTGTGATGGATTTTGCAAATATTGAATAATCTCTTGTCTCTAATCATTGGCTTCAATATGATTTTCAATATTGGCTATTTTAGCTTCCACCTTCCTATCCCGCTAATGTCCCGAAGCATTTTGAGCAAGATCATTGGTTTCCAAATTCTACTCTGTAGGAATATGATCTAATGACACCATCTTAAAATCCTTCAATAAATATTGATATTCTTTATAATATAATCTCAAGACATTATTCTTGCATTCATACTCCCCAGGCAGCTGCTTGATCACCAACAAAGTATCCCCAATGATCTCTTCCCCATCAGATCCGATTTCCCTCAATAGTTGAAAGCCTTTGAGCACCACTTCATACTCTACTTGATTGGTTGTCTGATAAGGCTTGATTGTAAAAGCGAACTCAAAGCTTGCCCTTCGAGGTGATATAATCACCAAGTCGATACCAGATCCATGCTTGCAAACCGATCCGTCAAAGAATAAAGTTTATGAATTCGGCTCCATGAAATCTTCAAGGATTCCTCTATGTTGTATGATGAAATCGACCACTATTTGTCCTTTGACTGCCTTAGCCGATTCATATCTCAGATCAAACTCCATCAGAGCAAATATCCATTTACCAATTCGCTCTCTTAAGACTAAAGCCGATAGCATATACTTAACCACATCAGCTTTACAAACCACTGTGAACTTAGTTGATAGGAGGTAATGCCTTAATTTGGTACATGAAAAATATAAGTCCATGCATAACTTTTCCACCATAGTATATCTTGTCTCAACATCTAGATGTCATCGGCTCAAAATACCACTTGTTCTTTTCCTTCAAATTCTTGTATTAGCACTGACTCAATGGATTTCTCATTGGCTGATAGATATAACTTGAACGGTATCCCTTTCTACAGTGGAATTAATACTGGTGGAGAATTAAGATAATCTTTGATTTGATCCAATGCTTTCTACTGCTCGACACCCAACACAAACTCTTGATTGGTTTGCAACTTCAATAAGGGAGTGAAGGACTCAATCCTTCTCGATAGATTTGAAATAAACCTCCCAAAGTTGAGCTAGCCAATCAAAGACTATAGCTGTATCTTGTTGGTTGGTGGCTCAGTGCTCTAGATAGCCCTGATGCTTTATTGACTAACTTTAATTCCTCTCTCATGCACCATAAAGCCCAAGAAATTGCCTAGCCGTTATGCCAAAAGCACATTAATTAGGATTCATCCTAAGTCCATATTTCTTCGCCCTTTCTAGTACTTTTCACAGATTGGCTATATGGTTTTCAACACTCTTGGATTTGACCACCATGTCATCAATATATATCTCTAGGCCGATGAGAAAATGAAATATATAATTCATGGCTCTCTGCTAAGTCACACTGGCACTTTTTAATCTAAAGGTCATGACTACCTAGTCATATAAGCCGATAGCTCCAGGACATCTGAACGCGGTCTTGTAAATATCTTCCTCTGCCATAAAAATCTAATTCTAACCTACATTACCATCCATGAAGCTGATGATCTTGTGACCCAATGCTACATCAATTAACAGATCTACTATCGGCTTTGGATACTCATCTTTAGGTGTAGCCTTCTTTAAATCATGAAAGTCGATGCATATCATCAGCTTTCCATTCTTCTTCTCTACCGGGACAATGTCAGATATCCACTTAGCATATTGACTCGGCCTGATGATGTTTGCATTATATAGCCTCATGATCTCCGCATTGATTGCATCATGTAACTCTGCTTTGAATCTTCTCTAAGGCTGCTTGAACGACCGATATCCTAGTTTGATAGGAAGTTGATGTTCAACAATCGATCGGCTTAAACCTAGCTTTTCATGGTAATATCAGGCAAAGCATTCCCAAAATTCCTTCAACAAATTTATTAACCTTTCCCGTAACTCAGTATATAAATCTTTACTAACATACGTCGACCTTGGACTATCTCCTAGTCCTATATTAACTTCTTCCAACTCATCGCGGACATAAATCCTTGCCCTAATTTTCCTTCAAAATCTTCAATGGTGCCTATTAGAGTAATAGTTCTGAGCCAACTTGTTGCATTGGCTTTTTTCCCTTGCTGGTACATCAAGGAAATCTCCATCCTATATCTTCCCGGACAGGCAATCAACCCCCTTAGATTCCTAGATTAGCAGATCGGTAACTGCAACATTGATCGACTGATCGGCTGGAACCACCTAACTTGATCTCCTTGCCATTGTACGAGGCTTAGATGCATTCTAGAAGGAATACAACAGTTGGCGTGAATCTACTCCCTACCGAGAAATAGACTATATGATCCCTTGCCATCAATGACGAAAAACGTGGTGGGCAATGTCTTTCTTCCAATTGTTAGTTCCACGTTCGGCACACCATATTTGTTTTGATTAGATATTTAACAATCTTATCCAGCTTGTGATATATAGAGTATGGCATCAGGTTGATAGGTGCACCTCCATCAACTAGCATTTTCGTCGTCGGCTTCCCATCTACATACCCATTGGTGTATAATGGCTTCAGGTGCCAATGCTTAGATTCTTCAGGCTTGTCAAATATAGCTTGATTGGGCTGTAATGTCAATTGGTCAAAGCCCTCTTCTTGATCTTCTTCATTGGATGCAAACACTTTATACTCTAGAGGCAAGATGAATACCATGTTTGTCAAAGCTAATGTGTCAACCTCATCATCTTTATGTTTGACGTGCCAGATGAGTTTAGCCTTTTGATTCCGATTGGCTTCCTCATGGTCCTGTCATTGCTTCTTATGCTACTCCCTATGCCACAATCTTGGTGCCCTCCTCTTTTGATTCTTCGTGAAGATTCTGCTTGGACACCACTGGGAATTGGAATTGTATTGTCTTTCATGCAACTCCTTGTCGTCAGCTCCCTTTTGACTATGGTCTTCATTAATCGGCCATAATCAACTATGTACCAATGCTCGCTTAATATGTGGCCAATCATACGAAATCCTCTTCTGCTCAGCACGCTGCGATCTTAGCTTGTTGCACTCAAGACAATCTTCAATCAACAGCAACCTCATGTCTTGATCCTAGCAATACTGAAAGAACAGACAACCCTAATGCGGATTATACTTCTCCTTATGCACCATGGCCCGCCGTTCTTTGTCTTGACGTCTGGAATATTTTTTGACCAAGTCCAATGAAGTAACTTTTGATTTTCTCCAACGTCCCCCTTCATTGGACTGATCTCCTACCCCACAAACATCATGTTCATTGGAAAAGGATGCCCATCAATTTTCATCTATTTTTATCTACAAATTTAATTCTTGCTTGTTCAAGAGCCGATTGCAATTGTTGTTGAAAAACTCTGTACTTATTAGTATGATGAGAGATTGAATTGTGTCACTTGAATTATTTCTTCTTTTTGAGTTCTTTGGCTGATGGTAGTATATGGTTTGGCAGAATCTAAATCTTCTTCTCTTGAAGTAGGAGATC
Organism: Oryza coarctata; assembly: GCA_030770085.1. NCBI lineage: Eukaryota > Viridiplantae > Streptophyta > Magnoliopsida > Poales > Poaceae > Oryza > Oryza coarctata. The sequence continues at coordinate 17,708,100 of CM061466.1, forward strand.
AAATCGACTTTATTGACATCAAAGTCATATCTTTCCTACTTACCGATACTCTTCACCTAGGGACATAATATAGATTTCCTATTCCTAGTCTACTTTGCCAAACCGACTTCTATATCGAATTCCTCATTATTTGAGTCCGATGCATAAACCTATAGCTGAGCAGCCTTATGATGAAATCTCTCTTTCTTTAATTCAATGAATCGGCTTTCATGAGTCGATACCTTTTGTGAAAGATGTGCTAGGCTCTCAAACTCTCGAGATGAGAAACATTCCCTAATCGGAGCCAACATCCCTTGGAAGGTTAACTCAGCTAGCTGTCCGTCGCTTAAGATAAGACTGTAACATCGGCTTCTTATATCTTGGAAATGTTGGATGTATTCTGGGACTAATTCTCTAGGCCTCTATCTAACCGATGTTAAATCTATCAGTTTCATCTCATGAATTTCAGCAAAGAAATACTTGTAGAATTGCTTCTTTAGATCAGCCCAACCCTAATTGAGTTGAGAGGTAATGAATAGAACCATGTGAAGGCCGGTCCAAAGAGGGGCAGTAGAAAGAAACAGACTCTTTAGGCTTCCTCTGCCGATGCCTCCTCGCATTGGTCTAAGAATCAGAAGATGTGTTCCACTATAGATATGCTATCTTGTCCTGAAATTTGGAGAAGTCCAGCATCCTGTATCAATGCAGTAGCAGAACTTTATTGAGCCACTCCGGGTAAAGGTTCCGATACATAAAAGCTTGCTCCTTGGGCTTGATACTGAACTGCTCTCTGACCACCTCTGTAACCCTGACTAACCAATCCTCCTCTCTTGGGTTCTCTCTTTAGTATTGTGGAGATGGAGTTGGTGCTTGATAGTGTCTAGGATGATCTCCTAGATGATTGCTTGTATTGGGATTGCCACCTAGGTAGTCTTGCTGATATCCTCCATAGTAAGTTGTCTGATGATACCATGACATCATATCATCACATTGTCCCCTAATCCTATCTTGTACTGGTGGAAACAGATTTACCGATATATATCTTCTAGCTCCATAAGTAACCTGTGGTTGCTTCGTCTTCATTGGCAAATATACTAGACCTTGATTAGGTTCCCATATTCTTGATCAGATTGTGTAATCAGTCCACCATCTTCTTGATCAGATTGTGTAAAGTATTCACCAGTACTCTCGATTGGTTGATGAGTGCATAGTGAACAACTTCATTGACCATCTCCTACAGTGGCTTTATAGGACTCATAAGAGGTGAATTGCTCAATTCTCCCACCAGAACGGGCTTTGGCATTTGGGACTTCTAAATCAGCGCTTACCTGGTCATAATAAAAGACTCTAGACAAAGCTTCTAAAAATTAGCTGTGTTTTGCTCTATTTCTTGCCTTCGATCCTAAGTCAAATCATACATTGTCACTAGAATTATGTTCTCTAAGTTTATCTCTTTTCCCGGCATTGAGTTAAAGTTGTCTTGTCCCACTGAGCATGCCAAAGATCATGCTGGTCGCTGAATCTCGCTGAGTCCGATTAGGCTAGTGGAGGTCTGATAACAGAAGATGGCGCCTTGGTCACACGATGGCCTAGGCCTCTACTGCTTAGCTTGAGGTTCGAGGGCATGATAGTCAATATGATCCTATAATTGACAAGGAGATAGAGGATGATATCTGTGAACCAATCGGCCAGTTGGACGATATGGCTTACCTTATAGGCTAGGTGCTGATGGGAAAGATAGTGCTCGAGCATTGGCTAAAAAGACGATGAAGGTGAAGGTGATAGACACGTGGATTAAAATAGAAGGCTTATAAGCAAAAGAGCCGATGGCGCTTTGTAGGATGAAGGCGATGAAAGCGCAGAGCGGGACCTGATTGCCCATGAAGCCACGAGGACCAGTGACCACTATAATGACACCGTTAGGACTAGCCTCGATAGATTGGTCTGAACTAAGACCAGAACTAATGGTACAGAGACAATAGAGGCTAAATTGAACGTAACGATGAGAGAGAAAAGGGCGAGGTCATTGGCTGCTTACCTACCAAACGTCTGACGCATGCCTATATCTAACCTCATTGGCTATTTGAGCCGATGGGGAATGAAACCATCTGGATCTCAATGCCAGCCCTGTTAAACATGAACCACAGAGATTGTATCTAACTGAGACAATATTAGGCCAAATCCGATGTGACTAGATCGATCGCTAGCGGATTAATCGTTGAGCGATATATAAACTAGATATGAGGCTAGCGGTAGGAATAACTCATCAGCTACTCACTCCAACGAAACGCCACATGAACACCCATCGGGCCAACAGCTCGATCCACCACCATTAATCTCGTAGGTTGAACCTAACCAATGTAGTACGATACTAGGGATAGAGAAGGGAGACCGATGTACTAACGAGCCTCACATGGACGTGATGTGGTACACCTAATTAGACTAAGAGGTAAAATCTAATCGATGCAACCTTAGATGGAACATAACAAATCATGATATTGGTAGGACTTACGCCACCGCGAGCAAAAGAACTTAACTGATGCAACCTTGCTCAAGAGCTAGAACCTACTAGGAAAAACCTAGATGAGCTAGGTCGGCAATGCGCTGAAGTTGTATTTGATTGATCTGTCGATGATTTATAAGCTTCCAGAGGGTCTATATTTAAACCCTATGATTACAAGAGTCCTACGCGGTTATAACAACCATCGGACAATATTTCCTAAACATATAAGAAAACTAATCTATAAGAAGTTGTAAAGCTAACTAAACTTACCTAGGTTACGTAATATATTCTATATGGATAAACACCCTGTCGTGGTTCTCACGACTCCTCCTCAGACTCGGTCCTATGTGGTTAACCTTCCTTCTTCAAATAGACCGAATCCATCCTCAACCCATTCGATCAGCTCTTTTACTGTGTCAATCAACTTCTCCCTATGAGCTGATTAGTATTTTCCTCCATCGGCAGATCCCTTTTGCAGGTTGATGAAATCTAGCATTAACACCCTATTTTGCTAGTTTCACTGTAGATTTGTTGTATAGGGGATTCACTAGAGCTAGGTTTTGAACCATGTGATGGCAAATTGGTCAATATGGAACCAAATTTGGAACTTATCCATTCCATCGTACTGCCAAAGAAAGAACTTACAATCATCAAGGAACCAAATTTGGAAGTTATCCATTGCATCCTACTACTAAAGAAAGAACTTATAGGAGCCTCTAGTCTATTGTTAAAAGTAGCATTCATAGATGCATCTATGGAAGTGGCCACAAGTTGTTCAATAGTAGGAGACACATCATTGGATTTAGAATTTCCCTCTTCAAAGAGAACAATCTGAGGTAGAGGGATGTCTCTTTTGGAAAAACCTTGGTGGATCTTGACATAGCATGAAAACGTTTCCTTCTCTGTAGCCATGTTCTACTCCTCGATTTCTTGTCGTTCCTTCTTGGTCAAATCCTCTAGGGTGAGAGAGATGACATTGCTTGGATCTACCTTCTTACACTTGCTCATGACATTGATGTAGACATCCATAGCAGAGTCACCAAAGATCTTGTTGATGCTTTGTTCGGTCATGCCACAACACGATGGAGATCTACCTAATGCCTTGCGGTAATGATTGGAGTCAACAACCACCTCCACCTTGAGAAGCTCCTAATCAAGATGGGTTTAGAGATCAAAACTGGCAGCGGAGCAAATTAAGATAGATTGGGGATAAACACCTATCTCATGGATGGAACGGAAGGTTTTTGGGACAAACCTACAAATAGGATTTGCACTCTCATGGTGAGGGCGAATGGCTTACAATGCAAACCAACAAAGATGGATGAAATAGGGTAAAAACTAATGAGTAAAAACTATGGCAAAAGTTAGACGAGATATTAAAAAAGCGTTTCAATTGGCTAATAGTGTTCATTGTAGATTGGGTTCTCAATTGAACTAGTCATAGCCCAATAAAAGGGGTTGGTCTTGCCTCCATAGGGCCTGATCCACGTCCTAGTAGGCTTGGAGATCAAGTAGGATGAAAGAAACCTTGGGTTCAAGCAAGGAAGTATGAAAACAGTGGTAATTTGACTCAGATTTGGCCTCAGCCAGTTTGACTGTCAAGCCAGCCAGTCCGACCATTCCTATGCCACTAGTTGTACTGGCATTTTGGCATCGGTCAGACCGCCCCCCTATAGGAAGCTTAGGTCCCATTCCAAATTTTGTCCTAGGAGCTAAATTGAAGTGTCAACAATAGTATTATTCATGTAACATTATTACATACATTAACCTGAATTTAACAATTGAAGAAAGCCTTGGTAGGCACTCAATTGTAGTCTACGCATTCCTTATGCCATTGCTAAAGATCTGACACACATTTATTTTTCCCTTCTCCTTTTCGGTTGTAACCACTTGGAAGAGGGGTTGTCCATGTTAAATCACCATTCAAATGAACGAGGAGCATTTCGGCTATCTAACGTGTAACTAGTACTAGTACATGCAAATTCATCACTCATGCTATCACTCTCGCTTGATTGAGCATTGAAGCTTATCAGCTACGACTTTATGTTCCCCACATTCACTAAGAATTATGTTATAGCCATCATGAACAGCTATACTATAGGTAACTTTGCATCCTCCTTTGACCAAGTAGCATCCTCACCTTACTTTGCTTCTTGATCCTCCAACTCGAGCCTAATGGCTAAATTTGTGTCTGACACCACTTAGGCATGCTTAGCCTTGTCCTCCTCAATTGTACCATTGTTCTCAAACCAATCTAAAGAAGTGTCATCCGACGGTACCACATTAGAGAGCAGGTCGAGGCCATTCTCCATAGAACCTCGACAAAAATTATTTATAGACAAATTAAATTAGTATTCCATGCTTCCAAAATATCTAGGTCATAGTAAGTAAAATAGGTATCTAATTTGATCAGTCATGAACATATAATCCTACTTGATTGGCAACCAGGTCATCATAAGAAGTCACTCTCGTTGCAGTGGGATAAGGATGAATGTAGAACTGTGAAGCAGAGACAGAATTAGATTCTTCATCAACATCACTAACCTTCAGATTAGGTGCAATTGCCACCACAATTTGACTTTTAGTGGCACTCTCTTTGACATCCGCATTGATAGCCGATGTGTCTGCCTCCTCGACCATAGGTCCACTGATTGGTGGTGCAAGGCCAACACATTGTTCATCTCCTATGTAGGTGCACTAATAGTAGGAGTAGGAGTATGTGTAGACAACATAGCTTGATCATCCATCATAGGTACACTAACTATGGTTGCAATGATAGCCACTACATCTGCATCCCCGAGCATAGGTTCACTGATTGGTGGTATTGAAACTATTGATGCCAAAGTATTATTCATCTCCAGTGCAGGTGCACTAACTATAGAAGTAGGAGTATATGTGGCCGCCATAGCTTGATCATCCATAACAGGTGCACTAACAATGGTTGCAAGAATAGGTACAATTTATGGGACATCAGGAGACTCGGATATAAGGACCTCAAGTCCTGTAGTAGTAGATGACAAGGAGACATCAACCACAACACTTTGCTTAGCCTACAGAACTAGAGGTATGTCACCATCTGGTCGAGGGCACAACACAGTCTGGCGTAATGGGGGAATAATCACTAGGGGTGGAGGGCCCACCATGTCAACACTATGGGGTAGTAAACACAAAGTTTGAGTAGGAACATGTGCTTCCAGTGTTAGTGTAGGTGGTGGTAATTCAACCTTGTTGTTCAATTCCTTGATGAAACCTGAGAACAAGGTGAACATTTGGTTCATGGAACTTTGTACTACATCAAAAAAAAAATTTCTGCATGCACTTCTCTACTCAATTTGCAATTTATGTTTCTCCTTTAGCTTTGTTTGTGCCTAAATCAATGCTCGAGTCTTCTCTTGCTGATTTCTACTGTTCTCAACCAGTCCTTGTATGATAGCATCAAGCTGTAACGACAAGTCAACTTTGCCATGAGTGACTGGAGGTGTTGAGACTAGTTGTGCAGAACTCGAGCGAGCTGCCTCCTAGTGGTTGTTGTAATTACTAGGAGGGGCATACTCATCATTGTTACCATCATTCTCACTATCATTGTTAGAGGAAAAGTAAGCATGCCAATTTGTCTCTGCATGGAGAAGTTCCATGTCTTACAAACCATCTGCATGACAGTTAGCTTGAATTCACTACTCTTCGACCTACCTCATGGTACTCTGCGTGCGGTGTCGAACTCCTGGTGTAGATGGCATGTATGGCCAAAATCGAGTATATGATGATTGGTACACCTGCGTGTAATCCAATGTGTCATTTTGTGTATTGCTTAGCAAGTATGGTATAAATTGAGCATATGGATACTGTCAGGTCATACCTACCCCATCAAAGATCATGTTCCCAATATTAGCAATGATAAAGTTGACAATGTCAAACGCCTGGTCATTCATGATGCATAGAAGGAGCCACTATTGTAGACTTGTGATGACATCAACATTGCTGATACATGGCAACAAGGTCCTCAGCTTCATATGAATCACCTTCACATCATGGTTAAGCATGTTAGGTGTGCGGTCAACTCTATCACAGAGCGGCTCCTAAAAAAATGGAGCATTCCACTCATCCGTAGGGAAGTTACCACCAACCTGAGCACACCAAGGTGATTGAGCATCCCTATAGACAGTGTTGTGTATAGACCTTATACTAGGTGACAAATCAAGCCCTAACTCTTGAGCTATTTGACATGAGGACAAAGTTTCATGATTACCAATAAACATTAATTTCAAGATCCTTTGTCCAATTAAATCCATACTATTGCACAAAACACTTAGACCAACACCTCAACATATATGCTATGCTCTGAAAGGAGATCAACCGATCCACTAAATCCGCTGAAGTATCTCTCTATACTTATACCCCTAGATGCAAAAGGCGCCATCAATGGGTAAAATAAATACCATATTTACTCAAGCCGATGGTCCTGATATATCGGGTTTTGCTTAATATGCCACTCCTTTCTGGTCCTTTTGTGTCCACAATTGGCCTCCTCATTCTTTTCTTGTTGTTCTACTATTTGTTCTTGGTGCCACAATCAACGTACCCTTCTTTTTGATTCTTGGTTAAAATTCTACTAGGGCACCACTAAGGGTTGTAAACATGATGCCATTCATCAAATTCCTCATTAGTTCCTTCATCAAGTTCATCATGAACCTCTTTGAAGAAATCTTCATGAATCAACCCCAAACAATCGTGGACTGATGTCCGTTTCCTTGATGGCTGATCCTGAACAGGTATGGGCTTATGTGAGGACCTCCTAAGTTCAAAGCATTGTGGCCTTCTATTGCTACACATAGGACAATCATCAATAGATGGCAATCTCATCCTCTGATCCCAGTAGAATCGAAAAAATAGGTAACCACAATGTGAATGATATTGGAACATCTCTCTATATGATGAGGTCTAAAGCACTCTTTGTTGGTGCCTTTGATATTTCCCAATCAGCTGCGATGAGATGAGCTTTGATTCTCTATAATTTCAATTTGCTCAATGTCCTCTCTCATTGACTTGATCTTTTAAGTACCGTACATACACCATGTTTACTAGGAAAGGGAGCCCATCTATTTTCATTGCCTTTTTTGGATCATCTAACTTAATCATCCCTGGATCCATAGATGATTGATTCTATTGCTGAAACACTTCGCACTCATTGATTTGATGAGAAATTGAATTATGCCATTGGCAGTACTTTTTATTCTTAAGTTCATTGGCTAATGGAATCACGTGATTTGGAGGAAGATGTATTTGTTTATCTTGAAGTAATAAATCAAAAATATTATTGGTCTTATATAAATCAAAATTGTATCTTTCTTCATTTCCCACATCTTTGATCCATTGACATGATAATGTTTTCTTGTTTTTTGTCTATTCTGCTAAGCCAATCTCAATATTAGAATCATCCTCCTATTATGAATTTGTTAAAAATCCCTATACTTATGCAATTTTCCACTAGAACTTTTATTTTCTAACCTCTTGGAATTGGCTTTCAGGAGCCAATACTTTTTGTACCCAATATGCCAAGCTCTCATACTCTTACAAAAAAATTTTCACCTTGATGGGAGCTAGTAATCCTTAGAAAACTAGCTCAACCAATTGTCCATCACTTAAATTTAAAATTGAGCATCGACTACGCACATCACATAATCTTCAGATATATTCTAGGACTAATACGTCTATCCTTTGAACCATTGATGTAAGATCTGTCAACCACATCTCATGAACTCAAATAAAGAAGTATTTGTGAAACTCTTTTTCCAAATCAGCCCATCCTCTGATTGAATTTGACGGTAAAGGCGAAAACCATGTAAAGGCCTATCTAGATAATAACAATGGGAAAAACCTAACCCTCAAAGCTTGCACCATAGATGCCTCTCCACATTGAGCTAAGAATCAGCTTATGTGTTCCACCATAGATATATCATTCTATGTTCAGAATTTTGAAAAATTAGGCACCCTATATCGGTGAGACAACAATACACTATGAAACCAATCAGGGTACGGACGCTGATACAAGAAGGTCTATTACTTCGGTTTTAAGCCAAGTTATTACCTTATTACTTCGAATATAATTGTTGTGCATTCATCATATCACGCATAGTCCATCGGATACTGCTATAAAGGACCTTGTAGTTAGTGATCTCTTCATGCTTGACTAAGATTAGGAATCTCGCTATGCTGATTCTGGTGTCCTCCATAATACGTGGTCTGATGGTATATAGGAGGAGTTCCATTACGTTGCCCTCCAAATTTCTTTTCTCCAGGAGGAATCAAATTGGGAATTACATCTCTCTCTAGCCCATAAGTTACATAAGGAACCTCTAATGTTATTGGCATGTGTGCACTAGTGACAACGTATATCGATGTCTTTTATGGAAGATAAACAAGACCTTAATAAGGTTCTTGAGCAATCAATCCATCCACTATTGTGTTTATGAACACACCGGATTGATTTATTAATGCATGGTTCACAACTTCGTTCACCAAATCTTGCAAGCATATCTACGTACTACTAGTTTCTTGTTGACTTGAATATCCATCTAGAACTAGTTTTGGGAATTGCATCTTCTGGATTGGTCCTTGCCGTGCTATGCTAAAGAAATTTAAGCATAGTTTCTAAAATTACTTTACGGATTGCTCCACCTATTACTTCTATGCTTCCGTTAGGTTCTCCAAGGTCATTGAAATCACATTGTTGGATTTGACTTCCTTCCTAGACATATTGGTTTGAAAAAATTGTCCCACTAGGCGTGCGAAAGGGGCATGTTGATGCAAAAATGGTCCGATGTCTGCTCCGATGCGTCACATGCATCAAGGTCTGGGAGGTCCTTAAATTCATAAAATTGATAAGAGAGATAGAAAAAATTAGACCAATGAGCCAATCAGCCAATAGGCTGATATAGGCTCAAACTATCAGTTCTGTATCTGATAGAGATTAGTTGGAAACCAATCAGGCAAGAGGCCAATACGGACTCAAGCCATGAATTGTCTAACTAACATTCTTAATGATAATCTTGATAGATCAAACTAAACAGAGATAGTGTAATATTGTAGTTAATAAGGCTAGGCATGATTGATAGCCGATTAAACATGATATAAAAAGTATATCAAATAATGTTTGATAAAGACTAAAATGAAAACATAGTATAAAGATAATCCATCAGCTAAAACTCTGATAGAATGTCGAATGAAACCTATCAACCTATCAAGATTTACCTTATCAATAGCAATCTAATAGATCAGATATAACTGAAATAGTATAGCATTAAAACTAACAAGATAAACTTAATAACCCGATAAATTCTATGCTAGTGTGATAGATACACCAAATCAGACTGAGAAATTGAATCAATACAGACTTAGACAGAACTAAATGCATTAAGAAAACCTGCAAACGTATGAGCTTAGCTAAGATATTAGACTAAACTAAGAAAGTCTTAGAAAAGCTGATATATTTGCTATATAATGAGACTTAACTCTTGTTGGAGAACGAACATAATTGATGCAGAGCAAGATCTTATCGAGAACTACATTACTCCTACTCCAAGAGGTGGTGATGCGCTAAATTTGATTGTATTGATCTGATTCTTATTTACAAGATCCTAGGTATACTTATTTATACCCTTGGGTTTATACAAGTCTAAAGCAGACATGGGATAATATTTCCTAAATAAAAAAGTAAACAAAAAAACTTATAGATATTTAGAAACAAGACTGCCTCACCTAGAAACTCGTATCGGTATCTACACATGTAACCTCATCGAACATGGCATATGTCTATATTGAATATGGAGTCATGTCTTCATTAGACTTGGCTTGTGCTTAAATCAAACACTTCCTGTTATTGGCCAAATCATATTAGAAATGGTGATTTTCTAGTGTCAATAGATATATGGTACTAAATGAAAGAAAAGCAAATTAGCAATGGCGCTTAATGGCATAGTGCCGCCCATTGTTCCGAAACGCCCACCTCATGGAGTTTATACCTTCCCTACTCTATTTTTTAGATTATACCAGGCCCACCTCATAGTCTTGTTCTCCTTTTATCTATCTATCTAGTGGGCCATACTTAGTACTACTAATATCCAAAAATTACTAAAACACTTTGAAACCACACTTAGTCCATTGATTATCTTTTTATTCTATCGGATTGTCTAGTAGGTACTCCCTCTGCTCCTTTATATTCATGTGCAAACACTATTTATATTTAAACTTTGACCATTCCTCTTTTTAACAATTTTTCTGTAAATACTAAAATAGATGTCATATTATATACTAAAGAAGAGTATTAAACTATGGTTCATTATAATCTAGTCATCAAAAATTATTAGTCAAAGTTATAACTGTAACAATCAATGACGACAAATATAAAGGAACAGATGGAGTATATATTAAAACAATCAATACAATAATATTATTAGTATAACATATATATTACAATATTAATTAGGCTGACCAAAGTTCTCCTCTTGGTCAGTCTTCTTCTCCATCTCAATCTCAGCGAGCTTGGACATGGCCTTCAAGAGCTGGACCTTCTTCATGTCCAGCTTAGCAAGCTTGGAGTCTATAGCCTCGATCGCCTTCCTGATGGCCTTCCCCTCCATGAAGTCTATGAATCTTTTCCTCTAGCTCAAAAAGCTTGAAGAGATATATGGCAGCTTGGCAAAGTGTCCCCTCTCGGTAACTCCCAATAGCCTTGCCTCCTTTGGGTTGTTGTCCATTGCTCTCCTCATACTCCTTCTTCGCTCAGGTGTTTCCAAATGGAATAATGAATGGATGAATGAATCATTTGCTGGCTAAATCATGCTATTTAAAGATGATTAAACCATTGGGAACATGCCTTAATTAGAGAAGGATAGTGATCACTAAATGAGACCTCCACATGCCTCTAGCATGAATGTCTCTTCCGCTTTCCCCATTGACAAGGAGAGAGAGCTAGACAGTTTGGTCGACATGTTTTCACATGACTTGACCATAGCAGTCTGCTGGATGTAGTCACCGAACAAAAGTGCCATATGTAAATAATCCAAAATGAGGGAATATGCACACACACTGGTTTGGAAAACAAACATTGAACAAATGCACACCGTCTTTGTAATCATAGGTTCTCTCATATTTACATATGGGTCCTCTAAACAACTATTGTTGGCTAGTTCTTCAATGAAAATACTTTATCACCATGTGCTACCTTGACTATTATGATGAAGTAGGCCACTTTTACGATGAATTTTCCATACAATATCATCCTTATAAGTGGGACTAACTAGCTATGGGCCCATGAGCACCCTGCCTACCAAGTTTTACAAGAAAATTCTTCATCACCCCCAATTTCAAATGGCCAAATCACCATTGTTTGTGACGATCTTGTTTATCATCATTGTGATAATTTTATCTAGTAATGTTGAAGCTACATGAAATACATCACTAATGTTGTAACAAGTTAATAGTTTAGACATTAAATTTGTACCTATCTGAATTTACTCTCAATTATTTGATTTTTATAGATGGCATGTATAATGATGTAGATGGTATTAAGCCTTCTAGTAGTTAATAGATAACAATATTCTCTCTTCCTTTCCTCTTTTCTCCACATCATCAAACATTTTACATGGCAACATCTCTCAGACATGACGTCATACAATTGCTCATTGCTTAGCCACAATTGTGTCAAAGTTAGCAAGGGCTTAAATGTAGGCCAAGGTGTTAAGAAAATGTGATAAGCCACAACCATGACAAACAAAAAACATATAGCTAATGAGATGTGACACGCCTAATGTGTATATTAGGAAAGAAATAGCTAACGAGATGTGACACGCCTAATGTGTATATTAGGAAACAAATTAATGGTCAAAGTTTTATGTCAAACTCTTTATATTTGGAATGGAGTAAGTAATGTGATTTAATGGAAAATTGGATGCCCTCATCCCTTATGTGCCCCTGTTGGACGCCAAAGAGCATGGGAGCTAATACCAGGCAGAACTAGGAGCATGGGAGCTAATACACGCCGACGCCTGGGAGGTCTGCTTAGCTCCAGTGCAAGCCCGTCAGCTTCTCTCCGTGGCTCGAGGTATGCGTGCCGGGGGCCATGGGGTTTGATTGGCTCCGGCACGACGGTACGGGTGTGGGCGTGCCAGTCAATTTAACCCTGCAATTAACAAGGAGGTGAGATGAATAGATTAGTCAGACGATGAGCCGATACTAGCGCTTGCTATCGGTTGGCTGTTGATAGGATTGGGATGGTCATCGGTCGAGTCTAGGAGGCCCTTCACTATTGGCTATTTGCTGATAGAAATCGGGACACTCTTTAATCGGCTGGAGAGCCGATGAAGGCGTGGATAGGTGTCAACGACGGATCGGCCGCAGAGTCGATGGAGGAACTAGGGTGTATCCAGAGGACAGAAAAGCGCATAGGATCCCTCCTGATAGTCAATAGAAGCGGTAACGGTCATTCATCGGCTAAAAAACCGATGAAGGCACATGTGGAATGGCAAGGAATTGTATTAACGGCACGGGCTGCAAAGCCGATGCCGCTCCATATATGACAGCACGAAACCCATCACCCATCGTGACAGCGCGAGGCTGAGGCCAACAGCGATGATACGGAGGATGCCGGATTGGCTGTGTTAAAGTAAAGACAGGAACGAACCCATCGGCTAGCTGAGCCGATGAAGGGACGCCTCTCTGAAGGCGGGTGTGTATCGGCTGGGAGACCGATGCGCTCAACATGGCGTGTCAAGGGAAACCTCTAAAGGCGTAGTGCGTATCTGCCGAGGAGCAGATACGCTGGGTGTGAAGCTTAGAGCATATAACTCATCGGCTAGCACTCTGATGATACGCCATATAGAAAACTATAAGCCTAAAGCTTAATCTATCGTCGACAGCCCCGTAGGTCACATCTAACCGATGCAGCACGAAATTGACGATGGCAGAGGGAGCTTAATAGGCCAATAGGCTCTGCACGGACGTGATGCGATACATCTGATCGGCCTAAGAGGTCGAACCTAACCGATGCAGCCTTAGACGGAGTAGAACATATCGAGATAGTGGCGGGACTTACCCCTTCACTGGAGATCGAACTTAACCGATGCAGCCCCGTGTCAAGAGCCAGAACCCACCGATAAATACCTAGATAAACTAGGGTGGCGATGTGCCAAAATTGTATTGATCGAGAGATTTTTTACATGTCTCCAGGGGTCTGATATTTATACCCTGGGTTTATAGAGTCTGACGTGTTTTCAACCATCGGACATTATTTCCTAACAAAACTAAAGGAAAATATCTCTAAAGAAGTTAACTAACTAACTAAATCTTCCTATATAAGATAAGATTTATAAAAGATAAAATACCCTGCCGTGGGTTCCACGGCTCCTCCGCAAACTCGGTCATATCTGGATAATCTCCTATTCCAGGACCGAGTCTTCTATTGCTTTAATCCGATCAGCTTCTTCCCTGTAGCAATCGGACCTTCTTTCAATCAAGTCGATCCTTTTCCAACCTCTCCCTGGACTTGCCTAGATCCTGTCGTTAAAACTTCTCCTTGGACCCGACTCCATCCGGATAGTTCTCTATCCTCAAATAGATCCAGATAGTTCTACAGTACCAATCGGCTTTGTCCCATGAGCTGATCAGTATTTCTATCGGTCGATCCTGTTTACAGGCTGAATCAAATTCCAGTGTTAACGCATGCCCCCCAATTTCAGAGTTTGTCAACATACTATGAAATTTTGAGCCGTTGGAAGTCTCTGCAAACCAGGATGACCCGTTAAAAACCCGCAAATGATAATTAATCGGCCCAGATTCCTGCCTAGATCACTCCGCCTCTATAAAATATCCCATCACCTCATCCTTCTTCCACACACTTCCTCCCCATCAGAACCCCCCAACCTCGATGAGCTCCGACGACTGAAGGTGAACTTCCACAGATCACTTCATCGGCCGCTAAACTCCTCTCCTTCTTCCTCCGTGCAATGGCTTCGACACACATAGTCCCTGAGGTAATTATCATATGCTCTTTCATCCTATATTTCAAACAAATCCTCCCTATCCCATCTTCTCATCGGTAGTCGGGTTCTTGTTCACTATAGGATCTCAAGAGTCAGATTGCTATCCTAGTTTCCAATTGCTTCAGTCAGTTTTATCTTGACCCTATGGGTAGCGAAGATCCAACTGATTTCATAAACTCCGAAACAGAAAGGATCCTGTATAAACACTCGTCCATGGCCATCACCGATTGGACCAACAGTTTCAAATCTTGGCCTGATAAACTCCCGAGATGGAGAAACTGATATCTCAGGGTTTTCGCCTCTAAAAAGTCTTTCTGGGAAGACTTGGAAATAGACCACTGTATTAACCTCTCTTTAGCCGATATGGAAAAAAATAAACCTTTACTCGCATCGGCTTCTTACTTCTAGTCGGATATTCTGAATGCCTTTATGTTTGGGCATGGACCAATGACCCTCACCCTAATGGATGTCACCATGTTGATTTGCCTTAACACCACCCACTACGTAAATCCGTTCATCCTCAGATTAAAACATACTCATCGGCTAAACACCAAAAACATCAGAGGTTAGACTAAATGCATCTCCTTGCACAAAAAGACCTCTAGCCAAGTCGATGAGCGGGAACATGTAGCATTCTTAAATCTTTGGTTGGAACGGTTTGTCTTCGGTGGTTCAACTCTTGGTCCAACCACTAACATGCAGTGTCTGGTAGAGCTCTTGGCCAATCAACGCCGTATTTCATTGGGGCAATATCTTCTTGGAGCCACCTATCAACTGCTTCATCAGGTGGTGAATAAGCTATCGGCAGGCCAACCAGTCGGTCATATTGGTGGTCCCTGGTGGTTCATACAACTCTGGTTGAACATCTACACCTCCAGAGTTATCGCCAGGACCCCTTTCCCTTCTCTGACATATCCAACTGATTACCTGGAAGAAGATGAGGCCAGCCGGCGCCGATGTACTTCTTTAGGTGAAGCCACATCGGCTCTTCCTAGAAGCAAAATGACCCCCCTCGGACTCAGCCAATGGTTTAAATGCTTTTACTATGACTTTACTAAAGAAGTCACCATCTGGTTTGCGTATGAGGACGATTCGTCCTTTGAAATGTCTTCTAGGTTTCACCCAATGAATGCATTAGCCGATGAAGAATCGAAGACAATCTTCTTATCATCCATAACTCTCATTCTTCTGTTGACTAGATTTTCATTGGGTCGATCCCAACACCCATCATACGAGTTCTACCATCCTTCGGTCGGTGCTCGTCAGTTGGGCTTCAACCAACTCCCCAATTGCTTATTCTTCATCAGCAAACTCCAAGCCCGAGGAGAAGTAAATAGCGGCTTAGAGTATGATCGGCTTAGGATGATAGGACCATCCTTGTCCATCTCCACCTTCGAGCCCTGCATATCCAACACCAAACTTTTTGCTCGATGGTGGTCAGAATGGGGAAGGCACCTATTCAGTCTATCGGCTGAAAATTATTGCCTACGCCTCAACCCTGACTATGTGAAATCTGATGAAGAGGTAATCTTTCTCCTTGTACTATCTTTTCTTCATCATATTAAATTTTAACTGCGTCTTGATTCCCATGATTCCACAGGTTGGTGACAAAGATGCACCTACAACCAGCGCAAGTGGTCGATCGATTATTTATCAACCTCAATCGGCCAGATCGATCCTTGGACAAGGCACTCCACCTCCATCGGCTCTCCTCCGAGTGTCGCAAACACTAGGGCTGAAGCGCAAGAAACCGGCTACTCGGACGGTTTCTAAGAAGCAAAAACCTGGCGCCGATGTCGCCATCATCACATCAGCTTCGTGAAGTCCTTCTCCCACGATGATCTTGACTTCTGCATCTCCATTGGTATGTGTCAGTATCAATTCTTCTCCGTTACCTTCGCCTTTATCTTGACACTTTTACTTTGTAGCCTGAACCATCGGCTCCTGAAATCCAACCGCTGGACATCGTTACCAGGGCTGAGTCGATGGTCTCCTCAGAAGTCATAGCATCCTAACCTCAAGTTGCCTCACACCAAGCTGATACCTGCATAATCACTCAAACTACTCCTGCTATATCCCAGGTACATCCATCCTACATTTTATTTTTTCTTGGCTTTTGATCCCCATATTTACCAATGTTAACGTGCAATCATTAGCCGACCTATTTTCTTTCGACATCAGCAAATACTTGGATATAGAGGAAGATTCAGCCACCAGTGCAGCAATTGAACCATCTTTACCAGCCGATGCACGCGAGCAATTGTCAGATATTATGCATCGACTGGAAATTCCGATTGACTCGCTGGTGGAAGATAGTGGGTCAATCCAGGGAAGACTTGCTAAAATTGAACATCTTCTACCTGAGGAGCTGACTGATGTACTCACACCTACTGCCTACTTGGAATTTCAAATGACCCAGCTGATCGTATTGAGACGACGCATAGCCAATCGCGTTGAGCAAAGCAGTCTAGCTCAGAACAATCGGCTATCCACCCAAAGTGAAAAGAAGAAGCTTGATGAGATGACAACTGACCTTCAATGCACCAGCACCAAGCTTGGCCTCTTGAAGAAACAAGAAGCCGATTTGATGGCGGAACTTGACAAAAGGCGTGACGACATCAAATCCACTGAGTCCCATCTCATCGGCCTACCACAATCAATCCAAGATCAAGAGGCCAAGGTAGCAGATAGTGTACGCCTTGTAGTTTGTTGGCATAAGAATTTGAAGAACATCTCCGGATCAGATGAGGATGACATCCGCGCCATCAACGAAATAGACCAAATCTGCCTGCGCGCGATCATGGACATTAAGAAATTCCTGTAAAATTTTAGCCTTGGAGAAAAACCCAAGATGTCATCCTGACATTAATTGTTTGCAATATAATTCAATCGGCTTGATCAATGAAATTTGTAAATACATATCCCCTAACGGCGATGTCTAAACGATATCGGCCATCCGTAACCAATATAATCATATCGGCTTCCGTATATCAGAAATCGGCTACGCCTCAGCCGATTTACACAAACAGTACCATTAGCTGATACCACTTCTAAGAGGTCATCCGTCTTGAAAAGAAGAAATTGGCTATGCTCAGCCGATTTAGGCATTTTTCCAAACGCTAGGATAATACCTCTTCAAATATTTTCTGTTGAGCGCTTTGGCAATCTTTTCCCCTTCAAGACTCTCCAGCATGTAAGTATTGCCAGGCACACACCGATTGATCCGATAAGGCACTTCCCAATTGGGTGACCATTTTCCAGACTTATTATCGCTAGATCCAATCGGTCAAATCAATTTTCATATGAGATCTGATTAGACTTCCAATGCGTCGGTATCTCCTCTTTTCCTGATAATCGGCTCTCATAAACCAATACCACATGCATCAGATGTGCTAAATTATTGAACTCTTGCGAAGAAAATTTCCACATGATGCGACTCGACAGCCCTTGGCAGGCCAGATCAGCTAACTGTTCCTCGCTCAGAACAAGACTATAACATCAGACTCTGATGTTCTAGAAATGTTAGATGTATTCTAGAACTGACTCATTAGGCCCCTGCCTAACTGATGTCAAGTCTGACAGTCTCATTTCTTGAATCCTAGTACAGAAATGTCTATAGAACTATTGCTCTAGATCGGCCTATCCTTCAATTGAGTTCGGTGGTAACGAAGAAAACCATGCAAAGGTCGATCCAGAGAGGGATAATGGAAATAAACAGACTCTAAGAGCTTCCTCGGCTGATGCTTCCCCACACTGTGCTAAAAATCGACTGATGTGCTCCATTGTAGATATATTGTCTTGCCCTGAGAATTTGGAGAAATCAGGTATCATGTATCGACGAGGTAATGGAACTCTATCAAACCATTCTGGATACGGGCGCCGATAAATAATTGTTTGATCTTTGGGCTTGATACCAAATTGCTCTTTCATCGTGTCCACAATTCTGGTTAACCAATCCTTCTCCCTTACAGTATCTTCCTAATCATGTGGAGATGGATATGGTACCCGATTCTGCATGTGATATTCTTCATAATGATTACTTTGAAAGAATTCTAGAGGTACCTCCTGCCGTTGCCCCCCGAATCGATCTTGGGTTGGTGGATATATATTTGCCGATAGGTCCTTGTTTTGTCAAGTTTCCTCTGTCTTTATCGGCAAAGGCACATGATCTCGATCAGGCTCTTGAGCCGATGATTCTTGTATCATCTCCTTGATCAGATCTTGTAATGTATCCATCCATACTCCCGATAGATTACTGAATGCTTGGTAAAACGACTCGTTGAACATCTCTTGCAACGGCTTAGAAAAAATCACAAGCGATGAATGGCCTGACTCCTTCACCAAAACACATTTTGGTAACTGCGCCTTTTTAATCGGCCCATGCTTAGTCATACTGAAGGATTCCAAATAGAGTTTCTGAAAATTGTCTATATTCTGCTCTATATGCTGCCTCTGATCTTCAATCAAATCCTCTATGGTAACTGGAACTATAATCTCCTCATCGGCTTCATCTTCGGACGAATATGCTTTGGAATCAATATTTTCTTTAGACATATTGACAACAAGATGCCCCCGAGTTGATGAGAAAAATCTGACTTCTAATCAGGCACTTGTAAAGTCCTGCTGGTTGATAAATAGAATTATATCACACTAGCCGATAAAGGATCTTCAGCTGATGAACGGTCTTCAAGTTTCTTCAACTTCGAGGTCCCTATGTCAGGGTCCTGGAGTTGCAGGTGAGCTAGTCAATTTGGCCTTGTAATTTACAAGGAGATAAACTAATGAGTCAATCGATCGATAGGCCTATACGAACTCCTGCTATTGGGGCCGAAGCACACAATGAAAGCATAGACAGATGACAACAAAGGGAATAAAAGACACATTGGCTATAGAGCGATGACGTTCTGGAATAGAGTAGCACTTCGAATAAGATAAAGGACCCATCGGCTATAAAGCCGATGATGCTTTGAATAGAATGTAAGATGAGTAGCAAGAAGCGAGACCCGATCTATCGAAAGTACAAGACCTAATGACCACCGTGATAGTATTGTTAGAGTCAGCCTCAATAGATTAGACTGAACCAAGACAGTATGAGACTGAGGCTAATGGCAATGAGGTGGCAGACGCTACATCAGACGTGCAGGCAAAAGGAAAGGACAGACCCATCAGCTTGCTAAGCCGATGAGAGAAGATCTTTTAAGATATGGGTGTATCGACTGAGAGGTCGATACATTGGGTGTGAGATTGTGTGTGTGGATAACTCATCAGCTAGCCACTTTGATGAAACATCGAGTAAAGACCTATCGACTTATAGCTCAATCTACTTTTAGTAGTCTAGTAGGTTGGACCTAACCGATGCAGCACAAGACTAATGACGATAAAAGGAGCTTGATAAGCCGATAGGTCCCACGTAAACATGATGTGATGTATCCAATTGGAGTAAGAGGTTGAACCTAATTGATGCATTCTTAGACAGAGAGAATATACTAGGATAATGGCAGGACTTACCCCTTCGCCAGAGTTTAGACCTAATCGATGCAGCTCAACGTCAAGAGCAAGAACCCACCAGTAAAAAACCTAGGCAAGCTATGATGGCGATGCGCCGAAGATATATTGATCTGAGAGATGATCTACCAGATTCCATGGGGTCTATATTTATATGCTAGAATTATAAGAGTCTAACATGATTACAACAACCATTGAACGTTATTTTCTAAAAACATAAAATGAAAATATCTCTAAGGAAGTTAGCAAAACTGACTAAACCTACCTATTTTTACAAGATATCTCCTATATAGATAAAGTACCCTGTCATGGCTTCCATGGCTCCTCCTTAGAGTCGGTTCCATCTAGATAATCTTCTAGTTTTAATTGAACCGAATCATTCCTCGATCTATCTGATCGGCTCTTTTCTTACATCAATCAAACTCCTTCTAATAGGCTAATCAGCTCTTCAATCTATCCACGGGGCTTACCAAATTTTGGTGCAAACATGCGTGGAATAAAGTAAAGAATTCATCAATCAAAGATCCAATGACACTTCGAACAGAGTGCGCATTAAACAATAGGGAGCGAAACCCAAATCTCCTAAAGGCATGAGACCCAACAACCACTACGACAGCACCATTAGAGCCAGCCTTGATAGATCGAACCAAACCAAGGTAGTATGAGGCCAAGGCTAACTGAGACGATGGAGGCTAGATCGATTATAACAATAGAAGGGACAGGAAAGGCCATTGGCTGCTTATTGGCGAAGGGTGCAATGCAAGCATATAAGTAACCTCATTGGCTATGCTAGCCAATGTGGAAAACAAAAGCCACTAGATCCCAACACCAACCCTATCAGACATGGACCTAATAGATCTACCACCACCTGTCTAGAAGGTCAGACCTAACGATGTAGCATGAGACTATTGACAATGGAGAGAGGCCGATGAGTCGATAGGCCTCACGCAAGCGTGATGCGGTATGTCTGATCGGACTTAGATGTCGGATCTATCCAATACAGCCTTATACAGAAATAACACACCAGGATAGTGCCAGGACTTACCCCTTAGTCGAAGATCGGACCTAACCAATGCAGCCTAGCGTTTGAACTAGAACCCACTGAAATAAACCTAGATGATCATGAGCTATATGACCTTCAACACTCTCGGATTTAACCACCACATCATCAATATCTCCACCACTAGGCCAATGAGATCATTAAATATATAGTTCATTGCTCTCTGATAAGTCACACTGGTACTTTTTAATCCAAACGTCATGACTACCCAATTGTATAAGCCAATAGCTCCAAGACATCAGAATGAAGTATTGGGAATATCTTCCTCTGCCAAGAAAATCGGATTATAAACTACATGACCATCCATGAAGCTAACAATCTTGCGGCTCAATGCCACATCAATTAACAGATCTATCACCAGCATTGGATACTCATCTTAAGAGGTAGTCTTGTTTAAATCCCGAAAGTCGATGCATATCTTTAGCTTTCCATTCTTCTTCTCTACTAGGATAATGTTGGATATCCACTCATTATATCAGCACAGTCTAATAAAATTTACATCATACAACCTCACGATCTTTGCCTTGATTGCATCATGTAACTCTGCTTTGAATCTTCTCAAAGGCTACTTGAATGGCCAATACCCTAGTTTGATAGAAAGTCAATGTTCAACAATCGATCGAATTAAACATGGCATTTCATAGCAATCCTAGGTAAAACATTCCTAATATTCCTTCAACAATTTTATTAACTCTTCTCAAAAGTTAGTACATAATTTTTAACTTATATACGTCAGCCTTGGCACCTAGACCTATATCGACATCTTCTAAATCATCGGCCAATGTAAATCCTTGCCCTATCTTCCCTTCAAAGTTTTCAATGGTTCCTATCAAAGCAACAATTCTAAGCCGATTTTTAGATCAACTTTATTCCTTGGCTAGTGATATCGAGGAAATCACCCTCCCATATCTTCCTAGACAAGCAATTGACTCCATTGGCTTTTCAGATCGATAGATCGGTAACTGCAATGTTCGTCGATTGATCGACTAAAATAACTTCAATCTAATCTCCTTGTCATTGTATGAGACTATGTTGCATCGTGGATGAAACATAATAGTTGGCATGAATCCAGTCCCTACCAAGGAGTAGATTGTACGATCATTTGCCATCGATCATGAATAATGTGGTAGGCAATGTTTTGCTTCCCACTGTTAACTCCATGTTCAGCACACCCTTCGTTTTTGATGGATTTCCACCAAAGACTTTTAACACCATATTTGTCTTGATAAAATCTTCAACAGTCTTCCCTAGCTTGTAGTATATTTCATACGGCATAAGATTGCCAACTGCACCCCATCAACTTGCATATTTGTCATTGGCTTTCCATCTACATACCCCTTGATATATAATGTTTTTAGATGCCGATGCTTCGACTCTTCAGGCTTGTCAAATATAGCTTGATTGGGTTGCAATATCAATTGAGCAAAAACTTCTTCATTGTCTTCCTCGTTGGATGAAAAGGCTTTATACTCTAAAGACAAGAAGAACACCTTGTTTGTTAGAGCTGATGCATCAACACCATCATCTTTACGCTTGACGCATATCCTATTTAGTCCTTTGACCACGATTGGCTTCCTTATGGTCTCGTCGTTCCTTCTTTTGTTGCTACATGTGCCACAACCATTGTGCCCTTCTCTTCCAATTTCTCATAAAGATTCTAGTTGGACACCACTAGGGTTATGGCTTGTGTTGTTCTTCATACAACTCCTTGTCACTAGCCACTTTTTCATTACGGTCTTCATTGATCAACCCCAATCGACTATGTGCCAATGCTTGCTTCTCAAGTGGACGATTTTGTGAAGACCTCTCCAGCTCAAGCATGTCGTGACCTTGGCTTGTTGCACTCAGGACAGTCTTCCATTGATGGCAACCTCATATCCTGATCCCAACAATATCGAAAGAACGAATAGCCCTAATGTGAATTATACTTCTCTTTGTGTGACATGGTTCATCATTCTTCATCTTGACAATTGGAATACTTTTCAACCAGGTCTGATGAAGTGACTTTTGATTTCCCTCAACGCCTCCCTTTATTAGCCCAATCTCTTGAGGATCCCATGAACATCATGTTTACAGGAAAAGGATAACCATTAATCTTCATCGGATTCTTATCCTTGAACTTGATCCTCCCCTGTTCGACAGTCGATTGCAACTGTTACCAGAAAAACTTTGTACTCGTTGGTATGATGTGAAATTGAATTGTGCCATTTGCAATATTTCTTCTGCTTTAGTTCTTCAGTTAATGGAATTACATGGTTCAACAAAAGTTCAATCTGCTTCTCTTAAAGTAGCAGATTGAAGATCTTATCATCTTTATTGATATCAAAATCATACCGCACCTCCAAGCCGATACTCTTCACCCATGGACATGATATTGACTTCCTATTCCTGGTCCACTCTGCCAAACCAACTTCAACATCGGATTCCTCATTGTGTGAGTCTGATGAGTAAGCTTGCAGTTGAGCAACCCTTCGATGAATTTTTTCTTTGTTGGGTTCATGGAATTGGCTTTTGTGAGCTGATACCTTCTGTAGCAGGTGTGTTAGGCTCTCAAACTCTTGTGATGAATAGCGTTCGCTAATTGGAGCCAACAAACCTTGGAAGGCCAACATAGCCAGCTATCCATCACTCAAGATCAAACTATAATATCGACATCTAATGTCCTAAAACTGTTGGATGTATTCTGGGACTGACTCATCAGTTCTCTATCTAACTGATGTCAAATCTGTTAGTATCATCTTGTGAATCCAGCAAAGAGGAACTTGTGGAATTGCTTCTCCAGATTAGCCCATCCTTGAATTGAATTCAATAGTAATGAGGAAAACCATGTGAAAGTGCAAACACAAGGTTGATATGTGCCCTTGTGCTTCGTTGTAGTGATGACACTTCATGTTGAGTGTGTTTCGGCAATATGTTTTATGGCTTGTGGTGTGCAGGTGTGGAGCTCGGAGGAGGTGGTCGATGGCGAGGTGAAGATCAAGTAGAGACAGGCCAAGCCAATGGATTGGAAGTGGTAAAGGACGAACGTGAAGCTTGGACTGAGGAACCAGAACTCTAAAGGACCAGCCGAGATGGCTAACACCTAGGGACATGGACAGGCGCAAGTGCACATGGGTGATGAGGACAACATCGAGCTCGGCGGAGGTCGAACATGTGTTGGTTTCACGAGTTTGTCCTCGAAACCTAAGTTCTGAGGAGGAATAGGGCAGCACATGGCAAAATCACAAATGTTGCTCCAAGATGAAGCAAATTTTTGCAGGAAGCGTGGCCGTTCGATAGCCTAAAAAAGAGTTGGACCATTATGCCCCTCTGGATACTATTTTGGCCTGTTATACTAAAAGGGCATAATCAGGATTTCACATCAAGCGCTAATATATAAAGGGAGACAGTGCCGTGTCAGTGCGTTCTAGAAGCTGCAAGCGCATAGGAGGGTTTTCATTTTTGCTTTTTTCTTTTTTCTTTTTCTCTCTCGTTCTTCTCAAGTCCGTCACACTTCTTAGTTAAGGTTTTCTCTGCTCGATCTCTCCATGGCGCTATAATCCATCGCATCTGTGTAAATGAACTAAAGATTATGTGTGGGAAAGGAGGCCCTAACCTCCTGGTGTCCTCTGGGATTAGATTTGTGAACTATTTGTTCAAATCTAGTTGGTTTTCTTCGCGTTTCTAATTTTCCCCTTCCGACATTTTGATTTAGATCTTGAGTTTTGGCGGTTTTGGTTCAAATTGGTTTATTTGAGCCATTTATTCAAACCTCGTCGATGTTGTTCGTGTTCTTGGTTTAACTCTTGCAATGTTTCGGGTTGAACCTTGAGCTTTGGGGTTTTTGGTTTAGATCTGTTCATTCAGAATGAACTAGGACATGAGTTGAGTATTTCTACCAAAGGAAATCATCTAACTCCTTATGAGTTCATAGGTCGGTTTAGTTGAGTTGTTTACTCAGATCACATCAGCGTTCTTCGCGTTCTTGGTTTAATCCTTCCGACGTTTCAGGTTGAACCCTAAGCTTTTGAGCTTTTGGCTTAGATTTGTTCATTCAGGATGAACTAGGACGTGAGTTGAGTCTTTCCACCGATGGAAATCATCTTACTCCTCACAAGTTCATAGTTCGGTTTATTTGAACTATTTATTCAAATCCTGACAGTGATTTTCACGATCTTGGTTTTACACTTCTGACATATTGGGTTGAACCCTAAGTGTTTGGGGTTTTTACTCAGATATATTTATTTGAGATAAACTAGGATGTGAGTTGAGTCTTTCCACCAAAGGAAATCATCTAGCTTCTTATGAGTTCATAGATTTAGACGAATCAGACTGACGGGAAGAAATACTAGGGGTTTTTCTCTCTTTGTTCTTCTTTTGAATGGATTAAGTTGCGGGCAATGATCTCCTTGAGATAGCTCATCAATTAGTTAGAAAACCTATAGATCTGGTTGTGACTGCTTTTTAGAGTTGATTTTGGGACAATCTTCAAATAACTTAAGCGAAAGTTAAGGCTCCCATTCACCCCCCTCTTTGGTCACCATTTTTGGTCCTTTAGAAAGTCGATCTAGATAAGGACAATAGAGAAAACCTAACTCTCAGGGCTTTTTTAGACAATGTTTCCCCATACTGGCCTAAGAATTGGCTGATGTGCATATATTATCATGCCTAGGGAACTTTGAGAAATCTAGAATATAGTATTAGTGCAATAGCGAAACTCTGTTAAACCACTTTGGATACAGGTGCCGATACATAAAGGTCTTCTCCTTGGGCTTGATACCAAATTGCTCCCTTATCACCTGTGTAACCCTTGCTGATCAATCCTCCTCTCTTAGTATCTCTCTTTGATATTACGGAGGCACAGATGGTACCCTATTCTATCTAGAATATTCTTCATGATAATTGCTTGAATCGAGAATACCACCTGGATAATCTTGCTAATATCCTTCATAGTATGCAGTCCGATGATATCCTAGAAGAACATCATCCTATTGCCCCCCAATCCAACCCTGCATTGGTGGAAACATATTTGCCAATATATCTCTTTTGCTACCATAAGTCACCTGAGGTAGCTTTGTTTTTATCGGCAAATAAACAGGACCTTGATTAGGCTCTCGAGTAATGGATTCATCCACCATCTTCTTGATTAGACTGTGTATTGTGTTCACCAACACACCCGAATGGTTGATGAGTATGTGATGAGCTGCTTCATTGATCATCTTTTGCAATAGCATTGGAGGACTCAAAGGTGGTGACTGGCTCAATTCTCCCAACAAAATAGGTTTTGGTGGCTGTGATTTTTTAATTGACCCTTGTCTAGTCATAGCAAAAGACTCCGAAGATAACTATTTATTATCTCTGCTTCTCATTTAGATCTTTCATTGTCACTAGAATTATGTTGTTCGTGTTGATTTCCTTTCTTGCCATCATGCTGAAATTGAGTGATCCCACTAGGCATGCCAAAGAGCGTGGTGTGCCAAAGAGCTAAAGTGCATGGGAGTTGATTAGACCGAACGGAGATGGGAGCAAGCCGATAGAGGTCTGATCGGAGGGGTGGTGCCTTGTTCATGTGGAGGCCTAGGAGTTTTGCTTAGCTCTAGTGCGGATCCTTATCTTCAATAAGGAGATAAAGAGGATGAGATCTACGAGCCAATTGACCGATGGTTCGATATGGCTCACACTATGAACTGGTTGCCGATAGGATAGTAGCGCTCCTACATCGGATGAAAAGCCAATGAAGACCTAAGTAAGAAAGGCATGGAATAAAGTAAATGACTCATCAGCCGAAGAGCCAATGATGGTCCAAGTATAGTGTGCTTTAAATAGTAGGGAGCGAGACCCAAATCTTTCGAAGGCCCGAGATCCAGCGACCACCATGACAACACTGTTAGAGCCAACCTTGATAGATTGGACCAAACCAAAATAGTATGAGGCTAAGACTAACAGTATAGAGATAGTGAAGGCTAGATCAGACATAACGACGGAAGTGAGGGGGGAAGCCATCAGCTGCTTATCAGCTGAGGGTCTAATATAAGCATATAGCTAACCTCATCGGCTATCTGAGTCGATAAGGAAAATGAAATCCGCTAGATCCTAATGCTAGCCCTATTAGACATAGACCTAATAGACTGGACCTAGCCAAGACAGTATCAGGCTAGATCCGATAGGACCAGATTGATCGCTAGTGGATTAATCGTTAAGGATATGTTAGGCATGAAGCGTGGAATAAGGAAAACTCATTTGCTAGCCACTCCAATGAAATGTCACGTGAGAATCTGCCGGCCTACGGCTCGATCTACCGCCACCAGTCTAGATGGTTAGACCTAACCAATGTAGCACGAGACCGATGACGATGGAGGGAGGTTTATGAGCCAATAAGCCTCATGCGAGCATAATGCGGTATGCTCGATCAGACTAAGAGGTCGGACCTAACCGATATAGTCTTAGACAGAAATAACGCACCAGGATAGTGGTGGGACTTACCCCTTCCCTAAAGATTGGACCTAACCAATGCAACTCAGCGTTGAGAGCCAGAACCCTTCGGAATAAACCCAAACGAGTTAGGTGATGATGCGCCGTGATTATATTGATGTGTGATCTATTTATTACAAGGTTCTAGAGGGTCCATATTTATACCCTAGAGTTACGAGAGTCTGACACGGTGATAAATAATCTTCCAATGTTATTGCCTAAACATAAAAAAACTATCTCTAATAAGTTAACAAAACTAATTAGACTTATCTATCTTATAAGATATATTCTATAGAGATATAATATACTATCATGGTTTCCACGATTATTTCTTTAACCCGATCCCATCTGTATAACCTTCCATTTTTAACTGGACCGAATCCATCCTCAATCCATCTAATTAGCTTTTTCACTATATCGATCAACTTCCTTCTATAAGTCGATTGGCTCCTCCTCCATCAGTCGATCCTATTTACGGTCTTGCCAAATTTTAATGTTAATAGCTCCCTCCGTGCTCGCTTCATTCCCCAGTATCATCTCTTTACCGCCCAACTCTTGCTGATCCATTGTTGAACGTGTGCTTGCTTCCCTTTGCTTCCCTTCCTAATGAGGGCCTTCTCTTCTGCAAGCCTCCTGGTCCTAGAGGTTGCATCCAATTGGTGATAAGGGTCGGAGATCACGAACAGCAAGATACCGATGAAAACCTCCTAGGGGTGGCTCGATCTTCACGATAGTAGGTTGAAAATCACAAGATAACTTGTTGCGAACAGTGAAAGATAACTAGCTTTATACCTGCCAAGGTTGGATACGACCAAGCGACGGGGAGAGAGGCACTAAAACCGCGAATACTTCGACTCGATCTCTGAACGACCGCAGAACCACAAACCAGGACTAATCCACACAAAATGGTGCAGCCGTATTGGAAACCGTAGAGCACAAAGTAGGGGATCCCACAGGGATCTCTTCATAAGTTTAGAAAGAACAAGTGTGTGCAAGGTACTCAGTAGCTCGGCTGCAAAAGCATACAGGTTATGTGTTCATTCAAAATGATTAAAAATTGCCGTTTGTAGTAGTACATAAGGGTATTTATACTAGTAACAGGTCTCTAAGATAAGTATGAACTGAAGTCTCCACGTTGGGAAGGTGGAAGGCCAATAGGTGAAGCACTTCCGAAATGGTCTTTAATTCCCGCGCGTCTCGGGGTCTTCTATGCAGTCTTTACGATAATGGTCATTACTCCTAGCTCGGAAATCCAAATGATGTGATGTCAGTTGCGTTGGAAACTAGACTTGAACCACTTTCCAACCATGTATATTATGACCCCCGTCTCTTCCCGAGATGATACAGTTTTACCTTGGAAGTTAGAGCAGTTGCTGTGTAACACTAGATCTTGCACGTAACCCATTCTCCTCGGGAGCAGCTGCCTTGGTGTTCTTGGCATAACCCTCAGCGTCCTCAATGTAACCCGACATTGTTGCCTGTTGTGTAAATCTAAGTAAGATAAGAGTACACAATTTAGTTAATATATAATTCTCATCAATATCAAGTTATAACCGAGAGAGGAAAGTATACACATCTTATTGGAGTAATTTTGCACGGCTGCATGCAACAGGTCCTTCACAGGCTTGAGCGCGTATATTCATGGCTTTGCTTCGTGTAACTAGTGTTGTACTTGTCTTTTGAAGGATAACCTTAGTTGAACTTGGTGTAACTTGTGGTGTAACCGATGGTGTAAGTGACATAGCCGATATAACCGATGCACTCGGGTTACAGATGGCTGAGATGTCCTCATCAATTGGTCAGCTCATCCGTCTAGTCATGAGTAGTATTTGACAAGGCATTGGACCTCGAGCCTTATAGGTTATGTGGTGTGTCAAATCAACTAAATAGGAGAAGTTGTGCTTGGTAGAAGATCCAACATGGCTATGTGTGGGTGGGCTTTGGCTACTATTACTATCTGTTTCTCGGGTTGAATATTGCACATGTTTTTTTATATTTTCATAAGTATTTTTATGTTGTTTCACTATTTATTTATGAATATTGCATTTGGTGTTATTTACATATTCTAGCAAGCATTTCTAATGTTTGGGTTTGTATACTATATTTGTTTCTTATTTTATAAAGAATGTTTCAATGCTTGGATAATATTGTTCCATTCTGTTTTAGTCAATGTTTCACCGATTAACAGAAACAGTTTTATCCCATTTTATTTGTCAGCTCGAGCACGCGATATCTAATCTTGTCGAAAGATAAATCACTGGCAGGTACGAGAAATTGCGCAAATAGAAAATGTTGGTCCAGCCTATATTCGTGCTGCAGATCAATAATTGGCCATGCTTTTGAAGCCTACCCTGCACACAACTAAATCACACTTTGCAATCACGTGGCGATTCCTGCACAGAACTTATTGGGCGAACAAACTTCGGAAGCCTTTAAAATTTAAACTAGATCAGCAATTCAAGATGTCCCATTTCGGTGTCCAAAAAAAAAAGAATTGCTCAAAAGAAACAAAAGGTAGCAGATCAGCCACGGCCCAAGAGAGATTCCGTTGCAGGATAATACAAGATAATCATACCGACGTCCATAATTGACGAACAGCTAGCTGTTCCGTGTTTCTCTCTGCTTCCAGACTCAGAACACGATCACATTAAATGACTTCAAGAGCCAATCAGTGGGAATGGTCAACAAAAGCTAACGACAAGCAATCAATTAGAACAATAGCACAAACGTGCTTGCTTTCTCCTGAAGTGTCAGCTAAATGAATTGAACTCCGCCGCACAAAAGAGGTAAATTAAGCCCAGGCATGAGGCAACGACATTTGAAGTGTTGGCATTGATTCTGCAATAGAAGATACTACAACGATAAATCTTTTAATCCAAATAAATTAAAATAGACTAGAGTTAAAACTAATAAAAATCTAATCACGATTAAAACAATAGCTATAGCTCTTTAAATATATATCAATCTTTTAAATTAATTTTTATTATCTTTTTTATTTTTAGAGTCTTTTTTAAAATAAACGAACTATCTCAACCAATCTCAACCAATGATTAGTGCTATATTATATTATCGTTTTAAACTTAATTTATTTTTATATGACCATAAATACAGTATAACATATATATGTATAAAGTGTTTATTAGTTTTATCCGATGAGTCGTCGTGTTCTTATTTCTACCTTTAAATAAATTATTAAAATACTCTTATCATTTATTATTTATGTATAATCATGAAGTCACTTATCTTCTTATCATAAGCTCTAGTCATTCTATAGATGTTCTTCTCTCCTTTTATACTCAAACGTTGATAAAAATTTTTGAAAACCCATCTTTTTGTCTAGTTCTATAATATTCTTTACCACTTTATACTTCTCCATCTTATCCTCATTTTTATTATGGTCTAAGCGTTTATATTATTTTTTGATCTAGCTCTTTGCACATCTTCATTGTACCACCAATTGTCTTTAGTTTTGTATCCACTTTTTTTTTCACTCCAAACGCTTCTAAAATAATCTTTCAAATACATATTGACATTTTTTCTCAGATATTATTTGCATCTTTTTTTCTTTCAAAAGTCATATTGGATAACCCTTTTCTTTAAGATATTTGATGTCTTCTCTTCCAACTAAGTGGTTATTATAATTTTAGATTGTTTATTCCTACGAGTATGTACTAGAAAGCGCAAGTCGACTACCTATGTTGAAAAATCATAAATTTTTTAGATATCAACTTACAATCTACAAATACTTATTTATCTTTTTTTATGAGGACAAAATCAATCTAAAGTGTTACCGCTACTAAAATCTCTAAATATGATTGGCTCTTGGTTATAAAGTCCAAGATTTTCTATCTCTTTTAATTTCTACTACCATACCATCTTTATGTAGCACCTCAAACATATCTGTTATACATATATAGTCATTAAGCTCGCTTCCTATAAAAAGTTTCTGTACAATACAGCTCCTACCAAGATAACTAAATCTAAGAGAAGATGCTTAGTAAGGAAAAAGAATAGCAATCGATGCATGTAGTTGCGTCGATGCTAAGAACTATCATTAAAAAACGATGCTAAAAACTATAAATTTATTTGTTTCAACAGCTACCTATAAAATATATTATTTCCAACCACTATAGCAAAGTCGGTTTTAACTTATATCCAGCCCACTTTAACCCTAGAACCGATGCTAGCACACTAGAGAGGAAGAAAAAGAGATCTGCTCAAAATGCTCCTAGTAGCTATATATTTAGCACGAATAGAATAATACATATATATGATATGACAAACATAGCTTCTCTACAATAGAGATGACCTAAACTACCAATTCATCAACTTATTTTAAAGTATCTGATGTAAAACAAGTTCTTCCTTGGAAGATTAGCTGAGCTGAAGATACTCAATGTTTTCCTCCTTGCAGGCTCAAGAAAAACCACATGAAAATGTAGAAAATTGCAAGCTATGTTGATCTTTTCGTATCAGTTGCTTCTGGAGATCAACCAGCTGGAAAAGACTTTGGCAGAAAGGGACTTGCTGAAATCTTTTGCAAGACCAATCAACACAGGTAAGATTACAAAGTCATGTGCTGATAAATGCTGATGTGATATAATTGTTGCCTTCATAATGAACAGAACTATCTCTAGAATAGTACCATGGCAATTACAAACAAAAGCTACAGATCAACAATACCAAAAACACGGAGGACCATTCAGACTTCGCGAGAATGCGTGAATGGGGGTAGCTGATGGCAACAGCCAATTCAAAGGTCCAGTAGCACCCATAAGCAAAACTCTCAATTTGATTTTAAGATCAAAGAATTCAACTTCTCCAAAAAGCTGTTAACTAAGCACAGGTAAACTGCGAATTCACCAACTTACTTTAAAGTATTTGATGTCATAAATTTTCCTAAGAATATTAGCTGTCCGGCAGATGCTAATGGCTTTCACCCTTTTAGTCCCAAGAAAAGCACAATGAAAATGTAGAAATCTGGAAACTATGAAAAGCATAACGTAGAAATTTGTAAGCTAGGACGATTGCTACTTGTGATCAAGTTGCTGTAACTGATGTTTCACAGAAGACTTCCTGTAGTCTTTGTAAGCATCAATTTACACTACTAATCAACATAGGTAAGCCATGTGATGATAGATGCTGATCTCAAGAACAGCATATACTAACAAAATTTACAGATCAACAGTAACAAAAAAAAGAATTACCAATTCATAGATCAGGCAATGCCCATAAGGGACACAAATCAATTAGATCCAATGATCAAATAATTTAAACGACCAAATAACGATGTATAATTCATTCTCAACTTGATTAATTTTAATGGTTCTAATTTAGACGAACAAATAATGATCTATAATTCATTATCCACTTTATTAATTTTATTTTGTTCTAGTTTATTATAGAATACAACATTTTACAACATGTAACCTTGAAAGCAATGTTTATAATGAAACTAAATTCGAGAATAATTTGATGAATGACAAAGAAAACAAGATGTGCAACGATATAAAAAACAATTGAATGCATCATGGGACAATCTTGAAAACCTTCATCTTTTCTATCCATGTGTTGAAGGAATTCACCGTGTTCCGGAAGCCAAGGAATCCATGTTCCTTGCTCTTGTTCATGCTATCCAAATGCTCACTCTGTACACCGAACACGGCATCAACATACCACCAATTGGTGATCTCTTCAAGCTCGGTCTCCATGAGCCCATTCTCTTTGACAATCTCTGCCCACACTGCCTCCTTCCCCGACATGGCATCTGCAAGCTTGAAGCTGCTCTCTTCTCCCTCATAGCCAGACCATTCCGCGCCGAATTGGTCTGCCAGCATTGGCCAGAGAAGCTTCCATTTGTAGAGATCCCCATTGCTGCAATTAAACGCCTCATTCTTGGCGAATGGCTCCACGGCAGCCCAGATCTCGTGTTCGGCGATGAGGTCCGCATCGGACGCGCCACTGAATCCCTCCCAAGCGACCCTGGATCCAGGCCATCGCAGCACAGCCCCCTCCTTGCGGCAGATGGCGGCATAAACACAGAGGCTGCCGACGACATTCATGGCACTTCGAGGAGAGAATCCGAAGACGGTGGTGGGGCGGTGCACGGACCAGCTGACGGCGCCGTTGCGGCGGGAGACCTCCTCGAAAAGAACGTCCTCCTGGTCGTAGTAGAAGTTGGGGCAATCAAGGCGGGGCATGTCCTCGTTGAAGGGCGGGTCCGGGACGGGGATCTTGTCGATGGCCTCGAATGGGCCGATGTAGTGCTTACGGCCGGTCTGGAGGCAGACGTGGACGAGCGCCGGGCAGTTGGGGACGACGACGGAGAGGACGTTGCGGAGCATGGCGGAGTTCACCTCGCGGTTCTGGGCCTCCGTCGGGTGGGCGGACCAGGCAACGTAGAAGACGTGGGTGATGTCGGTGAGGGGAGTGAGGGCCTCGGCGACGGCGGCGGAGTCAACGAGGTCGAGGTGGAGGTGGGTGACCGCGGGGGAGGCCGGCGGGGACCAAGGAGGGAGCGGGCGGCGGGAGACGGCGTAGACCTTCCACGGCCCGCCCGGGGTGTCCTGGAGCGGGAGGATGTCGAGGAGGGAGGTGCCGACGATGCCGGTGGAGCCGACGACGAGGGCGACGCACTGGAAGGACGGTTCGGTGGCCGCCGCGTTCTCTTCCTGGCGCTTCTTGACGGCGCCTATGGCCCCCGCCCACCACCAGCTCATCGCGGCAGCAAGACGACACCGGCGTAGAAGCTGGAGCTCGGACGGATCGGCGGTCGGGAAGGAGGACAGAGGAGAGGGTCAAGCAAGAGGCGGGGGATCGGGAGAAGAGTGTTTGGGACGTGGAGGTGGGGTTGGCGTCGGCGTTTGCGTCGGCGATGGATCCGCTGAGCTGAGCTGGTAATGCGTGTCGTGTTGGCCCGGCTGGCTTTGGATATGTGCGGGTTCAGCCCGGTGCACCGCTTTTGCAGCTCACATCTTCGCCTCCACCTGTTTATTCCGGGGCGGTCGGGTCTGTTAGGTGGCTATGTGACCTCCGTGTCTTGGCTGACTCCTTTCGTTTCCTTCTCCGAATTTCGTTTCAATCTGCAGAAGAAACGAAACGGCATGTGATTCCTGCAGATTTCGTTTCTTTTTTCCCGCAAACGTTTTGTTTCTTTTCGAGATCGGGTTTGTAATTTGTTTCCATATTTATGCCTCGGGTGGTTCCAGAATCATTTTGCAAATTTCCTAAATAATTAAAATTGAAAAAAGTCCAAATTACCCCTAACCATTACATTTGTCTAATTTGCTCGCTAATATAATAATAGACATTTTTTCTCAATTTTTTTAAATCATACGAATTATCCTTAGCTCAATTCAAAATGGTTTTGAATCTACATGTCACCCACATGACAGTCAATCAGCCAAAACACAATTAGGCACTTCTTTTCACCCACCTCTTTCTCCTTTTCCCAATCAGCAGCATAGCATCAATTATTAGTTCACACTTACCTCCTATCCTCCGCGTCACTGCTATCATACATTGGCTCCCACAACACTAAAACCGTGTCATTAGAGAAGGTAAGTAGGGACAAGGTGGTGGCTTTGAGCTATACATCATCCTCACAATTAGACATTGAGGAGAAGACACGCGCTAGCAACAACCGATGTTAGGAATGAGGCAGAGAAGAAGTAAAGGTC
Source organism: Oryza coarctata (assembly GCA_030770085.1). NCBI lineage: Eukaryota > Viridiplantae > Streptophyta > Magnoliopsida > Poales > Poaceae > Oryza > Oryza coarctata. The sequence continues at coordinate 17,743,311 of CM061466.1, forward strand.
AAGGAGGAGACATGTTGGTGACTGCCTCCTCAAGCTCAAGCTCTCCTACCCCTCTTTCTCTCTTCTCAACTTCCTAGGGCTCAATCTTGATTGAAGCCATTGCTAGTGAGCCAGATCTCAACCCTTGTCGCTCCTCTTACCCTCCTTCCTAGGCTTAGCCTTACCATGTGACGCCCATTCACCCTCTTTAAAGCCCGTCGCTATCACCATGCATCTCCACATGACCTTCAACTACACACCTGCAGGCGTTGGGTAGCTACCACCTAGTAAGCTTGCTAAGACGGGACAATCATATTCGTCGCATCTTACTCTACTATGACACCCACACCTTTGGGGATGCACATGGCGAGGACGTGCGACGGTTGCATGTGTTGCTCGATGTGGTGACACTGCCTAGCAGATGACGTATTTCTATGCCAAGTGTGTGAAGTATCTGTGCACTTAGCAAACCCACTTGTGTTACACCACCACCATGTTTGCCTCCTCATAGTGTAGAAATGTGTACAGTGACTAAGACCCCGAGTGTATACAAGGGGATCGGGTCTATATATATACAACCCAGGCTAGTGGTCTGTGTAACACCCCCCGCAGTCACAGCGGGAGGGGAACGGACGCAGAGACTGAACCGAAAACTGGTGAACAAAGGCGTGGGCAGGCCTTTGGTCATTATATCGGCAAACCGATGTGCCGATGATACATCGAGCACCCGAACCTGTCCTAATGCGACCTTGTCACGGATAAAATGGATATTGATCTCGATGTGCTTGGTGTGTCGACGATGAACCGGGTTGGCGGTCATGTAGATAGCACTGACATTGTCGCAGTAAACGATGGTCGCGGTGGAGAGGGGTGCACGGAGCTCCTGGAGAAGCTGGTGAAGCCAGCAGCACTTGGCGACGGCGTGGGTGATGGCACGGTACACGGCTTCGGCGTTAGACCGGGATACTGTAGTCTGGCGTTTTGAGGACCAGGATACGAGAGTGTCACCGAGGAAAACACAGTAGCTGGACGTAGAGCATCGAGAGTTGGGACAGCCTGCCCAGTCCACGTCGGAGTACGCGGTGAGGGAGTCGATGAGGTTGGAGCTGAGATGCAGCTCGCTGGAGAGGGTGCCCTTCATGTAGCGTAGGATTCGCTTGAGCAGCGTGAGGTAAGGTTCGCGCGGAGCATGCATGAATAGGCATACTTGCTGGACAGCGTACGTGAGGTTGGGTCGGGTGAAGGTGAGGTATTGGAAAGCCCCGGTAAGACTCTGATAGTGAGAGGGATCGGCAATGAGTGCGCCATCGGTAGCGGAGAGTTTGGCTTGAGTGTCGACCGGGGTGGCCGTAGGGTGACAATCGGTCATACCCGCAAGCTAGAGAAGGTCGATGGCGTACTGGCGCTGGGAAAGAAAGAGCCCATGAGAGGAATGGCTGACGGAGATGCCAAGAAAATGGTGAAGAGGACTAAGATAGGTCATGGCGAACTCAGAGTGGAGTCGGGCCATGACCTGGTCAAGGAGAGATGTCGAAGACGCTGTAAGGACAATGTCGTCGATATATAGAAGTAGATAGGTAGTAGCGGAGCCGATATGGAAAGTAAACAGAGAACTATCGGACGCAGAGACCACAAAGCCGATGTGCCGAAGATAGGCAGCAAAGCGCTGGTACCAAGCACGAGGGGCTTGTTTGAGGCCATAGAGGGAACGTTGAAGAAGATAGACGTCGTCGGGACGAGAAGGCAGCGGAGTAGATGAGGAAAAGGTGGTGGCAGAGTGGGTGGGTCAGAGAGTAGTTGGGTCATGGACGTGCGAAGATTCATGTCCGTGAAGAGAAGATTTATGTCCGTGGACTTGTGGAGGCTAAGGAGTGGAGCGGACGCGAAAAAGGCGGAGAGTGGCTGGACGCGAAGAGAATATGTTCGCGTCTGGGAGGTAGGGATTCACGTCCGTGGACACGTGGATATGTTTGACTGGCTTGTACGTGAGGGGAGAAAGTTCGTGTCCGAGAGCTGTTGAGCGTGTCGGAAAAGGCGAGAACAGAGGGAGGGTTCTAGCCGATGGAGGGATGGACAAGTCCAGCCGATGGAAGGGCGGATAAGTTCAGTTGATGGAGACGATGAGCGCGAAGGTGCGCCGGCGTCATAGAAGGAGGGATGCGCAAAGCAAGAAGAAGAACGGAGATGGGTGTGAGGCGAGATGAGGAGGAGGATCGAGACCGTCGCCTTGTCGCGCGGAGGTGGAACGGAGAAAAGGAGGTGACTACGGGAGAGATGGGGAGAAGAAGAAATAGAGACGAGAGAGCGAGGAGAGTGCCGGGAGGAGAGTACCGAGAAGAGGGTTGGCGATGGGAAAAAGACGTCGACAACGAGGAGGAAAGGGTCGGCTCACCGGAGGGAAAAGCTAACGCGCCGAGGATGTCTAGACTTACTCTAATATCATGTAGAAATATGTACAATGACTAAGATCTCGAGTATATAAAAGGGGATCGGTTCTATATATATATACAACCCAGATCAGTAGTTTGTCTAACAGATAGCATACTCCTCGTTGGGATCCTTTACTTGCTCAATGGTCACTCCATATTGTTTCCATTTTGAAAGGGGCACGGAGAGATAGAGAAGGAGAAAGCAGAGATGGTAGGTGGGCCTATTATTTTTTATATTTTTTTTTTGCAAATTAGACCGGAACCGATCAAAATATTTAGTGAATAAATACTTCTAGTTTAAAGGGTTTGGGGTGTGAAATATCTGATATTTAAATTGAGGGGGTAAGTTAGACTGTCGTGATAATTTAGAAGGTAATTTGGACTTTTTTTTCATCAAAATTTGACTGAATTCAGATAAAATTGTAAATTTTTTTTTGTAGAAATAGTGTCCTGCGGGGGGAGGGGCGTTCCGCAATTTCGTACTGAAATTATACACTGCTCGGAACGCAGGGCGCTGCACCCGCTGCAGCGCTGCGGGTGTTCGACGAGGGGTAGACGGCGAGTACAACGTCACCGACGTCCTCTACGCCGTGGACAGGAGCACAAGCTTGGAGGTGTTTTGGCTGCTGCTCAACGCGAAACTGTCCCTGCCAGTGTGTTCAGCTGACGGCGCCGCAGCTGCTGAGGGATTGGGGACTGGTGGACTGGTGATTCCGATATTGTTGATTTGGCAATACGCACAACAACGATGGGAGGGTAGTTATTCACTTGACTGTGATTGCCAACCTGCACTCCAAATTTGTTGACCTCGATGACCACACCTAACATCTTCAGTTGACCTCAATATCTCTGACAAGGGATACTCTAGATTTACTTAAGGAAGAGCCTCCAACAGCTCATCTGAGACCGAGATACTTATCAAGCAATTGATATAGCTGGTGGAATTGCAAATTTAATGGAACACCAGACCGGATTGCTTCTCTCAATTGAAGATGCAATATATTGTGTTCAGCCTGGGAACATCCTTCAAGATCCCAGATGCTGAGATCTTCCTCGATGCAGATATTGGCACATCAAATATATTTCGGTGAAAGAACCCCTGGGTTCACTTGGTTGCTGCAAGTTGCATAGCACCTTGTGCTTCGTTGTACCACTTTGCTCTACCAATAATAAAATTAATCGGCGACTAACTGGTATTCCAGGGAAAAAGAAAAACTCATTCTCCACCAATCTCCACCTCTCCTCATCTCCACTGTCTCTCACCCGAGTTCAAAAAAAACAATAAATGAGAATAATACTTATATAAAGATAAGAATATTACTTATATAATTTGCATATGACATTACAATGCACCGACGCTTTGCTAGGAATAGATATATGAAAGTTGCTAGATTAGCTGCCTTCTCAAGCGATTTGGAGGACACCGGTCAATACGATCACGACACAGAGTGCGGCTACTGTGCGATCACTACTCTACACATAGGTTTATGTGCAATGATGGACTGCTCCTTTGTTTGGCACAGCTGACCGGACGATCGCCCTTTTACCCATCATTGTGGCAAAGCGAATTTTTTTTATGAAAGTTGCTAGATTACTATAGGAGTAGACTTTGCCTACAATAGTATAGCAAATTTTTTTTACACGCATATGACATCATGTAAAAAAAGATTATGAACTATTAGTACTGCAACACGTGCAGTAGTATTAAAAAAATGATCTAATCATCATGATCCTGATACTGATCAACACCCTAATGAGTAGTACTACCATCAGTTCAGAGTTAGATGGCGGCTAGGGCTTTTTTTCTTGAGGTGAATAGAGATATTTAATCTTGGCCTCCTAACCTGTCTATATATATATCCTTCACTTGTGCCTCAAGAACCGTGACCAATAGGAGTCTACTCAAATTTCTATATAAATTATACCTTTATCTGAATCATATTTCAATAAGTATTTCAACCCGTTAAGTATGTAACCATATAAGTTTATGTATATTTAGTCACGACCTAGAAACACCTTTTTATCTTAATAGTGGTCAAGGTATATTAACCTTAAAATATATATAAAGACATAATATTCTTATATACGAATTTTTTTGTCTTACAATATCGATGGAGCTCAAGCCGAGACTTATGTCATCCTTAAATTACTCTCTCAATTTTATGATGGATTATAAACTTATGATTGGCTTCTCAATCACCTTGACATAGCACATAAAACACTACTTAAAATTAATTGATGATATATAAAATTTCTATAATATCTTATAACAGGTTTTTTAACATATATTCACCCATGATCCATCAGACAAGATTATTATTTAATGATCTTATATTCTGATCTAGGATTAATTAAAAATAGTAACATCTAAATTCTTATTTAAATAATAATAATGTCTATTCATATTGCCTGTACAATTAGGACACCAGCCAATACGATCACGACACAGCGTGTGGTCACTGCTCTACACACAGTTCTATGAGCAACGATGGCTGCTACTTTGGTACAGCTGACCGGACGATGGCCCTTTTACAGATCATTGCGGCAACGCAATTTTTTTATTTATATATTTTTTATTAAAACATTTATAAAAAATATATTTTTTTAAATTTATAGTTCTATACCAACGCCATATGTGAAGTTTTTTTCTAAAAAAATAGACTCTCAAAGCGTTAAATCCAATGTAGTCATCCTTTAGTTCTCAAGGCTTGCGGCTGCCAGTAAACCTCTTATTACTCTAACACAGTGTATTTTATCCCATGACAGAAAGTCCACTCATAAAACTGTGTGGCAAGAAGCACTAGGGGACGATGGGGCTTGTTGTTTTTACACGCTGTCTCCCTTTGCTTAAGCACTTTTTTGTCCTCAGGAGTTGTCTATAAAATAAGTCCGCTTATGAGAGGAGAGGGAGTGTTCCTCTTACCACTCTATGTTAGATTATTTTCATCCTTAACATACAAATGTCGAAAGGAAAGGAAAAAGAGATTTTAAATAAATATATTTTTATTGAGAGATTTAATTGTAAAAAGAATTTAGGAGTTTGTAGAAAAAATAATTGAGATACTTAAATTATATAAAAATTTAACGTTAATATAAAAAATCATTACAGCATTAGTTTAGATGCGTAATTGATTCATACGTAAATATTATTTAGATAGTAGTAGTAAAAATATTATAGGTTATGTTACAAATAAAATATAGACGCAATATAAATAATACAATGGGTAACTTGGTAAAACACCAATTTAAAACTTGTAGCCACTGGTTGTCACCCATTGCTAAAGGAGCAAACTTTTCGCTCCTTCTCCACTTTAGCCTATATGTAATGTTTAATTATTTTAAATTGTATGATCCATACAGACTTGTACGGTAATTTATTTGTCTATTGTTTAAATTCACACCTTATTGACAGTTTATGTGAGAAAAATGTATGTTTTACTTAAAGTGATAACAAAATTGAATCAAATTAAGTAGATGTATAGCGAACATACAACAAAATCGTCATAAAGAATATTTTAACAAATAAAGTATCCTCTACCAAAAATATCATCATTTATTAATCTCACCATCTAGTAACGATCACTACAGGCGCACTTAAGATGCAATTGCCATAGAGGTAGTATAAGAGATTGTAACCTCCTGTCAAACCATTTGGCTTGTCGACGTTATTTGTATTCCTCCTTCCTTCTCATATACTGTTTATTTGATTTTTTTAGAGAAAAACCAATGACCCTGAGAAAACCAACGGTTGAGATGAAATAATGGATTTTTGGTATCAACACACTGAACAAAACTGCGCATCCTTCCGTGGACCTAGCAAAGAAGATATTAATTCGAAGAAAATTTTGTGATAAAAAATAATTGAAAAAATAGGGGCATACAATCCATACCTCGTAAGAATAGTTTGGCTATTTGAAGAATCTTATCCCATGAGTGTTGGGGTCCCAAGATATCATAAGTTAATATCGATCACCACATATATAGAACAAACGGTCACACTAAGCTGAAATTAGCCAAGCCAAATGATTCTTAGTCAAGCCAAATGATTCTTTCTTTAGTCTAGATCCACAATAAAAGTGCATTTAGCAACCATTGTTTTTTAATGCCATATAAGATTGAGCAAATGGGTAGTGTAGGATTTGCAAGGGTACTATTAGATGGAAACCTCAAGGTTCATCATGCATATAAAGGTCTTATATAGCGTTGGTTCTATTATGTGTGGAAGACATGACTCAAAGCATTAAAAATGATGTGAGATTAACACACAAAAATGCCATGCATGGAAAAGTACTTTGAAAACGATGTAACATTAACACGTCGAAACAAGACTATTTAATTCTATTGAAAGTGATGTGACGATCACGCACCAAAAGTTCACTATCAGGTTGTGATGAAAGCTATGTGACGATCAAGTGCCAAAAGTTGACTGGCATCACTCAATATTAATTATAACTCGGCAGTCATTCACATAGTAATGAGAGAAGGCACTGAAAGTGGATTGCCATATGCTATCGGCAATCATGCGAGCACAAGAAAGAGTCAAAGTGACGTAGTATTAACGCATGCCAAAAGTTGACTGGCATCACTCAATATTAATTATAACTCGGCAGTCATGCACATAGTAACGAGAGAAGGCCCTGAAAGTGGATTGTCGTATGCTATCGGCAATCATGTGAGCACAAGAAAGAGTCAAAAGTGACATAGTACTAATGCATAGTAAATAACTCGATTCTCTAGGGTCTTTTTACGTCTTTTCCAAGTACTTCATTATAACCGTGCTAAATAAAATTCCATTTTCTATTGTAGAGGGCCGAGTTGCTTTCTACCGATCTATAAAATACTAGCACATGCCATCCATAATAAACTCAACAATAGCAAGAAATGGTAGCACACTTATTCCATGCATTACCTAGGTGTAAACTTCAACAAAAATTTAAAGTCATTATACCAAATTTAGCATCACCAACATCATACAATAAGACTCATTTCTTCATCGGCTCATTCTTAGTCTAGTATGAAAATTTTCTAACTTGTGATATCGACCTCCTTCTTATAGTATAATCATCACTAGGGAGTAGTAGTAGAGTTTTGGGAGCCTCATCAATTATAGGTCTTGGTCTTATAGACAGCTCATCTATTTATTTTTTTGGTAGCCCGTCCAATCTCCTCTAAAGATCATTGATTTTTCCTTTTAAAAGATCCACAAAGTCTTCATTCTATAACTGCTTATAGAAATTAGCACGTATGTGATACATGCATCATCTGATGCAAATATCTAGCAATTCTTGTGTCTATACCCCTTCTACATGTTACATTTACTCAAATACTTACTTGCCCATAGAAGCCTAACGTGACTGTCATGTATAAGGCAAATACTTGTTCTCATATGCACAACTATATCATTTACTTGCTTTAGAAATCAGTACCCACTTTTAGTGTTATTGCTCTCAACGAAAGCAAAAGCCATGGGTAAGACTTAATTGTTCCTATCAACTCTAATTGCTGTCAATATCTGCCCTCTATACTTTTTAGTTAGGAATGTCCCATCAATGCCTGAATAGGACGTCAATGCACCAATGCGTGAATGCACTCACTTAATGCAAAGAAAACCTGTTGAAGCACACTATACTGAGGATGGTCAAGTGATAGGAGTAACATGAGGTTGTAGTAGTTCTCCAAATTCCATAGAAGAATGCAAGCTAAAAGACAATGCAAAATTATCGTATGAAAATTTTAATGTGCCAATCTTTATCTCCACAATCTTCTGTTTCACCCTCCAAGCCTTTGCATAGGTAATTGTTTACTTAAATTTGTTCTCAATGTGCCTGATAATTAACCTTGGTTTGTACCCTATGTTGTGCAAAACATTGGTTCTCCTATGATTGAATTTTGTCTATAGCCCAAATCCTTATACAGTAGTGAAACTAAGATCTTCCCCACCACAACTGCTTCTCCATTGAACATCAGGCATCGCCTAGAAGACTCCATTCCAATGGCCAATACCAATGTTGTAGTACATACCATTTTGTCTTAGGTAAATTCACTTATTCCAATCTTGCCTCTTCTTTCATTATCCTAACCTTGAACTTTTTTTCAATATGTAGTCCTTAGCTAATCTTTTCTATTTTGACACTAGCAAATACTTACAAGATGAAGAAGAAATAGTTACCAGTAAGTAAACTAACAAAACTATCCCTCTCTGTTGATCTCCATAGTCAACTGACATACATTTTGCATCATCTATAGAACCCCATTAATGTGTTGGTGGAGGACTCTAGGCCAATTTGGGCGAGATTTGCTGATATTGAAAACTTGTTGCCAGAAGAACTTGTCGGTGCTTTGACTTCAGCCACCTTTGTGCAATCCCATCAGTTTCATGTCATTAAGGCGAGGAAACACATGGCCCATTGTGCTAACCAAAGGACCATAGTTTAGGACATACAAATCGATAGGCTAGCCGTCGTTTCAGAGAAAGTCAAGCTCGATGAGATGATGGCCATGTCTATCCAATCTCTAACCTGCAGTGGATAGCTAAAGAAAAAGGTGGCTAAATTGCTAGTGGAATTTGTGAAAACTTGCAAGGACATTGAGTTTCAAGAACTTTGGCTCAGTGGCCTACCCCATGTAATCCAATAGTAAGCAGCTAAGCTCGCAGAGGTGGTGTGTCAAACTCTGTTGGCGTAAGAGCATCAAATCTATTCTAGGCTCTGATGAAAAAGACACTCATACCATTAATGAGGCTAATAAAATTTGCCTACTAGCAGTCAAATCGATTTAGAAATTTCTTGGTTGATATAAAAATTCTAATGCTAGTCCAATGATATCTTGTAATTCTTGAACATATTGATTTTTAGGCTTGACCTACTAATTTTGCTATCCTCAAAACATATTTTCTCTCTTATGCATATTTCTAAAGGCGATATAGATAGTATCGACTATCTTTAGGTGATGTAGGTAACATTGGCTTTATGTATATTTGATCACCTCAGTAGACATCAGCTATATTTAGCCAATCTAGGAATATATATAAAAACGCTAGGGCGGTATAATTTCATCTACTTCCCATTAAGTGCCATGGATAATTCCTCTCCCTAAAGATTCTGTGATATATACACATTGTCAGGAATAGATCGGATTATCCGATAGGGTCTCTCTAATTATGACCATTTTCTAAACTTGTTTTTGGACCTGATCGGTAATATCACCTTCCCCAGGAGATCCCCTTCATCAAACGATTTAGGCGATACCTTTTATTGTAGTATCTAGCCACCCTAGTTGTATTCTTCCAATCCTTTCAAGTGTGCGTAGCCAATTCTAGGCTAGATCCTCCAACTCATCAGTCATTAAACTGTAATAACCAACAGCTATTAATTAATTTTGTAGCGATATCCTTCTAGAGCCGATGTTTGTTTCTCAAGGCAACACAACCTCATGTCCATACACTAACTGATATGGCAGCACTTGCATCAATCCATGGCACACCATCCGTTAAGGTTGTATGCCACCTCCGTGATTGTTCATCCATTTTGTGCTTGATCAACTTGATGAGAGTTTTGTTTAAAGCTTTGGCTTATCCATTGGCTTGAGGCTACTAAGGAGATTAATTCAAGATCTTGATTCCTATACTAGTAGCAAATTGTTGGAACTCGTCGGACATAAAAATAGACCCTTGAACTGTTATAATCATATGAGAAATCCTAAACCAGTAAATTATATTCTCCTTGATAAATTTTATGGCATTTTGGATGTAACATTTTCCTAAGAAATAGCTTCTACCCATTGAGTAAAATAATTTGCCATCTTTGGATGTAACCTTTTCCTAAGAAACAACTTCTACCCATTTAGTAAAATAATTCATTGCCGTCAATATGAACTTGTCACTTTGCTCGATATAGGATATTTCTGGCTGATCACATCAATTCTCCATCCTTTGAATGACAGTAGCTTGATAATTGGATTCATAGCCAATGCTGAGACTCATTAAACATTTACAAACTTCTAACAATCTTGACATCATTTATAATACTTGAAACAATCTTCTAACATTGTCAACCTAAAATAACCAACCCTTCTAAGGAGCCACTTTATTTTGTATACCAATTGTTGAGTTCCATAAATACCATCATAAACTTCACACATAACAACATTGGCTTCTTATAGATCTAGTCATTTTAATAAAACTACCTCAATTGTCTAGTAGTAGTAGTGCAGTTATCTATCTAGCAAAATGTATTTAATGTCCTTATACCAAAGATTTCTTGAAACTAATTGTGAAGGATTTTGTAAGTAATCTATAATTTCCTTTCTCCAGTCATCGGCCTCAACAATAGCTAACTCAACTTCTACATTTTTTTCAATCGGTCAATAACCCAAAGCAATTTGTGCAAGATCATTGGTTTTTGAATTTTGCTCTCTAGCAACATGAATCACTAATGCAATCTTAAAATCCCTTAGCAACTATTGGTAGTCTTCACATTATGATTTTATGATCTCATCCTTTCACTCATATTTCCTTGACAACTCTTTGACGATGACCAACAATGAATCTCCCATGACCTCTATAGCATTAGCTCCAATTTTCATTAATGGTGAAAGTCCCTTGAGCACCGCTTCATATTCCACTTGATTATCTGTGTAATAAGGTTTAATTGTGAAAACAAATTCAAAGCTTGCCCCTAAGGCAATATGATAATGTTCACGCCGGATCCTGGCGCGAGCACACCGACACCTAGGAGGTCTACTTAGCTCCAGTGTAAGCCGATCGGCTTCTCTCTGTGGCTCGAGGTATGCGCACCGAGGGCCGTGGGTTTCGGTCGGCTCCGGCGCGACAGTAAGGGTACGGGCGTGCCAGTCAATTGATCCCGCAATTGATAAGAAGGTGAGACGAATGGATCAGTCGGACGACGGGCTGATATGAGCCCTCGCTATTGACTGGCTGCCGATAGGATCGAGTTAGTCATCAGCCATGTCCGGATGGCTCCTGCTATCAGCTGATAGCCGATAGGAATTAGGACACTCTTCCATCGGCTAGGGAGCTGATGAGGGCGTAGGCGGATGTTGACGTAGGATATGATGGCTTCGGTTGTAATAAAAGAGAGATCCTGATACATCGACCGTAGAGCCGATGGAGGCATAGGAGTGTATTCAGAGAATAGTGAAATGCGTGGGATCCCTCCTGGTAGTCAACGGAAGCTGTAGCGGTCGTTCATCGGCTGAAAAGCCGATGAAGGCATATCCAAACTGGCAAGGAATCGCATACAAGGCACCGGATGCAAAATCGATGCCACTCTGGGGATGGCAGCACAACACCCGTCGCTCGTTGTGACGACGCCGCTAGCGCCGAATCTCAAAGATCGGACCTAACCGAGACAGTACGAGACCGAGGCCAACGGCAACGGGATGGTGGACTCCAGATCGGATGTGCTGAAGTAAGGGCGAAGCGAACCCATCGGCTAGTTCAGCCGATGAGTGGACGTCTCTCTGAAGACAAGCGTGCATCGGCCGATCGATACGCTTGTCGTGGCGCTCAAAGGAAGTCTCTGAAGACTGGTGTGTATCGGCCGATTGCTGGGCATGATGCTCAACGTATAGATAACTCATCAGTTAACACTCTGATGAAACACTGTACAGAGACATATAGGCCTAAAGCTCTTTCCACCGTCGGCAAACTCGTAGGTCAAACCTAACCGATGCAGCATGAGACCAACGATGACAGAGAGAGCTTGATAAGCCGATATACCCTGCACAGACATGATACGATACATATTGAGATAGTGGCAGGATTTACTCCTTCGCTAGAGATCGGACTTAACTGATACAACCCCGCGTCGAGAGCCAGACCCCACTGGTAAAAACCTAGATGAACTAGGGTTGCGATGCGCTGAGGTTGTATTGATCTCAGGATTGAAGATTACATATTTCTAAGTGGTATATATTTATACCCTGGGTTTACAGAGTCCGACGTGTTTACAACAACTATCGGACGTTATTTCCTAACAAAAATAAATGAAAATATCTCTAAGTAAGTTAACTAACTAACTAAATCTTCCTATCCATATAAGATAGGATAGACTACCCTGCCGTAAACCACGGCTCCTCCTCAAAGTCAGTCTTATTTGGATAATCTCCTATTCTAGGACCGATTCTTTCCTTGCCTCAATCCGATCGGCTTGTTTCCTGTAACAATCGGACACTTCTTCTCTTAAGTCGATCATCTTTCCAATCTATCGATGGGCTTTCTAAATTTTAGCATTAACACATGCTCCCCAATTTCGAGGTATGAGGACTCATGCTTCAAAATTCTCTTACTCAGGCCTCCAATGCTTCAAAATCTCCTCTTTTTCTGATAATCGGCTCTCGTAAACCGATACCACATGCATCAGATGTGCTAATCTGTCAAACTCTAGGGAAGAAAATCTGCACCTGATGCGACTCGACAACCCTTGAAAGGCCAAATCAGCTAACTACTCATCACTCAGAATAAGACTAACACCGGCTTCTAATGTCCTAGAAACATTGGATGTACTCTAGAATTGACTCATTAGGCCTCTGTCTATCCGATGTCAAATTTGATAGTCTCATTTCTTGAATCCCAGCAAAGAAATATTTATGGAATTGCTGCTCTAGATTGGCCCATCCTTTAATCGAGTTTGGTGGTAACGAAGAAAACCATGTGAAAGCCGATCTAGAGAGGGAAAGTGGAAAGAAACGGACTCTGAGAGCTTCCTTAGCTGATGCTTCTCCACACTATGCTAAGAATCGATAGATGTGCTCCATTGTAGATATATTGTCTTGCCCTAAGAATTTAGAGAAATCTGGTATCATATATCGGCGAGGCAATAGAACTCTATAAAACCATTCTGGATATGGGTGCCGATACATAACTGTTTGATCTTTGGGCTTAATACCAAATTGCACTTTCACCGTGTCCACAATTCTAGTTAACCAATCCTTCTCCCTTAGAATATCTCTCTGATCATGTGGAGGTGGATAGGATACCCAATTCTGTCTACGATACTCTCCATAATAATTACTCTGAAAGAACTCCAGAGGTATCTCCTGTCGTTGCCCCTTGAATTGATCTTGTGTTGGTGGATACATGTTTGCCGATGGGTCCCTCTTGCTTAGCCAAGTTTCCTGAGATAACTTTGTCTCTATTGGCAAAGGTACATGATCTTGATCAGGCTCTTGAGCTAATGATTCTTGTATTGTCTTCTTGATCAGATCTTGTAGTGCATCCATCCATACCTTCTGGAATGCTTGATAAAATGGTTCATTGAACATTTCTTGCAACAGCTTGGGAGAATTCAAAAGTGATGAATGGCTTGATTCTTTCAACAAAACACATTCTAGTAATTGTGCTTTCTGAATCAGCCCTTGTTTAGTCATACTGAAGGATTTCAAACAAAGCTTCTGAAAGTTGTCCATGTTCTGTTATATCTGCTGTGTCCGGTCTTAAATCAGATCCTCCATGGTAACTAGAACTATAATATCCTCATCGGCTTCTTCTTCGGATAAATATGCCTTGGAATCAACCTTTTCTTTAGACATATTGACAATAAGATGCCCCCCGGGTTGATGAGTAAAATTTCTGACTTCTAATCAGGCAATTGTACAGTCCTACTGGTTGATGAATGGTGTTCATATTTTTCTAGCCGATGAATGGTTTTCAAGTTTTTCCAGCCGATGAAAGAAATCCCATCCAATCGGCTGATGAATAAAGATTTCTACCCCACCGGCCGATGAATGAAGTATAAGTCCTATCAGCCGATGAATGAAATCTTATATCCCACTGGGTGTGCCAAAAAATATGTTCATACTGGAACCCGATGCGAGCATGCCGACGTCTGGGAGGTCTGCTTAGCTCCAGTGCAGGCCGATTGGCTTCTCTCCGTTGCTTGAGGTACGCGTGCCAGGGCCCATGGGGTTTGGTCGGCTTTGGCGCAACAGTGCAAGTTCGGGTGTGCTAGTAAATTTAACCCTGCAATTGACAAGAAGGTGAGACGAACGAGTCAGTCAGATGATGAGCCGATACAAGCCCTTGCTATCGGCTGGCTGACGATAGGATTGAGTTAGTCATCAGCTGCATCCGGATGGCTCCTACTATCGGCTGGTCGCCGATAGGAATCAAGGCGCCCTTCCATCGGCTGGAGAGCCGATGTAGGCATAGGTGGATGTCGACGAAGGATACGACACCTCCGGATGTAGTAGACGCAAGGCCCTAATCTATCGGCTGCAGAGCCGATGGAGACACAACATGGAGATGGCAGCATGAAACCCATCGCCCATCATGATGACGCTGCTAGCACCGAATCTTGAGATCGAATCTAACCGAGACAGTACGAGAATAAGGCCAATGACAACAGGACGGTGGATGCCGGATCAAATGTGTTGAAGTAAGGGCGAAGTGAATCCATCGGCTAGCTGAGCCGATGACTAGACGTCTCTCTAAAGACAGGCACACATCGGCTAGAAGGCCGACACACTTGGCATGGTGCTCAAAGGAAAGTCTCTGAAGACCTAGTGCGTATTGGCTGAAGAGCGGATATGCTGGGCGTGATGCTCAACGTATAGATAACTCATCAGCTAACACTCTGATGAAATGCCATACTGAGACCTATAGGCTTAAAGCTCATTCCACCATTGGCAGCCTCATAGGTTAAACCTAACTGATACAGCACGAGACCGACAACGGTAGAGAGAGCTTGATAGACCAATAGACCCTGCATGGACGTGATGCAATACATCCTATCGGCCCAAGAGGTCGAACATAACCGATACAGCCTTAGATAGAATGAGACATATCGAGATAGTGGCGGGACTTTACTCCTTCACCAAAGATCGGACTTAATCGAGCTAGACCCCGCTGGTAAAAACCTAGATGAACTAGGGTGGCGATGCACCGAGGTTGTATTGTTCTCAGGATTGAAGATTACATATTTCCAGGGGTCTATATTTATACCCTGGGTTTACAGAGTCCTACGCATTTACAATAAGCATCGGACGTTATTTCCTAACAAAAATAAAGGAAAATATCTCAAAGGAAGTTAACTAACTAACTAAATCTTCCTATCCATATAAGATAGGATAGACTACCTGCCATGAACCACGGCTCCTCCTCAAAGTTGGTCTTATCTAGATAATCTCCTATTCTGGGACCGAGTCTTTCCTTGCCTCAATGCGATCGGCTTCCTCCCTGTAGCAATCGGATACTTCTACGCTTCAGCCGATCGTCTTTCCAATCCATTGCTGGGCTTTCCAAATTTTGGCGTTAACAGATAACCAGTCCAATGCCACACTAGTGTCTGCATACTGATCCATCAAAAAATAAAGTCCAACACACCAGCTCCACATATCCCATGGAATCATCATGATGTTGCACAATGAAACCAACTATTGTTTGCCCTTTTACTCCACATATCTTTTAATTTTTGCTAGAATTTCTATAAATAATTCTTCACAAAAAACATCATAGGTAATGTCTTACTTCCTACAGTCAACTCTACATTTAAAACAATGTTTTGTCTCTAATGAAATCCCTCAAATCTTTTAATATCATATTTGTCTTGATGAGATCCTCGACATTTTTTTTTCTAAGCTTGAGGTATGTAGTGTAAGGCATTAAATTTACTATTGCCCCCATCAACTAGCATTTTTTGTCATCAGCTTGCCATTAATATGTCATCTGATATACATGTTAACACCGAAATTTGGTAAACCCCGCATAGAGGATCAGAAAGCCGATTGGTTATGGAAAGAGGCCGATTGGTATAGGGAAAGAGCCGATCATATGAATGAGGATGGATTGTGTTCAGTGTAAGATGGAAGATTATCCAGATGAGACCAAATCTGAGAAGGAGCCATGAAAGCAACAGCAGGATAATTATATCTTCATAAAATATATCTTATAAGATAGACATGTTTAGTTAGTTTTGTTAACTTCTTAGTCAAAGTTTTCTTTTTTGGTTAGGAAAGAACTTCTAGAGATTGTTTGTAACTATATCACACTCTTCTAACCAAAGGGTATAAATATAGACCCTCTGGAACCTTATAAAATATCTACATAGATCAATATACAATCTTGGCATATCGTCACCCTAACTTATCTAGGTTTTTTATCAGCGGGTTCTGGCCCTCAGCGGGGGGCTACATTGGTTATGTCTGATCTCCAGTGAAGAGGTAAGTCCTACCACTATCCTGGTCTATCCGCTCTATCTAACGCTGTATTGGTTAGGTCCAATGTCTTAGTCCGATTGGATATACCATATCACATTCACGTGGGTTGTATTGGCTTATTGTGCTCTTTGGCCATCATCGGACTTATGTTGCATCGGTTAGATCTGACCTATTAGACTGTTAGTAGTAGATTGAGCCTTTAAGCCAAAAGGTCTTTTTGCAATGTTTCATCAGAGCCTTAGGCCTAGTGTATCGGCTTCTCATCCGATATACATATATCTTGTCTAGTGATTAATCTACTTTTGTTAGATCTAACATCAAGACTTAATGGGTTTCGTTTCTCTCATCGGCATAGCTAGCTGATGAGTTTACTTATATGTTTGCATAGGTCCCACAGCCGATAGCAGCTGATAGGTTCATGCGGTCCCTTCATCATTATGTTCGGTCTAACTCCCACCGTTTCGGTGCCATTAGCCTCAATCATATATTGTCTTAGTTTAGTCTGATCTATCAAAGTGGGCTCTAATGGTACCATCATCGGTGGTCATTAGATCTTGTCTCTTCGAGAGATTGGACATCACTCTGTAGCGCTTATCGTGCATTCTGTTCGGAGCGTCATTGGATCTACAACCAATGAATCTTTTATTTTATTTCTTGACATTCGCTTATACTGTCATTGGCTTTCTAGTCAATGTATAAGCACTATAGTTGCTATCAGCCAGTAGTTAATAGTAGGGGTGCGTAGGACTTATAGCTAGTGGTCAATTAGAAGTCTATTGGCTCTTCCAACCGATAGCAAAAGTCTACATTGGCCTATCAGCCAGTTGGCTCCATCAACCCTGACACTCTAACAACCATCAACTTTATATGTTTTTCTTGTTAATTAGAGGTCAAATTGACTAGCACACCTACAACTCCAGCAACCCGATGAAGATAACCTCGAAGCCGAAGGACCTGCACTAGAGTGAAGCAGATCTCTCAGGCCTCGACGTGTTTATGCGATAACATCGAAGCTCCATCGGCTCATGCTCGCTCACCCTCTCGACATGCCTCTTCTCCTAGGCCGACCACCTCGTGCACGAACATATTTTTTGGTAAGCCCGATGGGACAATCGGGAGTGCACTCCAATGAACCAACAAGCAAAGAACCTGCACTAAAACTAAGCAGATCTCCTAGAACTTAGTGCGAACACAAGGTTGATATGTGCCCTTGTGCTTTGTTGTAGTCATAAGTGATTGTCAACGTGCTGACACTTCGGGTTGAGTGTGTTTTGGCAACATGTCTTGTGCCTTGTGGTGTGCAGGTGTGGAGCTCGGAGGCAGCTGTCGATGGCGAGGTGAAGGTCAAATAGAGACGAGCCGAGCCGATGGACCGAAAGTGGTGAAGGACAGACGTGAGGCTTGGACTGAGGAACCAGAGTGCCGGAGGACCAGCTACGATGGCTGACACCTAGAGATAGCGACAAGTGCAAGTGTACATGGGTGATGAGGACAGCATCGAGCTCAACGGAGTTTGAACATGAGTCAGTTTCGTAGGTTTGACCTTGAAACCTAGGTTCCGAGGAGGAACAGGGTGGCACATGGCGAAATCACAAAGGTTGCCCCAAGACGAAGCAAATTTGTGAAGGAAGCATGGCCGTCCGATCGCCTGAAAAAGAGTTGGACCATTATAACATCCAGATACTGTTTCGACAAGTTATACTGAAAGGGCATAATCATGATTTCGCATGAAGCGCTGATATATATAGGGTGAGAGTGCCACGTCAGTGCATTCTGGAAGCTGCGAGCACGTGCGAGGGTTTTTTTTTCACGTTTTTTAGTTTTCTTTTTCTCTTTCTCTCTTCTCGAGTCCATCGCGTTTTCCAATTAGGGTTTCTCTCCTCGATCTCTCTATGGCACTATAATCCACCGCATCTGTGTAAAAGAACTAAAGATTGTGTGTGGGAATGGAGGCCCTAACCTGCTGGTGTCCTCTAGGATTTGATTTATGAGCTATTTGTTCAAGTCCCATCGATGTTCTTCGTGTTTTTGATTTCCCCCTTCTGACATTTTGTGTTGGATCTTGAGTTTTGGGGGTTTTGGTTCAGATCAGTTTATTTGAGCCATTTTTTCAAATCCCATCGATGTTCTTCGTGTTCTTGGTTTTTCCTTTTCTATCATTTTGAGTTGGATCTTGAGCCTTGATGTTTTTGGCTCACGAGTTCATAGATCGATTTAGTTGAGTTGTTTATTCAGATCCTATCGGTGTTCTTCGCATTCTTGGTTTAACCCTTCTGACGATTTGGGTTGAACCAAGAGCTTTTGGGACTTTGGCTTAGATCTGTTTATTTGCGATGAACTAGGGCATGAGTTGAGTCTTTCCACCAAAGGAAATCGTCTTACTCCTTATGAGTTCATTGATTGGTTTATTTGAACTGTTTATTCAAATCCCGACGGTGATTTTTGCGTTCTTGGTTTTACATTTTCGATATATTGGGTTGAACCCTGAGTGTTTGGGGTTTTGACTTAGATTTGTTTATTTGAGATGAACTAGGATGTGAGTTGCTTTCCACTAATGGAAATCATCTAGCTTCTCATGAGTTCATAGATCTGGGTGAATCAGACTGATAGGAAGGAATATTGGTGTTTTTTTTCACTCTTCTTTGTTCTCCTTTTGAATGGATTAAGTTTTGGATGATGATCTCCTTGAGATAGCTCATCTATTAGTTAGAAAACCTATAGATCTAGTTGTGATTGCTTTTTAGGGTTGATTTTGGGATAGCCTTCAAATAACTTAAGCGAAAGTAAAGGCTCCCATTCACCCCCATCTGGTTGCCATTTTCGGTCCTTCACTTAGCGTGTATAGGTCCAATCGCCCGAGACATCCTTGGGACCTCCATTGATGAGCACATAGGATCAATTTAGCTCGAATATATCTTTTGGCACACCTAGTGAGACTCAAATTTTAATATGTCTAAAGAAGAAATGGTTGCTATGGCATGCTCATCAGATGAATAAGCCAATGAAGATATTATTATTTCAGTCGTATTGGAAAACTTGACAGATACGCAGAGGCACCAGGTGGAGCAATTTGTAAAAGATTTTGAGACGTTGTTCTTGCAATCTTTTACCATGATGCAAGAAGGACAAATTCAAAAGAATTCATTCCCAAGATCTACTCTGATCGGTGAAACAAGTCAATCTGTATCTTCAAGTCCACAGAAATCCATCTTGGAATTAGTTGGTGAAACTATACGTCACATGCTAATCGATCAATCTAAAAGGTTGACAAGTATGCTTCGAGACTTGATAAGGAAAAGAGTGGTTGGATTCATTACTCAAGAGCCACCGGTTTATACATCGATAGATATTGATCCACAGATGTCGATGTTCAATTGGTCTGATGGCTATGTTCAGCTTGGGGTGTTAACACCAAAATTTGGTAAGCTCATGGATAAATTGGAAAGACGATCGGTTTAGTAAAGAAGAATCCGATTGCTACAGGGAAGAAGTCGATTGAACATAGCAAGGAAGGATTTAGTCCAATTATAGAAGACGATCCAAATAAGGACGAGTCTGAGGAGGAGCCATGGAACTCACAGCAAGGTAATTTATCTATGTAAATCATATCTTATATTAATAGGAAGGTTTAGTTTGTTTAGTTTACTTTCTTAGAGCTATTTTCCTATTATATATTTTAGGAAGTTATGTTCGATGGTTGTTGTAACCATATCGGACTCTGTAATACCAGGGTATAAATATAGACCCCTTAGAAGCCTATAGATATCCTTCGATTAAAAAAACTTTGGTGCATCGCCACCCTAGTTTATCTAGGTTTTTACTGGCGGGTTCTGGCTCTCGACGCGGGGCTGTATCGGTTAAGTTCAATCTCTGGCGAAGGGGTAAGTCCTACCACTATCCCGGTATATCTTACTCTGTCACAGGCTACATCGGTTAGGTTTGACCTCTTAGTCAGATCAAGTGTACTGCATCACGTCTGTGCAAGATCTATCAGTTTACCAAGCTCTCTCTACCGTCGTCGGTTCTATGCTGCATTGGTTAGGTTTGACCTACGAGACTACCGATAGTAGATTAAGCCATAGGCCTGTAGGTCTCTACTCGGCGTTTTATCGGAATGGTTAGCCGATGAGTTATCTATACCTTGAGCAACACGCCCAGTGTATCGGCTCCTCAGCCGGTACGCACCTATTTTCAGAGACTTCCATCAAACGTCATGCCTAGTGCATCGACCTTTCCAGTTGATGCATGCATATCTTCAGAGATGTCCTCTCATCGGTTCAGTTAGCTGATGGGTTCGCTCCGTCCTTCCTTCAGCACGACTGATCTAGCGTCCGCCGTCCTGTTGCCATTGGCCGTGGTCTCTAACTGTCTCGGTTAGGTCCAATCTTCGAGATCGGTGCTAGCGGCGTCATCACGGATGGCGACGGGTCTTGTGTTGTGGGAGGAGTGGGCCCTGTTCCTTGTTTATCGCCCACCATATCTAGAGCGGCATCGGCTTTACAGCTGGTGTCTTTTATACGATTCCTTGCCAGTTTGCATATGCCTTCATCGGCTTTTTAGCCGATGAACGAGCGATACAACTTCTGTCAGTAACCAGGAGAGATCCCGCGTGCTTTGCTATTCTCTTAATATCCTTTGGTGCCACCATCGGCTCTGCGGTCCATGGATTAGGATCTCACTTTCGCTACACCTGGAGTCATCACGTTTTTCATCAACATCTACCCACACCTTCATTGGCTTCCCAGTCAATGGAGGAGCATCCCAATCCCTATTGGCGACCAGCCGGTAGCAGGAGCCATCCGGACACGGCCGATGACCAACTCAATCCTATCGGCGGCTAGCCGATAGCGAGAGCTCGTATTGGACAATCGTCCGACTAACCTGTTCGTCTCACCTTCTTGTCAATTATAGGGTCAAATTGACTGGCATGCCCGTACCTACATTGTCATGATAGAGAGCGAGCCAAGGTACCCGTGCTGAAGCTAAGTGGACCTCCTAGGCCTCGTTGCGCGTACCTCAAGCCATAGAGAGAAGTCGATAGACCTACATTGGTGCTAAGCAGACCTCCTAGGCTTTGGCGTGGTCATGCCGCACGTGTGAGATCCAGCGCAAACAGAGGGCAACATGATGAAGACAATGAGTAGACTGCAAAGATATCTAAAGTAATGAAGGAACAATTCAGCTTGAACCCAAAGAAGGAGAATTTTCTGTATTGACCTCATACCGTGAGAGGATTGATAGAGAACCATTACCACATTGATACTATGTGCTAGACTTCTCCAAGTTCTCAAGGCAAAGACAACATGTCAATAGTTGAACACGTCTACTGATTTTTGGCTCAATGAGGTCAAGCATCAACAAAAAAGCTCTAATAGATAGGTTGTTTCCATTGTCACTATGCAGATCGGCTTTTATTTGGTTTTCATCATTGCCACCAAGTTCAATTAGAGGATGGACCGATCTAGAAGAATAGTTTCACAAATACTTCTTTGTGAATTTCTATGAGATATGGATCACAGATTTGATATAGGTGAAGGAAGGAGGAATCGGTTTCCAAGTATATTCAAAGATTCCGCAATATACGAATCCAATGCTACCATATAAATATAAGCGATGAATAGTTAGCAGAGCTAGCTTTCCAAGGATTATCAAGGCGCATAAGAAGGAAAATTTTCTACCAAGAGTTTGACAACTTAGCTCATTTGATACATACTGTATCGTCTTATGAAAGCCGAATGCAAGAAGAAGGGGAGAAGATTCTAGAGTCATGGGAACCTAAGGAAGATAATTTTGAAGCATGAGTCCTGATACTTTGAAATTGAAGAGCATGTGTTAACACTAAAATTTTGTAAGTTTCATAGTTAGGATTGGAGAGCTGATCAGCTTATGTAAAGAGGCTAATTGGTATAGGAAAAGAGCCGATCGGATGGATGAGGATGGATTCGGTTCAATCAAATATGAAAGATTATCCAGATGAGACTAGATCTGAGAAGGAGCTATGAAAGCCACAGTAGGTTAATTGTATCTTTGTAGAATATCACTTATAAGATAGTCAAGTTTAGTTAGTTTTGTTATCTTCTTAGAGAAAGTTTTGTTTTCTGATTAGGAAAAAATGTCTAGAGGTTATTTGTAACCATATCAGACTCTTCTAACCCTACGATATAAATATAGACCACCTAAAACTTTATAAAATATCCACACATATCAATATACAACCTCGACACATCGTCACCCTAGCCAATCTATGTTTTTTACCGATGGGTTCTGGCCCTCGATGAGAGGTTGCATTGGTTAAGTCTAATTTCTGATGAAGGGGTAAGTCCAGCCACTATCCTAGTGTATCTGCTCTATCTAATGTTGACTCGATTAGGTCTGATCTCTTAGTCGAATCGAATATACCACATCACGTTCACATGGGTTTTATCGGGTTATCGTGCTCTTCTGGTATCATTGGTCTTATACTGCATTAGTTAGCTCTGACCTACTAGACTATTGGTAGTAGATTGAGCCTTAAGCCAGTAGGACTTTACGCAATGTTTCATCGGAGCGGCTATCCAATAAGTTATCCATACACTAAGCCTCATGACTAGTGTATCAACTTGTGAGCCGATATACATATATCTTACCCAACGATTAATCCGCTAGCCATTGATCTGATTTTATTAGATCTAGCATCGACACTTAATGGGTTTTATTTCCTCCATCGGCTCAGCTAGCCAATGAGTTCATTCAGTCCCTTCATCGTTATGTTCGATCTAGCTCCCGTTGTTTTAGTGTCGTTAGCCTTAGCCTTATACTGTTTCGATTTTGTCCAATCTATCAAGGTTGGCTCTAATAGTAACGTCATCAACAGTCATTGAAACTTGTCTCTTTCAGAGATTGGACCTCGCTCTCTAGCGCTTATCGTATATTCTGTTTGGAGAATCATTTGATCTACATCTGATGAGTCTTTTATTTTATTTCTCAACATTCGTCTATACCATCATCGGCTTTTTAGCCAATGTATGAGTGCTACAGTTGCTATCAGCTACCAACCGATAGCAAGGGAGCATTGAACTCATAGCATATGGTTATCCAAACCCTATGGGCTCTTCCAGCCGGTAGCAGGAGCCCGTATCGGCCTATTGGCCAATTGACTCAATAATCTAACTTTATATGTATTTCTTGTTAATTAGAAGTCAAATTTAGTGGCACACTCGCAATTCTAGCAACCCGATGAAGAGAACCTTGAAGCCGAAGGACCCACATAGGAGCGAAGCAAATCACCCAGGCCTTGGCGTGTTCTTGTGATCGCATCGGACCTTCATTGGCTCACACTCGCTCGCCCTCTCATCGCATCTCTTTGCCTGGTCTAACCACCCCACGTGCGAATATTTTTTTTGGCATGTCCGGTGGGATAATTAGGAGTGCACTCCAACAACCCAACAAGCCAATGGACCTACACTAGAGCTAAGTAGATCTCCTAGGCCTTCGCGTGTTCGGGCGTGATCACATTAGACCTCTATTGACGAACACAGATGACCAATTCAGCTTCGAACATATTTTTTGACACACCTGGTGGGACAATTAGGAGTGCACTCTAACGAACCAATAAGCCAAAGGACATACACTAGAACTAAGTAGATCTCCCAGGCATGATCGCATCGGACCTCCATTGGTGATCATGGAGGATTGATTCGGCTCAAATATTACAATGGTTGCAAATGTCGATGCTTGGATTTTTCAAGCTTATCAAATATAGCTTGTTGAGGTTGCAACATCAATTGAGCCATAGATTCCTCACTCATATCATCATTAGACAAAGGCGCTCTGTACTCTACGGATAAGATAAATTTCATATCGACTATGGCTAATGCTTCTGCTTCATTGGATTTTTGCTTCATATCCACTCCTTGTTAGTCCTTTTGGGTCGATGATTGACCTCCTTTCCTTCTTTATTGTTTTGCTACTTGTTCTTTGTGCTGCAATCGTTGTACCCATATTTTTTGATTCTTTGTTAAAATTCCACTAGGGCACCACTGAGGTTCTGATCCTCTGGCCATTCTTCAAATTCCTTATTAATTTCTTTGTCAAATTCATCATCAATCATTTTGAAAAAGTATTTATGAATTGGCCCCAACCGGTCATGAACTGCTGTCCATTTCCTTCATGGCCAATCCTGAACAGGTATGGCCTTGAAGGACCTCCAATGTTCAAAGTATTGTGGCCTTCTCTTGCTGCACTTAGGACAATCATCAATTAATGGTAGTCTCATCCCTTGATCTCAGTAGAATTAGAAAAATAGGTGACCCCAATGTGTATCATATTGGAACACCTCTTTGTGTGATGTGGCCCGATGCTCTCTTTCTTAGCGCCTTTAATATTTCCCAATAAGTAGTGATGAGATGACATTTGATTCTACATAATTTTGATTTGCCCAATGTCATCTCCCATCGGCTTGATCTTTTCGGTACCCCACATACACCACGTTTACTACCAAGGGATACCCATCTAATTTCCGTGGCTTTTTTCCATCATCGAACTTGATCCTTTGTTGCTCCACAATTGATTGAAACTGTTACCAAAAAACTTTGCACTTATTGGTATGTTGAGAAATTGAATTACACCACTTGCATTATTTTTTCTTCTTAAGTTCATCAACTAATGGAATCACATGGATTGGAGAAAGATGTATTTGTTTCTCTTGAAGTAACAGATCAAAAAATTTATCAGCCTTATTTATATCATAATTATATCTTTCTCTTCCCATATCTTTGATTCATGGACATGCTATTATTTTCTTATTTTTTTGTACATTCTACTAAGCCAATCTTAATATCAGAATCTTTCTCATATTCTAAATCTAATGAAAATCTCAGTACTTATGTAATTTTCCACTATAACTATTCTATCCTTGCCTCTTGGAGTTGGTTTTCATGAACCGATAGTTTTTTGCACCAAATGTGCCAAGCTCTCAAACTCTTGGGAGGAAAATTTCTCCTTGATAAGTGCTAGTAATCCTTAGAAAGCCCACTCAATCAATTGTGTATCACTTGGATTTAAACTACAACATTAGCTGTGCACATCACAAAATCTTCATATTTTAGGATTGATTTGTCCATCTTTGACTCACTGATGTATGATCTTTCAATTGAGTTTCATGAACTCTAGCAAGGAAGTATTTGCAAAATTATCTTTCTATATCTGTCTATCCTCTAATTGAATTTAGGGGTAAAGACGAAAACCATGTAAAGATCAATCTAGATAATGACAACTGACCCTCAAAGCATCCTCCGCCGATGCCTCTCCACATTGAACTAATAATCGACTAATGTGTTCTACCGTAGACATATCAACTTACCCTAAGAATTTCAAAAAATCTAGCACCCTTGATCGGCAGGCAATGGAAGCCTATCAAACCAATCAGGGTACAAATGTCAATACATGAAGGTTTGTTCCTTTGGTTTTGAGCCAAATTGTTCCCTCATTAAATTGGCTATCCTTGTTATCCATTCATCATCAAGCGCATTGTTCATCGGATACTATTGTAAAGGCAACGGTATTGGCCTTTGCGCCTAGTGATCTCTTCATGCTTAATTTCAATCAGGGATTCTACCATGCTAATTCTAATGTCCTCCATAATAGGTGGTCTGATGGTATCTAAGACGAGTTCCATTACGCCACACTCCAAATTGCATTTGTCTAGGAGGAATCAAATTAGGAATCACATCTCTCTCTAGTCCATAAGTGATACGTCACGAGGTCCTGATTTTCATGACGTAGGATCAATCACCAGATAACTAGCTATAGAACAGCTGAATAACTTACTGCAAGTAGTGATAACTAGTGCAACCTGACAAATAAAACTCGAAGCCAACCACCGTCTTTAACCAGCAACCTGAATCGAGGATTCACCCAACCGCACTCTCAAATAACCAACCAACACAGCCTACAATCAATCAAGAAGAACCTTGAAGAGAGTAGGAGCACCAATTAGGAGCGGATGAAGCCACCACTTCTGTAATCCCGTGAAGGAAATCACAAGAGCAAAGGGATAGAGATCACGCTCTCAATATTTGTTATCACATAGCTATACAAGGGGTTCTGTATTTCAATCATCAAAAGTCTTCGATTGCTATGAGGTAATGGGATATTTATACTAGGAACATCCCTCCTAGATAGGTGAAAACACAAAATGAGAAAGATAAGTAAGACTATATGAAAGGGCCTTCACAAAATGAGCTCTGAGTTTTTCCCGCGTGGCTGTTGATCTTCTGCACAGTCTTCAGTGTTTTCTCGATAACTCCACCTTGAAAAGTCCAAATGGTGTGCCGTTGGTTGCAGTGGAAAGTTAACTTAATAAGCTTTCACACCATGTATAGCATGTACCATGAAGTATTATGGAATGGTACAGTTTTACATGGGAACTTGAATATTAGGCTGACTGTTGACCCTCTGATCAGTATGCACTAAAACTGGTCGGCTGTCACAATGGAAACTCCAAACTGCTCGGCTCTAGTGGCATTAAAAACTAGACTTAATAGGCTTTTCAACAAGTCCTCATGGACCTTCATTGTTTTTGGAAATCAAAAGATATGACTAATTCTTTCTGACATGTCATGCTGGATGGGTTCGAGCGTGGTCCTTCTCTGTAGTCCACTCTTGGTGTGTTCTTATCATCCTCCTTGGTGAACCTGAGCAATAGCAATGTGCATGATTTAGGCAATATATAATTCTCATTAATATTAAAATAATTTTCAAAAAGTAGCACGTTTACCTCTTGTTGCAGCTTCTTAGCTCGACTATGTGTAATCGGTCCATCAAAGACTTAAGCTAGTGTAGCTTGAATTGGTTGTGACTTGTTGTTTGTTGACGTGGTTGGCTTGCTTGTTGGAGTAGTCGACATGGCCATATCAATAAGTTACATGAGTAACTTTTGATTTTGTCAACACTTGTGCACTGGTGACAACGTGTGTCGATGTCCTTCGTGAAAGATAAATAGGACCTTGATAAGGTTTCTGAGCAATCGATCCAACCAATATCTTTTTAATCAAATTCTAGAGTGTGTTCTCTAACACCCCGGATTGATTTATTTATGCATGGTGCATAGTTTTGTTCACCAAATCTTGGAAGGATTTATGCAGACTACTAGGTGCTTGTTGACTTGAATCTCTAACTAGAACTAGTTTGGGAAATTGCATCTTTTGGATTAGTCCTTGCCGAGTCATGTTGAACAACTCTAAGCACAATTTTTGAAAATCTTTTACAAGTTGCTCCACCTATTGCTTTTGTGTTTCCATTAGGTTCTCCAAGGTCATTGGAATCATGTTGTTGGTTTCAACTTTCTTCCTCGACATGTTGGTTTGAAAAAAATTGTCCCACTAGGCATGCTAAAGGAGTGCGTTGATGAAAAATCATTTGATGTTCACGTCAATGCATCACACTCATGAAGACCTCATAGGACTAAGCTCTAATGTGGTGATTAAATGCTTGTGGTTTAGAGCATGCCAGTCAATTTGATCTATAATTGATATGGGAGATAGAAAAAAATTGACCAATGATCCAATTAGCCAATAGACCAATACAGACTCAAACTATCGGCTAGATAGCCGATAGAGATTAGTTGAAAACCAATTGTTCAATAAGCTGATAGAGAATCAAGTTATTAGTTGTCTAGTAACTTCGTAAAAGACAATCTTTTTAGATGGAACTAAACCGAGATAGTATAAGATTGTTACTAATAATATTAGACACAATTGATAGCAGATTGAACATAATATAAAAAGTATATTAGATGATCATTAAATACAGATGAAAGTAAAAGCATAATATATCATCAGCTAGAACTCCGATGGAACGTTGAATAAAACCTATCGACTTATCAAAATTTATCTTATCAAAAGCACTCTAATAGATCAAACCTAACATAGACAATATAAGATTGAGAATGATAAGATAAACTTAGTAAGCCAATAAATTCTATACTGACATGATAGATACACCAGATCGAACTAAGAGATGAATCAATGCAGCCTTAGTCAGAACCAAATGCATTAGGATAACCAGCAAATGTATAAGCTTAGCTAAGATATCGAACTAAACTGAGAAAATCTTAACCAAGCCAATAGGTTTATAATATGACGAGACTTACCTCTTGCTATAGATCAAACATAACTGACATAACCCAACTAGAAGCAAGATCTCATCGAAAACTGTCACTTTTTCTCCTAGAGGTGGTGATGCATCAAATTTGATTGTATTGATCTGATTCCGCTTTTTATAGGACTTGTGGGTGACATATTTATATCATTGGGTTTATACAAGTCCAACATAGACACAGGATAGTTTTCCCTATAGAAAATGGAAAGAAAACTACTTCTGATTATTTACATGAGATATTTATAAACAAGACTACTTCGCCCACAAACTCATATCTACATCAAGACTTGTATCCTCATCGGATATACCATATATTTATATTGAATGTGCAATCATGTATTTAATGGACTCAACTTGTACTTAAATCAGACATTTTTTGTTACTGGCTGAATCTATTAGCATTGGTGATTTTCTGGTGTCAACAAAATGAAAGGCATCGGAAAATAGAACTTCACTACTCGGCACTAACATTACTCAAATTAAATTGCAAACAATCAAAAAAATCAAAAAATTTCTAGAATAGAAAACTTGTAGTATATTGCATATAGCCCTTGACTAGCCACTTAAGTGTCAAATCACTTTGATGTAGGAAGTCAGAGTAAAATGAAGTTACATTGCTATAAATATAAGAAAGATTCAATGCTTAAGTATAGAAAAGAAATAAATATTATATATTCCACAAGTTATCCACAATGGTACATTTTTGTGCTTTAGTTGATAAGCCTTGGAGCATGTCTCTTCAGCGATAATGTATTGACCTTCCCAAATGGGAGACACTTTATGTCTACTTTCAGTAGTTTGGATTTTTTTATTCAAAATGAGATCACCAACCAAAAAATCTTGGCCACAAACATTCCATCTATGATAGTGACATAAACCCTAGAGGTATTTTACCAACTGGATTGTTACAATGTCTTATGCTTCTTCTAGCTGATCCAACTTCTCTAGTTGCTCTTTGTTAGACTTGTCTTCATCGTACTTGCACACCCATAGTGATTTGAAATCCATCTCCATAGGTACGATGGCCTCCGATTCATAAACTAAAAAGAAAGAAGATTGGCTTGTGGCTCAACTAGGTATAGTGCACAAAGACCAAAGTACAAGCGAAAATTCTTGGATTCATTGTCTATTGTATGGGCAAAATCAATTAAATGCCATAGTTTTGATGCTCTAGAGCAACATGCCATTTGCTTGCTTGACTTATCCGTTACTCTATGGATGTGTCACTAAAGTGAAATATATTTTCATGCCAAACTCCTTATAGTATTCCTTGAAAACAACCCTTGTAAACTGAGCGACACTATCGATTATAATCCTATTGAGTACTCCAAATCTATATATGATATTAAAGATAAAGTCTTTCACTCTATTAGTAGTGATTGTTACAGCTGGTTTGACCTCAATTCACTTAGTAAACTTGTCAACAGTCACAACAAACAAATGAGTGAACCCTCATAGCGCTCTCTTGAACAACCCAACCTTGTCAACCCTCCATATAGCAAAAGGCCAAGAAATAAGTATATTCTACAATTCTTAAGCTGGGACATGAATTTGTATAACAAAAAACTAACATCCTTCATCTTGGACAATCTTTTCAGCATCAATGACAGCAGTTGGCCAAAATAATCCTTGCCCATAAGCCTTCCTGACTAGCATTCTTGAAACCATGTGATTTCTGCAAATGCCCAAATGTATCAAATGTAACAGTCGTTGCCCCTCATTAGCTATGACACATTTTATCAATATTCGAGATGAACTTTTCTTGTAATGTTCTCCCTTAGAAACCAAATTGCTCTGATTGTGTTGCTTAATCTTGTATGCCTTGCTACAATCTGCCAAGAGTTTATTGTTCATCAAATATTGTAAGAACTGCATTCTCCAGTCTTAGATAACTATCAAAACCTCAACATTTATCGGGGTTGATTCTTTCTTGGCTTCTTGTCTTTTGTTTCCATAGGAATTGGCTTCTTATTGATAGACGGTTCTTGAAGATGCCCAATAAATATATCAGTTAGAACCAATTTACATTTTGATCCCTTATTTGCCAATTCATCCGTCGTGTCATTATACTATCGCAAGATATGCATAAGCTCTATTCCATCAAACTTGCACTCTAGCTTTCATACTTCCTGGCAATATGCTATCATGTTTTCGTTCAAACATGACTAGTATTTGATAACTTGATTGACAACAAACTTAGAATATCCACGAACCAGCAATCACTGAATACCTAAAGATATAGCAAGACGGAGCCCTTGAAGTAATGCTTCATACTCAACCATGTTATGAGATGCTGAAAAGTGTATATGAAGAACATACTTATGTCTTTCCCTAGTAAGAGATATTAGCAACACTCTTGCTCTAGTGCCTGAAACCCATAGGAACCGTCAAAGTATACTTTTCAGTACTTGAGATTCTCCACATATTTCTTAGTATATACTTTTGTCTACTCAGGCATGAAGTTGGCTAGAGCTTATGATTTAATTGCAGTGCATGCCTTGAATGATATATCAAATGCCATCAACTTGAGGAACCACTTTGCTATTCGCCCTATCTCCTCTTGATTGTGAAGAACATCCCAAAGTGGAAGAGGTAATCATAGACATCGAATGCCTCTGAAAATAATGCAAATGCTTGTGAACTATAATAAGCACTCCATAGAGCTACTATATTTGTGGATATCAAAATTTGGAATCAGCCAAGAATTTGCTAACAAACTAAACTAGCCATTTAACTTTTTGCACATGTCCTTCTTCGCGCTTCTCAATCAAACAATACTAATTACTTGAGGAGCAACCAACACATATACCAGTAATGGCTCCTATGACATTGGCGAAACCAAAATTGGTGGCATTGTCAAAAATCTATTGAAGTCTTCAAAAGCTTATTGAGTCTCTGATGTTTATTGAAAATTGTCGATCTTCTTCACTAGCTTGAAAAAATGATATACCTTACTCCTCCAATTAGGAAACAAAGCAGTTGAGTGTCACCATGTACCTAGTAAGTTTTTAAATATTCTTCTAAGTACTCAGTGACTCCATGTCTATTATGGCTTTGATCTTCTCTAAGTTAACCTCAATGCCATAGTGCGACACCATGAAACCAAGAAGCTACCCTGATGATACTCTGAAGATACACCTTTTTGGGTTTTACTTCATCCTAATGGCCCGTCCTTTTTGAGTTTTACTTCATCCTAATGGCCTATATGTTTTGAAACCTTCCCTTAAAATCAACAATAATGTTATCCTTGAGCTACGTCTAAACCACTGCATCATCCACATAAGTTTCTACATTACACCTAATCTGATTTGGAAGGCATCTTTAAATCATACCCTAGTATGTTGCCCCACTATTATTCAACCCAAAAGACATAATGATGTAACAATATGTTCTAAACAATGTGATTAATGAAGTCTTTAAGAAATCGTCTTCCTTTAAACTGATTCGAGGATATCCTAAATAGCAGTCAGGAAAACTTACCAACTCGCACATGATTGTCAAATCAACCACTAGATCAATGAAGGAAGGTCGAACGGTTCTTTCGGGCGCAACTTGTTGAGGTCGGTCTAATCTATGCATATATGCCATCATCTAGTCTTCTTCCAAATAAGTACTAGGTTTGCTCATCAATCTAGATGATATAATTAATGATCCTAGCTACTAAAAGTTTAGTCAACTCCTCCCAAATGAAGTTGCATTTATGTTAAGTGAACCATTGATGTCACTGTTCTATATGTTTAGCATATGGTTTCACATTCACTACAACTGGATAGCCCTAGGGAGATGCTTTATTTGCTGGTTAGAGACATTTTAGGGGATATGGAGTTTTTTTCTCAAAGCGTCTTATTTCAAACTATTTTAAATTTGTTGAGACGCTTTACTAAAGCATCTCTAGAGAATATAAGATGTTACAACAATATTTGTGTAGAGGATCTCCAATCATATCTTTACAATATTGAACGCTTATCTTGGTGTCTTCACAACAACTAAGATGTTTTTTTTTTATTTTTTTTCTATTATACTAAAAGCTTTTACTTCCACTTAGATAATATTTACATCTAAAAATCATATTATTGTTATAAACATATCAAAAGACACCAAACAGTATTATGCTCCAATTAAATAAAAGTAATTATATTAAGTGTAATTGTAGTTTACAACTCAGCAACAGATAGACAAAAGGAGATCGGTGTCATCTCTTAAAAGAAATGATTTGTCTTCAAGCAGATACTTGAGTTTTGTCCACTGATTCGAGCACACACATATTAAATAATTTCCCTAGCCAGACGCTCCTAATCCTTGCTTAAGCTCCTTTATTCTTCACTTTAAGTTTCTTCCTTTATAATCTCCACGATCTAGAAAAATAGATTATATGGAAAACAAGACAAATTCAATCGACACGATCTCTGAAAAATGAGTCAAATTAATGAAAATTATACACTAGGCCATGACTTACATATATTTAGACCATTTGTGCACGGTAAGGGGGAATGTCAGTGTGCGGTAGAAGTATGAAATGATTAAAAAAAAGTTCCAAGATTAGAGTGTCATGTACCTGCAGTTGAGATTGGCTGCAGGTTTCAGCAAAGGGTCTTCGCAACCAAGCCGTAATAATATATTTACAGCAAGATTAACAGGTACTTTAATTAATGTTTTTTTTCTCAACAAAGTGTGTACAGAATTACTAAAGTGCTAACAGTCTAACTAGAATATTTTCTCCAACATAACTACATCAATTTACCTTTGATGCTACTTGATATATACTTGGATGAACCTAATTATTCACATACAGACCTATAATGCAACAAGACCTATAAAAAGCAGAGGAAATTAAAACATAAGATAGTCATACCGTCAACCTTCACCAAAGTAACCCTAATTTCGTACTGCAAGAAGACAATATGGATTCAGTGTATTCTGAATTTCTCATGGTTAATTTAGGAGTGCTTCAGATCTCAATCATGCACTGCCTTGATAAAAGCCCTGTAACATAGACCACTGACAGTTAAAAAACTGAGATAGAAAAGAGCCCAACAAAGTAAGAAGGTGTAAAAATTCTTAATACCTTTCCCACCGATCATATAATATGCAGTCATAATAACAATATCTTTACGCATCTGACCAGTTATGTGGTGCATTCATATTAGCCAGAGCAGCAGCAAATCGCTCATACATCACGACTTCACAGCCGCCGCCGGTCAAGGCCACGCTGCTGCATACTTCCTGGGGATCTGGATACTTAGCTACTTGCCGTCGCAGCCACCGCATCACGGCTGTTTGTCGTCGATGCGTTGCCACACGGCCGCCACCCACGTCGCAACTGCCGCATCCTAGACGAACTAGCCGCGTCGTTTGCCGTCGGAGCCGCGGCCTACATCACGGCTGTAAGTAGTCACGTCATCGTGCCCCTAACCACCTCCCGGTGGCGCATCGGGAGTCCAAGGGACAGAGAATTTAATACTTGGGACCTAGAGCCACAAGTTGATAGGCATTGGGCTGATCAGATTAATATAAACGAACAGCACGAACAGGTGGGCTTTGAACTGTTGATGTTGGACTGCACAAAAGAACAAGAACGCTGCTTTGATAATTAAGACGCCAGAAAAGCGTCTTAACCTCAGAAATCTAGTGGCGAATTGTATAGTGTCTCAGGAAGTGTACCTGGTTTCAAATTCAGAGACATGTTCATAAGTGTCGAGAAACAAGCTTCTTTACGAGGCCATTTTGTTGATGTGATTTAGAGAGTATTGGATTACCTCTCTATATAGGTTTTCAAGCAAAAATATTAGAATGTGACAAGCATGATTTCGTATTTACAATCTAAATCAACATTAATCAACACAGTATTTATAGGATCAATCAAGTCTACTAAAATATTCTTTATCCTGCTACTATCATCTTCTGACCTAGATATTTTTTTTCTAGGATATCTCTATATTAAGCAGTTGTCGTAGCCAGTCAGATCTCTTAGCTTGAGCATGAACTAGTCATAACTCTTCTTGTCACAAGTAAAGACATCGTTACATAGATAATCACTCATTGCATCCTTGGTATCTTCATCATCAGATATGTATAGTGAGAAACCGTCATAAATTTTGCCAACACAGGGCTACCCAAGATGGCATGATACGTTGTTTCGAAATTGGCAACTTTAAATCAAATGTTTTCTATTTTGAAGTTCTCTCGACTCCTAGAGGTGATAGAAAGTGTGATTTGTCTTAGTGGTGTTGAAGAAAGCTCGGAGAATACCACATGAAACAAAATTGTACTTGTCCTCAACTCAGAGCGTGAAGTGTTCATGTCATCTAAAGTTTTTACAAATAAAATGTTGAGAGCACTGCCACGAAATCAAATTGTTATGTATGCTTCTTTTATGGATCAACAGCCCTTAGTGCCCTGCAAGACTAGAACAATTTGGTTAACATCTAAGGGTCAAGTGATAATAACAAAGAGGCATGGAGAAGAGGAACATGGGCCAACTGGACTAAGAAAAAATATATGACTCCTTAGTTCTTGGTTGAATAACTCAGTGGATTCTATAGTTGGCAATGACAAGAAGGGAGAATACTATGAATTTGCAG
This sequence comes from Oryza coarctata, assembly GCA_030770085.1. Lineage (NCBI taxonomy): Eukaryota > Viridiplantae > Streptophyta > Magnoliopsida > Poales > Poaceae > Oryza > Oryza coarctata. The sequence goes on from CM061466.1 coordinate 17,778,613, forward strand.
AGCTACTAGGGACAAATAGGCTATTCATGATCAACAAACACATCAGTGTCTCTAGGCAGATTTGATAGAGCACATGTTGTAGAAATTTGGCGGTTGGCAACCAGAAGAATAGAGTGAATTAGTTTAATTTCAACCTTGTAATTTACTAGTTTAATTCATCTTCAACGACCCAATTTAGAATCTGCATCTTTCCTTCAAAGTAGTTGTATGTGTAATTGAGATTTATTACTTTAAGTATTTCAATACATTGTATGTCTTATTCTCATAAACTGAACTAGAACAAACAACAGAGAGGTTCAAGGCATGAAACTTGCAGAATGCATGCATGTACCAGTATTCTGCAGCTAAACCACAACCATGAGCAAGGGGGCTAGCAAGGCTTACCAAAGGTTACTGTTGCAGCTATGTTGTAGATCTCTGCCGGTGGACCACAAGCTGAAGCGGACCACATGCTGGAGAAGACAAACCTCCATGGCGCCCTGGCTAAACTACCTATCATATGTTGGTGCATAAGAAGCTGCTAGCTACGAACAGCCCATGTAACTATACAACCACCAAGCATCAAAACACAATCACCATTAAAATTCGCACAAGGAAACCCTAGGCTCAATACCACCTTCTAACAAGTAATGATTAACAAAACCCTAGATAAATAAAGCTTTTTTAAAAGTGAAAAACCGAATCATTCCCCTACAAGCCACGCAAAAACTCTAAAATACGTGGAGCCGGATTGGGATTGAGACCGAGCACACTAGAGTTTGTAGTGGGGACCAATTGGGCTTACTTGCTTGAGGGCATTAACGATGTTGTGGGCGGGATCATGCTAGAGGACCTCAACACAGTTCAAAACCCACGTGGCACCAAGGGAGTGGGCTTGGTATCCAGTGATAATCGTGCCATACAAACCAAGGTGAACTGTGGGTGAACACCAAAAACATAGGGTAGTAGTCATTGGATCTAAGGCTTCCTTTCACAACCACAGCGCCCATGCCTCTAGCAACGAGGACTAGCCGACTCACGGTGAATATGGATGGCAACTCAGGCCTATGGGGTGACGTGGATGGAGGGGATTTCTATCACTAATGGCTATAGCAAGAAAAATCAATCACCAATTACGGCATAGGCAAAGATAGCCATGTTGAGTCGAGAGAAATTGGGGATTAGGATGCTCATGGGAGCAAATGGGTGAAGGGAGGTCACATAGATAGTGATATTTTTGTTTCAAGTGGACCCAGACGTTATTTACCACCAGCCACGCACATACATTATAGAGTCCATCAAAAACTACTACACCTATAGCTCGGCCAACACTAATACTGAGGTTGGTAATATACATTGATGATGCCCTTATTGTCTTCCTCGGCTATCCTGATTACTAGTGTGTAGACTGTATTTAAGATTATGGATATATCTTGCTATCATGATTATATATTCTAGTTCCAATCTGCTTGAAACCAGTCGGCTAGTTTACTCGGCTTAGATCAAATGAGAAAGCCAAGAATCCTTCATCAAAGTCCACAACATAAACTAGGACCTCTGTCAATGAGAAAGAGATATGCCAAAGCATTCACGCTCGCACTCTTCATGCTTACATCATCTAGATTCAATCCTACATCATAGATCATAATCAATTATTTCCCATGCATCCACGTGACAATGACGTCTGTTGTCTACTTCGTGTTCTGGACGTCGATCATGACGATTGCATTGCTTGTCCTCTAGTCAACGATGATTTTCTTTATCATGCTGTTGATTATCTTGATATTCCATACCTCGAGTGCCTTTAGATGCTTGAAGCGAGGATCGTTGATCCAATGTCCAACCAACTCAGGCATCCCCCAGGAGGAGACTTAGAAGATATGGCCTCTAACTGGATCAACATGTTGAATTGAACTCTAGAGGATTGAGTCGTACCGGACATGAAATTGTATATTAGATATGGAACTTACCGCTTGATGATCATTGGGGTAGATTGTTGCTGCGTTTGTGAGGCTGAATGAGATCGGGTTAGTTGTTGTTCTCCCCGGCTAGATCAAATCCAAGTCCAAGAGAGAGAGTTTGCTGAAGTCACCGATGATGAAGTTGAGATCTCCAAAGCAGAATGCTTACCCTAGAGTGAAAACGAAGCCGACGACTCCCAAATTTGATTCTATTGCACTTGTCATTAGAAACTTGGCACAACCCATACCTGACACACCAATTATCGATATCTTGTATGGGTAATAAATGAAGAGGTAGCGTACAAGACCTAAAGTGGATGGAGGTATAAGATAAGCGTTTATACAGGTTCAGGCCTTTCAATGAGAGGTAATACCCTACTCTTATTTTTATAAATATTATTTCATCAGATGTATTGTTCTTATCTATCTAAGTGGTTATGGTTCTCGTGTCTTTGGGAGGGCTCTCTACCTACCTTATATAGAAAACCAAGAAAACCAAGTTAAACGTATCTTTGGTTATTTTATGTATTATTTGATTAAAATCCTATATCTTGCCGATAACGTGATAGCCCAAACTCCCAAACTCTACTATATATAATATTATATGGATCTGGTCCATCTGGGTATTTGGTACTGGCACTTAGCCTTGCCCGTGAACTGTGGCTGCTAGGACAAAATAGCGAGTTACTCCTTTATGCAGATATAGCGGGTGCAAAGTGTGTACCTCATGTTCAACGGCTCAGTAACTAGCTAGTCGGGTTTTGGTTTTAGGCCTTGGGCCTGACAGAATGAAGCAAGCTGTTGCAACTGTAACCATGGTCTGTACAAAATTTCGTTTATACCTTAGACATTGAGTTCAATTTTCAAACTGTCTTTTTTGCGAGGCCATTTTTTGTACTACGAAAATGAACCTACTTACCTACAGCTTAAATCCGACTTTCATCGAAATCAAAATTCAACCTAAAACCAATAGTTTTCTCTAAAAATATATTTTTCATGGATTCATTCAGACAACTACTTTGCAAGAATTTCTCTGAAATCTAAAATTCATGTATTTTCAAGCATGCCAAAATAATTTGATCCAAAATTTGAGATTCAGAAATCAGTTACAGGTTAACAGAGAACGGTATTTTTCTTTGCAGGAAATCTGCATTGAGAACATTGGTTGCAACACATATATCTAAAGATAATTGTCATACAAACTCACTCTATTATAGGATTTGCTACTCATAGGTCTAAAAGACTATAACATGTATAACTATAAATCACATATCATAAACACATAGATGGTAAATCGTAGAGCACCATATTAGACATAATTTTGCAACAAACCGGAGTGGTGTTTGTTGACTAAAACGTGTACTGCTGATGTTTTTTTCTGATCTGTGATTTTTTTTTTATTTTTTTTAACTTTTACTATGTTTTGGTTCAATTAGATCCTAGACGTGGTGAAGCATTATAATCTGTATCTTAATAAATAAAAAAAACTATGTTCCAGTTCAATCAGTCTCGGCTTGCCGGGAAAACGTTGGTTTGAGCAAAAAACCCAAACAGCCGAGGAGGCTCCATGCTGCGTTGCAGAGAATATGCTGGCGACTGCAACTGGCAAATCGATCATGAGAATGTCTCGATGTGGTCTATTTTTCACGACCTAAAGGTGTACCTCCCTCGAAAAGGTTGTGTTAACTGAATTACCATTTCGACATTGCGTTATTATGGTGATTTCATGAAAAACTTGAGGACTAGTCCAACTCATGATACACAAATCTGATATCCATCTGTCGGCAGCTCGTAGTAGGACCGGAGTGGGCTCATGAACGAAAATTTTTGTCAAAGCAGAAAACCACGTGTTTCTCGTTGTGCAAGGCGTGCCAGTATCCTGTAGAGTCACGAGCTAAAGCTCTCCCTGTCCCCCACGATAAGGGAAAACTAATGAACTGCTTTGTACTATAACTAATCAACTGCTGTACTATCGATCTGGCCTTGTGTAGTAGTAATATCCTCGTAGTTGTGTTTCACCGTAATATGGTTGCCAGTTGAAACGTGCAGCACGGGCAGGAACATGAAGCTGATTTGACTGAATTCTCTAAGCTAAAGCATCTCCAATAGAGTTGTTTTTTTCTTTTTCAAATAAACCATTTAGTCAGCTTGTTAAAAAAATTGAAGTGTCAAAACTGCCTTTCACTCCAACAGCGTTTCCATTACACTCTTTCGTACGTGTTATCCTCACTTTACTTCTCATTTCTCTCACCCTGTAGATATTTCCTCTCCCCAACCATCCCATGGCTTCCACCCATTGTCTCACTGATGAACTACATCATGGAGCAACCCTGCAATTGACCTTGATGTGTTGGACAACAATGTGAAACAACAGCAGGAGCATGATGATGACGCTCAAGCCAATGGTGGTGACAGCCAATGCTAAAAGAATAGATTAGGACAGACAAGCGGAAGTGCAATAGAGGAGGGAAGGGCGAAGTCCGACACCATAGAAAGGGGACAACATGACGTGACTGGCCCAAACCTCATGACACCACTAAGCGGGAGACATTGGAGGCTACGAAGGAGAGGTGACACTCCTTGGCGCAATGGGGAGGTAGTTGAGGAGATTATGAGGAGGTGGCGCTGTGAGGGGAGGCGGTGGCGCTATCAAAGGAGGAAGGCAGCGCTATCGAGGAAAGTTGGCAGTGCTCTTGGCTCAGCAAGCAGGGAGGAGCACCGATGCGAGCAAGCAAAGAATGGAGATGCATAAGAGAGGAGAAAGATAGTGGGGCCCACAAATGGCCAGTGGTTGTGGCTGGCCAAATTTGACTAGTGCGAACGCATATTTGACTAATCGGATAGCTAGGTAAGTAAGATGATTAGCCTATTCGAATGTATTTTTTATCTATACTTGTTGAAATTTGGCTTAGAGAACGAGATAGAGAGGCTCTTGAAGAAGCTCTTAAGGACACTCTGATGAGGACATTGTTTCATCAGATTCAATCCCTATCACTAATTTGACACTAAATTCTTTAAAAGGACCAATGACAAGGGCTCGTACATATCATTTGAATTATGAGGTGCGTTCATTCCTTATGTTACATACTAATATTGATGAGGATAGGATACTACTAAAGTCTTGTGATGTCTTATTGCTTAGGAACATTTCATCCAACGAACTATGGTTTACGCAAAGCACAAGAGCTACCTCAAGTCTTGATACACCATCTATGTCGAGCCAACCGACGCTTACGCCAACTTCAAGCACTACGCCAAGTTTACCCTTAAGCAACAAACGTTTACATGCATAAGACTAAGCTTACATGACAATTACTCAAACTTCACATGCAGTTTCGTCGTGCATGATATACATGTTTGGAAAGCGTATCAAGTCTACTTTCTAACCCAACAAAAAGAGCATCTTTTAGACTTCCCAATAAAGAGTTATGGTTAATTTACTGAAGGTTGGGCAGAAGCTTAGAAGACGTGCGCGAGACCTTCAAGAGACTTCATGGAAGCTGAACCAATTGGTCTTCCAATTCTACAAGTGATAACCTGCACCCATAGCATTCTTGAAAAGTTATTTTCTACTATAACTATCACCTATGTACTGCTATAAAACTTGGGTTTTGCTTAGATTGCATCTGCATACTTTGTTTGTGAGATTTCACCTCTATATCAAACTGACTAGGCTGCTACTTTGGCTTGTAATACCCCAAATTGCAATTTCAAATTGCCTTTACCAGTTCTTGCTTGTGTTCTCGGATCACTTGCAGGGATTAGCCTTCTTGGTAAGGTCATCTGGGTTAGTATGCTCGGTTGATAACCATCGGAGCAGTGGTGTTGTGATTGTAAGGGAGTCGATGTGCTCGGTCGGAGTTCTTGGATCATCTACGTTGTGATCTCCACAATTCAACTTATCACTACCTATAGAAGATCGAGCCTTAGTACCCATTATCTGGTATCAGATTGTCAGGTTTACCGCTAAGTATTATCTCACTTTTACTTTAGTTTTATATTGTGTTCATCACCTATGGTCCACAAAAAGCCTAAAACAATCCACTTATTTTCCGCTATCCTACAACTAGTTTGTGCCTTCACAATACTGTTTTCAGTTGCACGTTGTTGAATTTGTAACCGTGGTCGAGTTTTTGTTGCTGGTCTAGAGTCGTGTTCTTAGTCTTAGTTCAATCGGTCATGCTTTGTTTTTGTGTCGTTATCCCAGTTCCACCACCCAACATATTGAGCCATCACACTACTCAATTTGCCCCACAAGCTGCCTTATGTTTGCTCTCGCCATGCTCAGCAGCCACCTTGTACCACTCGTCTTGCCACTGTAGCCCTCCTCTCATGCAAATTATATTACTGCTTTCTCTTCGTTGTATAGTTTATGCAATTCTATTATTGATTTCTCTTCGTTGTCTAGTTTATGTAATCATCTATATCGTGATCTCTATAATTTAACTTATCAGCTAGATCGGACCTTAGTACCCATTACACTGTTATCTAGCCCCATGGGTCCTTTTTATGGCCAATGTGCCAACCCCACTCTGATCAGAGTCCACACTGTACAGTCATACAAATTAAATTCAGCTAGCCTCAGCGTCCATGGAGCTCAGCAATCCATTCCGCCACACCATGTCAATCCTGCTCGCCGTCGTCGTTGTTGCAGGCCGTTCTCGTGGTTGCAGCGGCGGCAACAACCAAGGCGGACAGCCTCTGCGTCAAGTCCAACATAGCGGCGCACCATCCCGTCAAGTCGGCCTCTGGAACTCCTCCGCACCGTGCTGCTTCTGGGACGGCGTCTCCTGCAACGCCACAAACGGCTGCGTCACCGACCTCACCGCCTTCCTTAATTTACTTTGAGATTATTAATCATCATTAATAAATTGTCGGTTATAAAACTGGCTGGTCTACAATGGCAAGATAAAATGTGCCTAGCTATGTTTGGCCGGCCAGAATATATCCTATTCCGTACTTGCTAGCTTTTAGGTGGGCAATTTCGGTCACATGTTCCCTGACCATTGGATCTCAGGAACCGTCTTCAAACTTTAACCAGAAATGAGAGAAGGGAAAGGTGAAAGGTGACAGGCAGGGTTTATCTGCTCTAGAGGATGATGACAAGCTACTCACTTATCCTTTTATCTTCCTGTTGTTGACTTCATCCGAACATTGGTTAAAAACCTAATCTAGTATTTCGGGTTAGAAGTAAGAAGCAACGGTGGGGTTAGAAGAGAGAGAAGGGATGGTTCTTTAGGTTTAGAGAGATGGCCTTCCTAGGTGTCGGACCGACAGTAGGTGACAGTGACAACAGGACAGTAGAATAGAACCTAGCGGTGGACGGGGTTACCAGTGGTAGCAAAGGAGCTTGTATTGTAAGGCGGCAGCATAGAAGAATAGTGCTGCTGTTGACTTATGGTGGAAGAGAGAGGGAGAAGGGGATCGGCTTGATGGGTCTCGTCAGCACCATCACTGGCTTCTGACAAGGTTAGGTGGCGATGTGGATAGATGGTAGCAGTGAGGATGGAAAGTGATCAGGAGGGGGAATAGCGATAGCGTCAGGGGTTGAGGAAAGGAGGATAATGTTAGGGTTGCATGAATCTTGAAGACATCCTAGCTGTGTAAATTTGATTTTTTTTTAATGTGTTTTCAGGCAACTGAAGAGAAGACAGTCTTCGTTCTATTAGCATGGGGAGATTTATAGTGCACACAAACTAATAAATATCATAAAAAATCTAAAATAATTATTATTGTACTTATATTCTTACTTCACTTAAATATAAAATTTTAAATACCAATTCATGATGTTTTGGTGGGAAAAAAAAGAAATCCACCGGTTTTAGAATTATTAATTTGTCAGAATTTTTTTATCTTTTTGGCTGGTCTTTTGTACCATTAATCTGAACTTGAAATTTAACCTATAGTTAGAGGAATATTGTAAGTACATGTAGGCTTTTTAAAAAAATTAATGACATTTATTAGTTGTTGTACAACGTAAATACATTCAACCTTACGCGTTTATAGGATACATGTGCTTAGCCGGCGAATATCCTACTGTCGATTTGTTTCGGTGATTCAACAGACGTCCAACTAAGCTGGTTGGTTAGGTGGAATGCCACAGCTATGGGATCAATTGATGGACATACAGGAAAGTGTTTTAACTATCGAGGATGTTTTCTCATTTGTTCAAACACTATATATAAATAATAGTTGTTAATTTTTTTAAAAAAAATGACAACATTCATATCATATACATAAACTATTAAAAAATAAATCAAAACTCAACTATCATATTTAGAAATAAAAAATATTTATATATAGTGTTTGAACATTTATATATAGTATTTAAAAATGGTAGCCCTTATGTATGGTGGCCCTTATGAACTGTTACTATACTCTATATTGCTCAATTTTCTTAGAATTGTTTTACAACTATTTATATTCAATTTAAGAGAAAAAGTTATGCGAATGGACATTTTCTCGAGGCATCTCTCTCTCCAGACAGAGAGACATGCATACGAACGTATCATATGTATATGCGAATCGTGTAGCAATTTACTAGTTTGCTTGGCAATTTTTTTCTCTTCCGATGATCTCTGCTACTGCGTGAAGGTAAAGGACTCATGAGGTCTCCATGACCATGGCATGTATACACCTCGTACGAAAAGGCGGTCTCTAGCGTGCCTATGCAATCATGCAATGCGTAGGACAACTCTGTACGAAAAAGGGTTACTACGCGGAATTTTTTATATTTTTTATTAAAATATTTCTAAATAAATTTTAAAATTTTACATACGTATACCCTAACGTAAGATTATCTTTACACCTATAAAGTGTTTTTTATGTGATTGACCATCGTTAGCACGAGCTAATGGCCACCATACATAAGGGCTACCATTTTTAAATACGGCCCTCTTGACAGTTGCCTGCACAACATTAATGTTATCTTGAAGTGTGTGTTTTTCTTAAGTTATAGTGATAGGTATTTTTTAAGCGAAGTGTTTTTTCATATACCACTTAATGGTGGTATTAGAAAAGTATTTTGTGAGTAATATTAAGTTGAATCACAATTGATAATATTGTTTGCGCTAGAACTCGGTACGAGCACACCGACGTCTGGAAGGTTAGCTTAGCTCCAATGTAGGCTGGTCGGCTTATGGCTCGAGGTACGTACGCCGGGGGTCGTGGGTTTCACGTTGGCTCCGGCACGACGGTGTGGCAGTCAATTATGGCTCCTGCTATCAGCTAATCGCCAATAAAAATCAGGGCGCCCTTCTATCAACTGGGAAGCCATGCAAGTTTCTAAAGAGTGTTCTACTATTGTGTGGCCATACATAGCATTGAGTGCTATGCCATAGGAACAAGCATCAGCAACTAAAACAATGTGCTCTATAGTGCAACATTCACTCAACTACACTGTGCAATGAAAGCGACTCGACGTGCACACACCAAAAGATTGTTGTCGTTTGTATGAGAAGTGGTAAGATTCATGCAATAAACTCTACAATGAAAATGATCTAATGTGCATGCATGAAAAGCTTATGGATGTGCTATATTGATTGCGATTCGACACTGATGCACAAATAGTACTCTAATGAGAAATATAAGGTGCATAAATAAAACAAGTAGAGAGTGTCAATATAGTGAATAACACAAAATAAAATATAATGCCACAGCAAGTGAAGTACTGATGAATCACTATTGGTCCATGTTGAAACCCCTAGGCCTCTTCATCTTCTACTCCATACCCTAGGCCCTTACGTGGCCTTGGGAGTACATAAGCTAGCCTAGTGGTATGGTACGTCCTGCATGCCCCTCATGTATAGGGGGTGGCCTATGACCCCTATGGGAACATGGCACTACCAACAAACACCCCAAATGAGGTCCCTTTAGGCAGACAAAATAAGTAAACAATACAACATTCACAAAAATTGAACTAGTTTAGAAAATTCAATTGTGCTTTCACTAACCTAATGGATCTCCTAAAATCAACCCGTGGCCGATGCTCAAGCCCAGTTATGAAAATGTGCCAACTCCAGCAAAGAGGTCTAACAAAGAAAGGAAACTTGAACAATTGTATGTTAAGTTAGTAAGTGTCATATAAGATTATAAGATTACTCGAACAAACATTGGACCGTGGAATTTACCTCTGAGACGAGGGGCTGGCACTCCTTATGTGGACGTGCTAACTCCAGCAAAGGTATTGAATGGAGAAGGGAAACCTGTACAGATGTATCTTGAGTAAGTATGTGGCATATAAGGACATAGGACTTTCTTAAGAAATATTGGATCGGGGAATGTACCTTTGGGATGAGGGCCTACATGTTGGCCTACGGTGGTCGAAGGGTGAACTCTAGGTAGAGGGGCTTGTGGTCAGTGCTGAGGTGGCGCAAGTGGTGGCACCACATCAATGGAGTTGAGACAACTAAGGAAACGCGTCACCGCACGCATCGAGGTCCAAATCCACCCAAAAGTCACCCTATGTTCCTCGCATGTTAGATATAATACCGGTGTTCAAGCAGCCAAATGGCGATTCAATGTCAGCAATGATAGCATGTGTGGCATCAATCTCTTCAAAAAATAAAATGTATGTGTTAGAAACACTAGAACAAAAAAGAAGTAACTAATTCATGAACAGTATTTAACTAACCAAGATAAAGTAGTCCTAATCATGGTGTCTCGGGTATCTGTCTATGACAATGCTAACATGTGGCTGCAGGTCATTGTCGCCGCCAAAAAATCCCGTGACCAGGAAGGGACGGTGGCTCAGTCACGTGAAGGCCTGGGAGGTCTGCTTATCTCCAGTGCAGGTCCTTAAGCCTCAAGGTTCACGAGCGTGCCAGTCAATTTGACCCTACAATTGACAAGGAAGTGAGACAAGCGAGTCCGATACAGGCGATCGGGTTGCTCTTCGATCGGCTGGGGAGCCGATGTGGACAGGTGTCAACGAGGGGTCGACCGCAAAGCCGATAGAGGAACCAGGGTGTGCTCAGAGGATGGCGAGATGCACGGGATCCCTCCGGACAACCGAACAATGATTCATCAGCTAGAAAAACCGATAAATGTGCATGAGGCCTAGGCGAGGAATAGCACAAGAAGGCACAGGCTACAAAGCCAGTGCCGCTCCAGGTATGACAGCAAGAGATCCGTCGCCCGCCGTGACAGCACCATTAACACCGAACCTCGAAGATCGGACCTAACCGAGACAGTACGAGGCCAGGGCTAGCGACGATGATACGGAGGACGCCAGATCGGCTATGCCGTAGCAAGGATAGGAGCGAACCCATTGGCTAGCTAAGCCGATGAGGGACGCCTCTCTGAAGGCGGGTGCGTATCGGCTGGGGGACCGATACGTTGGGCATTACGCATCAAGGGACGCCTCTAAAGGCTAATGCGTATCGGCCTAGGGGCCGATGCGCTGGGCGTAAATCTCAGAGAATGGATAACTCATCGGCTAACACTCTGATGATACACCGTGCAGAAGACTATAGGCCTGAAGCTCGATCTACCGTCGGCAGCCCCGTAGGTCGGACCTAACTGAAGCACGAAACTGACGACGGCAGAGGGATCTTAACAGGCCGATAGGTCCAGCACGGACGTGATGCGATACATCTGATCGGCCTAAGAGGTCAGACCTAACCGATGCAGCCTCAGACAGAGCAGGACATATCGGGATGGTGGCAGGACTTACCCTTTCACCGAAGATCGGACTTAACCGATGCAACCCTGCGTCGAGAGCCAGAACCCACCGGTAAAACCTAGATGAACTAGGGTGACGATGCGTTGAGTTTGTATATGATCGAGAGATATCTTAAATGTTTCCAGGGGGTCAATATTTATACCCTGGATTTACAAACAAAGTCCAACGTGTCTACGACCATCGGACATTATTTCCTAGTAAGAACAAAGGAAAATATTCCTAAAGAAGTTAACTAACCAGCTAAACCTCCCTAATTGAGTAAGGTTACAATTTACAAAAACAAGAAGCCTGCCATGGAGTCCACAGCTCTTCCGCAAACCCGGTTTCATCTGAATAATCTTCCAATTTGTAACCGAGTCTTTCTTTGCTGCAACCTGATCGGCTTCTCCACTGTAGCTATCAGACCTTCTTTTAGCCAAGCCGATCATTTTCCTTCCTTCCCTCGGGCTTCTCAGACCTGATCCCGATTGGACAATCCCCTGTCTTCAAGCCGATCCAATCTTTTACTAATCTGATTGGCTTTTCTATAGTTCTCCATCGGCTTTGTCTCAGTATTTCCATCGACCGATGACTGCATTAAACCCTCCATCGGACCTCTCAGCCGATCGGCTTTAGTACCATCGGATCTCCCAGCCAATCGGCTTTAGCACCATCAGATCGTTCAGATTTTGGCGTTAACACATGCCCCCCAATTTCAGAGTTTGCCAATAGACTACAAAATTTCGAGCCGTTAGAAACCTCCGCAAACCAAGATGACTCGTTAAAACCCGCATTAATCGGCTCAGATCTCTGCCTAGGTCGCTCCGTCTCTATAAAATATATCTCCTCCTCAGCCTTCTTCCACACACTTCTTCTCATCAAAAACCCCCAAACCTCGACGAGCTCCACATGCATCCACAAATTTCCGCGAATCTCGACGGGCTCAAAAGATGGAAGGCGAGCTCTCACAGACTTCTTCATCGGCTGCTACTCCTTCATTTGCGCAATGGCTTCTACACATGTAATCCCTGAGGTAACCATTATCTACTCTTTCATCCTATGTTTTGCACGATTCTTCCCTATCCCGATTTCTCATCCGTAGTCGGGTTCTGATTTCTGTAGGATCTTAAGAGCCAGATCGCTATTCCAATCTCCGACCGCCTAGGCCACTTCTTTCTTGACCCTATGGGTAGCGAGGATCCGTCTGATTTCATCAACTCAGAAACAGAAAGGATCCCATTCAAGCACTCATCCATGGCCATCACCCATTGGGCTCACAGCTTTAGATCCTGGCCTAGCAAACTCCCGGAATGGAGGAACTGATACCTTAGGGTTTCTGACTCCAAAAAGTCTTTATGAGAAGATTTGGAAATAGACCATTGCATCAACCTTTCCTTAGCCAATATGGAAAGGAACGAACCTCTGCTTGTATCGGCTTCTTACTTCTGGTCGGACATCTTAAATGCCTTCATGTTTGGTCATGGGCCAATGACCCCCACCTTGATGGATGTTACTATATTGACCTGCCTCAACACCACCCACTATATAAATCTGTTCAGCCTCAGATTCAAACCTAAGCATTGACTAAACACTAAGAACATCGGAGGTTGGACTAAGTACATTTTCTTACATAAAAAATCCTCCGGCCTAGTCGATGGACGTGAACATGTAGCATTCTTGAATCTTTGGCTAGAACGATTCTTCTTTGGTGGATCGACTCTCGGTCCAACAACGAACATGCAATGTCTGGTAGAGCTTCTGGCCGATCACCACCAAATCCCCATGGGGCATTATTTTCTTGAAGCAACTTATCATCTACTCCATCAAGTCATGACCAAGCTATCGGCAAGCCAACCAGTCGGACATATCGGCAAACCCTAGTGGTTTATACAACTTTGGTTGAACGTCTACACCTCCAAAGTCATTGCTAGGCCCCCTTTCTCTTCCATGACCTTCCTGACTGACTACCCAGAAGAGAACGAGGCCAGCCGACGCCAATGCATTTCGCTAGGTGAAGCTTCATCGGCTCTTTCTGAAAGCAAAATGACCCCCCTCGGACTCAGTCGGTGGTTCAAGTGTTTCTACTACGGCTTTACCAAAGAGCTCACCATCTGGTTTGCGTACGAGGATGAATCGTCCTTTAAAATGCCTTCCAGGTTTCATCCGATGAATGCCTTAGCCGATGAAGAATCGAAGACTATCTTTCTATCCTCCATAACTCCTTGTCTTCCACCGATCGGATTTTCAATGAGCTGATCCCAACATTCATCATACGAGTTCTACCATCCTTCAGTTAGTGCTTGTCAGTTGAGCTTCGGCCAACTCCCCATCAGCTTGTTCTTCATCGGCAAGCTCCAAGCCCATGGAGAAGTGAAAAGCGGCTTGGAGTATGACCGACTTAGTTCGATGGCATCGAACTTGTCCTTAGGGACTATCTCCACCTTCAAGCCTTGTATGTCCAATACCAAAATCTTTGCTCGATGGTGGTCAGAATAGGGACGGCATCTGTATAGTCTATAGGCTGAACATTACTGCCTTCGTCTCAACCCCGACTATGTGGAATCCAATGAAGAGGTAATCCTTCTCCTTTTTGTTCATCGTATTGAATTTTAACTGTGTCTTGATTCCCGTGATTCCACAGGCTGGCGACAAAGATACACCTTCGACCAGCACAAGTGGTCGGCCGATTATCTATCAACTTCCATCGGCCAGATCTCTCCTTGGGCAAAGCGGTCCACCTCCATCGGCTCTCCTCCGAGTGTCTTAAGTGTTAGGGCCAAAGCACAAGAAACCGGTTGCTCGGATGGTTTCTAAGAAACAGAAACCCAACGCCGATGTTGTCATTGTTGCATCGGCTTCGTAAAGCCCTTCTCCTGTGGCAATTCTAATTTCTTCCACATCTCCGTTGGTATGTGTCAGCATTAATTCTTTGTTGCCTTTGTTTTATCCAGACACCTTCGCTTTGCAGCCTGAACCATCGGCTCCTGAGGTCCAAACGCCGGACCCTGTTACTAGGGCTGAGCCGATGGTATCCTCCGAAGTTTTGGTATCCACTCCAACCGCCCCACATCAAGCTGACACCCGCACAAGAACAGCTCCCACTGTCTCTCAGGTACGTCCATCATACATGTCCTTTCTCTTGACTTATGATCTCCATATTTGCTAATGTTGTTATGCAGTCATTAGCCGATCTATTCTCCCTAGACATCAGCAAATACCTAGAAGTAGAGGAAGACTCAGCCACCAGCATAGCGATCGAACCATTTTTGCCAGCCGATGCACGTGAGCAGTTGTCAGATATTATGCATCGGCTGGAGGTTCCGATTGACTCGCTGGTGCAGGATTGCGGGTCGATCCGGGGAAGACTTGCAGAAATTCAACACCTCCTGCCTGCGGAACTGTCGGACGCACTCACGCCTACTACTTACTTAGAATTCCAAAGGACCCAGCTGATTGCATCAAGACGATGCATAGCCGATCGCGTTGAGCAAAGCCACCTGGCTCACAACGATCGGCTGACTGCCCTTGATGAAAAGAAGAAACTTTATGAAATGTCAGCTGACCTTCAACACGCCAACACCAAGCTTGGCCTCTTGAAGAAACAAGAAGCCGATTTGATGGCGAAACTCGACAAGGTTCATGAAGACATCAACTCCACCGAGTCTCATCTCATCGGCCTACTAAAATCGATCCAAAACCAAGAGGCCAAGGTAGCAGACAAAGTGTGGCTCGCAGTTCATCGGTATAGGAACTTGAAGACTATCCCTAGATCAGACGAGAATGGCATCCGTGCCATCAATGATATAGATCAAATTCGTCTGCGCGCGATCGAGGCCATTAAGAAATTCTTGTAAAACTTTAGCCTCGGAGAAATCCAGATGTCATCTTGAACATTAACTTTTGCAGTAAACTTCAATCAGTTTGATCAACAAAAGTTCTGTATATATATTTTCTGATGATGATGTCTTAAACGATATCGGCCATCTGTAACCGATATAATCATATCGGCTTCCGTACATTAGGAATCGGCTACGCCTTAGCCGATTTAAACAGTATCACAAGCCGATACCAATTCCGAGAACCCATCCGTCTTGAAAAGGAGAAATCGGCTATGCTCAGGCGATTTAGATGTCTTCCTGATCGGGTGACTGTTCTCTAGACTTATCATCCCAAGACCCAATCGGTAACTTTTGATGTGTCAGCATCTCCTCTTTTCTTGATAATCGTCTCTCATAAGCCGATACCACATGCATCAGATGTATTAAACCATTGAACTCCTGGGCAGAAAATTTCCACCTGATAGGACTTGATAACCCCTAGAAGGCCAAATCGGCTAATTGTTCATCACTCAGAACAAGACCATAACATCGGCTTCTGATGCCCTAGAAACGTTGGATGTATTCCAGAACTGACTCATTAGGCCTCTGTTTAACCGATGTTAAATCTGACAGTCTCGTTTCTTGAATCCTAGTACAGAAATGTCCATGAAACTATTGCTCCAGATCGGTCCATCCTTCAATCGAGTTCGATGGTAATAAAGAAAACCATGCGAAGGTCGATCTAGAGTGGGATAAAGGAAAGAAACGGACTCTGAGAGCTTCCTCAGCCGATGCTTCTCCACACTATGCTAAGAATCGGCTGATGTGTTCTAATGTAGATATGCCATCTTGTCTTGAGAATATTGAGAAATCTAGTAGACTACATCATGTGTGTGCAAGGAAGGAAGGCCAAGTAGTGCTCGACATAAGATGGCCTGCTCACTGTATGCCTCTCAGATGACATCATTGGGCTACAGGTGATTGAAGTCCAACACAAAGTTTGAGTACCCCCTATTCACTTGCATGTGGGTGTAGCATCGCTGTGAGATACATACATCATATGTACGTCACACGATGGTAGCACAAGCGGAAAATGAAAGTAAATATAAAATTAGAAAAAGTTGTTGTGTGCCTCATGCCAATGGCACAATGTCCTTATCATGGAGTGATCCTTAGCCGATTGTTCACCCTTGTAGGCCACGTGGTCCATCACAAACCGTCCTATTGCAAACTGCTCAACTGCCCATATCTAAAGGAGTAATGGGCAGCCAATGATGAGTAATCCTAGATCGGTCTTTGTGCATAAGTCCCAAAGAGCATGGTACATGGCTGAAGGATGGCCAATTCCTAGCTCCACTACTATACACTACTAGCCTCAGCATCGGCAATTGTCTGTGCATTGTGGACGTGTGTGTGAATATTTCCCAATAGAATAGCCAGAGTAGGTATGCCTCTAAATTCCGTCGAACAGAGTACTTATCAGTATCAGAGTGGAGATAATCACTCTATAATATGTACACAAGTGTTAGTTAACCTATATGACTAGCTAAATAAGAAAAATAGACTATTACATCATTAAATTACAGTGAACTGAAGAACCTAGGCCTTCGTAATCCCAAACTATTAACATACAGTTGAAAAAGCCAGGCCTTCATAGGCCCGGTCATGGTATAGTAAGGGAAGATGCTATGCGCCCCAAGTCGTGGCAGGAACATCACGTGAGAAAGTAGCTCTGTGATGTCCTCCCTCCATCCATGGCCCCATCAAAGAGACCAACAGTATCCCCTGTGAGATTGAGCCCTTGTAGGTAAGAGACATCCTAAAGGGTCGGTGCCATCTCCCCATAGGATAGGTGGTATGTGTGTGTCTCTAGCCTCTGATGATCTACAAGAGTAGCTAGAAGGACATATCTATGTCCTACCAATTCACTGGTTTCTTATCATCTCCAGTGGCCTTGACAAGCCTATATAGTGGCAGGAGGCTCACCTCATGTAAGATAAAAATTATGGTTATCGGTTAACTACTGGCAATAAAACAAGATGCACGTGTTACTCTGTAATGCATAATTAACCGCTTACCTAACAATGAATCGTGGGTTGATGTGCAAGAGCTGTCATGAAGGAAATTGACAAGAAGGATCTAAGCTCTACACCCTCAACTGCTAATAGATATGACCGATGTTTCTTATTGATGCCACGATTGAGAAGCTTAGATGTCAGGTACATCATTCCTGCAAGCAATACAAGGTTAGCACAATAATAAACATGAGTTAAATAGGAATATCAACAAAACAATAAAGAAGTATAGTAAATTAAAGAACGATGAGCATGGCGAAGATGAATGACATACTCAACAACAACACGCGATAAATGGTTTACCAAAAATACACATACAACATATTATGGTACATAGCATTATTATAATAAACAATTACATGACACTACACTATAGCACCGACAACTACATGAGAACGCCTCGGACGTGGTCACCTAGATGTGGTGCCATCACTCTAGGGTCAACTTCCATCAGTCTCTCCTGAGGGACCGACTTCCATTGTGCTTAGAACTAGAATATCCTTAGGTCACTTCTTGTATATATGGTCGTTCTTATCGTACTTGTCGATCAAAGCCATAATGAATAGCTGTAGGATCAAGATAATGCCTAGAGGGGGTGAATAGGCGATATTAAAATTTTCTAACAATCAAAGAAAGTCTAAATTGCTATGGCTTGATGAAGGAGAGACTATCTACTCAACTAAATTAAGTTTTACAAGCCTACAGTGATAAGGTGTAAAAAGCCTCTATTAAAGTAAATTGCATAAAAATAAAAGCAATATGTAAAGGAGACAAAGAGAACAATATGACAATTTCCTTCTCCCCATTAAGGTGAGCCCAACTTCACCACACAAAATATCACGCCTTCAAATCCCTTCGCCAAGGGATAAGAAAGATAGGAGCCGATATTGAAGAGGTCTACCTGAGCCTTGATCACTAGATAAGTTCTTCCTTCACTTCGAAGGTGGTGAACTCTAAACCACTTACAAACACTCTAGGTCTTCTCCACAACCATCTAGGGGAATTTCCCGGTAATCACTTCCTCCAGGCCATCTAGGAGGCATCAACCTCTAGGAGTAACAAGTCACAACCGATGCTTGGAGATGATCAAGTGACACACTAGCTAAACAATGACGCAATGCACTTTACTTGGCTAAAACAACCCTCAACCACCCTCGCAATTACAGAGTAAGTTCAATTGGTCTGATAGTGGAGGCAAGGGTTCATATGAAATGAATGCAAGGCTAAGAAGGAGACCCTTATGGCTGGTAGGTGAGTATTTATAGCCCTACCAGCAAAATCTAGCCATTGGGGGCAAAATTTCTAGCTCTGCTCCTATCTGGTCCGACAGCTATTTGAATCCCGGTCTAACTGGAATCCATCCTCATGGCCAGAAAAAGAGCCGTTGTTGCGTATTAAATGCACCTGACCTGGTCCGACCAAGGGCATACCTCCGATCCGACGCTCCAGCGGTCAAACCGACTACCCAGACCGGCCCTAAAACCCGGTCCAACCGGCCTTACCTATCACATATTCCTAGCTTGAGAAACATTGTGCAATTTTTCTAATGTGGCATTTTGGTGAACGATTTGCAATCATTATCACCCTTCCTGATAGTACGGCAAACCTAAAAAAATAAGCCTAACACGATCACTCAACACCTTGATCGGTATACAAGAGCAATAAAATGTTTTTTCTTTACTTTGTCATCTTCTTGCTTATCAATTTCAAGCATTGATCAAACTCTTTCGCTTATTCTTAGTGAATACCTAACTAAAACACAATTACTCAAAGACAATCATTAGTACCCAAAAATATATCTGTCATTAGTTACCAAAATAATAAATGGGCCTAGATGCTTCAGCAGCGCCTCCATGCGTATCAACGCGTTCGGGCTGGAACACCGATCTTTAGCGTACAAGCACTCACAAGCGGCTAGGGTTTGGCTTAGGAGTTGGTGGCTAGGATTTTGCTCAAGGTAAACAGAGGTATCTCTCCTTGACCTCCCTACATCTCTATATATAGGCTTTCTCACATGGGCCTAGGGGATCATGGCCCAATAGCAGTCTACTCGGATCTTTATCTTATTTGAGTCCTTATCCAAATCACATTCGAATATTCCAACCTGTTAAGCGTGTGACCCTATAGGTTTACGTATATTTGGTCACGACTCGAAAACGCCTTTCCAGTCACCCTATTAATAGTAGTCTCTAGCAAGGCATATTAACCCCAAATTATATGTAAAGATCATATCGACTGAACCAATAATATTCTCTGTATGAAACATTTTAGCTTACGATATCAATTGAGCTAAAGGTGAGACTTGTGTTATCTTCTTAATAGCTCAATCACTGTCTTGATCCTATGATGGATTATAAACTTATGATTGATTCCTCAATCACCTTGGAATGGTTATGCACTTCCATAATCTATTATATTAAGAGGCCCAAAGATATCTCTCCCATAAGAGGAGCAAATTCTATCTTGATCATTCACATCCCACTGTATATTTCACAGTAAACCCAAAGACTACTTTTACAACTACCCTATTACGGAATAGTGTTTGGTGGTCTCAAAATAAGATACTACGTATGTTGAGAACCATGATGATTTTAAATCTAAGAACTCCACATAAACACTATTTGAGATTAACTCATGACACAAAATCTCTGCAGTATCTCACGGCGAATCTATCCAACATACCATGATCCATACCATGTCTATATTATGGATTTGGTATCTCCATACCATGATCCATGAGACATGATCACCAATCAATACATATGTTAATCTTACAGTCATATGATATATGATCATGGATCATTTAGAAATGGTAACATTTGATATTAGGAGTCTCATGAATAAGTCGCATATTAATTGATCGGTAATGATAATTTCTATTTCAAAAAACAAATAAATATATTACAAATATAGTATGTGATATATAGAGCATCTCTATATTTCCTCTAAGTCATTTCACTAACACATACATGTGCAAGTACTGTGGCCGTACTCCATCAGGACACATTCCCACACAACTCTCCAACAGTATATTCTACTCTTGCTCCTATCAACACACAAGATCTCATACAAGTTCTCTCGTGTATCTTGAGCTAACACTCGATGTTTCATGCCCTTCTTAGATTTCTTATCGATGTACTTAGTTAATACATGGTCAGCGAATAGCTTGTTGTTTGTCATGGAAGGACAAGTTGTCTTGTATCGATCCCTAAAATAAGCTTGCGTGCCATGAAAGATAAATTGAACTACACCAACTAGTGGCAATCCTATCACTCCTCATATAACCCGGTTGTAAACATATGCCAAATTTGTTGTCATTATACCAAATCAAGAACCTTAAGTGTCATATAGTAAGAACCACTTCTCTTTTGGCTCATTCTCAATCCACTGCGACAAATTTCGGATCGACGAGCCTAACCTCCTTTTCATAGTGGGTACATTATTATACAGAGGACCAAGAGCAATTGGAGCCTCGTCACCTTCAACTTGTGGCCTCCAAGATTGCTAATCTGTTTGTTTGGTTGTTAACTCATCCAATCTCTTCCACAGTTCATTGAATTTCTTTTCTTAATTCTAGGCACATAACCTCTTGTAAAGATCCATTAAGTGCATATTCTTAAATTGCTTGTAGAAATTTGCAACCATGTGGCATATGCACCATCTGCTCTAAACATCGGTCTACCTAGCTAGATATCTCTTTTCAGCCCAACCATTCTATAGTTAATCAATTGCTCATAGCAAGCCCGAACGGCGGTCATCTATAAGATAAATATTTGGCCTCATCTGCATAACTTGACTATACACTCTCTCTAGGAATTAGTGCTAGATTTTAGTGTTCTTACTCTCAACAAAAGCAAAAGCAATAGATAACATTTGATTGTTCACATTAGCTCAAATTGCTATCAATATTTGACCTCTGTATTTACTGGTTAGAAATGTACCACAATGCATAGGATAGGACGATAGTGCACAAAAGCATTGATGCAAGCACCTAGTGCAAAAAATGCTCCCTTTAGCACTTTCTTATTAGGCTCCTTAGATGATGGCAGTGTGTGAATATCGTAGTAGCTATCTCTTTTCCTTTGGACAATATAGGCTAATAGACAAGGCAAATTATCATAAGTAGCTATCTCTTTTCCTTTGGATAATATAGGCTAATAGACAAGACAAATTATCATAAGATGCCAAACTTCATCTCGATAACTTTCTGTTTCACCCTCCATGCCTTCGTATAGCTAATAGTGTACTCAAATTTGTCCTCAATGTGGCTAAAAATTGATCTTATTCAAAACCCTAGTTTATCAACAATATTGTAATACATCTCAGTTGCAATAAATATAGATGTAATGTTACGGTTGTATTTCTCAATCCCTTCTAAGTGGCATTGATCCTCAGTCATGAATCTTACTTTTCAATAGTCATTTCATTTACCCTTATATGCATGCACCTGCTATAAACACCTTTCATTCATTTACCTCAGTTTGTACACTAATTTTCTTACTTCACGTCCCAAAATTCTCTTTGAAGTGACACCATAGTATGCTTTACCGATTTCTTTAAATCCTCCATGTAAGCAACCTAGCACCCATAATTACCTAGTTCTCCTTGTACTTTTAGGGCACATGATTTTTCTTAGAGATAGCAAGCCCTGAGATGTCCCCATTTGTCTATTCAGTAGACATTACATCATCATCCTCCTCATGTGACAATCCATCATCTTTGGCATGCTCGTTATCCAAATCTTTCCTGTCAATTTCCTCCACAATATGACCCACTATCTCCCCCTCATCCTCCACACCTCCTGGCTATCTTGTTTCTTTTGTGTGCTCTTTCTCATTTTCCTCTATTATTTCAATAGAATTCCTCATAAGACTTATACCATTAACATCTTGAGTATCCATTGCAATGGTATTATCTTTTTAGTACACCGATACAAGAATACCAGAGGGACAACAATGTTCAAATGACATCTTTACATACCATCTCCAAGTCGTAGTGCAATCCGCTGGCATCAGTTAAAAAAAAGGGCAGTGCAATCCACTAGCATCAGTGATTATGCTAATTTCTGTGTTGATTTTGAAGCCTCGTATCAATCAATTATACATTGACTCAAAATTTCTCTTAGATGTCCTATCAATATCCTTACTCCTTGCACTAAATACCGATAGATCAACACCATATGGACTATATATGATATTGTCTTGATTGTGAAATAACTAAAATATGACATTCCTTGACATTTTGGCTGACAAAAAATTATAGGTTAACTAGTTATATTCTTTCTCAATAGATTTAGCTATCATTCATCGATTTATACTATCCTAGGTCTAAATAACTGATAGCTAAACCCTATACCAATAAGAAATTTTACACAGATTTGAATATATGAACAGAACAAATTATTTTACTTTACAATACTATCTATAACTAATAACTAATTCAATTCTATACATACTGCAACTACCAAGTAAAAACAATTGACATAGCATGAGATTGAAGGTATTTATCTAGAGTTAAGTGACAAAATCGACAGGAATTCGCTACTCTTCTTCTAGTCTCTCCTCAGCTCTCCTTTTCTTTTGTTAGATTTTTAATGAATTTTATGCATTTAATAGAGTTTGAAAGGAAGCTTTATACCCCTTAGAAAAAAATGTCAACCTAGGAATGCCAAGAAAACCGACTGCAACATGTGAGGGCGGTAGTGGGTAATAGTAGGCTGGCCATGATTTCACACTATCGGCTGCCTCCCATGTAAAAAAATATCCTTTAATGGATCCCTTTTTAAAGAAAAAACTCTTTTAGTGAGCATTAGGGGTATGGATAAAAAAATTAAAAATATTTTTGAAAATATTTTTAAAAATATATTAAATATAAAAAAATCTAATACACGAGCCATGTGTTAGCCTTGACAAGTCCAGCCATTCTGTCGATGAGGCCAGAGAACAGAGCCCCGGCCATAGCGTGCCAACCAGACTCGTCATGGCCTGCAGTCAAAAGCGACATGCTGGTGGGCTGGTAATAGCTCATGCTAACCTAGCAAGTCTTATATTGTGGCCTTATAGATCTAAGGGCTTTTGGCAAGCCAGCCAGCACAAATGATTAGGGTGTGTTTGGACGTAACGGGGCCCACATGTAGAGGATACATCCCTTTCAGCTTGGACGAGTGTCACTTTCGACTTTCCACTTGGACGGATGTCACGAGTCTATGAGGTTTTATTTAGGTTCTATGAATATCCTCGGTGTTTAGTTGAATGAATAGAATGGGATCATCACGGCGAGGACATACAAAATTTTGAAATATTTTTCTCAAAACATGTACTCCCTCTGCCCAAAAATAAATTTATTTTTCACCTATTCCACACATATCAAGAGAAAAAAAAACTAAAATATTCTCTACTTTATCAAATCATGATGCAATTGTTATTTACACCTAGTTTCAATATATTTGTGTTTTACTTTTACTTTTACAAGCTCTAATATAATCATTACTTAAAAATAAGTTTTTCTTAGAGCAAACAAGAGATGACAAACATGATCTTATTTTGAGAGTATTCTTCTATTATAGAAAAATTAAACAACCGGTCCTAAAGTTATTAATTTGTGTCATCGATATCTATATACTCTTAAAAATACACACCTAGATACCATAATTTATTAAAGCTTGTTGATCCAGTCCTAAATTGACATGACCCCTCTTGAATCCTAAGTAGCGTTGACGTAGCATGCCATATAGACGCTGACGTGGTATTATCACTAACCCTACAATAATTGACAAATAGAGGCCACTCAGCAAATTTAATGTCCTTGTTTACTTTTTCCTTTATTTTCCTTCTCTCTTCTTCCACTATGCTTGGATAACAGTAATCGGGATGGGACGCTATATCAGAAACCCCCTACTTAGAGAGAGACAATTGGGATGTGGTGCCGAGGCAAGGAGGCTTAGAATGATGGCAAGGAGCTTGGAACCACCAATTCCAATGTGAGTAGAGTAGAGGGGAGAGCAAGGCATGATTGATCTAGCGACAAGCTCTTCACCCCTAGATCTAGTGCAAGAAGAGCAGACAAGGAGGGGGAAGAATGCTAGATTCACCCACCGTCAAGGCGAAGCAGCACAAGGAGATGCGGGTAGCAGTGGTTGGCCCCTCAATCCGATGTGGTTGCAGTGGCTAACCCCCAGTCATGTGGTCATCACTGTCCTTCCACCTTGCCCTTCTCCTGACACTCTGGAGGAGGAGGTGGCCAACGAATCTAGTGGCTCCGTACCATCTCCTGCGTGTGACAACAATGATGGCTTAAGTTTTTTTTGATGACGTGGCCGCGACAACTCAAGAGATACCACGAGGTCATCCACCACCACTACTCTACTCTTGTGTTAGTTTCTTCTCTCTTCTTTCTCATAAAACCTCAAAATCTTCTCTCTTCCTTTTCACAAATCCTCAAAGTCTTCTCTCTGCCCTCACAAATCCGGGAGGTCATGGTCGATTGGCTATGATTCTTTGTCACTGTTGCTGTGAATTTTTTCTTCCTTTGCAAATTATTTGTTGAAGTTGTTGATGAATGGAATCCAGTACGAATGCAAATGTGAATGTCAAATGGAATTATCTGTTGATTTTGATGATTTCTAGACGTACTAAGAATCAATGCACATCCACATGGCATGTCACATAGTATTCTGGAGAGGTCGTGACCATTTGAGATCAGTATATGCTAACAATTTTAGAGACCGGCCATACACATGACTTCAAAAAAGACAAAACAACACTGTCCGAGACAGCGGCTGGCTTGCTTGGATGTTCCCCTCAGATCGAGTTCCATTGTTGTAGCTCGCAGCTTGGAGCCTTTGTAGTTGTACTACAACCTACGTATAAACATGCAAAAGAACCGGTTTGCTATTTGTGGCATAGTCTTTTTCCTTCTCTCTAATTTTCTTAGCTACATTTTAGCATCACAAATTAGCAGTACTACATAAAAGACTATCATTGCTGCCTCATTGTGACGACCGTCTTTCTCGATGAATCACTACCACGAATCACCACTACCATAGAAAACGCCCATCATTGGCCCTACCCCCTTCTTTTGTCTCAATGGCAGTGGTGGGACTGGCTCTCTCTCTCTCTCTCTCTCTCTCTCTCAAGGTCATGAGAGGAATAAAGGAGGTTACGGCAACGGCTACAATGGGAATAGACAAGCAAGTCTCAAGTACCCTCTCTACACTCCTCCCCCATCTCTCTCTCTCAAATCTAGAAGGTTGTGGAGGGAGACTCGCCAAACTCGGGTGGGGGTGGATCTGGGCACCAATGGGTTGGAAGAGACATGGAAGGCTAATGCCGCCAGTGGATTCTTCCTTGTCTCGGTGGTGTCGGCGGCTGGAATAACTGACGGATATAGCCTTCTCCTTCGAGCTAAAGTCTCATGCTTTCTCTCTCCCTCTTTGAAGTTCAATAGAGTCGATCAATGGGCAGATCTGTTGTTTTTACAGAAGATGGAGACGGTGTATAATTAATTAGATGGACAGCCTGAGCTTCTTGACCGGCAGTGGACTCTGCACCTCCTCCTCCTCCGCCCACCTCTTCATCCCGGCGGCGGCGGCGCTCTCCGGCAGCGGCATCAGGTTGAGGTCGAAGTTCCTGACGGCCGACAAGGCGGCCGACGCCGACGCCGAGACGGAGAGGGACACCGACGTGCCGTCCCAGTAGTGGCAGCGCTTGTGGCCGCCGAGCGCCTGCCCCGTCGCGAAGCTCCTGCAGCAGATGGTGCACCGGTGCAGGCCGGTGCTCCCGCCCGCCGACGACGCGGAGTCCTCCGAGCCACCAGCGGACGCCTGCTGCGCTGCCACGGCGACGTAGGCGGCGTAGTGGTCTCCGGGGGGTGGCGGCTTCCGGTGGCTCGATTTGTGGCCGCCGAGCGCCTGGTACGAGGAGAAGGCCTTCCCACAGACGGTGCAACGGAAGCGGAGCTCCTCCGGCGCCGGCGCGGGCGCTGGGCACCACTTGCCCTGCACCTGCTGCTGGTCGCCCACCAGGGCCTTCCCCGCCCTCGTGCCGGCGAGCGCGGCCAGGCAGATGGCGAGGTAGTCCTCCTTATTGATCGCCGGCGTGGGCAGCCCGAGGGACAGCACCGTCGGGTCGAGCAGCGCTTGCAGGGCGGCCGCCATTTCGGTCCTTGTCGTCGTCGTCGTCGTCGTAAAACCTAATCAAGCTGATAGCTAAGACGTACGTACGTAGCAGCAGCAGTAGCAGCAAGCGGCGTGTGGTATGGACTCTGGATGATTTTATGGATTGATTTGGAGAGTTGGGAGATCGATAATGAGCTAACTAGCCGCGCGGTGGCTGGCATATATAGGTAGGGATCGAGAGAGCCGAGAGCAACGCGCGTTTGGTGAACAGAAAGGGAGGCATAAGGCAGTGAGATGAGTAGAAGCAACGAAGTCGTGTACGTGTGACTAGTCAAAGCAAACATGCTGCCTGTGTGCTGTGAGCTTTTAGCGGTCAGCGGCACGCAAACTCAGCGGCCGCTGTTGCTTCGTTGGTTCGTGCGGGCGCAACTTGCAAAAGACGGTAGGGAACAAAAAAAAAAGAAGGCGTGGTTTTGGTGGGGGCAGCTCGCGGCTCGCGCGTGAGTTGTTGGCTGGCGTCCAACCTGAGCATGCGCCGGAATCTGGATGGGACCCAATTAATGCGGTGGACAAGCGGGACCAGTTTGCCAAGTAGGCGGCGTGTGGCAGCTGCATGTAGCGTGGATGCTAGACTAGACTACTATTCGTTTTCGGATTCGGAAATTCGGAGACGTGTCTGCGAGAATGTACTCCGTAAACTAGTAAACGCTAGCGGATGCGCCGTTTACCGAGAACATGCAATGTGTATAAGGATCGCTAAAAATATGACGTTATATTTTTTTACTTAATTTCAATTAATTTTTTTCTATGGGATTGTTCACTCCTACATTATGTAGATAATAAATTATTTTTAACCCTAATCCTATTATATATTATGTATTAGAAAATTTATAATGTAAATATAAAAACAATGTAATTACAATATAAATTTTAAAATTTATAATATAATTATAGGTAATTTATAATATAAAAATAATTTAACTATTTTTATGAAAAATATGGTGTGATGTAAATATAGCTCCTCCCATTTATATATCACTCAGCCTATCACATGCAAAGCACTTGTGATACACCACTATGTACACCGCATCATGGATATGGGCCATAAACCAATAACGTATTGTTTCTAGTTATCTAATCTGTTTTTTTGTCGCACGTATTTTTCTATTAATATTGCTTACAGATCAAGTACATAATCCTATATTTAAAATTAATCCAACCACGTGTGTGCCACATTTTTAATAACCATTAAATATTTTTCAGTATATGAGGGAGGGGTTTTAAAGAGTTTACTCCTATACTGTGAGTTTTTTTAGTCCTGTAGCTAGCTTATATGCATCCACGAGTACAGGCGTACAGCTGGTTAAAAAAAATCAGCACACTACTGGACTATAGATCAACAGAGCAGAAAAGTTACGGTACGACCAATCAACTCGCTGTGATCGCGTTGCGTGTACAAAGGCGCAAACAATTTTTTCATCAGTCTTTGGATATTTGGCGCCGTCAAGTTTTGCGCCATGAAACGTGCACTAGTGCAAAATTTAAAGTTTGGTACGTATTTTCAGATCCAAGGAGTGGTAGATTAGGGAACAAACAACGGGCGCGACTGGTCCGATCTACTACACAGCAAAGAAAAAAAATGCGATCAGTAATAGTAGATTAGTACTAGTATATTGCACGCGCACACTTGACTTTGACATACGTAAGCATGGAAATCTAACGGACTTCAGATACAAACAGTGTTACTGGTACTTGTTCCGGTGTCGTCTATACTATGTTGTATTACTCTCGCAACTTCCTAGAAATGGCAAATTTCGTCCAGTCTGCAGAGTGGAAAAAAGCAAATGGAGCACGTGTTTCACGCCACATTAATTAATTCTCGTTTTTCCGTTGCCGATCGAGAATTATACAGAATAGTTTATGCATGCCGTCTCGTGTGCATCAGCTTTTAAGTCACTGGCTTTTGACTCTGTACGCTTGACTAGGCCGCATTTCATTTATTCTCTGCTGAGATTCTAATATCATTAGGGAAAAAATTGTATCACCATCATGAGCTCTCGCATACTACAAAAATCTTAAAGCAAGCCTGAAGTGCAAAACAAGCATTTTCTAACTTTTGGATTCTTACAACCGTTCGCTCGCTTTACACTTAAAAAAATGTGTAATCACCTTTGTTCTCTTAGAATATTCATGGCATCTATATACACGTGTCACCGGAATTTGCCAACTCATCAACCCTTGAGAATTGAGATGTTATACACGTGAAGCAAGTTTATTTCTACTGCATTGTTTAGAAATAAACTTATTCTAAACTTATTTGTTAAGTTTATTTTAAAAAAACATTTTACTCTGTCAAATTATTTTATCAGATCACTTAAACCCAATTCTGTTTTTTGATTCATTTTACATCCAGAACTTATTAAAACTTCACTTTACTCAACAATATTTCTCTTTCTTTTCTCTTTGTATTTTGCTTTGGTAGGATTGACATTACAACTTACCTCTCAATGCTTTTTAGAATTTTTTTATTATTGTTTACATAGGTTGAAAGAAAAAAAAGAGAAATACTATTAAGTAATTTAGTGAACCATTGAACGTTTGAAGGGTAAATTGACATAAAAATAATTTAATGGTTAAGTAATCCAATGAAATAGTTTGAGAGGGTAAAATGGACTTTTTTATTTCTAAAAATATTTAATTTATTTCTATAATCAACTAGATAATCCATGA
This sequence comes from Oryza coarctata, assembly GCA_030770085.1. Taxonomy (NCBI): domain Eukaryota; kingdom Viridiplantae; phylum Streptophyta; class Magnoliopsida; order Poales; family Poaceae; genus Oryza; species Oryza coarctata. The sequence goes on from CM061466.1 coordinate 17,807,952, forward strand.
TAATAATTCAATGAATAATCTAACTTAATCTACCTATGTCTGAAAATAACTCTCTTCAACCTTTGGAGTTTGAATTAATATAGAGAGAAAAATACTAAAACGTCTAAAGTAGTATAGGTAGTGGGTAGATAAGGGTTGGTAAGATATATTAAATGAATAAAACTCATTGATTTATCAATTTAGAGTGGGTAAGAGAATACAAGTGAACTACATAATAGAAATGAATTTGTTTTTTTTAAACGGAGGGAGATGGATCCAATTTTTGAGATTATGTTAAATCAAACCAACGACCAATACGAGACGAAGCCTAGAAGAATCAACGGTACAAATCTATGTGCCCACGACAGGCTGAGAACGACCTGTCATGGTTGGCTAGCCGGCCAAACGTTTTGTTCCTTCTAGTATTATTAGGCCAGTAGTCAGAAAAGTAAAGTTATACCTGGAAGTCAACATATATTTGTTTTATAAATCTGAAATCACTTGCACCACGAACGAACAGGAAGAAAGCAACCAGGAGTCCCGAGTTCATATCCCGTATTTTTGATTTTAAAGGTAACACATCCAATATATTATTGGATTGCTAATAATTAAGAAGCAATCGTGCAAGTGGACGGCGCTCGACAAACTGCTTTTTTAGGTGATGGCTGAGAATACCAGCCGTTCTTGTTTACTATTGTTCACATCTATTTTTATAATGCAAAACATATTTTAAAATTTTGAATTATATTATTGTAATATTCTCCATAATAAAATAAAACAATGTCTACCTACCTTTTATTACTCAGAGTTTATATTAATTGCAATTAGCAATATAGTATAAAAGTAACTATTGAAAAGTTCATTTTTTAGCCCATGTCACTATAAAAAAACAATCTTAATAGACTCCTCCCCTTTATTTTTAGAAATAAGTTTATTTTACTTCTCCAAACTATTTTGCTAAAGCACATAACCCCTTAAACAAAATTTCAGCTTATTTTGTATCTCGAACTATTGAAAACTTTTCATCTTACTACTAACATCATTTTTATTTTTTATATTTCTCTCCATATAAGTCATATTTTATATTAAAAATTAGTAAGATTGATAGATGAATTATAACTTACCTCTCAATATTTTTTTAAAGATTTTTTATCATTGTTTACATAGATTGGAAGCATTAAGACTGATTTAAATATTGAGGTTTTAAAATTTAAGCAAATTAAAATTTTTGAAAATGTTTTCGAGCTTTAATAATAATTTTATATATGTCTCTAAAAAAGAAGAGAGCAGCCCTTGGGCTTCGCCCATTCAAGCAGCGGCAGTACTAGCAGCTGTGCAGCAGCAGTACAGTGCCACCGCGGCACTGTAGTATCTCGGCACTGTAATGCCAGCAGCTATAAGAATGAGCTGCCCCGGTTACTCTACCTCCGGTTTGAACTTTTTTAATAGAGTGAGAATGAAAGCGTAAGGGAGTTAGAGAATCATTTTTGGTTCTGGATGTTACATAAACACAGAAGAGAAATGCTATTAAGCATTAAAGTGAAAAAATATTTTAATAGGTTAAGTGATTTTAGACGAGTACAATGTACATTTTTTTAGCTTAAAAAACTGTTTATGAAAATACGAAAAGAGTTCTATAAAAAAATTGATTTTTATAGGCCCACGCTTAAGACACCCATTACATACGAGCATCTCAAGCTGGATATAAGTGGCTTAAGCTAATGGCTTATGGGTGTGCATGTGAAAATCAAATTTATAAAAATGCAAACATCTACAACTAACTTTTTTATATAAATTTAGATAAAGACAAATTTTATATCAAAATTATATATTTTTATGCGATTAGTTGACAGTTTTTTTTATTTAAAATTGTTTAGAGGCTCAAACATTCCTTATAAGATCTTAGATCTATTTTTATAAAATGTTGTAAAGTTTTACCAAATCTACAATTTTTTATTTAAGATCATTTAGAGTACCAAATAAGTATTTTCGTGTTTTGGAGATGTGAAGTTCAAAAGGAAGAGTATCTAACTCTAAACAACAATCATAACTTCATAGCGTGACGGTAAAAATGGATATATGTAGATTATGAGTTCTTGAGTTTGAATCCTATACACAACATGCATGTGTATTTTCTGAAAAAAATGCTATGGCTTGTGACTTTGGTGTGCAAATTTGTATAGGCGCCTACTAAAATTCAAAATATTTTTTTTTGATTTTTTTGTCGCCTAACAATTTCAAAATGTGAAAATTCATTTTCATAAACAGCTACTGAAAATCAAAATGTTTTTTAAATTTTATTTGGACACTAAAAAATAAAAATGTGAAAATTCATTTATACATATGGCAGTCTTTTAACACACTCGCTAGTAAAAATCGAGACAGGCGGAATTTTCAGAAGGGCAGGTTAAGACAGTCGTATGGAAAAATCAACTAGTGCCTTCAGCAGATTATTTTTAAAAAATGATTTTTATATACGGGTTGACCAGCCAGATAAGAAAATCTCTATTTTCTCATAAACTTGCACCCATGTGGTTGGCCTGGCTGCATGTAAAAAACACTTTTGGCCGTATGGAAAAATCTTGTATAGTAGTGTGTCAAGTAAAAGATTAATTGTTTGGTACAATTGCAGTTATTACTTATTTCAACCAAAAACTGCAAAAGCAACTTGAAAAATATAAGTCTTATATATAACTATCTCCATTGAATTCTATAAATCGTGTTTTGATTCAAATATACAAAATTTGTAGAATTTGACCAACAGTTCAAATTATAAGAAAATATACCAGTTCTAAGTGATTTAATATAACATTACATATATGCAGGGATATAAGTGCGGTTTTATGAGAAAAAAGGCCAAAGTTTTAAAATCAAACTACCCTTCATAAAAATTGAGGGAGGAAATAACATCTAAGCAATCCAATCCATTATAGCATTTTTTAATGTCATCGTTAAAGTGTTTTCAATGTTTTTTTAAGAATATTATTGTTTTAAGAAATGTTTTGTAATAATACAATATATATTTTTGTTGTTCAATTCTTTTACATGTTCAAAGTCTACAACTAAATCTACATTTGTTGATTCATACGGAGGCAAACAATTACATGGAACTACATCCGTAGCCTCACTTTTTTAATGGTATACATATGTATGACACAACGGTTGATCCTGATCATGATGAAATAATTATCAAATTCACTATACCTGCGGCAACACCATGTGCTTGATTACTAGCTGCCACTGCCTTCCCCATCTAACAGTAAGTTAATAACGGCCATCTATATCAAGTCGTGTACCAAGGGTCCAAGACCATGTGCATACTTTTGAGTTTTGATTATTAGCCACATTAGCATGCTAGCCATCTCTAACCATCCAGTTGTTTGTTGACACGGGGTGACAGATTTGTCAACAAAGCCGAACAGATTTGTCACAAGGGCCCATTTCCTGTGAAGCTTCTCTGATCTTGTTCAGGTCTGAAATGACGTGCCCTGTCTCCATTGGATTTGAACAAGTGACGATCAATACAAGATCCAAAAATGGATGGTATGGGCTTCCTGTTCATAGCTGATGCCTGATGATGAATAGTTCTAGAAGGGTTTCAACAGGCAGCAGCAATAACAGTACGAGTCAATGGGAACGATGCTATCCATCCGTGTGTGCATGCAGTTGCATAATTATCATAATGGATTAATTGTCAACAGCACTTAAGCCTCATTTGGTAGGGATTAGCAACTCTTTCGTTTTTTTTCTTAAAAGTTTGTTTATAAAATAAATAAACATATTTTTTAAAATTATAATAATTAATACTCAATTAATTATGTGCTAATGTTTATTTCATTTTATGTGCCGTAAAAAACCCACTTTCAAACTTAGGCTTAGGTCCTATTTGTTTGGACAACCACATTTTTCAAACTGTTATATATATATATTTATTTATTTAAAAAATCAAATAAATTTAATTTTTTTTAATTTATATTAACTGATACTTAATTATATGCTAACAATCTATCATGTTTTTCAAGCCACTAACATGACAGATTTTAACTCAGGCTTAGTATAATAGTACAAGTCAACAACTCAAATGATATGAGACTACACCAGGTGAAGGTTTGTCTTGTGAGACATTAATTCGTGGAAGCTTCTCGGGCTTACAATGTTATTATTTGTTTTTCAGCACGAGATTTGGCAATATCTAAACTACAAAACTCTCTTTTTAACACTTCATGCACTGAGATCCTCTGAATATGTATACTTGGTCAATTATTTCTGCCGACGAATCAAGGTCCAATGTTCAATCCCTAGGCATTTTACTAGTTTTTTTCAATTACATCAAATTTTGATATGTAGTATTTATTATTTATATTTCGAACCAAATTTGCTGAGTTTCACTTCATTCCCCTTTTATAAACAAATACAACTAAACAAATAGCCTGTGCAATTAGATATTAATCTTCTAAAATAAGGTGAAAACATCCTCTACGTTACCTCTTCATTGAATAAGAAACATATTAATTGAATATGTATTATATCATTGCTATAATTTTATAAAAAATATTATTCCAATTTTAGAACATTGCCCACAAAATTGCATGGGAAATTTAACTAGACAGTTTCTTTGTACTCTATAAACTTTGTTTTCTAAACTTCCATTGTAACTTATAACAAAACAAAGATTGAACAGCTATAATTGGTTATTGGTTATTGAACATCGCAAAAGTCATGGAGTTAAAAATATCATTTTATGTGTCGTTGGGTCTAAGCCTCATATGTCATTTCTCACATACGATGATATTTTATAACTCTCACAAATTTCTATGATGGTATTTTTAAATTTGCTCTAATCTAAAATAGGCCCACATGCAGTGTCTATTTTCGTGAGATGTATTAATCTCCAGTGGCGGGCTAGGATTTAGACATGAGGAGCCAGGCTAAATTGCCAAGTAATCATGGATATAGAACTCCAAAACTTTCTAACAATATGTGTCTGTAGCAAGCTTTTCTACCGAACACAATCTTGTTGTAGCACCCATAGAGCTTCTACTGATGGACCAAGCCACCGGTAGGTAGGATTAGAGCAATTCTCTTTTTTTAAGCCTAGTTGGGTGTCCGTGTGTTACAAGGATGAAAAAAATATATACATCAATTTAAAATTATACCAGGCGAAATGATATTAAATAATCATTGAGTGTAAATTGTTAGTAAAAAAACCTTAAATATAGCATGAACAATAAGTACATCATATTTTTACAGTTTTTAGATATTAGTATGGTAACATGAACCACATGAAGATGGATGAATAAAACACAACCATATATCTAAATATATCAACATCATTATTATTGTTATTGGTTCAAAAATTGAACTCTATGTAAACTCAATGCAAATTAAGCTTGTAAATTCTCCATACAAAATTCGTTGTTACATTTACGAATTATTTTTCTGTATCTAACTATTGATACACCTCAGGTATTTGCGCACAACTTCTGTAAGGTTGTCGTTAACTTCATTTCCATCGAACATCAGTAGCTGTAGCGTTACAACTTTTCTCTTTGGAATCTGTCTCGTGCCCGTTGTGCTTTGGAAATTTCTATAGGAATGTCGTTTTTATATTCATTCTCAATTATTCTATGAATAAATTATTCGTCGGTTTATTCCTATATCGTACGTGCATTGTATTATTATTATGAATCATCGTAAAATCAATGCGGCGTCCAGTTGGGGTAAGCGACATGCTCGGCAACTGCAGTGCACGTGGAACCCATGTTGCTAATAAAACAAATAAAATGCAGAAGAGAATTGTTTCAAGTGCTAAATTATTTTTACAGATTCCATTCTCTCTTTCAAGAACAGTCAGGCCCTAGGTTCATCTAATCACAAACCAAAAATTGAGGGCAACCCATCTTGGCCTTTTATTACATTAATCCATTTTTTAAAAAGAGTATTACACCCTGGAAACTATTTAACTTGTTGACGGGAATAAAAACATCTAAATGGTGACTGCCTCTTAAGATAGATCCTTCCTGTCAAAGGAAATACAAAACATTCTCGAGTCAATTTATACGCACCATCTCCAAAAATATAAAATCACATCATCTGCAAGAGATAAAAATTTTTAAACCAGCTTAGCTTGCCGAGCTACCATGCAGTTAACAAGGTGGTTGCCTGCATCAAAGATGCATTACGCAGTGTGAATCATTATCATTATGCAAAAATGATTTCTTTTTTTCCCTTAGAAGATTAGCCATCTCTTTAGAATAACCATAATAAAGGTGGATGAGTGAAACTGTCATAATGTCTAAATCCATGTTGGTCGAAGTATACAAATTAGTAGTAGCTTGAGGCATTTTTCCGCTGCACTGAAAGATGGATTAGAAACAAAGCATAATACTAAATAAAGATCGACTGCCTACTTCTTAGATATCAGGCCATAGTAAAAGTTGAACTTTTGATTCTAGCTGACCAGTAAGCTATTCACATCCAACTTATATGATACAAAAAAAAGGTTGAAATCTATACTACAAACTCATACTTGAGTCCACCCGCAGGTTGAACTATCTTAAAAATAAACAATCTGAAGCGAGATATATGAAAATATTGTTTTGCAAGGGATGAAACCGGATAGATTACCTAGGAATTATTAAGCAGTCGTAAATATTGCACCACATCATGATCTAACCAAATGGTATGAACGGTGATCAACAAGTTTAGTGACAGGTGAAAAGAAAGCTCAGTGTTGCATATACATACAAAGCTAACCTGAATTCATATCTCTACTTGCCATGAGGGCAGCATCATATTTGAAAGAACAACATCCATGCTCAGCGCCACTGACAGTAAATAGAAAGCAGTACTAATTGGTGAAGCCAACTAATTTCAGGAGGAATTAACTGGGTAGAATTAGAAGTATGATTCCATTCTCAAAGTAGCACTGATCTCAGGCGGCCTAACTGTCACCTTGTCCAGCAAATTGTTTATGAAATTCAGCTAATTATGTCTCAGAGATGCATAAGAGGATATACAAAATATACATTTAGATATTGCTATAGATCTGGTGTCGTGGCTGTCAATTATCACCCAGCAGATATCGTATACCAGATCGACTCAAGTTAGATCCCTTGTTATTGTACAAATTGAAAGAATTTCATCGTTTTCAGAGGCACTGACACAAGTGCACTACTCAAGTAAAGAAACGTGAGCCTTCCACAGTTGTCAGGCTAAGCACGATTCCTTTATTGCGGTCACATTGTACCGCCACTCTGCTGCCGCTATCCAACTAACGCCTTCACTGTGCACTGCCAAATAGAGAAATAGCACTGGCAAATGGCAACGAGATCAAATCAGTTGCTGACCAAATATGTCAGTGCATAACTCGACTTTTAGAGAGAAAATACTTCATTTCTTACATCAAGAAAATGCAATAAGCATAAACAGATTACATCAGCTTGCTTAATAAACTACAGACACAACAGGGTATTGAAATATGATTAATAGGTTACATCAGCAGGATTTGGCTCCAAAACATTTGTAACATACCTCGATTATATTGTCAAACTGAGAGCTTCAAATTGTTTAAAGCTTAAACAATGAAAAGCTGTCATACAGAATACTTGTGAGGGTCCTTCATAAGAAGATTAGCTGCACCAGAAAAATTCATATTGCTATAAGAAAATGAAGATATAAAAACTAACAAGGTGATGTTCTGAAAAAACTATTTCTTGAGTTGACACTTGACTACTGTTATTTGTTAGAAGAACCTCATGAAATTATTTCGTTAACACTATGCATAGTAAATATGCAGTTGTAAAATTAATTATGGAATGCTGTGCATAAAAGTCAGGAAACATTATGGGTTATAGAAGTGGGGGAAATGGACAAAATTCAAGTTCTAGAGATATCCATATTCCATAGAAACTAAACTCTAGGTCACTCAATTCAATCAGAACATACAGTGATAGGTAATATTCCTAAAAAACTGTCATTTGCAAACATCTCGACCTTCAATGTGCAAATCTAGAGATCCACATGTACTAATTCAAGCAACACAAAATCAAATAAAACAACATGCATGTGCAAAGCATATCAAACTGATAACACAAAGTGGGCAGTATCAAAATAGCACAAATTGTGTATGTTGAAGATAAACATGGCATGCAATTTCCATTCTGAAACTCAATAGCTTTTTTGAGGAATATGCAAAAGGCTTGTGTATCTTTGTATTATGAGAGGAGGAAACAAGCTCTGCCCAGCTGCAGGCAGATGGCAAACTCGCACAGAACAACTTAAGTTTTACATCTCACGATACATTTGTGCGAACACAATCAATAACCAAAAAGGAAAAGGATTACACTACTGGAAGAGCCATCCTTGCACCTGCTGCGACCCACAGAAACTCAATAGCTGATAATCTATACATTTAAAAATGATGATATTTGTGTACTAAAAATTCTTGTTAATCTGGGGACTAGAAGGAAAATTCAATGCACTCTGTATACAGGAAAGAATTGTACATCCAGTACAAAAACTTCCTGCTAACAATGAATTCATATCCAAGGACAGAAACTCAAATTTTTTTTAGTTGTACATCTCTTGCAGAACTTTCTCGTCATCAATTAATTTCTTCTTATTTCATTATTCTCATCTCAGACCATTTATGGCAACTTTTGTGAAAATTTTTTTGAGACTCATCACGCATTTATGTACAGAAGAGGGGGTTAGTGATCAAATTTCTTGACATGACCAACCATCTACGCCCAAATTTGCATCCTTGAAAACGGACAAATTTGCTTAAAAATTTCTACTTATAGTGGTATTTTGGTGTACAAATGGAAAGAAAATTAAACAGAGAGCAAAGGCCAAGAACCTTACAACGTGACCAGAGCGAGCTGCTGTCACCTGGGCGAGCGGCGTCGGCATGGAGCCGGAGCCATGGATTGACGCACACCCGGTGCAACAGGTGGCCGTAGTCCAGCAGACGGAGCACGTCGCCGTAGTTCACGAGGCAGACGGAGCAGCACGTCTGCGTGGTGGTCACGGCGGCGGTGCCGCCGCCATACACCACCGCTGGGAACTTCTCTAGTGTCACTTCGTCGATGCCGGCCTCGGCAGCGGCGGCGTCCTGGGGCAGAGTCGGCGGCGGCGACAGTCGCGGTGGCCACCGTCATGGAAGTGCGGCTGCAGAAGAAAAATTGATTCATGTTAGCTGGCTTATATAGTGGATGATATAACTATTGCGTGGATGATTAAAACACACATGTTGCATGCTTTGAACCATTTTGTTCCTGCAGATGAGTAGATACTACGCTCACCATCTTCAGTTTATTGGAATATAAATTCAATGGATCTGTTCGTCTGAATACCTCATAGAACTGGAGTAGTATCGTATTGCTATGATTTCATCTGCAGAGGTTCAGAAAGCATCATACAATTATCAAATCTGTAAACTTTTACTTCCAGTGTTGGCATTTCATCCCACAGTGTCGTGGAAAGAAGCCTGAAGCAAAAGGAACCAAACTGTAGATGCAGATAAATGAGTTTTTATATGCAACTATGACTATCACAAATTGCTCGATAGGGAACTTAACAAAAGTATTGGAGAAATTGAATAACGAAATTGGACAAATAAAACACCAATTAGTTTTTTAGTTCTTGCAGATTAGGGAAGGAGAGATCAGTTACCGCCGTGGAGCCGTTGTGGTGAGCCGTGAAACCACACCCATGCACCGGCACGTTCCCCTGTCTATCGAGGAGAGGAGGCAGGGCTGGCCGGGAGGCGGCCAAGCGAGGATGAGAAAGCTAGCGGGCCAGGGCCGACGGTCGTACGCGGTGACGACGCAGTCTCGTCGGGGGAGGAGCGGAAGCGGTGCAGCGACGGTGCCATCGGCTGGAGACGACCGACCAGGTGGAGACGCCCACGGCGACCAGGGCCCCAAGTGGAGTAGAGGACTCGGTGGAGGTGGCGGAAGCACTGTGGAACCCACGACGGAGGAGCCGCCGGGAGCAAGGAGGTCGCGGCGGGGGCGGGGCTGGAGCCGCGGTGCACGGGTCGCAACGGAGGGAGGTGACGGGTACGCGACGGATTGCGACCGACGCGCGGCCGGCCGCGGTGGGGCGCGGATCCGGCGGAGGCGACGACAGCGTGGTGGAGCCCGACGAAGGAGCCGCTGGGAGCAGGGGGCGCCGGGAGAGCGTGGATGGAGGGGGCGGAGACAGAGATTGGATGGAGCGCACTGGAAGATGCGATTTTTGTGGAATCCGGCGCGACGTAAAACCATGTGGGGGACATCGCGGGCGAGGAGGTCGTCGGGCGGTACAGAGATCGAGGGAGCGATCGGGTATGCGCGAATGATTCCGCATGAGCAGCGTGGGATCAATCTCAGCCTTTGATCTAGCGATCAATGGTCAGGAGTCAGGAATCAGGTAGTGCAGGGGTAAAACGAAGATTGGAGAAATTTGGTGGACGATTCATTACCACCACTATATTTTTTTAATTAGTAAAGATTTGTATATTTGTATAGCTAAAATTAGTAGAATAAACTTGCATTTAATAGCAATCTAATGTTCTTTTCCTCTTCATAGTTAAACAATAGAAGTCTAAGAAAATTGAAAATTACAGAAATTATATTCTAGTAAGGTAGCTTAATAAAATATCTAGTCGTAACATTTTAAGTAGTAATAACACTGGTACTACGGTTTTATGAATACTTTGTGATTGCACGTTTCCTGTAACATATACCGTACAAAAAAAGGCAGAAGGCTTATTAGCCTCTTCATACTTCACCAACGTTCATCTTCATTTATCACCAGGCGATACACTGATGACAATTAATAGTATGTCCCTAATTTTTGATAAAATGTTCAAATAGCATAGGAATGCTGAGTTAGATTAGTTTGTCTGATGGTAGTATAGTGACACTCGATTGCCTCAAATCTACACGTGACGCATTTCGGCCCAACTAATAATGATACAATATTACGGGTTAACTCTTGCTCAATATCACATATATTAGTATAGAAGAATGTGATTCATGATCTTGTGTGGGCCTTTTTTCAGAGAAGAGCCCGTTTGCTTTAAAACTAAGCCATTTTAACTGGACATAGGATGCTTATGAGGCAGAGTCAAGATTGTATCACATCCATACTTCACATTTATTATTACCTCAATCAATAATGTATTTTCTTGTAGCTTATGTAAGATCATATTAGTAGCCATCTTATGTAAGATTAGCATATCAAATGATCAGCGAAAGAAAATAAAAAATCAACCAAAGTGCCAAGAATGTCTTGTAACATTCCTCTTACTCAGTGAACATAATTCAATAAACAAATGAACATTTTGTTATACATTTACTGATACGCAATGTATGTTAATTCAAATTAACATTGAGAAAATAAATTTATCCCTAGATATTGCACCTGCTGACAGGTGCTAAACCAGTTCCAAAAAAAAATCCATATTGAACTATACAAATTACAGTGCCATGGAGGCATTTTTTTCCCTTGCACTTAAAAGATAGATAGCAACAGTAGCGGAATATTAAAAAAAGATATTAAACTTATTCTTATATACCAGAGCACCATCCGACAGCAAAAACTTTTGGATCTGGGTAAGCAACCATCCATTCTCATCCAACTCATATTCTTAAAAAAATTTAAAACAATTAATACTACATCGTCACAACCTAAGGCCTTAACCGATAACCACCATCGAATAGTCACACGGCGGATATACATTTAAAAGAAGAACATTAAGAAAGAAATTAAACTAATTGATATTCATTGCTTAACTTTAAATAAACACATCCGCTGCTACAGTAAACATGGTACTATTCACATGACAAGGAGCAGGCTGCTCTTAGGCCTCGCCCTAATGCCCATGACATTACGCTCCTTTTTTAGCTCGTTCACGAGCTACAAGTTAAATTGTTTACATCTCAATTTGCTACTTTATTACAAAATGGAAAGGCAAGTAAATCTAAGATTATTATGCATCACCATACCATCTCGGCGTCATCATATGTATGCGGACCCATCTGAAAGCTTTAAAAAAAAGATAAATTCATACCACGTTGCAAGCTTGATGGCATATCTGATTTGTTGCCCATGATAACTAGCAAATGGCACATTCATATTAGCTCCACCTGACCAACACAACAGCCACGTCACCAAAATCTCCTGCCCATACTGCCTGCCCATGGCCCAAGGCATAGTTGAAGGCCTTTGTGTCGTAATTGGTGGAGTAGCTCAATGGCCCAAGAGCCATAGAGATGGCTTGATTGATTTACTCATCCAACCAATGTGGAACTCTATCCACTACACGCGATGCCACCAGGAGCTGCGCTTTTACCACACGTGGTCTGTACAACAGCCGCGTTGTCTCCCACCCTTCCGCGCATTGCTTCACATCTGCTGTCCCTAAAAGCACCACATCTTCCATCTCCACACTCGCCACTAGAAAAGCTGAGCTACACCAGCTGGTCCTAAAATTTGTGTCGCTTCTTGTGAATCAGATTAGAGAGCTCCCATAAATCTCACCAAGGTAGCATTATGCAATGCTGGTACCACCTGATGCTCTAGGAAGAAGAGTTGATCTTGCTCCATGTTGCTAAATAATCCACAGCCTTCACACCACCTCAATCGGGCAGCAATAGTGATGCTGTTGCCATGGCCAACAACAGAGTCAAGGTTTGCCCGATTGTGGCCCCTGCCGACACAGATCTGACTACCAATTCCCATTAGGACGCCACTGATTGCTTGGGATGAGGCAGTGTCGCTGAGGTGGATCCCAGCACCTGCTCTGCGCAAAACCTCGTGGGAAAGGGAGAGACGACGGATCGGTCACGCGAAGGGCTAGAAGATCTGCTTATCTCAAATGTAAGTTTTTAGACTAGGACGTACCAGTTAATTTAATCCTGTAATTAATAAGAAGGTAAGACAAATGGGTTAGGAGGATGATGGGCCGATACGAGCTCTCGCTATCAGCTAGTTGTTGATAAGATCGAGTTGATCATTGGTCGCATCCAAATGGCTCTTGCTATCGGCTGGTCGTCGATAGGAATTGAGACGCTATTCCATCGACTGGTGAGCCGATAAAGGCGTAGATAGATGTCGATAAAGCATATGATGACTCCGGGTGAAATGAAAGCGAGATTCTGATCCATCGGCCATAAAGCCGATGGGGACACCAAAGGGTATTCAAGAAATAGCAAAGCACGCGAGATCTCTCTTGGTTGCTGACGGAAGCTGCAGCACATGAGCATCGGCCGAATAGCCAATGAAGGCATGAGAGAGATGTGTGGAATGGATTAGAGGGCCTATCGACTAAAGAGCCGATGATACTTCATAGCATCCGAGGCGCAGAGCGAGGCCCGATCCCCCACGAAGTCATGAGGACTAGCGACCACGATAACGACACCGTTAGGACCAATCTCGATAGATCGTACTAAACCGAGACAGTATGAGGCTGAGGACTAATGACACAGTGACGACGGAGGCTTAGACTGAACGTGACGACGAGGAAGGAAAGAGGCGAGGTCATCGGCTACCTACCGACCGAATGTCCGACGCAGGCCTACACCTAAACCCATTGGCCACTCAAGCCGATGGGAAACGAGACCCGCTAGATCTCGACACTGGCCACGTCAAATGCGAGCCCTAGAAGATTGAACCAAACCGAGATAGTACTAGGAAGCATCCGACGTGTCCAGATCGATCTCTAGAGGATCGATCATTAGACGATACCCGAGACGGATGTGGGGCTTGCGTTGAGGATAACTCGTCGGCTACTCACTCCAACGAGACACGGTGTGAAGACCTGTCAGGGCGCCAGCCCGAACCACCACCGCCGATCTTGTAGGTCGAACCTAACCGATACAGCACGAGACAGTGGATGGAGGAGGGAGAACGACACGCCGGCGTGCCTCACGTGGACGTGATGAGGTACGCTCGATCCGACTAAGAAGTCGAACCTAACTAATACAGTCTTAGATAGAGCAGAGTGTACAATAAGAAGGCATCTATGAAGGTATGCGTACATCGACCGAAAGGCCGATGCACTAGGCATGACGGTCAATGGAAGTCTTCTGAAGACGGGTGCGTATCGGCTAAGGAGTCGATAAGCTGGGCGTGTTGCTCAAGGTATAGATATCTCATCGGTTAATCACTCCGATGAAATGCCGGGCAGAGATATATATGTCTACGGCTCAATCTATTGTCGGTAGCCTCTCAGGTCGAAACTAACCAATGCAGCACGAGACGAACGAAGACAGAGAGAGCTTAGTAAACATATAGACCTTGCATAGACGTGATGTGGTACACTCAATCTAACTAAGAGGTCGAATATAACCGATAGAGCCTTAGACAGAGCAAGATATACCGAGATAATGGTAGGACTTACCCTTCATTGAAGATCAAACTTAACCGATGCAGCCCCGTGTTGAGAGCCATATCTCATCGGTAAAAACCTAGACAAGCTAGGATGGCGATGTGCCAAAATTTTATTGATCGAGAAATATCTTATAGGCTTTTAGGTGGTCTATATTTATACCCGGCAGTACAGAATACGACACAGTTACAAAAACCATTGGACGTTATTTCCTAAAAAAATATAAAAGAAAAATATCTCTAAGAAAGTTAACTGAACTAACTAAACCTTTCTATCAAAATAAGATTTACATAGATAAATTACCCTGCGTGATTTCCACGGCTACTCCTCAAACTCGGTCTCATTTGGATAGTTTTCTATAATTGGACCAAATCCTTCCTCGAATTGTTCGATCGGCTTCTTCCCTATAGCAATCGGACTCTTCTTTCCTAAATCGATCGCCTTTCCAATCCATCCATGGGCTTACCAAATTTTGGCGTTAACAGTACCACATCACCAAGGAGTACCACTGACGTCATTGAGTGAGGCTTGCTGCCTAACCTTCTCCGTCGGAAGTTGCTCCGCTTGTGCCGCTCAAAAACATCATGTTGTCTTGCTCTTGCTCGCAGGAGAGAAGAAGGTTGGGATGGCACAAAAGCCACCATGGGGGTGGCTGAATTGATGTTGCAACGATAGGCATCATCCTTGTCACTCTCACCAGCACCTCTTGGTACGTCTTTCCTCCCTTTCCCCTCTAGCTTTAGATGCCTCTCTTCCCCTTCACACTGCTTCTCAACAAGCCTCTCCTTTGCTGCATGCTCCGCTTGCATTGAGGCCACCAACTTTAGCACATCGACCTTCAATTTCTCCATGGCTGCCCTCAACTCCTTGTTGATCTGGAGAGTGGTCTTGCTAGAGATAAGTTGGTATTGGTCATAGTTGACATTGATGATGCAAATTGGAGAGCCATCCAGTAGCAGCCATCATAGATGGTGCATCCATGGATGTTTTTTTTAGCATATTTCACATCCACACGAGATTGAATTTAAGCAAGGCCTCCACACATGTTTCCATCTAGTGCATCTAAATCTTCTCCACTCCATAAACATAGAACACCTGATGGAGTATATCCTCCATCACCGGGTAGAGCAGATTGCTCACTGTGACACGAAGGATTCTATCAGCATCGAAAGCCATAGTGAGTGAGTCTAATATCAAGTTATCACGACCTAAGGCCATGACAGGATAACCGTCACAAGAAGATAGCTGAACAACATCAGCTATTGAAGAAGGAATGTAGATTTAGGTTGGAGAGAAGAACATTATGGTGAGGAAGAGATTAGACTAATTGATATTCATTGCTTAACTTCAAATGAACACAACCCCATCCCTTATATAGAGATGGTATGCCATAATGTCACACCATGATCTAACACCACTGAAAAGCTAGTGCTAGATAGGACATGCCACTGAGGATAGTGAACCATCTCTAGTGGAACCTCATGTGTCAATGTTAGTATTAGAATTCTAAGATGGCGTCCATAGTAACAAAACAATAATCAATCCAAAAACTAAACAAATATATTATATTTTGTTAACATACCGAGTAGACTCTTAGTAGCCACTCCTAAGAAAAGTTACGACAACAAAACTTAGCATGATTAGCATGCCAATTCATAGGTAGTGGCTTGGGTCTAGAAGCGAAACCAAATTCTTCATTATCTTCTAGCTAAACTTAAGAAAGGAGAAGAAAAAATAACAAAATAAAGAGGCTGAGTACTTTCATACTCGCAAGTCATAGGGAGCGTGAGTATACAAGCTACAAAGAAAGGCTAGATTTATTTCATAAATCTTTTATTTGAAAACATTTTGCAACCTCTAAGTGTGAGTTTCACAATTTATTTGAAAAGAGACTTACTGTCTTGATCCGATGCGAGTTACTTTACAACAATCTAAACATAATAACTAAGTTTTAGTTTTATTAATAGTTTCTTTTCATTCTACCTCTTCAATAAACCTTATTTCTTAAGCCATGCATATAACCTTTATCTTGCTCCATCTATAGCTAAACTAGCATATTTCTTTCCATTGGCTCCTTCTGAGACCCACCTAAGAGCTTTAATTCTTGCTCTCTCTTGGGAAGTCTAATCTACTATGCTCTCATGGCATTTCGAGTCACACAAACCTATTTCTGACCACCAAGGTCATCCGTTAGCCACTAAGACCGACTCTAGTAACAGTTCTCATTTCCTCAAACATATTTTTAAAACACTAGCAAATAAAACTACGCTAGGAGAATCACCTAACATTCTTCCTTATCCGTGGACATGGCTATTCAAATAGTTTAAGCTCTGTAGAATTTATATGCTTTATCTATACAACACATAACTGACACCAGATACCTATCGGTACCAGAAGTATGTGACAAGGCCTTTTCAATGCTGACCTATGAATATCACATGTCACATAGTTGGATCGAGTCTCTCAAAACTGAATATTAGGCAAGTTTCATACCTTTATCTACTTAAGACACACTGGAGATATCTCTTATATCCAATCGTCTTTTAGGAGGCTAGAATAACACCCTTCATGGACAGTAAAGATTCACAATTCGTCTTCTCATCCTCCATATTTCACAACTATTGACAAACAAGATTTCTATATGCTAGTTACTTACTCAAGCAGGAGCATTCTATAAATACTCATGTAGTCATATTGTAAGATGCTCGAATATAATTCCCTAAGAAATTATCCTTACATGCGATTACAAAACCAAGCCACACAAGCGAGATACCACATTGTGGGTTTTCACAAACCCCTTTTTTCTTTTCAAACCCATGAACTCCACGTGTCAGATTTTCACAAAATGTTTTACAACCTATTTTTTCCATAAATGATAAACAATAGTGTAATATGGGGAAGTGGTAATCCCGCTCAAGGAGCAAGAACTTTAAAGCATCGTTATAGTGGAGTTACAAAGATAGAATTTAACAACAACCTACTAACTAGTTGCACGCAAACAAAGGCCAATCAATTTAATAGTGTACGCAAGCATGCAACTTGCAAACCACCACATTTTATAAATTAGGAGCAATATTATCAAGGGTGACTTGTCTTGCTCTCTTGATCGATGAGAAATTCTTCAAAGTAGGTGTTCGAGAATTTTTCGATGGCGAACTACGTGCAAAACGAGAGAAATCTCCACAAAACCCTAAAAAGACAATAAAATACTAAATAAAAAATAGTGACATTGGATAGATCTCATTTTTAGAAAAATTCTAGAGTCAATCAGAGTTACGGTTGTAAAGATATAAATTTTAAAAGATTATTTCAATTTATAGAATTTTTAAAAAAGAAATAATCACTAGAAAATCATGAGGATATTTTTCTAGAATATTCTCTAGAGTGAGTCCCACGAGAGGGATTATTTTGAAAGAGGTAAGTGGACCTTGTAAAGTTGGTAATCCAGAATGGGCCTCGTCTATGTGGCTTAGCCAATGGCCTAATCTGAGGTTAGGAAAGCAACTCTTACATATCGATAGAAGGAAGAGAGAGATGGGGTTGGTCCATCGGTTAGAGGGAAAGGGAGGAGGGGCACATGGGCTTACCTCATTGACCGAGGTGGGCCTCACATCTCATTGGCACATGAGGTATTTTTCTTTCTTCTCTCTCCTCTCTTCTTTCTCATTCCTTTCCCCTCTCTGCTCTTCGCCTTTGATTATGCAGAGAAGGCTAGGAGGAGCTGCAACAGCGATAGTGCTGATGACGGGGAAGGTGGCACCCGACGACAGGGCAGAGGCAAGTATACCAAGAGGCTCAGGCATGTGTATCGGTTACTAGGAGGTGTGGCGGCTGTGGGTTTTGGTAGCGCTATGAGTTGACAAATGCAGTGGTATGTAGAGGGCTCAAGAGGAAGGAAGCGTGGGTGAGATAGATGAGGTGTGGGTTAGGGAGAGAGGCTTGTTGGCGCTGTTTATAGGGGAAGGAGTGTGGGACGGATGAAAAGGACACGAGAACGTGGGGTTGGGTGGCGACTAAGGTGCAGCGTGATGCAAAGTGCTCGACGGCGATACTCACCGTGGGGCGGTCTTGGCGTGGCACGGCGTAGAGCGCTCAGTGACGGGATTCACAAGCCTTGTCCAATGCAGCGCAACAGGATACACTTTTTACATGGATTTTTTAAAATTGAAATTTTAGGGATATTTTGAAATAAGTTTAGATTTGAACTCGAGATTTTCATGAAAAGTTTGTGTGTGGGACTTAAGGAGATTTATTTCAGAGAATTCTAATGTGGAGTTAATATCCGGATCGAATTCAAATTCGATTGTCGGACTTAGAAATTTTTAGAGAGATTGATTTAAAAGTCAAAGAATTCAAATTTTCGGTAGATATCTTTAGGATATAATACATAGAACAAAGTTTTTAAACTATAATTTTTATTAAAATAGCTTTTAACGGCTAAGATGAAACCGAGGTGTTAGACTTAACCATTAACCATTAAGAAACTAACTCTAACCTGCTGCTACAGCACACATGGTACTGTTCACATGTCATGGACTGAGCTGCTCGTGGGCCTCAGCCTCTCAGTCCAATGCCCATGACATATATCCTCATACTTGGGTTTACACGTAGGTTTAGCTATCTGAAAATATAAACAACTTGAAGTGAGCTAAATGAAAATAGTATTGTTTGAGAACAGATGAAACCACACAGATTTGAGCTAACAAAACAATATAACAAGTCATCACCAGGTTTAGCAAAAAGAAAGTTAAGTTCTTCTCTTCTGTTCTGGTTTTTGACATACTTTCCTGCAAATTTAGAAAGGAATTATATTATTCAGCACCAAATACAATCAACGATCTACAATCATGAAAAATATCTACACAGATATACTAAGCTAGCCTGAAGAGAGAATTTGTCTGTTATCACAAGGGCAGCATCATTTGTTTGGATGGAAGGAAATCATACCCGAAAGAGTGACAAGCATGGTCAGTGCTACTGACTCCAAATAGAACAACTCAGCTATAAAACTATCTTTGCCAAATCAGATTTTAACATCACTAAATAACTTTGCAGTAAACATAAGTACCTACTCCCTCCTGCCCTCCCTCACTCTTTGGTTGGCTTTGGACTTGCATGAACCAAGAAAAAAGAGATAATTTAAAATTAAATATCGCATCATGCAGGGTAATAACATCCTTGCAGCCTGCCAAAACCCTTACCATTTTCCCCTCAAAGACAAAATAAATCTTTGATATTTTACTGTAGACAACTCACCATCTGTCCTCAGGACCAGATATGGGAAGCTATCCAGCGTGTTGATTTTACCTAAAACTTAATGGGGCACCACAAAAGAATCATGTCAAACAACCAACCATGTCCAACAACCTGTAGTCAAATACAGAATAAATCGAGATTGAAGATGTCATGTGGGGGAGACACTACAGCTGTCGGCCTCGGACACGAGGAGCAGCTTCAACAACTCCCAAGGACGTGTATGAAGTAGCCACAACAGCTTCCAAGAATGTGCATGGTCAGCAATTAACCCGAGGAGGCTTAGGGAGTGAATGGCCAGCTTTGAACTAAGAGCTGACGCCTATATGTATTTATCATGTGGGAGAGACACTACAGCCACCGGTCTCGGACACGAGAAGCAGCCTTAACAGCTCCAAGGACATGCATGGTCAGCAATTAGCCCGAGGAGGCTTAAGGAGTGAATGGCCAGTATTAAACAGCTAAGAGTTAGCTATTAATAGCAATTAAGAGGTAGTGGAAGAGTTAGAGTTAATGGCCATCTTTAAACTAAGAGCTGATGCCTATATGTATTAGTGGAACCGAGATGAAATGGGAAAAAGAAAAGAAGTTATCCCTAATCTCTCTCCCTGCTGCTCCAAATCTCACCCCTGCTACGGGAGTCAGGCAATAACCCTGGCACCACCATTACCTAGCTCAAGCTACGAGCTACGAAGTCAGGGACCTCCAACTCTTGGTACCGAGGTCCTTGACAGAAGATAACAATAAATAAGTCAACGTAGAATAAGTGAACTAAGATCCAATTCAAGCACAATGAAGGGAGCATAAGGAACCCCCCTTAAAAAGATAAATCAGCTTGAGCTAGGCAAAATACTAACTAAACAAGTTTGTCACACACTTTTTGGGCACATGAAGCATCTGTTTATGAGAATATGGACTCAGACTATCTCAGAAGTTAAAATATAGGATGTAGCGCATTTGACCTTATAAATAAGTTTATGAGAACCATCCAACTCCCTAAGGCTATTTTGATCGTTGTTGTTACCTTGCCTATGGCGTTGGGGTCAACAATATAGTCAAAGTAGTCATCCTGAAAAGGTACCCGAACTGTCAAAATAAAGGTAAAATTATCTTTCATTAAAGAAGAAAAGGCATGCCAATACATGTATATGAAAATATATGCCCATTTCAGTAAGTATATCCTTTAGACTACTGAAGTAGTCAAGTTTTTCACCAGATAAGAGCTAAGCGTTGGCCATCTGGAGCTATAGAGAAAAATGCGAACATCAAAATGCACGAATTGATGGTACATAGATTACCAAGCAATGTATTGTGCTTCACAACAATCAAATGAAGAATGTAGTTTCTGTTGGCGCACAGAATGATGTAACAACTGAGGATGCATATAATCAGAATGTATGATAGCCCACTTCATTCGACTTGAACAGACCCTATTTCTCTGATTCACATGATACCGTGAACTTGCATAATTTGTACAGTTCCACAGCCTATAATACTCAGATACAAGACATAAGTGAAATGTAGGATTGCATTTGAGTATCAGTCTCCCGGACATCCAGGAAAGTACAAGGAGTAGTAGGCTGTCTTGTACTTCTTAACAAAACAAAGTACTGAATAGGAGCAGCATCTCCAATATTAACATAAGCAAATGAAATATTAAAAGAGAAAGAGGTAGATGGTTCACATACCCTTCAATACTGTATTTTGCAAGATCATCTGCTCCAGTATGTAGTGACACTAAGATCAATCATCTGCCATGGAGAAGTCTATAGACCTATCAGAACAAAAAACATACATTCTAAACAGTACCAATTACCACCAGAAGTTATGAAATAGGTCGATGTTTCAGTGTAATTCAGATGTTTTCTGACCTCACTCCATAGTTCCAAGAGGACAAGAAATTAAGGTTTTTATCTGAAATACCATCGTTTTTACCATTTCAGTAGAATACCAACATTTATACCCATGAGGGAATCTATAACAGAAATATAGGTGGAAGAACTAAGTATCCCGATTTGTTACTGCTTATTGCGAGAATCATGGGAATATGATAATAAAACCTCAGGTCACCAGCAATCTGGTCTCTCCTAGTATGTGAACCATCCATAATATCATTAAGTAAATACTGCACAGGCTTGAGACAACATGCATGTACGGCCAAAGGGAAGCCAATTAGTATTCGGACCGAAAAGGATGAGCAGATGGATTGAGAAACATTACCCATTTTGCACGCCAGCCAAGCATGCAAGCAAGAAGACATCTTCAGTAACCTCAATTCGTTGTTGCAATAGCAGGTAATTATCGATCACTCACAATCCTCTATTCAAATTTCTCTTATTAAAAAAAATAGATGAACTATGAGTGGTTTCATTAAGGATGGCAAACTAAATTATCGCCCAATCAAAATGATAGAAGTATCCTATACATGACACAAAGAACAATGAGAAGCCACCAAGCCAGACAGGATATTATCCCTCGCTCAATTTCTCCACCCTGTCGCTGCTATGATACGGCATGGGTGAATATTACCATTGATGAGAGAGACAATGGGAAGAGAAAACTTACAACTTGAGGCACTTGGATTTCTTGCAGATTCAGCTGAAGCTCTTTCCCCTTCCCTCTTCTCCGCCTTGCAGAAAAGGGAAAAAAAGCCACCGACTTCTTCTTCTCGGATTTGCCGTTCGCTTCCACCGGGATAAGCGGCAGCGGCACGGTCGGAGGTACGGCGAAGGGAGCTGGGGAGGTGCTGGCAGCGGACCGGACCAGGATGGAGGCCTCGACGGTAAAGAGGTCCGGGGCGGCGGCCTCGGCAGCGGAGGGGCTCGGGGTGACGGAGCGAGCAGCGTGGCGGGCGCGGCTCGATGAGAGGTCCCTCGCGACCTTCCTTTGGCGCCCCCATGCAGCAGAGCTCTCAACTCTGTCTTCTCCGCGCTCAATGGTGCGATGGAGCAATGCGCGGCGGAGAGGCCCGGCGGCCGGGGATTGCAGTGGATCGGCGCACGGCGACGATGACCAGCTCCTGGGACGCATGGCGCCGATGTCTGGGGCAGCGACGGAGGTGAGTGGCTGAAGGGCACGCAGGGTGCGATCAAGGTGAGGTGCGCTCTTCATTCGCGAGGAGGGCGGAGGCGCTAGCTAATGGTGGGGTGGGACGCTCGCGAGATAGATGGATGCGGAGTCCGGATGTAGCATTGCTAGGGCTTTTGTTTCAGTTTAGACTTGCTGGAATAAGCTTTTAAGTTAATTTTTTTATTTATATGTTTTATAAGCCGGTAGTTTTTAAATCATAAGTTCATTATCTCTACTTTAAATAAGGAAAAAAAAGCTATGCGAACCAAGTTTTTAGCTTAACAATGTAATATTAACTTATAATTTTAAAAAACCAAACGAAAAAGCTGTAAGCATGGGTTGTGAAAAGAATGGGGATAATTCTGCGTACATTTTGTTAAGTACACCTAGCAAAGAATACAACTGCTCTTTTTATTATTAAAATTAAAGCGAGGCCGAGAGACGCAAGCGAAATGGATTCATTGGCGGCGTCGACGCTGAACCCAACAACACGAGCAGTTAAAATGTTGGTACAATTAATCAGCCTGTTAAGCTATTGTGTTGTACAGCCTATGGGCTCCATCGGAAGCCCAATAAAAGACGACATCAAAGCCCAAATAGGAGGGGACCAATTAGGGCAAATTCTTTACATAATTATGTGATTAAGCAGTTGATCAATAGGAAAAACTAATTTCGTTGGAGGGGGCTGGCCCTCTTCTCATCCCCCTGTCTCCACCTCTGATTATCTCGCACCGGCCTACTTGATTCCTCGTTGTCCGGTAAGCCAAAGCCAAATTTGAATTTTGGAATTTAATTTTAGAATTAATTTAAGGGTTTCATTTTTTTTCAATTCTTTACCTTGATATGTGGACCGCTAATAGAAAGTCTTACCCTCGACTTATTTTTCGTTGATTAGATCCCGTGTCTTTGGTTTATAATCCATGCCTATAAACCTAATACTGAAGATTGAAATCAACCTTTGAAATGCTTATGGATGCGATGCCTATCTCAAGTACAAATGTGAAACATCAATTTTACCTTAAAATGATTTGCATGATTATCAATTGACTCTGATTACACCAATGACCTGTCATAAACTTTTTCCCGTTCTCTAACAGTAGTGTCTTCTTAATGCTGAACTGATTTAAGATGAAAATAGTGCGTCGGTGTACAATAGTAATTTCAAAATATTCATGATGAAAAGAATAAAGTATCATACTGATCATGATTCATGACCACACATTCTTTCTAAATAATCCGTGACAGTAGTCATAGTTCAGTAAATGGTAGTATACCGCTCTCCCATTGAGTTGGAGATGATGATAACATTGAAATATCTCAAAACGAAGCAACTAATCCCAACATATAAAAAAACCAGCTTGTTAACAAATTTAACACAGTTCTGCACTTGCATGAATATTGTGGGGCATAAATATACTTCATTACATTTCGTAATTTTATCAAATTTTCCTTTCCCAAAAGTAGCATAGAACAGAGTTGCAACAGACATAACAACAGACATGAACAATTGTAAAACAGAGTTGCAGCTCGTGGTAGCGGCCACACTGACATGACGAATTCAATTCTGAATGATCGTTACGTTAAAACATCAAAAATTATAATGAACATTAGACGTGCAGTGGTTTACAAACACCATAGAGAACTTCTCCACCGCCATCAATTTACAACATATCGAGAATCTTATTATAACAACCGTAGATGGATCCTAAGTAGGGTGATTCAGTGGAGTACAGGTACTGAAATTATACAACTTCTGATCAACAGCTCTAGGCGGAATGGTTGCCCCACCTAGACTGCAATGTCATACTGAATGTGTCGGAGCAAGACAGGGATGACAATGTCCGGTGAGCTAAGCTGGGGAAGATGGCCCTCAGAGGGCATTACCTCAACGATTGAGTCGCCACCAAGGTGCTTGTGCAGGTACTCAGACACCACAACTGGCACAGCAAGATCTTTGGTGCTCTGAACAATGTGGCATGGTACGGTGACAAGTGGTAGCAGGCTTCGCACATCACTCTGGAAGATTGTCCGGGCAACACTTAGGGCTATGTCTGGACGTATGTTGAAGAGTGTGCGGCTGAACTCCTGCACTGCCACTGATTCCATGTCCCCTCCTACGCACAGTGGTGCAAAACCTGAACACCAGGCCTTGTAGTTTGACCCCATGGCTTCAAAGAGCTCATCAAGCTCCTCCTTCTCAAATCCCCCATAGTAGTCGACATCATTGAGGTATCTGTTTGATCAAGAGAAAACTGGATCAATGAAAGAGAATAGCAAAATTCAACTAGAGAATGAACGGGACCAGAAAAGGAAAAAAAAGAAGAGAACATAAAGATGAAAACCATCACTTAATGGAGGAACTGTAAACTCATTTTATTACATCAATATCCACCGATACAACGCTTACCCAGACAAGATACAATCTCATTTTCCCAAGTGGAAATTAAAATTAGCATTACCAAGAGTAGACCTATTTGAATAATGAAGACAGCCTGCCCACCTAATTTATATTTTCAAGATTCTAAAAGAAATTTCACTAAAAGTTTTGGTACCAACCAGTGCAAACTATAATTTCTTTGGTAATTGAAAATGAAACATGACTAAGTTGAACTGCAGAACAGTATCACAATCACTGATGCAAATGACACAATATCACTGATATCTTAGTTCCACAGACAACATGTATACAAATAAGAGTGAGATTAATTGATATTTACAAAGAAAGGACTCGATACAAAATGATCACTAGAGTTATAACATGTGATGCCAGTATTTAGTGATCTAATTTAGACCCGAGAATGTCTAAAATAGAGCTCTGTTAATGTTAAAATGTCTGCTACAACATTTGAACCTAAGCACATTCAGAGCGCGGTTTGCCACACACAACTGCATGCCCATTCTGTGATCAAGATGGTGAAACAATTCAGCATATCTTAGTTTCTTGTGTCTTCCCTTGGAAAATTTGGTTGCAAATCTTCTTGAAGCTAGGAATGATCTCAGCTATGCCTCAATCTTTGGCGACCCGCCTGGCAAGCTGGTGGTGCAAAGTTATTACGAGAACCCCTAAAGAGTGGTGGAAGGGGCTGAACTCCTTAATAATCCTAGTGGCTTGGGAGATTTGGAAGTACCGTAATGACTGTGTTTTTAATGGCGTTAACCCTATCATCATGTTGGTTTTACAGGCTATAGCAAATGAGAGTAACTTGTGGTGTTTAGCTGGAGCGCATGCTTTGCAGGACCTCCTGGTGAGGTTCATGACCCTGGGTGTTTAGTTGAGGTTTTGGTGGTGCGTCTTTGTGTGATGTGTTTTGGGGGAGAGTCCTTTTGGCCTCTCTCGTGTATTTATTATTCTTCTTAATGAAATGAACTACAGTCCTGCATTTTCAAGGAAAAAAGAACCTAGGCACATATCTTGTATTCATTTAATGAAAATCTTGCATAGGGAATTGGTGATATTGGGCGAGCAGATTCAAGATTGCATTATGAATGTACAGTAAAATGCTATGTAGGCTCCAAAACCTAAATTGAGAACAAGACTTGTATATCCTATACTCATCTGAAATCTAATGGAATGTAATGGGCGAAGGGTGATGGCTTCAAATTTTGGCCAGATTAGAGTGTCATGACCCATGGAGGTCACTAAGTTTTTCTTTAACTCAAATTACTTGCTTCTATGTGATTGTCACTAAAACCATCAAAGTCTTTTCAGCACGACATACAACTTGAAATACGAACATGATTCATTGAGAACACAGAAGTAACCAGCTAAAAGCTAGGCTACCCAGTGACTTTCCTCAACTATTTTTTTTAATATTTTGTATCAGACTGGTATGAAATGAGGAACAAATTGACAATTATGCTATATAATTTCATATATAAGTTATTTATGTGAGAATTCTCCTATATCGAAGCAACTAAGAGCATTCTTTTGCAACTGGGATCACATGCACGGGCCAGAATATTGGAAATAAGTTTCAAAATTAGCCATTTTCTTCCAGAACTGCTTATAATTGTGAGAATTTTTTATGTTTACATTTCTGGTAATTTGTGGCCAAAATTGCTGCTAGAGTGGTAGGCATAAACTAATTTACTTCAGTCATAACCGTAGACAAGCTTGGGCATACCTAAGCACTCTTCATTCGTTTCATTAAAATACAGTGATTCCAGATGCTAAAACTGTTCAGCACACTAAATTCTTCTTTACAACATTTCCCTGCGTTAGTCACACATGCCTTGCTGATATGGGCAAATGATGATGGCATCATACATGACCCCTCAAATCAGCTGTTCAATATGATTCAGCTGCTGTTAGGGTGATAAAAACAAAGTCCCTCGCTCCCTTAGAGCACTCTTCTCCACTACACCCCCGCCCCCACCCCCATTATACTGCTGCCTGTAACATGTACACTAGGAAAAACCATATATCCAACAACTACAACAGGACTTGTCCTAGCCTGTGGTGGCGAATTTTGAAGCTCCGACTAAGATGCAAAGTAGATATATTGGTAGTGACTAATAACTGAGTTGCACTTTGTGCAACTCACTTATGGCTTCCAGCAAGGCATGACTTTTGGAATAATGTTGGTTTCCAGCAAGGAAAAATCCAGAAATGGAAAGATAGGGTCATTTTCCCCTTTTGATTTAAAAGGTAAGTAGGACCAATTGCGACATGACACTTGCACCAAAATAAGCCAAGAAATTTGTAAACTGTAAGCATAGAAAAATCTCACCAAAGATATACATTGAATGCCACTACCCTGTTTCAGTGCCTTATCGCATAGCTCTTGCCTTCGTTTATTTGGCAGCTTTGTGGTTTGGGGGGTTACAATGATATAATGTAGTTGGTACTATCCAGATGCCCTCTATTATTGTGGTCATACTTGAATTGAATGATTAAAATCCACATAAACACCTAAGGGAATTGAATTTAGTAGTACTAATAAGTACGTTATATCAGAATCCACTAGGATTCTATCTCACACAAGTATTTTTGTAGATATGTTACTATAGTTGGTGCTCAAAATCTCAAATAGGTTAGACTTGATGGGAACAGAAGAATATTTTCCCCTCAAATCCTGGAATCATCAATGAATCCAACTTCTGGTAGGTTTCTGGTGTTTTTCTTTTCGATTTAACTTTGTACTAAGTTCTTTTTGATGGAACACCTTGGAGAGTTGAAGACTATTAGTCCTTGTCTTGTTTTTGTAACAAATGGCTGCAAACATGCTGGCATGTACATCACCTACTGCCTACAATTGATTCCTGCAATCAGCTGGTTTTAAAACCCAATCAAGAATTTATTTCCAAAAATGGAAGTAGCATTTCAGTCCAAAAGCATTCAGTTATGTAGAGTAGCTAACCACATACAGCAGTACACCTTGCAGGTAGTCTGTCTTCTCAATACAGCTATCTAATTTGAGATTTGGGGGTTCTACAGCCAACGCCTCTCCCCTCCCTAATTAAACCAAACTACCAAATAGAGATACCTAGATCACCATGACCACGAAAGTTCGTAATTTGTCAGTACAAATCAGGCAATCCTTCGAAGCAAGATCCCCCATTCTCTGGTTGCAGTGAATTAAACGAGGCATAAGCCCCATGCTGAGGGGCATATAAAGAATCCTAGTCCAAGTGTCCAACCAATTCCCCCTGCGACTCTTCATTTTCCCCATGACAAGCCCCGCAAATCGACAGCTTATGCCTCTATGAAGATAAAAGCCGCAGACAAAAATTTCCTCGTGACGTACCTCGGTACTAGTACCCATTCGGGGAGCTTTTAGCCCAATTCATCAAAATTAAATTAAAGAGAACACGCGCGTCAAATCAAGAACTCCACACTTCCGGGTGGTCAATTTATTCCCCAATCCATCTAAGAGACTAAAGAGTATGAGACGCATAAATATGAAATATTTGGTTACGAATTTGCTTGCTGAACGCTTAGTAGAATAGTAGAAGGGAGGAATGAAGCAAAGTAGTACCTGGGCGAGGCGGAGAGGAGGACGAGCTTGGAGAAGAGGTCGGGGCGGGAGATGGAGGCGATGGCGCCGATGACGGCGGAGACGGAGTGGCCGACGTAGATGCAGGAGGTGACGCCGAGCTCCTGGAGGATGGCGAGGAGGTCGAGCGCGTAGCCCTCGAGGGTGGCGTAGCGGGAGAAGTCGAAGTAGTCCGGGTTGGTCGGCCCCGCTCCCATGGTGTCGAAGAGCACGACGCGGTAGTCGGCGACGAGGTGCGGCACCAGGTGCTTCCACACCGACTGGTCCGTCCCAAACCCGTGCGCCAGCACGATAACCCCGCGCTTCTCCTCCCCCACCACCCGAAGGTTGTGCGCCTCCTCCACGATCCCCATAGCCGCCTCCTCCTCGCTTCCTCACGCTCGTCGTCGTCGTCGTCGTCGTCGTCGTGGCGTCGCGAGGGACAGAGACAGCAGAGGCGGCAGGAGATCGGGCGGCTGGCTGACTTGGCTAGTGGGAAGCGGATGGGTGGTGGGGATTTTAAGGGCGGGGCGTTGGTGTGGACCGGAATCTGCCAACTGCAACGCTCTCGCCACGCGGGAATCCACCCTCCGCTGTCTCTGAACGGTGGGGCCTACCTAACGCCGGGATTAGTAGGGGTGTGGCTTTTGAGTAACAATGGTTCGCTACCCCCGGTTTTTATTAATTCTCTCTGTTATTAATAAGGGTGCGAATCCGTAATATCTAGCGCTTGTGCCCTCCAGGAGTATTGAAATTGCACATCCAACTGTAAGCTTATATTTAATTTATTTGTTTATTATCGAATGTGGGATAATACTCCCACAGTAATTATTGTATTATGATAAATTAAAGTTGTATGGTTATACCTATGATTCTACCTACTTTGATTGTATAACACAAGTAGTTTTTTTTTTCAAAAATAATAAGCTGTCAGTTTCTAGGACGTGAAAATCAATCATTTTAACCTTTGGATTGGTCCATTAAGATCTTCATTGTATATATTTGAAAGGAATTACAATTTAGACTCAAAGATTTAGTTGTTACATAAAATATAAATAATTTATAAGGTTTGTGACTTCAGTAGACCAACTCTACTCTTTTTGATAATAGGATTAAGTTTCTAATTATTCTCAACCTGAACTAGACCTAAATTTGATATGAATCTGAACTTTAACCTGAACCCTAGCTTCTTCCACTTCAAAATCTTAGGAAGCAACTTAAAAAAAAAGGATGAGTACAAATATACTTAGCAAGTTATTATATTAATAAATGATGCATGAGGTAAGGATTGCAAAAAAACTGATTTTATAGAGATATTAGATCTTGTTTTGAAATACAATTGAATTTTATAAAATCTATGTAAACAATTAAGTTTTTAGCCAAGAGATAATACTGAGTCTCGATACTCACTTTATTTCAAATATTCCCTTTTTATATTTTGCATCAAGATTATCATTTTGCTTAGCCATGCCTAGCTCATATATATTTAGACTCAATTAAACCTAGATTAAATATTATGTTTGATATGGATGATTTAGTGGCTTGTATTGTTTTTAATCAACATATGTTTTATGCCAGGAATATGTAAAGAACGAACCAATTACAACCACAATTGTAGAATGGGTGTAGACCAATGCATATTGGGTTGATTTTCATGAAAAACAGAGATTGCTTGCTATGGCAATTGCCATTTACTCTGTATGGTTAAATATATGGGTAAATGTGCTCATATTTAATTTAGTTTGTATGGGTAAATATTGTTATGATTTATGATTTGTCAGGACTATTTATGATGAATTCGTACTTTAGACGTTCAAAGGAGATGTATTGAATAAGACAAGTCTAATGTGGAGTGTGGGCCCCCTTATGTCATTCAACTTACTGAGTTATATACTCATTCATTCTTGCTGTATATAATTTTTTTATAGACTTAGGTCAAGAGGAAGATTTATATAGCTTTGATGACTTGAATAATCAAGAAGATCTTTAGTTTTAGAACCACCTTAGTTAAACATAGACTCTGTTGTATACTATGTATGTATAGTTAGTTTGTACTAATTTTGTATGTTGTACTTCCTTTGTATGACTTTTACATATGCAATGAAGGTTTCAGCTTTCGTACATGTGTCAATATACTGAGTGATTGATATTGTATATATGTTTGGTTTCTGGGTCCTAAATCTGAGGACCGATATAAATATTTCTATGGTTGTGTTCTGGTCTCAACCTACAAGGAAGTTTAAAGTTGTAAAATGAACTTTTTAAATAAATAAAAATATATATATATTTATTGTGGTTATCGTTTCGGGAATAATATCAGGCATGCGCAAGCATCTTTTGGTTCTCAACCTGTACTACTTTCTCTGATAACACTTTTGGCATAATCAACAAGTTTCTATGAGATTTGGAACGAAATGAGTGGTCTACACTTGATATGTACAGTGTTAATATTCCCATGCCGCATATATTCGTGATTGAACGGACAAAATGCAGCATCAAACAGAAATATGCTCTATCAATGTTTGCCATCAAAAGGAACCCCCAAATTAAACATTGCAAGTTCTCTTGTTTATGGAGCGGATTACGTTTGGTACGGGCGTATAGGAAATCTCATGATCTCATCCACTGTGATGTACTCTTATAAATAATTTACATACTTATTGAGCAATAATAATAATATTTATTTTAAGAAGCAAATCAATATATCATAAACGTCGGAAAGGAGGTGGAGACATGATCACAAACTGTTTTTATGGGGGCGGCACAGTGTGAATATGGGTGGTTCTAGGAACGGTTAGTCGCTGACCCCAGTCAGTTAAGGACCAAGTCTAAGATACTATGCAGCAAACAAAATAAGTATGAATGTATCTTTAAGAATAGGTATAGATTCAGTGGACTAGGTAAATCGAGTAGGGCGGCACCCTAGACATGGTTGGTTATGCACACAGAATGAATGAATGTGTTGTAATTGCAGTGTGGTGGTGATGAATGTTGGAAAGCTAGCTATGGTAAAACGTAAAATGTACGCAAGTACATAAATTATAACCACATGAATCCTAAAAGTTCGTAGGACTATGTTTACGCAAGAATTTGTTTAGCTTGCAAACGAGATCGATCAATGGAGAAAAGATTGATTGACTCATATGGAGAACTCGATTGACACTGTAGAAGAGCCGATCAGATGAGTTAAGGATGGATTCGATCTGTGTGAAGACGGAGGATTATCTAGATGTGATCAAATCTGAGGAGGAGTCATGAGAACTATGACAAGGTGTTTATTTATATAGAATATATTATGTAAACTTGACAAGTTCAGTTAGGTTTATAACTTCTTAGAGATTAGATTCCTTTTATGTTTTTAGACAATAACGTTCGACAGTTGTTGTAAGCTCGTCGGACTCTTGTAATCATAGGGTATAAATATAGACCTTTTGGAAGCTTATAAGATATCAACAGATAAAAAAAATATAACTTCTGCGCATCACCATCCTAGCTCATCTAGGTTTTTTCTTGATTAGTTCAATCTCGGGTGAAGGGGTTTTTTCTTGATTAGTTCATGATTCATTTTGCTCTGTCTAAGGCTATATCGGTTAGGTCCGACCTCTTAGTCTGATCAGGCATACAACATCTCATCCGCGTGAGGCTCGTCGATACATCAGTCTCCCTTCTTTGCCCCTAGTATCATGCTGTGTCGGTTAGGTTCGACCTATGAGATCGGTGGTGGTTGATCGAGTCATTGCTCTAGCTGGTGTTTGCGCGGTGTTTCATCGAAGTAAGTAGCCGATAAGTTATCCTTAATGCTAGCCTCGTATATGGTTCGCATATTGCTCAATGATTAATCTGCTGGCAATCTATCTGGTCACGTCGGATTCGGTCTAACACTGTCTCGAATAGGTCCGATCTCTCAGGCTCGTGTCCGACAGGGTTGGTGTTAGGATCCGGAGGGTTTTGTTCACAATTAGCTTAGATAGCCGATGAGTTTAGGTATAATCTTGCATCGAACGTTCGACTGGTAGTTAGCCGTTGACCTCGCTCTTTTCTCCATGATCACTACGTTCGATCTAGCCTCCATCGCCTCTATGTCGTTAATCCTGGTTTGATACTATCTTGGTTCGGTCTGATCTATCAAGGCTGGTCCTGATGGAGCCTTTACGGTGGTTGCTGGTCCTTGTGACTTCGTGGGGGATCAGGTCTCGCTTCGTGCTTTAGCCGTTTTCATCCTACAAAGCGTCATCAGCTCTTTAGTCGATAAGCCCTCTATTTTACTACACATGTCTATCACCTACACCTTTATTGGCTTTTTAGCTGATGCTCGAGCGTTACCTTTCCTATCAGCACATAGCTAATAGGAAGAGCTAGATCGGCCCACTGGCCGATTGGCTCACAAATCTCATCCTCTGCCTCCTTGTCAATTGCAGGGTCAAATTAACTGGCACACCCTTGAACAGTAGATCTCCTAGGTCTTTACGTGATCAAGGCATCGTCTTCCTCGATAGGACCTCTATCCAGCCCGATTGGACTTCCCGTGAGATTCAGCGACCAGCACGCTCTTTGGCTTGCCCGGTAGGACAAGACAAGTTCAACTCAATGGTGCAAAAAGAGCAAAAATTAGAAAACATAATTCTAGTGACAATGGATAACTTGAATGAAGATAAAAGGCAATAGATAGAGCAGAACATTGCTAATTTTTAGAATCTTTGTCTGGAGTCATTCAGTATGACCAGGCAAGGGCCGATTCAGAAGTCCCAAATGCCAAAGCCCATTTTGGTGGGAGAATCGAGGCATTCGCCGCTGGTGAGTCCTTAGAAGCCATTGTAGAAGATGGTCAATGAAGCTATTCACCATGCACTCATCAACCAATCAGGAGATGGTGAATACTTTATGCAGTCTGATCAAGAAGATAGTGGATAGATCGATTGCTCAAGAGCCTGATCAAGGTCTAAGGTCTAGTACATTTGCCAATGAAGACAGAGCAACTGCAGATTACTTATGGAACCAGGAGGGATACATTAGCAAATATGTTTCCACCGGTACAAGATCGGATGTGGGGGCAATGCGATGATTTGATACTAGGATATCATTGGACAGCTTACTATAGAGGATATCACCAAGAGTACCCAGGTGGCAATCTTGATACAAGCAATCATTTAGGAGATCATCCTAAACAGTATCAAGTACCAACTCTGCCTATACAATACCAAAGGGAGAACCTAAGAGAGGAGGATTGGTGTGCTAGAGTTGTAGAGGTGATTAGAGAGCAGTTCGGCATTAAGCCTAAGGAACAATCTTTAATGTATCGGCATCATTACCATGAGTGGTTCGATAGAGTTTTATTGCCACACCAATACAGGATACCAAACTTCTCAAATTTTAGGGGCAATATAGCATATCTACAATAAAACAGATCAACCAATTCCTAGCCCAATGTGGGTGGCATCAGCTGAGAAGGCCCTAAGAGTTTGTTTCTTTCCACTGTGCCACTTTGGATCGGCCTTTACATGGTTCTCTTCATTACCTCCCAATTCAATTAGGGGATGGGCCAATCTAAAGAAGCAATTCCACAAATATTTCTTTGTTGGGATTCATGAGATAAGACTGATAGATTTAACATCGGTTAGATATATACCTAATGAGTCAGTTCCGAAATACATCCATTGTTCTTGGATATCTAAAGCCAATGTTACAATTTTGTTTTGAGCGATAGACATTTAGTTGATTTGGTCTTCCAAGGATTGTTGGATCCTATCATGGAAAGATTTTCATCTCCAAAGTTTGAGAGCCTATCACATCTTTTGTAGAAGGTATCGGCTCATGAAAGCTGATTCGTTAAAGCCAAGAAGGAGAGATTCCATCAGAAGGCTACTCAGCTATAGGTTTATGCATCAAACTTAGATAATAAGGAATCCGATGTAGAAGTTGGTTTGGCAGAGTGGACCAGGAATAGAAAGTCTATATCATATCCCTGGTGAAGAGTATCGGCAAGAAGAAAAGATATGACTTTAATATCAATAAAACCGATAAGATCTTTGATCTCCTACTTCAAGAGAAGCATATTTAGCTTCCACAAAACCATGTACTACCGTCAGTTGAAGAACTCAAAGAGAAGAAATATTGCAAGTGGCACAATTCAGTATCTCATCATACTAATGAGTGCAGAGTTTTTTGGTAACAGTTGCAATCGGCTGTTTAGCAAAGGAGAATTAAATTTGAAGATAAAAAACTGATGAAGATCAATGGGAATCCTTTTCTTATGAACATGGTGTTTAGGGGTATTCAAGAGATCGGGCCAACGAGGGGAGACATTGGAAAAAAAATCAAAAGTCACCTCATCGAACCTACTCAAGAAATATTCTAGAAGACAGGATGAAGAACGGTAGGCCATGGTGCAAAAGGAGAAGTATAATCTACATTGAGGTTCTGTGTTCTTTCAATATTGCTCGGATCAAGACATGAGGCAGCCATCGATTGAAGATTGTTATGAGTGCAACAAGCTAAGATCGTAGTGCGTTGAGCAGAATAGGTTTTCGTATGATCAACCACCTATCAAGAGGGCATTGGTACATAGCCGATTAGGGCCGACCAATGAAAACCTTAGTCAAAAAGATAGCTAACGATAGGTAGTTGCATGAAGAACAATTCAATTCCAATTTTGAGTGGGCTCTATCCAAAATATTCATGAAGAATTAGAAAAGGAGGGCACAAAGATTGTGGCATAGGGAGCAGCACAAGAAGCAATGACGGGACCATGAGGAAGCCTATTGGAGTCAGAAAACTAAATGCATCTGGCGCATCAAGCATAAAGATGATGAGATTGACACATCGACTCCAACCAACATGGTGTTTTTCTTGTCATTGGAGTATAAAGCGCTTGCATCTGATGAGGAAGATCAAGAAGAGATATTTGCTCAATTGATGTTGCAACCTAATCATGCTATATTTTACAAGCTTGAAGAATCCAAGCATCAGCACCTTAAGCCATTGCTCATCAAAGGGTATGTGGATGGGAATCCAATGACAAAGATGTTAGTCGATGAAGGTGCAGCTGTTAATCTGTTTCCATAGGCTACGTATCGCAAGCTAGGAAAAAATAGTTGAAGATCTGATCAAAACAATATGGTGTTAAAAGACTTCGACGGAATCCATCAGAGATGAAGGGTGTGCTAAATATGGAGTTAACAGTTGAAAGCAAGACATTGCCCACCACATTCTTTGTCATCGATGGAAGGGATCATATAGTCTACTTCTCAGCAGGGACTATATTCATGCCAACTGTTATATTCCTTCCACTATGTATTAGAGCCTCGTACAATGGAAATGAGATCAAGTTAAGGTGATTTCTAGCCGATCAGTCGACCAATGTTACGGTAATCAATCTGCCAATCTAGGAAGCTGATGGGATTGATTACCTATCTGGAAAAGTATGCGATGGAGATTTCTTTGATGTAACCAGCAAGGGAATAAACCTGATCCAGCAAGTATGCTCAGAACTATTGCTCTAATGGGCACCATGGACGATTTTAAAGGAAAATTAGGGAAAGTATTTATGTTAGCCAATGAGTTGGAAGAAGTTGATATAGTTAGGCTAAGGTCGACGTATATTTGTAAAAATTTATGTACTAAATTCTGGGAAGAATTAATAAATTTGTTGAAGGAATGTTGGGAATTTTTTGCTTGGGATTACCATGAGATGCTAGGTTTAAGCCGATCGATTATTGAACATTGGCTTCCTATCAAACCAGAATATTGGTCATTCAAGCAGCCACAAAGAATGTTCAAAGTAGAGTTATATGATGCAATCAAGACGGAGATTACAAGACTGTACAATGCAAACTTTACTAGATCATGCTGATATGCTGAGTGGATATCCAACATCGTCCTAGTGGATAATAAGAACAAAAAGCTGAGGATATACATCAACTTTTGGGATTTGAACAAGTCTACCCCTAAAGATGAGTATCCGATGCTGATGGTAGATCTGTTCATTGATGTAGCATCGGATCATAACATAATTATCTTCATGGATGGGAATGTAGGTTACAATCAAATCTTTATGGTAGTGGAAGATATCCACAAGACTGTGCTCAGATGTCCTAGAGTTATTGGTTTGTACTAGTGGATAGTCATGACTTTCGGTTTAAAAAGTACCGATGCAACTTATTAGAGAGCCATAAATTATATATTTCATGATCTCATCAGCTTACTGGTGGAGATATATATTGATAACATGATGGTCAAATCCAAGATGTTGAAGACCAAATAGTTGATTTGTGAAAAGTTCTAGAGAGGGCGAAGAAATATGGACTTAAGATGAATCATAATAAAAGTGTTTTTGGCATATCGGTTGAGCAATTCTTGGGCTTTATGGTTCATGAGAGAGGAATTGAAGTTAGTCAACAAAACATCAAGGCTATCCAAAGCACTGAGCCACCAACCAACAAGACACAACTGCAGTCTTTGATCGGCAAGCTTAACTTTGTGAGGAGGTTTATTTCAAATCTATCGGGAAGGATTGACTTATTCACTCTAGTGCGGAAGTTACAGGCTGATCAAGAGTTCAAGTTGGGTGTCAAACTATAGAAAGTGTTTGATCAATTAAGGATTATTTAAATTCTCCACCAGTATTGATTTCACCGTAGAAAGGGGTACCTGTTCGCACCGAGGTCCCTTGCGTGCCCCAGGGCAAACACGTCGGATCGCCTGGGAGGTCTGCTTATCTCCAGTATAGGCCGATCGGCTTTTCTGCGTGGCTTGAGGTACGCGCGCTAGGGGCCGTGGGGTTCGATCGGCTCCGGTGCGTCGGTACGGTTGTGGGTGTGCCAGTCAATTTGACCATGCAATTGACAAGGAAGTAAGATGAGCAGGTCCGTCGGATAGTGGGTTGATATAAGCGCTCGCTATCGGCTGGCTGCCGATAGAATCGGGAAGCTCTTTGATCGGCTGGGGAGCCGATGTGGATAGGTGTCGACAGGGAATCGGCCGTAGAGCCAATGGAAGAAATAGGGTGTACTCAGAAGATAGCAAGGCGCACAGGATCCCTCCGAATAGCTGAACAGTGATTCATCAGCTAGAAAAACCAATGAAGGCACATGCGGACTAGGCAAGGAATAGTATAAGAAGGCACGGGCTGCAAAGCCGATGCCGCTCCAGATATACAGCATGAGACCCGTCGCCTGCCGTGACAGCGCCATTAACACCGAACCTCGAAGATTGGACCTAACCGAGACAGTACGAGGCCGAGGCCAACGGCGATGATACGGAGGACGCCGGATCGGCTATGCTGAAGCAAAGATAGGAACAAACCCATCGGCTAGCTAAGTCGATGAGGAGACGCCTCTCTGAAGGCGGGTGCGTATCGGCTGGGAGACCGATACGCTCGGTGTTACGCGTCAAGGACACCTTTAAAGGCTGATGCGTATCGGCCGAGGGGCTGATGCGCTGGGCGTGAAGCTCAGAGCATGGATGACTCATCGGCTAGCACTCCGATGATACGCTGTGTAGAAGACTATAGGCCTAAAGCTCGATCTACCGTCAGCAGCCCCGTAGGTCGAACCTAACCGATGCAGCACGAAATTGACGACGGCAAAGAGAGCTTAACAGGCTGATAGGTCCTGCACGGATGTGATGCGATACGTCTGATCGGCCTAAGATGTCGAACCTAACCGATGTAGCCTTAGACAGAGCAGAACATATCGAGATGGTGGCGAGACTTACCCCTTCGCCGGAGATCGGACTTAACAGATGCAGCCCCGTGTCGAGAGCTAGAACCCGCTGGTAAAACCTAGATAAACTAGGGTGGCGATGCGCCGAGATTGTATATTGATTGGGAGATGTCTTACAT
Source organism: Oryza coarctata (assembly GCA_030770085.1). Lineage (NCBI taxonomy): Eukaryota > Viridiplantae > Streptophyta > Magnoliopsida > Poales > Poaceae > Oryza > Oryza coarctata. The sequence continues at coordinate 17,846,446 of CM061466.1, forward strand.
GTTTCCAGGGGGTCTATATTTATACTCTGGATTTACAGACAGAGTCCGATGCATTTACGACCATCGGACGTTATTTCCTAATAAGAACAAAGGAAAATATCTCTAAAGAAGTTAACTAACTAACTAAACCTTCCTAATAAGGTTACAATTTACAAAGATAGAACATCATGCCGTGGAGTCCATGACTCTTCCGCAAACTCGGTTTTGTTTGAGTAATCTTCTAATTTGGAACCGAGTCTTCCTTCACTACAATCCGATCGGCTTCTCCATTGTAGCAATTGGACCTTCTTTTACTCAAACCGATCCTTTTCCTACCTTTCCTCAGGCTTCTTGGACCTAACCCCGATCGGATAATTCCCTGTCTTTAAGCCGATCCAATCTTCTACTAATTAGATCGGCCTCTCTACAGTTCCCATCGGCTTTGTCTCCCGAGCTGACCAGTATCTCCATCGGCCAATGATTGAATCAAACTCTCCATCGGACACCTCTCAGCCGATCGTCTTTAGCACCATCGGATCGTCCAGATTTTGGCGTTAACACATGCCCCCTAATTTTGGAGTTTGCCAACAGACTACGAAATTTCGATCCATTAGAAGTCTCCGCAAACCAGGATGACCCGTTAAAACCCGCATTAATCGGCCTAGGTCGCTCCGCCTCAGCCTTCTTCCACACACTTCTTCCCATCAAAAAACCCCAAACCTCGATGAGCTCCAAAGGTGTCCGCAAATCTCCAAAGGCAAACTTCCGCAAACCTCAACGGGCTCCAAAAACTGAAGGCGAATTCTCACAGATTTCTTCATCGGCTGCTACTCCTTCTTCATTTGTGCAATGGCTTCTACACACATAATCCCTGAGGTAACTATTATCTGCTCTTTCATCCTATGTTTTGCACGAATCTTCCCTATCCCGATTTCTCCTCAGTAGTCGGGTTCTTGTTTCTGTATTATCTCAAGGGTCAGATTGCTATTCCAGTTTCTGACCGCCCCGGTCACTTCTTTCTTGGCCCTATGGGTAGCGAGGATCCGACTGATTTCATCAACTCTGAAACAAAAAGGATCCCGTTCAAACACTCATCTATGGCCTTTACCGATTGGGCTAAATGCTTTAGATCCTGGCCTAGCAAACTCCCAGAATAGAGGAACTGGTACCTTAGGGTTTCTGCCTCCAAAAACTCTTTCTGGGAGGATTTGGAAATAGACCATTGCATCAACCTTTCCTTAGCCGATATGGAAAAGAATGAACCTCTGCTTGCATCGGCTTCTTACTTTTGGTCGGACATCTTAAATGCCTTTATTTTTGGGCATGGGCCGATGACCCCCACTTTGATGGACGTTACTATGTTGACCTGCCTCAACACCACCCACTACATAAATCCGTTTAGCCTCAGTTTCAAACCCACCCATCGGCTGAACACCAAGAATGTCGGAGGTTGGACTAAGTATATTTCCCTGCATAAAAAATCCTCTGGCCAAGTCGATGGGCGTGAACACATAGCATTCTTGAATCTCTGGTTGAAACGGTTTGTCTTTGGTGGTTCGACTCTTGGTCCAACAACCAATATGCAATATTTGGCAAAGCTCCTAGCCAATCACCACCAGATTCCCCTGGGGCAATATCTTCTCGGAGCTACTTATCAATTGCTCCATTAAGTGGCGACCAAGCTATCGGCAGGTCAACCAGTCGGACATATTGGCGGACCCTGGTGGTTTATACAACTCTGGTTGAACGTCTACACCTTCAGAGTCATCGCTAGGCCCCCTTTCCCTTCCATGATATACCCGACTAACTACCCAAAGGAAAATGATGCCAGCCAACGCCGATGCATATCTCTGGTTGATGCTTCATCGGCTCTTCCTAGAAGCAAAATGACCCCCCTTGGACTCAGCCAGTGGTTCAAGTGTTTTTATTACGGCTTCACTAAAGAGGTCATCATCTGGTTTGCGTACGAGGATGACTCGTCCTTTGAAATGCCTTCCAGGTTTGCGTACGACGCCGATCCTTTTCCTACCTTTCCTCGGGCTTCTCGGACCTAACCCGATCGGATAATTCCCTGTCTTCAAGCCGATCCAATCTTCTACTAATTAGATCGGCTTCTCTACAGTTCCCATCGGCTTTGTCTCCCGAGCTGACCAATATCTCTATTGGCCGATGACTGAATCAAACTCTCCATCAGACATCTCTCAGCTGATCGGCTTTAGCACCATCAGATTGTCCAGATTTTGGCGTTAATAGTACCGTTCAAGTTATATTTGTTTGCCGATAAGAAGTATATCGGGTCAGTACTAATACAAGAATTTGAAGGAAAAAAAAGAGTGGTATTCTATCTAAGTCGATGACTTCTAGATGCTAAGACAACATATCCCATGGTGGAAAAGTTATGCCTGCATTTATATTTTTCTTGTACCAAGTTGACGCATTATCTCCTATTGGCTAAGTGCATAGTAGTTTGTTAAGTTGATGTGGTTAAGTATGTGCTATTGGCTCCAGTCTTAAGATGGTGAATTGGTAAATGATTATTTGCTCTGATGGAATTCGATTTGAGGTATGAATCGGCTAAGGAGGTCAAAGGACAAGCGGTGGCCAATTTCATCATACAACATAGAGGGATCTAAGAAGATTTTGTGGAGCCAATTCCGTGGACTCTATTCTTTGATGGATCGGTTTGTATTCATGGATCTGGTATTAGCTTGGTCATTATATTACCTCAAGAAGCAAGCTTTGAGTTCGTGTTTACAATCAAGCCTTATATGTCCAATAACCAAGTAGAATATGAAGCGGTGCTCAAAGGTATTCAACTATTGAGGGAAATCAAAACCGGTACGGTGGAAATCATTGTAGATTCTTTGTTGCTAGTCAAGCAGCTATCTATGGAGTATGAGTGCAAGGATGATGTCTTAAGGTTGTATTATGAAGAATGTCATCATTTATTGAATGATTTCAAGGTGGCGTTGTTGGATCATATTCCTAGAGGGCAGAATTTAGAAGCCAATGATCTAGTTTAAATTGCTTCGGGATATTGGCTATATAGGAAAGTGGAAGATGAAATAGCCGATATTGAAAATCATGTTGAAGTTGATGATCGGAGACAAGAGATTATTCAACATTTGCAAAATCTATCACAATTGGCATCTAGAAAACTTCGGTACAATTCTACCAAATATGTATTACTTGATGAAGACTTGCATTATTGGACTATTGGTGGGGTTTTGTTAAGATTCTTGGGTACAAATAAAGCTATAATAGTTATGAGCGAAGTACACGAATGCGTTTGCGAAGCCCATCAATCGTCTCATAAGATGAGATGGATGATGAGAAGAGCTGGATATTTTTGGCCGACTATGTTGGAGGATTGCTTTAGGTACTTAAAAGGATGCCAAGATTGCCAAAAGTTTAGGAATGTGTAGTGAGCTCCAGTATCGGCTATGAACCCGATAATCAAGCCATAGCGATTTAGAGGTTGGGGAATCGACATGATCAGCTAGATTTATCCTCATCAAGTAAAGGCCATATATTCATATTGGCGGCAACAGATTATTTTACAAAGTGGGTACAGGTTATTCCTTTGTAGAAAGTTACCTTTAAGGACGTGATTGAGTTCATCAAGGAGCATATTATATATTGGTTTGGTATTTCATAGACAATTACCACCGATCAAGGCTATATCTTCATGTCTAAAGAGTTTCAATAATTTACTGCCAGTATGGGGATTAAATTATTAAATTTGTCACCATATTATGCTCAAGCCAATAGACAAGCCGAAGCTTCCAACAAAAGTTTAATCAAGTTAACCAAGTGCAAGATTGATAAACAACCGTAGAGGTGGCATGTTATATTAGCTGATTCATTATGGGCCTATCGGATGACATGCCATGGATCTACTTGAGTACCACCATATTAGCTGGTATATAGGCATAAAGCAGTTATGTCATGGAAAATTAACATCGACTCTAGGAGGGTGTCTCTACAGGATCAATTAACAACCAATTATTATAACATAATGATAGACAAACTTGATGATTTGGCTTAGAATTGGCTAAGGGCGCTTGAAAGGATCAAGGAAAACAAAATTAAGGTCACCAGGCATTATAACAAAATGATGATGATTAAATCTTTTTTTAAGGAGATCTCGTTTGAAAATTAATTTTTCTAAATTGATCTGGAGATAATAAGTTTGAAAAATAATCACGTAACTGGGAAGGGCCCTATCGGATCAATTGTTGTGTGCATGATAATGCTTATATTCTGGAAATTCTTGAAGGGGAGAGGTTTGCCAAAGCGCTCAATGGAAAGTATCTAAAGAAGTATTATCCTAGCATTTGGGTTGACGCTTAAATCGGTTAAGTATGGCCAATTTCTATTTCTCTTCAAGACAAAAAGCTGATAATGTTCTATTGGTTAAGGGCGTTGTTTACTTAAATTGGCTAAGTGTGGCCGATTTCTAATAGTTCTTCAAGACAAATGCTAATATGTTTATATTGGCTACAAATAGCCGATATCGTTAAGATATCGCCTTCAGTGAATATATATAAAAAGAAAGATTTTTTCATTGATAGAGTCGATCAATCTTTATTTCAAGCAATCGATGTTTGGGATGACATTATGAGTTTTAAACATCAAAGTTTTATAGATATTTCTTGATTGCCTCGATCATGTGCAGACGAATTTGGTCTATCTCATTGATAACGCAGATGTCTTCCTCATCAGATCTAGGGATAGTTTCTAAGCTCCTGTGCTGATGGGCTGTCTAGTGTACTCTTTCTGCTACTTTAGTCTCTTGATCTTGGATTGATTGTGGTAATTTGATAAGATAGGATTTGGTAACTTCAATATCGTGATGCACCTTATCGAGTTCCGTCATCAAATCAGCTTTCCATTTCTTCAACTAGCCTAGCTTGGTGTTGGTATTCCACAAGTCAGTTGTCATTTCATCAAGCTTCTTCTTCTCAATCTGGGTGGATAGCTTATCATTTTGGGTTAAACTCTTTTGTTCAGCATGATCAGTTATGTGTCGCCTAGTTGTGAATAGCTGAGTCCTATGGAACTCAAAGTAAGTAGCAGGTGTGAGTACATCAATAAGTTATTCAGGCAGAAGGTGTTCAATCTCAGCAAGTCTTTCCCAGATCGGTTCGCAATCTTCTACCAGTGAGATGATCGGGATATCCAATCAATGCATGATGTCTAATAATTGATCATGGACAACAGCTGGTAGAAATGGTGTGATCACTACACTGGTAGTTGTGTCCTCGTTCGTCTCTAAGTATTTACCGATGTCAAAGGAGAACAGATCGACCAATGACTACAAATTGACATCGGTGAACATAAAAATTATGAGCCAAAATAGAAGTGAAGATGTGCAGTGTACATACCTAAGACACAGCGAGACTGGTAGGAGTAGTGATATCGTTATCGGCTTGATGTGTTGCAGATGTATGGCCGATGAATGAAGTGGGAGCAGCACAGACTACTTGAGTGTTTCTTGGCTGGGGATTGGCTTCTACTGAGGGCGTTAGAACTTGCAACCATCAGCTTAGTGCTTGTAGCGGTCTCTAGAGGCTGAGTTTCTGTAACCAATGGTTCAAGCTGTAGAACGAAGATATCAGGAGAAGTATCAATATGATAGAAAAGAAATGAGATCGGCACATACCAATGAGGGTGAAGGAGCCAATGTTTGAGTTGGAGAAGGTTCTTGGGGAATCAGTGCCATGATGATGGCATCAGTGCTGGTTTTTAATTTTTTGGAAACTATCCGAGTGGCTAGCTTCTTGACATTCATCGTACTCGGAGTAGAGCCAATGGAGATGGGGCACCATGTGTAAGGTGGGACTCGACCGATGGAGGTTGTTATAGGTGATTCTTTGTCACCAACCTACGGGATCATGGAGATTAAGTAATGTATTCAAGATTAAATGCGGTATGGAAAACAGAGTAAGGAGAAGTATTAGCTCTTCATCAAATTTGACGTAGTCAGGATTAAGGCATAAATAGTAACGTTCAGCAAATGAACTAAACAAGTGTGTTCTCCACTCTGACCACCATCGAGCAAAGAGTCTAGTGTTGGATGTATAGGGATCAAAGGTGGTGATGGTCCCTAGGGAAAGAATCTGGCTATCATCCTTAGTCGATCGTACTCCAAGCCACTGTTTACTTCTTCTCGAGCTTGGAGTTTACTGATGAAGAATAAGCCAATTGGGAGCTGGCCGAAGCCCAACTGATGAGCACTGATGGAGGGATGATAGAACTCGTACATCAGATGTTGGAATCGGCCCAATGAAAATCCAATCGGTAGAAGATTGGGAGTTATAGCTAACAAAAATATTGTCTTCGATTCTTTATCGGTCAAGCATTGAGTGAGTGAAATCTAGAAGGCATCTCAAATGATGAAGTGTCCTTGTACACAAACTAGAGGGTGGCCTCCTTGGTAAAGCCATAGCAGAAACATTTGAACCACTGGCGGAGCTCTAGGGGCATCATTTTGCTTGCAAAGAGAGCCAATGCGGTTTCACCTAGAGATGTACATCCGCATCAGCTAGCTTCACTTTCTTTTGAATGATTGGCGAGAGAAGTTAGAGAGGGAAAAGGGGTCCTAGGATGACTTTGGAAGTATAGTAGTAAAACCAAAGTTGTATGAACCACCAGAGACCACCATTGTGACTGACTGGTTGACCGACCAATAACTTGTTTGCCACTTGATGAACCAACTGATAAATGGATTTGAGGAGATACTGCCCTAGGGGAATTTGACGCCGATCAGCCAAGCATTGAATATTGGTAGTTGGGCCAAGGGTTAAACCGTCAAAAATAGACCACTCCAACCATAGGTTTAGGAATGCAACATGCTCCTGGTCATCAACTGGTCTAGAAATCTTATTATGCAGGGATATGTATTTAGTCCATCCTCCGATGTTATTCATATTCAGTAGATGAGTGGGTTTGAAGTGAAGGATTGATGGATTTACATAATGAGTGGTGTTGAGGCAGATCAACATGATGACATCCATCAAGGTGGGAGTCATCGGCCCATGTCCAAACATAAAGACGTTGAGGGTATCTAACTAGAAATAAGAGGCCAATACAAGCAAAGGCTCGTTCTTCTCCATATTGGCCAAAGACAAGTTGATCCAGTGGCCGATTTCTATAACTTCCTAGAGTAACTTTTTGGAAGTCAAAACCCAAAGGTACCAATTTCTCCAACTTTTGAGTCTACTCGGCCAAGATCTAAAGCTGCTAGTCTAATCATTGATAGTCATGGGTGAGTTTTGTAAGAGATCCATTCTATTTTAGAATTTATAAAGTCTATTGAATCCTCACTACCCATGGGACCTAGATAAAAGTAACCCAAATGGTTGGCAACTAGAATGGCAATCTGACCTTTGAGCTTCTATAGTAAACAAGAACCCAATGAAAAACAGGTGAAAAGACGAGATGAGATAAATCTGTATAGAATGTAGAATAGAGGAATAGTGAAAAGTTACCTCAGGAATTGCGTATGTTGACACCATCATGCGAGGAAGAAGGAGGGGAAAATCGGTGGTTGATGAAGCAAACTGTGAAGATTCACCTTTAGTCATTGGAGTTAGTCGAGCTTTTGGGGTCTGTAGTGATAAGGAGGTGTGTGGAAGAAGGATGAAGAAGCGAAAAACTTTATAGGGGCAGGATGACTATGCAGGAATCTAGGCTGGTTAGTTGCCATTGGCGAGCTATAATGGGCCATCTTGGTTTGTGGAGAATTCTAACGGTTCAGAATTTTGAAGTCTATTAAAAAAACTCTAAAATTAGGGGGCATGTGTTAACGCCAAAATTTGTTCAGTCTGCAAATGGGATCAGCCAATAGAGGAAAGACCGATCGACTCATAGGGAGAAGTCGATTGACACTGTAGAAGAGCTGATTAGATGGGTTGAGGACGGATTTGGTATATGTGAAGACGAAGGATTATCTAGATGGGATTGAGTCTGAGGAGGGGTGTTTATCTATATAGAACATATTACATAAACTAGGCAAGTTCAATTAGCTTTACAACTTCTTAGAGATTAGTATCCTTTTATATTTTGAGAAAATAATATCCGACGATTGTTATAACCTCATCGGACTACTGTAATCCTAGTATATAAATAGAGACTCCCTTGAAGCTTGTAAGATATCAACAAATAAAAAAAATACAACTTTGGCTCATCACCACACTAGTTCGTCAAGGTTTTTTCCTAGCAGGTTCTGGCTCTCGATATGTGGCTATATCGGTTAAGTTCAATCTCAGGTAAAGGGTAAGTACTGCCATTACCATGGTTCATTTTGCTTTGTCTAAGGTTGCATAGGTTAGGTTCGACCTCTTAGTCTGATCAGGCGTACCGCATCTTGTCCGTGTGAGGCTTGTCGGTACAACGGTTTAACTCCTCTGCCCTTGCTATCGTGTTGTATTGGTTAGGTTTGACCTATGAGATCGGTGGTGGTTGTTCGAGCCGTTGCTTCAATGGGTGTTCGTGCAGCATTTCATCGGAGTGAGTAGCGGACGAGTTATCCTTAATACTAGCCTCGTATATGGTTTGCATATCACTCAACGATTAATCCGCTAGTGATCGATCTAGTCACGTTGGATTCGGCCTAATACTATCTCAGTTTGGTTCGATCTCTCAGGCTCGTGTCCGATTGAGCTGGTGTCAAGATTTGGAAGGTTTCATTCCCCATCGGCTCAGATAGCCGATGAGTTTACGTATAGGTTTGTGATAGACGTTCGGCTGGTAGCTAGCCGATGACCTTGCCCTTTTCTCCCTCGTCACTACATTTGATCTAGCCTACGTTGCCTCTCTGCCGTTAGACTTGCTCTCACACTGTGTCAGCTTGGTCTAATTATTGAGGCAGGACCTAATGGTGCCATTACAGTGGTCGTTGGTCCTCGTGACTTTATGGGGGATCTTGCCCCACTCCGTGCTTTAGCCACTTTAATCATATGGAGCATCGTTGGCTCTTTGCCTAATAAGCCCTCTATTTTACTACACGTGTCTATCGCCTACGCCTTCATTGGGTTTTTTGCCAATGATCAAGCATTACCTTTGCCATTGGCACCCATCTGATAGGGTGAGCTGGATCAGCCCACCGGCCGATTAGCTCACGAATCTCATTCTCCATCTCCTTGTTAATTGCAGGGTCAAATTGATTGGCACAATCGCGAACCTCGAAGATTAAGAACATGTACAGGAGCTAAGCTGATCTCCTAGGCCTTTGCATGATCATGGCATCGTCTTCCTCATTCGCACTTCTCGCGAGATTCGGCGACCAGCAGACTCCCCTCACTGCAAAAGCTCGAGGTAAGCAAGGTGCTTGGAATTCATGAGGATCAGAGTCCTTGGAGAGAGTGCCACAATGCGAGAGGAACACAAAAAACCGAGTCTTGACAAGTATCATGTGTTGGGTGCGTCATGGAGAACGGGTAAAGCATACATCCTCTGTAGTGTGAGTAAATAAATATATTCAAATAGTCATGCTCACGGTTAAAGGAGCCAAGACTTGTACTATTCTTGACTAGCCTCATAATATTTAAACTTGCTTAGATTAGGACTAGAGAAGCATTGTGGACCAACCTGAACCTTAGGAAAGTCATTGACTAGAGGAAATGATGATTAAATGGATTGCAAGGGTAAACCAAACTAAGCGGGCCTTGGAGAGGTCAATGAACCCTCAGTGATGATGTACAACTTGAACCCTAATGTTGTTTTAATCAAAACCAACTAGATTATATGTTTGTGAACTAATTTGAAAAGTCAGCTTTATACAAATAAATCAAGCCATCGTTGATCCCCTTAATGACATAATCATGTTTCTATGAGAAGAATAGCCTAAATTATATTTGATATATGTAGTGTGCCTTTCTATGGTTTGGTACAGGAAGACACATAGGGTTTTCCATGTACCTAAACCGAGGGCCCACACCTATGAAGCAGACTCATGAGCCTGATTGCTGGTGGCTTGAGTAGAGGTAGCCTTCTCTCGAAGTTGAGCAACTTTGGCTTGAGATGACTTGAGCTGCTCTTTTACCATCTTGATAGTGGCTTTACCCACGTTATAGTATGTGATAAACTTGTCCTACTTCATCGTTAATTTTTCAACCTCTTCTTTTTAGCTACATTGTTTCCTCCTTGGAGTTCTTTAGTGCCTCTTAAGGACACGCTGCTCCTAAAGCAATTTCACCACTTGTCCCTTTGTCTCACAATGGCAGTGCTTTAAATCATATAAGCAGAAGTGAGACATCAGTTCAAAACTTTCGACGGCCAGAAGAGCATATAACAAAGAGGGAGGTGACAATAAGCATCAGACCAAAGGGTTAAATGAAGGCATCCATACAATAGAAGATATGAAATGAAGGATGGCTTCCATGGATAATGAGGATTGATATGCAAGGGTCATTCGAATCCATGTCAAGGTTGTTGTAAAAATACCATATTGATGGATGGTGGGGAAACGAGTTGTGTAAGCCCACTGATGAAGGGAGTAAACTCCAAGCGACTTTGGATGTCCTTGAAAATGAAGTTAGGGTGAGGCAGAATATTTCTGAATTGGGCACCTCTCTCTAGCTTGTTTCCTCTCTCACTTAGCTAATGAGAAGGGGAATGACATAGTTTTCGAAACGAGTGAAGAGTGGTCCTACTTGCCATCGCTATCATCATCGCACTGGCTTGACTTGGCATCACCACCAACCTTTGAGTCTTCTTTGCAGTAATTATAGGAAGGGGTGGCTATAGGGAAGTTGAGAACCTATATAGCATCCAGATTGGCAGTGGCCGATGTACTAGGGATGCCAAAGTTGGGCAATGCTTGCAAGGATGACACTCTGTCGCTATAGCCTGATGCTAGAATAATGCCACCAACAATGATAGGACTTTGTGCTTTGCAGCATAAATCACATGGGTGACAATAGCTGCAATTGTACTTTCCATAGCGATGTTAGCTAGTAGGAGCAGTAAAGTGCTAGTTCCAATTCACCCTTTTGGTAGGATGTGCATCCCTGGGTTAGGGGTATATCCTAGAGAGTAATCACCACTAGAGGTAGTATGGGTGGTGGCACTAATCTCCACATGATCATCTCCTCCCTCATTATGAGCCTCTTCACCTTTGAGGTTCTTGTCCTCAGTTTTAGATTCGACATCTAGAGCCAGATGGTATACTTGAAGTGGAATAACAAGCTTTGCCCTTGTAGAAGGGCTACCCTTGGAAGCCATGCACTTTTGATTCTTAGGCGCAACTTTACTTGTAGCCTCCTCAGTCGGCTCCTTGGCATCTAGGTCCTTGGTCAGGTTCTCACAGGCAGGCAGGGCCATTTCTGGTACTTGTTGATCATACAACAATCTTTGGCAATCAAGTGGCCCATAAGTTACATCGCCACCTTTTCGCCTCGGCAAGCAAAAGGAATACGCCATAAACCAACACAAGTTATCTTAGAAGAAATACAAAGAGAAAATGGCGAAGGCTAGTGAAGGAACTTGGCGAGTTAGCAAGTCACCTTCGTGGCCAGTAGGGAGGACAATGCTTGATCAATAGTGATATGCCTAGAGGCAACATGGAGATATTGTAAATATCACTTACTATGTTTATGATATATTAAGTTGTTCCTTGAAATAGACATTATCATTATTAATCAATGAGTATGTGACCTATTCATTTGACTCCTAATTTCAGATGTTGCTATTTCTAAATGATCCCTCATCATATATCATATGAGAAATAAATATGATTGTAAGATTAGCATATATATTGATTAATAATCATATCTTATGGATCATGGTATGGAGATACCAAATTAAAAATATAGATATATATTAGTGAACATCTGTTGGAGTATAAGATACTGCTAAGACTGTAAGTGTCATCAATTAATCTTAAGTAGTGTTTATGTGGAGTCCTTACACTTGATATCATCATGGTTCTCAACATACGTAGTAGCATATTTTGAGACTACCAAACACTACTACGTAATAGGGTACTTATAAAAGTAGTCTTCGAGTTTGCTATGTAATATGTAGTGGGATATGAGTGATCAAAATAGAATTTTTCTCTCCTGTGAAAGAGATATCTCTGAGCCCCTTAATGTAATAGATTATAGAAGTCCATGGCCATGCCAAGGTGATTAAGGAATAAATCATGAGTTTATAATTAACCACATGATCGATAGAGTGATTGAGCTATTAAGAGGATGACACAAGTCTTGTCTTGTGCTCGATCAATATCATAAGGCAAAGGGATTAGTACATGAGAACATTATAGGTTCAGCCGATATTATCTTTACGTATACTTTGTGTTTAATATGACATGCTTAAGACCACTAATAATAGGGTGACTAGAAAGACGTTTTCGGGTCACGACCAAATATATGTGAACATACAGGGTCGCATGCTTAACGGGTTAGAATGCTTATTCCAATATGATTCAGATAAGGACTCAGTTTGAATAAAGATCTAAATAGACTCCTATTGGGTCACGGTTCCTTAGGCCCAAGTGGGGAATGCTATATATAGAGAGGCAGGGAGGTCAAGGACAGATATCTCTATTCACCTCGAGCAAAAACCCTAGCCACCATCTCTCGTGCCAAACCCTAGCCACTTGCAAGTGCTAGTACACCCGCAATCGGTGTTCCTGCCCCGAAAGTATGGATACTGGTGAAGGCACTACTCATTGTGGTGTTGATCAGTATCGGGATCGTGGCGATCGACTACTTCATCTACTACCACAATGTGTGCATGGTTGGATCAGCTTCTCCAACCCTGCTTCCACTGCACTACGCGTCTTATGGTAACGATTCATGATACCTCTTTCACATGATGTCCTAGTGTACGCGGTAAAATTTTTTTGTTTTATGCCATCGTAGCCTACGCCTAGTCCTATAGTGGTATTAGAGCCTACGCCTAGTCCTAGTCCTATAGTTTGCGATCTAGATCATCGTATATGTTGATATGCGGTAGTTGTAGATTATACCTATTATAGTCTAGATTAGTTGGTTCTTGTAATGGATCGATGGTAGCACAGATTAATGAGATCAATTGGAAAATAGGGATTAGATGAGGAATAGATCATAGCACTAGTAATGTCTTCGAGAATATCTCGAACTGGCATAAGGTTGTTATGCTAAATACTAGTAGGTTATGGATCTATATGCTTATATCGATTGTGGATATGATTATTATGGGCCAGTGTAAAAACTAGTATCTTTTTAGGATAAGTTGATTGTGCCGTATAGTTTTTCATTACAATTTTATATATTAGATCAATAAATTTTATAGGGTGTTCAGGGCGTACCCCTTTATATAGCGTTTTGGATTTATATTGTTAGGTATAAATGATATAAATAATATGGACCTATAGCTTATTTTGTGTATTTTATTAGGTATATATCCAGGTGCTTTATATGTGTGGATGCAAAAGGTAGTGGTTGTTTTTACGGAGAGGTTAATTAAGATTAATATTTAGGGTATTACTTTATACATTTTGCTTATCTGTGTGCCATAATATATGTTCTTGCATTAGGACCTTTATATTGCAAAGAAGTGACATATTACATAGACTGATTATACATCACCTCTAGATTTATTAGTTAACTCGGACTAACTTTATATTTGATTAGGGTCCCCTCTGTAAATTATTTTTCTTTATCATATTTTGTGTTTTTAATACTCATCCATGGTTCATGATTTTGGGTCCAAATTTGGTTTACCGTTTTAACATTATTAGGATTATTATTTTTGTCATAATTTATCTAATCTTAATTATGTCAATTTATTAGTTATTTGTGTTTTCTTGCAAAAAGTGTATAAAAAATGTTGGTGGCAGTTTTTATTTCCAGTCCAGATTGTAGAGCTTGATTTAAAAAAAATAGAATTAAGTTTCACTCAATTTTGAGTTGATCTGAATTAGTTATGATTTTTCAAAGCTTAATTCACATTTTCCTGATTGAAATAATAGCTGATCTGTACTGGAATTCCATTTTTATTTTTATGGACTAATTTCTTAAAGGAAAAGGGTTTGAATCACTGATAGGTCGGCCCTGCTGCATTTTAATTACTACATCATTATTTTTCATAGGGAAAAAGCACTGACTCGTTGACAGGTGGGGCCCAAATCAACCATGACTAGGTCTAACGTGACCATCAAGGGCCCACGTGTCATTGCCACATATTGTAAATAAGGTTTTGATTAGATCTCCCTAATTGATATGGCCCTCTTGTCGGTCTACGTATAAATTACTCCATTAAATTAATTACCATTATTAGACTTTAACCCAAAAATACTCCTATGAGGCCCGTGTGTCAGCCTCTCTCTCTTCCTCACTCTCCCCTTTCTTTCTCTCGTTCTCGTTCTCTCTCTTCTTCTCGCTCTGTTTCTTTCTCACGAGACCAAGCGCACTCGCGCCTGCAGGAGCGCGCAACGGCCGTGACGGCGAGGGGTGGTGATCCAGGCGGTGCTGGTGGTCTACCCTGCTCACGCGAAATATGGCAGCGAGGCCTGAGGCGGCACGCACGGGAGCCGGGAGAACCAGGCTTGGCTGCCAAGCTGTCCCGAGGCGGCGGCCGCGCGTGCTGGAGGTGACAGGGAGGCAGCGGCAAATACGGGAGGCCGGTGGCAGCCAAGAGGGACGGCCGGGTTCCTTTGGTCACGACAGGGGCCGTGGTGAGGCCAGCGGGCGCAGGGAGCGGCCGAATGGCAAACTGGCCAGTTAAGGCGGGGAACGGGGTTGACGGCGAGCTTGGTGTTCCGGCCGGCATGGTGGGCTTCAAAGCTTCACCTCGGTGAGTTACGTGTTCCCCCTCCACGAGCTGGGCCGGGGCTAGCCCCTTATGGCCGCTCTCTGTGGGAGGCGTCGAGAAGGCCATGGCGGAAGAAGAGCGGAGCTCGTCCTTCCGGTGAAATTCGTCCGTGCATGGAAGAAATTGGTAGGCTCAATCCTTTCTACGGCTTTACGTCGATGATGTCGATGTCTCCCCTTAATTGACATGGCCGGGATGGGGTTCCTTGGCCGCGGCGACGGTGAGGCCTACTCCGGGACAGCAGCGCGAGCCTGGCGCTGGTGGCGGGGCGCAATCCGCCATGTGGGGTGTAGGGATGGCTGCTGTTAGATACTCCCATGTGCCCACTTTGTTTTCGCTGCATATTTTCCGTTCTTCCAGTTGAGCATGCGCGCAGGCATCGGCTTGTAGTGACCATGCGCTAATGGTCACGAACTGGAACATGCCGCCATGGCCAGGCGACGCCGTGCGTGGGGATGGACGCGCACACTCCGTGCGTCGTGCGCGCTATGAGCGGCATGATCTCTCTGTTTTCTATAAATGACAATCAAAGCATCAGAAAAAGCTGCGCGTTCTTGCAGCACCAAAACTCCCGATCCAAATTCAAGTTGTGTTCTCGCGATTCGGCTCCTGTCGTTGCTCGCCGGAGTTCGCCGTTGGCACTCCTCGCTTCCCGCGACTCACAGGTGGTATCAGAGCTGAGAGTTCGAGGGACCTCGCCATCGCCATGGCGTCACCGACGAGACCGTGCGGCCGTTCAATGACCGAAAAGGGTGACGACGGCACCGGCGTCTCAGGCGTCAAGACCCCGCAGCGCACACCTTCATCGTATAATCTCCGCCCCGCCGATCACGCACGCGGCACACACGCCGTTCACGCACCCGCGACGCACGCCGTGTGCGGGAGGTCGTCGTCGAGCGCATCATCAAGGAGGGCCGTAGATGAAGCTCAAGATGGAGGCACGTGAACTCTGGGAGGCCGTGGAGTATGACGACGTCAACTACACCGACGACCGGAACGCGCTCGACGCCATTTGCAGCGCGGTCCCAAAGGAGATGGTGCCGATCCTCGTCGGCAAGAAGAGCGCCAAGGAGGCTTGGAGGCTATCCGTATTCTCCGCATCGGCGATGACTGGGTACGGAAGGCGACAGCGCAGAACCTCCGTTACGAGTTGATCACGCTCCGGGAAGGCGAGCCCATCGAGGACTTCGCACTGCGCCTCTCCGGCATGGTGCAGCGCCTGGCCACGCTCGGCGATCCAGAGCCCGACGAGAAAGTCGTCGCCAAGTACCTATGCGTCGTTCGCCCACGGTATAAGCAACTCGTGATCTCCATCGAAACTCTGCTTGACATCTTTCAGCTCTCCATTGAAGAAGTGACCGGCCGCCTCAAAGTCGCTGATGACGTCGAGCCTACTCCGATGCACACTACGAGCGGCAAATTGCTTCTAACTGAGGAGCAATAGGTGGAGAAGTACAAGAAGAAGGCCGTGGAGGCCCTGGCCCCGATGGTCGCGGCAAGGACCACGGCAGAGGTCAGGGACGCGACATCGGCAGCAGCAGCAACTCCAGAAGTGGCTCAAGCTTCGCGCGTCTGCCGCTGAATGACCCTTATCCCCACTGTGGCAAAAAGGGCCATTGGGCCTGTGATTGCCACAACAAGAAAAAGGAGGAGCCGGCCCAAGAGGCCCATGTGGCCTAGGAAGAGGAGGCCACACTTATGCTGGCCATTGCCACTGCCCAGCCGAAGGGGATCGAGTCCTCTCTGCTGCCAGCGCCCTCCACCGAATCTCCGCCGCCAGTGCCCTTCATCGAATCTCCATCGCCAGCGCCTCCTATCAAGTCTCCACCACCGTTGTCATCGGCCGCCTAGATCCACCTCACTGAGAAGAAGGTGTTCCCCTCCCTCGACTCCGCCACCAACTAGGATCTGAGCCGATGGATTCTGGACACGGGCGCCTCCAACCACATGATGGGCGCCCGTTCGGCCTTCGCCAGCCTCGACAACAGCATCTTTGGATCCGTGCGGTTCGGAGACGACACCACCACGCGCATCGAAGGCAGTGGCGTCGTGCTTCTCTCCTGCAAGAATGGGGAACACCGATCGCTGTCAAAGGTCTACTATCTGCCCCGACTAACGGCGAACATCATCTCCGTTGGCTAGCTGGATAAGGGCGGTTACGAAGTCCTGGTGAAGTGCGGAGTCATGGCCGTCTGCGACGAGGAGATGTGGCTACTCGCGAAGATTCCCTGTAGCCCAGGGCACCTGTACGTACTTGACGCCACCATAGCATGGCCGGTGTGCATGGTGGCGCGAGGCGCTGAGGATGCGTGGGTTTGGCATGCCTGATTCGGGCATGTCAACTTCACCGCGCTCCTCAAGATGGCTTGAGAAGAGCTCATGCGCGGCCTGCCCCTGCTCAGCCAGGTGGAGCAAGTCTGCGAGGGGTGCCTCGCCGGCAAGTAGCGCCGAACGCCGTTCCCGTAGAAGGTGCTGAGGCGCTCCACCGAGGTCCTCTAGCTCCTCCACGGTGATCTCTGTGGCCCGATCTCACCGCCAACGCCCAGCGGTAGCCGCTACTTCCTTCTCCTGGTCGACGATTACTCGCGATACATGTGGATGGTACTGCTGCCGTCCAAGGGTGAAGCAGCGGCGGCCATCAAGCGTGTTCAGGCAGCCGTGGAGAGGAAGACTAGCAAGTAGTTGCTCGCGCTCCGTACCGATCGGGGTGGCGAGTTCACTGTGGCGGACTTCACCGATTACTGCGCCCAGCTCGGACTGCGTCGCGAGCTCATGGCACCGTATACACCTCAGCAAAACGGTGTCGTGGAGCGTTGCAACCAGTCCGTCATCGGCACGGCGCGGTGCATGCTCAAGGGCAAAGGACTCCCTGCCGTGTTCTGGGGTGAAGTGGTCTCGACGGCCGTGTACCTACTGAACCGGTCTTCGTCAAAGAGCATAGGGGGCAAGACACCCTACGAGCTCTGGACGGGGAGTGCGCTTGGCGTTCATCACCTCCGCACGTTCGGTAGCATTGCCCACATCAAGGTAACCTCACCAAACACCAAAAAACTTGACGATCGCAGCGGGCGCATGATTTTCGTCGGGAATGAGGCTGGGTCCAAGGCATACCGTGTATACGACCCCTCTACTCGCCGTGTGCACATCAGCTGGGATGTCATCATCGCCGAGTCCACTGTGGAGGAGCCCGCCGTGATCACCACCACCAGTGTGAGACTGGCTCGCGCCCCTACTAAACCTGCTGCATCGGGCTCCACCTCGCCATCATTGCCAGACACGCCCACATCTCCATTCGCGCTAGCACACACACCTACAGCAAGCCCTGTAGCAGGCTCATCTAGTGCGCAACTGAATGATGACGTCGAGTTCGCCACGCCACCTAGGTCCGGTTTCAGCGAGCAGCTGGATTTCGACCATGACGACGAGGCGCCCCTGCGCTTTAGGCGCGTCGACAACATCCTTGGCCAATCCACTCCACCCGGTTTCATTGATCGGGACCTGGAGGAGCACCTTCTGCTGGCCAGCGACGCCGAGCCTGTGACGTTCGCCGAAGCATTGCATCACGAGCATTGACGCCACGCTATGCTGGATGAAATGACCTCCATTGAAGCCAACGACACCTGGAAGCTCGTCGAGGCTCCCCCGTGTGAAGCCGATCGGGTTGAAATGGGTCTACAAGACCAAGAAGGACGCCACGGGAGTGATCACCAAGTACAAGGCACGACTCGTCGCAAAGGGATACGTTGAATAGCAAGGCATCGACTTTGATGAGGTCTTCGCGCCGGTGGCCAGACTTGAATCCGTGAGGTTGCTGCTCACCCATGCCGCCTCACAAGGTTACGCAGTGCACCACATGGACGTTAAGTCTGCGTTCCTCAATGGCGTACTCCAAGAACAAGTGTATGTTGAGCTGCCACCTGGTTTTGTACTCTACGGCCATGAGAACAAGGTCTTGCACTTGGTGAAGGCACTGTACGGCCTATGTCAAGCTCCCTGTGCCTGGTATACCAAGCTCGATTCCTCTTTGATCAAGTTGGGCTTCTAGCGGAGCACGTCCGAGCACGTCGTGTACCTGCACGGTACGGACGCATGCCGGCTTGTCGTCGGAGTCTACGTGGACGACCTAATGATCACAGGTGGTCACAACTACGACATCAGCTTGTTCAAGGAGGAGATGAAGGCAAAGTTTGAGATGAGTGATCTCAGCCTCCTTCGCTACTACCTGGGGCTGGAAGTATCCCAGAGCGAGGCCGGGATCACCATCTGCCAAAGTGCGTATGCTGCCAAGATCCTAGAGTCGGCTAGATTGGCTGGGTGCAACCCCAGTCACACCCCCATGGAGCCTTGCTTGAAGCTTAGCAAGCAGAGCTCTGCCCCATCGGTGGATCCAACCAGTTATCGTAGCATTGTCGGCTCCCTCCGATACCTGGTGAACTCTAGGCCTGATCTCGCATACTCGATGGGCTACATCAGTTGCTTCATGGAGACTCCTACCACTGAGCACCTAGTCGCTACCAAGAGAGTGCTCAGGTATGTAGCTAGCACTCTGTAGTTTGGTTGCTGTTACCGGAGGAAGAAAGAAGCTCAGCTCATCGGCTACAGTGACAGTGACTTGGCCGGCGACATCGACACGCGCAAGAGAACAACCGGAGTGATCTTTTTCCTCGGGGACAACATGATCACCTGGCAATCACAGAAGCAGTGCATTGTAGCCCTATCATCCTGCGAGACAGAGTACATAGCTGCAGCCACTGCTGCTTGCTAAGGCGTTTGGCTTGCTCGTCTCCTAGCCGAGCTCAAGGGACAGGAAGCTGGCACCATTACACTGAAGATCGACAATGAATCCGCCATCGCACTGAGCCAGAATCTAGTGTTCCACGACCGAAGTAAGCACATAGATGTGAGGTTTCATTATATACATGAATGTGTCGAGAAGAACAGGGTTCATCTTCAGTCCATTGGGACGGTGGAACAGCTGGTGGACATCTGCACCAAGGCACTAGGGCGCGAGCATTTCTGTCAGCTACATTCCAGACTTGTTCATCATGTAAAGTAGGCACATTAGAAGTAGGAGGAGAATTGTTAGATCCTCCCATGTGCCCATTTCGTTTTCGCTGCATATTTTCCGTTCTTCCAGTCGAGCATGTGCGCAGGCATCGACTTGTGGTGACCGCACGCCTTAGTTAGTCGCCACGAACTGGAACATGCCGCCATGGCCGGGCGACGCCGTGCGTGGGGATGGACGCGCACACTCCGTGCGTCGTGCACGCTATGAGCGGCATGATCTCTCTATTTTCTATAAATGGCAGAAAAAGCTACGCATTCTTGCAGCACCAAAACTCCCGATCCAGATTCAAGTTGTGTTCTCGCGATTCGGCTCCTGTCGTCGCTCGTCAGAATTCACCGTTGGCACTCCTTGCTTCCCGCGGCTCACAGCTACGGGATGGCGATGGAAACTGGTTGGTGAGAGGAGGGGGCATGGGCTCGCATGGAGATAGCGGTGCGCCTCATGTTGTTGCTGCAGTACCGGTTAGCGGGTGGCACGCGAGAGGCGGGGAGGGAGGTGGTCTACCGACAGGAACGGTATGTGGCGGCAGGCGATTGGCCAGGTGGCGGGCCACGACGCTGTAGAACAACAGCACCGCCCTATGCGGTGGTACAGCGCGGACGCCGAAGTCATAGTCATGGGGCCCGCACGGCTGGGTGCATCTGAACGCGGCGCATGGGAGGAACAACGGTGCCTGCTCCCTGTGTGCGCGAAGGAAGTACGCCAGTGTGGCACACGGCAGGGCGAACAGCGCGGTAGGGCATAGCCTCGGTTGGCTTGGAGCAACCGGGGTAGGATACCGTATGGTTCGACTGCGGCGCGACGGAATTAGGCGCGCGAGCGAGGAGTTCGGCTGTGGCGCGAGCGGAACAGCGTCGCACGGGTTTGCTCGACCAGCGATCGCGAGTCGCGCGGTGGATTCGACTGACGCCGCACGGCCAGCATGCGCGGTGGCGAGCGACGAGCAGGCAGCGACGCGTGTGCTTCCTAGTCTGGCTGTGAGGCTAGCGGGGACGCCTGGCCTAGCTGGGCCGCTTCGGTCGGATTGGCGAGTTGGCTCTGGCTTCGGTCTAATTGGCCTGGTCAAGCCAGCCTAGCATACTGGGCCAGGTGAGCTGGCAAGAGATGGCTCGGCCTGCCGATCAGGTTCGGCCGGCCTGGCTGCCTGGTAGGCCGGTCTGACTGGTTAGCCAGTAGCCCAAGGTGGGAAGGGGCAGGAGGTGGTTGGGCTGGCCCAAAAAGGATATTAGGTTTTTGAAAATAGGTTTCTGGACTTTTGAAAGTAGATTTTGGAATTTTGGAAATAGGTTTTCTTGGGAGGGGTGACCATATTCAATTATATAAATAATCTTGTTTGATATATGGGGTTAAGCTTTATTCATTTGATGAAGCTTGTTGTATTAGGAACTTAATTAGTTTCCTTTCTAAAAGAGATTTGAGTTCTTAGTTCAATTATAATATATTAATTCTGTTTGCTTAATTGCAATTGGTTAGTTGGAAAATTAAAAAAGTATTTAATTTCCCAACTCTTTATTGTTGAAGAATATTCTTGGTTAAGGATTTGTATTTTTTGTGACTCATAGTTTGGGTTGATATTTAATTCCTTTTCTCTTGCATGATCTTTATCTTTATTTCAAATTAGATAGCTTCATGGTTTGTTTTAATGTGGATTGGTAGACAAGATACAACATGATGTAAAAAGTTTTAAAAAGTTTAAAATTTTACGTATTCATTTTTTGACATGATATTCAGGATGTTACAATAGGCTAGCCATGTGCTCTGCCTTACACTTGAGCATCTTGGGGCTTCACTTGTAGTCTTCCAGCTAGAGATTCCCTATCCAAGGCCTTCATCGAATAGAGTGTGGTCGCCGATAGGGCCATCGGTGATGGTTGCATCCATAAGGCTATTGGTGTGGTCCTCATCACATTAAAGGCAATTGGGTGCAACCATGCTGTCGATTTCCCCCGTGCTCTTGTGAATGTCATGCTAGACTCAAACAACAACATGCACGAAGAGCTTTAGGCCTCTCACCGTGAATACTGGCTCCTCATCGGGTGGGATGTGGCGTGGGATCGCCTGCATGCCTATCTGACACCTCACCTATCCACCAAGAAGGCCAAGGTCAATGCTGCTTGGGCTTGAGGACCTTCGGAGGTGTGAGGCTTCACCTATTTCCCTTTTATAGTTGTAGATTATTTTTAGGAACATGTTAGGGTAATCCTTTTATAATGGTTCATCTAGAAGGCGCATTGTCCCCTCTAATTTTCTAGTCCTTGCTTCTATTGGCTATTTGCTACAAGTTTTGCCCACTATGGGTGGACTACCTACGTGTGAGTGTTAATTATAAATTATTGGCCTTAGGGTGATATCTGAAGTCCCATCGTATTGACATTGTAGGTCCTTAACAAGTCAACATTAAAGGGTGCAACTAGTATGCTTGCACTGTTGTGAATTGGCTGTGAAAGAACTCCGGTTGGAGCTTAGACAGCTTTGACTAAGACTATATCGGGAAGAGCTTGTCGCCTTCTGGTAAGACTACATCGGGAAGTGCTTGTCGCCTTCTGGCGTAACTTTAGGATATCCGACCACCAAGTGATAATAATTGAACACAAATGTAGTATAGTTAGTGTCGCATCCCCTGTTCCTTTAGGAATGTACTTTGATATTAGCGATACCGAAGACAATTCGGGGAACGAGGATTTGGACTTTAATTTTAGCACTCCTAGTCCTTTTAGGAGTTATATTGTAGTTTTCAATTTGAGTTCATCTAAAGATTCAAACTATAGCTTCTAGGGGGGTAAACTGCCCTTGTACTGATGATATAAATATGTGTGATATTGTTGAAAAAAAGGTTACGATGCCCAATTCTTTCCAGCCAATCTTTTATGTATGCTTTCTTTAGTTTTTCGTCACTCATCTATATTTAGGGCCTTCACCGTGACTTTAGTACATTTAGTCATCTCCCTTACCGAAATCCTTAGCACCGAGTGAAAGCCAATGTTTGGTTGACTTATGTTTTTCTTCATTTCTAGTCATGCCTATTTAGAACTGGCCGAAGTTATGCTTTAGCAGCTCATTGTTCCCTACCTTTGACACGTGGCACCAAGTTAAAACTTGGTCCTTGTCTAGTGGGCTTGCTTTCACCTAATTTTTTATGTGTGATTCGACGATTTTCATAATCTTGACACTTGATCAAGTGTTGCTTTGAATTGTGTGCTTTGCCCTTTGATAGGTCACTGATTAGGCGTTGCCTTACATGTCATTTGCTAATCATTCACATGACTGAGAGAGATGTTAATACTAGTTTTGGCCTTCGATATGGATAATAACCTTACTCCAGTATTTTTCTTCTCTTCAATGCCAAAGGCTTACACTGTACATATACACATGATGAAGGGGTGCCACCCATTTATACATAGAAGCATTTGAGGGATGCTGCATTCAATGTATGGTTTAACTTTTTGCCATCAATGGTTGCAAGTTGAAAAGACCCACCCATGATTTGTGCATTACGTGGTATAGGCCTTTCTACAGACATGAGATTTACCTTCTTTTTCAGCACTAAGTTGCCTTAGACTATCTCCTTTAAGCACACCTTCTTGTTGCAAGATGTTGAAGTCAACTTTGCATATTTTGCCATTGTTTCCAAAGCTTTGACTCTCATGCCTTCCAAAAGATAAAGCAAAGTCTTTTGGCCATCTTTATCACTAGTGAACACCACTCTTGGCATGTTTTCTTCTCGCTCGCTTGGTGTCATTGCTTCATCGCCATATAGTAACATGAATAGGCTGAATTTGGTGTGTGTTATTGGTGTGGTATGAAATACCCACAACATCAAGAGCAGCTCCTCTAGCCATCTACTCTTTAGCAAATCATCAAGCCACTTCTTGCATGCTTCTTGGATCTTCCCATTTGCTCACTTTGCGGCTCAGTTTGACTTGGGTGTATGACAGATGTAAAATTAATTTGCATGTTTAGCCAATCACACATCTCTTTGAACTTCACCAAATATAATTGTTTGCAATTTTTAGTGATGAACTCCTTCAGCACACCCAAGTGACATATAATGTTCTTTAATACAAATCGTTCCACGTTGGGTGAAGTGATTGTGGCCAGATGTTCTGCTTCAATTCGCCTTGACAAATCTTTGATTGCTACAATCATGAATTTGTAGCTGATCATCGTTGTTGGAAATGGGCTGATTATATCAAGCCCCCAACACTCGAACAACTAAACCAGTGGGATCGGTTGAAGGTTCCTAGCTATTTAACTAGTAAAAAACTCTTCACAATGCTAGAAGCACATATGTTCATTCTTTCTTTGCTTCTCATGTTTACATGCTCCTTTCTAGTGGCAGGAAACAAAGAAGAGACATAATGGATGTAATCATGGTTCAAATCCAACCATTTCTTATGTATGGTTCAAACGAGAATTCAATTACCAGTATTTCAATGTGATGTCTCGGGAAGCACTTTGATAGCATTTCATTAGCCTAAAATAAGAGAATGGTGCTATTCAGGACTACAATATGAAATGCAACAAGAGAGTAGTGCTATTCAGAACTACAATATGAAATGCAACAACTTGGGGAGGTATGCTCTTGACATTGTGGCAGATGATTTCCACTTCAGCTGGCAATATTTGCAAGGGCTTCATCCTAGATTGACACAAATAATCGACCAACCTGGTATAGTGAGACCATTGGATCTAATGGTAGATGTGCAATGAGGGTTGGCAAAGCTTTGTTCTCAATGTAAAGCCATGAGTTGATGGCTCATCAATCAAGGCCAAGTTAATTAATGAATTCCCCACCATCCGCAAATCTAGCTAAGCCAAATTCTGGTGTTGTGAATTATGAGAAGGTTTGGTGTCGTACTGTAGCAAGAACTAAGACTTGCAGTGCTTTTGGCACCCTAGGCATTTCTTAATATGCTATTCGTAGCTATACAACTGGATGGGCCAATATAGCACCTGGCGAAATATTTTGGTTGCCACCACCCATGGAGCTTAATGTGTTTCGCACAATCCTCATGCACCTCGTTCACCATTTGTTCACCTTCAGTACGTGTAATGCATTGAAGGAGTGGCTGCAACACTCTGGCCCTATATAGTTCTCCATTAATAAGTTTGTACTTCTTTGTCTTCTCGCTTCGACTTCGTTGGTTGGCAATGTCCCATTGGACAAGAACTTGATGAATGGGACTCACCAATTGTCACCGTCTTGATCAATGTTCATGACATCTTCGTCCTCGTTTTCATGTAGCACACTTGGCATGTGGCTAACTTCAAAGAAGAAGCCTAGCTACCAAGCCTTCCCATTGCCACGGCCTTCACAAGGATGTCAGGTTCCTCATTTTCTCCTCTCAAGAGATGCTACATAGTAATGCCGATGAAATCCTTGTCCATTACTTAAACAACTTCTAGGTAGCTCTTTGTTCCTTCACCTCTTGCTTTTGAAAGTCTTGTCAGCATGGCTTGTGACTAGCTTAGAGTCTATTTTTACAAGCAACCTTGGGGACCCTAGGGCCATCACCTTTCACAAGCCAAGCAGGATGGCCTCATATTCTATCATGTTGTTCATCATTGGAAATTGGAGGCGCACGTCATATTGCACCACCGTGCTGGCTAGCTACTTGAGGATCGCAGCTACTTTAGCACCTAGATGAGGCAATGGCCCATCGAAGAACATTGTCCAGTGATCTTCGCCCATCGATGCTTTAACCTCAATTGGTGTAGTTCATACGGCAACGAAATTAGCAAAGACCTACGACTTCACCACCATTCTTGCCATGAAGTGGAGGTCAATCAATGATAGCTTGGTCACCCATTTTCCTAGTTGCCTAGTAATCTTTCTGCTTTAGAGTGCTTCGCCAATTAGATATTGTGATGGGACAGTTATGAGCTTAAAAGTAGTGCTTTAGCTTTCGAGGGGCCATGAATAGCACCTAAGCCAACTTTTCCATCTTAGAGTATTGTCTTCACCCCCTTTAATGCCTTAGATATGAAGTATACCGGCTTTTTTCCCCTTCACTATCTTGTATGTGAATTGCACTAACTGCAACTAGCAAAGCTGCTAAGTAGAGGAGCAATTCGCTCCTCTCCTTCAGACTAACGAGGCATGGCGCTTGCTATAGGTAGGTCTTGAGGTTTCAAATGCTTTTTGGCATTATGTGGTCCACTTGAACTTTTTGGCTCCTCTCAATGTCTTCAAAAATAAGAGCCCCTTCTCAACTGACTGGGCCATGAATCTGCTCAGCGTAGCGATTTGCCCCGTGAGTCGCTGCACTTCATGTGCACTCTTGGGTTGCTGCATCTGCTAAATTTCTTCTTTTTTGAAGGTTTGCCTTGATCCCTCTCTCAGAGACCAAATATCCTAAGAGCTTGTCAACTCATATGCCAAAAATGCACTTGTATGGATTCAACTTAATCCCTATAGCCCGATGGTTGCCAAAAGTTTCTTGGAGGTCCTGAGCATGAGTGGGAGCTAATGATCTCTTGACGACTATTTCATCGACATATGCCTTTACTTTTGGTCGATTTTGCTTTTCAACATGTATAGAAAAAATGTGAAAGTAGCACCGTGTTCCTTAGACCAAACAACATTTGCACATAGCAGAAGGTGCCAAACGCTATATTTTCTTGGTCTTCATGCACCATGAAGACTTGGTGGTATGCCAAATAGGCTTCCAAGAAACATATCAATTCACATCTCGCTATGGAGTCAACAAGCTGGTTGATCCTAGGGAGATAGAAATTGTCCTTCCGATAGGCCTTGTCAAAATCAGTAAAGTCAACGCACATTTGTCACTTGTCATTTGACTTTTTTTACCAATAATAGGTTCGCTAGCCATTATAGGTGCTCAACTTCTTGTATGATGCTAGCGCTCAACAGCTTGTCAACTTCAACCTTCATCGCTTCTTGTCAATCTAGTGACATCTTGCATAACTTTTGCATCCTAGGCTTCACCTCAGGGCTTAGTGCACCAAGTGGTGCTCAATGAGACTTCGATCTATGCCATGTAGCTCTTAGAACTCCTAAAGAAGACATCAAAGTTCTACTTCATGACTCGTAGGATTTCTTGTGATGTTTCTTTGCTTGTATCCTTGCCAATCGACACTATCTATGATGGGTTGTTTTAGTTGAGTTGGACCTTGGTGATCTTGCCTTGTGGTGAAAGCTTGGAATTGACATGTCCAAGTGGCACATCATGATATTCTTGTACATTGTTTACTTCATGCGTTCAAGTGGCACTTCTCCTTTTGCCCTTGTCGATTTGTCAGGTTCTCTTGATCACGATCACCTCCTTTGGCCCTAGCATCATGAGTGCCTAGTTGTGGTGCGTCACCACCTTAAATTTGTTCAATGTGGTTCTGCTAAAGATTGTGTTGTGTTGGTATGGAAAATCCAACATGTTCAAAGTGATCATTTCTTGTGTGTTATCATTCATGCCAAGGAGACCTGGATTTGTACTTAGCCTAGGGCTTACACTGAGCCCAACCCTACAAAGGACTTTCAATGTGCATTAGGGCTAGCATCGGTAACCCCATCTAGTAGTAGGCGTGGGCAAAGATTATATCGATGGAGCTCCCACCATTGACCAACATGCACCTAACTTTGCACATGATGATATTTGCAGTGATGACAAGCGACTCTTGGTAGGGGAAGAAAACCTCATTTGTGTCTTTTGGGCCGAATGATATGGGCATGTTGCAATACAGCGATGCTAGGCCTTTCATGTGCCTTCTTTTACCTCTTCGACGTTAGGCCTTTAGCAAACCCCCCAATAATGACTACTATCACCATCCGCTGGCTATTTGTAGTGACTTCAATTTGCATAGGCTTTTCGGGTTTTAGTTGAGTCTTGACATCTTTTCCCCCTCACTAGCCTAATGGTGGTGTTGGTTGCTAGCAAGGCTACTACATATTCCTACTCTATTAAGTTGTGTGCAAAGCCTTGCCATGAAACATGTAGTAGTTATCCTTTTTTGTATTTCTTTCTCTCAATAAAGGACTATTCACCCCCGGTTGCTTTGTGTGAAAGCTTTGTGTAGTGCTTGGACTTCTTTGATCATCATTATTTGCTTGCCCCTATCGTTTTAGAACATTTTCCATGACTACGATGGCGGTGGCTGAGCTTGGGCACTTTGTCCTACTGTTGCTCTTTTTCCCATGCTTTGGCTTTAGCTTGCAAATTGGTCAGACTGTGCATGGATTTCATTTCTCTACTTCATGTCTTTTTCTCCTCACACATAATCTTCAATGATATGGAAGAGGTGGTCAAGCTTTTTTGGCTGCTTCTTAGTGAATGGCCCTGTTCGAAGTCTAGCCAAAGCTGCATTGATGACCGAAGTTTTAGTTATGTCTTACACTTGACATCTTGCTTGTGAGAATCTTTGGACAAACTCCCAAGTTAACTCAATCTGCTTTTCATGAATGCCAAAGAGCTCCTACTGTGTTTCTGGTTCTTCGTATTTTCCTCAGAAGTTGGTGATGAATACATCCTCAATTGCTCCCACGAGTAGATGCTGCTTGGTGGCAGGTTGAAGTACCATGATTTAGTGAAACTATCCAGAGCTGGATGTTTGACCTTTGCATTGATGTTCTTGTCGCCATGTGCAACTTTAATGGCCAATTCGTAAATCAATAGGAATTATCTACGGTCAAAATTCCCTATGTACATAGGAATTGTTAAGTTCTTAAACTACACAGGGATAGGGTGGCTTTGTAGCCCTTAGCATAGAGGTAGCTTTTGCTTGTGCCGATGTTCGACACCTACCCTTGATGCACATGAGGCATTAGGCTTGGGTATGACAGTGTGAATGGTGGTGAAGGAACTTTAATTTGTGCTTGATCTTTAGTAAAGGTGGGCCACCTATGGCTGTAACACCAGCTATGGTTGTGCTACTACAACGACCGAAGCTACTTTCACTATTGGTGTGGTTGGTCAAGCTGCATAGTACTCCAAGTGAAGGCTTTGTGTAGTTGTTGCTATCAACACTACATCTAGCCATGCGGTCAACCCTTGACCTGCTCCTTCGACAATTGATGCTATCGAAGGTGGGGTCTACTTGTGCTAGTAGCTGCGTATTCTTAGGGAGTCCAATGTTTAGATGCTACTGGAAAGTTTGGAGTTGCGCCTATAGTATGGATGCTTGGTCCAGCCTAAACAACAATGTCGAAGCTTGGGTTGCTAGGGCGACATTCGGTCCTAGCAGTTTTGTTGGAATGACCTAGGCCTGCAATACAACAAGCAAAGTGTGCGATGTCCTTGCTTGTGCTTGAGAGTGAATCAAAGCCAATACTGACAGTGGAGGCAGAGGCGAAGGTTGAAGCACTTTGGATCTAGTGGAGAGGGTTGAGGTGTTACTTCTCACTTGTATGGTGGCTTGTTGTTGCTACATCTGGTGAAGCATGTCTTGAAGCCTAGTCATGTCTTGTCTCATCGCCTTGTACTCTGCTTGTGGATTGTACCAGTTTAGGCCACAAAAATGTTCACAACCTGGTTCTCATCTCTAGCCCTTATCGAAGCTAGGACACTTGGGTCTCATGTCAGCTACATCACCAGAAGCTCATCACTCCGAGCTTTGATAGAAGGGTCTCCTCTTTTGACTTCTTTTGCTTCGATGGCTGGAACTTCTTTGACATCAACATCGACTTCGTCAGTTCCCGCATACCTTCACGTGACTGTACTCATCCATGACATTGACTTTGGCTAGACTCCCCATGGACGATGAAAGTTATCGTTGAAAGAAGAACACTTTTGAAAATGTAGACAAGAATGGTAAGTCATATATTAATTTTTGTTTGGATTCTATCCTAACAACTGATACGTCATGGGGTCCCGATCTTCACGATGTAGGATCAATCACTAGATAACTAGCTGTAGAACAATCGGATAACTTGCTGCAAGTAGCGATAACTAGTGTAACCTGACAAATAAAACTCGAAGCCAACCACTGTCTTTAACTGGCAACCTAAATCGAGAATTCGTCCAACCACACTATCAAAGAACCAACCAACACAACCTATAATCAATCAAGAAGAACCTTGAAGGGAGTAGAAGCACCAATTGGGAGAGGATGAAGCCATCACTTCTATAATCCCGCGAAGAAAATCACAAGAGCAAAGGTGTAGAGATCACTCTCTCAATATTTGTTAGCACACAGCTGAACAAGGGGTTCTGTATTTCAATCATCAAAAGTCTTCAATTGGTATGAGGCAATGGGGTATTTATACTAGGAACATCCCTCCTAGATAGGTGAAAATACGAAATGAAAAAGATAAGTTAGACTATGTGAATGGGCCTCCACAAAATGAGCTCTAAGTTGTTCCCGCGTGGCTGTTGGTCTTCTGCGCAGTCTTTAGTGTTTTGTTAATAACTCCACCTTAAAAAGTCCAAATGATGTGCCGTTGGTTGAATTGAAAAGTTAACTTGATAAGCTTTCACACCATGTGTAGCATGTACCACGAAGTATTGTAGAATGGTACAGTTTTGCACAAGAACTTGAACATCAGGCTAACTGTTGGTCTTCTATGCAATCTTGAGTGTTTTGTCAATAACTCCATCTTAGAAAGTCCAAATGATGTGTCGTTGGTTGCATTGGAAGTTTAACTTGATAAGCTTTCACACCATGTGTAGCATGTACCATGAAGTATTGTATAATGGTATAGTTTTGCATGGGAACTTTAACATCGGGCTGACTGTTGACCCTCCAACTAGTATGCACTAAAACTGGTTGGCTGTCACATTGGAAACTCTAGTCGGCTCTAGTAGCATTGAAAACTATACTTAACAAGCTGTCCAACAAGTCCTCATGGACCTTCATAGCTTTTGGAAATCAAAAGTTATGACTAATTCTTTCTAACGGTTCTGTCACGCTGGACGGGTTCGAGCGTGGTCTTTCTCTATAGTCCACTCTTGGTGTGTTCTTATCATCCTCCTTAGTGAACTTGAGCAATAGCAATGTGTATGACTTAAGCAGTATATAATTCTCATTAATATTAAAATGATTTTCAAAAAGTAGCGCGTTCACCTCTTGTTGTAACTTCTTAGCTCGACTACGTGTAATCGGTCTATCAAAGACTTGAGCTTATGTAGCTTAAATTGGTTATAACCTGTTGTTGATGTCATGGTTGGCCTGCTTGTTGGCATGGTCGATGTGGTCATATCAACAACATACCCTTGGAGTCTATTTATAGTTTACAGCCCAACTAAACAACCCTAGTCTTTTGCTTACACAGGATTTAACATGTGTATCTCATTGATAGGATACTTACAGGGGTATTCCTTCCCTTTCTATCACCTATTAAGCCTATTTTGCCTTCATCAGCTGAACCTAAACCATTGCTGGTCCTACCCTCTTTGGCCCTATGGCCCTTCGGTGCCCCACATATGTGGTGTTTCATCAATCGACCTTTGCCCTATGGGTTACTATGCTCCCGAACCATTTGGCCTTAGAGTGTAGCACTTCGACAAGCTTCAACTTGCCTCACACTTCAATGGGTTTTGTCTTGCTTTAGCATACTCTACTAAGCTTCACCATATTTCACCGCTCTTCATCGTTCATGTGGATTTGTTCGCCAAGCTGGCCAAAGAGCCCCATAACCTGCCTCCAACAAGAACCACTAAAAAGTTTGGATAGTCTCTGTCACCCAAACTCAACCATGGATAGTGGGGATGGGGAGGTTTAAATACCCGAGTCCCAAAAGCTAGCCGTTATTTATAGATTTAAACATCAGAAGTTCCAATTAGGCTGAACGAAACTTTTAGATATGCCTTTCGTGGCCAAATAAAGAACCTAGATCGGAACATCTAATCACTAACGATACAAAATAGTTTGTTTTCAACAAATTTAAGCTCTATAGAAAGCTTATTGAGATGGCTATTCAACACGACAAAATAAACTCTAAAACCACTCATGCATTAGATTAAGGCTTGGGTTTATAGCAAGGTACCATTTGAATAGATCATTTTGAGCATCAACATATAAACAAACACATCAACGTTACATTCCTATTAATAATATAATATTTCTATACTCAAATATAAAAAGAAAAAATGTTATATTAATAGAAATGTCTTGGTACCATCTTCTTGCTTTATCTTTAAACTTGCCAATGTCAAACCCATCTCACCATGGAGACCAATCAGCCAAAGAATAATAAAAATAGTGGGCTCCACCTGCCATAATGCCCCTTCCTCCTTCTCCACTCTTCCTTTCTTCTCTCATTCACTCTCCATCCCTCTGATCAAAGTTACTAGCCAACCACCTACAAATCGAAGCCCGCCGCTAGCAACTCACTAGTCCCCGAACTCCACCTCCCACACAAACAACTGGCTTGCTCGCTGGAGAGCTCCATCCTAACAGATCTAGATGTGGAGGTCCCAACGTGAGTCCCCTCATTGATTCCACACTACTTGATGTTAGGCATAGCTGCCATCCCCTCTGACAACTCCTCTCCAACTGCTCGAGCCATCTCCGCCACCTGGACCTCTGCCGTTCCGAGAGATAGGAGGAGAGAGAGTGAGTGAGAGAGGAGGGATCAGGAGGGCGAAGACGATGCAGC
This sequence comes from Oryza coarctata, assembly GCA_030770085.1. Classification (NCBI taxonomy): domain Eukaryota; kingdom Viridiplantae; phylum Streptophyta; class Magnoliopsida; order Poales; family Poaceae; genus Oryza; species Oryza coarctata. Next base: position 17,878,848 of record CM061466.1, read on the forward strand.
TTGGTTGATCTAGTGGCAAAGGATGGAGGGTGGCATCAAGCTGACAGTGGTGCTGGTGGTGCCGGTGGCATCTCTAGTTTGTCAGTCGGAGCTCTTTCCGACAACGCTCCTGACTTCGATGAACTCACTTAGGAACTTAGAGAACACTCAAATTCAATGAGAACACTTGGATTTAGACTTGATTTTGTGGTTGAACAACTTGTTTGCATATATTATTAACCATTTAAAAACAAAAACAAACGCTAAAACAAGAAAGGGGAAAAGAAAAGGAAAGCTGAGCTAATCTCGCACCTCCACCATGCGTGCCTCCAGATCAGGATATGTCACAACCGTGATACAAGGATGTGTTTGGGGGAAAATAATCCAAACCGAGCTCAACAGAAAAGGAAATTGAGCAAAAACTCAGGATTACATATTCTGCTCACATTTCACCCCCTAAGCCTGAAGTTTCCTTGTCGATTTTGATGATGCCCAACTTTACTCATTTTGCCTGTCCTCGATAGGGTCGCCAAATTTAGCGAGGGAGGCAGCCATGGATTCAAGGTGATGATAGTAGTCAGTGACGCTTAGGGACTCTTGACGGAATGTGCGGAACTACGTCTCGAGGAGAAGGGCATGGGACTCCTTCTAGTTGAGGAATTCGTCCTCGAGGTAGCACCACGCGTTGTGGGCGTGACCTTGTCGCATCATCAGTGACTGCTGCAGGTCGCTAGAGACGGTGCCATACACCCATGTGAGGACGCAGCAGTCCACCTGGAGCCACGTCGGGCGCGAGGGGAACGCTTCATCCTCGAGGATGTGGCAGGTGAGGGCATATTTGCCGAGGACAGTGAGGAATATGCCGTGCCACTTGATGTAGGTTTCTGGGGCCTTATCGAGGACGATGGGGATAAGCACCTTGACGTTGACAACGGCGGTGGCTTGCGCCCAGAGAGCCGCGTGAGCGCTCTCGTACGCATCAAGGGCGTCATTGCAAAAGCGCGCCTCCTCAGCCCGATGCGCTTCGTCAGCGTGAGCAGCATCAGCTGCGAGACAGTGGTCATCGAAAGTAGCGATGCCATTGTCTTCGCCAGCCATGAGGGGATCGACAGCCGATCGGCCGATCGGATCGGAGGGGTCGGCAGTTTTTTGGAAACAGATCGGGAGCCGATCAGATCGGATGGGCAGCCGATCGGAGGGATCGGCAGCAAATCGGAGGAATAGGCAGTCGATCAGATCGGAGGGATCGGATTGGTGGCCGATTAGATTGGAGGGATCGGATCGGCAGTAGAGCCGATCGGATCAGAAGGCGATCGGATCGGCAATAGGCAGGATCCGATCGGACCGATCGGTGGGCGCTCAGGAACATCAATAGAGCGGATCGGATCGGAGGACGATCGAATCGGCAGTACATAGGATCCGATTGGACCGATCGTTAGGAGATCGGGTCGACAGTCAGATCGGATCGACAGTAGATCCGATCAGATTAGATCGGCGGGCAATCTGATCGGCAGTAGACAGGTCGACAGTAGATCCGATCAGATCGGGGAATCGATCGGACCGATCGGCGGGTGATCGGACCGATCGGCGGGCGATCGGGTCGACAGTCAGATTGGATCGGCAGCACAAACGATGAGACCGACAACACTCCCGGTGACGTGCAGTCAGTACCAGTGATGGCGATCGGATCGGCGATGGGCGCTGGTGCAGAAGCGATGGCATGATCGGATTCGACGGCCACACCCGGTGATGAGGGTAGCTATAGGGTGGGCGATCAGATCTATAGCGCGGGCGATGAGACCGGCGACACTCCTGGTGACGTGCAGCCGGCTCCAGTGGTGGCGATCGGATCGACGACGGGCGCTGTTCGGGAATGGCGGCGTTGAGGGTGTCGGACCTCGGCAATCTCTCGTAGAATAGTAGTGGCGGAGGAGGAGGAGGAGGTTCGCGACGGCAACAACGACGGCAGTATTTTTGGTTGCGGAAAGATAGTGGATTGAAACCGCTCTGATTCCATCAAAACTGTAGGAATGATTGATTCTATTCCCTGTCAATGCATCAGTATATATAGACGGCTCACAAGACAACCAACCATATCACGGTTAAACTACTATAATTACACTTTCTATAATTACAATAACATTATGGAATGTGAATCATTCTAAACACTAATTATAATTCATAACAAATATACTCTTTATAGTTAGAATTCGCATAACAAAACTGAACTAATTGGAACAATAAACTTAGACTTTAGTCTATAGCACTTTATTTATTGTAAATACTCTACACATACTAATTATATTATATAGTTGCAGTCTTATTTGAAATTAAATTTATTTTCAATGAAAATACGCAAGCAGATGAAAAAGAAAAGAAATTAACTCCCAGCAATCATTGATGTTTACGTAGCTAGCTAACCATGTAGTTTACGTGGATCATTTATCTGTTTATATTCAAAAAGTCCATAAAAGGTCTTCTAATATTCAAATTAGAGGAGAAAATATAAGAAATGGTATGAATCCTGAGAGAAAAAATATAATAATATCTAACTTGTAATCCACCCTTAATTCAATAGTCGTTGCATCATATGCATGCATGAGGCAATTTTGATCACAAGGACTACAATGTTTTGCTATATATAATTTTGGTGTCATATGCATCTTGCTCGCGTGCGTGCTATTGATAGTCATATGGACCATTATGGAAGGTTTTAGGAATTTTTAACAAATTTGAGAACAACTAATCACTCATATAGAAAAAAAATAGCATGATATGTATAATTTAACATTGATTCGTTAGACCCACCTTTTAAGCAAATTGTAATATTATATTTCAAAAATAACAAGAATGCCCGTGCAGCTATGGAAGGTTTAGGGAATTGTTAACAAAAATGAGAAGAGCTAATCATTCATATAGAAAAGAATAACATTACGTCTTTAATTTAACATTGATTTGTAATTGAAATCTTATATTTCAAAATTAACAATGATGCCCGTGTAGCTACGCGAGCCATCTTCTAGTTACTATAAAGCCCAATATCTATTAAGCGATATCACTAAAAAATAATAATAGTTGAATCCATATGGTACTTAATCATAACCATCCACATGTCTTGTATAATTGTCGCTCAAAATATTATCATTTAGACATGTTCAGTATACGATTTCTAAAATATTTTCATCAAGCTTTTTTAGAAAGTCTTTCTAAAATTTCTTCTAAAATGTCCCGCTCCAATGTGTGAGGTATTCACTGAATCTAGAAAAAAAAACACAACCATCCAGATCTCACAGACACAGCAGCACGAAAGTACGTATAGATGGATGGGGCTTCCTTGTTCCTGCCTCTATATTTCCGTCCCTGTTCTGGCTACGTGGCGTACGCTCATTTGTTGTCGTTCTACTGACGGCCCACTCCCTCCATCTAATAAAAACAGAAATACAAAATCAGTCTCACGGCCAGACAGGAGAATGAAGACGCTTATTGCTTTCATTAATACAATTTGTTACATCCATTTTTCTTCTTGTGTTGCATATTTGTTACATTCGAATGTTTCGCTCTTTTTTTTTTTTGATGTTGCACCAATTGTTGTTTTTAGAGAAGTCCCACTGATTTTAGATGTCGCACGACCTTTTTTTCTCCAAATGTTGCATATTATTTTTAGTGATATTGCACATCTTAGTTGTAAATGTATCATGTATAAATCGTTCAGTGAAACATTCTAGCATCCTAATTAAAATTAGTAATGTTTTAGCTTTTTCTTTTTTGCAAATGTTGTGTCGATCAAGCTTCCAATAAAGCATTCTTTGTCCCATTAACACAACCAACAAGACGGTCACAAAATTTCATTCCGATAAAATACATTTGCTAAGGCTTCGCATACTCAATCTGCATATATACCGTATCCGTTGGCTATTTATCAGTTGAGCAGGTCGTCCCACTTGCAGTACTGCCCGCCGGCGAGCGCCCGGTGGTAGCGGTCCCTGCAGTAGACCGGCCGTCCGTCGGCGGCCTCCGCGGCTGCAGCGGCGAGGTCGTCGTCTTGCCTCACCTCCACGGGCAGACGCAGCAGTTCCTCCCTTCTGCATACATACGTATAGCGTGTATAGCTGAGAAAATGGAACGCATGCAAGAACAGCAACGATAAATGAAAATGAAAATATGAAATGAGGGGTGTCAGCAAGCAGAAGTCACCTGAGGCTGGGCTTGGAGGAGGCAGCGGATGGTGGTGCGTTCATGGAGTGGAGGAAGTCCTCAACGGGGACAGCGAACGCGAAGAGAGACACCGCGCCGACCAGCAGCGCGCCGGTGCCCACCAGCGTCTGCTTCAGCAGGTTAATCACCGGTTTGACCTGAAGAACCAGACAGGCTTCAGCATGACATCGATTAGAGTTGATGTGATTTCTATCGTTGGCAAAACATCCCAGATTCCCGATCACGCGGAAAAACTAGACGATTATTACCTTGTAAGATCCCAAGAGCCTATCACGAGCCAAAACCTGAAAAGGAAAAAAAGAGAAAAGGATGTGCTAATCTGAAACTCTGAACTGAAGCACTGCTTTGCAGTTGCAGGTTTTCATGAAGGAACAGATAAAGAATGCAGAGGGTCCATATTTTCTAAACAAATCCAACGCCTGGTGCAAGAAGCCTAGAAGCGTGCTTAATTTACCTCTGGTGGCTTCACCCACATTTGGCCGTCGTACCATCCGGTTTCTTCGTAGGGCACAACTGCCGACAACAGCCTATCACCAACGTAGCTCCAACCCTGTTACGTTAGCAACACTGATCAGAACACTAATCTGTCTGGAATGAGTTAAATTTCTTTATTCTTGTTTTTGTTTCATTTTTAAGCTGATGCGAGGTAATCTGAGAAATGTACTTGTCTGAGTTAGGCGTCACATTAAAATGTTCCAGGATTCTCTTCTGGCGTTTGCCGAGCTTACCAGATAAATCCTGAGAACGACCAAACAGACGAGGAGCAGAGTTCCAATCCCAGCTGCTAGCACGAATTTGAGTGGGTCCTGCAGGACGAAACTTCCATGTTAATATTAATTGCAAGGACAGATACACGGGTCACAGTATCGCCTTGACTCAAATGACCTCATTTTGATAGGATTACAATCATCTTTCATTTTTTTTTCTGTTACGGCACATACATGTATGCTCTGAAAGACCTGTGTTCTATTCTAGAGAAGTGAAACATATCTGAAGGCGATTACTGCTGAGTTGGCACACCTTCCCAGGACTGAAACTTGCAGCTGCAATGGGCGCGGCGAGCACCGTGAAGGTGATCAGCCACAGGCCGCCGAGGCGCAGGAAGAAGGACCCCGGGCTCAGCTCTGCCCACGAGTAGAGCACGCTATCCTTGAGGGCGGAGTACTCGTTCACCTGCACAACCATCACCGGATTAACGGATCAATCTACTGATTAAATCCACCACTAATCCTTAATCGATTGCTAATTAAGCACACTGCCAGCCTTCAAGACACAGTACTATATATATTGTCCCTTGAACAGAACTGAACTAGTACCGGTCTTTGCTCGAAAGGGACTTGGATCTCCAGCCCGGGGTCCCAGCTCGGCCCGCCGCCGCCGGCGAAGCCGCTGCTGCGGCTGCCCTCCGGCTCCTCCTTGAGCGCCATCGTCACAGTCACGGCGCTTCTCGCCCTCCGCCTCGCCGTGGTCGACGCGCCCGTGCCGGTGGCGAGCCGGGGAGCGGCATGGTCGCGAGGCCGCCCAAGGAGCGACGCCGGATGAACGGCGACGACCTTCAGCCGGAGCATCATGGACACGAGACACGACAAAACCGCGAAAACTCCCGGCCGGTCGGTTTGTGTGTTTTACTACCGGTCACGTACGTGTTATCCTGCACGGTTTACCGGTGGGGGCGGCAGCGAGGCGAGCAGCTTGTCTCAGGCGCCGTGCATCTTTTACGTGGCGCTGGTGGCTCTCACTCGGTTTTGTGGCTGTGGCAAGCGAGGGGCAATGGTCTGGTGGTTCGTAGGAGGCTCTGCCAACGCGTGGCGGGCGAGGGCGTGGCACATCGCTGGCTCGCTCAGATGGCGCGCATGTGGGAAAGCCAGTTTAGTTTGTATCACTTTCAACCCTACTAAATTTTAATATTATTAAATTTTAGTATAACAACAAATTAAACATATCCTCACTATTGCTACTCTAACAAATAAATTTTAGTAATTCTAAAAGTTTTCATTCTCAAACACTTCACCAAAATTTAATAATGCTTGAAATTAAATACATCCAATGCTATCAAATCAAAATGTGCCAAGATGCTACTATAATTCTCCTCCCGCTGGGTTCCAGCTGGGTTCCAATGTCCATGTTCTAATATTCTCCTCTCTTATTTTTTACGAGCACGTTTCTAGTATATTTTTTTAAAAAATCTATAAAAATGTTTTTAAAAAATCATATAACTTCTTTTTAAATTATTTATAGATAATATTTAATTAATCATGTATTAATCCATAGTAAAGCATCATTAATATATAAAGCCGGTTCGGCTAGATTTTTTTAAAAAAAAGTGGCATCAAAGTGAAGGTTATCTCGGCTCCGCCGGCCAGGATGCGTCGGTTATGGCGTGCACGCGTTCCGCTGTGGAGGGTATAGGTTATGGAAGAGTGAAGGTTATTTAATTTTTTTTAATAATTATTTAATGGTAAAAAGGATAAAAATAACGGTTAAAAATCTATTTTAAAAAATGAGATGACAAAATTTTATAGAAAAACTTTTTAAAAATACACTATTTAACAATTTAAGAAGTGTGCGCCTAAAACTGAGGAAAAAATGTTCAGCAAAAACAAACACAAGAAAAAAATTCTTCAGCAGTTGAGGTTGAGACGTTATTGCTTTTCATGTCAGAGTGAAGCTAGCTTTGGTAGATTATATTGGTAGCCAGTGAACATTTTTCAAAACTAAAGCATCCTTATTTGAAGGAGTTTAATTTCAAGAGTTTGATTCCTGGATAATCTTAATTTATGGAATTTCGAAGGATTTCTAACTTCAGACTAAGGAAAATACAAGGAGAAGGTTTAATTCATTCATACCATAAATAAATCATAACAATAAATATATGGACTAATTAATAGAACCATCTCTGTCGAATGTTTCCTAGATAGATATATAGGCAATACTAGACATGAAAAAATCGAATATACATACTCAACATAAATATATACCGCTGCTCTGTTCGGGACAGTGAGGCAGCAGGTACACCAGTTATTACGTGGACGATGTGCAGTACTAAATGTCGATGACGTGCAACGTCTGGGTGTAGAAGAAGACAAAGCATGGTAAATGAATTTAAGTACTTGTAGGTATAGATTTAAAAAGCTTTATTTACCCTCTTACCCTCTCTCGACATAGGATCTCTGAAGACGAGGTTATCATAATCCTAATAGTAGTGCACGTTGAGAAGTAAGACAAAACAGACAACGGTGACATATTATAGAGAGAGGCAAAATCTTACGAATTCCGGTATTCGTCGCATCGAGATAAAGGCAATAAGAAATTAGAAAGCTAATATATTATAATTGAGAAACTTATAGTAATTTATTTAATGGATTATTGTTTTGGTAAAAAAAAAGACCTGATAAAAATGTCATTTGTTTAACCGATTCAAAAATCAATTACTCGATCAAATTTTTAAGTATAGATGAGCAAGCACTTATGTCACGTATATCTTGGAGTTTGGGTTTTTCTCTCTTAGTGTTTTGTATGTTTATGACTAGGTTTTGTAGAAACTTCTGGACAAGTTTCTGTATCAAATAGAGATATTAGCTCACAATTTTTGAACATATATATCGGAGTCTCCAGATTAAGCTCTCTGTCTTATAGAGATGTCTATTCGGAGTCTCCAGAGGTTTAGATCGAATACTTTGAATAACCTCCTCTCTCTCAAAGCTAAGTATTGTCTGGAGTCTTCGAACCATTCGGCCGAAATCTCTGAACTGAACTCCCTATCTAGTCCGAAAGGTCTACCTAGATTCAGAGTCTCCTAACATTTTGTGCGGATGTTACAAAATTTAAATTCTCTGAGTAACGACTAGCTTCGAGAGAGGTGGGTATGTGACCCTACTAACCCCTTCTTTGAAAAATAGGGTGTTCATTCATTCTTACATCACTTCCAAGAGCTTTCTAAGGCTCCACACTCTAGTTTCTTGAATTTTGTGTCTAATCCACCATCTAAGTGTGTTTTTAGGTGATTTGTGAGAAAGTGGACTTAGGGATTTGGGTGATCACTTGTAGATCAATGTCGGTGAAGACTCAAACTTTTTACTCTTGGAGGACCACCTTCTAGATTACTAGGCGTTGCTCGTGATAATTCGATGTGTGAAACGTCCAAGAAGTTTATGAAGGTCTTTCTCACCTCTTCAAGAAAAGAGGTAAATTAGTTTATTTCTTAGTTCTTTTTTAAAGGTTGGTTTGCTAGAGCAAACTCTATAGAAAGCGGGAGCACGGTGTTCTAGTGGAGACCTCGGTGGTTGCCTTGGACTAGATGCTACGCTTTGGTGAGAGTTTAGAGGCCAAACTAGTTTCTAGAGTTGAACATGATGAGGCAAAGGATCGAGTGACATTCAGCTCTTTAGAGCTCCTTAACGGAGACGTAAAATCGGTTGATTCGAATTTTGGTGAAAAATTGCTTATCTCCTTATGTCCTGTTATATGTTTTATTCTTTATTATTTTGTTTCTTTTCATCCTCCCCAACCCTTAAATGTTTTCCTCTTTGAGTGTCCTTTAGACATTTTGAAGGAGATTTAGAATCTCCTGACTCTATATCCATAGACTCTAGACAAGTCTCTCTATCCGTAGACTCTAGACAAGTCTCTCTATCTAACAAAGAGGCTTGTCTAAATACTCTAGACATTTGGACTGGATACTCTAGAGAGAGTTTTAATTTCCGCTACTAGTTTATTTTAGGTTTAAAAGTGTGCATATTCTTCCCTCCTCTATGTAACTCATAGTCCTTTTAATTGGTATTAGAGCATCGCCTTCAGATAAGATTTAACCGCTCAAAAAAATATCGCAATTGGAAGAGAATCCAATTGACAATTGATCTAATTAAGGAGATTGAGAATGACTCCACTAGTAAAAGTTTCTCTAAGAAGTGAGTGTCTATTCCTCTAGACTATAAGCTCAATTCAAATTCTTCCACCCACATCATCTCTATGCCTTTTAGGTATGCCCCTCATTTTGATGGGACACACTATGCTACTTGGAAGCACATGATGAAATTATATCTAATATCTTTGCATCCTAGTGTGTGGAAGATTGTGCTTACAGGTCTTGACATTTTGGTGGAGAACACCGAGCTCACACCCACTCAAGAGGCACTTGTCTATTTTGGTTCATAAGTCCCAAAGAGTTCAACAAGGTGGACCAACTTGAAGAAGCCAAGAAAATTTGAAAAACTCATCAATTGGCACATAAAGGGTCTCCCGGGGTGTGAGAGTCACGGATCGAGTTGTTTGAAGGACAACTCGGCCGATTCATGATGGAGACGACAAGACACCACAAGAGATGTATAATCACATGATGGTCATCGTCAACAAGATCTATGGCCTTGGGAGTGAAGACATGATTGACCATGTTGTCGTGAAGAAGCTCGAAGAGGAGCTTCTCCGAGCTTTCATGCTAAGAAACTCAACCTTGGTGAAGCTCATCCAGGAAATCAAGAACTTCGAGAGGCTCACTCTGAGTGACGTCCTCTCAACAATCATATTCCACGAGCTCTTGGAAAAAGACACCAAGTATGTTAAGGTCCTTGTATGAATGTCGCCATCACCAAGAATAAGGAGATGGCTTTGAAGGCAAAAGCAAGAAGCAAAGTGAGCTCAAGTAATGAGGAGAGCGAAGATAAGGACTTTGCTCTCGTCGTCAAAAAGTTCAAGAAGTACTTGAGAAGCGATGGCTACAGTAAGAAGGGCGGCGACAAGTCTAAGACTCCTTAATCTAAGAAAGTTTGCTATGAATGTAACGAGTATGAGCACTTCATCGTTGATTGCCCCAAGAAGAATAAAGATTAAGGTAACAAGCCCAAGTATCATAAGAAAAAGAGCTCGAGACATGCTCACATTGAAGAGGAGTGAAACTCCCAAAGTGAGTCTAGCTCTAAGGATGAGAAGAAGGTGGCAACAATCACCATCAAGTAATTATTGCCAAAGAAATCACTCTTCAACAACTTAAGCGATGATGACAACTATTACACTCCCACATGTCGTATGGCATCGAGACACAAGGTACTATCTCCTTCTAAACCCTTGAATAGTGATGATGATAGCAGTGATGATGATATTGATAAACTTAATTATAAGGGTATCAACAAAAGTACATTGCCTTAGATGGCAAGGCATGTGAAGGCATTAGAGAGACCACCCACAACAACAAGCATTGTATTGGACTCGGCTTCCACCCACATGAGAACAAGCCATCAACGCAAAAGGACATGGAGTACAACAAGCCAATCAAGATTGTGAAGAGTGGAGAGAGAGCACAAGCTCAAGAGAAAAAACATATGCCTCAACACTTGTTCTATGCTTCTTACAAGCTCAAGAGAGATCACCGTGGTAAAGTGGTAGCTCGCTTTATTCAATCTCGTAGTGAAAAACATGAGAAATGCTTATGGATACCCCAGTCACATGTTGCCAACATTCTACAACGTAAACTTTGACACGTTTGGGTATCTAAATCCCAAGCATAAATAATTTTATAGGCATACTCCTCTGGCAGTTTGAGTTGGATCGTGGATAGTGGATGTACAAATCATATCACCGGAGAGAAGAGTACGTTCACCTCCATTGTAGATGTAGAGAACAACATGATAATATTATATTTGGTGATAACGATAAATGCAAAATGATGGAACTTGATGAAATCACCATCTCAAATGACCTCTCAATCACAAATATGCTTTATGTTAAATCATTGAGTTACAACTTGTTTTTTGTTTCTTAATTATGCAAATTGTTTACAATTATCTCTTTACCAACGAAGGTGTGACCGTTTTTAAGTTTTATAATGAATATGTGGCTTTCGTTGGCAAGTTGAAAGGAGATATCTATCTCGTTGACCTCTCACGGGATAGATAAGTCCCGAAGTTTGCTTGATTGCTAAATCTAGCAAGGGTTGGCTTTAGCATCACCGACTACCCATGTTGGAATATGAAATTTGTCAAAACTTCTAAAAGGGGATCACATCCTTGGTTTATGAAATATAATCTTTGAGATGAATCATGTGTGTAGGGCTTGCAAAGTGGAAAAACAAGTTGGAGCACACCATCCGGCTAAAAACGTCATGACAACATCTCACCGTCTAGGATCTTCTTCACATGGACCTCTTCAGACCCGTAACCTATCTAATTATTAGAGGTAAAAAAGTATAGCTTTGTCATTATTGATAAATATTCATGCTACTCTTGGGTATTCTTTCTCTATGACAAAAGTGAAACACAAGCTATCTTCAAGTAGTTTGCATGTCAAACTCAAAATGAGTTCGATTTAAAGATCAAGAGAGTGAGAAGTAACAATGACAATGAGTTCAAGAATACTTAAGTGGATGAGTTCCTCGATAAAGAAGGAATTAAGCGCAAATTCTTCACTCCGTATAATTCTCCCTAAAATAGGATTATGGAGAGTAAGAACCACACACTCATCAAGATGGCAAGGACTATACTTGATGAATATAAGACCTCTGACATCTTTTTAACAGAGGTTGTCAATACTGCATGCCACGCTATCAATCATCTATACCTCCACAAGCTCTTGAAGAAGACCAGCTATGAGCTTCCAACCGATAAAAAATCAAATGATTCATACTTTCAAGTTTTTGGCACCATGTGCTACATCTTGAGCAAGAGGTCTCATTCATCAAATTTCTTCTCAAAAGTTGATGAAGGTTTCTTGCTCGGCTATGTGTCGAATGCTCATGCCTATCGGGTCTTCAACAATACTTCTAATAATGTTGAGGTCACGAGAGATGTGACGTTTAATGAATCTAATGGCTCCTAAGAGGAGCAAATTGGTGATTGTGTTGTAGGCGAAGAAATTCCAAGTCAAGCAATTGTGAGTAAGCTAATTGGTAATGTGAGACATCGTGATGCGCCAAGTGAACAAGATAGGATACTTGATCAACCCCTATCTAGAAGTACACGAGTTCTGAGACATCCCATGGTGATGTTGTGCAAGAAGATCAAACATATATGGATGGGATCGATATCAAGAGCACTGTGGATCAAAGAGACACCGACTAAGCTTTAGTCCCCTTGGTGCATCATCCACAGGTCCTTAAAAGCATACAAGGAGATCATCTCATTGACAATATTCTTGGTGACATAAGAAATAGGGTAACAACTCATTCTCGTGATGCTAATTTTTGTGGATGTTACTTGTTTGTCTCTTGTTTAGAACCTTTGAATGTTGAGGAGGCACTTACGAACGTGGATTGGATGATGGTTATACAAGAAGAACCCAATAACTTCACCCACAATGATATTTGGGCTTTAGTGGAAAGACTCGACACCAACATCATCGGAATAAAATGGGTGTTTCTGCAACAAGTAAGATGAACATCGGGTTATCACTTGAAATAAAACATGGTTAGTAGTGAAGGGATTCACATAAGTTGAAGGTCTTGACTTTGTGAATCCTTTATACTGGTCACACGCCTTGAGTCTGTTCACATTCTATTAGCTTTTGCTAATAATCATAATTTCAAGATATATTAAATGGATGTCAAGAATGTATTTCTCAATGGTCCAATCGAGGAGCTCATGTACGTGGAGCAACCATCAGGCTTTAAAGACCCAATGCACTCTCAACATGTGCACAAGCTTCACAAGGCACACTATGGGCTCAAGTAAGCCCCTAGAGCTTGGTATGAATGCCTCCGTGATTTTCCTCTAAAAATGACTTCGAGATAGGAAAGGCAGACACTACTCTCTTCACTAAGAAATTCAATAATGATTTATTTATGTGTCAAATATACGTTAATGACATAATATTTGGCTCTACTAATAAAGAATTTATTAATGAGTTTAGTAGAATGATAACCAAAAGATTCGAGATGTCGATGATGGACATGCTCAAATTCTTCCTCAAGAACCAAGGACATCAATATCCGCCACCATTTCTTAAGAGACCATAAAGCCAATGTAGATATTTGCCTAAGCCATGCCTTAACTGACAAACAACTTGTCAATATCTTTATCAAGCCTTCAGATGAGCGATGGTTTGTAGTGTTGACAAATGAGCTAAACATTCTTCATTCTCGAAACATCTCTTAAGGGGGAGCACATGTAGAAGTTAAATGCTTATTTGATCAATAAAAAATTATGAATCCTAAAAGTTTCCAAAAAATTATGAGTTCTTATTTCTAGATATCTCACTTTACTAAGTGTTAGTCTTGACTCAAAATTAAGAGCTCAAACATTCCAAAAATTTCTTAAAAATCAAAAGGTTTAAGAAAATCTTGTGTGCCTATATTGACTTTCAAAATTTCAGTCTTACCCTAGGGAATCATGGTGTGATCATTGTTATGTATTACTGTTTGCTTGCTGATTACATTGGGATTCCCATATATTGCTTATCCAGACCTCTTTTGATCTAGAAGACCGGAGTGTCCAGATCCTTGTAACATAGTCTCTACTTATCCTTCTCTTCTTAAAACTATCTGGAGTATCCGAACCTCCTATCTTCGGTCCAGTATCTCTATCTCAGAATTAAATTCCTCCAGAGTATCCACCTACAATCCCCGAAATCTCCAAAATATGGAATATCCTTCGAAAATCATTGGAGTCTTCGGACCTGAGGATATAAATACCTTGTAACCTCTAGTTTTCACCCTCTTTGTCACTTTTTACCATTCCCTCCTTTCTCCATAGCGGCACCAATACTCTACTCTAGCAATCTCTTCCATCCATTGATGTTTTTCGAAGATTCTTCACTACTCTCACTCTCCAATGAGTAAAGTCTCTAGATCCATCCTCCGTTCCTCGATCTTCACTCAAGGTAATCTCAATCCTAGGGTTTTCTCTATCCTTTTGGTTCATCTATCAATCCTTCAACCTAGTGTTAGAGACCTTGTATTAGGATGGTTCCTTTTCTCTTCTAGATACCTAATCTAGCCCCCCATTGCAAATCCATGGCTAGAACCTTGTTCAACCTGCAGTCCTCTACGCAGGACTGGAGTCTCCGGCCAACATGACTGGACTCTCTGAATTGGCCCCTCTGCCTAGCAAAAGAGCACTGACCGAAGACTTTGGACATTATGTCCGGATACTCTAGCCCTCTTTCCACTCTAGCCATCTGACCTTGCCTTAACTTTAATCCCTATTTTGTCCATTGATCTTAGGTCTCAGTCTATGGATCATAAGAAGAAGCACATTCGCACTCTAAGCAACTCCTCAAGTGACGGTTATGGAGCTACTCAAGGTGGTGCCTCTCAAGAGGCTGCCTCCCATGTGAACCTCCTCGGCCTTCTCGAGAGGACAAAGGCAAAGCAAAGACCACTCTAACTCATGCTGGATCCAAGAAGACAGACAAGAGGGGTGGTGTACCATCTTGACCTCTATCTATCGCTAATGCCAGTGTGGCTCCACACCCCAAAGAATTCATTGGAATACCTAGTGATTATCCATATCTGCATACAATTCACAACTCTGGAAGAACAATTCACGGCATTCGCCTCTTCCTTTAGAAGTCCCCTATCGATCTCCCTTCTAGTGCACTAGGCCATCCGGTGCATGATTACAAAAGGAAGCTACAATAGTGTATGAAAGGTAGGAAGGAGGATCCAAACTCAATCAATTGCCCTAGCATCACTAATCCTTGTTTCCAGACTTGGTTTTAACAGGACTACTATAGTAGTGTCATCATAGGGAGAGCAAAGCCTTTTATTGATATGTAGTAGATCAACTAGTTTGCAATGGAGGAAAAATAAAATCCCGCCTTCAATGACATTATTCGGATTTGCAAGGAGAAAGAGCTATACGACCTCATGGGGCTTAAGCATAATTGGTGTGAGGAGGTGATTGCCTAGTTTTGGGTCACCATGTTCTTTCATACCACTGAGGATGGTGAGAACTCAATAAAATGGATGACAAATGGACGACAGTTCTAGGCTAATATTCAGACTTTTGCTCAAGTCCTGGAGCTAGATCTCCTTGATCTTACCTACCTGAGCCTTCACCACCATTGTCATATCCTTCCACATGAGTATGCTTTTATGTATGGTACAAATAATACTATCAAGACAACACATGGACTACTTCGTCACTATGATATCTTGAACAAGCTTTTCCGCATCATAATTATTCCCACGGTGGAAGATGCTTCAGCTATTCAGTTCATTACCATTGACCTCCTTGCCAACTCACACTCCAACAAGCCAAGGTTTAGTGTCATGAAGTCCTTATGTGAAAAGATGTATGCTATATTAATAGATCCTCGTCACTCTCCCACATACTCACCTACATCATAAAGTTGATTGAGCCTATATTAGGACTATGCTTTATCAAGTAGGTAAGGCATCTTTCATATTATCCATGTGCCCTTCCTTTTGTTCCATCAAGGCCTAGTGCCTCCTCATCTTGATGTCAAGTCTGAGTTGGCCATGAAAAAGGCCATCAAAGCCCTCTTCTCAATCTGTTCTAGCACTATCGATAGTGTCCATCACCTAGAGTAGTGGCAAAAGACCTATCTTCGATCTTAGAGTGTTGATGTTTCTTCTAATCATGAGCTATCTGTCTACATCAACCCCTTTGGAGAAGAGGATGATGTCCCTATAGCCGCACAGGATACCCCGGTGCAGCCTTTCATTGAGACATCCAACATCAGTCGTACCAGCCATCACTCCAGTTCATCTCTTGAGACAACTTCTTCTAAGAATGATGACGATGATGATGATGATGACGCCAACGACAACAAGGAAGACGAAGTTTCCAGTTGATTCTCCACATAGTTCATACATTTTTGTGCTTTGATGACAGGGAAAATAGTATGGGCTCCTTTTGTTTGGCCTCTATTAACGACAGAATTTGATTCAGCCTATAGATAGGATTGGCCAATGGAAATACTGATTAGCTCGTGGGACAAAGCCGATCGATACTGTAGAGAATCCAATCAAATTAGTAGAAGATTGGATCGGTTTGAGGACAAGAAATTATCCGATGAGGTCAGGTCCAAGAAGCCCAAGGAGAGGTTGGAAAAGGATCAGCTTGAGTGAAAGGAGGTCCGATTGCTACAGGAAGAAAGTCGATCGGGTGGAGCAAGGAAATGTTTGGTCTAAAAATAGAAGATTATCCAAATAAGACCGAGTTTGTGGAGGAGCCATGGGGTTCACGACAGGTATTATCTTTAGTTAAGATTGTATCCTATATGTTTAGGAAGTCTTAGTTAGTTTAGTTAACTGTTTTAGAGATATTTTCTGTTATTTTTGTTAAGAGATAACGTCCGATGGTGGTTGTAAATGCGTCAGACTCTATAAATCCAGGGTATAAATATAGACCCCCTGGAAACATATAAAAATACAGGTATTTACCGGCGGGTTTTGGCTCTCGATGCAGGGCTGCATCGGTTAAGTCCAATCTTTGGTGAAGGGGTAAGTCCCACCACTATCTCGATATGTTCTACTCCGTCTAAGGCTGCATCGGTTAGGTTCGATCTCTTAGGCCGATCAAATGTATCGCATCACGTCCGTGCAGGGCCTATCAGCCTGTTAAGCTCCCTCTGACATCGTCAAAATATCTTCTTTTATATCTCTCTTGTGATCCCTATGTGTATTATCATCAATCACCAAAAAAAGGGAGATTGAAAGTATATCTAGGCTTTCTATTGAGTTTTGAGTGATAAATGATAATAAATTAGGGAGCTAATATGTTATGATTGAGAATCTCGTAGTAATTTATCTAGTAAGAGATTATTTTACTTAAAATAAGACCCCTCATAAAGGTTAGAAAAGAGCAAGAAAAATATAATTTTATTATTTCTTGTGTTCTTACAATAAGCCGAATAAATTTATCCGATTCAAAAATCAAGTGCTTAATCAAATTTTCAAGTCTAAATGAGTGAGCATTCACACCATGTACATCTAGAAGTTTTAGTTTTTCTCTCCCAATTTTGGGGATTTGGTTTTTCTCTCCTAATGTTTGCATCTAAGCTTTGTGAAAACTTGTGGAAAAATTTCTCTCTCAAATAAATAAATCATCTCAGAGTCCTCGGACATATATGTCAAAGTCTTTGGAGTAAGCTCTCTATCTGGCAGAGAGGCATGTTTAGAGTCTTTGGAGATTTTGACCGAATACTCCAAACCTCTTGTCTCTCGAAGTTAAGTATTGTCTAGAGTCTCCGGACCCTTTGGCCGAAATCTCTGTACTGAGCTCTCTGTCTAGACCAAAAGGCATGTACGGAGTCTTTGGACATTTCGTGTAGATACTTTGGAATTTAAATTCTATGAGTAACGAATAGTTTTGAGAGGGGTGGGTATTTAACTCCACCAACACCCTCTTTGAAAAAGGGACTGCTTATTTATTTCTATATCACTCCCAAGAGCTTTCTAAAGGTCTTTACTCCACTCTCTTAAATCTTGTGTCTAATTCACCCTCTAGGTGTACTTTTTGGGTGATTTATGAGAGAGTAGACTTTGGGATTTTGTTGAGCATTTGTGGATCAACGTAGTGAAGACTTAAGCTTTGTTACTCTTGAAGGACCACCTCTTAGATGAATAGACATTGCCCACGAGAATTTCACATGTGAATAGCTTGAAAAGTTTATGAAGGTCTTCTTCACCTCTCCAAAAAAAGATAAATTAGTGGATTTCTAAGTTCTTTAGAGGTTGCTTTGGTTAAGCAAGCTTTATAGAAAGCAGGAGCATGATGTCTTAGTAGAGACCTCGGTGGTCACCTTGGACTAGATGCTACGCTTTTGTAAGAGTTTGGAGGCTAAACTAATCTTTAGGGTTGAACTTAGTGAGAAAAGAGATAGAGTGAGATCTAGCTCTTTGAAGCTTCTCAACGAAGACGTAGGATTAGTTGATCAGAACTTCAATAAAAAAATTACTTATCGCTTAGTGTTCAGTTTGATGTTTTATTCTCTGTTATTTTGTTTTCTTTCATCCTCCCTAACCCTCGGAGTTTGTCTCTTTTTAATGTGCTTTGGATATTTTGAAGGAGATTCAGAATCTCCGTATCATATATCCAAAACTCCGGATAAATCTCTCTATCTAATAGAGAGGCTGTCCGGATACTATGGATATTAGAACTGGATACTCCAAAGGAAGTTTTAATTTTTGTTGTTAGTTTTTTTAGATTTAAAAGTATGTACATTCATCCATTTCTGTGTGACTCAAGGTTATTTGACAATCAAAACGCCAAACACTATTTCCACACCTTATAGCTAAACTATCAGATTTATATTATTTGCCACTCCAATGTAAGAGGAAATAAATCTATAAAAGTAAAATAAAGCCGTGTCTACACAAAGAAATAAATCTAAGGCCAGTAGGACAAGGGAGCACATGTTGTTTTAATCTTCTCACATCTTATGTCTCTATTGGCATAGAAATGGTTAAGTCTAATTTTATTCCCATAACTATTGTAAAAATAAGAATAACCTCCAAACCTAATACCAACTAACAATAAAAGCATTGGTTAACAGGTTTCTTCTTCTCCCATCTTCCTCACATGCCCCTCCTCTTCCTCTCTCTCTCTCCCACTTGACGAGGGGTGTGTCCCATGGTGGTGGCCTCGAACTCAAAGGAGGCCCATGGTGACGGCAGCCATAAACATCTTCGAATGGGCATTCAAGTCCTCTAGTTCTTCAGCATCATGATTTGATGGCTGCTAGTCCCACCGCTCGATCTACTCTCTCTACTGGTTTCCCATCTCTACCATGTATTCGCTGTGTGGGCTACGGGCATCATTAACCCTACCGGGTTCTTCTTCAAGCCACTACTTAGGTTCCATCATGGTCGAGCCCCTCATGCGCCGCTCAAGCTACTATCTCAACCTCGATTCGTCGTCCACTAGGCCACTGGCTCCAAACTCCTCCACGATACCCCCCGTTGGACGCATCGACTCCCACATGCCACTGACAGGCCTCCGTTCCTAGCACACTAGTCTACCACCGATCTACTCTATCCATGCCATTAGCACCCACCTTTTGGTTGTCAACCAGAAATTGCCTTCTTCGCTTCTACCTGGGAGGACCTCGTATGCACCACTTTCTTCTCCACCACCGTCAACAACCCACTGGTTGGATCTGCCTCTGAGTAAATAGAGAAAGATGAGGGAAGCTAGGAGAGAGAGTGAAGAATAATGAAGATGAAAACAACAATGGCATATGCAATGCCTTTATTAATTGGATTGCCACATGAAAGAAAACCACCTAACATTAATTAAGCCTAGAGGATTGGTGTTAAATGTCTGATATTAAAGTTTAGAGGATAAATTAAACTTTTATAATAGTTGGCTGGTATAAATTGTACTTAACCCATGTGTATGGAATATAGCACCCTTTCTGAGATGTTGTTCTTATACAAATACAACTAAATACAACTAGTAACTAAGTTTGCGTGCTCGCTAATATATGATGGGCTTTTAACATGGGGTATATAGTCTTATTTGTGTCACCAAATTTTTTTCATGTGAGACGTCTAAATAACATATTTTACTAGGTTGAACTATTTAAAAAATAAAATCTCAAGATTTGTGTGTTCGTAATGGAAAGAAACAGCCATGTAGGGCCACATGGTTGGTCTAATGCTGAAGGAAACACGTATAGAATATTTAATTTTGGAAGGTTTTGTCTCACGAACAACTGTAAAACAATATGTTTATACTTGTGAATTTTTGCCCTGGTTTCACTGGAAAACAGTGCGCGAAGCAGCCTGTTTCAGAATTTGTCCGTAATTAGTAGGAATATTTTTTAAATTAAAATTCAGAAAACTACATATAATATATAAAAAACTATAAATTTAATATCAAATTTATATAAAACTACAGTATGGTGTCACAAAACTATAAAACTATTTAGTTATAAGCTATTACAAATAAGTTTACAACCAATTAAATAAAAATATTATAATGTTGAGAACATCAATATTGCTAGAATTTAAACTCTAGTTTTGTGATAGTTTTCAATTAAATTTATAGTTTTATGATATTTTACATTAAAGCTACAGTTCGTAATATATTAAATTTGATGTTAATTATATAGTTACACCATTTTATATCGTAGTTTTGTTGTTTTATGATAAGCTAATTAAAATATTTTAGTTTTTTTAATGAAGTATTTCTAGTTTTGTAAAATCTACCTTTCCTTTTCCATTAAAAAAGTAGTAGTACACTCCGTCCTTTTTCGTATGGAGTCAAGAGTGGCAGCCCAGATCAATACGGTCGTCCTTTCCGGGGCAAATCGACAACCCCGGAAACAAGCCACTGCAACCCGAAGACAAGAACACTCTTTCACTCCGCGTCCCCGCACCGGTAGACGTCTGCCATCCCCCAAAGGCCGTGAACCACAAACCGACGAGCACAGCGGCGCGGGGGCGGCCGGCGCCGGGCGGAGCACACGCCTCGTGAGACCATCGCCAGCGCCGGATCCATCCACGATGGGCGGCGGCAACGGGCAGAAGTCCAAGATGGCCCGCGAGCGCAACATGGAGAAGGCCAAGGGTGCCAAGGGTCCGCCCCCTTCTCCCTCCCTCGATCTCCCCGTTTCTCTTCTTTCTTGCCCTGCTGGTCCTTACTGGAAGACGTTGATTCTGATGGATCTGTGGTTTCTTTTGTGCTCGTGCAGGGAGCCAGCTTGAGACCAACAAGAAGGCAATGAACATCCAGGTATGCCCTCTAGATCCATACTCTTTCATCTATGTTTGTAGTCGTCCTTATTCATAACTAGGTAGGGTCATGCTAGTTTGTCGGATTGATGGATGCAAGTTGTTATAACTTCAATTGGTTTCTTCCCTGCAAGTATGACCAATACTCTCGGTGGTGCCTACGATTGATTGTTTGGCTGTTTAAGATGCCTTTTTTTTCCTTTTGTAGCAAGATAGACACGAGTATAACTTTACTTTGTTCGATCTACATTCTTTGGTTGCGAGTTCTAATCTTCAATTGGCATATAAAATTGGATGAACTGTAAAGTATTTTCACAACGAACCCCGTTGATAAGTCTTTGATCTGTGAATTTTTCTTCAGTATTTGGAGATTTTTTTTTTGGGGGGGGGGGGGGTGGGGGTTGGATGATCATGCCACCCTTGCCATTGCCATTAAATGAGACTTGATGAAATAGGTTGCCTCCGCCATTCTACTAGTTTAAAACTGACTGGGCCACTAGTAACTTAATGATGCATCACACCATCTGCGTGTTAGTATTGACATTAGCTTGAACATGCCGTCAAAAAAACATTAGCTTAAGCGTGTTTCTGTTTTCCTGCTGAAGTGTAGTTGATTATTCGGCCCTAATTAATTTCCTTGTCAGTAACTGCTTGTTGGAGACTTGAGAGTGCTTAAATGAGCTTTTTCCTACTCATGCTAGATATGTATAATTGAATTAATCTAGTAAATTTGTTTAGCATCAGTTGCATGTTATGGCAAGCTGGTTCTAGTTTACTGTTTAAGATGTCTTTTTTTTCTTTTTGCTACAAGACAGAGATTAACCTTACTTTGTTCAGTCTACATTCTTTGGTTGTCAGGTTCTAATTTTCAATTAGCATATAAAAATCTGATTAACTGTAAAGTATTTTGACAAATAGCACTGTTGATATGTCTTGATGAAATTTGCATTGATATTGCTGGGATTTTTAGGGGCTTATGCAGATCATGCCACACTTGCCGCCTGTATCATTCCAGTGTTTTACAGCTAATTAGGCCTCTAGTATGTGTGTGTTACTACAATCATGAGCTTGAGCGTGTATTGGTTTTCCTGCTGAAGCGTAGTTGATTATGTAGCCCTAGTCAATTACCTTGTTGATTACTGGTTGTTGGAAACTTGTGAGTACATAATTGAGCTTTTGAAACATACTAGCTATGTGCAGATAAATTACAACAATAACAACAATAAAGTCTTTTAGTCTTAGGCAAATTGGGATAGGGTAGAGTTGAAACTCAACATGAGCCTTTAATCACGGTTCAGGTACGCCAATAGCTGTTTTTGAAGCGCTTCTATTTAAGTATAAATTTTTAGTTATATCCAATCTTTTAAGTTTATTTTTATTGCATCTTTCTCTATCATATATCTCATCATATTATTATCATAAATTAGGATTTTACAATATGCTGATGTCTTTAAGAGTCTTATTTGAATATGATTAAACTATCTCAATCGATGTTGGATAAGTTTTTATTTAATTAGTATTACTTTTAGCCAATCACGTATATCATCGTTCTAAGCTCGATCCGTTTTTTCACCTAAATAGCTATTAAGATCCTCTCCTATGAATTGTTTTTGCTATTAGCTATAACTCTAACCAAACCATCTAAATCTTTTTAGAAATATCTCTTGGCATTTTTTTTCCTAGCCTACTTAAGAGACATACGTACTAATTACGTTTAAAACTACATCACTAATGAGTTTAATTAAGATAATCCTATCCCTTTGTTTTCTCACCTCAGCTACACCATCCTTAAATCTCTTATTAATTAGAATTCCTACTCTATTTCTATATGGATGAGTTAATCTAGTAATTTAGCCTGAGTTGCATGTTGTTGCAAACTGGCTCTAATTTACCAATTGTTTTGATGGACATGATTGCAGTGCAAGGTGTGTATGCAAACATTCATGTGCACCACATCAGAAGTGAAGTGCCGGGAGCATGCAGAAGCTAAGCATCCAAAGACAGATGTGTACCAATGCTTCCCCCATCTCAAGAAATGAAGGCATGTACCAGCAAGCAGTATCATGGTTATGGAATCCAGAAAAATGTGAAAGTTAGTGTTCAGGTTGGTTGCCATTAGTACTGAGGTTTCTCTCTACTGATGAAGCTCCTTCCATGTTGTTTGCTACCGTCTGATCATGCGCCCTGTCCTATGTTACTCTACATAAGAAAGTGATGTGGTTTCCAAGGAAATTATTGTCTGCTGTTAAATCAGATTGATTGTCAGAGCAATTAGAGTTTCATATGCAAACACAATTATCTGATCATGAGAATTGTGCCAATTTGCATGATCATGTGTCTGACTTGAGAGTGACTTCTATGGTACTCTAGAATTCATTTTGCATAATTTTATGTAGTTTTACTCCCATGGTATTCTCCCTTTACTAAGTATCAAGTGAAGAGGGCATATTGTTTGACCAACGAAAGCTTCACTGGTTTCTGTCTCCTTGGTAGAACCAGAGGTTCGTTCACAGCAATGTAGCAATATCTTCATGCTTTTATGGGAGCAGGTTTTTCAGTAACTTAAAACTTAGTTTCTTGCTCTTATTTCACGCACCGCTTAATGGCGCGTTCTGGTCATACACCAATGTCATGACCCGGCAAGGGCCGCAAGTTGTATGGGTGGAACGACGGAGGGCGAGGCCTCCTGTGTCGTGGCTGGCGAGGTACGGTGGCTTTTTGACGGTAGATGAAACAAAGAAACGTGCAAATACAGAAGAGGGCACGTAGGAGGAAGAAGAGATCGTAGGAAGGCAGATATAGGAAGATTGGAGATTTGATTAACTTCTTCGTTACATTGTTTAAATAGACTTGGACTCCCTAACAACTTGCTAAACTTATCCCTAAGACAATAACAGAAGATAACTTAGAGCTACTTCGACCCATCGCCTGGCTCGCCGTGTGCAGCATTGTTCGCTGTGGAGTTCTTGCGGTGACGACGCCGAGTAAAAGGAATTCCCCACATGACGCCAATTTGCAACCTGTTGTGATTTAAGTTATGCTTCATTTTTTTTCTGCAAGCTGCTTCATGGAAATACATGCGAGATTTGTTTGGACTTTGAGAACATACATATGCATTTGCATTGGAAATCCAGTCTTATCAGCCGCAGCCATAAAATTTGAATTTGCTTTGGATGACCCATCTGGTTACAAATATTAAAATGTTCACCACCAAGTCAACATCGTTTGGTAAAGGAGCCTTGACTTACTATGGTGTGTGGACAATGCTAATTTCTGATTCAAACCTTCTAATCAAGCCGCTCACTTTGATTGTAATTTCACTCCAATTTTAAGACACCATAACTTCTTTGGTTTGGGCATGGCGAACGAGTAAATGAATAGCGTGCAGCTGGTGAATGTGGTGCCTGATGATTCAGTTGTACATGATAACTCAGATGTTAACTGACGAAGAATGCTTGCTTTAGAATTTTAGCCCTGTTGTCGTACGAGCGGACAGCTCGGATGAACGGTCCAGTGAATCGATGCATTAGGCAAAAGAAGTGCTAATTTATTTGCATATATGATCTTTTTGCAGTTGTGAAACCACATTGCTGGGCCAAATCCTCAAGTAAAGCTGGGTTAGGTTAACCAAATCCTTCTTGGTTGATACATAGCATCTCTGCGTCAGAGAGCACCACGGGGGGTACGATACTGGTGCGTTTAGAATTCCAACCTTTTCCAAATTGTCCAAAAGAGAATGTAAATTCCATCATTATATAGTAGTATAATTAGTGGAAGTACTCTTTTGCCTTCCTTTACTTTAGTGGTTGAGCTGATCTTCGATTCCTCAACAGATCAATTCTGAAAGCTTCACAAAGATAACAATTCCATCAGCATGGAAATAATAATCCATGTCAAATCAAAAGACACGTTTGAAATAGCTGAAATTGATGGAATATTGAATAATCTAATAGCTTAAATAAATGAAAGAATTAACTACCACAAAGTTTAAAATTTACTCAAAAAAGTATTGCAAAAAAATTTATATAGATAATTTTTACACGAAATACACCGGTCAGGAGCTTGGGAGGCGCTAATAAAAATCCAAAATTCAGAACCAGAAAAGTTCCCGTGTGATTTCCAATATCTCAGTGTACATTTCAATAAGCACGTTAGTACTTCACATATTATTATTAGAAGAAAACCATGATAAGTTGTAAGAAACCCCGGATGAAATTGTTTCCATCGATTTCCTCCAAATACATATCCTTTCTATAGTCAGTATAACTTTCACAAAGCTAGAATTACATATTGTCACGCTAGTATCTAGCATGCATTGTTAGCCAAAGGGCAGTATCCAGTGGGAAATGTGAACCATTCTACAAACTATGTTTAGATGTACTTTTATATAGGGACACATCGACGCACATGACAGTGTGTTCTTCCTCCGAGAAAAATCTATATTACTTAAGAAAGTCCTAGCGGTGATAATGAATCTATCCATCACCATGTGTTTTATAGTTTTTATAAATTAGTTCTAGACATTTTCTAATATTATAAAATAGTCAAGTATTTGGTTAAAACAAATTATACTAATATATTTAATAACAGTATTTTTTATCTATAATATATTTTTTTATCTTTAGCGAAGCTTGGTAGTCTTTTTTTCTCATGTCCCCATTCACTGAATTCGCTTGCAAAATAGATAGAGATGAACGACTTCCAGAGTTGCAGTCAAATAAGAATAATCTTACGTTCTATGAGGAAAGCATGAAGCTGTTCATCGTCTGAGGAATGAGGACATAAAACGGCCAAGGCCCAAGGATGAAAAGATCTAACAGAAATATTCCATGGTCCTAACACCTGTCTTCAGATAGACTGACTGTTCACTACACCACAAATTCAGTTCAGCTAGATGGGATTCCAGAGAAAGACAAGTTAAACAAACAATTTTGATTCTTCTCTTCATAGTTAAGCCCTAAACAATGGTTTGATGATCTTCCCAAGTGTAACTATCACAGTGCGAAAGATTAAGCAAATGGGTAATTTTGATACAGGTCTGACTTTATAATTTTATAGTTTTATCTGTATGACCGTACTAAATGACTTTTGAGAAAGATATTATATAAATATAGCTATTTACTAGTGGATATCACACATTATTTTAATGTATTCGTATTGACGGCGTGTGAAAAAGCCCGCTTTTTCACACAGCGTGACCAGGTTGTACTTGGCATTTGTATCTACAACCCTAAATTCGTCACTAGCCATGAAGAAGAATGTCGTCTAGATCATCGATAAGCCATGGTTGTCTCTTATTCTACAGTGTTCTATAGCATCCTCTCCATGCCGATTCCATTGTCTTTGATTGTGTTCCATTTTGTGTAATGAAGATGTTGGAACACCGTTGCACCTATGAGAGCTCTAGCATGTATGCAAATTGAGATTGCCAACGTCCACTCCCTGCTGCACCCATCTTGGACCTCCTTTGACCGAACCACCATGCCAAGGAGATCTACTTAGTTATGTTGCGAGCAAGGAGAATGGCCATCGTCTTCCTCGACGCCCTCAAACCGCTGCCACTGATTCTTTTATAACCAAGGAGCAAAAGCTCAATTCCTTGCACCGGTAACATCCTAGGGACCTTCCTGACTTTCTTCATGTAACATGTTGCTAGCTTGTTGGGTGGTTTGAGCCATCGCCATTCACAAGAGTCCAATGCCACTGCTGAGACATTCTAAAGGTTGTTGTAGCCATATGGACCTCACCGAGCCTTGAGCGCAGCTCAATAAGCCTTCTGGCACCCATCAGAAGCTCATGCATATAACAAGATAGCTAATTAATGGTCTTAGAGTGACATGCACATGCACCCCAAACCCACCGCCACTCGGATTCACTACCGGCGATGCTACGGCCACCCCTACGAACTAGCTGACCACCATTAGGTGCGCAAGAACCTCCTCTACAACCTTGCTTTTGTCTATGACCCCATCCAAACCGCGGTTAGCTGTTGGTGAGGCCAAATATGGC
Source organism: Oryza coarctata (assembly GCA_030770085.1). Lineage (NCBI taxonomy): Eukaryota > Viridiplantae > Streptophyta > Magnoliopsida > Poales > Poaceae > Oryza > Oryza coarctata. Next base: position 17,905,681 of record CM061466.1, read on the forward strand.
TGTTGGCCATAGCTTCCTCTTATGTACAAAAGCGAGGATCTCTACTTGAAGGATTTAGAAAAGTTTTATAAATACTATGCACAACTTGGTCACGCCATATAAAAGTAAGTCGTAGTTAGCATAAATACACTAAAATAATGCATGTGGTATCCACCAACAAATAACCATATTTAAAGTGTTTTTCTCAAAAGTCACTTCGTGTGATACAGTCAAAATGTCCTAAAGTAACATTTTCTAACAATAACTACCTACTAAGTACATATGGGGATTATCAGGACTAACATCTCATAGTAGTAGGTGTGCAGGAGGGTCATCACTAAGGACGGCATTCTAACTACAACCAAGTAACAGTGAGTCCTCGTTCAATTGTGACCAAAAAAACATATCACATCGGTATAGACCTATCTTAGCGCCAGCGACGTTGGCGTTGAGTTGCTGATCTCTCCCATCTAGATTTATTTCAAACTCTATTGATTTGTTGTCATTTTTTTCAAAAAAAACTGATAGATCAATATGTTCTAATTCATGCTCACTAATTTATTTTTATTTATAAAATCTTAATATGAGATGAGGATGTGGTTCCTCGCTCCTCCCCGTACCCAATTTCTATTAATTTGATGCCAATCTTTTGTGAAAAATTACAAATCATGTGTCATAATTCAATTCTCTCTTTTTTTTCAAATTTTGACAACAAATCAATAAATTTAGGGATGGGAAAACTAGGGATCCACATCCTCCTCTCAGATAAAGGTTTTTATAAATAAAAATAAACTAGCATGACTGAATTAGGATATATTGATTTGTCAGGTTTTTAAATTTTGATAGCAAATCAATAGAATTTGAAGGAAAAAAGAGTTGTCCTTAAGTGAGAGAGGTTCAGCATCAAAATGATTGGTATCGAAGTCTGGTGTTGATGCTAGCGTGCTTGGCACCAAGACATCTCCTAGCTTGGTAATAAGACTATAAGATTTTTATGGGAGCTATTTATAAAATAGGTTTTTTAAAGTACTAAAAGCTTAAAAAATCCAGCTATGGTACTTCGGACTAGAATTTTTATTGCCCACACTTTTCTTTTGATAGCCGAAATAACCCGGCCCACACTTGGTACAACCTTGATATTTAGCCACAACGGAGGACTCTGCTGAAATTAATTCCATTTGCGGGATTATTTTAAGAAAACAATTACTTTAATTCATGTAGGGATGGAAAAGGAATTCCTGAATTATGTAAGAGGCCAGGGGCCAGGACCTAGCATATTTTTTTGGACAAATATTTTTAATTTTTTTGGACAAATAGAACCTAGCAAATTTTGGAGACAGAAGGCATGCTTATTAGGTGGAAACAGTTATTGAATGTCTGGAATCTGAATCAATATCTTGATCGCGATATAAGATAATGCACATAAACAACGCTTTCCCGCAGCACGCAATACTAATTTTGACTTTGGCGGCCAACTGAGCTAATTAGGTTTAAGATAGAACACATGCCACCTAAGTATAAATTTTAAACTTAATCCTTATATTTATAATTAATTATTCTTTTAGATATATATAATGTATATTTCAATATCAAGACGTCTTTTGATGTATGTGGTGATTTCGAAGATATTTATAGAAATAATGTTGATATGTTTATTTATAATGATAAATGTGCGTGTATGTACATGATGTGTTTTAAAAAATTGGGTTTGATCAAGAGGTAAAAAATACTAAGCATAAATAGCAAATGCATCCCAATAGGTTCTCCTTTTAAAAAAAGCCCAAATACTGTTATGTCCTTTCACAAGTCAAGTCATGTTGGGTTTACTTTACTTTGGAAGGTGCCCCGATGTTCCTTTTCGTGCCCTCCCTTATCTTCGCAGCACGTTCTGCATGTCGGGGAGACGTGCATCACACAGTAATAATGGGGTAGGGTGGCTGCAGAAAGGAGTTGTTTTTAACTGGGGTGGAATATGTAAAAAGGACCTGATGATTTTATTTTTTTGGCGGGTCCCACGTGATGGGTCATACCATACACGCAGACAAAGAACGCCAATACCACGGCAAAATGACTGAGTGCCCCCATAGGACCCACTTGCCGCAAATTGTTCTGTCCACGCAATTGACTGCACATTTCTTTCTCTACATCCAGCTAGTGATGGAGGATAGGATTTTTCCTTGGCTTTCGAAATGCTAAATTATGTATTTTTAAAAAAATTATATATAAGTTTATTATCTTTAGATTTTTTAACTTTATAATAATTAATTTTATTATTAATATCATTAAATAGCTATTATAAAAAATTAGATAATTTTTAATCTTCTAGCTAATTTCATTAATCCAACCATTTTTCAAAATTAAATTCATCCATTCAAATTGTATACTTAGACAAAGAAAGGTTTGTTGCATAGAGTCATTGCACATAACCTAAAAACATCTTCTTAGGGAGACTAGTTTGTTTGACTTTATTCAAGATTTCGCTAAATCCAGTCTTTTTGGACTAGTCAAAGACATATACAGCTTGTTTTTTGGATCAAGTTCAAAAAAATCAAACTGAATTTTAAATTTTTGACAATTTTTCTTTATATTTCATTAGTTTTTGTCGGTTTATCAACGGTTTTCACAAAATTCGAAAATACTACTAGTGAGCGGTTTTTATCCGGTATTGAGATTGTGAACCCTGCGTCCAACCATATATGTTCAAATGAACTATAATTGAGAAACTGTTTTTTGGTGATTTGCGTCAAGGGTGGAATTTAGCCCTTTTCATTGGGGTTAGTTGACCTGGTAAAACCAATTCAAGGTTCACCGTGCCATTTAATGAAGTTGACTTCAATGATGTTATCGGCTAGCTTCACCCTTAATTCACATGTAGGGTTCAGGGTTTAGGGCTCAGCTTACTTAGTTAGCAAAGGTTTGTATTTTAGAGAGTTGGTAAGCTTTATGACTTATTGGTTATGTAAGTTGTAGAAATCTTCCTCTGGGTGAACCTTGCAAAATGCATTCTCTTTATTCCTGGTCTAAGTTTGACCGTGAACCTTGCAGTATTGAAGTGTTGACCGCAGCCCATTCCCTTTCCAAAATTTCCACCCACCACCACCAGGCTCCAGCGGCAGCTACAAGCTCCCCTCTCTAGACCTTTTCTTCCTCTCCTGCTCATCTCTCAACTTCCGCCTCCTCTCCTCTCGCACTTTCAAACCAGAGCCGCGACCGCGAGAGGCCGAGAGAGCAGCCAACCTAGACTATCCGGGACCGGATGGCACCCCGCGTCGCCCTGCTCGCCGCCGGCGCCGTGGTCCTGCTTCTCGCCGCGGGCGCGGCGCCGGCGCGGGCGTCCAACGACGAGGGGAACGCGCTGTACGCGCTGCGGACGAGGCTGTCGGACCCCAACGGCGTGCTGCAGAGCTGGGAGCCGACCCTCGTCAACCCCTGCACCTGGTTCCATGTCACCTGCGACCACGCCAGCCGCGTCGTCCGCCTGTGAGTTCCTCTTCCCCCTGTTCAAGATTTCTCCCTGTTTGAACTCCGATGCTCAAATTGATTGGTCTCGAGCATGCGAAAGATTGCTAATTGGTTCTCCACGTCTCTTGCTTATCGAATCTGGAAGTTGTCAACTGTGCATGCTGTGATTAATGATTGGGGCTTAGTTACCGTCTATCCTAAATTCAGTCAAATAGGTGATCATCTGCTGCTAGCTACGTATAGTTAACTGGTTTGATTGGTTCGATGAACTCCGTCAAAAATCAATTCTTGGTTCAAGATCTCGACGCACCAACTCTTCAACAATAGTAGGTCAACTTATATTGCGGACTGGTAAAAGAAATGACCTTTAAGTCTTTCAGTTGAGTTGCTTCTTGTTCACGAATTTCTTGGTTTGCTGCTCCGGTAGCAATAATCGCATCATGTTGTCGTTCAGAAGGGGGAATTCGATGTATTTTTGGTTAAAGAATTGCTGACTAAATCCTTAATTAGTGATTTGATAATTGTTTGACTATTTTATTTGTGGTTAATGTTTCAGGGATTTAGGAAACTCCAACATCTCCGGCCCCATCGGCCCTGAGCTAGGCCGTCTTGTGAACCTCCAATACCTGTATGGGCATACTACTTCAAGTTTTTCTGTTCAAATGGCGGGAAGGTATATATGACCATGATTTAATCAGTAAAAATTAAATTTTGGTTTGCAGGGAGCTCTACAGGAACAATCTTAATGGCGAGATCCCAAAAGAATTGGGCAATCTCAAGAATTTGATCAGCTTGGATTTGTATGCCAACAAGCTCACTGGAACAATCCCCAAGTCGCTTTCCAAGCTCAGCTCGCTGAGATTCATGTATGTACCATCACCTGATTATGGTTCTTGCTTAGTACGAAGCCATGTCATGTCTAGTGTAAATAAATGATCGATGAATCCAAATAGCTGGACGCGTGTGGTCATAATTCTTCGACTGATGTGAAATTCACAAATCTCTATTCATTTGGTTTTATGCATGGTTAAGTAGTTTTTTTCCATTTTTTTAGATGATAGTACCAATGCACATTCAAGTAGTAACTTTTAGCAGAAGAAACAGGAATTAATGAAGTAGGCTTCAACTCATAATTCGTATTTGTACATGTTTCATATGTTATCACTGAAAGCTTGGTTTGTGATGTCAGGCGTTTGAACAATAACAAGCTTGCTGGATCAATTCCAAGGGAGCTGAGCAAACTATCGAACCTGAAAGTCATGTGAGTATAAAACTATATGTATCAAATTTAGTTATTTCCTTGACTCTCTACGGTTACTGATTGCTCTAAGTTCTTGTGGAATGCAGTGACTTGTCTAACAATGACCTCTGTGGAACTATTCCTGTTGACGGTCCCTTCTCAACCTTCCCTCTTCGAAGGTATACCTTAAAGTTAATTTACTATTTAAAATGCATTAGGTTGAATTTGATAAACGTTAGCTATAGAATCAAAACAGGCTAGTTAAAGTAATATCAAGCATCTGGTATTCTCTATGATAAGAGAATATCGTAGAAGCTCAAAGACAAGTTTTATAAAATGACGATTAAACTTACTATATAGAATGTTAGACTAAAAAATACGTTATATTCAATAGCTAAATATTGTATAAATGTATATATTATGTTGGATTTATGGTCATATCAGAATGGATCGAGTACAAAATAAAAAATATATGTGATCGACTAGAAGTAGCATCAATTAAAGAAAAGCTTAATCAACATCGGCTAAGATGGTTTGGTCATATCTAAAAGAAACCTAAAGAGACATCAGTACATTATAAAATCTTAAATCAAGATAATAATATGAAGAGAGATAGAAGAAGACTAAAATTAATATAGAAAAAGAATAAGAAAAGATTTAAAAGAGTGAGAATAAAGATATTTACTTAAAATAAAAATGTTTACAAGGCAGCTATTAATGTAACTGAATCGTGATTTGGAGGTTTTTATTAGGTTTTATTTTTAGCCTATCTCAACTTGCATAGAAAGAACTAAAAGACTGTGTTAAGTTGAGTATGTTGAATTTGATACTTGACTAAAACAAGTATGTCAGTCAATTCTTACATTGCCCATTGGCATGACATGTAATTTGTATTGGTTAAGTTTGTTAGAATGGTTTTTCAGTCAATAAGTTTGGCCACTATTTTGCTAGTTTGTATCCTCCATTACAACTGGACCTTTCACATAAACTGATATCTAACTCATATCTTATTCTGCAGCTTTGAGAACAACAGCAGGCTCAACGGCCCAGAGCTGCAAGGTTTGGTTCCTTATGACTTTGGATGTTAAGAGCTCCATGTTGGTGAAGTAGCACAGCAATGCATGTCGTCCGTTGATAAACGGAAAAGCATATAGTAGCACAAATAGGAATGCTAGCATGAAAGTCATGAGTTCATATATGCAGCAGAGCTGAGGGGGGTAGGTTACGAGATAATGTACCCATGCAGCATGAACAAGAATGTATTGAGAAGTTTTACTTACATTCATGATACAACTTTTATGTATGTAAATTGTAAGCTGCTTTACTGCAGTCGTGTTTTTATCCTAGGTGATCCAAATCCTAGCGGCACGAATGAACGTACATATTCTACGTTCTCCCACCAACGGTTAAAATACCAGCATTCCATGGTAAAAAATCAGAGTACATGACTAATTTAATTATCTTAATGGAAAAAATCAAGCCAACTCCACTATCAGGTATCATCTCTACATAATGAGTTTGATGCTGTTTATCATATCATGCCTGACATAGGAAGCGAGTACAATATTATTCATGAAATAAAAGAACACATATGCACACTATTCTCGTTAAAAAAATGGCTGCTCTAGAAAGGCGATGATGTCGGTTCACTGGTGAATGCTAAATCCTGCAAAATTGATTTATCAACCAATCAAACCCATCGCTTGGTAAATGACATCTATCAACCGTTCTCCCCAATACAATGCCCCCAAGAGCACAACCAAAATTGAACATTGCAACTCGAAATGCAATGATTATACTGCAACTATTTCGCGGATGATTCTGTTGGTGATCCCCCATATAGCAGGAACAGTAAAGAGGATTTCAACATCTGAGGTTCCCTCTGAAGTGCTGCGATCACATCCTTCACCGTAATGCTCCGTGTCACTTTTATGTGTGATGATCTTCTAACACCACCTAATGAAAGAGGCACAAAACTTGAGGGACAAACAACGTCTAAATGTAAGACATGTCACAATGCATGTGGTATGTATCTACACTTAACGAGGTTTTGGTCTACTAGAAAATGGCTCACATAATAAAACCTTTACACTAACTGGATACAAGATGATCTTGTCCTCTAATAACTCACCAATTACAAATCTCATGGTCTACAACTCTACATTCACCATCCAATACCATGAAGGTAATGCATAAAATTTTAATTCATGGATGCATTATTAAATGTTGATAACCAAAATATTAACCATCCCACTCTACCATCAAGTGGTTTTGTTCAATTCACTAACCTGCTTATGCACATTGGTTACTACAAATATAATAAACGGTAAAAAGACAACAGTTTATCAGGTCCAAGCATTGAAAAATAACCTGTCTTTTCAATTTCCTGCTGTTCTCTTGAGCCTTTTCCAGGTCTTGGTGAAGACTTTTGAAGCAACATGTTGCCTGGCATGGAACCAGAAGAACCATCACCTCTTTTGCACTTATTTTGTTCAGCCATGTACTGCCACCTTGAAAGCATGTCATCTCCGCCTGCTGCAACTCGTGCAGTAGCATTTGCAGCTGTTGTTCTCGTTTCATCATCTTCCACCTTATAGATCTGCAAGGTATGAAAATCATCAATATCTATAGCATGTAGTAATATGTATGTACAACTGTGCAGGATCTACTGAGTAGTGAAAAGAAACCTTAACATGCTTTGATGTGTTACGACTCTCATTCTTGTCCTCTGAATCAACCACAGCACTATCATCTCCCTGAATTTAAAAACATGATCTTCATTCAAACTGCACAAATCATAGTACTAAACTGTGGAACTCAGGCCCAATTTATGCCAATCAACATACTATGACAAAGGAAAGGATGACTAATTGCCACATCAAATCAAATCACACTCTAGCAACCTGTACAAGGAGAGGTAACACAAATGGACAATGGAGATTAAATGAACTGGAGCACCTTGCTGCACAATAGCAAGCCATTGCTACATCTACATTTAAAATCAACCCCTTAGATGCTATTACTTTTGACAGCTTTGATCCACCTGCCAGCCAGTCTCATAACCAATGTGAGCTGTATAGAATGGTGGTATTGGTTATGAGATGCTGAAAAGTGGCATTCCTTCATTAAACTGGAAAGTCGTAATTGAGACAGAGTGATGAAATTGCATTGAGTGATTGAAGGTTGAGGATGACCACGCTTAACTAGAGATTGCAACTGGACATACAAAGGTACACATGTAGTCGAATGCCAGAAGACATGCATTTTAAAAGACATCAAGCTCCCTTTTGTTATTACCTCATTCAATTTGGTACAGGAATGTAAACGCATGAAATGGTGATGTATGCAACTTAAAAATCAGATACCAGATATTAAATAGCACATCTGCTACCAAAAACGTTGGTCCTTCAATAAAAGCATTTAGCAGTTAGATGAATTGGTCCACTAAAGACAACACTTGACAGTGAAACTTACTCTTCATAAGCATGCTGAATAAATTGTTAAGAAAGGAAATTATTTATGTCATCTGAATTATACTACATGTGAAAAGATATACTGAAATTCCAGCTGAGACAGCATGCAGAACTAACATCACTTTGTTTCCTGATTCTTTCAGAATCTTCAGCCAGCTTTTTGTCCCACTGTTCTCTAGCTTCTCTGTTCACCCTCAATATGTGACTACAAACATCTGAAGACAAAGGATAAATACGATGTCTTGATTTTTCAAGATCAACCCTCTACACAAAAGAAAGAACAAATATGAATTAGTATCTTAAGTAGAATTCTTTATTTGGAAAAGGTCCATGAAATTAAGCCATCACACCTGTTTTGAAAGTCTTATTGTATTGCTTATGAATCCTCGTAACCGCTCTTCAACACACTGAATAAAACTTACATTAGATTAGGAATAAATCAAATCCGGAAAGGGTGTTGCTAAACAGTAGCTCACCATCGATAGACATCGCTCCACATCACTGCCTATGCTCTTCAAATTGCATTTCCTCACTGCCAAAACACCAGCATTAGATAATAAAAGCATAAAAGCCCCCCCTATCAAGTTAATTATTCTGGAAGGACAAAGGTATTAACTGATCTCTGCTAAGTTTTTTTTCAGAGGACCCTTCTGTAGGATGAGTTTTTCTTCTTCAAATTGTACAACCTTCCGAGCAGCTTCTGAAACTCGACTCTCCTCCTTTGGAGCAGAGAAAAGTTGCTCCTCTTCTTCCTGGTAAAAAGGGCCAAGTTATGCAAGTAATGTTCACTGAATACTGAGTACTCCAAGGTATGAAGAAAGCAAACCATCAGAATAAAAGCACACTAAGGAATATACCCTTAGATTAACACCACTAACTGCAGTAACATCATTCAGCTGGTCAATACTTTGATCATGATAACCTCCAGATGTCTTCTGCTTTTTGCTGGCACAATAGAAAATGGCATCAGAAACCACAGAGCAAGTATGGTTAGAATGAGATAATTAATTCAGTATAGCCAATGGAATTTACCTAGATGGTGGAGGGGATGAGCCTAATGCATCCAACGGTTTCTTCTGTCCAGCAGATGTCTTCTTTTGAGGTGTTTTAGAAGCTGCTGCAGGGGGAGGTATTTGTGTAGCAGGATGGATCTAATGATACAGCACTATTGGTAAGAGCACAGTAACAACACCGTATATTATACTGAAACACTTAGACTACTCTAATTTACTTAGGACTAAAAGTCTTGATAATGATGACTTAGCTAGAACAAAAAAAATCAGTTAAATCCAACAGAAGCTGGCATATGGCCAAATGGATAGAGGTGCAGATGGGCACCAAGCCCAGGGAAGTTCATGCCCTAACAAATTTTTTGATTACACATATGGTTATGCACATGCTAGAGTTCTGAGAGGTTTTCAGTTCTTTTGGCAATTTGCAAGCGTGTGTAGACGACATGTGCACAATCACATGAGGTGGTGATTGTGATGCATGTAGAGTTGCATGTTCCAATGTACACTAAAAAAAACCAAGCAAGAATAATTGAACAAATGCAAGCACGCATGCTGTGATGTGGGGGCGCCATTATGAGAGACGTCCTAGGGCTCGAGATATGGCCAGAAGGGCCAGAACGGCATCCTAGGAGGTGCCAGCTGCAGTCAGCAGCAATTAAGGCTTATTAGAAATTGATTAGAGTAATGAGAGAATGTTTAATGAGAGGAGAAATGAGCTGACCAGAGCACGGCATCCCAGGAGGTGCCAGCTGCAGTCAGCAGCAATTAAAGTTTATTGGAAATTGATTAGAGTAATAAAAGAATGTTTAATGAGGGGAGAAATGAGCTGACCAGAGCTGGACGCCTATGCCTAAGCTGCTCTATTTATTGACTATGTAATCAGGTTATGAGAGGAATGAAGAAACAAGTTATCCCTAACCCTGATCCCTTGCTGCTCTTAATCTCACCCCCTGCTAAGATAGTTAGGCAAAAACCCTGGCACCTCCATTGCCAACCTCAAGCTACGAGCTACGAAGTCAGGGACCCCCGACCCTTGGGGTGGAGGACCTTGACAACCTGGTATCAGGATTCCGGCGATCCTCGGCCACCTCCACATCCTAGCCCCATCCTTCCACCACGCCATCCCCCACAGCCTCGCCCACCCACTCCATTGCCTCTTCCTCTCCATCCATGGCTGAACCCATGACTGTCGATCTGGCCAAAATGATTGAAGCCCTCACCACCAATGTCAACAATTCCCTCACCGCTATGCAGCAGCAGATCACCGCCATCCAACAGGCGCAGCCGCCGCCGTCATCCTCAGGCTCAAGTTCACGGGGTTCGGGCTGCGGTGACCACCACGGTGATCACCCTCCCCGGTTCCAGAAATTGGATTTCCCCAAGTTAGATGGGAAATCTGATCCGCTGGCCTTCCTCAACCACTATAAGTCATACTTCCATCAGCAACGGATCGCACGTGAGGAGCAGGTCTGGATGGCATTGTATAATCTGGAAGGCGGCGCCCAGATGTGGTACTTGCAAGTGCAGCAAGATGAAGGGACACCGTCCTGGCGGTGGTTCTCTGAGCTCCTTAATCTGCGCTATGGTCCGCCGATTCACTCAAACCCCCTGGCTGAGCTCATGGAGTGCAAGCGGACGAGCACAGTTGCGGAGTATCAAGACCGCTTTGAGGCCCTGCTGCCACACGTGGGCGCCCTCACGGAGGCCCAGCGCGTCCAAACCTTCACGGCGGGCCTCCTGTCGCCCCTCAGCCTCGACGTCGAGGTCCAGGACCCGCAATCGTTGGTGATTGCCATGAGCCTTGCGCGGAAATTGGAGCAGCGCGAGAAATACTACACCAACATGACGTCAATGTCTACAGCACCGCGACCAGCTGCACGCGGCCTTCTTCCAGACCCTCCGCCACAGCTGGCTCTGCCAGCTCCCCCTCCTCGTCCAGCCTCTTCTCCACTCACCATCGAGGAGCGCCAGGTGAAGCGTCTTTCCCAGGCCGAGATGGAGGAACGGCGACGGCAGGGCCTCTGTTTTAATTGCAACGAGAAATTTGGGATGGGCCATAACCACGTCTGTCAACGCATTTTCCTCCTGGATTTGGCCCTGGCTGAGGATGTTGAAGACATCATGCCGGATGAGCACTCTGATGAAGACCCGCTCATCTCACTTCATGCCATTGCGGGCGTCCACACCAGTGAGACGATGCAGGTGCGGATCACGTTGGGCAGGGCGTCTCTCCTTGCCCTGCTCGACTCCGGATCGACCCACAACTTCCTCAGAGCCAACGCTGCAGCACGCACCTCCCTCCGCCTTCAGCAGCGTGGCGACATGAAGGTCACGGTGGCCAATAGGCAGATACTTGAAGAAAATTATTGCAAAATCACACATTCAATGAAATAGTATATCATCAACTATTTAACAAAATTCAAATGCTTTTTTCCATCCGCCAGATCAATTCAACCATTGATGCCTACATCAAACTACTAAGCTTCAATTATTTGACCACAATTTGATCCTCTTGACTGATAAAACATCCTTTGCTTTGCCTATTTGCATAACTGTGCATTGTCACTTTGTGACATAAATATTTTTCTTGGTACAAACTATATGCTTGCAGTGATGTGTGTGTCATTCTAAAAGATACGAGAATAAACATATATGTTTAAAAGAGAACATATAATTATATGGCTTTATTTTGAAATAGATACGCTTGACTACAGCCATCATTTGACCAGTTCTAGCTTCTAGTGCAAACATCAGGAATTATGAGCTTATAATTCTCAAACTATAAGTATACTCAGACCAAGTCTATAATTCATCTAGCCGTTGCTCTAACTTAAGCCAAGGTGAACAAAACTAACTTAAGATCGATCAATTATTACTAACCATAGTTATTAACAGTGTATATTAAGCACTGTAATATACTCTGGATATGCTATATGTACAGATTCCACGAATCTCAAATAGGCAAAAATAAACATAGCAGTAAAAGCATAAATACATGTAAACGTATAACAGTTACAAGAGGATACAATTGGAAGTTTGGCATTAGTAAGATCAGCATATCTGAGCATTCATGTGAAAATATACAAAGAATAATAGTGCAAATTCTCAGCAGGAATCTATCTTTGAGTTATATTGTGAATCTATCTTCGAGTTATATTGTTTTTCAAGTGACTTTTAAGGTTCAACAACAAGTGCACACACATCAACATATACCTGCATGTTTGGTTCTGCTTGAGTGCCATGAGATCGATGAGGCTGACTTGTGTTTGTTGTGTTGAAAGATTTAGAAGTGCTTGATGTTGATGGTTGATTTTCAGGAACACCAACCCCCTTACATCCAAAGGCTGTGTTAACTTGATTTACATGCATGGAGGTGCCAAAAAAACTCTTATGTAGATTCAGAGCATTAGATTGCAGTTACCTTATTTGTATGTTCCGTTGGAGTGAAAGACTTAGTTTTCTGCTCCTTGTTCGCTTGTTGCCATGGAGATATATTAGTTTGCAATGTTGGCCGTGCTGCCATGCTCCCAGCCACTGTGGTAACATCTCCCTGGACTAGTTGTCCTCTTTGACTGGAATCTGCCATTTGTGGTCTAAGTGGTACAATTGGGCCTCCAACTGGTTGTGGAAATGGACGAGCATGAATATTATTTGTCCCAAGCACAGGTAAAGATGTTTGTGGACACTGCACATGATGCTGTGTTACTTGCCCTGGGGCTGATTGGATAATGTGTGGAAGGCTGAGCATATGCCCTCCTTTCACATCAGACATGTTACTAGATTCGTTAACCTGTTGCAAATTGCTTTCTGAAGATGGATAGACCATGTTACTTTGCATTTGGCCTGACAAAGAAGGTTGAAACAAAGGTGGTCTTGGGCTGTCACTAGCTTGGTTTGCAGGAATGGAATGAGCTGATGGATACGATTTGTGCTCAACTCCTGACATAGAACCACTGGGAACACTGCTGATTGGAAACTTGACTTAACAAAGAATAGTTGCTTGGATTTGTCTGTGGATTCCGTTGCCCATGAGCAGCCTGCAGCCAAACAAGACCAGAATAACTCCCAAAAAAACAGATTGTGATGGTAAGAGCAACAATAACAGTACAGAAAGTGGTGATAGATAGATTGACCTAATTTAAGCACTGGCTGCACAATGCTAAGTAAAAGTCAGTTACCTGCATTTAAGGGGGGCAGAGGTTATGTCTCAAATGAACCCTAATAAATTGAAACTTTAGTTACCTGAGCTTGATATTGTGCATCAGCTTGTTTGAGCAACTTATCGCCAACAATAGTCCTTACAACTTTCAGAAAGTGTTCCTTGCTGACTTCATTTTTCTATCGAAAATAAAGGATATCTTTTATGTGATAAGTATAGTTGAGTAATCAGTTATGCAATAAAATATTATTTGTTTTTTTTAAATCAGCATAATTAAGGAACCAACCCGCAACTTTGTAAAAATGGCCTGAACTTGCATATCCTTGTCTTTGTCAAGGTGGTGTCTCAAAATTGGTATTAACATATGAAATGTAACAACAGGAGGTTTCCCCACCGTAGGAGCACTATTAGTTTGTTTTGTGCTTGGTGTTTGTTGACTCCTCATCTGTTGCAAAGGCTGCTTCTGACCAGCAATACTTTGTTGAGAACTGTTTCCTGACTCTTGCTTAACCTTTGGCTGGTCTTGTCTATTATCAGCACCTCCAGAAACCAGCTCAGGTATAGATGGCTGTTCATTTGTATGATGCAAATGTTTCTGTTCCTGTTGTTGGTTTTCCTGGTTTCCAATTTCATTCTTTACTGAACCCTGCCATTGTTCATGATTGTGGTTGAACGTTGAATTGCTCTCCTGAGGTACAAGACCTACATTTGAGATTAAATTACTATAAAGTGAATACTTGATAAATACAATCGTAGCATAACTAGGTTTTTTTGACAGAAATAGCATAACTAGGTTACCAAGAATATGCTAAAATTCTTTTACTTCGATAGAAATATGCTGAATTGCTAGATATTTTTTAAAGACATATGCTGAGGTATTTAATATGGCAAAATTATGGGCTTCCACTAACAGTTCATTATGCACCACACAGGACTTTGGTCACATTTTGTTTGTAGAAACCACCAGTTTAGCATTTTAACATATGGAGTGTATCATGTGCGTCTTACCCTCATAGTCATCTGACCAAATGTTATTGGAAGTTTTTGTGATCATTTGCATACTTTGAGGAAGGATGAAGCAAAATATTTTGCAATTTGCACTGTACCTGATTGCTCATATAGAATGGAAGTTTTATAAGGCTTAGAACCCAACATGAGGCTCAAATCACGGTTCAGTCACGCCAATAGCTGCTTTTGAAGCACTCTTATTCAAATACAGATTTTTAGATATATCATAATATTTTAAGTCTCTTTTTATTGTCTTACCCTATATCAATTTCGATTTTCTCCTACCTCTACTCATATTATTATCTTGATATAGAATTTCACAATATACTAGTTTCTTTAGAGGTCTCCTTTAGATATAACCAAATCAACTCAATCAATATTGGACAAGCTTTTCTTCAATTGGTGCTATCCCTAACCAATTATATATATTATCATTTCAGACTCAATCCATTCTTATATAATCATAAATCCAATGTAACACATTGTAAACATCTAAAACTTATAAAAACTATTTGTCAGCTGATAAGCAAACAAACTACTTATGTGGCAAGTTTTCTAGCTTTAGCTTCTATAAAATGCATCTGTCTATTATATTTTTCAAAAGGGATGCAATGCAGATCTGAAGTTATTGCATGTTTAAATAGGCATGATTCCACAAACAAAACAATCTGCAAATTTCAATAATAAAAATAATAATCTGAAAGCAACTTGGAGAACTAACTCCAAGCAATACAATACGATATTTAGTTCATAAATAGTTGGACATCAGGAGAGGCTAATCCAAAAGCCTTGGCACTGCGAAAAGCATGCGTGGGACAAAAATTCTGTACCCTTGGAACTACAATATCTCTGTCAGTGTCAGAGACTAATAGAGTCAATTATCTTTTCCATTGGTATTTTTACCTGAGTTTAAAACACGCATACAAAAGTTGGGCAAATATTTTAACTTAACCCAAGGTTTAAGAAAATATAGTGGTGAAAGTCCGTCTTGTTATGTCCCATTACCTGTAACAGAAAGAAACCAATGGAACCTGCATGCAATTGATTTAGACTGTTTAAGCCTAGTGCGTGCAACAAGTCAGTGAAATATGTGCTCTCTTTCTACTCTTTCAGAAACTTTGGCAGTATGTCAATGAGTTAACAGCAAGGTAAGTAACAAAACATAGGATTTACTTATTTATTGCCACAATGTTTTCTCCAAGCTAAGTGAGGTTATCCACATAACCTGGGGTTTGCTAAAACTCACATGCAATTCACTCTTTTAAGTACTCGCATTGGTCAGGTGAAAGTACTTACAATGCAATTTTATTGCTTAATCCAAAGAGATGGCAATCATGTGCTTATGTAGCCAGCCACTGAACAAGGAAATCTAATGCAACCAATAAACTAAAGATAGGATTAATATTCAACACTATCCAAATATATTGATACACATTGAACTAAACCTGCCAATCCTTTTCTCAGCTAGCGTGAATGGGCATGGCTGGCTGCACGGAGGCTAGTCCACAACCATGAAAGAAAGGTTTCTAAGATTGTAAGCTGCAAGTGACCAAGTTTTTAAACCAGGTATAAGTGCTATCTTCAAAAGGTAGTTGTGCTTTTCCTTTGAATTGAGTGTAGAACAGAAAAAGGGTAATGATAATCAGGACAGAAGAAAACATAGAATGATGGGCATGCAAGCTTCATGTTTACTGTAAACGTTCCTACTTTGGTTCTTTGCTTGCAAATTTCATTACTTCCATAACACTAGAGACTACCACAGTAAAGTGTAATGTAGATACTTCAAGACAGAACACTGTATAATGATTACAGAAGTAAGTCAGAACTTATATTCAAGCTCAAGAAATATTGATTAGGAATTTCGTTTCTTCTAGAACACTAGTGTAAATTTCCCCAGATCTTGTCAAAATTCTCCATGGCATAATTCATATACACCTAAAAAAAGTCGGTACCATATATTTACAGAATAAGTTGGAAGTTGTTCAATTTCAAGACACACATTTATCTATGGTTCTTAAATATTGTTGACTAAAGCAACTTGGAATATTGGTATAATAATGCTCACTGGATAAAGTTCTCTCTATCCAGGCATACTTTACAGACCTGGCAAAGGAAAACTCAATTCAATGGCATAGCAGCTATTTGAGTTGCGCAATGTTTGGTTATCATCAAGCACTAAGAGAACCATTTCCGCAAGAAAAAAGTGATGTGGTCTACTCCAAATGGTCATTAATTCATGGCCTACTGCTCCATTCCCCTATATGCAAGGTAAAATTCAAGAATCTAAGTGATTTTTCGAAATCAATAACCACATTCTTTACGACAAACCCTTATAAAACTTCTGTTGTTATTTTCATGCAGTCAAGATAAAACCAGCAGAAAAGCTTTGTTTTCCTAACAAGCTGTTCTGTTCGCACCTTCAGTACTTGGACACTTATTTCCTATATTTTGCTTCCCTCCATGAATTGCTTTTTCCACTTGGGTCTCAATATGAAGAATATTTATCTCAATATTAGGGGAAGGCCCTCCATGATGAGAATCATGGGAAAGAGCCAACCCATTGCAGTGAAAAAAATCATAGAAGGCTCATTTGTCAGAATTCCTAGTAGTGTTTCGAACACTAAACCTAAAATTGCGAAACGTTAATTCGAACATGGAAGTTGTCATGTGCATAAATGTTTCTTGATTTCATTATTCCTCCATTCCAAGTACAGTTTGTTGATTCCGAGAACCCCCGGTCCTCCACAAGATCACACGAATTTGATCCGAGAAAGGGAAACAGTCTCCTAGGGTTAATTGGGGCCGGAAAACTCACCGGCGCCGTGATCCAGCGGCTGGGAGGTGGAGGAGGAGGAGGCTGCGGCGCTGGTGCTCGCGCCGCCGCTGCCGCTGCCCTCCACCTCGCGGTTGAGCGCCGCCGTGAAGGCCTCGACGTCGGCGCCCGAGTGCATGGTCTCGTCCTGCGCAACACCCCAACAACAAGAGAAAACCACCATTTGAATCCTACCTTCCTTTTTTTCCCCTAAACAAAGAATTCGATAATGAGAAGAGAGGTGGGTGGGAGGGAGGGTTGGGGTCGGGGACGCCCACCACGTCGTCGTCGAGGAGCTTTATGAGGGGATCCATGGCCGGGGGACTTGGATTGGAGAAACGAGGCCGCTTCTCTCTCTCTCTCTCTCTCTCTCTCTCTCTCTCTCTCTCTCTCTTTCGCCGTCCGCCTCCCTCTCGTCTCGATGCCGCGCCTTCCCCTTGTCGGCTCCAGCAAAATAATTACGAGGAAGAAGGGTTGCATGCTTCTTTCCCAAGGCGGCCGCGTGAGTCAGATGAGCTCGCCGCTATCCGATCTGGCCTTATTTTCATCTGCCCACGTCTCAAATGGGTTACCCGTAATACGTGCCTTCAGTTTTTTTTACTCCGTTCATTTTTAACTTTAATTTTATTATTTTAATTTTAACCACTAATTACACTAAGATATTAAGAGTGTGAGTAAAAGTTTTATGTTTGTATCTGGGTTTGGGACATAGTATAGCTTAATAACATGAATCCTTTTAAATCTTTGGGCAAGACAATCTCATAGATGAGGAGTTTTCCTTAGCTAGGCTCTATCAACAATGCCTCACGTTGGTTTTCTTGTTCTTTGTGCCCACTTTAGATTAAAGGTGTGATAGTGTGAAGCAGATAGTTTTTAAAAAAATAGCAAAAAAATAACATGTGATATAAGATCAAAGGACAAAGGTGAATGATAGAGTCGTACCAATAAATTAGAGGCATCAGTGCTAAACCTACAATGAGACTCCCTGATTTAAAAATATTATTAAGTAAAAAATTATATTTTACTTTTATCCGTGTATAAAATTATAAATAGATGAAGGCTATAGTCACTATGCCATGTATTTTACAATACATTGTAAAGGTAACCGCTATAATTCGCTCATTCACATCATGCTGGACATCTTCTATCTACATCATAATAACTATCCATAGATTTAATGTGTTCCCTCTAGAAAGAAATAGTGCACGAGTAATAACGGCTAGAGTTATATAAGAACGCAATATAGATGCATGGAAACTTACCAATCATTAATGACTATGGTTTGTTTAAACTTAGAAAATCCTAATGCAATGATTTTATTTTTTTACAAGATATAAAAATGGGTTCTTCGGTACCTAGAACACGTGTTCACATCGTTGTCATGAGCTATGGGTATTTGAGGTGGCTATAATTACCATCCAACACAAAAATAAGCCCATTGCTAGATCCCTAGAGGAGGGAATGTAAAACTCATAAAAATAGGATGAGAATGTCCTAAGACATATTATAACACATTGGATTGGATTGAAACCTAAAATTTGGGGCCCTTAATTTTGGGGGGCCTTGTGTGTATATAATTGATGACAAGTAATTAGAGGACTAATATAATTACTAAATAATGACTAGACATTAGTTACTATGAAGTTAAAGAATAAGCAAAGACATCTCTTATAGCAAAAGAATTGAAATTAGAAAGATTTGACAAAATTTGACAGGTAGAAGATGAAGTTGTCCTGAAGCTTTTTTTACCATGTAGTCTAGTATGATATCAGATAGTCCATGTCCTACATGGATCGAATAGTTTAGAAACAATCAGACAGTCCGAGAGAAGATGAATATAAAGCATCAAAGGACAATCATTCTAGACTATGGGAACAAGTGGTGCCAGACAATCCGAAATAATATGGAGGTGACTAGGAAGTGACTCATCAAAGTAATGGGCCAGACAGTTTGAGAGCTACCGGACTATCCGAGATGAAGGCATTGTCAAATAGTCTAAGAGGCACTAGATTATCTACCCCTTTATAGCACAACAGCTAGTCCGTCAATGACTGTTGAAAAAGCATAAAGATTTGGACAGTCTAGCTTAGTACCAGATTGGCCAACCCTATACAAGTTTTGGTAGATTTCGTGCAACAAGAAGAAATGACTAGTGAAGGATTTGAGGCTATAAGAGGTTATAAGAGTGGAAACCAAACTTTATCTCAATGGATACTTGGTAGAGAAAGTTTTACCGGAGGTTGTAGCTCGTTGTCTAAGCTTGGAATCTTAGTGGTCACTTGGAGTGTGAAGCTACACCGGAGATTAGATGGAGAGGAAAAGGATTAATTGAGACCTCGCTCTTTGAAACTCCTCAATGGAGATATAGGATCGATTGGATCCAAACTTTAAGAAACAAATCAGTGTCACTTTTCCTCTCTTTTATCTTGTATTTACCACTTTCTATCTTATACTTATAGTGATCTTTATTTGATTGTTTAGCTCTTTCTATTATTAGCTTGCTCTTATAGAAAATGTGCTTGAGTAGTTTCTCTATATTACAACTTGTTCTATAGCTCAAGTTTAGTTTCCTGTGTTAGCCAGATTAGCAGTCGGACAATCCGAGTACATATAATTGTTTTTCTCTCTTTTTACTAATCAGATTATCCTACACCTACTGTACAATCTAAGTAGGTCTAATTTTGCTACATGTTTTAAAATTTTAGGAAGTACCTATTAAAACCCCTCTAAGTGACATATCCGATCCTCAAGACCCCTTTTAATTGGTATTAGACCTTAATCTTTATATAAATTTAATCGCTTGAAGAGATCAACATGTCACGAGAGAAGGTTGATCCGAAGGGACCAAGTGGAGCTAATGATGATGCTTCTAAAAAGCTAATTATTAGATCTAGCTACATTGCTAAACCAAGTTTTCAAGGACAAAAGGGACCAAATGCAGCAGAGTCCATCCCTATTTCCTCAAAGATGAGATTTCTTCAACTATTCACAATAATGGACACGAATTATGACCAGGTCTTATACAAAATTTCAGTTCTCCTTTGTCAATTTGCCAAGTCCTACTACACTTTGGCAATGCATATCTAGATGTCTCACTGCCTAAGAAATACGACATTAATTGCGAACCCAAGCAGCAATTGCTCACAGTTTTCTTCTCAGATCATTCTGAACAAACTGATGTCAAAGATTTTATTATTACAAAAAAATCTGCACTAAATGAATAGATAGAGCTAGTGCTGTCCGAACCGGATGGACCAGCAAGTTCGTCCAGGTTGGTGGATCAGAGGTGCAATCATCCCACTTCAAACCAGTTAAATCAGGGCAGTTTTCCCTTGAACCAGGCAACCAGCACATCCACCTGGCAATCCAATCACAACCGTAGAAATTAAACAGCAAAAAGTCAAGAGCTGAGAGGCTGCCAAGGCTCTACCTGTAAACCCATTCGTGCTAATAACAGTACTACTAGCAGCACAAGCTAGCCAAATGGGAGAAGGTTTGTCATGCTTTGCATGATAAAACTAACATTCTTATTTGTATTGTATTATTTTATCATCAAAAGATCATCCCGCCGAAGGTTTGTCGGATCTCAGGATTTAGGAAGAAGTTTCAGAAAACATGTTTTATCGATTTTTTTTTGGAAAATGAGTTTTAGGCTGTTATTCTGTTACGATAAGCTTATGTATTACCTTAGTTTGGATCACATGTCAACTAAAACGAGTTTTACTTGACCGTGTTTGGTGCTTACGCACATGAATAGAAACCAGTTTTTTAATGTTATGTGTATTGACTATTGACACACCCTAAACACGTACAATAAGAAAAATACAATATCTGCAAATTTGTCCAATAGCTGCATTCCGATCAGGAAAACACAAAAGCTGCAGCTCTTTGATCATCTTGATGACATACACCATGTCACCATGTTTGAGGTACTTACACTCTGTTAATTTGACATGACACAATACATTCAACGCGATGGAACTGGTGAGATCTCCTGGGAAAGGCGGAAGTCGTTGAGGCATTGGGAGTGGATGCATTTCACGAAAAACTGCTTGGAGTAGTTTTTCACAAATCTCGTACTTTGAGTTTTGGCAAAACAGATTTTTTTTGTTATATCCATTTTATGTTGTCCTTCCAAACAACGTTTTAGTCGGTTAGGCCCTTACCCATGTTTTGGAAAAAAAATGGTTTTGATAAAACAACATCCAAACAACAGTATTGTTTTTGGCTTATTAACTGCCCTATTCTATCGAATCTCCAAGTGAAACTATATAGTCAAACTCAATGTAGCCTTTCAATCTCAAGTATATTAAATAGACTAAAGTTAAAATCCAATAAAAGCCTACAGACATATCAAATATTACTATAAATCTTCAGTTATATCCTACTCTTTTAAGTTAATATTGTCTCTCTTTATATTAATTTTGATCTTTCTCTATTACTATTTACATTATTATCTTGACATAAATTTCACAATATACTAATGTCTCTAAGGTTTTCTTTGGATATGGCCAAACCATCTTAACCAATGTTAGACAAACTTTTTTTTAATTGGTGCTACCCCTAGTCGATCGCATATATTCTCGTTTCGGACTCGATCTATTCTTATATAACCACAAATCCAATATAGTATACACATTTCTATTACACTCAGCTGTTGAATATGACGTCTTTTTATAGGCCAACATTCTGCTCCACATATAGTATAACAGATCTAATCGTCAATTTATAAAATTTAACTTTAAGCTTCTACGGTTCTCTCTTATCACAGAGTATATCAGATGTTTGGTGTCATTTCAAACAGCCCGCTTTGATTTTATGGCTAGCATTTACATCAATATCTCCATCTATATGTAGCATCGATTTCAAATATCAAAAGGTATCTTCTTAGGCACTATTTGGCATCATAAACTCACATCTTTTTTCTCGTGTGCAATAATACCAAAGTCACACCTTTTAAGTATTTAGTCTTAGTTTTGCTTACTCTAAAACCTTTAGACTTAAGAGTCTATCGCTACAACTCTAATTTCCTATTTACTTCTACGCTGCTCTCATCAATTAACACTACATCATCTACCAATAGCATACACCAAGAGATATTCCCTTGTATGTTCTTATAATCTCATTTATTACCAATACAAAGAGATATAGGTTCAAGGCTGATTATGTCCTATTTTAATCGAGAAATAACATGTGTTATCATTATTTATTTCGAATATTAATCATAACACTTTTTACATATCCTTAATGAGAGAGACATACTTTGTTGGAACTTTATATTTATCCAAAACCCACCATATAACATTTATTATTATCTTTTCATAAACATTTTTAAGTCAATAGAAATCATATGTAGGACTTTATTCAGCTCTTTAAACCGCTCCATAACTTCTTATTAAGAAAATTGCTTCTATGGTTGATCTTTTGAGTATAAAACCAAATTGGTTCATAGATATCTATGTCGTTTCTCTCAAACGATGTTTGATAACTCTCTTCCATAATTTCATAATATGGCTCATCAACTTAATTCTTCGGTAATTAATACAACTTTAGATATCTCCTTTGCTCTTATATATTGGTACCAATATACTTTTCCTATACTCCTCAGGTATCCTGTTTGATTAAAAAATATTGTTGAATAACTTGGTTAACCATACTATAGCTATATCCTCGAGACATCTTCACATATTGGAATACCATCAGGGCACATCGTCTTACCCTCTTTTATCATTTTTTAAAGATTCTCTAATCTTAGATTCTTGAATCATCCACACAAAGCTACTATCAGTGTCACCCGAAGAGTCGTCTAATTGGACGGTGGTGTCTACATTCCCACCATTGAACAAATTATTAAAATACTCTTGTCATCTATGTCTAATCTCATACTCCTTCACTAAGAGCTGCTTCCTCTCATCTTTAATACACTTAACTTGGTTAAAGTCACTTGTCTTTCTATCACGAGCCCTACCGATTCTATAGACATCATTCTCTCTTTATTTTGTACTTAGACATTGATACAGATCCTCGAAAACCCGCCCCTTTGCCTCACTCAGCCCGTTTTTCGGTCTTCTTTGCCATCTTATATTTATCCATATTATCCTCACTCTTTTCATGATACAAGCATTTATAACATTCTTTCTTCTCCTTAATAGCTCTTTGCACATCTTCGTTCCACCACCAAGAGTCTTTAGTTTCATATCCACTCTCTTTAGTCACTCCAAACACCTCTAAAGCAATCTTACGTATGCATGTTACCATCTTTTCCTATATTTTATTTGCATCGTCATCTTCCTTCCGAGAGCCGTCTCGATAATCCTTTCCTTGAAGACATTTGATGTCTCTCCTTCTAACTTCCACCATATGGTTCTTGCAATTTTGGTTTGTTTATCCTTATGAGAATGCACTAAAAAGCAAAAGTCGGCTACCACCAGGTTATGTTGAGAAACCACACATTTTTTAGATATCACCTTAAAATCTACACAAGCTCGTTTATCCTCTCTCATAAGAACAATGTCAATCTGGCTAGAGTGTTGGCTGTTACTAAAAGTCACTAAATGAGATTGCCTCTTCCTAAAAAAAGCGTTAGCTATCATCAAATCAAAAGCTATAGCAAAGTCCAAGATTTTCTCTCCCTCCTAATTACTACTATCATACCTAAAAACTTCATGTGTCGTCTCAAAACATGTGCCTGTTGTACCTACATAACCATTAAGATTTTCTCTTATAAAAAGCTTCTCGCTACTAGGTAGCGCTCTAACCAAGCTATCTAAATCTTCTCAGAAATGTCTCTTAGCACTCTCATCCTAATCTACTTGAGAGGCGTACGTACTAATTATGTTTAAGACTATATCACTAATAACAAGTTTAACTAAGATAATCCTATCCCCTTACCTTCTCACCTCCACTCCACTATCTGAGAATTTCTACTCTATTTCTATTTAAAGTTATCCCCTTACCTAAAGCCGATATTGTCTACTTCCTTCACCTTCTAACCCTTACATTTAGTCTTTTAAATACACAAGATATTTATACGCCTTATAACTGCTATCTCAACTAACTCTCTTAACTTATTTATAAGAGACCCTACATTCTAGCTAACTAAACAGATACTAGTTGGCTCGACTTGCTTTCTTACCCTTTACATCCACCGAGCTAGGTGTAAAGACTCTTTCATTTTTTACCACACCCGAGGGTCGATATGGCGCACCATTAAGGATGCAACAACCTGATACTTACTTACTTAGATACCATAACCAGATCTCGACATGGCGCGTCACGAGAGCAACGATCTAGTTCTTGCCCATTTAACACCATACTCGGATTCCAATATGTCGCGCTGTTAAGTAAGTTATGCCTCAACAAAATTTTCTTATGTTTTATCTTTATAAAAATAGCTA
The DNA here is from genome assembly GCA_030770085.1 of Oryza coarctata. Classification (NCBI taxonomy): domain Eukaryota; kingdom Viridiplantae; phylum Streptophyta; class Magnoliopsida; order Poales; family Poaceae; genus Oryza; species Oryza coarctata. The sequence goes on from CM061466.1 coordinate 17,930,224, forward strand.
ATTTTTTACGTTGGCTTATCAAGTCTAATATAACACTCCTCCTTTATCAGGGCTTAAAACCTCCTATGTTAAGACATCAAATGCATCCCAATACTCGCGGAGTACCAAGACACCAAAGGCAGCCTAAGAGTGAAACTATGTATTTTGCTATAATTAGAATTATGTGATCATTTTATACATTTCTTAGTTCTGATATATAATATATAATACAATACAATAAAACATGCAGTTGGACAACTGATCCGACAGTCTGATCGGCAGCCCACGGTCTCAACCGGATCAATGGCTGGGCCAGATCTGGTAACACTGGCTACCATGGCTGAGTACGAGGGATTGCCATGCTATCCAAAGAAAAATTCTTGGAAGATAACAAGAAAGTTTATTACCAATTAGTGTTCTGTTGAATCAGCTCATGCATCGCGAAAATTAATCAAGACAAAAAAAATTGTGAACTTCGCTTGAATATCTTGGTGGAATATTAGAATAATATGTTCTGAACAACTGATAAGATGAACAATTTGAAAAGCACCAATGGTGGGCACAACTAATACTATTACTCTAGCAAACCTCCAGCAAATTCATATCAAAAGAAAAGGGAATAATTCTCCGTCAAGTTTACAATTCTGGTAAATTCTATGCTGTTTCAGATTCAACAGTACTAAGTATAGTACCTCTGGCAAGTTCATATCAGGTTGTCAGAACCACAGGAGGACTAGTTATTACCAAGTATTGTGTAGCAGCTTTCTCTTCTGAGACCACTGGCCAGGGACCAAAATCTACTGTCACATTTAAAAAATGTTTGTAGATTGGGTTACTTGATTGAAGTACGATATTTGAGCCTCTAATGCAGTGAACTACCTACACATTGACATTCTACAGTAACTCTAAAAAAAAATGCATGGCATAAGTACTTTTGTTTCTACAGTTTTGGAACTAGCTCTGTATTTCCATCATCTCAATAGAAAGACTTTGGTTAGCTGGTCGCACTTCAAATCATTTCAAGCTTACATGTTATCACAAGATTTAAGAAATTGTAGAAATTAAGAAAGAAGCCAGCCAAATGTAAAATTATTAATGACAGGTGGAAAAAAATAACAAAAGTGTATACATACATACCTTGTTTTTATTGGATTTTGCTGCAGCTACCAGGACCTTGCTAGGTTTTGTTACTTGTCTATTTCTGAGAACTTCATCATCAAAATCATCCAATGTTTGCAGGTTTCTCCTAATTATCAACAAAAAGGCATTTTTAAAAGTTAAAACCATCCAAATATATTAAATGTATCATGTAAAAGAGAAATAAATGACACAACTAATGACTCACCTATTAAGAGTAGTCCTGGTGTTTGAAACCTTCTCAGGCTTCAAATGCATCAAATTATAGAGCCCATTTTCTTCAAGGGTTGCTCACACTTTCAAAATTTCAAGGCTTTGTGAGCTGATATGCTCATCGTAGAATTTTAATATTTGTTCAGGTTTTATGCATCTGCATTATTTTTGAAATAAAATGCTAAAATATATTTGAAGTGTTGTTTGCAGTTCAACCTTGTCCTTTCTTTTGGCAATTTCATTGTAATCCTTGTTAAAATGGCCATTCTTTGTCAATTCAGCAACTTCTGCGCCCTGAATAATTGTCCTGATGAGTTACCAGAATACTTCCCAAGAATGACAAATATTTGCAATCAACTCAACAGAATAGTAATACAAATTCGTTGTATTAATGAAAATTAGTACTGCATTAACTCCTTCCAGAAAATATACAAATAAAAAACAAGGTTGTTGTAGAAAAGAAAGCAAACATTTAATACTATACTCTTCATCTCTACAAGACGAGCAATTACAGGATGATCCTGCACAGACAATCCCTCAGCTTTCATAAGGAGGTAGAAGGTTATAGCCTAAGAATAAACCAGTAGGCAAGCTCGTTTCACTTCCAAAGGCTGCATTTTACCCCTATGCTTGCCTTGCCCAATTGTCACCTGCAGAACAGAGTTTATTATAACAAGGGCAAGCAGAGTTGACATCATATAAGATAGCCATAAGAAATATATTTTTCCTTACTCCTTTAGCAAGCTTTGCCGCAATCTTCAGAAGATCAGAAAAATAAAAATAACTCCCGGTCTCCCACAGCAAGCATAGACAGGGTGCATAACATTTAATATCCCCATTAGCTACTGCTAGAAGAGTCGATATCACCTAGTCAGTGTGAAGTATGACTTTACTGATTATGCAGCACAATGATGAGCAAGGCAATGGCACAAGAGAATCGAAGGATGTTTCTTTAAACAACTCAAAGCAGAATGAAAGAATGTTTCCGCAAATTATACAAGCCCTTTAAGACTTGCTTGTTTTGCAAGATAAATCGAGGTACCTTTTTTCTTGGTTGCAATGCAATGAAGAAGATTTTGGCAAACCTCAAAATAGGAATTTTTTATATGCATAAAGTTATTTCAATGATCGCTGAACACATCATTTGCATCAATATTGGATATGCTTGTCCATGTATCCAAAGACTGCAGACTAACAGCATTAAACCCTATAGGACTATTGGAGATTTATACACAGTAAGCATGAAACATGTTATACAGAGGAATGTCTTAGTAGAATGACTGAATGAGTTCAGTGCAGCATGTGAAGCTGCTACAGAGTGGCATATAACATTTTAGAAAATTGTATTATAGTGTGTTGAAGCACTGTACTATACATACATTTTAGAAGCTGCTACAGTGTGGCATCATTCCAATCAAAAAAACAAGTTTCTGCTAAGCTAAAAAGTATATGACCCCATTCCTAGACCAGAAGAAGATGTTCATGGCTCCATTCCATGATAGATACTGTGATGTATCAAATGCAAAAGTGATGAGCTTTCACATTGCAGTGAGGAAAGGTGTGCATGAGGTACCAAATGCATGAGTGATGAGCTTTCACAATGCAGTGAGGAAGGGTATATGGTGAGGCAGAGACATGGAGACATATGACAGGCTAATTTAAATAAACAGTATGATATATATAGTACAATATACATGTACACCATTGCTATGTTACTTCCAAATTCTAATGGGAAGATTATTATGTAACTAGTAAAAAAGGGCAACAGGTAGACCCGATGCACTGGTTGGAGGGTAGAAAGGCACAAAAGACAAAATGTGGCAAATTACACAATTTGGCCTCATGAGCCAGAAAAAGGTTACTTGTCTTGAATTGTAAACAACTAAAAATCCAACGAATACTACAAGAATGATAAACAAGCATGTGGATTCAGTGGTTAGCACAGCAATAAACTACCTCATTGGTGACTGGTCCTATTACCTTTAGTTTTTCATCAGCGTCTTTTAACTTGGACAATAATCCAACCAGTTCAGGAGCAGAACCACATTAAATTCAATGTATGGATATCATCACGGGTCAAAACTGAGATTCCTATTATGCTACTCTAAGGATGAAATTTCTTCAAATATTCATAATCAGGGACCAATTATGACAGTCTTATAAAATTTTCAGTTCTTTTCTGCAATATTTGCAACGTCTTATAAAATTTTCAGTTATTTTCGGTCAATGTATGAAATGTGATATCAATTTTGAACTCACCTAGCAACTTATCAGATTTTATTTTATTTTATTTCAAATCATTCTGGATAAACTGACGTATCAGATATTACTATATCACTAGCTAAATACCCATGCTTTCTACGGATAAATGTTGCACTCATCCCTGTAGATAAACTTGATTTTAGAGATAAAATAGACAACCACAGTATGTCGAATGACTATCTTATAATATAAAAGTATCTAAGTGATGAGGACATCAACACTCGATATATTCCCACCCATATGAATGGAACATAATGAGCTGCTTACTCTTGATTGTGCTCGCCAACTTAATTATTAGATTAGTTCGTTCTTAAGTATATATCCTACTTATTTATATAATGGGAATACGTACACTCTTGTTTTACTTAGGAACGATAGAGAGCACCAAAAAAGAGAGGGATTCGTGCAAGCTGATTTCGGCCTGTAGAACAATATCAATTTGTGATGGTCACCACTGTTGTATATGGACTCCAATTCGAACGTTCTTAGACTTCATGAAAAACTTATCAACTCTACATTCAAATGAATCCGGCCTCACGTCCATATCTGCTTAGAATCATCCGCAAGCATCATTTCAATACTGAGACATTAGTCTGTCCATGATGTTGCGTCACCCTATTTTGGACCGACAACCCATGTATCCAATTGGGTTTATTAGAGACATGTCCTAGGGTTAGAGCACGACTCCAACACACTTGTGGTCATCTCCTACATGTATATAATCTCGAGATCTGTCACAAAATAGGGTGGGTTTTGTTAGATTGAAAGTTAGCCATTATTACTTCGCTTGTAGCGCACGTGTCAACTAGATTGCCTATCTGTTTGTCTTTGAAACCTTTTTCTTGTTGTATTTTCAGATTAAACCCTTCATCTTAATCTAGCAATTCAGTGTTTGATCTATTTATTTTTTATTATTCTTTGATTGCTTGCAGGACAAGTGCCCTCGTGGTTGGATTGATCGCACTCCACAAGATTGCGCTTAAGAAATCAGTATATCAGTTGTTAAGCCATAGCATCTCTAGACGGTTGTATTCAGGCTGTGAATATCATTCCAACCATCAATCGAGTTATCCATCTCCATCGAAAAATCAAGACCAAATCTGTCATCACTAAGAAGTAGTTGGTAAGAAAATATAAAATAGAGTTGGTGGGGTGGTAGACTCACTGCCACCACCATTGCAATATTTTAGAAGAGTATAGAAATCTGCACTAACTGAATAGTTACAATACTGTTATCGCCTGCAGAACAGTGTTTATTGTAATTTATAAAAGGGCAACCAGAGCTTATCCTAAGGAGAACAATAAAAAATAATAAAATAAACACTTCATAAAAATAGTATCATTTAGCAAGCTTATTTGTAATATATCCAGAAGATCACAGTAAATAAAACAAATTAAAAATCAAAATACTCCCACAACAAGAATACACAGGATGTGCAACAATTAATGTCCCCATTAGTGCTAGAGTAGCTATCACTAGTCAGGATGCAATGCAACCTACAGATTTTTCAGGTTAACACCAAATCCTTTTGTGGTTCATCATTAGACATTTTTTAGTTTTGAATAGAAATGGTACTTAACAGATTGAACCGTAATAATTTTGAGCTGAATTAAACTTGCCTGGCAGGAACAATCATGATGTAGATAGATTGGGTATCCCAGAAAGAAAACTGGACAGATTTAGTGTATCAAGATGGAAATTTGACCTTCGGGAATCTTTAAAATTTGCCTGCAACATGGAAGGTATCCCTTAGTAATTCGTCATTAAAACAAGTTGATAATTGCATTATCATCATATACTCCCAACCTCAGCAGCAGCAGCAGCTAAGCTGTTAATGCTGCAGATTCAAATTCCAAGGAATTGCAAACAAGACAAGAAAAAAGTTGCACGTAAAAATCTATGGGATTGGTCAGTGGCACCTTCAAGAGAATAGTTATAAAATCACTATTGCATTCGCAGACGAAACAAGTGCAAAAATATGTAAGCTAAACCTTAGAAAATGAAAAGCTCTTTCATGAACACCACTGGCATGGCTTAGTGTTTTGCATGAATTATGCTAATTACTATCAATATGAAGTCCAGTGTAAGTGTCAATTGTCCAATGCAGTCACTAGAACATACTTAAAGAAAAGGCTGTCTACCAACTTAATGAAATCATGGAGAACGAAAAATATCAGTCGTTCAGTTCAGCCATAAGGTTCAATTGCTAATTTGATGAAAATTACTAATATTCAAGTAAATAACGAAAATGTGCTTAGGTAATACTAACCATTAAATATGAAGGTTTTTTCTGGAATGGCAATCTCATGGGTTAACCCAGTCTGATATGTTATCTCTTCTCCAGTGCCTTGAAAATAGGATGAAATTGCACAAGTTCAAAGCCATGTTATCCACAACAATAGAGCATGCATGATAACTTGGATACCTAGAAGATTGCCATTTGCCAAACTCATTATATCACATATAACTTGTATGGATTCATTTAACATATTGACGAACAACAAAAGATCACCAATAGTCACCACACAAGCACTTTCCCTCCTCAAAATGATGGAAGCGATTTATGTCCCTCACGATGATTTCTCGTTTAACCAGTTTAGATATCACCATAAATGCAGTATGACAATCCAAATAGGAACGCAAATTCTTCAATATCCTTATTGGATGCCTAGGTGGTGTTATTACAAGGCCATATGCTAAAGCCAGCCTCTCACTATGCACCCACAGAATGCGAGCCTTTTGTTCCTCGCATACATCGTGCAACACCACATTAATGTCAGGAATATAACCTTCCCTGCTAGTTTTAAGATTGAACCATTCCAGCATTGCATTTATCACCCGCATATCTGGATGGTCCACTGATCCCACTGAAAAGGAATGAATTCCACCCTTGATCTCAACCCAACTAAAACCAGGTACCTTCCTTACACCAATATTCCTCATTGATTTCCTCAAAAGGGCAACTTGATCCAAACTTCCAGCCGCAGCATACATATTTGATAGTAAGACATAGGTTGTCTCATCATGTGGTTCAATCTCAAGTATCTTTTCTGCAGAAAATCTTCCCAAAGCCACATTCTTATGGACTATACAAGAGCTAAGTAATGCATGCCAAACCATAGCAGATGGTGCTGAAGGAATATCTCCAATGAATTTTAGAACATCATTCAGACAGACAGCTTGTCCTAGAAGCCTAACGATGCGTGTATAATGCTCCATAGATGGTTTGATGCCATGATCAATCCTCATAGAATCAAACAGAGATAATCATCGATTCATTAATCCTGTGCTACTGCAGACAGATAGCAGAGCAACAAAGGTGATATCATTGGCTTCAACGTTGCTTTTATTCATCCTGTCAAAAAGTTCTAGAACATCTGTTGCTTTTCCATGAAGCGTGTATCCTGGGATTATTGCATTCCATGAAATTACATCGCATTCCTTTAATTTTTGAAATACCTTGCAAGCATCCCTAATGTATCCACCCTTAGCATACGTATCAATAAGTGAATTGCCAATGACAGTGTCATTATTAAATGTGGACTTCACAATTGAACAATGAATCTGATCAGCATGTCTTATTGATGCTGTGCTTGAACAAGCCTGGAGCACGCTGGAGTATGTAACTTGAGTACAAGGCATCTGAACAGCTTGCACCTCACAGAATACACACTCAATGTGTCTTCTCCAAAACCAGACTGACTGAAGTCAACAACAATTGTGTTCCAGCTAACCTCATTGGCATCTCACAATGATGAGAAGATCTTAAGTGAGCTATTCATGTCGTTGCACTTGGAATAGAAATCCATTAGTGCGTTGCCAACAAAAAGCTCAGACTCATGGCCTATCTTTATAGCATGGTTATGAATTTGCTTTCCAAGATCCAACTGAAACATGTTAGTACAAGCTTGCAGAACACTAGAAAGGCTATATTCATTGGGCAGCACGGAAGATCGCATCATTCAGAGGAAGAGTTCAAAGGCTTGTTCATTCTGATTGCTCTGTGCATACCGGGATATCATAAAACTCAGAAGTATCACATCATCATAGGGAATCATCTCAAAAGCCAAGCGTGCATCCTTAATATCCCCACATTTAGCATACATATCAAGCAAAGCACTACCAACATGAGGCTCGGTGTTGTAAAGGGTTTTTATGGCGCAACCATGGATGCCCTTGCCTAGCACAACTGATGGCAAGCAAACTGCAGCTTTGAGCACACTGGCTTAGGCTTACAACCCGACACCCTCATGTTGGGAAAGAGCCAAAAGGCATTCTCTGGACAGTCAGAATAACAAGAAACCATCGCAGTCCAGACAACAGCATCCTTACGCACGATCCCGTTAAACACATGTTCAGCATCACTGACAAGCCCGCATAAGGAGTAGGCATCAATCAACCCTGAACCAACAAAGGCGTTGTTACCATAGCCCAGCTTCCACGCACTAGCGTGCACACCCCCGGCAAGCCCTGGCGCATCCATGGCAGTAGCCAACTTCAACATGGTGGTGAGAACGAACTGGTTCACCTCGTGCCCATCCCACCGTAGCCTCCTGAACAGAGCCGCGGCAGCCTCAAACTCACCGCGCTGAGCGTGGGCCTGGACGAGCGTGATGAAGGACACCATGTTCCGCTCAGGCATTCGGTCGAACAGCCTGCGCGCGCTGGCAAGGTGCCCGAGCTTCCCGTACACGTTGAGTATGACGTTGGCGCAGAAAAGGTCCAGGCGCCCCAGCCCTCCGCGGCGCACGACATGGCCATGCACGGAGCGGCCGCCGCGGGCGTCGCCCCGCGCGATGCAGCCCTGCAGCTGCCTGGCGCACGCGAAGTAGTCCACCCCGGGGACGGAGGGGAGGAGCGCGAGCGAGGTGATCTCCTCCTCACTGCTGCATTGGCTTCGAACCCACGGCAGCGTGGGGCCACGTGACAGGAGAAGGTGGGGAGGAGGAGGAGGAGGCAGCGGCGGCGGTTCAGTGGCCGGAGCATCCATCCGCCCAGTCGCATTCCAACCTTCTACGATAATCTGAACCTGTCGGGCTTATATGTTTGGCACATTGGGGTACCAATTTCCACAAAGAGAGAAACAGTAGAATCCATTGCCATTTTCATTGGAGGATCCAGTTTCAGGTGGGCAAGAGAGGAGGAGGGAGGCAGTTCGAGAGGGAGCAGGCAGTAGCGCGGAGGCGGCACTGGCGGAGGGACGGAGGAAGGGCGTCGATGGGCGCACCCGGATGCTTGAGGTCGAGGCCGAGGCGGCGGCGGCGGCGGCGCGAGAGCCAAGAAGAGCCGATGAGCGGTGAGGGAGAGATGTTCCCGGGCTGCGGCTTGGCGTTGGACCCTTTTCTAATCAACACGTAAATAATAAGTCATTTGACGCATGGTTAATTGTGTATTAATTATTTATAAATTTAAAAAATAAATTTATTTAATTTTTACAAAAATTATAAAAAAGAGTTTGTTTAAAAATATAGAAAAAGAAAGTTACTGTTTGAATTAATCTTTTGAGAAAAAGTGGATAACAATATTTACTTTATTCGGAATGGAGTAGTAGGTATAGAAAAAATGGAGGAAATTTTTGGCCTTTAAAATGGAAGTTTGACGAATGAATTTTGCAGGATTTATTTTCCTAAGGTTTTTTTGAGTCCTTAAATTCATATAAAGAGGATAAGAAAATTTTTATAGGAGGAAAATAAGCAAGATGTTAGATCTCTTGTGAAACTTTTTTTAAAAAAAATTCCTTTAGTACAATCAAAGGGCTCATTTTCTTGTTTTTCTGTGTTTTCAACTCATATAGATTAGAAAAACGTACTATTTACTGCATTTTTTTCCTATCTTGTGTTTAAAGGGGGTCTTTCATTGCCATAGATTTCATAAGAAAAATATAGGAATTTAAACATCCACTAAAATCTTTTTTTCTTTGGTATGTGCAAGGTAAATAAATGCTTAAAACTTTAAGCGACAATAATTTAAGAACAATATAAGCAATTTTGTTTAATTTAATGTGATTGCTTTGAAAAATAAATGTGTTTAGCTAATTTCTTCTTTCTGAGCTCCACGTTTCATTTTTTTCTTACGTTTTTTGATCCGTTGTTTCACACATTTAATCCTATTATATATTTTCTCTATCCTATATTCCAAATAAGCCTTAGGGAAAAAAATTCATAGGAAAAGTCATGGCTAACTACGGTCCGAAAGTACAATATTTATAAAATATCATATGGTGTTACATCATATGTAAATGTTTTTATTGCTCAGTAAAAATATTTAAATAAAAATTATTTCAGATATTTTATCTTTTTAAAAAATATTTCATCGCTAGATAAAATAACATTTTAATCAAATACAACATTGGAAAAAAAAGCTGATTAACATATATATATTCTTTATCAGAATATAATATTGTATCTTATTATAAAAAATTAATTGCAAAATTATATATAATTAGATCGAAGGATGGTTACGTAATTTAGAAAAAAATGTTTGAATGCGTTAAAAAATTTAAAAAGTGCCCTCCAACGCATACATCAAGGCTGCTAGCTATTTCTCTGGTGGGCCCCTCAGTCCTCGGTGCATGCTGTTGTTTTGCACGTACTGTACCGTGGCGCCATTGGAGGATTTTTCATCGGCTTTCTGTTCCTTGGCACGTGAGCACGTTTTGAAACAGTTAAAACGGTGTGTTTTTTTAAAAAATTATATAAAAGTTTTTTATTTTTTATTAATTAATTTTATCGTTCATACCTTTAAAAATATTTTTTATGTTTTATCTTTTCGTACTTACAGATATATCCCAATTCCCGGTACTCGGCTGTTAGCGTTCAATTATTTTCCTCCGCTCGGAAAAGTCATCGTTCACCCCTTTCGAGCAAAGGAATAGGAGACAAAACAGAAGTTTCCAGCACCTGTACATTTGCACCAAGAACGTCGGAAAAGAAACATCCAGTAGAAGCTAATGTTCTTGAGTTGAGCTGGGTGCCCTGGAGCTCTTGAGTTGGGAAATTATCTTGCTGGTGAGAGCCGAATGAGAGAGAGAGAGAGAGAGAATTGATCCAATCAAGTATTTTCTCCGATCCTACGTATACATATTTTCAGGTTATTTAATAAAAATTAAGATAAAGAGAAAATATTCTCTTCCACATATCTCATTGGCAAATTTTGAATTTAATTTTTAATTTTAAATTGTTTATATTTTCCTTCTAAGCACCTGATTAACTGAAAAAAATTATTGTATTATAATTAGTGTTTCAAGAAATACTTATATTATGTATAAAATTTAAATTCTAAAATTGCTTATATTTGAGAATGAAGGGAGTATAACTTTCACAAGAGAATGAAGGGAGTATAACTTTCACAAGAAATTGCATCTCAAATCTTCCAAATTTTGGATCGTAGGATCACTGGCCCAGATCTTATCCCAATCCCTATACAAACCCTCCCTATCCCATCGCTGTCTTGGATCCCGTCACTGCTGTCACTGCTGTTCTCACACTCTGCCACCCGGCGGCCCCAGCTCCATGCCCCACGCTCCGTCGCCGGCCAGCGATGCCCACCGGACAACGATTTCTCACCCTCCACCACCACACCCCTTCTTTGAAATATCGCCAACAATTTCAAAAACTGGCTCTAACTACATTTTTTTTTGTTCCAAAGAATATGAAAGACAATTTATGCACGGTGCATATGTTATTGCTTTAATATGAAAGATTAGTACACACGCTCTGCAGGAACAAGAAAAAGTTTTCAGGAGTTAATTGGGCACATCATCCTAAATTAAATAGATTCAAGAAAGCAAGAAAATTCTTAGATGAACTAGAAGTACCATATAAGTTCATTTTTGGTTAAGAACTCCATATATATCCAATTCTTTGATACAAGATTCTAATAAAGACCCTATAGGATGAATCTTATACAGGAATAGTTAGAATTAGTTTATGAACTTGATAAATTAACCTCAAGAATTAGCAGCAGTTCAAGTGGCATCAGTAGTTCAGATTTAAGCCTCAGACCATGTAGCAGCGTGTCCCATTAAAAGAATAAAATTGAACAATTAAGCAGAAATCATAGGCAACAAACCATCCAGAGCAATCCATATCAGTATGGCATCAAATAGCAATTCATAGCATGTGGCTTAGTTAAATAACAGTACAACTTGTGACATAAGTATCAATAGCTGAACAACATTTCAGTAGTTAGATTAGATGTTTTCAGTAAGTTATATGGTGATAAAGTGGTGGAAGCTGAAAAGGAATTTCGTAAGAAAGAAAATGATACAAATAATATGTTAGAGAAGATGGTAACATATATATGAAGAATTACTTCAGAAGTATTTATAGTTACTAAAGTGGATGCGAAACTAAACTCTATTCTTATAAAGAAAAAAAAGAATACGAAGTGAGGATAATATGAAGAAATATAAGGTAGTAACGAAGATCGTAAAACGAGCTATGAGTAAGGTAAAAGTGTAAGCTTTCGAGGATACATATCAATGTTTGAGTATAAAATAAGAGAAAAGGATATCTATAGAATAGCTAGCGCTTATGATAGAAAGATGAGAAACTTCAACCAAACAAAGTATATTAAGTATGAGAAGGAGTAGCTCTTGATGAAGGAGGATGAGATTAGACATAGATGATAAAAGTTTTTTGATAATTTGTTTAATGATAGGAATGAGGTGGTAGTTGAACAACTCTTTGAACGACACTAATAGAAGCTTTATACGAATGATGCAAAAATCCAATGTTAGAAAAACTTTGAAAATGATAAAATGAAGCAAGACGATGGGCTTAATGTTATTTTAATTAAGGTGTGAAGATGTCTTGAAAATATAGCTATATTACGGCTAACCAAGTTATTCAACAATATTTTTTAATTGAATATAATATCTAAGGAGTAAAAGAGAAGTATATTGGTATTGATCTATAAGAATAAGAAAGATATATAAAGTTGTACTTATTATTAAAAATTAAGTTAATGAGCCACACTATAAAGGTATGAGAGAGAGTTATCGAATACCATTTGAGAGAAACGACACGGATCTTTATAAACCAATTTAGTTTTATCCTCAAAAGATCAACCATATAAACAATTTTCTTAATAAGATAAATTATAGAGCGATTTAAAGAGCAGAAAGAATAGTTTTTATTAACTTGAAAAAGGCTTATGACAAGATACCAAGAAATATTATGTGATGTGATTTGAACAAATATAAAGTCACAATAAAGTATGCCTCATAAGTATATATATAACATGTTATGACTAGTATTCAAATTAGTAACACAGTTTATTTCTCAATTAAAATAAAACTACATTATTTCTTGGTATATGCTCTTTAGACAATGATGTGTTAATTGATGAGAGTCACACAGGAGTAAATAGAAAACTACAGTTGTAACAGCAAACTCTTGAGTCTAAAGCTTTTAAAGTAAACAGAATTAAGACTGAATGATTAAAGTGTGACTTTAGTAATATCGTACACAAGAAGGAAGATATGAGTTTAAGAGACCAAATAGTATCTAAGAAGACAATTTTCGATATCTAGAATCGATGCTATATATGGATGAAGATATTGATACAAACTTTAGCCATAGAATCAAAGCGGACTAGTTAAAGTGACGCCAAGCATCTGGTATCATTTGTGATAAGAGAAAATCGTAGATGATTAGAACTGCTATGCTATATGAAGCAGAATGCTGGTATAAAAAGTACGTTATATTCAGTAGTTGAATATTATAAAAATACGTATGCTATGTAGTTATATAAAAATAGATCGAGTTTAAAACTAGAATATACGTGATGCACTAAGATTTGCACCAATTAAAAAAACCTTATTCATTTGAACAGGTTCAAAGGAGACACCTAGAGACATCAGTATATTATAAAATTTAACTTAATATAATAATGGTAAAAAGAGACAGAGAAAGACTAAAATTAATATATAAGAATAGACTTAAATAGTAATACTTAAAAAACATAAAAAACCCTAACTTATTGGGTGATAATAACCAGAGTTAATTGCAGCGGATAATCTAGAGTAATTAAACAAAACAGCTCCTGTATCAAGCTGCAGGATGTAGAGTTTCAATAATCACAGTAGTGTAACATTGTCCTGAACCAATCATTGCATACATTAATTATCATAATTTCAGTATGCACATATAAGGGCCGATCATGTTAGTGTGCTTTCAATTTCAGTACTGCAGTTCCATATGATTGTTCTGTGTGCATAGCATTCATAAGCATATAGGCGTCATTCAACCATATTAAACAAATTGACCAAGCATTTGATAATAACAGTATTTGGATTAATCTGACCAACATGAAGTACTGCTGAGCATAATATAATATTAATTAACATCAGTAAATAACAGGAAATCATACTGAATTATTATGGATGTATATCATGTAAGTCTTAGTACAGAGTAATTTGCAGCAAAATCATAGAAAACATATTTATCAGACTCATCCTGGAACCTCTTAGATCATACAAAAAGCAAGAACAGCTCAATTAGGTGTTTCAGACTCAACCATACAAATACCCTGCAAACCAAAGGAAAAAAGAACCACAAGTACAATAAGTACCAGCCCAATCTATAAAGAATAAGCAGCATCCTGTAACTCACAAAAAAACATTACTCTTCAACTTCTTTTTTGATTTCTTCCAACAGTTCATCCTTGTAGTCCTCAAACGTTCCATCAAATTTGTTCACAGTGCCATCTTCCACAACCCATATCTCACTCCTCTGCTCATCGTCACACACTCTAGAGATCAATCTTGAGTCATGGCTAACCAAGACCACACCACCAGTGAATTCATCCAGAGCATCTGCCAATGCATCGATACTTTGCATGTCAAGGTGATTTGTTGGCTCATCCAGCAGAAGAATGTGGGGATGTGACATTGATATTGAAGTGAACACAACACGGGCCTTCTGACCACCAGATAATTTAACAATTGGAGTGAGATGGTTGTGCCCTGGTAAACCAAATTTTCCGAGCTTCGCACGTACAGCCTCTGCTTTGCTCATTCCCTCCTGATCAGGGTGAAGCCTGAGCAAATACTGAACTGCATTTTCCTCCATTGTCAGTAAGTCAACAAAATGCTGTGAGTATCGCCCAATCCTCAGCTTCTGGCTCCTCCTTACCTCTCCTTCGGTTGGGGTAAGATCACCAGCAAGTAAATTAAGAAGAGTAGACTTTCCTGCCCCATTGGGACCAACAATTGCAACGCGTGTTCCCATGTCAATGCCAACATCAACACCAGACAGCTTGAAGTCTGGGCGATTAGGGTAGCTGAAGCCCACCTCAATGAGCTGAAGGAGCGGTGGTGTGAGCAAAGTTGGCTCTGGGAAGTGGAACTCAACCTTGTAGTCAAGCCACTTCTGTGGAAGATCAGCTGGCTTCATGTCGTCATCATCATTTGCTACATTCTTCCCCTTCCCCTTGCTCTTAGCAGCCTCCTTATTAGCCTTTGATAGTGCCTGACCTTTGACCTTGTCCTGCGCTGCCTTGCTCCCAGTCTTCCTTGCTGCTTTCATCTGCTTTTCAAACACCTCAAACTTCCTATTCATCTCCTTCCTCTTCTGTTCATACCCACTCTCAAAGTCGTCAAAATTTCCACGATAAACATGCAGATTCTTATCATGCAAATGAATGATCTCATTGCAAACTGTGTTCAGGAATTCACGGTCATGGGACACAACAATCAATGTCTTCTTCCACTGTGAGCACAAGTATTGCTCCAACCAAAGAACAGCTCGGAGGTCAAGATGATTAGTCGGTTCATCAAGAAGCAGCAATGTTGGTTGCATGAACAGCGCACGAGCAAGCGAGATGCGCATCCTCCAGCCACCACTGAACGATTTAGTGGACCTGGCCTGCATAGCCTGATCAAACCCCAGCCCAGCAAGGATCTTGGATGCACGAGCCCGGGCAGCATCAGAATCCCGGAGGTTGAGCTTCTCATAAACCTCAGCAAGCCGCTCATTGTCATCAGCATCGTTAGAGGCCTCGAGCTTTGCCTGCTCCGCACGAAGCGCTGCAAGCTCTTCATCAGCGGCAACAACCGCCTCTAGCGCTGAACGATTGTCTCCAATAATTTCCTGCTCCACAAGCAGGACATCAATGCTCCGGGGCACCGGGACCTGCCGCCATGCCAGCAGCTTCAACAGGGTGGATTTGCCCATGCCGTTGGGCCCGACGAGGCCATAGCGCCGGCCGTGCGAGATCCGGAGCGAAGCGTTCTTGAGTAGCTCCTTCCCGCGGGCGGAAACAGAGAAGTTCTCGAGCACAATATCCCTAATGTTGTCATCGGCAGCGGCGGCGTCACCCTCAGAGGGGGCGGATCCAGCCACGCGCGCGCCGATGACGACAGAGAAGGCGTCGCGGTCGTCACGGAGCGCCTCCTGCTTGGCCGCCTCGGCTTGCACGACCGCCATCGCCTCGCGCTTGTCCTTCTTCTTGGCGTCCTTCTGCGAGGGCGCGATGGCATTGAGGTCGACGGTGGCGCGGGCCGCCTTGGGCTTCGTGGCCACGGCGGCGAGGTCGGCGTCGTCCTCCTCCTCGTCGGAGGGGGGCAGGTCGATGTCGCCCATGTAAGACGACGCGGGCGCCTTGGAGGGCTTGGGTTTGGACGCCGCCGCCTTTGATGGCTTGGCCTTGGACGCCGGCGCGTCCATGGAGGCCAGCATGGCGGAGACCGACATCGGCTTACCTTTCTTGCCGCCGGCGCCGCCGGCAGAGGAGGACGAAGAAGTATCTTTGCGGCCCATGGAGGCGGTGGAGGCGGCGGCGGCGGCGGCGGCGTGGTGGGGTTGGGGAATTTAGGGTTGGTTTACGGTCTCTCAGTTGTGCTTGGTCGATGAAATCCGGACGGCTCCGTGTTGTGTTCAGCTCCGACTTAGCTACTGTATTTATATTTAATATTATTTTTCCCTCACAAAAAAGAAATTCTTCTTTGCTTTTTTTCTGGCTCGCCTCTCGTGTCTTCTCCCCGTCTTCTCTCCTACGCGGAGAAATTTTGCCACTTTGACATTTATACTCTTCTTTTATTTTAATTCATATGTCGATATTTGGCATCGAAGATATAAATTCCTTCATTTTAAAAACTTCGATCAACCTCACCACTTGTCGCTAACGTCATGAACCTATTTATCTTTGTCTGTGATATGGGTGATATGTTTAATCACGATTACTTTATGTCAGGACAAACTCACCATTTAGAAATAAGAAAAAATATATAATTTATTAATTTTAAAGATATTTTATCTTTAGAAGATGTATGTCTACTACGAATCTAACGCTATTGTATAACTATCACATGGTGACATAATGAAATCGTCGCTTGCTTTCATCCCTTGCTTGCATCCAAGTTCGCTATCTTATTTACCACATACCAGTCATAATAAGTGTGACAACCAAAATGTCTCCAACAACAATAAGGTAAAAAAAGATAAAGGTGTCCACTACCACCACCACAACGACCACTATAGAGATCATTGTGGTAGGCATAACGTTATGATAGTGACACCTTGTTAACAACTGTGGAGGATAACGATGAGGTGATAATAAGAAAATGGGTTGACGATATCCGATAACATAGATGTGTCCGACAGATGAAATGGTACGGAATGGAGGAATTAGTATCTACAGTGGCAAATATGGAAAGGAATGTGAATTAGATGACATATTTTAAAAATTATGTATATAATTTTTTTCTACCACACAGGTGCGACTGGTAAGAGGCTTTCCTGCCACTACACATACGGTGACGGGCCGGCAGCTTAAGGGAGCAAATCACCACAACAGTAAACACGAGTAGGGGCTGTCTGGCACATTCAACTACTTGTTTAGATTTTTGTTCACATGAGTGTGAAATTAAAATTTTCCATGTGAGTGAATAAATGGAGGAATACCAGGTGCTTTGTTTAGGGGAGCAATCGGAGCACGGCAGTATACCAATGCCTCAATTTGACAAAAAAAAAGTATAGTCGCTATATCTCTTCCGTTCTATTGCAGTTTCATGTGTGATTAGTGCAAAATTTAAGAAAGAAACCCAACGAAGAACCAAATTTAAATACCAAAAGCGATAGATTTCTTTCTCATTTTAGCAACAATAGCGAGTACACGTGCTTTATTACAGATAAAATAAAATATACAAGTCTTAAACCATGTCATTAACCACATGAGATATAGATATAAGTCCCTTGCCGACATGCATGAGTCATGTGCTCTAATAAGATCATCTTTGAGATAAATTTCAATTTGATCATATGGAACAATAGCCAGTAGAGCCAATTCTACAAAACAGAACCAACTATTCCACCATGAGTTGTTCCAAGATTAAAACATGAATATATCTGCATTTTCTTCTACAGTTTAGTGTTATCACCTTATTTTAATTGGTTAGGTGTTAAATCTCTCAAGAAGAGCTTCCGCTTTCCACATCTCTTTTGTCATGGTGGAGAAGTAATCTGACCACCACACTGGGCAGATGAGCTCTTTGATCTTGTCAGTGAAACCAACCAAGAATGCACATAGGACATAGCCAAGAAAGAAGAGAATGGGAAAACCTAAGATAACATGAACTGAACATATTTTTTCTTGCCTTACGGCAACTGCTCAACTACGATTCAGATGACGACTCAATATCAACACTATGTTGTCTGAACCAATCTAATCAGTCAATCCCAGATTTCCATTCAAAGATATCTCTAAAACAATACTCCTACCTTTAAATAAAGGGCAAAGTAGCAGGTGCGCTCAGCCTATCTCATGCACTCGTTCAAGCTGATCCTTTCAATCTCAATCCAAGGGGCAGGCATCCAAGTGAGGCAATTTTGCCAAAAAAAAAAAGGGCCACCTCCTGCCTCGTACTTGTCCAGAAATCACCCTGGCGAGGATTTACCTCTCCTTTTCCTGTAACCAGCCGCATATCTTCAGCTCTCCTGCAAAGACAACGACTAGCCTCTCGGGGACGGAGACGGCGACACCCGCTGATTCGAAACACTGTTCTAGGCTATAGAAGAGATGAGGAATCAAGCCATAGGTATCCCCTCTCACATCCCCATGTTCCATTTTTCTCCGGTTGGATCTCACCCACTGATTCGAAACGAGTGACATAGGATTGATTAAGTGCACCTAATACATTGCCTAAATAAAGGAAATGACAAACAGAAGCCGACGTTTGTAAGTCTTTACATTGGCTATAGAAGTCTTTACCATGCAAGTCCGTACGCCAACACCATTTCACCTATGCCGGTTTGGTACTCTAATTAGACTCAGCCCATGTTTGGTCCCCCTTGCATGTACAATTATTACAAAATTTATACCATTTTTCCGGTGCATTATTTATGTAAATTCAACAAATGTGTCATATAAAATTTGCTTCTAGTAGTTTATTCATACTTCTGTATTTCGCACTTAGATTTACATTAAATTTAAATTGCTTTTACATCAGTGTTGTTTCTGTAAATTCATTGCATGTGTGTTTTGAAATTGTTTCTTGTAGCTTATTCATACTTCTGTATTTTTTCCAACATATTTGCAATAAATTTATATTGTTTGCACATTTGTATCTGTTTAAGTAAATTCATTTTATGAGCGATGTAAAATTGTTTATATGAACCATACTTTTCCTTTTCTTTTAGTGTTGTACTTGTACTCCCTCCAGACTCCAGTTACAAATAAGTGATGATTTGTAATATGTGCAGTCAATACGTTTCTCTCTATCAATAAATTTGTAATATCTCTATCAAACTACAGAATTGAGTTCTCTAGCATCTAGGTAGCTGAGCAGAATTCATAGATTTGATACTTCTAGACTGGTAGTCTAGTGAGTTAGAATACAGTATCATGTTCCGTACAAGAGGAGAAAACTGAATTGGTCTGAACAATGTTCTCTTGTCTTGTTTCTGTTCCAGTCAGTGTGCCCGACGTTTCAACGCATCCAGGGCCTTATACGGCAGCAACATAGCTGAGAGTACGAAACGAACTTACGACCAGAAGATGATAAATAAGCTTGTGATTCGATTCACTCAGATGCATCAGGGGTAAACAACAAGCGAAGTTCTGAATATCAAATGGCTCTGAATAGGTATTTAAATACCAAGCGTGACAAAACAACTGCCTATAAAACTTTAAGTTTCAGTTCTAACGTCTACTGATAGCCCGACAGAGTAAATTTTGTCTTCAAATTCTCCAGAGGTGGAGAATATAAAGGCCGGATCACTGCTCACTTGTACAGCTGCTTCAGTCTTCTCGCAGCCTCAATGATGTTCTCTCTGTGTCCAAATGCGCTGACCCTTACAAAGCCTTCACCACCAGGACCAAATCCACTGTCAGGATTAGTAACCACATGCACCTTCTCGAGAATTTCGGCAAGAACATCCCAAGGATTACGGCCAGGGAAGTGCACCCACACATATGGAGCATTATTACCACCGTAGACGTTGAATCCAAGTGATGTAAACGTATCGACAATAATTTTAGTGTTTTCCTTGTAGAAGCCAACAACGTCACTCATGGCCTGTATGGGAAAAAGAGGGATGAAAGGAAACATCACCAAAGAGCCATATGAAGATTTCAAAAACCCTGAAACCCTACCTTTAGAGCCTCAGGACATAGGCAACCTAAACCACCAGCGTGAGAAATGTTTGACGCACCATTGAAGCAAGTGCAGACTATGCGGTTGAAATCTTTAGCAACTGGATGCCCATCTGAAAAAAAGAGCTCTTTAGGAACCAGTCCCAACACAGACGCACACCAGTGAATCCAGCATATTTGGAGAATGATCCTGTTTCAATGGCAATCTACACAAAAGAAAACAAAATGACAGATGTTGTTTTAAGTACTTGCAGAAAATGAAATGCTTAGAACACTGGTGACTAACAAATGTGTCAGAAAATGGAATCGTAAGCACGTAAATTTCCTAATATGTAGTAGGTAGGACATAAACCCTGAAACAAAAAGCCTACCTCCTTTGCTCCAGGAATTTCAAAGATAGATTTTGGGCTGTCGTCTGATATGTACATGGCATAAGCAGAATCATAGACTATGATGGACCCATTATCCTTTGCAAATTTGACAAATTTTGTTTGTTGGTCCCGAGATGCAGCAGCACCAGTATGTTGGGTGAACAAAAGAAAATCAGATCTGTTTGTGGAATACTCGGCAGATTCAGGGAAAAATCCATATTCAGGACTGCTCATGTATTCGATATTTCCATACTTCTGAACATTCTCCTGATATAAGACAGTTTGGTCCCATGATAAAACTTGAATCAACATACACCTAACACAATGAAAGATATATATTGGAATTCGCATCAGACAAGTGCCATAGTAATATTTCGTAATAAGAAACAGTATGATAGTACTGACAATAAAGGAGCATATGACCATAACCATCACTCAAGTATGGAATCATGCATATGAAAAGGAAAAGAAAGTTGGGGGTAACATCAAATGAAGAATTTTCATATAGGATATGATGGGTCTTGTACTGCAATCTTCACATTAGATCCAAAAAGAACCTGGAGAATTGAAACAGAAGAATTGTCTGTGACATTATAACATGAATGGTAAACTGAAAGGGTGGACATTGGATAGGATTATTTCCAAACCTGCAGACGAGAAATGTCACATTTTGCACAAAGATCTGCAGGTTGCAGCAATAGCTGCCCTTAGTTTCTGTGGAGACAATCACTGCACAATTTCATGACGATGAACAAAAACTGTTGGGTAGCTAAACAGCATGTATGCAATGTCAAGAGTATTATGTTTGGATGGGGCGGTAAAGGAAAAGCATCAACCCATCAAGCAAATGTGACAGATGATTGATCCTTGTGACAGAACTTTCTAAGGCAAGAAGTTAATAGTTCAAAAAAAAAAAGAGGAGCCCAATGAACAAGACCAGCAAATGGCACAGGGTGTCACCGAATCTATATGGATTAGTGTAAGAATGTGGTGTACAATAAGACTAGAATCTCAACTCTATATAGGGGGGTCGGATCTATATATATACAGTCCAGTGGTCCAGTAGTCTAACAATTAGCATAAGATTTACCCTGTCATAATTATTTTAGAAGTGTCGGCCAATTTTAAAATTATAAGTGATGCAAAATAGTTATGTGCCTACATACAACTCCATCGACAAATATCAGCATTCTCAGGTTGCTAAATGAGTTCTGATGCGTTGGCCAAAAAATACCAGTAAAATAATAAGCATACCTTTTCACCTTGTTCAGCTCCATAACAACTATAACCATCGACCGTGGATAAAGCATGTGCTCTTTACAAATAGACCCATCAAAGAAATTTTATTCACAAAAAAGAGCATTATAATACAACAGATGCACAAATAGGTTTTCTTAGTGTACTCCTACAAAGATGCACATACTGTCTTACCATCATTCACACTGAAAAGAAATTTAGCCATGTGTTGGCACGGAAATCAGTCTTGCCAAAAGGCGTGCTAGGAGAGCGTGTTCGCTGATGGAGGTTCAATGCGATGCGCTTACACATACGAAGGCCTAAGAGATCTGCTTAGCTCCTATACAGATCCTTAAGCTCTTTGGCATTTTTGGTTTGTTGGGGTTCAATGCGTGTCAGTCAATCTCTAGATATTTACTAAACAGAAAAGTAAACTATTTATAAGAAAATAACAAAATTAGCTACTTCTACTTAATTATAAGAGATATCTTATAGATACAAAACTACTCTGCGATGATTTCCACGTTTACTTTTTAGATTCGGTTTTATATGGATAATCTTTTATCTTCAACTGAACCGAATCCATCTTCATTTGATTCGATCGACTCTTTCTTTATCCGAGACTCAACATTTCCATCTATCTGATTAGCTTCTTCATCTATCAATCGGCATCTTTTTATAAACTGATCGGCTCTCCATCTATCAATCAACCTTTTTTTATAAGCCGATCAGATCTCCGATCCTTAATCGAATCTATTTACAGGCTTACTAAATTTTGGTGTTAACACCATATTTGTAACAAACAGCATATACATCATCTAAGGCTAACCACAAATGGCGTTTGTTTTATCAAGAGAAACAAGGTACCCCTGCCATGGCATTAGTCATGACATCTGGAATGGGCTCTGTGATGTCACTTATGTTAGCAAATAATCCTTATGTCAACTCAGGAAATAAAGCACTACTCTTGAAGTTTCTAGTTAGTACTTTGTGATTATTACTTATCTGTAAAGTTGAGGTTGTATAAAAGAACTAGGAATTGACTACTAGATAGTGCTTGGTTTGCTTATTTTATATGTATGTTTGGTACTCTAACATGTCGGTTACCTGTAGCAACCGCTCAAATAGTCCTATAAAAGGACATGTACCTCATGATATGAAAACTGGCTTGGCAGCAATATAACTACTATGTGCTAAATACCTTAAGCTAGACTAGAGTGTAGTTCAGCGATCTTACCTACAACCTATCCCAAATCTTATAATCTTCGCATCAGGATACTTCAACAGATGAGCTGCCCTTCTCCTGGCAATCTGCTCCGCAGTTGGCAAATTACTAATATCAAAAGGCAAATTTCAATATAGCAGCATCAACAAAGATAGGGGAGAGAGAGAGAGCGAGAGATAGAGAGGGGAAATGATGGCAAACAAAACAGAACTCAGGAAACAAATAGCCTGCTTGGAGCTTGGCCATACTGGCATTGCGTGGGACCTTCGTCTTGAAAGCTTCAAAACCGGAAGATGAATCTTTTAGTAAACTGATTACTACAGTGTTAGGATCCAACATGTGCAGCATCATCCATAACCGGGATGGTTAAGCTTGTAGTTGCATCGCCAGAGGCGCAATATCATGTTCATTGCATTTGATTGCACACGACCACCGATAATTACTAGAGCAAAAAAACCCTAAGCTGCAGTGAGAAGCTTGGAAAGTAAGACAGACCTAGAGTAGAGAGGGAGAGGATGGAACATGTATCGGTAGCCGGAGGGCTGCTGACGCAGCGGACGTTGACGGCCGTCCTCTTCACCGGACGGAAGCGGTTGGGCATACAAAAGCAGGGAGAGTTGGAGTACTTGACGGAGGAGAAGGGCGACGGCGAGAAGAACGACGAGACGGTCGCGGCCGCGGCCGCGGCCGCGGCGAAGAGGGCGGGGGCGGGGGCCATCCAGGGGCGGACCTAAAAACCCAGATTATTTTTTGGGAAAAACTGTTATTAGTATTAAGGTTTAAGAAAAAGAGAAAATCCTAGCTTCCGATCTAGAAGATAACATAAAGTTAAGGAAAATTAGAAAGGAGGATGTGCGTACGTCGGCACGGGTGCTCACCGGAGGCGGAAGCAGCAGGATGACGGCACCCACCTTTGCTCCCCTCGCGGAATGGATGGAAATCGGTGCAGGCGGCGCAGCGGGTGAACTAGAGAGGAGATCAGAGTCGAGACCGAGAAGACGGGGAGATTGGCTTGGGCGTAAGCAGTCAGAGGGGAGAATATGCGGCGGAAGCAGCAGGACGCCGGCACCGCTTCTCGCCGTCGCAGGTGATGGACATCGGCGCGACGGCGCATGCAGGAGAGCGAGGAGACGGATGGGAGATCGATTGTGTAAGTAGGATCGGCCATGAACTGGTCAGGTTAGGAGATAAAGTCGATAGAAAAGCCGAGTAGAAGATTGGATCGGTTTGTAGGTAGATAATAATTTGGTCGGGGTTAGGTCTGAGAAGCTCGAGGAAAGAATGAAAAAAATCGGTTTGAGTAACAGAAGGTCCGATTGGAAGTCGATCGGGTTGTAGCGAAGGAAGACTCGGTTTTAAATTGAAAGATTATTTAGATAAAACCAGGGTTGTGAAAGAGCAGTGGAATCCACGACAGGATGTTTGTCTTTGTAAATTGTAACCTTATTTAATGAGGAAGGTTTAGCTGGTTAGTTAATTTCTTTAGAAATATTTTCCTCTGTTTTTGTTAGGATATAATGTTCGATGGTCGTAAACGTGTCAGACTCTATTTGTAAATTCAGGGTATAAATATAGACCCTCTGAGAATATGTGAGATATTTCTCGATCATATACAATCTCGGCGTATTGTCACCCTAGTTTATCTAGGTGTTTATCGGCAAGTTCTGGCTCTCGACGCGGGGCTGTATCGGTTAAGTCCGATATCCGGCGAAGGTGTAAGTCCCGTCACTATCCGGATATACTTAGTATTGTTTAACGCTGCATCGTTTAGGTTCGAACTCTTAGTCATATCAGGTGTACCACATCACGTCCGTGTAGGATCTATTGGCCTATCAAACTCCTTTCGCCGTCATCGGTCTCGTGCTGTATCCGTTAGGTCCGACCTACGGGTCTATCGACGGAGGATTGAGCTTTAGGTCTATACGTCTCTCTACGGTGTCTCATCGGAGTGAGTAGCCGATGAGCTATCCTAAACATGGTTCCCATCGTCGTGCGGCTGATGGGTTTAGACATTAAGCCTATAGGTAGTTGATGGTATCCCTCCTTCCTCGTCATCATGTTCGGTCCGAGCCCCCGCCGTCTCAGTGTCGTTAGCCTCTGGCCTTATACTGTCTCGGTTAGGTCCGATCTATCGAGGCTGGCCCTAATGACACCGTTACTGCTGTCGCTCGCCCGCATGGCCTCGCGGGGGATCGGCTCCCGCTCCGCGTATCGGATACGGGTAGCGCCATCGGCTCTTTGGTTGATAGCGTGTTACACGTGTCTATCTCCCATATCTCCATTGGTTTTTCAACCGATGCGTTAGTATTCTCGTCTCTATCGGCCATCAGCCAATAGGGAGAGTCGGACAGGCCTTCCGGCCAACCGACGAACACGTCTTATTTCCTTTTCCTTGTTAATTGTAGGGTCAAATTGATTGACACGCTCATGAACCTTGAGGCTTAAGCTGAAGCTAAGCAGACCTTCTAGGTCTTCACGTAATCAAGCCGCCGTCGCGGGATTTTTGGCAGTGAGCACTGAGCCGCTAGCGCACTGAGGAATCATGAGTTCCATTAAGCTTGCAGTGCTTTTCGTATCACAGTCTCGATCTGCTAAGTTCGAATCCGACGGTAATAAACCGGGTACTGTTATTTGTCGTTCATGTGTTCTCAGTCTACACATTTTTCTCAAAACTTTTATCTTAAAAACTTTAATCCAAAAAACATTTGCCCAAAACACTTTTATCTGAAAACTGTCATAAAAAATTTCATCAAAAAACTTCTATATCAAAAAGCGTGTACTAAGGAATACATGCGTGTTAAATAGCAATTCTATAATAAACCTAACTAAGTACGGATTACCACTATATATGTTATTTGGTGTGGTTGCTCCTATAGACGAGCTATCACCCAAAATGAAAACTTAATTTAAACCAAGAAAAGCTTGTTGAGTGGACAATATCCGAAAAAGAGAGGAGGTTATCAACATCATATATTGGAGCATAATCACCCGATGTATGGAATATACCATTGCACACTACACTCATACTTATGTATTGTATAATTACTAATATTTATTGATTCAAATTATTAAAAATTCATAATTGTCAATTTTGTGCCATAAATAGTGAAATTAAAATTTTGCCTCTTCTTATCCTATTTTCATCTTCTTTATGTTTTTTTACTCTTCTCCATCTTTAATAATAATAAAATAGTTTTAGCCACCAAGCTAGATCACTTGATCAAACTCTTTAGCTATCATAAATAATATAATATTATTTTACTTTTTTTACATAAGATTTTATCCATTTGGAGAGAGAGTGAGAGAAGGCTAGGTGATTCATAGTCCATGGGGCATGCCGACATGGGGAGCCCACCTTGTTCTGGTAGTTCGATCCATGTAGCGAGCTCTAATGAACTGGACTGCAAGATTGCAATGATACGTTACCAATGTACTCATGGTTAGAGATGGGTGTGGTCATGGTCGATCCACCAGACTTATTGGCCCATCCCACAAACTTGGCTTCAATTGGCAAATGGGTGAGCTCCAAATAGAAAAGGCTGGCTCCAATGGGTAAGAGACAGTCTCCATCGATCCTTTCCTAGCTCCCGCATCGTACTTGTCCGACGCTGCCACCTACACCCCTGCATGCCACAACATTGTCTCCTTCTCCTCCCTTCTCCCACCCTCCACGCTGGTGTGACAACGTTTCCTCCCTTTTCTCATCCTCCATGCCACGTGCCACGACGATGCCTCCCCTCTACTCTCGTGCTCCACGCTAATGCTGGCACTACCACCTACCACCTTGTTTTGCTGATGTTGTCCTTAACTCCATCGGTGCCTCCTCCCTTCTACCGTCATCCAAGCCGGGGTGATGGTGACGACTCTCCTTTACTCTTATCATTTTTCGTGCCAATAAGTCTCTTGCATCCTCCTGCCCCCTCGATTGATAGATAGACAAGTAGTGAATAACTCCTCTTTTATTGCTATTGATTCAAGAAAGGATTTCTTTTTCTGAATTTCCATCTACTGATTTCTTGATTCCTTGAATCTTGAGTTAGTGTGTCTAGATTACTTTGAGCTTTTCTGTTGTCATGTAACGATCTTTTGTTCGCTGCATTTCTGATTGATGAGCAGTCCTAGTCGGAGATTTTGTACGTGTTCCCTCGTTGCTTTGTATGGATTGACAGAGATGTTTAATCTTGTTTTACCTGCTGTGATTTTTTTTGTTTTGTTCTTTAGTTAATCAGATGTGAAAAAAACAAACATCTTTTAGGAACAGTTGAAGTTTCATACTATTTTTGAAGACGCTTCCTTCAAACAATAAGAGGCTTCTTAACTAGAATAGAAGAAGATAGTTCTATTTTAGACTAATTCTAAAAATTGACTATCATCTTCACGGGAACTTTAAAATGAATCTAGCTACTTAAATACTTTCACCATGATTCCCAATTTAACTATGCATACTTGATATGCTATGATTCGTGAGTACTTAGTAGCACCTAATATTTCATTATTCATATGTTTATTAGATTAGTCAGTGTACATCATCTATCAAATGGGCTGACCTGTACTACCCAATGGGCCAACCACATGGGTCATATGGTGTAGGTCCAGGTCAGCTCGCCCCAAATCATGCCCACCCCTACTCATGGTAAGGAGAGAGCACGACGTTGTGAGGTGTCCGTTGTAGCTACGCAGGCAACAACACCAAGAAAAGCTGGAAGATATCTCGAGCAAGTTCAATCAACATAGGCTAGCATGACGATAGTGCAGGAATCACTGTCTCACATAGTTCGTTGATGGCTATCTAGGTCTCAGATATGCCAGTGTTTGGTGGAGAGGATGGATACATGAATGGCTACTGGTGGAGGACTTGATAGCAAGGGTTGGTGTGAGCCATGCCTTGCTCCTGCTTCAAGCACCCCTTCTTTCCAGCATGAGCACACACGCAAGCCCACAACATTGCTGAGACATGTGGGTGAAAGACACCGCTTAATTCTCAAGCTGTTGGGCTGCACATTTGCACATTCTGCATCCCTGATTCCTAATCTCACTGACGAAGTCGGAGGCACCAAGCAGCGATGGCTAGCAGTGCCATGGCTAGGGGTGGATATTGAGTTGGCTCGGCCTAGCTTGTTAGGATAATAAGTTTGCTTAGTTTGGTTCAGTATTCTAATGAGATAAAAGCCTAACTCAACTCGGCTTGTTTGCCAGCTTGAGCTAGCTTGTTTAGTTCACGAGCCAAGTAATGGTGATGGCGAGCATGACATCAGGCAAAGAGAGCAAGAGGTTGGCGGTACGATGATGCTGGTGTTGGAGTTGGGATCGACTCGACTTGAAGAAAGTGGGGCAGAGCGGCTAGTGGCCTAGTGTTGGTGTTGCTACTGTCGAGCGAGGAGGTGGTTGGCTAGCGATGGTCTCCTGTGGTTGGTGTTGGTGTGGCATTGCTATGGGTGTGTTGGAAGAGATGGCGATGGAAAGGGCACAAGGTAGAGCAACAGCTGAAAGCGGACTAGGCTGATGGCATCGAGCATTATGGGTGCGTGATGTGGCCCGTGGGGTGGTTAGGGAGTCGGCGAATGCAACCGCGAGAGGGGAAGACTGCTAGGGCAAGGCTATACCGTCTTTAGCCCGCGAGGATGGAGAGAGGGAGCATAAGTGCGAAGGGCAGGTGCGTAGCAGCAACAGTGGGTGGTGGTTGTAGATTGAGGATGAAGGGATTGAGTGATTAACTAAGAAAGACTAGGGTTTTGGTCATTTGAAGTATTTTGATTGTGTTGAGCCTATTAAAAACTACATTGGAGTGTTTTATCTAGGTTGCCAAGTTGGGCTATGGACAATGGCATGCTTAATTTTCTCCCTTTGTGCCTAACTCGTTAACCTCGTCGCCTGTGCTTGTCTTGTTTAGAAAATGTAATGAGTCGAGCCAAGTTAACGAGCTGTGAGCTAAGGGAGAAGTAGCAAGCTATCGAGCAAGCAAGGACACCATCATGTAGGCGCAAGTGGTAGGCAACACATCCACACCAGTAGGATGCAATTGGGATGAGCAAGTGGGTATTCTTTGCCTGCTTATCATATTTCTAGTTCATGGCTTTTCACCCAAATTTTATACTACCAATTAGGAAATGAACTATTTAGTAGGTTTTTTATGTGGGTAGCAGGATTAGCCACTTGCATCCCTATGTGCTAGAGCTGGCATGTGATGACTACGTGGGTGGTGTGAAGCGCCACATACTACCACTATGAACGGCCATTCAAAGCATACACATACGCCGCCTTGGACATGTGTGCATCAAAGCTACATTAGATGGTTGTTCACATTGTTCAAACTAAATGGTCTAACAAGGAGAGAGGGCAAATGATGCAAACAAAGCATACCTCATGAAACTGTTTGCACCTTTTATGGCCAACATAGATTCACCTAATGATTTGCGTTATAAATGGAGTCATCAACTACCTTGATCTAAAAAAGCTTCTCATCAAGATGGGTTTTAGAGATCAAAACCAACTAGAAGAGTCAATTTAGAGATCAAAACTAGCCTCTAGGCTGATTTTGATCGATTTGGAGATAATCACCTGTTTTGTGGGTGAATCGAAAGATTTATGAAACAAACCTACAAAGGATCATGCACTCTTATAGTGAAGATGAATGATTTACAATGTAAATCAATAAAGATGGATGAACTAGGATAAGAGGTAGATAAAATGACATGGCTAAACTCAAGAAAAAAGGGGAAGATTCTATTGTTTGTTGTTGTGTGTCAGGGTTCAATCGAATAGGGGTTGGTCTTACCTCCACAAGACCTTTAGGCTTAGAGATCAATTATGATTCAAAAAACATCATGCTTGAGCAAGGAAACACAATAATTCTCTAAATTGGACTTGGACTCAAGACTAACAATCAGACTGCCAAAACACCTAGGGTCGAACCACCATTGAGTCTTTGGTCAGACTATCCATACATGGGCGGTCAGACCATCCTTCCCAAGAAAGCTTTGATCTCTTCCAAATCTGGGCCTAACTTACTATAAATTTACCCTATTACCAAATTTTGTTATCAACACATGCTCCTACCTTTTTGGTAAACTTATGGGCCAAAAAGCATATAATACATGGTCTTAGGGTGATAGTCTTGATTGGCCACGCGTGCTTCCAAATACATAGAACATCGTTCTTTTTGTAATATCTCAACAAAGCAGTAATTTTCTAATTACGATTTCGTATATATCTTAGGTAATTACCCACTTAGCTCTTTGTATTTAGATCCTAATTGTAGAATCATTTTTCTAAGCCAAGTCTCTAATCCTGAAATGATTTTACTCTAATTCTATTATTATAGGCTTTGGCCATCCTTGTATTTTAATTTTATTAACCTCTACCAAAGCCCTTAAATGTTTATCGGTCATCTTGCCATCATTAATGAATTATAATTACTGATCAATAAATCAACTTATTTAAACTAGGAGAGCAGACCGGTAAAATGAATTATCCCTAAAGCTGATTGATAAATTCAACAAATGCACTATAACACTTTATCTATAGCAATTTTAGATCAATCAGAATCTAAATGCTTTGGAATTACTCTTTCTATTGTTTGGTCATATAACTCTTCATTAAGCTAAGTGTATTTAAATGCTTACCGTCAAACTCTCCAATAAACCTTTTTCGGTCAACTTTAATGCTCAGATCTCTTTTAAAAATTCAGTTAGTGGAAACCTCCAACTACTATCATAACCTTATGACACATCAACCAAATCATGTCTAACTAATTTGGCTATTAAATCAGTTTTGAGTCAAAGACCCTACTTAGGTACTGTGGGCTGCAACCCTTAGTTAAATTGATGATGTTCCCTATCAGATTGGCATTAAAGCAATGATCAGACTAGCCACAAGGTTGCAGTAAAACCAGCGGTAACAGTGGCCAAACCGGTCATGAAGCAATGGTCAAACCGGCTATGGAGCATCAGTTAGACTGGCCTTCTTTGCAATTGCTTCACCGATTTTACTTCCTTGGCCACAATCAAGAATTGTCTTTTATAAAATTTAGAATTTTCCTATCATAATTTGTAACCAAATCTTGCTGTTTCAAACTGTTGGCCAACATACTTTCTTTTGTAGACATATAAGAAATTGCCAATAAAACTAGTATGTCTAGATATATTCTTATTTAAGTGCCTTCAAAATAATCATCAAAGCATCAAAACTCCTAGCCACTTGATATATGAACAAGAATGAATCACCAAAAACATTGACATGCCTCACACCAATTGATTCTATTAATTGCAAACATAAGTATTCATCTCAAGTATTGGTGCAAAATATTCTAATGGGTCCAATGTTGCAAAAATAACACCTCTAGGTGATACCAAAACAAAACCAATACATTGGCCTTTTGTACAATTTGAATTACTAAGAAGTTAAACTTCCATGGTGCAATATTAACACATTCGATATCCAATATGGTGATCCATAAAAATAGATATAATTTGGCCTCTCATAAATATTGAATACTCATGAGCCAAATCATATTCAAATAAAGCATATGCCCACTTCCCAATTCCATCAAAATTTGCCTTTGCAACATGTATTAACAATATTAATTTGACAAGCAAAAAATATACATGCTAGATAAAAAGCAATGACTTAACTACATATAAACATATCATAACAGAAGATATAACAAACACAAGCCTTGTCTTGGCATCTAGCAAATGACAACTCAAGTATGTGTTGATGTACTCTTGCCATTTACTTTGCTTGATCTCTTCATTAACATATTGATTCCTTGTCCCTCCATGCAAAATCGGCTTTCTTTTATTGTGCGATTTTAAAAGTAATGCAAGCATCTTATTAACATCCTTATCTCTAATGACTGGTGATGACTCTTTACTCAATAAACTGGATTTATCATTACTTGGAAAAATCACCAGTCTTTCAATTTCTACTACCTTGGGTCTCCATACTTGCTTAGGTATAGTTTGAAGCTTCAATTTATCTTTGGCCTCTTTTCCCTTGTCTTTTGAGAATGAGATAAGCCATAAGATACCAACTTCAAATGTAGTTGTGTTCCTTAAGCTCCATGCCTCTAACTACATCTGAAGCTCCTATACTTTCAGCCTCTTTCTCTTTTGTTCGGGCGTTGGTTTGACTTGTCATAGCACGCTGATCAGACTGACTAGAGGATCAAGTTAGATCAGTCATCCTACATCGGTTAGACCAGCCTTCCTCCATGGTTAGACTAGTGGTGTTCCTCGCTCTATACTCTAAGAGCTAGATGATTCATCTTTATTGTTCTTCAAATCCTCAATCTTGGGACTCTTGGGCTTAATCATATTAAGCCGATGCACACCGATAATATTTTTTTCCTTTTTTGGATTGGCTTGATTTGGCCAAATCACACTTTCATATTATTGAAGTCTATTTTAATAGTAAAGAGGGAATAATGAACAATTTTGGTCTTGTCCATTGATGTTACCAAAATAGTCTTACAAGTGACCGATTAATCAACAATTGTTTTTGCTCACTTGAGTTTGCATCTCTAAAATAATAATAAAACTCATACTTCATTTGTGACCAAATAAAATTAAATTTGGAGTAAGTAAACTAAATCATGTAGATGCAAAGCTTGACAAAGAAAGAGGAAATAATTTTAACTTCAACGCATTATCTCTATTGTTCTCTCCATATTGATCAATAAATTGACCGATATACTCAATAGTTGTTCTACTATTCTCACATGTGTATTTTATGAAGTTGGGCATCTCAAATTCTTCTTGGTATGGAACTGAATCTATATGCTAAGGATTTGGCTTCTCACATATATGCATCGCTATTTTGGACTTTATTTTGTCACTACCCAACAAGGAGCTATCAGTTTCTTCCTCAACACTCGTAATACTAATCCGTGGTTCGGTCTTGAATGGCAAAGATATTTTATCCCCCCTTATAATATAATCCAAACCATCATTTAGTTTGGCTATATTTGCTATTGTGTCATTGCCCAAACTAATACTCAAACTATCAACTTGACTTTTTTTTGAGCCAGAGCTTCTTGCAACACATGATTAACATTAAGGAAATTTTGGCTATTTAATTTTTCTTCAATAGGGCCAAACAATCCATAAAAAAACAATATTGACTACAAACTTATTAGTAAGTATATAACTAAATCATCGATCTTTAATATCTATAAACCTTTTAATGTAAGCAACAACAAATTCATCAACTTGTTGTTCAACCTATGTTAGACTAGATAGTCGAAGTTTAGTTTCTCTAATATAAAGATAATCATGTAACCTTTGCTCTAATTATGCTCAAGTATGTATAGAATTTGAAGGCAATGAATTAAACCAAGTAAAAGTAGTTTCAGATGATGATAAAGGAAATAAACACAATTTAAGAGTATCGGAGTTATTTCTTCGCCACATTGTGCTATAAATTGGCATATCTGCTCTCATGTGATCCTATTATCCTCATCGCTGAATTTTACGAATTCTGGCACCTTGAAACCACGAGAATACGTAATTATATCAAAATATTTAGGATAAGACTTTTGACTAGCTTATTCTTTGTCTCAATTTCAAAACACTTTCTAGCACACAAATGTTCATGTGAATCCTTAGGCCTTTAGTGGTTATTCTCTTGTGGCCTAGAGTGTAAAGGCAAAACAAGGTGTTGAGGTTAGACCGCTTGCTGGCCCGCCAATCTATCAAATCCATTGTTTGGGATTGGCCAATAATAACCACTAGTACCAATTGAAAGTGTAGGTTGAGTAATAGGACTAACACTATTAATAAGAGGTAAATAATTACTAAAAGCAGTACCGTCAGTAACAGTGTCAAAATTATGAGAAAGTACTAGGGCACTAATTTGACTAGCTATAGGCAGCCCAATCTGATAGGCGGTTATGTTTTCGGGTGAACCTTTTCCAGTGTAATCAGTCATGGAGATACCCATAGATCTATCTATCTTGTTATAGATGTATTATACAACGGATAACATTATATAGTTGAGAATTGGTCGCCATGGAGCTAATTTGATTTACGATATTGTTTAATTTACTATCAAAAGCATAACCTAATTTATCCATATGAGTGCTTATAGATATATCAATACAATGGACAATAGTCTCTTGAATAGCATGTGATATATCGCAAGTATTGGAGTTTACCTTATACAATTGTTGGCGATGGTGCATTCCTCTTGATGATGCCATGAGGGGTCTTGCCAAAGCACATGAGCATTGCTTCCTTTATAGCTGCCATCTGCTGTTCAAACTCATGCTGCTCTTCCTGAGACAAGTCCTCCACGGTGAGCATGTTGATCTCGTTCCTGTTCATCATGGCCAGACAAGACGTTTCTCCTTGATTAATTTCAGTCACATTAATTTTGGCCAAAAACTTTTTGTTTGTGTAAATTAATGTTTAGCAATTTAAACTGAGATAAAATTTAAATGATAATAGAAAAGAACAGGTATATGTTCAAATTTCTCCGTATCTAAATTAGTTGCTTAGGTATCATTAAATAAATGAACAGTACTTGCTGCTACTATTGGCCTAGACACAGCGCATCTCATGTTCTATATTTTTCTTAATTTTCTATAGTTTTTCTTATTTTCCTTATTTTTTTAAAAAATCACATATTTTTTTTATTTTTTCAGAAGCTAAACAGGTTACTTGATCGGCCGTATCGAGCTGGACCGTCCGTTTAGCCGTCCTACTTACAGATTGCCATAGTTATCTGTCTCTCGCACTTGGATAGCTTTGATGCATATCATAGTTTGGGATTTTCTAAGGTACACCAAAGATTTGTGACTCCATTATGCCTGGGGGCTTATTGCTTATTCAGGGGTGGGTGAAAAATATCTATGACCATTCAACATTCATAAACCATCGTACCTTTTCAGTCCTATTTTTTCATCTTTGTCAATTTTCACCACAAATCATCCACCTTCACTTAAGTTTATACTATAAACTTTTCGATTTAACTACGGGATGGGCGGTTATCTCTAAATCGATATACTGGTTTTAGTCTCCAAATCATCTCTGCTGGCTAGTTTTCATCTCTAAAATCTATGTTGATCAGAAGCTTTTCTAGATTAAGTTGGTGACTCCATGTTGATCAGAAAAGTCGTCAACATGAATTGGCTGAAAATCGGTCTAGCTGCCGACTGCCACCGTCGCTCTCATTGCAGCCGTCCGTCATCAGCTGCCACCGCATCCATTTTCTCGCTGAGTCAATCTGATCGACGACGTTCTCTCATGAATAAACCGCCGCCGCCGCATTCGTCCTCTCGCCGAATCAAACTGATCAGCGACATGATCTTGTCGTTGACGCAACGACATAGTGCCGGCAACGACG
The DNA here is from genome assembly GCA_030770085.1 of Oryza coarctata. NCBI lineage: Eukaryota > Viridiplantae > Streptophyta > Magnoliopsida > Poales > Poaceae > Oryza > Oryza coarctata. The sequence continues at coordinate 17,965,586 of CM061466.1, forward strand.
TCGATCAGCAACACCCAAGAACTAAACTGCGCGCGCGTGCACAGGAAGCTAGAAGCCGAGAAGCCGATCAGACGGCGATCGGCTATATAGAGTCCCACGCACACAAGCCAAACCGGCAGCAAGCAAAATCGATCTCTTGGTGCATGCATTCCGAGGAAAAGAAAAAAAAAGATCGGTTTCCAGGAATCGATCAATTCTTTTGTCCGATTTTGCTACGTCCACACAGCTTGTTACCAGCTGTGTCACTTATGATAGCTTGGTGCACACACCGATCATACCAAGGAGGTCGATCTTACCAGCTGTTGCTACTTAAGCATTCTGATCTCCAAAAGGAGCTTTCTCTTTCTCATCAGGCAGGCACACACACCGCTGGTGATCCCCATCCGTGTCTCAGATTGGAGTCCATTGTCGCACGTGGCAACGATCGAAGACCAGGTTTCTTGGAAAGCTGGGGAACAATGCTGGTGCTGGGTCACTAGTAATTGAGTCTGATAAGAACGGAGATGGGGAAAATAAAACCGGAAAGGGAAGGTAGGATATGCAAACATCTAAGTAGGATTATTTTGTAGTTCACATGCAACTAGTGCGGCATTTTTCAAATATGGAATTAGGTGGTTGGCAATCAACATCACAAATCAATGTAAAGCACCGTTAATAACACTGACATACATCTCTTGTCAGAAAAAAGAAGGGTTATGTAATTCAGTTTAAGAAGTGTGATACCTGAAACTGAATGTCATGCTCAGTTTCAGACTTAAAGAGCAGGCGAAGCTTAAGCTCTCGAGGACGACTGCATTTACTCATGGAAGTCGACAAGATCCCAGATCCACAGTGGTTATAAAACAATCTTAGATGGCAATTATTAACCAGTCACATCATTCAAAATCTAACTCAACAGTTTTTCAATAAAGTAAATTAGGATACACCAAGATTAAAACTTAACAAAAATCTTAGTTGATTTCAAACATTTCTATTCAACTACATACTCTTTTAAATCATTTCTTATTATCTCTCTCCATATTAATTTTATTCTTTCTTTATCTCTCTTTATATTATCTTAACTTATGATTTCATAATATATTGACGTCTCTGTTAGTCTCTTTTACACATAGCCAAACAAGTTTAACCGTTTCAGACTCGATATATTCTTATATGACTATAAATCCAATATAGCATATATATTTCTATAACACTCAGCTATTAAATATACGCCTTTTTTAGACCAACATTCTGTCCCATACAGTATGATAGATCTAATCGTTATTCTAGAAAATTTACCTTTTAAATTTTGCGGTACCCTCTTATCATAGAGAATATCAGATACTTGGCACCACTTCAACCAGTTTATTTTGATTCTATAGCTAACGTTCATACCAATATCCCTATGCAACTGTAGCATCGATTCTAAATATTGAAAAATATTCTTCTTAGACACTACTTGGCCTCTTAAACTCAAATCTCCCTCCTTGTGTACAATAGTGTCAAAGTTATAACTTAAATATTCAGTCTTAGTTCTGCTTACTCTAAAACATTTGGATTTAAGAGTTTATCATCACAACTTTAGTTTCCTATTTACTCATGTGCAACTTTCATCAATTAATACTATATCATCTGAAAAAAGCATACAATAAGGGATATCTCCTTGTATGTTTCTTGTAACCTCGTTTATTACCAATGTAAAGGGGTATGTGATTAAGGTTGATCCTTAACGTAGTTCTATTTTAATTGAAAAGTAAAATATGTTACTATCATTTGTTTGAACACTAGTTATAGTATTATTGTATATATCCTTAGTGAGAGAGATATATTTTATTAGGACTTTATGTTTGTCCAAATCTCACCACATAACATTTATTAATATCTTGTCACAAGCCTTCTCCAAGTTAATAAAAATCATACATAGGTCTTTCTTCTATCCTCTAAACCGCTCTATAACTTAGCTAATTAAAAAATTACTTCTATAATTAATCTTTCGACCATGAAATCAAATTGGTTAATAGAGATCTATGTCGTTTCTCTCAAACTGTGTTCGATAATTCTTTTCCATAACTTCATAGTGTGGTTTATTAACTTAATTTCCTAGTAATTACTATAAATTTGAATATCTTCTTTATTTTTATAGATTGGTATTCTCTTTCACTACTCAGACATTATGTTGGATTGAAAAATATTATTGAACAACTTGGTTAGCCATACTATAGCTATATCCCCAAGACATCTTCACACTTTGATTAGAATACCATTAGGGTCTATTGTCTTATCCTTTTTCATCATTTTGAAAGCTTCTATAATCTCATATTCTTAGATCATCTGCACAAAACTTCTATTAGTGTCATATGAAAAGTCATCTAATTGGACGGTGGTGTTCTCATTCCCATTATTGAATAAATTATTAAAATACTCTTGCCATTTATATCTAATCTCATTCTTCTTCACTAAGAGTTACTTTTTCATATTCTTAATACACTTAGGTTGAAATTTCTCGTCTTTCTATCACAAGTCCTAGCCATACTATAAATGTTCTTCTCTCCTTCTTTTATACTTAGACGTTGATACAGATGCTCGAAAGCCTGTCTCTTTGCCTTATTTATAGTTTATTTTGTGATTTTTGTTACCACATGTTATGGTATAAGCATTTATAACATTCTTTCTTCTTTTTTATAACTTTTTGTATATCTTTATTTTACCATTAAGAGTGTTTAGTTTTCTATCTACTCCCTTTAATCACTTCAAACACCTCTGGAGTAATTTTCCATATGCGCGTTGCCATCTTCTACTATATATTATTTGTATCGTTTTTTTTAAGAGCCTTTTTTGATAACCCTTTCTTATCTTCACTTCTAACTTTTACTGGGGGTTCTAATTTTGGCTTTTGCTTGGTTATTGCAATTCAACTATATTGAGAAATAAAAGAAAAATAGACCGTACTGTTGTAGTATATTCCCGAGAGGGGAGGGGAGGTCTGTTGTCAACAAGTTTAGTGGGAGCATGATTCCAGGGCAGGCAGGCATTCACATGTGTAGTGCCCTCCTTTGTGGATAAATACAACACATGGATACAAGCATATTTATAGCAAGTGGGGATTGTTGTGTCTCCTGCTTTTATAGTCTGCCCTGCCCTTTGCGTGACATTTTGTGGTGGGGGCATCATCCCTTTCTCTCTCAAATGCTTCAGATTGCAGTCAATAGAGACTGCAATCGCCACTGCTAGTCTCTCTCTCTCATGGTTTCCATTTTCCTTGCATCGAACTAGAAAGATAGCTAGGCTGAAAAATTATACGGTTGGTTTGTTACTTCCGTGGCAGAGCAAATTAAGCGTGTGCAATCTGTTGATCTCTTACTGAATTTTGCAGATGTGCTTTTGGCTTCGCTAGCCTGCAAAAGAAGGTCTAATTCTCCGGCCACAAGAAGATGCCAAGGTACCTGAAGCAGTACGAGAAGGAACACATGAAAATGGCCATGTTGAAGCAGGAGACATTCAAGCAGCAGGTAAGATAATAACACCGATCCAGCTAAAACTTCTAAACTCTTGGTTATCCAGTACTCGCCTTTCAGGCCTCAAGTTAACAGCAGCAGCTTTGTTCAGGTTCAGGAATTGCACCCGCTGTACCGAGTACAGAACGAGGCAGGGTCGAGCAGGCCATGGGACGCCTGCCCTGCTACTGCGAGCGACAAGCAGGCTAACACTAATGTTCTTGAAGAGAGCGAGCTGGAGCTAACGTTGGCGATAGGGAGCTTCGGGAGGACGACGATGACGACGACGACCAAGGAGGCGCCGTCATCTAGCGTGGACTCGAAGACGAGAAACTCGTCGTCGTCGACGGAGTCCGGTAGCCCCCACTGCAGGGCGATGATGGCGCACCGGCCATCTCGGTTGGGGCCGTCGGCGGCGGTTAAGGTTGTTGCTGGTGGCTCCGGTGTTGGGACGGCCCAGCAGCATTTGGACCTGGAGCAGCAGGACGCGCTGGAGCACCGGTGTTGGCTCCACCGGTGTCTCATTTGGCACGATAGGAGGATGATATATAGCCCACAACTTCTTAATTTCTTGCCGTATCATCATCCATGTACTATTATCAACCAGGCTTCCTGCTCGCCCTCTCATTTATTGGTCGTTTTTCCTCACTTCACTTTTTTTCTTCTTTTGACGAAGTATAGCAGTGGTTCTTCATATTCGGCGTTTTTTTTTCCCCAATCACAAGGAGTCATTCACCCCACACGCACAGCTCCTCTCAACATACGATTAATCTATAAACTTCACAGATTTCCTATTGGAACTTTGACTCCTTACCTTTACTCCTTGAGTAGATCAGTACTATTCGATCCTTCTACCCAGTTCCTTCGTTCGCTAGTCATTTGTTAGGCACAATCTACGCAAAGAACAACGGAGGCCCGTCGCGGCCGGACGGACGGGAGGAGAACGATACAACGACACATTGACTAGCTAATTCTGATCTAGTGCATGAAAGGACAGCAGCAAGGCAAATCAAATATTCAATTTCCGCGTTGCATGTCAGTGTTGGGCGGGTATTTGCGATCAATTTCTAGTGGAATATCAGCCTATACTTGCTTTAGTAGCTAAACAACTTTCAGCACGTCTGCAACCGTCCACGTAGATATGATGAATTTTTTTATAAAAATATTTTTTGTTTGAAAAAAATTACACATCTATAACCCTAACATAAGGAGTTTTTTTATATAAAATATGATGTGACAAACGTTCATTGGTTTTTATTAATGATGAGCTAGCAGAGGCTAAAAAAATGACGCACGAGGAAGAACATGAATTGCTATTTTTGTAGGTTGCTTCTTGCTATCCTCTTCTAGAGTGTGTTGTCTCTAGAGCCTGTTTGCAAAATTGTGAGGCTCACCCGTGGGAGGTGAGGAGGTATAGCAATTTTACAAATGGTTTCCTTGCTACTTTCTGCTATATGATGTTTTTTATATATAAAATTCCTCTTCTAGCTGCCAAAAAAACATTTTAATGAAAAGAGCAAAAAGAAAAAGAAGGAAGGGTTGAGGGGAGATGAAGCTTTGCTAGCTCGTATGAAGGCAAAAGATTTATATCCTTTACAATACTTATTTTCAGCGATGAAGCGAAAGTGTATGTAGTATTGTTCTAGATTTGTAAATAGTTTTATTCATAGATTTGTAGTTGTTAGTTTCATTACTTTATCCCTAGATAGTTTTATTTGTAACATTTGAAGACATATTGGTATTTAAATATTAAATACACGGTACTAGATTTGATGATTATTTTTTTAGTTAACTTTTTTTAATAGATATATCAAAAATGTGGTATTTTATCTATATCACATTCAAGGAGAAGGCATGGGTCTAAATGATTAGCAGACGAGGGAGAGTGAAACAACACCATTACTGAAGTAATTAATAGGGAAGATTTTGATAACGAGCATACCGATAATGATGAATTGTTAGACGAGGAGGACGGTAATATAAATCTCTCACAATGATCCAACGAGAACTTCTCTAGACCTATTATCTCTAAAGGGCACACATGCCATGGAAGTAAAAGGACAATAAGATCATTCAAAGGGACCAAGTATGCATTTTAAAAGAAATTGATAGAGACAGTTAAGCACCAAGTAGTATTATTTTGAAGGATGTTTCGGGCTGCAAAGTCAAGCAATTCAGTGTACGAAATGAAGTACGTGAACTTAAATTATTAGTGTCTATAGAGGGTAAATGTATTCAAGACTAAATGAAAGGATTATTGGATGATGTTAATTGTCATTGACCATAATTTTCACTTACAAGCGGTCAAGAAAAAAACATGATTTTTTATTTGTTACAATAAAAATGTACTATGATGTTGTGCATAATCTAGAATACAAATCAAGATCAATAGTCAGTCATATTAAGGATAAATTTAAGTACATATTTAACTAAGTGAAGACATAGAGGATGAAACTAAAGATTATGAAGATGTGGTTTGACACATTCATAGTTTTATATGAAAAGTTATCTTGTCTTTTAGCTTGGTTTCTTTAGAGGAATCCGAAGAGCTACTACAACATCAAATCATTCTTATGACTTAACCATCCTTAGTAGAATATTCTTCAACGGGTTTTATTCACAATAAGTACGTGCATTCACATATTTGTGCATTATCGTCCTATATTCTATATTGATGAGACATTCCTAACTAGAAAATACAGAGGACAGATATTGAGAACAATTTGCATTGATGGGAACAAATAAGTGATACCCATAGCTTTTTCTTTTGTTGAGAGTGAGAACATTAAATACTTGTATTAGTTTCTGAAGTTGTTCGTGGGTGGAGATCGATTCTTCGTATTCACCGATGGAGGTCCGATGCGATGCACTCGAATATGCCAAGGGCTAGGAGATTTGCTTTGCTCCAGTGCAGGTCCTTGGGTTTTGAGGTCCCTTTGTTGAAGCTGCTAGAATTGCAGAAATGCTAGTTAATTTGACCTTGTAATTGACAAGTAAATAAGCCGATAAGTCAGTCGACCGATGGACGATTAGTTGCTGATAGGATTAACATAGTCATCGGCTACATCTCATTTACTCCTACTATCAGTTGGTTACTGATAGAGGCTAAAGTATTTATCTATCGGCTAGTATGCCAATAAAGGTATAGACAGATGGCAACGAAGAGAATGAAAAAAACACATCGGCTATATAATCGATGGCACTCCGGAATAAAATAGTTGATAAATAGTAAGGAACGAGACCTGATTTTTCGAAGATACAAGAGGCTAGATCGGACGTACGAATGGAAGGAACAAGCAAACTCATTAGTTAACTGAGCCAATGAGAGAAATTTTCTAAAGATATATGTATATTGGCTAAGTAGCCGATACACTATGCGTAAGGCTTAATGTATAGATAACTCATCGATCAATCGCTCTAATGAAATGTTCGTGTAAAGACCTATCGACCCACAGCTTAATCTACTATCTTCGGCCTAATAGATCAGACCTAACTGATTAGCACAAGACCGATGGTAATAGAGATAGCTCGATAAGCCGATAGAACCATACGAACGTGATGTGATACACCCAAATCGACTAAGATATCGGACCTAACTAATACAGTTCTAGACAGAACGGATACAATAAGATAGTGGTAGGACTTGCTCCTTCGTCGAACATTGAACTTAACTGATGCAGCACCTCATCGAGAGCTAGAAACTACCAGTAAAAACTTAGATGAACTAAATGAACTAAAGTGGTGATGCGTCGAGATTGTATTTGATGTGTGATTGATATCTTATAAGGTTCTACAGGGTTTTTATTTATACCCTGGAGTTACAAGAGTTCGACGTAGTTATAAACAAACTTCGAACATTATTTTCTAAATATAAAAGAAAACTATCTCTAAGTTAACAAAACTAATTAGATTTGCCTATTTTACCAAATATATTCTATAAATATAAAGTACCCTATCGTGGTTTTTACGGCTACTTCTCAGACTCGGTCGCATTTGAATAACTTTTTGTCTTTGACCGGACCAAATCCATCCTTAATCCATCAGCTCTTTTCTTGTATCAATCAGCTTCTTTCTCTAAGCCGATTAGCTATCTAATCATGTCTATGGGGCTTACAAAATTTTAGTATTAACAGAAACAGGTAGAGAATACATTTGTGTGTATGAAGCTAGATATGTGTTTTATATATGAACATCATACTGGCCTTCTACGACTGTTGAGTATTTAAGAGATGGTAACGCGGAGACGAGATATATATGAGAGTAACTAGATATTCGTAACAGACGGTGCATATGTTAGATATGTGCTAATTTCTATTAACAGTTTAAAAACAAACACCTTATAAATTTTTTTAAGAGAATTTGTATGCAAAAGAATAAAATTTTCTAGCTCTCTCTAGGCCACTGTCAATCGAGGCGAGCTGACGTTCGTCACGTTAAATTTCACATCTTTGTGTGGATGTGTTTTTTTAAAAAAAAATCTTCCTATAGGACGTTGGACATAGTAAATTTTTGAAAAAAAATAAATAAAAACATGTAAATAAAAAAAATTAGAAATGACCCAGCTGGTTTTCTGACCCGTAGAGGCGGTGTTACTGGGTTGGTTTAGGCTGGTTACGCGGTTTTTCCGTTGTGAAACCAGTTCGTGATCTGCTTTAAAATGGGCTTGGGATGGCCTCCAAAATCAGCATTGTACATCGGGCTTACAAATGTCTCGGGCTTTCAGGGCCTCGGTGAAGGCTGCCAGGTTGGAGACTTGGGAGTGGTCCTCGATACTCTTCCGCTCATTATCACAAGTAATCTGGTTAGAAATTAACCTAGCTCAAAGTATTTGACAAGTTAATTCCGTCTGAATGATATTTGAAACAATTAGGACGTCCCCAATAAGTCATTCAACGCAAGTTTCTCAGTCTTACTATTCCATACAAAGTAAAGTCGTTCCATTTTGGTTTTACCCGGCACCACTTTTTGGGTATTGCACGTAATCATTGTTCATCATTATTTAAACTTTAACAGCTAATAATTTTTAAATAGTTAGCCTAACATATACAAAAGCTTACTACTTATATTTAGGATATAACCTATAGGACATCATTTCAAGTATTTATGATTATTTTTAAAAGTAGACAAGCGGCCAAAGTTTAAATATGAATATTGTTTGGTGACAATTATTTAGGAACTAAGAAGGTGGTATACATCATTGTTACACAAATAAATTGATAAGGACGACATTTTAGTAGCAGTTGTTAGAATTATATATGCACTAACGACTTAATTCCCTAAAATCACAAAGATCCACCTTATGTTATTCTTATTCTAATTCTTGGAAAGTAAAACCACTTTAAAAAGAGGATAAATTTGATACATACCATTATAAAATAGCCATATTGTAAAAATACTACTACGAAAGCCAAAATTAGTGGGTGCTGATCTATTCTAAAAATTAGAATCGTGGCCAGATTTCTTGTAAATTTATTTCAAACCTAAATTCGGGTTTTATGCGATTTAATGAAAATACTTCATAATGATCAATCATTCAGGTTAAGATCGATCTAAACCAATCCATTTTTTCTATATACATACGACATGCCAACGGTTAAACAACTTATTAGAAACACAAGACAGCCAATACGAAATGCTAGAAAATCGGCCGCGCTTAAGGGATGTCCTCAGCGTTGAGAACATGTGCTAGGGTGTATGTGTGACTCGTTCGGATCATGGGTTCAAACAAATAAAACAAATTTCCATGGTAGAAAATGTTGAAATTCTCTCCTTTCTCAATTGTTTCTTCTCCAGCTTTGACAAGGGTAGCACAAAATAACAAACAAGTAAAGAAAGGAGGGAATGACGAGGGGAGCATGCTGACCTCTTACGGTCGAGTCTGGCCTCCACAAGTAACAGCTTCATGCTGATGTGGATATGGAACAAGGATGGTGAGCTAGTGATGCCTTGTTGAATGGAGAGAGCTTCCTCGACCGACCTTCCTCGACACAGAGTGGGCATGACCAAATGGATAGAATAGCATACGCGTTACCAGATGGACAGAGCGAAGGAGATTACGATGGTGGCTTAGATCTGGCGATCAATGAAGATAGGGATGGTGGATCTTGAGGTGCCCAATGACGTCAATCTGCTCATCGTTGCTGGACTCAGAGCTCCACACTAGAACTAGTCAGTGTTGCTTCCACGCCTGCCCTAAATGCTCTTCCTTTGTTCGTCGTCAATTTGGCACATCCCTGCCTCTAGGCGCTAGATGGCTTCGTTTAGACCCTTGCGCACTTCTTGCGAGCATTGCCGGCCACCGTTGAATCTCCTCTTGACGTGCCTCCTTTGGTTGTTGCCATATCTCCTTCTACCATCAACCGGTGGCTCCCTTCTGCCAACCTCATCTACTCCCTAGCAATAACATGGTGCAACATGAGCGGTGGAGGAGGATGAACGCTAGTTTCCCACATTGACTAAAATCCTGCCAGCAATGGCACGGTTCCAATTTTAGAATAGTTCAACGGCACCTACCCAATTTCAGTTTTAGTAGTGATATTTTTTTCCAATACGATAATTTTGTAATGGCATGGATCAAATTTACCCTTAAAAATAATGGTGATCTCCTAGCTACTTGAGTGATACTTGTGAGATAGAACTAGAGAAATACATTGAAACAATCTTGAAGTTGCCTAGACCGGGATGAATAGGCAACCTAGTCCTAAGCACTAGAACTTATGGTCGGTTTTTGCTGTCCAAGATAGGAAAAGCTAACCAAAACTTTTGGTCATTAATACTAGAACTTCTAGTCCCCTAAGATTGTCTCCTCAAGGAGAAAACTCGAGGGCAAGATTTGCAACAAGTGGGTATAGTGAAAAAGCAGAAACACGAAGAGAACAACCACAACTGAAGAAGGCAATGATTTTTCACCAAAGTTTAGATCTTTCGATCCTACTCTCCATTAAGAAGCTTGAAGGAGCCAGATCTTGATTTATCTCTTGCCTCACATAGCTATCAACCACGAGGAAGTTTTAGTCCCTATGTAACAATCGAGGTTTAGCAAGTTTCAAAACGATCACCTAGGTCCAAACTTGGACAACAAGCACTCACCTCTGATGAAGCTTGCTTTACCTAGCAACCTCTTAGAAGATTGGTTGATTTTCCACTCAATCATACATGTCCCCTTACGGTGGTGAGGCAAGCCTTAAAAACTTTTATGGGCAATCCACACAAGCAGATCCTCGTGGGTGGAGCCTAACCGGCTAGGTGGAGAACCACTAAGAATAATAAGCGTGATGACGATGGCTAGACATCGATCCAAGTATTCTTCCAACAACCTTAGCTATCAAGCTCACTAGATCCAAAACCCCCTCACTTACAAGATTTTTGGCTCAAAAATCCAAGGGGAAATGATTAGAAATCCTAGAGGAGCTAAGGAAGTAGGTCTAAAAGATATGGAAACCTCATCATCAAAATAGGGATATGCGGAGTTAAATACTTACCCATTCCAATAACTAGTCATTACTCATATATTCAAACATTCAAAGTTCTAATCTAAAAGACCAAAATTTTAGGTCCAACACTTCGACAACCATATGGAATATGGACTAGAACTTCTAGTCCAAAAGTCCTAAACTTCAAGTCCAAAGTTGCTCTCTCGGTTTAGTGCAAACTATCGGAACTTGTAGTCGAAGTTCAAGAATTGCCCATTTTCTCTTTATGACTGCAGTGCATTGTGTGTCTCTCTCTCCAAGATCAAGATAATTCTAAAGCACTTAGACACAACACTAGCCATTGACACGAGTCTCTCTTGGTAGTGTGGCTTTCCTATAACTCATGTTCAAAACGAAAACAAAATGTATTGCCTTAAATCCATCCACCATTTCACATTGTTTTGTTTTGTAGGGATCTCCATATCACTTAATTTACAACATATAGGACTGATATCTACACTTATCTCAATTAAAGCGAGTAATCCTATAATTATATCATTATGTTATCACTAAAACCCATTTGGGGTCTAGATGCACTTTCAAATATATTTGCTTGCTCGCCTTGTGGGCCTAGGGCACGTATCCCAAAATCTAGAAAGTTTTGTCATATATATCTCTAGATTATATTTAGGCCCCATTTAATTTGTAGGAGACTTGGAGGAGTTCAATCCCATTAGAAATATTCCTAGGCAAATTTTGCTATATGGCACTCAAAATTTAGGTAATTTGATAGTGAATATTGTAAAAGTGTGTCACTATAGAAGGGCATCTTCAAGATAATTTATCAGGGTGTTAACACTAGAATTTGGTAAGCCTATGGGTAGATTGGAAAGACGATCGGTATAGTAAAGAAGAGTCCGGTTGCTACAGGGAAGAATCCAATCGAACAAAGCGAGAAAGGATTGGGCCCAATTATAGAAGACTATCTAAATGAGGCCGAGTCTGAGGAGTAGCCAGGGAACTTGCGGCATGTTAATTTATTTATGTAAATCGTATTTTATATTAATAAGAAGGTTAGTTAGTTCTGTTAACTTCGTTAGAGATATTTTTCTTTTATATTTTTTAGGAAATAACGTCCTATGTTTGTTGTAACTGCGTCGGACACTGTAATGCTAGGGTATAAATATAGACCCCCTAAAAGCCTGTAAGATATCTTTCGATCAATACAACTTCGACGCATCGTCATCCTAGTTTATTTAGGTTTTTACCGATGGGTTTTGACTCTCAACGTGGGGCTACATCGGTTAAGTTCGAAATCCAGCGAATGGGTAAGTCCCATAGTTATCCCGGTATATCTTGTTCTATTTAAGGCTGCATCGGTTATGTTCGACCTCTTAGTCAGATCGAGTGTACCGCATCAAGTCTGTGCGAGATCTATCGATTTACCAAGCTCTCTCTACCATCGTCGGTTAGGTTCAACCTACGAGGCTACCGATAGTAGATCGAGCCGTAGGCCTGTAGGTCTCTGCTCGTCGTTTCATCAAAGTGGTTAGCCGATAAGTTATCTATACCTTAAACAACACGCCTAACATATTAGCTCCTCAGCCAATATGCACCCATCTTCAGAGACTTCCATTGAACGTGACGCCTAGTGCATCGGCCTTCCGGTCAATGCACGCATATCATCAGAGATGTCCTCTCATCGGCTTAGCTAGCCAATGTGTTCGCTTTGCCCTTACTTCAACACGTCCGATCTGGCATCCATCGTCCCATTGCTATTGGTCTTGGTCTCTTACTGTCCCGGTTAGGTCTGATCCTTCGAGATCGGTGCTTGCGGTGTCGTCACGGTGGGCGACGGGTCTCGTGCTATGGAAGGATCGGGCCCCGATCCTTATTCATCGCCCACCATATTCGAAGCGGCATCGGATTTGCAGCCGGTGTGTCTTTTATATGATTTCTTATCAGTTCACATATGCCTTCATCGGCTTTCCAACCGATAAATGAGCACTACATCTTCCGTCGGCAACCAGGAGAGATCCTGCGTGTTTTGCTATTCCTTGAGGTGCCTCTATTGGCTCTACGGCTGATGGATTAGGATCTCGCTTTCGCTACACCCAGAGCCATCACATCATTCGTCGACATCCGTCTACGTCTTCATTGGCTCCCCAGCTGATGGAAGAGCGTCCTAATCTCTATCGGCAATCAGTCGATAGTAGGAGCCATCCGGACACGGCCGATGACCAATTGGTTTCTCTCGGTGGCCAGCCGATAGCGAGAGTTCATATCGGCCTATCGTCCGACTAATCCATTCGTCTCACCTCTTTGTTAATTATAGGGTTAAATTGACTGACACGCCCTTAAACCTCGAAGTTTAAGGACTTATACTGGAGCTAAGTAGATCTCTTAGTCCTTCGTGTGATCAAGCCGCCGTTTTTTCCAATCAAACCTTCGTTCGGGTTGGTCGGACCCTTCACGAGGTTTGGCGGCGAGCATAGGGTCACTATAGCCATTATTTTATTATTTCTAACTAAATTAGAGAGAACCGTATTAAAATGATGAATATAATATCGTATAAATGCCAAAACCGTACCCTTTTTTTAGTTTTTTGAAAGTTTTTTAAGCTTGCCGGAGAAATTGACGCATGCTAGGCTAATTTATAGAAAGCTCCTTGTCAATATATAGAATCTCGAACAGTTCCTCCGGTCGCATGGTAGCTTGTAATCCAAATATACACCTATACCAAGTATGTATATAATGCAACGCTTAAATTTTTACTATCAATAAGACTATATGAGCAGATACACTAATGATAAAGTAATCCAAAATGAACATCGACATTACAGAACATCACTCACACATTTGGCAGCCTGATTATTTCGGGCGGAAAAAGAACAGGCAGCCTGGTGAAACGAAAACACCACGAGCGACTGCTGCCTAGCTTACGGCTCTAGCGGAGCCATGAGCCCATGAGCCTGTGCCGTGGTACTCTACCTGTACCTGGTGCCACGCTGTCACAGGCTCACAGGACGCCGCCGGATGAGGCGGCAAGTAGTCCGCTCCGGACTCGGGTGCTACGGCACATGAACCTAGGCGTGCGTGTGCAGACGTGAAGCTGGTGCAGGCGTCGACGGGGCCACGTGAAAATGTGACGGGGACGTACGACCATGCATGGAACACGGACCGGGGGACCTGATCTCCAGCTCCCAGGGCCGCCGAATAGGAGGAGACCACGCTGCAAGCACCCCGTACGGCGCGCGTGCCTTGGGGAAGGCGACGTGACGCGGGGCGATTCCGCTATCTCATGTCGGGCGGGCGCACCTGAGCTCGGCACGTGAATCGCCGCGTTACCCTGTCGGGGGATAGGCCTGTACAGACGTATCCTCGCGGGGCAAAGGACCTTACTCTTGACGAGTCTAAGAAGTGCCATGTGCGTTTGCTTACAAACAACCGATCGAGTAACCGACATTCTACCAGAGTACCACGAGTCCACGAAGATAGATACTGTACTGTACTACTTGGCATGCTTCTGCTTGAGGACATCAGAAATTTTGGCACTTGTAATCCTTTTCATCACATGAATTTATCGGTGAAATAAGTCTCTGCTGGCTGAGCCGTTTGAGAGAAGAATATAAGCACGACACTGCATCGATGATTAGGGCAGCAATTTTATTCATGGAAAAGACTGGTGCACAAATTTATACTACAAAACAGCGGAAAATAGCAAGTAAAATTCAGTAGTCCATCACTTTGGTAGAGTTGATGAACCACCAATGCATCACATCCAACTCAAACGGCAAGCATATATAATGCCTGCAATGAACAATTAGAGCAAGTACAATAGCTTGCTAAAATTAAAAAACTTGTTGGAAGGAGATTCGAATATTAAATATTTTCAACAGTAGCTATTTGGTAAACATAGAAGAACAAGAATTATCCAATGAAGTAATAAGTGGTGATGCAAATTTAAAATCCTATATGACTTACTATAAGAGTCTATTTGAGTCAGTTAAGAATTCTTATTTAAGCATAGATGAGAATAGAAGGAACTACATTCCTCGGGTTTTTAATTGAAAAACGAGTCTTTAATAGAAAAATTTACTAAGGAAGAAGTTAGAGGCAAATTTTCAGATGGAATATAACAAAGCTGTGGGTGCATATGGATTTCTAGCTAGAATGTTATTATATCTAATTTTTTAATTATTTATAGAATTCCATAATGGTTCATTGCTTTTATACTCACTTAATGCTATTATTCTGTTTCATAAGTATAAGGAGGACATAAAGATTCAACAATACAATACAGGTTAATTTGCTTATTAAATGTGAGTTAGTTTTTACTAAGATTGCTACCAAGAGAATTACTAAAGTTGCCCAAAAGGTCATTAGCCCATCTCAAACTATACTAGGAAGGAACATTACATAAGGTGTTGCTATTTTATATGGAAGAGATGCATAAGAAAAAATAGAGTGTGATAATTTTTAAGATTGATTGTGAAAAAACGTATAATAAAGTAAAATGACCCTTTGTACAATAGAACCTGACGATGATATATTTTTTGTTATCTAAATGGTCTCAATGGATTGCTTCTTTCGTGCAATGGGGGTATGATTGTATAAAAGTTAATGACCAAGTATGACCTAATTTTTAGACAAGGGGCTAAGACAAGGTGACCCTTTTTATCTCTAATCATTTTAATACATTTATTAATATGTTAGTTGTCCTAATTAAGAGGCTAAGGAAGATGACGAAATAACTGGAGTAGTTCCATATCTTTGAGTATAAGGGTTTATCTCTCTTACAATATGAAGATGATACTCTAATAGTTATGGATAGAAAGCTAAGAAGATGTAATTGTTATTATTGTTGTTTGAAAATCTTTCAGCACTAAAAATTAATTTTCATAAAAATAAACAATTCTTTTTTCCAAAGCAAAGGAATGTGAAGAATAATATTCCCATAGTTTTGGGTGTTGTATAGGAACTTTTCCTATTAGACATCTTGACATCCCAATGCAGTTTAGAAAAGCTAAGTAATAATAATAGAAAATTAGTAGAGAAAAGAATTGAAAGGAAGATGAATAGTTGAAAGGGTAAGCATATGTTAGGGGATAGAAGATTGGTTCTGATAAACTATGTGCTATCAAGTTTAGCCATGTTTATAATTTTGTTTTTTTAGATACAAAAGGACTTCTTCAAACAATTGACTATTATAAATCATGTTTTTTTGCAAGGTGAATACCACGAAAACAAATATAGACTGACAAGATGGGATATCATTTGTCAACCAAAATAAACACAGTGGACTTGGGTACATAACATAGAAATTTAGAATCAATGTTTACTGAGCAAATGTTTAAGTTGACTAATGAGCAAATAACATCGCAAGGCTTGTTGAGGAGAAAATACTTAAAAAACCAGTCAATTACACAAGTTGAGAGAAAACCGGAAACGAGATCCCCTCATTTTCGGTTGGGACTTTTGTAATATCATGAGTTTTTCCTCTTTAGAGCCTTTAATCCATTTCATAAATTGACTAAAAAAATTGTTTAATTAAACCTAGGGCGAAGATCTAATTAAAAATCTTAATTAAAAAGTGGTCATGGGATGGGGAGAATTTTTATGAATTTCCCAAGTCAAAATACAATAATAGGAATTTTACTTTCAGAGTAAAGAGACTAATTTTCATAATTCAAAATCAATTATCAGAATATTTAAAAAAGAAAATCCTTTCTTTTCTTTCCTTGATCGTTATTCCCAAAGTTACCCAACATCCTTACCTACGTGCGCCCAAGGTTGGCCTGCCTCAGCCCGCTTCTCCGCTCCACCTCCTAGGCTGGCCCAAGCCGCAACCTAGTAGATTGTCGTGCCGTTGCCTTATGAGGAATTAGTCTCTAACCTCTAGCTGATCTAGCAGGAGGGAATCAAGCCGTCCGCACAATTAATTTTTAGACGTTGCCACCTCCTCTTGCGCGCCCACCTGTTCCAATGTGCTTGGATCGGTCGTCACCCCCACCCTTGCTTCCCCTATGTGCCACTTGCCTCCATTTTCGTCTGTCTTTGCCTACTCTACCCACTCCATCTATCTCTTGCCGCCAATAGCTTTCCTAGCCATGTCTCACTCTCTCGAGTCTATAAAAAGGCATCCCCGGCCTCCTTTTGAACCTTTCCACCATTTCATTGAGCTCGCCAAGCCCTAAAATTGCCTCCTCACTACCAATATGAGATGCCGCCACTGCTAGCCAACTCCAACCATTGCTCATCCCTGCTAGAGCCACCGCCGTGTCGTGCCACCACCATCGCTAGTTCTGCTGCATTGAGGAGAACCTCTGCCACAGTTTTCCCAAAGCTCACACACCTTGGAGCCTCAGCACCTCGCGCAAGGTATGGATGGCTGTATTTCCTCACCACCTTGCACGTTCTCTCGTCACCCAAATCCTTCCTGCTCCTTCCCTAGATCCTAGAGGTTCTAGGATACCCCTTTCCACTCGTCAAGCACCGCCTAAGCACCGTCGCCATCACTAGCCAAGGAACCCTACCACTTCACCAAATTCTGTCATCGCCTTGTATGTCAGGTGTTCTCGATGAGGGCTCCCTTCCACTCCCTGCTCCTTTCTGCCACCTCCCTCGCCGTCGTAAAATGGATGGTTGCTACTGGTGACCATTGGGCCACGCACTACCACCACCTATAAGGCCGGATAACAAGTCATCACTACACTGCCCTAGGCCATCCAATCTACCCAAAGACATATCGGGGCCGTCTGTGTGTCTTTCTGCATGGCTGCAGTGGACCTAGTCCACTGTGCGCCATTCCTCTTTGAGTCATTGTGGGTGAGGCCCACTTGTTGACATCGCCTTCCCCTCGGCTGACACCGTAAATCATCAAGTATTATATAATAATTCATTTAGTATTTTTCTATTAATAGTGAAAACACATAAAACTACTCAAATTCATAACTAATTCATATGATCTCCAATCTAAGTCCATTTAAATTGCAGTAGATTCATAAAAATTCATGGAATTCATAACAAAATGTTTCATATGTTGCTTTAGTAGTCTTATGTCATGTTTGCTTTGTGTGGTTTGTTTGTCGCTAGAAATTGACTTGTCTAAAGCACCAGTTTACTTCGAGGTCATTGTAGAAATTCTAGGAGTAGTGCAAGGCAAGTTATACATAAACCCTTGAACATGTTGTACCCACTTTATGCAATGTTTTGCTTTCTTTAAATAAACATGCCTAATTTTATAATATCATGTGGGACTGCATTTTTATAATAAACATGCCTTTGCTTTGATAAACATGGATATGTGATTAGCTTTTGGGACAAGGAATGCTTAGCCATGCTTAACTCAACTAGCTCATTAATGGGATAATCATCCCTCTACTTCATACCATGGAAATAATTATGTTACCTTACATGAGGTGCCTGATGATGATTAATACAATTAAAATATGATTTAATGATGGGCTCTGAGTGCATGGTTTTGATGGTTGCACATATAGCAATTAAGGACCAGTTAGCGAAAAACTCTTAGGAGACTTACTATACTTATCACAAGCTAGCATGGGTAATGACTAAACCTGTAATATAGCTCACTCCTCTCCTAGCCACCTAGGTGAGGGTGGGCATGAAGGAGTTGGGTCGGGCCAGGTGTCGGTACTGATCGACATCCAAATCCACTATGGCACAAGGGGGCTGCCTACCCTGGTTTCGGTGGGGGCAAAACCTCAATGTTTTTTGAATGGTTAGGAAAGGGTTATGCAACGGTCCTATCACAATCTCTTTTTGGGATGTCATGGTAGCTCGAGTAAAACTATTCAAACAGTCATGCCCATGATTATGGGTGATCGAACAAGCTTCATCGTGATTATTCCTACTATTAATTAACTTGACTTAATGGAATAAATGAATTGGTGTAGTTTAGGTGGATAGTCAAGCCTAGTCAACATGGTGTAGAGTTGATTAGAGATGTTTAACACTGCCTTATTTAATCAATAGTTTTATTATTTTCAACTACAAATGTTTGTAACTGCTTAATGCAAATAAACCCTATATCTTTCTTGTCATACCATACATTATATATCACTTTAGTATGATTTTCTGAGTATGGTGGATTGTACTCAACCATGCTATAATTCCTCCCCGGACATGGAGTAATTATCCAATGGAAGCAACCTGGAGGAGTAGGCTTGTTACCGCTATCAAGATGCCTATGGTGTGGCGCCATTTCTTTGCTAGTATCAGAATCACTTACTTTATTTTTTCAATTTTTGCTATATTAATATAAGACTTTTATGATGCTTGTAAGACATGGATTTATATGTCAACCTTTTCATTTGTGTACCCTGGCTGGTCCTAGATAGGGGTTTAATGTAAATTCAGTTTGAAATTCTAGTTATGAATTTATAGGCATAACAAGTTTTAAAGTGAAGAATAGATTCTTAATTTTTTATCCTAGGTAGTTAATAATAAGAAACACGTATGATTATAGGAGGACAAATGATTAGGAAATTCTTCTTTTCAAAATAGATATCCATCTCTTTACAATATTATTCAAAGGAGAAATACATCAATTACAAATGTTATGAGTTATGTTCCACTTATTGATCTAAGCAAGGAGAATGAGAATAACACCACCAGCAAAAGTTCCTCTAAGAAGGGAGTCCCTATTCCTCTAGACTATTACAAGCTTAATTCAAATTCTTCCATCGACTTCGTCTCTGTGCCTTTTGGTCATGTTCCTCATTTCGATAGGACATACTATGCCACCTGGAAGCACAACGTGAAGTCACATATAATGTCATTGCATCTTAGTTTGTGAAAGATTGTACTTAGAGATCTTGACATTCTAGAGGACAACATCGAGCTCACACCCGCTCAAGAGGTGCCTGTCCATCGCAACGCACAAGCCGCTAGAGTGATTCTCGGGTCTCTAAGTCCTAAAGAATTTAATAAGGTGGACCAACTTAAAGAGGCCAAGAAAATATGAGAAACTCTTTAATTGGTACATGAAGAATCTTCTAGGGTGCGAGAATTATGAATCAAGTTGTTGGAAGGACAACTCGGCCAATTCGTGATGAAGGATGGTGAAACGGCACAAGAGATATATGATCGCATGATGGTCATCGTCAACAAGATCCATGGCCTCAGAAGCAAAGACATGACCGACCACATCGTAGTCAGGAAGCTTCTCTGAACTTTCATGCCAAGAAACTCAACCTTTGTGACACTCATTTAGAGGAACAATAATTTCAAGAAGCTCACTTCAAGCGATATCCTCTCATGAATCATCTCCCATGAGCTCTTGGAAGAAGATTCCAAGCATGTCAATGGCCCTCGCCAAGAATACTGCCATTGCTAAGAATAAAGAGGTGTCTTTGAAGGCAAAAGCAAGAAGCAAAGATGACTCAAGTGATGAGGATTGCAATGATAAGGACTTTGCTCTTGTTGTCAAAAGGTTCAAGAAGTTCTTGCAAAGCGGTAGCTATGGCAAAAAGGGCAGGGATAGGTCTAAGACTCGTCAATCCAAGAGAGCTTGCTACAAATGTGGTGAGTATGGGTACTTCATTGCCGATTTCCCCAAGAAGAAGAAATATCAAGGCTATAAGCCCAAGTATCACAAGAAGAAGAGTTCGGGGCATGATCACATTGGAAAGGAATGGAACTATAAAAGTGAGTCTAGCTCTCAGGATGAGAAGAGGCTCGCGATAATTGCCATCAAGTCATCGTCGCTAAAGAAATCACTCTTCAACAACTTGAGAGATGACGACAACTATTACACTCTCATATGTCTTATGGCATCAGGGCGCAAGTTACTATCTCCTTCTAACCCCTTGGATAGTGATGACAATATTGGTGATAATAATGTTGATGAACTTAATTATAAGGGCATCAACAAAAATACATTGTCTCAAATAGCTAAGCTTATAAAGGTATTAGAGAGCAAGAAAATACTCTCCAGAAGCAAGAGAACTTGCTCATCCATGATAAAAGAAATCTTGCTCTTGAGAAGTCATTGGCTAAGAAAAGAGAGAAGGTTGAGGAATTAAACAACACTCTAAGTGTACTCAATGAATTAATGACTACTCTAAAGAGCTCCAATGAGGCACTTGTAGAGAGGTTTGATAGTTTTAGAAGAAACTCACAAATATCTCAAAGGGAAATTTAAAGCCCTTTCATGCAACACCTCCTTCTTAACTGAAGCCATCGAGTTCTACAATTCCTCCACAAGTAATGGATGTACTAGATGTTTTAATGTTGATATGAATTCTTATTGTACTAACATACAATCACTAGATGAGCTTAAAAAGGAGAATATGAGACTTGGCACCTTAGTTAAATACGGTGGCATGGAGACGTATCAATCCAAAGATGCACTTTACAAGAGACTCTCCTCTTACAACAACAAGCATCGCTTTGGACTCAACTTCCACCCACTTCAGAATAATCCATCAAAGCAAAAGGATGTGAAGTACAACAATCCAATCAAATTTGTGAGAAGTGGAGAGAGAGCACAAGCTCAAGAGAAGAAGCATATGCCTCAACGATTGTTCTATGCTTTTAACATGCTTAAGAGAGACCAATGTGGTAAAGTGGTAACAAGCTTTGTTGGATCTCATGATGAAAAATGCGAGAAATGTTTATGGATACCCAAGTTGCTTGTTGCTAATGTTCTAGGACCCAAACTTTGATATTTTTAGGTACCTAAATCCTAAGCATAAATTATTTTGTAGGCATACTCTTCCAACGTGGTTTGAGTTGGGTCGTGGATAGCAAATGCACAAATCATATGAAAGGAAATAGGAGTATGTTCACCTCCATTATAGACGATGGAGGGCAACATGACAAAATTGTGTTTGGTGATAACAATAAAGGAAAAGTGATGGGACTTGGTAAAATCACCATCGCAAATGACCTCTCAATCATAAATGTGTGCTTTATGTTAAACACTTAAGTTACAAATTGCTTTTTATTTTTCAATTATGTAAAATTGGATACAATTATCTCTTTACCGATGAGGATGTGATTGGTTTTAGGCATGATAATGAGTCTGTCACTTTCCTTGGTAAGTTGAAGAGTGATCTTTATCTTGTTGACTTCCCATGGGATAGAGTATGTCCCGAAGCTTGCTTGATTGCTAAATCTAGCAAGATTTGAGTTTAGCACCGCCAGCTAGTCCATGTTGAAATGTGAAATTTATCAAAACTTTTAAAATGGAAAAACCTCCTTGGTCTGTCTAACGTGACCTTCAAGAAGGATCGTGTGTGACACTTGCCAAGTAGGAAAACAAGTTGAAGCTTACCATCTAATTGAAAATGTCATGACAACATCTCATCACTTGGAGCTTTTTCACATGGACCTCTTCGAACTTGTGTCCTACCTAAGTGTTGGAGGTAACAAGTACAACTTCATCATTGTTGATGATTATTTATGCTACTCTTTGCTATTCTTTCTTCATGATACGAACGAAGCACAAGCTACCTTCAAGAAGTTCGCTCCCCAAACCCAAAACGAGTTTGATTTAAAGATCAAGAGAGTGACAAGTGACAATAGTGGTGAGTTCAAGAAAACATAAGTGGAGGAGTTCCTCGATGAAGAAGGGATTAAGCACAAATTTTTCACTCCGTATGATCCCTCCCAAAATGGGATCATGGAGAGGAGAAACTGAACACTTATCGAGTCGATGAGAACTATGCTTGATGAATACAGGACCTCTGACATCTTTTGGACAGAGGTCGTCAATACCGCGTGTCACACCATCAATTGTATCTACCTCCACATGCTCTTGAACAAGATTGCCTATGAGCTTCTCACTGGTGAAAAGCAAAATATTTGTACTTTTGAGTTTTTGGGAGCAAGTGCTACATCTTAAGTAAGAGACCTCATTTATCAAAATTGTCCCTAAAAGTTGATGAAGGTTTTTTGCTCGGGTATGAGTCGAATGCTCATGCCTATTGAGTATTCAATAATACTTCTAACATTATTGAGGTCATGAGAGACGTGACAATTAATGAATCTAATTGCTCACAACAGGAGCAAGTTGGTGATTGTGTTGTAGGTGAAGAAATTCTAAGTCAAGTAATTGTGAATAAACCGATTGCTAATGTGAGACCTCATGATGTGCCAAGTGAGCAAGATGAGATACTTGATCAACCCTCCTCTACAAGTGTGTGAGTTCCAGAGACATCTCATGGTGATGTTGTGCAAGAAGATCACTTTCTTGTGAATGGGATTCATGCCGAGGGCACTATGGAGCTAAGAGACACTGACCAAACTCAAGTCCCCCCAGTGCACCATCCATAGGTCCATCAAAGCATACAACAAGATCATCCTATCGACAATGTTCTTAGTGACATAATAAAGGAGGCAACAACTCGCTCTTGTGTTGCTAATTTTTATAGATGCTACTCGTTTGTCTCTTCTTTGAAACCTTTGAAGATTGAGGAAGCACTTGTGGATGCAGATTGGGTGATGGCTATGCAAGAAGAACTCAATAACTTCACCTGCAATGGTGTTTGAAATTTAGTAGAAAGATTCGACAACAACATCTTCAGAACTAAATGGGTGTTCCACAACAAGCAAGTCTAACATGGGTTGTCACTCAAAACAAAGCACGGTTAGTGGCCAAGGGATTCACACAAGTTGAAGGTCTCGACTTTGGTGAAACCTTTGCACCTGTCATACATCTTGAGTCCATTAACATTCTATTAGCTTTTGCTACTAACCACAATTTCAAGCTATCTCAAATGGATGTTAAGAGTGCTTAACTCAACGGGCCAATCGAGGAGCTCATGTATGTCGAGCAACCATAGAGCTTTGAAGACTCAAAACACCATCACCATGTGTACAAGCTTCACAAGGCGCTATACGGGCTCAAGCAAGCTCGTAGAACCTAATATGAATGACTCCGTGATTTTCTTCTCAAAAATGACTTTGAAATAGGAAAGGTGGGCACTACTCTCTTCACTAAGAAATTCAAAAATGATTCATTTGTGTACCAAATATATGTCAATGATATAATATTTGGCTTTAGTAACAATGAATTTAATAATGATTTTAGTAGGACGATGACCAAAAGATTTGAGAAGTCGATGATAGGTGAGCTCAAATTTTTCCTCGGATTTTAAATCAAGAAACTAAAGGAAGGAACCTTCATTTCTAAAATTAAATACCTCAACTATGTCTTAAAGAAAATTGACATAGAGGGAGCCAAACCCATCAAGACCCTAATACCATCAAACGGACATCTTGATGTAGGTGACAAAGGTAACTTGTTGACCAAAAACTTTATTATTATATAATAGGTTCATTGTTATACCTTTTAGCATCTTAGGCCCGATATCATGCTTAGAGTGTGCATGTGTGCTCCCTTTTAAGCCTCCCCAAGAGAATGTCATTTAGTAGTAGTAAAGCGAATATTGAGATATCTAGTTCATAGTCTAAACCTAGAGTTGTGCTACCCGAACAAACTTTGATTTAATTGGTTATTCCAACTTGGACTATACCATTTGCAAAATGGATAGGAAAAGCACCTCTGGCACTTTCCAATTTCCTAGGAGATGCCTTGTCTTTTGGTGATCTAAGAAACAAAACTCCATATCCCTGTACACAAACAAAGCCGAATATATAGCCTTCGAATGTTGTTGTGCCCGACTCATTTGGATAAAACAAACTCTCTATGACTATGGGTATAACATGACACATATTCCACTCCTATGTGACAATAAGGGTGCCATTAAAATAGCAAATAATCCCGTCCAACGCTCAAGAACCAAACACATCGACATTTGTCACCATTTCTTAAGATACCATGAAGCCAAAGGAGATATTTGGCTGAGCAATATCTCAACCAACAAATAACTCATCGATATCTTTACCAAGCCTATAGATGAGCGATGGTTTGTGGAGTTAAGAAATGAGCAAAATATTCTTGATTCTTGAAACATCTCTTGAGGAGGAGTGCATATAGGAGTTAAATACTTATTTAAATAATAAATAAGTATGAATCCTAAAATGACCAATATTCATGAGTTCTTATGTCTAGAGATCTCACTTGACTAAATGTAGGCTTTGACTCAGAATTAAGAGCTCAAACATTCAATTTTTTTCTCAAAAATTGAAAATTTTGCGAAAATTTTATGTGCCTATTTTGATTTTCAAAAATTTGAGTCTTATACTAGAGAATCTTAGTGTAATCATTATTTTGTAGTGTTGTATGCTTGGTGATTACACTTGGGTTCCCATATATTGCTTCTACAAGCCTCTTTTTCTCTAGAAGGCCAGAGTCTTTGGATCCACGTCTCGAAGTCTTCCCTCAGCCTTCTCTATCTCTAGCTTTAAATTGTCTAGAGAATTCGGTCCTCCTCCCCAGAGTCTCCAGTCCCATATCACTCTATCTCGAAGTCAAATTCCTCCAAAGTCTCCATCTAAAATTTCTGGAATCTCTAGACTCCAAAATCTCTGTAGAAAATCACTGGAGTCTCTAGACCTAAGGGTGTAAATACCTAATAGCCATCGGTTTTTACCATTTCCTTCACTTTTTAGCATCTCCTCCTATCTCCACGGTGCACGAGCACTCCCTCTAGTGATCTCCTCGCATCCACCGATGTTTCCTGAAGGCTCTTCATTCCTCTCTCTCTCTCTCTGGTGTGGAGAGTCTTCTGATCCATCATGTATTCCTCGATCTTCACTCATGGTCTCTCTCTATGGATCATGATAAGAAGCATATTCGCACTCTAAGCAGCTCATTAAGCAATTGTCTTGAAGCTCCTCAAGGTGGTGTTGCTCAAGGGACCACCTCCTGTGTGAACCCTCCTTGGGTTTCTCAGGGGGGCAAAGGCAAAGCCAAGGCCATCCCCACTTGCAGAAGAACCGAGAATTAGTAAAAAGGGGTGGTGTACCATCTTTACCTCTATCTGCTACCAATATTAGTGTGAATCCACAACCCAAAGACTTCATTGGTGTACCTAGCAATTATCCATATCCACATCCACTTCATGGCTTAGGAAGAACAATCCATGCCATTCGCCTTTTCTTTCAGAAGTCTCCTCTCGATCTTCCTTAAAGTGGACTGGGTCGTCCTGTGCATGACTACAAAAGAAAATTACATCAGTGCATGAAAGACAAAAAGGAGGATCCCAACTCTATCAGTTGTCCTACCATCTATGATCCTCGATTCTAGACCTGGTTTCAACATGTGTATTACAACATCATCATCTTGGGGAGAGCTAAGCCTTTTATTGACATACAGTGGATCAACTAGGTTGCAATGGAGGAAAAAGAGAACTTTCTCTTTAATGACATGATTCGAATTGGCAAGGAGAGAGGGCTACACGAACTCATGGGACTTGAGCAAAATTGGTATGAGGATGTGGTTGCTTAGTTCTGGGCCACTTTGTTCTTCATCACTACTAAGGATGGTGAGCATTCGATTAAATAGATGACAAATGGACCATAGTTTCGGGCCACCATTAAGACTTTTGCCTAAGTCCTAGAGCTAGACCCCCTTGATCTCACCTATCCAAGCCTCCACCACCAGCGACACATCCTTTCTCACGAGAGTACCTTCATGTATGGTCCAAATGGAGCCATCAAAACAACTCATGGGCGGGTTTCTCACTACGATATCCTAAACAAGCTCTTCTATCTCTCAATCAATCCTATGGCGGGAGATGTTTCCACTATTTAGTCCATTGCCATTGACCTACTTGCCAATTCTCGCTCCACTAGGCCAAGGTTCAATGTCATCAAGTTCTTGTGGAAAGAGATGTATACTATTTTCATGGATCCATGTTGCTCTCTTACCTAATCTCCTTACATCATAAAGTTGATTGAGACAGTGTTAGGACTACGCTTTATGGAGGAAAGGCATCTTCCGTATTGTCCTCGTGCTCCTCCTGTTGTTCCTTCAGGGCCTAGTGCCTCCTCTCATCGTCGACCTCCTCTAGCTATCAACATTGAAGAAGGCTATCAAAGCCCTCTTCTCAATTTGCTCCACCTGTCAACAACTTTTATTGCTTAGAACAACGCCAAAAGGCCTATCTTTGCTCTTAGGGTGTTGATGTCTCTCCTGATCGTGAGCCACATATCTACATCAACCCCTTTGGAGAAGAGGACAACGTTCTAGCAGCAGCACATAGTGCCCTAGTGCAACCTTCTGCTAAGACTTCCAACATTAGTTGTACCAACCTTCACTCCAGTTTACCTCTTGGGATGACTACTTCTGAGGATGAGGACGATGATAATGATGGAGATGCCAATGACAACGATGAAGACGATACGTCTAATTGATTCTCCCTATAGTCCCTCCCTTTTGTGTTTTGATGAGAATGGGGAAGTAGTATGGGATCCTATTTAAGTTTTTTTTGTTAATTCAGCTATTCGGTATTTGCATACTCTATTCCGCACTTCGGACAAGTAATAACTAAAATGTTTTTGTGTGTTGTAATGCTGTTAGTTTTTCTTTATCGCACTTTAAATTTCTTGCAATGTCTTGTCATGCTTGTTTAAATAGTGCTTGTATTATTTTTTCTTGTTTGTGCTATACCATGTCACATGTACCTTAATTCACCATGTCTTTTACTTGTACACACTATATCCCATGGTTGTAAGGAAATAAGGGTAGCTTCCATGATTACCTTAAAACATGCATAGGCTTAAACTTTAGTTATGCATATGTACACATCTAGGGGGAGCTTCTTCTATCCTATTTCAATCAAAACATCTTTTTAGCTCTCTTGTGAGACCTATGAGTATTATCATCAATCACCAAAATGAGGGATATTAAAAGTGAATCTAGGATCCCTAGTGGGTTTTGAGTGATAGATAACAAGAAATTATAGAGCTAATATGTTGTGATTAAGAATCTCATAGTAATTCACCTAGCGAAAGATACCTTTGTCTAAAAGAAGACACACATGAATGATGGAAAGGAAAGAAAAAAAAAGACAACTTGAAGCGATCAAAATGTATTTTTATTATTTCCTGAGTTTTTACAACAAATCAAAATATTAAGAGAGTCTCAAGTTTAACCGGTTCGAAAAGCAAATGCTTCGTAAAACTTCAAAATCTAGATGAGCGGACACTCGTACCACATAAACCTTGGGTTTTGGTTCTTCTCTTTCAGTATTTTGGATGTTTGTGTCTAGACTTTATGGAAACTTGTGGATAAGTTTCTCTGTCAAATAGAAAAATTAGCTTGAAGTCTCTGGATATTTTGGCCAGAATCTTCGTATTTAGCTCTTTGTCTGGCAGAGAGGTCTATCCAAAGTCTTCAAAAGTTTAGATCAGACACTCTAAACCTTCCCTCATTCTCAAAGCTAAGTGTTGTCTGGAGTCTCCGGACCGTTTTACTGGAGTCTCCAGACTGAGTTCCCTGTCTATGCCAAAAGGCCTATCTGCATATTGCAAAGTTTGAATTTTGTGAGTAATAGCTAGCTTCGAGAAGGGTGAGTCTTTAACCCCACCAACGTACTTTTTAGGAGGTGGCTTCCCATTCATTTCTACATTACTCCTAAAATCTTTCTAGAGATTACTCACTTCACTCTTTTAGATCTTGAGTTTAATCCACCCTTTAAGTGTGCTTTTCAGGTGATATGTGAGAGATTGGATCTTAGGATTTGAGCGAGCACTTTTGGATGAACGCCGATAAAGACTCAAGCTTTTTCACTTTTGGAGGTCCACCTCCTAGATAACTAGTTATTGCTCGTGAGGATTCAATGTGTGAATTGCACAGAATGTTTATGAATGTCTTCATCACTTACGTAAGAAAAGAGGTACATTACTGAATTTCTAAGTTCTTGCTTAAAAATTGGTTTGGTAAAGCAAGCTCCATAGAAGCAGGAGCATGGCCTCCTAGTTAAGACTCTGGTGATTGCCATGGACTAAGTGCTATGTTTTGATGATAGCTTGAAGGTCAAACTAGTTTCTAGTGTTAAACTTGGTGAGGCAAGAGATTAGGCTCTTTGGAGCTCCTCAATGGAGGCATAGGATCAGTTGATCTAAACTTCGATGAAAAATTACTTGTCTCATAGCATCCCATTACCTATTATATTCTCTGTGATTTTGTTTCCTTGCTTCCTCCCCAACTCTTAGGGTTTGTCTCCTTTGAGTGTCCCTTGGATATTTTTAAGGAGATCAAGAATCTCCAGACTATACAACTAGAGACTCCTAACTAGTCTTTCTATCTAACAGAAAGATCAATCCAGATACTTCGGATGATAGGACTAAAGACTCTGGATGAAAGTCTAATTTGTGATGCTAGTTTATTTTAGATTTAAAAATTTGCACATTCACCCCCCTATGTGACTAAAGGTCCTTTCATTACTCTCTGTTGAGGAGCTCACAAAGAGTTGGGTCTTCACTAACCCTTTTCTCTAGAGGTTCCACAAATACACTCCTCCTTCTACTAATGGAATATCTTTCTTTGCAAGAGTGAGATCTCTTGGCCAACCACAAATAGATCTGTGACTTCAGAGCAATGTGTAGTTGTCTAGGAGTCCTTAACCTCTAATAGTAATAGATGCAACAAGAACTCCTTAGGGTTAAAAAGTTAGTGCTCAAAATCGAAAAAAGAACGCACCAAGCACCAAGTCTTCCAAAGCAAATCCACTTATACAAGATGCAAATCGATTAGATCTAAAGGGAAAAGTTTGGAAGAAAAGATGACTCAAAGTGTGAAAGAGTGAAGCTCAAAGTCAAGGCTCAAAAGATTATAATAGAACCAACAACTTGCCTTGGGGGTGAGTGGGAACTATTTATAGCGCCCCACAAAATCCAGCCGTTGGAGACTGAGATTTCTCATCTCGAATATTCTGATAGTAGTCATCGGAATTTCTAACTAGTGCAAGGTTTAAACTCTAACTTAGCCAACAACTCACATATCGGATATTGTGATAAGAGATGTCAGATATTTCATTATTTTTCTCAACAAAAGCATTGTAACTCATTGGAATATGCAATGTCATATCGAAAATTATAATATTTTCTTCAATAGAGGTGATGGTATCTAATAAAAAATTCCATTATTTTTTCATTAGAATAATCTCAGGTCATTTCGGAAATTCCGATGGGTTGAAAGAATGTAGAACTTCAACAAGTTTTGAAGAAAACACATTTAAAAATGGTTTTAAACACCAAAATTTCAACCCTTGATTTCAAAGCAATATCCCCTTTTATAGTATGGCTTATCCTATTACTCAAGTAAAAGTTACCATAGTTGTTTGTCATCAATTTAACTCAACATAGAGGATTCACTAAAAACTGATCTCCGCACATCTTGAAGGACTAACTTCTCTAGAGCACGATCTTAATAAGAAACATAAGTGCTTTCTAGTTCATTGTCATTAATCACTAAAATTAATTGTGAGCCTAGATGCTCTTTAAAATACAATAAGCAATATTTAGGGGGAGCTACTGCCTTTACAATTGGCCACTACCTTCCACTGACCACCAAACATTGGAGAGGAGATGCACCGGCAACCACGTGCAGGCTAGCGATCATTTAAGGTACTCCGAAGGCCAGTAGGAAGATGGGGTGACATGACAAGAAGGCAGCACGCTGATAGGGCGGAGGCTAGTGGCATGGAGGTAGAGCTCCTTGGCTATTTGGGACTAAAGGGTCAGAAAAGGAGTTGGAGAGGAGATTGAGGGTGAGGTCACTACGTACCCCAAGATCTAACACAAATGCATCTGCTAGATGGCGTCAGTGAGCCTAGACAATGCCGGTGAGCCTAGACAACGTTAGTGAGCTGTGGAACATCGACATCGAGACCATTTCCCTAAGGCTTGAGCTTCACCCGTGGTCGTCCCCTCCAACGTCCTCCTATTCCAATCCCCTCTTCTCATCGGTCGGATGAAAAGGAGGTGGTGGGTCATGACAGCCCTAAACTCGAGCTCTTTCTCCTATCACCACCTCCTTGGGCCTCCTCGCACAACTCCTCATCGTGTGCCTTAGGGTTGCCACGGGGAGGCACCTCGCCAAGGTCGAGATCCATCGTCGACCTCTGCATCTAACAGCCGCCTCCCTGGACTTCCCTTATCACCCAGCAATTGACCAATTGACCACTGAGAGATAAGAGAAAGAAGGGATAGTATGACATGTGGGCCCATCAATTACTTTGAACATTTTGGCTAACTAGAATGCCACGTCAAATGAAAACCGCTTCGGATTGAATAGGGGGCAATTCGTCCAGTTTGAAGAATCCGAAGTTTGAAATGTCTGGTATTTCAATTAAAGGGGGTAAATTGGATCGTCACAATAGTTTAGTGACTAATTCTGACTTTTTTCTTAAATATGTTAGTGAGAGAAAGAGTGAAAAGAAAAATAGAGACAAATTTATAGCACATCTATTGTACATATTAACTATAATATAGGCTTATAGTTACTAGTTAGCTCTACTATTAAACATGCTCAAGGTTAAAAGTATTTATAAATTTTAGAAGTTAATAAATGACTTTAAAGTGCATTCCCTCCCAATACTGATATTTTAACTTCAATAATCTAGATATTAAGCTGGGATATATTGGTCATTTTCTTCCACCTAAGAGCATGGATCACAGCTTGTTTTTCCGATAACATGAGGCATGCGATGGCTGTAACGCGATAAGTTCGACTTGTCAGTGTTTGTGAAAGCAAAATGTGATGGCAAACCGTGGAATTGGTCGCTTTTTTTAAGGTCACTGTGGGGGAGAGCTTCCCACCTGAATAGTTTTCATTTTTTTAAAGTAGTGGATTTGGCTTCTTATTAATAACAACACATGCGATTCAATTTGTTGTTGAATAGGACGGAAACGTCAGAGCCCAAAGCCTCAGGTTGGTTCTCCAGGACTCCAGTCAAGCTTAATATGAGATGTGGAAATAAGAAAAGAGATAATTGAAAATAAATAAATAAGCTTTGTTGGATGTATTTGTATAAGGTACATGCATTGCCTTTTGTGAGTAACTGGATAAGAAATTGTTATGATCATGGGTCTCCGTTTTAAATTGCTTTGGCGGCGCGTCTTGTATAGACGCTTTGGATACTGGAAGAGAATCAAGCACCTAAAGCCGATCAGACCATAATTTTCCACCGGATAAAAAAAATTTACAGTGATGACGGATGATATCGTGGACTGAACAGCAGGCTCAGCCGTAGAGAGATGAAAAATAAAGACCGAGATGACAGACCCGCGTCAACATCACCCCCACCTCTTGCCTATAATATTAAATTTACTATGTCTATTAAAACTTATTAAATATGTATTATTATAAATTTAGCATATGATATATTAAATTTAGAACTTGGACATAGCTATAATAAATTTAATTTTGACATAAACGTAGTAAATTTAAGAAAAAACTAAAATTATTATATAAATATAGTAAAAATTATTATACAAATTTTAAACTTAAAATTATCAATGTGAAATTTTTTTAACACCAACCCATGTCACCAGAGAGGCTAACGCCAATCCTTCTGCTATATTACCATTTACATGATAAAATTATCAGCTGATGTAGTGCTGTTGACTCTCGACATGAAATAAGTTTTTTTTAAAAAATGCTAAAATATAAAAAATGCGGCGAATTCCCACCCCCTGCGCCACTTTATCGCAGCGCAATCCCACTCTCCGAGCTGGTTAGCTCAGGCATGTAGTCGTAGTACCTGGTGCTAGAGCGGTGCCGCTGCAGCTTTCTCACACCGACACGCACGAGGCCGAGAGGCGTACGGCGACAACGCGCCGGACGCGAGTGGACAGTCGACCCCACACTCCCCCATGGCCCCGCCACGCGCGCCCCAATACCCCAGCCGGTGATCCGCGCGGGTCTCGTTCCCTCGCGCCACCGGGCCCCGCGGCGTGTGGGATGGACGCGCGCGTCGAGTCGACGAGGAGCGTTGTACGTTTTTGGATGCCGCTCTGCGCGGGTGGTGCTCAGCGTCAGCGTCTCAGCGATTCGCGCGGAGCGGACGCTGTGGAACCCGCCGTGTCGTGAGGGAAGCAGGCTTAGATCTGATCAGACCGGGTTCGCGTTGGTGCATTGGTGGTATTGGTTTTTGGTGGTCCGCGGCGCTGCGGCTGGCCGGAGGGAAACGAGCTACGGGTGCGCGTCGGCTCTGCTGGTGGGACGGTCCCT
This sequence comes from Oryza coarctata, assembly GCA_030770085.1. Taxonomy (NCBI): domain Eukaryota; kingdom Viridiplantae; phylum Streptophyta; class Magnoliopsida; order Poales; family Poaceae; genus Oryza; species Oryza coarctata. The sequence goes on from CM061466.1 coordinate 17,998,585, forward strand.
TTCTTTTGTCCGGCCGTGCGCCACCAACCTTTTGGACGCCGCTATCCGGGACCACCTCTTCCTGCTGCTGCTACTGCACGCCGCGACGCCCTAGCCCACACGATTGCTAGGCTTTGCAACTTGCGGATGTGGACTCCACTCCACGGAAATATCGAACGCTAACCTTTTATTCCCCTTACCTCGAGGTAGAATTTAACCCTTACTGCGTAGAGTCGTGTAACTACAACCCCACCACCACCACAACACCGTAACTTTTCCCCAAAATCAATTGCTAGATGGTTATGTCTACACATAAAATTATTTGTAACAGATTTTGAATTTTAGAAGTTAGTTTTTGTGACCAACTCGTGGGCAGGGTTTGAAATTTTGGACCCCCTCCCACCCGCAACTCTCTGTCAAAAATTTTGGATTTTTTTAATTTTTTTTGTGAATTTGGTGAAAAATTATTCAAATTCAGTTAAAATTGTATAATTTTTAAACAATTTCGTTCAAAAAATTTCCGAAATTACCCCCCAAAATTTTCCCTTTTCGAAATAGTAAGCCCTTCTCATGAGTAATTCTTACCCACTCTAGTTAAATAAACTAGATGTTTCACTTTTAGCCCTAAAATTAAAATTAAAAGATAAATTAAGTTTATTTAGTTGAACCAGAAGTTGATAATTATCCATATATTATCATGTGTTTACATATAATTTTAAAAGTTTTTTATTTTTCAATTTTGTTGTCTAGCTCTATTTTCAGAATTACTAAGTAGATATTTAGAAAATATGCCGAAAACTATTCTTAAACAAACTTTAAAATTCAAAGTCATTATTGAATTATAATAAAAGGTGATGCAAAAGGGGTTCTTTGTATACTTATAATTTTAAAAGTTTTTATTTTTCAATTTTGTTGTCTAGCTCTATTTTCACTATTACTAAGTAGATATTTAAAAAATATGCCGAAAACTATTCTTAAACAAACTTTAAAATTCAAAGTCATTATTGAATTATAATGAAACGTGATGCAAAGAGGGCTCTTCTACTCATAGTTTAAATTATTTGTAATCTAGATGCATGTATAAACAAGTAAAATTGTTTATGGAACACAAATAGATATTGGCCTTTTATGGCTGTGTAAATATACACATAGAGATCCGAATGTAATCGACTTTCTTTTTTTAAAAAAAAAAAGATCACCATTAGTTTTTTTAAATAAATAAAAAGCTTTGCCTTATTTCAACATTAGTGTTAAGAGAGATAGATATACTACTGCATATTCGTGAATAATTTATAGCAGAATATGCGTGCAACACCATGAAAGATTTTTCTGGCTTTTACAGGGTCAACGGTAATGTTTCCCTTCAACTTGCCCATCTGGATGGATTCCACGAAATCAAAACCAAATGTCGAACATCCTCTACACTATTTATCGCTTGCTTATCTTAATATCACCCAAAAAAATCGCAACTATGGAGTACAGTAATATATCTTGTAGGATGAGGAGCCAATACCGTGAGCAACTTGTACATTATATAATTTGAAAATACAATTAACAATTGCGCCAATATTGCCGTGCGAAGGTGTAAAAAATAGCCGGGTTTTGCGGAGCTAAATTCACATATATGGACGAACACGTACAGTCGAGCATGCATGCGAAAAGTTCGCTTCACACCACGGTAGAGCTTGTACCCGTTGGTTCGATCGATCGATCAGAGATGGTCGTGCGTGGGCTGCATCGTGTGACGTGCCCGGTTTTGTCCATCTTACAAGCGGTACAAGAACTAGGAGGACTTTTGGAGCATCCGTGTCGGCCATTGGTGCTCTCTCTCTCACTCAATCTCGGCTAGCGCGCCGCGCCCGCCCAGCGGCGTCAATTCGTCGTCAACCCCGTAGCCCCATGACGCGGCGCCTTGCTCCCTACCACAAATCCGCCTGATGCTTATGAGCCTGTACGACTTGCACCCTTTCACCGGCAAAACACACCCCATGAGAATAACATGGACATGAAAGGAAGAGAACAATTTATTTTCCTCTAAAATTTCTGTAGAACAGCCCTTTCCTTTGAAATTTCTAAACTTAGAGAACTTTTCTAGAGTCCTATGAAATTTGTACACTTTTCCTTTGTCTCAAATGACGCTGTGCCTGCAGCTCCACTAATTGTTCTCAGATCAAGTCATAGAGATCAATATAGGATGAGCGTACAAGTATGTCTATATAGCTTAGTGAAGGTTTATTTATAATTTAAACGAACATAAAAAGGTTACTGGAGCTGGAGGTGGCCACCGGCGCTGTCATCACGCCCCCGCAAACGGGGCCGTCCAGGCCGGTCGGTAATTTCTTTGCTACGTACACGGCAAAAACCAAGACTAGTAAAACAAAAAGAAAATGGCAATAAACTAAAAAAAGAAAATGGCAATAAATTAAGGCGCGCCGGCGAGAAAAATTTAGTACTGCTTCGCCGCCTGGATCCGGTACACGGAGGCCAAGCAAGGATTAGGATTAGCTAGCTAGTAGCTGGCTTGACGGCCGGCCTCAGACAAAAAGGTTGAGCAGCACAGGATCCCTCTCGCCGCCGGTCGTGGTGACGGACTCATCGGAGCTCATTGACGGCGTCCCCGGCCGCAGTACAGGTCTCCTCTCCCCCGCCGCCGGCGGAGAGCCGGGGCTGAGGCACAGGCCTAGGTCGCACGACGGGGCTGCAGGCGCCTCGGTCTTCCTCACCCGCTTCGCCGTGGAGAAGGTCGACCAGCCGCCGTTGCGCTTGGCGGCGCCGTAGAGGTCCCCGTCGGCGCCGCCGCAGGCCCCGCCGAGCTCCGGCAGCGGGCCGATGGCGCCTCCACGCAGCACGGTCTCGACGGCGGCCTGGCAGAGGTGCCAGTTCCCCGTCCAGAGGAGCCCCACCGCACCGTGCACCGGGTTGATGGTTCGCCCCGCCGCCTCGTACAGCAGCGACTGGAACAACGCTGCGCGCAACAAACGGCATGGTCAGCTCCGTGCATACAGGGATACGGTACACGTGCAGAGCTCGGCCCTAGCAGTGATCGATTGTACATACCAGGTCGCTGCGCTTCGGGGACAGCGGAGATGAAGGAGAGGAGTCCGGCGCGGCCGAAGAACTTGGCGACGAAGACGGTGGCGTGGCCTTGCGCGTCGACGGCGTCGATCCACTGCAGGCACGGCCGCAGCACGCAGTCGTCGCTGCATCCCTTCCGCAGCACCCGGCAACCGTTGCAGCTCATGATGATGAACACAACCAATCAACCACCTTAGCTAATTGAGCTACACCCAGCTTCTCCCAGCCTCTTCGTCTCATGCAACCCGATCGATCAGTTCAGCTAGAGCGGAGAGCGAGGGGGAGAGAACGACGGATGAGCAGCCGAGGAGGGAGCTATATAGACAGGCAGAAGTAGAACCCTGGGATCGGAGACGAGGACCGGGTGAGCAACTAACCGTGGTTAGAGAGATGATGACTATGGTTAAGAGAGCATAGTGCGGTGACCGGGAGGTGAATGAGGAGGAAGTTCCAAGGTCCTGGGGATGGTGCGCGGGGGCGGCTCCGTGTCTCCGCGGCCGGGTGGGCTCCCGCGGGCCGTCGGATCGGATGGGGGTGGTGATGGACGGCTCGGGAATTTCTGTGTGGGCGCGCCGCGCGGCGAGTTCGCCTCGTCCCCACGTCGCGTGGTTGCCGCTTCTGCCCTACCTCCCCCTGCATTTCTGTGTGCTGGGTACGGACGTGGGGATGGATGGGATGGATTCGTGGATTCGCGTGTCGGGCAGCAACCAAAACCGCCGCGCCCCGCCCCTCCCCGCCCATCCCAAGTGGGTCAGTGGGTCTGACTCAGCGTGCCTTGGACCCTTGCGCCGGTGGAGAGCTGGAGCTGGAGCTTGCGCCCCACTCCCCTGCCCTGCTGATGAGGAGTACTCCAATTAGCAAGGCACATTATTTTTACTGGATTTTGTGAGGAACTCTGTTTATAATGATTTTTTCCTTTATTTTACCCTTTATATCACATTAGACGATCATGGAAAAAACATAATGGTGTATCCATCGGCACTATAGGTAAAATTTCGAAAACGCTTCGCACCGAGCGTCCGGCCCAGTATTTCTCACCACACAAATCTTATCCTCTCTCTCCCCTGTCTCTATCTCCTCTCCCTCCCCCATCTCATCCCCTACGGCTACGGCCTCTCGTCGTCGATTCAGCCCAAGTATTGTGATGAGCTCTGCCTCTCGTCCTTGACGCTCGACGCGGCGCGGACAAGCTCTGCCACTCGTCCTCGACACAACGCCGGCGGCACGACGAGAGCTCTGCCTCGACTTCCTCGAGGGCGGCCCGGTCGGCCTCGTCTTCCTCAATAGCGACGCGGCACGACGGCGACGGCCTCTCGTTCTCGATGGTTGCACGACAAACTAGGCCTCGGCTTCGTCGACGGCGGCGCGGTTGGTCTTGGCTTCCTCGACGGTGGCATGGCACACGACGGCAGCGGACCGCAGGCTATTGGCGGAATGGAAGAGCGCTCCGATACTGAGTCTGGCGACGGCCGGCCATCGGAGATGAGGATGAAGTTTCTAGACCGGTTTATTTTTTATTTTTTTATGTTTCAGTACATATATTTTTGATAGTTTTTTAAATTAAAATGTTTTAGTGGTATTTTAATGATGTTATATTTTTTCTTTATGTATGAGATCCTTTTAATAAATAAAACTCATATTTTAAACGCTACAAAATAAAATATATTAAGTGTGATTCGATTATTTTTTATCATTTAAATTGTTATCCTCTTTTTCTGTATTGTTAAAATTTTCTATATTATAAGAGGTGAAACTTTTTTTTCAAGCGATAAACATATAAAATATTTTTATTAAAACTTTTTCTTTCAAGTGGTGAAACATATCGTAACAACACCGTTATCATTTTGTTTATCATTTTGTAAAATGTCAGACATCAACCATGGTACCTGCTGTAAAAATCCATTGACCATATGTTCGTTTTTTTAAGACCATTATACTAAATATAGCGAAAGAGATACAAGGTGCACTTTACCCTACATAAAATGAAATCTACTCTTATTTTTATAAGGAATAATCGTGAATAATTAAGCATGTTAACAGACAAATTCACAAGTTCATGGTACACAGACAAGCCTTCACATATTGAGGTGTCAGGGAGGGACATGAGCATTGAGCAGCAAGTGTGGCAAAGCCGTCGAGCCGCGGTCCAGTGAGCGTGGCGGGCTGGTGACGCCATGGAACGGCGCACCGTCGAACAGTGCTACCGCGAGCTAGTGGGCCCCTGGAGAAGCGGTGTGGTGGGCTGGCGGCACCATCGAGCAGTGCCGTCGCGGGCATGCAGTGTGGATAGGGGACGATGCTAAGTTTTGGATCCTAACCTGGCTAACTGAGGCGGCATGGAATCTGGTTCAACCCAACCATTTTTCGGTTGCAAATTAATTGAGAGGCATTTCTATCCTTTAAATCCTCCTCTCTCCGCAAGGTTAAAAATAATAAAATATGATAAGCGGGGTTCACCAATAAATATCTAACTTTTAGCAAGGTTTCTCTAAAATTTTGGCTACTATGATGTTCTACAACTAATTCCACAAACTGAAAATATTATGTAGCAATTTTTTTCTTGTATTTATTACCTAGGTGACACTTGTCATAATCTAATATCTATTTTTTTAGTTGGTTGAAACAGAAATTCTTTGCAACTAAGGCATTTACAACAGCCATTATTATGCTATGTTTAGAGTGTGCCACATGGTTTTTTATTTTTATATGAGAGACATAAGTAGGACATAATGCATGTAAATTTATCTAAAAAACTACTTTAATAATATTACAAATTTATAAGGGGTTTTTAAATATTTAATTTGCTGTACAAACTAGTGATCAAACAAATGTGTTAAATACCAAAGTAATGTCTTTCAATGTTTTCGTGGCCGATGAAATCAAAAATACTTTTTTTAGGATGAGTGAGATATACTTATACGCCATGATATCCTTTGTGTAAAAAAAACCCTCGTATAATCGTTGTCTATGCTAGGGCATTCACAATGTGACAATAGAAAGGTCCTAAACTCCCTTATGGCATACTTATAAATTGTGGAAGTAGTTATTAGGATAAGCTATCCAGTACAGTAGATAAATATACCACGTCGTCTTATTCATAGAGGGGATAGAATTAAAGAGAAATAAATGAGCGACTAATCTGTCTTCAAGCAATAGCGTTATTTGCCAACTTGTAGCTAGCATATTTGACTCAGCGGACTCTAAAAATATGCCAGTTCGTCTTATTCATACGTGGAGGGGAGAGAATTAAAGAGAAATAAAGTAGCGACTAATCTATTTTTGAGCAATAGCTCTATTTGCCAATTTGTAGCTAGCATATTATATGAGTTGGCTATGAGCTACCATACATACTATTGATATTGCTCGGCTTGACTACAAAAATTAAAATAACAATAGTTTGCCCTCATCCTCACTCTGCTCTCTTACATTGCTATATATAATTAAGTGGGACTAGCGAGACCCACGTTAATGCCCTTCTTGCCATATACACTGCAATAACTATCATATGGGAATATTATACAATAAGAATGCCCAACTTGCAAGATAGAGCATGTAGCAAACTATTGGGATTGCTTTTTTTTTTTTTTTGACTAGGGCAATAGCTCTTTTCTTAAGAGCAGGCTCGTACAATAGTTGAAACGGTAAAATAGAATTGTTCATTGCGACCACGGGTGGTCGGCAGCTCAAATTTAAACTGGACCTATCAACCTCTAAACATGTATTCCTTCAAAACAATCAATCTCAGGCTTAATAAACTATAGCTATAGATAGTCTCCCTCTCTGAGTCCCAGATGCATTGAATCCATCCACCTCAAGCAAAAGCGCTCTCCAATTTGTGGCTTTCTTTAACATCTTGCCTCGAGCATATCTGCGCGGCTGCGCCCCATTTGTGCCTGAGGATGGAGGCTGTTTCTTGCACGTAACTAATACCCCACTCTCATCTGATTTTTCTAAACTCCTTCAGCTACTTTGTGCCTGAGAATATATATTTTTCACAACTTGCAGGGCGCATCTTTGCCCTTTTCCTGTGCGCTCGATGGCTGCAGTTCGCACCTGGAGCCCCTCTCCTTCGGACCCCAGATGCAATGTTTCACGCTTGATGCTGCCACACGCCCACACGTCCTCGTCTTTGGGCACCCAGGTCGCAACCATCAGCTCGGCTGACCTGCGATATCTGAATGTGATCGCGAGATTGCGTCTGGATGGGGGAAAAAGAACTGACTGGATGGGCTTTAACTCGCGTGAAATTAGATGGGCAGGACTCAGGAGTGGTCGGTGTGCGATCAGATTCGCAGTGTGTGGCCCTGTCTGTGGCTACTGTTTTGTTTAACAATTTGGGTGAAAGAGAGTATATATTTCCAGATCCTTTTGTTAGTTTAACTTTTAAGAGCCTTCTGCACATCGTTTCCTTGCTGCGTAGCTGAGAATTACTCCTAGTAGTACAAAGGTCAAAAAGCCTCAGCTAATACTAGGATATGGAGCCATTTCTTTTGAGCTCAAGGAAGAGGGCAAATCTAGGGGAAATCCTAGGTGTACAAATTTCCATGGCACCAGCCTAGCGTTATGCAGGTCAATTTCTCATCTGCACTTACGAATGTACCTAGCCGTATGGAACATTTTTGGTCAGGCTTTTTAGCCTAAGGTACTGAGCAACGCCGGGCATACATCAACAAATACCTATACGTTTTAAGATAAAATTCATTTATTTTTCTGTCATTTAGCTTTATTAGGTTCATGGAGAAACCTAATTGTTTTGAACCCTGGTAATAGCTTGGGGTGTAGTATCGATCTTTTGAATTTTGTGTACCGGCAAAAGGTTTGGAATTTTGTGTTAGAAAATAAAATTAGGTTGAATCATGGTTCACCATATTGTGCTTTATTTAGCCGTATTTGATAGGACTCAACCCTTGAATCCTTGTCTGATGAGCGTGGAGCCAGAACTACTAGATTCATAAAGTTTTAAGACCAGAGCAGGTGAATCCGCTTTAAAAAAATTATATAAAAAGTGGAGCTATATTATCCCAACTTCTAGATTTATTTTATATTTAAAGCTCTAAAAAATATACCTTTATAGTACGTATGAAATACAACGATTCTTGAGGTTGTGCTGGGCACGTAGAGTACGATGGCGAAGGCATGATTACGATTGTCTCCGCGGCGCGCTGCAGTGAACGAGCGATCGTACGGGAGGGCAGACAGCGGCATGCGCGCGGGTGTATATCATCACGACGGATGGATGGGGATGGATGCCGGTCGGGTGTCGCCGTCCGTCCACGTACGTGTCAGTGCCCTCATCTCGATCGATTTTTTTTTTATCTCATCTCATCGTCTCGTCTCATGTCTCAACTCGAGGGAGGAGAATGGGCACCGCGCGCACGCGCAATCGGGACGGGATTGGATCGCTGGGGACAGCAATATATTCTCTTCTGTTCCTGAACGAGAAGGAAATTGAGGCCAGGTTGCATGTTGATATATATATCTGCATTCAGCGTTTTCTGTGGTAGATACGCCAGGGATGGTTTGTTGGCTGGCTGATCGATTTTTGGTACAGATTGGACCAACCGTGTTTTAGATGGAAACAAACTTGTTGCAAGTTTGTTAGTCCAAATCAGTTTTGAGCTGTAATTTTGATTCTTAAGAATAATATTTTTACCTTTTCTTCTTTTAACAACCATGTAAAGCAAAAAGAGCAAAGATGGACACGAAGGTGACAGAAAAAAACCCTTATTTTTTTTCTTCTAAAATTCAAAATCAGCGTGAACCTGCTAACAACTGTGCTTATAATTCTCCGTTTGGAGTTACGATTACAACGGTAAACACTACTGCCGTGGCTTGCTAACTGTCTCTCTCGTAGTAAAAAAAAACTTTAGATTTCTGCCTTATTATCCTAGAAAAAAAGCCTTCTATTCAAACAGTGCTTAACATTTGAAGGTACGAAGTAATATAGGCCTCGTTTATTCTAGGGAAATGGAGTTATAAATTAACGTATAATTAATTAATTATTATATATAAAAATTTTAAAAATAGATTAATATTTTTTAAAGCAAATTTACTATAGAAAATTTTTATAAAAAATACATCGTATAGCGATTTGAGAAGTGTGTTTATGAAAAGCCTAACTTTGCATCATTGGACTTTAAGAGTCATATACTGGCCCAGTGCACCATTTTGGTGCCTTCTTGGATTGCCTTTGTTTGGTAAAATTCTCATTAAGGAGTGCCCTGTGTGTTCAGTATTTAGATTCTGTTCGGTTGAATCCGAAGCCTATTTCCAATTTTAGAATATGATTTTAGGATTTAATTTTGGGTTTCTTTGATCACTTCCATTGCTTGATTAAACTTTTGATCGTTAGGAAGACAAATAAAATATATAGTCAAAATTATTCTAAACAATTGAACTTCAAAAATTCGAAATCACTTTGTTTTATAGTATCCACTCTAACGGTCAACATGGTGTCTCATTTATGAACAGGACGTAAAAATATTCATTGTTTAGTTCCAACTTGTTATTATGGACTGACTGTTGGCTTATCAACAACTAAAATTTGAATTTTAAAATTTAGTTTTAGAGTTGATTTTATGGTTTTTTATTAAAATTTTCAGTATTAGCTTTTTAAAACTGTTTATAATAGAAATATAAAAGTTTTACATATAAATTATAATTTAGTTGTTTCGTTTATTTTACTACAAACAATCAGTGGCTTGGTCTACAATCCATTCAAGCAACGATTACACGTTATCCACTCCCATTTCACACTTAAAAGGAAAAATAATGAGTATATGACCCACGATCATATATTTATATTTTTTGGTGAAGAAGATTCGCTACATGAGATGGCTGCAAAGTGGTCTCATGGAATGGTCTGAAAAGAGTGTGCCATGTAGACTAAAACCGTCATCAGTGACACCTTCTCCTCAATGCGTAGTAACTTAAATTCGTATAGAAGAAGCCACCACAGTGAGGACATACATGGACACTGCTCACATACGTGGCTCTTCATTGTTGGCGCAATATACGAAGCTACTTACAAGTTGAGGCTTACCATACCTCTGATAGGGCATGTGCACCCCAATAAGGCTGCTCTCTCGGCTAAGGTGACCATTCGACTCTGATGTGAAGGTGAGGCCACTCGCCATATACATTGTAAATGCTCTTAAGTCTAAGTTGATAGAAAAACCGCACTACTGCAGTAACAGCCGCTCAGGAGTAAAATAGGTTCCAGGACGACACGGGTTAGGCCGATCCGCCGATGACACTGGTAGTTAGGTGGTTGATTAGGAAGCTTGGGCGATCGTGCAACGGCCGTACTCCCACCAATGGATCCATGGATCACGCACGCTTTTCGATTGGCCACCCCACTATACACACATGCGTCGTCGTCTGTCTGTGCACTTTACGCGCACTAAGGTGCGTTGCGATTGGACACCACTGATGCATTTCCACTGCAGCTACCGCTCTACACATGTACTAGCAACTAGGGCAGCAACTTTTGCTCTTTTGTTTTTTAGGCGTTGGCCGGCCACCACCACTATTCAGATTTCAGAAGCTTAATTAGCAGGTTGGGGATGAGCTAAGCCAAGCCCCCCCTCCCCCCTAGCTTTTTGGGGATATAAAACAGGATGGCGACGCTTCTGTGAAGAAAAGAGTCCGAAAGAGAATCATGCTTGCATGGTTGTGAGTCATCATTCTTCATCGGAAGGTATGTGGAAACTAGACATTGCAATTTGCAGCTTTAGACCTTCTGTTACTCTTGTATGCAGAACAAGCTGCAAATAACACAATGAACATGTTGCCTCATCTTGTCGGCTAGCTCGTCTTGCTCATGCTTTTCCATTACTGTGTCTTTGCATCACTTTGAGCTTGATGGAATGGCAAAACAAAGGATAAATCATGGCAAAGAATACGATGTAAACACAAGGGTATTCAGAACCAAAACTTGTTAGCTGTGGCTTCTTTCAGAACTGCACGACAAAGCTGGTGTATAGGAAATCTTGCCTAAATTAAAGTACATAAAGTCATACTATTCAATTTTGGAAGGAAGTCGCCAGTTCATTATAGTAATAGTGATGGAATTACAAGCGAACACATCGTGCATTTGTACTACAGCTCATTGTCTAAGCTAAGAAGCATCGTACTACTGCTACACGAGTTCACTCTTATACGCAGTTCGGGCAGGGCAATTCATAAAGCAAGAGCATCCTTGCCGTATAAAATGTAAACACAAGCCACATTAAGTTCACCAAATTAAAAGAAAAATAAAACGTTACTTTTGGAACATGCAACGTTGTTATGTTTGAGTATTTTGAAATGACTGATGTTTGAGTTCAAATCTTACACGAGGGTCACGGGGCTACTGAGCCGATGTAGAGGTGTATTACGATCTCAATACGCACAACGTAGCGTCGCGGTTGGCAGGTTCTAAGTGGGCTTTAAAGTGTACGTTCCAAAGGGATTTAGTCTGGCAAACCTGGCTCTGTTTCACTCTTAGATAAAAACGGTGACCCGGCCCACATGAGGCTACCCGTTGTGGTGCACTGTGGATTTGGCCCAGCTCATCGTTTCTAATAAGTATAGTAGTCCCTCCGTGGAGAAAGACTATATCTTTTTATAAAATTAATAAATTAGTGATGAGAATAAAAAACATAGTACCTCGAATTTTGTGTAACCGTTAAATTTTTTTAATGAAATCCTATGTTAAAAAAAGTGATTCTTTATGTTTGAAGCGTGCCAAAAATCTTGATTAAATTAATCCCTATATTTCTTCCATCTCACCCAAATTCTCCTTCCAAAAGAAATCTCAAATCCAAACTTCAAAATTTAAATAATAAACTTGATTTCAAAACATTATGGCACATAGTGAAAGCACATCTAGTCCCTAGTGGGTTGGGTTTTGAGTAATAGATAATAAAAAATTAGGTAGCTAATATGTTATGATTAAAAATGTCGAGTAAAATATTATTTTGGTTAAAATAATATCCCTCATGAAGATTAGAAAACAAGAAAAGACTTAAAGCAATTAAAATATAATTTTATTATTTCGTAAGTAATTAGGATAAACTGAACTATTAATAGGGTCCAGGGTTGTGCTCAATTAAAATTTTGTTTACATGAGCGAACACTCACACTATGTATATTTATGTATATTTTGGTTTTTGGTTTTTCTTTTCCAATGTTTTGGATATTTTTGTTTAACAGAGAAAATCAACTTAGAGTCTTTGATCCCTTTGACCAAAATATTCGGACTAAGCTCTCTGCCTGGCAGAGAGGCCTATCTAGAGTCTTCGGAGATTTTGATCGGATACTTCGAATCTCTTCTCTCTCAAAACTAAGTATTGTTCGGAGTCTCCTGACTCTTTGGCCAGAATCTCCTGACTGAGCTCTGCTAGGCTAAACAACATGTTTAAAGTCTTTGGGCATTTTGTATGGATACTCCAGAGTTTGAATTCTGTAAATAATGACTAGTTTTAAGAGGGGTGGATATTTAACCCTAACAACCTCCTCTTTGAGAGGGGGTTACTTATTCATTCCTACACCACTCCCAAGAGCTTTTTAGAGGTTCTCCACTCTACTTTCTTAGATTTTATGGTTAATCCGCCCTCTAAGTGTGCGTTTTAGATGATTTGTGAGAGAGTGGACATTACGATTTGAGTGAGCACTTTTGGATGGACGCTGATGAAGACTCAAGCTTATCACTCTTGTAGTACCACCTCCTAGATGACTAAGTGTTTCCCACTATGATTTGATGTGTGAATCGTTCGAGACATTTGTGAATGTCTTTTCACCTTCGCAAGGAAAGAGATAAATTAATAGATTTCTAAGTTCTTCTTTAGTGATTAGTTTGATAGAGCAAGCTTTATAGAAAGTGAGAGCATGGTGTCCTAGTGAAGACCTCAGAGGTTGTCATAGACTAGGTGCTATGTTTTGGTAAGAGTTTGGAGGCGAAATTAGTTTTTAGGGTTGAATTTAGTGTGGCAAGGGATTGAGTGCGATCCAGCTCTTTGGAGCTTCTCAATGGAAACGTAGGATCGGTTAATCTGGACTTTAGTGGAAAATTGCTAGTCTCCTAGTGTTCTATTACCTGTTTTATTTTATGTTATTTTGTTTCCTTTCATCCTCACAAATCCTTAGGTTTTGCCTCCTTTGAGTGTCCTTGGAATATTTTGAAGGAGGTCAAGAATCTCCAAACCCTATATTCGGAGACTCCGAACAAGTCTCTTAGTCTAACAGAGAGGTTGGTCTAGATACTCGAGACATTAGGACCGGATACTTCGAAGGTAGTCAGGTTCAAAAGTATGCATATTTACCTCCTCTATGCGACTCAAGGTCTTTTTAATATAGTAATAGAGATTAGGAGCAAAAGACATCATCGGTGTTTCTAAGCATATGAGTGCATTGCCCTGCTTGATACTTTGTTCACAGTTATGGTCCAACTATGTGACATGGGTTTTTTTTTATGGATTAGCTTAGAGAAGGCTTTTTCACAAACTTTTAGTACTAGTCTATACTCAGAGTTAGTTTTGTGTCATGTGAGAGTCTAGTTAAACTATTGGAATAATCGTGTTTATGGTCAAGGAAGAATGTGATGTGATTATCTTAGCGTAAATTTGTTTTAATGTGCTTTGTGAAACTAGTTTGTAGGATGGGATTGTTGCTAGAGTCAGGCTGTGTGACTGACGGATGAAGGAAGAATGTGATGTGATTATCTTAGCGTAAATCTGTTTTCATGTTCTTTGTGAAACTAGTTTGTAGGATGGGATTGTTGCTAGAGTTAGGCTGTTTGACTGACAGATGACTTGAGTAGTTTAAAATGGGCCTGTATGATCCGAGATGTCAAAATGGCATCATAGAGTGGACTTTTCAAGTGAAAGCGGAATGTTATAGGATATAGATGGCTTGGAGGAGCCAAGGCATATGATATGATGAGCAGTTTTATAAGATGATGTGAAGTGGAGATAATTAATACAGATATTTGAGAAAGTGAAAAGAAACTAATAGAGAAAAAGAGAAGACACTAAATAAAACTAAAATTTGATTTTGCTGGTTGAGTTATTGCAAATTAACTCATAGATAGATTGAGATGGTAAGTCTCTTTCTAAATTATTTGTAAAACCCACAGTTAGAAGTTTTAAAAGTGTTTTAAAATAAAAAATTTGTAAAATAAACTTAGTCTTCCTTTGAAGCTAGCATAAGTCATATTTTCTAGTGGCTCGTAGAGTACGTAAGTACTCACCCTTCTATTGTTGTTATTTTTTTCTCTCCTTTCCAAGTTCAGGTTGAAGAATATGAACAATAGGTTTCATCTCTAGACCTAAACCATTGTTTGTAGATTGGTGTTTAGCTACACTAAGATTCCCGCTTTTGTTGTTTTTAGCTAAAGGTTACCACTCAGGGGTTACCCAAGGTTATAATATAAAGGTATAAATTTATTATTAGTATTACAATGATTCATTTTTTCTTGAAATACACCATAGATGCAAGCACTCAAATAAATGTGTGCATATTCACCCTTATGAATGCACACACTTACACCCTACCCTTATTAGTACATCCGAAGGCAGGATCGATATATCTTGAAATTGACAAAGTTACCACAGACAATTCACTATCAACGAGTACGTCTCCTACCATTGAAAGAATAATTAGTCATAAATGTGATAACATGTCTCAAGTCTAGGTCTTGAATCTAGGATGAGCATGTTTCACCATAAGAAACCTAACCAGTTGAGCTTGTTACAGTGGGCATTAGTAATATATTCTACCACAAGACTACCCAAATGATGATGACAACGGCGATGATGATGTGCGTCAATTGTTTAAGCTATGTGAAAATGTCTAGGGCCACACTGCAAGATAGTCATAAAAGCAACTCATCATGGAGGTGGTGGAGGAGATGAGGATGATGTTGGCAATTTAAAGGGGGACATTTGTTAGAAGGGAGTAAACTGAATTTTATATCATGTATCCTAGTCTCATCGGGGAGGTCAATGCACATGCTAATAATTGTGGTGAACTCATTCAAACAACGATAATGAAGCTTGCCATTTCGTTGCGAGGTGTAAGATGAGAATGGACAAGCTTAATTTAAAGAAGGAACATGTCAACCTAACCAAGTTCTTGTTGTGTACTCTTATTGGTTCAATAAATTAATTCACATTGGGCATTCTATGGTATGGTTAAGCTGCTAGCACCTTTAGTCTTAATGTGATTGGTAGACATTAGATCCACGGTTGTTGGGCACTTGGGCTTGTGTGGTATACCAAGAGTCTCCTTTTTTGGAATGGTCTAATGCTCTCACATGCTAGTCAATCGATGACTTTAGTCTGAATATTTGTTTCTTTGTAGATATCTATTTCTATGCATATATGGAACTAATGTTATGATACATATTTAAAACAATAAGTTAACTTCTAATACATCTGTTTAGTTTTGCATCATCTGATATTCTAATGTCATGTTCATGCATGGAAAAAGGAAACAAATCCTAGCTTTTTTTGGAAACTCTCCATTCTAAAAATTTTATTCTTTGGACTGAGATATTTTGTAGAGTATATTGCAATTATTATGCCTAGGTATACTTCTGTTCCTCCTTGATAGTATCTTCAAACTGATGTTTTAGGAAAAGCCAAAGCTAGCCCTCATGCAGATCTTTCAAAGTGAAATAGAGTTTGCATAGATACTTCCTCCGTCCCAAAAAGCTTGACATTGTAAGGTTTCTCAGCCAAATTAGCTTCAAGTAAAAATGACCAAGTTGCCCCATGAAGTAGATTCAGTTGTCATTTCATTAAGTGTATAAACACTCAGGAAGTTACAAAGAATATTTCCTGCATGTAATTAATGAACCCTTCCACAACTCGTTGCCACATGGTACTAGGAGTATTACACATTGGCACATGGCCACAAAAATTACATAGGGTTCTTTGGCGCCATGGAGTGCCCATCCATTTCCTATAAATCCTGAAGGGGCCATCTCTATGTCATTACATTTATCAACCTATAATCCAACTTGAGCATACACATCAAAATAGCTACAGATCTAAATTTACTACCAGAAGAGGAAGGAGTGGAGGCGCTTTACCTAACCTCAATGGAGGAGAAGCTGATCTGGAAGAATATGGAAGACCTGCTGTTGTCTAAGGAGATAATCTTGTTCGAGTTGATGGCCCAAAATATGAACAAGCTATACATTTGTTTGATCTCGACCTACATCCTTTTGATCTTAACTTTGAGGCTACAGAAGAAGAACAAAGTCACCAAGGTAAGTTGCTTTCCAGCCTATGCTTCAAGGCTTTATTTTCCAAGTCAAGCATAATATTGTGTTGACTACTTGATTTCAGCAGACACGTCTATCCCTTATGACTATATTATATTGAAACAACAATATTTTTGTAGTATCAAATATGGTTTTAGAAGAACATAACAGTACATGATATTTCAATATGCACAACAGAAATAAATGCATTGTTCATGTCGTTGTGTCCCATGATTTGCCCACACACTGCGCAGGTGTGCAACTATACTCCTACAAAATAGCCTAGCATTAACACAAACCAAATCCTCCAAAAAGCATTTTTTAATTGCACATTCTACTTGTGATTGCATTACTTGATGATGATTGCATTAGTAATTCTAATTCTAAAAACAAATAGTGTTTTATGACTTGTACAACAAATTATGGCTAAATCAAGTGTACTGGCCAACAAGTATTTTCATAGATAATGGTCAGCAACGCATGGAGTGCGATCTGCACGTGAGTGCACACATAAATGAGGAACAGCAAGAAATTGAACTAGGTAAAGTTGATGACTTTATGAGCACTTAGGGACATGTTTACAACCTTGATTTCATAAGATTGAATAGATGTAAACAATCAAAGATGTACACAATCAAATTAGCCCACATTAACTTACCATTAATTTTTTTTTGTAGATAGTGATGATGCTTTGCACTTTGGGATGTGAGCCTTTGAGGATGACCTTCAAGACTATGGCATCTACGCCGATGTTTGCCATGCTATCTTCGATGTAGAGGAGTTGTCTAACTCAGATAATGATGAAGATGAACATGCAAATGGAAATGAGCCAAGTCAGTCAAGAGATTTGGCAAGCATATAAAGGAAAGGCATTTATGCATTGCTGCTTGAGAAAAGTAAGAACAGAAAATTAGAAAAAAAAACACAAGTGTAGTTGCCTAAATGTTCCATATCAGCATCCATACAGTCCAATGTATTTGGAAAAGAGCAACCTCATATGATGATTATATTTATTGGGCTTCCAAAAAACCAGATCACTTGGACCTAGTGACATTTGTGCAGTTCTGGCCTTCTTCATGGCATGAAATTTCATAGGTAATGCGAACACCATGCTGATGTCCATGTTCTTCCATGGCGGTGAATCACTACTAACAATTGGCGACTCTTCTACTTCTAAAGCATCGTCCTCATTATCACTTGGAGTAATCACTGGCTCTTCAACTTCCATCGGCTAAGGTTTCCACTTCAGTCTTGGTGGAGGGTCTCAAATCATTGAACCTTCTATCTCTAAATACTTGGCCTCTGATTCTCTCAACTCTTAGGAACGACAACATTGTAACCTCCTCTTTTGGGAAGGAGTTAAATTTGAAGGTATCTACCTTAGTTTTGGCTGAGTTCCAGGAGCTAAATAATAACTTTTAATATTTTTGGTCATGCTAGAAACCTTTGAACTACTCCTTGCTCCCTCTGCTTGTCGTCGGTCTGATTACCTAGTCAGACCAGCGGCCGGTCTGATCGGCCTCTCTGGCTCTGTTTTAGATGGTATTGGTTGGACAGGCCTTGGGGTTTGGTTGGACCATCCTTGGGGCCCGATCGGACCGACAGTACATCGAGTCGTCCTGCTTGCCTCTAGATAACGCTAGTCGGACTAGCCTTAGGGCCTGATCATACCACCGTTGTCAGCAACCGTGGCTCTAGCTTCAGTTTTTCCCTCTTGAACCACCTTTGTTGCATCCTTAGTATTTGAACCTCATGGGCTCCTACCTTAACTGTAATCACTTATGAAATCTTATTCTCCACCTTGATGCACTTTTCTTCTTCTCTCTTCTCCTAAAATAGATTTTTTTATTGAAATTGGTTTTTCCTTGACGAAGACAATCGATCATGCACTAAACTTCATGGCTCCACCCATCCTTGTTGAAATTGCATTAGCAACATTGGTGGTAAAGGCTCGTACATTCATGGTGGCATCATCCTTGGCATAAAGCAAGGGAAAGGGTAACTCGATGATGGTGTAGAGCATGGTTTCCATGGCATGATTTGAGGATGATATGGAAATAGTGGCTCTAATTGCATTTGTTGCTGACCAAATATCTCTTTAGGAGGTGATCTTAGTCTTTTGGCATTGCTAGATCGATTATTATGTCATTGATCAACCTTTTCCTCTCATTTGTTCAAAAGCATCTTGAATGTTACCTTTGACTTCCTTGGTGTTTTAGAACTCGAGGCTTTGTCCTTGTTAACTTTCCACACCCCAAACTTTAGGCCTTTTGGTATGATCATCTTAAGCCAATGTTCTCTAATAACGTCTTCCTTCCCCTTAAGAGATTTAGCTTGATTAGGTCAAATCAACACCTTCTTGTCATTGAAATCTGTTATATTCACCGAAAAAGGGTTATGATCCAACTTCATCTATGATCCTTTGGTAAACTTCAATTGTCCTTCATCTATGGTCAATTGAACCTATCGATAGAAAACATTACAATCATTAGTAGCATGATAATAAGAATCATGCCACTTACAATAAGCACACCATTTCAACTCCTCCAAAAATAATATTATGTGGCCATTAGGTAAGCTAATTTTTTTCTTGCAAAAGATAATCAAGATTTTACCACACTTAGCCACATCAAAAGTATATTTAATTTCATTTTGCTGATCCATGTGAGGAGTCAGCGTTAAATTAGAGCAAACAAATGGTTTGTTCAGACATTTGACTGTGCAAACATCATGATCTCCATCATTATCAAATAAATCACTAGAACAGTCAAACACATATATACTAGTCTTTTTGTCATTAGAACTAACAAACTTTTTAGTTTATTTAGCATGGTGTAAGTTCAAGTGACTTAATTTGGTTTTGATGATTAATGACAAATCTAATTATATGAGACTAAAATTTTTATAAGCTTTTCTTTGATTAGTCTTGTTTGGATATGGAAATGAAAATTATGAGATGTATATATTAAACATCACTTATTCTAAGTTTGTCTCGTAGATCTAAAATATTGGGTGAACTTCCTCATTGATCTTCATTGATTATGTGTATATGCATGTCTTGAGGAGAGCTCTTTCTATATTTTGTTTCATATATAGTTAATGAATTTTTTTCATACATGTATGAGGTATCTATACCAAAATGATATAATCTTTCATCTGTTCTCTACATAATTTATATCGGGTTATCATCTATACATTAAAATATCTTGGATTAAACAATTTGTGTAATTGTTGCTTTGATGATAGATGTTAAACCAACTTTATGGGATTAACCTTTTTATTCATATGAATTTTTAACTAGGTTATTTCTAGGTAATGAGATTTGATAGAAATGATTTATTTGATAATAGATCATAATCATGATGAGGATGAAGAGAATGGAGATCAAGTGATATGTATCAGTCTTTCTCTCCATCAATATTTTCATAGGTTTATATATGTGATTTTCATATTATTGATATATTCATGTGAGACTAATGCCTAATTGAGCCCTATCTTATTTAGTCTCTCTTACAATGAGAATATGAAGATCATGAATGTATGTGTTTATTCTTACTTATATCATTGCTACATGCTTTCTATACATGAATAAACCCCAATTGGTTCTTGTTTAACTATGCATACAATTGCCTTCCATGGATATATTTTGTATGTATATATTTAGGGGAGCAACTCCAATACACATGTTTTGCATGTTCTACATCCATATTGTTCACTTATTATTTATATTGGATCTTTATACTTGACCTCACATGTGAGTATATGGCACTTGTGGTGTTAATGAATACTCAACAAACATATTCATGCCTTTGATATGCAGCCGGTTGGTCACCATGTATAGGATGATAACTAATTTGTTAGGACTAATGTTTTTCTTTAAGTTGTGCAAAGGAATAGGTCCTAACGTGATGAGTCAAATGGATGATGCCTTGGGTTAATGGTCATCAAGTGAAGGATATCATGTTGACAAGGATGAGTCAAGCTTGTGATAAGAAGAATGTCATTGACCAAGGTTTATCAAGATTTCGGCATAAAGATGGCTCAACCAGATGGTCACAAGTGTTAATCTAAGCTCAAGTTTTGACCCTGAGTTAGATGATACAAGACAAAGGTATAATAAAATTAAGAATATTTCTCCTAGTCTTTTTTGGTCTTGTTGTTTGCTATAGACTAGATTGCTAGATATGCACCGTTCTAACAAGAGTGGGTTATGAAGTGAGTGAGTGGATGATCCTATGCCATGTTAGTTCATATGCATATGGATGCATTTGGTGATCCTATCTAGACATGTGGTGAGTTATCTCACGTCCTAAACAAAGAGAGAAGTGGACATGTCCTATAAGAGGGGTCTCAAGTGGGTATGTCCATTAAAGTATCCCTTAGAGTTTGAGCCCCTTCTCCTTTAGCAAAGTTGTGATTCTTGGATGGATTGTTTATGGGTTGGATAGCTCTCTGAATAAACTTTGCATAGAGTCTAAGAACATCAAATTTTAACACCCGAGTAATGAAATATCACCATTTTACTAACGGTTGGTTGTACTGACATGTGACTTGCAAACGGTATAGGGCCCAAGGCTGGCTGGTCTAGATGGTGAACACAGGTCGGTTAGTGTGGCACATTAAATGCACAGTAACGGCTATTTTTTGAACAGTTGCTGAAGGAGGCCAGCTGGTCCAGCGCATATACATCGGATGGTCCGACTGTGTCCTATGTTAGGGGATTTCACCCCAACAGTAGTTTTGGTGGTGGGGGTATAAATACCTAATATCCCTTACAGCTACAATGGATGACACTTGGCACTCCATTGCATTATCTTGAGTCTTTGCAAGCGCTCTTACACCCTTGTTCTCTTAGTTTATTTAGTGTGGTGTTGGATAGTGAGTTGAGCCAATCCATGTGCATTTCTTCATTTTTAGAGCTAGTGCGGCACTTGGTCATCCTCAACAACCTTCCTAAATTTGTAACTCTTTGAGGTTACCACCTCCTAGATGACTTGGAGGAGTTTGTCTAGTGACATCTATAAAAAAGATTATGGAGGAGGCCCGGTGGTTGATTGTGAGTGGCTCGGTGTTCGTCATCTCCGGAGTGAAGGAGGAACAATCATAATGATAGAGGCTTGTGAGACTGCTTTGGAATTGACTCCCACCTTGCCAATCTATTGATGAGGAGGTTTATAGGCTTGGTAGTTTGAGTGGTGAAGTTTGGCTTGCCTCAATGGTATAGTATGAAGTTGGCAAGTTGGCAAACTTCCGAACATCAGGTGAAAAAATCATGTCTCTTGTCTCCTTTATTTTGTGCAATTTACTTTGAGCAATTTACGTAACATGTGACATCTTATCACCCTAGGTTTGTAAATCTCAATATAGTCTAGCTCCTTGATACACTTAGTTGAGACTAGTTGATTTAGGTCTTGAATTGTGTAAAATCCATTTTGATTTATGCTTCCGCATATAAAACCTAGTTTTAGCCAAAAGATTTTTAACGACTTATACATCCTCTCTTGTTGGCCTCCTTGATCCTACACATGGCTTTCTTGAGCTAGAGCTTTTTGCAAAACTTGACTAACATTAAGAAATTATTGACCATCTAGTCTTTCTTTAAAAGAAACAAGCAATCCAATATAAACTATATTGTCCAAATCTCTTTCAGTTATATTTAAACTAAAACATTGGTTTTCTTGTATCTCAACCTTTTGGTATAATCGACAACAAATTTATTATACTTTTGTCTAATTGATGTCAATTCAGTCAATCTAAGTTCAGCTTCATCAGGATATAAATAATTTTTGTTCTAATTGAGCCCAAGTATGAATATTACTAGACAAAAGATGATTAAAACAAGCGTTATTCAAAAGTGTCACGCCCTGATTTTCTTTCGAGGATTTTAAAATTATTTAATAATTTATTTGTATAATTTATATTAATATGTAAAAGAATTAACAAGTGAAATAAATATGGAAAATAAAATTTCCTTTAATAAATCATGGTTGGAGCTATTGTTCTTAAATTCTCAATGTCGTAATCTACTCCCTAGAATTTTCTCAAAATTTTCAAAGCTCATCATCTAATTTTAATAATACAATGTTCATTTTAGAAATTATTAAATTAGAAAAACCAATTAAAAATCGACCCTTCCCTCGGCCAAACAGCTAGCCTAGTCGCTACCTCATCACCCTTCCTACGCCTCTTCTCCTTTCTCTTGGCCTAGCAAGCCAACCCATTTTGCTCGCACCAGCCACTCTACTTGCACCCTTCAACCTAGCTTGACCACTACCCACATCGGCCTCCCCTTCCTTCGCACCCGTGTGGCCCAAGGTCATACTAGCCTACCACCTATGACATCTTGTTGATAGGTAGGACTAGGGCCCACCTATCAACTTCGTCTTCCTCTTTCGGATGGCAAGCACGCCCACATTGCCATGCCTATTCCGCATTCTCTTGCTCCCACCCTTCTTTCAAACCCACATGGACCAAGTCATCGCCCACTCTCTAGCGTTTCCCTCCCTAACTTCCTTCGTAAATCATGGCAAGTCAAGACAACGTGACCACTCCACTCCACCGATGGTTACCACCTTCCCCGGCCTCAACCCTGCCTCCTTGAGCTATAAGATCCACCCTTGGCCTCCTTCCTTTCTCCTTCCCCGGTGGCCCAAGCTTGTTGTGCCCTAAATCACCGCCATGCATCTTCCTAGTTACTATCGCCATCCATTGTCACCATCGGCCGCTCATCGCTAACGCTAGTGCCGCTTCCGAATGGCGCCATCACCATTGCTAGCTCTACCGCTTCAAGTACCATGGCTACCTCCTGCTCAAAGCTAGCCACCACCAAAGCTCCATTCTTACCGCAATCAATGCGCTTAGTCCCCTTCGTCGAGCTCCGCCCATCATTTGTTGCTGCACTATGGCACCTCTCTTATCCTAACCCCTCCTCAACCTTCCCTAGGTCATGTGGAGTCCCAACCACCACCTCGTCAAAGTTAGAGAATGCCAGAGACTGTCGTCTCCATTGATTCCAACGGTCACTATTGCTCTCTCTCCACCAAGCATTCTTGCTTGCCACCCTTCACCATTGTGTGCTCGGTGAGACTCCCCCACCTCGTTCCCGCTCCCTTGCACCACTTCCCACACTGTTGCTCATCATTGGTGGCCTTTTCAGCCACAGGGTCACGTGCTACCACCACTCGGTTAGCAAGCCCTACAGATTCTAGTTACGCAACCATCTGATTCACTTTTGAGTTAATCTAGGTTATCCGTGTGGTGCCTGCCATGGCTGCTAGTGGTGTTGCCATGTTAGCACCATGTCGGTGCACTTGTCCCGTGTGGTTGTCGCGTCCGCACCATGTGGTGGACACGCATCTAGGTCATACATGGTCTTGGTCCACCGTGTGTTGCCCCCTTTAAGTCACCGATGAGTGATTCTCGATTCAACACCTCCTTTTGTTGGCTAATGTCATATGTCACCTTTAATGCACAATAAATCAAATAGGATTTTCTATAAAATTTTAAATAGGCTCAAAACTTCTTAAATTCATAACTAATTTGTACGAACTCTAAATTATGCCATTCAATTTGCAAAATTCATCTAAAATTGAGCTTTATAGGTTTCTTTACTTTTTTGTACTATTTACATGGTCCTTATTAGGGGTTTTCATCGTTTGGAGTGGCAGTGTGTAGTTTCTAAACTTTTGGAGGACCACGCTCGCAAGGAAAAGCATTCCAGATGTTAATCGAAGAAGCAAGGCAATTTAAACATTCCTCCTTGAGTATGTTGAACCCATTTTGTGAAATATTTTATTGTTTACAAATAAAATGCATGTTTAATTATATTGGGTATGGGATTATATACCTGCTTGGTTATGACCCTATTTACTTGATATCTATTCCTTGTTAGCTGTGTAATAATGTCACTAGCTTGGGTTACTTGTGTTGACCTAGATATAATTGGATATACTCAGCTATGCTTAGTTCAACTAGATCACTAATTGGATAATCACTTTACTAATATTTATCATCTTGATGAGCCATGAGATCGAGACACTTGGCCATAGTATTGGTCATAATCATTCAACTAAAATATGACTT
This sequence comes from Oryza coarctata, assembly GCA_030770085.1. Classification (NCBI taxonomy): domain Eukaryota; kingdom Viridiplantae; phylum Streptophyta; class Magnoliopsida; order Poales; family Poaceae; genus Oryza; species Oryza coarctata. Next base: position 18,022,970 of record CM061466.1, read on the forward strand.
AATGGTGGGCTAGAGTGCTTGGTTTTTATGGTAGCACTCATGGTAACTAAGGACTGGTTCATGAAAAGACCCTGTAAGGCACCATGTAGTTACCACTAACCAGAGTGGGCAACGGCTAGACCTATAGTATAACTTAATCCTCTCTTAGGCATGCAGGTAAGGGTGGGCATGATAGAGTTGGGTTGGACCGGGTATCAGTCTAATCGGCTTTCGGATTCACTGTGGTGTAAGAAGGGGCTGCCCACCTTAGTTCTAGGTAGGAGTGAAACCTTACCATGGTGTGAATGATTTGGAGAGAGTTATGCAAAGGGTTCTGCCACAATTACTTGTGGATAAAGTTGCATATCTTTGGCTAGAGTAAAACTATTCGAATAGCTATGCTCATGGTTATAGGTGGTCGATTGAACTTCATCCTGATTAGTCTCACTCTTAAATTGACCTAACACAATGAACTGGTGTACTTCAGGTGGTTGGTTAGGCACGTGATGTAATGTTTTTTTATTAGAGATTAATCTAGACTTAATTAATGATCTATTTTATAGTTTTAAATGTAACTGTTTACAACTTCATTTATATGAAAGAGCCATAAACCACCCTTGAAACCCTAAGCACAATTGCATTAATGGTGTGTCTTGTTAAGTATGGTAGGTGGTACTTAGTCTTACTATATTTCTCTCTGATAAGTGACACGGTATTGAAAATGGACTTAGATGACCAAGGCTTATTGTTAACGCCAAAACTTGTTAAGCCCATGGATGGATTGGAAAGACGATCGGTTTAGTAAAGAAGAGTCCGATTGCTATAGGGAAGAAGCCGATCGAACGAAGCGAGGAAGGATTCGGTCCAATTATAGAAGACTATCCAAATGAGGCGAGTCTGAGGAGGAATCGTGAAAATTATGGCAGGGCAATTTATCTATGTAAACTGTACCTTATATTGATAGGAAGGTTTACTTAGTTCAGTTTATGTCCTTAGAGATATTTTCCTTTTATATTTTTAGGAAATAACGTTTGATGGTTGTTGTAATTGTGTCGGACTCTGTAATATCAGGGTATAAATATAGACCCCTTTGATGCCTATAAATCATCCCTCGATCAATACAATTTCGACGCATTGCCATCCTAGCTTGTCTAGGTTTTTACCGGTGGGGTCTGGCTCTCGACGCGGGGCTGCATCGGTTAAATTCGATCTCCGATGAAGGGGTAAGTCCTGCTACTATCCCGGTATATCTTGCTCTGTCGAAGGCTACATTGGTTAGGTTCAACCTCTTAGTCAGATCGAGTGCACTGCATCACGTCCGTGCGAGGTCTATCGGTTTACCAAGCTCTCTCTGCCATCGTCCGTCCCATGCTGCATCCGTTAGGTTCGACCTACGAGGCTGCCGATAGTAGATTGAGCCGTAAGCTTGTATGTCTCTACCTGGCGTTTCATCAGAGTGATTAGCCGATGAGTTATCCATATCTTGAACAATATGCCCAGCTTATCGGCTCCTCAGCCAATACGTAACCATCTTCAGAAGGCTTTCATCGATTGTCACGCCAGAAGGCCGATGCACACATACCTTCAGAGATGTCTTCTTACCATATGTTCTGCTTCATCTAAGGCTGCATCGGTTAGGTTTGACCTCTTAGTCGGATCAAGCGTACCTCATCATGTCCGCCCAAGGCACGCTGGCACGTCAGTCTCCCTCCTCTATCAACGGTCTTGTGCTGTATCGGTTAGGTTTGACCTACGAGATCAGCGATGGTGGTTTGAGCCGGTGCCTCGGTGGGTCTTCGTGCGACGTTTGATCGGAGTGAGTAGCCGACGAGTTATCCTTAACGTAGGCCCCACATCCGTCTCGCATATCGTATAACGATCGATCCTCTAGTGGTCGATCGGTCACGTCGGGTGCTTCCTGGTACTGTCTCGGTTCGGTTTGATCTTTTAGGGCCCGCGTCTAATGTGGCCAGCATCGAGATCTAGCGGGTCTTGTTCCCCCATCGACTCGAGTGGTCGATGGGTTTAGGTGTAGGCCTACATCGGATGTTCGGCCAGTAGGTAGCCGATTACCTCTTATCTTTCCTCCCTCGTCGTCACATTCGGTCTAAGCCTCTATCGTCTCCGTATTGTTAGTCCCCGTCTTCATACTGTCTCAGTTCGGTCTAATCTATCGAGGCTAGACCTAACGGTGTCGTTACTGTGGTCGCTAGCCCTCATGGCTTCACGGGGGATCAAGCCCCGCTCACGAGTCGGATGCCGCGGAGCGTCATTGGCTCTTTGGCCGATAGGTCCTCAAATCTATTCCACGCATCTCTCATGCCTCCATCGGCTGTTCAGCCGATGCTCGAGCGCTACAGCTTCTATCGGCAACCAGGAGAGATTCCGCATGCTTTGCTATCCTTTGAATATCCATTTGTGTCCCCATTGGCTCTACAGCCGATAAATCAGGATCTTGCTTTCGCTACACCCGTAGCCATCATATTCGTTGACATTTGCCTACGCCTTCATCGGCTCTCCAGCCGATAGAAGAGTATCCTAATCCCTATCGACGACTAGTCGATAACAGGAGCCATCTGGATGCGACCGATGATCAACTCAATCCTATCGGCGGCCAGCCGATAGCGAGAGCTCGTGTTGGCCTATTGTCCTACTGACCCGTTTGCCTCACCTTGTCAATTGCAGGATCAAATTGACTGGCACGCCCACAAATCTCGAAGCTTAGGGACCTACACTGGAGTTAAGTAGATCTCTCTGGCCTTCGTGTGACTAAGCTACTGTCATCCCTGATTGGACCTCCGCTTGGTCTGGTCGGACCTTCTCCAGCAAGGTTTAGCGGTGATCACTTATACCCTAGTTGAGTTTTGCCAATTGAGTGGAGTTCAAGCTATGCTATTGTCGTCTTTCTGCTATAGCTTTCTTTTCAGTGTGAGGACTAAGTGTCTCTTTTGTAAGTATTTACGTTTTATTTATGTTTGGATCTGCATATTGATTTATCATTTTATGTACTTGGCTCCATTCTTCGATGGTGATTTAATACATAAAATAGTCTGAAAATTAGCTAAATTTTTGGGAATGACAAAAAGCATCCATATTACTTGCTTCACCATATTGTACTAAGAATTGAACTATATGTTTCCACGTGGTTCTATTGTCCTCACAATTGAACTTTGTAAATTTGGAAACCTTTTTGGTGTTGATTTTGTGGCCTAAGAGGTTGTGGCGGTGCAACATAATTATGTTGACCTTATTGCACATCTTGTGGATACCCATCAAAAGTATGGTTAGGATTAGGATCATTGTATGCATTTGTAGGATCAAGATGTCGACTAGAGGAGGGTGAATAGGTGATATTAATTTTTTTATTTAACAATCAAGGAATGTCTAAGTTGCTATGGCTTGATGGGGAGACGATCTACTCAACTAAATTAAGTTTTGCAAGATTAGGGTGATAAGGTGTTAAAATCCTCTATTAAAATAAATTGCATAACGATAAAAACAACATGTAAAGGAGACAAAGAGACAAGGAATTTAACCTGAGGTTCAAAAACTTACTGGTTTCCTACTCTCTGTTGAGGCGAGCCCTACTTCACCACTAAAACTATCAAGCCTTTAAATCCCTTCGCCAAGGATGAGCAAGATAGGAGCCGGTATTGAAGTGGTCCACCCAAGCCTCAATCACTAGAGTAATTCTTCCTTCACTTTGAAGGTGATGAACTCCAAACCACATACAAACACGTTGGGTCTTCTTCATAACCTTCTAGGAGAATTTCTTGAGAATCAATTTCTAAGCCGACAACCTCTAAGAGTAACAAGGGACAACCGATGCTTGGAGATGATCAAGTACCACACTACCTAAGCAATAACTCAATGAACTTTACTTGGCCAAAACAACCCTCAACCACCCTTACAAGTAGAGAGTAAGCTCAATTGGTGTGAGAAGGGAGACAAGGATTAATATGAAATGAATGCAAATACCAAGAACAAGACCCTTGTGGCTGGTTGGTGAGTATTTATACCCCTACCAGCAAAAACTAGCCACTGGGACGAAAATTCCAAACTTTGCTCATGCCCAATCCGACCGCCATTCATGTCCTGGTTCGACCGGACTCCATCCAATAGCCAAAAAAAGAGCCGTTGGAGCGCATTAAATGCACTTGTCTCGGTCCGACTGAGGGCATATCTCCGGTCCGACCGCTCTAGCACCCAGACTGACTACCCTAAGCCTGGACTGACCAACTACCAAAAACTCTCTCTATAAACTCCCGGTCCGATTGACCCTAAAGCCCAGTCTAATTGGCCATCAGAGTAGTGCCCATAAATGCTTTTGGAAGATCGCAATCAGACCGGGCCTTTGCCCAGAAACACTTCTAGAAGAGCACGATCTGATCGGCCCTAAGGCCTGGTCTAACTATGTGTCAGAGCATTGCCGAGAAACACTTTTTGAAGATCGTGGTCAGACCAGCGCTAAAGGCTGGTCTGACTTACCTAGTGCATAATCCTAACATGAGAAATATTGTGCAATTTTTCTAATGTGGCATTTTGATTAACTCTTTGCAATTGTTACCACCCCTCCTGATAGTACTGCAAACCAGAAAGAAATAAGCCTAACACGATCACCCAACACCTCGATTGGAAAACAAGAGCAATAAAACATTTTCTTTTTTACTTTGCCGTCTTCTTGTTTATCAAATTCAAACGGTGATCAAACTCCTTCACTGATTCTTAGCGAGTACCTAACTGAAACACAATTACTCAAAGACAATCAATAGTGCCCACAAATATGTTTGTGATTAGTTACCAAAACAATAAAGGGGCCTAGATGCTTCAAACTCCCCCTTTTTGTTAATTGATGGCAAACATATCATAAAACTAACATATGTAAAAATGATGAGAAAGCTCTCCCCCTTAAGATAGAGTATAGCTAAGGTAATGTAGAGAGTCCAGCAAAATAGAAACAAACCGACAAACAAAAGGCAAAGCACATACAAACAAAATATAGCCCATCTCGTACATAATATAGCCCGAAACCCGACCTAATCTAGTACATAACTAGAGCTATTTGCCTTAAGGCATAAAGAGACAAGAGAAAGAACTTCTCCCCCTTTTGGCATCAAGCACCAAAAAGACATAAATCTTGAGTAGGGGGAGGATAAGACAGGGAAGGAGCTATGATGTTATGACGACATTGATAAACTAAGGCATGAGAGCTCTCCAAGGTCATCAAACGAGACTCCATCATATGAAGGCGATAATCCAATCTATCCACTGAAGATTTCAAGTGGTTGACATCATTTCTCAAACCCCTCATATCCTGAGACATGCCCTCAATGCTTGTAGTCAACCGTGAGAAATTTGCATTGAGATTGCTTATGGCACTTGTAACAAGACTGAAAAACTTTGTGGGTTGCATGCCAAAGTATGCATAAGAGGGGTAAAGAACTAATCAAAACCTTGATTTTGCTCACTTGGATCTTCGTAAGAGGGTTCTTGAGATGGAATGGAGAGAGAAGATTGCCCGTCATTAAAGGTAGAGTGCCTAGAGTGAACCTGTGGGGGAAGACGAGGCTTATATTCCTTATGGCGTGATGTTCTAGAACCAATTCTTTCAACATTAGCAAGAATAAGTTTCATGATGTAGGGAGCATTGTAAATTCCTTGACCAAAAGTGACCATCGAAATAGCCATTTATTGGATAATAAGATTTGTAACATCAAACCATTTTCCATTGATTATAGCATTAATCACATGCCATGATACTCCTCTTATAGCATCCTTATTTCCACACCATAGAAGAATAGTAGCTCTCACAATCCGATTTACCACACTAGACACAATCTTCAAACCACCTATAGTACCAAACATATACGGACTGCTAGTATCATAAAATTGAACTTGGTCTTGTGTAGATAGTGGAGAATATTGATGCTAAAGATGGAGTTTGGTTCCCCCAAAGAATCTTAATTCCAAAATGTCTTCTAGTTCTTGTTTAGTGGCCACACACCCTAGGTTTCCACTCATCCATTTGATTTTGTCATGAGACTCACTGATCCAAATTGTAGTATAAAATTGATGAATCAATTGATCACCGTAGTCCTGCTTAATTACCACAAGCTTATCAATCCCTACATCCCGAAAAAGTCCTTGTAGGCTTTGAAACTCAGCTATCTTGTTGATCTCTTTCCAAGAGATAAATTTATGGTCAGCACCAAGAGATAAATTTATGGTCAGCAAAAGCTTTGGTAGGTGTGTAAGTCTTCTCAAAGACCTCCTTTTGAAATAGGGTGTGAAAGCAAGGATCATTTGAGTCTCTGGGTCTTTTGTACCGATCTTGATGCTGTTGAAGAGTGTACTCTATCACATTGTTCAGGCGCACATGAAATATTGTCCCTGGATTTACCCGATCATGCTCCATGTATGAGAGGCTGGTTGAATGAATAGTTGGATCATCTCGTGGTAAAGTAGGTTCATTTTTTGGATCATTGTCCTCTTCCTATTCATTATCCTCCTCGTCCTCAACTATATCATCCTCTGCGTCCTCTTCCTCCTCTTCCATTACATAGTCTTCATCTTCTTCATTGTCTGTGATCTCTAGACTCATAGCATGATAATTCATGGTGCGTTGCACCATGAATAGTTTACAAGGAGGTGCCATGACTGTAGGAAAAAGGATTGAATGACATTACCACAAGTAAGTGTGTGAAAAGGAGTCATTGGAGATAGTGGTGTTCTTCTTTGGCCAGGTTCAGACTGTAAATCCGATTGGACCAATGGTATCTATCCGATCAATCTGACGGTTTCAATCTAGTCAGACCGACGGTATTAGTTCAGTCGGATCGCCACTAGAAGAGGAAGATGGTTATCTAAGGATTTTTAGCAACACTAGTAGGCTAGAAGCAAAAAAAAAAATGGTAAGCACAGGATAAACGAGAGAACAAGAGTTGCCAACCTAATGCCATAGGGTTCTATAGCAAGAGCACTAACCCTAACCCTAGAAATTTAAGAGAAGAAAGATATAGAAGTAAAAAAAGTTATGAAGAAGGAATACCGGAATAGGGAAACCCTTGAAGTCCACAAGAGTATGATAGCTAATGGATTTGATACCGGACTTGATACCAACTTGATGAACATAGCTTTCTCCACCAAGGGTTCCAAGCCATGGTTCAATAAACAACCAAAGAGCAAAACCAAATCTTGGGAAGGAGAGAGGGAGTAGTGAAGAATTACATAGAGTCCAACCGAAGAAGAAAACACGGTCCAACTGGAGGGATTTGAAGGGGGAAGAAAGCTAGGGTTTGAGGGAGGAGAGAGAGAGCAAGAGATTAGGGCAAGTTCTGAATAGAGGAGAAGAGAGAAGTGTCTAAAAGAGGACTCAAGCGGGCAACCTTGGCCCCACCCCATGGCCTGGTCAGACTGGCACCTAGTAGCCGGTCGGACCGAAGGCAACATGACGGTCAGACCGTGAATATAGCACCGGTTAGATTGACAATGCCCAATCTATCCGTTCCTGAGCCCTTGAGCAGATAGACACCTCAAACAAAAGGAAACAAAGGCAACAGACAGGGGCAAGAGAATAGAAAAAAACCTTAGATATCCCAAAAAAAAGTTGTGTTATCATTTTAGTTACTTAGTCCACACCTTAAGAGATGTAATGAATACATACGAGGAGCAATACTCCCCCTTAATGTGTTAGACGAGAGATAAAACTAACAACAAGAAAAAAAACACGATAAGTAAGGATCAAGAGCTCAAGCGACATTTGAGAAGTCAATAACATTTAATTCATTCCTCAAGTTGCAAAAACGGGTTTCATTAAGAGGCTTGGTGAAAATATCGGCTAGTTGATCTTTGGTTCTTACAAGGCTTTTGACAATGTCACCTTTAGCAACATGGTCTCTTAAGAAGTGATGGTGAATATCAATACGCTTGGTTCTAGAATGTTGAACAAGATTTTTGGCTGTTTTGATGGCACTATTGTTGTCACATAGGAGTGGGGTTTTGGAGAAATCTATGCTATAATCCAACAAGGTTTGTCTCATCCAAAGTAGTTGAGCACAACAACTACCCACTGAGACATATTTTACCTTGGTGATAGATAGGGCTACGGAATTTTGCATCATGGATGACCATGACACAAGCGATCGACCAAGCATTTGACAACTATTGGAGGTGCTCTTTCTATCTATTTTACAACTAGCATAATCTGAGTCGGAGTAGCCCACAAGCTTGAACTTTCCACCTTTTAGGTACCACAAGCCTATGTTTGAGGAATGTTTTAAATATCATAGAATCCTTTTCATGGCCACTGAATGAAAATCTTTAGGAGCAACTTGAAAGCGAACACACAAGCAAACACTAGATGTGGTAAGATAAGTAAGCTTCATATCATGGATCTATAAAGCTTTAAATCTACGGGTTTACCTCCCTCATCAAGGTTGAGAAGCCCATTTGTTGCCATAGGAGTTTTGATGGGCTTTGCTTCCTCCATACCAAACCTTTTGAGTAAATCCTTAATGTACTTGGTTTGACTAACGAAGGTCCCATCCTTGAGTTGTTTGATTTGAAGCCCAAGGAAGAAACATAATTCTTCAATCATAGACATCTCAAATTCCCTAGACATCATATCACCAAATTCCTTGCAAAAAACCTCATTAGTAGAGCCGAAAATAATATCATCCACATATATTTGACAAACAAAAAAAGTCATCTCCAAAAGTTTTTGTGAAAAGAGTGGTGTCTACTTTTCCTATTTTGAAACCTTTTGAAGGAAGAAAATATCTCAATCTTTCGTACCAAGCTCTTGGTGCTTGTTTCAAGCCATAGAGAGCTTTTGAGAGTTTGTAAACATGATTTGGATATTTAGGATCTTCAAAACCGAGTGGTTGTTCAACAAAAATAGGTTCTACAATTTCTCCATTTAGAAAATCACATTTCACATCCATTTGAAAGAGCTTAATATTATAACAAGACACAAAAGTAAGAAGGATGCGGATTGCTTCTAGTCTTGCCACAGGGGCAAAAGTTTCACCAAAATTCAAACCTTCGATTTGAGTGACTAACCTTGCCTTATTTCTAACAACCATACCGCTTTTATCATGCTTGTTCATAAAGACCCATTTTGTCCCTATGACATTGTGGTCCTTAGGCCTCTCAACCAAAGTTCACACCTTGTTTCTTAAGAAATTATTAAGCTCTTCATGCATTGCATTTGTCCAATCCGAATCATTTAGAGCTTCATCTACTTGTTTAGGCTCAAGAAACGAGATAAAAGAGTAATGTTCACAAATTGAAGCAACACAAGATCTAGTTTGAATGCCTTTACAAATTTCACTAACACTTGGTCAATAGGGTGATCTTTTGAGAGAGCATTATTGTTAACGCCAAAATCTGGACGATCTGATGGCACTAAAGCCGATCGACTGGGGATCCGATGAGGCTAAAGCCGATCAGCTGAGAGGTCTGATAAAGGGTTTAATGCAGTCATACTGAGACAAAGCTTGTGGAGAACTGTAGAAAAGCTGATCAAATTAGTAGAAGATTGGATCGGCTTGAAGATAGAGGATTGTCCAATCAAGATCAGGTCCGAGAAGCCCGAGGGAAGGAAGGAGAAGGATCGGCTTGACTAAAAGAAGGTTTGATAGCTATAGTGGAGAAGCCGATCAGGTTCTAGCAAAGGAAGACTCGGTTACAAATTGGAAGATTATTTATATGAAACCGGGTTTGCGGAAGAGCCGTGGATTCCATGGCAGGGTGCTTATTTTTGTAAATTATAACCTTACTCAATTAGGGAGGTTTAGCTGGTTAGTTAACTTCTTTAGGAATATTTTTCTTTGTTCTTATTAGAAAATAATGTCCGATGGTCGTAGACGCGTCGTACTCTGTCTGTAAATCTAGGGTATAAATATAGAGCCCCTGGAAATATGTAAGATCTCTCGATCATATACAATTTCGGCGCATCACCACCCTAGTTCATCTAGGTTTTATCGGTGGGTTCTGGCTCTCGACGCGGGGCTGCATCGGTTAATTCCGATCTCCGGCGAAGGGGTAAGTCCCACCACCATCTCGATATGTCCTGCTCTGTCTGAGGTTGCATCGGTTAGGTCCGACCTCTTAGGCCGATCAGATGTATCGCATCACGTCCATGCAGAATCTATCGGCCCGTTAAGCTCCCTCTGCCGTCGTCAGTCTCGTGCTGCATCGATTAGGTCTGACCTACAGGGCTGCCGATGGAAAATCAAGCTTCAGGCCTATAGCCTTCTGCACGGCGTATCATTGGAGTGTTAGCCGATGAGTTATTCATGCTCTGTGCTACACGCCCAGCGCATCGGCCTCTTGGCCGATATGCATCAGCCTCTTGGCCGATACGCATTAGCCTTTAGAGGCGTCCCACGATGCGTAACGCCAAATGTATCGGTCCCCCAGCCGATACGCACCCGCCTTCAGAGAGGCGTCCCCTCATCGGCTCATCTAGCCAATGGGTTCGTTCCTATCCTTGCTACGGCATAGCCGATCCGGTGTCCTCCGTATCATCGCCGCTGGCCCCGTCCTCATATTGTCTCGGTTAGGTCTGATCTTCGAGGTTCGGTGTTGATGGCGCTGCCACGGCAGGCGACGGGTCTCGTGCTGTCATATCTGGAGCGGCATCGGCTTTGTAGCCCGTGCCTTCTTGCGCTAATCCTTGCCTAGGCCGCATGCGCACTCATCGGTTTTTCCAGCCGATGAATCACTGTTCGGCTGTCCAGAGGGATCCTGTGCGTCTTGATATCCACTGAGCACATCCTGGTTCCTCCATTGGCTCGGCGGTCGACCCCTCGTCGACACTTGTCCACATCGGCTCCCCAACCGATAGAACATCATCTCGGACCTATTAGCAGCCTGCTGATAGCGAGCGTCTATATCGGATCCGCTCGTCTCACCTCCTTGTCAATTGCAGGGTCAAATTGACTAGCACGCCCGTGAACCTCGATGCTTGGACCTGCACTGGAGATAAGCAGACCTCCCAGGCCTTCGTGTGACCGAGCCGCCGTCCCTCCCCGGTCGCGGGATTTTTTGGCGGTGAACACGCTTCTTGGCACGTGCAGTGGGACTGAAGGTTTCATTCATCGGCCAATAAGAACTGTACTTTTATCATCGGCTGATCGGGTAGAAATCTTCATTCATTAGCCGATTGGACTGGATTCATCCCCGGTGGGACAGAAGGTTTCATTCATCGGCCGATAGGAACTGTACTTTATTCATTGGCCGATCGGGTAGAAATCTTCATTCATTAGCCGATTGGACTGGATTCATCAGCTGGAGAAACCTGAAGACCGTTTATCGGCTGAAGACCATTCATTGGCTGGTGATATAATTCCATTCATCAACCAGCGGGACTCTACAAGTGCCTGATTGGATGTCAGATTTTTCTCATCAACCCGGGGGGCATCTTGTTGTCAATATGTCTAAAGACAAGGTGGATTCCAAGACATATTCATCCGAAGATGAAGCCGATGAAGAGATAACAATTCCAGTTATCATGGAGAATTTGAATAAAGACCAGAGGCGACATATAGAGCAAAATATGGATAACTTTTAGAAGCTCTGTTTGAATCCTTCAATATGACTAAACAAGGGCCAATTAAAAAAACACAATTACCAAAATGTGTTTTGATGAAAGAATCTGGCCATTCAGCACTTGTAAATTCTTCCAAGCCGTTGCAAGAAATATTCAACAAATCATTTTATCAAGCATTTAGTAATCCATCAGGAGTATGGATGGATACACTACAGGATCTGATCGAGAAGGCGATACAAGAGTCATCGGCTCAAGAAACCAATCAAGATCATGTGCCTTTGCCGATAGAGACGGAGGAAAACAAGGACCTATCGGTAAATATGTATCCACCAATACAAGATCGACTCGGGAGGCAACGACTGGAGGAACCTCTAGAATTTTATCAGAGAAATCATTATGGAGAATATCACAAGCAGAATCGGGTACCATATCCACCTCTACATGATCAGGAAGATACTCTAAGAGAGAAGAATTGGTTAACCAGGATTGTGGATATGGTGGAAGAGCAATTTGGTATCAAACCCAAAGATCAAACAGTAATGTATCGGCACCCATATCTAGAATGGTTTAACAGAGTTCCACTACCTCGCCGATACACGATACCAGATATCTCAATATTCTCAGGACAAGACAACATATCTACATAGGAACACATCAGCCAATTCTTAACACAGTGTGGAGAAGCATCGACTAAGGAAGCTCTCAGAGTCTGTTTCTTTCCTTTATCCCTCTCTGGATCGGCCTTCGCATGGTTTTCTTCGTTACCATCAAACTCGATTGAAGGATGGGCCGATCTGGAACAACGGTTCCATGGACATTTCTGTACTGGGATTCAAGAAATGAGACTGTTAGATTTGACATTGGTTAAACAGAGGCCTAATGAGTCAGTTCTAGAATACATCCAAAGTTTCCAGGACATCAGAAGCCGATGTTATAGTCTTGGTCTGAGCGATGAACAATTAGCTGATTTGGCCTTCCAGGGGTTATCAAGTCACATCAGGTGGAAATTTTCTGCCCAGGAGTTCAACGGTTTAACACATCTAATACATGTGGTATCGGCTTACGAGAGATGATTATAAGGAAAAGAGGAGATGCCGACACATCGGAAGTTACCGATTGGGTCTTGGGATGATAAGTCTGGAGAACGGTCACCCGATCGGGAAGACATCTAAATCGGCTGAGCATAGCCGATTTCTCCTATTCAAGATGGACGGGTTCTCAGAATTGGTATCGGCTAGTGATACTGTTTAAATCGGCTAAGGCATAGCCGATTCCTAATGTACGAAAGCCGATATGTTTATATCAGTTACAGATGGCCGATATCGTTTAAGATGTCATCATCAAGAAATATATACAACCTTTGTTGATCAAGATGATTGAAGTTTACTGTAAAAAGTTAATATTCAAGAGGACATCTGGATTTCTCCGAGGCTAAAGTTTTACAAGAATTTCTTAATGGCCTCAATCACGCACTGACGGATTTGATCTATAAAATTGATAGCGCGAATGTCATCCTTGTCTAATCCGGGGATAGTTTTCAAGTTCTTGTGACAACGAACTGCTAGCCGCACTTTGTCTGTTACCTTGGCCTCTTGATTTTGGATCGATTTTGGTAGGCCGATGAGATGGGACTCGGTGGAATTGATGTCTTCACGAACCTTGTCGAGTTCCGCCATCAAATCGGCTTCTCGTTTCTTCAAGAGGCCAAGCTTAGTGTTGGCGTGTTGAAGGTCAGCTGACATTTCATCAAGTTTCTTCTTTTCATCAAGGGCAGTCAGCCAATCGTTGTGATCCAGGTGGCTTTGCTCAGCGCGATCGGCTATGTGTCTGTTAACGCCAAAATCTGGACGATTCCATGGCGCTCAAGCCGATCAGCTGGGAGATCCAATGGGGCTAAAGCCGATTGGCTGAGAGGTCCGATGGAGGGTTTAATGCAGTCATCAGCCGATGGAGATACTGAGACAAAGCCGATGGAGAACTGTAGAAAAGCCGATCAGATTAGTAGAAGATTAGATCGGCTTGAAAACAGGGGATTGTCCAATCGGGATCAGGTCAAAGAAGCCTGAGGGAAGGAAGGAAAAGGATCGGCTTGGCTAAAAGAAGGTCCGATAGCTACAGTGGAGAAGCCAATCAGGTTGTGGCAAAGGAAGACCCGGTTGTAAATTGGAAGATTATTCAGATGAAATCGGGTTTGTGGAAAAGCCGTGGACTCCATGGCAGGGTGCTTATTTTTGTAAATTGTAACCTTACTCAATTAGGGAGGTTTAGCTGGTTAGTTAACTGCTTTAGGAATATTTTCCTTTGTTCTTACTAGGAAATAATGTGCGATGGTCGTAGACGCGTCGGACTCTGTCTGTAAATCCAGGGTATAAATATAGACCCCCTGGAAATATGTAAGATATCTCTTGATCATATACAAATTTGGTGTATCGCCACCCTAGTTCATCTAGGATTTTCCGGTAGGTTCTAGGTCTCGACGCGGGGCTGCATCGGTTAAGTCCGATCTCCGGTGAAGGGGTAAGTCCCGCTTCCATCCCGTTATGTCCTGCTATGTCTGAGGCTGCATTGGTTAGGTCCGATCGCCCCGGTAACTTCTTTCTTGGCCCTATGGGTAGCGAGGATCTGACTGATTTCATCAACTTCGAAACAGAAAGGATCTCGTTCAAGAACTCATTCATGGCCATCACCAATTGGGCTCCCCAACCGATCGAACAACATCCTGGACGTATCGGCAGCCTGCCGATAGCGAGTGTTTGTATCAGACCCGCTCGTCTCACCTCCTTGTCAATTGCAGGGTCAAATTGACTGGCACACCCGTGAACTTCGATGCTTAAGGACCTACACTGGAGATAAGTAGACCTCCTAGGTCTTCACGTGATCGAGCCGCCATCCCTCCCCGGTCACGAGATTTTTTGGCGGCGAGCAATTATGTAACCTTGGAGGCATGGGTGGATTTTCCTCCTTATCTTTCTTCAATTCACTTTGAGCTTGATTTATTGTAGCAATTGTAGTGGAAGTCAAGGGCTCTATTTGAATAGAAGATTAGATATTGTCTTTTACTTCAATAGGCTTAATGTCTCCAATGGACATATTCTATATAGCTCTCATCAAGCCTATGTCCCCTATATCATCTAAATTCTTGTGTCCTTCTTGGGACCCATTAGATTCATAAAATTTAACATCAAAAGTTTCTTCCACAATACCTTTGCTTTTGTTGTAGACACGATATGCCTTGCTATTTGACACATATCCTTAAAGAAATCCTTCATCACATAGACTTTCAAACTTGGTTAGTTTCACACCCTTTCTATAAATGTAGCATTTACATCCAAACACACGAAAGTAGGAGATATTTGGCTTTTTTCCCACAAGAAGTTCATAGGAAGTCCTTTTCAAAAGGTGATGTGAATAAGACGGTTTATGGCGTGACAAGTGGTATTTATTGCTTCCACTCAACATGGAACTAAAACATCATATTCATCAAGCATTGTCCTTTCCATCTCAATTAATGTACAATTTTTTCTATCTACAACACCATTTTGTTGAGATAGTAGGTGATGGAAAACTTATGTTTAATACCAACATTATCGCAATACACCTCAATATTGGAATGTTTAAGCTCACTACCATTGTCAATTATAATCTTGACACTTGAAAAGTTAAATTCATTTTGAGCCATTTTTACAAATCTCTTGAAAATTTCGGAGGTCTTAGCTTTGTAATTCAAAAAGGAAACCCATGTAAATCTTGAATAGTCATCAACAACAACAAGATAATGGCTATTAACTCTAATGCTCTTATAAGATGAAGGGCCAAATAAATCCATGTGGAAAAGCTCCAAAGGTCTAGAAGTGGACATAATATTCTTAGAGGGTTGAGAACGTGCGACTTGCTTATCGGCTTGACAAGCACTACAAAGTTTATGTTTCTCAAACTTCACATCTTTGAAGCCCACTACTAGATCACGCTTTCAAAGTTTGCTTAGTTGATGCATACCAACAAGGACTAGTCTCCTATGCCATAGCCAACCCAAGGAAGTTTGAGCAACCAAATAAGTCTTTAAATTTGAATTGGTAGATGAAAAATAAACCAAAGAAAGATTCCCATAACGAAAACCCTTAAAAACACAAGTACTATCTAGAGGACTAGATACAATAACTTCTCGGGGGGTAAAGTTGCACGATAAGCCAAGATCACAAATTTGAGCTACAGAGAGAAGATTAAAATTCAACGATTCAATAAGAGAGATATTTGATATCGAAAGATCATTTGAAATAGCTATTTTATCTAACCCAATTACCTTTCCTCTACTATTGTCAACAAAAATCACTCTTTCTTGATCTTTGTTGACTATTTCAAAAGAGGTGAATATTTTCCTATCACCGGTCATATGTTGTGTGCATCCACTATCAAGCAGCCAATGACTTCCACCGGTGCAATAGTTTACCTACAAAAGAAAATCAAACCCTTTTAGGTACCCAAACTTGTTTGGGTCCTTGGAGGTTAGTGACCAAAGTTTTGTGTACCCAAATGGCCTTCTTTTTACTACCTAGTATGGAGTGCCAGCATGTCTAGCAATAATAGTACCATCATAAGCCTTTCTAGGCATGCAGTGAGAATCAAATAAATGAATTTTTGAAGGCTTACCATACGAGCACTCTTCTACAATGTGCCCAACTTCATGGCACTTATGGTAAAACTTACCATTTCTCTTAACAAATCTAGGAGCATGGTGTGAAGGTTTCTTGCCCTTCTTTAGAACAAATCCAAGACCCTCCTTGTTAAAAGGGCACTGTTGCTCACTTAAGATTTTATCTAGTGTGCTCTTACCTTTGAAACACTTCTCCAAGCTTTTGTTGAGCTTTGACACTTGCTCTTTAAGCTTATTATTCTCCACTATAATTAGTGAGTCGCATAAGGAGACACAGGAGCTAGAGCTAGACAAATAACACTTTCTTCAAGCAAATCATACAAAATACCAATATCGTTTCTAGCTTCATGTTTGGTAGTGAAAAGAAGAGTGTCATGAGTTTCCTTAAGTTCTTCATGACAAATTGTCAATTTCTCATAAGTGACCTTTAACTCCCCATACAATACCTTTAAAGAAGCATGCTCCTTCTTTAGAGTCTTGAACTTAACAATATCCTTTTCACTATAAGCATAGAGCTCTCTAAACATGTATTCTAGCTCATCATAAGTAGGACCAATATTATCATCACTTTCACTATCGCTAGAAGATGTTAGCTTAGAGGATCCTTTTGCCATGAGACAAAATGGTGAGAAAAGTGATGGATCTTCCTTGATTGCAACCTCGGCCATACTCCTATTCTTAGGAGTGCACTCATCATTACTCTCATCGGAGTCATCGGATTGTGAGGTAGAACTCTCACAATTTGAGTCCCACTCACACACAAAAGCTTCCTTCTTCTTTCCCTCCTTTTTGAGCTTCTTGAAAAACTTGTTCTTCCCACTCTTCTTAAAAGACTTGTTCTCCTCTTGTTCTTTGGTGGGGCATTTTGAAGCAAAATGTCCTTTTTTCCACACTCAAAACATGTCAAGTTGTATATGTTCTTGTGAGATCCTCTTCTTCCTCTTCTTCTATAAGAGCTAGATTCCTTTCCTCTTTTCTTCCTTCTTTCCAAGAGATCATTAAATCTTTTTACAAGAAGAGCAATTTCTTCTTCTAACTCTGTCTTCGTTCACCGTAGTCTTTTCCTTGTCTTTGACTTCGGCCAAGTAGTCATTTTAATTTTTCAAGTGGAATAGAATAGTTTGACCCATTGAACATAGGCACCATACCTACATGGTGAATCTATTTCGACATCTTTTCTCTCTAGACGGTGAAGCCAATTTGAGAGACCAAGCTCTGATACCCCTTGTAGCATCAAGATGTGGACTAGAGCAGGGGTGAATAGGTGATATTATTTTTTTATTTAACAATCAAGGAAAGTCTAAGTTGCTATGGCTTGATAAAGGAGAGATGATCTACACAACTAAATTAAGTTTTGCAAGCCTAGGGTGTAAGGTGTCAAAAACCTCTATTAAAATAAATTGCATAAGATAAAAGCAATATGCAAAGGAGACAAAGAGACAAGGAATTTAACCCGAGGTTTAGAAACTTACAGGTTTCCTACTCCCCGTTGAGGCAAACCCAACTTCACCACTTAAGCTATCAAGCCTTCAAATCCCTTTGCCAAGGGATGAGCAATATAGGAGCCGGTATTGAAGAGTCTACCCAAACCTCAATCAGTAGAGTAGTTCTTCCTTTACTCTGAAGGTGGTGAACTCCGAATTACTTAC
This sequence comes from Oryza coarctata, assembly GCA_030770085.1. Lineage (NCBI taxonomy): Eukaryota > Viridiplantae > Streptophyta > Magnoliopsida > Poales > Poaceae > Oryza > Oryza coarctata. The sequence continues at coordinate 18,040,803 of CM061466.1, forward strand.
AAACACGCCAGGTCTTCTCCACAACCTTTTAGGAGAATTTTTTAGAAATCACTTTCTCCAAACCGTCTAGGAGGCGGCAACCTCCAAGAGTAACAAGTGACAACCGATGCTTAGAGATGATCAAGTGCCAAACTAGCTAAACAATAATGCAATGCACTTTACTTGGCCAAAACAACCCTCAGCCACCCTCACAATTAGAGAGTAAGCTCAATTGGTGTGAGAGGGGAGGCAAGGGTTAATATGAAATGAATGCAAATGCTAAGAAGAAGACCCTTGTGGCTGGTGGGTGAGTATTTATATCCCTACCATAAAAAAAACTAGTCGTTGGGGGCAAAAAATTCCAACCCTACTCATGCTCGGTCCAACCGCCATTCTGAGTCCTAGACCGGACTCCATCCCAATGACTAGAAAAAGAGCCGTTGGCGCGCATTAAATGCGCCCGTCTCGGTCCGACCAAGGGCATATTCTCGATCTGACCGCTCTAGCGCCCGGATCAACTACCTTGAGCTCGGACTGACCGACTACCAAAAACTGTCTTTGTAACTCTCAGTCCGACCAGCCCTTCCCGTTTCGATCGCCCACCAGAGCAGTGCCCAGAAACACTTCTGGAAGATCACGATCAGACCGGCCTTACTTAGTGAATAATCCTAACATGAGAAATATTGTGCAATTTTTCTAATGTGGGATTTTGATCAACTCTTTGCAATCGTTATCATCCCTTCTTATAGTACGACAAACTATAAAGAAATAAGCCTAACACGATCACCCAACACCTCGATCGGAAAACAAGAGAAAAAACATTTTCTTTTAACTTTGCCATCTTCTTGCTTATCAAATTCAAACATTGATCAAACTCCTTCACTTATTCTTAGCGAGTACCTACTGAAACACAATTACTCAGACAATCATTAGCACCCAAAAATATGTTCGCCATTAGTTATCAAAACAATAAAGGGGCCTAGATTCTTCAACATTACACACTGGAGGTGGAATAACAGGAGAGCAATAGAAGGTGTGTGGTTATAAAATAGAATTATTTATAACATGGTCAACCCTTGAATTGGCACCACTGCGCTGATCTGACCAGCCCACTAGTTAGTCTGACTGGCAGTTAAGGGCACATCCGGACCAATATGGGAACCAGTCGGATTGGTGAAGATGTTGCCGGTCGGACTGGGCTGAAATCCAATTGGATTGGCAATAGGGTTTTGGCTCCGCTCACCCCTTGCGTATTGAGTCATGTGTTTCCCCATTTTATCTATTTTATTGTAAATATGTTATACCAATGATTCACCAGTACTAGGTTTAGAACTTTACGGTGTCAAATTGGCTATCATAGAGCCAAATTACGTTGTCATCTTTTCAATCCTACATTCAAAGAAAGAATTTGTAGTGACATCTAATCTATTGGCAAACGTGGTGTTTATAGATGCTTCTATGGAATTTGTTATAAGTTTCTTAATAGTAGAAGATATACCATCGGACTTGAGAGTTACCTGTTATGAGAAGACAATTTGTGTGGTGTCACATTCTTTTTAAAAACATCATACGAGTCTTGATGTAGCATGAATGCATAGTCTCCTTCATCGCCACCATGTTTTCCTTGATCTCTTTCTGCTCCTTGCTCATGATGTCAAAGTAGACGTCCCAAGTAGAGTCACAAAAAGTTGTGTTAAAACATTTTTTGGTCATGCCACCAACATGATGAAATCACCTAAAGCCTTATGATGTTAACGGAATCATAAACCTTGACCTTTAGAAGCTCTTGATCCAGATAGGTTTAGAAATGATCAAAAGCAGCTAGCAAAGCCGATTTAGATTGATTGGTTTAAACACCTGTCTCGTAGGCTGAATGAAAGGTTTTCAGAACAAATTTACAGTGAGGATGGCTTATAATGTAAACCAACGAATATAAACCGATGAATATGGGCGAACTAGAGTAAAAAATAGGGAAAAAAAAGTAGAAAAAGAACTGTCTGGCATCCATGACCAGGTTCATTCGTCTTCTCTTCTGCTTGCCACCGAACCATATTCGTTCTCTACACATGCAACTGATTTCCCTATTATAAGTAATATTATAGTATATGAGCTTTACTGTACGTGATGAATAGTTGGAGATGATGTGATACTTTGTGCTAGAATTGCTTTGAATTACTTTTCATTTCAACACCTAAACTAAATCCTAATTTACTGCAAGTTTTGGTCAGTGGCTGTCAGACTTTCTAGTACTTGACAAGAAATAAAGCTCAATGCAGTTCTGAATGCGAGTAAAGCAGCAATATTCATCAGAAAATACCTACAGAGGTGCCCCGTGCGTCACGGCCGCCGGATTGACAGGGAGGGTAAAGAACCGACGATGAACTACGGCGACTATTAAGTGCCCTGTAGGGTGTGCCCAGATCTGCGATGGGGAAGAGAAGTTCCTACCGGCGGCGTTGAGATCGACGGTGGCGTGAGGACGATGGGGATTGGGGGTGGCCCGAGGGTCATGGAGATCTTCATGGTGCTGATGCTAGGGCTCGGGGAGACGCGTCAACGGCGATGGAGACAAGCAGATCCAGTCGCTCAGGATCAGGTGGCGCGGGGATGTCGCGTTGGCCATGAACTCGCCGTGGACATGGGCGACATGGTGGTCAGCGGGCGACGGCTGATCATGGAGACACTGCGTCGGCGATGGACTCAAGTGACGTGATGGGAGGAGGGTGTTAGACAGACCACTAGTCTGGGTTGTATATACATATATAGACCCGATCCTCCTTGTATATACTCGGGGTCTTAGTCACTGTATATATTTCTACATGGTATCAGAGTGAGTCTAGATATCCTCGGCGCGCTAGCTTCTCCCTCCGGCGAGCCGACCCTTTCCTCCTCGTCGTTGACGTCTTCTTTCCGTCACCTATCCTCTTCCCGGTACTCTCCTCCCGGCACTCTCCTTGCTCTCTCGCCTCCGTTTCTTCTTCTTCCCGTCTCTCCCGCAGTCACCTTCTTTTCTCCGTCCCACCTCCGCGCGACCAGGCCACGGTCTTGATCCGCCACCTCGTCTCGCCTCGTACCCGTCTCCGTTCTTCTTCTTGCTTCGTGCATCTCTCCCTCTCTGATGCCGGCACACCTCCGCGCTCGTCGTCTCGATCGGTTGAACTCGTCCGCTCTCCCGTCGGCTGGACTTGTCCAGCCCTCCATCGGCTGGAACCTTTCCTCGGTTCTCGCCTTTTTTTTCCGACACGCTCAATGGCTCTCGGATGCGAACTTTCTTCCCTCACGTCCGAGCTAGTCAAACGTATCCACGTGTCCATGGACACGAATCCCTGCCTCCTGGATGCGAACATATTCTCTTCGTGTCCGGCCACTCTGTGCCTTTTTCGCGTCCGCCCCACTTCTTGGCCTCCATGAGTCCACGGACGTGAATCTTCTCTTCACGGACATGAATCTTCGCACGTCCATGACCCAACGACTCTATGACCCACCAACTCTGCCAGCACCTTTTTCTTACCTACTCCGCTGCTTACTCCCCATTGGCCAACCACTCCTCATCAGCTGGCCGACCCACTCCCCATCGGCTTCTCCCATCCTTGATTGGCCGATCCGTCCTCTCATCGGCTTCTCCCTCCCATCTACTTCTTTCTCTCATCGGCTATTTGCTCCCGATCTCCCGTCATGGCCACCAAGTCCGCCCTCAGCTCCAGTTCTTTCCTAGTCACCGAGTCTGCTCCGGCCCTCGGTGCCTCAAACCACACCTCGGGCACTACCTCACCGATCTTCTCCCCTCCCTACGCTGCTGTGAACGTGAAATCTCACGTTTCTATCTCTCTTGACCTTAACGCCAATTATTCCAAGTGAGTTTTCTTCTTCAAATCCCTCTGTGGAAAATTCGGCCTCCAGTCCCATATTGATGGCTCCACTCCACCTCACCCCGATGATCCTCAGTGGAACATCGCCGAGTGCTGCATGCTCAGCTGGCTGCTTGGCTTGGTCGATGACTCTGTGCTCGACCTCGCCATGGACGATACCGACCCTACCGCCCGGGATCTCTGGGTGGCCATCGAGCGGATGTTCCTCGCCAACAAGCAGCCTCGTGCCATCTTCCTCCTCAACGAGTTCCACTCTATGATACAAGGAGACTCCTCTGTCGCCTCGTATTGTTAGCGCCTCAAGGTCAAGGCTGCTGCTCTCCGGGACGTCGGCCACCCTGTGGCCGACTCTCAACTCATCCTCGCCCTTCTGCGAGGCCTCAACCCCCATTTCTCAAACACCGCCAATGACATCACCAACGCCACACCTCTTCCATCGTTCGCTCGGGCCCATGACATTTTAGTTCTTAAAGAACTCCATCTAGCCAATGATGAGAAGACAGTGGCCCACACCGCTCTCCTTGCCGCAGCCGATAATGGCTGCCGAACATCCTGCGCTGCCCCTTCCTCCCGTGGCTCTGGTGGCCATGGCTCTAGTGGTGGCAACACAGCCCGTACCAGGAAAGGCAAGGGCAAAGGCAAAGGCAGGAACAGGCAGAGTCCGATGTAATCACGACCTGCCTCAGTCCTTGCCCAACCTGCCGGTCCCATGGGTCTATGGCTCTGCTACAACCCCTGGGCACCCCAGCCCCAGCCACGCAGCCCCATCGGCTGGCAACCCAGGGTTCTCGGCGCCCATCCCCAGGCTCACCTGGCATCAGCTCCCGTTCTACCGCCTCAGCCGATGCTACCGACCCCACCCACCCGGTTGGTTCCCTCCTAGAACCAGCCTGGCAATGTCACTCTCTTCCTGTGCAATGCCGAGGTGACTCCTCTCTGTCTACATCCACCACTAACTCCCCCTATGCAATATTCTTATCGTCCCTTTTCTTATTCATAATCTTGTATCTGTTTACCAATTCACAAGAGACAATAACTGCTCCATCAAATTTGACGCGTCTGGTTTCTCTGTGAAGGAGATCCTTTGTTGCAATAGTGGCGGAGACCTCTACACCATTCCCGCTGCGCGGTCCACTCCACACGCCAGCGTTGCCTTCTCCACCAACCTTTGGCATCTTTACCTCGGCCACCCTGGCCCCGACGCTGTTGCCACCCTCCGTTGCAGTGCCTCCATCCGATGTACCCACAGTAGCTCCACAGTTTGCCACTCGTGTCAACTTGGCAAACATGTGCATGTACCTTTTCCTAGGTCTCTCTCTTGTACCTCGCATCCATTTGAACTTATACATTGTGATGTATGGACATCTCGAGTTAAAAGTGTCTCCGGTAATCAGTATTACCTCGTTATACTTGACGATTACACACACTATTGCTGGACCTTTCGGCTCATCAACAAATCTGAGGTCGCCTCTCACCTTACTCACTTCGTCACATATGTGTCCACTTAGTTCAACCTCCCCATCAAGGCTCTACAAGCCGATAATGGTACGGAATTCATTAACCATACCGTTATAACCTTCCTCACCTCGTAGGGCATCCATCTACGGCTCTCCTGCCCCTACACCTCTCGCCAGAACGGCAAGCTCGAAGAGTGGAGTGGAGCGGAGGGGCGGCCCAAACCGCAGATTGAGGAGTTCGGTGAAACGGCGCTACGACAGTGTGCCCTCGTCCGTCTGCACCTGTATATACCAGAGCTGCGCCTCGTCGTCGAGGTTATAGGAGGCCATCCATACCTTCTCTTCCTGCATGATCCGCTGCTGGTGGAAATATGAGTCGCAACGGTTGATGAAGAGGAGGGGATCCTTCGTGCCGTCGTATTTCAGGAAATCCATTTTTTGGAACTTTGGCGGCCGATCATTATGGTGCTCGCTAGAGCCCGGCTTTGTGCTCGAGGACAACGTACGGTCCGCGGTGAGGAGGCGATGGCCTTGGCGTTTGCCTCGACCGTGGCCTGCAGCGACTTGAGAGCCTCGGTGAGGGACCTGATGTCGACAGCGTCACCCATAGTTGTGGCGGCTGTGGGTGGTGAGCCTATGGCGGAGGATGGTGGCGCGGCGGCTGAAGGTGGTGGTGGAGTGGCGGCGGCTGGTGGTGAGGTAGATCAAGAAGGCGAGGATCGTCTGGAACGTGATATCAGGTTGTCAAGAGCATCGAGCTCCTGGGTAGCTGGCCCTCGGCTACGCAACTCGTAGCCTCGGTCCATCGTCTTCTCCAACGAGGTTGTCCTAGCCACAGGTTTAGTTGGGAGGTAGGAGGGAGATTAGATTGATAATTCTTTTTTTTTCTCCTCAATGGTCCGGTATAGAATATATGGCCTTGGCCCCAACTAACGTGTGTAGCATGTAGCATGCTCCTTTAATCGAGGAACTGAAAATAGAAGCCCTACCTCTACTTTCCATCTTAGCCACTCGGTGTGGCCACGCCCTGCATGTCCTGCACACGTGCGCGCCCAGTGCGCTCTCAGCACGTTCCGCGTCACGGCGGATGTCTCTGACCCGATGGCGCTAAGTGCGCCGGACCATGACACTCTGCGTGCGTGATGACCGCCAGAAGAGAGAAATCTGCCCGGCTCGACAAGGCTCCACCCCCAAAACCTCCTGCCGTTGCCACGGGCCTGCGCGTAGAGGAAACTCCACGACCGGGACCAGATCGAGCGCGTGCTTATGCTTCTCCCCTTTTTCTGCTCTCATTTTTATATTATTTTTTGCACTCTTTTGCTATTCACGTTCATTTTCTCACATTAATCCAGTGGATAGATAACTTATCACTTGGGAACATGCCCTTGAACCAGGATATGATGAGTACTGGATTGCGTTGCACGGATACAAAATCACTGCCTCTTCTGGTGCCGCACCGGTAGCGGAGGTGCCAACTGCTGACACCAGATCAACTCCAGGACTTTCGACCAGAGGTCATCAAAAAGAATAAAGGTGATTAAATTTCCTAGTAGAGGTTCTGCTTTTCTCTTGCCGTCATCTCTTTTTAATGCGCTTTGTATCTTCTGCAGGAGCGGCGGCCAATGCCTCCAGCGTGCCTCGTCAAGTGGACAAACTGAAGGAGAAGAACCCCCATTATATCACACACTGAACGCCGCAATGCCAGGGTGGCCCCAGCCTTCAACTCAGTTCTGTGCACACGGTGCCTGACGAGCCGTCGGCGGTGAGGCTCCCGAAGTCCACACACACTGAACGCCGCAATGCCAGGGTGGTACAGGAGGACTTGTTCCTTATCCAGGATTGCCTGAGAGGGAAGCAGCTCGATAAGGCCACCATCGAGTTGATTGAGACGACTAATGCCGCTTGGGTAAAAAGCTACAAGCTTCCACGCCTGGCTGACCTAGAGAAGTGGATGTCTCATCTGTAGATGCTTGTACAGCGCCTGAAAGCAGAGCTTCCCGTAATTTGTACAGAGCCTCAAAAGCTTTCCATAACTTTTGAAGGGAAAAACCTTGGCCACTCATGAAGGAGAGGCGTACTCCTGTTTAGCTAAGTTGGAAAATGCCTGCTCGGATGTGCTGCCTGACCTTGACCACATGAAGAACGCGTGCTGACTGACCTTGACCTCATCAAGAACGGCCGCGCCGGAATAGCTGTGAACCTCCATTAGGCCAAGCGATTAGGTGCCTTTTGGAAGAAATCAGTAGAAGAACACGAGCTGAAGGCAAAGGACGCGAGGGAGGAAGAATGGAAGTGGGCCCATCAGAAGATTCTGATGCAGCTGCCAAGAACCTTCTTACCCACGACAACGCCAAGAACCTATTGACCCATGATAGCGCCAGCGCCATTAACGGCGTCGCCCGGCTGGTAAGGCATCGTGATGACACGAGGGCCTACGTGGAACACCTCACCGGGGAGAGAAAGCGCCATGAAGCAGCAGCCCCGTCAGAACTGGCCATCATTTTATCTTATCCCAATAAGTCGGCTTAAGGGGTAGTACATCCAAAAACTAAGGATCCGTTGTCCTATGTGCTTCCCCGTGTTTATCTAAATTAGAATTTCAATTTCATTTCCAGAGTATTGTAAAGGCACATAAGAGGTGCCCGTAATTTAGGCCATTCATTAGCTTTGGGAGTTTGAATAGAGTTAAGGGATCAGTCCTGCTCCCATTTGTTAATTAGGAACATTTGCTTCAATAAGAGCAGGACTGATGCCTAATTTTATTAAAAGTCCTAAAGCTAATTAACCCTCTAAATTAAGGTACCTCTAATGTGCCTTTACATTACTCTAGAAATGAAATTCTAATTAAGATAAATAACGGGCAAGCACGTAGTCTAATGTGGCTTTACATTACTCTGGAAATGAAATTTTAATTACGATAAATAACGGGCAAGCACATAGGACAACAGATCGTAGATTTTGCATGTACTACCCCGACGCCGACTCATTGGGATAAGATAATGATCGCCACTTCTGGCGGGGCTGCCGCTTCATCGCGCTTCCGCTCGGCGAAGTGTTCAACGTAGGCCCTCGTGTCGTCACGATGCTTTACCAGCTGGGCGACAACGTTAATGGAGCTCTGGTGGGTCAGCAGGTTATTAGCAGCTCCATCTTCTGACTGGGCGCACTTCCGCTCTGCCTCCCTCGCCTCCTTTGTCTTCAGCCCATGTTCTTCTGCTGTTTTCTTCCAAAAAGCACCTAATCACTTGGCCTCCTGGAGGTCCGCAGCTATTTCGGCGTGGCCATTCTTGATGAGCTCAAAGGTCAGGTAGCACGTCCGAGCATAGATTTTTAGCTTAGCTAAGGAGGAGTACGTCTCGCCTTCAAGACTGGCCAAGGTTTTCCCTTCGAAAGTTATGGGAAGCTCTCTGAGGCGTTGTACAAACATTTCCAGATGAGACATCAACTTACTGCAGGTCAGCCGGGCGTAGTCAATCAACAAGGTAGTAAGGTCTATGTCCGCCCGCATCCGCAACAACTGTTCGCAACATTGAGGTGTTGCTCGTGACTTGAGCTGCTTCCCACGCCGTCAAGCCGCCTGAAACCTGAGCCCACACGGCCATTGTCATCGACGCCATACCGTAAAGATGAACGGAGCCGCCCGTGCAGGAGCTGCATCCCGCGTCGTCAAGGCATCGGTCAAACCGAGGACATGAAGGAATCTCACGTGCTATGACTGTGCATGTGCTAAGTGTACTCAATCTATAGATGGAGGATCTGAACGTGACAAAAACGATCTTCTCTCGAATGAAATAGAGATCAATCTCAACATGCTTCGTCCGCTGATGCTGCATTGGGTTACTAAAGAGATATATAGCACTGATATTGTCACAATATATCAAGATGGCACGTCGAGAGAGGTGGCGAAGCTCAAGGAGCAGCTGTCACAGCCAGGTAGCTTCAGCAACACCATTTGTCATAGCATGATATTCAGCTTTAGCACTCGATCTAGAGATTATATGCTGATGCTTGAAAGACCAGGATACTAAGTAATTCTCGAGAAATACTGCATAGCCCGAGGTTGACCGACGAGTGTCAAGACAGTCAGCTTAATCGGCATCTATGTAAACAACAAGATCTGTAAACAAAGATCGGCGCATGGTCAGCCTAAGAGATATGATGCCCTATAGGTAGCGCAGGATCAGCTTGAGAGCAGCGAGGTGCAGCTCTCAAGAATCATGCATATAAAGGCAGATCTGCTGAACTGCAAAGTTAATATCTAGTCGGGTGAAAGTCAGATATTGCAGAGCGCCGGCGAGACTGCGGTACTGTGTAGCGTCAGTGACAGGCGGTCTATCAGCAGATAATTTGGAGTGGAGATCAACAAGCGTGCTGCACGGCTTGCACGCACTCATCCCGGCACGCTCCAAAATATCCTGACTGTACTGCCGCTGAGAAAGAAACAGACCATCTACGGAGCGAGTCACAGAAATGCCTAGAAAATGATGCAGCTGACCTATATCCGTCATAGCAAACTCACGCCGGAGAGCCTCAATGATATTTTTGAGTAAGCCAGCAAAGGAGGCAGTAAGAACAATGTCATTAACATAGAGCAGTAAGTAGGCTGTGTCTGAACCATGGCGATATATGAAGAGCGAAGTATCTGACTTTGTTTCAACAATCCAAGTGACACAAGGTGAGAGACGAACCTGTGATGCCAAGCACGAGGAGCCTGTTTCAAACCATACAAGGACTTGTTGAGCCGACAAACAAAATCTGAGCAAGAAGAATCCACAAATCCAGAGGGCTGCACGCAGTACACTGTCTCAGTGAGAGTGCCAGGGAGAAATGCATTCTTTACATCCAGCTAATGAATGGGCCAGTTCTGAGATAATACCAGGGAGAGAACCACTTGAACTGTTACAGGCTTAACAACTGGACTAAAAGTCTCATCATAATCAATACCGGACCGTTGTGTGAAACCCCACAGAATCCAGCGAGCCTTGTAACGATCAAAAGACCCATCGGCGAGCAATAAATCCACTTCCCAGTCACAACATTGACGTCAGGAGGGCGAGGCACAAGACTCCATGTGTCGTTGGCAATCAAAGCGTCATACTTAGCCTGTATAGCAGATCGTCAATTAGGGTCTGACAGGCATCACGAACGGAGCAAGGAAGAGACGACATGGGCACAGCATGGAGGTTGAGGCGATCCACGGGCTGCGCGATGCCATCTTTGCCACACGTGTGCATAGAGTACACATTGGTCACCGGAGGGATGACAATCGGTCGAGTGGCAGCTGTGTGGCCAGGACAGCTGGCAACAACCTGCGCGCGAGCAATAGGACTAGCAACACTCGTGGTCGGTGTGGTGCCGCTGGCAGTGATCGGTGCGGGGTGCACAGGGGCAGCGGCACCGAACGACGTGGACTCGGGCGACCATGGCCCTGCACCAAGACTCGATGGCGCAAGTGGGGCCTCAGGCACGGGGTGTACCGCTGAGGAAGCTATTGTACCTGCACACAAAAAAGGGGCTCTAGGAACTAAAGCGGTGAGATCATGATCATCGACAAGAAAGTTCAGGGCGGAGGGTGCCATGGGTGTGGTAGACATGTCGGAGAAAGGGAAGAAGATTCATCAAAAACGATATGTCTAGAAATGAGAATGCGGTTCAACTGAAGCTCGAGGCATCGATAGCCTTTATGCTCCGAGGAGTAGCCGAGGAACACGCATAGAGAAGAATAAGGGGCAAGTTTGTGGGGCACTGTAGAGGACATATTAGGGTAATAGGTGCAACTAAAAACTTTGAGATGATCATAGGAGGACGGGACAGAGAAGAGAGCAAAGTATGGTGTGGAGGAGGCGAGTGTTGTGGTGGGGAGGCGGTTCACAAGATATGTGGCGGTGTGAAGGGCTTCAACCCAGTAAGTTGGAGGGAGCCTGAAACAAAAGGGAACACAGAGTGTATGGGCACGACATGCGGAGGGCAACACCATGGGAGAGAAAAAATGTGCGGGACTGGGAATTATCGAATTCATGGCTATTGTCGCACTGGATGCTCTTGATGGTGGTGCCAAACTGTGTGCGAACATACACAAAAAAGGTAGAAATAGTGGAAAATGTCTCGGATTTGAGACGAAGGGGAAAAGTCCAAATGTAGTGAGAGCAGTCATCAAGAATAGCAAGATAATATTTGTATCCTGAAACACTAACAGGTGGAGAGGTCCATAATAGATCACAATGGATTAAATCAAAATTGTGAGTAGCACGAGAGGTAGATGAACCGAAAGGTAGACATACATAACGATCGAGTTGGCACGCATGACAGATCGATATCATCTTTATTGCAGGAAATGATATTAGACCTAAGAAGTTTGGACAGAACATCGCGCCCAAGATGACTGAGACGGCGATACCAAAGGGAGGTGGGTGCGGTGATGAACGCGGAGGTGCTGATAGATGGTGCAAAAAATGGGTAGAGGTCACCGGAACTATTGCACCTAGCGATCACGTTCTTGGTTTGTAGATACTTCACAGAAAGACCAAATGGATCAAACTCAATGGAACAATTATTGTCGGTGGTAAACTGACAAATAAAAATTAAATTCTTAATAATGTTAGGTGATACCAGTATATTATTAAGAGCAAGATCACGGTGCGGTAATGAAAAATGATGGGATCCAGCGGTGGTGACTAGAAGTAAAGCGCCATTGCTGACAATGATAGATGAAGGAGTAGATGAAGAGAGTGGAGAAATGGTGGAGAGTATACCAGCGTCCGAGGTCATGTAGGAACCGGCACCCATATCAGCGTACCACTCAGAGGCCGGTTGGTTGAGCGTCATGGTGTTGAAGGAGTGCACCAGGGAGTCCTGGTGCCAACCTCCATGAGTAGGCGGCCAAGGTGCCACCTTGTACACCGGTGAGGGCGCCTGGAAGCCTGCCGCTTGGTATGTCGGCGAGGGCACTTGGAAGCCCGGTGGTGTAGCTCACCCGTAGTATGTGCCATACGGGGATGGTTGGGCACTGTATGCACTACCATAGGTGCTAGGAAGAGCACCGAAACCGCCATAGTGCGGGGCTACGTGGAACTCAGGCGGCTGTGGAGGTCGGCTGGACTGGTCGTACGGCCACATGCGCACGGTGCCAGCCCAAGGATAGGCTAACGATGGGTACACAGCCGTATCAGGAGGGACGTCGCCCTGCCCACCTGAGGCCGCTCCAGCAAAGGGCGCTGGAGAGCTGCCACCAATAGAACCACCGCGACCGCAGTGGCGGCCGTTGCACTGGCCTCTGGTTGGTGCAGCTGAGCGCGGAGGTGGAGGCGCACCCGGACGAGGAGCAGCGGTGGCACCTGGGGTCGCTGGACGTGGCGTTGCAGTGATGAGAGCGACCAGCGGGGACGGAGGACGAGCGTCGATCTCTAGCTCCAACAAAAGGTGAGTGCGTGCTTCCATAAATGTTGGGAACGGCCGGTGCATCTTGCGGATGGACACCATATGGCAAAACTTGCCACTGAGGCTACGAAGAAGCGTGAGGACCATTTTGCCGGTCACCGATAGGGTCACCAAATTCGGTGAGGGAGGCAGCCATGGATTCAAGGCGACGGTAGTAGTCGGTGACGCTCAGGGACTCGTGATGGAATGTACGGAACTACGTCTCGAGGAGAAGGGCACAAGACTCCTTCTGGCCGAGGAATTCGTCCTCAAGATATCACCAAGCGTTGCGGGCGTGTCCTTGCCGCATCATCAGCGACTACTACAGGTCGCTGGAGACGGTGCCATACACCCACGTGAGGACGCAGCAGTCCGCCTGGAGCCACGCTGGGCGTGCGGGGAACACGTCATCGTCGAGGACGTGGCGGGTGAGGGCATATTTCCTAAGGACGGTGAGGAACATGCAGTGCCACTTGGTGTAGGAGTCCGTGGCCTTATCGAGAACGATGGGGATGAGCGCCTTGACGTTGGCGACCGCGGTGGCTTGCACCCAGAGAGCCGCGTGAGCGCTCTCGTACGCGTCCAGAGCGTCGTTGCGATGGTGGGCCTCCTCAGCCCGACGTGCTTCGTCAGAACAAGCAGCATCGCCCGTGAGACAGCGGTCTTCGGAAGTAGCGGCACCAATGTCGTCGCCAGCCATGAGGGGTAGGACAGCCGATCAGCAGCCGATCAGACCAGAGGGATTGGCAGTCGATCGAAGTCAGATCGACAGCCGATCGCCCGATCGAATCGAAGATCGGATCGGAGGGGTCAGCCGATCAGAGGCAGATCAGCAGTCGATTAGCCGATCTAATCAGAGATCGGATCAGAGGGGTCAACAGCCAATGGGAAATGGGTCGACAGCTGATCGATCGGAATTGGGTCGGCAGTCGATCGATCAGAATCGGATCGACAGCCGATCAGATCGGATGGCCGATGAGCAGCCGATTAGATCGAAGGAATCAGAGCGGCAGTAGAGCCGATCGAATCGGAGGACGATTGGATCGGCAATAGGCAGGATCCGATCAGATCGGATCGGCGGGCGATCTGGTCGGTAACGGAGAGTCAATCGGATCGGAGGGCGATCGGATCGACAATAGGCAGGATCCGATCAGATCGGATTGGCGGGCGATCTGGTTGGCAACGGATCGGCAGCGCAGGTAATAAGACCGGTGACACCCGGTGGTGGCGATCGAATCGGCGACGGGCGCTGGTGCGGAAGCGAAGGCAGGATCGGATCGGCGGCCACACCCGGTGATGAGGGCAGCTACGGGGTGGGCGATCAGATCGACAGCGCGGGTGATGAGACCAGCGATACTCCCGGTGACGTGCAGTCGGCACCGGTGGTGGCGGTCGGATCGACGATGGGCGCTTGTTCAAAAACAGCGGCGTTGAGGGCGTCGGACCTCAATAGTCTCTCGTAGCACAATAGTGGCGGAGGAGGAGGTTGATGACGGTAGTAACAATGGTGGCGGTTTTCGTTGCGGAAAGATAGCGGATTGGAACCGCTCTGATACCATGAAACTGTGGGAATTGTTAATTCTATTCCCTGTTAATGTATCAATATATATAAGCGGCTGGGGCGGCTTATAAGATAACCACACAGCTATATATATAGATTAACTTACTATAATTACAGTAGACTAATAGTGCCGAGTTAAGGGAGGTGCCAAGCCAAGTTCAATCTAGCTGCCGTCTGCACCAACCGTCTCCATGACATCCTTCCCCTAATCCAATTCCGATGCGGCAGCTGTGACATCAAGCCGTCTGAGCTACTTAAATCCATACATGTCTCCACGAAGCAATCTACACCAACACGTGTCTAAGCCTTAAGATTAATAAAGCACATGTTTCCTATATTTCTTTATTTACACTGAGTGCCTAGGTACATTAGCATGCCTGCACTCACTTCTCTCCAACAAGAGATATTCCTGTTAAATATAGAAGTGTTAGTAAGAGATTACCTATATTTGGAGCATGTCTCTTGATTACCGTTGGTTATGCTTATAATCGCAACTTTCCATATATATGTAACCTTCTATGTATACGATCCTCTCTATATATATGAGTGGTCATGATCCACAGAGGTCATCTAGCACCAATTATATTAACATGATATCAGAGCCACTATTTTTTCTCTAAATCAATGTCGACATCATCTTCTACCTCCTCCTCCACTTCTAGCCTCTCGTCTGCTACTACCTTTGCTCCTATACCAATTCATCATGCCGTTGCCATCCGACTCAACAAAATAAACTATACATTATGGCGCGTCTAGCTTCTCCCGTATCTGCGGAGTTGTTAACGCCAAAATCTGGCGGATCCGATGGCATTAAAGCCGATCGGCTAGGAGATCCGATGGGGCTAAAGCCAATCGGCTGAGAAGTCCATTGGAGGGTTTGATACGGCCATCGGCCGATAGAGATACTGAGACGAAGCCGATGGAGAACTGTAGAAAAGCCGACCAGATTAGTAGAAGGTTGGATCGGCTTGAAGACAGGGGATTGTCCAATCGGGATCAGGTCCGAGAAGCCCAAGGGAAGGAAGGAGAAGCATCGGCTTGACTTAAAGAAGGTCCGATAGCTACAGTGGAGAAGCCGATCAGGTTGCAGTAAAGGAAGGCTCGGTTACAAATTGGAAGATTATTCAGATGAAACCGGGTTTGCGGAGGAGCCGTGGACTCCACGGCAGGGTGTTTATTTTTGTAGATTGTAATCTTACTCAATTAGGGAGGTCTAGCTGGTTAGTTAACTTCTTTAGGAATATTTTCCTTTGTTCTTACTAGGAAATAATGTCCGATGATCGTAGACGTGTCGGACTCTGTCTGTAAATCTAGGGTATAAATATAGACTCCCTGGAAACATGTAATATATCTCTCGATCCTATTAAAACTCGGCGCATCACCACCCTAGTTCATCTAAGTTCTACCGGTGGGTTCTGGCTCTCGACGCGGGGCTGCATCGGTTAAGTCTGATCTCTGGCGAAGGGGTAAGTCCTGCCACCATCCTGATATGTCCTGCTCTGTCTAAGGCTATATCGGTTAGGTCCGACCTGTTAGGCCGATCGGATGTATCGCATCACGTCCGTGCTGGACCTATCGGCCCGTTAAGCTCCCTCTGCCATTGTCAGTCTCGTGCTGCATCGGTTAGGTCTGACCTACAGGGCCGTCGACGGTAGATCGAGCTTCAGGCCTATAGTCTCCTGCATGGCGTATCATCGGAGTGCTAGCCGATGAGTTATCCATGCTCTGTGCTTCACGCCCAGCGCATCGGCCCATCGGCCGATACACATCAGCCTTTAGAGGCATCCCACGACGCGTAACGCCAAACATATCGGACCTCTAGCCGATACGCACCTGCCTTCAGAGAGGCGTACCCTCATCGGCTCAGCTAGCCGATGGGTTCGTTCCTATCCTTGCTACGGCATAGCCGATCTGGCGTCCGTCGTATCATCGCCGCTGGCCCCGGCCTCGTACTGTCTCGGTTAGGTCCGATCTTCGAGGTTCGGTGTTGATAGCGCTGCCACGGCGGGCGACGGGTCTCTTGTTATCATATCCGGAGCGGCATCGGCTTTGCAGCCCGTGCCTTCTTGCGCTAATCATCGCCTAGGCCGCATCTGCTTTCATCGGTTTTTCCAGCCGATGGATCACTGTTCGGCTGTCCGGAGGGATCCCGTGCACCTCGATATCCTCTGAGCACACCCTGGTTCCTCCATCGGCTCTACGGTCGACCGCTCGTCGACACCTGTCCACATCGGCTCCCCAGCCGATCAAACAGCATCCCGAACCTATCGGCAGCCAGCCGATAGCGAGCGTCTGTATCGGACCCGTTCGTCTCATCTCCTTGTCAATTGCAGGGTCAAATTGACTGGCACGCCCGCGAACCTCGAGACCTAAGGACCTGCACTGGAGACAAGCAGACCTCCCAGGCCTTCGCGTGATCGACCTGCCGTCCCTTCCCGGTCGTGGGATTTTTTGGCGGCGAGCACGCATCTTGGCACGCCCAGTGGGACAAGAAGACCTTTTTCATCAGTTGAAAGCCCTTCAATCAACAGTGCTCGAATGGAGGGTAAAGAAATCAACGCAAACAATATAATCCCAATAACGATGAAGGATTTAACTGAGGAGCAGAGATACCATGTGGAGCAGAACATAGCTAATTTTCAAAAGCTCTGTCTGGAGTCCTTCAGTATGACTCGACAAGGGCCGATTCAAAAGTCTAAAATGCCAAAGCCAGTTTTGAAAGGAGAATCGAGCTGATCGCCACCCATCAGTCCTCAAAAGCCACTACAGGAGATAGTTGATGAAGCTGTTCACCATGCGCTTATTAACCAATCGAGTGTACTAGTAAATACTCTGCACAACTTAATCAAGAAAACTATGGATGGATCTATTGTTAAGGAACCTGATCAAGGGCCGGTATATTTGCCGATGAAAACAGGACAACCACAAGTTACTTTTGGATCCAGAAGGGATATATCGGCAAATATGTTTCCGCCAGTACAAGAGCGGATTAGGGGGCAACATGAAGATATGATGCCAGGGTATTATCGGATGGCCTATTATGGGGGATATAAACAAGAATATCCTGGTAATAACTATCAAGGAGATCATTATGGATCATGTCAGATACCAACTTCGATCCCACAGTACCAAAAGGAGAACCTAAAGGAAGAAGATTGGACTGCCAGGATTGCGGAAGTTGTAAGGGAGCAATTCGGTATCAAGCCTAAAGAACAAACTTTCATGTATCAGCACCCTTACCTAGAGTGGTTCGACAGAATTCCGTTGCCGCATCGATTCAAAATTCCAGATTTCTCCAAGTTCTCAAGGCAAGATAATGTATCTATGATGGAACATATTAGCCGATTCCTGGCTCAATGCGGGGAGGCATCGGCTGATAAAGCTCTGAGGGTCCGATTGTTTCCATTGTCTTTGTCTGGACCAGCCTTTGCTTGGTTTTCTTTGTTATCTCCAAATTCAATCAGGGGATGGGCTGATTTGGAGAAACAGTTTCATAAATATTTCTTTGCCGGACTTCAAGAGTTGAGATTATCAGACTTAACATCGGTTAGACAAAGGCACGATGAATCCCTCTCGGATTTCATCCAATGTTTCCGAGATGTCAGAAGCCGATGCTACAGTCTCATTTTAAGTGACGGACAATTAGCCGATTTGGCTTTCCAAGGATTGTTGGCTCTGATTTGGGAGCGTTTCTCTTCACAAGAATTCGAAAGTTTGCCTCATCTACTCCAGAGAGTATCGGCTCATGAAAGCCGATTTGCAGGTGCCAAGAAAGAAAGGTTCCATCGAAAAGCCGATCAGCTACAAGTATACGCATCGGACTCGGATGATGAGGGATCTGATGCGGAGGTAGGACTGGCAGAATGGACCAGGAATAAAAAACCCGTATCATGTCCATGGATCAAGAAAACAAATAAAGAAGAAAGATATGATTTTGATGTTAACAAAGCTGACAAGATATTTGGTCTTCTCCTCCAAGAGAAGCAGATCCAGTTGCCACCGAATCATGTAATCCCAGCTGCTGAAGAACTCAGAAAAAAGAAGTATTGCAAGTGGCACAATTCAATATGTCATCATACCAATGAGTGCAAGGTCTTTCGGCAGCAGTTACAATCGGCTGTCAAACAGGGGAGGATCAAGTTCGAGGACAAAAGGCCGATGAGGGTTGACGGGCATCCTTTCCCGGTGAATATGGTGATCCCAGGAACATCAGTAGATCGGTCCGATGAAAAGAAGCACTGGAAGAGGTCAAAGGTTACTTCATCGGATTTAATCAAAAAATATTCTAGACTACAGGACGAAGAAAGACGAGCCACAACACAACAAGAAAGGTATAATCCACACTGGGGTTGTCCCTTTTTTTAGTACTGTTGGGATCAAAACATGAGGTTGCCGTCGATCGAGGACTGTCCTGAATGCAATAAACTAGGATTTCGGAACTGTGACCAGAGCCAAACGTTGTATGATCGGCCTTCCATCACTAGGGCATCGGCATATAGCCGATTGGGGCCGATCATCGAAGGGCATGGTCAAAAGGCAATTAAGAATCAGGAGTTAAACAAAGGGTTATACTCCATGAAAGATCAGTGGTGTCCATCCGGGATTTTTACAAACAATCAGAAGAGGAGGGCACAACGGCTGCGACATAGAGAGCAGCATAAAAGACAACGGCAGGTGATGGCGATCAAGTCATGGCAGGTTTACATATAAACAATCATAATCAAGGAAGCAAGTTATGGACCAGTTCTTAGCTTGAAGAACCAGGCCCAAGTCATATTTACAATTAATTTACGAAACAGCAGCTCTCTGGACAGATTCGTACTGGGCCAGTATTTTGGGCATAACTCTCTCATAAAGGCTCGGATTTGGGTGATTTAAATTTCTGTGATCAGATAATGAAATGGACTATCTTTTTTATGTTTTGAGTTTCTCCAGATTCCAGAGTCTTCTTGGTCAAAACCTCGTGTCAAGTGAGCGTGGTTACTGAGGAGCCAGCCAGCATTTAGTTTCTTGGAACTTGCCTTTTGAGTCTTTCTATGTTTTAATTATATTTGGGAATTAGCAGTAGTAGTTAATGTTGTTTTTATTGTGTTTTGATATTTGCAAAAATAGTTAAGGAGTTATTAATTAGTAGGAAGTTTCTAGAGTTGAGTTGTATGGCTATATAAAGCCTAATTTCTGAATGTAAACTCACTTGTTGAATTATTATGAAAAAGTTTATCTTGAGTTGAGTTTATCTCCTCTTTTATCCTGCTGTGAGTTGAGAGTATCCTCCAGTTGTGATTTTATAGTTGAACGTGTGCGTGTCCTTGGACGATTCATAGCTCGAACGCTATCAGCAGGACCATGAAGAAGCCGATCGGAACCAGAAAATTAAAAAAGTATGGAAAGTAAAGCAAAACGAGGAAGAGGCTGGTACATCGGCTCAGGTTAACATGGTATTCTTTTTGCCAATGGAATATAAAGCACACGTGTCGAATGAAGAAGGTCAAGAAGAGGATTTTGCCCAATTAATATTGGAACTGAGTCAAGCCATATTTGACAAACCAGAAGAATCCAAACATCGATACCTAAAGCCATTGTATATCAACGGATATGTCGATGGTAAGCCGATGACAAAGATGCTAGTTCACGGAGGCGCAGCCGTCAATTTGATGCCGTATTCTACATACTGCAAATTGGGTAAGACGGCTGGAGACTTAGTCAAGACAAATATGGTGTTGAAGGACTTCGGAGGTAATCCATCAGAAACCAAAGGAGTACTGAATGTGGAGCTAACGGTTGGAAGTAAGACATTGCCTACCACATTTTTTGTCATCGATAGTAAGGGGTCATATAGCCTACTCCTTGGCAGGGATTGGATTCATGCCAACTGTTGTATTCCTTCAACAATGCATCAAAGACTCATACAATGGCAAGGAGACAGAGTTGAAGTGATCATGGCCGATCAGTCGACTAGCGTGGCAACAACTGATGTGCCATTCTGGGAAACTGATGGTTTCAACTGCCTATCCGGACAAATATGGGTAGGAAATTTCCTGGAGGTGACTGATAAAGGAATAAAGTCGATTCAGCAAGTTGGCTCGGATCCATTGTTTCCATGGGAACTTTAGAAAACTCCGAAGGGAAATTAGGGCAAGGTTTTACATCGACCGATGAGATGGAACAAATAGACATAGGACCAGGAGATAGGTCGAGGCCGACGTACATTAGTAAAAATCTATGTGTTGAATTCCGAGAAAAGCTGATAAATTTATTAAAGGAATTCTAGGAATGCTTTGCTTGGGACTACCATGAGATGCCTGGATTAAGCCGATCAATTGTGGAACATCGGCTTCCTATCAGACCAGGATATCGGCCATTTAGGCAGCCACAGAGGAGGTTCAAAGCAGAATGGCACGATGAAATCAAGGCGGAGATCACGAAGTTATACGATGCAAATTTCATCAGACCATGCCGATATGCCGAGTGGGTATCCAATATTGTTCCAGTGAAAAAAAAAAGGAAAGTTAAGAATATGCATCGACTTCCGGAATTTGAACAAGACAACCCCTAAAGACGAATACCCGATGCCGATGGCCGATTTATTAATTGACGCTGCATCTAGTCACAAGATTATTAGCTTCATGGATGGAAATGCAGGCTACAATCAAATTTTCATAGCCAAAGAAGATATCCACAAGACTGCATTTATGTGTCCTGGAGCTATTGGTTTATACGAGTGGGTAGTCATGACTTTCGAATTAAAGAATGCTGGTGCTACCTATCAAAGAGCCATAAACTACATGTTCCATGATCTTATCGGATAGCTGGTCGAGATATACATTGATGACGTGGTGGTGAAATCCAAAAGTATTGAAGAACATATAGCTGATCTACGAAAAGTGCTTGAGAGGATGAAGAAATACGGACTTAAAATGAATCCTCACAAGTGTGCTTTTGGCGTATCGGCTGGACAATTTTTTGGTTTCATGGTGCATGAGAGAGGAATTGAAGTCAGTCAACGAAGCATCAGGGCCATTCAGACCACCGAGCCACCCAGCAACAAACTACAGCTGCAGTCCTTGATCGGCAAACTCAATTTCATAAGGAGATTTATTTCAAACTTATCAGGAAGAATTGAGTCGTTCACTCCTTTATTAAGGTTACGAGCCGATCAAGAGTTTATGTGGGGTGATGACCAGTAAAAAGCCTTTGATGATATCAAGGAATACTTCAATTCTCCACCAGTGCTGATTCCACCGCAAAAGGGAATACCATTCAAATTATATTTGTCAGCTGATGAGAAGTCAATCCGATCAGTGCTTGTACAAGAATTTGAGTCAAAAGAATGAGTAGTATTCTACTTAAGCCGATGACTTCTGGATGCTGAGACTAGGTATCCTGCTATGGAAAAGTTATGCCTATGTTTGTATTTCTCATGTACAAAATTAAGGCATTATCTTCTATCGGCTGAGTGTACAGTGCTTTGCAAAGCCGATGTGATCAAATACATACTATCGGCTCCAGTCTTGAGGGGGCGGGTTGGAAAATGGATATTCGCTCTAATGGAGTTTGATCTAAGGTATGAATCGGCTAAAGCAGTCAAGGGACAAGCGGTAGCTGATTTTATTGTACAGCATAGAGGAGTCCAAGAGAATTATGTGGAGCCGATCCCGTGGACGTTATTCTTTGATGGATCGGTTTACAAACATGGATCTGGTATCGGTTTGGTGATTATTTCACCTCGGGGGGCAAGTTTCGAATTTGCCTTCACAATCAAACCGTATAGTACAAATAACCAAGCAGAATATGAGGCAGTGCTCAAGGGACTTCAACTGCTGAAAGAAATTGGAGCCGATACGATAGAGGTCATTAGAGATTCTTTGTTGGTAATCAAACAATTATCTGGGGAGTATGAATGCAAGGACGAAATTCTGAAGTCATACTATGAGAAATGTCAACAGTTGCTAAAGGATTTCAAGATAGTGACATTGGATCATGTTCCTAGAGAGTAAAACACGGAGGCCAATGATCTCGCTCAGACTCCTTCAAGGTATCGGCTGAACAGTAGAGTGGAAGTTGAGATTGCCGATATCGAAAACCGTATGGAAGCCGATGATTGGAGATGGGAGATCGTTCAGTATTTGCAGAATCCATCAAGATCAGTTTCAAGGAAGCTTCGGTACAAGGCTATTAAGTACGTTCTACTTGATGAAGAGTTGTATTATCGATCAGTCGATGGAGTGCTCTTGAAGTGTTTGGGTTCTGAAGAAGCCGCGTTGGTGATGAGAGAGGTGCATGAGGACGTCTGCGGAGCCCATCAATCGGCTCATAACATGAGATGGATGATGAGGAGGGCTAGATACTTTTGGCCGAGTATGCTAGAGGATTGTTTTAAATACTACAAGTGCTGCCAAGATTGTCAAAAGTTTGGGAATGTGCGACGAGCTCCAGCGTCGGTTATGAATCCGATAGTCAAGCCATGGCCGTTTAGAGGTTGGGGAATTGACATGATCGGCCAGATTTATCCTTCGTCCAATAAAGGGCATAAGTTCATATTAGCGGCAACGGACTACTTTACAAAGTGGGTAGAAGCTATTCCGTTGGAGAAGGTTACTTCCAGGGACGCGATTGAATTCATCAAGGGACATGTCATATATCGATTTGGAATTCCACAGACAATTACCACTGATCAGGGTTCTATCTTTATGTCAGAAGAGTTTCAAGGGTTTGCTGCCGGTATGGGGATTAAGTTGCTAAACTCGTCATCGTATTATGCTCAAGCTAATGGACAGGCGGAAGCTTCTAACAAGAGTTTAATAAAATTGATCAAGCGTAAGACTGATGAACAACCACGGAGGTGGCATGTCACTTTGAACGATGCGTTATGGGCCTATCGGATGACGTGTCATGGATCTACCCAGGTGCCACCATATCAGTTGGTATACGGTCACGAAGCAGTTCTTCCGTGGGAAGTTATCATCGGTTCCATGAGGGTGTCTTTACAGGATCAGTTGACAGCCAATGATTATTACACGTTGATGATCAATGAGCTTGATGATTTGACTCAGAGTCGGTTAGAAGCATTTAAGAAGATCAAGAAAAATAAGGCTAAGGTTGCTAGGTATTATAACAAAAAAGTAATAACCAAATCCTTTTCTAAAGGAGATCTCGTTTGGAAGTTAATTTTACCGATTGGATCTAGGGATAATAAGTTTGGAAAATGGTCGTCGAATTGGGAAGGACCTTATCGGATCAATCGGTGTGTGCCTGGCAATGCTTACATATTGGGAAGTCTTGAAGGAGAGAAATTTACCAAAGCGTTTAATGGCAAATATTTGAAAAAGTATTATCCTAGCGTGTGGGTAGGCACCTAAATCGGCTGAGTATAGCCGATTCAAGACGGATGAGATTTCAGAGGTAGTACCAACTGACGGTATCATCCGTGTGATCGGCTAGAGAATAGCTGATGGACAATGTACGGAAGCCAATATAGTTTGTATCGGTTACACATAGTCGATATTGTGGAGATATCGCCTTTAGAGAATATATTTATGCAACTTTTGTTGATCAAGCTGTTTGAATTTTACTGCAAAAAGTTAATGTTCAAGATGACATCTGGATTTCTCCGAGGCTTAAATTTTACAAGAATTTCTTAATGGCCTCAATCGCGCGCAGACGGATTTGATCTATATCGTTGATGGCGCGGATATCATCTTCATCTGATCCGGGGATAGTTTTCAAGGTCTTGTGCCGGTGAACTGCTAGCCGCACTTTGTTTGCTACCTTGGCCTCTTGGTTTTGGATCGACTTTGGTAGGCCAATGAAATAGGACTCGGTGGAATTGATGTCTTCACGAACCTTGTCGAGTTCTGCCATCAAATCGGCTTCTCGTTTCTTCAAGAGGCCAAGCTTGGTGTTGGCGTATTGAAGGTCAACTGACATTTCATCAAGTTTCTTCTTTTCATCAAGGGCAGTCAGTCGATCGTTGTGAGCTAGGTGACTTTGCTCAGCGCGATCAGCTATGCGTCGTCTTGATGCAGTCAGCTGGGTCCTTTGGAATTCCAAGTAAGTAGCAGGCGTGAGTGCATCGGATAGTTCCGTAGACAGGAGGTGTTGAATTTCTGCAAGTCTTCCCCGGATCGACCCGCAGTCTTCCACCAGCGAGTCAATCGGAACCACCAGCCGATGCATAATATCTGACAACTGCTCACGTGCATCGGCTGGCAAAAATGTTTTGATCGCTGTGCTGGTGGCTGAGTCTTCCTCTGCTTCTTGGTATTTGCCGATGTTGAAGGAGAACAGATCGGCTAATGACTGCATAACAACGTTAGTAAACCTGGAGATCATAAGTCAAGAAAAATTAACATGTATGATGGACGTACCTAAGAGACAGTGGGACAGTTCTTGTGCGGGTATGAGCTTGATGTGGGGCAGTGTGAGTAGATGCTAAAACTTCAGAGGATACCATCGGCTCAGCCCCAGTAACAGGGTCTGACGTTTGGACCTCGGGAGCCGATGGTTCAGGCGGCAAAGCGAAGGTGTCGGGATAAAGCAAAGGCAACAGAAAATTGACGCTGACACCTACCAGCGGAGATGCGGGAGGAGTTAGAATTGTCGTAGGAGAAGGGCTCCGCGAAGCCGATGCAATGATCACAACATCGGCGTCGGGTTTCCGTCTCTTAGAAACCGATCGAGCAGCCAGTTTCTTGCGCTTTGACCCTGACACCTGCGACACTCGAAGGAGAGCCGATGGAGGTGGACCGCTTTGCCCAAGGAGGCATCTGGCCGATGGAGGTTGATAGATAATCGGCCGACCACTTGCGCTGGTCGAAGGTGCGTCTTTGTCGCCAGCCTGTGGAATCACGGGAATTAAGATACAGGTTAAATTCAATATGATGAAGACATGATAGTGAAAGAAGGATTACCTCT
This sequence comes from Oryza coarctata, assembly GCA_030770085.1. Lineage (NCBI taxonomy): Eukaryota > Viridiplantae > Streptophyta > Magnoliopsida > Poales > Poaceae > Oryza > Oryza coarctata. The sequence goes on from CM061466.1 coordinate 18,065,999, forward strand.
TCATCGGATTCCACGTAGTCGGGATTGAGGCGAAGGCAATAATGTTCAGCCGATAGACTATACAAGTGCCTTCCCCATTCTGACCACTATCGAGCGAAGATTTTGGTATTGGATATGCAGGGCTCGAAGGTGGAGATAGTCTGTAAGGACAAGTTCGATGTCATCGAACTAAGTCGGTCATACTCCAAGTCGCTTTTTACTTCTCTGCGGGCTCGGAGTTTGCCGATGAAGAATAAGCCAATGGGGAGTTGGCCAAAGCCCAACTGACGAGCACTAACCGAAGGACGGTAGAACTCGTATGATGGATGTTGGGATCGGCCCATTGAAAATCCGATCGGCAGAAGACAAGGAGTTATGGAGGATAAAAAATGGTCTTCGATTCTTCATCGGCTAAGGCATTCATCGGATGAAACCTAGAAGGCATTTCAAAGGACGAGTCATCCTCATACGCGAACCAGATGGTGACCACTTTGGTGAAGCCATAGTAAAAACACTTAAACCATCGGCTGAGTCCGAGGGGGGTCAGTTTACTTCTAGGAAGAGCCGATGAAGCTTCACCCAGCGAAATGCATCGGCGTCGGCTGGCTTCGTTTTCTTCTGGGTAATCAGTCGGGAATGTCATGGAAGAGAAAGGGGGCCTGGCAACGACTTTGGAGGTGTAGACGTTCAACCAAAGTTGTATAAACCACCAGGGTCCGCCGATATGTCCGACTGGATGGCCTGTTGACATCTTGGTCGCAACTTGATGGAGTAGATGATAAGTTGCTCCGAGAAGATAATGCCCCAGGGGAATTTGGTGGTGATCGGCCAGGAGCTCTGCCAAACATTGCATGTTCGTTGTTGGACCGAGAGTTGAACCGCCAAAGAAGAATCGTTCCAGCCAAAGATTCAAGAACACTACATGTTCACGTCCATTGACTGGGCCGGAGGATTCGTTATGAAAGGAAATGTACTTAGTCCAACCTCCGACATTCTTGGTGTTTAGTCGATGCTTAGGTTTGAATCTGAGGCTGAAAAGGTTCATGTAGTGGGTGGTGTTGAGGCAGGTCAACATAGTAACATCCATCAAGGTGGGAGTCATCGGCCCATGCCCGAACATGAAGGCATTCAAGATGTCTGACCAGAAGTAAGAAGCTGATGCAAGCAGAGGTTCGTTCCTTTCCATATCGGCTAAGGAAAGGTTGATGCAATGGTCTATTTTCAGATCCTCCCATAAAGTCTTTTTGGAGGCAGAAACCCTAAGGTACCAGTTCCTCCATTGAGGGAGTTTGCTAGGCCAAGATCTGAAGCTGTGAGCCCAATCGGTGATGGTCATGGATGAGTTCTTGAACGGGATCCTTTCTGTTTCGGAGTTGATGAAATCAGTCAGATCCTCGTTACCCATAGGGCCAAGAAAGAAGTGACCGGGGCGGTCAGAGATTGGAATAATGATCTGACTCTTAAGATCCTACAGAAACCAGAACCCGACTACTGATGAGAAATCGGGATGGGGAGGAATCGTGCAAAACATAGGTTGAAAGAGCAGATAATTGTTACCTCAGGGATTATGTGTGTGGAAGCCATTGCGCAAACGAAGGAGTAGCGGCCGATGAAGAAATCTGCGAGAGCTCGCCTTTAGTCTTCTGAGCCCGTCGAGATTCACAGAAATTTGCGGATGCCTGTGGAGCTCGTTGAGGTTTCGGGTTTTTGATGAGAAGAAGTGTGTGGAAGAAGGCTGAGGAGGGGATATATTTTATAGAGGCGGAACGACCTAGGCAGAGATCTGAGCCGATTAATGGGGTTTTAATGGGTCATCCTGATTTGCGGAGGTTTCTAACGGCTCGGAATTTCGTAGTCTGTTGGCAAACTCCGAAATTGATGGGCATGTGTTAACGCCAAAATCTGGCGGATCTGATGGCGCTAAAGCCGATCGGCTGGGAGATCCGATGGGGCTAAAGCCGATCGGCTGAGAGGTCCATTGGAGGGTTTGATACAGCCATCGGCCGATGGAGATACTGAGACAAAGCCGATGGAGAACTGTAGAAAAGCCGATCAGATTAGTAGAAGGTTGGATCGGCTTGAAGACAGGGGATTATCCTATCGGGATCAGGTCCGAGAAGCTCGAAGGAAGGAAGGAGAAGGATCGGCTTGACTTAAAGAAGGTCCGATAGCTACAGTGGAGAAGCCGATCAGGTTGCACCAACGAAAGGCTCGGTTACAAATTGGAAGATTATTCAGATGAAACTGGGTTTGCGGAGGAGCCGTGGACTCCACGGCAGGGTGTTTATTTTTGTAGATTGTAACCTTACTCAATTAGGGAGGTCTAGCTGGTTAGTTAACTTCTTTAGGAATATTTTCCTTTGTTCTTACTAGGAAATAATGTCCGATGGTCGTAGACGCGTCGGTCTCTGTCTGTAAATCCAGGGTATAAATATAGACCCCCTGGAAACATGTAATATATCTCTCGATCATATTAAAACACGGCGCATCGCCACCCTAGTTCATATAGGTTCTACCGACGGGTTCTGGCTCTTGACGCGGGGCTGCATCGGTTAACTCCGATCTCCGACGAAGGGGTAAGTCCCGCCACCATCCCGATATGTCCTGCTCTGTCTAAGGCCTCTTGAACTTAGACAAGAGTCATCAACTCCCAAGTGTTAGTTTGTCATGCATGAGAATTAGGCAAGAGTCATCAACTCCCATATACTCATGCCATTCATCGTTCTACATCGCCTCTTGAACTTGTTTTTCATATGTGTGGGGCCCTGCCCCCAAGTCTATTCGTGGATACAAATACTACATAAGCTTTATCGATGATTTTAGTAAATTTACGTGGATATATTTGATGCATGACCGCACTGAGGCTCAACGCATTTTCTTGTAATTTCAAGCACATGTAGAACGTCTAATTGATACTAGAATTAAATGTGTCCAATCTGATTGGGGCGGGGAGTACTAAAAACATCATACTTAATTTTTTTGATCCCTTGACATAGCCCATCATGTTTCCTGCCCACATACTCACCAATAAAATGGATTGGCTGAACACAAGCATTGTCATATAGTTGAAATTGGTCTTACTCTACTAGCTCATGCCTCCATACCGATTAAATTTTGGGACGAGGCCTTCCTCACAGCCACTTATCTCATCAATAGATTGCCCACTTGAGTCCTTGATAATCTGTGCCCTCTAGAATGCCTCCTCAAAACTCTACCAAATTATTTCCTGCTCCGTATATTTGGTTACGCATGTTGGCCCAATTTGCAACCCTATAACCAGCACAAATTTTCCTTTCGATCCAAAGTCAGTGTGTTTTTGGGATATAGTGGTCTTCACAAGGGATACAATTGTCTTGATATGGATTCCGGACGTGTTTATGTGTCCCGTGACATTATATTTGACGAAACAAAATTTCCTTTCTCCACTTATCCTTCATCCAATGTTGCACCTAATCAGGACAGTGGCAGTTTTAATTTGAACAATTATGATATGTATATGTTTTCTGCTAACCCTGTGAATGCAGCCCCTTAGCATGCAGCAGATCCCAAGATGCCTAAAACCTCATTAGGATTGGTGTCGACATTCCCTGCGCCCGCTTCTTCACCCGAGGCAGGCGCTTCACATGCAGCGCCTGACGCTGACCTACCTGCATCGGAGTCTCCGCTTGCCTCTCCCGTGTCCCCTACGGCCAACACAGAGGTTGCGGCTGGGCTGTCATCTGTCAGCCCATCTTCACCAGCGTCGCGATAAACTTTGTCACCGAGCAACCAGCCTAAGGCCGTGCACCACTTAGAGGTTCCTACACCGAATCCTCCTGCCCACAAGTATGGGACATGCTTAAGCCACAACATCAAGAAGCCCAAGGTTTGTACCGATGGCACGATTACTTATTCTGCCATACGGACTTCAGATGTAGAGCCTACATCGTATGTTACTGCTATGGTACACCCCTTTGAAGGTCAGTAATGAATGATGAATTTCAAGCCCTTGTCAAGAACAAGACTTGGCATCTGGTTCCTCCATATGCTGGCCTTAATATTATTGATTGCAAGTGGATTTTTAAACTGAACCACAAAGCTGATGGCTCCATTGATTGCTATAAAGCACAATTGGTCGTCAAGGGCTTCAAGCAGCAATATGGAGTTGATTATGATGATACATTCAGTTTGATAGTGAAACCTACCACTATTCGAGTCTTATTGTCTCTTGCAATCTCTTGTGGTTGGTTTCTTCAATAGATTGATATTCAAAATGCATTCTTACATGGCCATTTTCAAGAGGACGTCTATATGAAACAACCACTTGGTTTTGTTGACTTAGCTCATCCTACTTATCTTTGTAAGTTGGACAAGTCATTATATGGCCTCAAACAGGCCCCACGTGCCTGGTTTTCTCATCTTAGTAACAAACTATTACAACTGGGATTTTAGGCTTCTAAGGCTAATGTTTCTTTTTTCATGTTCAACAAAGGTGGCATTCAGATGTATATTCTAATCTATGTAGATGATATTATTATTATGAGCTCTTCGTCATCAGCTACGGATCGTCTACTCATTTAACTTGAAGCTGAGTTTGCGGTGAAAGATCTTGGCACTCTTTGATATTTTCTTGGCATTGAAGTACATCATACTTCTACTGGCCTCATCTTGACACAACATAAATACATCCAAGACCTACTTCAGTACACAAATATGGCATCCTCTAATAGTGTTTCGACACCTATGCTTTCCAACAACAAGTTACTCTTAAAGAGTGGCGACTCTCTCTCAACTAAAGATACTACACGCTATCATAGTGTTGTTGGGGCTCTCCAATATTTATCTTTCACTCGCTTGATATCTCCTTCTTTGTCAACTGGGTATGCTAATTTCTATCAGCACCAACGACGGCTCATTGAGCGGTAGTAAAACGCATACTGCGTTATCTTCATTTCACATCTGATATGGGGCTATGCATCTCTAAATATGGGTCTTCATTGCTAAGTGCGTTCTCTGATGCCGATTGGGGTGAGAACCTAGATGATCAGCGCAGTACAGGTGGCTATTCCATTTTCTTTGGTGGTAATCTTGTTTCTTGGAGCTCTCAGAAACAACCAACTGTTTCTCGCTCGAGCACAGACACTGAATACAAGGCAATCGTCATTGCTACCACTGAAGTAATATGGATACAAGTGTTGCTAAGAAAACTTAGGATCTCTCAGCTTTGGCCACCATCCCTATGGTGTGACAACATTGGTGCCACTTATCTCTCTGTCAATCCCATATTTCATCGTTGCACAAAGCATGTTAAGGTTGATTACCATTTTATTTGTGAACGTGTTGTCTCTCGTCAACTCGACGTTCGCTTCATCTCATCCAAGGACCAGGTGGCTGACATCATGACTAAGCCGCTCCCGGTTACTCCCTACTGCAATTTACGGCGCAATCTGAACCTACTCTACCTCCGTCTAGATTGAGGGGTGTTAAATATAGAAGTGTGTAATTTATATTTAGTAAGAGATCATCTATATTGAGAACTGTGTCTTCTGATTGTCGTTGGTTACGCTTGTAACCTTCCATATATATGCGTAACCTTTAACCTTCCATATATACGATTCTCTATATATATGAGTAGTTATGACCCATAGGGGTCATCTAGCGCCAATTATATTAACAATTCCCATATTATTTTCTCTCTAAAACATCATCATTGCCACACCTAGAAAATTTAACAATGTTCCAAACGCTCTTTGTATTAATCCATATCCTATAAAAACGGGGTGCAATTGTGTTACAAACTACACATATGGAAATATAAATAGAGTATTTTGGGCTTATTTGGATTCGAGCCAAAATTTGCCCTACCATTATTTTTGGCAATTTTAATGGTAGCATAGAAATGTTTGATTTGGTACCAATTTTTACCCAAGCTAGTTCCAATTCTTCGTACCAAATTTGGTAGGGCCAAAACTTGTCAAGGTTTTGGCACAACCAAAATATTGGTTGAGCAAAAAATTGGTACGAATCCAAATAAGCCCTTTATTACATAGGTGAGCATAGGATTTACATTCAAAGATAAATAAAGAGATAGTGAAAATATACAGAAATAACATCCATAGGCACTTAATGATGATGGTATGAGCTAGCAGTACAAGCCTTCTCCTCTAGAATATCTATCTTTTGAATTTGATATGGACACGAATGAATACCACCCATAAGCCATTCCAGATATATACAATAATGCATAGAGGTAATAAAAGAGTGGTATAATAAGGTTCATTTTGCATAAACCCATAGTTCAAACAATTTGTAAGTTTAAAGTATGTTTTAAAGCACGATCCTTATAAAGTTAACAAGGCAGTGCACCAACACAGCCATCTCATGTCAAACCACCTATTTAAAATCATCATTATCCAATCTTCCACGGTTTTAGAAAGTCAAGACCAACCTGAAATAACATTGTTAGACATGTTCATAACTAATAGTATGACTATTTAAATAGGTTTTTAACCCTGATCAGAAGTGTACAATTTTAACAATAAGGTTGTTGGACAAGAACATGAAATCTTGAGCATTCTTGTTTCCTATGTTTAGCTTCATTTTAGTTATTTCAGTTATCTCAGCCTGCCTGTAATAGGCTGACTAGAAATATTCCAGTGGAACCTGTATTCAGATTAGCATCTAGGCGTTATTTTCAGTCGTTTGTGACTGAGCTAGTGACGGATTGTGGGATGGCACGAATTCTATGTCTAATCGATCCATAGTTCAAGAGTTTCATTGCCCTGAGACTATATTACCCCGCTAAACTTGTGGTCCTAAAAAAGACTTTACAACAGATATCCAATGTCGGATGTCCGAGTGAGTCCCTTAGTTTTCACATAGAAAACATTGCATTAACTACCTAGTTGACAGTCTATCAATTAATCAAGGTTTTATGTTGATATTACTATATCCCAAATTAGCCAAAAGTTCTAATGTTGAATCTAGGGATAACTAAGCATAATCCTAAATTAAATTAAATATTAACTTTAGTATATAGGTACTTAGCTAGTCATTTTAATTTGACTCTGGTTCTTTAAGGACATGGATATCAATTCATAAATAAGGCTATACCAAAGATCATAGAATAATAATAATAACTAATAAAACAAGCAAACAATATAATTTATAAAATCAAATACAATAGTAGTAAAACAATATAATTTTCATAATAATAGGATTTAACATGATTTAAGGATATGATATGACTTACCTTGATCACTTACAAAATCTTCTAGATCTATAGCGATGAACAATAAATCTTTTGAATAGTAGTGTCTACATGACAAATGCAAAGAAAAAGAAACTAGGCTAAGAAAAATCATATAAATAATACAATAGAGCACATCGATTCTTTATATTTTTAGAAAAAAATAGAGACTTCAACATGTCGATTTGCAGTTATGAGATATGGCCATTAGAAGTTTATCTGCTCTTTAAGAGATATTTTCAAATTTTTTAATTTATTTTTTATTAGAACTCATCTTTATTGTGTCGACTAGGGGATGGTTGCTTAGCGCTGACATGCGGACAGACGTGTCAGTCTCGGGCAGGTGACTAATGTCGATGGCATGGGACCCGAAGGTCATAGACGCATATAGCAAAGAGGGTCGTTTTATAGGTCAGAGGGGAGAGAGGTCAATGGCGAGTAGGCCATTGGCTAGCCATTGATGGTGGTGGTTCAGTAAGGGATAAAAGCTAGAAATTGAAGACAGATTGTTACAATATTCAAGGGGACTCAAAGGTGAATTAGTGGTAAGGTTCTAATCTATATCCCCGTAGCAACTAATGGATAAGACTACTCAGCAATATACTAAAACCTTACTAGACAAGCTCGGTCCTAAATGGATATAACAGTCAGAATATCACTCCACATATTAGAACCTCAATTGAACATTGCAATCTTGTGATACAGGGCACGGTCCAATCTTCACGGTGTAGGATTACAACTGATAACTAATCTCAAAGAGACTAAAATAACTAGCTGCAAGGATTAGTAGTGCAACATATCAAATAAAACTCAAATCTTAGCACCACCCTTTACAAGGATTCATCCAAACACATTTTCTATGAACCAACTGGCACAACCTAAAATTAATAAAGTAAAAAAATCGAAGAGTAGAAGCACCAATTCTGAGCTGATGAATTGGCTACTCAATAATGCCACAATAAAATCATGAGAGCAAAAGGGTTAGAGATCACTCTCTAAATTTTTTAGCGCACAACTAAACAAAATGGGTTCATATTTGATTCATCAAAGTGTTCTCAAGGATAAAATACAGTGCATATATGTATACTAGGACAACCCTCCTAGTTTTGGTTTGGGTTTAGGATAAAATAGTTGTTGAGTTTTAGAGAAAAGGGCAACTCAAAGGTCTCAAAGAGTCATTTCCCTAGCTGGTTCGCACAACCCTTTAACATTCTATACAACCTTCACTATAACAGTTATTACGGAAAGTCGAAATGATAAGCCCTTTGTTGAATGTGAAAGTAGACCTCCATGTATATGTATATGATGCATGCAGAAACATGACTGGTTGGGTCACACATCTGTTGAAAGTTGAAGCATCTACGCCTAATCAGTCTACTGATTTACCATCTTAGCTTGAGCAACGATCACTTCATGTTCTATGTAATCCATCTCGTCCTTGACATAGTTGTGCATAGTTGTAGCAGTGCCAGCCACCAGAAATATTGTACCGTTCATTGTCCAACACGGCCACTACTATCAATTGGATCAGTGTGATTCATACATGTATAAATAGCCACTCACCCTCGTTGTGTCCATGTGTCCATGATCGTGGTTGATACTATTCTGTATAATACTTGCAATGATGGGCAAATGAACAAAGGAGATACTCAACCAGATAACTCACTAGTCCACTAATCAAGTATATGTTATTGTTATCCAAATGATGGTAGTGAGCCAAACACATAACACGAAGGGATCGATCTACGTGCATTATCTGGTAAGCATCTTAAGTGTTCACAAACCCATACTTATGTTTATCTAGTTCCTAGGAAGATGACTAGCTTCAAACTTCTATATTAACAATGGACATCCAAACACATGAAGTTATAGAGTTCACTTAGATACATATTTAAAACTAGGTCATATATAAGCTGATTGGCCAAATAGTTAGTGGTTCAACGGTAAGCATGCAAACCAAATAAGAAGGGTCAGCCCTTAGTTTGAACTATCTTGAACATCGATGATTCCTGCATAGTAGTCAACACTATCATAATATTCACCTACATCAAAGCCTAAAACACAACAACATATAACAAAGCAAAAGTGGTACATTAACATGCAAGGGCCAAATCTAACATACTACATACTGCTGGTTTGAACTATCCAATCAAGCGCATCACTGAATTTTAGACATATAATAGTGTGGTGGAATTAGTACATCAAGTAACCAAAAATAAGAGACAAGTACAACAAGACTCCAAGATAACAAAGAATTCTTCATTTGTTTTTCATTCAAATCATAACAATTCACAACCTACAGCAGGTAAATCCACCTCCCGGTTTAATTCTTTTCGAGCTAACAGTTCTAGTGCAAGTGCTTTTTCTAGTTGAAATGTAGCTCGAAGTGGAAATGAGCAATTTAACCAAAATACAAAGCAAGGCCCAACAGTTAGCTCTTCTTCTTCCATAGGCTCTATAGCAAAGAGTAGTACTATTCAATGTTTCAAGTGTTTGGGGTGAGGACATATATCAAGGGAGTGCCCAAACAACCACACAATGCTTTTAACAAGTGAAGGAGAGGATGATCCAATTGCTGATTTGGGTGATGAGGAAAATGAGATGACTTACTGTGACTTTGAGACTGGTAAATCCCTCATTATCACAAAGAAAGTGTTGAGTGTATAACCAAAGCAAGATAATAAACAGCGCTGCAGTCTTTTTCACATAAAGGAAAGGTAAATGATCGTGTGTATAAGGTAATCATCGATGGTGGAAGCTGTCATAATTTGGCAAGCAAAGAAATGCGTGAAAAACTAGGATTGAAGTAGCTGTGACAGCCACATCCATACTATGTGCAGTGGTTGAATGATTGTGGAGAAGTGAAGATTCAACATATGGTGAAGGTGCCTTTCAAAATTGGTGAGTTTGTGATACAATAGAGCGTGACGTTGTTCCAATGATAGTATGTCATTTACTGCTCAGTCGACCATGGCAATTTGATCATGCAATTCAACATGATGGCCGTACCAATCAGTACTTATTTAAGTGGAACAATAAAGAATTTATCCTTTGACCAATGTCTCCTACTCAAATTTATGCTAATACAATGCAAAAGAATGAGGTAAATGTTGGAAATGATACTAGTGCTATTATTTTCTCTAAAATTGATTTGTGTACTAGTATCATCAAATCAGAATGAAAGAGGGAGATGAGTGAAAAACTACTTTCGAAACAAAATTTGGTTTGTATGAGTGGTTAGTCATGCCTTTTGGTTTAACTAATACACTTAGTACATTCATGAGTAAATTTTGTGGTTTATTTTGATGACATTCTCATATACGGTCGTACCATGGAAGATCATATTGAGCATATCAAACAAGTGCAGCAAGTACATGGAATTGAAAATTTGTATGCTAACATGGAGAAGTACACATTTTGCACAAACAAGGTTGTCTTTTTGGGCTTTGTTGTTTCTGCACAGTGAGTAAAATTGGATAAATCTAAAGTTAATGCAATCAAGAATTGGCCTACACCTATCAATGTAAGTCAAGTAAGGAGCTTTCATGGGCTTGCTAGGTTCTATCGATGCTTTGTGAAGAATTTTAACACCATCGCTTCTCCTTTAAACGAGCTCACTAAGAAAAGTATTGAATTTGTTTCGGTAAGTCACAAGAAAAATCATTTCAAGAACATAAGAAATGTCTAACTGAAGCGCCTTTGCTTGTTTTGCCTGATTTTGACAAACCATTTGAAATTGAATATGATGCTAGTAGTTTGGGCATTGGTGGTATTTTGATGCAAGAGGGAAAACCAATAACATACTTTAGTGAAAAACTTGGTGGTGCTCAATTGAACTATTTTGTTTATGATAAGAATTGTATGCTTTGGTCCGTGTTCTAGAAATTTGGCAACATTATCTTTTGCTTAAAGAATTTATCATGCATTCTAATCATGAAACTTTAAAATATTTAAGAGGGCAAGCTAAGCTGAACCGTAGGCATGTTAAATGGGTTGAATTTATTGTATCTTTCCCATACATTGTGAAATACAAGAATGGCAAAGAAAATGTGGTTGTTGATGACTTGTCTCGTCGGATTGCACTTTTATCTCAACTTTCAATTAAGGTTCTAGGATTAAAATGTTTGAAATATTTGTATGCTTTACATAAAGAGTTTACTGAACCATACTCTAAATGCAAAGAAGGGAAAGATTGGGACAAGTTTCATATTGATGATGGGTTTTTGTTTTGTGCTAACAAGTTATGTGTTCCAGATTCTTTCGTGCGTTTACTATTGTTGCAGGAATCACATGTCAGTGGGCTAATGGGACATTTTGGAAGGGAAAAGACATTGGCTATGCTGTCTGATCACTTCTATTGGCCAAAGATGTGACAAGACGTTGAACAATTAGTGCAACGATGTGTGACCTGTCATAAAGCTAAGTCCAAAAGTAATCCCCCATAGCTTGTACATTCCACTTTCTAGTACACCTTGGGAGGATATTAGTATGGATTTTGTGCTAGGATTGTCTAGGACAAAACGTGGGAGAGATACCATATTTGTAGTGGTAGATAGATTCTCTAAAATAGTACACTTTATTCCATGTCACAAGAGTGATGATACATCACATGTTACTGACCTATTTTTTAGGGAAATTGTACGATTGCATGGAGTGCCAAGAACCATTGTTGTAGATCGCAATGTTAAGTTTATGAGCTACTTTTGGAAGACATTGTGAACCAAGCTTGGGACAAAGTAGTTGTTTTCAACAACTTGTCACTTACAAACTAATGGTCAAACTGAGGTGGTGAACCGCACACTCTCCACGTTGCTGCAAACAATGATCAAGAAGAACTTAAAGGAGTGGGAGGAATGTCTTCCACATGTGAAATTTGCATATAATAAGGCAATGCACTCAACAACACAATTGTGTCCCTTTGAAGTGGTTTATGGATTTAAACCAATCATAGCACTTGACTTGCTACCACTTTCACTTCAAGAGAGGGCAAATATGGAGGCAACCAAGCGCGTTGAATTTGTGAAAGTTATACATTCTAAGACAAAAGAAGCGATAGATAAGGCATGGTATTTTGCTAAAAGGGCACACAAAACAAGAAAGAGATGCTTTTTGAACCAAGAGATTTAGTATGAGTGCATCAACGCAAAGAGCATTTTCCAGTAAAACACAAGTCCAAGCTAATGCCACATGATGATGGCCTATTTAAAGTAATTGAGAAAATCAATGACAATGCATACAAGATAGAACTTTCTAGCAATGACTACAATGTGAGTACTACATTCAACGTAGCAAATCTATCACCATTCTTTGGATCATTCAACACAGAGTCGACGACGATTCCTTTTCAAGAAAGGGAGGATGATACGAGTAACATAGCACCACTATCATTTTATTCTCCTATAGTTGATCAAAATATTTAAAATCAATTCTAAGGGCCAATAATGAGTGCCTATGCTAAACAAATCAATCAACAGGTGAATTCAATCAATTGCTACCTAATACCTATAATTTAATTGTTCTTAGATATGAAAACATTAAAGAGTGGCCAAGGAGCAGCACCAAATAATCTAACATCTATCAATCAAGCAATGAATGCCATAAAAGACATTTCAATTTCTAGTGACCAGCTAAGAGTAGAATGCTCATAGAAACTGTATCTTAAATCCAATAAATGTGTTTAACCATAGCTTAAAAAAATTATGAGATAAGCTTTTCAATGGATCCAACCACATCACTAAATTCAATCAAGCGTCCAGTTATCAACAAATTAATGTAGCGACCAAAAACTGTCAAAAACATTATTTACTATAATTAGAATGTTATGCAACATAACTAGTCTTGAGCCATATAAAACGTCCAGCTTCCATATATATTAGAAGTATTCTACTTTGTTAGGGAGATTATTTTTTTTGGAGGACCAAATAAAATATGCTATATACAGTATTCCAGCCATAGGCTAAATTATTTTTGAGATTGTGCGTTCCTTCCCGTCGTTCTTATAAGTTTTTAACAACGTGAGGTTGGGCTGTGTGCTGCAGATTGTTGTAGAAGTAACAGTTGGCTGTACAAGTTATAAATATTTTCGATTTTATGCCATAAAGGTTAGACGCACCAATGTATCACCTGCTGATCTCTGAATTTTTTTAAAGATATTGAAACTGGCAAACTGCTTTGTTTATATGTTTTTGTCTGTCCAATGGTGTCTGCCGTTCCCTTTGGATGGTTTGTCATGTCATGTACCTGAAGTCAGAATTCGTATGTTTAGGGCGTCGTCTCGGTGTTTCGTTTTTCCGGAAGTCCAAGACAAGAAGCGGCAAGTACAGCCACAGATGACAGATTAGATGATGCAACGGCGACGTACGGCATCGCTGCATTCGCGGCGGGAGAGTGGACGCGGAGGGGAGAACGCGCATGCACACTGGGGAGGGGGGAGGAGAACGATCAACTACCAAACTGGTCCACCATGCCTATTGGCCAACAACCAAAACTATTGGAACTCATGTTTGGACCACTTTTAAAGAGGGGATGATTTTTATCCAATTTGTATCTATACCCACAATATCTTAAAATTTAATATGCAACATCATAATTCACTAATAATTATTATACATCATATAGCTCATATATGCAAGCATGTCATATCATCTATAATTAATTATATTATATAGATTAATATATAAGCATGTTAAATTATTATTATCATAACATTTCTTTAATATTTTAATATATATTTATCCATCAATTTTACAATATTTTTTATGGATTAATCAACGTATTCCACAATAAAACACGGAGCATCATCTTGTATCCTGAACCAAAAGCTCAACATGTATTGAACCACATCACCCTTAAAACTTTGACCGTTGGATTATTCTTGAAATGAATATGTAGCCCATAATATCCGTTGGATTCATTAAGAGAGATGACTATTGATCTCGTTGTGTAACTGAATAATTAAAGTCCTTTAATTATTTCTATTTATGTCCTTAATATGTTAGTTTCTCATACATGTGTCATTTCATCTGAGCAACCATGGTCCACACAGCTTGAGATATTCGCTACGAACGTATCATTTTTATTGTTATCCATACTACTGTTGCAGCTTGAATTTGTATTGCTAAAATACACTTTTTGTAATTAGGACGGCACCAACAATATTTAACGATGTTCTCACAATGTTTAAACATCTGCATGACTCATCATCAACAGATTTTGTCCTAAACTTCTATTTCAACAAAAAAAAAGAAAACATAAAATTATAATAAGCAATTCATGTTAAAAATTTTATTAATAGTGATTTGATTTTTTTTACTGCCTACCTGCTCTCATCTTAACTCAAGTCATCTCAAAGAAAATATTGTTTTTATTGATAACTACTAAACATCAGATTTTTTTTCCGTCCATTATTTTTACAGTGTGTACATCTTTTTATAGACAACCATCCGGCAGTAAAGCGCGCTATCATCTAAGCTTAGTAAATGTTCTGTTGGAGATTCCAATACAGGATTTTTGGGAGTCAAATATTAGCATTCTGTTAGAGATGCTATGCTTTGCATAGTAAATGGTTAGTAATAATTCACTCTCCCGTTACCGCTGGAATTTCTTTCGATTGAATAGATATATGTAGTAAAAAAACTAACCCCTCCTTAAAAAGGGTAGAACTAACAGCTTATTAAATTACTCAATCAAAGGGTTCGGTCATAGGTGCAAGTAATAAGGGAACCGTAATTCAGATACTTCCTTGAGAATATCTGCGAAAATGTTCCCTTTGTAACTAGCAATGTTCAACTGACATGTCTTTCTAAAAAAAATTACGATGATCGACACAAAAGTACTTGACATGTTCTACAGTTTGATCACATTACCAAACAAGCCAACATAGACAGCATTCCAAAATTACTTGACGTGCGAAACGAGCGCCGCGGTGCTGGCGAAAGTGCTCGCGCTGAACTCACATGGTTGCAGCCTCCCGTCAGGATGGCAGTTCTTGTGCACGTTCATCCCCCGTGCAGTCTTGAGCCCCTTACCGCAGACCTGGCACTCGTGCAGCAGTTGGCTGGCCTTCTCCTGTCCTGACGCTTCGCTTGCTGCTGCAATCATCGTCTTCCTGGGTGCTTTCCTGGAGGCCGTAGCAGCCTCGGGTTCTTTGTCCAGCAAGATGTCAGCCACAGTCGGAGCAGTGGCAACTTCGCTAGGCATAGTCGCGAGGACTGGACCTTGGCTCTGCGTCATCTCCGGCTCCAGCACCGGTGACTAAGCCGTGACAACGGCAACCACCGGTGCTGACGTTTGGCTGGGCACGGCCACCTGCTTGCGCTCTTGGGAAGGCAGCAGGAACGCCGGTTCCAGCGTTGAACCGTGGTCCGCATCCAGACACGGCTGCAGAAACATCGGCAACGTAGGGCGGGTTTGGCGACGCGATTTCACCGCTGAATGCTGGTTTGAAGCGAGCACTTGATCAAGCGGATTTTTATAAACTAAGAGTGATGAGGTGTGATTATCGGCTGATAATCCGTCATATTTGTTTTTTTCAATAGATCATTTACATATTTTTTTTCTTATATTAAAATAATTTCATGCTTAGTTTTGGCAACATAGATATCGAGAAAATAGTGTAAGTTATCTAAATCTTTTAATAAAAATCATTGTAGAGATTTTAAAGTAATACGACCACTGCCTCTTATTTAAAACTAACCACAATTATATTATCAATATAAATTAACATAGAATAAAAAAGTATCGGTTTTAAAGGATTTAAAACTAAGAGCATAAAATTTCTTACTTAACCAACCTTAAAAAACGCTTGTCTTATCTAACTTACAGATATAGTTTCTTTTAAAATTGTCCTCGTACCTAGGAGACTGCTTCATATAGACATCTTCTTCAAGAAGCCTATGCAAAAAATATTATGAACATTTAATTGTCTAATAGTCCAACCCCTGGACACAACAATAGAGAGAACACTTAAATAGTGATAGCTTTAACAATAGAATTGAAAGTATCTTCATAATCAATACCAAATCGTTGCTTAAAACCTTTTGTAACTAACCGAGCCTTGTATCTATCTAAGCTACCATCTTGTTTATATTTGATTTTATATAGCCACTTGCAGTCAATAATATTATGTCCTTTCTTAGGAGAAACCAAATGCCATGTTTTATTTTTCATTAACGCATCATATTCACCATCCTGTCTGTTTCCAATTATTATCCTCTAATGCTTCTGATAAGTTTTGTGGCTCACCGGTTGATGTTAAGAAAGAATATTTAACCGTACCATTGGTGTAGTGCTTCTCCTTACGAAAACCACTTTGTAAACGGGTCTTCGGCCTTTAATGTAGCTCGCCCCTAGCCAAAGGTGCCGTAGAAGATCCCAGCATAGGATCCAGAGTGGATATGGCCGCCAGAGGCAACGAATTCAGCGCCCTGATTGTGTCGGGTGTGTTGGATGCAGAATCGCCCGTACATGTTGGAGAGCAGTCGTTGGCCCAGGCGATGTGTCATGGGACGATACGTCGGGCTCGGACTCCTGCGCAGATACACCTGTGAAAGTCGTTGGAGGTGCAGGTGAATTGCCTTGGGGGTCAGCTTCGACAGAAGGAGCTTCGGGTACTCCCGTATGCGATGATGGCAATTCCTGCATGACTTCATGCGCTAGAAAATTATTGTTAGCAGAATTAATTGGAGAATCAGCCACATGATCACTTATGGTACAAACCCCACTAGTCAGATTTAACAAATAGGTAGGTAAAAGATTAATTTCATCTTGAAACCTACGACTAGCATTAAGACCAAGAAATTGAAAGGGAAATAGAGATTCATCAAAAGTTACATCTCGAGAAATATAAACCCTTCTAGAATCAGGATCCAGACACTTAAACCCTTTATGAAACGGACTATATCCTAAGAAAGTGTATTGCTTGGAGCAGAATTGGAGTTTATGGGTATTGTAGGGTCGTAGATCAACAAGCACATCCAAAGACACGAAGAGAAGAATAATCTGGCTGTTGGTTGAACAACCTAAAGAGGGGCGTGTCATATGATAGTAACCGACTAGGTGTTCTATTTATCAAATGTATGGCGGAAAGAAAGGCATCAGGCCAAAATTTTAGTGGCATGTTGGCGTGAGCAAGAAGAGCTAGACCAACTTCGACGATATGGCGATGCTTGCGTTTGGCTATCCCGTCCTGCTGATGTGTATGCGGGCAGGAAATATGGTGTGTGATGCCAACTTGGGCGAAAAAGGAATGTAGTTTTTGATATTCACCCCCCAGTCGGTCTGCATTGTTATAATCTTACGATTAAATAAGCGCTCAACAAGATATTGAAATTCTCAAAATTTGGTAAATACCTCATATTTGAATTTAAGGAGGTAAATCCAGGTGAACTTACTATAATTATCAATGAAACTCACATAGTATTTGTGTCCACCAATTGATTTGGGCGCAGGACCCCACACATCAAAATAAATAATTTCTAAAGAATGCTGGGAAACAAAGCTGAAATGAGGAAAAGGTAACTGACGGCTCTTGGCTTTTTGACATGCATCACACACCAAATGTTTATTTGAATATGCTAAAATAGGAAGATTAAATTGGTTGTTAACTTTTTCCACAATCGAAGCAACCGGATGACTTAAACGAGAATGTCATCTATCAAAAGAAATTTTTACAGCTCCATAGGCTTGCTTTATTGTGCGCCTAGCAGGAAGAGGATAGAGCCCACGATCATAGCATTCCCTAAGCAGAGTTTTCTTTGTTGCCTGATCATTAATCAAGAAAATCAGGATGAAATTCTATAAAGGTAGAATTATCGGATGTGAGACGATAAACTAAAACAAAATTTTTATTGGCCTTGGGAACATATAGAACATTATTGATGAAGATCACGACTAGGGGTTGTAACACTAGAATGACCAATGTGACTAATTTCCATACCTGCCCCACTCGTTGTGTGGATCTGATCGTGGCCCTTGTACCTGTCATAGATCAACAGTTTTCCCAAGTTGCTGGTGATGTTATCTATAGCGCTCGAATCTATGTACCAGTTGGTGTCTACTCTGTAGGACGTAGACATTGCACTTGCATATTTTTCTTGTGGTACGAAGTCTTCATCAAATCTATACCAACATATATCAGCAGTATGTCATTTTATCTTGCACCTGACACCTAGGTCTGTTGTCAGGCCCATGCTGTTGATTATTTTGTGGACCTTGATTCTGCTGGCGCTGCCCATTGCTTCAGCCACGCCCGCGAGATAGAGCACCCCCACGCGAGTGCCCTCTGCCTCACGTGCCTTGCAACGCACCACGCCCTCGGTTGGCAGAATTAACTGAGGAACAGCTATTAGGCTGGAGAAGATCCATACACTGCTCAAACGAGAGCAGCTGGGAGTACATCTCTCCCACACTGATTGGCTCAGTCCTGGCGACTAGGGCTAGGACGATGGGATTGTAGTCGAAATCGAGGTTGGCAAGAACGTAGGAGACCAGCTCATCGTCGTTGATGGCCTTGCCAGCAAACGTGATCTCATCGGTGAGAGACTGCATCTTGGCGACGTATTCCGCCATGGAGGGATTGCCCTTCTTCGTTGTGGCGAGCACGATCCTAGTGTTGACGGTGCGCGCTCATGACATCGAGGTGAACATGGCCTTGACAGCACTCCATACTTCAGCAACAATTTTGCAAGCAGTTAACTAAGACAAAATTTTGGAGTAATAGAAGAGAGCAGGAATCCCAGGACCTGTTGATCCGTAGCATCCCACTCAACGTAGAGCGGGTTCTGCACCTCCACTTCTTTGCCATCTGCTGTTGTCTTCATGGTAGATGCGGGGGTCTTTGTGGCACCTATGAGAAATCCCTCTAGGCGTGCGCCCCTCACAATGACAAGCACTTGCATCTTCTATAGTGCATGGTTGTTCTTAGTTAGCTTCTCAGAGACAGCTTAACCAACCAAGGGATTGATGGCGGCGACGTAGGAGGTTAACATGATGGAAGATGGATCTAATCTATTATTGTTTGATGGCTCTGATACCATGAAAGATATAATCAGAGGGCTTGAAGCGTGCACTTGACCTTGTGCCGCCTGCGTGTTATATATAGCCAGGAAGAGCCCCTGGCGTAACTTACAAAAATAGAAGAGGCATCATATGGAAGATTCTTAACTTTCTTAATTACAAAAGATTTACATATTAGAAAAGGACATATGGAAGGTTCTTAAGAATCTTCTGGATGCATGTGTTACATATTCATCTAATAAATCCAAGAGATTCCTCACGGACTCTATGGGATAGCATCATGAGAGTAATGGTGGTGTGCTCTTCCTCAGAGCTGGGTCCTCCGTGGCTGGAGAAAGCCAGCAAAACCACTAGTGATGGTGGGAAAGGTTGCTCGGTCGACGGCTTCCTCGACATGTCGCGGGAGCTGAGGGCCATAAGGATCTTGATCCATGGAGGAAGTAGGATGGCTCTGAAAAGGAGGAAAAAGTCGATGGTATGCTCAGACATAACAAGGAATGGCTTGGGCTCTTTTGCACAAATCTAGTTTTGCAAATCTTTTCATAAGCCAACGACTTAGCATTAACTATTCAAAGTTTTACTCCATAGTTATTAAATATCAGCGGGGGTTCTATCATCATCCAAGGTTATGATAGGATGACTTCTCGCCACTATCTCGTTATGATTTTGTAGGTCCTCCTCTTTTCACCTCCAGATAAGTTTATCACCTAGACAAAATACATACATCATCCCAACCCATCCATTTAAGAATTCAAGTATAGCCAAGTGTATAACATGTTCTCATGCTCAATAACTGTGAGCACGGTTATTCGAATATATTGATTTATTGCATGTATGCTTTACCTACACTCTATGACTTACCTAACAAATGATCTAAAGTTCTAATTAATGAGACGCATCATGGCAAAACATTTCAATAACCTCACTTTGGTAATATCCGCTCCATGATCTTGAGCCCTCATGCACTCTAGGATCCGAGTTCTTGCGTTCCCAAGGGAGAAAAACATGCACATCCATTAAGTTGTAATTAAGACAAGCTCATTTTAGGTTACCCACCTGATGTTTATCCACCAAATAGGCTCTCCACCTAACTCATACATAATGAATCCACTACACTTGGATATGACCTCCACTTGCCTATTTATTTCACTAGTTCTCTACTACGGTCATACTTGGTTCATTTCATGCATAGCTTCATGGCTCGATCCTTAACTGACTAAGGCCGTAGTAACCTTTTCGGAAACCACCCAATTCATTCAACCATCCCAATTGAAAACATTTGTTTGTTTTAATTTCAATTCACAAATCATTTCCTTAATGTCATGGGAATGTGGTGCTCATGTCCACACATACCAACTCTCAGTTACCTTCCCAAAGGTAATGCCTAAGCATATAGCATTTGATAAATCATGATAGTAGAATGCATCTATTAAAGCATAGCTAAGCATTTGTCATTAATTGACTATTTACACCAAAATTTGTTAAACCCCATAGTCAAGATTAGAGAGCCGATTGACTTATGGAAAGAGTTTGATTGATACATGGAAAGAGCTGATCAGATGGATTAAGAATGAATTTGATTTAGTCAAAAGACAAAAAGTTATCTAGATAGGATCAAGTCTGAGTAAAAGCCGTGGAAAACACGACAGGTTACTTTATCTATATAGGAGATATCTTGTAAAGATAGACATGTTTAGTTAGTTTTGTTAATTTCCTTCGAGATATTTTCTTTTTATATTTTTAGGAAATAACGTCCAATGATTGTTATAACCATGTAGGACTCTTTTAATCCTAGAGTATAAATATAAACCTCCTAAAAGCTTGTAATTTATCTCTCGATCAAATACATCTTTGGTACATCGACACCCTAGTTTATCTAGGTTTTTTACTGTTGGGTTCTAGTTCTTGACGCAGGGCTGTATCGATTAGGTCCAAACTTCGATGAAAAGGTAAGTCTTGTCGTTATCTTGGTATATTCACTCTATTTAAGACTGCATCGATTAGTTTTGATCTCTTAGTCTAATCGAATATACTACATCGCGTTCGTGTGGAATATATCAATTTATCAAGCTTCTTTTACTGTCATCAATCTCGTACAGCATCAGTTAGGTTCAACCTACTAGACTGCTGATAATAGATTGAGTCATAAACCAATAAGTCTTTACTTGGCGTTTTATCGGAGTAGCTAGCCGATGAGTTATCCACACTTTGAGCATCATGTCTAGTATACATACATCTTCAGTGGCTTCTCCTAGATCTGACCTCCAATGTATTGGCCTCTCAGTCTATACACACATAACTTTAGAGATCTTCTCTCATTGACTCAACTAGACGATGGGTTCATCCTTTCCATTTGTCCACACATCTGATCTAGCGTCCATTGTCTTGTTGCCGTTAGCCTCAGTCTCATACTATCTCGGTTCGGTCCAATCTATCGAGGCTAACTCTACAGTACCATCATGGTGGTCACTGGGTCTCATACTTTCGAAGGATCGGGTCTGCGCCTTCTTATTCATCACACATTATATTCGGAGCACCATCAACTTTATAGATGATGGATCTTTTATATTATTTCTTGCCAATATACATATGCCTTCATCGGCTTTCCAGTCGATGAACGAGCTCTATAACCTCCATCAGCAAATAGCCAATAGAAGGATCTCGTGTTCTATTCTTTGAATACCCTATTCCACATTAGCATCGGCTTTGTAGCCAATATAATCATTATCGTATTCTTTGAATATCCATTTATGCCCACATTAGTTTTGTAGCCGATGGACCGGTGTTACACCTTCATTATATCCGGAGTGACATCGGCTCTATAGCCGATGTATCTTTTATTCCCTTTATCGTCATCTGCTTATGTCTTCATCAGCTTTCTAGCTGATGGAAAAGTGTTCTAGTCCCTTTCGACAATCAGTCGATAGCAGGAGAACGTCAGATGCAGCCGATAACTAGCTCAACCCTATTGGTAGCTAGCTAATAGTAAGAGTTTCTATTGGCTCATCGTTCGATTGACTCATTATCTTTATCTCTTTGTCAATTATAGGGTTAAATTGATTAGCACGCTCACATCTCCATTGTCTTCCCGATAAAGGGACAACGAAACCGAAGGGCCTCAGCTTGTTACCGATCCAATCAACGAAGCCGAAGGACAATCAGGAGTGCACGCCATCTAACGAAGCCGAAGAATCTACACCGGAGCGAAACAGATCTTCCAGCCCTCGGTGTGTTCATGAGTTTCGGCGCGAACATTGACTACGGACTCATACATAAAAGGGTACTAGGGAATAAGACAAACAACAATTAAAACATGACATAATATCAATTGGGATGTTTAACATTACACTAATATTTATTTGAAAATAAAGCAATTTGCAAGTGGGTTAACATGTTCAAAGGGATAGTGATGACTTGTGTTTGGTGGTACTTAGTATATAAAGTTTCCCTTGAATCTAAATTACAAGTGAATGATTTAATTTGAATTCAAATAGAATTTAAAAAAAATCATTAAAAATCCATTTCTTTTGTAATTAATGAAAAATTGGTGCTAACTGGTATATCTTGATTTTATATGAATTTAGATTCAAGTTTTACTCAAATCGAAGTTACAACGGGGGAGATGCCCTCTGAAGTTTCAAATTTGAATTAATTCAAATAATTCCTAAATGCTACTGTTCATATTTGACATAGGTATCAATCTGGTGAACTATATATATGGTCAACACAGGCTGAATAGTGGGTCCTGGGACTTCTAATATTTTCCATGATTTGTTTTTCTAGAGAAAAGGGTTATGCCATAGACAAGTGGGGCCGACACTTTTGACCATGGTCAAACTGGTCAATATAAATCCTGATGGAACCCGCCTGTCATAGGCACAATATTTCTGACTAACTTTAATTAGTTTTAATTACAAGGTTGAACCCACATGTCACACACTTGTTAATGGTTTAATTAATAATGTGATTACTGTACACTTAATTAAATAGTGTGGGCCACGGCTGTCAGCCACACAATCGGGGGGCATCGTCTTCCTCCTCTCGCTCACGTCTAAGGCCAAGTAAGGAGGGTGGGGCATGACTAGGCGCGGCTGCCCTAAGCCAATGGTGGCTTGGCCACGGCTAAGAGCGCGGTGGCCGACCACCAGCGACCCACCACCAGTGGCAGTTGTTATAGTAAGCCCAGATTAGATTGTTTCTATCCTTAGAAAGTAGATTGATTTTGTGATTAGATTGTTTCTATCCTTAGGAATTAGATTGATTCTGTGATTCTCTTGATCAGTTGTGATCAGTTGTGATGTATTTCCTTTAAGGTGTGATGTATTTCCTATAAATAGAGACAACAATAAACAGAAAAGCCAAGATGCTTTTGCAGCACTAAGAACTACCATGCCCAGTTCGTGTTCGTGTGCATTCATCGTCTTCCTCTCGCCGGACTGGAATCCTAACATCTGGTATCAGAGCGAGGTCCTGCCGTCGCCATGTCGAAATCACCACCCAGGAAGGTGCTACCCGGTGGTGGCTCCGGCGGGAAGAAGGAACAGGATCGTCGTGCTTTCCACCATGTCGTCGTGGCCGCTCCAACGACCGTCACAGACCATCGCGCAGCCAGGACACCGAACCGTGCGTTGTTGAGCGCATCGTCGATCAGCTGTCCACGAATGTCGCCTGGCCAATGCTGACCCGGATGAATTATCCAGAATGGGCGCTGGTCATGGAGGATAATTTCCAAATCCTCCGTGTCTAGGATGCCGTCCGCCATGGCATCGCCGATAACGCCAACAAAGATAAGTACCACAACGATCGACACGCGATGGCCGGTCTCCTGCGCTTAGTACCATCTGAGCTCTAGGGCACCCTAGCCGTCAAGCGCACGGTGAAGGAGGCATGGGAGGCGGTCAAGAACCTATGGATCGGCGACGAACACGTGCGCGATGCCAGTGCATAGCAACTTCACCGGGAGTTCAGGAACCTCACCTTCAAGGAAGGGGAAATCGTCAACGAATTTGGCGTCCGCATCACCATGCTCACCGCCAACCTCCGCTCCCTTGGTGACAACATCTCCGACGCCGAGGTAGTAAAGAAGTTGCTACAGGTAGTCCCTGATCGGCTAGCCCAAGCCATTGTCTCCCTCGAGATGTTTCTCAATCTAAATGAAGTGACGATTGAAGAAGTCATCGGGCGACTGTGAGTGTTCGAGGAACGTTCCAAGACCAAGAAGGTCACTAACGCCATGGGGTGTCTGATGCTCTGTGAGGAGGACTAGGAGGCCCGCCACAAAGCCTGCCTTAAACAGGAGGGCTCAGGGAGCGGATCAGGATCTAGCAGCCGTGGGAAGCGCCGTGGGCACGGACGTGGACGCAGCGGCGCCGGATCCTTATCGCGCGACGACCAAGATGGCTAGAACGCAGGCACCGGGAACACCGGTGGCGCCCGGCCACCAATCGGCGATCGTTGCAAGAACTGTGGCAAGACTGGCCACTAGGCCAAGGATTGCCACGGAAAGAAGAAGGGGGCGGCCCACATCACGCAGGCAGAAGAAGATGAGCACGCGCTCATGTACATCACCGTGGACACCGAGGTAACTGAGCTGCCCGTGTCATGCTCCCATCCCAGGGCTGTGCCGCCTGTCATCGAGCCACAAGTTCAAGTCCACCTCGTCAAACAGAAGGTTCAACTCCGCCTCAACGAGGGGAAGAAGGAAGCCATGGGGCCACGCCGCTAGGTGCTGGACACCGGGGCGACGAACCACATGACAGGGACACGGACAGTCTTCACCGAGCTCAACACCAGGGTGACTAGCACGGTCAAATTCGGTGATGGGTCCGTGGTCGACATCGAAGGCAAGGGCACCGTTCTCTTCGCCTGCAAGTCTGGTGAGCACCGTCAACTTGATGGGGTCTACTACATCCCATGCCTCACCACCAACATCATCAGCCTCGACCAGATGGATGAGGACAGGTTCAAGGTCGACATCAAGTCGGGCATACTGCGTCTCTACAACCTACAGAGGCAACTGCTGGCGAAGGTGCACCGATCACCGAGCCAGCTCTACTTCCTCGACATGAACATCGCCGCTTCGGTATGCCTTACTACGCGTGTCAGGGACGTCGCATGGCGCTGGCATGAGCGGTATGGACACCTTAACTAGGCGCTACGCAAGCTCGGGCATGCAGACATGGTGCGTGGTCTGCCGGCGATCGAGCACGTGGACTAGGTCTATGAGGACTGTGTCCTGGCAAAACAAAAGCGGTCATCGTTTCCTAAGGCCACCAAGTACCAGGCTCAGGAAGAGCTCAAATTGGTCCACGATGACCTCTGTGGCCCGATCTCGCCACCAACGCCGGCTGAGAACGCCTACTTCTTGTTGCTCGTCGACGACATGAGTCGCTTTATGTGGCTCACACTTCTGTGCTCAAAGGCGGACGCACCGGTGGCGATCATGGCATTTCAAGATTGCGTCGAACGTGAAACCGGCAAGAAGCTGAAGGTGCTTCCTACCGACAATGGTGGCGAGTTCACCTCAGTCGAGTTTGGTGAATATTGTCCAGGGGAAGGCATCCAACGTCATCACTCCGCGCCATACTCGCCACAACGAAACGGCGTTGTGGAACGCAAGAATCAGATGATCATGTCAATAGCTCACAGCATCCTACGCGCGCGGGGCATACCTGGCCACTTCTGGAGCGAGGCGGTGCACACCGCCGTGTTCCTCCTCAACCGGGCGCCCACCAGTGTGCTCGCCGGAATAACCCCGTACTAGGCGTGGTACGGGAAGAAACCACTCGTGCACTTCCTCAAGGTGTTCTGGTGTGTCATCTACATCAAGCGCCTCCATCCACACCTCGGCAAGCTCGACGATCGTGGACTAAAAGTTATCTTCATCGGCTACGAGGACGAATCAAAGGCATACCGCTTCTACGACCCCATCGCCGAGCGCGTCCATGTCTCTCGCGATGCCACTTTTGACGAGGGCGCGCGCTAGGACTGGGGAGACACCGCGGCTACCGTCAATGAGCACCCCTTCACGGTCGAGGGCGACTACGAGCTGTGGACCAACATGTCGAGATGCCAGCTCCAGAGCCGCCATCCCCTGAGCCACACTCGCCGGCTTCCCTACCAGTGTCTACACCAAGTTCCCCACCACCTGTTTCACCGGCCTCACCGCCACCAGGAGCCAGAAAGCAGGTCGAGTTCACGACACTGCTCAGCGCCGATCCAAATCTAGACGCTGATGACGATGAAGAGGAGGAACACCAGTACCGTATAGTAGACAATATCCTTAGCACAGATGTTGTGTCGGGGCTGGCGGTTCGTGACACAATGGAGGCTGAGCTGCATGCCGTCAGTGTGGAAGAGCCCATAACGCTGAAAGAAGCGGATGGTGACCTGAACTGGATTGCTGCGATAGAGGAGATGAAGTTGATCCGCGACAACAAAACTTGGTTGCTGGTCGAGCTTCCACCCGGGCACCGAGCCATTGCTTTGAAGTGGGTGTACAAGGTCAAGCGCAACAAGAACAGCAACATCAATTTTGAGGAGGTCTTCGCATCGGTCGCCCGACTGGAATCAGTGCGATTACTACTCGCCATAGCAGCACACTATGGCTGGGGCGTCCACCACATGGACATTAAGTCGGCGTTCTTGAACAGAGAGCTCTAGGAGGAAGTCTACATCCAACAACCTCCTAGCTTCGTTGACGACAAGCACAAGCACAAGTTACTTTGGCTCCACAAAGCACTCTACGGTCTCCATCAAGCCCCACGTGCATGGAACCAGAAGCTGGATGCTAAGCTGCTGTCGCTCGGGTTCATGCGTTGCGTCGACGAACATGGGATGTACATCCATGGCAAAGGAAAAGGGCGCTTGATCGTGGGTGTGTATGTCGACGATCTTATCATAACTGGTGGCGATGCAGAAGCTGTTGGGAGGTTCAAGAAGCAGATGCTGAATATCTTTCGCATGAGTGATCTCAGGCTGCTCTCCTACTACCTTGGCCTCGAGGTCACTCAAGGAGCTCATGGGATCACACTGCACCAAAGTGCCTACGCCACCAAGATCCTCGAAAAAGCGGGGCTGGCAAGCTGCAATACGAGCGCCATGCCCATGGAGATGAAGCTGAAGCTGCTGAAGGAAGGCTCGACACCACGTGTGGACACCACCGAGTACCGCAGCCTCATTAGCAGCTTGATATACCTATGCAACTCCAGGCCGGATCTAGCATACGTGGTGGGCTACCTCAGCCGTTTCATAGAGGTGCCGCGTCAGGAGCATATTGTGGCTGTGAAGCGTGTCCCCGCTATGTAGGGGACAGGGTGCACTGGGGTGTGCACTATCGTCCGAGAAGAAAGGATGGAGTAGCGCTTTGGTTGTTAGGTTACTCTGACAGCGACCTAGCAGGCAATGTCAACGATCGGAAGAGTACGAGCAGGCTCATCTTCTTTCTGGCCAGCTGGCCGGTTGCGTGGCAATCGACGAAGTAAAGGGTAGTCGCGCTTTCCTCGTGCGAGGCAAAGTACATCGTGGCTGCAGGAGCTGTGTGCGAGGGTGTTTGGTTGGCACGATTGCTGGTTGAGCTCGTCGGAGGAGCAGTACTCGCACCCAAGCTCAAGGTGGACAACAAGTCTGCCATCGCGTTGATGATGAATCTTGTGCATTATGACCGGAGCAACCACATAGACGTGATGTTCCACTTCATCCGAGAATGTTGTGATAGAAAGCTGATCGATGTCGAGTTCGTCGGCATTGAACTACAGCTGGAAAACATTCTCACGAAGGCGCTCAGTTGTAGTCAGTTCCAAGAGCTCCGTGGTGAGATCGGTATGAAAAATCTTGTGTAAACTGGACTTAGGAGAAGATTGTTATAGTGAGTCCAGATTAAATTGTTTCTATCTTTAAAAAGTAGATTGATTTTGTGATTAGATTGTTTCTATCCTTAAAAAGTAGATTTCTCTCGATTAGTTGTGATGTATTTCCTTTAAGATGTGATGTATTTTTTCGATCAGTTGTGCTTTAAATAGAGACAGCAATAAATAGAGCACCAATAACTACCATGCCCCATTCATGTTCATGTATGTATGTGTCTTTCTCTTATCGAACCGGAATCCTAACAGCCGTGAGGCGCGGCGGCACACTTGGTTCCTCAGCTGAATGACGGTTCCTTGCTCCCCTCCCTTGGTGGCAATGGCTTCCTTGGCCTCGAGAACAGCCCACACGAAAGGTAACTCCAGCCCTGGTGTCCTGCAGCGGTGGCGTGGCTAGCACACCACAGGTGTTCTTCTGGGTAAAAGGTCAAATGTGGAGGGAGGAAGGGGTATTGGCGTAGGATGGTAGCTCAATTGCGGCTTAAATAAGCGAGGCAATGAGCTAGCACACTCGGGTATGACGTTCCGAGGGGAGAAATTGGTGCAACGTGGTTAAGGCGACGGGATGGCGCGCAAGCTAGGTGGGGCGCGCAGAAGATGACGCCAACAAATCGGTGGCACTTGATTGCATAGCCGTGGGGATCCGGGCGCGCAGCAGCTAGAGTTATGGCTGGATGTGACAGTGGCTAGGGCAGCAAGCTCAGAGGGCTAGACCTGGCAGCGGCTCGCTGGTGGGAACGGCTCGCTGGTTTATCCAGTAGGCGCAGTGTGGCGTGAGTGGCTGACGCGGATGATGCAGGGGAGACAAGGCCACGGTGGCGACACGCGATAGCAATAGGTGGCGTCGCTGTCCATTGAGAAGACAGCGCCATTAATGTGGATGAGACGCGCGGCTATAGCGGTTCAGGCCTATGCCGCAGGGTGACGATGGTGAGGCGTGGAGGCGGTCACACGTCTGGGTGACATGGCCAGTGACGCGATGGCGCACAATAAAGCGCATCGGCGAGCAGGAGAATACTGGCAATGCGGAGGGGATGGCAGTCAATGCAGGTAAGTAGGGGAGTAACAGTACAGCTGCTGATGCCAGGATGGGACGGCGGTGACGCGCCATCGGATGGGCAGCTGTCGACTTCCTGAGCGCACGGGTTTGGCGGCGGGCGGCACGCGCCGTAGGAGGTGAGCAGGTTCGGGCGGCCCCATGCAATGGTATGCGCGACGCGCGGTCGTTCGGGCATGACCCGACTGGTGGCGGCTCGGCTCGGTGGCTCGGAGGCTGGCTGGGCATTCTGCCAAGCAGGTGCTGGGCAAGGAAAAGAAAGAGGGAAAATAGAAAGTGAATGATAGGAAGAGTATTTTGGTAATTTTTTAATTCACACATTTGAAGAATAGGTGAAAATATTATTTTGTGACATTTATTCTAAAGGTTTTAATTTTACCATTATTTCATAACATACGTTAAAACAGCAGACGTGTCGTAAGTGGTATATCAAAATTGTATCATAATGAATGCATAGACGCTACTTTCTTTTACCGTTTTATTTTGAAGCATCCAACGATTGATCTATTTTTTACGTTGAAATAGCGTAGAGTTCAAATAGGTTATATGCGAATTATTTGATTTAGTTACGTGTTATGAATATCGTATAAACATCCCGGTCACATATCGTGATATTTCTACGCGTCTTAACTCGAGACATGATAAAGCAATTTAAGCTTTACCACCTTCTTTGTGTTAAGCCGTTACACATCATCTACTGCTCGCTTGCATGCATCAATGGATCAGGAAAACAGGTCTCTCTGTTCTTATAAAGTCAGAGTTTAAATAAGTCAGAGTGTGAATAAAATTTTTTAAAAAGCATTTTGTGTAACTGCTCGTTAGTCATCCACTGTACCATGTGTTATTTATGTGATACTAGCTACCGCTGCTATCAACCATCGATATATATATTATATCTTCCTTATTTCATATTAACTAATGTCATATATATATAATATGATATGATAGTCTATTACGATTAATATTATGATTTATTTATAAATTAAATTAAATCTAAACCCTAAGCGGCCTATCACCGACATGGCTCTCAAAGAGAGGGACGCCCGGTGTCGCAGCGCTCATCCACAAGTGGCATCCTGACGACGGCCAGTGTTCTCTTTTCCTTGACGGTGGCCCTCGGGAGGCCGGTCGGTTTCTGTAAGCAGCCGTTGAGCTCCACCGCGCCATGCTCCTCGTCGCGTCAGACGTCCAAGTACGTGGCGAGTGCCATGTCCGCCAGCAGGAGGTTCTCGAGGCCGCCATGCTGAGGCTTCTGCCCGAGCTGGAGGTTCTCCTGTCGACTGTTTGAACTAGGAATATAATAGTGGGTAGAATATGAGAGATTTTTGGTATCAAAAGGATTTAAATTCGTAAAGGGAATTGAAGAGACTTCTTAGCACAAGAGCAATCAAATAATATTATCCTTGTGCCAAGGATGAGATGAAGCCTTAGAAATTGAATTAGAGGCTAGATTATGAATTTGGGCATTCAATATATGCATATGGAAGGATTTATAAAATATTTGGATGGAAGAAAATTAAGGATTCAAAAGACAGGTTTAAATCAAGGGATTGGTCAAGAATCAACTCCAATAAAATTGAAATTGTGCTCATTTAGTTTCAAAGGCAATATCGGAAGGGTTTTTGACCAGAATTAGTAAAAGTAAAAAGGGTTTTCAAAATAATTTTGAATCAAGAAACTTCAATAAAAAAATTTGAAACTCAGAAATAAAACCAAATTAAGAAATATCTTAATTTGATAAAGTAAATTATGAATTGAAAGTCCCAAAAGAATTAAATGACACTTATGTAAATAAGTTTTTAGGAGGTTGCCTCTATTTTATTTTATTTCTAGGTTTAAGACGTTCTACGTTCTAGAATCAGCATGATGTATCTTTAGAAAATATATAAATATTTTTATAATGTCACAAGGTTGCAACAGATGGGCTCCCTGCCGGATCAAACTCCAAGGTAGGAACAGCGGTGGTGCAAGTAGCCCAGGATTTATCGGTAGCAAGGTTGGTGATGGAGATGAGGTCACCCATTTACTCTTTATCTTCTTTTCCCCAACCTCCACGGATTTACACGCGGCGAGGTCAGCAATGGAGATGCGTGCAATCGTTGATTAGCTCCCTAGGGCTTGCCATGGCGTTGCCACCGGCGATCTCGCTAGCTACATGCGTCAGGAGGAAATCGCGAGAGAGGTTGAGGAAGAGAAGATAAAAGTATAGGGGCATTTTTATATAAAAAAAACTGGTCTATGTCCCACACATAGCGGATCCTGTATCCATATATACAGTATACAAAGATATATCGAAAGGGGATTTGTATTTGAGATGTTTCTAGAGGTTAGTGGGGCATTTCGTATGGCTATCTTCTATTTGTATGAATAAAATAAGAATTAGGCTGTGGAGAGATGGCTGAGTGGTTGATAGCTCCGGTCATGAAAACCGGTATAGTTCTAGGAACTATCGAGGGTTCGAATCCCTCTCTCTCCTTTTGCTTTCCTCTCTCTTTCTTTCATAGAAAGGAATTAATGGCTCGGCTAGATAGAATAACCGAGCCAGAACAGAAAAAAACAGTAGAACAGGTATAAATAAGAAAATCTTAGTTAAGAGGGGTCATGTAAAGAACAGGCTCCAAATCACGATCGATTCCCTTTTCAAATCCTGCTGCAGCAGCCCGGGCTCTTCCTGCATGCCACAAATGGCCCAAAAAAAGAAGAATACTAGAACAAAATGGGAGGTCGCTAACCAACTTCTAGGAGAAACATAATTAACTGCATTGATCTCGGTAGCTACGCCACCCACAGAATTTAAAGAGCCTAAAGGAGCATGGGTCATATATTCTGCCGAACGTCGTTCTTGCCAAGGTTGTATGTCTTTTTTCAACCTACTCAAGTCCAAACCGTTGGGGCCCCTTAGAGGTTCTAACCATGGAGCACGAAGGTCCCAAAAACGCATAGTTTCCCCTCCAAAAATAACCTCTCCCGTTGGGGAACGTATTAGATATTTACCTAAACTTGTGGGTCCTTGGGCAGATCCCACATTAGCTCCAAGACGCTGATCTCTAACTAGAAAAGTAAATGCTTGAGCTTGAGAAGCTTCTGGCCCAGTAGGTCCATAAAACTCACTCGGATAAGCTGTATTATTGAACCAGACAAAACAACAAGCGATAAAACCAAAGACAGATAAAGCGCCTAAACTATAAGACAAGTAAGCTTCTCCAGACCATACAAATGCACGGCAAGCCCATGCGAAGGGTTTGGTTAAGATATGCCAAATTCCGCCAAATACACAAATGAAACCCAACCATACATGTCCCCCAATTATATCTTCTAAATCATCCACACTAACAATCCAACCCTCTCCCCCAAAAGGGGATTTTAGTAAATAACCAAATATAACACCGGGGCTAAGGGTCAAATTGGTAATTTTTCTTACATCTCCTCCCCCCAGGAGCCCAGGTATCATATATACCGCCAAAATAAAGAGCTTTGAGTACTAGAAGAAAAGCACCTATACCTAACAAAATTAGGTGAATACCCAAAATTGTAGTCATTTTATTTCTATCTTTCCACACATAACCAAAGAATGGAAAAGATTCTTCAAGAGTCTCAGGTCCCAGAAGCGCGTGATAAATCCCACCGAAGCCTAAGACTGCGGAGGAAATTAGATGAAGTACTCTAGATACAAAGTACGGAAAAGTATCTAGAACTTCTCCCCCTGGCCCTACTCCCCAACCTAGAGTAGCTAAGTGCGGAAGTAAAATCAACCCTTGTTCATACATGGGTTTTTCTGGTACGAAATGGGCCACTTCAAATAGGTTCATTGCTCCGGCCCAGAATCCTGCATGGGCTACGTGAGCTCCAAGTTGTTTACCCGACAAATTGATAAGTCTGGCATTCTCGGCCCACCAAGCAAAACCGGTGGTTTCTTGGTCACGACCAGCTAAAACGAAAGTTCCATTAAAGAGCGTTTCCACGTGGTAGAACCTCCTCAGGGAATATAAGATTTTCATGAGGCTGATCCTGAGCTGTCATCCACGCACGAATACCCTCGTTTAAAAGAATATTTTTGGTGTAGAAAGTCTCAAATTCAGGATCTTCCGCTGCACGGATTTCCTGGGAAACGAAGTCATAGGCACGTAGGTTCAGAGCCAGGCCGACTACGCCAATAGCACTCATCCATAAACCGGTGACCGGTACAAATAGCATAAAGAAATGTAACCAACGTTTATTGGAAAAAGCAACACCAAAGATTTGGGACCAAAAGCGATTAGCGGTGACCATTGAATAAGTTTCTTCAGCTTGAGTTGGGTTAAAAGCGCGGAAGGTATTTGCACCATCACCGTCCTCAAATAGAGTGTTTTCCACGGTTGCCCCATGAATAGCACATAGCAGAGCCGCGCCTAATACTCCGGCAACTCCCATCATATGAAATGGGTTCAACGTCCAATTATGAAATCCTTGGAAGAAGAGGATGAATCGAAATATCGCTGCTACGCCAAAACTCGGCGCAAAGAACCAACCGGATTGCCCCAGTGGATAAATTAGGAATACGGAAACAAAAACAGCGATTGGGCCAGAGAATGAAATTGCATTATAAGGCCGCAATTGAACAGACCGAGCAAGTTCAAATTGACGTAACATGAAACCTATTAGTGCAAAAGCCCCATGGAGAGCAACAAAAGTCCACAGACCACCTAATTGACACCAACGAGTAAAATCCCCTTGTGCTTCCGGGCCCCATAGTAGCAACAAAGAGTGTGCTAAACTATTGGCAGGGGTGGAAACTGCTGCGGTTAAGAAATTGCAACCTTCCAAATAGGAACTCGCCAATCCATGGGTATACCAAGAAGTTACAAAAGTTGTCCCTGTAAACCAACCTCCTAAAGCGAAATAAGCGCAAGGAAAAAGCAATAGGCCAGACCATCCTACAAAAACGAAACGGTCCCTTCATAACCAGTCGTCCATAATATCAAATAAATCATTTTCGTCTTTAGTAACTCTACCTAGGGCTATAGTCATAGTGATCCTCCTATTCAATTACTTCAACCATTTCCGAGCACCTTATATCACTTCCAAGGCATACGATAGTTTGATTATCTGTGGACGATTTTTTTCTCGTTCAATGCCCTTTTTCAATGGTCTCGAAGATAGAAAATTTGCATTTTTATCTATGGGGTCACAACCGAGGTCGTGGTAAATCCATGAATTTGATTCAATTAGTTTTTCTTATACTATAGAAATAAACATTGGAATTCAGGATTATTCCATGATTCCTATTTCCAAGAAAGCCTATCTTTTAAGGGAAAAATGAAAAAAAGTAACCTCTCTTTTCCCACTCGCTCTCTATTGCATGGGTATAAGAACAAAAATAGGATTCTGAAAAAAAAAGAAAGATATTGAAAAGAAAAATTGACTTTCGAAATCAATTTTTATGTGTAGCGGAAAGGGGTTGCGATTTCTTCTTATTCCTATAGAACATCTAGTAACAAAAATATGAAATCGTAAATAGCAAGAAATTCTTGCCTTGCGCGGTCTAAGTCTAAGGAAATACAAAAAAATCCACTTATACAATTTCATCTACATCGAATTTATATATCAGAATAGCGGATAGAGGCATCATTCAAGGAGTCAGGTCCACTTACTTTATCTTTCTTTCCAATTTTATGGGGTGGGTTGGTTTGATAAGA
Source organism: Oryza coarctata (assembly GCA_030770085.1). Classification (NCBI taxonomy): domain Eukaryota; kingdom Viridiplantae; phylum Streptophyta; class Magnoliopsida; order Poales; family Poaceae; genus Oryza; species Oryza coarctata. The sequence continues at coordinate 18,100,817 of CM061466.1, forward strand.
CCCCTTTTTGCTTTGTTGATAAATAATCAAAAAAAAGAGTTTTTATATATAACCTGCTTGTTTTATTATAACAAGTCCTATATGGAAATGTCCGCTGAAGATAAAATCTATCTGATTGTCTTTTAGCCAATATCCAATTTTAGAAAGAAAAAAGAAGAATTTTCTTCTTTTTTTTATTAACATTAAGAAAAAAGAATATAACTAAAATGGAATTGGCAATATAATTTTTTTGCACTTTTGAAAGAAAAAGGAAGGATTTTTTGCAATCGTTATTTCTTGCCTCTGTCATATCACGGAAACCTTTCGATTTGGAACGGGGAGAGATGGCTGAGTGGACTAAAGCGGCGGATTGCTAATCCGTTGTACAATTTTTTTGTACCGAGGGTTCGAATCCCTCTCTTTCCGCCCCCTCGGATCATTTGGGACTTTCGAATTGGAAGGAATTCTGACCCCCGGATTTTCTCGTAGATAAATGTATGAAACAAATCCAATTTGTAAGAATAAATTTTGTATTTTTACTCGTCACGCCCAGGATTACGTCCTGGGTCATTAGATAAGAATCCAAAGATAAAGAGGGAAACAAAGAATATCACTACTGTATAAACAAAAAGTTTGAGAGTAAGCATTACATAATCTCCAAGATTTTTTTTTAAGGAATAGATTACCCGTTTTTCCTTACCACACAAATCCACTAGGATGGGTTTTGTTTATTTTGACACCTAAAAATGCAAAAATCAATTTTTGAAAAAAATTGCAAGAATTGATTTATAACAAGCACTCTTATAAATAAATTAGGTTAGGTATTGTGCGATTACCTAAAGATACCTGCTCAACGTAGATGCAGGGAGTAATCCAAATTTATTGCTGCAGCTATACATTCAATGTAGAAGAATTTGAATTTTAGAATCGAAGGTTCATAATATAAGACTTCTCGGCTCTTATCCATTTTTCTAATTTTTTTAGAATGAATACATGATTCAATTTGGCAGACAGAGTAGTAAAGATTTCATCGAAAACTTACAGCAGCTTGCCAAACAAAGGCTAATAGAAAAAAGAGTACAGGTATGACAGGCATAACATCCACAATTGGGTTGAAAATGGCATAAGCTTCGGGCAATTTGGCGAAGAAAAAACTAGTCGGATAAATAACAGAATTAAAATAAATACAGGTTAAACTAAGTATATTAGGCATAACAAGCGTTTCGTTCTTGTAGAGTAGATAATTGGATTTTGATTGAGTTATTTTTCTAAGGGAAAAAGGAAAAGGAGGATTCAAAATCCTTTTTTCTTCGGACTTTCCCAAACACAAAATACCTCCTTGTATTCGCACTCTCAAATGAGAGTGGAAGAAATTCGACTTTCATATAATATCTTAATAGAATTCCATGTAATGATCAATGCATTTTTTGGATTCTATATTATTCGCATGTCTAGAATCCTACCAAGAGAATACCCCCCATTTTTATGTAATTGAAGTAGGATTGACGAATAAGAAATAAAAATAATACTGTTTATTAGTGTCGCATAAAACCCAAAATGGGCGTGGCCAAGTGGTAAGGCAGCGGGTTTTGGTCCCGTTACTCGGAGGTTCGAATCCTTCCGTCCCAGATTTTTTCTGATGAAACGAAAGATGAAATCGTATTGTATCCTGCACGAGATGTAAAGTTTATTAAAGAGAATTATTCTCTCTTATAAACTCGTAGATTCGATGCATTCCTAATGCATTCATTTTCTGTCTCAGAAAACATAATCCAGTGTCAAGTCCAGTCAAATTGAAAATCTTTTTTTCATGAAAAATTTTTAAACTTGACGTAGAACATTGTATAAAAAATGAGACCTACCCCTTTATGGTAGAGATAGATTTATGATAGAGATAAACTTTTGTTATAGTATTTTATTAGTAAAAAAGGTTCCTTCTTCTTTTTCTTTCTTTGGTTAAGCGAAAACGATCTCGATCTGTGATTTTTTAAATATCCAGAATGATCCATTCCGGTAAAGATAAGATAAGAACTGCTCGTTAGATAGAATGGATTCCATTTTGATTTGGAGTTGCTTCTTTTAGGTAAAAGAAAGAATAAGTAAAAGCAAAGACCTTAATTTGACTTTACAGGAAATGCGTTTTTTTACTTCATTTTTTTCTTTCTTTTGGTATTCGAGTCGAAGAAATACGAGAATTCTATAACTACCAAAAAACTTTCTTTTCATTGGAATAGTTTATTTAGTTAATAGTTAATTAGTTTTGTTACGGAAAAATGTTATGGAAAAATAGATTGCTAATCTAATATATTAATTAAATTAATTAAACTTTTTGGGAGGTTGATAGTTTATTTGTTGGAGAAGAGTAGATTCTTCTCTTATCATTTCAGGATTGATCATCTCGAGTCCTCTGTTGAGGATGGAAATTCCATAATAAATAAGTCTTAAGCAAACTTGTTTATTCCCTTTTTTCGAACTATATTTCATTCATATGATAGAATATAGGTTTAAATAAATTGGATCTTTGCGGAGTCTTTCCCGATAAATACTTAATTTCTTTTATTCATATTTCTCCATAGATAGCAAAGCAAGTTTGAATTAGTATACAAAAAACTAAACTAATGACTATTCATGATTCCATCCATATTGGATCAATTCCCTATAACACTTTGCAATGAAATTAGAGGAATGTTATGGTAAAACTTCGTTTAAAACGATGTGGTAGAAAGCAACGTGCGACTTGAAGGACACGATCGATTGTGGATTTTGCTATCCACCATTTTCCATAGTAATGAAAATGCTCTTGGCTCGACATAGTCTGTTCTATTCGTCCCGAACCGAATTTGCGCTGGGTTGTTTGTAAGTAAGCTAAGTAAATAGTACACGATGGAGCTCGAGAGGACAGAATTGATTTTTTATCAAGGGAAAGAATCTAGGGTTAGTGAAAACTAATAAATTAGGCCAACTTTGTCATTCTACCCTTAATATAGAAATTGAAAGGTTAAAATAAGAAGAAAGTCCAATTTTGGAAGATATGGGAAAACTCTTTCGATTAAAAGTCAATCAGAATCAATCGCTCATATTCCATTTCTATAGAAGAGGGAAAAGCTTTATCGAAGGAAATAAGAAAAAAGGGTATGTTGCTACTCTTTTGAAAGAAAAAAGAATAAGAATTCCCGAAGTAATGTTTAAACCCAAGGATTTCACAAATCAAAGATAAAGGATTCCGGAACAAGTAAACACGATTTTCAATTGTCTCAACAATAGAATTGGACCGGAATAAGGAATAAAAGGGAATCCGTTCGAGATGAGGCAAAGAAAAGAGTTTAGAGACGACTCAAAAAATTTCAAAGGATTTTTTTTCTTTCAAGTCTGTCAGTCAAAATTAGTCAACTTGAGTCATGAGTATAAATGAAATCTGTTTTTCTGTACGGAAATTAATGCAAGTCATAGTCGAATTTCTATCTACTTGTATTATAGATAGAAATTCGAATCATTTTCTCGAGCCGTATGAGGAGAAAACCTCCTATACGTTTCTAGGGGGGGCTTTGTTTATCTACATCTATCCCAATAAGCTGTCTATCGAATCGTTGCAATTGATGTTCGATCTCGAAGAGAAGGAAGAGATCTTCGAAAAGTAGGTTTTTATGATCCGATAAAGAATCAAACTTGTTTAAATGTTCCAGCTATTCTCTATTTCCTTGAAAAAGGTGCTCAACCTACAAGAACAGTTTATGATATTTTAAGGAAGGCGGAATTCTTTAAAGAAAAAGAAAGAACTTTGAGTTAATTGAAGAACTAAATGAATAAAAAACTAGGAGAGGCTCACTAGTATCCCTTCTTGTCTAACTATTTAGAAATTAGAAATAATTTGCCTCTTTCTTAATCCTATTTTTGACTCGTGCCAATCCAACATAAGCCTTTATTTTATTGACTTTTTCTATCTAATTTTTTTTCTTACCATTGTATTTCCATTGACAAAGGTCTATTGAACATCTAGAATTTATAGATGGATAAGTCTCTTTATCCTCACTCCTATTAGGTTTTTTTGTCTACACTTTGCTCAAATGGTAGGGTTGTCCCTCTTGTTTGTACTCTCATACAAGATTTATTTATTTAAATAAATAAATAAAAATGCTAAAAAAATGACAATTTTACGATCGTGATTGGTGCCACTTTTAACCTTAGTGAAATTTAACCAGACCCGTTCCTTTTGGTATCTGAGTGTTTTCAATGGTGATAAAATCTTTCTTTTAATGTCTTGCTATTTTAAGATTTTGACAGGAGTGTGCGGTGTAATTCCATTGATTTTTGGATTTCGATCGTATCGAAGATCCTAGTTTATCTGGGTTGCTAACTCAATGGTAGAGTACTCGGCTTTTAAGTGCGACTATGATCTTTTACACATTTGGATGAAGCAAAAAATTCGTCCTTGGTAGAGTCTATAAGACCGCGACTGATCCTCAAGGGTAATGAATGGAAAAAATAGCATGTCGTAATAAAATCAATTTCTTATTTTGGATTTTTGGAATGGAATAAAAAAATTCCGATTTTCTGGGTCTAATGAATAAATGGATAGAGCCTGGCTCCAATTCTGGTAAAATAAAAAGCAACGAGCTTAACTTCTTAATTGGAAGGACTCCCTGATCTAATTAGACGTTAAAAATAGATTAGTGCCTGATGTAGGGAAAGGCTGGTTTTCCTATGAGTAGACCTTTTATTTTTCTTTTTTTTTAGAAATCCTAATTATTCTTGATTTTGGATTGAAAAGGATGTTATGGATTGAATGTGTAAAAGAAGCAGTATATTGATAAAGAAACTGTATTCCAAAGTCAAAAGAGCGATTGGCCTGCAAAAATAAAGAAAGGATTTGTTCTCTTTTGTAATTAGAACAAACATAAACTAATTGGATAGAAAAGGAGCGGAAAAAGATCCGTGGATTAGACTCCTTTTCTTCCCCAGGGTTTGTATTAAAAAATGCAACACCCTGTTCTGACCATATTGCACTATGTATCACCATTTGATAAACCGAGAAATATTTCTCTCTCTCTGATTCAAGTAGAAATACAAATGGAAAAATTCGAGGGGTATTCAGAAAAACTTAAATTTCCTAGACAATATTTCGTCTACCCACTACTCTTTCAGGAGTACATTTATGTGTTTGCCCATGATTATGGATTAAATGGTTCCGAACTTGTCGAAATTATTGGTTCTAATAACAAGAAATTTAGTTCACTACTTGTGAAACGGTTAATGATTCGAATGTATCAGCAGAATTTTTGGATTAATTTGGTTAATCATCCTAACCAAGATCGCTTATTGGATTACAACAATTATTTTTATTCTGAGTTTTATTCTCAGATTCTATCTGAGGGGTTTGCGATCGTTGTAGAAATCCCATTCTCGCTACGAGAACAGTCTTGTCCGGAAGAAAAAGAAATACCAAAGTTTCAGAATTTACGATCTATTCATTCAATATTTCCTTTTTTAGAAGACAAATTTTTGCATTTACATTATCTAGCACATATAGAAATACCCTATCCTATCCATTTGGATATCTTGCTTCAACTCCTTCAATACCGGATCCAAGATGTTCCATCTTTGCATTTATTGCGATTCTTTCTCAACTACTATTCGAATTGGAATAGTTTTATTACTTCAATGAAATCCATTTTTTTTGAAAAAAGAAAATAAAAGACTATTTCGATTCCTATATAACTCTTATGTATCAGAATATGAATTTTTCTTGTTGTTTCTTCGTAAACAATCTTCTTGCTTACGATTAACTTCTTCCGGAACCTTTCTGGAACGAATCCACTTTTCTAGGAAGATGAAACATTTTGGGGTAATGTACCCTGCTTTTTTTCGGAAAACCGTATGGTTCGTTATGGATCCTCTTATGCATTATGTTCGATATCAAGGAAAGGCAATTCTTGCATCAAAAGGAACTCCTCTTTTGAAGAAGAAATGGAAATGTTACCTTGTCCGTTTGTGGCAATATTCTTTCTCTTTTTGGACTCAACCGCAAAGCATCCATCTAAACCAATTAGCAAACTCTTGCTTCGATTTTCTGGGGTACTTTTCAAGTGTACCAATAAATTCTTTGTTAGTAAGGAATCAAATGCTGGAGAATTCATTTCTAATAGATACTCAAATGAAAAAATTCGATACCAAAGTCCCTGCTACTCCCCTCATTGGATCTTTAGCAAAAGCCCAATTTTGTACTGGATCGGGGCATCCTATTAGTAAACCAATTTGGACCGATTTATCAGATTGGGATATTCTTGATCGGTTTGGTCGGATATGTAGAAATCTTTTTCATTATCACAGTGGATCTTCAAAAAAGAAGACTTTGTATCGACAAAAGTATATACTTCGACTTTCATGCGCTAGAACTTTAGCTCGTAAACATAAAAGCACGGTACGAGCTTTTATGCAATGGTTGGGTTCGGTATTTTTAGAAGAATTTTTTATGGAAGAAGAGCAAGTTTTTTCTTTGATGTTCGCCAAAACAACTTACTTTTCTTTCCGTGGGTCGCACAGTGAGCGTATTTGGTATTTGGATATTCTCCGTATCAATGATCTGGTGAATCCTCTTAATTAATTATTAAACAAAACTAATAAACTAGAAATGATTGATAAATGATCAAGGTAAAACTTTCACATTTTCCATTCTGAAATGTTCTCTGTACTATAATAAATAGAATAAATAGTAAGTGAATCAACTTACTACTAAAAAAATTAGTAGACTTCCTCTTCGGAATAGAAATAGGCTATTTCTACATAGGGAAAGTCGTGTGCAATGAAAAATGCAAGCACGATTTGGGGAGGGATTTTTCTCTATTGTAACAAGGAATAATTATCTACTCCATCCGACTAGTTCTGGGTTCGAGTCCCAGGCAACCCATATGGAAACTAGAAAGAGCAATCTGAGTTTTGAATTTTCACTCACTTCATTTACAAAATTTTTTGGTTTGGTGAATTTTATTGTATGGATATCCAACTGTTGGGGCTGGCTTGGTTGACATTGGTATATAGTCTATATTATACTGTTAAATAACAAGCCTTCTATTATCTTTCTAGTTAATACGTGTGCTTGGGAGTCCTTGCAATTTGAATAAACCAAGATCTTACCATGACTGCAATTTTAGAGAGACGCGAAAGTACAAGCCTGTGGGGTCGCTTCTGCAACTGGATAACTAGCACTGAAAACCGTCTTTACATCGGATGGTTCGGTGTTTTGATGATCCCTACCTTATTGACCGCAACTTCTGTATTTATTATCGCCTTCATCGCTGCCCCTCCAGTAGATATTGATGGTATTCGTGAGCCTGTTTCTGGTTCTTTACTTTACGGAAACAATATTATCTCTGGTGCCATTATTCCTACTTCTGCGGCGATCGGATTGCACTTTTACCGAATTTGGGAAGCTGCATCTGTTGATGAGTGGTTATACAATGGCGGTCCTTATGAGCTAATTGTTCTACACTTCTTACTTGGTGTAGCTTGTTATATGGGTCGTGAGTGGGAACTGAGTTTCCGTCTGGGTATGCGTCCTTGGATTGCTGTTGCATATTCAGCTCCTGTTGCAGCTGCTACTGCTGTTTTCTTGATTTACCCTATTGGTCAAGGAAGTTTCTCTGATGGTATGCCTTTAGGAATATCTAGTACTTTCAACTTTATGATTGTATTCCAGGCAGAGCACAACATCCTTATGCATCCATTTCACATGTTAGGTGTAGCTGGTGTATTCGGCGGTTCCCTATTCAGTGCTATGCATGGTTCCTTGGTAACCTCTAGTTTGATCAGGGAAACCACTGAAAATGAATCTGCTAATGAGGGTTACAGATTTGGTCAAGAGGAAGAGACTTATAATATTGTGGCCGCTCATGGTTATTTTGGCCGATTAATCTTCCAATATGCTAGTTTTAACAACTCTCGTTCTTTACACTTCTTCTTGGCTGCTTGGCCTGTAGTAGGGATTTGGTTCACTGCTTTAGGTATTAGTACTATGGCTTTCAACCTAAACGGATTCAATTTCAACCAATCTGTAGTTGATAGCCAAGGTCACGTTATTAATACTTGGGCTGATATCATCAACCGTGCTAATCTTGGTATGGAAGTAATGCACGAACGTAATGCTCACAACTTCCCTCTAGACCTAGCTGCTCTTGAAGTTCCATCTCTTAATGGATAAGGCTTTTCTGCTAACATATAGCAATTTTTGAAGAAAGGAAAGCTAGAAATACCCAATATCTTGTTTCAGCAAGATATTGGGTATTTCTTTTTTTTTATTTTGAATCTTTCTATTCTGAATTCAGTTAACGACGAGATTTAGTATCCTTTCTTGCACTTTCATAACTCGTGAAATGCCGAGTTGGTACGAATTCCCCCAATTTGCGACCTACCATAGGATTTGTTATGTAAATAGGTATATGTTCCTTTCCATTATGAATCGCGATTGTATGGCCAACCATTGCGGGTAGAATGCTAGATGCCCGGGACCATGTTACTATTGTTTCTTTCTCCTCCTTCATATTGACCTTTTCTATTTTTGCCAATAAATGATGAGCTACAAAAGGATTCGTTTTTTTTCGTGTCACAGCTGATTACTCCTTTTTTTCCATTTTAAAGAGTGGCATTCGATGTCCAATATCTCGATCGAAGTATGGAGGTCAGAATAAATAGAATAATGATGAATGGAAAAAAGAGAAAATCCTTTAGCTGGATAAGGGGCGGATGTAGCCAAGTGGATCAAGGCAGTGGATTGTGAATCCACCATGCGCGGGTTCAATTCCCGTCGTTCGCCCATCCCATTATTGCAAATTCCAAAAATGCAATTTTCCATATTCCTAGTTACGTATTTACTTACGGCGACGAAGAATAAAACTATCACTATATTTTTTCCTTTTCCTAGTTCTTCTTCCAAGCGCAGGATAACCCCAAGGGGTTGTGGGTTTTTTTCTACCAATGGGGGCTTTCCCTTCACCGCCCCCATGGGGGTGGTCCACAGGGTTCATAACTACCCCTCTTACTACGGGGCGTTTCCCTAGCCAACACTTAGATCCGGCTCTACCCAAACTTTTCTGGTTCACCCCAACATTACCCACTTGTCCGACTGTTGCTAAGCAGTTTTGGGATACCAAACGGACCTCCCCAGATGGTAATCTTAAAGTGGCCGATTTACCTTCTTTTGCAATCAGTTTCGCTACAGCACCTGCTGCTCTAGCTAATTGCCCACCCCTTCCACGTGTGATTTCTATGTTATGTATGGCCATGCCTAAGGGCATATCGGTTGAAGTAGATTCTTCTTTTCTCTCAAAAAACCCCTTCCCAAACTGTACAATCTTCTTCCAAAGCATACGGCTTTCTAGATGTATATGATGATCTCTAGACAGATGGATCTTATATGAATCGTGTGATGAAGTACCACATGAGTGGATATATAGGAAAGGAATCCAAATCTGCCGAATCGCTCATGTTATGATCTTCTACATCCTAGGTCTCCGCGTTCCGTCATCTGGCTTATGTTCTTCATGTAGCATTCAGATCAAATGACTCTATGAAATTACGTCGATACTTCTACATATTATGGGTAACGTAGGAGACATCCCTATTTTCCCCCGGGGGTCTTAATTACCACTGCTTAGCTTTCAATTCGCCTCTGACCATCAAATTAAATGTGAATAACCCGTCCTCCTCTCTTTGAAACAAGGGGCGCTTCCGGTTCTGTGCGTGCTTCAAACAATTTTGTCTTCTCCATATTACCATATCTCTAGAGTCAATAATTTTCTATGAGGAACTACTGAACTCAATCACTTGCTGCCGTTACTCAACAGTTTTCTGTTGAGGTCTATCCCGTAGAGGTAGTCAAATTGGATCAGTGATCGATTTCTAGGTTTCGTCGTAAACCTAATTGGTTACTTCCAATTACGTAAATCAATAGTTCAAACCGCACTCAAAGGTAGGGCATTTCCCATTGATATAGGAACTTTTGTACCAGAAACAATAGTATCTCCAATTATAGCCCCTCTGGGATATAAAATATATCCCTTCTCACCATCCCCATAGTGTATGAGACAAATGTACGCATTTCGATTAGGGTCGTATTCTATGGTTACGATTCTACCAGATATGTCTTTTTGATTCCGTCGAAAATCGATTTTACGGTATAGGCGCTTATGACCTCCCCCTCTATGCCTTGCGGTAATGATTCCTCTGGAATTACGACCTTTACCACAACGGTGCCGTCCATGGATCAAATTATTTCGTGGATTGGATTTCACTTGCCTATCTATGGTTCCCTTGCGTGTGCTCGGGATAGGTGTTTTGTATAAATGTTTCGCCGTATTATTAAGTATTCTCCTTTAGTTTTTTTCTCTATCTAGAAGTGGAATAGAATAACCCGGTTGAAGGGTAATGATCATACGTCTGTAATGCATTGTATGTCCTAGAATAGGGCCCATTCTTCTACCCTTTCCGGGTAGTCGATGGCTATTCACAGCTACTACCTTAACACCAAAGAAGAGTTCGACCCAATGCTTTATTTCTGTCTTAGTGAATCCCGATTCGACATTAAAAGTATATTGATTCTTTCCCAATAAACGAAGACTTTTTTCTGTAAATACTGCGTATTTGATTCCATCCATAAATCGACTTTCCCTCCTATGCTCTGAGTTCCAGTATTGATAAGAATTCGAGTTCTTATTGTTCTTATGTTATGGTATGAATATACCATACCAATTCGTTATGTATGGATGATGGATGAGATTCCATGGATAGAGAGCTAGTTCCAATAGACTTATGGAATGTTCCGGTTCACGTGCATCCAGCAGGAATTGAACCCGCAAATTTACCAATTATGAGTTGGGCGCTTTAACCATTCAGCCATGGATGCTTAACAGGGATCATCGTACATCGTAAATAACCAATTTTCATATAGAAAGACATATCATAGAAAAATGAAATCAAAAATATCGGAGATGGCAAATATTCGGAGATGACTATGAAAACACCTCTCTGGATCCTCGAATTGAAAGAGAGATTGAGAGGGATCAAGAATCCTAATTCTCGCTATTTGGAATGGATCCAATTCTATTGAGTCTGACTCATAGTGATCATTTCTCTTTAGCAAAGAATGACCTTGGTTATCAAAGGATTGAACAACCGGGATCCATTTACTTATGATACCTAGTTGACATTGATAACAAGGATCTAATGAATTATGAGTTTAATAGATCCTCTTTAGCAGAAAGACGTATATTCCTTGCTCATCACTTATTCCCAAACCTCGTATGGGGCTAATCGTTTTCATTTACCATCTCAGGGAAAATCCTTTTCGTTCCGCTTAGCCCTATCGGGTATTTTAGTGATAGGTTCTATAGGAACTGGACGATCCTATTTGGTCAAATACCTAATGAAAAATTCCTATTTTCCTTTCATTAAGGTACGAGGGCTTCTTATTCCACAAGAAAAGAACGAAAGCACCTTTTCATTCTTTCATATACTGGGGGTTTTTACTTGGAAAAGACAATGTTCCATACTAAAGGATTCGGGTCCATAACCACGAGTTCCAGTGCACTAGATCTTGTAGCACTTAGCAACGAGGCCCTATGAATAGACATATAGAATTTTTGGTCAGGAAATTCGAATGAATCATTGAGTGAAAAAGGAGCAAAGAATGACAAAAGACGAGACTCTACTAGTCT